>JAZHAC010000020.1:0-4800000 GCA_039707435.1 Actias luna | reverse complement strand
GGATACGGTGTGGAGCGGTGCAGCGCGATTCAGAGCCGAGTTTTGAAGAGATGCGCGTTACTATAGCGCATCGTATAGCATCGTATCTTATCGTATAGTATCGTATCGCATCGCATCGCACTACTGAAATTTCATTAATTCATATATATTTTTAATATGTAATGATTGTATGCGTATTAACATATTTTTCAAGGAGAAATTATAACTTAGAAATAGAACAAAATAGTTTGGAAAATTCATAATAATATCAAATAATTGAAATGTATTTAATCGTTCTTATTAGAATCCGATGTCATTCTAGAGCTATATAAAAAGAAAAATTCTCAGTACATTATGTTTTTTGGACGTAACCGTTACACATGCACACACAGGCATCGACGACACAAAAATTTATGTTACAAAATTTTTTTTTTTGTAAAACACGGACTAGTTATATATATATAAAAAAAAATTACATTAAATTAAGCACGAATTACGTGATAGCTCATTTTTCTCAAAAATTGACTTACACCACTTTCAAAATAAACGGTCCATACTCATTGCTTCTGTTACAAAATACATAAATATACATAATCTGTCAATGCAAAAAGTTAAACTATAAAAGTGATAAGGTTACAGTGATAACAACAGTTTGCAAGGTTATTATATATAAGACAACATATTGGAATATCTTTGGAATTGTAGATAGCCGAAGAGAGACAGGTGATGTTTTTATAATCAAAATACTAAATATAATACTTCTATTTTGATACCAAAAGACATAGTTATATATTTAGTAATAGTATATATAGTTAAAAGTTAAAAGTGTCATCGAATTTCTTTAAAGGGTAACTTGTTTAACTATCCTCGGCATCTGCTGGAAAAAAACCCAAACATTTATTGTTTCTTATTAAATTTTTATTATAATTCGGTCAACTATCGCAATCGATTTCGGACATATTCTGGAAAATAAGACCTAACCTTTTCGATTTAAGGCACAATATACAGTACAAAAGTTGTTAACATTTTTATAAATTGATAAAAACGTAAAGGAGATTGTATAAAACTTTCGCAAGCTGTAACCACAATATGCCCTATTGTATTTTCACGGACAATAACTTGAATGATAAAAGTTGATTAGTATAATATACAAACAATCTTTTGAGTACGCTACAAAAGATTGTTTGTATATATATGTTCTATGGAGAAGAGTCTGGGGGTTTCTGGGGTATATTGACTAATATAAAAGTTAATAACATGAATATCAAGGACTTGTGTGAACCTAGTACGTGTTTTGAATGTAATAAATCTTAAGTCAGTTCGGAAAAGATTTATACAGTTTATAATCCAATATATTTATGAGGCAGAATAAATTATAATAGACAAAATAATTGCGTTTTACTAGAACTACAACTATATGTTATGTGATGTCAAATAGCAAGAATTTGTTCAAATAAAATTTCCATATAGATCGTTTGACGGAAAAATCTTATATTTTTATTTGTCTAGCCACCATCCGCACCGTGCGATGAGGAACTCCTTTGCAATAATAAATAATATGTGTTTCAGTGTTTTTAAAATTCCAATCACCTCGTGTGCTGTTTTCTTCCCGTATAAGTTACAGTTATATATTTAAAAACACATTAGTCAAATACTGTTCCTTCACTGGAATTTTAAAACTCATACTTAGCAGCTACGAAAAAGCTGAATTTATTACTAAAAAAAGGAAATTTAAATGAAATACAGAAATATATACAAAATTATTATTCTAATACTAGGTAAAAAAAGTTAATTTTTTTACTTTCCATTAGTCAGGTGCAAGAAAAAATTTCCGAAATAATGCATAATTCTTCCAGGCTGACGTTAAGTGACGATGTGCTCCGAGACAGTGGACACGTTAAACCTAAGGGACCGGCTTTCAAGTGCAACTGCCAGAACACACCTATAGCTAATGCTATGGTTTCCGTAATTATATTAAAACATTTAATAGTAATACGTACTTGTACTTTATAGACTTTATAGGGCGTTTGAGTTATTATTTTTTTGCCAAGAAAGAAAAAGGAGACATTAGATTAGCAAAATTTTATAAACACACAATATTAAAAAACGTTATGTGCTTAATCTACTTGATTTACCAGAGAAAAAAAATTGTTTCTAGGTTTTACGTGTTGTCATCTTTGTCAATCATTTAACTTAATGAGTGTTTGTTAAACGTTTTCATATAAATCTGCAGTTAAAATTCCGTCAGGTTGTGTCAAAAGTACATTAAATTTTTAAGAAGGAAAGAGAGAGGCTGCTGCAGAGTATATTCCAGTTTTCCAGAACAGCAAAGGTGATATTTACTAATCTTATAAGCTAAGTACCCTAAGAAGAGAATCAATTACTGTAACGGGTTTACTATATTCCCTGGCTGTTGCGTACTTATTAGGCAAAAATTCCAACTTCTATGTTATTGTTCGTGCAAACGAACAAAAAATGATAAAATTATCCTTACACTATTTTATGTAATTTTTAGATTTGTAAATAAAAAAACAAATAACGAAATAATAAACTTTAATAATTTTTTTATATAACTTTATTAAGTACCTATGAAATAAGTTTTAACTGAACTAACAGTAAATTAAATTAAATTTTATATCAAACCAAAGTAAGTAAGTAAAGTAGTCATTTCTTCTGATTTATTGAAACGCAAAGAGCCAAGAACCTCGTCGAGACTCGTACACTTGAGGCCGATGAAACATAAGTATATATCGCTGCAACTGACGCCCCACGTGCAGGCACCCCTCGAAAACAATCTGCAAACCGGTCGTGGTTCACTCTCTTCAGGGCGGCGCTGTAGACCGATTTTGATGAAATTTTCCCACGTTCTCCTAGTTAGTGTAGCGGGTGATCTTGTGAAGTTTGGTAACGATTCGTTTTGTGGTCCGTCGTTCGTATTTAAATGCGACAACTTGACTTATAGTACCATAAAGTACTCTAATTTATTTCTACAAATATTTAAAATATATTTTAAGTGTGGTGCTTCGATAGGAAGCCGCGGGCAGAGCTAGTCTCTGATGTATATATCGATTAATGAATTCGTGATAGCCGTGAAATCAAATAATAAAGATTAGAAAAAATAATATACTACAATTGATGTCCTATTATTATTCCCATTTTCCAATTATTGAGTTAACATTAAAAACCCGATTTTAATAACCTAGGCCAAATAATTGGCCTGTCAATCAAATGTCAATTATTGCAATTCTCTGAAGCACGCATACATAAAACTGTTAAGTCGTAAGTTGAAATAGGTACTTGTCTACTTATGTTTATTTTCACGAAATCGCATTCGTATTTTATAATTATTAAAATAGTGGTAGAAGCGTCAAATGTAGCCCGAGATAAATAGAATAATCCCAGTGAGTTTTGCAGCTAAAATTTTAAAACTTGTAAAATTACCTAATTTTAGGGTAAATTATTCCACGAGTTTCGGACAACAATGCGACATAGAGAAATAAATTATCTCATATGTTTCTATGCCTTTCACGATAATATTGGCAAATTTATAAACATAAGTCACCTTATATGTTGACGTTTTACAAAGAAATATTGGTGGCATTTTATGTAATGTAGTTTGAGTATGCAAGTTGGATATGATATCAGTAAATACATGGAGGGACTAATTGAAAATCGGTTACAACTGTTGGAAACAAAAATATATAATAGGTATACGATAATAGGTAGCTAAAGATTCATCGTAACATTTTCCTTCATAAGCTCAGGCTCTTCTAGCTGTGAAAATAAACATATTATTGTACATAATTTAGTAAATCTAAATCATTATAATATATATAACACGCTTCGAAGCAGGTGACGCGTATAATGGTAACTTTTTCACTGAAGCCTTCCTTGATGTTGCTCTATAAAATACGAAAAAGTTGTTTCTAAATCCGTCTGGACGTTTCTAAGATTGTTGCGTATACAACTGTGTATTGCGGCTTTACTTGTGTTATATACGAAACCTAGTTAAAAAAGCCTTTTATCTCCTATACATATAATAGGTTAATCTGTCCCTTTGACGCTCAATCGTGTTAAAAATGCGGAACTTATCGAGATGATGTATTATTGAATAATTTAAACGATTTAACTACTGGGTGTCATTGAAGACTAATTTTATTGTGTTTATGCCTTATTTTTATATTATATTGTAAAGGGCAGCTACCAAAATTTTTACCGCGGAAATAAGAAGCGTAGTTGGGAAATCTGGACTGGCGATAGAAAATTCAATGCGAACTTTATAAATGTAAATTGGCTATTGAGAAAAAAAATGTATTGTCGTAAATTGTTCCTTTTATCACAATTATACTTACATGGGATTATCATTGTTTTCTATATTGCTACTACATACAGAATAATGTTAGGTAGTATACGTCGACATTCAGTTGACGCCTTTATATCTGTCAACGCAATGTAAAGGTATATTTATAACTAACAATGTAATCTTCAATGAAAATCTCCCAATGCTTTGATGAATGTATGAATGCTCCGTGGTCTAATACACATCAAGAACTGAATATGAAGTACTGTTTAGCAGATATCAAACTTGAAAGAACTGATAAGCATATGAAGAATTCTGTTAACAAACCAATTTCTCCATACTTTCATATTTATTATATTAGTAAGGATAGACTGAGATACTGCCAGTATGTCATCGAGTGCTCAAACTGGAAAACTGATAAACCTGATAACGTATTTCATTTTCTAAAACATAGATGTATTAGTGGTGAGCAAGAATTATTGTCCGAACATTTAACTCAATAATTTGACTGTCATTAACATAATAACTTGTCTAAATTAAATCGAAGAATTTTATTCAAATAAAATTTCATAAGGCAACATATACAAGTAAACATTCCATCTTATAGCATACAAAATGAAAGTCAAATGTCAGCAAGGTTCATTATTTACGTCATTTACCTAAACTGGTAACGGATGCCTTGATTTAGAACGATATTCCCTGTATATACTGTATACTAAGATGTTTAGTTTTATTAATTATATTATTCCATGATATTACTATTATCGTTATGATATGTACCTATTTATTCTACATTTTTCTCTTTCTGTGTACATTTCACAGCACGGTCAAAATATAGTTTCTTGCTTTATTGTACCTTCTGTTCTAAATTTAATGTCTTCTTAATTGATTTTAGAAATAAAAATTTTATTGATTGTACTTTAGAAATCTATATTTAACTAGCTTTTACCTGCGACTTCGGTCGTGTTAATATTGATTTTGTCAAACAAATCTGATGACGAGATAAAAAGTTTCATAGAAAGTTTACGTCAAATCAGAAAAAACAGAATTTAGCTGGTAAAAGCTTCTGTAACTGCTCTGTACGCAAACTACATCTCATTATAAAAAAAAAAAAACCATAACGAAAAATTCAGAAGTCACCTTTGCTTTTGTTAAAGTTTCACTGAAAGTAATCAAGTTTTTTAGAATTCAGCATTTAATTCATTACCAAACCTCAAAAAGCTGTACAAACGTGTTACGCATACAAAAAAAATTCGCACAAATACGGCACCCATTTCAAAAAGTATTCTTATATAATTAGAACCAATTCACTTTCATGTTCGCTCATCTTAAAAATGTATTATCAGGTGAGATTATGGCCATAGCACTAAAACTAAAACCTCAACCATAAAAAAATATACAAATCCTACATTTATACATATGAACTCCCTCGATATGTGACAGGTAGGTAGGCCGCCCGAACTATTTACCCTTCACTGGCTGTATTCCCGAAGGTACTGAAATAACAGTTGACCTCGTCTCAAAGAAATTTATTGTATAAAAACCAAATAAACTTTCTATAAATCGAAGTTTACTTTTCACGGTCTGATTCGATATGGTTTAATTGTTATTAAATAGACAAAAAAAATAGACTTTAAGGCGTGCACTTTTGGATTTTCCAAACTTTATTGTATAAAACACTTGAGTTTATATAAATTGGGAATGTAATTGTGGTTGAGGCACCGTTGACGTTAGTGCACTCTAATAGTACACAATTATAAACCGCGTAAGGATATGCGGTGAAATCTTGTATTAAAATGGAATTCCGATCGTCGTTAATATTTCATGTATTCTGTTTTTATGTTGATACTAATTATTACTTCTAATTATTTAAGGGTTTTAAGCTACCCATGAACGCGATAGTTGGCGTTACCTATGTATATGTTGTTCCATATTGCAGCTACTAGGCGAGTTTCAACAGTTATTGTTTATTATCAAATAAGGCTGATTTCTAAGTATACAATTTTATATAATAACAGTTTACGATAATGCAGCAAGGACTCCAATACTAGCTATTAATAAGCGAGCGAATGTTGCTAAAGATTTTAGCAATATTTAAATCAACGAATATATATTATTTATATAATATAAGTCATTATTGGTGGGTTTATACAATAATGTATAAGTATTTGTGTAATATTGTTTATATGTAGCTACGAATTGTTACAGATATCGCGTTTTTCCATTATCAGTGTTTGCATAATACATGTGACGTTTGTTACCGATATGCAGCGTTCTAGATGTGGTTACTTCGAAAGTAATACAATCTAAAACATTCTAATAAAAAAAGCAAAAACTCTCAGCTTTGACAGGGATCACGCAAATACTGTGTTTCTCCACAAATTCCGAGGCACAAGTAACTCATACCATAATAATAAAATATGTTTTATTATAACATTATGATTCTTTGTGCTTGAATTTTGGTTAGGTGTGTCCTCTTTATTTGACTACCTGTAAAGTCCAAACATAAGAAAGATCTCTAAGAGAAGAATAATCCATAAAGACTTGCCAACTAAAATGTGTGAAAGAATTATAGGTTCCCCGGTATCGTATTTTATGAGGGTCAGTCGACGTAAATGTGAAACAGTCACACAACATAAAATAAAAATTGAAAATGACTAAGAATTTAAATACACATTTTGATAAAAAAAAATAAAAAAAAAATCTATTTTTGACGATTTTTGAAATTAAAAAAAATTTGGAGCGACCTCTTAATTTTTTTTTTTTAGTTGTTCTTTGGTTTTTTTTATTAATTCGCCTTTAATCATTTTCTCATTCATGTATGTACATTTAGGTCTTATGTTATAATATCTTTATACATGAACCCTGAATAGCATATAACAAAATATTTGAGAACAGTTATTTTTTACATTACACATATCTATTATATATACTATTTAACGTAAGCCAAATTCGTTTGTATTCCGCGGCATAGGTATTTTCGGTGTCGACTCCCCGTTTGCTCCGGATATTGAGCTGTTTTTTTACTTACGCTTCAGTATAATTAGGAATAGAACCTTATTACTTTTCACGGTCTGATTCGATGTGGTGTTAAGGTTTAGCGTTATAGCTAGGATCTCACCTAATCTTAAGTGACGATACGCCCCAAGTTTGTAGACACGGTAAGCCTGTAATGCTTTTTTCTAGTGGAGTGCATATAATTAATGATCAATTACTTAATTAATGATAATTTTAATATGGGAAGTTTTATTTTCTTTTGATAAAGCTAATCTAAAAGAGCTATAACGAATAATATATTTTGACAGAATGCTGAAAGCACCGTAATTCTTCAACTAGGGCAACCTGAAGATATCGGGCCCTCCTCCGTCCAAGTGGTTGACTACGCGCATCTCCGGAGATATCTCTTGATGATATTAATCAAAGATATCGGGCCCTCCTCCGTCCAAGTGGTTGACTAAGCGCATCTCCGGAGATATCTCTTGATGATATTAATCAAAGATATCGGGCCCTCCTCCGTCCAAGTGGTTGACTACGCGCATCTCCGGAGATATTTCTTGATGATATTAATCAAAGATATCGGGCCCTCCTCCGTCCAAGTGGTTGACTACGCGCATCTCCGGAGATATCTCTTGATGATATTAATCAAAGATATCGGGCCCTCCTCCGTCCAAGTGGTTGACTACGCGCATCTCCGGAGATATCTCTTGATGATATTAATCAAAGATATCGGGCCCTCCTCCGTCCAAGTGGTTGACTACGCGCATCTCCGGAGATATCTCTTGATGATATTAATCAAAGATATCGGGCCCTCCTCCGTCCAAGTGGTTGACTACGCGCATCTCCGGAGATATCTCTTGATGATATTAATCAAAGGTGCCACCAAATTATATAATATTCCGAATATAGTGTCAGTTCATTCATTCAAGTGAAAACTTTCCTTAAGTGTAATTATTATTTAGGGAACGTAATTTTCGAAGCAATAGTCTTGGCACTTTGGTAGCATTGTAGTAGGTCTGGTTGTAACGATCATAGAATAACTCCTTATGTGAACAGATGGGACACTCGATTTCAAATTGGTTTACCTTTTTATTATCATGAAATTATAGTTCCTTGATCAATATTCAGATTATTATTTGAAAAGAGAACAAAAACCAAAAAACTAAAACTAAATAAAACATTCATTTCTATAACTTAACATTTTCGGTGGTCAATTTATGATTGATATGCTAATAATTACCGTTTAATTGTTCATTATTTAACTATACAACATGTTTCCCTAAATAATACGTAAGGATAATAAGGATAAATAAAGCTGTCTGTTAAGTAGAATACGCTTTTCGTTTAACAAAAAGCAGGCATTTTCTCTTAATATTTTATTCGCCCAGCGAAGCAGGTAGAAATGGCAAATAATAGTATATTCAGTATATGTTTAGGTTTTGCGAAAGTTTTCAAGCGATTTAGAATATAATTTCCGTAATAGTTTAGTGATTATTGAATCTACGTTGCAGCAGGTTACAGGTTCGGTGTTATATAAAGAGCCGTCTTCCCTTCGAAATCTCTTCTATATCAGTTAACGTACATATGATTTTTTTTAGGCTTAGCCGAAGTGTTACATGCACCTTTACCGAAAAGGTCTAAGGTATTCTACTTGGAAATTAAAGAAAATCATGAGCGATCTTTAAATATTAAAATGTAAACTTATACGTTTCGAATGAAACGTGTTATACTTTGGAATATTTTTTACTACTATACATTTATTATTTACATTTAACTCATAACATGTTAATAAAAGCAGGCATGACTGTACCGTTAGTCTAGCGGTAGTATAATTATTTTTATGGTCAAAATAAAGAGTTTCTTGTGCTAGAAACACATCTATTTGCCGCTCCTTAAGGAAGCTAGCTACCAAGCCGCGTTGGGGTTTCAGGTTGCGCGCTTAAACTGAGTAGTACAGTTTTTATAAAGACATTCAACAGAGTAAATCGAATTAATAAAGGAAGAATTTGCATTTAATATCAGTTGGTTCATTAATGCTATTTTTAGTACTTTGGTGTCAATATAAAAATATTTTATATACAATATTAACAATTTAAGAAGAATTAAGGGAGAGAGCCATCGATGAAGTAACTGAAAGAATAAACGGCAAGAAAACAAAGTGTTTTCTACCAAGATTCTACCCATTTTAGAGGTACACCTAAACACCATCCTTTAATGGCTTTTCTCATGGTCACGAACTAAGTCAATGTATTCCAAAACAGCTTTTGTAACGAAATCCACTGGGATTTTACTTTTGGGAACATTTGTTTCAATTCTAAAATGAGGCATTATTATTTTACGTTTATTAATTAATCTATATAAAAGAAATATATTTCGTATAACGAGAAGGCCGTATCGTCCACTTAGGATTAGGTGAGATTAAGGCAATAACGCTAAATCACAATCAATAAAAAAAATCCTTCGTTTTTGGCGGAATTGGGCACTTCGTGTATGGCGTCATTACTATTAATAACTAGAAGAAGAAAATGGCCAAGTATCGTTCAGGTGAATTATGAAAGTAATATTTAGTTTATTAAGTTATAGTCACTCTTTTAGTTATATAGTTTATTAGTATCGCTAAGTTGAATCATGAAAACAGTAACAAAATTGCTCCATAAACTTTAATGACTCGGCAAGTATTTCATAAATTCTTTCCAAAGGCAGAAAGTTCGTCACCATTAGCTGCTGGAGTATAGAGGCATAAACAGTATTGTATGGAGCTATGTTATAGGTATTCAATTTTCTAATATACTGTTAGCCAATAAGTGCTGCATGTTTTTTAAATATGTATTTTAATATAATTCTTGAAAAAAAAAAGTAGAGTATAATTTGGACAATATCGAATCGGTCGCCGGTATAGCACGTTGGTACACCTGCCCGCAGCAATTTGTTATAAACTAATTGTTTTATATCGATGCTCCTACCAACATCAACAACTATGAATAAATACTTAAAAATAAACACTTTTCATGAATAATACTACTATGTAGATGAAATCGAAAAGCAAAAATATATCTAAATTCAAAATTTCATCCAAACGCTAAAACTTAAAAAAAAAACTACCGGAACATACCTATAAGTATTCTGTATATATGTCGCAGCCAACTAGCTTAATTAAACGTTAATTTAACAATGCGTTAACTGGGTCCAGGTCAAGCCGGGAGAGATATGTGGCAACTAATAAGGTGACAAGCCAATTCAATCTCCCGTGTTGCCAGAGACCACGGATAGCTTTTACACTTCTTTCAGTAATTGATTTTTATACAACATTATTTTGTAGCTTGAGGCATTTTTTTTAAATACCTCTGGAAGCATAGCAATAGAAAGCCATCATTCTTAGCTTAAAATACTGACTTACGTTCAGAAAACAATTATTAAAATATGAATTGAATAAAGCGAGAAAGTTATGATTGAGCGGTAGAGATCATATTCACGTAATAAATTTATTTTATCGAGATGATGGATCTTGGCTATTGTATAATTTGATAGGTTATTTATCAAAATGGAGCAGTGCAAAGTTTACCGAGTCTATTAGTTGATAGTTATAAAGTTTTCATATCCCTATTGAACGGTAAGAACCTAAGCCCAACTGAGAGACTAAATTCTATGTTTATCATAAAACGAAGTTTCGTTATATGATAAAAGCAAAGTTTCTGCCCAAAATGTGTTCAAATCGAAAGGCATCGATACCAACTATTAAAATTAACATGAATGCGAACGCAGCCGTAGGCAAAAGCTAGTCATTTTAATAATCTAATGAAGAATCCATATGTAAAAAAATTCAGTCTATAACCTTTCCTCGGCTCTCTCACTGTTCACTATTTTTATACACATAACGTTTCTTACACAATGCATCCGTATCTTCATTCGTCGTCCTCTTCTCTTACACCTATTCACTAGAAAAGTCTATACAGAAATTCTATTTAATTTCTACACACTCAACGCGATGAAAGGCTCACTGTGGGATAGAAAAGACATGTTTTAGTTCTATTTTAAATATGTCCTACGAAATAAAATTATTATGAATCCATTACCCTCATTATTTATTTTTATACTTTACATAGGTGTGTTCCGGCGGTTGCACTTGAGAGCCAGTCACTCTACAGGTTTAGCGTGTCGTCACTTAAGAATAGGCGAGATTATGACTATAATATAAGATTTATATTAAAAATACTCTTTTCGAAGGCTCCAAAACGTATCCTTTTAAAATGTATTAATTCGCTAAGAGTGCATCCGGGGGATCATTACATTTTCACCCTTATTTGCCCCTAGTAAAATAGTGGCACCGTCAATATTCCGCGCGAGTTTTGCATAACTCTCCACCTTTGAAATAACTAGTATCGTAATGAATAGGGATAATGATATCGCAACCTTGTAGGGAAGGCAAGGAACTCATTCCAAGCGTTCGAAGACAGAAACTAGACTGAAGACAGTGACACATTGTGTTTCCTTCATATATATTAGGAAAGAGGGATAATAATGTTTAATGTCGAAACCAGTCTGTAGGTGTTTGACATCAAATTTTCAATTTTATTACGTTATTAAACATTATTTTAACACCTTGCTGTAGTTTTAATACGATGTTTTCCTTCATCGAAAGGCAAAATTTTTATAGCAGAATTCAATCAACGGTAAAAGACATCAACGGGATACGTTAACAGTAGATTCTAATAATAAACAATCTAACTGTCTTTACGAATATTGCCTAAACTTTACACCGTTCAAAGAAAACCTACTTAATTTACCATAAAACTATATATTAATGTTACTATGTACTATTAAATAAAAATTACTTTTATATAATACCTATGTAAGTGTTATTCTAAAAATTCAAAATATTTATTTTCTCGTAATCTGTCCGTGCGAGCGTAAAATGTTATGTTATCTGGAAAAGTGCAATGAACTGAACTGGAGGATTTAAAGTTCGGTGAAGTTGTCAAAACCCCTAAAGCTAACAGCGTACGTCATTTCAAGTCTACAGGTATGGCAGTTTTGGATATATCGTGACGAATCAGTCAGTGATATTTCGCTTATAAATGTGGTCTTATAATGTATGTATTCGTTGTTCTGAAACTAAGTTATTTTTTAGTAAGATCTATGTAGTACCTGTTATTATAATATCTTATTATTTACGACTTTGCCATTTAATTAGATATTATGAAATCCACGTATACTTTGTTATAAATCAGTTGACCCTGTAGAGGTTGTCATGTCTTTTCCAGTATGAAGAAGCTCAAGGTCTCAAAACCTTAACCCTGGTCTCCATTACATTAGCAACTATATTTATACCATTCCATAGGTATACGTTTTTTGCATAATTTTGTGTTTCATTTATTACACTGCCACATTCTCCGATACTCATAAACGACGTAGCTATGTGTATTATCTAATCCTGTACACTATTATGAATTTGTCAAGTTTATAATGATAGGTTTTTAACGTAGAAAAATACTAAAATTAAAGTCGGTTTCAATTTTTTTGCGGTTAGGTCTATTTTTTTTTACCTTTTCATTGTTTTAATAACTTTTGATTGCTATAGGATTAATTACAGGACAATAATAATAATTAAAGGACAATAAAATATTATATAAGTAAATTTTTACTGTATATAGGACTAATAACTATTGAGTAAGGATCTAGGCTATTTAACATTACACTGATACCAATAGGAATAAGCTATATTGGAAATAGTTACATACTTTGAAAAATAAAATAAACTACTATTTTCTCATGTGATAACGAATTGATGACACTGTAACCTGAAGGTACGATCCATTTTAATTTAATTTGTATTATTATTCTTGTTAGTCGTCTTATGTATGTAACTTTTGGCAGGCCGGCATGGGATTAATAATATGGTACAAAGATAGATAGGACCCAGAAGACAGAGATAGGCTACTTTTTCTCGCGGAAACCTTATTGGAAGTAGATTAAGAGAGGGATAAACTTTGTATGAAACTTTTTACGACTTTAATCATTATTATTATTTGTATCTATTATTAATTAACCCCAAATTCTACAAAGGTGAACTCAAATGTTGATTATAGCTAACTTTAGGGTGTCTGTCAGTTTATCTTGTCGGTGCGCGCGCAAAAAAATTGTGATGAAATCTTATATGACACCAACAATCAATATAACGATACTAGATTATTAGTATCATCCGACAATCTATCCAAATATCTTTCCAACTACTATTATAGAACAGTCAACTATTCGGATTAACACTCCTATTCATGATTATATAACCAAATGAAACGATATGGTCCAAGATAATGGAGACGCTAAACTAGTTCAGAGACTGGCTCTCAAGTGCAACCGTAGGAAAACACCTACTGGCCTATTAGTTAATGTAGTTTTCGTTCGATAGTAAAAATGTGCACAAACGAAAGTATAGAAAAAATAGCATAATATTTTCTATTGCTCCTTTTGGTGGTAGCTTGATGATAATAGCCTAAAGCTGTGTGATTGCTCTATCACATACAAAAATATTTTTTTGCATGATATCAATAGTTATGAATATTTAATTGACAGATATGAGAAGGATTATCATTTCGATAATATCTTGAAAAGCACCCCCCCTTTTTTTACAATAAAAATTTTTTTTCTTATTCAAACTATTAATATATATTATTATTCGAAACGTCGGGATCAAAATTTAATAAATAACCGCGATAAAATCCGTTTAAATTAGTTTTATTTCAATGAATAATATTCGCGTAAACCTAAGAAATCATTAACTATTAATAACTTATATTTATTTAAAAAAAATTTGATTTGCATACATGATCATGGCAATTTAGCTAAAAGCAATTCAATTTTTTTTTTTTTTTTTTTTTTTTTGTCTTTATTTATGTTAGGGACTTCGGTCCAAAAAGGACATGTCAGTCCCATCGTACCCTGACCTTACAGTGTGTACAAAATATATTAAAAGTAAAATATGTACTAGAACTACTTAGATCTAATAACAAAATTCCATAAAATCTTGGCTTCATCACTTGCAGGTGCAGTCAAGATTCCATGGAACATGCCCTGGTCCATTAAATTCAGTCCTAAATATTTAATGATCGCTGTCCGTTGAGTTTGGTTCCGTTTACATTCCCTCAACAAGTGTTGCAAGTCTTCTATAGATCCACACGTTATGCAGTTGGGTGAGACACTTTTCCTAATAAGAAATGCAAACTTGTTGAGAGGCATGTGTCCGGATCTTACTCTATTCGCAGTAACAACTACAGATCTCTTTAGAGTACAGCTAGCAAACCATGGTATACGAGGCGGCTCGCTTTGTAATGTTTTATACCAAATACCTTTATCTTTAGATCGTTCATTAAAATATTCTTTCCAGTTTAGGAGACATTTATATTTAAATTTTGTAAACAGCTCTGTGTAATCTGGGCTGATGTTTATATGAGTACCTTTTAAAATAGACTGTTTTGCTAGTTGGTCTGCCTTCTCATTGCCTTTCAATCCAATGTGTGATGGAATCCATTGCAACTTTAGAGCTATCCCTTTTTCTTTCAAGTTTAGAACTTCACGTAATATAGCATAAGCCGTCGATACACCTCTATTTCCAGAGGCGCAACGAGCCAAATGCTGTAACGCGCTTTTACAATCTGTAAAAATTACTACTTTCTTACAGTCCAAGGAGCTAGCATACGATATTGCTCTAAAAATTGCAATGAGTTCCACCGACATAATGGATATATTTGCAGTAATTTTAAAACATTTGGCTTCATTTCGAGTTGGATCATACAATGCAGCACCCATGCCTTCAGTACTTTTAGATCCATCTGTATATAACCTATACCAATTGTTGTATTTTTTATGAATTTCTTCTAAAATATGATGTCTAATTAAATCATTGTTATAATATTTTTTGATCGTGTGACGTTTTTTAAGTTTATTTCTAAAATTTCTCTTATATTTACGTTGTATACCCATGTATTTAAGCTGAACATATCTAAAAGTTCTGATGAATATATATTCTCATTCTGAGTGTTATTATATACTGCTATAAGAATAGGTTTTTTTTTATTTACCCAATACCGGTTTAGACTCTTATCGCTCAGACTTTTAAAGAGAGAAATTGTGTCACTTTTATCCCATATTTTAGTTTTTAAAAAGTATTTGTAAGCAAGAATTTGTCTTCTCACAAACAATGGCGGGATACATATTTCTGACTCCATTACATGTATAGGTGTACTTTTAATAAAACCACCTATAATTCTTAGTGCCTGATTTTGAATTTTGTCCAGCTTTAAGACATGAGTATTGGCACTATGATCATATAGAAAACATCCGTAATCTACTCTACTGCGAATAAGAGAGATATATAATTTTCGCAGATGTTTAGGATGAACTCCCCAACTTGATCCAGCTAATACCCTTAATAAATTGAGTAACTTGTAAGTTTTTTTTATCACATTATTGATATGTGTACTCCATAACAAAGATCTGTCTAACCACATACCTAAATATTTAACACATTCCACCGCAGTGAGACATGTATTATTAATATAAAGATTTATACGTTGCCTTTTTCTACTTTTACTGAATATACAAAATTTCGACTTAGTGTCCGAAAGTTCTAGACCTATGTTTTCTAAAAGTACAACCATTATATCTAAGGAATTTTGCAGTTTAAGCGTACTATCGGCTAAGTTTTTCTCAGTAGAGTATAATATAAAATCGTCGGCATATTGGCATATAAAGACATTATTTATCAAATTACAAACTTTAGATGTTACTATATTAAAGAACAATGGTGAAACTGGGTCTCCTTGGGCTAGGCCTTTATCGGTCCATCTGATTAGTGGATTATCGCTAGTGTACCCTTTAATAAATAAATGTCTTTCACTTAGAAAAGACCAAAAGTAATAGCAAATTTTGTCTCCTACTCCAATATCGTCTAGCGTACTGACAACTTTCGTAACAGCAACATTATTGTAAGCGTTTTTTATGTCCAAAAAACAAGCCAAAGTTGCCAAATTGTCCGAATATCCTATCTGTATTTGAGTAATGAGCCGGGCCAAGCAGTCAAGACATGATTGTGTTCTTCGGAAGCCTGTAGTGTATGGTGATAAAATACTATTTTTTTCTACAAACCATTCTATACGTCTAACAATCATGGTATGAAAAATTTTACATATACACGATAGTAATGATATAGGTCTTAGCTTAGGTACATTTGAACTACTACAGAGTTTGGGGATAGGCACAATTTGTATATTACGCCACTGATATGGTACAATACCTTGAGACAAAATAAGATTATAAATATTTAACAAGTATAACTTTCCAGATTGCGGGAGATTTTTAATCATTAAATATGTAATTGAATCATCGCCTGGAGCAGTATCTTTCTTTTTTAAGCAATGTTCTAGTTCTTGGATATTAAATTCATTCTCTAAGGTTACATTTACTGATTTGAATATTGGAGTAGCAACAAGTACAGAATCAGGCGCTAAATTTGAAAGTAAATCTTGTTTCAGTTCCTGAGATATACAGATTTTTGATCGTTTGTATCCCTTCAACCAACGCATTTTACTCCACATATCAGAAGCAGAGGAACATTCATCTACGTCATTACAGAATTTTTGCCAACTTATTGCTTTCGCGCTTTTAATTGCTGCTTTTACTTCTATTAATTTTTTCTCATATAAATGTAAATTTATAGGTGTAGGGTTTCTCCTAAAACAACGAAGAGACAGTCTTCTTTCAGCGACTAATTTTGATAATAGTGTATTCCAATACACCTTAGGTTTAAAATTACTAGTGGGATTATTTGATAACTTCAAAGGGGGAATATTAATATCAGCTGCTACTAAAATTTGATTTTCAAAATAATTATACATATCTTGAATATGATTGTTATTCAGAGGACTGAAAAAAGATCTATTTAAAAACACATTGTAAGCCTCCCAATTAGCTTTTTTAAAGTTACGTTTGACTTCTTCAGGAATATTATATTTATACTTTATAGATGTCTTTATGATTAAATGGTCGCTGCCCAAATTTTCATTCATAACTTTCCAGTCAAAATTAAGAACTAGATCAGATGAGACAAAGGTAATATCTGGAGAAGTTTTTTGTAAATTTCCGTTAACTAACTTAACTCTCGTAGCTTCACCGTTATTTAGAGATATGTACCCATTTTCTAAACTGGAGTCTATCAATTGTTGTCCCCTGGAATCTGTTTTGTATGACCAATTACTATGATGCGCGTTAAAATCTCCCGCAATCAGAGTCTTGGAAGAATATAAGCTAAATATATAATCCCAGTCTGACTGAGTTGTGTGGACTGATGACGGACAATAGATAGCGATAACGTTTAATAAACTACCGCAATTTAAAAGTTTTAGATGGAGCATTTCTATACCTGTATTTTTCACTAATATCGGATAAGTATGAGCTTTTAGAGATCTGTGGATTATAATAACTACACCGCCATATCCATCTTCGCGATCCCTTCTGAAAACGTTGTATTCGTTTATGTTCAGGGAAGTCTCTGGCTTCAACCAACTCTCACATACAATCGCTATGTGTATCTTCTCTTGATTTAATAACAATTCTAATGAAATTAATTTAGGTTTCAAACTTTGGGAGTTCCAATGAAGTATGTTAAGCTGATAATTATTACATACGTTATCCATCATTGATAAAAGATAATATTTTACTTATTAAGTCACCGTTTTTTATATTCTTCATTAAATAGGATCTTAGTATCTCTATCAAGTACTTCAAAAATTGACTTATTTTTTCTCCTATAGTACAGTCAGCCAAAAATATCTTTGTAAAGTCTTGTATGACGGACTCAAAATTTAATATTCTCTCTTTGTTTTTGAATTGTGTTTTCTTAACTCTTGTTTGTTGTTCTTCTCTTTCATATGTGGTGGCTTTCATGTTTTCTGTAAATACCTGTTTTGTACTTATGTCATTATTACTTTTTTGATGTAGTCGGTTATTTTTCTTCTTATTTCTTGATATATTATTGTATGAAACCAAACTATCTTCTTCATCTGTATTAGTTCCCACAGAATTGTCGATTTCCTGATGAACCACCGCTTTTGATAATAAAATGTTCCTGTGACTGACATTTTCTTTCTCAGAGTTAATTAACTGTTCCAAAGGTACTTTAGTTACCTCAGTACTTATAATGATTTCTGTTTCATTTCTGCTGTTTAGAAAGTATTGCAAAGCCTTACGGTAAGTAACATTTTCTTTGCACATTATGTTACGAATTTCTTTTTCTTTAAGAAATACAGGGCAGTTTTTATCAAGTGACATATGTGATTGGTTACAGTTGACGCACTTAAATACTTTAGTGTCACAGTTAGCGTGTGCTTGCCCACATTTTGGACATGATATTTTTTTTGTAGGACAAAAGCGAGCAATATGCCCATATTTCCAGCAACCTGAGCATTGTGTCACTGGAAAAGTGTATGGCTCCACTTTAAACCTAATCCCATATCCGTACACATACGGGGGTAAAGTGGAGCTTTTAAAGCCTATTCGAATAGTCTCGCTATCCTTCCATTCCTTATCGCTTGTTAATCTTTTTAATCTTTTAATTGAAAATATTTCATATTCGCTCTCAAATATTCCTTTCATTTCTTCCTCTGTAGTGTCTAGATCTACTTGCTTAACGATTCCATATATAAGATGTATTTCGTTCGTCATTTGACACCTGAACCCCATTTCGTTAATTTTCTTATTGTTTACTAATTTTTCCGCATGTACTTTATCTGTAAATTGTAGTAGAACTTTATGAGGACCTTTATATTTTACTCTTAAAATATTTTCAATATTTTCTGATCTTAACAGCTTTGCCATACCAATCTGCTTTGGTAATATTGATTCAAGTGATGTTAAACATACTTCAATTTTTTCGCCCGTATTTATATCTGCATCTAAATTTTTCGACAAGCTTCTGGCCAAACGCTTATGTCTTCTTTGCACGGTAATAAATCCATCATCGTCATTTTGCTCGTTATCTTCTTGATTTTCACTATCTTCTCGAACTCTCTTCTCAGTTACACGCAGTATATCTGAATCTTCCATATCGTTCTCGCATAATTGTTCACAATCAATGTCAATAACACTTTTGTCGCTTACATCACTCATAAGTTAAAACTATGATAGATAAAAAAACAACAAAAAAAAAATTATGTAGGTAGAAAAAAAAACAAATCCACAACTGCTGTAGATTCGAATGAGAATGCGTGCGCTCGCTACAAAGTACCGCGCGGTTATGAATTCAATCTTGTAGGGAAATAGCGCGAATTTGTGTTTTTTGGTATATTTGTCCTATATGCCTTCCTTTTTTTATATCTAAGAGGTATCCTGGTCAGCTCTAACGCATGACTTTATCGAAATAAAACTAATTTAAACGGATTTTATCGCGGTTATTTATTAAATTTTATAATTAACATTTTTTCGTTGACGCTGTGCGGGTTCGATGCCAACCGAGTTGGCGCCATCGTTTACCTATGAAAAATACCTCACAATCACGTGCACTACATCAACGATAAAGTACACGGTTCTGTAAGGGACTACCCCTGCGGCCCTCGCGTGGCTTGCCCTATGTTATTGTTAGGACCTGTTGGTTAGTTAGGATCGTGAATCTATGTTCGTGTTCCAGCTTACCACTCTCGTGTAGAAAATCTGTCGAGTAATACTTATGGGTATATTCCAGCAGCGCTCTTGAAAGCCAGACCCTTCAGTAGGCTTATAATTATTGATGATCTTGTTGATACCTTTGTACGCGTCTGGATTTTCTCACATTATGATTTGGTACTGGCAGACTAAAAAAATATCTTATGCTGACGCTCGAACCAACAGTATGTTATATTTGTAGAAACTAGTTATTAGAAAAATACAAAAAATTAAAGTTTTTTGTGAAGAAAAGCCGAAATCCGCGGGGGTATATCTATTTGTTTTTATTGAATTTTTAAAATGACATTTGAGACCAAGTCCTTTAAAGTTCCATTGTTTTACATGTTAACAAAAAAGTAACCTTACAGTTACAATAAAAATTATAAACATAAATACAACGGAATTTTATATATATAAATAGATATACAGAGGAAAAATCTCTGCAAAACGAGCAAGCTCCAACTGAAATTCTAGATGATAGTACAAACGAGATTATGGAAAAAATTAGAGCATTCAGAACGATGATTATCTTGGCAGGTCCGTCTTAGCCGTGTTGCTTTGTCAAATAAACGACGTTTTTCCGATGATTTTGGTTTTGATTGATTCTTATTACCATTTGTAAAACCTGGGGGTGACAGGCGCATATTCGCGTAAACATAAGAAATCTTCACTTTCTATGGTTATGGCTTTCATTCGAGACATTGATTTTTTTAAGTAAGTATACCAAATCGTAGTCCTGGAAAGCTTGAAATCAATAACAATTTGTCATAGTAATGGACGTGGATTCATCCATAACTTTTACCTGTCACTGTTTTCTATGTTGTTTAATATTTATTTAAACAGAAATAAATTAGAATTTGAGTCCCCTTGGACTGGGACGGTAGGCATTACTGTATTTCCCCACGTTAAAAAAGGCTGCCTTACTAAAACTAATGTAAATCCGCACACTACGATTTGTGGTGTAGTAATTAGAGTAAAGAGGTAGTTATAAAGTGAAAAGGTCCGCAAATTATATAATGGAATAATCTCATCAAATAAGTGTACTCTTATCGGTCGTCAATAAGTCTACGAAATTTAAATGATTTTGGACTACCTCCAAATTGAAAATATGCCAATTACTTATAGGTGTGTTCCGCCAGTTGCACTTGAAAGCCAGTCCCTTAGGTTTAACTTGTCCACCATCTTGGGCCACATCGTCACCTGCTATCCGGTGAGGTTGTGTCCAGGTTTTATGTAAATATCTACTGGTGAGATTTATTGAGATCAGATAGAAGGATGTGAGCGGAAATTTATTGTAATGTTATTAATATGTTTACTTTAGAAAATAACAAGTATTTATATATGTCTAACTATAATTAGTTTAAAAATAATAATAAGTAACAGTAGTGTTATGAGAGATGCACTTGAGAGCCAACCCTATAATATGCTTAGCATGCGCTCAATCTACGGCTACGTCGTTACTCTTTTTCGTTTTATTTCTAAACTTCTTCAATAATTGACTTACCCTTTAAATCTTAACTGAAATTCCTGAGATTTGAACTTCCTACGAATGAGCTTGAGCTTTCGGTGAAGGAAAACATAGCATGATGGTAGAGCTTTTTCTAATGCCAGCCTGGCTAGCTAGCAAAATATCCCGCCAAAAACCATATATTTTTTTTTCTGATTTGGACGTTGCAGAAGCTTCTACAGTTTAAACGGAAGAGTATTTTTAAAATGTTTTACAAACGTTCTTAACACATCTTAATAGAATATTTTGTGGACGGGTTTACATGGATTCTAAGTCAAAATATCCACTATATTTTTTTAAATACAATAACAAAATACAAAAAGACAACGGACTCTTACTATATTTAGCATAATAATACCTACAAAGTCATAAATTTAGCTAGTGACGTATCACAACGATAGTTTAAAGCTTTTGGTAGATTTTAAATACAACTTTGGTTTTCGTTATGACTTGTTGTTCAAAATGAACCACTGATCTATTAAAATAGTAGCTAATAACAGAGTGCATCTAATTTACAAAAATAATTTTCTACCACTGAGCTAGCAAGAGAATATTTGCAATCCGATTGCTTATTTTCCGTTTTATAATATTAACAGCCATCTCTCGCTGCCGAATATGGCTTTCACTACATCCGTTAGCAACAGGATGTAATAATTTTCTTTAGTTTATATAAAAAAAATATATATATATTGATAAACATAAAAGAAAAGGTACTTACTGAAATATTTTCTAGGTAAATTTATCAAGTGTCAAAGAAGGTCGAACTGAGAAGAAGTGAAAATATAAGAAAAATTCTATTCAGAAGGGAACACCTAAAGTCTTTTGTACGGAATAAGTTTAAGCAAACAAACTCACTTTCGCATTTACAATTCTAGTAAGGTATTAGTAAAGTTTTCTGCTGTAATTTTAATGTTTTGGTGACTTTCTAGTTAAAGCTCTCTTTGGAGTTTTGGGAATCAGGCTGATTCATATAGTACAAGCAGTTCAAAAAGTGGTCAACTGTCAGCACAGCAGGATTATGCTGGAAGTAAGTTATGAATCTCATTCCACGGAAATATAAATTTTGTTGGGAAAAAAAGTAAATTGAATATCGCAGCTGCACTGCGTTGCTGGAAGCTGGTGCGATGCAAAATTCATTTAATCGAAGACGTCAGAACATCATCTGACGTCAATGCCACTAAATGTTCATCGTTTTATTACACTTGCTATTGACCTATGGCTTGGTATTGGAAGATTAAAATTATGTAACGGTTACGTCTTCATGGAGAAATCGTGCGAGCCGATAATGGGATAAATGACCGAGCCCAAGCTACCATATGCTTGCTTGGGACATGCACATTATAAATATGAAAGTAATAATAATAAATTTATGTCACTCATACAAAAAAATACATTTTTTTTTAACAAAAGCTAGCATCTAGTTCCATATTTTCCCTTAAGATCAGGTGAGATTATGGCCACAATACTAAACCTTAACTTAAATTTTTTTATATATTTTGCTAATATTTGTATAAGTTTCAATGGTGTAGATCGTATTTCCTATAAGTAACAGTAATTCTCCTTATCTTCATTTATTAATAAATATAATTTCTATCACGTATTGTGAACTGTAAATCTCACATTGCCTGGATATAATACCCTGGCTTAATTTGAAATGTAACAAACTAAATAAAATTACCGATCGAAAAAATCGATGAGGTTTTCTAAGAGTGTATGGAGAGAAAAAAATACCGATTGTTTTGAATAGTAACCAGAAACTTTATAATAATAATAATAAGTTTAGATAATCCAATAGTGCACGCAACGTAATATCAAAATTAGGAATTTTAATGTATTTACTTAGTCAGTGGACACTATTTTACGACTGATATTGTTAATATCAGTGATATTTTTTTTATAGTTTACAGGTTTAGTGTTATAGCCATAATCTCACTTGACCTTAAGTGATGATGCAGCCCAAGTTAGTGGACACGCTGAGCCTATCCAATATTGCAGAGCAACACGCATGCTGGAGACAAACAGATTAACACACAAAAATTACAGAAGTATGTTTTTGTGATTTGACCAGTAACAAAGTATACTTTAATTACAGTTTAAAATACCGTTAAGAAGTTTATACAATTTTTATGTTACTTTCGTAGTAATATAAATTATGTTCGCGTAGCCTACAAAAAACATATAATCCCAGCCTCTAAATGGCTCACTGCTCGGCAACAGCCTCTTCCCGAGGCTTTTCTCGAATCACATGAAATAGTTGAAAGTTATAACTCGAATAACTGTAATAAGAATCCATAACGTTCCAACTAACTGGTACTTACATCGCTTCAATTATTCATATCTTATTGTATTTTAACTTACAGTATCAAAAATACATGAAACATCCGAGTTCTGTCTCTTATTATCTATAATAATATTATAAAGAGAAAAAAATTGTATTTTTTTTTTGTATTTGTATTTAATTTGTATATTTGTATTTGTACTGAGATCAGTATTTCATACACATACCCTGTACGTCAAACTTACAAGATGACAATCACAATGAAAACTAATTGAAATAAAATTAATTAATTAAACGATATATAATTTGTGGTTATAATATAGAATTTAAGACTGGCTTAATCATAATTATTTAAGTGTCAAAATTAAAGCCGTTTGGTGTCGTAGCACGCGTAGCGGCGGCTACGCTCATGCTACGCGCGTAGCTAAGGTTTTGAACTCATTCAGTGACTTTGGCTTCATTTTAATGTTACAACCCGTGCAAGGTAACTTACGTTATTTTTAATACCGATATTTGGTTTTGACAGGAACACAGTTTCGTGAAGACTTTGTAATTGATAGTAACTACGACCTCCGGGGAATCCGTTTGTTGGTGAGAAACTTATTGGATGTGGAGTAAAGAGAGAGATAAACTTTGTAGGAATCTTTTAATTGCGTCATCTCATTTGTTTGACAAAATCAATATTCCAAGAGCAAAGCTGCGAGTAAAAGCTGTTAATATTACAAATGCGAAAGTGAGTTTCTTTTTTACGCTTTCTTGTCTAAACCACGGAATCGATTATGATGACTTTTGGTATAGAAATAGCTGGGATAATTATCCTGTAATGGATTCGAACCCATAGAATTTCGGAGCGATCGTTGCAGTGAGGCAACTGTTTTACCGCAAATACACTGTGCACTCTTTTTTTTATATAGGCTTAGCGTTATGGTCATAATCTCACTTGATCGTAAGTGACAATACGGCCCAAGTTCAAAATGGTAAAGCAAATACATTTAAATCTATCTTCCTGTTTACGAGATAGGCGCCTGGGACTCGTCAGGGACAAATAACCGCTAAAAGCATCCGGAATTCTCTATACTACCAAATACCAGGAACGGCTTTCACGCTTTCCCTATAATTAAAGTATAAGTGCCTAAAGAACGTTTTTATTCTCGAAGCTGTGCTTAAAAGTTTCGTTTAGGTGTAAAAATGAGGCTGTGGAGAGATGAGTTTTTAATATATAACTTGTTCATAATTAACAGCTGATCTATTAAAATTGTAGCTGCTAACATACTGCTCATAATTTACAAACATTATTCTTAGGTTGAAATAGTTTTTTAACTAGTTTAAATAACAGAAATGGCATCGAAAATATAATGAATGAATGAATGTTAAAAATAGTTTTTTCTACTTTTGCTTCTATGGTAAACGATGTTGTACTTCACAGAAAACTTAATTGAATTGCAGAATTCAAACTCCGATTTCGGGGCGAGAGTGGTGTCATTCGACGCGGGGGATCGAGTACTATATGAATCGATGGAAATCTCGAGACCCGCCGGGTGAAAGATTTTCAACTTGAAGATGGTAGCTAGCTAGGTGGGCATTAGAAAAAGCCCTACAATCATGATATGGTTTCGGATTTTATCACGGTTATTTATTAATTTTGATCCCGACGTTTCGAAAGCTTTTTAGTCTTCTTGGTCACGGGGCAGACTGAGGTGTAGGTTGTCCAGAAAAGTTCATGTTACTGTGTCTACCCTCAATTTAATTTTTATTTTTATAAAGTATTTTCGTTAACTAGTAGTAAAAATAAATGATTGGTCTAAAACTGGGAATATTCTTATTTGTAAAAGTATATGAAAGTAATTTTTCGAAACTATAAACTAAGGTTGTTCCTGATTGTCACATATCCAATAATTTCAGTTATGAATATTACACTTGTCGACCACATTCAGAAGTAGAATACGTATTATTTGGCACATATAAAACGAAAAGAATCTTCGCAGATTTAAGATAAAGCTAGAAATAACTTCTTTGTATATTAATGACTCATTTTTTTCGAAATATTGAGAAAATAATTCACTTCACGTGCTAGTAAACACAGTAGTGTTTATATACTACTCTGTATTTGTAAGTAGAGGCTGGTGTATGTTAGTCGAGATTCATTCATGTAATTGTAACCAGGACTGACCTACACTTACCTTCAAGTCTTTTAGCTGCAGACGAGCTCTGGTAAAGTTATCTCTAACGTCGATCAATAGTTTCCCCTCAATAGTCCAGTACGTGCCACTATTGTAATGCTCTATGACAACTGACAGTTATGTAAAATAATATAGGTGTTGAGTTTTGTATAAATTTTCGTAAAATTTCTCATGTTCCACTCAACTTCCTTACTTTTTTCTTTACAAGAACCTTCTCCTGACAATAATGAACACAACAAAAGGAGAGAAAATTGTAATGCGACATGCGATCGATGAACGAAAATTGTGACCACATCTTCAATATTAAACAAACATATAAAATTGTCCGAACTTAAAAATATGCACACTATTTGAATCCCAAGCATTTTTACCAGGTATTGTACAACGTGCTTTTTAACAAGTTTCTGTTTTACAATTATTTGAAACTCTTTAAGTTTTCTTCAGGGAACATGCCGATTAAAGGGCGATAAAAACTTTAAATTAAATACTTATGGTGTTTCTGTTTTATCATATAATTTTACATTACAATGAATCGAGGTTACAAAAATTACAAAAGCAGCTTTTGGTTATAATTAATTTATCAGCTATCATTATTTACTTTCAGTATTGCGGAAAACAAATTATTTTGCACAGCAAAAAATATGACGTATTTTATTGGTTCTGGTTCTATTGGCATATCTCATTTAAAAGTTTAGAGGGAGACGGGAAGTGTCTCGCTTCGGTATCGATTTGTCGCGCGAGAAAGAGACGGCGAGCATCCGGCAGTTGCACTTGAGAGTCAGTTTCTCCACAGGTTAACATGTTAACCAATTTGGGCCGTATTAAAACATGAAATATTAATAACTTATTTTTTTTTCAATAAGCTATAAAAATTATTTAAATAAAATTAAAATTGGACTTACTTACTTGTAATGTAATAAATCTAAGTTTTCACTATAAAAGTTAAATTAAATTAAATTTAAAAAAAATGCCTTTTTATTGCGTTATCTGATTTGTTTGACAAAATTAATATTAAAGCGATTGAAACCGGTTAAAAGCTAGTTAGGTGTATTTACCTAGGAATTATTAAAGTTATTAAAATGTCTCTGGTGTAATGAATAGTTCCCATATATTAATATAAATATTTATTTACGTCAGCAATAATAAGTGACGTATATCTGAGCTTTCAATACATTAGGTAAAGCCATCCCAATACTCCAATGAATTTTAAAATGTAATTAAACACCAACATAACAATCTTCGCATTTATAATATTAGTATGATGATGAAATAAAAGAAAGTTTTGCGGTACATCCTTACTAATATTATAAGTGGGAAAAGTGAGATTTCGAAAAAGATTCGAAAAAACACGATATACAGTAACATAAAGTCTTATACATATACAAAAGCAGTAAAACAGTAATAGTTAAAACATAAGTAGTCTAACTATTACCAGCTGTGAGTTAAGCATCTCGCATCTCTATCAATATCACCATCGTTCAAGATGTTTTAATAAAGACAATAAACCCACATGTTGAACGTGACCGATTCGAAGTAATGAGGGCCCTAGTTGTAGAGTGTAGGTACTGAATACCGACAGATGTGAATTTGAATCTCTAAAAATAAATCGCGGGCAAAAGTTATCTATACAAAAAAATATAATTGAAGTATTTGTTTGTAATGAAAAAATAACAGCTATTTACTAAATGTATGAAAGTATATACGGTATAGACAGTAAACAGGGAGTTAACACATCTGATGATAAATGGTTACTGTAATCTATGGACAGCAGAGGTATTATAGCCATGTTGCTAATCCTAGTTTTTACATTATGTTTCCAAGAGTTTAGTTATCAATAAAGTTATTCGACTTTCCTACTGTAACAAAATAATACAAAGTACAAAAGCATTTAGATATAAGTATTATTTAATAAAGTAGGACACACAGTTAGATAGAAGTCAATACAATCATAAGTAAGTCATGCAAAAACTTTTACATATAGAAACTTCAATTTTATTTATTTGTGCCACAGCCTTACTATATGTTTAGTGATGATATGGCCCTAGATGGAGTAAACATAGTAAGACTAGTGCAGGAACAGGCTTGTAAAGTGCAACTTCACGCGTGGGGCATTCCTCCCAAACAGCCGCCACGCTGTGGTCACCACAATGGGAGCGCACACTTTATAAGCCATGAATAGCGGCCTTACGTATTGCGAAGAGGAAGTCCTTAAAGGGTTTTTTCAAGGACGTCATTAGAAACAGGATTAGATACGTAGTTACTTGGGTTCACCGCAGGGATTCGAACTCACTGCCATCGACGCTGCGTATGTACGCAGGGGTAGGCATTTTGGATTATCATCATACAATCATACTCATACAATTATACATCATACAATCATACAAACTACTTGCTGAAAGTTAAATACAGGATTGTCATTGCGAAATCCCATTAATTAACACGAACTGATTCTTTATCCATATATAACTTTAAAGCGCTATATGAAATGTATGTTTCGCTTACGGTTTATTAATTATTTTTAGCTATTGTGCATACCAGAATACCTAAAAATAATTAGAAAAAGACATTTTAATTTAATTTACGCGTAAATGTTACGAATGGATAATTAGTAATTTAAGTTCAGACAAACCTATACGCATTGGAAAACAATGCAAGCTATACAAAAGAAACGGGAGAAAGGCAGCTTAGTGTAGTTATTTTTATTTATTTTCTATATTAGTTCGATAAAGTTTTGAAGGATATTTCAAAAAAGTGTTATCACGAATTACTACGGAAAGACCCCGGATCAAATTCTTAAGGTATAAGATCTTTATACAATACTACACGATTTCGTAACGACATTTTTAATCTACTAGCCGACAGACGTTATTTTGAAGTTTCCAGTAATCGACAATTCGCAAATTCTTTATTTCCGAATTGTTTACAGCAACTACAGCCTATACAATACGTAGTGAATTTGTAAAGGTTGTTAAATGTCGCTTGACATGATTAGCGACCAGGTACGGGATTATCGCTAATGGAATTAAGTCTGCCCCTTGCCCTTATTAAAAGAAATGCAAGCTTTTTTCCGCGTCTTCGTACGCTTACAGTTCGCTTATAGTTTTCTGTTGTAATTAAATTTCGTTAAGTTACTTCTCCTATTTATACATAGGCTTACCATACGTCCCGGTCAATAAAGGTAAATCAGTTAAATTCCAAAACGACAACAACAGGTTTCTCCAATAATGTATAAATCCCTCGACTCGATATTGTTAGGCACTTATGTGTCATATATTTTGAAAAATTCCTAACGCGTGGACTTTTGCTGTTACAATTCATAAGGCGCTCACTCTAGTATTTTAAAATTGTTTGTTTTTGCTAAGTTTGTGCTTAGAAGATATTTAGGAGTGTAGCGTTAGTGAATTTGGTTTCGAAGATTGCTCGACGTTGCGTTTTTTAAACCTCAGACATTAATTTCTATGTCGAAGCAAATATAAACTTTATTACGTAAAGATTTTTAGATTCATTTTTGTAATTATTTTAAGTACAATCTATGGAAGGCGTTAATTCTAGAACTTTCGTTACTTACTTGTCACTTTTTATTCAGTCGGATTGTGTACATAATACTTATGGTCATAAATCTAACTACGTGGGTGCGTTTCAGTTTTAGATGTTTTAAGGCAAAGTCGCGAGCATAGCTTGTGTATATATAAATAAAATATGATTGTCTGATCATGTTTGTTGCTACCACTGTATATAGTATTTACGTTCAATATATAACTATAATGCGGCAATGATTGGTGCTATTTAGATTTTTGTTTTAGTATTAGTGACATTTGCTTTCTCTTTTTTTTTTTGTATAATGCATAGGTTTTTCTTTATAGCGCTTCAAACTTCTTTCAATATGGTTATTGCCTATAAAAGAGCTCTTAACAGCACTCAATTTTATCACCAATTGTCATCAGTCTGTATATACCCAAATATCATAGTAATTATTTTGGATAGCATCAGATAGGTTTGCTTTCGCGCGAAAAGCTAGTGTTATTCTTCGCTAATACCTCCCTAGTATTTATATCAACACATTACTTTGTATGAAATCGGAGAGTATATTATTCATAATTATATCAAAACAGGGCACTTAATTATATCATTAGCGTTAGGGTCAAACATATTGCTATAGTTATCAATGTTTACATTTCATTTAAATATTTGTAACACATATTAAGTGTAAATATAAGTTTTCTCATATTCTCCATATAAACTTTAACCATGTCAAATAACACATAATTCGTGCGCGCGGCAGTTTATAACATTTTGTTATATGTATTTAATATATAGAGACTTGTTTAAAATAAATATAATAAAATATTTTGCCTTTTACAAACGCTTTTAGATTGTAGTGTTTTGGGTGTTTTTAATATATGTATTGGATAATAGGTTCATATATTAGTAGTATTTAAGTTGTTATGTATCCCAACCAGTGAAGGCATTAACGTAAAACATGTCGTTTCGATTAGTAATTGATAAATTAATATTTAGATACTGCAAACTTGCAGTTGGCGAGAGGTTGCGAGTTAGATTCCCGGATATGACTTTTGTGTAAAACAACTAAATATTTAAACTTACTTTAAACATTATGCGGTCCTTCATGGGGTATTCATCCTAAGCATGACATGAAATTATGATCAATTTACAATTTTGGTATAAGCCAACATATATATACCACGATCAACTTGTGTTTGACGTCGTTAAATAATACGCTTTTAAATAATAAATATTGAAATAATTTACTTCTACTTTATTACGAAGTAGGTAAACGTCGTAAACATTTCTGAAGAGCCCGTAGAACTCCAGACCAACCTCAATTTAAAACTAGATCCGGTTGATTTCTACCCGGTTCAATCCGTAAACTCTAAAAAAATGGCACTTACGTTGTTTTCCTGACAAGGTCCAATATGTATACTTACAAAATTTCTTTGAAACTGTGACACAAATTGGTAAAAAAGCATTAAATTTCACTTATTATTTGGTATAATCGATTTATGTAAATAATAATTATTTAAGCAATTTGTGTCACTTTATATTTTAACGTTACCGCCGTCGAGTTACGGTGGCCACCGTTCAAGTTGCTTCTATGATAACATAATTGTACTATTATCAATTATTTTCGTTTATTCGGATGGCTGGTAAGGATATTAGGACAAAGTTGCATTAATTTAAATAAATTAAATATGGGCATGTTTCATAGCATTTTAGTAAAGCCTTCGAGTGAGCTAGCTAAAATGCTATATGTTAGTGATACTAACTACGACCTTATCAGGTAAGCAGCTCAAGGGCCGCGAGGGTAGTCCCTTACAGAACCGTGTACGGCTACTTATATAATTAAAAAATAAACGACTAATTTAATTGTATACGCAATTGATAAAACAATTTCACACTAAACATACTTGATGACCGTAGTGAAGTTGATTTTAAAATTTACAATCGTTTGAAAAGTAATAAAGAAATAGATTATAAATAAAAATGATTATTAATTTTATACTATACTACATCATACTATCACAAAGTAAGATGATATCAATCAAGCAATAAAATCAATAAAGGCAAGTAATAAACTGCTGAAGGTTGAATGAAGGCTGTAGTGTTAAAATGTCGCCATAAAGGTCGACCCCCGATGGTGTAGTTAAGTTATGCACAGACGACGCACAGTTGTTCACGTATCAACTCCTGTGACCGATTACAACTTCAAAATAATTAACTGCGTAATATGTAATCTTTATATATAAAAATTTCGTGTCACGTTGCTGTCCGCGATCAACTCCTAAACTACTAAACCGATTTTAATCAAATTTTGCATACTTTGTGCAGTTTTATCCAACTTGAGGGATAAGATACTTCTTATCTCGATAAGTGATCATAACGTAAAGATGACGCTGTAGTCGATGAGATAGACTACTCGAAAAAGCAGAACAAGGTCTAGTAAGTCAGCTATATTGTTTTTCGTAAGTAATAAATAAAACGTCTGCACAAGTTTCATACAGTTTATTGCATTTTATTATGAACACAACACCTACTCAAATTTCAGAATAGGAAGACACGAATTGCCTGTAATGAATTCGTTAAATCCTCGTCACTTTGTCAGTTTAATCACGCAATACGTGAAGTCAACTTACATTACAATGAAACGTGATAGCTCAGTGGTAGTGCGTAGGAACGCCGCCACCAATTCGAATCCAACCACCTAAAATGAGCTTGAGCTTTCGGTGAAGGAAAACATCGTGAGGAAACCATAGCATGGTGGTAGGACTTTTACTAATGCCCATCTGACTAGCTACCACCAAAAAAAATGTTTTTTTTTTTTAATATAAGTTACGTATATCCTTTCATATGCATTTAGTAAAAAGCTTTTATTTTGATATTACAAACAGACACAACTTTCTGAACTGTGAAAGTCTCTTTGTAATCTAACAAAAGTATCATTAAAAATAATATGAATATAAAAGTAGTAAAAATTGTAAAGTGATTCATTAAGGTGTCTGTTATCGCTGTAATAATATGAACTAATTATTTATTAAACTGAAGAAGAAAATCCGAATTTGTATATTTATAGATACTATTTAGTAACCACTTTTTTGACGGATTTGCACAAGAGGATATACATTCAAAATTATTAAATTTAAGTGTTCAGAAGAAAGAGGTGTCTGTCTAATAGACACCTAGTTAAAACGGAGTTTCTTTCGCTACATTTTTTTAATGTTTGTATTAAAGTAATGAGTATATAAAGCATCTAAATTAACTTAAACTTAAAATTAACGACAAACTGGAACGATTGAAATAGAACTGCATACAAAGAAACATTGTCATTATATATATATTATAGTCATTAGAATTTGTATTTATCTTTTATTCATTCGGGTTTAAAAAAAAAATGAAATGCGAAAAGTATGTTATCTTGTTTGGTATCATAAATAATCGTATTTGTTTTTTTTTTACACAATTTTGAATTATACTTCTTTAAATATGTTGCTGCATGTCAAAGTTTTAGTCGATCATCGTAGAATGTTCTGTTGGCGGAAACAACTGGTTCTCGGTCACTATGCCGGAACCCTAAGGCTTATACTGAATCTTTATTTTGCCGCAAACAAACTTTTCAATTTTAGAGTGATAATACAGATATCTATACTAATAATATTATTAAGAGGCAAGATTTGTATTTTTCTTGTACTTAATAATACTATCAATTTAGTCACTAAGCGGCTTTCATCGATTATGCATGCCAAAGCATTACGAAAAAAAAAAAAATTAGAATGTTTCATAAAAAGTATTCGGCTTCGGTTAAAAACGCAGCGAAGTTTGCAAAATTTACAATATTTTTATATATGTTTATTTTTGTATGACAGAAATAATAATTATCTATAGCCATATATATTATATATTGGTCTATGGTACTGTGATACACCTTTTAATGTTGTGTCATATATTAATTGTATATTTCCACTATATTGATCTAAAGCGATGTTGATTACATTTTTTTGCCAATAATATTATTGCTATTCAAAATACAACTAGATTTGTTTTGCTATGGATTATTTTCGTTTATTGAACATATATTTATCTTGGAGCGTAAGTAATCCATTGTATAATTGGGACATAACGGATATCTTTGTTTTATTTACATAAGTTTTTTGTTTGTTAAAACTTTGTTTTACATCAGAATAGTTAATTTACAATTTTAATACATAATTACAATTAAAATCTGTTAAAAATATAAAAGTACTTTTTTAAATTACCTATTTATCTAGTACATTGTATACTCACGGGGTCGGACTTGGATTTTTTTATTTCGGGGTCATATTGTTTTTTCTTTTTCTTACATACCAAGGCTACGATACATTATTAACCCACAGTCTTCACACAAACATAAGAAGGAAACAACTGAGGCCTTTCATTATTGTCATTTTATCTTTAAACTTGACAAAGCAGTTCCTTACAACTCTTATGTATTGTAGTGTAAAAATTCATGTCAATAAAGTTATTATTATTATTATTGGATGATTGCATTGCAAGAACCTATTATTTTGTTTTTACTGTTGTTCTATAAAGTAAATAAAGCTATATTGGTTATAATTTTAATATAATCTAAATACTTTTGTGGGCAAGAGATTGTTGTTAAGTGGTATTTATAATAATTAATATTTTGATTTATGTATGTTTAGCATTTCTACACAAATTAACATCAACGGCGGTATACTCCATACATACAGACATAAATTTTATTTCACTACTGTGGGATAGACAGATATAGCACACATCCCACATGTCTTTGAAGCTGCAATAGCATGCTCCTACCAAATTTGACTGGGCAGGGACAGAAACATAAATAGTGAAAATGTGTCGTCCTTTTCGGTACGATATATCGGAACTATCGGAACTACTATTCGGAACACGTTTTATTTTCCGAATTGAAATGTCATTCAGTTGTCCGATACTGACCTAAAGTAATTGAAACAAAAAATAATAATTGAAACTATGATAGCTCAGTGTAGCGTAAATTGTAAAAAATAACTTATAGATACTATTTACCGTAAAATATAATTTGTTACAGTATTGTTGGCTGTATGTATAAATGTAATTACAAAATTTCACCTCTGTAAAAAGCTAACATTTTTAGAACGTATATAACTTCCGTTATGTCATTTTACTTTTTATGGTTGTTATTGCTTTTTGAGTATACAATAATCACGATTAAATGCAACCACCAGTGCAAAGATAACAAAAGACTACTGCAACGCCAATAGTACCTAATCATAAATGATAAGTCATCGTCGGCGCCGGACAGCTCTAAGTAATCAAATTACAGTCTCTTATCAACACTATTTTTTTCAGGACGTTGTCAAATAAAAACAGTTTAGAGTATCATAACGTAATTATAAATGTCATTTAAGCATTTTTCAAATTAAGTAAGAAGTAATCCGATGTCGTTCTACAGCTATTAAAAAAGTAATCCTAATTTTCCTCCTACACTTCGCTCTGTCCTTGATATATATCGAAAAGACTGCATTGGCTAATATCCTTCAGCCCTACACTTTAATAAAAATATGATTTGCCGCCCTGTAGAATATATTTAATTCTCATTGATCATCGAAGTACCATATTTCCATAGCTTACAATGTTCAAATAAGTTCGAGCAGCGCCCTTTAGAAATTTTACTAGATTTTACGTGCAGCTTCGCTCGCGTTAATATTGACTTTGTCAATTAAATCGGATGACGCAATAGAAGTCTATTTTTACACTGTATTACTTATCAACGGGTAGGTTATATTTTGCAGTTAAAAAAAATACTGAACCGAATGTGAATATTTTTAACTATTCAAATAATGGCTGGTGACAGTAGAAATATTATGACCGAAAGTGTTATAACCTAAATCTGGAGAAAATTAAAATACCGAAGGATTCTGATTCCATGCCTATAATTATATTCTTATTTGTTTGTCAAATAATTCTCTTTTTTTTGCATAAGCAGACGTCCAAGACAGAACTTTTTTAAATAGTTTTTTAACTAGTTTAAATAACAAAAATGGTATCAAATATATCATGAGTGTTAAAAATAGTGTTTTTTTCTTGATATGTGTGTGTATATATTATTTTACATGTGCAATATATGATAAAAAGAGACATTTTAAGTTTCGTGACGGCCAACTTATTAGAATGAAGTTCCTTATCTAGCCTAGATAAATCAAAATGTAAGATTTTTCCGTCACGAACATCACATACACACTAACATTACATACACACTAACATCACATACACAATAACATTACATACACACTAACTTCACATACACACTAACATCACATACACACTAACATTACATACACACTAACATTACATACACACTAACATCACATACACACTAACATTACATACACACTAACATCACATACACAATAACATTACATACACACTAACTTCACATACACACTAACATCACATACACACTAACATTACATACACACTAACATTACATATACACTAACATTACATACACACTAACATCACATACACACTAACATTACATACACACTAACATTACATACACACTAACATCACATACACACTAACATTACATACACACTAACATCACATACACACTAACATTACATACACACTAACATCACATACACACTAACATTACATACACACTAACATCACATACACACTAACATCACATACACACTAATAAGTCGAACAGTGTTTAAACGTTTTTATCAAACGTGTTTCGACAGTTATTGTTATGGATCTGATCTATATACATAAATAAAATGGAAACATCTGTTTCTTTTTAAAGTTGCATATCTTTACTAAATGTTTATGTTTTTTTTTTTAATAGTTTATCACGTAATAGGGATGAGCGATACATTACATCGATATCGATAACTAACCTATCAGTAGTGCTTTGGCCTTATTCTGTATATTGTTTCTAATCTTTATATCGTAGAAACTCAATTGTTGTTTGTTCATGTAATCAACGGTATCTCTTTTCTTTCATAAACAGAGAAGTTTTACTTCAGTCGTGTGGCCTAAAGTACACCCGTTTTTTACTATTCCTTAGACATTTAGGACGGAGATGAAGCAGTTTTAGTAACTCATATTAAGTAGCGGTAGTAACAACATATATGCCTTCACTTACTTTGTAGATCAATTGAGTGAAAAAATATTCATATTATTTCCTGTGACATTTAAGGCTAGTGTGGAGGTTTAGTGGGCCGGCGGCTAGCGCCGGGTTAGTCCCACATACCTTCTCAGACTCGCTAGGCGGGCATTAGAAAAAGCCCTATGTATTTAGTTTTATAAATTATATTAAAACGATATTGCATATATGCGTTTATGCTCCCATAAGGCTGGCGTACACATACGTGTAGAAGCCTTGTAAAAAATAGTAAAATGTATTCAGTTTCTCATCGAACAATGTATTTGTCTATATCATATTTTTTTTAATTTTTAATTTATTACCAATGGTAATTATTGTTTTTAATGCAAAAAATTTATTGGCATACTTTGACGTTTTATATTTGTAATTCTAGCATTAGTAATATACCAGCTAACATATAAACAACTGACAATGTTTAGTAAAGTTGGAAGCAAACTTCTCATTTCTCCAATTAGAGATGTGAAAATTGATATTTTTTTTTCAAATTATTAGAAATTCATAAAAACGAAACCACAATGTTATGTATAATAAATTAAACAAAATAAGTAATGAAACGATGATAGCTCAATTCGTAGTTTGTACGGATGCCGCGTAAAATATCGGAATGAAAACAGTATAGCTACATATAAATTGCAAAGACTTAAATAGATTTCGTGTAAACTATGAATTCGACCCCTCGCCCGCCGGGGGGTTTATGCGTTTCTCCTGTGCGACACGAACGAGGCGATTAATAAATAGTCTGTAATCTTGACCGGTTTCTCCGGGCTACGGAACCGTCGATCACTTGTACTCAAGCATTTGAATATTAAATTTTTCAGATTTTTAACTAAACTACACACAATATTAACAACGCCATTGGGTAACTACCTAAAAGGTTTTGAATGTGTTTGAGAATATTGCTATAAAACGAAGTTAAATCACAAAACGTATGTGTAAATGTAAATAAAGGCAATTACTCAACAATTTATATTTGAGTAATCGGAAGCATACAACACAACGGAAATAGATACCTATTAAGAATTACGTCTTGATATAGGTTTTTCACAGCTTCGCATAATTAATTTACAATTGGTAATAATTAAGTGTAGAAATTAGGAAAATTATAATATATATTTTTTACCTGGTAGTATACTGAATATTTTCAGTAAATCTGGTGAAGATGATGTATTCTAACTTCACAATAAATATAGATTATATTTCATGCGTTCACGGTTGATGTAGTGTATAACATGAATATACATTGGATCAGGTGATGGGTCCCCGGAATCGTGGCGCTGTGGAAACGAGAATATAGAAAAATACAAGTAGAATGTACTGTGTAAATAATAAGGTATTGTAATGTTTATAAAGCTATATATTTTTTATTGCCGTCGTAGAAAAAAAAAGATAAATTAGACGTTAACGCTATCACAATAAGTATAGGTTTTCAATAACTATAATGTAAAAAAGTGGTCACTCACCGTCATCGTCTCCCTGGCGTCACCTCCTGCGCCTCCTGCTAGGGCTCAGGAGACGCTCCCGGCAGCATCCGAACATCTGGAACAGAAAAATGAACATTATAGTGCGACGTCGTTTGTGATAAATTTTGAGTTTTTGTGATCGGGAGTAAAAGATTCCGGGCCACAAATAGTACTTTTTATCCCAACTGTACTTAGTTTTGGACTTTAAAAGGGACCGCTTCATTGGGTCAAGTTAGATTGTTGAAATTTGAAATGTCTTACTATATTATGATGTTAAAAAAACTTTCGGGGTATGGGTCAGAAACAGTAATGATAATTATTAAACTTAATTCCTTTACATACATTCTATTAGGTTGTCTGCATTCTATAACTATAATTGTACAAGTTCGCGTTACTTTACTTGTAGATTAGTAGCGTTAGCAGTTGTTGTCTATGTATAAAAAAACCTATATATTGTATTAGATAGCAATTTGGTATTGTTGGTTAATTCCCAGTTATATATGATACGTTGCAACTCTATCCATGTTTTCAGTGCTTTATCTCTATTTTACATACAGCTCTAATGAATTCGCGTTGCATTGTAACTGTTATAATTACACTGACCACTGGCGGTCCTAAATAAATATATTTTTTTTACTTAACAATGAAGTATAATGAAAATCGTGAAGCCGGGTACTAAAGCAAACCCTAATAGAAGATACTAGGACGAGAAATAGATGATCCACTGATATATTTCACTTAAATTAGTGAGAAAACTTATTTATACATAACTTTTGTAAATGTGAAAGTACATTCCCTTTGGTAAACGTATACAAGATTTATTATTTATGCACGTTTCGTAAAAACTAGTATAACAATCAGTACTCGTTACGTAGCTTTCTTTCTATGTAATTGTATATAATAAATCAATTTGTATTAGAAACCGATAAAGAAATGCTTTATATCAGCATAAAAATTCATCAAAGTTTCAAAAAATATTTAATAGACAAGACTTATAATTTGTGCTAAATTTTATTTAAAAGGTTTACTTTTGAGCTCGTGGCACATATAAATGAAATAACATATCCAATAAAGTTATTAGTTCAGAATTCGTTTTAAAACAATCGCTATATTGACTTGTAAAGTAAATTTAATACAAAATACAAATCGAACAAGTTTGAATTATGTATTTTATGTAAAAAAATATCCTTAAGCGTTATAAAAAGAACGTTGAAAAAATTTATGCTGACAACAGCTTTAAGTGCATGTAATACCAATGAACTTTTCAATGTTACCCACTTCTGTAGAGTGGATCCTGGTATATGCATAAACTTGCATTCTTTCAGGGTTGCCAAGTGAATTTAAGTAATTAATGGTAAACAAATCGCAAAAAAATCACTGCTATAACCGTAAACAATACATAAATACCTATTTACTTACTGGCAAGTGATATGGAAATATAAAATTAATTATAATCGATTCAGCGGTTTAGGCACGAAAGCGTAAAAAACGTACAAACTCACTTTCGCATTTATAGTATTAGTAATGACGAAAAGTGTGAATTATGTTCGAGCCTTTGTTTTACTTATTTACATTTTTACTTTATCGCCGTGACGTAGTTAACTCATATCATTATTAATATGTCAACTCTATCTTATATTTACACGTACGTATAACAAACTGTGGATGAATACCTATACAAAAATAGTAGTTACGCACTGACTATATCTCTCTCGGTCTCATAATCGACTCTAGCCGATTTTACCCCAACGACCATTATGTAGGCTATATGTATTCGGTGACAGATTTTAAACTTGAAGGCAGTAGCTAGCTAGTCGGGCATTAGAAGAAGGCCTATCACCATGCTACTAATACATATAATTATTATATGCCGATGTACGACGAAGTGGGTTTGTTATTTAATTTCTATATATAAATCGTCCTGTAAAATCTATTATTAACTTTCGAGATTATATTTGCGTTCTTAATAGCTCGCAAATCTATCCAACGGAATTAAGAGTAATTCTTTATATATCTATAAATAAATTTCGCTGCTCTCGGAAACGGCTCTAATCGAAACATAAACCCACTAAAAAAAATCAGTGCTACAAATTCATCACAATGTGTATGATCTTCACGTTCCAGTCAGTAACGAATCCTTAGCAACTCACACTTTCTCACAAATTACCATTTAAAAATTTAAAATCCAGATACTTTAGATCTTTGTATCGAGAGTGTGGCTTAGAGGAAAAATCCTCTGACCACATATTTTTTCATTGCTCTAGGAACAGATTCCTCTTTATAATGTTTTACCCTTCTTATTATTATTTTTTTAAATAGCCACACGTTTGCGCACACAATTTTGCCAATGTCACGTAGGTAGATTTATTGTGTTGCGGATAGTTCAGATTAGATATCAAAGAGGATTATTTAATGGGGAAACAAGAATACTTATTTATTTAAAAAAAAGTGTTTTTTACGAAATTTAAAAATAAACATTTAATGGCTTCCACCGCTCGGGCAGAGACTAATTAGTAACTGTTCATTTATATTAATGCCTTGCACCGCGATGTCTCTGTGAGACACGTGTCAGCATTCGCCCAAAAAAAATTCGGTGAAGCTGTCAAAACCTTTACGGCTAACAGCGTATGTAAGGTCAAAAAAACCGTACAACACCGGTCGAATTACGAGTTTAATATACAAAGAGCATTTTGATTACTATCGATCACGATTAAATCATAATTATTGGGCCATTATAAAAAGTTGCATTTTCTAACTTTCACAAGTAAAGAAACGAAGTTTTGTGTGGCGCCAGGACATCTGCAATAAAAAAAAACATGCGTGCGTACAAAGTACACATGTCAGAAGTGAAACTTCTTTGGCGAACTAATTTATAAATCTTGTTCGCTCTGTCTCACTTTTTCTCTCAATCTTTCTCACTCGCTTGCTCCCTACTCTCACTCCACGGCTAGTTGCTCATGCTACGTTCGCCCTGTCTTACTCTCTCTCAATCGGTCTCGATCACTCTCTCTCTCTTTTCCGACACTTCCGTTGCATACCGGCGTGACGTTTCATCTGTAAAAATTTTACCCTTATGCGCCTAAAGAAGTTTCACTTCAAAAAAAACATGCGTGCGTACAAAGTACACATGTCAGAAGTGAAACTTCTTTGGCGAACTAATTTATAAATCTTGTTTATATTTATACAAATCTAAAACTTTAAATTAACTTTAAATTAATAATTTAATTTTTAACTTTAATTTAAATTTCCCTGTCTTACTCTCTCTCAATCGGTCTCGATCACTCTCTCTCTCTTTTCCGACACTTCCGTTGCATACCGGCGTGACGTTTCATCTGTAAAAATTTTACCCTCATGCGCCTAAAGAAGTTTCACTTCAAAAACATGCGTGCGTAGAAAGTACACATGTCAGAAGTGAAACTTCTTTGGGCTCTCTCCCACCTCACACTCCATAGCACTATGCGTGATACGACGTTCGCTCTGTCTCACTTTTTCTCTCAATCTTTCTCACTCGCTTGCTCCCTACTCTCACTCCACGGCTAGTTGCTCATGCTACGTTCGCCCTGTCTTACTCTCTCTCAATCGGTCTCGATCACTCTCTCTCTCTTTTCCGACACTTCCGTTGCATACCGGCGTGACGTTTCATCTGTAAAAATTTTACCCTCATGCGCCTAAAGAAGTTTCACTTCAAAAGAAATATCTTCTTACCTTATGAATACACAGACAATGGGTTCCGGGGTAATGATTGTTGTTCCGTCTCGTAAAACTTTGATAGATGGTTTACGGGCACATAGTACCGACATAAAAACGCTGTGTTCCATAGCAATATGATATAATTTATGCATTTAGTTATTATGTATATTTATTATTATGTATATGTATGTAGTTATTGTTTGGACCCTATTTATTGCTAAAATCTTAGGTGTATGTAATAAATTTCACTGTTCTATATATATATATATTCGCAAAATATTCTTCAAAATCAAAAGAAAAAATTAGGGACTATTGTGAATTCGTCTTAAAAATCTTTAAAAAGACGTTACTTTTATAAAAAGAAACTTTTCTATTTACCTCCCTCAAGATGAAAATCTGCCGCCACATGCCTATAGGTGTGTTTCGGCAGTTGTACTTAAAGCCAGTCCCTCCACTAGGCTTACCAATCGAGTCCCGCATACTGCTCTATAGCCTGCCCAGGCAGATTCGATTGACAGGTCCGTAGGGGAACCTAAAGAAGGACTATCATACGCGATAGTGAAAAGTATATTTTACACAAACCCTTGTGTTTTTAAAGTAGGTAGAGCTTTCTAACTTCGATTATGGAATAAGAGGCGTGAAGAAGTCGATGATAAAACGATTCGAAAATACTTTATAATGAAATTTAATAATTCATAGGTGCGATGTAAAGTAGTTAATAATGTAGAATGTTTGTTTTTTGATTTCGTAAAAAAAGAATATCAAATATTGTTAGAGCAGCAATGCAGTTTATTATCTAATTCCATCAATATTTCTTCGTTCTCAGACCGTCACTTGGAAAGAAAATTGATGGAAACTTGACAAAAAGATAAAAATAATTTACGAATTGACATCCAAGTAGGAAAAGTAAATATCTACTTATTCAATGTGAGGTGTAGTAGTTATATACAAATATCCTTGTGTTTAAGTATCTCTACCTATGTTCAACGTATCGTTTGTTGATTAAAAAAAATGTTTTGGTGTACAATGTCTTTACATAAATAATCCTCTTTTTTGTTTTAAATCAAAAAGAAGTTTTAATACTAGCCGTTCTCGCGACTTCGTTCGCATAGAACAAATTTTTTCTTTCTCACTGAAGACGATACTGATAAACCTTCAACTTCTCTTTCTGACACACTTTTTGTTGAAATGAACTTTGGATAACACCGAAATAGATATATATCACCAAAGGTTTTAATTATGAAGTTTTTCAAGTTTATGTCTCGGGTATAGTTAGTAAACAATAAAAACATAGTTAAGAGTTTCTTTTGTTGAATGTAATAAAAAAATTAAAGAACATTGACTATAATGTATATACATATAAAATGAGTATATTCCGCGCATTACTAACACTGCTTTTATTTAATAATAAAAAAAAAGTTTATTAACTAAAACCAAAAGCCTTGACCTCTTTGAATTAGAATTTCTTTGCTTATGGTCACTGTTATGCTAACTTATATGCTGCTTAGTAGATCAAGATACACTGGATATCCAATCCCTTAGTCATCTCGAGCTGAGTTTACCCGAACGTGCGTCACACCAAAACGTTGTAAATCAGAACTTCAAAGCTCTCCAATAAGTTTCACATCAATATGACTACTACTACTACAACATAAATACTAGAAATCGCGATAAACTGGTCACTCCCTATGTGGTAGTTGGTGTCGTGCAAGTTTTAAAACATTTTCATATATCAATAAAACATTACCGGCAAATATTATAAGTGCGCGGCTAAAATCTGTCATAATCCCAGAACATTTATATTTACTTGCCTATATATCAGGTCCCATGATGCGGCGTTCCTACACACTACCACTGAGGTACCATCGCTTTACCTTTCCTCATTCAAACTTGAATTGCAGTTTCACCAGGATGACTTTATTACTAATGTATTAATGTGATTTGAAAATAGGCGAAAGCCAAGTTGCTCCAATGCCCAAATCTTTAAGTTTTCTGTAAAAATTTCATTAAAAAAAACCATTTGGTTCAGATATTTTTGTGTCATATCTATACTAAAGTTATAAAGCGGCAAAGTTTTGTTTGTTTGTAATATCATATTTTTTATAGTTTATAAATTAAGCGTTATGATCACAATCTCAACTGATGTTAAGTGACGATGTAGATCGGTTACTATAATATCACGATGACCGCTGTAGGCAGATCTTCGTTCTGTACGAGACTTAAGTATCACAGTCATAACAGTATTGAAATTAAACATTAGTAAAGTATAATTGTATGTTTTAGACACAATACATTACTGATGAAGGTTAATTTAGCATATTTGCAATATATAATTGAAATTGTTAATAAAATTGAAAATAGCGTCACTATGATAATACGGAACAAGATTTGCTGAAATTCGATATTGTAATACTGCCTTTAAAAAATAATTAACTTTTTAGTGAAAGAGACATGTTGAATTTACACAAAATTCTAAAGAAACTGTAAATAATTTGAATCTCTTTAAGAGTTGTTTGTAAAATTTATATCTAAAAAAATATTAATGTATTATTCACTCTATCGTCTTTGTTTGTATCCATTACTTTTTGTATTTTCAGTTTTTTTTTCTTATTTAATATACATTCTATGACAAAAGATAGTGTGACGTCGTGTTCGGAAAATAAGTATAAATGAAGCGATGATAGCTCAGTGGTAGTGTGTACAACTTTGCGAGATTACAAAATATTGAAAGAAATGTCATACGCCAATTTAATCATTGGGCTTATATAGCAATCGGTTTTAAAAACTACTCTCCTCCGTTACTTATGTTTGTTGTTTTATTATTCCATACTTTATACCTGTTTCTATTTATATAACTTATTACGCTATAAACAGTTTGATTTACAGGTTTTAATTTAAAATAAAACAAAAGTTGTAGCTACATCTGTGGCCACTCGTCGATTACTATAGAAAATACAGCGTAATCTATTTTGCTATTAAAATTCTCCATAGGATCATCCTCGAATAATGCAACGCTTCCAAAAAACGTGATATAAAAAAAAGTTACATTACCACCAATAAGCGCAAAGCTGTATTGAAAAAGGTCACATAAACGGTCGAAAATTGTTTAATAAATTTTAGTTTGATGAGAACGATTCTTACAAATTATAATTAAAAAAAAAACAATTCATAGAATAAAAAACTAATTTATATAAATATATTAATTCCATGATAGTTATTCCACATTTAAAATGTTACCTAATACTGAATTACTCCTTCTGTATAACTGTGTGACGATCTCAACTATTGATACAAACACATTTAGGTATTGGTGTAGAAATGTATGAAGTGTTGCACATCATAGAGAGATTTCCCTAGTTTAAGAGAATAACTATCACTAAGATTCATTTAAAAGTATAAAAATTGTAAGTTACATTGTTATGCTTAGCCATTTTAATTTGCTTCGTGACATATAAACAACATTAAATTTCTTAGTGGATACGTCTACGTCTACCTCATAAATGGGATATCCATGCCAAAAATCAAGTCTATAGGTCTGGTAGTTTTATAAATTATAATAATAATAATAATAATAATAATATAGTTTAGTTTTTGTTTTGTTTTCGATCACGACGCGCCTGTACCGCAAATCTACAGCGCGATAGTAGGACCTTTTCTAACGCCCGCCTAGCTAGATATCACCCTCAGGCTGAAGCCGTATATACAGTTTTTTACTTATAATCACCAACTACTAGGTAGGGAGGACGCACGGTACAATCCTGCATCGCCTGTCATGGCACAGTACAAACCAAATTTAGTTTCCAGATCCCGAAGTAAAGGGTGTATATATATATATATATATATATATATATATATATATATATATATATATATATATATATTTATTTTAATTTCATTTTAAAAACATTTAATTGTTGGTACCGGATATAAAAATCAGAACGTATAATCGTCTACGTAACTGAAGCACATGGAAAGCATAGGAATCGACGACCCAACTTATATAGAAAGTTTATTTAGAGTATGTAACTCTTATAATGTATATTTTCATTTTTAATCATTCGGTTACCGCATATAAGAAATTAATCCTAACAAAATGTGAAAGTATTTAAAATGAATGATAAATTTTTTTATGCCTTTTACTTTGTCTCCTTTAGCCCCGATCTTATATTAATACTGATTGCGTTATATAAAGTTCATTTAACAACACAGAATCCGCAGAATGGTTCCCAGTTTGATTCAAGTGTAAAACTTACCTGTAAGTCTCTGAAGGTTTATTTTCAAGTGTAACATTTTACGGGAGGGCTTTGGAATTCTGCTCCACAACCTTTTTGAAAAAAATTATTGATTTTTTTTTATGTATTTTAAAACTTTATCAATAATAATATTGATATTTAATGCAAAAAACTTAATGGACTGGTTCTCATATGCAACTGCCGGAACACACAACTAAGTATTTCGCGGCAGATTTTCAAATTGAGAGTGGTAAAGGTTACTTTAGCCTATACACGTTTGGAATAACAAAGCATCACATATTCACTGTGGACGCTTTTTTAAATTACTGTAGTACAAAAATCAATTTCCAGACTTACTCTGCACTGCGTAATAAATTTGTATCAATAAAGATCTATAAATTGACAATTATAAGCATTGCCTTATTTTATTACCTTACCTTATTATATTCACTTTTATATGCGCATTAGCCATACCACATCACGCAAAACATGACCGATATCACACAAAATAAGGCAGGATATATACTTTTTTATTTCTTTTACATTTTCATGGCGTATTTTTTATCCTACAATGGATGTATTCGTAATTGGAATTAGTTTTACGAAAAGACCGCCTTATTTAGTTAAGATTTTGTTTAGATGACATTGTATTTGTGGCCAAGTTAAGTTATGCTGCTGATATTATTACGTTAGTTTGAGTGTTTTTGAAGTTATATCTATGCGATATCATGAACTATGTCGATAACTCTTAAAATCAAATGAAATCAAAAATCTTTTTTCAATTTAGACCCTAAAAAGGCTTTTATGAACGTCAAACTATGTATAACAGGTACTCTGATATTGCCAACTTGGCAAACAGTAATATGAGTGTTCTTAGTCAAACACAAAAAATTAAAGTTTACTATTTTAAAATTAGTATGTCGCAAAACCTGTTTACTATGTACGCAAAGCGGTAAGCTAATGTCAGGGTCTGGTACTTTATGTGATGATACAGGTGCAAACTATAGAATAATATTAAAATACCACGAATATTCATTATTCGCACATCAAGAGACACGGAACGTGCAGACTTAAACTGTCCTCATTTTTTAATAAGAAAATTTTCAGACCCACTTAAAATGAGCTTAATCACCGGTAATTTTAGAGCGATGATAGCTCAGTGGTAGCGTGTACGACTTTTCGTCAATACTTAAGATCATGTGAGATTATGGCCATAACGCTAAACCTTAAGCATAAAAAAATAAATAATAATAAAACATTCCCCCGATCAGTTACCACATGCACCTGTCACTTTGGTCTCAGTTCGGATAATACCTTTACGAAACATTTAACGCTTTCCACCTGGCGTCTGCTCCTTCTGCACGTGAGATTGAGTGACATTCTATTCGATCCCATCTCCTCTTAAACCCTTACATATGAAAATTTTTCAGCCACACAAAACAATTCCAAAGGTTCTCCATAATGCACCTTCACCGTGCCTTCAGGGTACACAGCCAGGATTTTATCGCAGTTTTTTATTAATTTTGAAAGCTTTCGAAACGTCGGGATCAAAATTAATAAAAAACCGCGATAAAATCCGTTTAAACTAGTTTCATTTAAATGGATTAATTTATAACAAAATGTTATTTAAGTACAGTATAATCCCAATCAGCGGTTACTATTATTGAACCAAAATTCACTGTCAGTCACCGCTGTCATGCTGGCGATTAAGATTAAGTATGTATGATGTCTAGAAGAATGTTAAGCATGCAAGACGAAAGAAGATATAGGTGGACTATGTTAAAAATTATATGTGTATGAAGTCTGTAAATAATGAGATGACAGCTGACAGTGTGAAGAAGGAATGGCGGAAAATTTCGTAATTCAATTCAATCTATCTAATTAGTTATACTACACTACGAAACAGTAGTAGCGCTCTTTTTAAAACTCTTCTACTTGCTACAATAGCGCCACCTTCTATTGCTCCCTTTTAACGGACACATATCTGTAATCTCATACCATAACAGTCTTGGACATTAGACTTCCAAAATTACTTGAATGGTGAGAATATTTAGACGCTTCAGTATAATTAGGAATATAACTCTATTACTTTTCACGATCTGATTCGATGTGGTTTAATTATTATTAAATAAACAAAACTAGCCACCAATGCTTCACAAATTAATACACAGTTGAATTTTGAAAATTAATTAACTGTCTTTATTTGTAGAAAAGTTGATGTTATGCATAGAAAATATTTCCAATAAAAAAAATAGTCAAAGTGTAAAAGAGTAACGAACAGTACACATTTTCAGAATTTTTGGAATATGTATCTATTTAGCTGTTTGTCTGTGAGCGCATCACGTAAAACGTACGTTACTGTAATAGTTTGTAAAACCTTAAAATTAATTAAGATGACCGTACTACATACCTGTAAGCCTACTCTGGCTGATTTCATTTAATTTTCTCTCACTTCAGATTTCTGAGATACTTACCAAGGTAAACGAAAACCTGTTCCAACTATATAGTATGACGGTAATATAAAAACTATAGTCGTCTTCACCATTTAACAAGAAAAACATCGTGATGAAACCATAGCATGTTGGTTGGGTTTTTTCTAATGTTTACCTGGCTAGCTAACAATCTCATGTTAAGAATCTGCCGCCAAATACCCATAGGTGTGTTCCGGCATTTAAACTTTAGAGCCAGTCTGAATGATTTTGCCTATTTTTGTAACCTTCCTTTGCTTCTATTGGCGGTAGCGTGATGTTAAATAATAAAATAAAATACAACAATCATGGAACAAACTGTAAAGCCAAAAGCAACAAATAAATCGAAAACACTTTTGAGTGAAATATGTCAAGGTCAGCAATATGGATGTAATATCCCTAGTATTAAGGCGATCCATAGGCGACGGTGACCATTTACCATGAGATATGCCGTCTGCCTGTTTGCTGTCCATTAGCATAAAATATATGTAAATATTGCCGCCAAATACCAATAGGTATGTTCTGACAGCTGCACTTGAGAGCCAGTTCTTCCACAGGATTCGCGTGTCTACCAACTTCGGCCGTATCGTCATTTAAGATCAGCTGAGATTTTGGCTTTAACTATAAAAAAATTACATTGTGCTCCAATGTAATATAATATAATTAAAAACTTCATTCCACCCATCTTTTATTTCTCTTCCTCTTCCTTTCGATCCTTCAACATCACTCTACCACCAATACGAGAAACGCGGTATTGAAAAAAGTTACTAAACCGGCCAAAAATAACGAATTAAAAATTATTTAATAAGCCGTTCTTGTAACTTACTCTACATATAAAAGGCTTTTCCTATATATTTAATGAAATTAATAATTTCGAATAATATAACAATACTTTTGAACTAAATCTGTAATAAAATATAGGCCTAAATTTTAGTACTTCAAGTTACGTAAAACGAACGAAAACAATTTCACAACCGAAGACTCTTTGAAATTTACTTACACATATTAAATTCTTCTACCGAGGCTATATAGGATATACATAGGCTTATATTTTTTTTATTTTATACATATTTTTATATACCAACACTATCCTTGTACTTAACATCAGAAGCAGTCTCTTTGCTGCGCAACATTAAAAAAACAAAGTTGTTTTTATTCCACAAATATTTACGTAAAGTGATATTTTTTTTATTTTATTGAATAAGTATTTATTTATTTCTTATTACATTAGAACGTAAGGACTTCCCACTGCCTTATTTTGAAAAGGTGAGCTATTTATATCCTCAACTAACGATATTAAAAAAAAATAGAGACGCATTTTTTTTTATACTTAAGGTTTAGCGTTATGGCCATAATCTCAGCTGATCTTAAGTGACGATACGGCCCAAGTTGGTAAGAGCATCAGTCGAAACATGTTATTTAATACGTCATAGTTGCGTATTTATAACCAAGTCTAGACGACGTTTTCACTTCTGTTGCGTGTTCTTAAGTACATATTGTGTTTATATACCTATCGAAGCTGAACAAAGAAAATCTATTGAAAAATAACGAAGAAAAAGGCATGAATTGACGAATCGAGATCAGTCATCGATTTAGTGTAATTGTGGTTGGCCCAAAACGTGATAGTGTCGATCGTGTAACAACGAACAAATAAGATGTTTACGCTCCGTTGGGCCGATGTATGGGGGATTTATATTGGAACTTTATATGTGACTAGTTAGCCCCGCGACCGCGTTCACATGGACTTAGAATAATGTTTCAAATAATTCTTATACGTAGGTATTTAAAGATCCCTAATTATGTATGTGGTTGTACGGGGACATAAATCATTATGAATAACTGCCGAAAGCTAGAAAAGGTATTGTTTAAACGTTTGAAATTTTCATTACTTATAGTATAAGAATGAATTAGTATTTTTTTAATCGACTTTAGTCTCAAACATTTGTACAGAAATTTCTAATAAAAATTTGGTTTAGTTACCGAAAAAAGGTCTTATAATTCGATTATTTTTACGAAAATGTTTTAATTGTACTTTTATGATTTCCAAATATTTGTTTATTAACTGTCTCCAAAGATTTCAGAAATAATAATTAGAAATACGTAAACTAGATTATCCTTTTTTATAGTACTTATATCAGAACTTCCAAGCATATGGAGTCTTTATCAGAGACTATTCTTCCAACGATTTCCAGCTGTACACAATACTACTTGCTCTTAAAAGCTTCTTAAAAAGATATATAACTAAATACATCAAAACTATGAAAAACATCGGTGTATTTAATAAAATCATTCCTCTTCTTCTCGGCATGTTCATGCGTTTGGTACGACTTTCACATTCGATTTCAATATAACTACTCGATGAACAGAATTAAGTAAAGAGCGTCTACAACTATGTTATCGTTGCCACTTGTATGGCGTATATCAGTGGTAAATTCACAGATGAAAATTAATTGTCTTGCAAGACGTGGAATTTCCAATGGAGAAGATGGTTTTTGAAGTACGTGAGTGAGCAGCTTGTGATCAGTGATCATAATAAGATGTTTCCTTAGTGACGGAGGTTATCCTTAAAATAACTGAAGGATAATCCAAAATTGAAGAGATAAGTTTTCTTTTAACAACATTATAAATTGAATAGAATTATTATTCAATGACATTCATAACACATTGATATTCTTAATAATCGAAAACAAACTAAAGCAATAAACGGGGGATATTCGACTGTAAACCCATGGCAAATGATTTATTTTTAATATGGCGATTCAATAAACCCAGCCCAAGCCGAGGTTCGGTTACTAGGGACACCCTTGCGCGAGTGGTGAAGCTGTAAAAGCCCCTCAGGCTAACAGTGCAGGTTCCTTCGAAAAAAAAAAAAAAACATAAAATGTGCGATATGAGAATCTTTATTACATATGCTTATCTAAAAGACCGTGTAACAGTATGTTAGCTTGTTTACCAACTTGGGCCGTATCGTCACTTAAGATCAGGTGAGATTATGGCCATAATGCTAAACCTTAAGTATAAAAAACAAAAAAAAAATATTGGCTATTTGTATTGTTTATATAGATTAGTTGTTTGTTACAAGAAAAATATCTTAAGATCTCTTACGAATTTCATCCCATCAAACTAATCTACAACTATTACATTCTTCTAAACAAATACGTATACATACATTTTTTAATATTATTAGATAAGCAAACCGGGATATTAGAATTCTATTGAATCTGTACATTGTATTATGTATTAATATAATATGTAGTTGACGTAAACATAGTTGTGAGTGTTTTTGTTAAATTTAATTTTTTTATAATTTTTCTCAATAGTCGATAAGACAGAAATTGATATTTTAATATCCAATCACTATCTTTAGCCGAATTCTCTAATATTAACAAATTTTCGAATACTAAAAAGAATTTTAATGCTACAAAACAAAATATAGTTTTCTGATTATTTTTGTAGAAAATACATGCCATTAGAAAACATCTGCTCAGATACCAATAATTTTCAAAAAACAAAAAATCTAAGTAAACACATGATTTGAAACCTACAATGTATGTTTGATAGTTGAATCTAAAACTTACATTGACTAAGAATCATCTTAGTCTTATATTTGGTATATTTAATTATCAATAACTACACACTAAATAAACTAATCAATGGATATCTAAATAAAATCGTTACTTTTCTAAAACTAGTATAAAAGAGAAACTTTGGATTTATAAAATTATAAAACCCCTGCTAAAAGAAAAATATGAAAACTGTGTTTAAAAGCTAAAATAGTATTTAAAGAGTTGTTTTGCAAAGTCAAACTTGTTTTGTAGGTTTAGCTTTAATTTTATTATAGAATTTCTTTGACTCATTATACGCATATAAATTTACTAGAATATTACCTACATAATACATATTTTGTCGTGCTACTATAAAATAGTTTGCGGCTTAAATTCGTCATAGAGGTTTGCACAAAGTAATAATTATGGTTAACTGATTTTAATGAAACAAAGACTAAATGTTACCGGAGCATGTGCTTTATGATATTCTTGTTGAGGTTTTATCATAGATGTTCTTACGTTGATTCTAGCAATGTTTTAATATAAATATAATTCACTTTAGAAAGGGTTACATAAGATAATTATTCTTACAGACAAGAATTATTTTATTTTGAAGTATACTGTGCTCATCAAGTGGCTTCACTTTATCTTGTCTCTATATAAAAAAAGTAGCATAATTCTTCCAGAACATTATTTTAATAGATCGTCCGCTCTAAATTCCCTACTATTCGGCATGTGTGGAAGTAATGCAATTATTCTAAAAATATGTTTAAATACGCATCGCATATTGGTTACACATCCACATTTTATTATATTACATACGTACGAACTGATTATTTATTTCCACCCGAAGATAAAACTACAGTCCAAAATTCAAGTATCTAGCTCATCGGGAAGTTTAAAATCAATTAAAAACTCCACCCGGACAGACGGTACATTGATTCGAACTCACGTCCCTTGTATTAGAAATGGTAGTAATAAAGTTTATGTAAAACCTAACCGTCATGTACTCGACTTCAACGGGCATACAAATAACATTATCCTTAAGGGATATTTCTTTTTCTTCATATTGTACTTAAGGTGTCAAATCGTAGGTGGTTCGTATTTTGCAAAGTACTTACAAACAGGCAACCCACATTTTACTACGTAACTTGTTTTTTTTTTTAATCACAATCTAGTGTATATTGTAATTTTTTTCGAAAAAAGTACACGCGAAGTATCGAATTTACGGAAAAAGAAGCTTATATTTTTTCGGTGCGGCAACACTCGAGTGATTTAATATCATTGATATCTCGATTAAACTAAAAATGCTTGAACTTTTCAGTATTCAGAATTCACTTCACTAGTCAAAAATAATCAATAAAAACTACTAATCAAGTGTATATGAATACACCGATTTTTTATTTTATTTTTATGGGACCTACACTGTTAGTTAGCTTGAGGAGCTTCATAGCTTATTAATACCAAAATCACAAAAAGTTCTTGTGTCATAAAAATTCGCCAAGTCCTTTTTTATAGTTTTATATATTTAGCGTTAAGGTTTATCATAGTCGGTTGTTGAAGAATGTTTATTATTTCAATTATATAATCACAGACAATTAGTGAAATGGAAATGTGAGTATATTGGTAAATATTACAGTATTTGAGATCGTAATCTCACATTTTGATATCTTCGATTCCTGGAAAAAGACTCTGAAGAGGGGTTTAATAGGTCGGTAATGTGAATGTGATGAGTCTGATGTTACAAGCTTTTGTAGATAGCTCGATGAATGAGGAAGGTATCAAACAAATTGTTAATTCGGCAACAGCCCAAGCCGAGGTTCGGTCACTAGTGACACCCTTGTGCGAGTTGCCCTGCGGGCCCGAGCACCTTCCGCGCTCGCCCTTCTAGTTCAGGTGAAGCTGTAAAAGCCCCTCAGGCTAACAGTGTAGGTCCTTTCGAAAAAAAAAAAATTCTAATGTTTCATTTCATTATTAACTCTGTGAATCATCAGTGTATATTTCTTTTACATTTTGCTTTAATATAATCACTGACTTTTAAAATACTCTGTAGGTTAAACGATAAGGCTACAATCTCACATGATGTTAAATGGCCCAAGACCAAGGATACGCTGGGACCTCATGGGATCATCTGTCCTGATTTTAAGTGATGAAACGACCCATGTTTTAATATTAACATCTATATATTTACAGAGCGCAAACTCTATATACCGATCTTTTATGAACTACGTATTTAATGACGTTATTTGAAAGTGGGCATTAATCTACTAGTTTTTACCCGCGGCTTCGCCTCAGCTCGACAATGTAAACGAACGAATATTGATAGTTGCATTATGATTCCTTTTTCTATTTTACTAATTTATATATAAAACTGTATAGAGTTATCATATAATAATATGGGTTTATATTATTAGATTTAATTCATCATATTTATTATTCTTTGTGTAATTTAAACAGAAAAGGACACTGTTTTTTGTTAAAAAAATAAGTACTTAAATTTTTTTTTAGTTCCTCGCGAACGAAGTCGCGGAATTATCTAGTATACAAAATTCCGGTGCATGTACATAATTCTTTTCTTCCTAAACTGTTTAATCAATGTTGTTAACAACGTAGGTGTTGCAATGACTATCAGATATTGGAACTATTTATTATCAAATGGCTGCTCTGTCTGATTTTGATCTCCTTGTCTTATTATATATTTTATATAAATAGTGTACATTGTAATAATAACTTTAAGAAACTTCAATTAGTACGTCAAAGGGACTGGGAAATGCATGGATACATATGAAATGGAATATATTTTATATATGCATGATGGTAGGAGTTTTTCTAATGCCCACCTAGTTATGGGCTTTAAAGAAAAAGATGATAGTATATGCATAGTGGTACCGAAAGGGATTATTGAAATAAAAGGATTCAAAACTGCAATTGACTTGTTAAAGATAGTAAAGAAACGGGAAGGGGTGTCAGCATTGAAAATCCCTTATACGGTTTTTTCTGTCGTGATGTTAGATCCACGCCATTATTTGCTTTACCTGTGCAATATTAATGGGTTTGTATTATAATCTTATTGCTAAAATTTGCCAGCAGCTAGGGAGTGAATTGAATAATAGAACTCTCAACTAAAACCAATGTTTTGGGGTAAATAGAGGCATAAACTTTGTAAGAAACTTTTTATTGCGTCATCCGATTTCTTGGATAAAATCAATTTTAACGTGAGCGAAGCCGCAGATAAAAGCTAGTGCTAAAAAAATGTTACACATGTGATGTAGAGAAATATCAAATATAGGTCGTGTGGACTGTTGTATTTATAAATAAAACATGTGTTTTTATCCCTTAAATAACATTAAATAATATTTACTATATTTTGAAAATCTTTGCTATTTAAACAATATGATACGTTAATTTGCAATACTCATTCTCATTCTGTCGTCTGATATTTTTTAGTTTCGTAATACATTTTGTTTATAAACAATTGTAACAGCATTCACCCCAAAAACTTCGGTGAAGCTGTCAAAGCCCTTACGGCTAACAGAGTAGGTCATGTCGAAAAAAAAAGGCTTTGGTTATTTCCCGAACTTTTTTTTTACCATATAATTTTGTAGTATTGCCTCTTAGTAACGGGTTTACCGAGTTTAACCTTTATAAATATTGTAACTATTTTTCCGAAGTTTCTTTATGTTTCGTCAGGCTACCACTGAATATATCACTTTCCTGAGTCAGAGGGTTCACTATTATATATAAGTATTAGTAATAGAAAATAAATTACAAATTAAACGTTTTCTTTGATTATAATTACATAGTTAAAAAACAGTTTTTAATGAAAATTATTGAAAAGCTATATCCTAATCCTATAACGTTATTCATCAGTAACAAATATCTGTCATGACATTAATAAATGTCACTTCACTGAAGTTACTAAGCTCCGTGAAGGTGCTTAAGTTTTAACGAGAATGAAGAATATCAATTTTAGGTGATAAGAAAATCACCGGGTCAGCTAGTATTATTATAAAGCGCAAAAGTTTGTTCTGTTTATCGCTACACCTGTATCACTTTCAGTTTATGATGTTACATACATATTAAAACTATTGAAATATTTCGGCTTTGTTTTAATATATAGCTTATGCTGTTGCAGGCAATTTTGCTATTATTGATATAAAAATACATAATTTATAACTAAGTTCTTTGAATTATCAAGGTATATTCGCATATTTATATATAGTCTTTTATTATTGACAATTAAATTTATAATTTAAGTAATAAAATTGTTATTTTAAACCCTAAATTAACCAGCTTACGGTTCAATTTCTTGACACTCACGGACTCGATTTCAACACAGGTAAACGAATAATAAATCAAAACCTTAACTATATTTAAAAAAAAAAGAATTACTTTTATTATTTCAAATGTACGACGTGTTCACTTTCAAAAAAATTCAAATGTTCACTTAACGTGTTAAACATTTTACATTTAGGTTAATCGATCGATAATTTGAGGTAATTAATGCTGGTTCACTGGTATCGTGAACCGTCTACTACATCGATGTTTTTTATTTTTAAGACAATATGTAAAACGAGTTTTAAGCATAATCGTACTAATATTATAAATGCGAAAGTGAGTTTGTTTTTTCGTTACGCTTTCACATTTAAACCGCTGAATCGATTGTTGATTGCTGAATTTTGGTACAGAAATAGATGCTAAAAATTAACCTGAACTGATTGGTGACTGTACCTATTAAATCATTCATTGCCCAGAGATATCAATCAGTGGCTTTTACATTTGTTAATTTATTATGCGTATATATATTTTTTAATTATAGCATGACATAGTATTTACACTGTACCTGATAATAAGCACAGTACAAGCCAAAATAACGTTAACTACGAAGATACAAGCAATGTTATATTTAAGGTAAATTTATCTATATATCTTTTCTACTCGTATAGAACTAGCACAACTAGTGTATTATAAACTAGTCATATATTGTGTCATAAGTCTCGTGCTCGGAGTTTCCCTATTTGCCACTCAATATAGCGATGATAGATCAGTTTGTAGTGCGTATAGACGTCATGTTTATGGACAGGAATTCAAATCCCTGACATGAGCAAGAGGTTTCAGTGAAGGAAAACTTCAAACAACCGGTCTATGGTCATCATCGGTGACATACATCAAGTTGTCCAGCATCTCACGCTTGCAGCAGACATTTGAATGGTGCTGTAAGGAAATTTAAAATAATGACGCGTAGCGCTACGCGGGTACATCACGTGTAGCATCGTAGCGTTTGCTACGCCGTAGCTAATAGCTAAGTTAACTCAGTGTGACTTATTACTCATTTAAGCCAAGTATCTCAACATAACAAATTACTAAGCTAGGTCAATTAACGTAATATAACAAATTAATCAATCAACCTCATTCATTCAGTGTACCAAATTACACAGCTAAGCCAATTAATAAAAACATCCCGAGGTTATCGTGTGAAGCCAAAACGATTCATTACCGCCACTAAAAATAGTAGTCATCTAATTTTAGCGAAACATAAATCTCAGAAGAGTAGGGACAAACTGTCCGTGAGATCGTTAATTTTACTTGCCAGGGAGACCTCATTCCGTGTTCTTATTTTTTTTTACCGTTGAACGTCTTGTCAATGATAGATATACCAAGTGTATCCTAATGAATAGAGACCAACATAAACATAGGTATTTGGTAATAAGGGTGATGAAGGACGACGTGTGTCAGTTTTCTAGTTGTTTTATAAGTAATAATTATGTTTTTTTTTTTTTTTTTTATAGTTAATATATATTAGCGTTAATGCCAAAATCTCACCTGATGTTAAGTGACGATGTGGTTCAAGATGGTGGCCACACTAAGCCTAATGGAGGAACTGTCTCTCAAATGGAACTGCAGGAACGCACCTATAGGTACTTGTTTTTCGTATGCATACCTTACTGGCTGTTAAGTTAGTTGTACTTATAGTATGTCCACTATCTGGGGCCACAACATGACTTAACATCAGATGAGATTATAGCTGTAACGCTAAATGTATAAAATAAGATGTACGTAATGGAGGAATAGAATACTGAGCTCGCTTCATCTTCTCAAAGCATACATCATGGACCAGAAACTAGTGAAATTCAAGCTCATCGCCTTAGTAACTATGTTAGTTCATCATTGTATTTAACGAAAGAAAATATATTAAGAATTATTAATATTAACCTATTAAAACATCTGAAAGGGAATGTTCATTTATAATCGTACGTATTTAATTCGAGATTATAAGAAAAATCTAGATACGAGTATGCTTACTCAATCAAATACAAAAATATTTTTTCAAATTTGACTTATAGTTCCTAAGCCTAGCGCGTTCCAACAATCAATAAAGAGGGTAGTTAGTTACTCATGCAGAGTTGTATAAATAGTTTTTTTAATATAATATTGTTTTTTACAAAATATAAGATTAATTATTTAAAGTGTTTACTTGAAATACATCTACTCATATTATCGTATCAATGCCAATTGGTTGTCAACAGCCCAAGCCGAGGTTCGGTCACTAGGGACACCCTTGTGCGAGTTGCCTCTCGGGCTCGAGCGCTTTCCTCCCTAGTTCGGTGAAGCTGTAAAAGCCCCACAGGCTAACAGTGTAGGACCTCCAACAAAAAAAAAAAAAGGACACGGACGCTACCTCATTACGTTGACAGACGTCGAAGCGAACGGACGTGCCGCCCACGGACTAAGTGATTAATTCCGGTGTTTTACTTGAAACCCAAACGTGAGATACAACACCACCCATATCGCAGTTGAAAGCACCGAAAGCTTAAGCTCATAGTAGGTGATTGGATTCGAACTCACGTCCCTTAACGTGAAGTTGTACACATTACCACTGAGCTATCATAGCTTCAATTGCTCTATTAGATCATTTGTTTATACGACTAGTAGTATCAAGTATCAAAGATTAGCGCGTTCAAATAAACAAACAAATTTTGCACTGACAATGTTTTCAAACCTGTCTGTTCATGAAGTATAAACTAACGAACTGTGACTGGGAGTTATTTGGTTCTGTTCTGGATGATAAAACTACATCACAACCTGAAGTTTGACGTTAACATCTGATTAATTTTGTCGTTGTAAAAATGTTGCTAGTGTTAGCATTATCATTGGTCGCCGGTTTGTTTTTAGCCTTATCGTTGATCTTCTCTATACATTAAATGTCATATTGCATGGGTTTCAATATTCACATGTTAGTTCAAAATAACTTCTTGGATTTAAATTAATATTTACATTTGGTTATATTTCACTTTATAAATTCAAATTGTAATGAAGAGGTTTTATATAAATTGTTTTAATAATCTATTTCAAGTGTTAGGCTTTTTCATTGGTCGCTTCTTTATTTTTTATTTATCATTGTTCGTCTCTTTACTTTAAATTTCATATTACAAGGGTTTTAATATTCACATGTTAGTTCAAAATAACTTTATAGATTCAAATTGATTATTTACATGTTTGGTTAAAAATAACTTTATAAATTCAAATTGTAATGACGAGATTTTATAAAAATTGTTTTAATAATCATAATCACACTAGTTCGCTTTTAGCGCTTTTAGTTTCCGGTTGTGGCAATATAAATATATCTTATAATACTGAGGCAGAGACAGTGGAGCTCCAGAACGAATCAGTGGACTGAAGTATTAGTGATATGAAGAACCAAGTAGTACGTGCTGCCTATTAAACAAGACGGTTAAGATATAAGGATAATTTATACTAGTAGTAGTAATAGTCACGTTTTTTTTTTCATACGCTTTAGTATAATTAGGAATAGAACCATATTACTTTTCATTGTCAGATTCGATGTGTTTAATTGTTATTAAATAAATAAAAACAGAAGATCGAAGAGTTTTGAGTACACAGTTAGGAAAACGATATGTTTACTACCTTATTTTAATGCTGACATAAAATTAAATCGATCAATATATGCCTACGTGTATTATTTCATTTTTATGAAAATACATATAAATTGTTCTGAGTTTGGTTATTACTTTGCTCGGTAATTCTGGTTATAAGATCCTTCAGACTTGACATTGGCAAAATTGTCTGAATAGGTAGACCCCAAAATAAATATAATAAAGAAATAGCCATAAATTAATAAACTATATTCAATGTACCTATATATACATATATATAAAGCATTTTGCTAGGGTTTTTTCTAATGCCCGTCTGCTAGCAAGCACCCTCAAGTTAAAAATCTTTAGAGCCAGTTCCTCTACAGGTTTAGCGTCTCTACCAACAAGGGTCGTATAATAAAGTTCTGACAGGAATAAATAAATCAAATAATGTAACAAATTGCCGCTTACAACATTAATAACTACAAATAACAAAATAATTGTTAAGTATTGCTCTGGTTACTATGAATATTTTTGTACGTGTTTGTTTGTCCCCATTCTTTAACCTCTTCGCCAACTTTCCTAGGAGTTTTATTTGAAAAATCTCTTCTAGTACATTATGCTTCAATATCCCTATTCGGTTCAAGAACTTTTTTTTGTATACTATGAAGCTAAACGTAACATCAAGGCCATAAGCTACTAAAGTAATAAATATTGAAAACATAAATCTATGGCTATGATTAAATTATTTAAATAGCGATATGAACATAATGACCTCTGGAGACGTATTTAAAATATCTATGTTAAAGTCACCGCTGACTAAAACTTTCTTTTTTTATTAAGTATCTTTCTTAAAATTTGCTCCATTGTTTGTAGGAATAGAGATATATTTGCTGATGGAAGTCTATAACCACATAGAATAATTCAGATAACAAACATATGAAATAATATGATTTCCTTGCTTAATTGGATTAAAATTAAAGAATGTAATTTTTAAGGTAAGCACGGCATATTAATCCGTAAGAATAAGTTAATTCACCATCAAGATAACTTTATGAAGATAAACATCGCCTCTGACAGCATGTTATATGAACGCATAGGTTATAAAACAATAACGGTGTATCGTGTCTACCAACTTGGGCCGTATCGTCGCTTAAGATCAGGTGAGGTTATGACCATAACGCTAAACCTTAACTATAAAAAAAATAGGTGGGCATTAGAAAAAGCCCTACCACCATGCTATGGTTTCCTCACGATGTTTTCCTTCACCGAAAGCTCAAGCTCATGATCTAGAAACACATTATCTACATGTTGGCCTACAAACCAGGCATTCTGTAACCACATATGATAACAGTAACATACAGAAAAGTATCTACTAATTTTCATTCATATTATTTATGTAATTGTTCTATAAATGTATATGTTATTTAATGGTAATAATTATCATTTTTCAGGCAAAATGTCATTTTTCCAGTTGAAGAATATATTAAAGCTTCAATCAACGTAAGTATCCGATAATGGAAATCGAAGGATAATTAAAATACGCGAATATTATTCATTGAAATAAAACTAATTTAAACGGATTTTTTCGCGGTTATTTATTTATTTCGATACCGACGTTTCGATCAAAAACGTAACCTCAATAATTAGATAAAAATTGTTTAAAATGTTTAAAACCGTGTTACGTAAATTAAAACAATGTCAATTAACTTCTGGATTCCATACAACAGCTTGTATGAATGAAGTGAGGGCCTGTGTGTTCAGTGTAAAATATAATAATATATGACTCGATACTTACTAAATTGTGTCGAATAATTAAGGTGGTAATGTCCTCCTATTACGAATACAAGTGCATACGCGGCATTATATATGTAGTGCATGATGGTAGGGCATTTTTAAATGCCCGCCTGGCTAGATATCACCAGGTAGCTAGTTAGGTAAGCGTTAGAAAAACCCCTACCACCATGCTATGGTTTCATCATGATGTTTTCTTTCAAGCTCAGGTTCATAGCAAGGGATACACGCGATACCCACAGACATATATATCAATTCAACAGTTTAACTTTCTCGTCGTGTTCTTCATGTTAAGTGATAATGTGACACGAGATGGTGTACAAGTAAGTGATAATGTGACACGAGATGGTGTACAAGTAAGTGATAATGTGACACGAGATGGTGTACAAGTGATAATGTGACACGAGATGGTGTACAAGTGATAATGTGACACGAGATGGTGTACAAGTAAGTGATAATGTGACACGAGATGGTGTACAAGTGATAATGTGACACGAGATGGTGTACAAGTAAGTGATAATGTGACACGAGATGGTGTACAAGTGATAATGTGACACGAGATGGTGTACAAGTAAGTGATAATGTGACACGAGATGGTGTACAAGTGATAATGTGACACGAGATGGTGTACAAGTAAGTGATAATGTGACACGAGATGGTGTACAAGTGATAATGTGACACGAGATGGTGTACAAGTGATAATGTGACACGAGATGGTGTACAAGTAAGCTTAGTGAAGGCAATGGCTCTGAATTGCTACTGCCAATTGAAATTAATTGCACTGCCTACAAAATAGTATTTTTAATGCTTCATCATAATACTGTGAAAGGAAACAAAAAATAGCCAAATGAATTTTATAGATTGTTTCTTTTTTCAATTAATTGGTTCCGTATATACCGTGTTTATGTCGATGCTGAATGCGACTGATGCCAACGTAAAGTTTTTTTTTTATGTAACATGTGTAATTGTGTATTTCATTTTACCATTCCTGGAGCATTCGGGTAAAAATAGGAACTGGCGCGTATTTACATTGCCACAACCGGAAACTAAAAGCGCTAAAAGCGAACCACTTCAATTACAATTTTTTTTTATATTTGATAGAGCAAGCAATCATTGAGCCTCCGTTTTAGACTAGTTTACATCACGCTACCTTTCGTATAACAGAGACAACGATGTTTTGTTCTATAACCTCTGACCTTGGTTAGAGTGAAACCAATAAGATTTCCACCGGTGCGTCTTTAATTTATAAAGAGCTTTTGACCCCACCATCTATGGAACAAAACAGTCTACATACATAACATCAACCTGGGCGACAATATATTTACCGGTCGCACGTAAAATCCCTCCAACCTTTCAATTATTTCTAGTGAATACTTTGGTTGTATTAAAAAATGAGAGGAAGAACTTAGTATCAAAGTTATATTTAAAACATTCGTAATGTAAGGCTAATTCTAAGAAGCAAGTAACAAAACAAAACATAGAAAACGTTTTTTCGAGTTACTAGTTGCCTTTATCTTTCTGAAATGTATATAACTGTGTGGTTTACAGGTGCTAATAACTTACCTTATTTTGTGTACAGGTTCTTCGCGTATCATACGTATAGATAAATACATTTGATTTACTTAATAACAGTTAATTACCCTATAACCTGTGGAGGAACTGGCTCTCAAGTGCAGCTGCTGGAACACACCTATTGGTATTTGGCGGCAGGTTTACAACTTGAGGGCCCAAGCCGAGGTTCGGTCACTAGTGACACCCTAAAGTGTGGGTGTCGCGTAACATTAAGTATGGTTTATGGTAAAACCCTTTTTATTAATACGGCATCGTAATGTGTAGACGTGGATCTATATTTTTCATTTAATATGTTGACGCACTGAAATGGCTAGTGCGATTTTCCGCTGAATCGATTATGGTGAACTTTGATATAGAGATAGATGGGATCTTGGAGACGGTAACAGGCTACTTTTTCTAGTGAAAAACTTATTGGAAACCTTTTCCACAGGCTTCACCTTTAAAAATCATGTTTCGATTCATATCTACTGTCATAAAATATTATTCACAATTATTTTAATGTTTTACCCAAAACTACATGAACCATTTTTTCTATACATTATCAAGTCTTTACAAGAAAAAAGTTCAAAATATATGTAGTTTCTTACAGATCGAAATCTAATATGGCCTGTGTTCCGTTCTGTAAGGTATGATGTCATAGGGCTTTTTGTTACCTAACTAACAACGAGCTACCATCTACCAGTACTAGCTGCCTAAAATTACATACTCGATGACTTGATAAAAAAAAAATATAAAACGCTCATGCGCCGAACATCCCTCGGGACCACTCGACGGAGAACATTCTTCCCTCATTCCCATAATCTATTCCAATTAACTGACGACACAAAATAATACCTAAACTCAGAAAAAATATTTGTGAACACACAAATAATTGTTCCGTGCAAGAATCGAACTGGTAAAAACTACACGAGAAAGATTTTACAGTATGAACTCGTATACGTAGATCTAGCCTATATAGATTGGTTGCATAGGGTGTTTTTCCTAAAGCACGTCTGTCTAACTAGCAACAGCACAAGTCGTTAATCTTTTACTAAAACTGTGGCGTGTAGAATGGAACCTTTTCGTTAGTTGTAGCGCGTAGCACGTAGGCATTCTTACTACTTTGAAGGGTTATAGCTAGGCTTACTATACGTCCCGGTTTGACCGGGATAGTCCCGGTTTGAGATCCCTGCTTGAGACGCTGCCTTCCCCTGCACTGTGTCCAAGGCTAAGCTTAGAAACGAGACCAGTTTTCAAGTGTTTTCAAATGGCTGGAATACATATAGGTGTGACACTTATTATTCATACTTCCTTACTAATATTATAAATGCGAAAGTGAGTTTGTTTGTTTGGAACGCATTCACGCCTAAACTGCTGAATCGATCAGGAAACATTTTGGTATAGAGATAGATGGGACCCCGGAGACGGTGATATGTTTTATAAAAATCGGTCAGTTCATATTTCAGACTTTTATTTTGCACACCTCATAAGCGAAGTGTTGAGGTGGGTACTACTGACACTACGCATAACTGATTTTTCAAATTGCAAATGTCTCTATTTAGTTCCGGCGTAGTGAACGAGAGCTAGGCCTTTCCGCCAAGGTCAGCAACATGACTGTAATACTCCTGGTGTAGTGGCTGTGCACAGGCGATGATAAAATAAAAAAATAAACTTTGCCATCTCCGTTTAGCCTCTTAATAGTTGAATATCGAAAAATCGGATCTCCAATGAATAAAAATAGATCTTATGCAGCACGCACAAGAGAAATTTTCGAAGTGCGTTGGAGTTATGATAAAATTATTATTCAATGATGGAAAGTATCATATTCGTATAATACCTATATATGTAATAGACTACATATATGAAGTTAACTTAAACAAAGGAATGGTTGACTTTATGATTAATTAAACTTTATAGAGTAAATAGAATCGCATATGAGACGACATAACGACGTTGGCACGCCGAGGTCTCGGCAGGTACTAGCCGCTCTATTTATGTATTAGTTTATATGAAAACACAACATAATTACACCTATTTATATTTTCATTCCATTCGCTACCTAATTAAGTAATTACAATTTTTAAAAGTAATCACTTCAACTGTGCGAATCCACGACGAGGAAAAATATTATAAAGCAACTGTTAGAATTACTGTAATTCTCTCGCCTTAATTACTAAATGTAATTAGTTTAAATTGGTTCAGAAAACATTAATGTGTATTAATAAGAAGTATTTGATATTGTTTTTATATTAATTAAGTTCACCTATTCTCTAGTTTCATCTTATTTTTTCAACAAAATTCTGGAGATGTCTATATTAATATTTGTCTTTTTATACAAAGCCGAGCGGGATTAAAAAAACCCGAGTTTAGGCTTATAGTGTTCAATAAGACTTCATCAGTGTTTTATGCCTGTTCAGAAAACTAACAATCTCTGTAGCTGAAAACGAGTAGCATAATTTAGTGTGCTTGTAACTCAAGATACAATTAACCGATTTTTAAAAGTTAGGGGGCACAAAGATGTGTTAGGCAAAGTGTCGCGAGCCGCAAACAAAAAATTATTTGTCGTCTTCGCCTTGGTCACGCCTGTATACCGGTACATTTGGGTAAACTGAGAAGTAGGGATCGCTTTCTTTGTGAATGTGGCTTAGTGGACTGATCCCCTGACTTTTAACTTTTTAACTGAGTTAATTTTGCATTGACCATATTTAAGAGCTTTTACTTATTTAATATATAAATTATAATATATATTAAATACAAAGTATGAAATAAAACATTTTTAATAAATATTAATTAAGAATAATGTAATTTTTTTAATAAATATAAGTTATTAATAGTTTGAATAAAAAAAAAATATTTTTAAGTTCTCAGCTGCTTTCGGTTTAAATAAACAATTAAATACTGGACTAATAAGTGCAGAATAAAAAATCGGAAACGACCTTTTTGTGTGACGCTCGTTCGGTTGAAGTCTGTTCGAGGCGACTAAGAGAGTGAGGGAGATATGTTATGTTTCACGTGTGGTTCCTTAAATCATTGTTCTGGGTTTACTTTTTAATTTGTGTTCGTTAATTATGTTTATTCTTCCCACTTACCATTGGCATAGCGCTATGGCCACAATCTCACCTGATGTTCAATGACGATATGGTCCACGATGGCAGACAGGTTAAGCCTAGCGGAGGGACTGGCTGTGCTTAAACCTAACATGTCTCTGAAATGTAACTTGCAAATTCTCATTTCATTGTCTTATGACTACCAAAGAAGCTTTTGCTTTAAAAATGGAAATAGTTATGTCGTGTCCACCATTATTACAGACGAGATTGTAGATATAATACTAAACCTAGCAACTATAAAATAATCACCTTAAAGGTTCGGTAAAGCTGGTAATCCCTTTAGGTAAATAGTATCGGTCCGTTCGAATACAATAAGAAATACAAAAAAAAACATTTCTCTTCAGGTTTTTTTGAGTTTTGGTAAGAGAAGTGAATTTTGTGTCGGAAAGATTAGAAAATCAATGTGAAGACGTTTTTGTTCGATCATTACAAGTGTAGAGACATAATTTTCTTCATAATTGCTTTTTATATTGTTGTACATGTTTTTAAATTGTTTTTTTTTATTTATGTTGTTCCAGTGTAATTCTTGTTCTTGTCAACAATTTCAAGTCCATAAAAATATTCTCATTCACTTTAAACGTACGCGCATTGATGCAATCTTACGCCCGCAATAAGGTATGGTGATTATATTATTATTTCTACCCGCGGTCATTTTCTGGCTTAAAAGTGTAGGTGATCACCGCCACCCATGAACACCTACAACACCATAGGAATCGCAGGTGAGTTGCCGGCCTCTAATGTATGAGTATTATTATTCCTCACATATCTTATGATTGTTTGGACTACACGTCTAGTTGTTGTTTTTGTTTTAATTATATCATGGATATTACAAAATTTATATCAGGTAAAGTTCTTTATAGCAGGAGCGTAGATATTAAAAAAATTTACTGCCTAGTTTACAAAATAATTAGTGAAATAAGTAAATGTATGAAATAATAAACATACTATAGAATGTACTATGTACCAGATAAAAAATTTTTAGGCCCAACTTTACAGATTGTTGTAATTAAAAAGTCGTATGCGAAAAACTGTTTTCAATAAAAACAAACAGTCATTAATTTATAAAATGAGAAAGATACAAATTGCAGAAAGCCATCTCCTTGGTTTCTGGTAACACGGGACTATGAAAGGTTGCCGTAGTTTTCTTTGTCGTTAATAGGTTTAACTTTATGGCCACAATCTTGATTTTAAAACGAGAATTGGATTAATGCTGACCCTTAATGATATTATAAATGTAAAAGTCAATTTTTGTAACGTTTTTCAATACAGCTTTGCTCCTATAATGGCAGTTCCTATGATCATTGGCGAACACGACAAATTATCTGATACAGACGCTAGGATATTTATTTGCTATCGCCAACGTCCATACCACGTTGAAAATACCGGTTCTCGTCCGATCACCGAAGTTAAGCAACGTCGGGCGCGGTTTTAGCTATTTAACATCACGCTATCACTAACAGAAGCAAAACTACATTGACAAAAAGTTACAAAAACGTGCAAAAATTACGAAAGAAAAAAAAGATTTTTACACCTAAAATGTCTAAACAACATTTTTTTATTATTTCATGAAAGAATGTTTCAGTACAAGCGGATGCTATTTCAACAAGTGTGAGTACGAATATACCTCGGCGGTGACCTTGTAAAGATATCGAAGGAAACTAGGGCAGAGATACAAGCGACATACGCCTAGATATTGCAGCTCTAATAATTTCTAAAATCGTGCATCGTGATTATTTACATTCACTAATTACTGATGTTCAATCTTGAAGATCACTGTAAAGTCTATGAACTAAAATGTCAATTCGAGAACAGGTTTGTGCAATTATAATTATAATTATAGCTCACAATCAGTACTACGGACACTAAGTCATTTCGTTATGCAAAACAAAACAATAGTTAGTGTGCATCATAATCGCATAGCTTACCCTAATTCAAACGTATAAAATGCATGTTTTTTTTTAAGGAAAAGACAAAGACATTCTCATCACTACAAGTCTTACAATTTTCTAATACACATGGTTAATATAATTGTGATTCTTGTGGCAATAATAGATAATAAATAACCGAGATAAAATCCGTCTAAATTAGAGTTTTATTTCGATGAGTAATATTCGCGTAAACATAAGAAGTTCTACTGATCTTAATGAATTAAAGTTGCTAGGTTGACTAGGATTGATTATAGCAAATGAAAATGTAAAAACAAAATATAAATCGGGCAAACCATTAAAATAGATATATTATTTATATTATTATAGTTATATATTTTTTGGCACATTGTAAGTGATCGTTTAACTTTATAACTATACAGCTTGCTAGTTACTGACATACTGGAACTTAAATAAACTTAATATGCTTATAAATACAAGTAATAACGTACGTATGCATTTTAATGAATGTACTTACGCCAATTTAATTTTTCATTATAATATGTAAGGATATTTAAAAATCGAGTAGATCTTGTACAAAAAAAAAGAAATCGTATCTTCAACAATTTTGTTATTGTTTCCTTCTTATTTTCCTTTTTCACAAAACAAAAATACAAAAAGCAAATTATCTGCTTTATAATATTAATATAGATAAACCTTATTATATATGTATGCATACATCCTCCTATTTCTAATATATATTCAATAACATCAAAAAATAGGTACAAAGAGTCAACATGCCGTTACGACAAAAGTGAAACATAACTATATATCTCTCTCGCTCGCTCAGCCGCCTCGAGCCGACTTTACCCGAACGAGCTGTAGTTTTGAATTTCTTAATTTAACTAGATATCAAAGGATGCTTTCTACTGTTTTCAAACTACATTTTTTAAATACAATTACCTGTCTCTGCTATAATAGTTTTTTCTCCTAAATAACAAGGACTAAAACTTGAAATACCTCTAATATCATAATCCTACATAGAAATGCTTTTACATTTCGACGGAAGCATTTCCATACTAGCGGAATTGATCGTGACTAGTGTTTTCCTAGCGAAAATCGACCGTATAGACGAGTAACTGAAAAAGTTACATGTCTATTATGTTCGTGTTTTCCGCAGCATCCCGACTTCCACAGCATCCCAAGCCGAGGTTCGGCCATTCTGGCACCAGAAGAACGCCGCGCCTCGTGCCCACGATGCCTATCCGACTGAAGAGAACCGCGTCCGACTACGCGCCCTACAAAGACATAGAGGAGGGACTGGCTCTAAGATGTAACTGCCGGATCACACCAATTTTCTTTCCACAGCAGATCCACCAGAGTATAGAAGTAAGTTCACAAATAGAATAATTATTATTTATTAATTTACAGACATTTAGATTGTTCAACATGGCATAATGTAATCGATCATCACTTAACGCAATATAAGAATGAAACTTTTTATTGGGTTATCCGGTTTGATTGAAAAAAATCAATATTAACGAGGGCGAAACTGCATGTAAAATTTAGTATTGCTTTCGCTTTACTATATAGAAATACAATGTAGTACTACCGTTATAAATATTAAAAAATGTAAAAATAAAATATAGTGTAATATTAAAACCAAGAAGCAGATTCTGACCTAATTGTGCCAAATTTATTAGAAGCTGTACTGTGATATTTTGCATTATCTTTATCTTTGTCTGGTTTATAAATCATAAGTGTTCCTCCACTGAAAACCAACGAGACAAGAGCCGTCATGCCACTTATAAGGCACTGGGCATCTGGATCACACTAACTGGTTCTAATTAAACTATTATTAATAATTTTTTTTAAAGAAAAACAACACTATTCTTAATTCCACTTTATTTAAAAAAAATCTATTTGTAGTTTGGTTTTCTATAAAAACGTGTTTTTTAGGTTTTTTAAACTATTATTTATTTTAGAAATGGTTGAGAGTCACTGCCTAAGATTGTTAATGTTAATGTTGAAAGATGACCTACATTTATTGAGAGTGTGAAGCAAGTAGGTTTAAGCCTTCGGGAATATATGTGTTTATTCTATTTTAATTTTCCTTTCATTATCCTATGTCTGTCTGTGTAATTTAATACACAAATGTAGTCAAAATAAATAAAGTAAATATACATATATACATTTTTTTATATAGTTATGGTTTAGGATTTTGGCCATAATATATATGCGAAAGTAAGTTTGTTTGTTACGCTTACAGGCGTAAACCGCTGAATCGATTATGATGAATTGAATGTGGTAGCAAACCAGGCAAGCATTGGAAAAAACCCTATAACCATGCTATAAGTTATATTTATATTAAAGATCATTGATTATCTACATATGAGTAAATTCTTTTTGCATCCCGTAATAAGGTTTTCAAACCGGGTAGAAAAGTTTTCGCAGATAAAACAAATTCTCTATCAGACAATAATACGTCCATTGAAGTTGACGTCACAATCGTATGGTGCATTATTATTTTTGAATTCGTATAAATTTCAAATTGTTTACTAATAAAAAATTAAAAATGTTAGAATATAATTTTATATATCTAATATTCATCCTCCACGTCGTATAATAAACGAATTACGCTGCATCGTTAAATCGCACATTTTTTTTTAGTAATTACTTACAGAGCCAGCATCGACGACTACCAGGATCGAAGCTTTCCTGTTACGAGGAGGTCGTTTTATCCAGGAGGCATTCAATTTTCAAACGGATTTCTAAGGACTTGGAGAAAGTCCAGTACAGAAGCCTCAATTTATATATACAAATTAATTCGCTTCGGTATCATTTTTAGTAATAATAAATAGTATATTGAGAATTACCGTCTAATGCAATATAATATAAAAAAAAAGAAAAAAAAAAGGAAAAAAAAATTAACAAATAATAACTTTAAAGAATGTGTTATTAGTCTGATAGGATTCAAGACGAGTAAAATTATACCTTTGTGTTTTTCACCTAGACTATACATGATATTAGGTTAAAACAGTAAAAATATATATAAACAAGTAGCTACGTATTGTTGCAAAAATATATTTAAGGTGCTTTTTTTTTAAATTGCATGACCGAAGTCACGGACTGTATTTATGTTTGTATTCTGTCTATCAAAGAATTCTCAAAACTCCCCGCAATGCCAAATACAAGATGAGCTAAGTAAATTACACAAGTGAAGCTAGAACTAAAGTTGACGTACCTGTAAACTGACGTTTTATTAAAAATATAGCCTAGACGAAAAATGTACATAATAAACTAATACTTATTTTCTTAATAATCACCATTCCTAAGATATCGCGATGCTTAAAAATTTCCTTTTTACTAAACACCCGATGAGTGCACTAATTCTGCAGTGGGATTTTGGGATCTCGGCGTTTTTACACAAGCACTTAAAAGTTAGTAACGTGTTACTAATGTACTAATAATGTACTTCACTATTTACCGATTACCTGCATATCAATATCTTAACATAAAAAAATACATACTTTTTGGAGCGTTTTTATCTTCTGATTTCTTAACAGATCTTTTTATATCTTCTTCACTATCCGATACATTTTTGTAAAATTTAAAACCACTTTTACTTAATGCTTGACCCATATGTGAGTTAAGAAGAACATTTTATTTTATTTTACCTTGACTATCAGAATGAATAATATATCCGATCGTGTTATTCCGTTTATATTTGGTATATAAACGCTGAATTTGATGATAAAATAGCAAATAATATTGATACTTATGTTTTATAGGTATAGCGTTATGGCCACAATCTCACCTGACGTTAAGTGACGATCTCGCCCAGGATGGTGGACACGCTAAGCCCAGTAGAGGGTACGGATCTCAAGTGCAACTATCGGAACACAGTTATACAATTTGTCGTCAGATTTTCAACATGAGGGTGGTAGCTAGGCAATTGCGCATTAGAAAAAGCCCTACCATCATGTTATAGTTTCCTCACGATGTTTCCTTCACAGCTCAGGCTCATTATAGGTGGATTCAAACTCACGTCCATTAACACCGTGTCATTAACAACTGAGCCACCTCGCGTAATATTAATAAAATGCAGACTTATTTAGTTTACGTTTTTTGTTGTCTGCGTGTCTAGTTAATACATTTTTAGGTTTTCATGAAAATAATAAATGCTAGCAAATACCCACCTTGATCTTCATTTCAAGCATTGCAAAATTCAATAAGAATAAAATAATCAACATATTATTCACAGGTTATATAGAGTTTTCATTTAGTGATGGATTTATTAAACTATAATTATGTACATTGTAACCTTCCTTCGTGCCGTACTTTAAGATGTTAATATTTTATTATAACTTTTTTATTCCGTGATCTATATTCTATGAGGTCAGCATGGTGGTAGGGCTTTTTCTAATGCCCGCCTGGCTAGCTACCACCCGCAAGTTGTAATCCTGCCACCAAATACCAATAGGTGTGTTGCCTCGTTGTCTTCTTATTTCAGAAGATAATTTTGATTCAGGGATTATCAATATTTATAAATTTATGAAATGATTATTTAAACTCATACAACACAAAAAATATTAATATTTAAAATTATTTAACTTAGAACTGATTAAGCAATACGACGATTTATTTTCCATTCTAAATTTATATTTTTACACTACAACGTAAGTAAAACTATCAGAATTGTTAGCAGTCTTGGGCTGACCAAAAGAACAATAATTAGTTGTCTGAGTTATGTCATTTTGACTGCACTATTCTTTATAATTTGCACTGCGTTCATGGGACAATGTAAGAGCGTTCAAACCTGCACGATCAACCAGTAATTGTATATAAACAGCAATATTGAAAGTATATAATAAATCCAATAACAGTATATTCAGCCACAGTTTAGAATCAAAGGCGATCAACCTAATTATCGTTATTATGTATTTTAAATGCCCCGTAGATTCGGGACGTTAAGCGAAATTTATGCGAAGACAATATTAGAGCAAACGAGTTTTTTAAGAACTTTATCTGATGGACTAAACGTTTCATGTCAAGAATTTCGTATCTTAGAAGGACTAATTAAATTATTAAATAAATTAAATTATTAATTAATAAAAGAGGTTTTAAAAAAATGTAAAAGTATGGAAAAAAACATTTATTTCTTACGATAATGAAAACACAATGCACAAAGTGTACATACAAAGGTGTATAGCATTACAATGTATAATTTTTTTATGTAATAGGTGACACGGAAAGGGTAGTGAAGAGACTGGCTCTAAGTGCAACTGCCAGAATACAGTTATACTTATATTATATGGTCAGAGGGTCATTCTTGTGTTAAAACGGAACAAAAACAACAAAATCGTCATGTTGGTAATTAATTAGCAATAAAAATTGTTGCATTTTACATTACATTTTGCAAATTTTTCCCTGTTACCCAGGTGGACCTATGTAGTAATTTCTCATATCTGCTTGAAAAGTATTACAGCAATAAACCAGTTTGAATTGTAGCTATATTTAGAAATATTTCTTTTACGATGTAAGCGTGCACTAACACCAGACGCGAATTTAATACGAAACGTGTTACTTGAAAAGAGAAATAAAACGACGATTATAGTCTTCAAAAGATATTTAATGTTTGTTTTAGTTACAGGTTCATTGTATGTATAGATTTCACATAACCGAGTTTCCACGTCAAAAATCTGTTTAATAGTCATTTTTAACAATTTTATGTGTGGCATAAAACTGACGGAATGAAAAAAGTCAAGATGGACGTTCCAACATGCGAGCCTTGCGTTGACACGGCGCCTAATAACGCTATCGACGACGATCCGATCGCGAAAATTGATCTATAAACTGAAGTATCGTGTATACCGTAATAAACATGTTAGGTTCCGGTGACAGCGGCTACATAGTGAAGCTGCGCGGGATTTTCAATGTCATGTGTAAAGTATATTTTTAAGATCTTATATATATATATATATATATATATATATATACGAAGCCACAGAGCACCAGCTAGTATTAAACACAATAATAAGAACATATAGATACCCTATAGATATACGTTAAACCATAATTCTCCTTGACTGGAAATAAAATTGATTTAATGTAAGAACAAAATTACGACAATTTATTTTTATGCGAAGAACGATCTAACTTCTCAATATAAGTTTTTGTTTATTTTTTTCTTAAAAATTAAATGAACAGTATTAGACATGCACTTCTTACACCGGCCGCTGACAAATTAACGATAGAATTTTCCTTTTAAATTAAGATATAGAATAGAAAAACTTCTATAAAAACCGTAGAAGGTGGCCCCATTTCACGGGTCTACGCTTTCTAGTTGAGCAGATGCAATGAGGGAATACGTGCTAAATTTACAATCAAGGTTCAACATAGATCATATTTTTTATTGACTGACTTAAACTGCCTACTGAACTGTTTTGATTACTATATTTTGATATGTTATTCGTATAACTTGTGCATTCGGAATACGTAACTCCTAGAATGCAACGAGTTCGTGCACATCAAACAAAACAACAGCAAGCACGATATAATGAAATTGAGCGAATCCGCAGACGGATTGCCGTGTCAATAAGGTCTATAATGGTCAATTTTGGCGTTTGCGACATTTCAGATGTCAATTTACATACTGTGACTTTTAACTTAGTCTAAAATAGGAATAACAAATAACAATTTTTTATTAAGATTACAAAATCCGTTTACCATCTTCCTCTTGTAATGAACAATCGCAATACTCGGGCAGGTCACGATGCATTTTCAATAAATAACGTGTCATGTACTTGTTTGTGTATTAGATACAAGTATTTTTGGGTTTCGTATCGGTTTTTGGGGATTCTAGTAAGACGTCCTCCACGCTTACAAAGTTTTTATGTGATTCCATTTAGCATTCTTTTTCTTTTAGCCCGACACCTAACGGTTTTAGCGTGATGTTAGGTAGTAATGCCCGCCTGGCAAGATACCACCCTCATGTTGAAAATCTATCGCCAAATACCTATTATAGAGGTGCCTGGGCAGTTCCTCTGGCTCAGCGTAGTTGGCGTTTAGTTCTGATTTCGATTTTATTTAACACCCGAGGATGGGATCATGATAAACTAATAAAATGGTCCAATAGTAACAGAATAATTTAAATTTCAGAAAAAGTGCAAATATTTATATATTTAACATGAAACAAGTGTTATCTGCCATTTGGATTTCATAAATTCATTCTTTATTTGTTAGAACAATCATTGTGGTAGGTTTTAGGATATTTAACATCACGCTAGCACTAACAAGAGCAAAGCAGTATTAAAGATAGTTACTAAAATCTCCTAAATTCAAAAATGCGGCTTGCAAAAAAACATTTTATTGCTAAACTACGGGTACTAAAATATTGATATAAAATAAGTAACTGATTGATGTTATTCTAAAGATAATAAACGAAGTCCGGTCTTAATACGTCAATTTTTTCGGAAATTATCGTGATCACGATGTATAAAACATACGGATGTCTACTTAAAAAAAAAATAAGCAGTAGTTTTTCAAGTTTGCTAAATAAAATTAATTTGTACAAAATATGAGATAAATTATTTGAAGTGTTTTCTTGAAATACATATAAATCGTATAAATGCAAACTGGTTGTAGTAGAGGTAGTTTAGGAATAATAAATGGCTTGATCATGATGTGTCGAGAGTAGAGCACTACTTCGCCCGTTACGCGGTATAAGGTGTGTAAAATAGTTATAAAAATACTAGTAGTAATTTAAAAATAGTAAATTAATGTGTTCATCCTTGGTCGTTTCATCATTTAATATCAGTTGATTGTGTTACCAACTTATAAAGAAGAAAATCAATTAAACTATGAATATAATTTATTTAGTAAATACTAATCATAGCATAGACATGAGTTATCGAAAAAAGCAAGAGGTGTCTTACGGACACCCGAGTTGTACGATTGAAAACAGACGCACACAAGATTTTATATCAACAAAAAATTTAATAAAATTTTAAAATTCAATTATCTTCTCTATTTCTTAATTAAAAAATTTATTTTTCAGATAAATATGAGTGGAATTAAAAATACTGTTATTCTTGAAATATATTAAAATAAACGTTAATATGTATTACTATACCAAAATATGTCGTGCTATATCTAAGCTTTCAACATTATCAGACCCAAACTAAATTAATATTCACCATTGACACTGACTGGTGCGACTATGCCTATATGTAATTTTAAATGATTTTAGCTACCTTTTTACTGATAATATTGTTGTATTCAGCAACGAATTTTCACTAAAACTAATATTTTGCTTTGAAATTATACGTACAAAAAGAATACGCTAAATATTAATAGTTATTTTTATAATATACAATACACTATATACATGGAACATTTAAAACCTTAAGTATATAAAAAAATAAAAAAAAATCCCTCCGCTTCAAACACCAAAACCCTCAAAACTTCTTTAAGTCGATACATGAGATATTGTTTTATTTAAGTTATTAACACTGGCTGGATAAAAACTATGCCCAGATACACAATGACAGATCTTAAAAATACGTGATGTATTACTATTGTCTGCCCTTTAAAAAATAAGTATATGTCGGCGATACGCCAGAATTATCGCGTTCAGACTCCATAATGATAAGAACACACTTAATATAACTTTGTTTATTTCCAGCCAATTTCTAGTACAGAACTGAACTAAATGTGAGCTGCGAACTATTTATATAAACCAACAGTCACTTCACGTTTAACAACTGCAACTTCTTTTACAAGATGTAATTGAAATTACTGTACAATTAATTTATGGCATATAGTTCAAAACTCAATATTCATATTATAATGAATTTTACATAAGTCAAAATGATTTATTTTACACATATTACTAATTTATTTTAATACTCCAAACTCCACTTTACAAAGTTTATCAACAGATGGCGCTACTAACAAGTTGTCCAATAATTTTAGAGTATTTAAATTCTCAGTTTTGTGATCACAAATAGCTATTTAATTATCAATCTTAAATACTAATTATATTTATGTAATAATATAATCATTATTTATTTATTTGCGCCCATACGGCCATACTGACTCCAGCGCGTCCCCTGCGCTGTTTTACATTGCAACAACTTCAAACAAGGCATCAATCATTACGAGATCTAGCCAACACATAAGGCATCACTCATTATGAGATCTAGCCAATACACAAGGCATCACTCATGACGAGATCTAGCCAACACACAAGGCATCACCCATCCTGGGTTCTAGCCAACACACAAGGCATCACCCATCCTGGGTTCTAGCCAACAAGACCAGGATCAAGGACACGCATGGTGGCCAGCCAGCGTTTTGGGAAGGATATTGGATAGGAAAAACAAAATTTGTCTCATAAACACAACAATGCATATACATAAAATAATCAACGTTATTCATCATGATCAGTTGTATCAATGTAATGCAAATTACATAGATCCAACAACGTCAGTAGGGGAGATAGAGGCCTCCCCGCATAAATCGGTCTCAGACGAATCCTCCGCCCATACGGTCAATTCATTTGAGTTGCTAGATTCATCCAAAGGGTCTGATTGAGCTATGGGGGCGGGACGTAAAGCATCGTGACTAGCAATCTTGTCTGAACAGCCGCGAAGGTAGCAATCTTGTCTGAACAGCCGCGAAGGTTAACTAACATACTTAAGCCGATATCGATCATTCGGTAATACTTGTAAGATTTCCATTGGACCTTCAGATTTAGAGCCTAACTTAGTAGTGTGGCGTTCGTGGCGTCGCATTAAGACAAAATCACCAACCTTAAAAGGGTGGATTGTGGCTTTACCTTTATCAAAATGTGATTTATCACTAAAGGACCGCTCGTCCATCCGCTTTTTAGCAAGGAATCTAACTTCATTCAAGTCGTCTGTCGGTTCGTCATCGTCAATTTGCAGTATTTTAATGGCAGGTGGAGAACATCTTTTACCTAATAATAATTCCATGGGACTTTTACCTGTACTTTTTGAAACTGTGCAGTTTATTGCTAATTGAATTCTTGTAATGCTGTGTGCCAAGGGCTGTTAATTTCTATGACAGACCTGTTATCCTTTATAACTTTCATTAATCGCTCGACCTGTCCGTTGGCCCTACTAGCTCCCTTTGCAACAATATGGTGTTGAATCCCATATTGTTCACAAAATTTTGTAAAATCTGTAGAAGTCATGCTTTTATCTTGATCAGTAATTAATCGCGATGGAGTGCCGAATATTGTAATTAGATTTAAAATACATTTGATTGCCGTATCGCTTGTACGATCGTTAGTATAGATCATATGGACATACTTAGTGAAACCATCGATAAATACAAAAGCATATTCGGATTCATGGCGTTTGCCGTTCATTCTGCCAGTTATATCTGCATGCACAGTATGGAAAGGTATTGCTATTTTGTCAATAGGATGTAACGCAACCTGTCTAGCACCCGATACACATTTTCTAACTCTACACATAACACAGTTTTCTACAAATTTTCTAACTAACCTAGTCATATTAGGAAACCAATACTGCTCTCGTAATTTTACAAGGACCTTTTCCCATCCAAAGTGTTGGAGGTCATCATGATAATGCGAAATAAGATTCCATCTATAATTACGTGGGACTATGATTAACTTATGCGTTTTGTTATTTATTTGTACTTTTCGCCTAAGTAATTTATCTTATAGTATGACGTAAGTATCTGCAATAATATCAGCTAGAATGGAATCGCGCTTTTGTTCGATAAGGAGCCAGTTATGATCAAGGGTAGCTGAATTAACGGACCATATTCATGAGCTAGATTTATAAATTTTCGAACACTGGTCTAAATGATATTCATTACAACTTTTAACTTAGTTACGACTGAAAAAGTCAGCATGGGCAAGTTTATTGCCCTTGCGGTAATCAATTTCAAATTGATAGTTCTGTAAGAATGCCCACCATCTGTGTACACTCGGAGTTAAATCGCGCTTATGACTGGAAGCTTTTAAAGAGTTACAATCTGTGACTACTTTAAATGACCGGCCATGAAGGAAATGTCGAAAATGTTTTATAGCCTTTACCACGGCAAGAGTCTCTAGTTCATACTAGTGATATTTACACTCTGTATTTGAAGTTCTCATACTGAAATAGGCTATAACTAAAGGATTTCCGTTTTGTCTCTGAATCAGTACAGCACCATACTCAATAGAGCTGGCGTCTGTATGCAATTCTGTCGGCAGGTTGGGATTGAATATAGTTAATACAGGGGAAGATGTGAGTATTTTAATTATTTTCCGTCGAGCAATATCATGATCTTCAGCCCAATTAAATTTAATATTAGTTTTAGTCAAGTTGTAGAGAGGGGCCATGATTTTAGAGAAATTGGGTACAAATTTTCGAAAATATCCAGCTATGCCGTTAAATTGTATAACTTCCTTTATATTTTTAGGTACAGAGGAGTCAGTTAAAGCTTGATCTTTTTCGAGCTTGGTCTGACAGTACCATTTTCTATAAGGTTACCAAGATATTCAATTTTAGTTTTAAGAAAAGAACATTTGGAAATGTTCAAAGAAAATCCTGCGCGAGTCGGTCTAGTCGAAACAAGTTTTAAATTGATCAAACCTTGCTGTACAATTTTATTGGGATTTTTTAATCTAATTTTTAGCTCACCGGTTGTCACCCGTGCGACATGATTTCCAGACGTAAAATTATCTTTGAACTCATTGATAATATTATAGATTTCATTAATTTGTGTTGGGTCAGTTAAGTCGGTATCTATTGCAATAAGAGGCGTCTTAGAACACTCATTGACAATAAAATTACGGTTAATAGATATATTGTTTTCACTGAGAGTAACGCTAAGGCCGGGTATTTTTAGCAGATTAAATCCAATTAAAATATCAAATTTAATTTCATTGTCACCTACTATGTAAAACTCTAGCTCTAAAGTGACATATCGATTTCTACTACAGTTATAATGCTTTGTTTTGAGATAACTTTTTGACCCCCAATGCCCATAAACTGTACTTCAACTTGTTTACGTTTCCCAGGAATTGAACCAGTAATGCTCTCTCGAATTAAGGAACAATCCACACCAGTATCAAAAAGACAGTTGTACTGTTTGTCAGCAATAATTACATTTGTTGTACTACGTTTAACAGATGAACAATAGTTAATATATTTATTTTGGGCATTACGTTCGTCATTTTGACGACGGTAGCAATTTTTCTCTAAATGACCCTTACGATGGCAGTAATCACATTCGATAACCTTAGCATTATTAAAAGTGCCACGAGAACTGGAGTTATTGTTACTGGAATATGACGAAATAACGTTAGGCTTAGAGGGATTTCTCTCTTTGCAGTCCCGGGACAAATGACCGGGTTTATTGCAACCGAAACAAACTACTTGATCTTTTCAAGATCCGGCAACACGTGACTTTTTTAACATCATTATATCCACTCTCGCTATTTTCGATTTTACGTTTACGAAACGTTTTAAGAACTGATACTAATTTAGGAAGTGAATCGGGGGTATTTCTCTGCAACTCAGATCGAATAAACTCAGGGTAAATACCTGTAATTAGCGCTTCCACCACCTCGGTGTCGGCAGCTTCTGGTCGAATCCTCTTGAAAAGGGTCCACGCCGTTGTAGCGTACTCTGCGTAGCAGCTCGCTTGGTCCGAAGTGTAGTTGCGCCATTTCTGCACGTCATCCGCATACCGGAACTCCTTGCCGAACGTATGAATCAGCTCCTCCTTTACTTGTTCCCACGTGGTTGAATGCAGGGACCAGCTGTCGGCCCATGTCTTGGCTCGTCCTCTTAACAGTCCCTGATGTCGTGCGATCTTTCATCAGGGTTGAACGGTGGTAGGTAGAAGTCATCGTACCGGCGGATGGGTGGACTTTCCGCCGATAACGTTGCTTTCACAGCGCTTGTTGCAGCAGTCTTCGTAATGGAGCTCAAGAGACCCATCACTTGTTCAATAGTAAAGGTCGTGCCATTCGAGGATTCCGATGTCTCTTGGGGCTGTTTGGGGCTGTGATCCCACCGCTGCTGTCGGCGATACGCCAGAATTATCGCGTTCAGACTCCATAATGATAAGAACACACTTAATAGACCCATCACTTGTTCAATAGTGAAGGTCGTGCCATTCGAGGATTCCGATGTCTCTTGGGGCTGTTTGGGGCTGTGATCCCACCGCTGCTGTCGGCGATACGCCAGAATTATCGCGTTCAGACTCCATAATGATAAGAACACACTTAATATAACTTTGTTTATTTCCAGCCAATTTCTAGTACAGAACTGAACTAAATGTGAGCTGCGAACTATTTATATAAACCAACAGTCACTTAACGTTTAACAACTGCAACTTCTTTTACAAGATGTAATTGAAATTACTGTACAATTAATTTATGACATATAGTTCAAAAATCAATATTCATATTATAATGAATTTTACATAAGTCAAAATGATTTATTTTACACATATTACTAATTTATTTTAATACTCCAAACTCCACTTTACAAAGTTTATCAACAGATGGCGCTACTAACAAGTTGTCCAATAATTTTAGAGTATTTAAATTCTCAGTTTTGTGATCACAAATAGCTATTTAATTATCAATCTTAAATCCTAATTATATTTATTTAATAATATAATCATTATTTATTTATTTGCGCCCATATATATCTGTAGATCACTTAAAATATATTTTCCTAAACGAAATAAATATCCAACTAAAATACAAGCTTCATATTCATTATATGATTTCTGTAAAACATACTCAAATTTGGCATTAAAGCGACGTCATGAAGATGATTTTTTATATTTTTTTATCCTAGCTCGGCAAAGTGACTGCACTTAATTTTCTATTTATTTCGTGTTTTAAAATCATAATTTTTGAAATACTTGAGAAGAAAAATTCTTATAGAGTGCAATAATTAGTTAGTCGTTCATTGAAAGTTCTTTACTTCGTGGTGGTAGGGCGTTTTCTGATGCCCGCCTGGCTAGCCACTCCCCTCAAGTTGAAAATCTGCCGCCAAATACCAATAGGTGTGTTCCGGCAATTGCACTTGAGAGCCAGTTTCTCCAAAGGTTTAGCGTCTCTACCATTCTTTAATTATTTTATTGATCCTTTAAAATATACATAATATACCTTTAGCAGAATGTATCGTTTGTAGTAGTAGCAGTAAAGCAGCGACCCAACCCTAAGGCAATTATAGAAATAAGTAAAATAGGTGTAATAGTTCTATAAGTGCAATATATTTAAAAAAAGCCTGCAGGTGGATCTGCATCCAAGTTCGGGTCAGTGGGAAAATTACCTACATCCTCTTCATCTTCTAGCTCCATCAGACGATCTCTTTGGTAAACTTAAGTGGATTAATTAAAGGAATCTTGATTACAAATACCAGTTTAATGTTATAAAATTATGAAGTTAATTTCGAGGCAAAAGCAAACAAACAAATGTATTTCTTCTCCATTAATTATTAATTCATTTGTGGATACTTTCAATTAGCTCGTTTGTTTGTTTCATTAATTTAATCTTTTATTCACTAAAACCTCTTAGTATTTGTTCATTTACATGTTTCTCATCGTAGTTTGCCTATTTTTCTTGAATACCGAAAAATATAAACTTTCCTAGTTTGGAACCCACGATATGAAGTACACATAACCGGGAATGAGAAAATACAAAATAAACTTTTAAAATCATCGGTCCTTTCCGGTGTACCACAAGGGTGCATTTTAGGTCACACAGAAAAATTAAATTTCAATAAGCGCTGATTATTAAGCCTACTACCATACTATGGTTTCAACACAATATTTTCATTAATCGAAAGCTCAGGATTATTGCAGAGATTCGAACTCACGTCCATTGACGTCGGTACACATTACCACTCACCAGGGTGGCGCGATGCACACTTTGGGGACCCCTGCTTTATGATTTAGATATGGTTACCTGAATAGTACCTAGTTTAAAATATATTCATGCGGTGAACGTTAGTGACTAGAACGTAGTCTTTACCTACTGCAGATGCTATCTTTCATGATATATGTCATATTCTAATGGACTAACAATCTTCGGACTCTGTACGTTCCAAGTAATGTAGTAAGGAAAATTACTACCATTGTAGGTAGTGCAAATAAATTAATTTGTGATATAAAAATTTAATAATAAATACAGTAGAACTTTCTTTTTTTTATTAAGACCACTGGATACAAGGCTTTTTAGTCAATATGTACAAATGCATAATTAAAAGCACATCAATTTATACCAATTATCCGATAGCATCAGCCCTTCGATGTTTTAAGACGCAAATTAATTTACTTACGTAGTAGGTACTCACGAATTCAATTATATTATAAATGCGAATATCTTTGTTTGTTTGTCCTTCCTTTACGCCCTAACTAAGCTCGACTGGATTTTTAGCATAGAAATATTGTGTTGACCCTGTCAAATATCGGCTCCAAAACTAGAATAATTACTACCTAAATATCGCACGTAGTATTTATTATAATTACGACAATAACTTTCGAAAAAGATTAGAATTGCTAATAACACATATACAGTCTAACAGCTGTCATGTTACTTATACAGCTTAAGTAAAAATATCTAAAATTTTCTTATATACGATCATGAATGTGAATATTATAATAACTATTACCTTCTCAACCAAAGTATTTTACGTAGCATTGAAATATTAACTAGCTTATTGTATGCATACTTAGTCACTTTGTTACGAGACATAAAAAAAAAAAAAACATTTTCATTGTGATGACGGCTCAGTTAATAGGATTTACGGATTAAAAAATAATTAGTCATTGTTTATTTCTGAATTTTGCTACTTTGACCTGTATATGAGTCATATACATTTTAACTATTTTGATTAATGTCATGTCCTCAACTCGGTTGAGTTTTCCTCATTCCCATTATCTCATAACTTTGTCGTTTATAAACCAACTTAGCAAGTTCCTTTTTACAGGACATGGAATAATTGTAAGATCGTCTTATTTTAATTTCTTAATAATTCTTATGTTGTTGTGATCGTTATTTTAAGGACAAGGTTTGTATAAATAAAATAAAAAAAAACGAGAACAAAACATTTTTTCGAGATTTGGAGGTTATCGACTTATCGAGGTTCGACGTAACGAGGTTCTACTGTAATACACTTTACATTCGAAAGTGCGAGACACTATTTAACAAAAGATGTAGTCTCATATCACTTTATGGAGCGATTCGAATGGGAAATCACTATAGTGAGATATCACTCGACACGATTTCATGGTAGCGGACCCGGTGCGCAGAGTCTATTATTTTGAAAATTGTGTGGGTAGTCCGCAGCCATTGATAAAACTACATAAGGTCACTTAAGTATTAATAACATACATTTATTTTGGATATACATGAGCTGTATGAGTAATTAAAAAACTATTTAACAAGAAATATAACGTTCACATTTATATATGAATTTATGTGTTAATAAACAGAAATCCGTAGTCCTTTTAAAAATGTCAAAATTAAAATCGTTTAACCATATTATATATTTCTAATATAAAAAATACCTCGTTAATATAAGTACGGTGATGTAAAGACTGTATAATTAATTTTAATTAATTGAAAACTATTAAATAATGCTAATAGACACTTTATTCTAATAATCCTATGTAAGTAATCTACAACACAAACAAAATATGGCCCAAATAAACGTAGGTGCAGATAACAAAGTGTTTAAATATTTAAAATTTAAAATTAATTCATTCATTAAGTTTTGACATACAGTTATATTTTGTATCTCGTAACATTTCTATCATATATCTCATAAAATTATACTTAAAATAATTTAAGTACACGTTAATGAGTCGCGTGAAAAGTTTCATTTTCTCGAGTGGAACTTATGAGCACGTGGTTTGTTATCGCTCATATGCTCCGGGTGTCGGCCAATCGCGATTCAAATAAATAAGAGAAAAATCTATATTATTACTAAGAAGCGGAAAACTTTGAACGCTAATCTTAGGAACTAAGACTATTAGGATAATTAATTTATCTGAATTTATTGAGAAGATAAATAATTAAGGTTTTCTGTCACAATACCGTATTTTGTCAAGTTTGTACTAGCTGATATTCTGCAACTTTTTAAATGTACTGTTTTCTTTTTACTATTTAAATAGTTTTTTCTATCATAACTCGTTAGACAACAAGCGGCATCCAAGTAGCCACACATGTAGGGGGAAAATAATTACGAATACACCTATATTTGAATTTTACATATATAAAGACCAGCTAAGCTTGCGACTTCGCGCGCAGCTAAATTTGTATGAATCTTTTCTTATTAAAGTTATATTCGCCCATAACAGTCACGTGTCGTAAGAGCTCCGTGATATTGGCAAAGGTTATCTTCATTCGCACATTTATGTCAAACCTCAAATGAAACTTTACTAACTTCACACTAACAAAAAACAACAAAATATTTCTATTAGTTACTTACTATTTCTACAATAGCTTAATGAAAATTATATTGAAATTAAAATGCAAATTTAATTATATAAAATATGTATTAATCAATTTATGTATGTATTAAGTAACTATCAAACACAATAAAATACAGTATTAAATAATACTGTCTATTTTAAAATTCGTTATCAAAATTGGAATAGCATTTAAAAAAACTGAAACTAAGTTGAATCTGTACATTCAATATAATTTTAATTTTAAACCGTAAAAATAAAAAAAGTATTGTGTGATCGTTATATATTATGGTGACATATATATCCGTTGAGTTTTATAAAATATAAAGAAATTGTGAGTATTTTTCGAATATGATGTATTTAAATAAATATATAGTTGGGGCCTTGGATACTACGGTAGGCTGTCTTTATCTAGCGAAAAACTTGGTGACTGATTTTCAAAAATCATTTTTGCGTGCTGCTGAATGAATGAATGAATCATGCTCGCCGGCGAAGCACCTGCGATTCGTCTGGTGTTGTGGGTGATCATGGGCGGCGGTGATCAGTTATCATCAGGTGATACGCTTTCTCGTTTGCCCTCCTTTTTTTTTGTAGGAAGATCTTGCATAAGATACCCACCTTTAGCTTATACGTATTTTAGCCTAAACACTGTCTTTCAAAGATCTGTTATTTGCCCCAGTGTATAATAATAATATACATAATTGGTGGCCCATGAGGGGAACAAAGCTTAAAGAATTGGTAATAGCGTGATAGTAAATAGTTTAAAGCCTTCTTCAATGATTGTTCTATCAAATACAAAAAGATATTTTGAAATCCGTTGGCTTCTTGCCTGGGTCGGATTTAGGAAAGAACAACAGGGCCCACATAGGTTTCTATAAAATGAATTTTGTAGTAAACAAATTGATGAATATTGACAGGAATATATAATTGAAAAGGTTAATTCTTGTGTATTACAAAACTTAATAATAATTTTTTATGATGTTTAGTAAACTCTTACAGTAGTTGGTTATGGAATTTAATGTTTCCAACATAAAACAATAACCGAAATTTAGCTCAGCGGTTGTGTATACCATTTTGCGTCAGTTAACTTTGTTTATGACAAACAAATTAGTTTGGAATTTACATATTCGTTGAAATTTATACATGTAATGCCGGGTGCCAGGTCCATGTTTCTTTTATAGAGTTAAGGTTTAGCGTTATGGCCATAATCCCACCTAAGCTCATAAAAAAATCGAATAGAGAAAACCGCTTTCTAGAGTTTTCAATTGTGCTGGAAACTTTTCTTCGTTCGTATTTCTTCATTACGGTTTTTATACTATTTCTAAAAGATAGATGATGAAGTCTACTGGAATAATTGGAAACTATAATATTGAAATGTGGCTCAGGAGAAGGGCGTATAATATCGACTGAATATTATTATTGAAGTGAAAACTTCCTTAGGCGGGTTGATCACGCGCAGCTTTAGAGACATGTTCTAATGCAGTACCTACTGCAGTCTTAGATAGGCCAAGATCTTTTAGCGAGACGAACTTCTTAGCAACCATGGATTCACCCTTCGTTCAGTTTATTAAAATTAGTAATTTAGGAAATATCAAAATTTATGACGGACCAAAAAACTTTTTGTCTTTTTTTTGTAAAGTCGTAGGTAATTTTTAAGTAGTAAATAGATAAATAAAACGTACCAGAAAACGTTAACTTAATTCACATTGAGTAAACGGAATATAAATTGTAGACACTTTAATGCTCAATTTATTGTGCACAGGTATTTCTCACTGAATATTCAACGAAAGGTATGTTTCTTATACCGTGCGCGAAAAAGAGACATAAAAAAAACTCCTCCACCGCTTCTGTCTGTTCGCGATAACCTCAAAAACAACTAAACGGATTTTCATGTGCTTTGACCAGCTTTTTGTATTTGTCACTGTTCATCCGGATTAACTAAACTTATAGTCATCATTTTCGTTCTTTTAATTTCACGTTAGTCATTTCAGTCACAACCTATCTATTCCGTTCCAATAGGATTTCAGTTTAGCTATACCCAGTAAAGATAATCTGCTACTATAGTTTAGTTTAGTTAAAATATTGAGTTTACTTATGTAGATAATTCTAGGATAGAATAAATAGCTAAACTTTATGGATCCATTCAAGTGAACTGCACATTACCTGTTGTGACTTAAATGTCGGTTGTGTGTCGTGTGAATAAGGTCCGGAATTAAATGTACTCTGTTCTGGATTTTTTTTTTTTTCAAATTTCTTAAGCAGTTAATCTTTCTGATCAAAAAAATAGATATTTTGAAGAGAAAAAAATATTTAAAATCTATTTTTGCTGCCTTTTCGCTTAGATCTATTTAACTATTTAAAGACATGTATGATTATTAACAATTATTCTTACTAACAATTACTTTTTATTCAATACTAGCTGACCCGACAGACTTGGTCCTGTCTTAACTATGAATATATTAAACTAATATTAATTCGTTTACAATGTTTCTTGATAAAGTTGTATTTGCATTTAACACATTATAACTTTAAACATCGCTCGGTTTATCTTTTGCAGTGCACGTCGTCGACCACAACCCGGAATATAATCCAGACCAGAGTATGTAGTTTCATATTATTTTACAATTAATTCTTTACATATGTAAAACTAACTGTGTAAATAAAATTAGTGGCTACCCCTAGATCATAACCTAATTTAGGCATTCTAAACTACAGATAATATTTTACGTAGATGTTTAAGAATATTTACAAATTAAAAGTATCGCCTGTCCTAAACTACTTGACCACATTTTCTCAAGTTTCACGCAATTCTTACAAAGTAATTTTGAATTGAATTATATTTACCGTCAGGTAAAATGTAATCATTTTTCGATTAATTATAAAAGAAAAAACTATTAATTAGTATTTTTTTCACGATTTTCGCACTCAAACACACAATGCAATCATGTGTATATGTTTTAATCCACTTAAGAAACACCTAAAGTATATATATTAAGGCGGAGATTGTTTTAAAATAACCATAACACAAATATTCAACGAAATTTCTATAAATTGGAACCAAAGATTTTTACCTAACCGCGTGCTGTATTGCAACTGAACTTATAAAAAGTATAAATTATTAAAATTATAAGATTCCATAGTACCATAGCATGGTGGTAGGGCTTTTTCTAATGCCCGCCTGGGTAGCTACCACCGTCAAGTTGAAAACCTGCATGTATATATATATATATATATATATAATGTATATATATATATATATATATATATATATATATATATATGTATATTATTGCGCCTCGTTCGAACGTCTTTGCTATATTTATATATAAAAAAATCGTGTCAGGTTGTTTGTTCGCGGTAAACTCCTTTGTGACCCTTTATTCCGTTCCTTGCTTGTCTAGTGACCCTTAAGGCCTTGTCTCATCAGTTTGTTAAAAATAACTATAAATATAACAAATTTTGCTGTGAGAAGAGATAGTATAGTTTATTATCATATAACAAAAATAATAAAAGAAGAAAAAAAAATATACTATCAGAAGTATTTAGCAAAACACTAATTAAAAATGTCCATATATTTGTATAAATACACTATTATATTACTAATATACTAAATGTTATTATGTATAAATTTCATCAAAGTATATGTAGTGTTTTATAGAATCGTTTCGGGATGCAATCGATACAATGTATCGATACATGTTAACTTTATTTTTAAGATTAAAAAAAAAAATCCAAATGGTAGGTTTTAAGTTTAGCACGTTCAAAGAAACGAACGCTTCTGCTTTATAACAATAATAAAAATTTACATTTCTTTTGACTTTATCTAATACAGTATTAACTACATCGTATTATTTAGTTGGTTAAATTAATTTCTTTAACAAATAAGTAATATAAAATGTGCTGAACAAAACTGTTTATCTCAAGTTGAAAATCTGCCGCCAAATACCAACAGGTTCCGATAGTTGCGGGTACAGAGCCAGACCCTCCAATAAAGTCTGGCAACGCACCCATACTAATGTGTTATATGTACTTAGTTAGTTTTCTTCTTTTTATTTTAATTTTTTCGTATATATAAATTTATGTGTGTATGCGAAAGTATGTTTCTTTGTTTGTTACGCGTTCACGCCTAAGCCGATGAATCGATCATGATGAATTTCGTTATACAGATAGAAAAGTTTTCAAAATAAGTGAATGGAATAAAAGTTTATATGAATTTAGAAAAAGAAAAATTTTCAATATTTTGACGATTTTTCAATAAAAACAAGGTCACGCAAGTAATCAAATTAATCTATGAATTTTGTAAAACTAAAAAACAGAAACCAATATTTAAAAAAAATGTCTGTCTGTAAAAGTGTACTGTTCGAATGAAATAAGTTTTATTATTATTTTAATATCGGATTATAAAGTTGTAAGAACAATGCCGTCATCACTCTAGTTTTCTATTGTGCACTTTATAAATATGAGTGTATAAGAAAAATAAACTGCTAGTGGAATACTAGAAACTGCCCTTCCTAATGAAGACACTGCAACATTTGAGTTGGTTCGTGACCACGGCCTGTGTAAACGCGTGTTACGCGTTCAAAAAAAAACATTTATTCACATCTCATGCACTGAACACACTCGATCCCATTACGCTAATGTCACGAACAGGATGACTCGTCAAAAATAAAATGGTGTCTCGTGATCTTCTGAGTATACGTTTGTGTATATTATACTTTAAAATAGATAAGCTGGTTTAATTAATAAAAAGGTAAGATGATAATATGCCTTTAGAATAATAAAATACACCGGTACACTACGCTACTCAATTTTATTATAAATTCTGTCCTCATGTAAAGCCAATGTGATGAGAGGACATATTGTCAACAAGTTTTTTGTCCAACCGGGCAACAATAAATTGAACCAGATAAATAAATAGCTTTAACTCGATCAAATCACTCGGTTATCGATAAATTGTTCAATGATCAGTTTTACTATAACCGTTAAATTGTTTGACTGTAATTACTTAAAACTTTTTCTATAAACAATTAGTAATAATAAATTTTGGTATTAATTTTGTCGTATAAATAAAATCCTTTATTCAGTTTAGCTAAAATGTAACTAGATATTCATTGACCGTTAGGTGGTAAAAAGTTTTCGGGGTCAGATAGTAACTATATAAAATAGACAAACTCGTAACTTCGTTTAAAAACTGGACTTATATTCTTGTCGAAAGGCCAACTTGTGCCGTATCGTCACTTAAGATCAGATGAGATTATGGCCATAACGCTTAACCATATGTATAAAAAAAAACGAGAGAGACTTTACTTACACACTCATCACGGTATTAACAAACTTACACGCGGATTTATTAACTTGAATCTTGCCATTTGTGATTCTATCACACGTGAACAACAACTAAGAACGGATTTTACAATCTGTGTTCCGACTGCTGCGCTTGACAGCCAGCCCCTCAAAAATAAAGGCCGCTAATGTGCCTGTGCTTCCTTTGGTGTCGTGGCAACCTTTTGACGGCCGCTCGAGAACGTTCTTGTATTATACATAATGTGCTCCAAGTAGCTGTTTGACATTTCAAAGCAAAAAAACGTTGTTCATTGCAAATACGGTTGTTGGTAAGATGAAATAAAACCATAATTAAGTTGAATCCAGTTTAACTTTATTGTTATCATATTTACTTTGAGGCGAGGGCTGCTCAGGAATTCGTTCTTACCCATGGGTTTTCACAGCTTATGTTATTTTACCTAACAAAGTTACCACGACAGGAATGTGTTTAAGGTTCTACATCCCATAGGCAATAATCATCATTAAGGCCATCGGACTTGGTTTTTTGTAATCACGTCGCGACGTGATTATATTTTACACTTAAAAATTTAGCATGAGATTTAATTACATGAATATAAATTGTACAAAACTACACTATGAAAATTTATGTGTATGTATATATTATTTCATAAATGAAACTTGCTATCCTAAAACGCTATAGGTGACATTGAACTTGAGTTATTGATTATTGGAAAGGGTAGAACCACGTCTGTTAGTTACTCAGGAATGTAAACGATCCATAGATTTTAACTTTTGATATAAAGTATTCAGCATAGTCCAAAACAATTTTTTTTATGTAATAGCGTGCAACCGAGCGGGCTTTTCACCTCATGGTAAGTGAGCACCGCCGCTTAAGCACTTTAATGATAAAATATAGCAATTGTCTAGATATCGACAAATATGAAACAGTATATGCCAAAAGTAAAGCACTACAACCTTATAAATCATGGTTATTCCAAATAAGGATCCGAACATGACATGCAGTTATTACTAAAAAGTATGAGTGAATGTATCAAAGATTAAATTTGAAGTTTATCAAGACACCAAATACTCATAAAAATATATCTTTTCTTTAACTTACGGGGTACCTCGAAGACTGTAATCATTGGCTATAGTTACATTTTTAGATACTTTTAAATATTAAAAATAATAATATGCCGCAATAATATGTTCATATTTTTGAAAAAAAAAAAAGCTTTTATTATATTTATCTATTCTTTTGCATTTAGTCTAGTCAAGAGTAGAATTGATAAATATAAATGTACCTGACATTTATATGTTATTATTATTTTAAAAACGTTTGTAATGCTATTACAAGCTCCTCGTCTATGATGTTGGTAATTTATGTCATATCAGGCATATCATTTAAATTGTACAGTTTCGACTCAAACAATTGAACAGATTAAATGTTAGCTAGACTAATATTAATTAATTTTAGCTCAATAAAGTCGTAATTCACGATTCGTAACTTGTTTAAAATTGTACTGAACCACGATGACGCGAAATAATTGTATTATGCAAAAATAGTGTCAAAGACTATCCCGTGTGAAAACGTGAAACTAACTGACCTAAAAAGATCGCGACTATTCTAATAGGAATATAATCAAGCATAAATTAAGAACAGACTATCACTTTTCTTCCCTTCTCATCCATTTTAAATGAATATTGTTTATAATATATTTCTCTCAAAAAACTAAGCGTCTAACATGAAATTAAGTCACAAACTCCCGCAAAGTATACCTTCACCATATTATAGTAAATTAATCTTATTATATCTTAAAGCATGCTACTTTTCATAATTATGTGCAGGAATTAAACGTTCCAATATTTATTTTTAAAATTGGTAGGAATTATAAAAAAGTCAGATAACAATGAATTTTTTTTAATCGCATAAATCGATTTTTCGTTTTATCGATCTCAAAAAGTTCGAAAAACTGTATTTTTTTAATAAAAACTGTTAAAATTTGATACTAATTATGTGTTTTCTTTATTCCAGGAGGACCAACCAGCAACGCCGATCGTCGGGATATACGCCGGGGACCTCGCCGGAGACCAGGACAGAAAAACAAGCCGCAAATAATAGCAATACACAAATTTCAATATTGTTAAATAATTATCGCAAGAAATAATAAAACTTTGTATAAATTAATAAATATCTGTCATAACGTGTAAAATTTACAAGATTGTTGTATAGTTGACAAATATAAAATACAAAGTGGGCAATATTTAGCAACTATAATGTTGTTGTATTACTAACGCCATAATAAAATTTTGATCACTCTGTTAATGGAACCACACACGAGTGTTAGATATCTTCGACTGTTTCAAAAACGTAAGTTTTTTTTAATTATGAATATAATGCCAAAGTAATGCTAATTATCAATTATTTTTTTAGGTATTATTAATTTGGTATGACTAGCTTGTTGACAGTTCAAACTGACAGTTGAGCAAGATCACGTCAAGTAGACCCCCCCTTTTCTTTTTTCTTTTCCTTTTATATAATATTATAAATAATAATGCTATATTTATGCTTTGATTATACGTAATCTTATATATAAAATTATTGTGTCACAATGTTAGTTGCCATACTCCTCTGAAACGGCTTGGCAGATTTTTATGAAATTTTATATGTATATTCAGTAAGTCTGAGTTCTTTTACGTTTGACGCAAGTTTTCCGTACGTTTAAGGTTTTCTGATTAAATCAGGGTAGGATTTATTAGCCACAGTAAAAGGTTTTGACGCTTACGACGTCGTTCGTTTTCTGTAATCGGTATAATATACGAAGTTGCAAATATGTTGAGTGAGCAACATATTGGTAACAACGCTAAATGCATTCTGATTTGCTTCTTTCAAAACATAAAACCCATAAATGTTTTTTGGCGGAATCTTAATTGGTCACGAGAGGATTCTTATTATCGCAAGTAATCTCCTGTTATTTGATTTATTTTAAATAGAATTATACTATCATTTAAACTAGAAGTAAAGGCTTTAAATGTTGTTTTTGTTATTTCAGGTAAGTTATCCTGTTAAAAATGTGTTAATTGTAGTAAAACTTGTGTATAAGTGTGATGTGAATAAAAGAAAATTTTGCGCGCCGGTGTCACCTGCCGCATAATTAACAGGAAAAGGGTTATACAGCTAACATAAAAAGGATATCGCGTTTGTATACAGGAACAATGCGACGTGATCACTATATTTGCGCGGCCCAATCTCGGTGAATCAGAGGAGACAATTTACCTTACCACTATATGATTACCTCTCCGGGATCTCTACACCGCCTTATTACTCCCACGCCAATCTAAAAGTATTTAATAATCCCAGCATGCCGTTTCATACAACATTGCTGGAGCGTTGTAATCTTCCAAATTCAAAAAACGCTCCTGCCATGGATTTCATTTTCTTTGTCCTCTAACATCAGGACAGATTGTGGGCATAACGCTAAAGTTAACTGTAGAAAAATATATGTTAAAATAGAACTTAGCATAGGCGTTCCGTACTCACGAAATCACTGAACAAGTGAGTGACAGTAAGCATAGCCTACGTCACAGTAGTTTAGTTTCTACAGTGCGAAACTGTCAATTTATTTATACTTGAAAAATTCATAGATTCATAAAAAAAAAACATGCGTGCGTACAAAGTACACATGTCAGAAGTGAAACTTCTTTGGCGAACTAATTTACGACGTTCGCTCTGTCTCACTTTTTCTCTCAATCTTTCTCACTCGCTTGCTCCCTACTCTCACTCCACGGCTAGTTGCTCATGCTACGTTCGCCCTGTCTTACTCTCTCTCAATCGGTCTCGATCACTCTCTCTCTCTTTTCCGACACTTCCGTTGCATACCGGCGTGACGTTTCATCTGTAAAAATTTTACCCTCATGCGCCTAAAGAAGTTTCACTTCAAAAATATTAATAAATATAAAATGGACGATAGACCGTCCACCCGATTGGCTTAAACTTTTGAACGCGTGTCAGCGGCCAATGTCAATATAAAATTTAATGACTTTGTACGGTAACTTGATTAATCATTATACATAAAAGCAAATTAATTTTATGAAATGAGGTAGACAATCTATAGTGGTTAAAAAAATTAAAAATTGAGCATTGATGCATAAAAGAAATGTTTACGTGAAATTGTAAAATACATTTTGGTTACGCAAATTCATCTAACCTCGTCATACTATGGCGCTGACAATTCGCTTGGGAAAAAAAAAAATCATGAAACTCGCGTCATCGTCCCCGAACGCTTTCCATTTATGTAGAGAGTGTATGCAGATCAGAAAAAGCCCCACCAACATGCTATGGTTTCCTCACGATGTTTTCCTTCACCGAAAGCTCAAGCTCATTGTAGGTAGTTGGATTCGAACTCTCGTCGCTTGACGCAAAGTCGTACACAGTACCACTGCGCTATCGTCCCATCAAAATTCAGTCTGGTTCTAAAGTGCACCTACAAGAATATACCTTTAAGTATTTGGCGGCAGATTTTCAACTTAGAAGTCGTGGCTAGCCATGATTACCAAAAGATTTGTAATATGTTAAAGCTTTGAAGTGGTGTAATAGCTATTGCCATACTTAGCTGTCGATGGATATGCATGAGTTTTACAATATTTAATTTAATCTAGAGAAGCTATTGGTTTAAATAAAAATAAAAATATAAGACATATCCTTATGAATTTAATTACATTTTACTTAGCTTGACATGCTCTTAGACATTTAGTATATAGTGTATAATACACCATATATTAAGTCTTAGATACCTTTGCCTATTATGGATTTATATAGATCGTTTTTATGAGGGTTGTTATAAACAGGAAATAATAGAAACACCAAATCTAAATCACACCGGCTTTTCGCAACGATGGCATTTTACACACGTAATATACATAATGGTTAAAGATGAATCACTAATAAAACTTTATTATATAAATATTTTATGAAATAAAAAAACATAAGAATCGTGTAACTACCTGTGTATTCAAATGTAATCTCTACACCAATGTATGGCAATACATGCATACCTACTTCAGGAAATACCCCACAGTGTCAATAATAGAGAAATATAAATCTTACGTCCCTTCGGTAATGTTCCAGCCACGTACGATGAATACGCCTCAAGCGCTAAGCTTAGACTGAACTCAAAGCACACAAGTAGCCTATGTTACTGTCCATCCTTTCAACTAACGCTATACTAAAAATCAAGATGAGTGGTTTTTTTTGTTAGGACGTGAAAAAACTTTTCAACATCTGATTTTCTAATTTCAAATAGTAATTATTGGAATGTTGCATCCAGAATGATAAAAGTGGCTAATGACGACTCTCGCCGAGTATATAGTATTCAGTGCGTCAATGAGCCGAGCGCGCTTAATGTCGGGTTAGCCCAATTCAGTGCCACCAAACCCAGCGAAAATGAAATTTATTTGATAGTTAGATGTAACAGTTTTAAACAAATACACACGTAATTTTTAAACGGATGGTTTAGTTACATGAAATTCTTTGTATACCAGTATATCACTACATAATATGTATAGAACAGTTTTCCCTGCTACGATTTGCGAGAGCAACATTATCAAAAACTGTCCCTTACATCGAGGTCATGAAGGTTCAAATTCAAAATTTCCGTAGTGTTTGAGTAGTATTCGGCTTCGGATATACTGAAACCGAAGAAATGATTAAAGTGCAAAAAAAAAAAACGTTTTTTTTGTAACGCGCAATCGCATTATCCAGGATCAGGTCCAGCCGAGAGGGGCGTGTGGATGGCTCATCGGGTGCTAAATTTACATTTCATGTGGTTCTCCGAGTAACCCCTGCTGTATTTCACCGTCACTTAGTCAAACTGTGTTAGTCAAACTAAATTAGATTTCCTGCTTTCAAGGTAATAATGCATATATTTTATTTAAACAAGATATAGACTGACAATACTTAAAATTAAAAATAGTAGGCACTTGGAATATTAATATGGTTTACAAGTTTACACAGCTTGTCTTTAATATGAGTAAAGTTTCCATAGCGTTATGCCACCCTCATCCACAATGTAATGTATAATTAATTTCTCAGCCCAATAGCGAATTCAGCCAAATCATAAATTTATTGGGTTCTTTCGATGTTGGACGAGGCAGTATTTCGTTACATATGCCTATATCATAACACTGTTTGCATATGTATCATCTTAGAATGCCTAAATCTATGTTATTCAATTTTAATTCCATAACGTATTATCAGGCGCGCACCTTTGCATTTTCCGAACTATTTTTTGTTTTTTCCGGTCGTATCGGACTACGTTCCGCTAGGTTCAGAAGGAAGCGAATGAATATGTGCATATTTGTCTCGCCCGTATACTTGTGGAAGGCAAAATAAATTCGCAACAATCTGTATAGAGATTATTATAAAAGCAAATAAAATAAGCGCAAAATTTACAGTTTACTTAATAACAAGCCGCCTACAGAGTTGTAAGGCTTCGTCCCACGTGTACGACAGGAGCGACATAACTTTATTCACCGGGCGATGACGGAGCCTCTTTTTTTATATCGTGTGTCTTTTTTAGGTGTAAGCTTTACGCGGCTGGTTTATATGGTGCTGATGTCCACGTGTTTATGACCCGTCATAAGCGTTTTGTGAAATTGCTTATTTTTTACATTACCACTATGTAGTTATTTTGTATATAATATGTTAATTTACAAAAGAAATACCTTAAATATTTTTAATCGTCTCTTTCATATATATCTCCATAGATGTCCTAAAATACTGACTTAAAAATCATGAGTAGTATGTTAATGAATCCATGGAAGATAATTACAATTTGTCAGAATGTCAAGGAGGTGCGGTTTCTATACTCACCTATTTCTCTTCATTCCAAATAGTTTATCTATAAAGTAGACATATAACACAATGTTTAGATAACAGGAACACTAGTTGAGACTGAGAATACAGATTTATATATATATATATATATATATATATATATATATATATATATATATATATATATATATATATATATATATATATATATATATATAAATAAATGCAAGAATAACGTAAATATAGAATCTTTGAAAGTACTTTTTAGCTTCAATTTATTTCTAATTCATCAGCGTAGGTGTATAGATTGCCTCGCATGTATATATTTATATTGGATAAATAAAAAAACCTAAAAGTTTGTGTGTGTTTATGAACGCTCCGATCTCAGACTGGCTTAACGAATCCACCATCATCAGCCACATCATCACCTAACATCAGGCGAGATTGTGACCAAACCTATAAAGTATTAAAAAAATCGCCGATAATAAAAAAAGGTTTGTTAAATCCAAAAGCGCCCGCCTTATAATCCCATTTTTTTTTTATTTATTTATTTAATTGTTGAGAACCAGAATTGGTTGACAAAATAATTTTTTAACGCGAGAAGAGCCGCGGATATAATGCTACTACATATATATGCGATTTCAAATATTTATGAATAGTTTTGTAGATATATAAAATTTTTTTGCCAATTTAACCATTCGTTTAGAAACTTTAAATTCTCTCCTTATCATTTTTATCGACCAATCTGGAGGTTTGGCAGCGGGTGCGCGGTGGGAGGGTGCCGGCGCCAGCGGGGGTGCGGGCGCGGCGGTGGCGGCCGACCTCGAGCGGCGGCGCATTTTATTGTAAAATTTACGTTTTTTCACAGGTTCTTTATTGCCGAAATCCTGATTTGTCTTTTGTCGATATTCTGACGTTCGAATTTTCGTTCCAAATATCAAATTCAAAAACGTTCTTTCATATATGGCCTTTTCAATTAATACAGTAAACTCTGATGTGTACGCAAAGCGCATGCGTTAAAAATATTGTGTAAAATTGTATGCATATTTTTTGTGTCATTAATAAATATTATATGAAATATGTATAATACTAAGTATTTCTACTGTAATATATAGAAACAAACAGCGACCTTATCTTAAGATAATATCTTATTATAAACTTAAAATAAGTCTGTTTCTTTTGATGTTGTATGATTATTTTTTGTTATTTTCAGTTACAAAAATAATTGTTATATCTGGGATTCAAAACGTATTGACATAGAAATCCTGGTATTCGATATTCATCGTTAACTCGTCAGAATAAAAGTTAAAATGCTACGTTACAAAAATCAAAATTCAGTATTCTATATTTTAGAAGTAACTACTTCTAACTTTATTCCATAGAAAATAAAAGGTCTGTGATACTATTTGAAGACGGTGGTAGCTAGCCAGGCGGGCATTAGAAAAAGCCCTACCACCATGCTATGGTTTCCTCACTATGTTTTCTTTCACCGAAAATGATGTATTTAAATAAAGATATAGTTGGGGCCTTGGATACTACGGTAGGCTGTCTTTTTCTAGCGAAAAACTTCTATGCCAAGCGATGATAGATCAGTTGATAATATGTACGGATGCCAGTTCGAAGGACCTGCGTTCGAATACACTTACAATGAGGTAACCAACTGCACATATAGATTACTCATATTTATCCATATACACTTTTTATATAAAAACAAGTTTGAGACACGTCCAAATTTAAAACTCATATTGTTTATAGTATGTTGGTAAATATTTTGTACCTTCTTGTATGTTCATCTGATATATATACATTCTTAATGTAAACGATAATTTTATACGTCTCATAGACTTAAAAAAGCCTTGTCACCATAGAAAAATATGTAATTTTTTTTCTTATCTGTTTAGTCTAGCAACACTTGTGTAACTTATCAAATCGCATCGTTCTCTAGAATGCATTTTACGGGATGTGTTCATACACTTTGCTAACTATGTACTATTAAATGATTTTCCATAATACCGCACAGTGAAAGTAGCCTTATGCGTTGTACATAAAACACAGTTTAGATTGAAACAAAAGTAAGAAGTTTTGCTTTATTAACATTACTCCGCTCTACGATACAATAACAAAGGCTTTGTCCAGTATCAAAGGAGGGAAAAAGATGCGAACAAACTAGTCTTTGGTTTTTAAAGTACACTGTTGACTGTATAAAATGCGGAACAGATGAGCATAAAAAAAAAATACACATATAACATAGAAGTCGGCACATTGTAATCCATAGCATATTCTAACCAATACCATACATATGTGGCATATAAAAAAAACTGCAATGTCACTGGAATAAAATTTAAAACTAAGTATCATCATGACATATTAATCATATATTTTATAAAATTATTATACTGGTGAGTATTTAATATTGATTGTTCCACAACGATTCGTTATTCAGAAAAATACCTTTACTTAAAGAAAGTAAGAATATATAAAGTTTAGTCTACACTAATATTATAATGAGGAAAGATTTTTAGTTAACAAATGAAAATTTTAATGACTTCTCCCTCAAAAAACAAAATTTTTTCTCTCGATATTATGCATTAAACATTTAAATAACAGAATCCGCAAAAAAATTTGAATGCTCGCGATTAGATTGAACAAAAAAAAAATTATTGGAACTCATTTCACACATACTCATATGGAATTTGATTAATTCTATTAAAGTTATGACTGCATGTACTTTTAAGGGTAGCAGTTATAAATGATAAAGTTTCTTTAGGCCACGATTAGCCAATTTAGACACTATGAAACGTTAATAAACGTGTGAAGGTTATAGACGATTATATTTTTTGTTTCAAATGCATTATTTTCGTTTTAATCAATTTTTGATGATTTTAGTGAATACATTATTACCTAAATATGACATTGAAATCTCAAAATCAGTGTTACATAAATGTTTTATATACGACTCAAGGATTATGCAAGATATAGGTCTCAAGCGTTTAAACACTATTCTTAATTTAAATTTATTAAAAGTTATTTTCTATTTTTTTAGTTCAGTTTTCTATAAAAAGCGTGTTCATGGAGAACTAATGATATCTTACTTTTTTCTGCGTGTAACCGTACTATGCATAATTGCGCATCTGAGTAAATAAAAGAGTTTCCTTGAAAAAGAATAATTAGCTTATGTCATGTATCTATTTTTTGAATCCCTTCGTAGTCTAATATATAGGTAACAATTTGCATTATATAGTTTGGTTTTCTACAAACTAATGTGGGTTGATAACATCAGCATGTAGCATAAATTCTACGACATTATAAAAATTCCCTGGTAAGTTACTGACTTGTTGCCAACTGCTAATTGGCGCTAGTGTTGCAGTGAATGCTTGAGTTTCCTGTCAAAAGTTTTATACTTCATAGGTTTAGCGTTATGGCCATAATCTCACATAATCCTAAATGACGATACGGCCCAATTTGGTAATTGTTTTGATAAAATTCGTCGTTCGCTCATTTGACATAATATTTTAACAACCACGTGAGAAAAGTTCCTTAACAGTCTATTCTATTGTCCTAACGGAAAAATCTTACGTTTTGATTTGTCTAGTTTCCAACCGTACCGTCATTTTTTTTGTGGTTGTGAGTTTGCGCTACGACCCTAAGGTCGCTTTACGTCTTTTCCATGTGCCAGTGACAGTTAAATTGGATGAAATCCCTAACATCTACAATTTGATGAATCCTCTGCGACTAATGCTCAGCATATAGCGGGCATTACAAAATATTCTACCGATATTTTGTTTGTAGTTTGAAGGATTCAAACTCACGTCCGTCGACGCAGCATTCATCCACGCTATAATTGACATTTTTACTAAAATATTCGTTAGCCCTTAGGTTTCACAATAAACTTTGAATTCGAAGTAACGACTTATTTTTGAGGCCTGCCTGGCTAGCAACTATCCTAAAGTTGTAAAACTGCCGCCAAATACCGATAGGTGTGTTCCGGCAGCATATCGTTTTTTTTTTTCGAGACATTACTATTATTATTATATTAATATAGTTGTTTTAGAAACCAGTATAAAGCGTTATAGTAACAATTTCTTAATGGTCTTTGATATTAACAATCACTCTGTTCCGTTGATTCGGTATCTCTTGTCAAAATACTTGTTCAGTGGCACTAAGTGTAATACTACTGAGTAAAATTAGGCTAATAATAGAAAAGCGCATATAAGAAGACTTAAATAAAAAATATATTGACTCTCATATCAATAAAGTATTTTTTTATATTAAGTTTTTGCGTTAAGGGCACAATCAAACCCGTGAAAACTGATTTACACATAGTTGTACTTGCTTACTATATTTTACTGATTGCATTTTCTTTTAATTCCAATAGTTCATTTATCTCTAAGTATTTGTAAACGGGAGGAATATGCAATTAGTCAATTGAAAGAGCAGAAAAATTCATATACATACGAGAAATTCACAAGTATCTATAGGTTTTAAAATTATAAAACTTAGTTAAAAAAAATAAGGAATTTACCAGTAATTAAATAAACACATTAAATAAACATGTTCAAAGATGGGTTAATGGAAGTATCCTTTTACAGAGCGTATTGTATTTCATAGAGCAATCATTGAGGAAGTATTTTGGCTATTTAACATCACGCTACCACTAATAGGAGCAAAACTGTAATGCAAAAAAAATTGTATATTTGTGTCCGTTAACTACGGTTTAAAATTGTTTCACATATGGCATTGGCGAAATTGCCTACACACGCAGATGCCATTACAGAATAAAAGTTTTAAGTTTTATAGGAGCAAAGAGAAACAATAGAAACTCTACAGTTGGGTTCGATTCCCGATTCATAAAGGAAGTCGTGCTCGTTACCAATATTTATGATATCTAAATAGGACCAACTTTCTCACAAAATATTGTTTGCCCTATTCTATTCTATAAGCGGTTAATAGAGTAATATAATTTGACACCTCACGGCGTAGTGAATAGCCAATTATTAATATGGACATATAATAATAATGTGAATTCAAAGTGTCCGCTGCACGTTTTATATTTACGTGAAAAAAATTTTGTAATTTTGCCTAAGAATGAAATAAATTTACATAATTTTTAGAAATGTCTGTTTGTTTGTTTGTGCATAGATTTTTGTATATATATTTTAATAGTAACCCTTCTGGACATGGTAGTCGCTGCGCACGCGCATCCATCCGTTAAATAGACTTATGGTGTTTGTATTAGATTATCCTAGTGGCTGTAGCTCTCGCGGCCGTCGCCGTGGCTGCTCCCCCGGAACCAGCCAAGATTCTGCGTTCGGAATTCGAAAAGACGCCGGAAGGTAGCTATGTGTACAGGTAAGATTTCTTAATTCATCACGATGTTTTGCCTTCATTGAAATTTCAAGCTCGTTGTTGGTGAATTCGAACCCATGTTCATTGACGCGGAGACCGTACACCCTCCTAACTGATCATTACTTCAAAAAGTTGATTACCGAATGTGATTCACGTAGAAAATATCTTATTGTATAATTAAGTATATACCAGACAGTATTTGTTGGGGTACGGTACGCCTAGCGGTGGTGGACCACCGCCCCCTGGTCAAAGTGCGACGTTGTGTATCCCCGTTTTGGACGGGCGTAAAGTCCTCGTTTGTTATAAACGAGGATGCCGGATACCCGCCTCGGTGGCAGCAGGAAGATGTCAGTTTGCCGTAAGGGGCCGTAAGGATGCAATAATGCGTGCACCGGTCGAGACGTGTGACGAAATAATACTCGGAATTCTTCTCAATAAAACGTGAACCCGAGCCAACGGTCGATATTCTTCAGGTAGTTGCTCTTCTTACTTGTAGCCAATGGGCGATCGGTGACTCAATCGTGGAACATGATTAGGTAATTTTTTTTTTTTTTTTTTCGAATTGACATACGCTGTTAGCCGGAGGGGCTTTTACAGCTTGGCAGGACTTTTTGGGGCGAATGCTGAGGGCACTCAGCCCCGAGGCAGCGAGCACAAGGGTGCCGTTGTGGCTGGCCCTTGGCATGGACTGCTGCCGGAAGAGAAAATAATATATAAAATAATAAGAACTGGCCTACTTGAGTAGACCTTTAGATAAATTACTAATTTGTGAAAGTTAAAATACTAATTGTTAAGAAGGCAAGGAAGTCGGTGGAGTGGATTGTACTGTACTGTTTTGGATTGAGTTTATCGGTGTTGGAAGGACGTAGTCTTCGCATCAACACGACCGTGAACTACCGTGGTCCAACCAGTATTCTGGTGCTTGTATAATCTGAAATAAGTTAGAATTTTATTAAATGAACTTTAAGGTAAGGATAACATCAAAAGTAACCAAAAATCCATCCAATCGTAATAAAAAAGTGCCAAACAACTGGCAGGGCCACAGGTTTTTGGTCCCTTACAGAACCGTGTACTTAGCGTGTGGGTGAGCACGGGTGGTATGCAGTGTGATGTTGTACTCTCAGTGTTGTAGAGTGTCACTGTATCGCGCGAGCAGAGTCGCTCGAGGGCTCCTTTCCGGAGGATCGGACCTAGGCTCGAGCGTCTGCAGAGGGAGGCCGCGGCGGGTGTGCGGGAGTGAAATTAACCGTAAGGCCTCGGCGGCGAGACCTGCGGTTACGCGGGCGTGTGCGCGGACACGAACGGTTTGAAGAGACGGCAGGAAGGAGCGCGTTTTCCCTAGTGATGTCGTCTACGGGATCGGTGAAGCAGTTTCGTGGCCGGCGTGCGAACCAAACGGCTTGAGGATTTGCAGTATAGTTGACTGCTTCTACTATTTCGGGATTCGAATGAGCTTCGGCTTTTTCAAAGAATTTCTTGGTGAGTTCGCGTATGTAGGCGAATATGGAAGGGAGATTCATATCTTTGTGGAGATCTATGTTGCGTGCGTAAGGCGGGGCTTGGACCATTGTCCGAATGAATTTATTCTGGAATACTTGAAGTTTTTCCAGGTTTGTTATTGCTGCATGGGCAAAGACTGGGCAGCTGTAAGTCAATATTGGGCGTATGCAGGTCTTATAGATTGTCAGCTTATGTCTGAGTGACATTTTGCTTTTCGAAGAAGTGAGATTACGTAGCAGGGCCGAGGCGGTGTTGGCCTTTTTGATTACGTAATCGATATGGTGGGTGAAGGTGAGGTGCTTATCGAGTACTACGCCTAGGTATTTGGTTTTGTTTACCCATGCGATATCGATACCGAATAAGTGCAATGAGCCTTCGAGTGGCTTGAAGTTGTGGGGATCGAACATGATAGCCGAGCTTTTATCTGGGTTTAATCCTATGCGCCATTTGAGGCACCAGGATCCGAAGGCGAAGATGGCTTGTTGAACTCGATTTTTGAGATTGGCTCTGTGCCTTCCCGAGCTATATATGATTGTGTCGTCGGCGTAGAGGCCTACTTGGACATTATCGAAGATTGGGATGTCGCTGACATATAGATTAAATAGACAGGGCGCTAGAATGGAGCCTTGGGGGACTCCAGAGCGAATAGGATGGGGTGAGGAGAGGGCTCCGTCTACTTTGTAGCAGAAGGAGCGGTTAGATAAGTATTGTATAACTAAGTGGACAAGTCTGTCCGGAACTTGGAACTGGTGGAGCTTATATATGAGTCCTTCGTGCCAGACCCTGTCGAAGGCTTTGGCGACATCGAAGAAAACAGCGAGAGTGCGTCTAGGAAGGCGTAACTCCGTAAAGTTGGAGACTACGTGTTCCGTGAGGCGGAGAACTTGGTGGGTGCATGAATGTTTCGGCCGGAAGCCGAATTGCTGGTCCGGAAACAGATATTTGTCGGCTACGACGACTTGGAGGCGGTTTAAAATAATCCGCTCGTATATTTTGCCTAAGGTGTTTAGTAGGCTGATCGGACGGTAGCTCTCTGGGGAGCAGGCTTTTTTGCCTGGTTTCCGGATACCTATGACGGTGGCCCTTTTCCAGACGGCTGGAAAGTGGCAATGAGATATGGCCGCATTGAGGATGCAGACCAGAAGCGCTATGAGTTTGTCAGGAAGAAGCTTTAGGACTTCATTCCTGATACCATCAGGACCGGGAGATTTCCTAGGTTTGAGTCCTTTAATTATTGAGAGGACTTCGTCGGTGGTGACCGGGTCTAGGAGTTCTGCTGGGCGGGTCTCCCTTATTGTGTGTATTGTTCGGGTGACCCTTTCCCAGTGTTCGGGATCTATGTCCTGATATTCGTAAGGGTTGGGGGAGCATTGTTCCTCTAGGGTGTTAGCGAGGAGCTCCGCTTTGTCTCTGCTCTCGAAAGCAGGGGGAAGAGTGGGGCCTCTGTCTAGTGGAGGTGTGGCTGAGGAGTAACTGCTCTTTTGTTTGCGGACGAGCTCCCAGAAGGCCAGGTGCGATGGCTTGAGGTCCTCCAGGAGGCTGTCCCATCTTTGAGAGCGAAATTCAGAGATGTGAGATCTGACCTGTCTTTGTAGGGCGCGTAGCCGGACGCGGTTCTCTACTGTCGGATAGGCGTCGTGGGCGCGAGTCGCGGCGTTCTTCTCAGTGATCAGCCTCCGAATGTCGTCGGGGAGTATAAAGCGGCGATCGTTCGCCACTTTTACCTCTTTCGAGGTTTCCTCGACGGCATTCTGGAGGTGACTGACCAGGGAGTCGACCGCCAGATCGGCGTCGGCCGGCGAGTCTATCACGTCTGGAATCCTGTCAAGCTCGGGAGAGGAGATGTTAGTAGCCAAGTATTGCCTAAGTCTGGGATAATCGGCAACTTTAATAGGAGGCAGGTTATGCTCGTCGGGCTGGCCGAGGAGTAGAATTACTGGGCGATGGTCTGAATCGAGTTCGTGAGCGACTTCGATGTGTCGCACCTGAAGGGCGACCCCTTTTAGGATAGCTATATCTAAAACTGAGGGTCGACAGTTGGTCTGAAAGTGTGTTGGCTCTGGAGGAGCTATCACATCGAAAGTTAGCTCGTGTTCCAAGCGGAGAAGTATTCTACCGTTGACAGTGGTACGCGGGTTATTATAATAAATGTGCCCGGAGTTAAGATCGCCGGCCACGATTACCGATTCACCGAGCGCGAAGAGCGCTTCTAGATCTGATTTGATAAGTGTTTTCTTTGGCGAGAGGTACGCTGAAACGATGTGGATCGTGGGATGATCGGTCATGCCCACTCTGCATATAGATACCTCTAGGTTAGTAAGTTTAGGAGGTTCTATTCGCGTGCAATATAAAGATTTTTTGAAATATATGAGTGTACCTCCGCCTCTTGCGCCGGTGCGATCGTCTCTTATTATTTTGTAGTTTGCGATCGCAGGGGCGCGGAACTTCGGTTTAAGTAGTGTTTCCTGTACGAGGAACACGTCGATTTGCCGCTCCTTAAGGAAGCAGGCTACTAAGTCGCGTTGGGAAGTTAAGCTACTCGCGTTAAAAAAGGATAAAGAGAGGCCCCGGGGTCTAATTTTATCCTGCATCGCGAAAACTATTTATGGGGAAGCGCGGGCAAGGTCTTGCACAGCACGTGCGAGGGCAGGGTAGGCGGCTACGGCCTTAAGTCGGTCTATTCCGACGGGAGAGCTGGCCATTTTGTCGAAGGCGATGATGTCTTCGACGTCAAAATCTTTGAGAATACCTGCGATCCAGGTTAGACCTAGGAAGTCGAAGGACGGAGCTTCCGAGCTCGAAGGTACAACTCTAGGCGGTTGTACTTTAGCGGCCCACGCGAAAGGCGGGGCTTGTGATGGTGTGTGCGCGGTAGTGACTCGCGCTGGACTTGGCAGGCTCGGGAAGGCCTGGGTTGAGATGAGCGGTGGCGGGGCAGGGCGCGTAGACGCGGCGTGCGCTGGAGGAGCGCGCTGTGGGACGCGCGTGCGAGTGCGCCTAGTGCGTGGGGCGCGTTCACACCCGCGATAGTTCGCGGGGTGACCGGCCTTGCCGCATAAGACGCAGCTCGGTGGCTCTACCGTTTCCGGCATGCGGGGGCACTCCTTTGTGGAGTGATCTCCTAGGCATTTGACACATCTCGGCTTGATGTGACAGTTTCTCGCCGAGTGTCCGTAGGATTGGCAGTTGTGACACTGCGTAGGGGCATGCTTTTTATGCGGGATCTCTACGGATATTCCGGAGAGGCCGCAGACCGATTGGAGGTTGAAAACCTCCTTGCCTTCATTGGAGCGGTCCAAGGTGACTAGGACGAGGTCGTAAACCTCCTTTGTGAAGGAGTGGTACATTCGGTGTACCTCGTGCGCGGGTAAGTTTTGCTCCTTAAGGGAGGCAAGAATGACTTCCGTGGGAAGTTCTTTAGGGACGCGCCTGATTACTACGCGCAGAAGGCGCTCTTCCTCGGGCGTGTAAGTGAAAAATTGGAATTTTCCTTCGCGGAGGAATGTTGTTAGGTTTTTGTAGTCCGCGATTGTGGGGACTTTGATTTGTATACCGGATGGGGTGCTCCGGGCGTGAGTATATCTAATTTTGGCGGCATTCAGCCGCGTGGAAATATTTAGCCACGCTGTTTTGTCAGTTATTGTGACTGGGGGCGGTGGCCGCACCGCCCTTTCGGTGGGAGCTGCTGTTTGTGCAGCGTGAGTGTCGCGTGATGTGGGGACGCGGTTATTGCCGGCACGCATTGTTTTTGCGGCGGCTGGGGGTGTGGTTTCGGGTGATAACACCCGTTTGTGTTTGGGCTTCGCCCTTGAGACTGTGGTAAAGTCCGTTTCAGGATTAGCAGTATCCATGTCTATTCCTGGATCAGGTGATAGTGGCGAAAAAGAGTTCGCCGTGGGTATCGGTCGGGGTGCATAAGAAATTTTTTCCTCGAACGGACGAGGCGTAGGTGCGGCGGCGGGGGTCGCTGAGGGCGACGGGGTCCGCGATGAGGTAGTAGCGGGTGACGCGGGGGGTGCTACCGCATGCCGGATGACCGGCGAGCGGGAGCGAGAGCGTGAACGCGGCGGTAGGGGCGGCGACGCCGGGCGACGCGCCGGGGCGGTTGCCTTGGTGGCGGGGGCCCGGACGGGTAGGGAGGTGGTAGTGGGCGGGGTCGGCGGACGGCGCGCTGGCGCGTTTGCGCCGGTGGGTGGGGCGCGGACGCGCTGCGTGGGCGCAGACTCGGTCGCGAGGTACTTTTTTAACAGTTCCGGACTCTCTCTTTCTAGAAATTTTAGAAACTTCTCCATCTTGAGGAGATGGATAAGTCCAGATAAAAATAAAAGAGTACGGTAATAATAGTATGACTTACGTCAGAAAAAACCTCCCTGCCTGAAGGGCAGGGGGGCGCGGCTAAAAGGAAATAAAGAAACTATCCTGCGTTAGGCAATCTAACTTGTATGTACACGAAGGAATAGCGTGTAAAATCGAAAAAAATAGTGAAGGAAAGAACAATATTCCAAAAAAGTACTGGGCCTTGGCCCGTAAAAAGGATTAATTAAATTTTTACCTTATCCGGGAGCCGGTGACCGGCGTACTTACAGGCGGTGACACTAATTTCACTGCACTTAATCACGATAACAAAGCAATATTTGGAATCACGGCACAAAAACACTGAGAGATATCTCTCAATTTACATACCACGATAACCAAACAATATGGTTAGAGAACAAAGACACTGTATCGCGAACAAGCAACAATAGCCGGTTTGTTGCAGGTGCGTCGTCGCAGGTGCGAGAACAAAGGAAACCGAGAACAATAGCGGCGCGGTAAGGCGCAGCGGTCGAATAGTTTAGAACAATCGGCAGAGCTCACGGACACGTCCGTTCGCTGTGGCTGATCGAACCGAACTCCATTCCATGATTAGGTAACGCCCCTTCGGAGGTCACCCGTGCCGATGCGTGACTTTACAGAGAGCCACTCGATCGCGACGCTTTCTAATTTCTATTTGTTTCTATTTTCACTACCGTTGGCTCGGTTTCTGCGCTATATTTATTTTATTTCATATAATATCCTTAATATCTATATACAGTCTTATACCCTAGGTTACACTCTATCTTATAAATATCACTTATCCTAGGATACACTCATAATACTCGAGATCGAGCAATACTTACGCTAAACTTTCTCTATTTCAATTTTTCTCTATCACGTTCTTACTCTATAAATTTACATATTCCCATATTTCGGGTTTCTATATCAAATACAAGCAACGCGATGTCTCTATTGTTGGATTTCACACTTGTCGTGTGAAATCCCTCAATTCTCTATACATATTTTCCGGTCTAATATTTAGGTAAGTATTGCTCGGTAAATTATCTATTTTAAAACTAACATGCACGATAATCTTAAACATATCTATAAACTAAACACGCAAACATCAATTTCAATATAAATATACATAAAATACGCGAAGGAGACGCAAAAAACCTACTCGGCACAATCATTACCCGAACTCCCACGAATCCTAGGCGAATGAATGTGTGCGCCCCCAACGGTAGACGTCGATCACAACGTACGCCTTATGATTTTAAAATAACATTATTCGTCATGTTCTCATTAATACATCTCAATATTAATAATTCTCCATCAATATTATAAATTCTCAATATATCCATAAACTCAATGTTAATAATTCTCAATACTTATATCTCAATAATCTCAATAATCTCAATAATCTCAATAATCTCAATAATCTCAATATTCTCAATACTCTCAATAATCTCAATAATCTCAATATTCTCAATACTCGATCTCCATACTCATATTATACATACTTATATTTTCAATATTTATATTTATATAACGCGTAGTCAGTCTCGATACTTATGCTAACACAAAAACACTGTTTATTCGTCCGGTACAAGTTAATACTCGAACGAGAACTCGTCTAGCGTCTCAGGGGCTCTCCCTACGGTAACGCGTGCGTCCTATTTACCATCAGCGCCACCTGCGCGGAACTATTATTCCGGACGCCATTTCTATTTTCGTATTAACTTGTTATGCGTCGCTAACAGCGCCACCCGTGCGGAACTATTATTCCGGACGCCATTTCTATTTTCGTATATTACTCGTTATAGCCTTTATGCGTCGCTAACAGTATTTAAATACATTACTTTGAGCATGTATGCTATGAAATAAAAAAAATTATATAGTTAAAGAACTAGAAAATAATCATTGTTTTAGTTCAGATTACGTTATGAGTTTTTTTTATGTTTCATGTTTATATATAAAAATAAATTATTTTGGTATTTATATATGCTTAGACGATATGGTTTAAAAATCTTTAGATTTCATCTATACCTGTGTTCATTGTATATTACGATATGCTTCCAAATGAAGCTTCGCGAATATGTCTATAGATTCTTGGCGATAAATTTTCATGAATAGCGACTGGTTGTTTCTAAGATTAACGAGTACAAACAAACGAACAAACTTTTCTTCTTTATGATATTAAGAAACATACACAATACATCTACATCAAACTCTAGCTAGGATATACATTTAGCGGAGTGAGAGGGTGTGGCCTAAAGAGGTGACGTCACGGCAACTCTGGTGGCGTGACGCTGTCGACATATGGAGGGGCGCGAGCTAGCAAGTATCGAGGCTTCAAGCAGCGGGCCGCTTCGCTTCCAACGCTCGGACCAGACGGACGTAGTACCTTGTGTGCCGCGAATAATTCGTAGATTTAATTTGCTAACCTTAGTTTTTGTGATTACATTTAGATAATGTCTGTTTATTTTATTTGTTTGTAAGTCTTATAAATTCAGAAGTGAGATTCCTATCCCATTTTCTGCCGGCTATTTCTTGATATTTCTCGCTGATTTTAGTTACAAGAAAAAAATTATTCGTTTTGGAAATACCCACATTTAACTTTACCTTCGGTGTTTTGTTTTTAGTTAAAGTTATCTTTATAGAACGGCATTGAACTCCAAAATGAGTGCTAGAAATACGCGGAGTAGTCGAAAACGTCAAAATACGTCTGCCGAGAGTGTGGAAACGCAACTTCAACGTGTTTTAGACCGGTTAATTGTGCTTGAAAGAAATTCCAGTATAGGCGGTACCAGCACGGATGGTTCAACATCTGCGGGTAGTTCCGTGCCGGCGCTGCCGCTGCTGTCGCCACCTGTAAGCGAGCATATTGCTGTCCCCGCCGTGCCGACAAGAGCTGAGTTGGATATTGCAAGGTTGGACCAGCCTGCGCCGCGAGCCAGCAGCGAGACGCCGGGCGCCGTCGAGATGGCTATGACGGAGATGGCTGAGAAGCTTGCTACCGTGATTGGTTCAGCCTTACCGGTGAGATCGAACCATATTTTTATTTCTAGTTTTGACCCATCGACACACGACTTTGATACTTGGTGTAGTGAAGTAGATCATGTGCGCGTTCTAAATAGATGGGACGATCGTGAGTGTTTATCGCGTGTCGGTAATTGTTTGAAAGGTGGCGCTAAATTTTGGCTAGATGAGTGGATCAGTAATGATCGTAGCTGGTCAAGTTTCAAACTTGATTTCAAAGCTTTATGCCCACAACGCATAGACATTGCTAATATTCTGTTCGATGTAATGAAGTCCGATTCAGACAATTACGCGACGTATGCAGAATATGCTAGGCGGTCCTTGTTACGTCTCCGAATTGTCAAAGGATTAAGCGAGGAGTTGATAACTGCAATAATCATTCGCGGTATCACCGATGCTCAAATTCGCGCAGCAGCTTCGAATGCGAATTTGATGCCGGATAGTTTGGTACGTTTCTTATCTATTTATACAAAACCTGCTCCTGTAACATCAGTACAACCGCGTGGCCGTAGCGGTTGGGGCTATTCAAAGCCAAATACTCGCAAACGTGAATATAGTGAGTCCAAAACTAAGTGCTTTAGCTGCGGTGAGTTTGGTCACAAGCAAATGACGTGTCCTAAACGCACTAAGGTAGAAAAAGTTGCTAATAACCCACCGAGTACCTCAACAACACCTACTCAACAACGACGTGCAACTGAGCAGTGTTCATTTTGCAAAAAAATGGGCCACAAGGTTGAAGATTGCTTTGCGAAACAGCGATCAGAATCACGAGGTAAGTCGAATGTAAACTTTTGTCGTGAGACTGCTGATACCTACAGACAGAGCGATATTACTACTGCGGTTATACAAGGGGTCGCTGTGGATGTGCTCATAGACAGCGGCTCAACGATTTCTTTGATCTCCGAGTCAGTAGCGAAACACCTTCAGTGTACACAAACGCCTTCGTTTCGAATTCTACGAGGTATAGGTAGCCAAGAAGTAGAAGCATCATACCGCACTACCTTCACCGTTGAGTTTGCCGATATAACCCTTGAAATAGACTTCCATGTAGTATCAGACAAACACATGAATACCCCGGTATTGGTGGGTACTGATGTGTTAAATAGGGACGGTGTAACTTATACCCGCACTCGAGGCATGCAACGTTTAACTCGGGCTGAAACCGTTCTCGAGATTAATAAACCAACCGACGTATGCCTACCCGCAGTTAACACTCCGTTACAAGGTAAGGAGAAAGAGAAACTGATGGACGTTATCGGCGAGTTTGCCAGTCATTTTGTAGTAGGTACTGCTTCGACCACAGTGAGTACGGGATATATGCATATTCGCTTACATAATGAGACTCCAGTAGTTTACCGACCGTATAAAATGTCCCACGACGAAAAGTTACGTGTCAGGGAGATTATTAAAGATCTGCTCGAAAAAAAAATTATCAGAGAGTCAGAGTCCCAATTCTCTAGCCCGATATTATTGGTGAAGAAAAAGGACGGAAGCGATAGGCTCTGTGTTGACTTCCGTGCTCTCAATGCTCATACTAAAAAAGACCATTTTCCTTTACCGTTGATAGACGACCACATCGACCAGCTAGGTAAGGCTAAATATTTTACTAGTCTAGACATGGCTACTGGCTTTCACCAAATCAAACTTGATAAGGAGTCAATACATCGCACAGGATTCGTGACTCCAGAAGGCCATTATGAATATCTGAAGATGCCGTATGGTCTAGCTAATGCACCGGTTGTTTATCAGCGCATTATATCAAACACTTTGCGCTACTATATAGATGCAGGTAAGGCTTGTGTATACATAGATGATGTATTGTTGCCCAGTAACACGATAGAGGAAGGTCTGCAGACACTGCGTGATGTTCTCAGCACGTTAACGCAAGCAGGATTTTCTATCAACCTAAAGAAGTGTAAGTTCCTTACTACTGAGGTTGAATACTTAGGCCGCACAATTAGTAATGGTCAGGTTAGACCGAGCGAGCAGAAGGTACAAGCTTTGGTAAACGCACGTGTGCCGAGCAATGTCAGGGAGGTAAGACAGTTTTTAGGCCTTGCTGGCTATTTTAGGCGTTACATCCCGGGCTACTCGTTGAAAACAGCATGCATAGCGAAGTTAACACGCAAAGGTGTGACATTCAGTTGGGGCGAGGAGCAAGAAAAAGTGCGTAAAGACATTATAGAACGCTTAACGAATGATCCAATTCTAGCTATTTTCGACCCGGATCTCCCAACTGAAGTTCACACGGATGCGTCAGCTCTCGGTTACGGCGCTATACTGCTACAGACTCATGATGGAGGACATAAGCGTCCTGTTGCCTATTTCAGCAAGATAACACAAGGTGCAGAATCCCGTTACCACTCTTATGAGCTGGAAACATTAGCAGTGGTCAAGGCATTGCGGCATTTTAGGCACTACCTCATTGGCACTACATTTAAAGTTGTGACTGATTGTAATGCCTTGAAACTGACTAAGAACAAAAAGGATCTACTACCTAGAGTCGCTCGGTGGTGGATCTTTCTTCAAGACTATGACTTCGAACTTGAATATCGAAAGGGGGTTGCGCTATCTCACGCCGATTATCTGAGCCGAAACCCTGTGAATGTTTGTGAGATCCGTAAACCACTTAATTGGGCCCAGATAGCGCAAGCCGCTGACGAAGAAACACAGGACTTACTGCAGAAGCTAAATAATGGTGTTCTAGACTCATCTAGATATATGAAGAGGAATGACATTTTGTACTACAAAATGGACATTGTCGGGGAACAGTCTCGCTACCTATGCTATATTCCTAAAGGTCACCGCCTTAGTCTACTGCGCGTTTTTCATGACGAACACCAACATGTGGGTGTCGAAAAGACCATCGATTTAATTCTTAACCACTTTTGGTTTCCAAAACTCAGACAATTTGTGCGGAAGTACATACAGCATTGTGTAGTATGTCTTTCTCACAAGAAGATGCCACGTCAACCTCTGCAGCCAATTGAGTCATGGGACAAGCCCAGTTTGCCTTTCGACACGATTCACACAGATGTTTTAGGGCCTCTCCCTGACACAAATGGGTACAGATATGTAGTCCTTATTATAGATGCGTTTAGTAAATACTGCCTCTTATATCCGATGCGTAAGCAGGATGCTAATGAACTGAAAAAGGTTTTCGAAAGTGCTGTTTCTCTTTTTGGTACACCAAAATTGATAGTCGCTGATCGCGGTCGGATGTATGAGAGCACAAATTTTGTATCATGGGTTAAAGAATTAGGTTGTGAGATTCACTTCATAACCCCTGAAATGCACCAAAGTAATGGTCAAGTTGAGCGCTACTGTCGAACAGTTATGAATATGATCCGAATAGAGTCAAACTTTAGGCAAGAAAGTTGGTCTGATATTTTGTGGAAATTGCAGCTCACCTTAAACATTACTTTCCAAAAATCTACTAAATGCTCACCAATGAATTTGTTGATCGGCAGCAATGGTGCTACGCCCGTCATACGGTCCCTGGTGCGCGACGTGGCCCTGAATGCAACTAGTCCGAATCGCGAATCCACTCGCGAGATGGCTCGACAACGAGTGACCGAGTCGCTCGATCGAAATCGCACTCGCCAGGATGCTCGTGTTAACGAACGGCGCAAACCACCGCGTACGTTCCGAGAAGGCGAGCTAGTCTTTGTACGTAAGACAAGCCAAGCCACTGGCAAGATGGATTCGTGTATGCGTGGCCCTTATAAAATAATACGTGCGCTTCCTCGTGGTCGATATGAGTTGCAATTGGTCGCGGGCTCCTACGGTAAATCTACCCAAGCTGCCGCCGAATATATGATAACATGGTGCGGGGAATGGTCCCCCGATGTGTGCTCAGCATTTTTTAGCAGTGAGTATTTTCTCGATATGTGGCGGTAACGCAGTTGTGTAATCTCGAGAGCTCTGCACATGTAATCTAGCAACCCGAGGGCTCTCCTAGATGTAGTATTACTGTGAAGTCACATATCTGTCGCTTGCCATATTGTGGCTCCCCGACGCGTGCTCAGCACTTTTTAGCAGTGAGTATTTTCTCGATATGTGACGGTAGCGCAGTTGTGTAATCTCGAGAGCTCTGCACATGTAATCTAGCAACCCGAGGGCTCTCCTAGATGTAGTATTACTGCGAAGTCACATATCTGTCGCTTGCCATATTTCACTTCACATTACACTTACACTTTTACACATACATTTGCAACATGTTCACTTAACGAGCGAAAAACATCCCGAGGGCTCTGTATAACGATGCCGCACCCTGCGGGCTCTGCGCGCTCAGTAGTCAGTACGTCCTGCATCCGGCTCTGCAGTTGACGACAACATCACATCCCGAGGGCTGTGATGTGCCTGTGGAACCTGAGGGCTCTCCCCAGCTGGCACATTCTACGTGCCGAGGGCGAGTTAATTCTCGTCCTGGATATATCCTGCGGGCTCTGTCCGAAGTCGCTGAAAGTATAAATGACTCGCTCTTTCTTTCAGCCTTAATATTTGACTGTGTAACTAATGCAAACAATGTATTTTTCAGGTGAGTCTGACGATGAAGACAACCAGTCTACACTTGTAGAGCGCCATGATATCGAGGTGGATATTCATACCCCAGTGACGTCACCCCGTGCTGCGGGCGAGGTCGCTCCGCCGTCAGGAGAGGCCGATTTAGCGGAGTGAGAGGGTGTGGCCTAAAGAGGTGACGTCAAGGCAACTCTGGTGGCGTGACGCTGTCGACATATGGAGGGGCGCGAGCTAGCAAGTATCGAGGCTTCAAGCAGCGGGCCGCTTCGCTTCCAACGCTCGGACCAGACGGACGTAGTACCTTGTGTGCCGCGAATAATTCGTAGATTTAATTTGCTAACCTTAGTTTTTGTGATTACATTTAGATAATGTCTGTTTATTTTATTTGTTTGTAAGTCTTATAAATATACATATATAGGAATTCACGAAGATAGCGGGTTGTACAAAAATGCAAATCCCTTTGACAAAAGACTAATTAGAACAGACTTTCACTAAAGTTTTACTAATCAAGATCCAGATAGGGACTATGCCAGCTTACTTAATACCATAAGCATGGAGTTTAGTACACATTGCCCTCAAGTGCAATGACAAATGTAGTTGAGATATTTTCATTGTAGTTTTTGATGTTAAATGACCTGTTTTAATAATTGCTTTATAAGTGAATGATCGGTAATTTTTCGGTTTTCTTTATGGCAGATGAATACGTCGCTCTCCGACCGCTCCCGCGGTCGGCTCGCTCAAGCTAGTAGAGAGATTTCGCTACTACACTTCTCGATTCTACTTCCAAATTAAATTAAACACGTAGACATGATTGTTTAGATTACAGCTCAAAATATTTACATGTTTCGCGAATTCCGAGCAGTGTGCTATGGAGATCAATTTACCAATTTTAGTGTAATTAGTTTTAATGTTAATTTTCTTATTTCTTGCATTCGGAATTTGATGTGGAATTCAATTATATTTTGGACTCATCTTCCAACTATGTATATACAAAAAAAACTGTTTATTATTATAATGTGATTATTTAACGTTATGTTGATGTAAGGATAAAACTTGTTAAGGGACAATAAAATCGTACCAGGATGAGTTTCACAACAGCAGATAGTCAAAATAAGACTGAGGAACCCGACAAAAATGAAGAGTTGGAAAATAGTGCTCTTTATATAATTTAAAGTTATTAAAATACGTTTAACGAGATTGATGTTGGTGCATCGAATTGGGTCACAATAATTCGATTACGAATAAAGCTTAAACCCGTTATAACGAAAATCTTGTTTATCGCAAACGTACCCGGAGCGTTTATGTTGAGATTTTATTAATGAACGTTTTATTGCGTATAAACATGGAGGGTACGCCTCGTAAAATGTTCATAGTAGTATCCGTAAATATTTGTTACATGCTGCGGCTTCAGCTGCTGTGTGATTCAATGGCTCTGGAAGTTTTCGTAATTTTGATTGTTTGATTGGGCTATTATTTATATAATCAATACTAGCCGTCACTCGCCAGTTATGCTAAGCATACAAATTGTTGTGTCTAAGAATAGCTAAAAGATAATAACTAAGAATACACTAACCAAACTCAAATATGAAGCCATTAATATCTTATAGATGTTCTAAATATTGCTCTTGGCAATAAATTATAGAAACTTAAAAATGACAATTTATAACACTGTTCAACCTTTACTATAAAAAAACACTTGACTATATAAATATAAATGGTCTTACAAAGCAAGGTCTGATAATGCTGACCCTCCACTAGGCTTAACATATCCACCATCTTGGGCCACATCGTCACTTAACATCAGTTGAGATTATGGTCATAACGCTTAACTTTAATTATATAAAAAAGGTATATTATTGGACAGACACCAATAAAAAAAAAAACAATAAAAACCGCACGGATAAGTTCTTACTCATATACGTACACGACTCATTATATCAGGTTAGGTAAGTTTGACAGTTTCATAGTTTCTGCCTAGAGCACATAACGGCAGTCAAAAATCAATATAGAATCGGCTAGAAGAGGATCATTGGATAGAATTAGATGAGCCAAAAGTCAAACTTGTTGATGCTATTTTTTATTTACCCTAGCTATGCCCGTGACTTCATTCAAGTCGCAGTAAAAGTTATTTAATATTTTTTACAATTTACTATTACAATAAAATGTGTAATTTCTATTATAAGCGAAGAAATAATATTTTTAAAACTGATATATTTAAAAAAAATGGTTATTTTAAAACTCAAAAGGTCTTTATACTACCTAAAGCTTCATTGTAGGTGGATTCGAACTCGCGTCCCTAGACGCGAAGTCGTACACACTAACACTGAGTTATAAGTGGATATTGTAACGTTGCATAATTATTTATATGTGCTTTTAAAATATATATGGGATATACATAAAATATACGTCCTAGTTGCAGAACTACTGGCCGGTGGTCGGAATCTAGTTCATGTACGACTTCGATATGCCGTACCTGAAGCGCGATTAATTTTTCAGAGAGGTATCGCGAGGAAAAACGAGATAGGGACGTGTTCCAGAGCCGAGTGACTTGTTTTAATTGTGCTCACGATACAAATAAAAAATAGAGGCAATCGTTGCACGAAAAAAATATATTTAGTGTAATTGTTGCTTTTCGATTAGATTGTTATTTAACCATGTTTTTCAAACAATATATTAATATTCATTATTAATATTTTTATTAACTTCCTATCAATATTAAAAATTAAATTAAAATTAAATTCGCGTTTCATAATTCTCTCAACCTGTTCACTAGTAATATTTTTATAAATGATACATGAATATTTTGCTTGATCGTTGTGTCTAATTAGATATTTGAGCTGTTATTATAATTAGTTAATATAGTAGTAGTAGTAGTAGTTATAATAAAAATAATCAAACTAATACTTGTGAATTCTAGAAGTTGCATTTCAGAATCAGTTACAAGATAGAGTCTACAAGGCTTAATCTATTTTCATCTTAGGATACACCATCACTAGAAACTATACCGTGAAGTTGTGGAACAGTCTCTCAGGCCATCTATTCCCTTTCTCATATAATAACGGGTCCTTCAAGCGAATTACTGGACCGGTTTGAAAAATTCTTTCACCATTAGAATGCTACATTAGCCCTGAGTAACATAGGCTATATAACATTTTAAAACTACTACGCACATAATTTAAGTATAATATTTTATATAATTTTAAATAGTTAAAACACATATCAATGTTATATTAGAATATAATTAACATTTAATAAATATATAGACAAATTGTGGGCATGTACTTAATAGTATCCATTCATCCAAACATATCAAACAATTGGCCATGGTAATAAGTAGGTTTTCTGAAATTCGCATAGTGGTCGCAATTTTGTGGGATATTTTGAATATTTTTCTTACTAATGTTTAATGTGATTATTAATAATTGTGCTGTTGATTTGGTAAAATTGTCGTCATATATAAAAATCGTTTCAGAATGTTTTTTAAAGTAAGAATTATTCTGTGCCGCGTAAAATGAAGAAAGTTTTCTTATTTTCTTTTGCTCAAGTACGTCTGTAAATGAAAAACTAAGTTAATTATCAAGAAATAATTTATTAATTCTATCACCAAGATTAATATTGTTATACATGTGGAGACGGTACTTTACGGAAGTACATCATTAAATATTGAAGCGTATACTACTTCGAACTTCTGCTTGAAATTGATTGGTCGTTGACCTCGGGTCAGCCGCCAACTAACAAGTTAATTAGAAAGCTATGTAGATTTTTCAAAAGCTATTGTTCCCGATGATTGTTTAAAACTTATATTTCTATTTCTAAGGAATAAAATTATTGTATATTGTTATACAAACCATTACATATTACATTTTGTTTTTTTATTTCATCACATCAGTGAGAATATCACATAATACTTTATGTAATATATGTACGTGTATTTTTATGTTTGGTTTTTCATTATTCCACTTTATTTATTTTTTTACAAAATATAACCTCTTTATAATTCGCATCAAGGAAATAAAAATTTCACTAGCTTTTGGTTAGCTAAGAAGTTCGATTCATAATGAAAACTCAATAGTAGCTGCTATAGATAAGTCGTTAAGCGAATAAGTTCAAATCACGGCCACGCTGTAAAGTAAGATGAGCATCCAATCAACGGCGGTTAGTGCGATTTCAAAGTTAATCAGTGAGAGCTATGTTAACTTCATTTCTAATAAGTGTAAAGTTCCTCAATAAGGAATATAGTATTTCTGAACAGGGTAGTTACTGACTACTGACAAAACCATGACTAGATCTACCAGATGAAATAGTTAATTTTTTAATATTCTTTACTTTAGTGCATCTTATCAAGAAAATTTAGAATGGAATATTCAGCCGCGATATCAAAGTTAACTTTAAAATATAAAAAGTATTTCTAATTGTTATTTATAATTTTATACAATATTATTCATAGCTAAGTAATACAGTTAAAGTTTATGGTTTATTGCTAATTATTAAAAAAACGTGAAATTTAGGCTATATCCAAATTTTAAAACTCTCTTTTATTTATTTAATGCTTGGAGACACCTTGTACAACAAAAAATATTAATAAATTTGACATTAACTGTTTTCCACTTAATATATCTAAATAGCACCAGGATTTTATAACAATGTATAGGAAAATAATCTTCATTTATAAATAATATATATGGTATTTCATATGGCACAATTAACTCCCATAAATTATTTTATTTACAAATATTTAAATTTAGCGGTAGGCAGCGGCTTGGCTGTGCCCCTGGCATTGCGGAAGTCTATGAGCGGCGGTGACCGCTTACCATCAGGCGGGCCGCTTGCTCGTCTGCCTATCGAGGCAATAAAAAAAAAAAAATATATATAAGTATAAAATTCGACCGAGAAAGTATTTTCTTTAAGGAACAGACATACCTTGAGAAAGATTCACGGTTTTATAAAACCTATTTAAAATAACTGTCAAAGCCCCTAAAAAAGATCTTGAGGCACATCAAGAAAATTTAATACGTAAATGTGTACTCACCAAAAACAATTACAAATGTCATTTTAACTATTTTTTTCACTGGGTTAGTTTTTGTGTCATTCATGTGTGTAGTTCTCATGTTATTTCTGAAGGCGATTTTTCTACTTCGCTTGTTGTAATATCTTGACAAACTAATACCTTTTAGCTATTACTTTATTTAAGAGGCGAGTGCTGAGGGCACTCAGCTCCGAGGCAGCGAGCGCAAGGGTGCCAGGATGGCCGAACCTCGGCTTGGGCTGCTGCCGTAAAAAAACGATATAAATATGAAACTTCATTATAGACGAGGGTTCAAAAGAGTACGAATCCCAGAGAGCCTAAGTCGGGAATTCGATATATGGACTGTTTATTTTGTAAGTGGCTGTCTACCTTTTTTAGGAAATGATTACATATTTGTTGCTATTTATGTCACTTAAAACTGAGTTCGAGAAAGAAAATTGTGTTATTGTAATAGATACAAACGGGTATAATTAGTCGATGGTACAAACGCATTTCAATTGCAATATAACGAGGTACAAAAATAGCTGTTGTTAGGTAACTTGTTTGAATTATTTTCTTATATGCGGTAATCGAATTACTAAAAATGTCGATATCGTTAAAATACAAATTATAACTACTCTAAATAAAAATGTATTAGATACAAAATTCGCACTTTATTATTTTCACAACGTAAATATATAACTCTTCACAACTTACATACCACGACATCCTAGCTTTTGACACACCACAGTTAATTCAATTAAGATTATTTAATACTAGATTATACGTGCGGCTTTGCTCACTTTAATATCGATTTTGTCAAATAAATCGGATGAAGCAAGAAAAATTCCTTTTGCGTAGCTATGTTTCGCTGAATTGTGTACTTTAAACCGTTAACGTTCACTTAATTCCTAATTGAAATTTAATCAGGTATCTAGATTCAGATTCAGTTTTAGCGTTATCGCCATAACATCACCTGATATTAAGTGAGGATACGGCCCAAGTTGGTAGACACGAAAAGACCTGTGGAGCGACTTAAGCCATAGCATGGTGGAGGGACTTTGTAATGCTCACCTGGCTAGTTAACCACTCTTAAGTTTATTCGTGTATCAAATGTTTTACTCATGTACGACGTTGTGTCTTTCAAAAGAGGCATGGGAATGAACTTGAGTTGATAAACTACCATTCCATTAATTGCTATTGAGGTAGGAACTTGAAATTATTAATTTGACTTTACATGAAGTTCGTACTCAAAAAATTATGAAGACTAATTGAATTATGTAGAAACTTAAACAGTATTTAAATAGTTATTCGTATATGGTTATCCCAAAATTAGAATTTTTATTTGTTAGTCTAAAAAATATCAGTTCTATACCTTTTCGATATTTTGGATTTTTAAACCAATTCATTGATAAATTTAATGATAAAATATTTTTAGAAATATTAATAATGGATATTTAGTTATATCGATAACAATATTTTTAGCTTACTACAACTGCTGCATAGAAGAGCTAGTAGTGCCATGTAAGTTTGATTCTCTTGCTTGCGTAATATAGATAAAGATAGTGAGAGGTTTCATAAATATGTTGGCATCGACTTGACTATCTGTATTCTGTTCTCTGGATATATGTAAATATAAAACGATACATTCGTCTTGTCGTTTGTAACAATAAAGGAAACATAACCAAGACTGAATTTTATTTTACTATTTTCAGTATATTATGAGTGAAAACCACATTAAACTAAACATTTATATGAAGTTAGACGGGGTTGTAGTAGTTTCCAAGTGAGAAAAATTGTTCAAGACACATCGGATGATAACTACCTGACACTACCCACTAAAACGCATCACGGCAACAGTTCAAACTTCCGTGTACCAAGAAGCCAGGTACTTTTTTTTTTTCTAAGGACAGACAAAGGGATATAAGATCGTGCAGCCTAATCACGCAATCGTCTGGCTTCATTGCATACATGGTTCTATTGGAACCACTTTAAAATCATTTTACATTGGAGTAAATTTATCTTCTCGTTAATTTTCTTAAATGTTAATAATCTATGAAATATAGGTGAAAAACGAAATGATGGTTTTTTAAAATTGTAATCACTTATAACTATTGCAGTTTTTTATGTGCCAATACAAACTTTCGGCACAATTATTCTGGGTTTGGTTATTAATGTGTGCCTATAAAGTGTTGCTTATTCATTGTGTTCATAACGTCCGGTACAAAGACTTTTTTAAGAGGAATAATTAAGTAAGTCATTGTTCCCATACAGAAAATATTTTAAAAGCTTCGTTTTAGTAAAAGCCTTTATATATTTATGGTATGTGAATTGTATAAAGATGCAGGTTTCAGGTAACATCGTACCCTTTTACTTCCGTATTTCACATCGACCGCGTCCCGTCCCCTGTTAGGGCTTACCCTATCATCGTCTCTGTCTAAATTTTATTTCAGGAAACGACGACTATTACTTAAATGGCGGATTTAACCCAGGTAAAAGATGTGTGAACATGTGGGACGATGGCTGCATTAATGGACAATTAAACAACGAATAACATCAGTACTACGGTAATCTGAAAGAACACGAAACTCTCAAAATTTGTAAACTGTTGTCCCTTTTAATAAGCAAAGAAAATACGTTTATTACGGAACTCACACAATAATAATAATGACTAAATGACTATTACAATAATAATAAAAAATGAAAACTTTGTTAGTTATCATGTTAAAATATATGAAGAATGGGAAAAAATCGGGTGATTTTAGCAAAGCTGATTTTTTATATAATAGTTTACGACCTAAGTATTGTGTTTATAAGTGTCAGCTGGTATTAAATGTGGCAAAACCTGTTAGCTACCGTTTTTAAATTTTATATTAAAAATTCCATTTGAATTGGAAATTTATTTTATATTATAAGTTAAGTTAAATAAATAGATGACAACTAAACAAAGCCTATCAAGTACATTATACATATTCTGAATATTCTGGAGATTAAGCTCAAATACAACTTTAACAAATAGATAAAATAATAGAGTAAAAGTTATGACAGTTGTTTTATTTGATGTATGTATAAAAAACACAGATTATTTAGGAAGATTTAATATAATCATATATGATCAATTTATATATAAATATATATAATTATATATAAACATTTTTTCTCGGGATTGCAATTTATTATGAATATTACTTCCGACCAGCCGTGCCGCGTGGACACGTCGGTCACCCCCTTCGCCGTGTCCGTGCACTTCGGACCCCCCACCGTCAAGCGGCATTACCCAGGCCAAGGCTAGAGGAGCGTGGGACAAGACTCACCGACAGTCAAGGCACCGTCAAAGTACAGACTAAAAAGCATTTTCTTAATATTTGATAACCGTGTACATAGGCCAGGTTTCACTTAGCATTCACGACCACGCTTTTCCTGTTCCATTATCTTGCGATCGTTACAAACAATTGTAATCAATCCAAGTGTACTCCTGGAGATGGGTCGTTGTGTATTTGGCGTAGAACATAGAAATTATAATAAAAATATAAAAAATAAAAATGATAGGTGCCTAGTATAAATAGTATGTTACCAGGAATAAATAAATTCAATTAGAGGTATTCGGCGGCAGATTTTCAACTTGAGTATGGTAGCTGACCAGTTGGGCATAAGAAAAAACTCTTCCACCATGCTATGGTGTAGTCGTAAATTATATTTATTGTAAGTATTTGTTTGCCTTCTATTATAAAATAGATGTAAGTAAATTACCTAGTTGATTATGGCAAACTAACCTACATAGTATAGATTTATACTAATCAGTGTTATAAACTACCCTCCTAGATCTATATTTTACCATAAATACACCCGCCCTATAACTACATCCCAATATATATGTTTCTGAACTAACAAACATATACTTTGATTGGACAAATTATTACAAACCATTTTTTAAGAATATACAAACTAATAGTTAGTGTAATGATATTTATAGTTTTTTTATATAATTTAGCGATTTTTTTTATTATCCTTATGACTGATATTTATGATTTTTACTGAAATTACTTAAATAAGACTAAGGGTTACCCGTCCGCTTATTCAGACTTTTCATTTGGGGTCGGCGCAGTACGTTTTCTTCTTCCACAAATCTCTATCAGCCGTCATCTCTTCATTCACTCAATTTTCTTTCATCTCACACTCTACTCACATAATCATTGATGTATTCTTTTTTATAATAATGAATCTTAATGTTTAGACTGGTATATAGACCGATAAGGGATACAGAGGTGATGTAAAAAGAAATGTTACTTTCAAGATTAGCCTTTGAAAAACCCTTTTTTAACTAATGTCTGCTATTGAATTTATATTATAAAAAGGGAAAAAGCAAGCAAGCCACAAAAAATTGTAGCGTTTATCGGCCTAATGCAGTGTCAGTAAGAATATCAAAAAGTTCGTTTACGCGAGCATGTGTTATTAAATATAAATATAGATGAATATAAGCACTAAAGGAAACTTCTAATCAATATGAAAAAAAAGATATGGCCTTAATCTCACCAGATGTTAATTGACGGTGTGACCCACGTTAAGCTTAGTGCTGGTCCTTAAGTGCAACTAAAGCGTCTTTCCTTTGCAGCTTTTAGGGCTTGTTTATACTGTACTTCAGTGAATTTTTTTCCAGCCAAAGACATATTTTTAGTGACCATATTTAACAAGTGTCTGGCAAAACAACTAATCTAAGGAACTACCAGTCTGATAAAAAAAAATGTATTTAATAGAGCAATTGTCAAAGACAGCTTTGGTATATGGCGGTAGAAATGCAATATTGCAACTTAATTTTAACAACGTGTTGTTTTAATTGAATGTCTTTTTCGACGGGTGAAAACAAAACAGATGTATATATTGAGTAGGTTGACATAATTTAAATACAAGAATAATGTGTAACGACATGTTCCACAGTTTAGTAATTGTAAGTAAATCGCGTCAATTGTTTTTGGTTTACCGGATTTCCATATTAGCCGATGTCTATCAAGTAACAGGGAAGGTAACATGACAGAGAAGACTTCCGATTGGATTGCCACTTGTTATAGTTGTTATTTGAGATATAAAAGTCTCCGTATTGGAAGTAAGGTAAAGAGATGGATAAACTGTGTATGAAACTATTTATTGCATTATCCGATTGGTATTACAAAATCAATTTTAACTCGACCGAAGTCGCATGCAAATGTTAATAGGCTAATAACGGTGATTGGGGTCGCACTCCACCGAAACGGCTCAACCGATTTAAATGATTTTTTAAATGTATATTTGATAGGTATGAGAACAGCTCTCTATTACGTTCACATAAAAGTCAACCCTATTTCAAAAGTAACAAAGTACAATTTAAATTATGAGTTATCGAACTATTATCATCCCGAAGATAGTAGAATGAGTAAATAACCCACCATTACGTCAAATCTCCAACCTCATTAAAATCTTTTTTTAATCGTACGTATTTAATATTTTTGTTAAAGTCCCAATTGTAAATTTTTTCAGTAAATGCCTGGCTAGCAGTATTCTAAATGTTAGATAGTTTTTAATTTATCTTATATCACTAATGTTCACAAATGTTGAAGGAGATACGGAACAAACACTCTGTAAACTATGAGCTTCCATAGACGATTGATGAAGGCGTTTTTTCGCGGAAATTTATCATTAAAAGTTGTACTCTATATAACTACTTTGCATTTCCTCTTGGAATTAATCGATCGCTGGCATCGTTTTGGCCACAACATCCAATGAACCTGTGATTGCCTTGTGACTAACAGTGATAGTTCTTTCGAAAAAAAACACGAGACTATTATGTTGAAAATTATATTCTTTTTTATTAGTTAATTAGAAAACTGATTGTGGGCTGAATTGTTTTAAGTGCATTGCAGGTGACTTTTTAGAATACCTTGCTAAGACACTAAAATACTTTAACCAACATATGACCACAGCCTATGTAACCAGACCTAATCATCAAATAAATTAAAAAAGTAAAGCATGTTTAAGTTCCTGTTTAAATATTGAATCATAAAATATAAGTTTTGTAATTAATATTTCTCATAGAAGTCATCGGCAGAAACATACTTATAGTTTATGCGTTTATTTTATAACGTAGATAAGAAAACAAAATTATAACTAACATTAAATTTAATCAATGCTAAAAGAAACAAAAAATTGGGTCATAACAATATCCTACAACTTGTATTTCTGTAAAAAGTAGTCACCTGCATAAAAATGTAAATATAATATGTGTAAATCCATAATTCCTAAACCTATACATTTAAACATATTATAAACTAATGTCCAGTTTCAGCAAATTTACATTAAATTAGTTACATTCAGTTGAAAATATTTCTTTTCTATTTCCAACTTGAGGGTGGTAGCTAGCCAGGCTGGTATTAGAAAATGCTCTGTATATTACTACAAGTAAACGATAGTATTCTCAGTTTTTCGATGCTCCGATAATAAAACATGAGTTCCATCTGTTCAGACGCACGACTGGAGTTTATTCTTCCTTAAGTACGACTATCTTGCTGTTAAATCAGTTTTGTTTCCAAAGATTTATATAGTATTCGCGTAATGATAAATTGGAAGATTTTGCAAAAACTTCTTTACATCTGTTTATAGGAGCTATGTAGACGTAACATTGTCTCTAAGATTACAAGAATAATTTAAAATTCTATAGGTCTTAACAGATAATGATATTTAAATTAATTTTTAATATTTAGATTCTGATATATATATATATATAGTTTTTGATAAGACTAGTGCAAGATAATATACTAACTAAATGAGAAACACTAAACATACTTCAAATAAATAAAATTAATTTAATCATCTTGTTAAATTATGGTCAAATCTATCCAATAGTTTCGATGTAAAGTACGTAAAAGAAGATACACATAAACAGATAGTCAAAACAGTAAAATGCATTGCGATATCTCCCTAAAAAATAGTAAAATTACACTCAAACATTTCTCAACGTAATCAAATAAAAATAGAAATTATAAACATAATATATGAATTATATTGACCATATCCCCGTCGTCCAAAACAGATAAACCTGGCTAAAATCCATTTCATTATTTTTTTTATAATTTTTTTTTATAACTATATTCAGTGTGTACGTCGTTGATTCGAAATCTTGAAAAGATATTGCATACTTTGAATCTTTTTATGTACTTAAAGCTAAACCTATAAACTATAGAAAAAAAACACAAATGTATGGAATCACATTCTTGTTTAGGATATCGACGGCATATTTAAAAACTAAAACCTTTTTGACATTCGATAGTAACGGACTCGGATCATAACGCACGCGCTGCTATATTGCAAAATTATAAATTTTTGATTGTAAATTCTATTTCTAGACGTTCCTGGATTTTGTTAAACCATTAACTTTACAACGCATGTTTTAAAAATTCTGCGTAGGTTCATAAGCATATACTAAAATATATTGCAATGTATGTACATAATAATTATTGTCAAGACAATAGGACTTTTAGATAGACTCAGCGTTGCCGAAAGTAAGGTAATTACCGTATCGTACGGTAATACGGCCTTCAAATTGCACTAACTATATGAAGTCGCGGGTAGGTTTTAGAATTCTAATTAATAAAATAGATGAATTAGTTTTGCTTAGATAAACACGCGTTGGTAAAACAATTGAATCGTCCGAACGTTCGGGGCTACGGTCAAAATGTTAGCCAGTCACGAGACATTACAGAGGTATATACTTGTCAACTGAGCTTAATAATTATAGTATATATTACTCGCTTTAGATATTGGTTTATGATACATATGGGTGAAATTTTCAATAGCTAGTCACATGGTGGCAGGGCTTTTTCTAATGCCCACCTGGCTGTCTACCACCCTCGAGTTGAAAACCTGTCCCCAAATACGTATAGGTGTATTGTTTCCAATATTTTATTTTCTACTTTTAGTCCGTTATAAAAACATTGTATTTTTTTATAATGTACACGAATATAATTTTAAAATGAACGGATGTGAACTTTCAAATAGTTCATCGTAAGTGGCCATTTACAAGGGAGATTTACATTCGTAATTAAAAAGTATTTATGATATATTTAAAACTAAAACATATGGCTCGTGATTCATAATTAACTACTGATCTATTAAAATAGTGGCCCCACCATCTCGGACCACATCGTTACACAAGGGAAGATTTTATTCCATCGCACTAGACTTATAAAGTAAAAAATTATTAACTTTTAAATTATTCAATAACCAACGAAATGGTACCCTACTATATAAATTTAATACGCTAGTCACAACTTATGCCAAACGAAAACTAACAATGGAAGTTGCAAGCATGAGAACGTTGCTTATAATTTGGTTTTTCTATATAAATAATGGGTTATGTGAAGATAAAAGACTTTTACTTACTGCCAGACCAGTATATATCCTTATATGTAAAAATTTCGTGTCAAGTTATTTTTCCACGATAAACTCCTAAACTACTGAACCGATTTTAATCAAATTCCAAATGGCGGTTTTACATAAACAAGCTTTCGCTTTATAACATTAATTTTTAAAATATAACAATCTGCGCTCATTTTTAGTTATTTTTATAAAAAAGTTCTAGGGTGTATAAATTTCAATCATAACACCCAAAAAAACCCAATATTTTATCTTCATAACCTGATCCTAAATCATTCAGCGGTTTTCTATATAGAATTTTATAGGGAAAACTTCCATCATTTCCTTCTAAAACATCAGGTGTGGAAAATATAATTGTAATATAGCAGTTTAATAAACTAGTATTTCTACAATGGTAACTTATTATTTATGATTTGTAGTTTAACCATTTTATGATTTATAGACCGTTACTTGACGATGTGGCCCGATATGGTGGACATACTTAACTTAATGGAGCGCCTGCACTGTATTATTTTATTTGAAGCGATGATAGCTCAGTGGTAGCGTGTAGAAACGCTGCGTCATGGGACGTGTCTTCGAATATTTCCACGTGGGAATTCTTGGATAGCACCTACCTGAATATCACTTTAATATAGCACTGATGCCTAATTATATAAAAGATAAATTAAATTAAAGATCTAAACCAACCCGAGTATGTAGGCCATAACAAACCTCGTAAAGACATTTTATAAGGTGGTCGTTTATGAAGACTGCACTTACATGGAAAGTCGATACTCTCAATTGTTTATATTCTTGTGAATCTTGAGGAAATTTTAAGTCAAGTGAATGAGTTCTGTACGTAGACAGACGGATTGAAAGCAAAACCAAGCAAATGCTGTCTGGATTGCGGACGATAATACTGCGCCCCACTAAACAGATATTCGCTATTGTATTACCGAAGTTGGTGAAAACGATTAATGAAATATTTAATTTATATTGCAATAGTGGTATTAAAAATACAAATGACACAAATTTTTAAAGTACAGAAAACTTTTTGTGAACGGTACCCTTGAAAGTTAGTATACTAAAATCAGCGTTCTTCAAACTACACTCAAAAAAAAAAAAACTCGTTGGAAGTTGGAGGAATAATCTTTATATGAAACTTTTAGTATTTTATATAAAAAAGACTCCAGTTCAAAGGACCGATCTAGAGGGGGTGGGGAGGGGTGGGGAGGGTGGGGAGGGGTTCAAGCCGGGCATACGCCCGGGTGCTACTATATACGTATCATTTATTTTTATGATTATGTATTGTATTACTTACCTAGAAACGCTCTTAGCGAAAGAAACACCATAATAGACGATGTTAAACCCAGCGATATGTACGCGAATGCTAAATTATTTTGTCATTCACTCCAATTCTATTTTAAACTTATCCAGCTGAAAACCAGCGCTATTTACAAAATTATTTTTACAACATAAACAATTGTACTATTGAATAGTGTAACATAATATATTCTGGTTTGTAGAGAGAACAGTATATGTACCTTGATGCTATCTCAGGTAGATCCATGGAATAGAAGAACGGTATCAGTTGCGAACATGTCTAATTTATGACACTGTTAGCATAAGTATCACGCACGTGACTACTGTCAACAATATACAAATACATCAAAACAATACGGACTATACTATTCAAATCGTATGGATGGCTGGCCCTTGGCATGGACTGCTGCCGGAAGAGAAAATATTATATAAAATAATAAGAGCTCGGAACTAAATTTTTGTACAAAAAAAAAATATCTTATAATTTCTCACTATAGGATCTTATTTGAAATTATAATAGTTCCTCATAAAAAAATTCGAAGCAGTAATAAAAGTAATATATTTAATTCAGTATTTCCTTTACCGTTGTGTAAGCTTTAAGATATTAAATAGAAAAGATAGTAAAATTAAATGTAGAAAACAAATTACCATAAGTTTACCACACATGCAAATTTGTAGCCAAAAGAAACAAAGCTAAATTAAAATAATTTTTCACGATAAACTATTAAAAAAATTGACGTCGATGAATTCCGTGCCCGTAAACGCTATCCATTCAGCTATCAGGTATTTAAAGTAAATACAAAAAGAGGTCATCTTTTTCTCTTAAAATTGTGAGGTCATAACACGATGGCAGTAATTTTTTGTGTTCTCCTGTTGCTATCAACCTCCAGTTCACATTCTGCTGTCAATCACTCTTTGGTGTAATTCAGCAACTGTATTTGATGACACGTCTTGTTAAGAAGTGGTTATATTAGGGTGTCCATTTATTTTATATTCTGTTATTATTATTGTCTAAACCGAAATTGCTTAAACAATTGCAAGGAATTATTATGTTTCAACCGGACATTTTTTTTCATATTCTTTATTGAAATACAAATAAAAAAAGTCCTATGACTTTTCACGATAAAGTTAACCTACAATGCCTTGAGCTTCCGGTGAAGGAAAAACATCGTAATGAAACTATAGCGTAATGGTAGGTGAAAACCATTTTTTTTTAAATATATTTAAGGTTTAGCATTATGGCCATAATCATGGGTGGCATCTTGATGTTCCCCAATAATTGTTATATCAATTTTTAAATCCAACTGGTAGTTGCTAAACATATCGAGCAGGTAGAGAGAAAAAAGATAAGGTAGCGTACGCCGTCGTAACGCTAATTTGCGTCATGTTACATGGAAAAAAAAATTGGCAACGTTATAAAAAATACGAGGCGTTTCCACCTACAAACGGACGGGGAGCCTATTAAAAGTTAGGAGGATTGCGGCTACAAACACCGTGACACGAAATTTTCGGCTAATGATTAAAGAAAACTCATGAAAATCATTTAAAAGTGTTCTTGTAATACAACTAACTAGTAGGAAAACAGACAATAATACATTAGTAGACGTCTGAAATCGCAATGAGCTTGAGGTTTCGGTGAAGGAAAACATCGTGATGAAACCATAGCGTGATGGTAGGGCTTTTTTTAATGCTGGCCAGGCCAACTACTACCCATTTTTTAACATGGTGTTCAAAATCCTATTGTTATGAACTACCTATTTTGATTGGAATTAGTATTATTATGCTAGCAGATGTACCAATTACGCTTTGTCGAGCTAAATGCTTAAGATATACAGAAAAATGTTTTCTTTTGTTGTCACGTGAAATAATGGTTATTGAATTTATATAAATTTTGTAAAAAAATCCTACATTCAGTGGCATAGTAAAGGAACTAAATAATAATCGAATGGAAAACCAAACGGTTACACGTATTTCTATTGATAAAAACAAAGCGAAGGCACAAGTCGCTAATTATTTGCTTCCATTTGCTTATGTACCATCGAGGACTCTTAAATAACTTCAATTTAAATATAGTATTGAAATTGGTAAATGCTTTCACAATAGCAAAGCAAGGAACACAAGAAGCAAATTAATAAATAATGATTACATTATTACATAAATATAATTAGTATTTAAGATTGATATTTATTTAAATAGCTATTTGTGATCATTCAGGTCAGCATGACAGCGGAGACTGACAGTGAATTCGTTCTGTTATAGCTCTGCCATGCACCCTATATTGCCTTAACTCACTCCTTTTCTGTCCACTCATCATTTATCCACTACTCCCTACTATTGTTCATACTATTCCAATCTTTTTAACAGTCAGTCTCCATTCATCCTTCAACCGAGCTAGACGGCTGCAAACCCTAATTATTTGTTTTTTTAAAAAGCCATTCCTAAAGAGGCTCATAACATATTGGTGGCAGCGAAAAGGGATAGTAAAAATCCCCGGTCCGTCTCTGAAATACGCTACTGTACTATAATCATGTATTGTGTTGTGCATTATCAGTAATAAGTCAGTATTAGATTAGTGAAATTCTAATAAGTGAACAGTGTAACGTTTGCACCACCCGTTAAAGGGCGTTAACAATCCCAAAAGTGCATTATTATCCAGTCGATAATCAGCCTGGCCCTCCTGGCCACATCCACGTCCAAGAACGTTGCTGCGCATTGTTCGTGTTGCAGTTGGGTTCAGAAGAACTTACAAACATCATCGCGCACACCACGCCGTGTGCTGTTACCACTACAACCTGCCGTGAAGGTGTGAAGAGAGTAACGTCAACATCCGGCTGAGAATTTATGATGATAATATTCCTTATTGCTGTGTCTGCATTCTAGTGAGTAGTAGCTTTAAGAACTGTATCTACGTCCGTGGTCATTGCGAATGTCAAACTTTTTCATACTTATTAATTTTATTGTATTCCAAGTTGCATTATACACTCCTTTAATATTTTGTCAATACGTCATAAATATTTTGTGTTATTCTTAAAATTAATCAAATAAGGTAAAACATAAAAATGACCGAGAGCAGAGCGCTAAGTCCAAAACTCGATATCATGACGGACACAGAGGATGATGGCCAAGGCCTTTGTCCTCCACCTACTGTTTCCGTCACTAAACCCACAACTAGGAAGAAGGCACAAGTTAATATAAATAAATTAGAGATTGACTTATCAACATTATTAAAATTCATAAAACCATATGACGGCAGTAGGGAAACATTAAATTCATTTTTAATTAACTGTAATAACGCCTACGAACTAGCGTCTGAGGCTCAAAAAGATATTTTATTTAAATATACACTTTGCCAATTAGAGGGTAAGGCGCAGATCGCCTGCTCGATAAAAGAGTTTTGTAACTGGAACCAACTTAAAGAATTTCTCAAGACCCAATTTTCTGAAAGGAAACATTACGCGCACCTGCTCACAGACCTACAGGAATGCAAGCAACAAAATAACGAGCCTGTAAGTCAATATGCACTTAAAATAGAAACATGCCTCTCCCAACTACTCACAGAAATTTCTATATCACACGGACACAAAGCCCGAGAGATGATAGGCCGTACCGCAGCTATGGAAGAATTAGCTCGCCACCATTTCCAAATGGGTTTAATACCTCGCATTTCAAATGTAGTTAGATGTAAGTCACCTAAAACACTAAATGAAGCCATAAACATCGCGATTTCTGAAGAGAAAATCCAACAGTCATTATTCAAACAAAGTTCGTCTAGCTCACGTCAAGAAAGGCCTAATAACGTAAGACCAAATTTTTCAAGGCCAAGCTCTCAATTCACAAGAAACCAAAACCCGCACATTTCCGCGAACTCGAACTATTATCATACCCGTCCTAGTTTTATTAATAACAATAACCGTAGCAGCTCGTTTTGCAGGTATTGCAAAACCCCAGGTCATAACCTGGAACAATGCCGAAAACGAGAATATAACAATAATCGCTTCCGACTCGATCAAAACCAGCCAAGGACACCCCAACGCGTACATTTCACTTCCGACAATCCTGGGTGTGAACAGCTGTCCAATCCAGCGGAAGGTTATGATACGGTTGACGACGCAAAAAACGAGTAACCGTCTCGTCCCGGTGTCGTGCGGGACCGCGTTATTATAAAAAAAACGACACCCCAAACCTTTTACAAGAATCCGAACTGACTCCGCTACATGGAGAATGTTTTAAAAATATAGATCAATCATCCCAGGCATCGCTACATGATCGCCTGCCAAAATCCATTGTATCCATACAAAAATCTCCAAAGCCCAACGTATTTGAAATCACAAACAATCCTGCGATAATGTTGTTACCTCATGTCCTTGTCGAATCCGCTGTATCCGATATACCTTTATCCTTGCTTGTAGACTCGGGTTCCTCTGTAAGCCTACTGAAACAATCTTGTTTGATGAAACATCCTAAACTTATAAAAGAAATAATACAACTGAAAGGAATCGATTCTACTGAAGAATCTATTCCAACACAAGGTCATTTCCAGTTAAAATTACTACTTCCGAAATCTAATGTTCTACACAAATTCCACGTTATCGATAGAATACACCTACCTTACGATGGTATCATAGGTTCTGACATGTTAAATACCCACAATTGTAACCTAGACTATAATAAAGATCTGCTTCATATAGGAAAATCATCATTAAAATTACATTTCCATGATCCCGCGTACATAATTCCCGCAAGAACGGAAACTATCATTGAATGCTCCGTTTTAAATCCTGGAATCAAAGAAGGAATGGTTCTCGATCAAACACTTTCTAAAGATTTGTTGATAGCAAACTGTTTAGTTCGCGTAAAAGAAAATAACCGAATCAATTTGTCTGTAGTAAATACATCCGAAGAAGCGATAACACTTAAATCAAACCTTAATTTAAAACTTACTCCGATTGATCCTTCAGAGTTTAAAGAGCACTCCTCCAGTATGGTGAATTATACGAATGTGTCGAACGACAGTATACACCGTACACAGGAAGTACTTAAACAATTACGTGTTTCACACCTCAATAATGAAGAAAGAGAAGCCCTCCTGCAAATATGTTCTGATTTCTCAGACATCTTTCACCTTCCAGGAGAAAATTTAACTTATACCAATGCTCTGAAACACGAAATAAAAACAACTTCAGATACTCCCATCCACACAAAAACATATAGATTCCCCGAAATTCACAAAGCCGAAGTTAGGGACCAAATTGACAAAATGTTAAAACAAAATATAATAGAACCTTCAGACTCTCCATGGTCTTCACCCATATGGGTCGTCCCAAAAAAAATTGATGCCTCTAATACACGAAAGTGGAGGGTCGTGATCGATTACAGAAAACTCAATGATGTCACTATTGGTGACACTTACCCAATTCCTCAAATTACAGAGATCTTAGACCAACTAGGTAAGAGCACCTACTTCTCTACCTTGGACTTAGCATCAGGATTCCATCAAATTAAATTAAATGAAGCTGACAAAGCCAAAACAGCCTTCAACGTCCCTGAAGGGCATTTCCAATTTTTAAGAATGCCATTCGGACTCAAAAATGCCCCCTCCACGTTTCAAAGGCTAATGAATTCCGCACTATCCGGACTTCAGGGTATTCGGTGCTTTGTTTATCTTGATGATGTAGTCTGTTACTCTCATGATATCCGGTCCCATGTTATAAATTTAACATCCATATTCCAAAGACTTCGAGAATTTAACTTAAAATTGCAACCCGACAAGTGCGAGTTCTTGAGACGAGAGGTCGTGTACCTTGGGCATATAATATCAGAAGATGGTGTTAAGCCAAACCCAGATAAAATTAAGGCCGTAACTCAATTTCCTGTACCAAAATCTCCCAAAGATGTTAAGTCTTTCCTTGGCCTCGTATCCTACTACCGTCGATTCATTTCAGATTTTTCAAAAACCGCTAAACCTTTAACTAACCTTTTAAAGAAAGATACGCCATTCAAATGGGAAAACCAACAACAGTTAGCATTCGATTTCCTAAAAGAAAAACTTACAACTGCTCCTATTCTCTGTTATCCTGATTTTACAAAACCTTTTCTTTTAACATGCCACGCTTCAAATTATGCCGTCGGAGTTGTCCTGTCACAAGGATCTATTGGTGATGACAGACCAATTGCATATGCATCCCGCACTTTAAACAAAAGCGAGTGCAATTATAGCACTACAGAAAAAGAACTCCTAGCCATACTGTTCGGGTGCAAAACCTTTCGGCCATATCTTTATGGACGGAAATTCAAAATTGTTACCGACCATAGACCACTTAAGTGGCTATTTAACCATAAGGACCCTAGCAGTAAAATGCAAAGGTGGCGTTTAAAGTTAGAAGAATACGAATACGAAATTATATACCGAAAGGGCAAATTAAATGCCGCAGCTGATGCACTATCTAGGTTCCCTGTTAATCCAATTATTCCCGGACAGTCTGTTACGTCTAATGGCGATTCAGACCCGATTACTCTGGGCCCATTTGACGATGATCTCAACTGGAACCTCAGTCCATCTAACTTACCACCTTTACCTTCTCCTTGGAACCTTCCTCTAAGTCCTCCCATTCGTGATGAAAATCAACCAAATATTACTAACGAGACATCAGAAATACCTGAAACGCAAATAAACCCACCGGATCCTACCAATCACACCGAACAATTAAGCATTCCAAATCCAGCATCTCCAATCCCTGAAACAAATGAAGATTCCCCTAATCCTGTAGTTAATGCAGAAAGTAGCTCCTCACAGAATCCTGAAACGGTAGATCCTATTCTCGACATTGACTGGAACGACGATGACTACTCCAACTTCTTGAAACAAATGACAACACCAAACAAAGATTTTAATACTGAACTGAAAGAGTACAATGAAAGTTTGACTAAAACATCCTGCCAAATTATACTGATTCCTACTTCTTTAGACCTTGATGAATCCAATCCTTATATACAAGAAATCCTGGGTAATATGGAAAACCCTGACGAACTTAGAAGCTGCGAAAGAGAACTACACTCTTTCAAAAAACTTACCTTAGGCAGTAAAGATTACTATCTCCTATTTACCAAAGTTCATCATTTCGATGAATCATCATACAAAGACATATACACCATTCTTAAATTGGTAAGAAACGAATTAGTTCTCTTAAGTAATGCAAAGGAAATAGCTATATCTGATTTTAAAAGTCCTTTTGAAAAGCACTCCTTTATAAAAATATACAACATGCTTACTTACCTTTTCCACAATACAAATATTGAAATAAATATATACCACAATAATATTATATATCCGACTCCAAGCGAAATACAAAAAATATTACGAGATAATCATGACCTACCAATCGCTGGTCATCTTGGTTCTAATAGGATGCTAAAAAGAATAAAAGAGAAATATTATTGGAAAAACATGCGCTCCGAGATAGAAAACTATATAAAAAATTGTAAACTATGTCAGTCAAATAAAGCTCTTCGTAAAATCAATAAGGCTCCAATGCAAATAACAACAACTTCTACTAGCCCTTTCCAACGCGTGGCTCTTGATGCTGTAGGGCCATTACCCGAATCCGGACTTGCAAAGTTAAAATACATACTTACCGTTCAGGATGATCTAACTAAATACTCTGTTGCTTACCCAATGCGTACTATCTCTTCGGAGGAAACAACAGACTGCCTCGTTCATTTTATTTCTTTATTCGGAATCCCTAAGACTATACTCACTGACCAGGGCACCAACTTCTCCGCCGATCTCTTTAAAAAGACATGTACTTTTCTTAAAATAAAGCAACTATGGTGTACGCCTTACCATCCGCAAACACAGGGTGCGTTGGAGCGTAGTCACTCTACTCTCAAAGAATATCTTAAATCTTTTGTCGACTCTAATCAAAACAACTGGCCGAGATATGTTTATACCGCGATGATGACCTATAATACCAATGTACACTGCACAACTAATTTTACCCCATATGAACTCCTTTTTGGCCATAAACCTTACATCCCTGATTCCATTTTCGACACTGCTCCCGATAATACCTACCCTGAATACGTAAAGATGCTACAACATCGAATGAAGCATTCAAGAGAGAAAGCCGTTCAAAATATCATAAATTCTAAAGAACATTCTAAGACATACTATGACACTCGTACTAAGCAAAAATCATACAAAGTTGGTGACTATGTTTATTTGAAGAATCATCTTCGTCTTGGGAAGGCTCTATCACCTCTGTGGAAAGGACCTTATAAAATAGTAAAGATCCATGGCAACAATACTCTTTCCTTATTAATCAATAGACGGCATGTCAAACATCACTACGACGAAACCAAATTAGCCATCATCGATCCTAAATCCTAATAATAATAAGTATACTACTATATACATATACTATACATTCCTAGTAATTAACTACTCACCACTAATATTTCAGTATTATATTCAATGTCAGTAACTCTGACATGTCTTCTATTACAGTGCACTGGCTCAAGCTCATCATCAGTATGTCCAACGAATCAACTCGAGCACCGGCATATATTTTGACCCAATTGGTGAACTTAAAATTAATGTTGGTCATCTAGATGTAGTAACCCCATTTGATATTTCACATTTTGAACCTCATATCCAAAATATCAATTCAATATTAGGCACAATGCGTTTCCTGTGCAACCAAATTCAAATCGAAACCACGAGCCAATTAGAATGTCATGATATACTGGAACCTCTTACAATCAGGTACAATGATATTACCTCCGCGTATTCCTCTATCGCTCATCTCGTAAGTACCAGTAAAGTTAAACGTAGTGCATGGTTAGGTGTTATAGGTACCTTGTCTAAAACAATCTTTGGAACTCTAGACGAGGACGATGCTATAAAATATGACAATGCCATACGAACTATCGATGATAACGAAAAAAGACTGGGTTCATTAATTAAAGAAAATATTTTGATTACTACATCTACTTTGTCCAAATTCAATGACAATTTACATCAAATAAAAATTAATGAAGCCAAGCTCAATGAAGGTATCGACAATCTCTCAATAAAATTAAAAAACTTGTCACAAATTTCTAATGACTTAAATATAAAAATAAATATTAATTCGATATTAAATAGTTTGGAAACCTCTGTCCTCGCATTATCGTTCCAATTAGAAGACATAACAAACGCTATTATGTTTAGTAATCAAAACATACTGCACCCAGCCGTGTTACCTCCCGCGAAATTGTACCAGGAGCTTGTCGATAACTATAGATACTTACCTGCAGATCTTAAGTTACCTGTTTCTTTAGAATTAAGTCATATCCATGTATTAATGAATATATCTAATGTAATTAGTTATAGTCTAAATAATAAGATCGTTTTTATCCTAAGAATTCCTCTAGTGTCTCCTAAGGATTATAATTTATATCATGGTATAGCTCTGCCTACACCGTATGATAATGTAAAACCAAACTCATTTAGTTTTATAGTACCTAGCACTAAGTACATCGCTTTGACCAAGGACAGATCAGAATATTGCAACCTAGAATCACTCAAAGAATGCACAGCGATAAACCCTCGCGAGTTTATTTGTGACGTAATGACAGTGTACCCGACTAGTGCAAACCCCAGTTGCGAGAGTGAATTAATCTCAAATACAGTTAGTTCCCTACCAGTGCAGTGTCAAACTGATTTTATATATGGACATTTAGATTTATGGAAATCACTTAGCAATAATAACTGGATATATATACAATCTCAAAACAATAAATTATACATAGAATGTCCGAATGAGAAAAGCTTGGAAATAAATATTATCGGAACTGGAATTGTTACTATTCCAAATAATTGTTATGCATACTGCAAAAGCACTAAATTAATACCTAAACTTAGTAATTTCAAAATAAGTGTCACTATTGTTCATTCCGATTTTAATATAATAAATGATTCCTGTTGTACATTAGATAAGTTTAGAAAAGAAATGAGTAGTGGCCCTCGTATAAAGTTAGAAAACGTAGACCTAGACATATTCACATTGGAAACTAAATCTAAACTAAATACCATGTCAGCCAAAGCAGACGAAATCTTGAACCAACACAACATCATCAAATACGAGTCTCACTACTCAATCGTCTTAATTATAATTACCTGTATTGTAGTACTATTCTCTATATTCAAATTATTTTTATATATTAAATCACGCAACCGTCTTCTCTACCGCCTTCCTAAATCTCCTAAACCAGTCCCAGTAGACCCGCCTGTAGACCAGATCCCTAAAACCGACACCGTTGTCACTACAAAAGTTACGAAACCAAATTTTAGTTTAGAAGAAATTCCATCTCCTAGTACCCGGAGGAATATATAATCCATGTCCTTTCCTGAACTTCGAAAATTTCAACCCCGAAGTTCAGTCTACCCCAGGGAGGTGTTATAGCTCTGCCATGCACCCTATATTGCCTTAACTCACTCCTTTTCTGTCCACTCATCATTTATCCACTACTCCCTACTATTGTTCATACTATTCCAATCTTTTCAACAGTCAGTCTCCATCCATCCTTCAACCGAGCTAGACGGCTGCAAAACCTAATTATTTGTTTTTTTAAAAAGCCATTCCTAAAGAGGCTCATAACAGCACATAAGTTCTAATCCCTGCAATAAGCTTGTACTATGTTCTCCCGGTGATTATAAATAATTATTGAGTTGATCCTAAAACCATTCGAATGTTTTAAACGAAAAAAATATATACAAAAACTTTCATATTTATTAATTATCAATAATAAATGTACCAATATAGTATTTATAGATTCTATCTTACTTACTTTAATAGGAATAATCCTGAGACCATAATTCAATTCCCCGACTTGTTGAAATTTCTTTGATTTCAATTAAATATTGTATACATTTGTCCAACAAATGAAACTATCCATGTTGTAAACGTCGTACGTGGCCTTTTTTATTCTGTAAGACCTATGGGAGATTAGGATTTTTTCCTCGAAATAAAACTAATTTTAATATTGTCTATATTTATATATAAAATATAATTTATTATATATAAATAGCCACGATAATACAACTTGAGGGTAGTACCTTACCAGGTGGACATTAGAAAAGGCCCTGCTGCCACGCTATGGTTTTATAACGATGTTTTCCTTCACCGAAAGCTCAAGCTTATTGCAGATGGATTCTGTTTTTATTTATACCTATATATAGTACGGTGATGCCTTTTCTTTATGTATCGAAAACCTTTAATTTCTGATAAAATAAAATAGCATATCGGCGTACTGACGACTCTTATACGCGGTTTCTTGAAGATCTGTGAATACAGTTTTTGGAATAATTAGGTACGAAGTTTATATCCGGAAGAAGCCTTTAAATTTTAATGGGACTGACAAACTGGTATTTTTTATTTACATTTTTTGGTATTATTGACTTATATGTTTAAGTGGACACTTACCCACAGCTAAAACCTTATTTTCTAGAGTTTCTATAGGTACCGGTTTACCAGCGGGTTCGATCCATAAGTTTTATTTAAAAAAATGTTTACTTATCTTACTGTACGTCGCTTCATTGTACTTAGCCAGACAAATATTACTTTTTTTATGAACCCTTAGCTTATATTATCATTAGTTCAAGATTTATGCTAAAACATAATAGCTTTTAACTTTGTACATTATTCAATATTAAAGAAAAATGATAAAATTACATATACTAGAAAAACATCTCCTAGTAGGAGGAGACTGAAGATAAAGAACTTAGTATGTTAAAAACCCTTCGTTCTACTAATTAATTTTATATGATGCGGTTGAACAGAATTATTTTATTCTGTAGTACCGTTATAAAAACATACAGCAGACGGCTATAATATTACCTATATTCAATGTTTTTTTTTAATCCATGGGACGTTCCACGCACGCTGTTGTTTTTAACGTGAATTAAAAAAAAAAATATCATAAGGATAACCTACATAATTACAATAATATAAATATCTAGTTATTTATATAATTTATATTAGAATTATATATTATTCATTTATAAATAATATAATATGTGTTATAAACAGAATAATAGTCTGACAAAACATGGAAAAGCTAGATTTCGTGCGTGGTGTGTATGTCGATAATGAATGCGACTGAGGCGTCATACTTTATCATGTAACGCTCGCCGTGGAAATATCCTAGTGACGAATTAACTACATCACTCTATCTTCCTATGTCAACTGGAATCAACTTAATCCTATGGAGCGTCACATAGACGAGTTTGATCATCTTGATCCGACTATAAGAGTTTTGTGTTTGGTTATTTTTTCATTCCTGTACACGCAATCTTGCGGAAGTATTTAATTTATAATAAAGTGTATAAAAACATTTCAAAACCATCAATAAATATTTTTTAAAGATATTGCCGATATTTACATTCAAATTAAACAAGTAATTTTGTATAGTCTATTATGAAATCAAGTAACCGAAATGTGACAACCCTTGAAAAAAAATGGCTACCAAAGAACTATAAAAATAATGATTTCAACTTTCTTTTATGATAACCATAAAGATTACCGAAATACAATGTATGCGATGTAGGTCTGGTGTATGGGTAAGATCTAGATGTTACAAACGAGAGAAATGATACATTCATCAAGGTTTTTTTGCCGAAATGTTTTTAAATACATCATGGAAGCTTTAAACTACATATATTATCATGCAGTCATTTCATATTTTTTGTAATTATGGTTTAAGGATATTAGTTTTTAAACTTTTTAGTAACAATTTTTAGAAGCCGTGGTTCTGAGGCTATGTTTAGACAAAAAGTCTAAATTTTTATTATATAGTTTATTTTTGGACGTGGTGCCTGAACTTACTGCCTGTTATGGAACAACAAAGTATTGTAATCTTAAAAATTGTGTCGTCAATTTAATACTTTTGTGTGACTATATCGTTCCTGTGCGTACTAATAGTTTTGCGGATTCCGCATAACAAAGTCATGGCTTTGAAATGCAATAACGTATAAAATAATGTAATAGGAAACCTTTTAAAATTAAATATTTACACTGTCTTTGATATTGTAATAAATTCTTTTTTAATTTAAGCATTTAATATTCTAATGTTTTTCTCATTGCTATAATACTTATAATACTATATAATCATGTTATGTAAATTTTACCCTAGGCTCGTGAGCTATTCAGGTATAGTTACTAATTGTAAGAACCTTATCACAGAATATTATCTAAATCACACATGACTAACCAACAATTTCACGTTGAAAATAGTAAGTTAGGACCTGTTGGTTAGTTAGGATCGCGAATTATGTTCGTTTTCTGGCAGCAGCTCAAGCCGAGGTTCAGGCATCTCAAAAAATGTCATAATCAAAAGCGGTTAAACACTCTTAAGAAATTCAATATCCAGATACAAAATATTATAAATGTAACAACCGTGTTGTAACAACCCCTATTAATACTATCATCACGAATTAAGTAAAGCTGGTATTGCTTAAATAGTTAGTTTAGTTTCTGGGAAACAGCTCGAACAATATCTTTATTTTGTATTCAGTAATATTTAACATTACAAAAATTGTGAAAATAGTGTGTTATTTATTGCATCTACTTTTCTATACATAGTATATATGTTTATATATGTATCATAGTTAGTCTTAGTATTATAATAGACAGTTTTTGTATTCCCTTTGTTGTTTACCTATCGTCTTTTATTTCTGCACCACATTAGGGTTGACTGTTAGAGAATGCCTATGACATTAAGTCTGCCATTGTACCAAACATAAAGTGTAAATAAATAAATAACTGCATTATCTACAAGTTGTAAATCTACCACAAAATACCTTTTTTTGTATAAATAAAGTTTTAGCGTTATGTCTACAATCCCACTTGACGTTATGTGACTAGATAGTCACCCAAGATTTGTCAAAGGACAAGTCGGCGTTCGTCTTGTTTCTGTGGTACCGACACAGATAGTTTAAAAGAGCTAGTATACTATGTATCATCATGAAAGTAAATGTTAACCTCTAACGTTTTATGTATGATTTTCTATTAGAGGAGGTAAAAAGTCTTCGTATGGGTAAAATCTTGAAGTTCTTGTCACTGACACGCTTAGGCGGTATAATGCAGATAATAAAAATAATGTTCAAAATTAAGTTCACGAAATGTCATGTAAATACTATATCCCAATAATATCAATGTGTTTTTGTGTATTTTTATTAGCCTTGCCTACCAAATGAAATGTATTTTTCTTATACATATTATATATATATATATATATATATATATATATACTGGTGAATATGATATCCAGTATCACTGATATGGGAGTTACTTCTACTTCTACTGAAACTGAAAACTATTTAACTAATTTATAGCCTATGTTACTCAAGTATAATATATCATTATAATCATGAAAGAATTTTTGAAAGTGTTCCTCGAGAGAAAAATAAAATGTCTTCTACGAGGTAAGCAAAATTTTTCACTCGACACAAACGACACTTTGAATTCTAAAATTTTTTTAATTTTGTTGTCTCGAATTTAATTAATCACAAGTAACAACTGAGTTTTTTTCTGACTATATGTAAGGATATCATGAATAAATGAATTGAGATTTAAAAAAAATAATTCTTTAAGAAAATGTGACACAGGTCAACTTAAAAACTGGCAGATGTGAAATAACTTATAAGTGTACCAATATACCATGTATATATAGTTAAGTCCCAAAATATTTAATTAAATTGCATATAATATTGAATTACGTAATTATATAACTGAACGTTTACCAAAAAAATTGGACTAAAGAGCCGTTCATTAAATACATTATGCAGAATTTTGTTTTGCCAGGGTTTTGGTGATGTGGCTTGGATAACTTTCACTGTAGCATTTGTATTTTATTCATCAAGTTATTAGATAATGAATCACTTTTAGCGTACGGTAGGAACCAACATAGGCTATATATATTACGAGAAATATAGAGACTCCTAAAAAAAATATGGAATAATCTTCAAACGTTATTTTTCTACACGTGGGTAAAAATGCATTTATTGGGTTACAATGCCATAAAAATTAATTATTAATTAATTTGTTTGAGGTTATTTTATTATTAATCTGTTCAAAAATATTTTACATCGATCATTACACTAACTTATTCGTAAAAAAAAGCACCGCATGCTATGTAGACCCATTGCATCAGCCATAGGGAAGCACTTGTGTCGAGGGGATTGACCTTACCACTTGAGAGCCAGTTCCTCCGATAAAGGCCGGGAACGCACCTGCGATTACCTCTGGCCTCTTTATATGTTATGTTGTTGAAAATAAAATATTCATTAAAAACGATATTTCTGATCCCTTTAATTATATTCTTCTTTGTTACTTTGCAAATTTATATGTACAATTTAAAATTTTAGCACTTTAGTTTTTGGTAAACGTGATTCTAGACGTGAATCCTGAAAATATTAAAATAAATGTGTGAAGGTAACTTCACACGCGTTCATAGGTTGGATTATTTAGAAACTATTTATTGCGTCATCAGATTTCTTTGACAAAATTTTATATTAAAAATCGATATTAACGAGAACGAAGCCGCGCGTAAAATCTCGGCATAGAATAAAATATATATTATATCTAATGATCCTAATTTCGAATTGAAATTAGAAGATGAAAGCATGGAAAATATATCATCTATTGATGGTGACGGAGATGTTGTGAATGAAGTCACTATAGTAAGTGTGGAAACACTAGCATAATCGATAAAATCATTTATGAAATAAATCTTTATGGTATGCCTTTATTACTACTAACTAGCTTTTGCCTGTGGTTTCGCTCGCGTAAAAAGTTAAAATAACAATTAAATTTTAATTAATTAAAAAAAAATAAGTTTCATTTAAAAATTGGAATTAATTAATTTCTTTTTATTGTTGTAAATCTATTTATAATATTAGTTCATTTCGATATTTAATTAAAATCACATAAAATAAATCGAAAATCCTACAAATGTCTCGTAAAGGTCGGTATATATATATATATATATATATATATATATATATATATATATATATATATATATAGTTTACAATATATATATAGTACTATATACTTGATGAATAAATGGAAACCCTGGGGTCGTATCGTCACTTAACAGTGATATTATGGCCAGAACGCTAAACCTATAAGTATTAAAAAAGAACCATTTCTTCACTTTATGGGAATGATTATTTTAAATGAGTATGTATAGGTATAGTAAGGCATAAGCGAACCGATCTATTTACACATTTTCTAAGGTGTTTCATAGGTTTTATAATGTAGGATAGTAAAATTTATACCAACAACATACTAACTAAATATTTACCCAAAATACCTATGAATAATGCGTAATTTCTACTTCGAGCGACTTGTAGTTTGTTGTTGTATGGTAGCACATTTGTATACAAATTACATCACAAGTATAATAATTATTATACTCAAAAACTATAAAAATTTTATATTTTAATTGTATTTTTCTAGGAGCATATCCACATGATAATAAGCTAATCCTAGTGGAGGCCTGACTCTCCGACGCAGCTGCTGGCCTACATCTATATGTGTTTTACAAAAGATGTGCAGCAAAGTGACTGTACTATCTATGGTTCATCAGATATTCTCTGTCACATACGGCCCAAGTTGGTAGACACGCTAAACCTTTTCAGGAACTGGCTCTCAAGGGCAGCTGCCGGAACACACCTATAGCTAACGCCGGCAGAGGTGACGCTGGTTCGGAGTCCGACTCTGATCTATCTGGATAATACCTCCAAGTGTATATGTACAAAGTTCCATGATGATCGGTGTAGTAGTTTTCGCGTGAAAGCGTAACAAACAAATTTACATTCAAGGATAAAAACAAAAATTTGATGACAATTGTAATTCTGAACCAAGGGATGAGTGAAAATAAAAACGGAACAATTAAAACGTGGTAAAACAACGTCGAGACTAGTAGTGAGTGAATTATAGAGAAAAGAATAGTAAAGTCATGCAGGAAGGTTACTAAATAAAATATATTGATTAATTTTAACAACTATAAGTACAACCAACGTAAGATTATTTTTAGAATTTTACTTTATTTGTAAATGAAAGCCGATCGTTACAAACAATATAAACGCGTTTTTATTATTCATTAAAATCCTAATCTTTCAGTGGTTTAGGCGTAAAAGCGTAACAAACAAACAAGTTCACTTTCGCATTTATAATATTAGTAAAGATTGCGTTTTCGGATCAGGAAGGCGACAGACGGCCGTGGGACTTTAGTCCCACATATCCCTCTGAGTCCTCCCAAAAGGTCTATATCCAACTGCATAAAGGCACTTATACAAGTATCGAAAAATACCCCACCATTACCTTCGCTTCCGGTAGCCACAATGGCGACCCGTAGCCTGGATGCGAATTATCATTGTAATGACGTCAAGTATTTTCAATAATAAAACAAGAAAACGTTTTTTTTAATCATGCAAGTAAAGTCTGTGGACATTTCTACTTAGTTTATTCGAAGTAGTGGCAAAACGTACGAAGACGCTACCACTGAGCTATAATCACTTCACAAATATATGATATAAGAATGTCCGTGTGTATAAAAAACAAATTGTCTTTATATACAGTAGGAAGCCCAAAAGAAATATACCTCCTTTCTTCACGATGGTTACAACGCTTTTTGACCTGACGATAATCAAAACAAAATACTTTATTCAGTTTAAGTCTAACAATGAGCTTGTGAAAGTCAAATATCCATCAGGTTGCCTTTTATAATATACTAGCTGTGACCTCGACTCCGCGTGGAACTAAAATTTCACAAAAACATGTTTCAAGTAAGATTTTATGTAATTAGTCCAGTACTTTTTGAGTTTATTTGTTACAAAAATACTAGCTACACACTCCGGCTTGGCACGAGAAGCATTAGGGAATTCTCTATAGCCTTATACCAAAAATTTGTTTATCTGGTCGCTACCATACCTCACGTGATCACCCGTTGGGTTAATTTGAGGATTGCCTGAAAATTGTATCAAAATCGATCCAACCATTTTTAAAATAACTATTATTCCCCGGGCTCTGAAAATCTGCAGTATTTTATAATATAGTAAGTGTGTATTATAGAAAACGATAGTAATCGAATAGACAAAGCCGCCTAAGAACTACAAACAATTATTCTAAAGGTGCCTAATTAATTCTACCTTGAGTTCTATTTATTTGTTATTGTTGTTGTTTACCAAGAATTCAGACGTTTTAATGTAATTAGTTCCTTAATACGACTGTTCGAAGCTATTCTAGGACTCCTGGTGAAAATCTAGTTACCGGGATCTAAGCCTGGTGATCACAAATGATAAATATGCAGCTAAACACTCAACTATTGTATAGAACATGGTATAATTGCAATAATTTAATACATGAATAAAATAAAGACTACAAGATTCTTCACATTAGTCACTTATTTACATGTACTTTATGCGGCGGCCGTGGCGACGCGTCACAGCAAAGTGAATTGTTTTTCATAGATAATTGAGGTAAGCTAGCACATTTAATATTTTGTTATCGGTATAGAGGCAAAAAGATATTGTTTTATTTTTCTCTGTCCATGTGTCTCTTTATACGTACATTACTATGATACTAACGAATAAATTTGAAAAAAAAAATAACAAAAATGTAAAGGAGGAGATAAGGATATGATAGAAAAATGTATTTTAATTCTGACGGATGAACAGAATATACACATAAACCTTAAAAGCAGTAAATAACAACAACATACAGATTGTTTCGTTCATACTTCTGTTTAATGGTCACCCTGTTTCACCGTTAGGTGTTGGATAAAGTTTTGCTGGGAGATGAAGCACGTGTTCATTCAAGTATTTCAAAAAAAAACTTTTCATTTTCTTTGACAGAAGGAAAGCTGACTTAACTTTTGCTACAACCATATTTATTTCCTTAAATTCGCTGACAAAAACATCACCAACAAGATTAACATTATGAGCCCAGCACTGGTAATGAATCATGATATACATGTTTTATTCTACCCTAATATATAACATTCTTACACTATAAATTCCAATGTGAGTTTGTTACACATCGTTTTAATAATCGTTCGTCATTTCGTAGATCTAACTAATATCTATATTATTAGTCAGTAGTAAATTAGAAATTGAGCTTGAGCTTTCGGTGAAGGAAAACATCGTGAGGAAACCATAGCATGGTGGTAGGGCTTTTTCTGATGCCCGCCTGGGTAGCTACCACCATCAAGTTGAAAATCTGCCGCCAAATAGCAATAGGTGTACGTCGCATCGTCTCTCAAACTATCGAACCAGAAATTAATACATTGACTATATTTCCCTGACTTGTCGTTTTACGTCGCGACTAATTTCCGGGTTCCAAGATAATGCCAGCAATTCGAGAATATTCGTATTCCAGCTCCTTTTTCGCAAATTAGTGAGACGTAGTTGCCTGACAGCGAAGAAGAACGAGTCTGATACGAAGAAACTAAGTTCATTGATGTGGAATTAAGAAGTTGAAATAGAGTTATATTTTGGACTTTCTAGAAGTTGGATTCGAACTCACGTCCCTTGACGCGAAGTCGTAAAACTACCACTGAGCTATCATCGCATAAAAGCCTGTGATGTATCCAAGGCCAGATTTTCTTATAGTCTAACTAGCTTATATTTCAGCCTACGGCCTCAAGATCAAGTGGGGCCTACACACTACACTATTTTGTTAACGTAATGGAAAAATACTATATACATATATGTAAATTGTTTTGTGATACGCCGGTGGGCTATGAAATGGTCATAATTCCACAAGATAATTTCGGTCGTTGTGGGCGCAACGAAAACGTTTCGAAGAGCAGATTGTGACTTCACTATAACAAGTACTTATGAGCATTACTTATGTGAAAATTATATTTTTGTAATCTGAAAATGAGTTTAACTTTTATTTTTTTTAATTAGTGCCATGAAGTTTCTAGACATATGTTTTAGGAAGCATATATGTTATTATAACAATATAGGTAGCAAAAAACAAACCTAATCCTAAGTACTAAGTTGACAGTGCAATTGTTGCAAACTGAAAGTTCTTACTATGTCTTAGAATGTATAAAACCACCTTATTTACTTTACGGACAAACAGAGAGAGTGTACTGATAAATTGAACAAACATCTCGAAGGTACGTTTCTTTGTTGAAGTATGGTCGTTTAATCTTTATATATATATATATATATATAGTTCGATTTTTGTTCACTTCAGCGTTAAGGAGTTCAATATCAATATATTTTCGAAATATTTAAATTACTTTTACAAGAAATGATGACTTACGGCTAGTTACACAGAAAAGTTAAATTTCCTCGAAGATTGCTTTATCAAATGCAAAAATAAATTTAGAAAAGCTGCCTGGTAGTTCACGTAAACAAATAAATAATACATAAAGAGGAAAGATTTCTATATTTGAAACGAATAAAATGTTTTAGCAGGGCACGAACTTTTTTTTTTTTTTTATAATAGCTCACTAAAACAGTGTTTTACATGGGCTGTCGTGAGAAAAGATAATTTTTCATATGAGAGTGATCGTTTATGTGATTAGCGCCGGCAAACAAACAATTCTTTAGTAGCCATACGGGCATTAGAAAAAGCTCTACCACCATGCAAAAACATCCTTTAAACCCCCTCCAGTCTGAGGGCCCTCAGCACTCTCTTCAAAGTTCTTAAGGCTAACAGCGTAAGTCGGGTCGAAAAAAAAATCCTTTAAGCTTACCAACTTCATAATAATAATCTTGGAATATCTATTTATTTATTTCTAGGAAACCCATACATAATTATATAGAATAACACACATTATTTAGTAATTAAAGCCGAAACAGGGTAAGCTATTTAATGAAACTGTTCATAATATTTCTCCAACTTCTTTGACGAATATTGATTTAGAATCATTAAAATTAGCCATTCATCTCTTAATAAAAATAAATACACGACCTTTTTCACTTTATATTTATACAAGCGTTTGATTTCATATTTATAGTAATTTTAATTAGAAGATATTTAATAAGGTTCTAATACCATTCCGTGTACCGGTTATTTTTGGCCGATACAGAGTGCTATACAAGTAGCTTTTATACATTTTTCGCATGGATATAAGTCTGCGTAATATAGGATTGTAAGCAAACCTATCGTACTGATAACGCTAGGCGGTAATACGGCACTAGTTAAAGAACATGATGCACTTTTCCACAGAAATCCAGTCGACACCATCGTTTCATTCACAATCGTATGCCGCACAAGTGGGTGCAACACAGCAACAATAACGTCCAACCGAATCGATGTACAACGAACTAAAGAATGAGTGTACTAAGGTTGTCGAATAGAAAAGTCTCGAGGTAGGGGCAGTCAGGTTATCCCAAATATCCAAATTCATAAACTTTACCTCTTTATAAAAGTAGTATCGATAAACAAATGTGGGAAATTATACTTGGTTTAGAAATATAATATAGATGTCAAATCATCTACGGTTTTATGTGACATCGCTGTATATCGATTATCCCTTTTTAAAACAAAAACTACAGGTTACACCTTACAAGCTGAATTTAAAATGACATAAAGAAACACATCCACAAACGTTTTTATAGACAATATTGAGCAATTCTTATTACATATCATATCTATATATGTCTACATATCTTTATATATAAAAATTTCGTGTCACGTTGTTTGTCTATCATCCATAATGAAATGCTTAGACGTGTAGTGTGGAATCAGCTAGTGTATATACAGTAGACTGGTTATTAATAAATAAATTTCTGCCAGGTGACTGTTATTGAATAGCTGACGTCTCAATAGTCGTCATTGTTTTTCGATTATCTTGTAGTTATTTTATGGTGCAGAGCTGACCCTTTACAATACAACATTAAAATTTTTTTTTTTTTTTCTAAAATATGAAAATACTTCGCTGAGTCTGCGACGCTGAGGGTTAGAAGTTTTCATTGATAACACATTCTGTGGTTTATTTATTCACCATAACACCGGATGGGCAGAGCAAGTGAGAGATGCGAATTCGAATCCCTGCATTGAGCCTAATGGTCCACGAGAGACAAAAAAAAAATTGAACTGGCCAATATTTCCTACGCGTCGTCAGGTACATACAGGCATATTTATCCAAACTAAGGAAATTCACCGTCACCCAAAGACACCCACATCATAGAATTGCTGTCCTTTATCGGAGGGACTGGCTCTTAAGTGCAGCTGCTGGAACACACCTATTGGTATTTGGTGGCGATTTGATTGCGATAGTAGTGGTAGCGGGTATCAGAAAAAGCCTTATCACCATGCTATGGTAGAGTAAATTAGAAATAACTACCTATAAAAATATTCGATAGGATAATTGCATTTTTCCTAAATAATATTAGGTGTACAAATAAGTTTCCATCGTTACTTACCAAACATAATATATTACTTTTTTTTATTTATTTTTTATTCTTGAGGTTTAGCGTTATGGCCATAATCTCACCTGATCTTAAGTGACGATACGACCCAAGTTGGTAGACACGCTAAACCTGTGGAGGAACATAAATTTGAATATTTTATAAATGTAAATGTATTTTTATCGTTTATATTAGGCATTCGATATAACAAGATAAATTTATGCAATTTCAAGAACATAGATGATGAAATAAATGACCGTTAGATGATAGCGTTTGTTGTAGTAGTTCAGTAAGATTTGAATTATTAGTATTTAACCAGGAAAAAGAACAGGAACAAATGTTCCAATTACAAAATAAAAATAAAGTCTGAGATACTAGTTCACATATATTTATACCCAATATTTTCTAAAAAAAAAATTGAGAAAGAATTCTAGAATGCTGAAGAAGATAAAAGCATAGAAAAGAAATCGGAAACTTTGACATTTTATAACAAGGAATTTTAATAGTGTTGAGATTTAAAATATCGGTAAATGAGTTTCTAAAGTCTCAATACAACTGTGATATGAAGAAAACAATTAATTATATGTTCAAGCGTTTCTTAGAACATGCTATATTTATTGTAAATACGATACGACTTCCTTACATCCGTCTATTAAATTTTGTATATAATATATTACACGGATTGTGCAATTAAGATTTTAAATAAACTGAGGATAGTGATTAATAAGTGTACGTTAAACGTAATTTTGTTTCAATTCGGTAAGTCAACGTAAGAAATGGCATTAATTCACATAGAATGTGATAGTTTAATTTAGTAGTTAGTAATACAACTTATTCAAGAATTCTGAATTTAATGTCACTTTATTCCCAGCTAATTTTGTTTTTCTAGGATTTCTACAAAATAAAAATTAAACAACAGAACTATCCAATGTGATGCCATTTGCAAGTACATATATTTATAGTAAATAAAAATAAATTGCACAGATACAAACAGCCATACAATATTTTAATATAATATTCGTTCTCAGTGTCTTTCATAATGGATATCCAAAATACGATAGGGTTAAATAAAAATTAAGATCTTTGCGGTAAGTGGACTTCGTGACGGATTCAGTTCTATTCAAATTATAAATTTACGAACCATTCATATTATGCATAGTCTATAATAATATATTAAACAATGAAGACTTTTTCGGTTAAAATTATAACACAGTTTCGGTCTAACGTTAATATATTATTAATTGATTAATTACGTTGTGATTAAAAATACGAATTCTGCATATTGTAATAGTTGTTGTGCTAACTGAATTTCTGTTGCTCCAGCAACAGGTAGAAACCTGCGAAAGAGAACTTCCCAGGAACCATACGCGCGCTATTAACATGTAAATGAACACGCCTTGCCGGAGACTAAGAATGTGTTCTAAGTATACGATTCAAATTTAAAATTTATTTATTGTTATAAAGAAGACATTATTTATTATTTTTGCCTACGATACTGGTGAGTAATTTACAAATTATTTTACATTATAAACTTTGAAATAACATAATTATGTTTATGAACTGAAGTAAAAACCAACACATGCCATAAAGAATTTAAGCTATAAAAAAAAAAGTTATAAAAAAATATGACTTGTTGTTCATAATTAACCACTGATGTAATAAAATAGTGACACTTAACATACTGCTTCTAATTTACTGACCTTCATTTACATGTATAAGTATATATATTTAGTTTATTTATTTTAACTACATTTTGCCTATTTAATATACTATTCGTCATGAGTTAAACAGTGTAGTCAGTTTGCTATACTATAATTAAAATACATGAAGTACAAAATAGATAATTTGATGTTTTTTTTTAATTTGTAACTATGAAGAAAATTTTCGAACCATATGATCGGTAAGACATTAAAGAATTTATAAACATTTAACCGTTATTACTTTAATATCACAATTTCTGACAAAAAGTTTTGAACAGAAGACGCGCCCATTGCAAAAATACTTGTTAGTTTAAATGCATTTTATTGTACAAGGAAAGTTCCGTGCCTTTTATGAATTTAAGAAGCCGAATAACGTCACATGCGGGAATCACGTAACAGAAGAGACGGCCTGTTATGGAATTTTGTTTCCATTGCTTTTTTGTTAGGTTTCTCAATTATTTCGAAATTAGCATCGCTTATTCCTTGTTGTAGATATATAAACTAAAGTAGATAATATATTAATACTATATATCTATATTGTAAGACTTTGATAATATATTTTGTTTTATCGTAGATATAATGTATCTTTTAGCTCCCAGTGGAAGAAATGGGATTGTGAATCTCATTGAAATTATATTTAGTGTAAATGCCGATAAAGCGCATTCCAGTCAATTTATAGGAAAAAATATGATACGTTTAGTTTGTACATACATACATAAATAGGTTACAATACCAATATTTGATAATAAACATAATTTACAACTACAGTGGATATATTAAATATTTATGTATATACCTAGAGCTAGAACTAAGTTATAATGGATGATTCTATCTACTTTAGATTCAATGCGAGCGGAGCCGCGGGTAAAAGCTAGTATATAATAAATTAATAACAGAAAATATAACGTCAAAGCATGCTTTACAATAAATATGGTATTTTTCATATTTTTATTTTTTTAACATTTTACCACTATCTTGCTGGATGCTATGTGATAATATTGAGGTGAAATTGATAGCAAGCCAAGGTTCGGCTATTTTGGTATCCTTGCGGCCGCTACCTCGGAGCTGCACTTGAGGGCCAAACCTGCTACTAGACTTAGCATGTCCATCATCTTGGGCCACATCGTCACTTATAAAACAATATTAAACCCTACGAATTAACAATCATTGTTTCAGTGTGGTATCATTTAATAAATTAAAACTATATATATATATATATATATATATATATATATATATATATATATATATATATATTTGTTTTAGGTTCAATTTTTCGCACTACGTTATCAGTTATGATTTCGCAATTACTTTAATTAGGAAATTTACGTCAACAATGTCAGTATTGTACAGAATTTAACAGCTTCGTGTTGGAACGTCGGGAATTAATAAACCAATTAGACTGTTAAATTTTAACTGATTTCATATTAGAGATTCCTATAAGATATTATGTGCGTATATATATATATATATATATATATATATATATATGTGCGCAATGATTTTTTTTATTGTTTCATCTGGTTTGTTTGACAAAATCAATATTAACATGTGCAAAGCCACACTTAAATCTAGGAAAATATAAGTGTCTTATTATTATTAATATATCATAAATAATATAATATAAGCAATATCTTTTACCAATTTAATTTCAACTTACGAAACTTTTATGACTCGTGGAGTAAAATAAAAACTTTAAAATAAATACATGTACTGCACATAGGGTTACAACTTAGAAATTTTAAAAGTCCTGTAAAAAAGTTCTATCTATCAAATAATATTCGACGTGCAGTTTTCGATCAGTTACAGTTTTATTATTAGATTCCGTCATCTATATGTTAATTTTAACCTGTTCCTATTTAAACCGGTTGCGTATTTATTTATGGTCAATTATCCACGGGCTGCAAGAATTTGTAATCGATCCACATATTTTATCCATATATTGTTATTAATTAATTAAATAATTTAAACAAAAAATTGCAACTGTACGTTAAATATTTTTACAAATGTATAATTAGGGTGTACTCTGTTATCGTGTTCTGGTATTTTCAGTTCAGAGCCAGTTCCTCCACTAGGCTTAGCGTATGCCAGATACACACGTCGTCTATCTAGAGCCACACCACTTAACATCAGGTAAAGGATTTACTTAATTTACTAATTTTTTTTTAACACAAAAGGTGCCGCCCGCTCCCATTTTACGCCTATATTGTAAACAAAACTTAAATCATATTAACTTGTAGTATGCTGAGTTCGTGTGAAGGTATCATAAGATAAAAATATTTAAAATTAAACTCTGTTAACGTATCGAATTAAATAATTGGGTTTAATTATTTTATGCTAGCACTGTAAATTTATGATACTACCTAATAACAAGCTAATACAATCTAAAGATACGAAATATATTCAAAATCATAAGAAGATTATTTGGAGATAATTCGATTAATTTTCATTTCTTGGGATTTATCGTATTTCTCACATTTGTTTATAAATTTAAAATAAAAAAACATGTTACATGGTTTTAAATTATTTTTTATATAAATTTAGTACTCCATATATAAAAATTACGTGTCATTTTGTTTGTCCGCGATAAATTCTTAAACTACGGAACCCTTTTTTAATAAAATTTTGGTCGCCGCTTTGTTTTTAGCCTTATCGTTGATCTTCTCTATACATTAAATGTCATATTGCATGGGTTTCAATATTCGCTACGGAAGTTATAGACGAGAAGCTTATTGTACGTTAGTATAATTTTGTCAATATGGCCGTCATAGCGTGACTTTAATAACATAAATCCTTTATTAATAATTGGGCTGTCATGAGAAAAGATAATTTTTCATATCCGAGTGATTATCGCCGGCAAACAAACAATTCTTTAGTTTTATTAGTGTATAAGGGCCTAAATTGAATAATGATTTTTGATTTTTGATTTTTGATTTTTGATTTTTGATACAATCAAACCTTCTAGGAAACTTTGTATGAAACGTTATATTGCGCTAACCAATTTGACAAAATCAATAATAACGCGAGCGAAGCCGCATGTAAGAATTGCTCGTTTAATAATATATATGTGTATAGATAAATGACATAGTTGTAAAATATCTCGCATTTTAATTTTAACTCTAATGGTTACAAATAAAGTTTAGTATACGAAAAGCAACTTTTAAAGGTTTAATTCGGTCTATGTTCGATTGGCTTATAATTTGTTCTTTTTCAATATTATATAATAATAATAAAAATAAGTTCGAACTGACTGTGCAGATATAGTTTGCATTAAGAATATCATAGCAAATGTTTCGATTTTACTTTACTCACGTAGTTTTAATATCATTTTTTTCCAATAAACTTTAATATCTCAAAGTTATATTTTTTCATGGAACAGACATTGATTTGATAAAAACTACAATCTCAATTAAATCGTGCATTTTAAACGAACTCGGTCGACACTTTCATAGTTATGTATGAATCAGTGGTTTATACCCCTGTGGATAGATGCAGTCGCAACTCGCTGTAATCATTTTAAACGAACTCGGTCGACACTTTCATAGTTAAGTATGAATCAGTGGTTTATACCCCTGTGGATAGATGCAGTCGCAAGTCGCTGTAATCATTTTAAACGAACTCGGTCGACACTTTCATAGTTAAGTATGAATCAGTGGTTTATACCCCTGTGGATAGAGATGCAGTCGCAAGTCGCTGTAATCATTTTAAACGAACTCGGTCGACACTTTCATAGTTAAGTATGAATCAGTGGTTTATACCCCTGTGGATAGATGCAGTCGCAAGTCGCTGTAATCATTTTAAACGAACTCGGTCGACACTTTCATAGTTAAGTATGAATCAGTGGTTTATACCCCTGTGGATAGATGCAGTCGCAAGTCGCTGTAATCATTTTAAACGAACTCGGTCGACACTTTCATAGTTAAGTATGAATCAGTGGTTTATACCCCTGTGGATAGATGCAGTCGCAAGTCGCTGTAATCATTTTAAACGAACTCGGTCGACACTTTCATAGTTAAGTATGAATCAGTGGTTTATACCCCTGTGGATAGATGCAGTCGCAAGTCGCTGTAATCATTTTAAACGAACTCGGTTGACACTTTCATAGTTAAGTATGAATCAGTGGTTTATACCCCTGTGGATAGATGCAGTCGCAAGTCGCTGTAATCATTTTAAACGAACTCGGTCGACACTTTCATAGTTAAGTATGAATCAGTGGTTTATACCCCTGTGGATAGATGCAGTCTCAAGTCGCTGTAATCATTTTAGGTACTTTATATTTCAATATTTTGCAACGGCTTCGAATTCTGTAGCAGAAAATTAAATTGTAAAATTAAAGGGAATCATGACATACTTCACAAATTATATAAATAAAATATAAAATACAATACTTTATATAAGTTTAACTTTAAAATCATAACCAAAGTGTACTCACTTAACGATGTAGAGGTCTAAAGTATGTGATTCGATTTGTTTATATACATCCCTTAATAAAACTTTATTATAAAAATATGTAAAGAATATAAAGTTACAGATTTGCTAAACTTTTACATACATTTGTACATTGAGAAACTTCGCTGAATTTTATTATATCTATAGATGTTTTTTTCTTCTTTATAAATTTCCCATAGGATTGATTTCATATGGATATCAGCAGATAAATTGGTCATAAACGGTACCACACGGAGCACAGTAGTGACTGGTTCTTAACTGTTTAAAATATACGAAAAATGATTCTACTATTTATTTATCTTAGTGAAAACACAATAATATACTATTGTTTATTCAAATAATAGATATCACTTTGGTATTCCGTTTCGCGTTATGCGAACAATCGCTAGGTGTATGGAAAGATTTCTGGTCGGTTTAGCGACACTATGACTCAAATTAGTAATCATGACAGTTCCCAACTTAAAAAACCTCGATGATCATCAATACTCACCTCCACCACTCTGAAAAGTCAAGCTCATGGCAGGAATTCGAACTCAAGTCTTTTGACGCGACGTCCCTAAACGCTACCTCTAAGTTAGCATCGCTTCGATGCTCTATTTGATATAATGATTTCTAATGCTCGTCTGACAAGCTACCTTCATTATAAAATTCTTCAAAGTGTGTGTTCTTAATCCTTCTCCGAAATGTCTTGACCGATTTTGACCTTTTTGTGAGAATCATCTCTGTGCCTTTTATTATCAATAGGTTGTAGGCATCCAATTTCTTTATCTAAATAAAGGACAAGTTACAACAACAAATTCTCAGTACTTTATAAACAAGTGAATAAACGTTTGTTGAAAGAATAAATACAAAAGTAACAAGTTGAACCTCGGTTATGTTTCTTTATAACCGTACAACACAAATAAAAGTTGAGTTCTTTCTCATGTCAGACGGTATGCGGTGGCTAGGCCGGCGCGACAGCCTAATTCTGAGAACCGAACCGGCTATACTACAATATCACTCACTTCATTATTCTACAGAGTACGAATTTTAATTAAAAAAAAATGTCCGATATTATTTTCACCACAAATTCTGCTATGAATAATATATCATCGTTTTTCAAACTATTATACCCTACAAATCTTTTTTATGGAGACACAGATCTACTGTCCGACCGATACAACCTATCTACGCAACTCTGACTATAAGCTAGAGGAAAACTTCAAGCTAAAGCCAGGTATGTGTGTATGTATGGTCGGAAGTGTTTTGTCGCCATAATTATTGTAATTATACAATTAACTCGCTATTACGGCACGGCTATTTTCGTTTCTCTTATTCACAAACAAATGTTAACAATAAAAAAAAACATGCGTGCGTACAAAGTACACATGTCAGAAGTGAAACTTCTTTTTTTTTTTTTTTTTTTTTTTCGAAAGGACCTACACTGTTAGCCTTAGGGGCTTTTACAGCTTCACCTGAACTAGTGGGGCGAGCGCGGAAGGCGCTCAAACCCGCGGGGCAACTCGCACAAGGGTGTCACTAGTGACCGAACCTCGGCTTGGGCTGTTGCCGAATCGCGTATGAGAGAAAACGAACGCGGTACTATCTATTATGAGAGAACGTTATAGTAATAAGAAATAAAAGAATAAAAGACCACGGGCGGTCCCTCACAGAACCGTGTACGTACTGTGTGAGTGTGCACGAATGTGACATGCAGTGTAATGATGTGGGTTCAGTGAGTGTGGAGTGTCACTGTATCGCGCGAGCGGGTTAGCTTGAGGGCTCCATTCCGAAGGATCGACCTAGGCTCGAGCGTCCGCAGAAGGGGGCCGCGGCGGGTGTGCGGGAGCGAAGTTAACCGCCCGCCCTCGGCGGCGAGGACGACGGTTTCGCGGTCTAGTGCGCGCGTATGCGCGATTCGGAATAGAGACGGACGGAAAAGACGCGGTATGTCGCGTGAATTTATCCGGCGGATCGAGGAAGATGTGACGAGGGCGGCGTTTGTATCCGCTATCGTTCGGGTTCGGATCGTATTTCACAGAATTCACTACTAGAGGATTCGGATGTGCCTCCGCTCTCTCGAAGTGAGTCTTGGTGAGGTCACGAATGTATGCCCTAATAGAGGGCATTTCGAGGTCTTTGTGCAGATCAACATCTCGTACGTACCAGGGGGCTCCGGTAATCGCACGCAGATATTTGTTCTGCAACACTTGCAGAGGTCTGAGAGTGGGTTTCGAGGCACGAGCAAAGGCTGGACAGCCGTATGTTAGGATCGGACGGATACATGTCTTGTATAAAGTAAGCTTACAGCTCAGTGACATTTTACTTTTCGAATTATAAAGAGGGCGAAGGTGGACTAAGGCTATAGTAGCTTTTCTTTTCACCCTCTTGATATGGGAGCTGAAAATGAGCTTCGAATCTAAATCGACACCTAAGTACCTGACCACTGAGGCCCAGGGAATATCTCTCGAATAAAGTTTGAGAGGAGCGTATGAAGGAATTCTACTTTTCCGAATAGGATCGAACATAACGGCGGCACTCTTTTCCGGGTTAAGTGCGATACACCATTTATTACACCAGTCGCCAAAAGTGACTACAGCTCTTTGGACATAACTGATGAGTTTGACGTGGTTCCTAAGACTACCGAATATGACTGTATCATCAGCGTAAAATCCGAACTGAATTCCTTTTTCGAGGGAGGAGATATCGCTGATGAACAGGTTAAAAAGCAGAGGCGCCAGGATAGAACCTTGGGGAACTCCCGCTCTTATCGGGTGTGGAGATGAGAGTGCTCCTTCTACTCGATAGCAGAAGGAGCGCTCGGAGAGATAATTGAGTAGTATCCGGACTAGATTGTCCGGAATTTCTGCTTGATTGAGCTTATATATAAGCCCCGAGTGCCAAACCTTATCGAATGCTTTGGCTACATCAAAGAAAATTGCAAGGGTGCGATATGGAGATTTTTCAAAACCAGGGATATTGAATTTAGAGAGGACGTGCTCCGTGAGGCGGAGTACTTGGTCCGTGCATGAGTGTCTGGCTCTAAAGCCAAACTGCGCATCAGGTAGGATCTTTTTGCTGGTTACAACGGACTCGAGACGACTCAGAAGGAGTCTCTCATAGATTTTACCTAAAGTGTTTAGGAGGCTGATAGGTCTGTAACTATCAGGAGAATTTGACTCTTTCCCTGGTTTGTGAATACCTATGACATGTGCCCTTTTCCATACTGCTGGAAAATGACAATGTGACATGGCCGCATTGAAGATGCAGACCAGAAGAGCAATCAGCTGGTCAGGAAGACGTTTGAGGACTTCATTCCTGATGCCGTCTGGACCTGGAGATTTCCTTAGCTTGAGGCTTTTGATCACCGCCCGGACTTCGTCCGTTGAGATGGGGGATCCAGCGGAGCCGCAGGAGGAGATAACAGGAATGATTTTACTGAGGACTCGACCATGCTCATATGAATAGGGTCTGAGCCTTGATTTGGGGAACACTGCGCTTCTAACGAGTCGGCGAGACATTCCGCCTTTTCGTCGCAGTCAAAAGCGGGAGGTATCCCGGGGCCTCTGCTTAGAGGGGGCATCGGAGTGTGATTGTTAGCCTTCAAGGCCTTAATGACCTTCCAGTAGGCAAGGTGAGTTGGTTCAAGCTCTCCTAAGAAAGCGTCCCACCTGCTGCTACGGATTTCGGCCATGCGAGCTTTCACCTCTCTCTGGAGGGCTCGAAGACGGGAGCGATTATCCTCAGAAGGATAAGAGTCATGCGCACGCATCGCCGCATTCTTTTCCGTGATCAAAGCCCGCATGTCGGGAGGGAGTATAAAACGGCGATCATTCGCCGCTTTCACCTCTTTCGAGGTCACCCTCACGGCAGATTGCAGGTGTTCAACCAGGGAATCGATCGCAAGGTCAGCATCCGCAGCGGTCTCTACTACGTTCGGGATCTTATCCAGACTTGGTGACGAAGGGTTATCGATAAGATACCTGCGTAGCCTCGCGTAATCAGCCACTTGGACGGAGGAGGGGCCGGAATCATCGGGCTGACCTAACTGTAAAATGATCGGACGATGGTCTGAGAGAAGTTCGCTCACAACTCTTATGTCACGAACAGGAAGTGCGATTCCCTTGAGGAGGGCTACATCTAGTACGGACGGGCGAGTGTTGCTTCGAATAGCGTAGTGAGTTGGCTCAGAGGGAGCTACTACATCGAAAGAAAGCTCACTCTCAAGCTCTGCAAGAATAGTACCATTTCGAGAAGTGTATGAACTATTATACATTTCGTGACCACTGTTAAGGTCGCCGGCGATAATCACTGAGTTACCTAGCGAAAATAGAGTAGCGAGATCCTTTTTCGTGAGGCGTTTACTCGGGCTTAAATAAGCGGAGACTATGTAAATCGAGGGATGTCCTGACATACCTATCCTACAAATCGAGACTTCGATGTTATCGAGTTTAGGAGGATCTATTGGAGTACAATAGAGAGATTTTTTATAGTATATCATCGTCCCTCCACCGCTGGTGTATGTACGATCATTTCTTACTATAGAGTAGTTTGCGATTCTCGGATCGCGTGTACTAGGTTTTAGAAATGTTTCTTGGATAAGAAACACATCCACCTGGTGGTCTTGAAGATACTTAGCCACCAGGTCGCGTTGGTTTCCAAAGTTAAATGCATTATAAAAGGATAAAGTCAAACCGCGGGGCTTGATTTTATCCATCTAACTATAGACTACGTAAAATTAACAAAAAAAAACTAAAAAACTAAGTTTTTATTTGGAATTTGATTGATAGAAACATTGCAGTGAAGCTGCAACGTTTGGGAACGATGAGATAATTCCCATCTGTTTCAGCGGGTCCGAGGTGCGTTTAATCGCGTCGTTGAACGCGATGATTTCACTCAGACTGAGCTTCCTCAGGATTTGCTCGAGAGTGATAAAATTACCCCCTTGGAAAAGATCCTCCGGGAGCTTATGCTCCTGAGCTGGAGCGGAGGCCTTTTGCGGCTTAGGTTTCTGGGCCCACGCCGTCTGAGGGACGCGTGCGGGCTTGGAGGGTTCAGGTGCATATGCACCAGAGGAGGTTTAAAGCTGAGGATACGCCTCAGCAGACATAAGCGGTGGGGGCTGGGGCCGGGGGGCCGCAGTGGGAGCCCGGCGAGTTGGTCTCGGGTGGCGCGGGCGCCTCGTACGAGGCGCACACTCACACCCGCGGTAATTGGCGGGGTGCCCTGCTTTTTTGCAGAGCACACAGCTGGGCGGAGCAGCTGTCTCAGGGGTGCGCGTGCACTCCTTGGTGGAATGGTCCCCTAGGCACTTAACGCACCGGGGGCGAAGGTGGCATCCGCTCGCTGAGTGACCATAATTTTGGCAGTTATGGCACTGCGATGGGATGTGAGATTTGCGGGGGGGCTCAACAGCGACCCCGGATAGTCCGCAGACAGACTTGAGGGAAAATATAGCTTTCCCTTCAGGTGTGCGGTCCAGGAGGACCGTGACCATATCGTATGGCCTTTTGGATTGCCTGTGATACATGCGGAAAACTTCCCGCACCGGGAATCCTTGAGCTCGCAGGGAAGCTGCGACCTCAGGAAGAGGGAGTTCCTTGGGAACTCGCCTAATGACTACTCGAAGGAGGCGTTCCTCCTCGAGTGTATATGTGTAGTAGGGCTGTTTGGCGGCGGTGAGAAATTCCGTCAGTTTTCTATGCATTTCGGAATTTTGCACTTTAATTTGAATGCCCGCGGGGGTGCTTGTCGCGTGCGTGAAGTTAATGCTCCGTGAGTGAAGCTCAGCGGAGATTCGGGTCCAGGCGGATTTGTCCTGCATAATTACCGGCGGAGGAGCGCGTAGCTTCGGCTGAGCCTGGCCAGCCGCGCCCCAGGGGCCGGAATCGGGGGCGCGAGTCGCGGGCGCGGGTGCGGCATGTGACGCGGGCGCTACGCGGACGCTACGCGGGCGCTACGCGGGGCGCGGGAGCCTTTTTAGGGCGGCTCTCACCATCAGGGCTTAGATATACCCTACTGGAGTCAGATTCTGACTCCTGGGGAGATCGGAACGCGGAGATGGAGGGTGCGGGGGTGACCGCACGACTGCCCTCACCATCAGGGATGGCGTAGCGCTTTCCAGCACCCGAGTCAGAGTCCGGGCGCTTTGTGCGTTTGCGCTTTGTGCGTCTAGCGCGAGATTGAACGACCTCGAAGTCGTTTTCGGTTAGTGTGCTCCCTTCGGAGCTGAGTTGATCGCCCTCCATACTGATCGGGCTCGCGCACGATGCACGCGAGACCGGCCTTACGCATGGATGGCGATCGTTGCTGTCTTCCGGTGACAGCGGCGAGAACATATTGTTCAGCTGAATGGAACACGCGACGCCGGTCGGTGCTTCCGGCGCGCTCGTGTTTACTCGGGCTGGGAGTGGTCGTAGCGCGTACGACGACATATTTTCAAAATCACCCCTAGTGGATGATGATGGCTTTGGGGTAGCGGACCTAACCGGAATCGTGGCAGGAGCAGAAGGCTCGACTGCCACGGTCGATTTCGTGGGCCCTACCATGGCGCGCATCGAATTGTCCGATGCGTTTATATTTTTGGGCGGTTTTCTCACTTGGGGTTGCATAGGGTGCATCTCCCTGTATGCCCTATACAGCTCCGGATGATTCTTAAGGAATCGGGACATGTGCTCATAATCCTCCCTATCCTTGGCTACTAAAGCCATTTTGATGGTGGGTTGGAGAGTGGATAAAATAAATAAGACAATAAAATAATATAAAAGTAAATAATAAATTCAGACAGGGAAATTATATATATATAATACTAAATATTAATATAGATAAATAAATAAATGAGTTAACCTCCCTACCTGATGGATAGGGGGGCGGGGAGGTAAAAGGAAAATTGAATATATAATGATGAAGGTGATTTTACTTAAAATATATAAAAATGACTTTTTTTATATATATATATACATATATATATATATACTTTTTTATTAATTTGTAAAGACCTCCCTGCCGGAAGGGCAGGGGGGCGCGGCTGGTGAGAGTTTTGACAAACAATCCCGGGCTTGTCAAAACAACATCGGATTATGTCCACTGCACGTGCAAAAATAACATAAAAGAAAGACAAAAAAGAACAATGAACAATATCTGGGGCCTAGCCCGCAATAAAAAGCTTAGGATAATTAAAATTTTACCTTTTATGGCGGCCGGTGACCGGCGAAATTACAGTGGCGGCACTATAAACACTGCACTGATTCACAATAACTAACCAATATTTGGGAATTACACTAAACACCGAGACAATAAGAACTTTAACACAATACCCAAACAATATGGTTGGGATTTAACAGAATTAATTTCTGTACCGCGAACTGGCAGCAATAAACGGATTACTGCCGACGAAACGAATAAAAATACAAAAGAACAAAGGGCGGCGCAGCAAGGCGCAGCGATCAAGAGAACAGCGAGAGCTTACGGACACGTCCGTTCGCAACCGCGTATCTGACCCGAATCCAGTGAAACTTCTTTGGCGAACTAATTTATAAATCTTGTTCGCTCTGTCTCACTTTTTCTCTCAATCTTTCTCACTCGCTTGCTCCCTACTCTCACTCCACGGCTAGTTGCTCATGCTACGTTCGCCCTGTCTTACTCTCTCTCAATCAGTCTCGATCACTCTCTCTCTCTTTTCCGACACTTCCGTTGCATACCGGCGTGACGTTTCATCTGTAAAAATTTTACCCTCATCCGCCTAAAGAAGTTTCACTTCAAAAAAAAAAAAACATGCGTGCGTACAAAGTACACATGTCAGAAGTGAAACTTCTTTGGCGAACTAATTTATAAATCTTGTTCGCTCTGTCTCACTTTTTCTCTCAATCTTTCTCACTCGCTTGCTCCCTACTCTCACTCCACGGCTAGTTGCTCATGCTACGTTCGCCCTGTCTTACTCTCTCTCAATCGGTCTCGATCACTCTCTCTCTCTTTTCCGACACTTCCGTTGCATACCGGCGTGACGTTTCATCTGTAAAAATTTTACCCTCATGCGCCTAAAGAAGTTTCACTTCAAAAACGGAGGCGTGAAGAGGTCTTTAAATAGTCCAGCATGACAGCGGTGATTGACAATGAGTTTTGGTTTAATATCGGTCGCCGCTGATTTGGGGCAAACTTCATTGACAGATATTTTGTTGAAAAATAAGCATTCCTAAATATATTATTTCTTAGAAAATATAAACAACTACAAATAATGTAATTAAAATAACCTTGCATATATGGAACCCGGGTGTTCCGGGGCGCCGTATTGGGAGATGAGGAAACGATGTTTTCATTACACCCTCATATGGAAGCGGAATTCGAAATCTTTCCGGTGTATTGTTTTTTAACGTTTCAATTCGTTTGTGATTTTATTCGAACGCGGTATGAATTTTTTTTAGGGTATTCTCTCTGAGAGACAATATTTTTTTTTCCCCAATTTTGTGTGGAACAAGAAGGCGTGCATTGCCTCTAGCAGGCCTAACAGCGCCTGGCTGTTTTAAATCTGCCAAATGGAACGCATACCCATCGGTCAAAGTTGTAGCCATATGGACACTTTGCAGAACTACATTTCTAATATATTTGCAAAACTCGACAATAAGTGTTCCAACCGTGAATTAATAGTTTTGGTATATTATATATACATATATATATATATATATATATATATATATATATATATATATATATAAGTTATAACTTTAGTTACAAATGAAAATGCGCATTATTCATCTTGATTACATGGCAAAAGCGGCGAATCACATCTTTCGGTGTTATTTATGTGCACATCATTGTTTTTATAACTAAAGTCAGCAAACACTCGGTTGGAACGAAGTTTCTTTCGTATTATATTATTATTGATAAATGTACTATCTGATTGGTCAGCGAATTGCATATAAAAAAAACCGATATTTTATTCTTTTTTATTTATGTATAGGCAACGACAAAACAGTTCAGTAGATTTTTGCCTAATTTGTTTATCAACCGATTTTGTTCTTATCTATATTTATACATATATTAATACTGTGACTTAGTGTACATACAATATTAAAAAAGGGGTTTATACTTCTATCGATGTTCTATCATCTATAGCTAGAAAATATTTTTTTTTATAATTTTCGTAGGCCGGATTTGATTTTATTTTCCCAGCATATTTGTTCTCTTGATCCTGAATATATACCTAATAGAAAATAATTATATGTAATTTCATGGCATGTAAAGATATGAGCTGTAGAAAACTGAAGAAAAAAAGTCAAAGTTTATGTGTATTTCATATGGAAAATCATTGCACGCTTTATGGAACGCTGCCTGCTTATATATGCTCAATATATAACTTTAAATAAGATGTATATACACTCAGATAAATATTATAACATTTATTAAACAGTATAACAATACATTTTTAGGAAATTATTGAAAGTAGATTTATATTTTTCATGCCTGGGAGGATATCATCGCCAATCCCACCAACGAATCGTAGCTCAGGGTTACAAGCTTTACTTAATTTATTAATGAATTATGCTTGCGTTACAAAAAATACTATTAAAATATGGGAGGAAAACAAAATAAAAAACTACTTTTCTTAATTTAACTTGTTACAATATTATTTTATGTATCGCAAACTCATTTAATGTTCCGTTAATACAAAAAGAAATGAATAGAAACATTTGAATTCTGAACATAAAATGTGCTCTGTAAGGAGTGGACTTTAAAATTGTATATATATTAGTAAGTTAGCATATAACATACTAAATAAAATAAGTCTAAATTATGTAATAAAAAAGAACAGGATGGAGCGAGAGACCAACTTAATTTGGTAATATAAAACTTTTTGACTTATCTGGGTCAAAGATTAATGATTACAAAACGTTTAACAATGTAAGGTGACAAAATAAAGGCAAAAGCAGGAAAGTAATATTTAAACAATTATAATTAAACCTTAATAAATTGTTATTTAATGACTATTTTATTCTCTACACGCCGCGCTATTAAGACGTTTGATTATAAGCTACTCAACTATTAATAAACAAATGCGCCAATATTTAGCCTAATATTGTTTTTTATATAAAATCACTATATACAATAGTAAGAAAATCAAATACTTAGTAAGGTTCACACAGTCAAATACAGATTGCATCTTAAGACTCCTCCCAGGCCTCCAATATATGAGTTATGAGCGTTGCACCCGCGTCAGTTGGTAGTGTGTCACAAACACAATGCATATGGTGGTATGAATGCATAACAATTATTTGTTTCATACTTCATCATTGAAAATTTATAGGAAGTTTGCAAAGCTAGAACACATAATTGGTTAAATACACCAGATACCACAAAAAATTTGTATTCTCTATATGTGACTCCATAAGAGTTCTTTAAAGTTATCCTGTAATAAAAAATAAATTCATTAAAACTATAGGAACCAATAACGGATATTTGAAATAATAAATAATAGTTACTGTTATATTTCAACAACTGTTATTATAAGTTAGTGTAAAAATCTTCTATTAAATAGTTTACTGTTTAGTATCGAACAGTTATTATAATAAATGCAAAGATAGTTATCATATGCGAGCTTTCGAAACGTCGTGATCTGTAAGCGGAAAAAGCGAAGCATCCTAATCGCGAGCGTTTCGCTGAAACTGGTTGTGATAAATAAAACAATAGAGTGTCGCGTGCGAGAGTATAAAATGGCAATCGCGAAACCAATTTGTTTACGCAAATTCTGCAGCAGGGAGAAATGCTTCGTGCGCCGGCCACGTAAATGCTTCACCGACTCCGTCGACAAAATAACGACATTGAACGCGCTTTTCCCTGCCGTCTCCATAAATCGCACTATTGTAAGTTGGTGCCTAGAACTAAGCATAATTAACAGCTATAAATTCGCTAAACATGTTTAATTTTTAAATATTATATAAGCATATTAACATGCATTAAAATAAGATTAAACGAGTTAAAAACTTTCTGTGAATTTACCAATTTAATTTGAGTACTAAAACTCCAATAATGTAACTCAAGGTGTAAAAAAAAATACCTAAAATATTCTTTACATCGCGTGCGCTGCGAAAACTACCTAATACGATTTTCATATTGAAAGTCGATATTTAGATGTATCTGCTTAAGGAATTGAAAATCACGGGTCTAAAGATATCACCGACGGCATATCTGTTTTCTGAAACTAATTTCCCGGTGAGCAAGATACTTGAAATTTGGACCATAGATCATAAGTAGATTCATAATAAAGTCATGTTGTGGTTATGGTGGGATTGGAAGTACATAGTTCATTATGAGCTTTTACTCCCGATCCATTGATTTGGATCTCTACTGCCAACAACTAATCAGAAAGTGGAAGTGGAAAGGAAGAAAAAAAGTTAAGAGTAAGTGGCCGTAATTTGGAAAAAGGGTATGGTTTTTCTTCACGGTAACGCTTGATAATCAAATTATATGTGATTTAATAATTTTGTAAGTTTAGTACCTTTGGGTTTTCTTTAGAGACGCTCGTTTTGTACATTGTGATAACTTTCTTATTTAAAACAAATAATAACAGAACTAGTGTTCTTATATCAATTGTGGTCAGCTAGTATTACTAATACAGTTTAAACAATAAGGTAAACCAATTAGAGGAAATGTGTGCACTGTCCCCGCTCTGATCTATATTAATTAATATTATAAATCGGAAGAATTTGTTTGTTTGAACGTACTAGAGGAAGGCTTTAGGCTATTTAACATCCCGCTAACGCTAAAACGGAAAAAAAACTATGTGCGGGTAACAAAATATTGTTAAGCTTCTTCTTTTTCGACGATCCATCAGAAGTCGTACATAAAAAACACAAAAGTCAATCATGGACTGGGATCGAACCTGCAAATTTTCGATCCATTAGCAAGTCTTACTACCACGAGGCCGTTGCCGAATCGCGTAGGAGAAAATCGAACGCGGTACTAGCTATTAATAAAAATCGAAATACCTATCGAAAGCGTACATAAGTTTTTGTACTTTTTTTTTACTATTTTTTATATATTCAAAATCGAATTAAATGAAAATCGTTTATCATAACATGATTCAAAAAACTAATATTCATCTTCCTCATATTTTTTTAATTATGTCAGTGTTACTCAGAACGGAAGTATCTTGCAAATCTTCAAGGCTCATATAACGCTTTATGACACTTTAGGAACTTAAATAAATTCTGGAGAAGTTTTTGATGGTTAAACAAATTGTTATCTTTACCCCCGCGGACCGCCGCCGGGAGCCCCCCACCGACTCCGACGCGCTACGTCTGCCCACCACACAACCACCCCCCTTCCCATATCAAATAGCTCAACAATGATAATATATACTAATATATAATACTTTCCCAAACATAAATGTAAAATTGTTACAATTTATTAGGAATTTAATTGAAAATGTTCGGAAAAATATTCGATTTATATGGTGTTAAATGATATAAAATGGTGTTATAATGTTAAATAAGTTTTGATATGTATGAAATAATAATATATATCGATTAATTTCATTGTCTATTATTAAAATGTAAATTGAATAATTAATAAATTGGAATATTAGCATAATAAAAATAATGTCGTAATTAATATACAACTGGTGTGTACGAGTTACAAATTATTTGCAAGAGGAAGTGACATAAACCAGCATACTTATCTTTCTTTCGTTTATTGTTTTTTATTACTTTAGGAGGCTCTTTTATTTTATTCATAAGAGTGTTTGCTTTGTTACTTAAGGCAAAAATATCATGTGTATTTGCATAAAGATTTACTTCTAAATTATTTTTGTTTTTTGGAAGATTATTATCATTATGTACAGTTTTTGCTTCTTTATCCTTAGTATTACATTTTAGTAATTTCTTGCTATTTTTTAGATTTTCTTGTCTTTCTTCACTAACGATTATCAATATTTGATCTCTCGATGATTAGTTGAAATCGATGATGAACAAATCGCATTTAAAGTGCAATTATGTTGAATAACATATAATAATAAGTTTATTTTATTTCTGTTTTGGTTCCATCCATTATTTCACGGTATCTATAATAGTAAAAATTATTAATTACAAATATGATATTAATAATATGAAAATTTTAATATAATTTATATTTGAACTGCCCAGAAACATTAAGCAATTTCAACTCATTAAAAATTCAAGATCTCACATCAAACAACATAAAACTAATAATAGTGGACAGCACTTACTTCGGTAGCATCTTCGGTTGCTTTGTACGTAACTTCAGCGGACCAATTAGACATAAGTTTCGTCACTATCATCGTTCATCATGGAATAGCTATTAATTTAAGATCCGCGTATAATCGTATGCTAATTGATTACATTCACGTTTGAATTATTAAATACGTTAGTCTATGCTTAAAAAATTACACAGTAGCGGTTACTGACATAGGATTTTAAAATTTTGATTTGCAGATTGATAATTTTTAATAGTTATAAGTATAGTCATTATAAAGGTTAAATTTCTTTCCGATGCTATAGTAACTTTGAGAGCCAGTCCCTCCTATAAAGGCCGGAAACCTCTGGTGTCTTGGGTTTTTTGCCATAATCTCACCTGGTCTTAAGTGACGATACGGCCCAAGTGGCAGGTTTTACAACTTGAGGGTGGTAGCTAGCCAGGCGGGCGTTTGAAAAAGCCCTACCACCATGCAAAGTCATATGGCCTATATACCCCGTGAATGTTGCTATCATATTTATTAACATTTTTTTTATTTACAGTATATTAAAAAAATGCATCGTAGCAACTGTTTATGTTTTAATTTAATATGCTAAATCTATACTATATACACACATACCTGGGCCGTATCGTCACTTAAGATCAGGTGAGATCGTGGACATAACGCTAAACTTAAAGTATAAAAAAAATGTTCAGTCGTCTTTGTCTTACTAGTTGGATCATGGGTCGGCGTCGAGAAAACGAAAATTTTTAAGAATTTTTAATTTCAACTTTATATGAGATCAGAGAAATTATTTTCTTATCTACAGAATAAAACTTGCGTCACCTGTTGGTACAGTCCTCAAAACCGCCTACGGTCAGTACACAGAATCTCTTTATTTAAAATTAGAATTTATAAAATTTTATTGGTATATTTTGACAGTGTTCATAATTCACGATGCTTTGTAAGTTTAAAATAACAGCATTAGATAGAGAAGGTAAACATTTAAGGCGAAATAAACATAAAGTTGAATTACGCGGACAAGAAATTAATTTCAGTGACAATATTCTACAACATTGTTGTAAGCTTCAGCTTTCGGTGAAGGAAAACATCGTGAGGAAACCATAGAATGGTCGTCCGGCTTTTTCTAATGCCCATCTGGCTAGCTACCACCCTCAAGTTGGGGGAAATACCCTCTTATGATTAGCCAGTAAAAAAAACAGCCTTCTAAACACAGTATTAATCGATTAACTAAAAGATGTTGTTAGACCATATAAGTAAAACGGATAAAAATAATAGTTATAAAAACAAGTCTGTAACAAACAACACTGTTGGGTTTGTTACCTGGAATATAAGATATAAGATATGGCTCACAGATATGGGGTCCCTGCTATGACAAATATATTGAATGCATTGAAAATTTTGAATAATTTTTACCTGATAGTGATTAATATGATAATAGGTGATATATATATATATTACTGATGAAACTATGCACAAAATTGAAGTGGCAAAGATTCATGAATATCGGCATGTCATTAAATTACAATATCCAGTTAAAGTTTTATTAGAGTTCGCGACTTTAGAAAGAAAATCACTGCAGACTGAGAATTCACCAAAACTTCATTTGCTGCCGTAGTAGTATAAGTTTTCGTGGCCCAAACCTTCAGTTAAGAAACATTTTTGATGTAATAATTATAGTATTTTTTTATTTATTTATTTCAGAATACATCGAAGTGAAAGTGGAAGGACACGCGCAATAAATTGCAATAAATGTAATCTTATGTAATTTAAAATATATGGGACCCTACAAAGTGAAGGAGTCACAGAAACTTGCATTAAAATGTTACACGGATTGAAAACCAAGCGCGGCCATCGAATAATTTGGAATACTTCAGCGGTCGTTCATTCCTAGAAATTATATGTTTACAAATGATATAGCGCGGGCAACGCTGTGGGGCAAACACTAGCTGTAAAAGTATGACGTCACAAGCCTCTTAGGGTTGTAGGTATGGCCAGTTGATCTGTCAGTGAGATATGTATCAAGTGTATAGCCGATATGAGAAGTTAGTTTCGATTATAAAAATGTTATCCTTTGCGTGACATGTTTTAAAGTTTTAAAGTAAATAAAAAACTATTTTCATTTCTTGCACGATAATTCTGATTTCTCGATTATTGTATTATGGGTTTTTTTTTTAATTTTGATTGGTAGTTCCTAAGATTAGCGCGTTCAAACATTAAACAGCATGAACAAACATACATTTTTAAATACACACATTTTTACATATATCGAAAATTAGTGCTGCAGTATCTACCGTAAGGTTATTCTGTAGCGATAAGATCGTTAGGAAAACACAAAGTTCTGTATACGTTACCATTAAAAAAGTATAATGATTAAAAAAAAGATATTTGATAACTATTGAATTTTCCATCATGACTTTACTTCACCTGATAGTAAGTTTAGTATGATCCATGAACAATATTGACTGGCCATAAAGGAAAATTGCTTCCGGCAGTCATAACTGTCATTCCGGCTGCTAAATACTTCAAATACACGACTTCTTCCTCTTCATAGCCCATATTCCACCTAGGTAAGGTCATAGAAGAGAAGTTTGCCGCAGCTGACTGAGCAGGACAAAAGTTTTTAAAATAATAGTAAGAACGGACCACTAAATAGAAAGTAAATTATTTTTATTATGGGAACATGGTTAAAGTAATCAGATAACAGATTAAAATGGAAAGGGCCAAAATCTACAGTGTAGAAAATAATATTATAAATTAAATTAAAAATAACAGATTATTCAACGTCGCTAAAACTGAAAGTTCGATGTTATTGAACATTAGTAACTCGGTTCGAGCAGATAAAAACTTTTTTTTCTTTTTTTTAAGCATTCTTAGAGTCGCGGACTACAAAAATTACAAAAAAAAAATTAGACACAACTGACACGAAACTGTCTGTAAAGATACTCTGATTTTTTTTATTTCTCTGCAAAATATGCCCTTTTCTTGTTGTGGACCTGACAAAACATGTACATGGATTGCATAAATTAAGCGGTGACGATTTTGAATAAATATTAAAAATAAAAACCATTTGTTGTATCTTAGTGCTTGGAATGAGTTGATATTGAATGTAAATGTTGTAACTACACAGGTTTAGGGATCTAGATGGTGTTATTCAGCAAGATTTCCATCTCACTGATGTGTCTCGTTGCAAATTTGGAAACTACCAGTTGGATTTCAAAAAGTATTGTATGTATTTGATAAAGCAATAATTGAGGGCGGCATCAGACTATTTAACATCACGCTACCACCAATAGGTGCATAGCTGTATTAAAAAAAAGTTACAAAAATGTCGCGGTATATAAAAACGGTTGCAAAAATTCAAACCCACTTCTAAATATATGCGTGTATGTAACGTCAGCGATTTTTAATGCAAATATACTATTTTTTTCTAACAGTTAATTGTACTAGAGCAAATAAATTATAATTAATAGCACGATATCTTACATAAAACCTTTTTAATAAGCAAGTGTGTAAACTGAATCACTTGCAATGTTTTAGATTTAATACTTTGTTATCGAAACATAGGCCGAAAATATGCTTTTTTTGAAATTTTGTCTGTCTGTCTATCCCGTGGATCCTCTTTGCAACGGACAAATTAATGCAGTCATGTTGTATATACTACAGTAATGTTAAAATGTATCAAAGTTTCGAATATCACTAGTGAAATAGCAGTGATATAACACTGAATATCAATCACCTTTATACTTAACATTTTTCTAATGAAATCGCTTTCATCTCTACTCACAAAGCACCCGTTACACGCAAACCAATTTTTTTTTTTTTCACGATAGTCCTAAATCGGTTCTAAATCTATTTAAAAAATCATGCCAAATCATAGCTCTTAATTTTAATTTTAATTCCTAAGAGAACTTCAACAAGACAGTCCTGCTCAAGGATCTAAAGTTTGACACTAGATATGGTAAGAAAACAAATCAAAATACAAATCAATGTTAAAATTAATATTCATAAAAAAAAACGTCTATGCTACTTAAAACTTATAATTAATTTATATATAAATTTAAAATCTCATATACTTTGAAGTGATGATAGCTCAATTGCCACTGTCTACTGATACTGAGCGCTTTTTTTTTTTTTTTTTTTTTTCGACTCGACATACGCTGTTAGCCGGAGGGGCTTTTACAGCTTGGCAGGACTTTTTGGGGCGAGTGCTTAGGGCACTCAGCCCAGAGGCAGCGAGCACAAGGGTGCCGTTTTGGCTGGCCCTTGGCATGGACTGCTGCCGGAAGAGAAAATATTATATAAAATAATAAGAGCTGGCCTACTGGAGTAGACCTTTAGATAAATTACTAATTTGTGAAATGTTAAAAATACTAATTGTTAAGAGAGGCAAGGAAGTCGGTGGAGTGGATTGTACTGTACTGTTTTAAGATTGAGTTATCGGTGTTGGATGGACGTAGTCTTCGCATTAAAACGCCCATGAACTGTATGAATCTGACTGTAACAGAGGAACCATTATTAAAAATTAAAAAGGCAAACAACTGGCAGGGCCACAGGTTTTTGGTCCCTTACAGAACCGTGTACTTAGCGTGTGGGTGTGCACGGTTGGTATGCAGTGTGATGTTGTATTCTTAGTGTTGTAGAGTGTCACTGTATCGCGCGAGCAGAGTCGCTCGAGGGTTCTTTTCCGGAGGATCGGACCTAGGCTCGAGCGTCTGCAGAGGGAGGCCGCGGCGGGTGTGCGGGAGTGAAATTAACCGTAAGGCCTCGGCGGCGAGACCTGCGGTTACGCGGGCGTGTGCGCGGACACGAACGGTTTGAAGAGACGGCAGGAAGGAGCGCGTTTTCCCTAGTGATGTCGTCTACGGGATCGGTGAAGCAGTTTCGTGGCCGGCGTGCGAACCAAACGGCTTGAAGATTTGCAGTATAGTTGACTGCTTCTACTATTTCGGGATTCGAATGAGCTTCGGCTTTTTCAAAGAATTTCTTGGTGAGTTCGCGTATGTAGGCGTATATGGAAGGGAGATTCATATCTTTGTGGAGATCTATGTTGCGGGCGTAAGGCGGGGCTTGGACCATTGTGCGAATGAATTTATTCTGGAAGACTTGAAGTTTTTCCAGGTTAGTTATTGCTGCATGGGCAAAGACTGGGCAGCTGTAAGTCAATATTGGGCGTATGCAGGTCTTATAGATTGTAAGCTTATGTCTGAGTGACATTTTGCTTTTCGAAGAAGTGAGATTACGTAGCAGGGCCGAGGCGTTGTTGGCCTTTTTGATTACGTAATCGATATGGTGGGTGAAGGTGAGGTGTTTGTCGAGTACTACGCCTAGGTATTTGGTTTTATTTACCCAGGCGATATCGACACCGAATAAGTGTAATGAGCCTTCGAGTGGCTTGAAGTTGTGGGGATCGAACATGATAGCCGAGCTTTTATCTGGATTTAATCCTATGCGCCATTTGAGACACCAGGATCCGAAGGCGAAGATGGCTTGTTGGACTCGATTTCTAAGATTGGCTCTTTGCCTTCCCGAGCTATATATGATTGTGTCGTCGGCGTAGAGGCCTACTTGAACATCATCGAAGATTGGGATGTCGCTGACATATAGATTAAATAGACAGGGCGCTAGAATGGAGCCTTGGGGGACTCCAGAGCGAATAGGATGGGGTGAGGAGAGAGCTCCGTCTACTTTGTAGCAGAAGGAGCGGTTAGATAGATATTGTATAACTAAGTGGACAAGTCTGTCCGGAACTTGGAACTGGTGGAGCTTATATATGAGTCCTTCGTGCCAGACCCTGTCGAAGGCTTTGGCGACATCGAAGAAAACAGCGAGAGTGCGTCTAGGAAGGCGTAGCTCCGTAAAGTTGCAGACTACGTGTTCCGTGAGGCGGAGAACTTGGTGGGTGCATGAATGTTTCGGCCGGAAGCCGAATTGCTGGTCCGGAAACAGATATTTGTCGGCTACGACGACTTGGAGGCGGTTTAAAATAATCCGCTCGTATATTTTGCCTAAGGTGTTTAGTAGGCTGATCGGACGGTAGCTCTCTGGGGAGCAGGCTTTTTTGCCTGGTTTCCGGATACCTATGACGGTGGCCCTTTTCCAGACGGCTGGAAAGTGGCAATGAGATATGGCCGCATTGAGGATGCAGACCAGAAGCGCTATGAGTTTGTCAGGAAGAAGCTTTAGGACTTCATTCCTGATACCATCAGGACCGGGAGGTTTCCTAGGTTTGAGTCCTTTAATTATTGAGAGGACTTCGTCGGTGGTGACCGGGTCTAGGAGTTCTGCTGGGGGGGTCTCCCTTATTGTGTGTATTGTTCGGGTGACCCTTTCCCAGTGCTCGGGATCTATGTCCTGATATTCGTAAGGGTTGGCGGAGCATTGTTCCTCTAGGGTGTTAGCGAGGAGCTCCGCTTTGTCTCTGCTCTCGAAAGCAGGGGGAAGAGTGGAGCCTCTGTCTAGTGGAGGTGTGGCTGAGGAGTAACTGCTCTTTTGTTTGCGGACGAGCTCCCAGAAGGCCAGGTGCGATGGCTTGAGGTCCTCCAGGAGGCTGTCCCATCTTTGAGAGCGAAATTCAGAGATATGAGATCTGACCTGTCTTTGTAGGGCGCGTAGCCGGACGCGGTTCTCTACTGTCGGATAGGCGTCGTGGGCGCGAGTCGCGGCGTTCTTCTCAGTGATCAGCCTCTGAATGTCGTCGGGGAGTATAAAGCGGCGATCGTTCGCCACTTTTACCTCTTTCGAGGTTTCCTCGACGGCATTCTGGAGGTGACTGACCAGGGAGTCGACCGCCAGATCGGCGTCGGCCGGCGAGTCTATCACGTCTGGAATCCTGTCAAGCTCGGGAGAGGAGATGTTAGTAGCCAAGTATTGCCTAAGTCTGGGATAATCGGCAACTTTGATGGGAGGCAGGTTATGCTCGTCGGGCTGGCCGAGGAGTAGAATTACTGGGCGATGGTCTAAATCGAGTTCGTGAGCGACTTCGGTGTGTCGCACCTGGAGGGCGACCCCTTTTAGGATAGCTATATCTAAAACTGAGGGTCGACAGTTGGTCTGAAAGTGTGTTGGCTCAGGAGGAGCTATCACATCGAAAGTTAGCTCGTGTTCCAAGCGGAAAAGTATTCTACCGTTGTCAGTGGTACGCGGGTTATTATAATAAATGTGCCCGGAGTTAAGATCGCCGACCACGATTACCGATTCACCGAGCGCGAAGAGCGCTTCCAGATCTGATTTGGCGAAGTTGTTGAAGTGTTTTCTTTGGCGAGAGGTACGCTGAAACGATGTGGATCGTGGGATGATCGGTCATGCCCACTCTGCATATAGATACCTCTAGGTTAGTGAGTTTAGGAGGTTCTATTCGCGTGCAATATAAAGATTTTTTGAAATATATGAGTGTGCCTCCGCCTCTTGCGCCGGTGCGATCGTCTCTTGTTATTTTGTAGTTTGCGATCGCAGGGGCGCGGGACTTCGGTTTAAGTAGTGTTTCCTGTACGAGGAACACGTCGATTTGCCGCTCCTTAAGGAAGCAGGCTACTAAGTCGCGTTGGGGAGTTAAGCTACTCGCGTTAAAAAAGGATAAAGAGAGGCCCCGGGGTCTAATTCTATCCTCCATTGCGAAATATAATTATGGGGAAGCGCGGGCAAGGTCTTGCACAGCACGTGCGAGGGCAGGGTAGGTGGCTACGGCCTTTAGTCGGTCTATTCCGACGGGAGAGCTGGCCATTTTGTCGAAGGCGATGATGTCTTCGACGTCAAAATCTTTAAGAATACCTGCGATCAGGGTTAGGCCTAGGAAGTCGAAGGACGGAGCTTCCGAGCTCGAAGGTACAACTCTAGGCGGTTGTACTTTGGCGGCCCACGCGGAAGGCGGGGCTTGTGATGGTGTGTGCGCGGTAGTGACTCGCGCTGGACTTGGCAGGCTCGGGAAGGCCTGGGTTGAGATGAGTGGTGGCGGGGCAGGGCGCGTTGACGCGGCGTGCGCTGGAGGAGCGCGCTGTGGGACGCGCGTGCGAGTGCGCCTAGTGCGTGGGGCGCATTCACACCCGCGATAGTTCGCGGGGTGACCGACCTTGCCGCATAAGACGCAGCTCGGTGGCTCTACCGTTTCCGGCATGCGGGGGCACTCCTTTGTGGAGTGATCTCCTAGACATTTAACACATCTCGGCTTGATGTGACAGTTTCTCGCCGAGTGTCCGTAAGATTGGCAGTTGTGACACTGCGTAGGGGCATGCTTTTTTATGCGGGATCTCTACGGATATGCCGGAGAGGCCGCAGACCGATTGGAGGTTGAAAATCTCCTTGCCTTCCTTGGAGCGGTCCAAGGTGACAAGGACGAGGTCGTAAACCTCATTTGTGAAGGAGTGGTACATTCGGTGTACCTCGTGCGCGGGTAAGTTTTGCTCCTTAAGGGAGGCAAGAATGACTTCCGTGGGAAGTTCTTTAGGGACGCGCCTGATTACTACGCGCAGAAGGCGCTCTTCTTCGGGCGTGTAAGTGAAGAATTGGAATTTTCCTTCGCGGAGGAATGTTGTAAGATTTTTGTAGTCCGCGATTGTGGGGACTTTAATTTGTATTCCGGATGGGGTGCTCCGGGCGTGTGTGTACCTGATTTTGGCGGTATTCAGCCGCGTGGAAATATTTAACCACGCTGCTTTGTCAGTTATTGTGACTGGGGGCGGTGGCCGCACCGCCCTTTCGGTGGGAGCTGCTGTTTGTGCAGCGTGAGTGTCGCGCGATGTGGGGACGCGGTTATTGCCGGCACGCATTGTTTTTGCGGCGGCTGGGGGTGTGGTTTCGGGTGATAACACCCGTTTATGTTTGGGCTTCGCCCTTGAGACTGTAATGAAATCCGTTTCGGGATTAGTTACCTCCATGTTGATTTCCGGAGTCGGATCCGGTGAGAGTGGCGAAAATGAGTTCGCCGTGGGTATCGGTCGGGGCGCGTAAGATATTTTTTCCTCGAACGGACGAGGCGTGGGTGCGGCGGTGGGGGTCGCTGAGGGCGACTGGGTCCGCGATGAGGTAGTAGCGGGTGACGCGGGGGGTGCTACCGCATGCCGGATGACCGGCGAGCGAGAGCGAGAGCGTGATCGCGGCGGTAGGGGCGGCGACGCCGGGCGACGCGCCGGGGCGGTTGCCTTGGTGGCGGGGGCCCGGACGGGTAGGGAGGTAATTGTGGGCGGGGTCGGTGGACGGCGCGCTGGCGCGTTTGCGCCGGTGGGTGGGGCACGGGCGCGCTGCATGGGCGCGGGTCGGCTCGCGAGATATCCCTTGAGAATCTCTGGGCATTCTTTCTCTAAGTATTTTAAAAGATCGTCCATCTTGAGGAGATGGATTATCTTTCAAAACCAAGAAGAATGTTGGTTTTATTTCAGAAAAAACCTCCCTGCCTGAAGGGCAGGAGGGCGCGGCTAAAAGGAAATAGAGAAACTATCCTGCGTTAGGCAATCTAACTTGTATGTACACGAAGGAATAGCGTGTAAAATCGAAAAAAATAGTAAAGGAAAGAACAATATTCCAAAAAGTACTGGGCCTTGGCCCGTAAAAAGGATTAATTAAATTTTACCTTATCTGGGAGCCGGTGACCGGCGTACTTACAGGCGGTGACACTACTTTCACTAAGCAATATTTGGAATCACGGCACAAAAACACTGAGAGATATCTCTCAATTTAAATACCACGATAACCAAACAATATGGTTAGAGAACAAAGACACTGTATCGCGAACAAGCAACAATTGCCGGTTTGTTGCAGGTGCGTCGTCGCAGGTACGAGAACAATAGCGGCGCGGTAAGGCGCAGTGGTCGAATCGTTTAGAACAATCGGCAGAGCTCACGGACACGTCCGTTCGCTGTGGCTGATCGAACCGAACTCCGATACTGAGCGCTACTGCGCAAGCGTTTTTATAGGCTGGTGGTGGTGGTGGGGATCGACACTGTTTACAACAGTGCAAAAAAAGTTTTAGCTAATAATACAATTTAAGAATTTACCAATATAAATGCCAATTCTCAGTGCTAACCGCCAAAAGGTGGTGTAGTTATGGACTTTTATCTCGTATCCTGAAGAAACACTTTTTATTTCAAGATGATACTATTAGTAGTATAAGTAATAAAGATAATAATAATATCAGAATGTGACTTTATTTTCATTTTTTGTGATTGACTAATTAAATTCCTAATTTTTTTCCATATTTGTTTACATACATATTCCTCTTTGTTTTTACCTTAGCCTTGTAAATTACTAACTAATAGTTTTTTTTTATAAGGTTAGCCTTATGACCACAATCTCACCTGATGTTAAGTGGCGAGGTGGCCCAATTCTTTAATCTTTCGCAAGTTCCCGTATTGTAAACAGTTCGAACAGCTCGTTTTTGTTACCTGAAGGATGTTTATCAATTCCTGCACGAAGTGTAAATATTTATAATAGTTTTAAGCCAAGCGTTAATTGAACAACCAATAATTATATTGATATATTGAAATACAGCGAAGGAATACGCGATTGTCATTCGTTTTCATTCGGTTTCAATATTAATGGCTTCAATTCACTGCTAGTTTGTTGGAAACGATAAAGTGAGTAAGTAAATACTGTGTCAAACTATTTGCTTTTCTCAAAACCATGGTTCATTGATATCACAATTAAAGTGTAATGGAACCTGGATTGATGGACTTATGGTTACTTTACATAAGCCAGGACTGGTATCTGCAGGAGCTGATCGCGAAAAAGTTGCTTACATCCATCTCCATGATCCCATGTATCTCTGTGCCAAAAATCGTCACAATCTATCCGCGTGAAAGCGTGGGGCGCAGGCGTTTTCCCGCAAACACCCTCTGTCATACTGGCTGTCCACAATGCTGCTAAGAATGATTTGGTTTTTTAAATGTATAGGTATACATTCATTTACATTATTGGTTTGACGATTAAGTATTTGTTAGTACAAGTGCAATATATGATAAATAGAGACATTTTAAGTTTGAAAAATCAGTTGTTTCGCGTGAAGTGACTGTAGTACCCAGCTCAATGCGGATACTGTAAATTAAGCAACAATGCAATTGCAAGTAGCAAATAGTCATCCATCGCTGTTAAAATGCTAAATTACAGTAAATTATATACAAGTGGATTTTGAATGGTCTATAACATCATAATTATGAAATACCTATATATAAACAGCAGAGAAGAAATGAAACAAATATATTTAAAAAACAGAATATATATTTATATTGTTTTATTCATCACAATTTCGCAAATATTTTCACTCAATTTCTAATTTAAGAACAATTGAACAATTTTTGTTAACATTGTTCTGGTAATATATTTGTCAAACTAATATATACACTGAAAGCAAACAGGATACGTTACAGAATCACTTTTGTATTCGTTTAATAACTGGTGAAAATATAATAACAGCGAAAACTATTTTTTGAATATTGTTTGAAAATTTTAATGGTCCAGTAGTTGTACTTGAGTTTATTCGTTACAAAGAAAAATTCAAATATACAAATCTTTCCTCTTTATAATATTAGTATAGATAAAAAGTTATAATTTTTATTTGCTGTAGTTATATTGAAAATGCTCGTGTGCGTAGGAAGAGTAAGATGATTGTGTTGTCGGTGTAGAGTGCAGACTGTGACTTACTTTGCCCATTTTTCTGCTGGTATACGTGCTATGTGTCGTGCCCAATTTCACTTAAGTGCTGTGCACGTTTCTAGTGTCTAAAGTATCTCTAAAATAAAATATTGTGGCCAGGCCGATTGTAGTTTTATAAAACTCCCAGTTTGCTAAATTTTGTCCAACCGTTTGAACAAGATTGATGGGAAAACATTCAAAGAACGCAATTTCTCATTTCTTCTTGTCCAAAATGGTACATCGAACACATATCAAATACTAATTTATGATTCTCGTTACAATCTCATGAACTACAGATGCTTTTTATACTTTTTATTTTTTTTCATTAGGCATTAGAAAAAGCCCTACCACCATGCTATGGTTTCCTCACGATGTTTTCCTTCACCGAAAGCTCAAGCTCATTGTAGGTGCTTGGGTCCGAACCCACGTCCCTTGACGTGAAGTCGTGCACACTACCACTTCAATATTTCAAAAGTAGACAGAGTACTTTTTACATCCACGTAAGGCTACTGTTCCCAAAGTAATATAGAAATAACGGTATGCAGATTGAACGAGTTGAACCAGTCGCATTCGGAGTGTACGCTGTGGCCGGCCGTGCGCTTGCTTGACTTGCTGGGCAACTTCACGCTGCCGCAGGACGCGCCGCCCGCGGTTGCATGAGTGTCGTGTCATTTACTTTTTACAATATCATCAAGTAAATCCGACAACTCACCTTCTAACGTATTGTACAAGTCCTCGTAAGTATAAAATTCTATCGATTAAAGTGATACCAACTTCTTTAAAATATGTTTTCTTCTTTTACTGATGACGCAGTTAATTAAATAATAATAAAGTTATATACATATAGACACAAGGAGTTACAAAACTCACAAAACTTGTTTTGTACTTTTGATAAATTTATTCTACTGATCAAGATTACATTTATGGTCTCAGAAATAAAGTTTATTTTCTATAAAAAATATTTTATATCTATCTGACCTCATGAACGCACACTGTTTAGAAACTACATTGCAGATTTTGTTGACATTGTACTTGAGTATCGTGTCCACCATATTGGGCCACAGCGTCACTAAACATCAGGATTTATTATTGAGCTTTTATCGCCGGATCTCGCCTAGAACCATTGATTCTGATCTCTACTGCCAAGTAATAAACAGGCAAGACATTTTGCTATTCACGGTAGACAGCGTCGTGCTAAGCTGACCTAATTTCTAAAGACTAACTTGTCCTCATTCGTAGGCGCTCTAAATTACGGCTACAGTTGTCATACAATTCATCAAAATACCACAACGATAATGCCATATAAGTAGCTTACTTCCCCAATCTTAATTCAACATAATTTTTAGAAAATTTCCCCCTTTATTTAATAAAGCTTTACCACCAATCTTCTTTCTCATATATCTATTAATTTATAAGGCAGAATTTAAGGTTTTAGTGACTGGATCTAAAGCTTATTAGAGGCTGAAGCGTTACTTAAATCATATTAATATACGAAAGTAACTTAAATTTCCAGATTGGCGATTTGAATTAAACTAACAATTAATTTTAATTAGATTAATAATTAGAGTGAGCTATCATCGCTACATATCGATCGCTACTTGCGCGGGTACCAGGAACTCCAGCCCGCCACCGGCATGGGAACCGCCTCGGAGAAAGACAATTTTTAGGCTTTTTGAAAGAAGTTCAGTAAAATTTTAGTAATATTTACAATATTAATATTTGTTACCTAATTACTAAATCTTTAAAAACAGTAAAGGACCGTATCTACATAGAATTAAAACAAGCCCAATTTAATTGAACGCGAAAGTTTTCGAAAACGAACGATCTCGTGATAAATATTGAAATATGGAATGGAGATATGATACTTTTTTATTCTCATTCAGTCGGTGTTATGTTTTTTATTTTATTTTATTTCTTAATGGCATTTTGAAAGTTGATGTTACAGTGTCTACCTTCAATTTAATTTCTAATATTGATAATGTTCCGATCTACGCAGAAAGAGCTCACAGTGTCTTGAGGTCTGGCAATTGGTCTTTTGGATATTCTTGTAAAATAAAAAAAATATATATAAAATACAAAAAACCCCAAAAAAATAGAAAAATAACGTAAAATAAACGGTCTTAGTGATTTCTCTATCAAATACAAAGATATTTTTTGAAATCCAACTGGTAGGTCCTAAGATTAGGACGTTCAAACAAACAAAAAAAGTTTTCTGCTTTATAATAGATATTAATATAGATATATTTAATTAATCTAACAATTTCCTCTACTTTTAATTGTTTATCTTTTCTGTCGTTGCTCTCAAAGCCTTCCTTTAAAAGAATTCCTGTCTTGCCATATTATAATTTCACTCGCAAATTGAAATTCAAAATTAAATGTACATAGTACCACACACGTCTGAGGTGGAACATCGCTCAAGTTAACCAAACTATTCGTACCTGACCTTACGCTATTATTACCAGCTATGTGATCTCTGTTTACGGGTACATTTTTTACAACACTAGTCCCCGGTTCGACAATATTATTTGAAAGTGTGTATTTTGACATAACTTTAAATAAATCAATGATGTTTTCTAAAACGGAACGCAAGAAATTGCAAGAGAAATTCAAAGCATTTTTTTTTATTGTCGGAAAATGCATTAACGGATACACTCCCAGCCCGGGGGGACTGGGAAGATTATGTGGGACTCACCCGGGGCTAGTCACCTGGAATACCCAGTAAAACCAAAAATTCTTTAACATTGTTACTTGATTTTTTATTTTAAGGACAATTCGAAATTCAATTCCATGATATTTGAAGTGAAAACTTCTTTAGACACTGAATAATTTTAGGATTAAGTAGTAAGATGCGGTCCTGATTCATCTTTGCGTAGAATTATATGTCTTTGTAGAATGTAACTCTTTAACTTCATGTATTTATTAAATAGTTTTATATAATATTAAAAAAAAACTGTTTCTTTTATTAAATATTTCCATTTTACAGCTTTTCATTAACATTTGAAAATATTAAATAATACCTATATGATAATTTAAAAAACTTGTTTAACAAAGATTCACGAGCCTGATTAACCAACAGGTTCTAACTTACTAATTTAGTGACCCTAACAACGAAAATATAGCTTATGTTACTCAGGGCTAATGTAATGTTACGTCACCCTTTTTTAAATTATACTGTATTTTATATCACTAAACATATATTTTTTATAAATATAGATACATATAGACACCATAATTAGCGATAGCTCCGAAATTACTTCAATACGAAACGCATAAAAATTCGTTTAAAATGGTTATACTCTAGATAATTGCTCTTCACATTTTATTTGGACATTGTATTCTGCTGAACTGTGACGAATTAAAATACAAAATAAGTACTTTAATATTTTTTAGTTTCACGCGAAAACGTCGCGGGTACAGCTAGTATAAAATATTTATCTGAGTTTTTAAAGGGAGGAAAACCGCATGTAACGCTGCTAGTGATGTAGAAATCCATAAACTACGATAACCGCTTACAAACAATTTGCGAAGTTTCTTGGAATCATGGCTCGTTAGTACTTCCCTTTCGGCCAATCAATGTTAAGGAAAGGGTTTATTACCACATACGTGGTGTTTCCAACGCTGCCATATATAAATAACGACTTCTCTGCTTCAATATTACGAAAATGGGAGTTCGGTTCGATCAGCCACAGCGAACCGACGTGTCCGTGAGCTCTGCCGATTATTCTAAACTATTCGACCGCTGCGCCTTACCGCGCCGCTATTGTTCTCGGTTTCTTTTGTTCTCGCACCTGCGACGACGCACCTGCAACAAACCGGCTATTGTTGCTTGTTCGCGATACAGTGTCTTTGTTCTTTAACCATATTGTTTGGTTATCGTGGTATTTAAATTGAGAGATATCTCTCAGTGTTTTTGTGCCGTGATTCCAAATATTGCTTTGTTATCGTGATTAAGTGCAGTGAAAGTAGTGTCACCGCCTGTAAGTACGCCGGTCACCGGCTTCCAGATAAGGTAAAATTTAATTAATCCTTTTTACGGGCCAAGGCCCAGTACTTTTTGGAATATTGTTCCTTCCTTTACTGTTTTTTTTTTTTTTTTTTTTTTTCGATTTTACACGCTATTCCTTCGTGAACACACATGTTAGATTGCCTAACGCAGGATAGTTTCCCTATTTCCTTTTAGCCGCGCCCCCCTGCCATTCAGGCAGGGAGGTTTTCTGAAACAAAAGTCACATCATTGTTCTTAATTCTATAAGATAGTCCATCTCGTCAAGATTTTTTTTTTTTTTTTTTTTTTTTTCGAAAGGACCTACACTGTTAGCCTAAGGGGCTTTTACAGTTTCACCTGAACTAGTGGGGTGAGCGCTGAAGGCGCTCAAACCCGCGGGGCAACTCGCACAAGGGTGTCACTAGTGACCGAACCTCGGCTTGGGCTGTTGCCGATTCGCGAACGAGAAAAACGAGCGCGGTACTAGCTATTACTAAGCGAATATTATAAAATGTAAAAAAGAAGTCTAAACTAACTGATCCTCTTAAGGATCTGATAAAACTCTTATTTTAGATTGTACTGTGCAACGCGGCGAGACAGGATTGTACTGTGCGTCCTTCCTACCTATCTAACGAAAGACGCGAGTATCTAACCTAATGAATCGAACCCAGAGAACCGAGAAGAAGGCAATGACACACTGAATTATTAATTATCTGAAAGAAAACAAATGCGTGTGTGTGTGCTTATCACATCTAAAAGGCCGAACCACATTCAGGACCAAGGGCGGTCCCTCACAGAACCGTGTACGTACTGTGTGAGTGTGCACGAATGTGACATGCAGTGTAATGATGTGGGATCAGTGAGTGTGGAGTGTCACTGTATCGCGCGAGCGGGTTAGCTCGAGGGCTCCATTCCGAAGGATCGACCTAGGCTCGAGCGTCCGCAGAAGGGGGCCGCGGCGGGTGTGCGGGAGCGAAGTTAACCGCCCGCCCTCGGCGGCGAGGACGACGGTTTCGCGGTCTAGTGCGCGCGTATGCGCGATTCGGAATAGAGACGGACGGAAAAGACGCGGTATGTCGCGTGAATTTATCCGGCGGATCGAGGAAGATGTGACGAGGGCGGCGTTTGTATCCGCTATCGTTCGGGTTCGGATCGTATTTCACAGAATTCACTACTAGAGGATTCGGATGTGCCTCCGCTCTCTCGAAGTGAGTCTTGGTGAGGTCACGAATGTATGCCCTAATAGAGGGCATTTCGAGGTCCTTGTGCAGATCAACATCTCGTACGTACCAGGGGGCTCCGGTAATCGCACGCAGATATTTGTTCTGCAACACTTGCAGAGGTCTGAGAGTGGGTTTCGAGGCACGAGCAAAGGCTGGACAGCCGTATGTTAGGATCGGACGGATACATGTCTTGTATAAAGTAAGCTTACAGCTCAGTGACATTTTACTTTTCGAATTATAAAGAGGGCGAAGGTGGACTAAGGCTATAGTAGCTTTTCTTTTCACCCTCTTGATATGGGAGCTGAAAATGAGCTTCGAATCTAAATCGACACCTAAGTACCTGACCACTGAGGCCCAGGGAATATCTCTCGAATAAAGTTTTAGAGGAGCGTATGGAGGAATTCTACTTTTCCGAATAGGATCGAACATAACGGCGGCACTCTTTTCCGGGTTAAGTGCGATACACCATTTACTACACCAGTCGCCAAAAGTGACTACAGCTCTTTGGACATAACTGATGAGTTTGACGTGGTTCCTAAGACTACCGAATATGACTGTATCATCAGCGTAAAATCCGAACTGAATTCCTTTTTCGAGGGAGGGGATATCGCTGATGAACAGGTTAAAAAGCAGAGGCGCCAGGATAGAACCTTGGGGAACTCCCGCTCTTATCGGGTGTGGAGATGAGAGTGCTCCTTCTACTCGATAGCAGAAGGAGCGCTCGGAGAGATAATTGAGTAGTATCCGGACTAGATTGTCCGGAATTTCTGCTTGATTGAGCTTATATATAAGCCCCGAGTGCCAAACCTTATCGAATGCTTTGGCTACATCAAAGAAAATTGCAAGGGTGCGATATGGAGATTTTTCAAAACCAGGGATATTGAATTTAGAGAGGACGTGCTCCGTGAGGCGGAGTACTTGGTCCGTGCATGAGTGTTTGGCTCTAAAGCCAAACTGCGCATCAGGTAGGATCTTTTTGATGGTTACAGCGGACTCGAGACGACTCAGAAGGAGTCTCTCATAGATTTTACCTAAAGTGTTTAGGAGGCTGATAGGTCTGTAACTATCAGGAGAATTTGACTCTTTCCCTGGTTTGTGAATACCTATGACATGTGCCCTTTTCCATACTGCTGGAAAATGACAATGTGACATGGCCGCATTGAAGATGCAGACCAGAAGAGCAATCAGCTGGTCAGGAAGACGTTTGAGGACTTCATTCCTGATGCCGTCTGGACCTGGCGATTTCCTTAGCTTGAGGCTTTTGATCACCGCCCGGACTTCGTCCGTTGAGATGGGATCCAGCGGAGCCGCAGGAGGAGATAACAGGAATGATTTTACTGAGGACTCGACCATGCTCATATGAATAGGGTCTGAGCCTTGATTTGGGGAACACTGCGCTTCTAACGAGTCGGCGAGACATTCCGCCTTTTCGTCGCAGTCAAAAGCGGGAGGTATCCCGGGGCCTCTGCTTAGAGGGGGCATCGGAGTGTGATTGTTAGCCTTCAAGGCCTTAATGACCTTCCAGTAGGCAAGGTGAGTTGGTTCAAGCTCTCCTAAGAAAGCGTCCCACCTGCTGCTACGGATTTCGGCCATGCGAGCTTTCACCTCTCTCTGGAGGGCTCGAAGACGGGAGCGATTATCCTCAGAAGGATAAGAGTCATGCGCACGCATCGCCGCATTCTTTTCCGTGATCAAAGCCCGCATGTCGGGAGGGAGTATAAAACGGCGATCATTCGCCGCTTTCACCTCTTTCGAGGTCACCCTCACGGCAGATTGCAGGTGTTCAACCAGGGAATCGATCGCAAGGTCAGCATCCGCAGCGGACTCTACTACGTTCGGGATCTTATCCAGACTTGGTGACGAAGGGTTATCGATAAGATACCTGCGTAGCCTCGCGTAATCAGCCACTTGGACGGAGGAGAGGCCGGAATCATCGGGCTGACCTAACTGTAAAATGACCGGACGATGGTCTGAGAGAAGTTCGCTCACAACTCTTATGTCGCGAACAGGAATCTCGTCAAGATGGAGGATCTTTTAAAATATTTAGAAAAAGAACGCCCAGAGATACTGAAGGGGTATCTTGCTTCCAAAACTGCGCCCGCGCAGCGCGTCTGCGCCCCGCCCACCGGCGCCAACGCGCCGGCACGCCGCCCGCCGTCCCCACCTGCTCCCACGACCCTACCCATCCGTACCCCCGCCACCAAGGCGACCGCCCCGGCGCGTCGTCCGGCGTCGCCCCCGCTACCGCCGCGCCCCCCGAATTCACCGCCGCTGCCGCCGCGATCGCGTTCTCGGTCCCGCTCACCGGTCATCCGGCACGCGGTAGCGTCCGCTCCCCCCGCCGGCACCTCGTCGCGGCCTCCGTCGCCCTCAGCGACCACCGCCACAACACCTAAGCCTCGTCCGTTCGAGGAAATAATATCATATGCACCTAAGCCTATACCTACGGCGAATTCATTCTCGCCACTTTCTCCTGACCCGACTCCAGATGTCGACAACGAAATGGACTCGGAAATAACTAATCCCGAAACGGAATTCATAACCGTTTCAAGGGCCAAGCCCAAACAAAAACGGGTGCTATCACCCGAGACCACAGCCCCGGCCGCCGCAAAAACCATGCGAGCCGGAAACAACCGCGTCCCTAGATCGCGCGTTCCTCATTCTGCGCAAGCAGCAGCAGAGCCCACCGAAAGGGCGGTGCGCCCACCGCCCCCAGTCACAATAGCAGACAAGTCAGCGTGGCTTAATATTTCCACGCGACTTAATTCTCTAAAGATAAATTCTCTAAAGATAAATTACACACACGCCCGGAGCACCCCATCCGGCATACAAATCAAAGTCCCCACAATCGCGGACTATAAAAATCTCACAACATTCCTCCGCGAAGGTAAATTTAATTTTTTTACATATACACCCGAAGAAGAGCGCCTTCTGCGCGTAGTAATCAGGCGCGTTCCGAAGGAGCTCCCAACGGAAAATATATTAGCCTCCCTTAAGGAGCAGAATCTACCAGTCCACGAGGTACACCGCATGTACCACGCAATCACCAAGGACATTTATGATCTCGTCCTTGTCACCCTGGACCGTTCCAAGGAGGGCAAGGAGATTTTTAATATCCAATCTGTGTGCGGGCTCTCTGGCATTTCAGTAGAGATACCCCACAAAAAGCATGCTCCTACGCAGTGTCATAACTGCCAGTCGTACGGACATTCGGCCAGGAATTGCTACATGAAGCCGAGATGCGTCAAGTGCCTGGGAGATCACTCCACTAAGGAGTGTCTTCGCATGCCGGAGAACATCGAACCACCCAGCTGCGTCCTGTGCGGTAAGGCCGGACACCCCGCGAACTATCGAGGGTGTGAACGCGCCCCACGGACAAGGCGCACGCGCACACATGTCCCGCGGCACGCGCCTTCAGCGCGTGTCGTGGCACCAGGCCCCGCCCCACCGCCACTTACGTCGGACCAGGCTTTCCCGAGCCTGCCAGGATCCACGCGCGTCGCTCCCGCGCAGCCAACCGCTAAAGCCCCACCCACGGCATGGGCCCCCAAGCCCAAGCCACAAGCCCCGAAGGCGCCTTCAACCTCAAACGAATTTCAAGGCCTGACCTGGATAGCAGGCCTTCTACAAAGCTTCGACGTCGATGACATCATCGCCTTCGATCTTATGATCAGCTCTGCCGACGGAATCGACCGCCTAAAGGCCGTAGCCGCCTACCCGGACCTAGCTCGCGCCGTGCAAAAGCTCGTCCGAGCTTCTCCGTAATCAGCATCCGCCGTCTCTTCAAACCGTTCGTGTCCGCGTACACGCCCGCGTAACCGCAGATCTCGCCGCCGAGACCTAACGGTTATTTTCACTCCCGCACACTCGCCGCGGCCTCTCCCTGCAGACGCTCGAGCCTAGGTCCGATCCTCCGGAAAGGAGCCCTCGAGCGACTCTGCTCGCGCGATACAGTGACACTCTACAACACTGAGAGTACAACATCACACTGCATACCACCCGTGCTCACCCACACGCTAAGTACACGGTTCTGTAAGGGACCAAAAACTTGTGGCCCTGCCAGTTGTTTGCCTTTTTATTTTATTAATGGTTCCTCTGTTCACAGTCAGATTCATACAGTTCATAGGCGTTTTAAAGCGAAGACTACGTCCATCCAACACCGATAACTCAATCTTAAAACAGTACAGTACAATCCACTCCACCGACTTCCTTGCCTCTCTTAACATTTAGTATTTTTAACATTTCACAAATTAGTAATTTATCTAAAGGTCTACTCCAGTAGGCCAGCTCTTATTATTTTATAATATATTTTATCTTCCGGCAGCAGTCCATGCCAAGGGCCAGCCACAACGGCACCCTTGTGCCCGCTGCCTCGGGGCTGAGTGCCCTCAGCATTCGCCCTAAAAAGTCCTGCCAAGCTGTAAAAGCCCCTCCGGCTAACAGCGTATGTCCAGTCGAAAAAAAAAAAAAAAGCTTCAATATTACATATATATTCGACCTAAGTTCGAATCCACAATACAACACAATACAATGTTCTTGAGCTTTCGCTGAAGGAAAACTTGGTGATGGAACCAAATGTCATGTTCAATTCTCCTTTATCTTGTCTTGGTATCTTTCTTACTTATTATATATATATATAAAGTATGACGATATCTTGTTATTGTCTAATTCTTATTACCTAAATAAATGATATTTTTACTGAAATTGTTGTATCCTACCGCTCAACAATTTTACCTAATTGGTTAGGAAGTCAAATGTCATTATATCAGCCTGTAGAATTAGCCAGTGTTATCCACTTACCGAACTATATCCACTTAATATTACGTATATTTTAGCGTTTGGCTACTATTTCATATTCTTTGTTATATAGTTACTGTTGCTAATTATGCATATACATATTTATTTATGAAGCGTGTCTAAAGTATCCTAATAATTAACAGATACCGAATAAATTTGAATATGTTTTGATTCATAAATTGCCTTTTGCGTTCTGCCAGGCTGGTGATAAGTGAGGCAGTCCGTCACTTAAGGTCAGGTGAGATTATGGCCAGAACGCTAAACCTTACCTATACTTGAAAGTTGGTCTTCACATTACGTTCATGACGATACTTTAGGTCTCTTTAATCAGATACGGTGTATCCAATGTGCGTGGTAACAGTTTGCCGGTATTATTTTTTATTTCGTTCGAATTTTGACATTAATCGAGATAGGTTTTACATTTTAAGATGTACATAATATGATTATTTGTAACTGTAGTAGTAAGCACACTAAATATGAGACTGCACGGTTGGTCCAGCGATTAAAGCACTTAACACAAACCGCGGCGCCGAATTTGTGGAACATAAATAATTGTTCAATTTCTGTCAATCTAGAAAGGTTTTTACGAAAGAGTTATATAATGCATAATTAAATAAATATAATTTAATAGAGTAATTGTTATTTAAATAGTATATATATATATATATATATATATATACTATATAACGTTATATATATATATATATATATACTAGTATATAGTTATAGATAGCGAGCTATCCAAATACAGGGGCGGCTGGGTGGCAAGAGTCGCCATCGAGTTATTTGGGTAAATATGAGAAATACCATATTTATTCACATTGTGTTAACCATATCTTCCGTAAATTAATTCGCTCGCAAGCAGTTGCTTTGTCTTGAGGTCAGCTTGGTACATAAATTTCGTTGATAGAACAAATGTTAATTTTGCAAAACGACAAATGTTTTAAAAACCGTCTATTTAAAAGAAAAAAAGTATACGGGTTTTTAAAAGTAAGTTATATAATTTAACTAATGTATGCTTTATTTTGTATTGATATTGCTGTAATTCTATGCACTGTATATTGTAGTAGCATATTTCATTTGTAGGTTGCAGTGAATGACGGTCTTCCACAATATACTCATCATTTTGTCTACTTATCGGGTTTGGCTCCTTTGCGCCTCAAACAAAATGTATTGAAACTAGATATGGGAAAAATTATTATTAACAGATACTTGTACGTTCACTTTTTTTACGGGTAATGAAGTTTTCTATGAACGAGCTAATCTTCGGACCTACAAGTCGGGTTTCCATTTTTTTTGGAATTTGTTAGAGAAATCATTGAGGATCAACTACTAAGGATAGAATATCACTCACATTACACAACCTACATATGACAGGTCAATTTCCCGCCAAAAACTTTTTATACTAAAATACTGAAATCCATGTATAACCTTAAGATAACATTTTATGAGTGTACAATGTTACATGGGTTGTTTAAAACTGTACGTATTATTGTTTAAATCTCTATTTATTTGTATAAGCTACGTCTTATATATAAAAATTAGTGTCTGCGTGTTCGGGGAAGCTTTATTAGCTTGCATGATGGTAGGCCTTTACCTACTGACCGCCTGCTTAGCCGCAAAAGGAATTTTCGAAGCGATGATAGCTCAGTCGTAGTGTGTACGACTTCGCGTTCTTCGATCAGTAATGTCGTAAAAGTACATTCCCGTAGGAAAATCTCTTGCCTCCCTCTAAAGCGTAGAAAAACTGTTAACTTTTTATATGATTCTATACGATTATATATATATATATATATATATATATATATATATATATATATATATATATATATATATTCACTATATTTAGATTATATATTCATATGTTCAGTGTCTCTTCTGCAATGTAAAATTTTTATTTAGCTAATTATTACGAATAAAAGTATTAATTAAATTCGTGTTCAGTCCATACGTATATAACGCCATAATATGGAGTTGTACAATCATTGATTTCGGAACAGCCCGCGAACATTTTCACAACTCCAAAGCATCGATACAAAATTTTACATAATAAATGCAAATAAAGCAACTTGTCTCTCCACACCCTATTTCGTTTGATATGGCTATAATCTCAGCTGATCTTAAATGACGATACAGCCTAAGTTGGTAGACACAACAAAACCTTTTTAAAGCGCAGCAAGTTATACCGATAGGAACAGATATAGTGTGTACGTTAGTTAACACGTCATACTAAAAGGTCATAAGATCTGTGCAGTTGTAAGTTATGATAGTTTAGTACTCAGATTTGCGCAATCACACAAACTTTTGAGCTTTATAATGTTACCTTAGTATCCGATTACACACGAGGGCATTTTTTGTTGTTTTAAGGCACTTGATATATCAATCGGTACCCAACATACTTCCTTGAACGCCGACGTGATAATGAGTACAGGTTTTAAATAAAAAAAAAGTACATAAATATTTTAGAAAATTGTTAGACAATTATAGAACTACCTTGAAATTGTAGTAGGTCGTTTTCTAATACCCACCTGGTTAGCCACTACCTTTTTTAATGAACCAAATAACTATAGCTGTGTTCGGGCAGTAGCACTTGAGAGCCAGTGCCTCTACACGTTTTACGTGTCCACCAACTTTCATTTCATTAATTAGCATCAGGTAAGATTGTAACCATAAGTCTTTCATATTAATAGTTATATTAAGTTTTAAAATTGGTCATTGTCATAGCCATAGTAATTTTTTTTAATAGTGTTTACCACCACTAGTTTGGTTACTTATTCAAACATTTGAATAAATTAATTTTAAGTTATGAAATACACTATAAATAAAAAAAATCTAATCATTACAAAAATACATAAAAATACCAATACATAGTATTTTATAAGTAATAGGTAAAAGTAATATCATCATCACACCTGCCGCGGTTTTAATTTGCATGCAGGAGGTTATACTTAATATTTAAGGTATATACTTAACCTTATGTATTAAAGTATTAAATTAGTATAAATTCCGTCATATTAACGACAAGTGTAAGATATACATGCAAAATGCATTTACAAAAAGTATAAAGATTCCAGCGATATTTTTTCCTAAACCTGTTAACGTCTAGGTCGCAACATTGCGATGGTCAAGACACAATAAACTCGTAACTGAGGCAAATTTATACGACCGATATCTTTAAAAAATAATTATTATATTGCCGTTAAGTGTCTTATAAATTTTTTTAATGTTCGACTCATATTCTTTAATTTTCTCTTTCATCCCTCTCCAAAGAACAACTAAAAAAAAAATTGTAAGAGATCGCTCCAAATTTTTTTAAATTTCAAAAATCGTCAAAAATTGATTTTTTATTTTTTAATTTTTATCTATTTTTGTAATAAATAAAAGAAAAAAAATGTATGGAATTTAAATTTAAATATTAAAAGGTCGCTCGAAAAAATCTAAAGTAATGAACTAATAATTAAAAAAAAAATTGAGCGACCTTTCAAAACATAAATTTTGAACTGAAACTTTCAGAAACTTATTGTTTTTTGGTCTATAAAATTTTACCGTAACGAGAAAAAAAAAAAAAAAAAAAATCGAATTTTGACGATTTTTGAAATGAAAAAAAATTTGGAGCGAAAAGTTCAAAGTTCGTCTATTCGACGATTGTGCATAGCCAGCTTAAGATTTAGAAACGAATCGGTAGATATACTTCACTAGCTACGCCACTTGGCTACTATTTATAAATTAATTCATTTATGGATATTAACCAAACCATACCATAGAAAATCTCATTAATTTTACATAAACTTAGGCCAAATATATTTAACAAATAATTATTCATTTTAGACAGTATTAGGTAAGAATATTCAGCGACCAGCCAAGTTGGATAAGCGTTTGGTGCGAGAATTAAAAGCACTCGCGGTTCAACTTGAGTTTATCTTATCGTTGTTTCAGCCAATTATCGGATGTTTGTGTAGCGAATTACAGTTCCCTACAAACGAAAAGCGTGCGATAATAACTTAGTTGGTAGCATATACAGACGCCGCGTCAATTCGTGATTTCGAACCCTCGCAACGAGCTTGAACTTCCGGTGAAGAATTCTTCATGAATTCATTGTTGTTGTATTTTTATACGTCGGAGACCACATAATAATACAATTGTTAGAGTCAGCATGTTCAATCATGCCGAAATGTAATAATTCAGGTAATTAATAGTCATATAAATTTATTAATTACTAACTGTGCCTTGCGACTCTAGGCTATTTAACATTACGCTACCTCCAATACGAGCAATGTTGTGTCAAAAAAGGACGAAAATATTTGAATACTTTTAAGTTTCCACCGAAAGCTCAAGCTCATTGTAGGTGCTTGGATTCGAACTCACGTCCCTTGACGCAAAATCGTACACACTACCGCTGAGCTATCATTCTTGGCTTAAACTTTGTTTGGTGGTAGGGTTATTGCCCGAATGGTTAGCAACCACCCTTGGGTTTAAACTACCGCAAAATAAAGGTTCTGTAAAGGAAAACATAATCATAACTTAGGTGTAAATGATTACTTGGGTGTTACGTAACGTTTGATTATGAGGGGGGGTAAGGACCAGAAAATTGTTACGTTTCAAAACTCTACAACGGAAAACACAGAAGAAATTATGTTTAATGTAGGATAATTATAGAATGTGACTATAAGCGGGCAAACAAACAAGCGTGTCACCTGATGGTAAGTGATCACCGCCGCCCGTGGACACCCGCAACACTAGGAAACTCATTGTAGGCGGATTCGAACTCATGTCATTTGACACGGCGTCTGTACACGCTAAGACTGAGCTAAAAATAAAATTTATGATAGTAAATGTAAGTATTACACATAATATAATATATAATTTATGGAACAAGTATTAACATTCGGAAGCTATGTATAAATATATGTACCTAAAAAGGAAAGTTTAAAAGAAAATACATATCTTGAGTTTTTTTTTTACAGGTTTTTGGCGTAATCTTTTCATTAAGATGTTACATCACAGACTCAAACTATCAAGAGACATAGCACTTCGAAATATACAAGCTGCCAAAGAATACTATGACCGAAGGACTCGACCTGTAAAGTATAAAATAGGTGACCTAGTTTACCTTAAAAACCATTTTACTAGATTTTACATCTTAATTCTTTGTTGTATGGAATGAGCAATGATGAGCCAGTGCAGAAAGCTACAAAAGTAGAGTATTTTCGATAGAATGCACAGTGTAATAATATACCGTATCGTACAATCAGCTTAAAAAAAACGACCTCTTTAGCATTTTTATGCCTCGGTCTCAGAAATCCTTTTGAAGTTTACGTCGACGTGTTTGGAATATCGATAACATACTTATTAGAGACTAGCCAATGCCTTCGATTTTGTTTGCGTTTTATCTAAATTACCGTACATAATTGTGAAGGCCGTTTTTGGAGGTTGTCGGAATAATTGTATAAAAAGGAAATGCATTTCAAATTTCAAGAATATTTTAGGTGTGGTCAATTTGGAGGTTTGAAAATTGTAATCAGGGTATAAATATTTTTAATATAAATGCCAGAAAACTGGATAGATTTTATTAGTATTTGTCATTATTGTAGATCAACATTAGGATACTTTTTACCCAATAAAACTCTGACATAAGTGATCAAAATTTAACGTTTTGTCGACAACGCTTTGTATTTATTTACGTTAAATATGCTAAGGCCTTCCTCAAACGTTGCTTTGTCAAATACAAAATTTACTTTGTAAATCGATTGGTAGTTCCTAAAATTAGCGTGTTCAAACAAGCAAACTTTTTCACTTTATAATACACGAGTATGACAACTGAAAGAAATAAAAAAAATACCAAATCGGTCAAAACTTTTAAAATAATAATTATAACGTCCAGGCGAAGTAAGCCGGGGACGTAGCTAGTCTACGCCGGCTATTGTTCTTTGTACCATTGTGAAGTGTTATCGGCAATAATCCCTCTATTATTGCCGAAAAATCTTGATATTATATGAATGGCTTTTGACGCTGTAAAAATTTTAAAAGCGAATATGACGAATCTAAGTTAGTCATTTTAAATTAGTGAATTGAAAAATGGTAGTGCCTAACTATAGAAATATTTTTTAATAAAATGATGCCTGATATATTTACATTGGCCTTTATAAGTTATTTTTAAAGTTGTTATTATTGTATACAGCTCCGATACAAGATGAGTCTATTTTGTATATGAGAGAGTAATTATTGAGGATGACTTTTGGCAATTTTACATAGCGCTACCACTAATAGGAGCAAAGGAGTATTAATAAACATATATTTTTTATAATAAAACATTAATAATTATTGATTAGTTCATTTATCATTTGATAAACTTTAAATAAATTTGTTAAATGGGTGCCATAATTCTTAAGATTTTTTATAATTCGACATTACTTATAAAAAAAGATGCAATGTTTCTTTTTTCAAATAACTCTACTTGTTTTATAATATTCCTTATGGTCCAATTTTCTAATTGTCCAAAACAGAGCTTCCATTTTTTCTTATTTAATTAATCTGTAATAAGTATGAATAAAATATTTAGTTATATCAGTTTTTTTCATTCTGAGTTTAATCATGCACTTCAAACGCAATGTATTCCATTAAATGTGATGTAACGAACATGCAACCAGACTAAGAAACAAACAACGAAGGACAAAGCAAATTGGATAATATATGGACCGTTTATTTTGAAAGTGGTGTAAGTCCATTTTCTTTTGTTTCGAGAAAATTAAAGAAAACAATTTAAAAAAAGGAGTACCAAAAGTTCGATGAAGCTGTTGTATTCCATCTGAGATTTTGTCCAATAGCTTTGTACTTATTTATCTACTCGTTTTAGAAAGCTTGAATGAAATAATTGCTTTGACTAACATATAAATAATTTTAAATATTGGCTTATTCTGCCACCCGGGCGTCTGTGTCAGAGGGGATGTCCGCTGGGGTCTCAGCCTCGTGGGCCGTCTCAATATTTAGCAACCCACACTGCTTTCAATTATACACGAGAGAAAATTGTTTTGAAGTAATAAATATAAAACAGGTTATGATTGTAATCCTACTGGTAGGTCCAAAGAGTAAACAAACAAACTTCTCCGCTTTATATTATAAATATAGAATATAAACTGTGTGATTTTCCTGCCTAATTTATTAAGACAAAAAAATTGGTGACCGTTTTTTGCCAATGTTGAATTTGGGTTATATGTCCTATGGATTATTCTAACTATTTAAATACCGTCAATATAAATACATTGGTGTTGAATAAATTCCTCTTTCAACTTTTATACACGAATTCTACCCACTGGAGTTGCATTTTTAAAGACTAATAGTTATTCGTATTAATTATAACTAATAATCTTAAGCAAATTAAGTCACCAAAAAAAAATCTCCTAAATTGATTTTTTTTATTATAATTATAATTTATTGTATTAACTTTTAAGTTATTCTAACTTTTGCAAGGTTTTTTAGACCATATAGTATGATCACAGAGTTGAGAAGAAGAAAGAAAAATTATATGAAACAAAGGTAATCCAAGTCAACGCTAGCAAAATCATGGATACAGCTATTTTTCATCTGAATACAATATTATTTATCTGACTGGTTATCTTGATGAATTCGCTTCAATTTTGTTCGTCTATCTATCGTATGTCGTATTACAGCCGGTCGGGGAGTAGAGGTATGGTGAAATAAATAAAACTTTAAAATCGCCATATTTTTTATTAAAAATTTACATTACGGTAATAAATTTAATAGATAATCAATACATTCAAATAATCGCGTCACGTGCTTAAAAACAGGGATACTGTCAAGCTTATATGACTACTAATTTTTATATATGTTTTATTTGTAAAATTTATTAAATTAAAATATATTAAAATGTATGTATATCATATAATACTACGCGTTATATAGGTTTTAAGTATATAGAAAAAAACCAAATAACTAAAAAAGTCCGCGAGAATAATCTGTTTCAAATGTTTTGTGAAATTAAGTATAGAAAACGCCACGCAGTGTTCTTTATTATTTACTATTAAAAGCAGATACTGCTAGCTAGTTTATTTTATAAATATTTAAATCCTAATAATGTTTCTTAAGTCTAAGACCAGAAATATTAGTTAATGGCTTCAGACACGACTTGTTGTACAATGTTTACCACTTTAATTTTATTTAAAAAAAAACATCTTTACCTGTTAACGTTAAACGTTAAATTATTAATATAGTAAAAGTAAATAATAACTATACTACCGAAAATTTGTACCGAACCTCTGAAATGGATGACTACGCATGAAAATGTGAAATAATTGATTTATTTGTTTTTTCGTTCTAGAATATAGTTCAAATTTAACTTTTAATTAAAAGATATTCGGCGAATATATTACTGATAATAGGTCTAACTGGTACTTTATAAATAATTTAATTAAATAAATCCATCGTCCACAATCTCAACTGATATGAATTCAGGATGTAGCTCAAAATGGTAGACACGTCAAGCTGGTGGACGGATTTCTCTCAAGTGCTACTGCCGGAACTTAGCATTTTTTTATATTTAAGGTTGAAAGGCTAATGTTGCTGCGTAAATGGGTTACCTTTATTATCTAGCGAGTATAAAGATCCACATCACTGTAGAACTTTGCAGGTGACGTGACCGTGTCCTAGCGTAACAAACAAACAAATTCACTTTCGTCTTTATAATATTAGTAAGGATAGAAAAGATTTAAGCGATGATAGCTGAGTAGGTGACAGTTTGTATACCCAACTAATTTTGATATGACACATACTTCCCGTTTATAAAATATGATTAAAACCGGCCGTGGAAGATAAATACTCACAAAGTGGTAAACTAATGACGATAATTTTGTATGTCTTACAGGATTTTGATTTATTTTTTTATAAAACTAAAATGTTTAACAGTAATCAGCCAATAAAAATCCAAACTTTAGTACATTTTTCTGCAGATTAGTCTAAAGTGTGAGCATTTTAAATTACTTAACTCGTGGACTTTACTTTTTAGATACTATGTAGTTTAAACTCTTGTGTTCTGCCAAACACAATAAAGGTGCTAAAAGAAAAATCACGTCGGGGAATCCTAACATTTCAAATGTATGTGTATAGTACCAAAAACAATAAGATAATTGTACATTTCTACACAGTTTACTTAATATTAAGAAAAATACCCTACATTTATTTATTATCGTTTACTACTATTTTAAATGGCTACTGCCCGTTGTAAATTTAAATTCAACGCACATAATTCATCCAGTTAAATGACTCTAGATTAGATTATCACTAATGATTACGTCATTAAAACTATAGTCCGACTGAATATACATAGCAAACTTAAGATAAACAGTGTCTTGAACGAAGAGTAAATGCTTTCTTGGTTTAAATTAAAATAGCTGATTACTAGTTGTATTATTACAAGACATAAATTGTCCCTTATGAATGTCGACCCATACATTTTTGTTTATTCTTCTCGTTAAGAGTTATTTAAAGACACCTTGGCTAGGGATAGTAGTATTGGTAATTTAATTGTTCGTACGTTGTAACCACACTTACACATACCATTATATAATGTCAATATATATTCATAACCGAAAGTTCAAGGCTCGGGCTACTGCCGGAAAAACAAACAAGGATTTGCAAGGCTAACTAATCAACAGGTCCTACCTTACTAATTTCGGGATCCTAACACGACCTTATCGGGCAAAAAGCGGGCTTCTATCTGAATGCATATTCGTGTGATATACAAAAGGGGACCAACAGTTTTTTTTTTTTTTTTTTTTTTTTTCGACTGGACATACGCTGTTAGCCGGAGGGGCTTTTACAGCTTGGAAGGACTTTTTGGGGCGAATGCTGAGGGCACTCAGCCCCGAGGCAGCGGGCACAAGGGTGCCGTTGTGGCTGGCCCTTGGCATGGACTGCTGCCGGAAGAGAAAATATATTATAAAATAATAAGAGCTGGCCTGCTGGAGTAGACCTTTAAATAAATTACTAATTTGTGAAATGTTAAATATACTAATTGTTAAGAGAGGCAAGGAAGTCGGTGGAGTGGAGGGGACCAACAGAGCGGAAGTTTCATATTTGAATGGGAAGTCGTAATTCTGTCCCCGCTCGCGCCGGTCAATAGACACGCTGAACCTTTCTCAGTAATCGGTCAAAAGATTTTGGAGCTTATCAACGTATTTCTGAAGAGAAGTTTGGTATAGGCACACTGAGCACTTTATTTTGTAGGAATCGAAAGAGATGGAGCTGTAAAGTTTAACCATTTCACTTTAATATATTTGAAAAGAAAATATAATATTTACAGTATATATATTAAAAAAATGGAAGTAAACTGCAAATCGTGTTATATCTTAATCTTAGAATTTATTGGCAAAATTTGTTTATACAGGAATACGTTGATACTTTTTCTATATAATTTAAGAGTGTCTTGAGGTCCAGCAGTTGGTCTTTAGGGGTTCAGATTTAATTAACAGCTAGCTTCCAACCATCTCCTCTTACAAAAATATTTTTCTATCACTTTCATGAACACTTCGAATCAAAAGATAGTAGTCGACTACTTAGGTATACATACAAATATATGTGGGTTTGTATATAAGGCATTTTCTATTACACCAAAAATGGAAAAAAAACCCTTACAAGTGAACAAGCAGTAGTCGTCTTGGCACAAAAGTAATGATTATCACCTAAGATACCACCAATTTAATCTGGCCCAGTAGCGAATACGAATTTGCACGATAACGGCATTTTTACGAGGTCAGATAAATTTGACCTTAGAAAATTTAGTGTGAAGTACCTATAGGGATGTTCCGGCAGTTGCACTTGAGCTCCAGAATTTCCACTAGGCTATATATCTCTCGCTCTCTCTGTCTCCTCGGATCGATTTTACCCAAACGAGCGTCACACAAAAAGGTTGCGTATCGGAATTGCAAAGCCGTCCAATAGCGGATACCGGAATCAGAATTCTTTGACGAAATCAATATTAACGCAAACAAAGCCTTTTAATAAACAACCCCCGTCTGAGTTTTCTGTTTGTTTATATTAATTAATAAATAAAACCAAAAGTCAAATAATTCATTTTTATTTCTCAAAAGTGGATTACATGAAAGCATCCTTTTATATCACGCCTCGACGGCTGGCTAGGCGAATTTTGATGGTATTTATTCTAAAATTCTCAATTCATTTACGAATACTTTAAAACATTATTCAATATCAATAACGAATTAGAGAAAACAACGAAACTATTTCTGTGGCTGCGCCACTCCGTCCGCGTGGAATTAAAATGTTATTTAATCATTTTCATTTTAAAATAATTATATAGCCTTGGCTTATTTCCGGTATATATATAAAGAGAGATAGAGATATACATAAAGCTGGAGATAATAGCGTATCTTAGTTAGTAGAAAGGTTGAGGATTTATTATTTAATCGCTTTAAATTATCCATAGATATTTTTTTAATTGTTAAGGTTAAGCGTTATGGCCATAATCTCCAAAAATGTTGCAAAATTACTGTTGAAGTCAGTGATGAGGTCCCTGTCACTAATAAAGTCATTTTACCTTAGTCAAAATTTCTCATCGCTTTAAAAGAACATCAAAATTCAATGAGAAATCCATTCTAATAGTGAAAGGACTTCGGTCCAGTAAATCGGTCCAGTAGTTCTTGAGTTTATTCGTTACAAATAAAAATACAGTAATATAAGATTCCTTAGTCTACCTAATTAATGTATTAGAAATCTAGATATATTAACTCTGAAAATCTGCCGCCAAATACCAATAGGTGTGTTCCGGCAGCTGCACTTGAGAGCCAGTTCCTCCTATAAAGGCTGGAGACATTTTAATTTGAAAATTATCCAAAAGTAGGTATTATTAGCTTTGACTTCTAATTTAAGGATTTATTATTCAACTTTGTGTCAAATTACATGAAAATCTATCTAATAGTTTTAAAATAACGTGCTTATACGGTGACATATAGATAAAAAGCTATAACAAATGGCACGTTAATGCATACATAGTATTATTACAATAAACGGGAAAGTAGGGCAGAGTGATGTTTATAAGGGGTGCGAAAAAGAGACGGGTATACATTGCTAAAAATAATTTTTCTATAAGGTTTAGCATTTGGCACAATCTATATTAATATTATAAAGCGGCAAAGTTTGTTTGTTTGGTTGTTTTTAAATTTAGTTAGCCTGGGAAACACATTACTGAACAGCCGGACAGTAGGTTCAAGAACCATGTCAAACGGGTTTTGATGTCAAAAGGCTATTAATGGGTGGATCAATATGTGAGCGTTTCAACTTTCTTTCCTGGACCCATTTTAAATTTTGTGTTATGCCTTCCATGGTGCGTGGGGCAAATCTGTTTACTAAGAGCCCTTCTATTTTTAACTGTTTGCCCTACTTAAGTTCATGTTTCAGAGAACGGTAGAAAGAATCGCTTCACGGCACCCTCTTTCACTCTCTACGGCGCACACTTTGGGAACCCCTGGTAAAAACGAAATGTATTATATAATCCTTATTATTTCTTCTGTTTCTAGCTGGAATTTTTGAGAGGAGTGCTGTCAGCGACAACTTCGTGGCATTTAACGTGCAGTTAAACATATTTTTAGAAATAAACACAATTTAAAAAACCCGAGCTAAGCACGATTACCCAGGTAGGTACTGTTTATTTATACTAATAACTATTTCTAAAAACTATGCATATTTATACAGGCATAATGAGATATTGAACAATGTAGAACATTTTTCGAAGCGTTCGAGGTAACATTCAAAAGTCAAAGCAGTTACAAACACCTTATCTATTTAATCGTTGCTTGTAACGATATTTTCTGGCAATTCAATTTCTTCGATTGGATTTAATGGCAGGTCCGCCTTCAAATCTTAACAATATAGATGTCTAAAGTTTTTTGAAAGTATTAATGGGTGTTAAAATTTCCTTAGCAGAAGTTATTAGGGGTGGAGTTGAAATTTTTCATGAAAGCGGTTCATTTGCCATTACTGAGTGTGAAAGGAAACGCTGTGGATAACTTATTAATTTCTTAACGAAAGAGTTCATCCTTTTAACTTTTGTGTACGTATATTATTATGCAATATTATCTATATAACGCAATAGAAAATTATAAGCGGCGTGTACTTGTAATCAATATAGAGGCAAAATTTTATTTTTATACACCACATCACTCAAAAAAATAACATTTTAAAATAGGATTACTAAATTAGAGAGAAGGTAGGCAATAAAAATGATATTTAAGTGCGGTTTGATTACTTAATTTATAATTTTATTACAGTCGTTTCGTTCAAATTATGCGGGCAAGTGCATAAGAATTCGCTCAGAATTACATATTTTTTTTACCTCTCTCTGGCGTCTGAAGGAACCCTGATGCTTTATGGAATAAAGACTGTTATATATGCCAATTCATATCAAATACCTAGTATGATTTAATTATTAAACATGATAAAACAATTCATATGTACTCAACTACCAAAATATTGCACCATTAAAATGCTATATTATCCCTGAGTAACATAGGCTATAAATTAGTCAAATAATTTTCAGTTCTCCGACTTCGCGTGAAATTAAAAACTATTTGATAATTTTTGCCCATTTTTGTAATCTTTTTCAATACAGCTTTACTCCTATTAATCATAGCGTGATGTTAAATAAAGTCTACCTCAATGATTTAATAAGATGATGCAAAAGTGATCTACACCTTTACTCACGCTTAAAATGAAGCTTTACAATTCGATAATACTATATACGACAGTACTAAGCACAAAACTTTGTAAGGAAACAAAAAACTTTTATTGAAATAAAACTAATTTAAACGGATTTTATCGCGGTTATTTATTAAATTTTGATCCCGACGTTTCGAAAGCTTTTCAGCCTTCGTGGTCACGGGGCGGACTGAGGTGTAGGTTGTCCAGAAAAGTTTATGTTACTGTGTCTACCTTCAATTTAATTTTTATTATTTATAGTGTTCCGATCTACGCAGAAAGAGCTCACAGTGTCTTGAGGTCTGGCAACATGACTAAAAAACTTTTAGTCATTTTTTAAATAAAACGACAAAGGCGCGCTTTAACAACGCTGCACAACTTTTATATAAAAGAAGCGTGATATTTTGCAACCATTCGATCTTGGAATAGTGTAAATAAAATAAAAATGTATTTTATTTAAAAAAAAAGCGTGGGGTACTTTTAAGATTATCAATTGATAATCACTCTACTCATATCTGTCGATAAAACGTTTATAACTATTGGAACTATTTTATCTTGCTCCGCAATAAATATGGAAAGACTTTTCATGGAACAGCTTATGAAAAGTAAAGAAAGCATTCAAAGATCGAACTGACTTTACTCAGCGAGCTTTAGAAAGCTGAGGGATTTGGCTCCTAAGAAAGAAAGTGCTCGGTGCATATAAAGTTTTTTTTCCAATGATTTATCTTAAGATTTATATAGAAAGAACTTATTCACTAGGACTCCTAGAGGAATTTTAAAACATTTTCGGAACTTCCGATTGATTTAACACCTGCGACTCCGACTTCGGCTTCGGTACTTTTGAATCGGAGGTTATAATGGAGATCGCAACACAATAAGTAATTGCGACTAGCATATGTTACAATGATTTCTACAGAATAATTCAAGTATTGCCCTTCGGAAAGCTATTGTTGTACGTTACTATCGATTGTAATTTTCAGAACTATCTCCCTCTATTCCCTATATTCCTCGACCTTCATACTTAAAATTCTTCCAGTTAATGGCAATTAAACAATAAAAAGATAATAAAAACGTTAATTCCCTTAACTTGTGTAGGTAGGAATGATATTAATTTTTGTATAATTACATATGATCAAAATACATTTCATTAATTAGAATTATAAACAAGTTTCATTCAATAACCAGAGGAAATGAAAAACGGAATCGATATTAGATATAGCCAGTTCTATTGATATTAACGAATTTGAAGCAAGGAAGTAATATTAGTAGGTAAAGGTACATGAAAGACAATAATCTATTATGCAATAAAGATTGGTCGCAACTACTATAAGCAAAAACAAGATAAATTAAAAATTTGTACTTTTAAAGGCTCGCTAACTATATTCTGTTATAGGTATCCGGACTCTTCACAAAAACAATTTACATCAACAAACGTAAAACAAACTGAAAAATAAATTTTAAAATGTATAATATTTTATGAATGTATCCGAATGGTTTATTAGAAGACACAAGAGGCCTGAAAAAAAAATATCATAAAAAAATATAATATTTCCTCTGACGAAGATCAGACACTTTTCTATTACTCTATTGTAATTAAAAAAACATTTAACATTACACTTAACTATTATTCCTTTAAAATACCTATAAGCCCTTCAATCAAAGTTTCTTAGTTATCTAATGAGAGCCAACCGCATCGAATACAATATGTCTTCGGATCTTCTATCGTTTTGTAAGAGATTAGGACAGGGATAGAAGTTAGGAAAAACGTAAATATTACGGACTGACCTGTTATGAACCAGCGGCGATTGTATATCAATTTATCAAGAATTTTAAGGACATTTTCACTTTATTCCAGTTACGTTTTCTGGATCGGTGATCTTAATTTCCGTACCGACTAGAGAGATTTTTGTTTTTTTTTTCATTGCGTTATGAAATTGCAATATGAGATACAATTAAGATAACAGTGAGATATATATTTTCTGTATTGTCACCAAAAATATATGGCTGTAGCGACTGCTAACCATCAAAGAAACCACACGCTTGATTGCCACGAGCGTGGTATGAAAATGATAATTATTTCCTATCCATTATTTCCAACTTTAAAAAGACATCGTGGGATCAATAGCAATATTCTTGTCCAAGAAAGATCGCGATTAATAATTATATAGTATTATTTAGTTATAATACTTTTCTTGGATTCAATGGTCGCAGTACAAGAGTTGACAGTGAATATTGACCATGATTTTGCTGTTCCACACCCGGTAGTTCCTAAAGAAGAAGAAATAAAGAATGTTTCAATTAGAGAACTTGCTAAATTAAGAGATTCTGAGCGTCTTAAAAGAGTAAGTATATCTGCTCTGAGGTTCAAACTACATTATATTTAATCCTAGCTGTGCCTGCGACTTCGTTCGCGTGAAACTGAAAATAATTTAATAGTTTTTGCCCATTTTTACAATAGAGCTTAGCTCCTATTGGTGGTAGCGTGATGTTAAATAATCTAAAGCCTTATTCAATGATTGCTTTAATAAATATATATTTTTTTTTTTAAGACGCCCATCGAAAACCACAAGGGGTGTCCTCGCGGCACACTTTATCTCACCGTTGCCCATAAAAATAGGGGGATGAACCAAGACCTTTTTTTAGACGAGAAAAAATTTGGAAAAATTATTTTTTGGTAGTTTTCTTAGGATTTCTCCAGACCTGGACATGACAAAAATTTTTCATAGTCATATCTGAAAACTAGACACATGGAGCTACAATTTCTAAATAAGACCTTCTTTATATATTACATAAAATAGTAAAGGACAATAATAATAACTCATTAAATATTTATTTGAACTAATTTATTAAGATATAATAAATAATCTTACCTCAGAACTCCGCTCGCCAGCATAATGTATATACAAGATATATAAATATTGACGATAGCGGCTCTGCGATACATAATAGCTCAGTGGTAGTGTGTACGACTTTCCGTCAAGGGACGTGAGTTCGAATAAAAGCACCTACAATGAGTTTGAGCTTTCGGTGAAAGAAAACATCGTGAGGAAACCATAGCATGGCATTAAATTCCTAATATTTCTATAAAATACTATTTTATACGTAAAATATCTAATATATATTTGAATAATTGCTAATTATTCAATATATATATTTCTAATATATATATTGAATAATTAGCACTAAATTACAATCTAAAACCGCTAAATTAACTTATTATTAAAAAATAAATTTAAACGGAAAAGTTTGTTTGTTTATTGAAACGCGGTAATCCTATGAACTAACAGTCGGATATAAAAAGAGTTTGGTGAAATTTTTAAGAATGAATGTAAATCAAGTACTCAAATTAAAAATACAGAAAATTTGTAGATTGCGTTCGAAAATGTTTGTTCTGTTCAAATGTTTTCTTCGTTCACTTCATTCAATCAATCAATCACTCGTGGGGCGCTTTTTAAGATACTCAAGGAAATACAAAAAAGAGCTGTCAAAATCCACAGCATTAATGAAAGATATTTTTTTATATGTTCAGTTGTTTGTTTCTTCATATTCTCCTTTTCTAAGCCTGGCATTATTGTGTACAAAGTTTAGTACATAAATAAATACACTTACTTAACATCTAATTTGTGTAGATAACCTTTTTTTCCATCGATGCCTTTATAATCTAGTGTTATATTGTGTAGTCATCTATTATTATTTGACCATACCTATAGGTATTTGGCGGCAGATTTTTAACTTGAGGATGGTAGCAGATGGGTCTTAGAAAAACCTTACCACCATGCGATATAATGCTTGTCATATATTAATTTGTCGTGTATCACATCACTGGTTGTCTATATTTTTTTTCTACTTTATATCAACTAACCAAGCCAATACAATATATTCATAACACCAAATGTGCAGATCAGTTTAAGCAGCACTCTTCAGAAATTTACGGAAGTGTGTAGGTAGTCCTTGGTCTCTGGTTTTATGGAGATTGAGAAAGGCTGTAGTGTTAAATTAGTAACTGTTTAGTTATTATAGTTTAAGTGTTAAACACAGTGTGAGCTTTGTAGTGCATTCGTTTTTATACGTAGCTTCAAAAAAAAAATATAGATAGACCTAACAAAGACAAGAAATATATAATTAAAATTAGCTAAAGTTTAGCGCTAGTAAGGGGGCTCATCACTAATGCCCATAGAATATTTAATATTTTACTATTACTTTATATAGCAGTAATTGGTACTATATGTTATATGTTATAAATTATTATTGAAGGTGATTTTTTTTTTAATTTTTTACCCTTCTCAAGTAAGCATTTTCCCTGGCGTTCGCTCCGAACGGATATTTTTTATTGTAACCTTTTTTTTAATAGCTCTAGAATGACTTCGGCTTACTTCCTATTTTATATGAATGCTTAAATCCATGTTAATAGTGTTAAAAATTTCAATAAACATAAATTAAGAATAGTGTTAAAAATTTCAATAAATATAAATTAATAATAGTGTAAATAAAAAAAAGTAAATTTTCTACAAAATTATTTTGCATTTTATCTGTGCTTCTAAATAAATGTTATCTATTTATAACTAATAGTTTAATATATAGTACCTTTATCAATAACAATATACTACGTAAGGAAATTCGTTCCAACCGAGTGGTTCGCGACACTCACGCATATTTTTTAATTAAAAATAAGTCTCATAGTGACAAGTAAACTAATGTCAGAATTAACAAAATTATTGTTACTTCGTTAGGATTTTTACTATAACTTAGTTGTTTATCCCTATATTGTGTAAATTAAGGTGATATTTTACGTAATGTACACTACTAAGAAATTGGGTCACTTTCAAGATCATGTTAAAAACTTTAAAATTCATATACTTTTTAAACGTATAATATATATATAGCGTGTACGGATGCAGAATTAATGAATGTGAGTTTGAATTCACGCAATCAGTTTAAGTTATCGGCAAAGGAAAACATCGTGATGAAACTACAGAACCACACATGAAAATTGTTTCAACAGCAGCATAGCCGTTTTAAAATGTATAAGGAACGGCTCGTTATATATTTCGTCGTACATAAGTTTTGGGCAGATACTTTGCTGACTCTTATTATTTTTTTGTTAATGTAATTATTTTTCATAGTTAAATAAGCTACAATAAAAACCTAATATTAGTTGTACTAAATAATAATTCTATGTGTCGAAGTGCTTGTTTTTGAAATTATACAATTTACAAGACATCGTAAAACGTACTATTGCATTTAAAAAAATAGTTGATATTAAATAAGATTGTTAAAAAAGGTTTATCCAAAATCTATATTAATATATTATTTTTAAATTAAGAGATTTTTTGGGGTAAATAATTAGTCTTTAGGGTAAATAACGCTTTTAAACTAAACTAGCTTATTCACCTATTTAGTCTTGCATATTAATAACTAATCCATTTTTCGCATATTAATGTATTATTAGTATAATGTTTTTTTTTTTAAGTTTCTCTTAAACTTGTTCAACTATAAAAAATAAGCTTTTACATTCCCACGTGTATGGGAACTAAAGCTGACCTATGATCGTACCCACGCAACGGGAAGATGTCCAGACGCTAAAATTAAGTATACTTTCAGTGTACCTACTATGAAAGAACTAAATTAAAGAATCATTTCTTTTTATTACATCATTTTCGAAAGTTTTGAACCCTTAGGAGTAAATAAAATAATCAACTCTACTAATAAGTTTTATTATTTCTAATTTAAAAATACAGAATATCACTATAGTTTCATTTACCGACCGATTTTAAGTTGTACATAACATGGGATTTTTTTGGGAAATTATACACGGACTAGTTATATATAAAAAAATTACATTAAATTAAGCATGAATTAAGTGATAGTTCATTTTTCTGAAAAATGGACTTACACCACTTTCAAAATAATCTTCACTTTCACCTAGTAGTATTATATAGTTTACGTGGCAACGGTCGAGATATGAAAACCAAACAACATTCAATTTAGTTTTAATATTTTCAAGTCCGTAACGGTATTAAAAATATACGTTCATTTCCGTGGTCCCCTTATACTACCTACCTACCTATCTACCTCCCGGTGTAAGAGAATGGTTTAAAAATTGTATCAGCTTTATTTATGTCAATTTGGTTTTTACAAGATTGTAGATGTTTTCAATATTGACTACGTTTAATTCTTATGTTATACTAGCGTCACTGTAGTCCTTTGTTTAACACTTATTGTATGCATTTTACTGGATACATTTTCAGGTAGAAACTTATATTTATTTATTTATCTTTACGTATATTCTGTATTCTCAGATACGCACTTATATATAGTATTGCCCAAGATATTTCCCTATACCAAAAGTTCAGGCACATTGAGGTGGATGCGACTCACGTGAAACGTGTTATTGGGAAATTATAGTGATTAAGTATGTTATTGTAATATTTAAGCTTTTGAATTTGGCAGGTATGGAGGAATATAAGCGTTTATTCTAATAAAGCACCCCAATATAAGCGTTTATACACTAAATCTCCAATTTTATAAGTTTTATCGCGAGTAGATTTATCATAGTATTGTTTTGAGGCTTCTTTACTTTTATTAATATTTTCTATAGCTCTTTCTCGAGAGTATTTCATTCTATACTGTAAAGCTCGAATATATTCATGATAAGTGGTATTATTATCTGAACTATACACACTACTAGGAATTATTGGTTTATAACCATATAACAACTCAAAAGGAGTAAATTCTGTAGTACAATGTGAAGTTGTGTTATATGATAAAATTGCAGTTGCAATATAACAATGCCAATTATCTTGATTGTCATTAACAAAAGATTTTAAATATTCTTTTAATGTGGCATGACTACGCTCTAATGCACCATTTGTTTGAGGGTGATAGGGCGAGCTAAATAGATTTTTTATTTTAAGAATTTCTGTTAACTGTTTAAATAATTCAGATGTAAAACAAGTACCTTGGTCGGTAAGGATCATTTTAGGGAATCCAAATAAAGAAAAGAAATGAATAAGGTTACGAGCAACTTCATCTGTTGTACACGTAATCATTGGATAGGCACATGAAAATTTAGTTAAGTCATCCTGAAGTGTCAAAATATATTTAAATCTTTGAAGTCCGGCTTCAGATAAAGTGCCAACTATATCTAGCGCTAATCTTTCGATTGGTTTTGTACTTGTAGACGTAATAATCATAGGAGCTTTATTTTTAGCGCGTAAGGGTTTATTCGCCTGACATAATTTGCAATCTTTTACAAAGCGTTCAATATCAGACCGCATATTCTTCCAATAATACGAGACTTTAATTCGATTATACATTCTTTTAATACCCGGGTGACCAGCTATAGTAGTCCCGTGGTTTTCCTTCAGAATATTTGAAATTTCAGTAGGAGTTGGATAAATAATTTGGTTTTTATATATGTGAATTTTTATATTAGTACCGTGAAAAATGTAAGAAATAATATTATATATTTTCACATAAACAAACTTAGTAAATGGTTCAGAAAAATCTGAAATAGCTAATTCTTTATCATATTCGTCATTAGAAATAATTAGATCTCTTAATTTGATACGTAAATTGTATATTATTTTGTAACTGGACTCATCATAATGATGTATTTTAGTAAATAAGAAATATATTATTTTATTTTTATAATTTACCGATTGCACGGTTTCGCTTTCTCGCTCGGTTGACAGTAGCTCATTAATGTTTCCTAACAATGATAACAGCTGTTCGCTGTGAGGCATAGAGCTATCAAAATCTAAAGAGACTGGACATGCTATACATTTTTGTTTCGCTAAATGTAAACTTTGATTATGCTCTTCGATTTGCGTATCGTTAGAAATATTTTTCGTAAATTGAGTTTTAAAATATTCTTCGTAACTCGTTTTATTTAATATCGAATGAGTTATGGCGTTTACGGGATTACGGGATAAAGCATCCGCGTTAGCATTAATTCGGCCTGCCTTATAAATAATTTCATAATCATATTCCTCTTATTTTAATCGCCAGCGAAGTAAACGTCCACCTGGATCTTTAGCATTAAATAACCATGTGAGAAGTCGATGATCCGTTACTATTTTAAATCGATAACCATAGAGATATGGTCGAAATGTATTTACGCCAAAAAGTATCGCAAGAAGTTCTTTTTCTGTTGTTGAATAGTTACCTTCTTGTCGATTAAGAGTGCGAGACGCGTAAGCGATAGGCTTATCTTTGCCGATTTCGCCTTGTGATAAAATTGCACCGACAGCATAATTAGAAGCATCGGTGGTTACAATAAAAGGTTTAGAAAAATCAGGATATTGTAACAAAGGAGCAGTAATTAATTTTTGTTTAAGTATATTAAATGCTTGTTCTTGTTCATATGACCAACGAAAATTAACATCTTTTTTCAATAAAGAAGTAAGAGGCTTAGTTATTTGAGAAAAGTTTTCTGTGAAACGACGGTAATAACCGGTTAATCCAAGAAAAGACTTTATGTCTTTAGGTGTTTTAGGTATAGGGATTTGAGAAATAGCCTTATCCTTATCAGGATTAGGCGAAACACCCTTGTCAGTTATTACATGCCGAAGATAAGCAACTTCACGTCGCAGAAACTCACATTTGTCGGGCTGTAATTTTAAGTTTGCCTCTCGAAGTTTAGAAAATATGAGTTCGAGTTTTTGTATATTTGATTCAAGGTCATGGGAGTACAGGATACAATCGTCGAGATACACATAGCAATGAAGACCTTGTAAGCCTGAAAGTACTAAATTCATCATTCTCTGAAATGTAGAAGGAGCGTTTTTTAAGCCAAAGGGCATTCTTGTAAATTCGAAATGTCCTGAAATATTATTAGTGGTAACACTAAAGCCTGTTTTTTCGGCATCTTGAGGATTAAGACAAATTTGATGAAAACTGGAGGCTAAATCCAGTGTAGTAAAATATTTCGCGTGAGCTAATTGGTCTAAAATATCGTTTATTAACGGAATTGGATAAACTTCGGTAACAGTAACGTCATTTAAGCGACGATAATCAATTACAATACGCCATTTTTGTTTACCGGAAGCATCTAGTTTTTTAGGAACCACCCAAACGGGGGCGCTCCATGGTGAAGTTGAAGGACGTATAATATTTTGATCAAGCATTTTCTTGATTTGTTTTTCAACTTCATCTTTGTGAATTTCGGGAAAACGATATGATATTACATGTATAGGGGCTGCATCCCCTGTGTTAATTGAGTGTTGAATCACATTAGTATGTGTTAAATTTTCACCTTCTAGGTGGAAAACATCAGTGTATTTATTAATACAACGCATTAAAGCTTTCTTTTCTTGTGGGTTTAAATGAGAGCATCGTATTTGCTCAAGAACCCTTTGAGATCGATTAGTATCGGAATAATTAATTTGATGAACACGTTCAGTTTCAATATCACTAAAGTTCGAAGACGGAAATTCAAAAGGAATTAACTGAACATAAAAATTATCGATTTCGACTGCTGATTCAGTCGTATTTAAAATAGATACATTTACTCTATTGTTCGGTTTTAAACATACAATAGAATTTGCTAAAAATACACCTTCACATAATTTTTCATCTAATATTAAACCTTCTTTGTGCCCCATAATGTCGGAAAGATTAGAAACGGGACATTCGATGATCATTTCTGAACGTGGAGGTATAATATACGATGGTTTGCTAAAATGAATAGGTATCGCGTGACCTTGTAAGTTGAGTGTATTTGATGAGTACTGCACATCAATTTTAAAATGTTGTATAAAATCACTACCTATAATTCCATCGTAATTTAGGTTAATTGTGTCGTTAATGGCGTGAAATTTATGTTGAAATATTATTTTATTAATATCAGACGTTTGATATTCGAATTTTAATATAATGGACCCTAAGGATTCGCAATACGAGTCATTATTGCTTAGGCCCTTAAGTTTAATTATTTCAAAATCAAGCACTGGTTGAGTTTTTAAACTAGAAAATTTTATAATATATATTGAAAAACCAGTGTCGATTAAAAAGCATATAGGCTTCTCGTTAAAATTAGTTTTTAAATATATATGAGGAAGCGACACTTTGTTGTTAATATTGTTTATCGAATAGCTTTTTACGCCTGAGCAATCCCTAGAAAAAGAATTCGATGAGAGATCGAGATTATACACATTATCTGTAATCGGGTTAATATTATTTTCACTAAGGTTAGATCCCGATAAATTTGTTTTATTTTGTAGCTTCTTAGAGCTTATTTTTTTATTTACCTGTGCTAGAGGGAATTTAGGAACACAGGGAGGTCTCGTGACCTTTGAGTTAGGAGTGTTATTAATTTGTTGTTTATTACAACGAAACTGAGCCTTATGTGTATCCTGTGCAACCGAGAATTGACCACAGGGTTGATCACTTTGAGGCACCAGTAAACACTCATCGCGTCGAGATATATTCTCAACAAAATTACGTTTAATATTATGTTTTGTCCGTGTTAGAGGGAATTTAAGAACACGTGACTTAGAAACATTTTTTATATTCGTGTCATTTTGCTTATTATATTGGTAAGGTTCCGGCAGACACGAATCCGAAACCGTATTTAGTTTAAATGGTCATTATCTTTTAATTGAAGTATATGTACTTCAGATCCACTATTAGTTTTTATATTTGGTGCACGTGTAGCGGATAATGATAACGAGTTATTAATACCATTTTTATATTTTAGTTTTCGGCACTCGTTAATTAAATGACCAAATTTTTTACAATATTTGCATGTTTTATTGATGTTTTGTTTATAATTAGTTTTATTTTGTTCATTTATATGATTTTCTGACATTTGATTGTAATTTACCGGATATGTTTTAGATTTGTTAGTTTTATATTTATTTTTATAACATTCCGAAGAGTTGTGTCCGCTTTTGTTACATGTCGAACAAATTTTTGTTGCGCGAGATGATAATTTTGTTAAATTAAATAATTTCTCCTCTTCTATAGCAAGAGTAATGGCTTGAGACAACGTCTTTGGGTCTCTGCATCTGACTATATGTGAAAAGTTAGAATTAATTCCTAATAAAAATATGTTAAGCGCTAAATCTTCCATAGCGGCAAGTCTGCCCGGAAGTTCTTCTTTTATATCACAACTGTAGTGTATATCGGACAACAATCTTGTTAAACAGGTTTCTATACGCAAAGAAAACTGTGTGACATCCTCTGTGGATGATTGTTTACAATTTTGTAGATCTACTAATAGATGGGTCGAGTGTTTTTTCTCCCCGAAGGTTACTTTAAGGAACTTTTTAATTTCAAGCCAGTTATTAAATTCCTTTAAACAGCAGGCTAATTGAGCCTTTCCTTCAAGTTGTGACAATATATATTTACATAGAATATTCTGTTGATCAGTGCTTGCTAATGACACGGCGTTGTCACAGTTTGTTAAGAATGCCGGTAATGTTTCGCGATCGCCACTATATGGTTTTATGAATTTTGTTAGGAATGAAAGTGTGATTTTATCACTCATTTTGGCAGTCAACTTTTTGTGTAATTGGTCTTCCTGCAACGAATTCGAAGAGTCGGAAGTCACTTCAGCTTCTACAACTTTTACCTTTTTAGGTGGCATTAATTGAAATTATTTTATTATAATATTTTTATGCAGCACAGATCATCAGATATAACGCAAATTATAAAGAAATATAGAATATTCAAAATGATAAAGATATTTGAAAATTTGTAAATTATAATATATTTAAAAAAATATGTCACAATTTTTGATTTATGAAAAATTAATAATTAATATAATAAATTGAATATGACATTAAATATAAATTCGTAATTGTTAAAAAGTATGTATAATACTTTAAAAATTATAACTTTGAATATTCTGAAACAATTACACGATTTTTTTTTTATATAGATTTAAGAAATGTCATAAATAAAATCAATCACTCACAATGTTAAAGAAGCATACACAAACATATTGCAAAATAGTTTTGTAAAAACGTGAGAAACACGGCTGGAATTTCTGCGAAACGTCGGATCGGGCGCCTGGCGACTCAGGGAGGGAATACTCCTACAAATCTCTATTCAATCGATACGTAATAAATTCCGCATAGATAGATAGAACAGACCCGGCTATCATCGCTTCAAATGACTAATAATATAGTTATAATTGTATGATGAGAATTAGTAAAAACTAATACTTATTAGGTCTTATTCTTATGTTTTTTTTATGTAATAGTTCAATGTGTTACAGTAGTTATTAGCGGATGTACCCTTCATGCGTGAAAATTTTATGTTATAAAGTACCAAAAACCGAAAAACTATTAAAATGACGGAAGGTTTATAAAATTATACTCTTAGTAATAATTACCAAGTGATAGATTTCAAACTCAAAATTAGTATACATATAATTTTAATGTATAAATAACCTAATTTGCACCATCTTACACAATTTTTTTTTAATCCTACAAAATCAAAAAAAATATATACCACCTTTCACATTCGGCGATAATTTAGATATATGATTATTGATTTTGATATTATTTTGAAGCCACGATAGCTCAGTGTAACGTGTTTTACCGTAATGGTGGTAATTACATTCGTTTGCCTGTCTAGTTTAAGTTTGTAGGCGTATTCACCAACTGGCAGATTTATAGGGCTCAATATTTTTTACTTAAAAATATTAAAAATAACTTATAAATCAAAATAGGTGCTGAAGTAGATCTTACCACCAGATCTGGTGATGTTTTGTGGGAAATATAGCGATAAAGCGATTGAAGCGATGATAGCTCAGTGGTAGTGTGCACGACTTCGCGTCAAGGAATGAAACCTTCTGATAGCAACAGAATATTAGGTCCAAGTGTCTCTTTCAGCAGGGCAACAGCGGCGGACCGTGGCAGCAGATTCGCGCCTGCGCCACCTCTAGTATTACGCGTTATATAAATATTAAACATGGTTTAAATTTAGATATTCATTATCTGGCTTAAAATACCCACGACATTATAATAATAAGGATAAAAAAGTACAATTGTGATTAATCTCATGTCGGTGTTAAAAGCTCACGGAAATATTATAAATCAATATGAAACTCAACTAAATAATGAAGATAAATTCGTATTTATAAATGGTTAAAGTTGACTGTCACGTTGTTTGACCGCAATGAATTCCTAAATTACTGAACCGATTTTAATCAAATTTTGCACACTGTGTGTAGTTTGATCCAACTTAGAGATCATTGTCGAACTGATATATAAATTACTGCACTATTTGGAGATTTCAATATTTGGATTATTATGGCTTGTTAATTGTTTTCAATGTAAACACTTGTAGAGAAAGCAATATTAACTTTATGTTAGATAATGAATAGTTCCATTTTAAGTAAAACGGTATTCAACACCGATATTTTTTTTTTATTAACGTGGTGTTTAAAATCCTATTCTGTACAGACTTGTTCATCGCTTTGCTCATTACACAAACTCAGGGCAAGACAATTATCACTGAGGCACAATGGTAAAAATGTTAGATAACGCTACAAATTATCATATTTCGGGACAGATAATACTAATTTCTTATAATACGAAGTGAAGATGATGCAAGTTGCATTTTTTTTTCAACACCTATGAGGATTTTGTTCGATTTCGGAAAAGCAAAAACCGCAAGTAATCGTTAACAATTTGAAAATATAAGGACACTAAATTTGCCATTTCGAAACAAATATTTGGTAGTCAAATTCTACATGTGTATACACAGAAAGAAAAATGTTTTCAAATATTTATTATTTGTGAATGAATATATTTCGTCGATAGTTTCGTTTACAGTAAACCTAAAAAAGTGTGTCAAAAATAAAAATACAATATAAATTGTACCCGCCTGGTTTACTATAGGTCCAAAAGATCTATAGGTGTGCTCCTAACTATAATAAAATATCCATATTATCCCTATTTTATATTTATATGGCCGGATTAGCAAGCAAGATCGTAACATAGTTTTCGTGTCAAACGTGTAACGCCACGGAAATCTAAACTCTATCCTTTGGAACAATAACTATATATTCCTCTAAACGTTCGAGTGTGAAGGTTGGCCTTAATATGTCCAAAATAAAAAATTCTCATGCTCACTGTAGTGATTTGAATTTACCTCGATTGACTTATTTAGACATTCGAATAACCTAAATTTGGCAGCCGCAGTTCCTCTACAGGTTTAGCGTGTCTACCAACATGGATCGTATCGTCACTTAAGATCAGGTGAGATTATGGCCATGAAGCTAATTGAAGGAAATATGTTGCAGCTTAGTTTGGAACACACGAAAGTACATTATTACTCGTAATTAAAAAATAAGCTGAACTCTCGAAGAAACGAGGATCGGTGATTGTTTTTCTGGTAAGTTGATTTCGATTTGTTAATATTGTGTAGTTACATATATTACTATAAGTTTTTGGTGGAACCATTAAGTGTACTGTTATGCCCTACTCATATATGTAAAAGAGACAGTGTCAACATAATTAATAATGTATAAAAGCTTTGTCATTTTTCAATATTGAGTCAGTCTATGTAAGTCGTTTGACGAATCTATACACCTGTTTGGTTCCTAATAAAAGTGTGTGCTTGTGTTCTTGCCTTTTGATTTTTTTTAAAAAGGCCTCACGGATTGCTATCCTAACAATTTTGGTGTCAGAAGTGGGATCCCAAAAATTTAAATTGGGATTCAAAAAGTGCAACTGTGAACAATTGTTTTAAAATAAGTGGTCGACGGTAAGCCTCTGGGTATAACCTAGAGCCCGCACTACTCTAAAACAAGTGGTCGACGATCAGTCTCCGGAGCCAACTCCTGAGCCCGCACTACTACCCTTAGCTGTGTTCGACGATAAGCCTTCACTAGTAAGTGCAAGCCCGCAACGCAGAACAACACCACATACCACGGAACCAGTAATCAGGTCAGCTCGTCCTAAGACTCTTGGCTCATAATCTCGCAACGTTGTACCGCTTGTGAGTGGGCTGGCACATGTTTATCATGCGGTCATACTGTAAGTAAAACATGTTATATTTTATATATTTAGGTAGAAGTGCAGGATGCTTGGCTTCATAGGGCAGATCAGACTTAGAGAGTCTACCTCCGATGCGTAAAATACCGTCTTCATCTACGAAAACCGATAAACTGCGCAACTTCTTGGAAGAAAGTTTGCCAGTTTTAAGTAAACTAAGTTTATTTATACGTTTTCTTGGTTGAAATGGTAAAATAATATAATTAATTGGCCATGAAGAATACGCAACGAGCTGTAAAACTATTGTAATTATAAATAAAAAACATGCGTGCGTACAAAGTACACATGTTTCACTTCAAACTTCACTTTCAAACATCACAAGTTTCACTTCAAACTTCAACTTCTTTAGGCGCATGAGGGTAAAATTTTTACAGATGAAACGTCACGCCGGTATGCAACGGAAGTGTCGGAAAAGAGAGAGAGAGTGATCGAGACCGATTGAGAGAGAGTAAGAAAGGGCGAACGTAGCATGAGCAACTAGCCGTGGAGTGAGAGTAGGGAGCAAGCGAGTGAGAAAGATTGAGAGAAAAAGTGAGACAGAGCGAACAAGATTTATAAATTAGTTCGCCAAAGAAGTTTCACTTCTGACATGTGTACTTTGTACGCACGCATGTTTTTTTTTGTCTCACCGAATGAGATTTCGGGACTCATCTATCTCTGTACCAAGATTCATCACAATCGGTTAAGCGGGTAAGGTGTGAATGCGTTACAAACAAACAAACATATTTTCGCATTTATAATATTAGTATGACAACTCACAACTACCACAATCTTAAAATGAAACTTAGCTTTATTGTAGTTTATCTAAAATGTGTTTAGAATTTAACGATGAATGAAAAGAATAGTTGAAAATTAATACTTAAGTAACACACGTAGCATTATTTAAAATCTTAATATAGAAAAAGGGACAAAACAAAAAAATAATTAAAAATGTCACATAATCATCGAAATAGTGGATTATTTTAATTACTCATTTTCATATTCATGCGAACATAATCGCGTCGACTACGAAATTGCTACGGCGTAGCAGCGGTCTGTGGAGGCACTGGCTCTCAGGAGCATCTGCCGCAACACACCTATAGGTATTTGGCCTATTATACTGTTCTTGATAACGTTGTTCAAAGTTCGACTTTTGAGAGTACACAGCCGATGAACAGGCGTGACTCTGACACTCTGTATTGTGCTTTGAGCCGGTTACAGAATTATAAATTTATACAAAACAATTACAAAATCACTCTGTCTATTGATGCTAACTGTATAAAACTCCATTCAGTAGTTTTAAGTTTATAGGTTTCATAAAAAAGTCTCAAAACAATACTGATCTGCCGGATAGTAAGTTCAAGCACCATGTCAAGCTGGTTTTAAACCGGGGACCGGCAACGATCATCTCCCGGCGTATAAATTAAAAAGAATAATTTAATTTTAAGAAGTCGTATAAATTGCTTGTCAAAAATCTGTCTAAAAGTACACATGCAGCAACATATTAATAAATATATGCATATTTAATCTATCACTTACCAAAGAAACTAATACAATAATAATTCATAAGTTCGATGTGCGCGTAACCCTTTTGATTGGACAGCGGACCTGCGAACTTTTTAAACGTTTAGTTTATCGAAATAACTAGTAATTAAGTTATGGTTTTAGTACAGTATTCTAGTGGGATGAGCAGAAGTCCGCCAATGAGGATTATTATTATACCGAATTATACTAAAATCTTAACCGTAGTAAAATAATTCTGAGAACCATTACAAATTAAAATTTTGCTGTCACAATTTTGCGGATACCTATCTTCAGTATGCATAGAGGGATAAGTTTATTTATATTATTGTGGTGTACTGACCATTAAGACCTATGTATACTATAGATATGCGATAATTAAATTTGGACCTTAAACTCTCTATGTTATAGTTTAAATTAACCAGACCAGAGCAGAGACTATAAAGCATACATATTACGGTTTCACATTGTGGCTTAATGACATCTTAATCACATCATGTAAACTTGTTTGTGTGTAATAATTAATAAAAAAATGTGTTTAATTCATAGCACGAAATTAGGCGCCATATGAATAGTGAACATTATGACGCAGTCGATTACAACTTGATTGATTGATAAAAAGCCAAATTAAAAAAAAAAAATCTTACTGTAATGAGAAAACAAAAAAAAATGCCATGACATATTTATTTCACACCTAATATAAAGACGCCATTTTTTTTAACAAGCCAAGTAAAATGCAGATATATCATAAAAATAAATAATGAAAGTAAATAAACCGTTTGGAAAGAAAAAAAAAACAAACCAATTAAAGTCAACAGCAAAGGCAACATAAGTTATATATTAATTCAACATTTGCCCTCCTTTATTAATTATCTTCGTCATAAACTAACCACATAGTATCACAAATTTGTCAATTTTTATTATATTACATGTTATTTGCACTTGGGCTATTTATTTATATTGAATTTCTAATCAGCCATTTTATTTGAGATAATGTTGCCAGTAACTATTACGGTTTCGTACGGTAAGCTTATATCAAACATACAGTTCAGATATGCCAGTATAACAACTGTATAGGTTTTTAGGTAATTTAAAATAAAGCAATACCAGTTAGGCCGACCACAAAATCCCGGCGGGCCACAGGTTCTGCATACTGGCCTTAATACTGTGGCCCTTAGGACAATGAACTCTTGAAATAAAATAAATTATCTACCTTAACATTACATTTGGCAATGCGATTAGATATAGTCGAATAAACGAAAAGAGTTCCGTACTTGGGAAAAGTTACTTGCCTAGTTTTTTATTAAAAAAAAAGCATAGGTAACATTTTATTCGTTACACTTTTTTTAATGGAGCGTTCATATCTATTGTTTATGACTTTAAATATAAAATATAGGCAGGCTGATAAGTTTGCACTTTAGCGTTTTGATACCGAGTCAATGTATTTATTTCGAGCATTTCAAGGATTGTATACAGTTTATTCACGCAGGCTTGGAACCTATTTACGTTAAGTTTATACCGCGTGAATAAAAAATATCTATTACCATGAAAATTATGTTCTTAACGTTTACCAGAGGAGGAAGTAGACTGCAGTCGACCGAACAGGCGACTGACTCACGAGAGCCCAAGTAGCGGAACCTCAACTTGGGCTATGCCAGATTGGCAAATATAGACTTTATAAACCTATTGATCGTCACGGCCATCACTACCACCGAATCAAATTTCTTCCAATATACCTAGTAGATTCACAGTGATACGCATACAAATAGATTATATTTTATTTCTGTATCGATATGAAAATACACTACAACTGTATTTTCAGAAATATAGATTGCTAGCTGCGCCTGCGACTTCGTTCGCAAGGAACGCAACAATTATCCATTCCCATCCTCACTCATTCGTTCATTCATACATTTGTTCATTCGTTCTTTCGTCCTGTCATTAATTCTTCCAGTAATTACTTCGTTAGTTCTTTCATTAATTTATTACGTATATCATAAAATTTTAAATAATTTACGAAAAACATTTATAATCAGAAAAATTTAAATTAACAATTGCCCAGTTATAAAGCTTAGATAAGAAATTTTTGATCGTTATAATATTTACTAAAACCAAAAAAAAAAAGGTTAATTTTTTTTGTGCTCTCATTTCATTAATACGCTTTTCTTTTAATAATAATATAGCTTATAATACATTTTCTGAGCATGTCCAAAAATGCAGATTCCAGAGCAAAATGACCTTATATGTGGAAAAGTTAATTACGTCTTCACACAGAAGTGACATACCAACGGCCATTACAGAACGGTCGCACCGTACCAAATAAAAAAGGGTTACTTATACATTATATATATATATGTATGTATATGGGTATAAGTTTTTAGAATCTATATCAATTGTACCCCAATAAAAATGACTAAACTTTTTATTAAGATGTTTTACTTTTTCATTTTCGCCAAAGTGGGCAGTACACCTAAAATTTTCAGAAACACTGATCTAAGTCTTTGAGATGAAAAATATCATAGGTAAACTTAAAACGTAAAATCCTGTGTCGCAGGAAACTTTACAAACATACAACTAACGGATAAAAAGTAACACCCACACTCAAAGTTTTATAGAACACGAATCGGTTTGAATCGTGTTTTAGCAATTCTAAATGTAAAATATGAATACAATAATTAAGAGTAGAGTGCGGCAGTTATTGTTTTGAAAACTTTGACTCGTACACAATCTCCTCAGCTTATCACAGAAACGTGATAGAATCGCTTTAGAACAGCTTTACCTGAGACCTCTCGAAAATTCTTACCTCAAGGATATAAGCCCTCACGGGCGAGAGATTAGCGCGGGTGTCGCCTGCCACCACTGTGTCTACGTGTATGTGTACGTGTATGCGTACGTGTACGTGTATGTGTATGCGTACGTGTACGTGTACGTGTACTTGTAAGCGTACGTGTAAGTGTAAGCGTACGTGTACTTGTATGTGTACGTGTACGTGTATGTGTATGTGTACGTGTACGTGTACGTGTATAATACGAAGGACTAAAAGACATATATTCGACAAAGTATTAACATTAAAAAAGTGTTTGACATTTAAATTTTGACTTTCAAGACCAAAAAAGTAATTTTTACTAGGGATGCCGGAACAAGCTTTTGAGTTAACGCTCGTATGAATTTCACTCCTCATAAAATTTCCATACCGGCGGCTTGTTATAAAAATCGATTCATACGGAGTAAAGTAAAAAAACAACCTAGTGAGGCTTTGTCATAAAGAGACGTAATTTATCTGATTCGGCTCAAAGCCCGCAGCTTTATTTGATGTCTACTTAAAATAGTTCCGTGTTCGTGTCTCTTAAATATGTTAAACAAATGCAGCCACGAGTGACCATCTTTTACTTAACTAAAAGTTTAGACTCATTGTAGAATCGGAACAAAGACTGAAGCAGTGCATGAGTTTTTTTTACTACACCTTTACACTTTTAAATCCTTTCCAATAATTAGATTAATAACTCACAAAGGTTACCTCAAGAATCATATCATCAAAATAAGTGACACAATAAAATGATATTAAAAATACTGTTATTTCGATTCCGTAGTGGTAAAACACCTTTTACTGATGATAAAAGAAGCGTCAAACTCCACAAGAATCAAACTTACTTGATGATAGTATAAAGAACGTTAATAACGAGGATTACTTGCAAATTAAAAAGGGAGATGAAGAGAGAGAACACATACTGCAGTGGAAATATAGTTATCTTTATATATACCCGTTTCGTTAAGATCACCATATGTATCATTTGACACTGGCTAAATTAGAGTCAAAAATATTTTTAATCGTGATTATAATGAATTTCTGTAACAGACATATACATATATACGAAATTAAACAAGGAATAAGAAATAAAGAATTGACCAACAAAATTGAGCCTTTAATCTCTGGGAGAACTTTAATAAGTTTGTGATAATCCTACCTCGTAGGGCTTGACACGGTTATGAATCTCCTGTATGCCCACTTTCCTCGTTCTGACGTCCTACGCACCCTTTACGACAAATCTCACGATTTTCTTATATTATTAGTGTATTTTGAGATATCTTAGAAATTATGATAAATCACATTTTGATAATTATTTGTTAAAAAAACTATATTCACTTTAGAAAACAAGCTTTTATAAACATTAGGACTTACGTTTACGAGAATATAAAAAAAACAAATTGTTATTATGAGAAAATTTTGACACGACTGCTTAGGTCGGAAAACTAATTTCCCTAACATAACCTTTATGTCTCCTCTCTTAACATTTGAAACTCACCATAATCTTAAAATGATTAAATTAACTTCTTATCTAACAAGGTTCTTTTGTAAATTATTTCCTAATATTATGTACATTTTTCACTGCAAATTTGTATTTTACTCTCACCTTTAGCTTATCAAGAAATAATATCTTTCGCAAATTTCACGATTATTAAAATTTTAACTTACTCGGAAATAAAGGTTTCAGTTTTGAATATATTTTGACGTACTTGTAAGCATCTTTTTAGGACTTCATCTCATCTATTTTTTATATTATAGTTTAATGTGTTACAGAAGTTATTAGCGGATGTACAGAGAGCGGTGTCACCCTATAATAACAGCATTTTGACATTAAAACCTATTTGACAAGGTTCTTGAACATACTGTCTTTTAAGTTTCTTCTATAGTCAATGTTTTTTATAGTTTTTATGTTTAGCGTTATGGCCACAATCTCACCTGATTTTAAGTGACAATGTGGCCGAAGATGGTAGACATGCTAAGGCATCGTTTTAATAGGTATGTCAATTTTTAGCTCTGTTTGTAAATGATGCAGTAAATTGCTCAGTTTTGGAATCAAAATAACTGTATTTGTAGAAATTCACTGCACCTGCAAGTGAAGAGAAGCCAGGATTTTATGGAATTTTGTTATTAAAGATTGTTGTGGTTTCATTTCTATATTTTCTAACATGAAATTTATAGCTTCATTATAGAATTCGATCTTATAACAAACAAACGTGGTGTCCGAATATACTAAAACAACTTCCTTTGTGTTTAGTAATGTGAAAATATTAAACTGAAAGTTAGCTCTCCCTTTGCGATTTAACCGACGCTATCTTGTAACCCGGGTGTAGTCAGAGTCGTAGAGGAATAATGCGGTCGCCTGATGAGACAAGCCCGGTTGAATACTGATGAACCGCATCGTTGACCCGGACGCTCGGATATTAATCGTTGTAAATTCAGTCCATCTTATTGCCCAAAACGATTTGACGATAAATTCAATTAGAACCGCGCCGCAAATTGCCGCACAATTGCTTCCGCAATTTGACGCGCAATTGCTGTCGCAAATTAACGTCAAATTACAATTGGAACGCAAACAATTTTGCTATCGAATTGAGAATACAATGGATACTGTTAAACAGATTAGCCTGACTTTGCTGTCTTTGGCTTTGGCTTTGCCTGATTAGCTATGTTTAGCCTGACTTTTAATAGATCACTCTAGTACCGACACACTAAGTTCAATAAACCTATAAACAGATCAAGAACATACATACAGAACTTGCATACCTATTCATGGCCAACATGAGTTACAAAGTCTGCCTTTAGTCAATGTAAAAAGCTAAGACCTTCTAATATTTTAATTTCTAACATAAAAAAAAATGAAAATTCACATATATTTGAATAACAACATTGATCTTTATTTCACATTTGTTAGCAATGCACATTGTGAATTAATTTTGGAAAATGAATAAAATTGTTTACAAAAAGTTATATTAACTTTAATAATAGTTTTCTCCTATATTTTTATATAAAACTTATCGCCTACTACCTTGTTATTAAATCAACATTCATGATCAAATTTAGTTAACCTCAGTCTTGCAGTGTTAAATGTATTACGCTGGTAACGTACAACGGTACTTACTGACGACACGGTTTATGATGTCCGGGTCGCTGAATTTCATGGTCAAATAAAAAATACTTTATCTTAAACTGTACCGAATTCAGTCTATTTTTACTTAAAAACAACTGCTCTTATTAATAATGACGCGAGCAAATCTTTAAACATGTGATATTTAGTAGCATACGATGTGGATTTTACTCCTGATGTTTATAAGGTGTTTCATCAAATGTGGTGCATTAGCGTGTAAAATTAATTATACCATTCGAAGAACATTTAAACAAAATAAATATTTTAATAAACTTCATAAAATATTTACATAATAAGTGTATATAATTTATGTTTATGAATACAAAATGAGACTATTTGTATACGATATAATAGAAAATGGAGAAATACCTCAAATAGGTTGCGGAAATTCCATTTTTATGTTTTAATTCTCTCAAATGATTGTAAAAATCTTTAGCAAGATAGTATGTGTGATGAGATATTGTTTCCATAATATCGTTGTCAATAATTTTAGGTATTAACTTGTGCATTGTACTCAAATAATTACATATAGATTTTTTACAAATATATTTGATACTTTATATTAATACTATATTTGTGCTATATATTATTATTTACATTAGTATATATGTATATATATAATGATATTCTCACCTGTGTTAAGTGACGATGTGGCTCAAGATGATGGATACGCTATGCCTAGTGCAGGAGGACTGGCTCACAAGTGCAACTGCCGAAACATATCTATAGGTATTTGGCGGGAATTCCTCTCACGATGTTTTTCCTTCACCGATATCTCAAGCTCATTGTAGGAGAATTCGAACTCGCGTCCGTCGACGCAGCAATTCAAGGAAGTCTTTAAAATGTCAATATTTACACTAAGATTGTTATAACATTTACATATTCTTCAAAATATTTTTTTGTTTGCGGCTCGCGACACCAAGACTAACACCTGTTTGTGGCCCCGATGGAAAAAGGTTGAGTATCGCTGATTTAGGGTATTTAACATCACGCTACCACCAATAGAAACAATGCTGTACTACTGTACAGCACCATCCAACAAAACTATTTTACGTTTAACTTAATTTTTTTGTGAACAAATTCAAAGTCGTATTAATAAAAAAAAAATTGTATTCTGTACACACATTTATAAACTGCTATAAATTAACATACTTTACTATACGGAAGCTGATACGTTATAAGTATTTGCTATTTCGAGACAAATATTTAAAAATTATAATTTTCTTCAATTTAAATATTATGATGCCGTATTAAACACCATTGTGGGTGCAACCTAGACTGATAATATTATTTCTTCTTTAATTTGTACTTGAATTATGAAGCATCTACCTGTTTTTTTTTAAGTAAGCGTGATTATTTTTCAAACAAATCTCAACTCTCGACGGACTGTATAGCAGATAAATTTGCGTGCAAGTTCTATCGTCTGTTGTTGCATTTACGCATTCCTTCTCGTCCAGGGGAACCGAGAGGAATATGTAGATTGACCAGGCGCTAACTGCCAAAAATACCCACTAAGACTCTAGTTGCAAGAGGAAGTGCGTAAATGTATTTTTTACCACGAAAACAAATAGAGGCTATTGACTTGGCTACAGCTTTAAAGATTTACGCGATGCGTGTTCGAATAATACTAACTTTGGTCCCCCGCCTTTACGAGCGAATGTGTAATTATTCACCACTTTTTTTTTCCAGCTGTACATTTAATGCGCCTTTTAGAGGGTTTTTTTTTCGTATTGAAGAAATAACGTGTAAGGGTTATAAACTACTGTAAAATATACTGGTACTGACAATAATAATATGTACCATGAATTATGATTTCATACAAGGACGCCCTAGAAAGTTTTAATAGGACAATGAATTTGTCAAACGAACAATTACCTACTTGCTTACGATACTAATAACTTAATAATAACGACAATGAAAAGTTCATATTTATCCTAAAAATGTGCTCCTACTCTAAAACTGTGCTCCTAAAACTGTGAACTCCTACATAAAAAAAAAAAAAAAAAGTTTCTGGTGAGATTGTGGCCGTATCGCTAAAAAGTATTTAAGTAAATATCTACAGAACTGTTTTTTCTCTGCCAATATACAAGTCAAAAAGACTAAACAAAAAATCTGCATCGGTTAAAAAAGTGAACCTTTTACATCAACACAATAACCAAAACACACTGACTGTTCATGATTATTTTATGGAATAATAAAGATTTCTTTGTTCTCTTTAGTATGTATGAGATTATTATAAAAATTATATATATAAGGATGAGTTTGGTAAAGCGCTAATGATAATTCTAATGTTATAAGCGCCTACCGACTAGATCTGCAATAAAAAAAAACGAAAATGTACAATCTTCGCACTCTAGTCGCGGCACATTGTCTTACTTCATCGATTTTACCTAACTTCTCTTGTTCTAACAGTAAATCTAACATTGCCATTTTATTGTTTCTTTTATAAAACTCGTCTTCTAAATTTTCTTCTGTGTTATTCAACCTGTAAATATGAACAATATTAAATAATATTTTTTGTTACTCCTACTCCTACACTAAACGCACTCTGGTGGTAGCTATTGCCCACCCGACATATTGTGGGAGTACGTAAATGTATATTTCCTTTCACTTGATATTAAGTGACGATATGGCCCAAGATGGTAAGCACGTTAAACTTATTAGAAAAACTGACTCTCCACAAAAATAAATCGAATATCTTACGTAGTTGCTTCAACGTGTTAAATGTCTAATCTAGTAACGTGAATGTATCCCGAAAATTTGAATTAGGTCTGATATCCTTTTGCGAGAATTGAAAGTGAAAGGAATGGTTGGAAACCCGTGGCTCGCGAGCTATTGTTGACAGGTTTGCTGCAATGAGTGCGTCATGGGTCAGGCGATGGGCGCCGGGAATGGTCTGAAACTGTGCAGCAGTCGACCCCGTGGCACCAGCGCTGATGAGTTGCTGTCTGATGATGCGTTTGCGCGTTGTTGTAAGGTTTATGTCTATAGTATTAAAAATATAAATAAATAAATAGTAGATATATTAATTAAATATACCCAAAAGCTGAATTGATTACTTTTATTAAAAAAATTATACCTATATCTGGAACTAATTTTATTTTAACTTACCAGCCAGTATATTATGAACTCGACAAGACACTACCGAGAATATATAGTAATTTTTAGAAACTTACATCGTATCTTAATTAAATCATATGCAATTTTTCTATCAAAAAGATGTAGTTATTTAGCAAAGCTGTAATTTTTATTGTTATCACTAATGATTCAATATGTTTCAGTGAGAACTTTTGACTTGGGTGTTATTATAGGGGTTCCAAACTCCCGAATGATCAGTCACGATATGTCCTAGCCAGTTTTTTTTTTTTTATGGGACCTATACTGTTAGCCTGAGGGACTTTTACAGCTTCACCGAACTAGGGGGGCGAGCCCGAGGGGCAACTCGTGCAAGGGTGTCACAAGTGACCGAACCTCAGTTTGGGCTGTTGCCGACAAGAGCCCAAGCCGAGATTCAGCCACTTGGGCGCCCTTAACTTTGATGCTTAAATTTTATTGCTTTTTAAACTAGCCTAAATTCAATTAAAATTGGCAAAGCCAACTCTACTAAGTGCCTATTCATGTATTAAGTTAGCAAAATGTTTATCAGTTTTGATTCTTTCTTCCCCTATACCTTCATCTAATTTACTTAGATTCTTTTTAGGTCTATTGCACTATCTACATTCTATTCTTTGACGTTAACGCCTCGATCCGCAGTTCGCATTTCGATGTCTCAGCAAAGATGACAAGTGTCAAATTTGTGTACGGGTTGCCTCATTCGGACTTTGTATCTTAGATTAATAAGGCGTTATTATTATTTTGAACACAGTGAATTGGTGGTAAAAAGCCCAAGCTAGAATATGACCACTTGGGCACCCTCACTGGTTACCTTTCGACTGATCATCAACAAAAGCCCGATTTAGCTCTTCACATGGCTATAAAACAAGGTGACCAAAAGGTCATACAAGTTTTAATTGCCCAAACCCCGACCACAAGGCAATTATACAAAAGAATAAAATAAATATAATACGTCATTAAAAGTGCAAGAAAATACAAAAAAAAACACAGTTACTTTTTAGTTTTAAGTTGTTGGAACGTATAGCTACCTATTACAAGGCAAATTTATGCCGCCAAAAAAAGCACTTACCTTAAAAAAAGGTACGGACCCAGAGTCCGCAGATTGTGTACATTTAAAAAGAAAAAATAAGCCCTTTGATTGCTACGGCGTAGCGGCGCTACGGCCCAAAATTATTCTGGCGCTTACGCCTTTTTAGCTATATGAGGGGGGATGAAATATGTGATTCGATAGTAGCATGCGTTCTGTACGGACCTCGCAGAAGAGCTTGGCGGAGAGGTTCCGCAGCTTGGGCGGCAGGTAGTCCCGGTACATGGTGTGCAGGTCGTGGAAGGGCGCGCGCGAACTATACAACATCATGATATCATGCAGTACGCTTTTGTTTGACAGACATAAAAATACATTTTAAACAAAATAATTCACCAAATTAGTAAAAACAAACAGTAAGCTGTATAATTTTAAAACTTCTAATTGACTTTAAATACAGTACAATCCAAATCAAGGGCGATTGACAATTAACTATAATCCACTGCTGTCACCGCTGTCATGCTGGCCAGCTTAGATGCCTTTTCACGCCTCTTTTGAAGGACCTCGTGTGGTTAGAAGAAGAGAACACGATAAGAAAAAAGATTCCACACAGCCCAAGCCGAGGTTCGGTCACTAGTGACACCCTTGCGCGAGTTGCCCTGCGGGTTCGAGCGCCTTCCGCGCTCACCCCCCTAGTTCAGGTGAAGCTGTAAAAGCTCCTCAGACTAACAGTGTAGGTCCTATAAAAAAAAAGTATTTTCATCTTTATCGACAGCTGATAACTTATTTCTCTCATACTCTGTGGTTTCTTCTAATATGTTGTGCGTGTAGGCTCGTGTCACGGGGAGACATGCTTCTTCTTATTTCAATAAAACTGCGAGCCCAAGCTGCCATACACTCGCTTGGGACATCATTACAACTTTGTACAATTTGTTTCTTTAAATACTATTGCGTTGGCCAGTTTACGGGAGGTTATTATTATTAGTAATAATATATAATTTAGTTCGGACTCATCATGCATAATTGTTAGTACAATTCAAGCTTACAGACTAGTGTTCAATATACAATTATATGGGAAAAAAAATAGATTAAAAATATCTCTAATGTCGTTTTACTAATTGCACAAATGAGGTAACCCAGTTTCAGCCTCATCACTGTTCCATTGTCCGGCCTGTCCGGTATGTCCGGAATGACGGATGACTCACACCGGACAGTTTTTTTATAGTTAAGGTTTCGTGTTATGGCCATATTTTCACCGGATCTTAAGTGATGATACGGCCCAAATCCCAATTAAGACTTAATTCATAATACACTGCGTAAGTATCAATGTATGTATATTATACGGTATGGGAATTAATCTATGAGTTTATAGACACAGTCACATACAGACAGACAAATAGAAAGCTTGGCTTTGTAGTATCAAGTGCTCAGTATAGGCAGGGACGTAGTCAGGCAGAGCAACGGGGGTCTGGTTATACAATGACAGCTAGCGTTAAACCCCTCAATTGAGATAGATAGGAATCTGGAAAATATGATAGGCTAGAGAAAGCCCTACCGCCATGCTATTGTTTTTTGAATGAATGAATTCTTTATTGCACTTTAAATATGTACACAGGCGACGTTAATGCCATAAGGCATTTTCTTCCAGCTAAAATAATTAATGTGATAAAAATCAATATTATACATACCTAGGTATAGTTACACATTTCGTATGACTGTTCTGGCTTGAAATAGCTTTTTCTAATTCTTCTAATGCTCCACTTTTTTTCAATTTCTTGACTAGGCTCTTTGTATTAGTTATGACGTGAAAGCAAATATAAAGCGATGATAACTCAGTTGGTAGTGTGTCAATGGACGTGAGATCGAATCCATGCAATAAGCTTGAGTTTTCGGTGAAGGAAAACATCGTGATGAAACCATAAAAAACAGAATCTTTGGACACTATTTTCCCTCGTTCCAAAACATCGGGCTAGCTACCAGCCTTAATTTGAAAATCTGCTGTCAAATACCTATAGGTGTGTTCCGACAGTTGCACTTAAGATCCAGATAGCATTGCCATGAACAAAATAATTCCCTGAATTTTGCGGTTTCCATCACTTTTATATCTAATATCTCATCATCATACACTTTTTCTAATGCTCGCCTGGGTAGCTACCACCCTCAAGTTGTAAACCTGCCACCAAATACCAAAAGGTGTGTTCCGGCAGCTGCACTTAAGAGCCAGTTGGTCGTTACGAAGATAAAAGCCCCGTTTCACTCTATCGCTCCTGACCGAGAGTCCCTGATCGTTCCGCTCGGGAAATTCCTGAGGGAATAGAACTCAATTACTTTTCACGGTCTAATTCAATGTGGTTTGCTTGTTATTAAATAAACAAAAAACGGGTTTTCCTTATTCTTTGTTTTGAGTTTATGGATTATACTGTGCTTGCCATTAGCTACAGTGCTATCTCTTTTCCGTGCTACAAATCCAAAGGGATAAGTCATAAAAATTAAAATGTTATAGTAAATTAACCTCTTTGTAAATTATGAGAATATGGGTGTATGATATGAAATATAGTTGACTATAAGGTATATAAAAAGCATGTTATGGTAACAGTTAGTGGAACAGTTATGCTCATCATAATGAAGTAGTGCTCACTAATTTAAAGAAAAGTTTTTACCTTTATGAAATACATATAATCGCAGCATAACTAATTTTGAATAAAAATGTATCTTGAATAACTAAGAGTGTTATTGCAACTCACTACACAATAAAAGCGCTCGAGTTGTTGACTACTAAAAACGACAGTGTATTTATCGTAAAGTTGCATGAAACTAAAATTATAAGTATCACCTAATAAATTAAAAATATATTTACATAGAATCTAAACTAAAGTACGTATTTAATTAGCTTTTTAATTATGGTTGGAATATAAGTTAAGTTTTGCAGTCGTGGGAGAGAGATTTTAAAAGAGAGACGTTAAAAAAGAGCGGAAGTTAGCCAGGCGGTAATTCAAAACCTTAAGTAATCATTTCTATATACTTTTATTATACATTCCAAACTCTTAATTAAAGTAATGTATGTTACTTTTTGATGAATCATTATAAACCCTTAAATCACAAATTAGAAATTATTCATACTTATCAACCTGAGTCTAAAATTAATCATGTTTAAACTTCGCTAATCAGAGGTGAAAGCTAATTAATTATTTTTTTAATACTTTATACTGTATCCTAAGATAACAATTATTTACCGTTTACATTAAATTATTTATTATTTTTGTTCATTCTGTCAATACCAAACATATTGCTGTTTTCAAACTGTTCCATAGACAAGAGATTGTCCCTAAAAAAATTTATACTGTTGTCAAATAGTACTACAACATTACATTAATTTTTAGAGGTGTTTGCAAATAATTTCAAGTTATTTAGAGCTAAAGGTACAGTTAGTTTGAGTATTAACCTAGAAATATAGTGCTAATAAAATAAATTAGTCTAATAGCGGGTAGGACTATTTTATTCAATATTTTTTTATTATTATATCCTTTATTTTACTAACATGATATTCAAAACCCAATTCTTTACGGACGTCCTTGTCACAACGCGTAAACGCATTACCCGGGCTCAGGCCAAGGCGAGAGGGGTATGTGGCAAGACTCATCAAATAGCCTATGAAGAACTGTGTTTTATTTGTTATAGTTTAGTATAGAAAATTATATATTTATCCATTATGCTATTTACTATAATGGCGAGGGCGGTCCTCGCGTCGCAGTTCGGGAAGCTGTCGAGCACCTGACAGGCGGCGCGGATGTGTTCCCGCAAGTGTGGATCATTTTAAGCAGTTATTTAGGCATTAACAATGGAGTATGGATCATTTTAAGTGGTAATGTAGGCATTACAAATGGAGTTTCAGTCATTTTAAGTGGTAATGTAGGCATTACAAATGGAGTTTCAGTCATTTTAAGTGGTAATGTAGGCATTACAAATGGAGTTTCAGTCATTTTAAGTGGTAATGTAGGCATTACAAATGGAGTTTCAGTCATTTTAAGTGGTAATGTAGGCATTACAAATGGAGTTTCAGTCATTTTAAGTGGTAATGTAGGCATTACAAATGGAGTTTCTGTCATTTTAAGTGGTAATGTAGGCATTACAAATGCAGTATGGCTCATTTTAAGCAGAGCCGTTAACGCGATAAGGTTGTTTTACTGCAGTCACATTCGTACACGCGATAGCAAGGATAAAACTGGGACATAAAAGTTTGTTTGTAGTGAGCAAAATCTGTAGTAAATCGTGGCACCTATCATTTGGACTTGAAAATTGTTACAAATAAAGGTTAGTATCACTTTTATTTCTTGATATCCCAACATGTGTGCCGCATGAGGTCATCAGCCTGACGAATAAACCAACAAACACACCTACATAAAATAAAATACTTACAACCGAACATAGGGAGCTCCCCGTTTTCCGGTATGAGGCGTGCAATAACAGTGAATTTACGCATTGATATTGATATTCATTACGCCTTTGCTCCTATTGACGATAGCCTACAGTTAAATAGCTTAAAACCTTCCTCAGTACTTTCTCTATAAGACACAAAAAATAAATAAGTTTTCTTATTTATTGAAAAATATATATACACATATATATCACGAGATGTCGTTATTCCTGAGTTCTTCATACGTATTCTCCAAGCCAACGATCTCAAGCGTGAAAAAGTACTATACAAGATGGTATCATGGAAAATGTGACCTAAACTCTATAAAATAAAGTATATAATAGGATAATATGATTTAATGGGTGTCTCTCTTGATGATCAACCTTTAGAGGTTCTACTGTACATCTTGAAAATTATAACATAATTGTTATTGGCAAGCGGAAAGTTTGTTTGTTTGAACGCGCTAACATTAGAAACTAGTAGTCGGAATTCATAAATTGTTTATGTATTTGGTAGATCAATCACACATGTGTAGGTTTAAGGGTCCCCTTTCTGATGAGCGTCAACACTCACAAATACACGAGCACTAACTGCAGTCCTAGACAAACCAAGATCTTTTAGAAGATTGTAGAGATTTCACTGGTATAGCTCTCGCTCCCAATTCCAACACACATAAATTAACCATGTATTTTTCCTTGGGGATATAAAAATAAAACGAAGTCCTGGATTATAATGTAAACAAAAGAAGCATATAATACCAACTGAGCTGAACATAACTTTAGAAAGAAAGAAATCGTTTAATACTAATAAAAGACATACAAGCATTAAAGGACCGTTGTCTTTATGTGCGGATAATGTATGTGGTCATATAACGCCCAAAAAACTTCACTTTATGAGTGCATTTATTTTCATTCGCTTCAGTATCATTCTGAGTAATAATAGCCTATTAAAAATTACAGTCTGTTTATCTGGTATTCTTGTTTGTGATGTTTATTGATACTACTCGTGTCGGGTTAATTTCGCTCCCGCACTTCCGCCGCGGCCTCACTCCGCAGACGCTTGAGCCTAACAACTTAACGACGTTTGCGGGACCGAAAGGTGTTAAAGCTTTTCTATATCGAAATTCGATGAATGTTTTGTGTAATGTTGTGGTACCGCACAGATATCTTCGTATGCAGCTGCCTCCAAATCATTTCCATAGGCACGTAGAACTGAAGGCTGTACGTGAACAGAATTGCCAGTGCCATTAGAATTTTGGCACTCTGAGCCAGTCTGAAAGATAGGAGAAACAAAAGAGGTCACATTACAAGTTTTTGCTTAGTTCTTTACTTTTCATTCTTCCCCGTTTCTTTCTAGAAGTAGACTTATTTATTTTTATATTATTAAAAAGAGTTTGTTTTGTTTGTATTTTTGAAGTAAAGTTTATTTCTATATATTGTCATTAGGTATTATTAGCTTATGTAATATGTAATGTTTTTACTTAGTAAAAAATAATACCAACAAATGCCCTGTAAAACAAAGCTTACAGGTTTTTGTTTAAAAAACATAACTTATGATGCTATCAAATGTGCTGTTTACAGTACTTACGTATGCATACAACTTTGACGTCACAACTTTTACGTCAATAATTAGTACCCTTGAACGTGAACAATGTATTCAATTTATTAATGAGTACTTACGTTGATGAAATATTAAAAGAGCTGGTTGAGTTCTAGGGAATATATTTCAGATGAAAAACCTCTTTGAACTCGTCCAACTCTAAATACCAACTTGGTCCGTATCGTCATTCATATCAGGTGAGATTATGACCGCAACGCTAAACTTTAACTGTATAACAAAAGGCGTTCCTACACACTACCACAGGGCTATTTATTTTTTTCTAAAATAAGTGTGCTCCATGTCTCTGGTCTCTGACAACACGGGAGCGTCGCTAAAACAAAAGTGATCATATTTACTAGCTTTCACTAGTGATGATATTTATTAGTTTTTACTTGCGGTTTCGGTCGCATCATGGAGCCTTCTTCTGAATGTTCAGCAACTGCAGACTTCGTAGAGCGTCGGTGTTTAACGTCAGCTATATGTTCTATTAAAAGATCATGAATTTTCCTGGACAATCTACCTCAGTCCGCCCCGTGACCACGAAGGCTGAAAAGCTTTCGAAACGTTGAGATCAAAATTAATAAATAACCGCGATAAAATCCGTTTAAATTAGTTATATTTCGATACGCTATATTAATTTATTCTTGAGTATTATCTATTTTATGTTGATGGTACTATCTTAAAGACTATCACCTAAGAACCATCAATACAAGTATAAACTTTTATCTCAACCTAATGGACTTGTATGCAAAATATCATTATGATCGTTTAATGTAGTGCCGATTAATAACTCAACAAAAATTAACATGGCTCCAAAAGGCGGCGGTGATTCTGCTAAAGTTAATTCTGCGGTTTACCATATGCCACTTGCAATATTTATTTTTTAGACAAACATTAAAGTTTCCTTTTATTTTTGAAAGTTGCTGTATAGTCTGTATGAATGAATGAATGAATGACTGAATAAATGAATTCTTAATTGCCAGTCTATTTATCGACGAATAAATAAAATTATATATATATATATATATATATATATATATATCTTAAAAAGGTTCTTTTACTGCAATACATAACTGTAACAAGAAATAATAAACTGCAAAAATGTATTTCTCCAATTCGTTCAGACATTCCTTATAACTTGTGCAAGTTAGTGATTTAATTTAATAATGCTTATATTTAAAAACACATTTAAATTTTTTTTCGCTTATTTATAGAATTAATTCCTAAGCACAACTGACGATTATTTTTACCACTAAAAGATCAAAACCGCGACCTCTCAGCTATGGATATAAGAGAAAACGCATTTATTTAAAACTGATGTATACTTTTTAGTCCGTTATAAAAAACACGGTATATTAAATAGTTTTTATTTTATTTGTTTGCAGTTGGTTTTCTTTCATTTTATAGAAATACATATGCACATATGTATATTTTAGTCTATTTCATAAAAATACATAATAAACCCTGTACATATAATACATATATATACATATACATACATTGAGCATATTTTCTCTCATATTTTTATATTTTCCTAACTTAAGAACGACTATTAAATATGTCTCAATTTCATTCCAGTCATCTTAAACCAATATATTGTCTTCGGTCATAATTATTATTTAAAATTTAAGGAAATTATTTTGAAAGTGAAAAGGCACCGTTTCCAAATTTTTTGCCAAATCGTTAGCTATAGATTATGAGACGTGCACTTTTGAAGTTTCCAATTTTTTTTTTCTGTACACTTTAAATAACGTTGAACAGTTGTATGGTGTATGAAAACATCATGGCGACACCTTGGCGACGCCTGCAATGAGCTTGAGCTTTCGGTGCGTGATGAGACTACAGCACGGTAGTAGAGCTTTTTGTAATGCCCACCTGGCTAGCTATAGAATCTCGTTATGTCGAAACTCGTTAAGTTGAACCTCGATAAGTTGAAAATCTCCGATGCTGATTGTTAGATTTCACTATATTAAATTCAAAAATACATATATATATAGTGCGTACTTAAAAAGACAGGTAATGGGAAGACTGGGGCCTCATATTTTTGGATAAAAAAAACCCAAACCTTTGTTTTTCAACAGTGGCTATGATTATGAAATAATTGTAATAGACGATGGAAGCCCGGATGGGACTTCGGAGGTAGCTAAACAAAAACACGTCAGTCCGTTCCGTCAATCGAGCTTGACAGTGTGTAGTCAGCCGTATTTTTTACAACCTTATCGTTGGGCGGAGGCAATCAAGAGCTTAGGGAAGGCAATAGCCATTAGTTTGGATACAGCGAAAGCCTATGATCTTGAAGTTAGGGCATATTTTCTATTTATTCGAATAAAATTATTTCTTTGCTAATATTTGGTCGAAGTTCAAACTATATTTGTGTGTTTATATATGTATGTATGTGTATGTGTTTTCAGTAGCTGTAAAGTTACTTTAATTTAATATTCCTTAATATACCTTGTGTTAGTTCTAATTTTGCATTACCATTAGTCTTTTTATGTTTTATAGCGTTATGACCCATATACTAAGCTACACAGTTCTTTTTCAACCTGAATTGTACAATCGTATTTTATTATTTTAATTTCATTAACAAATCTTTAAAATGTTTTAAATGATCACATAAAATGTAAAAGGCGAAACTTACCATTTTTATGTACTTATTTTTTATAATTAAGGCAAAAACACAACAATTAAAGAGTAAGAGGAAAACATACTATATTTAAAATAAAGTACAGTAGACTAAGTTTACGATGATTTTATAGATTAAGTAGTAAAAAATAATCGATTAGCTGTCGATGCGTATGCGAGCCGGTGATATGCCTCGCGTGTGGTTAATGCGTCTAGCTCAGCTTCCATTAGCACATGAGAAGTACAGAAAACGATTTTTCAATTTGTTTATTAGGATACTAGGCTATTAATATTAAATAGGTAACTCCAGGCGGGTATTAGAAAAAGCCCTACCACCATGCTATGGTTTCCTTACGTTATTTTCCTTCACCGAAAGCTCAAGCTTATTTTTTTGCCACTAAATACCTATATGTGTGTTATAGTTGCGCTTGAGTTGAGTTGAGTTGATATTGAGCCAATAGTTTCAAAATGGATGAGGCTAGCACAGGACTGAGAAAAATGGGATAAGCGAGAAGAGGCCTATACCCAACAGTGAATGGAATCGGGCTTATATAGATAAATAGATAGCAGACAAGTCAGCGTGGCTTAATATTTCCACGCGATTTAACTCACTCAAAATAAATTACACGCACGCCTAAAACGTATATGCGGTTGTAAAGTGAATTCAACGACGTGAAAGAAAAGGTATATTTTTACATGACTCATATTTATAACGTATACATATATTATTGTTGTAAACTTGAACTACTGTTATAAATTTGAACTGGTTAAAAAAACTAACTAAGTAATAATATTTTCATACAAAAATTATTAATTTAATGATATTGTATATGTTGGGGCACGGTACGTCTAGCGGTGGTGGACCACCGCCCCCTGGTCAAAGTGCGACGTTGTGTATCCCCGTTTTGGACGGGCGTAAAGTCCTCGTTTGTTACAAACGAGGATGCCGGATACCCGCCTCGGTGGCAGCAGGAAGATGTCAGTTTGCCGTAAGGGGCCGTAAGGATGCAATAATGCGTGCACCGGTCGAGACGTGTGACGAAATAATACTCGGAATTCTTCTCAATAAAACGTGAACCCGAGCCAACGGTCGATATCTTCAGGTAGTTGCTCTTCTTACTTGTAGCCAATGGGCGATCGGTGACTCAATCGTGGAACATGATTAGGTAACGCCCCTTCGGAGGTTACCCATGCCGATGCGTGACTTTACAGAGAGCCACTCGATCGCGACGCTTTCTAATCTCTATTCGTTTCTATTTTCACTACCGTTGGCTCGGTTTCTGCGCTATATTTATTTTATTTCATATGATATCCTTAATATCTATATACAATCTTATACCCTAGGTTATACTCTATCTTATAAATATCACTTATCCTAGGATACACTCATAATACTCGAGATCGAGCAATACTTACGCTAAACTTTCTCTATTTCAATTTTTCTCTATCACGTTCTTACTCTATAAATTTACATATTCCCATATTTCGGGTTTCTATATCAAATACAAGCAACGCGATGTCTCTATTGTTGGATTTCACACTCATCGTGTGAAATCCCTCAATTCTCTATACATATTTTTCGGTCTAATATTTAGGTAAGTATTGCTCGGTAAATTATCTATTTTAAAACTAACATGCACATTTATCTTAAACATATCTATAAACTAAACATGCAAACATCAATTTCGATACAAATATACATAAAATACGCGAAGGAGACGCAAAAAACCTACTCGGCACAATCATTACCCGAACTCCCACGAATCCTTGGCAAATGAATGTGTGCGTCCCCAACGGTAGACGTCGATTATAACGTACGCTTTATGACTTTAACATAACATTCTTTATGTTTTCATTTATTAATACATCTCAATATTAATAATTCTCAATATTATTAATTCTCAATACTAGCAATCTCAATATTATTAATTCTCAATACTAGCATAAACTCAATGTTAATAATTCTCAATACTTATATCTCAATATATCCACAAGCTTAATATTAATAATTCTCAATAATCTCAATAATCTCAATATTCTCAATACTCGATCTCCATACTCATATTCTTAATACTTATATTTTCAATATTTATATTTATATAACGCGTAGTCAGTCTCGATACTTATGCTAACACAAAAACACTGTTTATTCGTCCGGTACAAGTTAATACTCGAACGAGAACTCGTCTAGCGTCTCAGGGGCTCTCCCTACGGTAACGCGTGCGTCCTATTTACCATCAGCGCCACCTGTGCGGAACTATTATTCCGGGCGCCATTTCTATTTTCGTATTAACTTGTTATAACTTTTCATGCGTCGCTAACAGCGCCACCTGTGCGGAACTATTATTCCGGACGCCATTTCTATTTTTGTATATTACTCGTTATAGTCTTTATGCGTCGCTAACATCCTCCCCCTCGTGCACAGCACCAACTCCTTGTCCTAGCGACGCCGCTGTATCTCCAAGCTCGGCAGACGAAGTCCTAGGCTCCGCAGACGATGTCCCAGGCTCGTCGGTGACCCGTGGCTCGTTGGTGGCTCGTCGTTCGTCGCTTGTCGACGCTGGTACTAGTAGCACCGCTTTGGAGCTCGGTCGACGCAGCAATCCACCCGCTGTGCGTACTTCTAGGACTCGCGTGCGGCCGTCGGGTCCAGGATATGTTTTGACTACTTCGCCCCTCGGCCAGGTGTTTCGTGGCAGTGTGGAGTCCACTATGAGGACGGTGTCTCCACACTGTAAATCTCTCGTGACGACCTCTCCGCCGATCCGTCTGGGGAGCAGAGTGGGCAGATATTCCTTAAGCCACCTGCTCCAAAAATGATCGGCCATTCGTTGTGCCGTCCTCCATGTTCGCCGCCCGATGAGGTCCGCATCGCTGGAACCTCCAATGCCGGGTAGCCCACAAGACCTCCCGATCAGGAAGTGGTTGGGAGTGAGAGCTACGTCGTCGCTGTCCGGTTCCGCCGCGACAAGTGGTCTGGAATTGACCACGTGCTCCGCTTCTAGGAGAAGTGTATGCAATGTCTCCTCGTGTGGATTCCTCTCTTTCAATGTAACGGCTAGAGCCGTCTTGATGGAACGGACCAAGCGCTCCCATGCTCCTCCCATGTTCGGTGCCCCAGGTGGAATGAACTTCCACTTGAGGTTCGATCTGGTAGCGACCGCCTCCATATCTACCTGTCCCACGGCTTCTTTCAACTCTTTGTTCGCCTTGACGAAGTTGGTGCCGTTGTCGCTAAATATGACTTTCGGCATACCCCGCCTGGCTGCCATACGTCGAAGTGCGAGTATCATCGAGTCCGTGGATAGTGATGCCGCTAACTCTATGTGCACCGCCCGTGTAGTGAGGCAGGTGAATAAGGCACCCCATCTTTTCTCTTGTCGTCTGCCTACGGTGACTGTCATCGGCCCGAAGTAATCCACGGCGGTGCAAGTGAACGGAGGTTCGCCGAAACGCAGTCGCTCTTCCGGCAAATCCCCCGTAGGCAGTTTCTGTGGCGTGCTTCGGTACACTTTACACCACTGGCATCTGTGCGCTACTGCCCGAACCGCCGATCGTAGCCCCAAGACCCAATATCGCTGCCTGACCTCGTTCATCACTGTAGCGTGATTTCCGTGGTTGAATGTCTCGTGGTAGTGTTTGAGCAGTAACCTGGCGATTGTATGTTTACCATCCAGGATGACAGGTCGTCTGAAGTCTGTGTTAGTGTAGCTGGCTGCGTCGATCCTACCTCTTAGGCGCAGTAAGCCGTCCTCAAGCACTACGTCAAGCCTCTTCAGCCTGTCGTGACGTTCCATGGGCTTGCACGATTCATTAGCAGCTACCCTTGCGCCGAAACTTTCCTCCTGACTCCGTTTCAGCAACAACGTTTCGGCGCTCCTCAGGTAGCTCTCGTCGATCGTCGCGTGATCTATCGGTCGTTTCTCGACGACGATACGCTTTGGTTCCTTGCCGGGTCTCTTAATCATCTTTCTCCAGGTCGGGTCTCGTTTCTCGGCCTTCCTGGATACGCCGACAGTCTCTTTTCTCCCTTTGCGGCACATCCCGATGAATTGCAACATCCTCGCTGTTGCCCTCCATAGCCTCGTCCAGCTCGAGAACCTTTCCGGATCTGGCGTGGGTTGTGCCGCGGCTGCTCTCACGGTAGCTACCGTGTGCTTCTCTCTTTCCTCGCCCGTTGGTTCCGCCTTGAAGGAGCGCGGTTGAGGCCAGTGCGCTTCTTCTCGACTCAGGAAGGCGGGCCCGTTAAACCAACGGTGCTCTTCGTTGAAGTCCTTCGGCACGCCTCGGGTTGCGTCATCCGCTGGGTTTTGCGCCGTGGGTACCCAACGCCATTCCTGAGGTTTGGATAGATCTTCGATCTCTGCCAGGCGGTGCGCAACGAAGGCTTTGAATGTCCTGGGGTCCGACTTAATCCACGACAGAACCGTACTGGAATCTGTCCAGTAGGTCGTGGACTCGACCTCCAGGTCCAGCTCCTCCCGCACCGTTCGCGACATCCTAGCGCCCAACAACGCAGCCTGCAGCTCGAGCCGTGGAACGGACACTGGTTTCAACGGCGTGACTCTAGCTTTCCCAGCTAGTAATGCGACATGGTAGCTCCGGTCGTCAATCTGCTGCCTCCAGTAAACCGCACAAGCGTATGCGGTCTCACTGGCATCCGTAAATACGTGCAGCTCCCCCTCGTCGTTCGAGCGCGTGAAGCATCTTGGTATTCGTAGATCCTCCAGCACTCGAACGTTCCTATTGTAGTCACACCATGCCTCTATGTCCCTTTCAGCGATAGCCTCGTCCCAGCCGACGCCACTCCTCCATATGCTCTGAATGAGCACCTTGCCCTGTACTAGAACAGGCGACGCCACCCCCATAGGGTCGAAGGTGGACATCACCATGCTCGTCACTTCTCTCTTCGTAGGAGCTCGATAGTTCTCGGATTTCTCCATCGCTGCGTGGCTGAGACGCGCGCGGAACCCCAGTTCGTCGTTTCCCGGAAACCAGCGTAGTCCCAATGTTTTTTCCTCCTTCGAGCCGAGTTCCACTTCGAGCTGTTCACTTTTACTTGTGAACTGTTTCAACACGCCTTCGCTGTTGGACGCCCATCCTCTCAATTGGAACTGCGCTTTTCCATGGATGGCGTCCACCTCTTTTGCTGTCTTCACAGCTTCGTCTTCCGTGGCGAAGCTCTGCAGATAGTCGTCCATGTAGTGGTTCGACTCTATCGCTCGCGCTGCTTCCGGGAACTGTTTCGCGTAGTCTGCCGCGTTCCTGTTTTTGACGAAGATCGCCGTACTGGGAGAGCAAGCGGCCCCGAATGTGACGGATGTCATCCTGTATTCCTTGGGGACCTTGTCGCGTTGCTCTCCTCTCCATAAAAATCGTAGGCTGTCGCGATCTTCGTCTCTTATCCTGATCTGCAGGAACATCTCCTTAATATCTGCGACCACGGCTACAGGCTTCTGTCGGAAACGCAGCAATACCCCGAAAAGGGATTGTATTAGATCTGGTCCCGTCAGAAGCAAGTCGTTGAGACATCTTTCCCCGAATTTCGCGGAAGCGTCGAAAACCAACCTCTTTTTCTTCTTAGTAGGGTGCGTGACGGCAAAGTGGGGCAAGTACCACTTCCGCTTCGAAGACGACTCGCGCGGGACCTCTTCTGCGTATCCATTTTCAATTAGATTATTTATCTGCTCATTATACTCCATTTGCAGATCGAGGTCCCTATTCAACTTTCTCTCGATGCCCCTTAATCTCATCTCGGCCGACTTGTAGTTGTCGGGCAGCACGTCGTCTTCATTCTTCCATAAGAGGCCGACTTCGAATCTGCCGTCCTCTCGTCTCTTGGTCGTCCTCTCCAGAACGCTAAGGGCTCTCGCTTCCATGTCCGTGCTCGGCCGCTTCGGCGCAACTCCCAATGACTCTATCGCAAAGTGTTCTTTCATGAGCGCATCCAGCGCGTCTTCACGCGCGGTTACATGCGCGCATAGAAAGTTGACTTGCTTGGAGTTACCTCCGTCGACGCCGTGTAGCACCCATCCTAAGTGAGTGAAGGATGCTACTGGTTGGTTTTTCTTTCCCTTGCGCGTCTTCCTGGTGATGATCAGTCCCCAATTGTCTTGACCGATCAATAACCTAGGAGACTCTTCCTCGTAGCATAGGTGATCTACCAGCTTCTTTAGGTGCACGCAGCGCTCGATCACTTTCCTTTCTAATCGCTGCGGCGTCAGGTGCAGACCATCCATCGTGCGAACCCCATTGACGGACAACTTGCTTCTTCGGTGGAGCCCCCTAATCTTGATGTCGAGCTTCATCGAGTCGGTCTTGGTGACCGTTCTACCACCCACGGTTTCCAGCTGCAGGGTCTCCTTGGGTCCTTTAAGGCCTACTTGTTCCGCTACCGCCGAGTCCAATAAGGAAACGGTGGAGCCCTCATCTAACAAGGCCAGGACTCGGGTTGAACCTGCTGGTCCGTACACTTCCACTGGAACCATCTTTAGGTAGGCTCTCGACATCCGCATGAAGTTTACGGGTAGCCGTACGTTGTTGGCTACCTCCTTAACTTTGACCTCCTCTACAACCGCAGCTTCCGTCTTGTCGCTATGCAGCAAGTGATGATGCCGCCGCTTGCAGGTCCGACACGGTGGTCGCTGGCAGGTTTCCTTACGGTGCCACCCGTGCAGGCAATTATAGCACAAGCGAGATTGCTTGGCTATGTCCCACCTCTTTGGCACCGGAGCCTGCCGGAACTTCGGACACTCGTATAACTGGTGCCCCTCGCGGCAGTGTGGGCATGCTGGCTTCTGTCTCGATGAACTATTCGCTGCCTGCTTTTCAGGTTGTATATCAACAGTAGTATGCGAGGCCTGTCTCCGTTGCTGCGGTTTCCTCGAAGCCGCTTCTCCAGGTACGGCGTGAGGTCCACATCTGTCCGCGATCTTGTTGAGGAATTTCGCCATCGTGTTCAAGTCTGGGTCTCCTTTATCCACCGTGTCCGCGGTGTAGTCATACCACCGGAACTTTAATATGGTTGGCATCTTGTCGGTGATGCTCTTCAGTATCTCCGGTGACTGCAGATACTGCGGTTTCTGTAGCCCCCTTATCGCGGCGACGGTGTTGTTAATGCAGCTTGCTAGCATGCATATATCGTATGCGGAGTCGCTTATCACTGGCAGCTTCCTTATTTTCTGCAGCTCTGCCAGGACCAGCGCGTCCGCTCTTCCGTACGACCGCCTCAGCGCTTCCATTATTTCCTGGGGTGTACTCTCTGAGTACAGCAAGCTACGAACCCCTTCTCTCGCTTCGCCCTTCAATGCTCTTCTCAAACGTGCCATATTTTGCACGTCGGAGAAGAGCGGAGCGGTGTCTTCATAGACGGCTTTGAAGGCCACCCATTCTCTGCAGTCACCCTCGAACGGTGGTAGATGGTGCATGTAGTCGGGTTGTGGTATCAACCCGTGATGCGAAATCCTCATCGCTTCGGCTATGGCGTTGGCTAGGCTACGGTGCTCTTGACTCTTCTCCATATGTTGGCCGTCGTGCTTAGAGTCGGGGGCGGGAGCACCCTCTATCCGCTCCATAACTTCCTTATGTCCCGCCGCCTTATGGACCCAGTCTCTGACCTGATCCTCTCTATCCGCAGGCTCCTCGATAACAGAGTCTTCGTCTTCATCATCTGCTTGGATGACCTCTAAGCGTAGCCTGGATGCCACTGTAGCCGCTTGTGCCTCCCGAAGCTCCTTTTCGGCTAGTTCCGCACGGGCTTCCAGCTCCTTACGTCTTCTTTGTGACTTTGTGGAGGCTGGCCTGTGCCTCTTCATTGTGGAAGCTTCGGTGGCCTTTGATGTTCCAGTGATGCCCGTGACTGAAGTTTCGTATGTTTCATACGACGTTGTTTCCGTCGCGCTGCTCTGTTGTGCAGCGTCTGTCTCGGTCGGTTGCTCCTTCGGCGATTCCTTATGGCTTCTCGTGACTGGCATCTTGACTGCTGCGAAGATCCGGCTCGAAGGACCAACTGTTGGGGCACGGTACGTCTAGCGGTGGTGGACCACCGCCCCCTGGTCAAAGTGCGACGTTGTGTATCCCCGTTTTGGACGGGCGTAAAGTCCTCGTTCGTTACAAACGAGGATGCCGGATACCCGCCTCGGTGGCAGCAGGAAGATGTCAGTTTGCCGTAAGGGGCCGTAAGGATGCAATAATGCGTGCACCGGTCGAGACGTGTGACGAAATAATACTCGGAATTCTTCTCAATAAAACGTGAACCCGAGCCAACGGTCGATATCTTCAGGTAGTTGCTCTTCTTACTTGTAGCCAATGGGCGATCGGTGACTCAATCGTGGAACATGATTAGGTAACGCCCCTTCGGAGGTTACCCATGCCGATGCGTGACTTTACAGAGAGCCACTCGATCGCGACGCTTTCTAATCTCTATTCGTTTCTATTTTCACTACCGTTGGCTCGGTTTCTGCGCTATATTTATTTTATTTCATATGATATCCTTAATATCTATATACAATCTTATACCCTAGGTTATACTCTATCTTATAAATATCACTTATCCTAGGATACACTCATAATACTCGAGATCGAGCAATACTTACGCTAAACTTTCTCTATTTCAATTTTTCTCTATCACGTTCTTACTCTATAAATTTACATATTCCCATATTTCGGGTTTCTATATCAAATACAAGCAACGCGATGTCTCTATTGTTGGATTTCACACTCATCGTGTGAAATCCCTCAATTCTCTATACATATTTTTCGGTCTAATATTTAGGTAAGTATTGCTCGGTAAATTATCTATTTTAAAACTAACATGCACATTTATCTTAAACATATCTATAAACTAAACATGCAAACATCAATTTCGATACAAATATACATAAAATACGCGAAGGAGACGCAAAAAACCTACTCGGCACAATCATTACCCGAACTCCCACGAATCCTTGGCAAATGAATGTGTGCGTCCCCAACGGTAGACGTCGATTATAACGTACGCTTTATGACTTTAACATAACATTCTTTATGTTTTCATTTATTAATACATCTCAATATTAATAATTCTCAATATTATTAATTCTCAATACTAGCAATCTCAATATTATTAATTCTCAATACTAGCATAAACTCAATGTTAATAATTCTCAATACTTATATCTCAATATATCCACAAGCTTAATATTAATAATTCTCAATAATCTCAATAATCTCAATATTCTCAATACTCGATCTCCATACTCATATTCTTAATACTTATATTTTCAATATTTATATTTATATAACGCGTAGTCAGTCTCGATACTTATGCTAACACAAAAACACTGTTTATTCGTCCGGTACAAGTTAATACTCGAACGAGAACTCGTCTAGCGTCTCAGGGGCTCTCCCTACGGTAACGCGTGCGTCCTATTTACCATCAGCGCCACCTGTGCGGAACTATTATTCCGGGCGCCATTTCTATTTTCGTATTAACTTGTTATAACTTTTCATGCGTCGCTAACAGCGCCACCTGTGCGGAACTATTATTCCGGACGCCATTTCTATTTTTGTATATTACTCGTTATAGTCTTTATGCGTCGCTAACAGTATAACAATAATTTTCTATGTGACCTTCTAACATGAAGGTCGGGGCGGCGGCCTTCAAAACGACCTCGTCTAGCTGGCGCAATGACTTTTCAGATACATGCCTATAAAATCAGCTAAATTAACCTTAATCCTTATATAATACAGTTACATTTTAATTACCATATGGCACAGAGAGAAGGCCTACCTCATAACAAGATAGAAGATTAACTCTACGAATTTCGCATTTTGTCTTTTGTATATCTTTTGTTTTTCTCTTGTTTTAGCACCGCAAGTGTATTTGCCAATGTCAAATAATTAATTTTTTTGAACGATCGACCTATTACGAAGTTATCAGCAATATAAAGCTAGGATAGAATCATAAATAATCAAATCATGTATTTTCATACAACATCTTCTATTAAATTTAGAAATAAAAAGGAATATATATAAATTATAATAAAATATTAATAACTATCTCATTTTGTAAAACACCTCTTTAAGCCTTAACTGTAATGTGTTATGTACCGCTAAGGATATCATGTTAATCTATGATATTAGGTACTACCACTACAAATTTCATCAAAATCTGTTCAGTAGCTTCAGAGTGGTAACATTTTATAATATTTTGTCCCGAATTATGAAATGTTTTCCATCGTCAGTTAATTCAAATGGAATATTTTGTGCCTTTTTAATAGCAAAAGTATTTGTATTTGATGTAAGTATAAATTCACTGGATATCATGCAAATAAAAAAATTGTCCACAAAGTTGCAAATAAAAAATGTCTCCCAGTGTTAGTTCCACGCGAACGAAGTCTTGGGTACAGGTAGTTCATTTATATAGCTAATAATAAGTAATAAACAATCAATGTCGTGTGAACCCAACCGTTTGGACTGTGGTCGCTAACGAAATGTCCCACGTAAGAGCATCAGCCAGCCTATTATAATAGTTATAACAATAAAAAATAATAGTATATCAGCAATTTAAAACCCGAATGGTTAACCTAGACAACTGCGGTGACAGAATACGAAATAAAACACTTTATTTAACACTCAAAATAGTTCAAAATAAAATAAAAAAACGCGAATCATCAAACGTCAAATGACGTTGTAACGCTAAAATTAAATTCTGGATCTGTTAAACTTATGTTTTGGATTGATTTTAATTTTGGTAACACATGTGACCACAGATTACAAAATAGCTTATATTAAAATCTGTAATAAGATTGCTTATGATTTCTATTATACCAATATTAAAATTCATATTTACAAAAACCAATTAATTTTCTAAAACTCAACCTCAATTACATTATACTGTATGTTACATGTCATTTTTTTATAGAATAGGTATATCTATATACAAATTAACCCCAAGAAGTACTTATAACTATTATCGAAACTTAATGAATTCACTGAACTCACTAAAATAAGGCAAATCTTCGCGTAACATTACTTTTTTCTATTTAAATTAAAGACTAGGCAACGAAAATTTCCCAAGCTCACAACTCTATTCGTTTATAGAGAATTTTATGCAGTATTTATTTTTATATTATATTACATGTATAGCTCACTATACCGTGGATAACAAATAGTCTTAAGAAGTACGCAATGAAAACAAATAAATATTACCAGCTTAATTCACTAAGTCGTTAATTTATACACGGTCGAGTGATATTAATTTTATTATAAAAAAGAGGGAGGTATTTTGGAACAGACTTATAGGTATTTGGCGGCACGGTTACAACTTGATGGTGGTAGCTAGCCAGACAGGGTCTGCGATGAAGGGTAATTTTAAGGGCAGCCTTTTGCCGTAGTAGCATTGTATAGATCCTTGGCGTTCGTATGCTATACGTCGCGGTTCGAAGTAGTTTGGTCATGGTGCTCGTCACCTGTTGAATCTCCACATATCCCTCTCGTGGCCCGCCAGATGCATTTCGCCAGAGTAAGTAAAAAAAGAATATTATCACAATAAACTATTCAAATTCAATATTCACTCGTGTATAGTTGAAGTACTGCCCATTCGCGCACGACGTACAACCTTCGCTGTGTTTTTTATGAATACTATTTTAAATATATATTTTTTAATCTCTAATATAACAGATAATTTTTGGCGGGTTCTAAATCTGCCATGTAGTGATTTTTATTGTTATTTATAAATTAATTGAACTTTAAAGAGTCAAATAAAATTTCTCACGCAACTAAAGTTCTATTTTTTTTTTAAAAGCCCCTTATCTGATCGCAAAAAGTTTTATCCTGCGGCTTCTTTGAATGCGTGCACGCAGCGTATCGATTCCCGCTCTATGGATCGCTGGCCCTTCGAAGCCTACGTCCGTAGCCAGAACGTTGATCATTAAGACATTATAAACTTCACAATATATTATGTATGCCTTTTTCACATTGCTTATATAATAATTTTAAAAATAAATTCTACTAAATATGTTTTATCTGAGAATTTCTAATATACCTAATTTGTATAATTAATAAGCTCTGCCATACGTATAGCTCACACTTTAGCACTTACCTGCTATATAACACTTTGCTGATATGTGAATTATATGAATTGGTTCTTGAACCACATCGTCACTTATACATCAATTGAGATTGTGGCCACAACGCTGAACCTATAAACTCTAAATAAAATATGATTTCACGTATACAATACTATACGTTTTTTGAGGTTCCGCCATTTATGCAAGGAGCCAGCCGATTAATTCCCATTCGATATGAATGGTGCGTATTAAATGAATGATCAAAATTAAATATTTATTTTAATTAAATAAATAATATCCATTATTAACTTTATTTTTAATATTCTTTTTTAACTTCTTTATTGTAAAACATCAAATATAACATTTTTTTACCCGAGACTGAAAAAAAAAAATAGTCGGTTTTTTTGCACCACCCTAATATATACACCAGGCGCATTGAATCTACTCGTAAATAAGTGAAAAAATGAACACATTTTTATTATATGTATATATATATACATACCTAACCTTAACCTAACCTAAATTATTTATATAACTTAAAGATATTCCGTGAGTATTTAAATAAGCTTCATGTTAGTAACATTATCATCCTTAATATATGCAAAATTGCATGTACTTAAGTATTTTCCAAGTTGATAACAATTAGTAAATGAATTCGAAAATAGAAAGACGTTTTTAATAGAGCTTAATTTAATAACTGAATGTTAATCTACTAATAGTAAGGCAAAATTTGCTTTCATCGCTGATATAGTGTTGATACAGAATTTGCTTACAACTTATCGATATTCGTTATATTTAGATTTTAAAGTATCTTTTATTTAGTACTAGCTTTTACTCGCGGCTTCGCTCGCGTTAAAATTGATTTTTGTTGAAGTCATTCAAACAGTGAAAATCGTCTCAAAATTTTATTTGCATATCTCTAGCCGTATTTCTATTTTGACCAGCCAGTGGAATTATTTAGCGGTTATTTATTAACTTTGATCCCGACGTTTCGAAAGCTTTTCAGCCTTCGTGGTCACGGGGCGGACTGAGATGTAGGTTGTCCAGAAAAGTTCATTGAATTACCGCGATAAAATCCGTTTAAATTAGTTTTATTTCAATGAATAATATTCGCGTAAGCATAAGAAATCGTATTATTTTACTTACCAAATTTCAATATATTTAGTAATAAAAATGAGTGTAGTTGATTCTTTAAGAAAAGTAATTGATGTGTGTACATTAAAACGGGAAAGTTCAAGTATTATAAACCTCAGATGACTATATTGATCAGTGTTGTGCAACCTGGGCTACGAATAACAAAGAAACACAATTATTCAAGCCCACGTAAGGGAAATAGCGGGCACAGATAGTCTATAAATAAATATAAGGGTTACGTACTTTTTAAGAAAGAAAAGATTAATATGTGAAATTTTCTCTTTGTTAGTAAACTTTACCCTACAAATTATAAATTTTTCAAAAAAAACGACCTAAAGCTAAAATTCATCTGATATAAATAAAATTCTATTAATAATGATAGACTGATGTCGTTAATCTAATACTACCAAGTTAGCGGTTTCTTTCTCGGAAATTACTGTAACGATTCATATAACTTTGATTTAGATATTGTAATATTACATTTGCAAGTTTTCAATATTTTCAGGGATTGTTCTTCTCATTTCTAGTATAAGCTTAAAATAGACAGAATGATATAAAGTTACCTTCATTATCGTGTAAAGGTCCGACTCCAGCAAGGTCATAAGAACCTGAGTCTCAGGGTCAAGCTAATCTTAATAAAAGTTCTTGGTTGATTGATTTTAATAAAAAAATTACGGTGTATCTAATTTGAACCATCTTAGAGTATAGAAACTATCGCCTAATGGATATTGAGTACGTGCAAAGCCATTTCAAAAAGGTAACATAATGGACCAGGGTCCGTGCCATAAAATCTTGGCTGCACCTGCAAGTGATGAAGCCAAGATTGTATAGAATTTTGTCGTTATTCCATTCAAAGAGAACACTTTGCAGCGTATCTTTAGTGATTATTCAAATAGGTAAAGTTAGAATAATAACTTTCAGTTATACGAGCCACAATTCGAGAATAGCTAACATAAAAAGTAGTATAGCTCATTAAGTAGAAAGGCGTTATATTTTTTTTATCGAACAAGACAAAACCAATTTATACGATTCTTCTTTTACATAAGGTAATTTATACAAATAGCTATGAGAATAATTCTAAATTAAAACTCGTTCTTAATTTTTGTTTATTCTTTTTATTTATTATTTTTAACACTTATAAACACTAGTTAGTAAGCATACTACCAATTGCGATACTCAGTAATGTACAAATATTATTTTCTCTTGTTATAAAAAATACATTGTTATATAACAAAACTATTTACATAAATCTCAGTAAATCTTAAGGTATTCATTAATTTTATTTAAAATATGTTGATATATTAATGACCTCGAGTACATAGTTGTTTAATTACCAATCCACAAGCCATTTTGAACTTTAAATTGTTTACTTTAGTTATTAAATTGTCTGTAAGTTGATAAACAGCCAGAATAACTAAATTATTTGATATTCTAATAAAATGAACACTAAAACAGGAGAACAAGCTTAATATTTAAAATCTGTGATAATTCAAAAACAATTTGCTATTGTTGATTTTTTTATTATTACGTTTATTAAATATACTCAGTTTAAGTCCTAATTTTGAATGACATTTATTCTGTAAAAGTTTTCTTAAGCCGCGGGCATAGCTAGTAACGTAAATCCTGCGCCTGTATTTTGGGGCTATAATACAGTAAGCAATTTGTTATATTAATAACACCTCTACTACTTCTATTAACGACTAAATAGACAATGCCGTAAAATATAGACGGCTGACGAACTATTTCACTTATGAACGGTAACGTTACTAGCATATTTAGTTTGAATGAAAATACAATAGCGGACGCAGGAAATAAGTGACAATGGCTAAGTTGTAACGACTAATCTGTTTACACCTATAACGATTAACGTTATGGTCGAGAAAAGAAACCACGATATTATGAGAAAAGGTGTTATATTTTAATATACACCAGCTGTTAATAAGTAGACAGCCGACAGACCTGACGCAATTTTCTCAAGATTGTTAAAATTAAGTCAAAATACTGTTGATTCGACTAGATTTCAACCTCTTCAAATAAGTAGCATTTTGTAAGCTGTTTTAGATGGTTTTGCAATATATTTTTTAAATAACACTGCGAATTTATAACTATGTGAAATTTCTCAGGCTTAAATCCGATAATTAAATGATAATGAATTTAGATTGTAGTTTATTTCTATTATATATTTCTATACATAGTGCTGCACCTAAATTTTTTTTTAATAAATATGTCCAGAAATATTGTATTGCTCAAAATTTTGCATGACAAATGTTCTTGCTTTTTAAATTTAAAAGTAAGATGTATGATAGGAAATTTCTATGAATTAACTTTAAATGCACATATAACAATATAATCTTTTCATTTTATTAGGAAAAGGTTATGAAAAGGCTTGCGAATTATGAAAGATTATTGTACATTTTTGCAAGATTGAAGAACAAAGAGAGAAGAAGAACCATAAGGAAAGGAGGAGACATAAATTTTGGGTACGTGGGTTAATTTCTCGAGGTAAGGTCTCGCCCTTCCTCAAGGGATTCTGGAAAGCATATTCTGCCTTACAATTTAAACATGGACTTTTCTGGACAACCTACATCTCAGTCCGCCCCGTGACCACGAAGGCTGAAAAGCTTTCGAAACGTCGGGATCAAAATTAATAAATAACCACGATAAAATCCGTTTAAATGAGTTTTATTTCATTGAAGCCTTTTTAGTTCTGTTTGGTGTACATGAGACGGTATCTCGGGAACTATCTCGCGAATAACTCATTGCGTCATTCGGTTTGACAAAATCGATACTAACGTTAGCAAAGCCGCGGGTAAAGGCTAGTTTATAATAAAAGGTTGTAGGTTTATAGGAGCAGATTAACACGGCATCAAAAGGTATTTCAACCCTGTCTAGCATGATGTAGAGAGGGAAGGAGGGTATCAGTTAAAAACATTGGAAATCATCCATCATTCTGACAGCCGTTAAAAGGGTAATTAACGTGGATGGAAAGTGGCAATATTACCGCGAGAAAAGGCGAAGGTAAAACCTAGTTTAAATATAGATTCCTTCCGTTGTACAATACTGTTACACACTTTAGGTATTATGAAATGTAATTTTCAATTTCAACAGAAACTCTTCGAATTGCACTCGGTAATAGCCTTTTGACATCAAAACCAACTTAACATGGTGCTTAAACTTACTACCCGGCAAGTCAGTAATGTGCTTTTGGGACATTCTTTTAATACCTAACACAATTACTTAAAAACTCCGACCATTTTGTCACAATTTCTACTATTAAAGCTAATGTATAATAAGAACTAGATATGTAAACGTTGACTGTAAAACATACGATGTAACAGATATGTAAATCAGCATTAATAATAATATGCCCGATATTAGCTGTCCAGACAAAACATATGTTATGTATGCGTTTACATTCTACACACTAAACCGATGACATATCTCAACACTAAATACCGTGTTCGATCATGTTAAAAAACTTTTAGAAACGTCGGGATCAAAATTTAATAAATAACCGCGATAAAATCCGTTTAAGTTAGTCTTATTTCATTAAGTCAAACATGTTAATTTTGATTATTTTTACTCTTAATAGATTTAGTGTTTTGTTCTGAATATTATCTGATATTATATAACTTAAAAGTGGGAACTAACTTCACGAGGCCCGAAATGTAACCGAAATGTATCCGAACGAGAAGAAGTTTGTATCTCTCTCTCGGTCTCTCTCTCTCTCTCTCGCTCTCTCTTTCTCTAGTCATATTAAAGGTACAACAAAATAATATAGCTCGTGTGATTAAATAACTAGTAATTTAAATGTAAATTACTTAATCTTGTTAAGCTGCATAACGCTGAGTTTATCTGAGTGTGGCATCTGTTTTTAGTGCGCGCTGTGGCGGGACATGTCACGTTGTTTTCAATTACTTTAACCGCTAAGTCCATTAATATATTTTATTAACTTAAACAAAGTTAAATAACTCATACTATCAAATAAATATGACTTAGGAAATATGGAGAAATTCCTTAAATTCATTTGTCGAAAAATAATTTACTTTGTAGCGTAGGTTGCTAAAATATTATCGACAGTCGATGTATTATTGCTGCTGCAGGAAGGACAACGTAATTATCGAGGGTCACTGTGAAGCTGCTTATACCGGCCTACCTACAAATTAAGTCTATTAACTCAAACTTTAAAGTCCCCGCGCACAATTTATTCCATAATTATGCAGTTTCATATGTTTATACGTTGTGAAGATGATTTCCATAAATAGAAAGAGAACCAGCATTCTAATGAGGAACGATTTTTTGCAATCTGGCCAGTAGTTCTTGAGTTTATTGCTTTTAAACAAAAATACAAACTTTACCTCTGTATAATATAATTATATAGTATACAAATACAATTTTATGGTTTTAATTCTACTTCATTAAAAGGTAATATTTTTTTTATTGAACAGCGTGCAAGTGGAGACTTTATCCGGTCAATGTCTACTATCAAATTGCGGACCTACTGATCTTAGGAGTAATTGTAGGGGACAATCTTTAAACTATGTTTGGTTAAATTTATTTGGTACCTAATTCTCTTTAAAGAATAATATAATTAGGCTATTATACTTTTTGTATATCTTCGGCTAAAGAAGTCTAAAGTATTTTAATAACTCTTCTTGTCTACCAAATTCGAAATGGGTATGCGAACGTACCTACTTGACACATATTTCATGTTTGCCCGCCGCTAACTTGGTGCAGTGTTCAAATATTCCTCATGCCGGAAAATGAGGAAATACACCGTGTTTTATTTGTAGTTACATCTGTAATTGTAACTTTAACATCACTCGACAATATATCAATGCATAAAACAAAAGGTTAAGATTGCGGTCTTTCACAAGATTATTAATTTAGATAACATTCATAAGTAATTGAATGTACGGCAAATTCGTGAAAAACGAAATAATTCGAAAAAACGATTTTCGGGTCTGAATTTCGGGGCGAGAGTGGTGTCATTCGACGCGGGGGATCGAGTACTATATGAATCGATGGAAATCTCGAGACCCGCCGAGGAAAATTCGTGAAATTCGATGGAAAAACAGTCACTCAAAATTTATCACAAACGACGTCGCACTATAATGTTCACTTTTCTGTTCCAGATGTTCCAGTAAAACTAGTTTTAGAAGATTTTAATTGACTAATAACTACATGTTTTAATCATTTACAAATATCCTATATCAAGTATTAAGTATCAAGTATCAAGTAACATACAATACATTACTCTAAAAATTTGTAGTTTAAATTTATTTAAACCAGTTTTAAAATATATAACATGTCTGCTGAATAAAACACACACGAAGTTATAAATTTTAATTTTCCTAAGCCTTTTATTACGGGCCAGGCCCCAGATATTGTTCATTGTTCGTTTTGTCTTTCTTTTATTTTATTTTTGCACGTGTAGTGGACATAATCCGATGTTGTTTTGACAAACCCGGGATTGTTTTTTTACCGTACTAAAAAAATGAAAATATATAAATTATATAGCAAATACTTGTAAGGAATTCTATAGTGACAGCTATGATCTATTATAAAGTTGTATTATTTATGTGATGATCTGGTATTAAATTAAATCAACGGTTGCGGCGTATGCTGAGCTTGGCTGCTTTTTCGACGCTGTACGAGGCTTTAGTTTTTAGGACAGTATCTGTGTATTTACACTATGTACGTTATGTATCGCCGAAATAAATGTCATATCTTGTGGAAAACTAGAAATAATTTACTGGTTCATCAAAGTATAATCACTCAATTGTATTTACTGATGATGATTCGAAAGTAAGACATATACAGATTTATGTATAAATTCTACAAAAATAGAAGTGAATTCTAATCCCGCCTACAGTTTCTACCCAACCACCGATTTTAAGACAAACTGATATGTCGTTCGACAATACAAAACAATAACGATAAAAGACTTACCAAAATGATGATGTTTAACCGTTAAAGTCATGTGTGAAACACCACGTCTACCTGCTCATTAATATGGAAACATAAATACTACCAGCGTCACTAGGCATGTGTTTATAAACTGCATTTATTGTGAAGCGGGGCCGGATTAAGTTGGTATTTTTGTTTTCAAAATATGTGGCTTAGATAAAAGTACAATGAATATCCGTGTTACATGATGGTGTTATATGCACAACGCCATCTATCGAATATGGAGTTCAACTGTTCACATTAGTTCTATTTTGCGTGCGTAAGAACACTTTCAATTCATATTATCTAATATTTCTTGATGGAGTGAACCTCGTACGTATTAAAGCTGTTGTTAAAATCAAATAGTTTAATAATTAGGTGGTAAAACAATAGATTGTTAATTCGATCACAACACATGTAACCGAGCGAAATCTTTATATTATATACCTTAGCTAAATTTCTATCACCGACTAGGTTTTGTTGACTTTCTAAGTTAATATAAAATTAGTTATCATAATAATATCAGCGTTTGCCAACAGTTATAGAGATATACCTTATCATTTATCATTTTCATTGATATACGATGATAACCTTGAGAATGCAGTGCTCTATTGTCGGATGACAAATTAAAAGATAATAATAAGTATTAAATAGAGAATTAAAGCAAAATTATAATAAAGGAGAAGAGAACTAAATAGCTGAAATATCTAAATTATAGTTATCGCTTGTCATAACTAACTAGTAAAGTCATACTAGCTGTTCCCGCGACTTAGTTTGCGTGGACCACCGCCCGCGGTCTCCTCCCTTGGTTATCTTCTAGAGGAAGAGGAACTCTACAAACAAGGGTATGTTCATCATCGAATCGAATGACATGGTTACGTTTTTATATCTTATGAAAGCTTTAAAATAAGCATTTAAAGGTAGGCGCGACTCATTCTATTTGTATACAAATACAAATTTTTTAAAAATTATATTGACGTATATTAGATATAAAGTATTAAACAACGAACAAGAAATCAATCTCTTGCCTACGACGATAAACCACTTAGTTTACGAAATTTATTCCTACGTCTTTATTCAAGGCAGCTCTTTACATTTCAACAAAAGGTTCGGCCACCCTAGCACCGTTGCGCTCGCTGCCTCGGAGCTGAGTGCCCTCAGCACTCGCCCCAAAAAGTCCGGTGATGCACTTCTTAAAATATTTGTATTTATTAAAATTTTCAAAACCTGTTCTGTGATAAAATAATCTGATTTTTGCGTGGTGACCGAAATCAAGAAAGAAATCCTTTTTTTTCTCTTATATCTTTCATCTTTATATCACCTGTGTTAAGCAAGCCCAAGTGAAGCTGACTTGCTTGCCTACAGATATGATATTGTTTAATTATATATTTACTGTAGCTGTTTCTGCGACAAAAATAAAATTTTAAGTATAAATTTCAAATTGAGAGTGACGCAGCTATTAAAGTCTCCTGATAATAACGGGTGTATAAAGGCAATATGGTGGTATTGTTACCAAAATATACAACTTTCTTTGTCTTGTAACACGGCGGTAGTTAAAAATTACAACAAAATTAGAAGATCACAGCTTGATAACTTTGTGTTCTGTTCCTACGGTGGGTAGGATTTCCAAAACTTTGGGAACGGGGCCGTTTCGCTTATTTCACTTTTCAGTAATTTTCACATCATATTTGTTTAATTAAAATTATTTATTCAAGCTTATAATTATTATCAAGTAAAATTAAGTACACAAACAAACAAGCAAATATGTGTATTATTATTCTCTGCACACAACTACAAAACAATTTAATTATAGTTCTTGTAAAATAAAATTTATTTCATATTTGATCTTCAATTTTTGTTTCTAGGTTCACAAAAACACTATTATAATTAACTATACTAGTTTTGGCTAGACCAACGCATATAAATTTCAAAGTAATAGTTTAATATTAATCGTCCTTTGACGCAAAGTCGTACACACTACCACTGAGCTTTTAAAATGTGTGAATTGAAATGTTTAATACACTTTGGAGAGTGTGCTCAGGAACTGAACGATTTGATTCCACCAACTCCATTCTATCTGAGGACGACCAGACGCCGCGAGGGTTTTCACCCGTATATAGTTGACATTTTTTAATTTTTAGTTCCACGCAAACGAAATTGCAGGCAGAGCTAGTAATACATATATTAAAACGTTTAGATTTTTATACCAAGCCATTATTTTCGTATTCAAAAAATATGTTTTTTATGTGCAAGTCACACACGGTTGAAGTGAAACTTCTGAAATGTCCCTGATTAAAAATACTAATTGAAAAGTATTGAAAAAAGTACAAAGAAAAATTTTCTGCTTTTTAACATAAACATAAATTCAATAAGTTTTTATTTTTAAATGTAAAACTATCTTTATATTTAGTTATGGCTGTGGGGACAAAATCATCGTCGAGTTGACAGGTGCTCCTGCTAAAAGGTTAAAGGTGATCAAAATACGTCACGTTAAGATGAACTATATGAAATTATTTTTTAAATACAATAATTGCCGGAATGTTGGTACAATTCTTTCAAACATGCTTGAATGTAGATGCTTTCATGCCTAAACCGCTGAATCTAATACAAACACGTGGTGCAGTTAAAACAATGCGGATATTTATATGGTAAGCGATGGCTGTCTGATTGTATTAAAAAACTGATAATTTGACCGCTAAGGTTGTGGCTTTTACACGTGATGTACTATTTTTCAAAATAATGCCTAGGCATGACGTAAATACAAAGGTTACAGATTAACTGTGTACACTTCAATTCGAAATGCAAGTCTAATATTCATATGTCCAACTTCAAATAATGATAGAAGAGGAATTGGTCGGAACTGGCATTGAGACGCGTAGACCAGGTAATGACGCTGGGATAGGAATCAATCTGCGAGTTGTTCGGAATACCACGGTAAATATCTTTGAAATTCTGGTCGAGTTTTGTTTAACCCTGGCTAAAAAGTTGGCAATGAAATTAATATTTTTTTAAGCAATTTAGTTTTTATTAGTTCTTACGTGATAAAAATATAAATTTCTATAGTCTTATAGTTTCTCTCTAAATATTAAGTCATAGCCAAGTTGTCTTCTTATAAAGCGATGATAGCTCAGTTCTTACTTGTACGGACACCGCGTCAAAGGACGTTTTTTTTTTTTTTTTTTCGACTGGACATACGCTGTTAGCCGGAGGGGCTTTTACAGCTTGGCAGGACTTTTTGGGGCGAATGCTGAGGGCACTCAGCCCCGAGGCAGCGGGCACAAGGGTGCCGTTGTGGCTGGCCCTTGGCATGGACTGCTGCCGGAAGAGAAAATATATTATAAAATAATAAGAGCTGGCCTACTGGAGTAGACCTTTAGATAAATTACTAATTTGTGAAATGTTAAATATACTAATTGTTAAGAGAGGCAAGGAAGTCGGTGGAGTGGATTGTACTGTACTGTTTTAAGATTGAGTTATCGGTGTTGGATGGACGTAGTCTTCGCATTAAAACGCCCATGAACTGTATGAAACTGACTGTGAACAGAGGAACCATTATTAAAAATTACAAAGGCAAACAACTGGCAGGGCCACAGGTTTTTGGTCCCTTACAGAACCGTGTACTTAGCGTGTGGGTGTGCACGGATGGTATGCAGTGTGATGTTGTATTCTCAGTGTTGTAGAGTGTCACTGTATCGCGCGAGCAGAGTCGCTCGAGGGCTCCTTTCCGGAGGATCGGACCTAGGCTCGAGCGTCTGCAGAGGGAGGCCGCGGCGGGTGTGCGGGAGTGAAATTAACCGTAAGGTCTCGGCGGCGAGACCTGCGGTTACGCGGGCGTGTGCGCGGACACGAACGGTTTGAAGAGACGGCAGGAAGGAGCGCGTTTTCCCTAGTGATGTCGTCTACGGGATCGGTGAAGCAGTTTCGTGGCCGGCGTGCGAACCAAACGGCTTGAGGATTTGCAGTATAGTTGACTGCTTCTACTATTTCGGGATTCGAATGAGCTTCGGCTTTTTCAAAAAATTTCTTGGTGAGTTCGCGTATGTAAGCGTATATGGAAGGGAGATTCATATCTTTGTGGAGATCTATGTTGCGGGCATAAGGCGGGGCTTGGACCATTGTGCGAATGAATTTATTCTGGAAGACTTGAAGTTTTTCCAGATTTGTTATTGCTGCATGGGCAAAGACTGGGCAGCTGTAAGTCAATATTGGGCGTATGCAGGTCTTATATATTGTAAGCTTATGTCTGAGTGACATTTTGCTTTTTGAAGAAGTGAGATTACGTAGCAGGACCGAGGCGGTGTTGGCTTTTTTGATTACGTAATCGATATGGTGGGTGAAGGTGAGGTGTTTGTCGAGTACTACGCCTAGGTATTTGGTTTTATTTACCCAGGCGATATCGACACCGAATAAGTGTAATGAGCCTTCGAGTGGCTTGAAGTTGTGGGGATCGAACATGATAGCCGAGCTTTTATCTGGATTTAATCCTATGCGCCATTTGAGGCACCAGGATCCGAAGGCGAAGATGGCTTGTTGAACTCGATTTTTGAGATTGGCTCTGTGCCTTCCCGAGCTATATATGATTGTGTCGTCGGCGTAGAGGCCTACTTGGACATTATCGAAGATTGGGATGTCGCTGACATATAGATTAAATAGACAGGGCGCTAGAATGGAGCCTTGGGGGACTCCAGAGCGAATAGGATGGGGTGAGGAGAGGGCTCCGTCTACTTTGTAGCAGAAGGAGCGGTTAGATAAGTATTGTATAACTAAGTGGACAAGTCTGTCCGGAACTTGGAACTGGTGGAGCTTATATATGAGTCCTTCGTGCCAGACCCTGTCGAAGGCTTTGGCGACATCGAAGAAAACAGCGAGAGTGCGTCTAGGAAGGCGTAACTCCGTAAAGTTGGAGACTACGTGTTCCGTGAGGCGGAGAACTTGGTGGGTGCATGAATGTTTCGGCCGGAAGCCGAATTGCTGGTCCGGAAACAGATATTTGTCGGCTACGACGACTTGGAGGCGGTTTAAAATAATCCGCTCGTATATTTTGCCTAAGGTGTTTAGCAGGCTGATCGGACGGTAGCTCTCTGGGGAGCAGGCTTTTTTGCCTGGTTTCCGGATACCTATGACGGTGGCCCTTTTCCAGACGGCTGGAAAGTGGCAATGAGATATGGCCGCATTGAGGATGCAGACCAGAAGCGCTATGAGTTTGTCAGGAAGAAGCTTTAGGACTTCATTCCTGATACCATCAGGACCGGGAGATTTCCTAGGTTTGAGTCCTTTAATTATTGAGAGGACTTCGTCGGTGGTGACCGGGTCTAGGAGTTCTGCTGGGCGGGTCTCCCTTATTGTGTGTATTGTTCGGGTGACCCTTTCCCAGTGTTCGGGATCTATGTCCTGATATTCGTAAGGGTTGGGGGAGCATTGTTCCTCTAGGGTGTTAGCGAGGAGCTCCGCTTTGTCTCTGCTCTCGAAAGCAGGGGGAAGAGTGGGGCCTCTGTCTAGTGGAGGTGTGGCTGAGGAGTAACTGCTCTTTTGTTTGCGGACGAGCTCCCAGAAGGCCAGGTGCGATGGCTTGAGGTCCTCCAGGAGGCTGTCCCATCTTTGAGAGCGAAATTCAGAGATGTGAGATCTGACCTGTCTTTGTAGGGCGCGTAGCCGGACGCGGTTCTCTACTGTCGGATAGGCGTCGTGGGCGCGAGTCGCGGCGTTCTTCTCAGTGATCAGCCTCCGAATGTCGTCGGGGAGTATAAAGCGGCGATCGTTCGCCACTTTTACCTCTTTCGAGGTTTCCTCGACGGCATTCTGGAGGTGACTGACCAGGGAGTCGACCGCCAGATCGGCGTCGGCCGGCGAGTCTATCACGTCTGGAATCCTGTCAAGCTCGGGAGAGGAGATGTTAGTAGCCAAGTATTGCCTAAGTCTGGGATAATCGGCAACTTTAATAGGAGGCAGGTTATGCTCGTCGGGCTGGCCGAGGAGTAGAATTACTGGGCGATGGTCTGAATCGAGTTCGTGAGCGACTTCGATGTGTCGCACCTGAAGGGCGACCCCTTTTAGGATAGCTATATCTAAAACTGAGGGTCGACAGTTGGTCTGAAAGTGTGTTGGCTCTGGAGGAGCTATCACATCGAAAGTTAGCTCGTGTTCCAAGCGGAGAAGTATTCTACCGTTGACAGTGGTACGCGGGTTATTATAATAAATGTGCCCGGAGTTAAGATCGCCGGCCACGATTACCGATTCACCGAGCGCGAAGAGCGCTTCTAGATCTGATTTGATAAGTGTTTTCTTTGGCGAGAGGTACGCTGAAACGATGTGGATCGTGGGATGATCGGTCATGCCCACTCTGCATATAGATACCTCTAGGTTAGTAAGTTTAGGAGGTTCTATTCGCGTGCAATATAAAGATTTTTTGAAATATATGAGTGTACCTCCGCCTCTTGCGCCGGTGCGATCGTCTCTTATTATTTTGTAGTTTGCGATCGCAGGGGCGCGGAACTTCGGTTTAAGTAGTGTTTCCTGTACGAGGAACACGTCGATTTGCCGCTCCTTAAGGAAGCAGGCTACTAAGTCGCGTTGGGAAGTTAAGCTACTCGCGTTAAAAAAGGATAAAGAGAGGCCCCGGGGTCTAATTTTATCCTGCATCGCGAAAACTATTTATGGGGAAGCGCGGGCAAGGTCTTGCACAGCACGTGCGAGGGCAGGGTAGGCGGCTACGGCCTTAAGTCGGTCTATTCCGACGGGAGAGCTGGCCATTTTGTCGAAGGCGATGATGTCTTCGACGTCAAAATCTTTAAGAATACCTGCGATCCAGGTTAGGCCTAGGAAGTCGAAGGACGGAGCTTCCGAGCTCGAAGGTACAACTCTAGGCGGTTGTACTTTAGCGGCCCACGCGGAAGGCGGGGCTTGTGATGGTGTGTGCGCGGTAGTGACTCGCGCTGGACTTGGCAGGCTCGGGAAGGCCTGGGTTGAGATGAGCGGTGGCGGGGCAGGGCGCGTTGACGCGGCGTGCGCTGGAGGAGCGCGCTGTGGGACGCGCGTGCGAGTGCGCCTAGTGCGTGGGGCGCGTTCACACCCGCGATAGTTCGCGGGGTGACCGGCCTTGCCGCATAAGACGCAGCTCGGTGGCTCTACCGTTTCCGGCATGCGGGGGCACTCCTTTGTGGAGTGATCTCCTAGACATTTGACACATCTCGGCTTGATGTGACAGTTTCTCGCCGAGTGTCCGTAAGATTGGCAGTTGTGACACTGCGTAGGGGCATGCTTTTTATGCGGGATCTCTACGGATATTCCGGAGAGGCCGCAGACCGATTGGAGGTTGAAAACCTCCTTGCCTTCATTGGAGCGGTCCAAGGTGACTAGGACGAGGTCGTAAACCTCCTTTGTGAAGGAGTGGTACATTCGGTGTACCTCGTGCGCGGGTAAGTTTTGCTCCTTAAGGGAGGCAAGAATGACTTCCGTGGGAAGTTCTTTAGGGACGCGCCTGATTACTACGCGCAGAAGGCGCTCTTCTTCGGGCGTGTAAGTAAAAAATTGGAATTTTCCTTCGCGGAGGAATGTTGTTAGGTTTTTGTAGTCCGCGATTGTGGGGACTTTGATTTGTATACCGGATGGGGTGCTCCGGGCGTGAGTATATCTAATTTTGGCGGCATTCAGCCGCGTGGAAATATTTAGCCACGCTGCTTTGTCAGTTATTGTGACTGGGGGCGGTGGCCGCACCGCCCTTTCGGTGGGAGCTGCTGTTTGTGCAGCGTGAGTGTCGCGCGATGTGGGGACGCGGTTATTGCCGGCACGCATTGTTTTTGCGGTGGCTGGGGGTGTGGTTTCGGGTGATAACACCCGTTTGTGTTTGGGCTTCGCCCTTGAGACTGTAGTAAAGTCCGTAAAGTCCGTTTCAGGATTAGCAGTGTCCATGTCTATTTCCGGATCAGGTGATAGTGGCGAAAAAGAGTTCGCCGTGGGTATCGGTCGGGGTGCGTAAGAAATTTTTTCCTCGAACGGACGAGGCGTGGGTGCGGCGGCGGGGGTCGCTGAGGGCGACGGGGTCCGCGATGAGGTAGTAGCGGGTGACGCGGGGGGTGCTACCGCATGCCGGATGACCGGCGAGCGGGAGCGAGAGCGTGAACGCGGCGGTAGAGGCGGTGACGCCGGACGACGCGCCGGGGCGGTTGCTTTGGTGGCGGGGGCCCGGACGGGTAGGGAGGTGGTAGTGGGCGGGGTCGGCGGACGGCGCGCTGGCGCGTTTGCGCCGGTGGGTGGGGCGCGGACGCGCTGCGTGGGCGCAGACTCGGTCGCGAGGTACTTTTTTAAAAGTTCCGGACTCTCTCTTTCCAGAAATTTTAGAACTTTCTCCATCTTGAGGAGATGGATAAGTCCAGATAAAAATAAAAGAGTAAGGTAATAGTATGACTTACGTCAGAAAAAACCTCCCTGCCTGAAGGGCAGGGGGGCGCGGCTAAAAGGAAATAAAGAAACTATCCTGCGTTAGGCAATCTAACTTGTATGTACACGAAGGAATAGCGTGTAAAATCGAAAAAAAATAGTAAAGGAAAGAACAATTTTCCAAAAAGTACTGGGCCTTGGCCCGTAAAAAGGATTAATTAAATTTTACCTTATCTGGGAGCCGGTGACCGGCGTACTTACAGGCTGTGACACTAATTTCACTGCACTTAATTACGATAACAAAGCAATATTTGGAATCACGGCACAAAAACACTGAGAGATATCTCTCAATTTAAATACCACGATAACCAAACAATATGGTTAGAGAACAAAGACACTGTATCGCGAACAAGCAACAATAGCCGGTTTGTTGCAGGTGCGTCGTCGCAGGTGCGAGAACAAAAGAAACCGAGAACAATAGCGGCGCGGTAAGGCGCAGCGGTCGAATAGTTTAGAACAATCGGCAGAGCTCACGGACACGTCCGTTCGCTGTGGCTGATCGAACCGAACTCGAGTATCTACGACACCGACTGCTGCTCACTGTTGTCATGTGTGCCTCACTGCCTCGCCTCGCCCCTGTCTCACCCGACACACACACACACACACACACACACGTACTCACACACGTACTCACACACACACACAGACAACTTCTTTCGCGTGGAACTAAAACATTTAATAATTTTTGCTCGTTTTTGTATCATTTTTCAATACAGCTTTGCTCCTATTAATGATAGCATGATGTAAAATAATCTAAAGCCTTTCTCGATCACAGTCTCACGTGATGGCAAGTTATGATGTGACCCAAGATAGTAGACACTCTAAGCCTAGTGAAGTAAGGACTCATGTGCAACAGCTGGAGCACACCTATCTGTACTTGGCGATAGATTTTCAACTTGAGGGTGGCAACTAGCCTAGTTATGAGAAAAATCCTTGCTCAAACGTTTTTATTTACCTACGATATTTTACTTAAATACTGTTACTAATTCATTAAAAAAAAATGCAAGTTCCGCGATCTTTGGAGGTATCTACGTGGTACTGATGAACATTTCTATTTAAACGCGTATAAAAACTTTTACCTATATCCTTCAGCAGTAACAACAATAATTGAAAAATGATATTAAACGATATAGCGTTTTAAAAAGATTTTTTATCTTTTAAATACCTCTTTAAATATCGTCTGGTGTTCGAAATTCTTAGGTAATTATTATTACTAAATGAGCTTGAGCTTTCGGTGAAGGAAAACAACGTAAGGAAACCATAGCATGGTGGTAGGCTTAACCAGTTTCTTCACAGGCTTAGCGTGGCTCCGTGATACGTGTATCGTCACTCAGGTGAGATTATGGCCAAACCTATGCTATAAAACATAGAAGAAATACTGTGTTTTGTCTTTTTAATACGACTGCAAATTTATAGTATTTCGTATAATGGTGACTAAGTACATAAAAAACGGTAACCAGCAAGAAATCGACTGTCGTCGATATGATGAAATCTCTAAGCTTAAATGACTTTAAGTAACATAATTTATAAAAAGTTTTCAACAAAATATTAAGCTTCAAGTGAGTATTTAAAGGGCTCTTCAATTTTACTAAACTTCACGCACGCGATAAGCTCATACTCGTTGCAGGGATTCTAACCTACGTACCTACCACGTACCTACCACGTCCACTGAGCAGTCATGTTTTATTTGAATGATCTACAATTGATTATCCTACGTCTAAGTGATAATATGTATCCTTAATTTAGTGTCTATTATGGCAAAAAATATTTTTATTAATGAAGCCGTTACAAGTCATATTGCTTATCACACCATGTGTGTATAGTTGAATGAATACAATTTACATGCCAACAGTACATAACGGTTGAGATATGGGTACATATTAATAATGTATATAAAATAAAATTAGTAATTCGACGGCATAAAGTGTAGAAACAAAATATTTACATTATTATAATAAGGCCGTGGACATTCCTTAATTAGTGTTTTCCACAAATAAAATAATGTGGTTTAAATGTTATTAAAAAAACAAAAAAAATTAGATTATGAGGCGTGCACTTCACAGTTTTTTTTTAGTTCTAATCATACTAAAAGTATATTAAATACATAGAAGTATGCAATGATGATAGATAAAGAATCCCTTTGTTATTAGAAGCAGAGATAGGCCTTGTTATAATTTTTTTATTTTTTAATAACCTTAAAATGATGAAAAAAACATGCGTGCGTACAAAGTACACATGTCAGAAGTGAAACTTCTTTGGCGAACTAATTTATAAATCTTGTTCGCTCTGTCTCACTTTTTCTCTCAATCTTTCTCACTCGCTTGCTCCCTACTCTCACTCCACGGCTAGTTGCTCATGCTACGTTCGCCCTGTCTTACTCTCTCTCAATCGGTCTCGATCACTCTCTCTCTCTTTTCCGACACTTCCGTTGCATACCGGCGTGACGTTTCATCTGTAAAAATTTTACCCTCATGCGCCTAAAGAAGTTTCACTTCAATAAATAAAGCTTTTTATTATTTATTATACATTTTATTATTAATAAGCCTTCGCGCTTCTAGCTAGATTAGTTACTTGATAATCTTTCAGATAGGGTTAATACAATTACTTAAATTGCATAAAAACGTTTTATCCGTGATAGATAAATGTTGCCTTCAATTCGACCGAAACGTGCTTCAACAGTAAGACGCTAAAAATTATTTAACAATAAAATCTGAAAAGATTCCTTCAAACATTACAATTTATGAGGTAATTAGTTTAAATCATTTATTGTGACAAAAAAAATTAACAATTTAAAGGTAAACTCTAGAAATTGACATGACATGATACTAACATTTAAGTGATATATTGTAAATTGTAATGTTTAATGATTATGGTTAAAAAACTATTTAATTTTTTTGATATGAAATGTATATTGGTGCGCCTTGGCAGTAAAATCACGGCAAGCGACCGAATTGAATCGATTTGAAAATACTTTATAAGCAGTATTAGGGTCCTCATATAATATACATGTTAATTTTATATTTATTTTAATAATATTCTTTTTTTATTATAATCAAATAAAATTACTAAGAATACATTTTTTTTAAATACATTTTAACAACATTATTATTAAATTAACATACAACGGAATAACATTTTTCGTTCCATATTAATTATTTTTCAATATTATAATTCCAATTTTGTTTTGTTATCGTCATAAAAGCTAAAATATGACACAATTCACTCGGTTATTTCCAGATGTAAAGGCCGGCGATGACGTCACTCGGTATATCGCTAACAGACTCCTTCCTATACAATGATATCTTCCAAGCGAATGTTTCCACCAAAAATATTTTTCGTAGCATTTATTTATTTATTTATTTATTTATTTACTCATTCGAAATCCAACAGCGTACATATACATAGTTAACGTACATATTTAAAAAACACATAAGGCCATAACAGGATTTTACAAATATTAATAGTATATACACTATATAATGCAATGTGGCAAATGAATATAAATGAAATAAAACCCAAAATGAGAACAAAAAGAAAAGTTGTACGGTATTAATTATAAAATAATCGTGGCGCGTGATGTGTGCGTGCTTGTGTATATGTGCGAGCGTGAGCGTGTGTGTGTGGTTTGTGTGTGTGGTGTGTGTGTTAGTGAGTGTGAGTATGTCTTTGCATGTGAAATGTATGTTTATAGTCTAGAGTCCGTTATGGATGTTTATGAGTTCGTTTCTAAATAATTTTCTGCTATACTGGAAGATATCTATATGGTTATACATTTTATTGTAAGTGCGAGCAAGGCGACACACTACCGAGTTTTGTGCATAGTTGGTATTTGCAAATGGAACATCAAAAAGTTGTGTATTGTGCGTGCGATACTTGGGTGTTCTAAACGATATTAGGGCTAAAAGTTCTGAGCAATCTATATACCCGGTTAAAACATCCTGTAAAAACATCATATCATGCTGGCGGCGGCGAGCTTGCAGTTGATTCAATCGAAACTCCTTACACGCTTCGTTATAGTTGACATATGTTGTGTAACTTTTAAAACATAAAAATTTTATAAATTTTTTTTGAATACCTTCAATTCTGTCAATATTTTTGCTGTAATGAGGTGTCCATATCACTGAAGCATATTCAAGAATACTTCTAACATAGGCATAGTATAACATCTTCATACAGTCTAAGTTTTGAAATGGTTCACTTATGCGTTTAATAAAACCTAGCTGTTTGTGAGCTTTACTTACAATTACATCTACGTGTTCGTTCATAGATAGCTTATGATCTAATATGACACCTAAATCTTTAACGCTATTAACTTTTTTTACAGGTTCATTATTTATGCTGTATTGAAAGTGAATGTTTTTAGTTTTACGCGAAAAAGTTATATTTAAACATTTACTGGTATTGACTTTGATTCGATTTCTTTCATAATATTTTTCTAGAGTGGTAATATCACGTTGTATATTTTCGCAGTCAGAGACCCTTTTAACCTTTAGGTAAATTTTTTTATCATCAGCAAACAAGATAAATTTAGAGTGTTTAAAACATTCGCCTATATCAAAAAGATATGCATTATAAAGAAGTGGACCCAGAATGGATCCTTGTGGGACGCCAGAAGGTATTTTGATAAAATCACTCCGAGATCCTCCTATTATAACAGCCTGCATTCTGTTTGTAATATATGACTCCAACCATCTATGTAAGTTGCCACGTATACCGAGGAAATGAAGTTTCTGCAGTAAGATAATATGATCTACTCGGTCAAAGGCTTTTTCAAAGTCAGTATAAATAACATCGACCTGGTAATTGTTATCCATGCTATTTAAAATATAATTTATGTACAAAGAAAGATTAGTAACACTAGAACGTTTTTTCATAAATCCATGTTGCTGGCTCGGTATAGATTTAAAGATTACTGGACTGATACATTTGTAAACTAACTTTTCAAATACCTTCCCCAAGGTGTTTAAAATAGAAATAGGTCGATAGTTTTTTATTTCAGCCTTCGTTCCACTTTTATGCAGAGGGACAATTAGAGCTTCTTTCCATTTATCAGGAAAACAACAGAATTTATTAAGTGAATTGTTAAATAAGATGGTTAATGGCTTTGCAAGTTTTTCAGAACATTTTTTAAAAAACAAAGGGGTATAATTATCGCTCCCAGCACCTTTATTTATTTTGAGTGAAACAAGAATTTTAGTAACAGTTTTTTCATCAACAATAAGTTTAGAAACGGAATCTATCGTTTCTAACCGCGATGGAAATCTGTATAGTTCAACTGACGGGGTATTTTTGGTGAACACACTCTCAAAAAATGAATTAAACCCATTGCAAATATCGAGTTTAGATGTGTATATTTTTTCTGCTAATGTTAATTTGCTGGGATAGCCTGATTTATTATTTCGTAAAGTTTTAACATATGACCATAAGTGTTTAGGATCGGATTTAATTAGTTGTTGTACACGAAATAAATGGTTGTTGTAACATTGCTTTTGTATATGCTTTTGCCTAGCACGCAACAATGAGAATTCATCGTAATCTCGCGGATTTCGATGCTTTTTCCACTTTCTATGCGCTTTTAATTTATCTTTAATTATATGTTTTAATGATTTGGAATACCATACCGGGAATTTATGTGAATTGTTTTTTACAGTTAGCGGTACACAATTACTTATTATATTATTTAGGATAATGTAAAAATTATTAAGTGCATCATTTATAGTATTAGCATGGATAATATCATTCCAATTCTGTTCTCCCAATAGTTTATTTAATTTAACGAAGTCGGCCTTGTAGAAATTATATACTTTTAGTTGGTTAAGACGCATATTAGGTAAGAGTAAGTCTTGCATTTCTATATCTAGTCCGGGATGATACACGTCTTCTTTAACTAGTGGAACTTTTAGTCTATCTACACGAATAGCCGTGTCACTGAAGACCAGATCAAGTGTGTTGCCACTAACGTTGGTAATAATATTATACTGGTCGAGTCCTGCCAAATCGCAAACATGTACTAAACTGGAGGCCGTTTTTTGTAATTCTAACGAACCTTGTTTGAGTAATATGGGACCCTTAGAGGTCCACTTTAAGTTAGCAAGATTAAAGTCACCAGATAGTATGTAGTGGTCCTTTGGATAATCCGTAAATATTTTTGTTAATTTGGCTGTAAGAGCCTCCAGTCGAGCAGCATGTAAGGAATCTGGTGGTATATATACTACACCTATATGAAGATCACGTTTATCATATGTCCTAAGTGATCGCCCTGGTACAGTGATCCACACACACTCAACTTCTGGAACTGCCCATTCAGGTCGCTCCTGTACATTGAGAATATTAAGTGAACAGATCATAACCCCGCCTCCAATTTTTTTTGAGGAGGTGGCTTTATTTCGATCACACCGATGAACAGTGTATTTTTTATCGCATAACTCACTGTCATAGACACCTTCAGTTAACCATGTTTCCGTTAAGATGCACAAGTCAAAATCATTTAATAAAATATTGAGACGAAGCTCCCTAGTTTTAGTCCGTAATCCTCGCACATTTTGATAAACAACGCGTAATGGTTTACTAGTCATAAAGAAGCAATGTAAGAGTTACAACCAATATAGTAATCAGGTTTCGTTTTAATAAGTTACATATATAGAAATTATGTGACCGTATATGCAAGTAATGTTTATAATAGTTGACGTTTAATATATTAGCGAGCTTTTTATGTACTTTTATCAGACAGTTAAACAAGTAATTACGTGTAATTTGTGAGAGCACAACAAAAGATACTTCTATAATTTTATATAATGTGTGTATGCTGGTGGTGTGTATTAAGAGTAAGGCAATGATTACATTAAAATATGGGACACTTGCTGTGGAATTAGTTGGTAGGTGTTTGCGCCAGGTTATAAGCATAATTGATATTAGAAAATAACAATATAAAGCAATAACAATGCATAACAATACTGATCCATACAACGTGAGTTTACCCACCGTAAAATTATATTTCATACTTAAGTAATAATTTATACTATTTTTGATAAGTCCTTTTGATAGTTTATAGTTAGTACCGGAGACGTTTCGTTTTTTCTTAAAAAAATGCAGCAGTTCCTAACCCAGATAAACTTGTATGCTTTTTCTTTAGCGAGAAGTTTCGCCATGTTTAATAAACGTTTATTTTCTGGGATAAGATGTTCATTGACAAAAATATTTTTGGATGGACCTGGTAAACCAATATCATCAGTAGATATTCCCTTCATCCTGCGCACCCCAGATATAATATTGTCTTTAATGTTCCTTTCCTTGAATTTAACTACAATTGGTTTAGGTCTATCCTTTAGTTTCTGTAGCGGTTGAACACGATGAGCAAACTCTATTTGGCCGGGCTGTAAATCGACACCGGCATGCTTGGCAATCTTTGTAACAACGCTAACAAGAGACTCGTTTGATGTTTGGGGTAGGCCGACTATTTCTATATTGGTTAATCGTGCCCATTGTTGTTGTTTGCTAATGTGAGTGCGAAGTTCTATAATATGATTCTCAAATTCTGTAACAGTTTTTTTTACAGTATCAAGTTCACTCTGAAGGCGTGTGTTTTCATTTAGTAAATCGTTGTGTGACTTGCGCAGTTCTTTTAATTCTTCCAACATACCTGCGATATCTTCTTTTAGTTCCACAACAAAAGTGGATCGAAGCTCATCGACAATTTCATTTTTTATTTCCCTTAATTTATTGTCTAACAAGACTTCAAGTTGTTGAAATAACATTGTCGGAACTTCCGCCATACCTGTCGGAGCCACTAAGATCTCGCTGTGTTGTTCGGGTTGCGCTTGTATTTCTTCTTTTTTGTTTGCTATCTTTGTGCCTCGTACAGGTGTTGCACTGTTATCGCCACCTTTTCTCTGACTCGCAGTACAGACAGGACAAATCCAAACAGATCTCGTCGTTGTTGAATCACCCGCAAAGTTAACGCATTCTGAATGATAGTTTTTTTGACATTGTACACATTTAATGCGTTTCTGTGTTACTGCAATATTTCCATTGCATACCTCGCATTGCACAGCCATTGTATGAACAATGGGGGGAAGCACTGGTTCATAAAATAAATCAATTTTACTGATAAATTACTTGAGTTTATACGCTAGTGTTAGGGTAAGCTTTTGAAGCGGGTATCGCTGTACTTATGGTAGCACTGACTGCGTATGTATATGGGGCCGTTTATGTATGTATAAATATCAAATTTCAAAGTATATTATCCGACATGTTTCGTCAAATACAACAACAGTGCGTTACAAATTTTGATTCTATGAAATGTTCGAGACTTTTTTTAATTTACGTAGTTCAGTTTACTTGATAGATATAAAATAAGTTATTTAAAAGTGATCAGAAAAATTGTTCTTTTTTTTTTTTTTTAATTTCAGTGTGATTTGAACCTACAGCTTCACTTATAATTCTTAACGAGTATGTATACCGCTCGACCAGCTTTGTTATTTCAAGTAACTTGAATTAACGTGCTTATATGAATGATAGAACAACTCGATAGTTTTGTGGTACAAAGGTCAAATTTGTTTGCACACAACTATACATTTATTGTTTATTTGAACTGTAGACACTGTTGTTTGTATCCCTGTTTGACTGTTTGTACATTGCACTCATCAATACGTACTGCTTTGTTTTGTACCAAGTATTTGCTACACACAATCCTTGCGTGCTGTACTTTATATGTTCACTTCAGTTAATATTTCTTCATTAATTACTTGCCAAATGCTTTCTTCATATTAGAAACACAATATTCTTCCTATTGACACTACTTTTGCACTATTAGATTAAGAAAAAGTATTTTTAAAGAGATTTAGATACGGAGCTAGTGTATAAGCGTATTTATCCTCCGACTACCCGCCAATTCTTTTTAATTTATTTCTTAGAATCTTTTCTTTATGGTTTTTAAGGCTATGACCTCATGAATATAATATTTTTTAATTAAAACTTTCTATTTCTGTTTCAGGTAAGTTAAAACCCGCTTCGATAATCTACGAAAAACCACAAGATCGCCAAGCTAAATTCGTAGTTAATTCATCAATTTATCTTTAAGCTATTTTTTTTGTCAGAGAAAAAAGCTATGTTTTAGCTCAAGCGACAAAACTGTATATAGCGTTAATGTTATTTTTCACTTACAGTCATACCTGTGTACCCACTCCCTCCTTGTTTAATCTATGTAAAATCCATTTGAGGGTCTTCCTGTAAATTTTTTATAAGGGCAAGCTATTAGAAATAATAGAATGGACCGCAAATTCTGGGATACCATAAAAATTCTAAAGATAATTGTATTATAAGAGCTACAACTTTCTTAATATGCAGAATTTAACACAAACGACTCTAAAGTTTCATTCAATAACCAAAAAAAATGAAAAACGGAAACGATATTAGATATAGCCAGTTCTATTGATCCTAACGAATTAAAGTTGGATCTAGGCAGTGATGTAAAGAGCGAGATAAAACTTCTACAAGACTTTTTATTGCGATATCCGATTTGTTTAACTATATATTAAATGAAACAATCATACCCTTATAAGAAATTCCATATTATGTGCCCTACATGGACAAAGAAATTTTAACTTCATTAGCTAAGGAATACATTTTTGGCATAAAAAACAATTTATGTATAACCTAAAAAAATATTATTATTTATCTACACAAAGATCCTGATAATAGGAGGTACCTTTTCGCGTGCAGCGCTACTAACATTTCGACGAAGAAACAAACGAAACATTCAGAGACGGCATTGGGTGATCGGGGTCAATCAGCCCACGCTAAACGAAAGGTCTAAGCCCTTTATTAAGTTGACCAAATATATATATATATGTATATATTTTCATCGAAATCGGTATTTTTTTATGCCGTTGTTAATTCCGCAGATAATGGCGGAGTCAAATGACCGTGGGGCAGTAAGAAGCGGGAATTTGAACGATGCCAGCGCACTCTTTTAAGCTCGTTTTTGTGGTGAATTTATATATATAAATATATTCAAAAATAACGTTTTTTATGAACAGATATGTATGTACTTTATGGTTTTTATTTATCTACATAAAATCATTGTAATATTATTATTTTTTATATTTTTTTCAGCATTTATTAAATTCATCCCTTAAGTATTTTACAGGAGTTACATTTACACACATTAAGATTGGCTTCCAAACTAGACAGAGCCTATATCTAGGTAGCCAGGATACGATTAAACAATTAATTCTTCAACAGATCCGCCCCTTCGTCTCGCTATATCACATTTTCTGCGACCCACTGTCAATATAACGCCACAAAGTAGTTATACAAAATAGCAAAGAGTATACACTGTGCAATAGTTTTCTATCGTGTTTTACTGCTATTATTAAATGTAGCTTTAAAAAGCTCTTTATGTATTATTTATTTGTTTACGTGTTTAATTTAATTGATAAATGTTGTTTTTAGGCAATGGTACGTTGCCCCAGTACGGTCCGCAGCCGCTGTGAAGGAAGGCGAAGCCTCGGCTTGGAATATTTCTGCATGTGAGACTGATAACACTTTCCTCTTTGGTATACGTCCAAGAAAAACCAAAACCAACGGTGACCATCGATGTTTTAAATTAACGTAGCTTAGCATTCACATCATGATAAAGTCGCTGGATAGATTTTGATGAAATTTGCTATGGTGATAACTAAACTCGACACATAGGATACTATTATTTATATATATATATATATATATATATATATATATATATATAGGATTACTAAGTGTATCTACTATAATATACCTAACTTAAGTGCTTGGCGATTTCAACTTTAGGGCGATAGCTATAATCATAACGTTGTATCATCCAGCCAATTTCTAAAATACTAAAGAGCCGCTGTTACTAAGTGAATAAATTTACGAATATATATTCTAACTTTTTTCATTTTAGTTTTTCTTCTATTGGTGATAGTGTGATGTTAAATAGCTTAAAACCTTCCTCGATGATTGCTGTAGCAAATGCAAAAAGAAATACAACATCTGACTGGTAGTTCCTAAGATTAGCGCGTCGAAACAAACACAATTGTTATGTTTTAATGTCGATAATGAGCCAGTAATTGTAGGAAACATACAAACCCTAGAGGCAAAGGTGGTGGTAATCTCACCCTTTGTGACGTTTTGGGGGTAGACAATTAGGTTTCAACTTGAGCCAGAAAAAGCCTTATTGGTAAACCAAATAAGTACCTATAAAGATTTTAATAATTTGGATATCATTGTGTAATAATGACATTGAACTTTATTGTAAGTAATATTTCATAAGTGACATATAAAAATCAGGCATATTTTGCAAATTCAAGCACACACATGTAAGTGCTGAGCCACATTTGTTCTGCTTTGGCACTGGCACAGGCTAGGAAGACAGATTTTTTTTTTATTCGAACCTAGTTTTATTAATTCAAAAACTATCAACGTCACACCAATATTCTTTGAAATGGTGCATAATAAAGTAGTATTATACCATTTGAACTTTAAAAGAGGCGTGAAAAGGTGTATCTAAGCAGGCCAGCATGACAGCAGTGACTGATTGTGAATTTTGGATCATGATACATTACAAATTAGCCAGTCACAAGTGTTTCTCAGACTTTCAAGAGTAGGTTATTTACCTGTTGAGGGTGGTAGCTAGCCAGGCGGCCATTTGAAAAAGCCCTACCACCATGCTATGGTTTCCTCATGATGTTTTCCTTCACCGAAAGCTCAATATATTTTCAATACATAATGTTTTAAGGTAGAAATTAAATATAATTTTAGTAATATAAAATAATTATATAGCCCAGGCGTTTTCTCATAAAGCTGGAACAATTCTAGCAATATATACATCATATGTACATATCCAGATGTATAAATACCAGAAAATGCTTCCACCCGTCTGATATCAGAGGAGCTGCCTTACCACAAAGTAAAATCAAATTGAGGTTAAGTACTAACTTTCCAAGAAAGTATACAAAAGAAAGTTATATAGTTGTAAAAATTCACATATAAATATATGATATGTACTTACGAATAATGAAGGCACACTACCAGCTCAGCTATCATCGCTTCGAAATTGTTTGGTGATTGTAAAATGCAATGTGAGAGGAGATTTTCAACTCGAAGGTGGTAGACAATCAAGTGGGCAGTAGAAAAAGGCCTACCACCGTGCAAACGGTATGTGGGAGCATAAATATGAACAGTACTTTATTATTCTCGAAAAAACTTTAAGAACATGCTTTTATTGTAGATAGCGTTGAGAGCTCAGTAGTAGTTTGTAGGAACGCCGCGTCTTGAGACGTGAGTTCGAAAAAAAAGTAATCGGTTAGCTTATATTTCAGATCTTTTCATACTTATTATATATGTAAGTAATTTAGTTTGATAATTATTTATAGTTACCAATTTCCTGTCTCTTCCTTTATATACCCTGTTGCGATATTTATATTATTATTTATATTCACGACGATATCGACACCTATTTTGGTCGCATTCCGGTGGAAGGTCGTTTCGATTTTTACAATATTAATAATAATTCGATAGAGTGCTCCGATGGATGTAGAAGTTTTTTGTGGTTTCTAATTAATTTAGTTCTATATATATATATGTAACTAAGAAAGGTGACTAAGCCATATAAACAATCATTCATACATCCGGCCTAAGACATCCACTATTAAATGGACCGTACAGAAAGTCTTATATTATTCTAGAAATAATCTGAAATATAATTGAAGTATCGATCTTCATTCGTGGTCTTACCAAATCTTCTTACTTGAAAATGGTAGTTGGTAGTAACAGTCTATAGTTTCATCTGCCCAAAATGCCCAAATCTTCTCGGCTGTCCATCTCTTTTCCACATGAACGTTGGTTTTTCTCCTTTCGCGAGGAGACCTTCACCTCCTGGTAAGAGTTCGCCGAAAATGTATTAAGTCTATTATTTCTTTCTTACATACTTATTTCTTACTTATTACTTATTTCTTACTTACACATATTTATTTCTTACATAGTATATATAAGGCTACTTTATGGTCCTTTATTAATTAGTTAAATTCCGTTATTAAGATTAGTATGTAAAAATTAGTATACGTACTCTACACTACAATTAGAACTCCATTTCATCCTTTTTTATAGTTACTTATGCATCCTTTTATTTATTAATCATAAACAATTATTCTACAAAGTTTGAACTTTAAATATAAAAAAATATATAAGAGCATTAGGAGCAGCTACTACTACTACTTTGCTATATGTTTAATCGTCCGTATATCGCATGTCGCATTACAGAGGGGCGCGGAGTAGGGGCACAGTGGGCGGCGCGCGGCAGAACAGCCGAGACCATACGGCTGGGTCGCATCAGTTGACCGTGTATCATTTACATTCTTACATTTTACAAAAATATACAGTTAATTGCCAAAGAACCGAACAAAGTTTCACTCGTATCGTGGTTTCATAAAACAACACAATTTCTATTAATTTTAATTTGTAGATTTTATTGAAATTTTTCAATTAATGTTTCATATACTTGCATCGTAATGTTCATGACGCTATTATAACCAAACATCGTAGTTAATTAGATAAATACACAATCAAATTAAAAAACGAATTCCGTATAGAATATAGTATAAGGACATGAAACTCGCAGATTAAACCATCCTTTAGAACCACACAATACCACTGAGCTATCCTCGCTTCAGTGCTGGTCCCTGTTGTGAAACATGAACATGCCAAGTGTTTCTATACAACGACCCCCGAGCTGTATCGTTTGAGGGGCTCAGCACCCCTAGCTGTTGCCGATCGTGGACAGCTAGAACAATTTATTTGTATTGTGTATGTTAGTTATATCATTGAAATAAAACTAATTTAAACGGATTTTATCGCGATATATATATATATTTGCGAATGAAGCCGCGGGTAAAAGCTAATATTATTATAAAGCGGAGAAGTTTGTTTGTTTGAATTTTCTTCTCCAAAACTCAGAGTCACTACAAAGATTCGCCGGGATTGTGACGGGACTTTCGCTGGAAGATAGCTGGTATTATAAGGAGTAACTTTTATGTAAAAAACTAAGGAAGAAAACCTCTCTAAAAAATCACCCTAATCCCAAACGGCGGCGCACCGTGAAGGGATGCGTGACAGGCCACCTTTGTTTGAAAAACCAATGTGTACTTTTTTGAAAGTATAGTAATAACAGAAACTGACTAAACTGTTACAGTACAATTGTTAGAATCTTAGTATATTATTTTAATAAGTATAATATGGGCAGTCTATTTTTGTTGAAAAATGTATATATATTTTTTTTTCATAGGTTCATCGTTTGTAATCAATCTTATTTGATTTACATTATCGATGTGGCCCAATATATATATATATATATATATATATATATATATATATATATATATATATATATATATATATATATATATAATATGCTGAAATAATACACTTTTGCATCTAAATGGGAGGGTTCAGTTCAACCTGGCAACCGGCAGGGCGACGGTGCGAGTACGGCTACTTTTCACTAGAAAAGTAGCCTATTAGTGTCTCCAGGTTCTCATCTATCTCTATACCAAAATTCAAAGTATACATATGTACATAGACATACCTTTGTGTGTTTTTAATAAACATTATATATATAATGATGAGGTATATCTTTTTTTTGTATTCCCGCAGCTAAACTTGAGAGCTATTGCACCAGGCTTAGCGTGTGACCATCTTTGGTCAAATCTAGGCGTGCGACCAGCTTAAAGCCTTCCTCAATGCTTATTCTATTATTATTTTTTTATTTTACCTAAAAAAGTACAATATTTGTAATCAGACCTATTTTAAATGCTAAATTTATTAATATTTTACTATTGATGAATACGTACTAATGGCTGCCGTCATTAAACAAATAAATTCTTACGGCCCCATGATTGCCGATCCCTGATTTATATATTTACAAAATTATTTAATGTAGATATTTTTTTCTTTAAGTATTGTCAGTCTTTATTGTCCTGTGTCAACTCATTTTGTAGGTACTTCAACATGACCCTTGTCAAACCTCACGACCATCAGATGTGACAATTAATGACTTATTATATTTATATTACGAAACGGTTGCCTGCAAATCCCTCAACAGAGTACAGCGGTCTGCGAGAGCCATATATTTTCAAGTTCAAGAAAATACAAGACGATTATGTATTCACGTATAATCAGCTAATTTAACTACTTCTCATCCAATAACAACATAGTAATAAGGACAACTAACACCAATCGTTAATATGAATTTAAAAAATTAGAGCTTAGGGTGACAGATTTTAGAGGCATCAAATTTAGAGTATTTTATGTGTTTCTTGTAACAGAAACACATCTATCTGATGCTTCTGAAGGAAGTCAGATAACAGGTCGCGACAGGCTTTATTTTTAATGTATCCGTTAACGTTAAAGAAGGACCCGAGCTCAGCAATAGATCTATAGCAAACTATTATAGCGTTGGTTTTCAGCTAGACCTGGAGATGCCGAGGATTTTCTTGGATGTAAAACTCTGTTGAATGGAAAAAACGTGGTCTTCCACTTGCGTACATTTTATTGTGACTTGTTGATAAAATATAGCCAGATGAAATTGATTCCTCATCGATGCTATTCCGTACACTTTACCAATGAGCTATTATTGGTTCATAAAAGCTTAGGCTGTAGTGTGATATTAAATACCTTCCTCAATGCTGCGGCTGTCAACTTACCTTTATTATATTAAGTATAAGTGTTATATCTTTAATATATATGACACAGGCACCGATTTGTTGTATAGAGGGCACTAAATTTCGTAATAATATTGTACATATATACTACAAAATTCGACAAACTCCTTTTTTACAAGGAAGATAAGGACGAAATATACGAATGCGCGTGGTTGTTAAGAAAATTATGAACGAAGTCGCAAACTGCTCTTGTTGTAATTAACAAATTGTCTAAAATAATTTTCGAATAATATATTTAATAACAATTTATTCTTAATAGTGTTTATTAATCAGTTTAAAATATTAAACAATTTTAGTTTTATTAGATGGACAACAATGTAGAATGTTTAATACTACAACCAACAATTTTAACAACATAACTCAGCCATTGATGCTTTTAAATCAGGAATCGTATCATTATCGCTGATGATTTTAAAGGAATTATCACAAAAAAAAAACAAAAATTCATTAAACCAATGATCGCTTAGTGGTCGTTTTTCGACAAAGATGTCTATAGAAAATTTATAGCAAATAAATATTATTTTAATTTATAAAAACAATGTTCGAAGAATAATATAATTATATTAAGCTGTGCAGTATTCAAATACATAAGTACTCTGACTAGGTTTAACTTTATGTATTGATATTTTATTGCCTTCCAGCGATATTAAATTTCAACAGACTGGTCTCTACAGTTACGAAAACAGTGATCATTCATTTTCTGTTTGTACGTTTTACAAATGATCAGTTAGTGTCCTAAAAATATGACAGTGGGGAGGAAAAGGAAAATATCGTGAGGAAACCATAGCATGGTGGTAGGGCTATTTCAAATGCCCGCCTGGCTAGCTACCACCCTTAAGTTTTAAACAACTGTAAGGTAAACTCGTCTAACTGATGGCAACACCGCTGTTTCCGTCGTTTATATATTGTTCGGGAAGCTACTTACGCGGTGTTGCATAATTTATCATAAACGCTTTTCCTTTCCCTGGTATTACTATGTCGCTTATACCTATGGATTTAGAAAAAATATGGATTTTATTAGGTACTATCGTATGTAGTATATGGCTTATGAGTAGATTCGCCTATAGGTCCCGCACGTTAAAATATATGGGATAAAGATATTACTTAAAATCTTATAAAAAATATTTGGTCGACGATGCATTATACTCCTAATGTTAGAGTTTTGTTATGTTTTTAATTTCTATATATTTTATTTTTATCTACCACAGTATATGAGGACATGACCCTAACTTCCTGATCAGAAAGCTTACAAAATAAAATAAACATATAAAACAAAGAACCAGCCGCGTCTGTTCGCGATAAACTCAAAAACTTCAACTTGGGCCATATCGTCACTTAAGATCAGGTGAGATTGTGGCCATAACGCTAAGGCCTAACTATAAAAAAAAAATGTGTTCCGGGAGTGGGGTAAAGAGAGGGATAAACTTTGTATGATACTTTTTATTGTATCATCAGATTTGTTTGACAAAATGTAGTGAATAAAATGACTTTAGTTCTGTTGCTTAGGGTTAGGCATATGACAAATGTTTGAAAATGTATTCTTTATCTGAAAGCGCAATTAGCTACAGTACAGAAATAGTCAGCACACCCAGGACAGTTAGTATTTACTTTGTTTACGTAGAACTATTATGTATTTATTATATCAAAAGTATAAATATAAGACAGCTTATAGCCAAAACCGTGAAACCATAACAACCGTTAATAAATAATGATTTTTTTCTTACTTTACTATTATTTACTTTGAAATACAGTCGATTATCTTTTACGAGAAATCGTATATTTAATTATGCTGTTATCAGATGACTTTAAAATAAGTTCAAAAATGACTGCTGGTATGGCTAAAAAATAGGGGTTTAATTAAAATCATTCTTATTCGTTTACAACTGTAACAAAATCTTTTCCGGTGCCCGTTGCTTGGCGATGGCAAACTTTTTTATTCGTCTCGCCAATAATTCAAGATCCTTTGTCATGAACTATAAAATAAAAACACCACGGTGTCAAGCCCGTACTATTAGAGACCAAGAACACATTAACACTTTTCCTAATAGCATTTACCATAACGAGTGTTTGCCTTTTTAAGCATATCTAGGGAAAAAATTATGTTCTTGCACATAGAAGTTCCCTTTAAAGATTACTTTATTATTTTCACAACGTAAATAGTGATAACTTATAATAAATAAATATTTATTTTAATTTAAGGCACGCATTTTTGTTTCCCTTGTGAGAAATTTTTCCATTATTTGCACTTAAGAATCCATCCCTGCCATGGAGTATATTAAAACTTTGGGTTACATGTTCAATTAACATAATATGAGATTTAAACCATTGAATCGATTATGATGAATTTTGGTCTAGAAATAGATGGGATTCTGGAGACGGTGATAGGTTACTTCTTTTTCGTGAACAACTTGTTGAAAGATGGGTAAAGAGAGGGATGCTTCATCCGATTTGTTTGAAAAAAAAAACAATATTAATCGATTGAAGCCGCGTGTAAAATCTAGTATTACCATAAGTTTAGAAGTATCTCTGCTTCCACCCGTACTTTACTATAACTAGATCAGTTAATACATTAATTCTTAACGAATCTTGGCGCTTTGGTAATTTCAATACGATAAGCGATGAATGCAATTCTAACGCTTATTGTAACAATACACATAGGTCTGAGTGCGATGTCTAAATAATAGAAAAAATGTAACAAAGAACTAAATAAACATAACACCTAATAAATTACCGGAAAGGTCAATGACGTGATCAAAGCAGTTGTGGGAGAAGGCTTTAGGTGATTTAAAATCAGGCTTCCATTAAGAGGAGCAGAGCTGTATTGAAAAGAGTCTTTAGTGTAAAAACAAATCTATATTTTCATTAACATAGTTCTTAAATTATAACATTTAATAATATACCTTCAAGTATATTAATTTAGTTTGGAAAAACCCTAGACTTATTTTAGAAAAATATATTTACAAAAATAAAAGTTCAGTTGTTTTGTATTAAAAGTAATTTAAAGATTAAAAAATTCCCGATGAGTTAAAGACTATAGATTAGAAGTCAGTGCCTGAAAATGGCAAAACAAAACATTTGTTTATTTGAAGACAAAAATGTTATAATCCTGATATTTATAATATACCACGTCCCATGACGCGGCTTTCGTTTACGCTATCACTAACCTATCATCACTTGGAATAGACGATATGTTTCATGAGGAAGTTTTCAGTTAAAAATCGTTTCAACGAGATCTTCCCTGAAAATAGAACATAGTTCACTTCTATTTGGAAGAAATCTTGTGTTTAGACATATTCTTGCTTTTTTAATAAAACTATATAGTTGTATTTTTAGTAAAAACGCAATTTTGACGTTATTACATTGTTTGTACATCTTTACGCGGTAGTAAAACATTTAAAATTAGAGCGATGTTAGCTCAGTTGGTAGTGTGTATGGACGCCGCGTCAAGTGACATGAGTTTGAACTCATACAGTGATTCTACGCAGAGATTATATGACTAGATATTAGGAATTAAACGTCATCGGAGTGACGACATGATCGAAACATATTCGGGCAAACGAAAAAAAAAACAAATAACATTTAACCTACTTTATACAATCCATCGTGATTTCGTAAAATTAATAAACGGCATAAATAAAGATAAAAATTTAAACTGTTAGACAACTTATAACTTTCCTACATAATAGTGATCGTCCATAACTCATTCTTAAATTATTAATTTATCATAATCCAAACTATGTTGAGCTAACGAACTCTGAGAGAATTTTTTTAATTTAGTAAATTTTATTAAAATTAATGTAGATCTTTGTAAGCAGCCCTTGAACGTAGAAGCTTTTCTCAATATTTTTCAATTAAACATTATATGGAATATATTTTTTTAAGGGAAAAGTCTTGGATATTAAATGATTTTGCTGAAACGCTTGGGCAAGTAACGCTCGTTCGGGTAAAGTCGCTGTGTCGGTGTTCGCTGTATACATAACACATTATCGTAAATCGTCAGTTCAGCGTAAATTAGAATAGAAAGCGTATTTGACCTACATTTAAGATAGAGTGTAGAGAACAGTCTACGGTAATTTTGGCTAATCAACATCGTACATTTTATTGATTATTTATTTTATATACTAACATAACAACTAGTGTTTAGGTATTACACTATTTAAAATACTCACTTATAAACACATACAATGGTTTTTATTAAGTGGCTTTGATGTTTGCAAAATTTCATTGGAATCGGTGGAGGCTGTTTGTTTGACGGACACGGTGATACGGATACTGTATACCTACCCTTTCGTTTACGTTAAAAATATAAATGTATTCTGAGATCTACTTATTGAAAACGGTAAATATTATTTTATTTTGTTTGTATAAACGTTCCAACAAATAAAACACCGAGCACGAAGTGTTTAGTGCCGCCTTTTAAATACGATAATCGTATTAGGAGAACGTGCCTACAACTTGTTACCTGTACGATAAGAAATTATCGTACAACTTATTGTAATTTAACATAGACACCCAATAAGAACAGATTTATATACGATCACAAACTATTATAGGGTAAACGGGAACAAAGAGAAAAACATTATTAAGCTACTTATTATAACGTGCTTATTATCATTTTGAAATAAAATAAAATAACTCTATATTTTCTGCCGAATAAAATCTTGGCGCGTTTGCTGTGACTAACCATATCTTTTGCCTTGAAAAACATTGAGTTATTTACTAAAAATACTTGCATAGTTTAGTGTTGTAGGTTGGCGATGAACGCATTACAGTAGAATCTTAATCAGCGGCGACTGCACATAAAACTAAATTCATTGCCAGTCACCGCTGTCATGCTGGCCTTATTTTGTGACACTTTCCCTTTTATGAATGTTATGGTTTATTGCTTCCTCCCCTAACAGTTGTCTGCGAACAAAATGTTAGTGTAGCTGAGAGTAATTGGAGTTGGTGATATTCACATTATAAAATTTTAAATATTACACGACTCATGTGATTTTCTGTTACATTAATTATTAACCAACAAACATATTTGGATTGACTCTACGCAACGAAGTATATTGTTCAGCATTTTGTAATATATGTTTTTTATTCTCTAGATTTCTCTAAATTTTTTGTACTGTTTATTTTGTTGGTAAAAGTAATGTTCAGGAAAATAACTACTCATTCCTATGAAATTTGCCCATCCCCCCTTCAGCATTCACAATTAATTACAAGGTAAATTGACCAAAACGATTAACTGTAATCATACTAATATTATAAATGCGAAAGTGAGTTTGTTTATTCGTATCGCTTTCACACCTAAAACATTGAATCGATTATAATGATTTTTGGTATAGATATAGAAGGGACCTTGAAGATGGTGATAGGCTGCTTTTTTCGGGAAATAATTATTCAGGAGAGGGTTATACAGATGAAAACTTTTTGTATAACACAGAATTTTTAAATTAACTGGCATTGCCTAGACTACCAATTCGCAATTTCCTAATAAAAGTAGATTTTGTTCAATGTAAGAACTCTGTTGAATGGTAAAAACGTGGTCGTCCACATGTGCACATTTTATTGTAATTAGTTGACAAAATATAGCAAGATGAAATTAATTCCAATAACTGAGCTTATCATAGTAACATGAGAAACAAATATACCAAGATACGACACTACAAAATAAGTATAAAGTAAGTACTACGAGGTACTAAATAACCTTTAAGGAATGGATATGGTAGTTATGTTATACGCAATCGAAATATGGCAAGAGCAGGTCTGCAAGAAAAAGGTCAAATTGGCATTCAAAAAGCTTAGTGTGCTCAGTACAGCGAGACAGTATTTCATGTTGGTGGTTAGCAACCACCCTCAAGTTGAAAACCTGCCTCCAAATATGAACAGGTGTATTCCGGAAGTTGCACTTGAGAGGCATCATAATCAAATTCATGAATTTCACTGCCAAGGCGGTGGTTCAATTTCAATAAATGAAGCGTTTTTGAACTACAAAAACTACATTTCTGAACAAAAAGTATTTGTACGTTACGAAATGTGATTAAACTTCTACAAAACAGTATATGAGTAGGTTTTTAAATTAAACGAAAAACAATTCAAGTCCTATTAACAGGGTCGGTTCACATTTATAATATTAGTATAGATATAGACTTAGAATTAGTATAGACTGGTATACATGAAATAATATTAGGCTATATACATATATATATATAATTAATGTGTATATAAATAAGTGAAGCAAAAACTTTTTTTGTTTCATATCTGCTTCACGTCCCGCGATGGCAATTTTTTTTAATTGGATTAGTGTTTAGAATGTCGTCTAAAATATTTCTCGTTTAATTATCAAGAATTTAAAACTGAGTTTTATTACGCAATAGTAAAATTATTTACAATATGCTTGTAGTCAAACAAAGTATTGTAATTTATTTTTGTCAGCTATTCGCGTTTACAATCGGTATTAATAAATAAAAATGGTATCTAATTTTTTCGAAAAATTAGATAATATTTTTTAAATTATAAAACCATGAATAGTTGTAAACTTACATATAATGGTACGTTATGAAAAAAAAAAAAAATTGTTTTGGGGTACCCTGATAAATATATACATTTTGCGTTTTTCATGGCTCTAACGATTCGGATGAACAGTTTTTCAAAATTTACTGTCTATTGCGTAGACAATTAATAAACAACAAAACTAGTCAATGTAAGTTTGCATACTCAACTTGGAGTTCTTGAGGTTGATAGCTAGCCAGATAGGCATTAGAAAAAGCCCTACCACAATCCTTTCCGTCAATACTTATCATAATAAATCATTACGTATGACAGTTCATACTTCACCTATTATAATCATTATTGTAATATTAGCATCGTCTATTAATTATGTATTGAACGCGAAAACAAAAACTATTCCTTTCGCTCCCTTAGTCACCTCAAATCAAATCAAAAAACTTTATTTAATTTAAGCCCTGGGAAGGCACTTATGAACCTCAAATTTAAATAAATAAAAAGAAATAATCCAGTCATTGGGGAGAACAAGGAAGACATCTTTTTAGTTAGGTTAAGTTTAAACGCTTTCTTATTTAAATTTGCAATTTATTGTATATTTTATGTAATAGAAACTTTTCAATCTAATTTCTGGTTATGAATTTATAGATCATGCAACATAACAACTTTTTGGTCGTCCCATCTTAAATTTGCCGCTAAATACCTATAGGGTGTGTTCCGGTAGTTACATTTCACAAACAGACAAAAATCTTAAAATTTTTAAGTATGAGTATTTGACTTTAATACTTTAAATTTTAAGTTCGACCAAAATTTTCACATTATTTTAACTGTCGATCTACATAAGTTTATTACATAAATTTAAAGAAATACTGTGGGATCGTGAATAGAACGGTAAAGTTCAGAACAGTTTGATTATCAAAGACCTTTGGGGAATATATGTATTACTCTATGTCTATTTTTTATTTAATTACTATTTAATGATTTCCTTAAGTTTATTCTCTTGGTTTTGCGTTCGAGTACGTAAAAAATAATTTAAAAAAACATACTTGTTTATTTTGTTGTTAAATTTTGTTGAAATCCACAACGTTTTTGAAATTTATTGTGACGATTTGAAAAATTTTATTGTTTTTATTTATATAGATTTTTTTGAGAAATTAAACACGGACTAGTTATATATAAATTACATTAAATTAAGCATGAATTACGTGATAGCAGAGTCGCACAGTCGCTTGCGTATGACGATGCGTCAAAATTCATGCATATTTTTTCATTTACCTGGTCGAAATGCGTTATTATTTTCGTATTATATCAGATTTTTAGACTTAATTCTTTGACTTTAATATTTGTGTTTAATAATTTTATGCATGTAATGTAAATTTAATTTTCTTAGTTTATTTTCTTATTACAACTTAAATTTGTAATATTTCCTAATCTTGTGCGATACGTGTACAGTAGCTACCACCCTCAAGTTGTAAACCTGCCGTCAAATACCAATAGGTGTGTCCGGCAGCTGCACTTGAGAGCCAGTTCCTCCACAGGTTTAGCGTATCTACCAACTAGTTTATATATACATTTAGTAAAACAATATGATATGAGAAAAAATATAAAATATAAATAGTAATATATATGCATATACATTTTTAAAACCACACTTTTATTGACATAATATAAAATACAAGTATAATGATATAAACCACAATTCACGTCATGCTCTTCACGATACGCTCGCCGACCGAATATAGCAGTAGCGTTGACCCTCTCTCGCTCCTTAAATCAATTCGAGCCGACTTTACCCGAACGAGCGTTACGTAGCCGACCATTTTAGGCCATAATCACATCTGATTTTAAGTAACGATACGACCCAAGTTGGTAGACACGCTAAACCTGTGAAGGAACTGGCTCTACAGCTAATATTAAATTAACCAACAGAAATATCATCCAATTAAGGATTATAGAGTTAATACAGATATTTCCAAACAACCTTACTGTAATACACCTTAATAAGAGATGACATAAGAAGTGTGATAAATTAGATTTCGATCGCTTCCCTTACAATTCTAGGATAGTAGAAACGATCTGTGGAGTGGACTCTTGACCCATATATTACCCAATGTATTATTTATGTGTGTGTAGTATCTTTATCACGTCATATAAAATGTTAATACCATTTAGTTTCTATTCTGAGACTTCAAAATTTATTGTTACTGAAAATGAACATAATATCAAACCCATGGGCTTATCGTGACCACATACATCATCCGCACATACAGACAACCCGACGTCCGCCGAAATATTTTATCAAAACGATTTTTATAATACTATCTAGAAAAAATAGTATTCTTGTAATTGAAAAATTCCATCACCTATGTATTTTACACACTTTGGGGATGAAATTCTAATAATGCTATAATAGATGTTTCTTATTTTCTTTAGAAAATCTTTGTGGAAAATTTTTAATATCGAAATATTTTACTACAATTTATTCAATAAAAGTAAATATTTAAATTACCTGTTCCTTGAGTTTCGTTTCAGCCTCCAACGAACGTATAAGATTCGCAGATAAACTTGTTATAAAGTTCTTAGTCACCATCAAAAGCAATACCGCCAGTTTATAGCCCTACAATAAAGTAAGATGTTTCATAATAACCTATAATTAAGAATTGTATTAATCATGGAGTAATATTGTAATTAAGGGAAGAAATGAAATCATTATTAAAGGATAACTGTCGGAATTTGGTATTTTATATTTTCCATCCTAAAATGCTGAAATCGTGAAAAACTGGGCACCCTTTATTGCTCAAATTCGTAAAAATACAAATTAACTTAATTTTATAAAATGTTAACAAAGTCGTTGGTGTCCCGAGCTTTACTTTTAGGAAGATTAAAAAATGTCGCTGATAATATTAAGCAAACAAAAAGGCATGCTGTGGACGCCGCATCAAGGGACGCGAGTTCGAATCCACCTACAATGAGCATGTGTTTTCGCTGATGGAAAACAGTCGTTTCCGTTTTTCATTTCTTTTGGTTATCCAATGAAACTTGTTTATAACTTCAATGAATTGAATGTCTTCACTGCAATATCAAATTTTAGGCCCAAATAGGATGATCGAAAAATTATAAAACTGTTAACTTATACGTAAGCTATTTAAATTTTAAAATGTATATGTGTATTCATAGTATAAAGTGGAAAAGTATTTTTGTTTGAACGCGCTTTGCAGCATGTACATTGTAACTAATGAAATAAACGTATTTAAACCACCAAAATGAATGCCTACTTAGTTACTTGTATATCTATAATTTTGAGATATGCTATCTACAAATCACTAATAAAACATATTCCATGTCGCAAACGTATTTCAAAAGGTAAACTTTACTAAAGCCATAATTTTTGTACATGTCATTATTTACGAAGAAATATTTAATAAGGCCATAATTGTACCATCAGATAATTTTAATTTCATGATTATTGGGAACATAATAATACTAAATTATTGTTAATAATTTTTTCAAGAATATATTGTTAATTAAATAAAGCAGAGCTTTTCAGCTGTATCCTCGTGCCAAAAATATGCAAATACACTAATAATTATGACCTTTAAAGATATAAGACAGAATGGCAAATTGTTATTACAATGCTAAAATAAAACAAAAAGGTACAGTGTGAGAAGAGAAATATAACAAAGGTAATTTCCAACCAGAACTGTTCTAGTACAAAATAACGTGAAAGCATATAACTATTTTTAATTGTAAATATTTTAAGGTAATCGCCTTAAGTGTGAAGTAGTAATAGGCTTGCAACACTGAATAAAAGATCCAATAAACCCCAAATATGGCACAAGCAGAACAAGACGTTAGACATATTGGATACCCATATATATATATATATATATATATAAACACATAAAAAATATATTAAGAATGAAAATGTTTCTCAGAGTTCCGAGAGTTGATTCCGGCATTTTTGGACTCAAAAAGTAAATTCTTCCCATTACCATCACACATTGACCTAACGTTAACATTTTCTCAGACATTTTCACTGTTTTTCACACGCAATCCTGCAAGAAAATAAGTTTATTACAATTATGAAAATTGCTCCGGCTTCCAGTAATCTAGTCGCGAAAGCCAAGAGCCGCCTGTGTGTGTGTCTCATGAACTATTAGTGATAAATAGTGAAAAAGTTAACATAATACAACACTTTATTTATTGAATGCACATAAACTGTTATTTTACAACACTGTTATTATATACAACTATGACATAACAATTATCTCCTACTGAATCGTAATCACTCATATTAGCTAAATACTTCTTTACTTTCTTTTTTCGGGTACATTTGTTTTAAATAATGTTTGTTGTGTTTTTTTTTTACAATAGTTTGGTGACATGCTTGCTCGTTTGTCCCCTATTTAATAAAAACAGGCTTTGGTCTATTTATAATCATGCTAAATAACACTTTCTTACTTAAGTGAGGATGTTAAGAGATTTATATCTGTTATCTTACACCGTCTAGGGAGGGGAAAATTTTCTTTATAATATTAGATTTATTTCCGAACAAACTTACAAAGTATTAGAAAACTCAAAAAACATAGATTAGATGATCGCACCGTGAAATTGTGGAACCGTCTTCCTGTCAACGTGTTCCCTCCTTCCTATGATATTGGGTGCTCCAAAAGAGGCGTGAAGAGGTACGTACAATTCCATTTTTTTTCTACACTTGTTTTTGTGATATTTTTTTTTTGTTTTTGTGATATATATTTTTTTTTATAGTTAAGGTTTAGCGTTATGGCCATAATCTCATCTCTTATTTTGGCTGCAAACATTGAAGTATGAATACTATTTTATTCATTTATAAGGCAATATATTATATACCAAAAACTGCAACAGCACTTTCTTTATTCAGGTGACACTGAACGGAGCTGCTCACGGTTTCCCAGTTATAGAGAAGGAAGTGTACGCATTTAAACAGACCAATGGACGCATCGGCCTAGGATCGCTCTACGGATTACTGGTTTTGTGTACTTCTAAACTCGAGGTTCGTATATTACCTTTTATAATTGGTCAAAATAAAATAAATCTATATATACAGCTATTACCTTTAGCTATTTGTTAGATCACTGTTTTTCCTAACGTTTTAGTATTCACTTCTGTCTGAAGTCTCATTGCCTTTGCGACACGAGCTTCAATTCCTGGACCATAAATGTCACCTAAATCTTTCATCTTAGGAGATTCCGTCGGGTTATGATAGAATCCTAATAACTTTTCAGCAGACGATAGTATAGATAGAGTAAACTCTTTTATAATCATATTTAGTGATTATTATCGTTGTATAAATAGATAAAAACACAAAACTTTTCAAAACTATTTGAAGCTACTTTGTTCTTTTGTACTTTGTTCTGTATTGATGTATATGATGATGACCCGGTAGATATAAAAATAAGCAGAAACAGTACTACCAATAATAGGTGTTGAATATTATGAGTTATTTAATATATACAATGAAGCGCATTATTTCCCTCTTTAATTTTTATACAATATTGTAACTACTTCAAGCTTAGAAAATAATTTCTATATACATAAAAATGAATCTCTATTCCCCTTGGTCAACGCATCACGCGTGAACGGATGGAATAATTACGCAATGACTCTTTTATCATTATGTACAAAATATTAATTTGCGTCGTGCGTCTTTGTATCGTTTTAGTAGGATTTGTCAATTAGTAATTAAATAACATTTTGTTTCAAAGCGAACCAATAGAATCCGTCGAAGTTGGCAAACCGTATAGATGCTGTTCATGCTATAAAAATCAAATTAGCATTATGAGATAATATATAGACCATACCTTCATGATGGTTCTGCATTCCTCCCCTATTTGCCAGGACACTGGGAACGGCTTACGCAATAGTTAATAGCCGTCTGTTGGAAATTTTAATATACTGTCAATATACAAATATATTACTTAATCATGATATTTTTTAACGACGAAGGGAATAACATATAAAAATTTCTCTTATAGAGCATTGAAAATTGAAGTGCCAAAAAGTTAGTTTCTATTTTAATTACACTGTGTCTAAACGATTAGATACAGAAACAACAAAAAGCCATGCCGCAAAATTTTATGGAACAATGTGAATTAGGAACAAAATTTAATTGGCTGTAATTCGTGTCTGGTTACAACTTTTTAGAATTTCCAACAAATTGGTAGATTTTAAAGGTAAGTTTTTGAAGTGAAACTTCTTTAGGCGCATGAGGGTAAAATTTTTACAGATGAAACGTCACGCCGGTATGCAACGGAAGTGTCGGAAAAGAGAGAGAGAGTGATCGAGACCGATTGTGAGAGAGTAAGACAGGGCGAACGTAGCATGAGCAACTAGCCGTGGAGTGAGAGTAGGGAGCAAGCGAGTGAGAAAGATTGAGAGAAAAAGTGAGACAGAGCGAACGTCGTATATAAACAAGATTTATAAATTAGTTCGCCAAAGAAGTTTCACTTCTGACATGTGTACTTTGTACGCACGCATGTTTTTTTTTTTATTGAAGTGAAACTTCTTTAGGCGAATGAGGGTAAAATTTTTACAGATGAAACGTCACGCCGGTATGCAACGGAAGTGTCGGAAAAGAGAGAGAGAGTGATCGAGACCGATTGAGAGAGAGTAAGACAGGGCGAACGTAGCATGAGCAACTAGCCGTGGAGTGAGAGTAGGGAGCAAGCGAGTGAGAAAGATTGAGAGAAAAAGTGAGACAGAGCGAACGTCGTATATAAACAAGATTTATAAATTAGTTCGCCAAAGAAGTTTCACTTCTGACATGTGTACTTTGTACGCACGCATGTTTTGAAGTGAAACTTCTTTAGGCGCATGAGGGTAAAATTTTTACAGATGAAACGTCACGCCGGTATGCAACGGAAGTGTCGGAAAAGAGAGAGAGAGTGATCGAGACCGATTGAGAGAGAGTAAGACAGGGCGAACGTAGCATGAGCAACTAGCCGTGGAGTGAGAGTAGGGAGCAAGCGAGTGAGAAAGATTGAGAGAAAAAGTGAGACAGAGCGAACGTCGTATATAAACAAGATTTATAAATTAGTTCGCCAAAGAAGTTTCACTTCTGACATGTGTACTTTGTACGCACGCATGTTTTTTTTTTACTTAATTAGCGTGAGGCTTTCTCTTTTGACGTATTACTTTTGCTCAATCTTACCAACTGACATTGTAATTACTTTTACAAATTACACACGTAAGTTTAAACTCATCGCCAATTGATAAACCTATACACTGTGTATATATAAGGAAATACAATTAATTATATACTATTTAATTTTGTACATAAATAACAATACATGAGTGTTACATAGTGAAAACTTACCGGTATTTTTTTACATATAGCTTGCTAATCGTGCGTTGGAGTAAAAACGAGGTACGACTGTTTAGTGGAGAACATCTTTGTTGGCTTTTTATAACGCGAAAATTTTTATTACTAAATTAATTTCTCGTCATTCGATTTCTTTAAAGAAATCAATATTAATGCGAATAAAGCCGCAGATAAAAACTAGTACTCTGTAACTCTCATTTTAAAAAGCAGACACTGTAAGTTGTTAGGTAATTAAATGCATCGATTTTTAGGCATATTCTTTTAAAACTGTAATGCAAATATGTTAATTTCCAATTTTCAGTGAACCCGCAAAAAAAAAATAACTGCGCCTATTTTTATAATAAAAATAATTCATAAATATATATATATATATATTTTAATGAAAATGAAATAAAATTTTACGAATTGTTATTGTTGCTATGAAAATAATATTTTGGTCGTAAATATTTTTTATTTTCGTGTAAAGAATATACATGCGTATTAAAAGCAGAGACTTAATCGATGTAGATTCTATTGTAATGCTCAAAACGCTTATCACCGGTACAATTTCGAATTAGTTCCAGACGCATGTTTCAGAAACGACCCCATTAATCCACTATATATATATATATACATATATATATATATATATATATATATATATATATATATATATATATATATATATATATATATATATATATATATATATATATACAGGTCCTCCAAAGGTCTAGGCAAAGTTACTTTTTAACAAGTCTCTAATCGGTACTGGATCCGGAAAGTCTTCGCCATCAGAGCCACCAGCTTCACCTCGGTGAGAAAGGTTTTAATTGTAAATAAATTATAATTACTATAACCATAACAGTATAAGCAAATGATGAGTACACGTAGACTGTATGAGTGATGTTGTGACCTGTGCTGCGGGTTCGAACTGTACGATACGATATATTACGACATAGAAAAAAATATCTGTCAACGTATCCTATACAAATATTTGGAATATATTCGTAAACGTTTCAATGGGTTTATCAGTAATACAGTACGTTTTTCGAAAAATATAGTTATTTCGTCTAAAGTGCCATTTTATGACTTTTATTGAAAAACATAACGACGCGTTGTGTGGGGGAGGGAACGTCAAAATTTTTCAAAAAATGTAAAATTTAACAAATCTCAAAACGCTAATCCACTAAAATATCTACGTTTTTTTAGTGTTATAAGTAGTTTATACTTAACTTTTAACTATTAACTGGATTTATACTTACGTATTTGGTAAAATCATCTACTATCACTAACAAGTAACAGTTTCCAGACTGAACGGTCTCAAGTGGTCTGCGTGCACGGTATGGAAGGATGTACTAACCTTTTCTATGGGATGCAATTTTCCTCTAGTTTCGAAGTCTCATCTTAAATGTATATAATACGTGTATATAATAAATATAAGTGTGTTCCGACTATACTTTCATTAAGTTATAATTATTTGTTATTCCAACTTCACATAGAACATGTCCAATGAATAAAATTTACCGCGAAAATGTACAAAATTGCCGCGAAAGACATCATTGTGATACTGACCGTGATTTCACCTGGCAAATAAAATATTACAACCGAAACAATATAAAATAAGTTTGGAAAATCCAAAAACGCATACCTCACACCATTCATTTCATATTTAAGGTAGATCTTTTGTTTTTAATATTAAATTATTTCTTTGAAATGTGTATTATAAAAATATACAAAACATATTCTGACGTTTTTTTTTTCTTGTTTATATTCGCTATCATTTTCCAGGTCAGTTGAATGTGTTTTTTTACTAGATCATGGACATAACGCTAAACCTTAACTACAAAAAGGAAGGAAAAAAAAGAAAAAAAGAAAGAAGAAAGGGAGGAAAAAATCTGTATATATATAAAAATGGAGACTTTAAATTTTTTTTTATCTTAATCACAGATCAAGTGACCGGTCATTTACGATTTTTTATGTGTGCAGAATAGAAAAAATAATTTCGCCTACCTTCCACCATATCAAGTTTTGATATTATATCGGTATAGATTCAATACAGTATCCGTTCACCATGAATCAAACTCACTATTCGTGTCCTGCATTCGTATTTAACGATCACCGATACAGTTGTAAATTTCGTTTATGAGACATGTGAAATAAAAATATTTGTATGGAATTTTAATGGAATGGTCTAGTTAACCTTATAAAGAAGAAATTCCGTGCGACTGAGTTCAGCGGAACTATTAATTATTTAATACATTTTTTGCCCGTTTTTGAAACTTTCATCAATACAGCTTTAGGGGCACAAGATCGCATGGCTACACAAAATACATAACATATTAAAATTAATTAAAACACTATATAATTACTATGTATAAAAAAAACAACATTATCTGCTTCGTTCAAATAAGAAATTTTAAGAGTTTTCTCAAAGTCAAACTCACTGCTACCTACAATAAATTGGAAAATTGGTTAAAATGAAAAGTATTTTTTTTAAACGCAATAAAAAAGCTATCAGTTATTTCTTCGACTGTTTTGTCAAAACAAAAATGAATTCAAATTTTACCGTCCCTACCTACTTCTATAGTTAGATTCCACATAGGACTACGTAAATTGTAAAAAAAAAGACTTAGATTTTAAGTGTTGAAACATATTATTTATTTAATAAATTATCATATATTTCACTTTAATAATTATTTCATAGAACATTGCATTTATTTATAAATCACAAATTAAACAATTGCTCACTTTAGCACTTATAATACTAGTATGGAGTAAGGATTTCGATACGCACCAACAGAATGCCGACCAGCACAACGACAGATTCTTCTTTTTTGTAATTCACCAAAAACATTAATAACATAACCACATCATACCCTAAAACAAAACAAAAATATGCAGTTTATTGTAATGTAACTAATATTGATGTTGGGTGCATTTTCGAAATTGTTCGACCGATGTTTCATGGTTACATACCACGTTAAAAGATTTTCAACTGAATAAAAGTATAGCTATAGTACTAGGTGTGTCAAACACTGCTTTGTGGTCAATCATTATTTGAGAATGTTTAGCTGACAATAACTGTAGGGGAGGAAATGCTGCTATTGAAAATGCGGAGCTTATTTCATTTAATTTTGTTGGCGATTCGTCAGTTGTGACAAACGGTCGGGGAGTTTTGATGCGTGATTAAAAGGTTAGGACAAAAGAACGCTTATTTGAAGGGTAATGTTTTTATAACTGCTCATATTCGTTATTACAATGTCGTGGTTTTCTGGAATGTTAAAAACAATTTTTCTGTATTTAATTACTTGAGAAACCTACAAATATTAAAAATACGAATTTCTCAAAGTGATCATGATGCCTTTAAAAAACATGTAGAAATATAAATGAACCTTCACACTAAAACCCAATGGTTAAAAATCTATAGATTTAAGTAAAAAAAAACAATTCCCAAAAATATAATAAATTAGTTTCATAAATATTGGAAAAATTATCCATTCATTCTTAATTATGTGTAGCATTTACATATGCTTTTATAAAGTGTGTATTACAATTTAGCTCTAAATTACCATTATGAAAACACTTTACATACTCTTAAGTCAAATAAAATTATGTTCAGAAGAAAACAAGATTATTTATGAAAAGCTCAAAGACCTTCAATTCATTAGTTATCTCCATGTTGCATTTAACAGCTCTCAGATTATAGTGATTAATTAATTTTTATTTGTTAAATTTTTCGAAAATAATTAAGTCAAACCTCCACCCACGCTTTATATTCCTGCATTATAAGACAGTTCTCGGTGATCCGCGGCGATTGGTGCCTTTATCGCGCGTTTCCGGGAATTGTAAGTGGGTCAAATTCCAAGAAAACTCTTAAATTGAAGATAGACACAGTAACATGAAATTTTCTGGACAACCTTCACCTCAGTCCGTACCGTGACCACGTACATAATGTTTCTGTTGAATTTGCTGTTCTATTTAGTACAGGTCACACCAATCTGTATGGCTGGACTGAACATGACAATGAAGGTCACAGCTAGTCTTTGAAAGGTTCCTTGCTTTTTACAGGAATAGTAAATTGAATTCGAAGATCAAAAGTTAATAACAATTTTTTTTTTAATAACGTGGTTTTAGCCTTGGGACAAATCACTACCTAATACCATACAATTATATAATATATACGTCCTGCAGTTAAAAAATATTCAATGACAAAGTGTCAACCTAAACAAATGTTTACTACAAACTAATAAAGTTGTACACAAACTAGTTCTAAACGTCAAGGCAACACTGACTACTGATTATACATTTTTTGAAATTAAATAAAACAGTATACTTGATAATTATTGGTGGTTAATTAAGACTCAACAAAATCTGTAATCTAGATGGAGATAATTGGCGTCATATTCTGTTTGCGTTATAATAATAATAATAATAATAGAATTTTCAATTAATGTTGCCATTTGACCCGGTTATCAAAGAACGTCAGTGGTTTCTTCGAATTTTATATCATCTATAGTCTGTATAATTCTTAGTATATATGTATATATATATTAATGATTAGATACAACTATTGAACGTAAAGTGAATATAATCTTAAGGAGGCACATTGGAAAACGTCACAAAAGCTGGCAATAATTAATAAATAATTTTAGTACCACGCAAACGAAGTCGCGGGCACAGGTAGTATATTGCATGTCATAATTAGACAATGGAATCGATATTAATAAATATAGTAGAACCTCGTTAAGTCGAAGTTCGATAAGTTAAAACCCTCCAAATCTCGAAAAAATATTTTGTTCCCTTCGTTTAAAAACTCTTATGCTTAAATATTGTTTACTATGTTTTATTATTTAATACATGTGTTGTGATAAATAATAATCTATACTCGTACAAACAAAAAAATAATAAAAAAGGGTCAATGAAATCCTTTTGGACTTTGACTAAGTATCCTAGAACTATCTAGAAAATACTTCGCATCGAATGGTCATAGTACCATCCCAATAAGTTTAGTATTTTTGTTATGTTCTTATAATTTTTTTAAGTTTGAAAAATCAGTTTGTTTTGCGTGAAGTGACAGTAGTACCCACCTCAACGCTTCGCTTATGAGGCGTGCAAAACTCATATAAGAAAGAATAATAAGTATTACTTAAATAACTAATCATTTCAAACATAAACCCATATGACTTATGGGCGTAGGGTAAAGTAAATAACGCAAAACGTTATATAATTACATAACATAAGGTCATATAATTAAGTACAGTTAGTAGCTAATATGGGCGCCGCGTCAAGGGACGTGGGTTCGAATCGACCTACAATGAGTTTGCGCTTTCGGTGAAGAAAATTATCGTGATCGTGCACACGAAGTAGTGTGTGGTTTTCTATATTTACAGTTAGAATAGTGTATATCAAGCAGAATGCAGAAAGTTAACTTTGTATTATATAAACCGAGGTCTTGATAATTAATTATCATAAAAATCAATGATTATGCAAGTACACTCTTTGACAAAAAAACCTTAATAACGTTATAAACGCCTGCGCGTAAATAGATAGCAAATATTCATGACTACTATTCTGCTACTATAATTTTTGTAGGAGCACATGTTAACTTTCATACTGATCGCGAATGATTTATATACAACCACATAACTCGACTCAACTCGACAGGTACAACTGAAAACTTGCTCACGAAACATTCTTACTCAATTCTATGGAGTGTAGAAATATTAAAGCAATTCAACCATATCCAAGATATATAATTTATACAACAGTGTAAGTTCTTGAGTATTCCTAAAAATCCTAAAATTCATGTCTTTAGTGTGTTTTATATCCTTACTAATAATATAAGTCATATTATAAATTTTGTACATATTGTAAGGGTAGGTTATGATGGGACTGACATTTCCGTATTAGACCGAAGTTCTTAAATTAAATAAAGAACGTGGACTTACAAATAAAGCAGAATATAAACTAACGACTTTTTTTATCTTTCATTGCATCTAATATTCTAAACAATAATGTTATTATTTTTTAATGAGGAATTAAAAAACTCTCTTTTGTAAAAAGTGCAATTGTAGCTTTTATTATTGCAGACTATACATAGCATACCTACCCTACAGTAATAACAAAATAATACTTTTCTGTAATAAATATAAATACAAAATATGAGATAAATTATTTGAAGTGTTTTCCTGAAATACATCTAGATAAAAAATGACTATAACTTTTTATTCGAGGCATAAACCTTCACAATATAATTTACCATAACCTGTACCTTACAATTTATGTTATAAATTTTCAGAATATAATATTATACTTTTTTGTTTAGATTATTGCGTGCGGTTGAAGGAAAAACGCGAACGATGTCGGGGCGGCATCTAGTTATATAATATATATCTGTTCCTGCAAAAAATATATATATTTATAATGAAACATATGTATTACATGTGGCCGAGATACATAACTTCATGATGTTTTCCTTCACCGAAAGCTCAAGCTCTTTGCGGGTGGATTCGAACTCACATCTACTGTTATACTAAAATAAACATTATGATAGTTTAATTTTCTTTCCGACAAATATCAAGCGGACACACCTTTATATTTCTACGTGGTTCAATTCATTTTGACCTATTACACGGGTCATGCGAATCAGAAATTAATTTAAATGGCCTGGCAAGCTGCCCTATCCTTCTGCTGGACTGGTGCTTTAATGAAAGGTGGGTCCCCCGACCTACCCCCCCAGTCCGGTATTAGGGCGGCGGAAGCGCTCGGAAAGCCCTACCATCATGCTTATAGTTTACTCACAATGTTTTATTAAATAATAAATTATTTAATCGATATATATATATATATATATATAACAGTTAAGTATTAAATGATGATATAGTCCAAGACGGTGGGAACGTTAAGCCTCGTATTGGGATTGGCTCTCAAGTGCAACCCCAGATATAATACTGTAATAAACTAATTACAACAACTAAAATTAAACAATTAATTTTAGTAAAATGTTGAATTAAGTTAGTTATATTCTCACCATACGATATATGCACTAAGGCGACGTGATATTAAGTGACGATGTGACGCAAAATGGTTTAAGACGCTAAATTAGAAGCTCTTTGTAAATTAGAAGCAGTATGTTAATAGCCATTTTTTAAACTAATTAATTATGAACAACAAGTCATATTTTTTGAAATGACATCATAAATACTTTTAAACTGTAAAAAATACTTTAGTTTTCAAGGAAAATTGTAAAAATTGTAAATTGTTGTTGAAGGTTGAAAAGCTTTCCCGAAGAGACTGAGAAAGAGATGAGGAGAGTACGGTGTGATGTTTCTAGAAGAAATAAATATACGGGGAATGGTCATCAGGACAATGGAGAAGACATATATATGTTTAATAGAATTGTTAAAATAACTTTCGGTTACTTTCGGGTGAATGTATTTATGATACATAAGTATATCAAAAATGGTAGATTTAGTTACACACATATAGTACAGTTTAGTATCACTGCTATGATAGAGTCTAATCCGTAAGTTTTTGTTATTATTATAATTTGTTTTGAAACGGGTTAGCATTGTTTTTATTCTTTAGGACTTTCTAACATGTTATCAAACTATCTCTAAACTTATACACAAAAAAAAATTACAAACTAAAAATATATTATATATCATATATTATAGTGAATATATCTATAGTAAAATTACAATTTATTAAGCAGTTGTACATGAGAGCCAGTCCCTCCAGAAGCTTAGTGTGTCCACCATCTTCAGAATCATGGTCACTTAACGTCAAACATTAAAATTGGACAAATACATACGTCGATAAACGAATCATCTAAACTCCCATGGCCGCCCCGATTTTCATCAAATTTTGCAAGTCGACATGAGTGACTACTCGAAAGGCAGAGCAAGGTCAATAATAACATTTATAATATTATTGAGGATTGTAACACTGGACTTCACTATAATGGCACGCCTTGACGTGTTCCGTACAGCCCCCTTAGCCAGATCGCCTTACGATATTTCTTAACGTTGTTGTAAATATTATTACTCAATAAAAATTCAAATTTACGTATAAAATAAAATAAAACCTACCACATGTATAAAAAAACTATTTTTTTATAAGACTGACTTAAAGAAGTGAAATTCCCAACGATGTTTTAACTTTATGTCTGTGCTATGTTGACTTGCTATATACAAATAAATAAATAAATAAATAAATATTATTACACTCGAAACATAAATATGTAACAGAAAGTACTAATTTGTTTTTATTGACCCAAAAATTTATATAAAATTAGATATATTTAATATAATCAAATATAAACCGTTAAGTGTGATTATGGCGGTAGTATCCCAAGTAGCAAAGTATATATATATATATATATACATGTAACATACATGTATATATAACATACAGAATATATAAATATACTTAAACGAGACCGCAATCAAAATTGTTTGACAAAATCAATATTAACGCGAGCAAAGCCGCGGGTAAAAGCTAGTAATATATATTTACGTGGTCCTTAGGTATGTTTCTTTCCCATGGTAGAATAAGCTTAACTATGTGTTTAATTGTTATAGAATAAATAAATATATTCTGTCTGAAAGTCGTAGTGCCAACATCCTCAGGGATTTGTTTAGTTTAATTACGTCAACTTACTTTACCTGATTACAGCAAAGTTATTAAAGCTACAGCGCGAGCAAATTTCACGACAAGGCCGTTAGTCCTCGGACAGAGCATAATGGTAGAGACAATCGACTAGTTGGTTTTTACTTTTTCTTAAACAAAGAAAATTAGTTCACATGTATATTTAAATTACAATGATAGTTATTTTCTTTTCTTAATAAACGCTAAAGGATTGATCAAACCCGGTCTCAATGAAGAAATAGAGAAAATCGAGAAGAAATACATTAATAGTATAGTATCAGTGTCCATCTCGATACTCATTCACATTGCCATTAATAGTTGAATATGTTATTGTTGCCTACACCATTCCCCCATCATCATACAGAGCTACGTCGGTCTAACTTCTTTACTGCATAATAAAACAAGCATGGGTTTTTTGCAAAATCTTTAAACTACCTAATCATAAAACATTCGTTTATTTTAGTTATTCGCCTGATAAATAGAAATATTTTTATTATTACGATTTTCAAATGAGCAAGACTGATGATTTATAAATAAAATAACTAAGGCCATGGTTGCGTCGCGTCTCGGCGTCATGTGCACAAGGTTCCTTCCTTCCTGAGAAAGTCAAAAGCTAAGTAAAATATATTATAGTATGAAATAGGATTAACATATGAGATTTAATATAGTATACTATGATTTGTCTATAAATATATATAAAATTTTGTCCTAGATAACAATGTACTATATGGTCTGAGATACTAAAATGTCAATGTAAAGGTTTATATACTCCCATACTTTGTAACTTAGAAGCCCGAAAAAACATTGCAATTCTGAGACTCTAAGTATGATTCGACGCAACTTCCACGGTCTGTAACAAGCGCTTTATGTGCCCTCTCCGACCTGGATGCCTTCTATACTCGCCCCGCTATCACAGTGAAGTTATGAAAGTCCCTAAGCCTAAAATCATTTATTGATTTAAAACAAACAAAGTTATGTTATAAAATGACATGGTTTATTGAAATAAAACTAATTTAAACGGATTTTACACGTAAACCGTTTTTTTTTTCTAGAAACGTTTTATTTGCTAATACCTGATTAGTTTTAAAACGTTAGAACGTATATTAAACGTTTCACAAATTAAAAATGTTTAAGTGACGATGTGGCCCAAGATTGAGGGACACGGTAAGCTTAGTGGAGAGACTAGCGCTCAAGTTTAACTACCCGAACATATCTATAATATTTATAATATAATACGAAAAACGTAAATAATCTAATTTATGACACTGGTCTGTTTTCCATAATATCTTATAATTTATTTCTTACACAATATTTACATGCATTATAATATATTTTATAGTTAAGGCTTAGCGTTATGGCCATAATCTCACCTGATCTTAAGTGACGATACGGCCCAAGTTGGTGGACACGCTAAACCTTAGGAGGAACCGAATTTATTTGGAGACGGTCGAGGGAATATTTTAGTGATAATAAACACGGTAACACCACCTATCCTATCGCCAACCATTTTTGAATACTATAGAAATGAGAATATTGATCAAAATGGAAAAATGATGTATTAATTCGAAATTCTCGAGAAATTTAATCACATAAACATTATCTGACATTTAAATCCTGTCAACCCTTTGGAGATTAAAAAAACGATTTGAGCAGGAAACAGGCCGGCTATAGCATCACGGGTGTTATAGCCATGTTGCCAACAGTAAAATGCTTACTATATTGCCATTGACTGAATCATAAAAAGTGTATGTATAAAAATTACCGAGGTTATAGAGAAGTCTCGTTTAAGTATATTTATATATTCTGTATGTTATATATACATGTATGTTACAATCAAATCAAACAATTTTGATTGCGGTACCCGCTATTTTACATAAATTTATATCAAAGGGTCTCATCACCGCTAGGTTTGAATTATTGATTTATTGTCTCGATGGAAAACTATAGGGTATTATCAAATGCGTTACATTAGTTCTTTGGAAATAATGTTTTCCTCGTGGAGAGAGTAGGACCGTACACTTGAAGGTTAGAATTTAACACGGCCATGATACAAGAAAATTAGCACAACAAATATACACCACAGGAAATCACGTTTTATATTATAAACATAATTAGACTTTTTTAGAAATTGTTATTAAATAAACAAAACAAAAAAAAAAATGAGATAATGAGGCGTGCACTTTTGGATTTTCCAAACTTTCGCTTATTATATTGATAACACAAGGTGATCGTTCAGTTTTGGGGTTTCTCAATCTTATATTTATATATCTAGATATTTATTTCAAATAATATAATATAAAGTTATTAATAACTTATCCGCCATTAAAATATATATATATATATATATATAAATGAAATTCAAAATCTGAATGGTAGTTTGTAATGATTGGCTTTAACGCTAATACTTAATGCGGTGATAATGGAATAGTGAAAAGTTCTACCTATTCATAATTTCCTGAAATTGAAAAAAAAAGAATAGTAAATAATGAAAAACTTACAGTTAAAATCGCAGTTGATACTATATTTTACCAAGATATGATTTAGTCAATTTTATCCAGCAGGTTCTGGAGTATTAAGCTCGGATTACGCTTTGATTGATTTATTGATTGATTATCGAATAAACGCACTCTTACAAAATATTTGCAACTTAGAAATAAATACAGATATTCACTAATAAATGTTCATGGATAACATCGTATATTGGATGTATTTTCAAACAACCCTACTAAAAATAGTCTTTTGTTCATAAAATAAGTCTACATTTTCTATTTTTGTTTATATATTACTCTAATTACGTTTAAATGGAAAATATTGAAATTATGTAATGTTTTATATAGATCTATATTGTAATATTCTCAAAATCAAGCTCACTAATGTTAAAAAAGGGAATAAAAATTGACAAATAGTATTTTTATTTTCCTTAGAATAACAACTGACTTTTACCAACATAGTATAATGTAATATAACATAATAAATATGTATTACATTATATGTGTAACATGTAAGTTGATAATCTGCCCCTAAATACGTAAAGGTATATTTGCATTTGCTAGCCAACCCCTCCATTAGGCTTAGCATTAGTTGACTTGTGTGTGTAATAGTATATAAGTTAAATAATTAGTATATGTAATGATATGTAGAGTATAGAGCAACAAGTCATATTTTCTTCATTAATCAATACTAATATTATAAAAAGGAATTATTTGTATTTTTGTTTGCAATGAATAAACTTAAGAATTACTGTCTGAGCAGGATTAATTAACGCACGCAGAGTTTAGCGGGTACATTTACAAATACCACAATCCAACTTGAGATATATATATATATATACATATAAATCTGAAATGTAGGAAGAGAAAATAAAAGGTTTTTTTTTTCGTTTAATTTTTTGCCAGAATTTATGTATGTATGATGTTTAAGGCTGCTGCAAGGTTTATTAATGTATATAATTACGTATAAATAATTACTTAAACACCTTGTTAAAAGGTAATATCATTACTAAAGGACGTTGTTTTATATCACGCTAGTATTGAGATTATAATCATTTTCTATGACTTATAATATTTCTTTGATAGCATGAAAAACTGATTTAATAATGAGACCATTAATTTTGATATGCCTAAGGAAGTAACGGATTATCATTTCAATAATATCATAAAGAGCTCCCCACGCTTTATTTTTAATAAAGTACATATTGTTTTCGTATTTACGCTATTATTTATGACTGCAACTGTTGAACAGCTTATTAATTTAAGGATAAACCGCGTATTTCAGACAAGTAAGGTTGCAAAAAAGCGTACGGTGTACCTGATTGTCTAAATTCTTATGTAATTGTTACAGGTAGATACTACGCTCATCTCGCTTGCTAACACCCTGAAGTTGAAAATTTTCCGTTAAACACCAATATATGTAGATCTATTTCGGCACTTGCTCTAGTCTTAGCGTGTATCGTCACTTAACATCAGGCGAGATTGTAACCATAGCGCCAAACATATAATACATAAAAAGTAAATACCCTATTGTTTTCTTGCGTTTAATTTGGTTATTTTAAAGGTGAAATGTAATTAGTAACTTTTTTTAATTATTCAAATATTTTTGTAAAACCGCTGAATACAGTTTAACATTAAAGGTATGCGATTTCTCATCGAGTACATATCTAACGCTAATAATAAACCTCTCTATAACTAATAGACAGACGTGAATCAAATTAAATATAACTTAGAGAAAAGTCCTAGATCGAATACGGGTAATGTAAATAAATTTGAATTCAATCTTTCTATATGTATATGGGGACTAATTCGCCAGCAGATTTTGTAAACTGTCAGACTACTGACTACTAGACCTACTGACTTAAAATTTGACACGCATATTATTTTTAAAGCATTCCATTAAGGCTATAAACTGGCACATCCCGAAACGTAATATAATAACCAGGATAATGAATAATATAAAATACTTGTCAGCATCGAAAAAAAAATAATGTTGCTGTCCATTTCCCATACACCGTACTATATAAGTATGTGAGAGTTTTTCTGAGTCATTATCAATACGTTTTAGCGTCGAGGAATCCTTTGGTTTTATAGAATGAAAGGTATCCTATAATATATCCGCAATATTAGTTAACGTTATGATAGATTTCTCTGAAACTTAAATTATAAATTTAAACTTAAAAAAATATACCCTGGAAATAATAAAAAAGCTAGGAATTTGACTCAATTATATATAATTAATTTTTTATTTTTTTTCAATGGTTTATTTATATGGCGTCGTATATATATAACGGAATATCAGTATCTATAAATTATATAAAAAATAATATAAATGTCATGTATGTATACGTTCCTATTGGCTGAGATATAGAAAATATTATGTGTCGATACTCAACGTTCACAAAATTTATATTAACTGTTAAAATATTACCTATACTCTTTACCTAAATTTAATTACAAAAAAAAAGTTTTACTCTATTTTTAATTGAAGAACATTTAAATTGCTGCTAACAGATTGTGTTCAAAGGTGCATTGGGGTAAAAAGAGTGTTAAACTTTGTATAAAACTTTTTATATCGTCATCCGATTTGTTTGACTAAATTAATATTAATAAAGCGTGTTATCAACGTTGAGAAATGTTTGAGTGTAATTTTACTATTTTTTAGGGGGATATCAGAATGCATTTTATTATACGTTCTGCTACGGTACATACAGCGGAAGGTAGTCCTCGCTAATCGGACCGGCGTCGTTGTTTTCCGTAAACCACTGTTATAATTAGTACGACATTTTTACCGAGATTTTATTTTTCAACCTTACCTAGTTTGATCTTTATTCTAGAAAGCCGAGAATCCTTCCACTAGACTTAGCGTGTGCGGCATCTAGGGTTACAATGTCACTTAACATCACATGAGATTATAGCCATAACGCTAAAACCCATCATGAGTTAGATTGTCACATGAAGTGTGTGCTACATTAGCCCTGAGTAACGTAGGCTATATAACATGTTTTTGAAATGAAAATAATTAAATAAAAAATTTTATTCCACGCAAACGGAGTCGCGGGCTCAGCCGTTTGAATGTGATATATGTGTATGACAAATATGACACTCGGCGGGTCCGTTTAAATATTTCACAAGGTATTTGCGCTCTTGTTGTCACAGGTAAGATAGAAGTAATAGCTAAAGTCCTTTGAACATTCCAATAATGAAATAAGGAACAATATCATGGTGGCAGGGCTTTTTCTAATGCCCGCCTAGCTAGTTCCGGCAGTTGCACTTACTGAATTTTATACGATAAGCATAATTATTGATAGGTGAATATTCATACATATATAGTTATTTAAACATAAAACAATGAAAACCAGTGTAGGTAATAAAAAATTTAAGCGTGTTCCAGTCAACATACTCTAGGTTCCAGATATTGACGATTCACTAAGTGTAATACTTGAGTAATGGAATACACATTCAAGCACAAAAGTGCATCAAATGATTAAATAGGTCTGAAGTGTATCTGCCGAAATAAACCTATACTTATCTACATTACCTTCAGTACACTAGTAGTGAAGGTTTATATTGCAAATATTTAATAAAACTTCTGTTAAAAATAACAATTTTACATTTCAGAAGTGGGATAACATCAAGGTTTTTTTTAAATTGGATTATTTACTCACAAAAACCACTGTATCAATTTTTGTACGTAAGAAGCTAATTTTTAAGACACAAAAATTCAGGCTTAGGCTCACTTCACGCAAAAAAACCGATCTTTCAAACTTAAAATGTCTCTATTTATCATATATTGCACTTGTAAAATAATATATACACGCACATATCAAGAACTATCACATAAAAACTATCATCCATTTTCTTGAAAATGCCGACTCAAACGGATAGAAATGTTGAATAGAATGGTACAGAGGAGTAACACCACCTCTTGTAAATTATTTACAACTGCAAACGACAGAATAAAAATTTCACTTGATACCATTTGACAATAATTATATTTAATATTAAATTATTGTGAAAGATATATCACAAAATAAAAAAAAACGAATGCAGCAAAACAATAATATGATGGACGAGGTTCTTAAATTCTCGTTTGATATTGTTTAGGCATTTTGAAATGAGAAAGGGTTTCAGCGCACTGCCGTGTTCCATACACACTACCGCTGAGCTATTATCTCTTTAAAATTATTCATACTTATACATATACCTAAATACTGCTAGATAATACGTTTCACCACTTAGACTCTAGCTTTCTTTACAAACACCTGTATTAAACATAATAAAAATAATTCTCTTTAGAAAATAATATAATGCTAGATGTACTATAGTCCAAAGATAATTATAAAAGCGTTTTAACTTGACTTTACTGAAAAGTGAACTTTTCTGTTTGCTTTTTATTTTTTATTGTAACTATCACGTTTCCATGTCTATTACCGTCTCTTATATCAATATTTTAAACAGTTTCACACACGGAGGGAGTTAACGTCTATATTATTTTAATACAGATTTAATACTATCTGTAAGTATAAATTAATGGAATACTAGATCTTTACTTGAAGTATTTGGAACTAAATTGCATTTTGGAGTAATAACCAATATAAAAAACCCATACTTTCGGCAACAGAGCGCTATTTCCACGGAAGTTTTTTGATTGTAAATGTTGGTTAATTATATAATTATAAAAAAGACCAAATTGTTTAACATATTACATTTTATGTAATAGAGCAATATTTTATTTTATATGGCAAAAAATAAATCACAAGTAAAGCCAAATTTACATGTACATAGGTGCACCGTCTACCATGCAGGAAGTGGCACGGGCTGTTTCACTGCACGACCTCTATAAATGTTTGGCTTTTAACGCCACACGGAAAAACCCCATCCATGAATATGATCATACAAACAACTATACAATATAAAAAAATGCGTTGGTGTCGTGGAACACTCGGTTGGAATGCTTTATTTTTAATACTATAAATAACTTCTTTATACTACAGAAATGGCTGAAGGCTTTTGTATGAAATTTTGTTTTTTTTATAGTTAAGGTTTAGCGTTATGGCCATAATCTCACCTGATCTTAAGTGACGATACGGCCCAATTTGGTAGGCACGCTAAACCTGCAAGTTTCGATAAATTGATCGTCTTATTTTATTCACAATATCCAGAGAGTTTTGAGCCCTTACAAAGGAACATAGTACTAATTATGACATAACATGACATGACAACATACCTCACACGATTCTCACGTGTACTGCATTTGAAAGCCACTGAATAAATTTTAAACCAAAGCCATACTTTATTTTCTGTTTCGTTATATTTCTTGATTAACGTGGTGTTGTCTTTCAATATAGATAGCGCTATCATATCACCAATTATAGTCGTGTATAGTATTATTGCCAGGTGAGATTATGGCAACAGCGCGAAGACTAAACTATATAATATATATATATAATATATATATATAAGATTTAGCTGAAGGGAAACTTTGTAATTAAACAGGCAACTTTTTGTAGAACCTATATCAAATGTTTTTTATTAGGTAAATATTATTTCATGAAAGGGGTAACGAATAAGGAATAAATAATGGTGGGGGTAAAAAATAAAATTTAGAGAAAAATGGCGTTCTTGCAAAAATAAACTTATGTGAGAAACTATATGCCCAAAAGCCCTAAAATCGAGATTGCCATTTCAAGGTAAGTTTTGAAAGAAACATTTGGAATACAAGAAAAAAAACGATAAAAACGCTTCAGAGGTAGAAATAGCGGCTGTTCTCGGTTTCCCGCCGAGGAGTTAGCCGTTTGCATGTGGATGACTTATTGATATAAATACATTTTGACTAACACGCTATCTTGTATGTATGTACGGGTGGAATATTGTAATTGATTTTAAGATCTTACGTGTCGACGTTCACAAAGATGAGGACCGGCGACCAGCTAACATGCTTCAACATTATATGTAAAGTATCATTATTTAATTTTACCATACTTTTTTTTTTCTTAAAATCAATATTAAAAAAATACAACAGCTCAAAACAAACGGTATGTGCTTAAGACCACACGACAAAAGTGAAACAGCACTATATCTCTGTCTCGCTCGCTCAGTCGCGTCGAGCCTATGTAAATTTGATGCGTTGATAGCTCAGTTGTAGCGTGTAGGAACGCCGCGACATGAGACGTGAGTTCGAATCCAACCATCTACAATGAGTTTGAGCTTTCGGTAAAATTCTAAGTCCACAAATCGTCGCGTCATACGTTTGGCGCACTGTGAGCTCGACCCAAATGAAATTGTTTGGGCTCAAGTGAAGGGCTACGTGGCAGCAAATAACAAAAGGAATCTCTATAACTCGAATGTAAAGGGAATTGCTAAAAATTTCGTATTAATGGGTTTTTTATAAGCTTCAAGCCACGTATGCAGCGAATACGGTGAAGTTCCACCAAATTTGTAACAACACTATAAGTAGACTTATAATACATTAACCATATTACTACAGCGCCATCTAGCAAATGTTTATCTAACATTTGACATACTCTTCAAAAACGCATTAGTCGCAGTACAGTCAAGCTAATTTTGTAAAAAAGCTTTTAATTATCTAATTGTTTTGTTAAAACTCTACAGCAAGATCGTAATCACGTTATATATAAACTGTGTAACAAAAAATATAAAAATCATTTAATACTATTTTTATTATTTAGAATTGGAATTTTTAGCGTAAAATTGCTTCAAAAAGCTACTCAAAATTAATACAAATAAATAAATAAAAAAACTCTATATATATAATAATATAATATTCTTGAGCTTCCGGTAAAGGAAAACGCTACGATGAAGCCATAGCATTGTTGTAGGGTTTTCTCTAATACCTGCAAAAGCTTATTGGAAGTGTTGTAAAATGAGGGATAAATTTTGTATGTAACTTTTTATTGCATCATCCGAATTGTTTGACAAAAATTAATATTAACGCGAGTGAAGCCGGGAATAAAAGCTAGTTATATAGCAAATAAATTTTATATACGATTTCCGTTTTTTATAGTTAAGGTTTAGCGTTATGGACACATGGAACGCCGCGGGGTGGAATTCGCGATTTGACGTTTTTCATCAAATTGCCTTTTTATAGCGCCAGTGCTATTAAATATTATTCGTTTTTAATTAACCGACTTTTAATAAATGTTAATTAAAAAGTATATAACTTTTATGGTTTTTTGTAAAGATACAACAGTACAACAATTTAAGATTCTGTTTATGTTTAGTTTCTGTGAAAGGCAAACAGAAGTTGGCAAATATCTGACAAAACGATTTAATTAATCACCATTTAAGATACATGTAGTCATTTTTAGTAATATTATTTTCAATAATATTAGTTATCAATGAGTCAATTTTCATTCAAATCTGATCAGAAGTTTCAGTTACATTTAATCTTTTTTTTTAATATTCAATGAACAGATTGAGCAAAGACAACCTGGGACCTCCTTGGTCCATTAGATTCGGACCTAAGTATTATATGATCGCTTGACTTTATCATGTTTTATGTTAAAAAACGGTTTTTAACTGTTAATCTTGTAAGTCTTTTATATCATTGAAACATTGAAGAAGGAAAAATATTACGCTTATGTTGTAATTTACTTTAGACTTTATTAACGTTATAAATTTCGTTTTTACCAAAATAAAAATTTGTACTTTGAAGTACTAATTTAGTAAAATACAAATTTATATGTTTAGAGTTTTTATAAGTTGGACTGAAACGATGCTAATCAAAAATGTACTTACCAGCTGAAAGAAGCGTTTATCGTTGGGATTCGCCATAGCAACGTGTTAGTACGCAGCGGTTGAACAATCAGCAGCATGCATTACTTATAAGATGTAGTTATCCAATAATCCATTGCTATTTTTTAAATCAGTACCTACTAGGTACATTAAAAACATTAGTTCTTCCATGGGATATTTACGCAAATATTCGAATTTTTACACGAAAATTCGTTCTTCATTAGCGTCCTAACAAAACAAGCACTCTTAAGTGCAACTGTCGGAACACAACTTTTGGTTTTTGGCGGCAGATTTTCAACTTGAGGATGGTAGCTAGCCAGGCGGACATTAGAAGTAACCGTACCACCATGCTAACAAGGATATTTGGATGCTTCCAACATCGTGAAAGTGATTCTCGGTATTAGGCAAGTAAGGGACGAATGTAAGACAATAAAATACCGTGTAGGCTGCCTCGCAAATATATCTGTACGCGGCTTACATTGCCGCTCGTTAATTATAATGCCAATTTCTTCTTTTTATTATTGATAAATCTACAGTTGTATGATATTTTTTTATACTTAAGGTTTAGCGTTATGACCATAATCTCACCTGATCCTAAGTGACGATACGGCCAAAGTTGGTAGACACGCTAAACCTGTGGAGAAACTGGCTCTCAAGTGCACCTGCCGGGGCACACCCATTGGTATTTAGCGGCAGATTTTCTACTTGAGGGTGGTTTTAGTTGTCTATACATGTTTATCTTTGTATTGTCAGTGAGCAGGGACAGCCACATTAAGTATCTATTAATATTTCATTTAATTTAAAAAAAGTATGAAAACCACTGACCTTTCAAGCACCTCATCAACATTCAAAGAAATAAACATTCTTTATATTCTTTATATATATAAAGAATGTATTAATATATATATATATTAATTCTGTTTTTTTTTTTTTAATAAAATATCAGTGAATTGTTAAATTCACTACAATGTAACTGTGTTGACCAAATTTTATACATATATATATATATATATATACATGTCTACATGCTCGAATATCTGCGTTGAAGATTTGACAGTTTAAAAGTTTCTCACAGGTCAATAATTTACTATCAATTATTGAAATGTTTGGGTTAATTAGATAATTTATAACATAGTTCAATACACCCAATAAAACGAGAATGAGCACGATAGAAAAGTAAAAACTCACTCCCAACCCTGTGCCTCCGATAGCCGTAGTAATGCCGGTACAACCAAACGCAAACTCTTCAGCCACAAGACACTCCTCGAAAACTCCGAGATTACCTATGAATGGAAGGGTATATATGAAAAACTAAATATATGATAAATTTACTGAGACATACGATAGTAAAAAAGTTTGTGAAAAATTGCTACATTAATTTGTATTTATTTTTTGTTATATAAAAAAAGATACACTTGATCGTAATAACTTATTTCGTTCATAATGCCACTTTAGCACTTTCTATTATTATAGTAAAACATTAGATTGCATTAAAACAACAACGAATTAAAATTCCATGCCACTATGATTTTCAATCAAAGGTAATGTTGTTTAAAAAGCCAGGTTAATAATGTTGATAGTAAACGATTCAAATTAATGCTGGTCATAAAATAATTTATACTTAAGTTAATTAAGTTGGTACATTATTTACGCTTAGTGGTTGACGTAAAACGGGACGGCTAAAATGTAATTCCGCCATTGCATAGATCTTTCGAAATTCTGTGCAAACTATTGGCGCTTTCGTGGAACTTGGGCCACATCGTCATTTAACATCCGGTTAGATAAGAACCACAACGTTAAACCTACAAAGGATTAAAAAATTATAAACTGAAAGGATACTAATAGATTTGATGTGATCAGTTGTCTTGCACATCTGTTTTTTACAAAATTGGAGTTTCGCTTCAATACGGATACACTATAAAGTCGCAGGCAAAGCTATAAGAAACGTCAAAATGGTAAAGCCTGGCCGATACCACAAAATTTTCTCAGTGCTAAAAATGTCGCACGATAACCCATTTTTAGTCTTAAATTAAAATTATTTCTAGTTTTATTAGTTTGAAATTTTTCAAATTCTTACTTTAAGATGAATTTTAATTTCTACTTTTATTATTGTGATGGCTTCCTAATTTTGATCGTTTTCCATTTCTAACTTCGCTTCATCTTATTGTGATAAAGCTTCGTCAAAAAGGGGGAGCTGAATTGAAATCAGAAATGGGAATAATTGTCAGTACGCGTAATCGCAATCACTCGACGAAGGAAACGCGCATAGTGACGAAAAATAACGATACGGGACTCTAACGAGGCCTCGTAATCGGAATGAGTACACTTTAAATATTTTAACGAGGAGATCAAGTGGGGCCTACATTCTAGTTGTTAGAAAAATGTAAATAATTACAACATTCTTTAAACAGTGAATCCATAAGCCCTGGACCGAAAATAACGAGAAATTCTAAAACCCTTAATAAAAAAACAATCATTTTTAATAGCATGTAAAATTTACAAAATTGTTTGATGAGCTGCGAAAAATTTCATGATAAATAGGGTGAGTATTTAAACTATGACCACACGCCGTGGTGCATTTAGTACATTACCCAGATAAGCACCCGAGGAGTTACCACACGCCAGTGTGGCCTAATATATCTCTGTTTCATGTATCACAGATGAATAAATATAAAAGGCTAATTAATATTAACTTATAAAGTAATGTCTATAATTTGTATTCTTTTTAATAAATTTGCGGGAACATAAAATATTTACGCAATTGGATGATATTGGATTCATGATACCGTTCAAATGGACAACGATTAAGCTGTGAATGTGAAGTAAATAACAAATACAAACTAATAAGTTTTGTTGGCATTGACTTTGATTATGTTGCTTATAATTTTAAAACCTAATTCTCAACTTCGTAGACATGGTTTTAATAATTTAAGTTGTTATAAGTACGTGTTATAGATATTATAGCATTTCTATACTCTTATTGGGGTTCAGTTATATTGTTAAAATGTGTTAATTTTCCATGTGGATAGTATTTATTTCGTAAACTACTAAATAAATAAAAGTACAGATTAGACTGAAAACGTATTTCAAAGTTTTTGGTAAAGAGCACTTTGAAATAATTACTATTTTCAAAGGATCAAAGCTCCTAGCCATATTGTCTTTTTCTACAATAGTTAGCGTAAATAAGGTAATATCGTGTATTTACAAAATTGTTTTATGAGCTGCGAATATCAGGTTCCCTTACAACCCTCATTCTCCCCCGGGTGCTCCATGTCTCATTGTATCACGATACCCCCCGTGTAATTATATAGTATATTTTATAGAGTATATAATTTATATATTATATTTTATATGATATGTTTATAATATTATTCGTGAAAAATTTTCACCTATTGTCATATTACTAACTAGCATGCCTATATATAGCAAACAAATAGATCGCATGTATGAACAGACTCGCAAGCTACGGGGAAGCCAAAAACTGTCGAGTTCTCGCCTTCTTTTTCTCTTTTTTTTCTCTCATTAATTAAGCCAGACATTATGTCACAAAAGTTTAAATTATTTATTGATTTTCATATTGTTAATTATCTTTTTAGTTAACAAATGAAAATTTTAATGACTTCTCCCTCAAAAAACAATTTTTTTTTCTCCAAGTGAAAAATGTGATCAGATAGATACCACTTTGTATGTTCCGGCAGGTGTGCTTGAGCGCTACTCCCATCACTCGGCTTACCACGTTATTCTAAGATTCGCTTTTAATTTTTTTTATTCTAAATTATAATATTAACATTTCATCGTTTATTAACTAAATAGATTCCTTTGCTCCTAATGTAATTACAGGATCAAATAAATTACAAGGAGGAATTGTTTTCGTTTATCTGGACCTTTCCACGGCGCCCGTACTGATTTACAGCTCGAGTTTTCTCGGAATTTGACCTACTCACAAGTCCCGGAAACACGCGATATGGGTATCAATCGACGCGGATCACCGAGAGCTGTGATGTTATGCAGGAAGGAAAAGTGAAAAGAGAGAGATACAGTGATGTTTCAGTGATCACACATGTTGCTCTTTTGTTATTTCTTTGTATTTGCAATTGTCGAAAGCCAACTTGGCTAGGGGCACAGGTACGGTGGGGTCTCAAGTCACTTGACGCGGCATCCGTACTTACTATCAACTTCTAGAAAGATCTCTTTAATTGTTGCTCTGTTAAATGCAAAGTGATGCGAAATATTATTCGAAATTATATTATTGTAGGAATCAAATATAACATAACTATATTGTAATTTCTGACATTTAAATCTTTTAAAAGAGTACTTAATGTATTTTTACTATATAAACCTAAGTATTGCTGTAGAATAATGCAATTTTGACACAATGAGCGAGATAATATTTATGGTTTCTCCGGAAATATAAATACGATACTTCTGCTGAATTTGATGGGTTGGGTTTTCATTTTAAATATTTAATTTTTCGTTTCGTTATACGTTTTTTTTTTATTATATAAGAATAATTAAATAACATTTTAGCATTTGGTTTTAAAACTCTTTCTCTGTTTTATTAATAAATATACTTTAAACTGTTTTATAATAAAACATTTTTAATTTGTGAAACTAGTAAGCATTTTATCCTGTTTTAAGATAACCATAGCAAAGCATACCTCTAAATCCTTCTCATAAATCACTCTGTCTATTCGTGAAAACCAAATTTAAGAGAATAGAACGTTGCCGAAGCAGTCAAATTATAAATTTGCTTATTTTTAATTAAAGCGATTGGCCGTAATTTTCCCTTCAGGCGGGCTTAAAACAAAGCTCTACCACGATGCTTTGAACTGTAAACTGAATTTAAAGTGCTTACAAAATTCCGTTATATACTTTTCTAAACAAACTTAGTTGGCACTTGAGAAGCAGTTTCTCCACAGGTTTGGCGTGTCTACCAACTTGGGCCGTATTTCACTTAATATCAGGTGAGATTATGGCCATAACGCTAAACCTGGATCTGGAAGTTGGTCAAATTGAAGAAAACTCGAGAACAATAGAACCGAGGTTGATTCTGTTTCGAAATATCACAATTATCTTCGTTCGAAATAGATTTGCCGTATATAAATTAAAACGTTATCAATAGTGGCTTATGATTAAAAAATATATTCGCCTGGGAGGTGTAAAGTTGAATTCTTTTACCCGTATTAAAATGGTGATCGAAAAATTCCAATAAAGAATACTGTATACCTTTTTTCCTTTATCTCTCTTTCTACTCTGCTTCTTCCTTCAATATATCACCGCTGGGAAAATTAAATTTCCACGTACGTGACGCTTTTTGTGTCACGTCGGTTTGTATTCGATATATACTGGTTTATTTCTCTCAGTTAAATATTAACATGGCTTAAAAACCTCAACACTTTTTTTATTACGGTAAGGGACCATCGTGTTTTTTCTATAGTTAAGGCTTAGCGTTATGGGCACATTTTCACCTGATATTAAGTAATGATGTGGCTCAGAATGGTGAACACGCTTTCTCAAAGTTTGTAATTGAATGAAACTTTTATGTAAACATAGATTTGAGCTTTATACTTTTTCTATACACTTTATGATGTCGTCCATGCATTTAGGGTCGCCTGGTGCTTGTAGCAGCTCTTCGTATTCGTTCGCTAAATATATGTTTTTTGAAGTGAAACTTCTTTAGGCGCATGAGGGTAAAATTTTTACAGATGAAACGTCACGCCGGTATGCAACGGAAGTGTCGGAAAAGAGAGAGAGAGTGATCGAGACCGATTGAGAGAGAGTAAGACAGGGCGAACGTAGCATGAGCAACTAGCCGTGGAGTGAGAGTAGGGAGCAAGCGAGTGAGAAAGATTGAGAGAAAAAGTGAGACAGAGCGAACAAGATTTATAAATTAGTTCGCCAAAGAAGTTTCACTTCTGACATGTGTACTTTGTACGCACGCAGGTTTTTTTTTTCACAACAAAATGTATAAAGTGGTATTCGTTTAGCGTGTAGGTTAGTTAGTAATTGAACAATTTTATAAAAATGTTGTGTATCTCTGAATCTATCACTACATACAATAGTCCCTAAAGAGGACTGAGTTACCAAGAATAAATAAGAAAGAAAGAAGAATAAATGTATAATTTTTTTCGATTATTATACATTTATTAGAATAAACGCAAAAAAATCAAAAATAAACGGTTTTAAGAATACTGCTTGTAATTTTATATATTACATAGTACATACATATTTTACATATTATATATTTTGCTTTCATATTAAGTACTAGCTGTGCCTGCGACTTCTTTCGGGCGGTATTCTCCGCCGCACCGCACTTATGACAAGCGGCAGTTGGCTGCTTGCGCGCGATCCTGAGCATTTACCATCCGAAAAAGGAAGACCGGAGAAGATATCGATGGACTGTATGAGAAATGATATATGAATAAAAAGAATGATTACTGAGATGATAGAGTAGAATGAACGAAGAAAACATGTAACCCGCCTGGCTAGCTACCACCCTCAAGTTGCAAATCTGCAGCCAAATACCTATTGGTGTGTTCCGTCAGTTGCACTTGAGAGCCAGTCTCTCCACTAGGCTTATCGTGTCCATGAATTAATAGTATATAATTGTTTTTTTTTTTTTTTATTGACTTGGAAACTGATCCTCTATATTGAAAGTTATTACTGTCAAGTCAAATAGGCGGGTGCTTTGTGATATTTCCAGTATTGTAACAAAAAGGTTTTTAATAGACTGAGATAAAAGCGAGTGTAAACAAAACAGAAATAGCTATTATGAAACATACTTTCCCAAAATCGATTGGGAATTCCGCCCTTTCTATATCCCAACAGGAAAATTCCATTTTCCAAATAAGTTTTTCAACCTTCGTGGTCACCCGATTTAATATTATTTTCCATAACTCTATAGTATTCCTTCTATGTTATAAATTCGCTAAGCCTAGTGGAGGGACTGGCTTTCAAGTGCAACTACCGGAACTCCCAAAGGTAAATGCAGATTTTCAACTTAAGGGTAGTAGCTGTAGCAAATAGAAAGAGTGGTGTATATTATATATAATTTTGCCCCCTTTTTATAAAAAAAATAATAATAGCGACTTCCCCAAAGGGATATACCACAAAACAACACATCTTTTTAACAAATTGATTTTGATATTTTTAAAGACATCATTGGATCTATGATTTAACTAAAAAAATAGCTGTGGAGTTGGTGCGACTCGAGCACAACGACCCTGGAATTTTGAAATTAAAATTAAATATACATAAAAATTTAGAAATTACATTAAATAAAAAAAATATCCAATTAGGTGCAGTCGTTCGGAATTTATGCGCATACGTATCATATATTTCAAAGATTCATTTTTATATACATAATATGTAGGGAAAATGTACCTCCGTTAGTCGCAAGGAAAATATAGGCTATATAGAGCTTCAATAGGCTTATGTAATCAACACGGTAATACATATAAAAACGTAATCGTGAAGTTGTCTGTGCTGTAACGTAAAGTTTAATAACTAAAGTAAAAACATGTAGGTATCTAGTTAACGTGTAGGTAATTCAACTGACAGAAAATCAAGTGTCTGTTATAGCCACAGCGCTGTAATTTTGATGTGCTGCTACACTTGTAATACGAAATTCACCTGTGTTTGTTGTGGGTATGTTTTATTTTGTAAAAATATATCAATGAAAATGGTATTAAAATGTGACCCATGACCTTTTTTTAACCCTTAGTTGTTTGTATAGTTTGTACAATATTGCATTACACACAATGATATTTTCGGATTCATTTATACTTTTTTTTTTCAATACGAAGCATTATTTTTTGTTTGTTTTAAACAATCTTTTGCTCACATCTCCATATTATAATGTTAATGTTACCTTATAATGTCTATTGTTATGTGTGTATAAATAGCAGATGAAGATGAAAACCAAGTTATGATCTTAAATGATATATATATATATGCAATTCGTCTTAAATTTAGCTTATCACACACAGGCCCTCTAACAATAGAGCACTTAATTTTGGGGCACAGTGAAGCCAGTCACTTGGACAAAGGAAAAAACTCTATCAGGATGCTATAATTTCATCACGATGTTGTCCTTCACCGAAAGCTCATATATATTTAAGCTTTTGCATTATGGCCGTAATCTCAGCTGATCTTAAGTGATGATATGGCTCAAGTTCGTAGGAAGTAAAATTGTGAGTCGTTAAGAAATCATAGTGCCTTCGCCCGTAATGCAGGATGTATCTCTCAGAACGGCTAGATGAGTTAGGTTTTCCTGTAATATAACTGGATTATCCAGAAATTGATTTAAGTATTACTCGACATTATATAAATATCATTTTTCTTAAGAATAATTATACATGTACGTTTATGTCTATACTATTACTACGGTAGGTCCTAAGATTACCGTGATCGAACAAACTTTTCCGCTTTATAATATTAATATAGATATCCTAAATCAGATGCTTCTACGTTAAGTACCTACTATATATAATTTATATTGTACTTTAAGTTATGTTTACTTATTGTTGTTCTGGAGCTCCACTGTCTTTGCCTCAGTATTATAAGACGTATTTATATTGCCACAACCGGAAACTAAAAGCGCTGTAAATATTTAAATGAATATAAGTGTAAATATCTTGAGTTTTATAAAAGAACATATTTATTACTGTGTTTTGGAAAAAAACCAGCTTTCTTTGTTCGTGCTTATTGTCATTTGTATTTTTATTTCATTATAACATTGATTTTATTAATATTTTTCCTGGCATATGTATGGATTTCGTATTTTCTGTGGAAAATGTTACAAAAACGGGCAAAAAATATCAAACAATATTTAGTTCCAAGCAAATGATTTTTTTATTTATTTTAAAGTTTAGCAAGTTATAGAAAAACAAATACTATGAAATATTTCAAAACTACTAAATTTATACATTATTTAAGGTTGTTCTCTTTTCAATTGTACATTTCGGACAGCATTTCACACGATGTTACCTTTCACAGAAAATTTACCTAATAAGCAAGGATTTAAACTCATATCCAAAATATATGAAAATATACTGGTAACAGATACGAGCACGAGGACAGAGATTCAAGATATCGAAATATTGAGTAGCGGATGGCCATCTGTTTTATCAGAAAGGATATATAACAATGCTAAAATATATAACTATATAAAAGGATATATATAACTATAAATATATAAAAGGATATATAACAATGCTAAAATTTTCGATTAATAAATATAAGGTAATGTTAAAAACCATATTTTACGTATGCCCGCCTGGTTGCTATATTCATATGATAAACAATTGAATGGTATCTAAAATTAGTTTGCTATTGTGAGGTCCCGAATTTGATTTTGGACATTATGGTAATCCATATAATCCTTGTTTCGTCACAGCTTGGTGATAGAGTTCACCGTCTCTCGTCTCGTGCTGACTTTTGCGATCGCCGGTATACGGATCTTGTATTTCGTACTCATATTGAAACTTAGGGTGTGCCTAAAATTAAAGTTTCATTTGTTATTCTGAAGAGAAATGGTTAATTCGTTAATATTTTTAGTATTACAGTATAGTATTATATAGTATTTCACCACGACACAGGCATATTTCTAATTAAAACATGGCTAGTTCCGATACGCAGAAGTTTTAAACCCTGAACATTTACCTTTTGGATTTGATTAAGAACAAAACTTTTCCTCTGAGCATATAATATAACTAAAAGAATACATAAATTTAGTATTATTAATTTGACGTTTGCTAATATATTTTTATTTGAATTATTGGTGGCTTAATTAGTACGCGCGCACGCGAATTCGAATAATTGGGGCGAATATATTTGTCGAAACTATATCATAACACTAGGGTTTTTTAAAGGAAGACAAAGTTTTCAAAAGTAAATAACTAATTTTACATTTTTGAAGACATAATATTCCAATATTAGGTAATTGCATAAAACAGATAAAAACTGTGTAGTAATATAGTTATTAGATTTAAATATATATACAGTTAATTGAATCGTACATTAATCGGAAGCTCAATCATCATTCATTACAATAGCAAACCCGGCTCTGTCCTCTAAAATTGTAAATTTAAATTCTTGCTAAATTATATAATACTAGCTTTTACCTGCGGCTTTGCTCGCGTTTATGTTGATTTTGCAAACAGATCATAGTCGGAGTAAAAAGGCCGGAGCAAACAGACAGACAGACAAAAATTGTAAAAAAATGTTATGTTGGTGTATTACCGTATATATTAATATACATGTAGTAAAAAAACGGTTATTTCAATACCTCATCAATTACTTTGGAAAATCCATGAGTGCACGCCTCATAACGTAAATATAATTGAAAGACATCGAATTAAACAATCATATAAAATAGGAAGTAATCGGATGTTATTCTAGGATCTGGATTCGATCGCACGTCCCATGATGCGGCTGTCCTACACACTACCAGTATATAAATAAAACAAATTATTAATATTCAGTAATGCCGTAGTTCAAAGTTTACATCTAAGTTAAGATAAGCCGAAAAATGAAATATTTTTGGTGAATTTATTAGTTATTCGATTATGTATGATAACAGATAGCTGAAAAACTGGCTCTCAAATACGACTGTTGGATCACACTTTTACATCACCGTCAGTCCTTTAATGGATAGTACTTACGAATCAGGCAGAGAGCTGTCATTTTTTCATGCTGACAGAACACAGTTCGTAACACCGAGCCGCGTATGGATCTTAGGAACACAGTAAAGATATTATGTGCATAATCCATGGATACAATTAAAATAAGGCTAGTGAGTTTAATGTTCTGTAAAAAATGCAATTTTCGTTTACGATATCTTTCCCGAAAAGGTTCGATATATATCATACCTACTATAACTATAGAGCAATTTGCATTATAATAAAACTAAAACTCTTCTATAAAAAAAACAATGTTGTTCTGCTCTATATACTATCTTGAATGACAGTTTCACATAACTAAAAACATGGTTCAGTTTTATTTAACAGACCATAAAATATGAATTGACTGTAGATAAAGTAAATACAATATTCATTGAGTTTTAGGAGTTACTTACAACTTTAACGAATTAATAAAAATCTGTAATAACATGTCAAATTTACAAAATTGTTTTGTGAACATCACATAGGTTTTAATATATTGGTTGCGCCGATTACACGTGCAGTTATCGAAATAAAACTAATTTAAACGGATTTTATCGCGGTTTATTACCAAAAATCGTGAAAAACTGTTCTCCTCATATTTTAAGTCTCAGTTAGACCAGTAACAGTTTTTTGGCATGATATGAATAATCTTATAAATTAAATTCAAATGCTTTCGTAATTTTTCAACTACATGCAATATCAATTAGCCGGAACACACCTATTTGTATTTGGCGGCAGGTTTAAAACTTGAGGGTGGCAGCTACCCGGACGGGCATTGGAATTAACTTAGGTGGACTATATCTATACTTCTAGGGAGCAGATGCAATGTGAAGACAGATCTTGTTTACTCTTTTTAGGGGCCAAATCTTAACCATATTGAAATTAAAAAGCTTGCAATGTCTTTAATCGCTAACGACTTTTCTTTATCGACTTGACTTTCGTTAAAGGCTTTAGTTTCCAAGATAGACTATAACTTATTATGGTACTAGTAACGGCAGTGACATCGAATAAGTTTAATATTTTTCATTTTTATACGAACTCATTAAAAGCTTAACACAAGGTCAGCCAGTTATTATCTATAACCGGTTCCCGTATATAGTGTCTATTGACATTTAAATTTTTTTAACCTCGAAAATTGTGGCATGCGCGTGAGCTGTGCGCGGTACAGGACAGTACTTGGACATTGCAATATTCCTTATTTTTCTAAAATTAAAGACTTTTTCTAAAATATACGTAGTTTTTTTTCTAGCTAAAGTAGCCTTCCAAAGAGTTTATATTAATAAAAACAGTGTAGATTCACAAAACACTCGTTCGTTTGCCCTGTATTTCATAACAAAAGCAATAAAATATTTTAGTGATCTTTAATAAATTAATTATTTTTAGCGAACAATTAATCGCCTTGCTTGACTCTGTAAGATATTTTAAATATAAACATTGAGCAGCTTACCTTTATGTTTGTGCAAAAACAAATTCATTTCCTCAGTTTTTTTTAATTCGTAAAGTTAACATTAGTTTATAATATTAAATACCGTTTTTTCGTATATTCTATAGTCGTTTCCGTTAAGCTAGCGTGCTATTAAATAGCCTTAAACCTTCCTAAATAGTTGCACTATTAATGAAAAAAAAAAATGAAATCTAGTAGGTAGTTCCTAATGCGATGAATAACAAACACAAGCCGCATGCCCGGGTAAATTAGCATTTCCTGTGCGGTGATATACTCACGCGTTTCACTAAATAACTATTCGCCTGGAAATAAAATTTAACTGACTCAGACCTTTTTTCGAAAATTTATAAATTATATTATTTCATACATTAAAACTAAACGATTTTATTGGAAGCTGATCAAGATAACTTGAATTGATTGTTAGATATTGTGCAGATAATCTTACTGTTATACTACGATTTATGTGCCTATATCTGTCGCAGAGCGTAAAATGTTTCGCAGTAGGTATACATATTTGGATAAACACAAAAAATTGTAATATATTATATTACACATAAGATTTCAAGGAGCCCATTCGAAGAAAAATACAAATTATGGATAGATAAAAATCTTCATCAGTAAAATATATTACGTCGATCTATATTCGATCTATATATATAAAAGTCAAAATTAGAAGCAATCCTTTGTTTATGACTGACAGCTTTATTACAGCTTATTGTACGTATATTTATAGACTTATTCTTGGTAAAATTAAAAATGCCGATTCATGGTATAAACGGGTGTTTTTTAGAGTAGTTCTTAACCGGAGTCTAGATACCATTGCGTAGACAACAAGTTCCCCAATTAAAAACTACTATATACATCGATAGTCTTGTCGATGAAATCGCATACCGTCGCATCCCTAGTTATTAGTTTATCGCTTATTTTATCGAAAATCTTTAGAACCCGGTTTTATTGAAAAATATTTTGCGTTTACTAATATAATAACATATCCTGAAATCTCTTTGCTATATTACAAAAAAAAAGTATATACATTTATACACACTTATACGAATAAAAATTGTGGTGACACTCAATCAAATTTAATGCCATTTCACTAGTTTATGCAATTGTAACACAAATTACGACGCAGTTTTCATCACAATCACGTTCAAACATAAACACTGACGGCACCTTTCACAAAACGCTAGATGTATATAAAAACTAAATATAAAATAAATTACGTATATAATGTAGGCCATTAAACACTATTAAAACCACCTTAATTGCTTTTGGAACTTTAAAATTCTAGTTGTATAAATTGATCTCAAAACCATGAACAACAATTTTAAAATGTAAAACAATATTTTTATGTAGTACTTGTTAAGATTCTCGGGTTTCTTTTTCATTTTTTGATATGTACATCACCGATTCTTGATTATTTTTATCGATAATTAACAAATAAAGTTCGATCAGCGACAAATACCTATTTAAAAACATCTTTATCGAGTTCTCTAGAATTTTGCATAGTTGGAGAGAGAAAGTATGTTTTTTTTTTCTTGGAACGACTATACAAGTGAAATAAATTACACAAACAAATTAGACAGAAATAAAAATTCAATGATATTAATACAATAGGACTTTATTTATATATCATTCGCGCCTTTGCGATTCTGGTACTTGTATTTTTATATTCCATTAACGTCAATGTTATTCAGACTGAGTTTTATATACCTGGATGTTTTGATTGCTTTTTCTACCAGTAAAATGACGGACGGTATTTGATGGTAGTACAATTCATCAATAACTGTGACCACAGGCATAGGTTTACGCGAATATTATTCATTGAAATAAAACTAATTTAAACGGATTTTATCGAAGTGCAACTGCCGGAACACACCTATTGGTATTTGGCGGCACCATGCTATAGTTTCCTCATGATTTTCTTTCTCATGTATAAGTTAGGCTCCTTTATTTTAAATCTATGACGTAAGTTATCGAAAACTCAAAAGGCCAAGTGTGTATAATATTATTCCTTATATAACTTCGAGTCTTAAGTTTATCAAACATTAACATCCATTCTGTAAATATTTATAATTCATTATTTATAGTGTAACTTTACTAATTTGGAATAACACAAAAAAAAAAATTGCAGTAAAAGATTACGTTTATGTCTTTTTGAAAATACTGGCAAGATTAAAAAAGAGGTTTATACTTAAATTAACTATGTGATTTAACTATTCCTTATACTCGTTTAAAAAAATACATTTTATTAACATTTTTATGTAGTCTGACAGAATAACAACACTGTACCGACTTGATAGACAATTATTGCACAAAAGGATTATTATCTATAATCCCTAGAGACTACTTAGCCAAACTAAAAAATAGGTGGCACGTAATGCGCACGTTATATTGTAGTATGTTTAATATGCCTGTCGCCAAAAAGAGACATATATACGTTGCTCTTAATCTTCTAAAATATAAATGTATTTTTTTTTCTATTCGTTGATAATGTAATTTCATTTACCGACCGATTTTAAGTTGTACAAAACATGGGATTTTTTTGAGAAATTAAACACGGACTAGTTATATATAAAAAAACTACATTAAATTAAGCATGAATTACGTGATAGTTCAAACATCCACGATAACATTATACTTGTAATATAATGAACGAAAATAAAATTTAAGGAATTATTAATAAAACTTCATACCTTGTATGATAACAATATTTAGGTTCACTACAAGTATGTACATACATACAAATTTGCAAAATCGTCCCTTAAAAATCGGGTTACGATTCTTATCTATTTTCACAATACATTATTTACAATTATTTGAAACAGTCAAACACCATTTTCATGATTGAGTTGGAGATAGAACGGGAAAATTATGATCGCCGTACTATAGTGTAACTACCAATAAACTTTTACCTATTTTACAGCCTTTGCAATAAGTACTATTGGAGTCTCAAAAATACTCCACAGCGATAAACTCGTATACATAAATATAGAAAGATAATCACTAAACTGTTGTATCGGCTTAGTTTATATCTAGTACTTAAAAAATACTATATATATGAATTATAATAAATAATAATTAAATACTTATTATTCAATATCACAATAATAAATTACTTCATACTAAATTACATATGTTAGATAACTTTTTTCAAGTCTTAATAACAACTGTACAAACACTAGTAAAAAAAACTGTTTAAGTGATATCATCGTCGGATATTGGTCGTCATTGACGGTGAGCGCGGCTCCTTGCGTATCTTCGAAGAAATAAGGGCCCGTGTACTCAGTAAAATACAATAAAGCAATCACTAACGATAATACAGGTTTAGTAATTTGTAATGAGTTATATATTAAAGAACGCAAACATTAATTAGAGGTTAAAACTTCGCGGTCCAATTCAAATTTAGTTCGGTGAGCAATTGTCAGAGATATATATATATATATAATCCTGTGTGACAAATCAAGTCAGCAGAAAGTAATATATGCCTATATTTTTTTTAAGTTTCTACCAATAGACAATACTACAATATGTGATTGGCTGAATTGCACTGCCGTATATTTTGACCAATAATAAATAACATTTGTTTGTTGAGAAACATAACTCAGCTCTACCAACCATTCGAAGTATTTGTTTATTAAAGTAATAGATTTTAAAGTATTTAATAGAAAGTTTCAAAAGGTATTTAATATTACAATTAATATACATTTATATAAAGTATCCTTTTTATAAAGACAAACAAATACTAAAATGAAATATAGACATGCTCATTATACTATTATAATAAGTACTGAAACATTTTTATTATGTAAAAACGATGTAGCAAATTGTAGCCGGCATCATAAACTCGTGTGAAATCTGCAAAAAAATGAAATACGATCGCAAACCCCTGAAGGCAGAGTTGCGCGCAGGGCTGTATCTCATATATATCTATACTATCCCCGCCTCAGTGCGCCGCGCCGCCTCCCAATGTCGCGACACCCCTCAATTTATTTATGTGCCCGAAGTAATGATCACGTATGCGCTTATCACTCTTATATTTTCTTGTCAAACAGTTTTAAACGATAACCAGGTTTTCAATTTCGATAAGTTAAATTAATAACTACAAAAAAACATTAACTAGAGTTTGCTCAGTGGCCGAAATTCGAAGGAGGGAAAATTTTAAGATTTTTTTGTGAATGTGGGATTTTTTTTCTATTAATAGAAATATAAGTCGTTCATAAAATAAGTTTTTGTAACTTAAGATTTAATAAGTAAACAATACATTGTTGAATATATGAAGGTATATTTTATGATAGATCATATACACTGGAGATGTCTTTTAAACATTGAAAAAATTTATACCTTTTTGACACAGTGGAGGTATTACATTTTATAATATTTCCAACATGTTTTAATAGAAAATGGCATATTTTTTATTTTTAATACACGCTAAACTACAACCATATTTAGATCGACAACCCGGCTTAACCCGGACAATCTGACTTTTATATGGTATCTGTACCATGCACTGCTAGATTTTAAAATGGGATAAATCAAGTATTATGAGTTTAAAAAACAGTATATATCGCCGGCTAAATAATTGCGTTAACAATAAATTCATATTAATTGAAAAAAACAAACAATACCATGCAGTAAGCGTAATGTCCCTCTTTGCATTACGCTTTGTTTTGCACAATTTCACAGAAAATAATGTCATAAATTTAGCTTGCATGTGGGTGGGTCTGTTGAAATATCCCTTTGTTATTAGAAGCAGAGATAGGCCTTCTTATACCAATAATTCGTCTTTTTATATAAGTTTATGTTATGGCCAAAATCTCACCTGATGTTAAGTGACCAAGATGGTGATGGGAATGGCAGCAGATGATATTTAGGTCTAAGCATTGCCAAGGGTGTAGCCAGGATTTGGAATAAGGGGCACTATTTTGAATTCAACAAGAGAAATACAGAATGCGATGTTATTCCTCGTCCGCACTCTTGACGTTTGCCGCAAACTTCAAACCTCTACAAATGTTTCGGTCTCATCACGATATCACGATATTTTATCCAATACTTGCCTGTCTAGCTACCGCCCTAAAATTAAAAATCTACTACCAAATATATATAGATTCGGCAGTTGCATTTGAAAACAAGTCTCCTCACTAGGCTTAGCGACAATAGTGAATAGTGAAGTTAACGAAGGTGTAATACAAATGTGAACTGGTGGAAATAGGTAGAATTTATCCGCTGAGAGGCCAGTTAGCTGTAGATAGTGGAATAAGGGTTAGTATATAATAAGCTTTCAAATGCTATATTGTATACTGAAGCATATTCTTTTTCTACTTGGTATACGCTGTTACCGATTTTTTTGGAACAAATGATATTACGCGTACACAGATTTTATGATACACTTCAAGGCCCCAAGTAAATTAATACAGTACATTATTACTGCTGGAGTCAGTTGAGTTGTCAACTATGGTTTTTTTTATCGTTAACAGGTTTGTTTTTTAATTAAAGGTAGCTTTGAAGTAGGATTTATCGACAGCAATGTCTCTTGAAGCGACGGTAACCATCTACCTATAGATGAGCCGTCTGTCTGTTTGCCGTCCATTATTATAAAAAAGCAAATGTATAGCATAAAAAGGATCCTTTCAAATGCGAACTTACAATTTAGCAATTCCAATTATAATAGATAATTTAGTTTAAATTTAATATACAATCTCAGATGATGTTGGGACTTTGAATTTCAGACCGTATTTATTCCTTTACTCTAAAACATCAAAACACATGTACTGATTGACCTCACTATACCATGGGAAGCAAATAGAAGATCTTGTTCGATGCGTTCCTGTAGTGGTGTAAATCTTCGCCGTTAACTAATTTTAAATTTGGACAAACTTTTACTGCGTAGGTTAGTAAGGGTATTTGATTTAAACATAATCCGCCCTCAAATGCATTATAATTTGTGCTGTCGCTGCCGACGCTACATTCACCAGCGACGTGAACGCCTCGTGACCTGATATACACAAACATATTGTTACCCCATATACTTTTATTATATTAGCTTATTTCATTAATATCAAGAGCATTATTTTAGTAATATTTACAAACGTGTGCCTTGTCCGTACAATGATATCTACTCTTCATTTGTCGCCAACTTTGGATAACGCATGCTTATGGCGTAAAGTACAACAAACATATAGCTGTACCAACGAAATATATCCAATGTCATTTTATATACCTCTGACAACACGCATGCAAAATTTCATGATGATCGATTCATTAGTTAACACGAAGCACGACATTTTTTGAAAACATAACTGAGTTTTCTAACGCGGGATACCATACTATTAATTTGTTCTTCCCATTTCTCATTTTGATTAAATAAGCTTTTTGAATGACATCGGCGCGAACGAAGTAAAACATTATTATTGTTTCTTTTTTTTTTTGTAATCTATCATTTGTCTGTCCGATTTCTCTCGACCCCGAAAATTATTCTTTCAAGATGGCTGTGATACCCCCGGTGTTACTGCTGTCCATAGACGACGGTAACCATTTACCATCAGATGGACTGTTTGCCCTGCACAATAAATGTCAAATGGAAAGCGTATAACATAATGTAAACTTGGTAAGTTGGATTAATATAATATTTTTACGCTCGATTAAATCAACTATTCTGAATAATTTTGACACTGCTTTTATAACATGCTTAATCACTATAGAAATATTAAGATTGTGGATGACAACATATAAATAATACCATAGGATTTTTTCTAGAATTTGGAAAAATTTGATGAAATTTTGCTGAAGGAACATAGTTTTCGAGAGTCTCTGATATCATTTCTTGGATTATAAAAAAATGGATAATAAAATATATAATATCTATATCCGAACAAGTAGCCTTAAAATTCGATCAAAATACTGGCTGGCTTTAAGAGGGTTAATGTATTTTTTTTAGACTTGCTTCGATTATAATTTACAATTTTTGTAATACCCTGATTTTTTTTGTTTTCTAAGAACAGGATAATTCTATAAACAACGAGAAGTACCGAGAGTTACATTGCGTTACTTAAATAATTTGTAATGAGGTTGATTTACCTGTGTCTGCTATTTTTATTGATTTTAATAACATTTTTTATTATAATAACATTTTTTATTATTAAATATAACGTGCGAGGACACAGTTGCAAAAAAGAATTAGCAATGTTGTTCCATACGTTCACGCGTGATGCGATGACCAAGGGAAACAGAGATACATTTGAAATATCTTAGTATAATATAATAATATAATATACGACGTCAATAGGGAGTGTATTTATAGGCTTTTGCGTAAAATTATTCATATGAATTGAAGATTTCTATTGCTGCTATTATTGAAATTAACCACGGAATAAAACCGCATACAGGCCAAGCACTCCGCATCAATACATATTGACAGTGTAATAGAAACTTTATATAAAAATTCTGGATACCATTTTGCCCCTCGGTACTTACAACCCTTTATAAAACAATTAATATTAAGCCTTCTTCCATTCTTCTTCATATGATTAGTGCGTGCTAGTTAAGTATAAAAAAGAACGGAATATGCTTGTTTGTTTATAAAAAATTGTTTTTAAAGAGCCTTTACTATAAAAAAAAAACTTCAAGGAATTTGCTCCCGGCCACATATGTATTGGAAAGCAAAAATTAAATCTAACTTAGTTTTATATGTAATTTAAATAAAAAATAGTTTTTAATAGTAAAATGTGATGCTTTAAAAATATTCAAAAATAGTAAGTACATTAGGAGGAAGCACGTGTAAGTGACTAGAACTAAATATTATCGCATGCGGATGACACAGCAGAAATGTTAGTTGTTGATTGCGAACGAAATACCTACCGCATTAGCACGTATTGCACTTTCTATAAATTATTTTCGTTAGGTTCTGTATATTATTACGTTCTAGCTTTACAGCAATATGTATACAACTCCAATCGTTTCTAATATTTCAATTTTTTCCTTATTTTAAGTTTCAGTTTTTAATTTAAAAAAAGAGGCAAACGTACTGAAATCATACAGCCAATTCGAAAGTAATGTACTTTCATAATCAAAATAACTATTTCATGGTGGTAGGGCTATTTCTGATGCCCGCCTGGCTAGCTACCACCCTTAAGTTGAAAATCTGCCGTATTTAAACAAAATATTTTCGTCAGATAATAAAAAATGGGTATCCTAATCTACAAGACTTCATACGTTCTATCGATTAGGATACCCATGTTTTATTATCTGAGTATTAACTATGTGACCTTATAACGATGTCCTCTTTTTATCGAAAACAGAGGTTTTAACTGTTTGAATTTTTTTTTAAGATTCGAATTATATACTACTTTTGTGCATAAACAGTTACTACTTAATAAAACTACTAGCTTTTACCCGCGGCTACGCCCTCGTTAATATGTATAATATTTTTTGTAAAATAACAATATTCAAATAATCAGAGGCAGATGTTATTCCAAATTATTTTAACATTCAACATCATGGTGATTTTCTTAATAATACTCATAATATTGTCCAGGGAATTATTGACGGCTGCCGCGAAACGAAACTTTAAATTTCGATACATTGAAATTTATTTACCAAGTTATGCTATAAATTAGTTAAATAATTTTCAGTTTAATGCGAACGCAATATATATATATATATATATGAAACACTTATAGGTATCTTATTCTCAATTATATAAAAGAGTAATTGCCATTTTGTATAGCAAAATGACCTCACTATACGTATCATCTACTTACTTTATTTTGCGAGGGTTTTTTTTCTGATAATTATGTTAGCGTAAGTAGAACCCTTGACTAAATTTTACATTAAGATTATGCGCGGCGAGCTGCTCGACACCGCCACCATCAACATACACGTGCCGCACAGGTACACGCACGCACACAAACACACATCTCATCGAGCTATTAATTCATTTGTATTTGTTAATCAATAATATAATATGTTTATCAATAAGAATATACTACGTAAGGAAATTCGTTCTAACCGATATGGATGGACTGTGTGTGAAATAATATGTGTATAAAAAGAGTGAATAGTGAGATGATGGCTGATAGAGTAGAGTGGAGTAAGAAAAGATGCTGTGCCGACCCTACATAAGTGAGATAAGGTTAGGAAGAAGAATAAGACTCGAGTTATTTAACCATGACTTGTGTAATACTGATGATATATTGCGCGGTGTAGGTTGGCCCATGCTTATAATTAAAGTGAATTCTTTATCCCTAGAAAAGAGCTACACTGCGTATTAGTATTATTTCCTCATAAGCGTCTAGTAATAATAATAAAAATATCTTTAAAACGATAGAAGACAATCCATTTTAATTTGGATTTTAAATTTATTGTATACTAATTTTTAAGAATAAAGTAATGATAAATAATTATCGCATAACAGTACATTTGATTTCGCTAAAGAACATTAATAATATTAATTTGTAATTGGCATACTAATTTATATTTTGTTTATTGTTATATATAGTAGGTACATAGTTATATTAACATAAATTACCGTATACTTTTTATCATATAAATATTTAATTAGTATTTATCATTGTTTTGTAGTAATAAGATATTCAAATATTTAGTAAAGTATAAATATACCCTCATAATTATGTAAAGTAAATGTGGTAAATTTGTCAAATTCATTGTAAGTTAATATCGAACAGATAAGATCATAAACTGCACCGTAAATAGGTATGTGTAGATATATCACAAAATCTATTCGTAAATACTAACTAAAGTGGTGGCCCACTTGCTTAATATACTACAATTATCATGCAACATACAAGAACTTTTATTAATCTATATATAAAATAAAACTATAACTGTGCGTCGTGGGTATATTATTATTTTTACTTGTACTTTGGATTGTACTTTGCTATGTTATCTACACAGATCCAAAATATTTTATTTTGAAAAAATTAAGAAAAATCTACATCCAATTGATTGTTCATAAAGGAAAGTTAGATATATGACGCTCTTAAGTTTGTTCACAATTTATATGTATAGAAAACGAAATACATAATATAATTAGTAAGCATTATGAAATATAACGTCGCTACGTGTTTTTACTTTCATGTGTAATAGATAACTCGATTTTACTTCACTTCACTTTATTTTTTATTTAGTTTTCGATGTAATGACGTCTCATAAACAAAAAAAGCGTGTAGCAAACAAACATATAATAGAAATAAAATATTCAAGACGCGGATAGCCTAAATTTATCTTTCTCTATGTTATATGTCTCCTCTTTCAAGTTACGTATAGTACCTTAATAAACGTGACGCGACATTGAAAAAAACGTAAATAAATAAATTTTATATATTTTCCCATATTATAACATCAGTGAAAAGATTGTTGCAGTTCAAGAAAAATAATACTTCCAGTAGCTTGTTCCAAAATGATAGCCTATTATTTTAGGCTACCACTTTATACCGCTATAATATGTAGATAAAAGTAAAGAGATTCACAGTTCCAAGTCAAAAAGCTTCACCCATTTCCACTGGCATGCTAAACAATTGTAAATTGTATTGCAATCATACAATTGTTATGGGTAAATATACTATATTACATGCTAAAACTTGTCGGTTAATACGGAAATAAATTGCGTATCAAATGTTATCAAATTATTTATTTTAGTTAGTCAGGCAGGTCGACCATGATAGTGTTGGTCAGTAGCAACATGTTCCCCTTGACGGTTGCGCCTTGCAGCTTCAACACAGGTTTATCCACAACTTGGGCCGTATCGTCACTTAAGATCAGGTGAGATCATGGACATAACGCTAAAGACAGATAATATCTTATACCCATAGAAGCGTCCTCGTATATAAAGATAACATTTAGATGGAATTCGTCTCTTGGAACTCCATATTATCCACAATTTAGTGGAAATTAGTACAAAATTATATAGAATTGTATTTTTTGGTTAAGATTCAGCATAAAATCAGCACCACGGTCGATGTGATGAAATATTTCTTGATTAACGAATGGCATTTCGAAGATAGAAGCTCCTGTCTAATATATATATAAATGAATCGCCGAAGTGTATGTACGGGCATAACTTCAGCTCGAGGGTACTTGATATGGCGTTCCCCGCTCCCTTTCCGGTTACGTTGGCAGCCTTGTATCCGATGTTGACAAATTGAATGTATATACATCGTGTCGTGTGGCATTAGTTGATAACAATGTTAACATTCCATTATTGTTACAATTACAGTTTCATTGAAATAAATAAACATAATTATTAGGGGCCAATATAAATAATTAAACACATACATATACTATATGTATATTACGGCTGCGACCATGAGGTTATAAATATAATGTAAAGGAGACTAAGGCGCAGGGTCTACTGCCTGTCAACGTCATCGGGATGAGCGCGCTATTATTATGTTTTGACACGGATTTTGAGTTAAGCCCAGGATTATTTAAAGCATATTACAATTTATGCAAGGATTATAAATCAGCCTGTGTTTTGTACCAACGCAGGCACTAATTCTATATACAATTCTTAACAAAAAAAATAATTTAACGACGCTTACTGGCCAGGGTTGCTAACAAAAATTCCAAAACATTAAACACGTGATTATAACTCGATTTATATATATATATATATATATATATATATGTAATGGCACCAATTTTTTTTGCTGAAAAGACATAAGTCAAAAAACATTTAGTATGAATTCAACCTTAAATTTGAAATATAAAATTAATACTTTTTTGCCGTTATTGTCTTGAGAGCTATATTGTTTTGCATATAGATTATGTTCGAAAGTAAATTGGCACGAACCTGCATGCGGTTTACCAGAAGCTAATTGATTAACAGAATAAAAAGATTGAAAAGAGTTATGAGTAAGTTTTAAATACTACAAATTTGCTACTGAACTGGATTCTACTTACAGACAATTTGGAGTTCGATATAACAATTTGGAGTTCGATATTATCTCCTTCCTATGCAGTAATGCAGTTGGTTAATCCCACGATAAGTAAGTTATACATACATACATACCTACATGCTCTTAGAAACGTACACACTGCGTACTTTATTGCTACTTTTACGTCAATCTTTCAATTATTCTAATCGATATTATGTAAATACCTGGATATTGTTATTTGTTTTGCTATGTATATATTAAACGTAGATACAAAATAAGTGTTAGAGTATAGTATAAATGTTGAATATTTCTTAAATCTAGTAAAGTAAACGAAATATTATAAGAAGGTTCGGTTCATTGAATACATGGTAATTTGTTTAATCTACCGTTGTTATGCTTGATTATAGACTTTTGCATTTTTTTGAAAATAAAAAAGTCTTTAATTTTAACGAAAGAATTATGAATAGCAAAAAGTTTTTTTTATAACTTTTAATTTTTATCCATAGCTGTATTTTTCTTTTTATTTAGTTTTATTTTATTTATACACCATTATGTCCATGTTTTGTGCAATGATTTAACATCTTGCAAATCTTCGTAAAACTGTCATGACCATTTTTCAATCTAGATTTAATACAATGAAAATATTCACTAGAAATAAATTATACAGAACAACGTGTATCGGATCAGCTAGATTAAATATAATAAATATACTCTATGAAGGTATTGCGATAACAATATATCTATACCAGTGTAAATTCTTATAGCGGTATTTCATGATAACTGGTGAGTACTATTTTAGTGTTATTATTTATTGTATGTATAAAAATATGTATATCTTTCAAACACATTATATCAATGACATTAATAATAGTGCCAATTCATTAAGTAAGCAGTCTCGGTAAATATATTAAGCACGCTGTTGGATTTTAAAACAGTTTGGAAAATCCAAAAGTAGCTCGGCATTTGTGTGATGGACAAAACTGATATATTTAATATATATATGTATATATATATATATATATATATATATATATATATATATATATATATATATATATATATATATATATATGTAGATATACACAGTATATCAACTAATCACTTGGGCCTAAACCTAAGGACTATAAAAATAGACCAAACTTACTAATAGTAAAAAATGTTTTTGAATAAATTACGATCGAATATATGAAGAAACCATGTACTTAAAACTCATTAAAATGATATAAGATCCTAGATACGTCTCTAGAGAACGTCAACAACTTAATGTTTAGCCATTTCCATCAAGAGAGATTATGACCGTAACGCTAAAAGCTTAACTATAAATATAAATAAAATAAAAACCATAAGAAAAGTTATAAGCAGGTCCTACCTGCCTACTACAACTTTCCACATAACATTTGAAACACTTTGAACACGCCAAATACCAACAGGTGTGTTTCAGCGTTTGCACATGAGAGCCAGTTCCTCCACAGGCTTAGCGTGTCTACGAACTTGGACATTATCGTCACTAAAGATCAGGTGATATTATGACCGTGACGATAAACCACATTTTTTACATTGTTTATTTAGTGCAGAAATAATTTAAAAAATATATGACATTATATTTTGTTCGAGTTTTTGTTGTTCAGAGTCTCGCACAGTACAATTAAAAATTGGTTTATTATACCTAAGTTCAATCATACCGGCGAATTTAACTTATGGTACTCATATCCTTGCTAAAATGAAATCTAGTTATGATAAATTCTCCAACTTAATACAAATACAAACTCGTATGTGTTGATTATTAGCACAATTAAAGGAAAGAACGTACAGACTTGCACTAATTATAAACAAGACTATATTAGGTATGAACAAAGTCGCAGGCACAACTAGTCAATTATATGAAATGAATAATAATTTCCTCGGATTTATTTCTTGGTATATGGTAACTTTAAAAACTTGTCTACATTTAACCAAATACACTTTTTACAAACTTGAAATCTTTTTTTTTGTATATATTGAATGTATACACTTATATTCTTTATATATATCCAAACATAGCAATCTCTTTTGTATGTTTTATTTATGTATACAACCTTTTTTATATTTAAAACTATTGTGTTTAACATTATTTTTATTCCTAGCCTTTTGACATAAAAACGCATTTGATATAGCTCTTGTCGTGTTATCATCCGTCATTTCAGTAATGTGCGATGGGACTTTATTGTAAAACCTAACACTAATACCTTCTATTTTACACCATACCTTTATATATATACAAATCTTGGCGATTACCATTGTTTTAGGTTCTACTATATATAGCATTGGATATAGTACTGCCATGTAAAATATTTTATTTTTTATTTAGTTCAGTTCCTCTTTGAAAAGATTTTATGAAATATTTGTATATTTAGATGAATTATATTCCTGATATAGGAATGTTAACGGAAACAATAACAAATTTTATTTATAAATAATAAGTGGAAGAATAAGGAAAACATTATGAATATTGTAAATAATTATAAACATTATGAATAATATAAATAATTATAAACATTATGAATAATATAAATAATTATAAACATTATGAATAATATAAATAATTATAAACATTATGAATAATATGAATTGCCCGGATAGTAGTAGTTCTTATCATTTACCATTGTGTTTTCTAGGATACTAAAATGCCATATTTTTACTTTTAAATTGATGAAAACCATTGTTTATAAATTAAAATGAGTGAGTTAAAAGAATACAGTTAAGTATATAGGCGGAACTATATGCTTGCTATTAAACTTAATCGTGCTTTCTCTTTTTTTAACTCTATATACTTTTAATAGTCATATTACTTTAATGAATATAAAGAGGTGCAATATTGCGTTACCGTGGCTTACCCGGCTCATGTTTCCAGAGAAAGTACGGAAATGTATTTCTTTTTTTTACCAATGATGACATATTTGCGAGAAAAAGTAGCCTATCACTGTCTCCAGGTTCCCATTTATTTCTATACCAAAATTCATCATAATCTATTCAATGGTTTCGTCAGAAAATAACGAGAAAAACAATTAAAAAAACAGATATCATTTTTATAAATACCAACTCTACCTAATATTGTATAATGCTAAGTTGTATATTAGGGTATAAGCTTTTGGTAAGATGATCGAGCTAACTGATTACAGATAATGGTGAAAGATAATTTCGGTCCATAATTCCTCTTTATAATATTAGTATAGATATAGGTAAAGGTGTTATAGAAATAGCCAATTTATTCGTATATAAGTGAATACAGTTCAATCTAGGCATTTCGGCATGGCTGTAAAAAAACGTTGATGTATTTTAATAATATTTTTTTATTAGCTAGCTAGCATAGTTAGGACAGGAAGGACAACGTATGTCGGGTAAGCTAGTAATGTGTAAAAAACGGGTTGAAATTATATTTTTGACCTGTATATTTTTCTTGTACAAAGATTAAGACGTACTATACTGACATCTTATATTGTGCCAACACTTTGAAATTTCTGACACATCAGCTTAAAGTAGCAATTTACCTAATGTAGTTAATTACTGTTCTTGTAATGAATTTTTTTAATTTATTTTAATGTATTTATATCGTTGAATAATTATACTTTCATTGATAATGCATATCAATTTGACGACGTGCTAGTGATATAAAAAATATTTTGTAGGTCGTAGGTATGCTTGTTAATATGTATCAAATTGAATTACTGTCAACTATAGAATGTAATGTTATATTTTTTGTAACTTTGTAGTGCATGTGTGTAACATAACCCCGAACTTTATACCTATAGTTAATAGATGGTATATTTGGTTGTTGTATATTGTTGGTAACATACAATTGATTCTTGATAATACTTTAAAAATACAATTTCGTATTACAAATATAGATTAGTTTTTTCGAGGAAAACGAATTGAGCTTTTTAGAAGGTAAACTCAGAGATGTTAATGATAACCTTCATAATTAATTAAAAATGACAAATTATGTAGTAAGCAACGAGTGTTGTGCGTTCATTTTTGTTTATTGTTTTGAAATTTTAAATTCGCGCCAGTCGTAGTTATTGCTCTGACGTAATACATTCGGCTGTCAGAATTCTGCAACATCATTGGTTCGTTTCGACAGCGATATAATTTGAAAATCTAACAGTTTTATGTGGGTTGATTTTTAAAAGAAAATAATAAAGTTCCTTTATAGTCTGAACAAGCTAAGGTATAATTTTCAAAACTTAAAAATGCACTATTATGGTTCCTCAATAAAGTCCCTTACGTTGCATTAAAAAATATTCATGATTTAGATTCTCTTTTTTCAAATTATGATAAAATAACGTGAAAATTAAATTCTATGAAATATTCGCAAATAACTGAAAACAAATTCATGCGCATAACTGTCCAAGCTCCGCCTTATGTCCGTAATGTAGATCTCCACAAAAATATGGATCTCCAGTCCATATATGCACATATTAAGGAAAGGAACAATGATTGCACAAAACAAAATTTTAAAAATAAAACCAAACAGTTCCTTTTTGGTAATGTATGTAAACGTTTAGGTTAATTTTATTTGAAAGCGTCGGTCATCAATATTGAAGAATCAACGAGCACCACGCACACCTTTAATCTATCTACACTCAAAATTCCACACGGTTTTGATTGATAGCATTAGAGAGAAATTTCAAAAGCTGATGGATTTAGGCGAATGTTTGAAGGTATATTTGATAATAAAAAAAATTTTCATTTCAAATAAAACCATTTTTTCTAGGAAATATTTTATAAGATTATATACATGGTATTTAAAAAAAAACTGCTACTATTGTGGGCGGAAATCGAAACCGCAAACTTCCAGCTTAGCATTTTCCATTTACGACCATCGTCCGTTCTAGCGATTACATCGCCTCAGACGAAAAGTCAAATTCCCTCCCCACTATGTACTCTATTATTAACTAGCCACGACCGCGATTCCGTTCGCGTGAAACGAAAATTTTATTTAATAATTTTCAGCAGATAAAAGAGTACCTGGTGATAAGCATCATAAACTCAAAAAAATACGCTGGCGGATTCAAACATAGATCAACGATAAGATATAGTGTGAGTGTAGTCTGATCAAACAATCGCAGTCGTAATTTTCATTAACGGTTATCGCAACAACTATCGATTTAGCAATTTGGTCCCAAACTTTTACTCTTCGTCAACCAATTTCGGTTGTAGATCGACTGTTCGCGAGGGTAGCTCATATTTTTAGGAGCTTTATTTCTATTATTTACGTTTTTGAACTTGTGGATCAGACTATGGAGGGGCTGGGATTAAACGAAATAACAATATGATGCATAAGCGAGAACTGGCTATATTAAATATCGTTTCTGTTTTTAATTTTATTTTTGCTTATTAAATAAAACTTGCTTATAGCTTGTCGTGAGGAAACCATAGCATGGTGGTAGGGCTCTTTCTAATGTCCGCCTCGCTAGCTACCACCCTCAAGTCGATGCATTTTCTTTGATAACTATAGAAACTCCACCTATTTCAGAGCATTCCTCTCCTCTTACATGTTTGGCAATGAACTTTCCAAAAGCCCTATCATACGAATACAGTCTGATGAAAACAACATGGAACACCGTTTTAGGCAGGCTAAGTGCAAACTTAGGGCTTAAATAAAATAAAGATTTTCGATAGAAAAAAAACTAATTTAAACGTATTTTATCGCGGTTATTTATTAATTAAATCCAATTTAAAAGTATTTTATTTATGATCCACGTTTAATACCTTTATATTATGTGCATCGTTTTATGCACCCTCAATTAATGCCCACTCTATTGATCGTTTGCTTAAAATAAAAAAATATAAAGGAAATGTAAAACCTCCATGTTACAAGCATACAACATCAACACAGTGGTTATTTACTTACAAAGTCTTCAGGTATATAGGTACTTTATTTGAATAAAGTACACCTAAATTATAGTTTAGAAAGCAAATATTACGGGGGTAAGTTCTAGATACATTATATATTACATAAATACAGTGTACATACTGTAGATTGTCAATTTGCAAAATAAGATTTTTGTTAATTTATATAATTTTCATCTATAGTCAATAAGGCAAGAAACTTAATTTTATATCACCATCTTTCTTTTTTAATATGGAAAGTTAATTCCAAAAAAATATAGAGAGTCAATATATAGAAATGGTGTGCATGTTACTCTTTTGAACTTTTGAGTCTCGAAACCGGTGCCTGTAGCCAAGTTGTCTTTTCTGTCTGTTTAAGTAGATATTGAGAAAATAAAGTGTGATACAAATGACTGTTCTAGGACCAAGCAAACTGCAGAGGAGGTGATGAGATTGGAGACGTCTGGATTACGATTATTTGAAGTCGGTTATATTCAATAATAGACAACAGTAACAATTAAATGACAAGTGTGAGTCAGGTATTAATCTTAGGACACATCGTTACGTAACATCTGATGAGATTGTGGCCATAGAGCTAAACCTATAGAAAATAAAAAAATAACTTGGAGAATACATTTTACTAACTCCTCATAATCTCATTTTTATTTTGTTTATGTAATAACAATTAAACCACATCGAATCAGACCGTGAAAAGTAATAGGGTTCCTGAGTAAGAAATTATAATTGAAACTTTGCTACAATTCTATAAATACAGTGCTGACATTCAAAATATTTAAACATATATTATGTATACAAGCTTTGTTATTAGATATTATATAATAGTTGTCTCCGCGACTTCGCGTGGCTTTAAAAATTATTTAACTTGTTTCAATACTGATTTGCCCCTATTGGTGATGTGACGTTTCATTTATCATTGTGTGGTTTTATGAAGCCACGATGCATCTAAAATTTTTTTTCGGGTCGTAGGTATTTATCTGAGAATTTTTGGATATATATATATATATATATAAGGTGGCAGACGACATTCATTCTTGTTTCATACATTTTAGAAAGTGATATTTCCGTATTCGGTATTTAGTTTTTGAACTTATTTTCAAAATTATGTTGTTTACTATTCTTGGTTCTCTATTCACTGTTATGTAATAAACTAAAACTTAAATGAAACTTAAGTTATTCAGTATAAATTGTTATACCAAGAAAATAATATAATATTCTGCAAGATTGTCAAGGTTGCATTGTTACAAACCTTTGTTTAATATTGGAATTATTTATCTATGGCAGTCTTATACCCCTTCAATATAAATTATTCTAAAGACAAATTTGAAGTACTTAATAATGCCATTGTGTGTAAAAATAAAGTATTCTAATACTAACTATTGATTTACAGGTAACAGGTAAATATTTGTACAAAAATACGTCGGATACATACGCTTTATAGTATTAAATATACATACATACAACGGTACCACTATAAATAATATGTATATGAAGATAATTATACGAGCTGTAACTCCGAGGAAAATGATCGCACAAACCCCACTGCTCATGCTCACACGATCGCTTCTCAATTCCGCCAGCATAACAACGCCAAATGACGATAAATAATCCTGCACTTAGTGTTTCTTTTTTAAGTGTGGAAATATTTTATCTTATCACAAGGAATAATGCAAATTTTCATTTTTGCTTACTTTTGACATTAGAATTTATTTTAATTGTTAAATATTCCCTTTTTTGTTTTATATTTCAATATTTTTGAGTTTCCGTCTTAACAATAACATAAAAAAATGTAAATAAGGTTGATAAACGTTTTTTTTTTTGCACTGAAATAAATAATGTAATAGTTAAGCTGGTATTTTAATATATTTGTTACATTTGTCTCATAATAGGAAAGGCATTTTCCGTAACAAAACATCTTGTTAATAGAAAGAAATTTCGTAATAGATCAAAGTAAACTTTAAGAAAATATGAATAAGACGTCGGTCAGCAAGAATGCCTCAAGTTATAAATAACTGTATACTTATATGACAAACAATCACTTCATCAGCAATTGGATCGGTATAATTATCGTTCAGGCAATAAATTTTATAGGTGTGCGGGTTAGTGTCATTTGTATCATTACCACTACATAAAACATTGTGAAGTATCACATCAACCGCTTAAGTGACAACTTCAACTCCGATAATCCAAATAAAACAATTTTGGTGGCTCTTCAGATCCATTAGAAAACACTGGAATTATAAACCTGTCTTTGCTGTTTTGTATAAAAAAATAACGAAACTGTCTTAATTCCGTGATACTTGCAAAATTGTTTGCGAGTGTTACAGTCAAGTAGAATGGAATACAAGTGAGTTGCCATCTTTGATTATTATCACCCATTTTAAGAAAATTCTATTCTAGAAAAACGGAATTCTATTTAATTCATAAGAGTTTAAATAGTTAACAAACTATCCATGTATATTGTTTATATTTTTAATTCAACGATATTTGAAAATAATTCTCGGTTTTCATATTTGAATATTCAACAATTAGAAAGTGTTATTTTTATTATTGATTGTAATGTTAGTGTGTGTACTTGGATTTGTGTCGTTTTTTATATATTGCATAATTCCTCTCCCATGAAACGAAATATTTCTAAAGATTATGTTTCTATGTAAATTCCACTCGTCCTATTATCTAATCGCCTCCAAATTCTAATATCGATGTGGACGAAGTCGAGGGTGACAGCCAGTGAGCTATACACCGAAATCATGGTCAAGAGTCGCTATTATTTTCGTTTCTGTTAGTTAACATCTCCTTATTTACCTATACAATGACTTACAAAATTAATCTGCACTCCCGGTGATCTTATCTTTTTTTTATTATAAGTGGATTTTTTGTGTAACTCGCTATATGTTAACAATTCTTTTTTATAGTTTATATATCAAATATTAAGAAATAATTCTAAATTTAGTGCGACAAGGAAACGCTTAGTCTTTGCTATAGGAAATTGATTAGTATACAGCAAAATTATATTTCACGTGATCGCCTCCTTTCCTATATTGCTTTGATTATTGGTTTGTATTTTTAAATTTAATACTTAAATATGTTTTGTACTTATGCCTTGTAATATAAAATAAAATAAAATAAATAAAGCCATTCTTAGGTAATGTATTATATAAAAGCGATTTATATGTCGCTGTTTCTACGAAAAATAGTGTTAGAATTTTGTTTTAAAATATCCGAGAAAGATTCCTTGCTTTTACCTCGACTATTTCTAATAGCATTTTCAGAGGTGAAGATAAATAAATAATTTATTTTAAGATTTTTTAGTAGTAAAAAATGCTCACTTGGTTGTTAAAGTTAGTAAGGCAGCCGCCAATTTATACTGTAATTGTTTAAGATTTATTTATGTATGTATTTATATAACACCACAATAAAAGTAAATAAACTTATAAGGTACTTACGGCTGTGTTTAGCTATGTATAAACTGATATTGTATAAAAGTATGTAGCTAATTGTATTAAATACTTGTTTAGAAATGATGACATACATAAATTGTCAAATTTAGTAATGAATAATAAGAAAGACTTGTTTAATCAAAACAATAAAGTAAAGAAAATCATACTTTGTTTTACAAATTTTCCAAGCAATAATAATATAGACAAATACTTTTTATTCTAATATTTTTCATTATCCGGGATATTTCTTTGACAATAATTTAATTTTGATTATAATTATTGTCAAATAGTATTAAGGGAAATTTTGGACTATTTTGATTTTCATAACATGCCTGAAAAATAAATTTATTGAATATTCTTTTAATTTACGAGGGAAATCTCGAAAAGCTAGTGAATAAGATTGAATGTTAAAATCAATTAAATTTACTGAACAACATATTTATTTATTTTTTATACTTTACAAATGTAAACTTAATTCAACGTATAGTAATTATATTATCCTAGTCTAGCTTTTATGTAGTCAGTTTTCTATAAAGAATTTTTAAGAAACAAACAAAATCAGCAAAGCCTTTCTCTTTTGGCATCTTTGACAATTTATCTTTTATGTAGTCATGAATGAATGTTGCCTTAAAATCCATATTAATATTGTGAAAATTTTCTATAAATTATTTCATGACAAATCTTACTAGATGTAAAGAGTTGATAAAGTACTTTTTCACTTGTAAAATAAATTATTATATTCAATTGTTTTAATTACTTGAGAAAACCCAACTAGTTTAGAATATGACTAGAAGTAACCTAACATTTTAACAAAAATCGTTTCAAAATTACATTTTATATAACTACTTAACATCAATTAAACTTAGGCCATAACGCTAAAACCTTAACTAAAACAAAAGCTAATCGGATGACAAAATTAAAGTTCCGTAATAAGTGTATTATTACCCAGTGTTCATAGCTCTTCAAGAAGGAGTGTATTACCATAATGCCCGCTGACGGAGGTCAGATACGAACTTAAGTTATTATTTATTTATTAACATAACGTGTGGATCTATCGAAGACTTCCAACATTAAGAGTCTTATTATATACTAGCTACACCTGTGACTTCATTTTGCAAATTTTTCTTGTTTCATTAGGTATATATCCATTATCGTTTCGTCTTCAAATAATAATGTCATTATTTATTTTATTAGTTAAAAAATGGGTTCCTATAAAAACATCACCTATATAGAAGAATTTAATTTACTTAATTTAATTTAGACCTTATTTTAACCAACAAGCCGTATGTGAAACAAAATTCATTGCTCTGTGAAAATATATGCCACTAATGTTAACACGAACTCTCGTGTAATAATTACTGCACGGTCCCCTGGGATGGCTTTGTTAACGAAACGAACGTGTTTTAGGTTGACATTCACTGCAAATATTTTATTATACAGAGAAATCTCTCACTATCACACTAGACGATTTTTAATTTTTTTATTTCATTATATACAACAAAAAAATTGTATTCGTGGAGTTGAGTCGCAAATAGGTTGCCTAGCTTAATCGCTCAAAGGAAAATATTAAATAATTCAACTTTTACCCTCATCAGTTATTTTATCGTATATTATATCAAATGAAAGCTAATTTTATTCTCAATATAAACTTACTTTATAATCTAAATTTGGCTTTTATCTTTTAGAAGATCGTGTTGATTAGTCCGACCGATAGATAGAATTAGAATCTGTTGCACATTGACTGGAGCCTGGGCATATTGTTTCACATAAGTTAAAAAATTGTTAACAATCTGTGTCTTTTACATGTGTTAATTCTTCAACACGTATTTAAGAAAATATTGTTCCTTCAATGAAAATGCTTTTCTAAATAAGAGAGGAAAGCTTGAAATAACTCTTCAGAGCATTCGCCATGATACAGTCATGATAGGTATATGGTTAACCGTCATAAAACCAGCAATCGCCAAAAATCGCGAGGATTTTCTTGCATTCTTAGAAATCGCAGAAAAATCGCTTAATTTCGGTATTTCAGTAGGCCTCTGTCGATCCCACAGCAGTGAAATGAAATGTACAAAAATATTACAGATTAAGATATTTTTTTGTGTGTTCATGCGTATGTATTTGAGTGTATGGGTATTAATTATATTCATTTGTGGTCGTAAATAATATTGTCAATTTTCAATGAATAAATGTAAATTATTAATTAATTTTATGTAATGAGTTTCAGTAAAATTATCCATTAAATAATACTATTTTTATTAAAAAAATAAAGAATTTTAATATGTTTTAGTGCAATTGCAGTTTCACTATATTAATAATTGCTTAGAGAATAAATTTAAGAAAAGTTAGTTTAGAATGCAAGAATACACCGCATTAAGTATTAGCGTAATTTTTTTAATTATAAAAGGTATTATCATTGGTTTGTATTGGTTTTGTACATCTTATTTGCTTTTACATACAATCTTAGACGCATAAATAATAGTTCATTCGGCGGGTGACATATGTTTCGATTGCATTTTAAATATTACTAGGTACAGAGCAAACACATTATTTCATAACGACAAAAATAATATATAATTCTTTATCCGCAAAGGATATTCATTTTTAAGTAATTATATTCTCATTTGAAATTGTAATATAGTGTCTAAGTGTATTGAAAAACTTACATTAAATGTTTGTATTATTTTGTTGAAAAATTACTTTTGTATTTGATAGAACATTCATTGAGGAAGGTTTTGGGTTGTGACGAGTTAGACAAGTGTTTATTTAAAAATCTCACGGAAAAAGTGCGTCTAAGTTTATATTTTTGTAATTATTTATTATACGCACAATAACAGACAGATATACATACCTTCATATATATATCTATATATATTCATATATATATATAGGCCATAATCTCACCTGATCTTAAGTGACGATACGGCCCAAGTTGGTAGACACGCTAAACCTGTGGAGGAACTGCTATTATTGGAGAGATAATATTATTTCTATTGTCTATTGCATTTACTTTGCATCATTTTTGCATATATACAGAAAGATATCCAAATGTATTGTATTTTTAATTTAAAAGTGTCCAGTCACTTCTCACCTGTTTATCTAATAAAAAAATATATTTTTATAATAAACAGCAAAATGATGCCCAGATTGTATTAAGATATATTTATTTTTGTACTTACACATACAATTTAAGCAATGCTTATAGAAATGCCTGTCAGTTTGATTGTACACGCACCACTGCTTAAAGTACTACGTTTATGATAAAACATCATCAAGTAAATCATAAAACGTACCATTCAATTCTTTCAAACAATAATAATACAAATATTTAGACAAGCTGAGAGACTATGAAATAAGAATTATGTGTTTATGCAGGGAATCCAAAACAATTATAAAAGATTGTGAGAAACTAAAAATAACTAGATCTCAACAAGACACGCAAGGAAAACTTTGGCAAAAAGTTTCTATGCACGTGGCCGACACGTGGTTCTTGGGTGAAAAATCGCGCAGGCCCCGTGAAGTGAAACGTTTTCGTTATGTTTTGTGTTCTTTCATTCGTAATGAACCGTCACGCTCGTGTCGGTAATCGTCAAAATTTTATGTCATCTATTTTCTTATAAATGTTTGAATTATAATTTTAAAGAGAAAATACATACAAGTTAGTTGTATAAGTAGGTTAATACTAGCTGTGCCCGCGACTTCGTTCGCGTGGAATTAAAAAGTAATTTAATAGTTTTAAATTAAAAATTTGTATTGAAATATACAATTTCAATATGGAAAAGCTGATTTTCAATATAGAAAATCCGTGAAAACGGCACGCAGTGGAAAACCAACAATTAAACAGTTCTCTTTTAATTTTCCCTTACTATTTGTATACTGTGTGTTTAAATAGTTTTTTAGAGTTGAGTAAAATTTTCCATTTTTGGGAATGGATAATGCAAAGGTTCCTAAGAAAAAAGGTCTAAGTCCATAAATGAGTTTTCGGCATCTCATCGACGGCCTACCATAAAAGGATTGCCATTATTTTCCTTTTTGCTAAAAATGACTCCACGACACTCAAACTTTTAATTTGCCAGAAACCGGGTACAACTTTCACACTTCTTCTACCTGCGAATCGCGAATATAGGCTATCTAACATATATATATATATATATATATATAAATTTTTACGTTCCGTTTCTAACGAACCTTCACTACTCATGTTTCTCTTCTTGCCCAAACAAATTTGGTAAAAGCCTGTGGCTTTTTCTAATGATCGCCTGGCTAGCAACCACCCTCGAGATGTAAAACTGCCGCCAATTACCAATAGGTGTGTTCGGGTAATGAGGAAAATTTTCTTTATTTAACTTCAGCCTTCAGTATTAGTTATTATTTTTCATTAAATTGCAAAGTTGATTGATTCAATACAATCGTTAACTATCAAAGTAAAAATTAAGTCCAATACATTACTTATTTATTTTATTTTTCTTTTTCTTCTTGTTTTCGAATGAATATTATTAGCTCAAGCGGTGTAGGTATAGCAGTTAAACATACATATAGTATACATACATACACAAAGGTGATTAAAATATATAATTATAGCTAAACCTAAATGCTTTATTTCAGTGAATAAAAGGAATATCATTACAATTTTTTTTAAATTAAATATATTGGGGTTTTACTACAAAAACTCTTCTTCTATCTGATAATGCAATCATTGAGGTGGGCTATTTAACATCACACTATAACTAACTGTCAATAAGAAGCTGGTAACCCCAATCATGAGATTTTTTTTTGATATTTATAATTGTATTGCCTTTTTTGTTAATTATATACCTAGATTGTATATTGTTGTGATTTTTCTTATTTAGTTGAAAATTTGTAAATATATAATGCGTGTATTTATTAAGTAGTAATTATTATTGAATAGTAGTATTTATTGATAGCATTGACAGTTCTTATGCCGAATTAATTCAGGAATATTTATTTATGGTGCATAATTGAGGTCTTGTTTTTCTGTACATAAAAGATTAAGTAACTTGTTATCAGTCTCAACAAAGTTTAGTGTAATATATACTACAGTTAAATACTTAATTTTTAAAAACAAACATGTTTTAATGTCTGCTCTATCAAATACAAGAAGTATATTTGAAAGCCGACTGGTAGTTCTAATGATTACCCCATTCAAGCAAAGAAACAAACTTTTCCGCTTTATAATATTAATAATCTTCTATATCGATAAGATACCTAGATATCGGACATTTAAACGATTAGCTACATTTAAACAATGAATATTTCTTTTCTAAGTTATTAACAACTAACCGTATAGGTTTGATTCAGCAGTTATACTTGAAAACCAGTGTTTCCACTAGGCTTAAAGTGTCCACCAACTTAGGTAACATAGTGTGACCTGCGTATTACGAAACGATTTTTTACGGTTTCTCTTCTATCACATATGCACTGCACACACATTTTTTAATACACTATTATCCTAGCGGTTAAAGCAGCTGCCTCGCTGCAACCGCGGAAACATCGTGAAGATGCTTACCATGAAAGTCTATTACCTTGCTTGAAAAATCCTTGTGGAAAGGGAATAGGGCTGAAAAATCTTCATTATCCCTTATCAATTTTTCTACAAAAAAATCATGGCCAATAAAAGTAATATGTAAGGCATAAGGGAAACTTCACATGGTCTATGTTTCTTTATACGCATCCAAGTGTGCGCCAGTTGTATTGCAAGGGAAGCGTTCGTTTGATAAACTTCTAACTTTACTGGGGTAAGCCGCGGAGACACAGATCCGAAATCGAATTCAGTTAATTATGGTTGAAAATAACGACGATGAAATTTTGGTAATAAAACCGTTTTCAATTATATAGTAAGTAAATTTAATAGTTTTTATAGAAACATGTTACTCACATTATACACATTTCAGGACCGATAGTGCGTATCCCGGATTTTCATATTTATACTATATGTATGTATTATAGTATTCTATATTATATATTGTATTCTGTATAAATAATATACTTCTGAAATAGCTCTATCCTGTTTCTCAATAAAGAATAAATTTACTGATGTCCGTTTATAAATCAGTAATAGAGTATATAAAATGTCTAAATTACATGTTTATAGCTCGTCATTTTTAATATTAATTTATCATTACTAATTTGAAGAAACTTATTAGGAAGTGTGAAGTACCCATTTCATATTTGAGAGTTATATACAACAAAATAGAAAACATTGTTTTTTTATACTTAAGATTTTAGCGTTATGGCCTATTTGCACAAGCATCAGTAATACTCGGTTCCACTGCAAAATACATAATTATTTTTATTATTTACAAAAATCAATTTAATAGAATTTTCTGTTGATATTTTCAAAAAGAGTACAATTTGTGGTTCTGGTGTTTCTAAAGATTCGACAATGCGCATATGATTCTTATGATGTGGCAAAGTGTTGTGTTGTCGTTCACCATGGATGACCACGACAAAGCATTGGATTCGGCCGATGGTGAAGATATTCCAAGTGATTTCTTTGATGACTTTGGCAGAGAAGACTTTGTGGAAGGTCTTAGTGTAATAGATAGCTGGGATGACGGCGACAAGGATAGGAATCGTAAACGAAATTTTTTTAGCAGATCATTGGTTAATTATAAATAACAGAACCTAGAATGAGCTTGAGTTTTCGGTCAAGAAAAACATGGAACGAAGTATTGAAACTTCTTCCTGACCAGCTCATTGCTCTTCTGGTTTGCATCTTCAATGCGGCCATACTTCACTGCCACTTTCCAGCTCTTTGGAAAAGGGCTCAAGTGATAAGATTTGGTCATTTTGGTCAGATGAAACTATATTCAACAAGATGGTGACTCTCTTGTTTAAGCTCTCTTTGGAGTTTTTGTGGCAACTAAAATACCATGTTTTGAAGGATTTTTCATGCATTTTGTTGAAAACATTATACATCCCTTCGAAAGTAAATACAACATGTTTAATTTAAATTTTATTATTTTTAGATGTAAGCGATGAGGTTGCTTGATTCGATGTTGCAGGAAAGTGAATATAATGGTTTACTAAATCAAATTTATTTATTTATTATATTATGGAGTATGATTTGGAATTAACTGTGAATAGCCACTGGTAATAATAGAAACCAATGTCATTTGCGGTCATTTGAAAGTTAATTCCCTACTAAAATATACGTGTATACCATTTGCGTAACGGTAAATATATGTTCGCTTCTGACAGTTGCAAGATGACTCTATATAACTCATAATCTTTGAAATGGAAAAAATTGCGTAAAAAAATATTTTTAAAACTGTGTTGACTCAGTATGTTTAATAATTATTATTTTGTGTATTTTACAGAACTTAAATAAATATTAATGTATTTTATAATCATATATTTTTATCCCCCGTTATGCTCCATTAATATTTATTTCGCTCGAGTCTGTTAAGGGAGCGAGAGAGGCAAGTATTACATGAGAGAGTATGAGGCATTAGTCATATTCAGTATCGGCATAAACATAATATGTGACGTGTCGTGGTTTCTAAATAAACATGTGATAGTATTGTAGATTTATAGAAAAATAATCTTTATCGTATAGTCAGAGACGCGACGACACCGCGTAGGCTTATTGGTAACAATTAATTATAATAACTTTTATCGTAGCAAACTTTTCCAAAACGAACGAACCGAAATAAAATACTGAATTATCATTGCAACCGATTTTAAATGTATAACATAACTAAAAAGGACGGGTTTTATCACAAAAGGCGCGGTTTTAGGTAAGTATAACGCTTAAAACATGCTTTTAGTCGTATCACTTGGCGAGCACGGTCGTTGTAGTCCCTAAGTATAATAACATAACATACATAGCTATTACAAATACAGATATATTAGTATAGCAGTAGTTGTTGCAATTAATCAGATATCTTTAGCCTTTCAAAAACTAGCATTTTATCCACACTTACCCTATTTTCACTATTTTCTGGTCTAAGCCAAGCAGGGAGGTAATCAGCTGCTTCTATAAGCAAGAAGTCACCATCATTATCTTTTATTTGTACTATTAAATCTTCATAAAATGTTTACCACCATTTTATATAAGATTTATTTTCATTTCAGTGAGGATGTTCGTAGTTGGTGTTATGTTGGGTTCATTGCATCACTATTATTATGTAAAATTAGATAAAATATTACCTAAAACAGATTATACTACTATCACAAAGAATGGCTTAAATTCGAATTGTTCTATATATATATATATATATATATATATATATAGAGTTAAGAGAATTTTCTGTATTTGGGAAAGCACAATCTCTCAGGATAAATACATTACTTTAAAAGGAACACTGGTTATTATAAAATCAATAGCAAGCACATTAATAGAATAATTGTTTAACTTAAGAACTACCAGTCATATTTCAAAAATTCGTTATGTTTATGATAGATAGATAGATTGTTTATCATAGCTTTGAGTTGTTAACATCACACTACCACCAATAGCAGCAAAACTGTATTCGAGAGATTTCCGGCAGTTGCACTTGAGAGCCAGTTTCACCACTAGGCTTGGTGTGTCTACTGTCTTGCCCCACATTGTCACTTAACATCAGGTGAGATTGTGAGACCATTTTCCTTATATATATATCCTTATATATATATATATATATATCAGAATCAGTTTAGATCTAGGTGTATTTTATAATTTTGTTACACGAAATATTATTATTACTATTAATAAAACCTACGTAATCGGCACCTATTCAAATATACCTAAAACCAATTTATTTAAGTAAATTAATGTATAAAGTGGAACAGAGTTAGGTAACTTATTTAATACTAGCTGCTAGTGTGTTTGAGCACTAGATAGCAGAATAATTAGATGTTACCTAAGGACTGTCCGGGAAAATAAGTGAAAAGAATAGTGAAAGCGGTACAACCGTCTGTTATACGAGTTAGTAATTTAATAGCGTTCGATACAAAAATTATTTATGTATCGATTGACAGCTAGAATTGGTTGACGAAATGAATATTAACGCGAATGGAACCACGGGTAAAAGCTAGTAAAGCAATAACTTTCTATAATATACCTTACTTAAAATTTCCATAAATCCATTAAGTATATGTTCTATGTATACCAATCTGAAATAATATCTATGCATATGTAGATGATAATACTGTATATAATAAAAATTGAATAAATAACTACTCAGCATTTTTTTTTTGTCAAGAAATTATAAACATCAATTTAATTAATTGTTTTATTAATTTAAAAAACGTTATAAAATTCCCATAATTGGTCCTAGGTTCATTTTATATATGGATTTATTATAAATGCTTCATATTATATTATTCACTATTTTTTTTACACAGATTTTATTGATGTTCGCGCAAGCGCCGATCGTAATATGAAAGTAACGTATTTGATTTATAACAAGTCGATTTCAAAGAAGAGATCTCTTTACCTAATAATTGGGCTTTATACCTTGGTCTAAAGTTAGGTGATTCCTCAGGTGCAGTGAACTCAGCTGCACAGAGCAGACAGTACCTGCCCCCTGGAGTTTATTTTTTGTTTTTATAGTTCTTTACTTTATTACTGCAATAAAATACTTTATCTACTTATGATAATTATTGTTATCGTAATAATAAGCATTAAGTATATATTCAAATACATATTTAATTTATTTTACTTTAGAATTGAATATATTAATTAATATTACACACATATCAATATATAAAATAAATAATACTTTAAATAAATACACGCGCTTCCACTGAAACTTGTTCAGAACATCTTAAAAGATATTCTTTCGATCTTGACCATTTGTCCACTTTGGTTAATCATAGGAAAATGTACATTTAATTTAATAATTGCAGTGAAGAGTATTTTAGGTATTAAGGTTGAAGGCCATACAAATAATGCAACAGGTGCTTGGCGTTAAATATGCGACAAGCGTGCGTCACGGTACCGTTCGTAGATTTGTGGGGGTCTGCCGTATCAGACTGGTTAGGTAGGTAATGTCGGTTGGCGTAGCGATTGAAGCAGTTACCTCGCCGCAACGCCAATCTGAAGTACTCTGGCTTCGAATCCGGAATATACATAAATAATATATATTGTTGTTAAAATATATGCTTAAAGTTAACAATGATACTATTTTTAGCGTTATAAACATTCAAATTGCAATGAGATACATAAGAACAGAAATTAATTGAAGCGGTTGCCTTTAAGAGACGTTACAATCTGCGAACAAGTTTCCTCATGAAAATGCCTACCTGTTTTGCGAAATCTTTAAGGGGTATATATTTATCTATGTATAGATATCTACTAATATTATAAAGAGGAAACATTTGTATTTTTGTTTGTAACGCATAAGTCAGCTGGTAGGGAATAGTGGAACTCCTACAATATAATATGGCGTTTATCTCTCATATCTATATACCACTTTTGATTATTTTAACTTGAATGGTATTGGAGGTTAACGATTTCGTATAACAAACGTTATTTTTGTAAATACAAACTAAACTAAAAATTCATTCACATACTTTACTTTAACTTTGACATACTTTACACTATTTTTAGATTTATACGTTTAAACAGTTTATTTTATACACATATATCTTATTATACTTTATTCTTTTTTATATCTAAGTAAAATAAAATTATACATTAAAAAATTTAGAAGTTTATAACATTTTCTACTGGATTGTTTATCTCCAAGTGATGCTCATTGTTCTTGGATATTACTGTGCTTAACATCAAATACATAGAAATTTCTTTCTTATGCTAGAATTAAATAAAAATTAGACAAGAGTTATAGTTGATTAAAAAAAATTAAAACGTCTAAAAAAAATGATATTTATATAATGTCATAACATTTTTTTTTCGACTATAATATGATAATTAGATTAATCAACATTTTGTTGTCTCTAAAATTGTCAAAACAAAAACACAGTGTAATTAATATGTTAACGCTCTCAAACTTGTTACAAAGTATTGTAATTAATATCATAAAAGCAAACAATAACATACTTTTAATAAATATAAATTTAATAATTAAAATAATATGAAAATTTTATGAGTTGGAAAACGAAAAAACATAACCTTTCGGACCACCTTTTAGCAATGGATAAGCTGATACAATGGTGCTAGCAAGATTCTGGTAGTCAATTTTCATCGGCTGTCCATCAGTTATTTCCCATAAAAACGATCCCCGATGATAAATCAAATCTTTTTATGATGCTAGAACTCCCAAATCTTCAATTTTTGTTTCAAATCATAAGTTAAAGAAGGTAAAATTGCTGGCATCTTGATAGAACCTGGTCCAGTTTTAACTGTACTTATATTTTTTTTTGACTGATCAATTTTTTTTTTCGCTGTTTTTTTAACCTAACATACAGTTTTCTCACATGGAGTGAAGGTTCATAAATAGTATAATATGATATGTATTATAATTAAGAAGGAATAAGACGCATTTTTTATGTTTTATAGGTTTAGTGTTTCACCTCCCCTCACCCTCGTAGTGTATTTTATGTTTCAATTGGAACTAGTAATTGAAGGCTTATTACAATAAATTCTTTAAAAACAGTAAAAATTATTAAACTTATTTTTAAGTTATGGTAAATTAATTAAATATTTTATTTTCTTATTTATTGTGTGTAAATATATATATATCTAATAATTTATTATGATATACACTCACTTTTATTGCCTGTTAATGTATGATTTATATGTAATACACAAATGTATGAGAAACCATTTTAAACCCTTCTTCCGTTTTGGATAGGAGAGCCCTTGCCGTTGATTACTGGAAAGAAAGTATGAATGTTTGAAATATCTCTTACTAAGGACACATAAATGACTGCTTATTGTTCTGCCTTCAAACATGTATATAAATGTACGAATAATGTATATATTTATATACATGTATATCAATAACCATCAATATATGTATATAGTATATAGGCTGCTGTTCATGTAGGTTATCATAAAGCGAAATTATATTTGCATAAGAAAAATGTCATCTATAAAACATCACTTAAAAATAAAATAGACTAAAAAATATTTTTTTATTGTTAAAATTGTCGACTGTGCAAACCATAACAAATAAAATAGTTGATAGAATTATTTATTTTTAAAATATGTATCAATTTCAATGATTGATCACTATGGTGGCTACAGTTTCTATATTATTAACAGAGTTACAACACATAAAAATCAATCATTTATAGAGATAGGGTTTATCAGATAATTCCAAGTATGGCTTTAGGTATTTTCGAAGACACGCTTTGATAGCTACCACCCTCAAATTAGAAAAACAACTTATCACTTAAAAGTATGTCGCAGTTGAGAGCCAGGATTGTTTAAAAATTTCAAACATCAAACAGTTTAAGTAAAATAAAAAGTTATATTTCAGTGATTAAAGATTTTTATTTTGATAATTGAACCCTTTAACGACTATTTCTTCATTTCTAATCAAACGAAATATTAAATTTTGATTTTATGTTATTCGTTTTGAATTCTCTTTTTTGCCCGGTTCTAGGTACATTTCACTAAAAAATTACAATGAAAGAAAACATCGTGATGAAACCATGGAATGGTGGTAGGGCTTTTTCTATTGCCCGCCTAGCTAGCTAACTGGACTTTACGAGCAAAACTCGTTTGGTGGGTATGATCGTATGATCTCAAGATTATGCTTACCTCACTGAACATTGTATATAAAAGGAAAAGATGTACCAAAATAAGGTTTCGAGTATATATCTAAAGGTGTACAAAAAAGATTAAATAAAAGTTTGTCAAATAACTTTGAGTTGTGTTTCTACGGTGAGCAGAGTTTGCTAAGCTTATTGAGGTTTCTTACGTCTTTCTTTTTATCTATCTGTTTGAATGAAATAATAATCATTTTTAACATTCTGACATTTACATCAATAACTATTATGGTTTGCCACTCTTAAATTATTAAAAAAATACGATTTTATTTCAATTGTAAAATACAACTAATAATAATATATTCATTTAAATATCCTGAATTCTGAAGAGATTTGTACGAATAACATTACTGTTGTAGTATAAAGGCGTTTTGTAATTTTAGTAAAGGTTGTTTGTTAAAAAAAAACAATATTATACAAAACTTATGGATGAACGTCAGTAAAATAAATGTTAAAATTAACTAAGTGACTAAGGTTTACACCGTATATTATTATTAATAAATGTAATATTGATTAACAAATACAAGTAAATGAATTAATAGCGTCTGAGAGCAATTAAATGACACGCGGTGATAACTAATGAATTGTAGAAGCCTTCGATCTGAAAACAAGTTTCACTTGTATCGTGGTTTGATAGAACCATACTATTCTTTTATTATGGCATCTGCCTTGCCCGGCATAAAAATACGGCCCTTCAGACATTGCAGCATTTTTTCGTCTCGGAAAACGTCATCAAGTTTCGACAGCTCACTCTAAAGTTTCGGTAGAAAATGACAGGACAAGAAAAATTTCAAGAGCTTGAGCTTTGGGTGAAGAAAAACATTGTTAATTTTTTTTTTTACGGAATACGATCTACCGTATCACCTGATGGTAAGTGATCACGGCCGCCCGTGGACACCCACAATGTCGCCTGGCTATTCAAATTTTGCCGACCAAAAAATTAAAATATACATGAAATGAAAAACAAAAGAATATTTTCTTTTACCACAAATAGATCGGCGTAATTTCGATGACGCATAATAATATTTTGATCCCAATTTTTTTTTCGTCCATGTCGTCATGTCTAGCTTTCCTACTATTGGAGGTCGCGTGATGTTAATTAGGTTAAAGACATCCTCAATGATTGCTGTATGAAATTTTGAGGTTTAAGGAGTCCCTTGTCGACGTGCGTCAACACTCACTTTCACCACTGGACACACACCCCTCTACCCAGGAAACTAAACAAAAACATTTTGGCACACATTCTTCTTTGGTATTCCACTAGAAAATATGGATCTGTTAAAACTCCACCAGTTTGTTTTACATTACCTAACCAAAAAAACTGATACAATGCCTCTTACTTTTGTGATCTTGGGAGAACCCCAGGATTGTTCTAGAATCACATTTCTGCCCTTTGGACCCATTGTAACGGCGACTGCGTCCGCTAGGACTCTACTGGAAACTGGTTAGTTTTGTTTGTTTTTTCTTAATTCAGCCGTTATTGTATAGCACTTATGGGTGTCCATTTAATTTAGTTTAGGACAAAGTAATATTTATATAAATTTGATAATATAATTAAATTTCGTGTGCCTCTTCCGCTTTATAATATTAATATAGATAAATTAATAACAGCAACCTCACTATGTTTGTCCATATGCCTTTCGAGGTTCTACTGTATATATACTGTAACATGAAGGCGTCTAAAATTATATTACTATATTTTGCTACTGTTAAAATTCCTATAAATACTTACCTTCAAATGCTTCTTTGATTTTATTCGATTCATATTCTTGCAGCGCGTCTAAAAGGATTTTTCTTTCTTCGTCATTTAGAAAAGTCCATTTATTTATAGTAACATCTTATTTTTTTGGGCTCAGAGTAATAAAAGAAACTCATAAAAATCAAAACATTCACTAGCATATATCATTAATTTTAAATAAATTATCAAATTCGTGACGTGTTTGTTAAGTTTCATTGGTTATTTATAGCTACAAATACAAACTGAATCCACATAATACGTGTTTCAAATATCAAACAAACGATAAATTATTTATTTAGAAGCTTAAAAGCAATTTACGAAAACATAAAAAAGATATTTACCGAAATATATCTCTTAGGTTTTTGCTAGTAAGTCTAAAATCTACCCATTAAGACTTTTGATTCTGTCTATTCTGTGATTCGGTCTCGTAATCGGTTTTATATTTATTACTTTTATCAACATACCTACATTTTCCTTAAAATAGTCGCAATATTTTTATTGCATTTTCTTATAACAAGCATGTTTTGAAGTAAAGCAAAAAATGAACGACAATATTAAATATGATTATGAAAAGAGGTTTGAATAAATAATATACATATTTAAAAAAATATGATGACAGTGACAACGACCCGAGACACACTGAGGCAGACTGACGGGTTGGTTAGTTCGTTGCGCTAAACAAAAAGCTAAGATATTCTAGTTCCAAATGATGCATCTGAAAAATGTTTTACTTTTTGGGTGAACAAAAATCATGGAACTCGCGCTGTTGTCACCGAACGCTTTCCATTTATTAGAGAGTGTATGCAGATTGTTAATTACGAGCTTGACATATATGAACGCATGGTATTTAAAATAGATTTTAATAAATTTGTGTTAAGAATGCTTTAATATTTTTTAATAAATATGATTTAATAATAGCGTTAATACGAAAAACTTTAATTTTATTTTTAAAATAAAAAACATATGCATATCGAAATTCTTGCCAATTATACATTGATTGGCACTAATAAAGTTTAAAAATGGTAATATTAATTTACTCAGGTTGCTAGATACCTTTGAATTTTCGTCAGTGTTAAGAGATTGTTGTACTAACAATATTCGGATATAATGTTGCCCTATGAGATAGATAGTCACAAGCATACAATAAGGATGCTCATATTGCATGCTACAGAGAATAATTGATTATACTTACAATTTACAAATACTATATATTACTCAGAATACTTTGGTAGTATAATAAACTAAACAAGAGTGTGTTTTAATACATACGGGTCAATCATTGATTGTGCAAGAATGCACAGGAGATTGTGACCAAAACGCTTAATCTATACTGCATAAAATCAGATGAGTGGTTTTCCGATATAATCTTGGAAGAATATCGTGACATTGGATATGTGAATGGTTATAACTATGCTAACCTTTACGATATCTAGTCCAAATGTTCACGAAAACTCATTATTTTTTTTATTTATATTGATTTCTTCAAATATGATCGGGGTTTTTTCCAACAATCAACAACAAAATACAATTGAACGTAACTCTGATGTCATTTAAAATGTTATTTAATTATTTATTTTTTTTATAATCTGTCTCCTCTCACCCATGTAAAATTTTGTCAAGTGCGAACGTATGTTATGAACGACCCCCCCCCCCCTCGGGGCTGGGTGCCCTCAGAACTCGACTAAAAAAGCCCGGCGAAGCTGTAAAAGCCTTTTAGGCTAACAGCACAATATGTCCATACAATAAAAAATCTAATGAAAAAAGTTTTAGTTTTTATCTGATTGATCTAATTTTTAGAGCAACTTCTGAAAATTTTAAATCTCCTAAAACCTACAGCCTATTGTAAATAATTTAAAGAATAACCAAACTGTCCCTAGAGTTTCTTTGCTTGCGACGGTAACTTTGACACGGGTTCGTCTAAACAAGACGCGAACAGTTCCAATGATTCTTTTTCTCTGAAGCTGTTTTCTATCTGTTGACAACAATAACATTATTAAACCTCAGCAAATGTCTGATATATAACCACAAAACATGATTGAATTATTATGTATATATAGCATATAATAAGTTTGTAAAAGACATCAGCAATTGTTTAGTGTACCAGCTTGTAATAACAACGTGTCAAAGAATAATCCGACTTATTGAATGTGTAGGGGCTACAATGAAAGCCATGTTCAACACGATATATTCTTCAATCGCTTAGTAAAATTCAAAAGTTTAATTACATAACTGGTTGACGCTAAATTCAGAAAAGAAAAAATAAATAAACCAGTACGTTTCCTTAAGTACCTATCCTTAAGCTTCAATTATGTTTCGTAAAGATGTTTGTAATAATAACACATTATCAAAATAATATATAAGAACATGAATTAAAGTTAAAGCTGTTTATAATGTTTTTAAACCATATTATTATATCATAGAAGTTTTTTTGCTTACTTGTAACTAGAGAAACTAAGAATTATTATCTATCGTACACCTGGTCTCTGGTAACGCGTGAGTTTGAAGTGTTACCGCGGTGCATTACAGTGGGTAGTGTATAGTGTTATATTATTTATATTATATTATACTATTATTTATATTATTATATACAATACTTTACTTGAACTATTATTTATTTTGTTTTATTTGCTAAACAAGTGGAATATGTACGCTTAAACTTATAACGAATATTATTAGTGGCACTGATAAAACTTCTAAAAAAAATACATTATAAAATGTACGTACGTAATGCGAAACGTTAATGTATAGTTTTTTTTTTTATAAATTATGCAGTGTATAAGGCACAAAATATTGACCTAAAAATCCGAGATGATTCTTTACTTTTATTATGCGAGTACGGCGATATTAAAAATGTTTACAAACTAAATTTTAATGGCCGACATTTATTATGCTATTTCATAAAGAATTCATTTACTGGGTCTCTTATTGCGATTATCACCATAATAAAGTTCAGATGTTATTTTTCTTCATTAACTATTGTAAATTTTTTGGAAAGAAACACGGCTGAAGAATTATATAATTATTTAGCAACATTTAGAAAAAAGTACTGTTCCCAGACATGGAGAAAAATAAATTAGTTGGGGTAGAAGTTGGAGGCATAGCTAGTATTAGTATTGATGAGTTCAGCGTATTTATAAACTGTTTTTATTGATATATTTTATAAACTTGCATTATGATTTCCACTAAACTATGAATAGTCCTCATATAGTTTAAATTCTCATTTTTTTGTATATAATTACTTATTTATATTCATAAAAATTATTGTATAATTTGAGTATTCGTATATAATGGAACGTATAATTTCTGAGTAGAATCGTATATATAATTAAGAAATTCTAATTAGGACCTAATAACCCTCTACAAAATTATAATAAAATATCACTTGGAAATAAAATAAAACATGTAATTTTTATTCATTTATATATTGCGCGAAATAATATAATTTATAAACAATTGAAGCGATGATAGCTCAGTGGTAGTGTGTAGGAACGCCGCGTCATTGGACGTGTGTTCGAATCCAACCACCTACAGGGCCTATATACATTATAATACAGTCAGTAGTGAAACTTTCTGAGAAATTATTTTGTTTTATATATAAAACAAACTCCAATTAGCTTTTTCTAGTTGATTATAACCAACGAATTGCTGAGTGTTTACCATTTACACTATAAATATAAAATATTTCTATAAAGTTATTTTTAATGGTACCAAAAATAGTATCTGAGTAGCTTTAATTGAAAATAGATTTTATAACATATTATACACAACAATACTATATCCTTATGTCTGGATATGTAAGACTTATAATATTTAGAAAATAGTGTTTTTGTATATAAAAAAAATATGAAGCATTTATAATAAATCCATATATAAAATGAACCTAGGACCAATTATGGGAATTTTATTTAAATTCGCTATTCAATATACCCACACATATACAAACTGAATAATAATAATAATAATACAACAAAAGAAAAAAGAGACATTCAGTTTCTCAAACAAAATGCGTGACCACAAAATAAAATACATGAAAGAAAGCAACGGGTCGCGAAATATTTCTCCATACTAAAGGGGTCGTGTCATGAGAAAGGTTGAAAAACACTGTATTAGAGACTACCATGTTTTTTTAGTAACGTTGTGTTTAAAACTCAATTATCCAAAATAGAGACATGGAAACAGTAAATAAATTTCCAACATAATAGGTGTTTGCCGTAGCTAACACAGCGGGTTAATAACATCACAATCGCTATTAATATAATAACTACAATACCGAGTCCTTACTCTAGTCTTTTCAAATATATTTTATAGCTTTATAAACGTGGAATGATATGCGCTGGTGTTTGACATAATAATATACTTTTTGAGGCACACATTATTGAGGACAGGCAAATTTTAAATTCAAGATTAACGAATAATGTTAACTAACACCTGTGGAAACAATAAAATACCAATTTTCAGTTTATTTTTTAGTACAATGTTTGCCTCGATAATAACGGCTTATTTACCCGAACTGACTCACGCTGTTTTTTTGAAGTACCTTGACTGCTTCAGCGGGAGCTTTTCTGAGACGACATACATCCGATATGCCAACTAACGCAAGGGTATTAATGGCGCTGGATAAAGCATTGAGCTGTTCGAAGATTGTATAAATTTATTTTTCTATAAACTGTATCCAAACCAGACTAGAAGGGAGCAGATTATTTTTTTGCAATTATAGAGGTTTTATCGAGGTTCTACTGTAATACATGTTCTAGTACTTTATCAAACCCGTGAAAAAAATATTGAACATTACAAAATTATATTTAATTTCTATTTGATAACTTTATTTATTGCCTCAATAATTATCAACCCATTTAATTAATTAGTGACGTTCCCGTATTTTCCCATCTAAGTATCTCCGCCTGACACTATATGTTAGCGACGCATAAAGACTATAACGAGTTATACGAAAATAGAAATGGCGTCCGGAATAATAGTTCCGCACAGGTGGCGCTGTTAGCGACGCATAACAAGTTAATACGAGAATAGAAATGGCGTCCGGAATAATAGTTCCGCACAGGTGGCGCTGATGGTAAATAGGACGCACGCGTTACATGAAGCCGAGATGCGTCAAGTGCCTGGGAGATCACTCCACTAAGGAGTGTCTTCGCATGCCGGAGACCATCGAACCACCCAGCTGCGTCCTGTGCGGTAAGGCCGGACACCCCGCGAACTATCGCGGGTGTGAACGCGCCCCACGGACAAGGCGCACGCGCACACATGTCCCGCGCCACGCGCCTTCAGCGCGTGTCGTGGCACCAGGCCCCGCCCCACCGCCACTTACGTCGGACCAGGCTTTCCCGAGCCTGCCAGGATCCACGCGCGTCGCTCCCGCGCAGCCAACCACTAAAGCCCCACCCACGGCATGGGCCCCCAAGCCCAAGCCACAAGCCCCGAAGGCGCCTTCAACCTCAAACGATTTTCAAGGCCTGACCTGGATAGCAGGCCTTCTACAAAGCTTCGACGTCGATGACATCATCGCCTTCGATCTTATGATCAGCTCTGCCGACGGAATCGACCGCCTAAAGGCCGTAGCCGCCTACCCGGACCTAGCTCGCGCCGTGCAAAAGCTCGTCCGAGCTTCTCCGTAATCAGCATCCGCCGTCTCTTCAAACCATTCGTGTCCGCGTACACGCCCGCGTAACCGCAGATCTCGCCGCCGAGACCTAACGGTTATTTTCACTCCCGCACACTCGCCGCGGCCTCTCCCTGCAGACGCTCGAGCCTAGGTCCGATCCTCCGGAAAGGAGCCCTCGAGCGACTCTGCTCGCGCGATACAGTGACACTCTACAACACTGAGAGTACAACATCACACTGCATACCACCCGTGCTCACCCACACGCTAAGTACACGGTTCTGTAAGGGACCAAAAACCTGTGGCCCTGCCAGTTGTTTGCCTTTTTAATTTAATAATGGTTCCTCTGTTCACAGTCAGATTCATACAGTTCATGGGCGTTTTAATGCGAAGACTACGTCCATCCAACACCGATAACTCAATCTTAAAACAGTACAGTACAATCCACTCCACCGACTTCCTTGCCTCTCTTAACAATTAGTATTTTTAACATTTCACAAATTAGTAATTTATCTAAAGGTCTACTCCAGTAGGCCAGCTCTTATTATTTTATATATTATTTTCTCTTCCGGCAGCAGTCCATGCCAAGGGCCAGCCACAACGGCACCCTTGTGCCCGCTGCCTCGGGGCTGAGTGCCCTCAGCATTTGCCCCAAAAAGTCCTGCCAAGCTGTAAAAGCCCCTCCGGCTAACAGCGTATGTCCAGTCGAAAAAAAAAAAAAAAAAAAAAAAAAAAAAAAAACCGTAGGAGAGCCCCTGAGACGCTAGACGAGTTCTCGTTCGAGTATTAACTTGTACCGGACGAATAAACAGTGTTTTTGTGTTAGCATAAGTATCGAGACTGACTACGCGTTATATAAATATAAATATTGAAAATATAAGTATTAAGAATATGAGTATGGAGATCGAGTATTGAGATTATTGAGAATATTGAGATTATTGAGATTATTGAGAATTATTAACATTGAGTTTATGGATATATTGAGAATTAATAATATTGAGATTGCTAGTATTGAGAGTTAATAATATTGAGATTGCTAGTATTGAGAATTAATAATATTGAGATTGCTAGTATTGAGAATTAATAATATTGAGATTAATAATATTGGGAATTATTAATATTGAGATATATTAATAAATGAGAAAATAAAGAATGTTATGTAAAAGTCATAAGGCGTACGTTATAATCGACGTCTACCGTTGGGGACGCACACATTCATTTGCCAAGGATTCGTGGGAGTTCGGGTAATGATTGTGCCGAGTAGGTTTTTTGCGTCTCCTTCGCGTATTTTATGTATATTTATATTGAAATTGATGTTTGCGTGTTTAGTTTATAGATATGTTTAAGATTATCGTGCATGTTAGTTTTAAAATAGATAATTTACCGAGCAATACTTACCTAAATATTAGACCGGAAAATATGTATAGAGAATTGAGGGATTTCACACGACAAGTGTGAAATCCAACAATAGAGACATCGCGTTGCTTGTATTTGATATAGAAACCCGAAATATGGGAATATGTAAATTTATAGAGTAAGAACGTGATAGAGAAAAATTGAAATAGAGAAAGTTTAGCGTAAGTATTGCTCGATCTCGAGTATTATGAGTGTATCCTAGGATAAGTGATATTTATAAGATAGAGTGTAACCTAGGGTATAAGACTGTATATAGATATTAAGGATATTATATGAAATAAAATAAATATAGCGCAGAAACCGAGCCAACGGTAGTGAAAATAGAAACAAATAGAAATTAGAAAGCGTCGCGATCGAGTGGCTCTCTGTAAAGTCACGCATCGGCATGGGTAACCTCCGAAGGGGCGTTACCTAATCATGTTCCACGATTGAGTCACCGATCGCCCATTGGCTACAACAAGAAGAGCAACTACCTGAAGAATATCGACCGTTGGCTCGGGTTCACGTTTTATTGAGAAGAATACCGAGTGTTATTACGTCATACGTCTCGACCGGTTCACGCATTATTGCATCCTTGCGGCCCCTTACGGCAAACTGACATCTTCCTGCTGCCACCGAGGCGGGTATCCGGCATCCTCGTTTATAACAAACGAGGACTTTACGCCCGTCCAAAACGGGGATACACAACGTCGCACTTTGACCAGGGGGCGGTGGTCCATCACCGCTAGACGTACCGTGCCCCAACACTATACTTACGTAATCAATAAAATCATAATTATAAAAAGTATATTAGACAAAAATTTTAAGTAAATCAATCAGCTTTGCTTGAACACATCGTTCTGGGCATTTTTTCTCTCAAATTTACAAATAATTCGCGCATTGAGAAATCATTTAGGAATTTTTGAATTATTCGTCAATTTTTCAGATAACTTTTAAACGTTCAAACGTGGGATGCGTAATATCAGAATGTTTATGAGTTAAAATAAGAATCACAATACTTACAACAGATCACGATGTTGTTGCCAAAACTTTTCAATGTCCAATGGGTTTAATAATATCTCAAAATATGTTCCTTACTTGGGCGGTCCTCATTTAAATATGACACGGCGTTATATATAAAACTAATCGAAATTATTTATTTTAGGATTTAAGCAGGTGAGATTATGGCGATAACGTGAAACCTATAAACTATAAAAAAATGAAATTGCCGTCGAAACACTATTAGAAACTTATCATACTACTGAACTAAACATAAATAAGAAAAGACTGCACGATTGCCTTAGCGGTTTCGAGTTGCGTACGTCAGTGCAAATACCTTCCCTTTTTGTTTGCAGTATTCTGGCCTTGTACTGTCACTGAAAATGCTCAATAGTGGTAGCTAGCCAGGCGGGCATTAGAAAAAGCTCTACCGCTAGCTTCGGTTTACATACGCCGAAGGCTGGTTGCCATTAATTACCATTTTGAAGTCGGTTTTCCAATCTTCTGAGATTTACTTCATGACATTTGCCATGAAAACCATTTTTATACAAATGAGACGTGTTTATACAGATTTGACCACGTTCTTACTCCATTTTAAGAGACAGACCTGTATGAAAAAAGTTTTATTGATCTTCTTTCTTGGATAATCCTAGCCGGCAGCTTGGGGGTGAACGAGTTAAACGTTAATAGATAAAGTTATTTTCGCATTAAAATTATTTAACGTTTATAAGTTAATTAAAAAATTTCAACATTTAATTTTTTTATCTTAATAGATATTGCTATCTTAAATAGTTACAAAAAAACATGTTTATATATTGCTGTAAATTATAATTTATAAATGTATAAATTTATTACATTAATTAAAATATTTTTTTTTACATTAATAAAAATTCTTTATGGTATACATTATTTGCAGTCCATAATGTGTACAAAGTATTATAACAATATCTACAAATAAAACAAAATGCAATATTCGAAATTAAATTTCTTAGTAATATTAATTGGTAAATACTTTTTAGAAATGATATATCGATTAGAAAAACAGAGAAATAAATGGAAGAAAGCTTAGCTTGATTATATGATATTTACGTATTTTATTTTATTTGTAAGTAATATTAAAGCTTATAAATCTTATTAAAGTGTTATAACATGCTCATATATTTGGATTAAGCCTTATTTCTTTGTTTAGTGGGTAAAACATTCATATTCATTCTTATAACAGATAACATTTATAAGCAAAATTTTAATATCTAAAAGCTGTTAAATATATTGTTTTGATTTTTTTATATAACACAATAAAGATGCATATAAAAACATACTGTAAATTGAATTTTTATAATATACCCAACGTTTGATAACCTCATGTTAAAGGACAATATGGCGTAATGTGAAGCCTAGCAGAGGGACTGGTTCCCAAGTGCAACTGCAGAGGTATCACTTTGATCTTGACTCAGGTTTCTTCAATTTCTTACCGTTTAAACGTAACGATGAATAAGCCATAATTTCTATTTTGAAAATCTGCCTACAATTATTTGACAAGTGACATTATAGGTTATATAGAGATGTCAGTGTTGTTCGGTGTTATAGAAACATCGATATTCATGAACTTTTTATATTAGATTCTCTATAAACGTATACAAATATTATTAGTAGAAAATTCTAAAGTTAACTTTTTTACACGTAATTATTGTAAAATAGAACGATATAAATTTTCTTTATATGTTTCTTGTCTTGAAAACACCAAAATATACTGACTTTATTAAAGGTTGATTTTTATTATATATTGGTTCTTACTTTGTTTAACGTTAGAACCTATGCGTTTTCGTTAAAATAGTTATGTAGGTTATTTATACAAAGTTTAGTATAAATTGCATATTGTTTGAGTTATTACACGTTAATCTCTTTTTGTAACTGTGCTAATGATTCGTATTGTTCAAGCTCATTATTACAATTAACAAGTAGGTAAAGTATTCCAGGGTCCAAACAAAATGGTGTCCTCTATGTTAGAATTTTTCAAGAAGTTTTTATGACATATGGTGTAATATTTGGAAACTACATCACTTGAACTCAATAACTAAACTGTATTATGCTAAATGCCATCTATGTTAAACATTTTAGATTCCAATTTATATGCGCTTTAAAATGGTTTTTATTTTTTCCATTTTTCGAGTATTGTCTTCTTATTGTATGTATATACATATATATAAGAAGGAGACGAAAATAAAACATATCACAAAAATGATTAGAAAACGATAGAGAAAAAACATATTATCTTTATTAAACAATACTGGTATTTATATGTTTTTCAGATGTTCTTTATTTTTTTTATTTTTCGAAATTGTCTTCTTCTTGTATGTATATACATACAAGAAGAAGGAAACGAAAATAAAACATATCACAAAGATGCTTAGAAAACAATAAAAGACAAACATATAATTTTATAATAACAAAACAGAAAATCTATATGCATTTTTAGATGTTTTTTATTTTCTTCATTTTTTGAGATTTTGCACTTGTAAAATAATATATATATACACATATATCAAGAAAAAAAAACTATTTTTAACACTCATGATATTTATGATTTCGTGTTCATTTAGCCACGTGTAAACATTTTAATTGATGACGTGCGGAAGACAATAAGACTGATAGAGATCAACATTTGAATACTGGTTTCGTACTTAGTATTTATTCATAGATCAGATACTTTTTGACACGTAAGAATGGAAATAATACCTCATATTGGTTAATGAAGGACACTTGATACTTTTATGTTACAGTGAACGCTTGACCAAACGTTCACCTACAAACTATCAAAATTCCCAAGAAAAAATCAAGATCAACAGATTTAGTGTAATTAGTATTTATTCACACAATTTCATGTTAAAATAATTGCTTTTACTGCAAATTTTCAAGTTAACTTCATAAAATCTACATTAGAAAGTAGCATAACCGATTGGAATGAATTAAAAAGTAATGTAATCTCTAAACCAGCTAATATTAATAATGTAAATATCAATGGAGTTTAAAGAGCTTATTTTATAAAACAAACCGATTCTTAAAATGTTATATTTTAATAATCATTTTAACGTACATCATCGTCATCTTCTTGTCCTGTTCTCAAACAACTTGAGCTCGGCGCAGAACGTTTTATTATTCCGCCGCCATCTTTTTATTTCCTTCCTTTTCTTTTATATCATTCCTCACCAACTGCATCCATCTTTTCCTTGGCTTTCGTCTAACTTTCCATCCTTTAACAGTCACGTCCGTTACTTTTCCCCCCAAATGTGTGTTTCCTCTTTTCTCATGACATGCCCGAACTGGCGAGCATTAGAAAACGCCCTACCACCATGTTATGGTTTCCTCACGATATATTACTTCATATATTATTCAAATCAATGGTATTCTGATATAATACTCTATTGTTCGACGGTAATTCTATATAACGGGGTCAGAGAACGTTATCTTTCAAAGTAACATCCAAAGAAGTCTTCCCTGATGTTAAGTGATGATTTGGCCGAAGATGGTGGACACTCTAAGCCTAGTGGAGGGACTAGCTCTCAAGTGTAACTGCCGAAATACACCTATAGGTATTTGGAGGTAGATAGCGAGCGTTAGAATAATCCCTAACACCACGCTATAATTTCATCACGATGTGTTTCTTTCACCGAAAGCTCAAGCTCTTTCTAGGTGGATTCGAACTTACATCCCTTAATGTGGTGTCCGTACACACTACCAAGTTATCATCGCTTCACCTTGTCACTTAAATATTGTCAAAAATTCTGTATATTTCAATTGATAAATTCTTAATTGGAAAATGTGAATGATAAACGGAAGGAAAGAGCGAACGACGCGATGTCAATGTCATATATCGTACGAAATACTCAGAAAGACTCGATGTGATAAAAATTAAGTGAAAACTCCTCTATAAGATATAAGTAAATTCATTGAGAAGCATAAGCATACTTTCTAGGTTTTTGACAAATATTATAGGTTTATTTACATTTAAGAATACTAGAAATGTATCATAGTAAATATTTTTTTTACACGATTTGATTATTAATAATTATACTTTCTAATTGAGCAATAATCACAGTTAATTTTCTTTTACATAAATAAATATTGTTAGAAATTTTAACATATTATTATACAACGCATATATTTTTTTAGGTTTCTTAAGAACTCACTATTTCTTGCCCTTTCATAAAAAAAAAGTTGCGTGCGTACAAAGTACACATGTCAGAAGTGAAACTTCTTTGGCGAACTAATTTATAAATCTTGTTCGCTCTGTCTCACTTTTTCTCTCAATCTTTCTCACTCGCTTGCTCCCTACTCTCACTCCACGGCTAGTTGCTCATGCTACGTTCGCCCTGTCTTACTCTCTCTCAATCGGTCTCGATCACTCTCTCTCTCTTTTCCGACACTTCCGTTGCATACCGGCGTGACGTTTCATCTGTAAAAATTTTACCCTCATGCGCCTAAAGAAGTTTCACTTCAAAAAAACTGTCTTCTGTGCGATTTTGTTTTCAAAAAACATTTATTTATAATTAAAAACAAACTTGCCAAATATTATTCGACATATAATATGTAATTAAATTAATTGAAAATAAATTGTATACTTTATAATAATTTATATTATTGATAAAATAATTTAAAAAGAGTGCTGGCTGAAGCAACAAGTAATAATAAATACGCTTGAAAGGGAGTTAGTTTTTTAAACTTTCACGCGTAAACCGCTGAAAGCCATCATAGCTTCTAAATAATAATAGGTAAAATTTTTTTTTTTTTTTTTTAAATAATGTCTCAAAATGGAAAACGCCTTAAAATCTACTCTGTTCTTGTAGAAAAAAAAAATAGTGGATATTATAATATGAAGCATTTATAATAAATCCATATATAAAGTAAACCTAGGACCAATTATGGGAATTTCCTACACGAACGAAGTCGAAGGTACAGCTAAATATATAATTTGTATGAATTGTGTTTTGTAGAGGACAACTTTCGTACATAGCCAGGCGGGCATCAGAAAAAGCCCTACGACCATATTATGGTTTTCTAACGATATTATCCTTCACCGAAAGCTCAAGCTCATTGTAGATGCTTGGATTCGAACTCACGTTGCCTGATGCACAGTCGTACACACTATCACTAAGCTATCATCGCTTCAAAGTAGCTTCAAATAGATTTGAAAAGTTTTGTGTTTTTACCTATTTATACAACGATAATAATCACTAAATATGATTATAAAAGAGTTTACTCTGTCTATACTATCGTCTGCTGAAAAGTTATTAGGATTCTATCATAACCCGACGAAATCTCCTAAGATGAAAGATTTAGGTGACATTTATGGTCCAGGAATTGAAGCTCGTGTCGCAAAGGCAATGAGACTCCAGACAGAAGTGAATACTAAAACGTTAGGAAAAACAGTGATCTAACAAATAGCTAAAGGTAATAGCTGTATATATAGATTTATTTTATTTTGACCAATTATAAAAGGTAATATACGAACCTCGAGTTTAGAAGTACACAAAACCAGTAATCCGTAGAGCGATCCTAGGCCGATGCGTCCATTGGTCTGTTTAAATGCGTACACTTCCTTCTCTATAACTGGGAAACCGTGAGCAGCTCCGTTCAGTGTCACCTGAATAAAGAAAGTGCTGTTGCAGTTTTTGGTATATAATATATTGCCTTATAAATGAATAAAATAGTATTCAAACTTCAATGTTTGCAGCCAAAATAAGAGATGAGATTATGGCCATAACGCTAAACCTTAACTATAAAAAAAAAAAATATATCACAAAAACAAAAAAAAAATATCACAAAAACAAGTGTAGAAAAAAAATGGAATTGTACGTACCTCTTCACGCCTCTTTTGGAGCACCCAATATCATAGGAAGGAGGGAACACGTTGACAGGAAGACGGTTCCACAATTTCACGGTGCGATCATCTAATCTATGTTTTTTGAGTTTTCTAATACTTTGTAAGTTTGTTCGGAAATAAATCTAATATTATAAAGAAAATTTTCCCCTCCCTAGACGGTGTAAGATAACAGATATAAATCTCTTAACACCCTCACTTAAGTAAGAAAGTGTTATTTAGCATGATTATAAATAGACCAAAGCCTGTTTTTATTAAATAGGGGACAAACGAGCAAGCATGTCACCAAACTATTGTAAAAAAAAAAACACAACAAACATTATTTAAAACAAATGTACCCGAAAAAAGAAAGTAAAGAAGTATTTAGCTAATATGAGTGATTACGATTCAGTAGGAGATAATTGTTATGTCATAGTTGTATATAATAACAGTGTTGATAAAATAACAGTTTATGTGCATTCAATAAATAAAGTGTTGTATTATGTTAACTTTTTCACTATTTATCATTAATAGTTCATGAGACACACACACGGGCGGCTCTTGGCTTTCGCGACTAGATTACTGGAAGCCGGAGCAATTTTCATAATTGTAATAAACTTATTTTCTTGCAGGATTGCGTGTGAAAAACAGTGAAAATGTCTGAGAAAATGTTAACGTTAGGTCAACGTGTGATGGTAATGGGAAGAATTTACTTTTTGAGTCCAAAAATGCCGGAATCAACTCTCGGAACTCTGAGAAACATTTTCATTCTTAATATTTTTTTTATGTGTTTATATATATATATGGGTATCCAATATGTCTAACGTCTTGTTCTGCTTGTGCCATATTTGGGGTTTATTGGATCTTTTATTCAGTGTTGCAAGCCTATTACTACTTCACACTTAAGGCGATTACCTTAAAATATTTACAATTAAAAATAGTTATATGCTTTCACGTTATTTTGTACTAGAACAGTTCTGGTTGGAAATTACCTTTGTTATATTTCTCTTCTCACACTGTACCTTTTTGTTTTATTTTAGCATTGTAATAACAATTTGCCATTCTGTCTTATATCTTTAAAGGTCATAATTATTAGTGTATTTGCATATTTTTGGCACGAGGATACAGCTGAAAAGCTCTGCTTTATTTAATTAACAATATATTCTTGAAAAAATTATTAACAATAATTTAGTATTATTATGTTCCCAATAATCATGAAATTAAAATTATCTGATGGTACAATTATGGCCTTATTAAATATTTCTTCGTAAACAATGACACGTACAAAAATTATGGCTTTAGTAAAGTTTACCTTTTGAAATACGTTTGCGACATGGAATATGTTTTATTAGTGATTTGTAGATGGCATAGATATACAAGTAACTAAGTAGGCATTCATTTTGGTGGTTTAAATACGTTTATTTCATTAGTTACAATGTACATGCTGCAAAGCGCGTTCAAACAAAAATACTTTTCCACTTTATACTATTAATACACATATACATTTTAAAATTTAAATAGCTTACGTATAAGTTAACAGTTTTATAATTTTTCGATCATCCTATTTGGGCCTAAAATTTGATATTGCAGCGAAGACATTCAATTCATTGAAGTTATAAACAAGTTTCATTGGATAACCAAAAGAAATGAAAAACACATGCTCATTGTAGGTGGATTCGAACTCGCGTCCCTTGATGCGGCGTCCACAGCATGCCTTTTTGTTTGCTTAATATTATCAGCGACATTTTTTAATCTTCGTAAAAGTAAAGCTCGGGACACCAACGACTTTGTTAACATTTTATAAAATTAAGTTAATTTGTATTTTTACGAATTTGAGCAATAAAGGGTGCCCAGTTTTTCACGATTTCAGCATTTTAGGATGGAAAATATAAAATACCAAATTCCGACAGTTATCCTTTAATAATGATTTCATTTCTTCCCTTAATTACAATATTACTCCATGATTAATACAATTCTTAATTATAGGTTATTATGAAACATCTTACTTTATTGTAGGGCTATAAACTGGCGGTATTGCTTTTGATGGTGACTAAGAACTTTATAACAAGTTTATCTGCGAATCTTATACGTTCGTTGGAGGCTGAAACGAAACTCAAGGAACAGGTAATTTAAATATTTACTTTTATTGAATAAATTGTAGTAAAATATTTCGATATTAAAAATTTTCCACAAAGATTTTCTAATGAAAATAAGAAACATCTATTATAGCATTATTAGAATTTCATCCCCAAAGTGTGTAAAATACATAGGTGATGGAATTTTTCAATTACAAGAATACTATTTTTTCTAGATAGTATTATAAAAATCGTTTTGATAAAATATTTCGGCGGACGTCGGGTTGTCTGTATGTGCGGATGATGTATGTGGTCACGATAAGCCCATGGGTTTGATATTATGTTCATTTTCAGTAACAATAAATTTTGAAGTCTCAGAATAGAAACTAAATGGTATTAACATTTTATATGACGTGATAAAGATACTACACACACATAAATAATACATTGGGTAATATATGGGTCAAGAGTCCACTCCACAGATCGTTTCTACTATCCTAGAATTGTAAGGGAAGCGATCGAAATCTAATTTATCACACTTCTTATGTCATCTCTTATTAAGGTGTATTACACTAAGGTTGTTTGGAAATATCTGTATTAACTCTATAATCCTTAATTGGATGATATTTCTGTTGGTTAATTTAATATTAGCTGTAGAGCCAGTTCCTTCACAGGTTTAGCGTGTCTACCAACTTGGGTCGTATCGTTACTTAAGATCAGATGTGATTATGGCCTAAAATGGTCGGCTATGTAACGCTCGTTCGGGTAAAGTCGGCTCGAATTGATTTAAGGAGCGAGAGAGGGTCAACGCTACTGCTATATTCGGTCGGCAAGCGTATCGTGAAGAGCATGACGTGAATTGTGGTTTATATCATTATACTTGTATTTTATATTATGTCAATAAAAGTGTGGTTTTAAAAATGAATATGCATATATATTACTATTTATATTTTATATTTTTTCTCATATCATATTGTTTTACTAAATGTATATATAAACTAGTTGGTAGATACGCTAAACCTGTGGAGGAACTGGCTCTCAAGTGCAGCTGCCGGACACACCTATTGGTATTTGGCGGCAGGTTTACAACTTGAGGGTGGTAGCTACTGTACACGTATCGCACAAGATTAGGAAATATTACAAATTTAAGTTGTAATAAGAAAATAAACTAAGAAAATTACATTTACATTACATGCATAAAATTATTAAACACAAATATTAAAGTCAAAGAATTAAGTCTAAAAATCTGATATAATACGAAAATAATAACGCATTTCGACCAGGTAAATGAAAAAATATGCATGAATTTTGACGCATCGTCATACGCAAGCGACTGTGCGACTCTGCTATCACGTAATTCATGCTTAATTTAATGTAATTTGTATATATATATACATAATAACTAGTCCGTGTTTAATTTCTCAAATAAAACTATATAAATAAAAATAATAAAATTTTTCAAATCGTCACAATAAATTTCAAAAATGTTGTGGATTTCAACAAAATTACCAATTTAGTCTTATATGTAGTACAAGTATGTTTTTTTAAATTATTTTTTACGTACTCGAACGCAAAATCAAGAGAATAAACTTAAGGAAATCATTAAATAGTAATTAAATAAAAAATAGACATAGAGTAATACATATATTCCCCAAAGGTCTTTGATAATCAAACTGTTTTGAACTTTACCGTTCTATTCACGATCCCACAGTATTTCTTTAAATTTATGTAATAAACTTATGTAGATCGACAGTTAAAATAATGTGAAAATTTTGGTCGAACTTAAAATTTAAAGTATTAAAGTCAAATACTCATACTTAAAAATTTTAAGATTTTTGTCTGTTTGTGAAATGTAAGTACCGGAACACACCCTATAGGTATTTAGCGGCAAATTTAAGATGGGACGACCAAAAAGTTGTTATGTTGCATGATCTATAAATTCATAACCAGAAATTAGATTGAAAAATTTCTATTACATAAAATTTACAATCAATTGCAAATTTAAATAAGAAAGCGTTTAAACTTAACCTAACTAAAAAGATGTCTTCCTTGTTCTCCCCAATGACTGGATTATTTCTTTTTATTTATTTAAATTTGAGGTTCATAAGTGCCTTCCCAGGGCTTAAATTAAATAAAGTTTTTTGATTTGATTTGAGGTGACTAAGGGAGCGAAAGGAATAGTTTTTGTTTTCGCGTTCAATACATAATTAATAGACGATGCTAATATTACAATAATGATTATAATAGGTGAAGTATGAACTGTCATACGTAATGATTTATTATGATAAGTATTGGCGGAAAGGATTGTGGTAGGGCTTTTTCTAATGCCTATCTGGCTAGCTATCAACCTCAAGAACTCCAAGTTGAGTATGCAAACTTACATTGACTAGTTTTGTTGTTTATTAATTGTCTACGCAATAGACAGTAAATTTTGAAAAACTGTTCATCCGAATCGTTAGAGCCATGAAAAACGCAAAATGTATATATTTATCAGGGTACCCCAAAAAAAAAAATTTTTTTTTCACAACGTACCATTATATGTAAGTTTACAACTATTCATGGTTTTATAATTTAAAAAATATTATCTAATTTTTCGAAAAAATTAGATACAATTTTTATTTATTAATACCGATTGTAAACGCGAATAGCTGACAAAAATAAATTACAATACTTTCTTTGACTACAAGCAGATTGTAAATAATTTTACTATTGCGTAATAAAACTCAGTTTTAAATTCTTGATAATTAAACGAGAAATATTTTAGACGACATTCTAAACACTAATCTAATTAAAATAATTGCCATCGCGGGACGTGAAGCAGATATGAAACAAAAAAGTTTTTGCTTCACTTATTTATATACACATTAATGATCTATATACATATATATATATATATATAGCCTAATATTATTTCATGTATACCAGTCTATACTAATTCTAAGTCTATATCTATACTAATATTATAAATGCGAACCGACCCTGTTAATAGGACTTGAATTATTTTTCGTTTAATTTAAAAACCTACTCATATACTGTTTTGTAGAAGTTTAATCACATTTCGTAACGTACAAATACTTTTTGTTCAGAAATGTAGTTTTTGTAGTTCAAAAACGCTTCATTTATTGAAATTGAACCACCGCCTTGGCGGTGAAATTCATGAATTTGATTATGATGCCTCTCAAGTGCAACTTCCGGAATACACCTGTTCATATTTGGAGGCAGGTTTTCAACTTGAGGGTGGTTGCTAACCACCAACATGAAATACTGTCTCGCTGTACTGAGCACACTAAGCTTTTTGAATGCCAATTTGACCTTTTTCTTGAAGACCTGCTCTTGCCATATTTCGATTGCGTATAACATAACTACCATATCCATTCCTTAAAGGTTATTTAGTACCTCGTAGTACTTACTTTATACTTATTTTGTAGTGTGGTATCTTGGTATATTTGTTACTCATGTTACTATGATAAGCTCAGTTATTGGAATTAATTTCATCTTGCTATATTTTGTCAACTAATTACAATAAAATGTGCACATGTGGACGACCACGTTTTTACCAATCAACAGAGTTCTTACATTGAACAAAATCTACTTTTATTAGGAAATTGCGAATTGGTAGTCTAGGCAATGCCATTTAATTTAAAAATTCTGTGTCATACAAAAAGTTTTCATCTGTATAACCCTCTCCTAAATAATTATTTCCCGAAAAAAGCAGCCTATCACCATCTTCAAGGTCCCTTCTATATCTATACCAAAAATCATTATAATCGATTCAATGTTTTAGGTGTGAAAGCGATACGAATAAACCTACTCACTTTCGCATTTATAATATTAGTGTGATTACAGTAAGCAAAAAACGATAGCACATAATTATATTGTCACCAAAAAAAAAATCATAATCATTGCTTTATTTTATTGTAAATAGATTTATTTTTATTTTATATAGTTAAGGTTTAGCGTAATGACCATATTCTCACCTGATCTTAAGGGATGATACGGCCCAAATTGAAAAAAATTAATTAAATTAAATTTTAAATTAAATGCTCGTTTTGGTCAATTTACCTTGTAATTAATTGTGAATGCTGAAGGGGGAAATTAAATTTTAAATTAAATGCTCGTTTTGGTCAATTTACCTTGTAATTAATTGTGAATGCTGAAGGGGGGATGGGCAAATTTCATAGGAATGAGTAGTTATTTTCCTGAACATTACTTTTACCAACAAAATAAACAGTACAAAAAATTTAGAGAAATCTAGAGAATAAAAAATATATATTACAAAATGCTGAACAATATACTTCGTTGCGTAGAGTCAATCCAAATATGTTTGTTGGTTAATAATTAATGTAACAGAAAATCACATGAGTCGTGTAATATTTAAAATTTTATAATGTGAATATCACCAACTCCAATTACTCTCAGCTACACTAACATTTTGTTCGCAGACAACTGTTAGGGGAGGAAGCAATAAACCATAACATTCATAAAAGGGAAAGTGTCACAAAATAAGGCCAGCATGACAGCGGTGACTGGCAATGAATTTAGTTTTATGTGCAGTCGCCGCTGATTAAGATTCTACTGTAATGCGTTCATCGCCAACCTACAACACTAAACTATGCAAGTATTTTTAGTAAATAACTCAATGTTTTTCAAGGCAAAAGATATGGTTAGTCACAGCAAACGCGCCAAGATTTTATTCGGCAGAAAATATAAAGTTATTTTATTTTATTTTAAAATGATAATAAGCACGTTATAATAAGTAGCTTAATAATGTTCTTCTCTTTGTTCCCGTTTACCCTATAATCGTTTGTGATCGTATATAAATCTGTTCTTATTGGGTGTCTATGTTAAATTACAATAAGTTGTACGATAATTTCTTATCGTACAGGTAACAAGTTGTAGGCACGTTCTCCTAATACGATTATCGTATTTAAAAGGCGGCACTAAAACACTTCGTGCTCGGTGTTTTATTTGTTGGAACGTTTATACAAACAAAATAAAATAATATTTACCTTTTTCAATAAGTAGTCATGTCAGACGTACCTACCAGCCGAGTCATGTTTACATGAGAGCGACAAAACATCACGCCACCGGACGCAGATATGGAAAGTGCTAACGTAGCGTCTGGGATGCAGGTGTGCAAAGCGCTGACGGAGTGTCTGCGACCCCGCCACTCAAGGAGATTGGGAGGCAACGTAGTTTGTAATTAAGATAAACAAATAAATCTGTATTTGGTACTTGACATGTAAAGTCGTTTTGATTAAAAGTTCTAATTAAAATCAATTAAATTTTTATTTTTAAAAACACTTTCACGGGTTTCTCAAACAAGTCTGGCGCAGCCGGTAGGATCTTCTACAAGTTTTCGCAAGTGTTTTCCAGCGATCTCCCCAAATCGAGTCGTGGAAATAGAACGAGCGAAACTCCGTCTCTACGCGGAAAAAGTGGAGGAACCTCGAACCAAATAAATTTGACTCCCACGGAAGCCCGGAAGTCGAGCGCCACGCAGATTCACAGGAGGACATGGGAAGCAGTATATTGTGAGTAAACCTTTTCACGTTCACTGCCTTTTCCTTGTGTCTTTTCCGCCTTTTCTCCCGATCCAAATCATCGGGGCCTATTTCTAGTTACGTTATCCGATTTTGGTTAGCACAAAAATAGGCAAACCTAGGATAGACGTAATTAATAGGTGTAGTTTTAAACAACCTTGATTTATACAAAAATCGATAAATCAATAGTTTTAATAATTATTAATTAAGGACTTATTTAATAAGCGTAGTTTTAAATAACCTTGATTTATACAGAATCGATAAATCAATAGTTTTAATCATTGTTAATTAATTAATATTATTAGGTATTAATATAATTATATTTACATATTATACTCGTTGAAATCATGGAAGTGAAAACTATACCGAAAGAAATTATAAATATTATTCCTAAGTATGATGGAGACGAAAATCTTCTTAATTTATACCTCTCCAAATGTGAATATGTATTAGGCTGTAGAGAACGAGGCAACGCGGCGCAAAATTTGTATTTATTTCATGCTCTCTCTAGTAGACTTTGTGGTAGAGCAGCGACGCTACTAAGCGACCACCCCAATAGATGTACTTATGAGGGGCTGAAAGAAATTCTCACTCAACATTTCGGTGACCCCCGCTCAGAGGAGTGCATAGCCATTGAGCTAGAAACGCTTAAAATAAAACAAGGTGAAACGTACATCCAATTTTGCCATAGAATTCAAAACGTTAGAAGCTCATTGTTTTCAAAAGTTCACAGTTTACAGATGAGGGAATAAAGGCAGCAAAGATGATTTTATACAATTACACAGCCCTCAACCTTTTTTCTGTACAACCTCCCTGAAGATATGATTAGAATAGTGAGACTTAAGGGATGTTCCACTTTAGAGAACGCCCTGAGTATTGTCACTGAAGAGGTCAATTTCAAATTTCAATACGATGCAAAAAATAAATTATGTAAACAGTCGCAGCCTCAGCCTCATACACTGTTGAACGCGCCAAAGCCAGCTATACAATTAAACCCCCAAGGGTTTAAACCAGCCTTTAACCTCACGCCAAATAATAATTTTAAATTCGGCGTACCACAGAATAATTTTAAATTTGGAATCCCAGCAAACCAAGGATTCAGACCGAATTTGAGCCAACTACCTGGGCCCAGGATGCCCACACAAGGGTATAAGCTTGGGGCACCCCATCAGCAGAACACCTTCCAACGTAATTTTGGCCAATTTCAGCCACGCCCACCATTCCAACAGGGTGGTTTTAAATTTGGCATCCCCCAGCAACAAAATTTTAAGTTCGGCATCCCGAACCAGCAACACAATCAATATAAATTTGGTTTACCCCATCAGCAACCATTGGCATCAGGGTTAATGGACACCGACGTCTCAATGCGTACGGCGCCAATTAGACAAAACATGGTAGCAAATGAGTTGTTCTATGAGGAACCAACTCCAGATCAAGAGTATACCCCCGGCCTTGACTACGAATACCAGCCGTACAACGATGAAACAGACACCCCTAACGAGTGTAATTACATAGAGGACCCCTACACAGATAATTCTCACCCTGAAAATTTTCAGGAGACAGCCTCAACGGATATAGTGAGATAATATATTTAAATTATTGTGATAGTATATTGAGATTACCTCACGTGGTAATCCCGGAAATAAAGGCGAAATTCCTTATAGACACCGGAAGCAGTCGCTCATTTATAAGCCCTGCAAAAGCTCATGAATTTTTCAACAATTATAAGTACAACGAACCCTTTAAAGTAATAAGCACTCACGCTCAGAGCTTTCATAACGAAATAATATATATACCCTTGCTCAAGACTTTCCAAAGTCCATTACGTCATAAATTTTACATCTACGACGTAGACGGACGCTACGACGGACTTATAGGATCTGACCTCCTAGCCAAATTAGGCGCAAACATAGATATGCGACAACGGGTGCTACGGACACATAACGCGAGCATCCCCATCATTTACAACCCTCCATACGAAATAGAGATACCGGCACGATCCGAAAAGAGAATTAAAATTCCCACCAATTTACAACATGGTGACGCAATATTAGAATTCCTGAAGTTTCAGGAAGGCGTCCGAATGCCTACGGCCTTAGTCAAATGTGAAAACTATTTTGCAACTACGGTAATCCAGAACACTTCTGAAGAAAAGGCTATTATAACCTATAAGGAGCCTTTCAGTGTCCAAAAATTTGAAAACGAGTGTAACATAAATACCGTGACGGATGACCTCGCAGTCGACGAATTACTCAAGGAAAATCTAAAAAAATTACGCCTAGGTCACGCGAATAAAGAGGAACGCGAATGTATCTTTAAACTATGTAATGAATATCGCGATATCTTCTATTGTGACAAACTACCCCTGTCATTCACAAACCAAGTAAAACACCAAATTAGAACAACTAACGAAGACCCTATCTTATATTAAACCATATCGACACCCCCTTGTTGTAAATGAAGAGATCAAAAAACAAGTGGACAAACTCCTAGCAGACAACGTGATCACTGACTCTCACTCCCCTTGGAGTGCACCAGTCCACCTGGTACCCAAGAAGCTAGATGCATCCGGAGAAAGAAAATACAGGATGGTGATTGATTACCGCCGTCTTAATGAAATCACAGTAGATGACAAGTATCCTCTGCCAAATATAACCGATCTATTCGATAAGATAGGCAAATGTCAGTATTTTAGCACGTTAGATCTTGCCAGTGGGTACCATCAGATAGAAGTAAACGAGCAGGACAGAGCGAAAACAGCATTCACCACCCAGTCAGGTCATTATGAATTTAAAAGGATGCCTTTTGGTCTAAAGACAGCCCCGGCAACCTTCCAAAGAGCTATGGACAATGTTCTCCGTGGTCTTCAAGGCATCCACTGCTTGGTGTACTTAGATGACATAATTGTCTTCTCTTCTAGCCTAGAAGAACACGTCGAAAAACTCCGAAGAGTATTTGACAGACTTAGAAGAACTAATCTAAAAGTAACCCTCGATAAATGCGAGTTTTTGCGAAAAGAAGTCCTTTATCTCGGCCATACTATCACCAAAGACGGCCTCATGCCAAACGACGACAAAGTGAAGGCAGTACTGAACTTCCCATTACCACGTACAGCAACAGAAATAAAAAGTTTTCTAGGATTGGTAGGCTACTACCGAAAATTCATAAAAGACTTCGCTAAATTAACGCAGCCTATGACATCATGCTTAAAAAAGAAAAATAAAATTGATTGCACAAAACAGGAATACATAGATGCCTTTGAAAAATGTAAGGAGCTTTTGACAAACGCCCCGCTCTTACAGTTCCCCAATTTTACCAAACCATTTGTCCTTACGACAGACGCGTCCAATTTTGCAATAGGCGCGGTCCTTTCCCAAGGACCTATTGGCAGTGATAAGCCCGTGGCATATGCAAGCCACACATTGAACGACGCAGAAACACGCTACAGCACTATAGAAAAGGAACTCCTAGCTATAGTCTGGGCGACTAAACATTTCCGGCCATTTCTATACGGAAAAAAATTTTGTATTTATACCGACCATAGACCACTAATTTGGGCAAAATCAATCACGGAACCAAATAGCAAGCTGACGAGATGGAAATTACGCCTTGCAGAGTTTGATTACGATATAATGCATAAAGCAGGAAAACAAAATTGTAACGCGGACGCCTTATCACGAATCAGAATTAATGCATTGGATGGAAACGAAGACGTATCAATGAAAGTAAACCTAGATAAAAGAGAACAAAAGTTACGTAATAGAAACCCTGGAAATGAACTTGGAACTTCTACGTCTCAAGAACAGACATATGAATATTTGGCAGACAAAATTATTGACACCAAACGGGCTGAAAGTAAGAAACGCGGTGGGGAGAAGGCATTCAATATAGATAAAGGTGATATAATTTTTATTAAAGGCATAAACACTAGGCGAGGCAAGGACAAACATCGCTACCAAAAAAAAAAAAAAAAAAAAAAGCTCAGGTCAGCGGAGTAATAGAAAGAATACCAATTAAAGACGTAACACGCCCTTCGCAGGTTAACTCTTCTGATGACCCACCTCGGAGCCCTCCATCTGCAGAAGATTGAAAGGAATCCGGGACTTCTACCTATCAAGGAAGGTCAAGCCCTTGTTAGCCATGACTTTTGGACTATAATCAAAGTCTTAGATTTAAGACCTCTATACGAGGAATTAGAATTAAATATAGATAGATATATAAGCTTAAAAGATCAAGTACATAACTGCTTTGATACCGAAGCCTTCGACTCGGATTTCGTAGAAGTCGAGGCACAAACCGATTACACTATGAATATAACCATAGAAAAATATAAGCAACTATTCCCATCTATAAGATCTAAGCGCGGTCTGATAAACCCCATTGGCTCGTTTATTAAAGCAATTACTGGAAATTTGGATAACGACGACGCCTTGATGTATGAAAAATTAATTCGAGAAGTAAACACCAAACAAAATCTTTTAGATAAAAAAATGACCATTGTTGCCGAAATGGTGGGTACGTTTACGAGAGTAGCTAACTCTACCAAAAGCAATTTTATTCAAATCGAGGAAAGCCTTAAGGGTATCGATCGCAGCCTTAATCACTCTACGATGTTACAATCTGGAAATAAAATAATTCACATATATAACGCTTTTATACATAACTTCCAAACCTTCGACCTGAAACTAGGCGAGATAGAAACGGCTCTTGCTTTTGCTAAAATTAAGCAACTACACCAATCTATTATAGACACAAACGAGTTAATAGTAATTTTAAGAAAAATTGAGGAAACGGGTAGACTAGTGTTTCCAGTTAATGTAGAGAACATCGTTAAAATAGAGCAATGTATAGATATAAAAGCCTATATAAACCAAAATCAGATAAAAGTGATAATGCAAATCCCTTTGATAAGAAATGAAACTTTTAATTATTTTCAACTGATCCCTTTGCCAATTTATGACAAAGCAAAGGGCCTCACCTCCCTTATCCTTCCGAAATATCCATATGTCCTTGTGAAAGGGTTGAAAGCAAAACCGCTCTCTCAGCCATGCCGCGAGGTCGACGAGGCTCAATTCCTGTGCTTTGAGAATGACGTCACACCACTTATAGAAGACGACTGTATTACCAAGCTGATGGAGTTTTCCACCAACACCTCGAGCTGCCACCCGGTCCCTGTGACCATTGATAACGTAAAAGCTGAGCTGGTGCAGCCCAACCGCTGGATACTTTTCGTGAAGAATAAAACCTTGCTCACCAAACACTGCGAGGACGAGATAACACAAGAAACTATTTCCGGGACCTACATTTTATCTATGGACGACAACTGCAAGGTCAGGATAAGTCACTTAACATTTTGGAAACACCAGATTCAAGGAAGGGATATAACCTTTTCCAAGCTGTCCACAATTAACTTACCACGAGTACGAGCTACGGCTTCAGATATAAAAAGAAAACCGCTCAACCTCAAGGGAATAGACCTAGCTGATACTCAGTTCCTGAATTATCTTTTACAAAGGGAAGAAATTAGTGACAGTGAAAATTATAACAGTGTTGTGAATCATAAAAGTCTTAACATAGGAAATTCAGTGTTAGGCATTATTGCCATAAGCGGCCTTATATTGTTACTGTTTAAGAATAGAATTAAGAACATATGTATTAAAAGTAAAGGGCGAACTCGAGCCCACCCTCATCCCTCGGGTGATCTCGAACTTGCGGAGGGAGGAGTCATGTCAGACGTACCTACCAGCCGAGTCATGTTTACATGAGAACGACAAAACATCACGCCACCGGACGCAGATAAGGAAAGTGCTAACGTAGCGTTTGGGATGCAGGTGTGCAAAACGCTGACGGAGTGTCTGCGACCCCGCCACTCAAGGAGATTGGGAGGCAACGTAGTTTGTAATTAAGATAAACAAATCAATCTGTATTTGGTACTTGACATGTAAAGTCGTTTTGATTAAAAGTTCTAATTAAGATCAATTAAATTTTTATTTTTAAAAACACTTTCACGGGTTTCTCAAACAAGTCTAAGTAGATCTCAGAATACATTTATATTTTTAACGTAAACGAAAGGGTAGGTATACAGTATCCGTATCACCGTGTCCGTCAAACAAACAGCCTCCACCGATTCCAATGAAATTTTCACTTAATAAAAACCATTGTATGTGTTTATAAGTGAGTATTTTAAATAGTGTAATACCTAAACACTAGTTGGTATCTTAGTATATAAAATAAATAATCAATAAAATGTACGATGTTGATTAGCCAAAATTGCCGTAGACTGTTCTCTAAACTCTATCTTAAATGTAGGTCAAATACGCTTTCTTTTCTAATTTACGCTGAACTGACGATTTACGATAATGTGTTATGTATACAGCGAACACCGACACAGCGACTTTACCCGAACGAGCGTTACTTGCCCAAGCGTTTCAGCAAAATCATTTAATATCCAAGACTTTTCCCTTAAAAAAATATATTCCATATAATGTTTAATTGAAAAAAAATTGAGAAAAGATTCTACGTTCAAGGGCTGCTTACAAAGATCTACATTAATTTTAATATAGTTTACTAAATTAAAAAAATACTCTCAGAATTCGTTAGCTCAACATAGTTTGGATTATGATAAATTAATAATTTAAGAATGAGTTATGGACGATCACTATTATGTAGGAAAGTTATAAGTTGTCTAACAGTTTAATTTTTTATCTTTATTTATGCCGTTTATTAATTTTACGAAATCACGATGGATTGTATAAAGTAGGTTAAATGTTATTTGTTTTTTTTTTCGTTTGCCCGAATATGTTTCGATCATGTCGTCACTCCGATGACGTTTAATTCCTAATATCTAGTCATATAATCTCTGCGTAGAATCACTGTATGAGTTCAAACTCATGTCACTTGACGCGGCGTCCATACACACTACCAACTGAGCTAACATCGCTCTAATTTTAAATGTTTTACTACCGCGTAAAGATGTACAAATAATGTAATAACGGCAAAATTGCGTTTTTACTAAAAATACAACTATATAGTTTTATTAAAAAAGCAAGAATATGTCTAAACACAAGATTTCTTCCAAATAGAAGTGAACTATGTTCTATTTTCAGGGAAGATCTCGTTGAAACGATTTTTAACTGAAAACTTCCTCATGAAACATATCGTCTATTCCAAGTGATGATAGGTTAGTGATAGCGTAAACGAAAGCCGCGTCATGGGACGTGGTATATTATAAATATCAGGATTATAACATTTTTGTCTTCAAATAAACAAATGTTTTTTTTTTGCCATTTTCAGGCACTGACTTCTAATCTATAGTCTTTAACTCATCGGGATTTTTTTAATGTTTAAATTACTTTTAATACAAAACAACTGAACTTTTATTTTTGTAAATATATTTTTCTAAAATAAGTCTAGGATTTTTCCAAACTAAATTAATATACTTGAAGATATATTATTAAATGTTATAATTTAAGAACTATGTTAATGAAAATATAGATTTGTTTTTACACTAAAGACTCTTTTCAATACAGCTCTGCTCCTCTTAATGGAAGCCTGATTTTAAATCACCTAAAGCCTTCTCCCACAACTGCTTTGATCACGTCATTGACCTTTCCGGTAATTTATTAGGTGTTATGTTTATTTAGTTCTTTGTTACATTTTTTCTATTATTTAGACATCGCACTCAGACCTATGTGTATTGTTACAATAAGCGTTAGAATTGCATTCATCGCTTATCGTATTGAAATTACAAAAGCGCCAAGATTCGTTAAGAATTAATGTATTAACTGATCTAGTTATAGTAAAGTACGGGTGGAAGCAGAGATACTTCTAAACTTATGGTAATACTAGATTTTACACGCGGCTTCACTCGATTAATATTGTTTTTTTTCAAACAAATCGGATGAAGCATCCCTCTCTTTACCCATCTTTCAACAAGTTGTTCACGAAAAAGAAGTAACCTATCACCGTCTCCAGAATCCCATCTATTTCTAGACCAAAATTCATCATAATCGATTCAATGGTTTAAATCTCATATTATGTTAATTGAACATGTAACCCAAAGTTTTAATATACTCCATGGCAGGGATGGATTCTTAAGTGCAAATAATGGAAAAATTTCTCACAAGGGAAACAAAAATGCGTGCCTTAAATTAAAATAAATATTTATTTATTATAAGTTATCACTATTTACGTTGTGAAAATAATAAAGTAATCTTTAAAGGGAACTTCTATGTGCAAGAACATAATTTTTTTCCCTAGATATGCTTAAAAAGGCAAACACTCGTTATGGTAAATGCTATTAGGAAAAGTGTTAATGTGTTCTTGGTCTCTAATAGTACGGGCTTGACAGCGTGGTGTTTTTATTTTATAGTTCATGACAAAGGATCCTGAATTATTGGCGAGACGAATAAAAAAGTTTGCCATCGCCAAGCAACGGGCACCGGAAAAGATTTTGTTACAGTTGTAAAGGAATAAGAATGATTTTAATTAATTTATATAATCTTTCAGATTATACCCCTATTTTTTAGCCATACCAGCAGTCATTTTTGAACTTATTTCAAAGTCATCTCATAACAGCATAATTAAATATACGATTTCTCGTAAAAGATAAACGACTGTATTTCAAAGTAAATAATAGTAAAGTAAGAAAAAAATCATTATTTATTAACGGTTGTTATGGTTTCACGGTTTTGGCTATAAGCTGTCTTATATTTATACTTTTGATATAATAAATACATAATAGTTCTACGTAAACAAAGTAAATACTAACTGTCCTGGGTGTGCTGACTATTTCTGTACTGTAGCTAATTGCGCTTTCAGATAAAGAATACATTTTCAAACATTTGTCATATGCCTAACCCTAAGCAACAGAACTAAAGTCATTTTATTCACTACATTTTGTCAAACAAATCTGATGATACAATAAAAAGTATCATACAAAGTTTATCCCTCTCTTTACCCCACTCCCGGAACACATTTTTTTTTATAGTTAGGCCTTAGCGTTATGGCCACAATCTCACCTGATCTTAAGTGACGATATGGCCCAAGTTGAAGTTTTTGAGTTTATCGCGAACAGACGCGGCTGGTTCTTTGTTTTATATGTTTATTTTATTTTGTAAGCTTTCTGATCAGGAAGTTAGGGTCATGTCCTCATATACTGTGGTAGATAAAAATAAAATATATAGAAATTAAAAACAACAAAACTCTAACATTAGGAGTATAATGCATCGTCGACCAAATATTTTTTATAAGATTTTAAGTAATATCTTTATCCCATATATTTTAACGTGCGGGACCTATAGGCGAATCTACTCATAAGCCATATACTACATACGATAGTACCTAATAAAATCCATATTTTTTCTAAATCCATAGGTATAAGCGACATAGTAATACCAGGGAAAGGAAAAGCGTTTATGATAAATTATGCAACACCGCGTAAGTAGCTTCCCGAACAATATATAAACGACGGAAACAGCGGTGTTGCCATCAGTTAGACGAGTTTACCTTACAGTTGTTTAAAACTTAAGGGTGGTAGCTAGCCAGGCGGGCATTTGAAAAAGCCCTACCACCATGCTATGGTTTCCTCACGATGTATTCCTTTTCCTCCCCACTGTCATATTTTTAGGACACTAACTGATCATTTGTAAAACGTACAAACAGAAAATGAATTATCACTGTTTTCGTAACTGTAGAGACCAGTCTGTTGAAATTTAATATCGCTGGAAGGCAATAAAATATCAATACATAAAGTTAAACCTAATCAGAGTACTTATGTATTTGAATACCACACAGCTTATTATAATTATATTATTCTTCGAACATTGTTTTTATAAATTAAAATAATATTTATTTGCTATAAATTTTCTATAGACATCTTTGTCGAAAAACGACCACTAAGCGATCATTGGTTTAATGAATTTTTGTTTTTTTTTTTGTGATAATTCCTTTAAAATCATCAGCGATAATGATACGATTCCTGATTTAAAAGCATCAATGGCTGAGTTATGTTGTTAAAATTGTTGGTTGTAGTATTAAACATTCTACATTGTTGTCCATCTAATAAAACTAAAATTGTTTAATATTTTAAACTGATTAATAAACACTATTAAGAATAAATTGTTATTAAATATATTATTCGAAAATTATTTTAGACAATTTGTTAATTACAACAAGAGCAGTTTGCGACTTCGTTCATAATTTTCTTAACAACCACGCGCATTCGTATATTTCGTCCTTATCTTCCTTGTAAAAAAGGAGTTTGTCGAATTTTGTAGTATATATGTACAATATTATTACGAAATTTAGTGCCCTCTATACAACAAATCGGTGCCTGTGTCATATATATTAAAGATATAACACTTATACTTAATATAATAAAGGTAAGTTGACAGCCGCAGCATTGAGGAAGGTATTTAATATCACACTACAGCCTAAGCTTTTATGAACCAATAATAGCTCATTGGTATAGTGTACGGAATAGCATCGATGAGGAATCAATTTCATCTGGCTATATTTTATCAACAAGTCACAATAAAATGTGCGCAAGTGGAAGACCACGTTTTTTCCATTCAACAGAGTTTTACATCCAAGAAAATCCTCAGCATCTCCAGGTCTAGCTGAAAACCAACGCTATAATAGTTTGCTATAGATCTATTGCTGAGCTCGGGTCCTTCTTTAACGTTAACGGATACATTAAAAATAAAGCCTGTCGCGGCCTGTTATCTGACTTCCTTCAGAAGCATCAGATAGATGTGTTTCTGTTACAAGAAACACATAAAATACTCTAAATTTGATGCCTCTAAAATCTGTCACCCTAAGCTATAATATTTTAAATTCATATTAACGATTGGTGTTAGTTGTCCTTATTACTATGTTGTTATTGGATGAGAAGTAGTTAAATTAGCTGATTATACGTGAATACATAATCGTCTTGTATTTTCTTGAACTTGAAAATATATGGCTCTCGCAGACCGCTGTACTCTGTTGAGGGATTTGCAGGCAACCGTTTCGTAATATAAATATAATAAGTCATTGATTGTCACATCTGATGGTCGTGAGGTTTGACAAGGGTCATGTTGAAGTACCTACAAAATGAGTTGACACAGGACAATAAAGACTGACAATACTTAAAGAAAAAAATATCTACATTAAATAATTTTGTAAATATATAAATCAGGGATCGGCAATCATGGGGCCGTAAGAATTTATTTGTTTAATGACGGCAGCCATTAGTACGTATTCATCAATAGTAAAATATTAATAAATTTAGCATTTAAAATAGGTCTGATTACAAATATTGTACTTTTTTAGGTAAAATAAAAAAAAATATAATAGAATAAGCATTGAGGAAGGCTTTAAGCTGGACGCACGCCTAGATTTGACCAAAGATGGTCACACGCTAAGCCTGGTGCAATAGCTCTCAAGTTTAGCTGCGGGAATACAAAAAAAAGATATACCTCATCATTATATATATAATGTTTATTAAAAACACACAAAGGTATGTCTATGTACATATGTATACTTTGAATTTTGGTATAGAGATAGATGAGAACCTGGAGACACTAATAGGCTACTTTTCTAGTGAAAAGTAGCCGTACTCGCACCGTCGCCCTGCCGGTTGCCAGGTTGAACTGAACCCTCCCATTTAGATGCAAAAGTGTATTATTTCAGCATATTTATATATATATATATATATATATATATTATACATCAATACATCGATAATGTAAATCAAATAAGATTGATTACAAACGATGAACCTATGAAAAAAAAATATATATATACATTTTTCAACAAAAATAGACTGTCCATATTATACTTATTAAAATAATATACTAAGATTCTAACAATTGTACTGTAACAGTTTAGTCAGTTTCTGTTATTACTATACTTTCAAAAAAGTACACATTGGTTTTTCAAACAAAGGTGGCCAGTCACGCATCCCTTCACGGTGCGCCGCCGTTTGGGATTAGGGTGATTTTTTAGAGAGGTTTTCTTCCTTAGTTTTTACATAAAAGTTACTCCTTATAATACCAGCTATCTTCCAGCGAAAGTCCCGTCACAATCCCGGCGAATCTTTGTAGTGACTCTGAGTTTTGGAGAAGAAAATTCAAACAAACAAACTTCTCCGCTTTATAAAAATATTAGCTTTTACCCGCGGCTTCATTCGCAAATATATATATATCGCGATAAAATCCGTTTAAATTAGTTTTATTTCAATGATATAACTAACATACACAATACAAATAAATTGTTCTAGCTGTCCACGATCGGCAACAGCTAGGGGTGCTGGGCCCCTCAAACGATACAGCTCGGGGGTCGTTGTATAGAAACACTTGGCATGTTCATGTTTCACAACAGGGACCAGCACTGAAGCGAGGATAGCTCAGTGGTATTGTGTGGTTCTAAAGGATGGTTTAATCTGCGAGTTTCATGTCCTTATACTATATTCTATACGGAATTCGTTTTTTAATTTGATTGTGTATTTATCTAATTAACTACGATGTTTGGTTATAATAGCGTCATGAACATTACGATGCAAGTATATGAAACATTAATTGAAAAATTTCAATAAAATGTACAAATTAAAATTAATAGAAATTGTGTTGTTTTATGAAACCACGATACGAGTGAAACTTTGTTCGGTTCTTTGGCAATTAACTGTATATTTTTGTAAAATGTAAGAATGTAAATGATACACGGTCAACTGATGCGACCCAGCCGTATGGTCTCGGCTGTTCTGCCGCGCGCCGCCCACTGTGCCCCTACTCCGCGCCCCTCTGTAATGCGACATGCGATATACGGACGATTAAACATATAGCAAAGTAGTAGTAGTAGCTGCTCCTAATGCTCTTATATATTTTTTTATATTTAAAGTTCAAACTTTGTAGAATAATTGTTTATGATTAATAAATAAAAGGATGCATAAGTAACTATAAAAAAGGATGAAATGGAGTTCTAATTGTAGTGTAGAGTACGTATACTAATTTTTACATACTAATCTTAATAACGGAATTTAACTAATTAATAAAGGACCATAAAGTAGCCTTATATATACTATGTATATATAAGAATACGTATATACGGACCCTTATTTTTGAAATTAGGGCGTTCAAAGAAATAATAGACTTAATACATTTTCGGCGAACTCTTACCAGGAGGTGAAGGTCTCCTCGCGAAAGGAGAAAAACCAACGTTCATGTGGAAAAGAGATGGACAGCCGAGAAGATTTGGGCATTTTGGGCAGATGAAACTATAGACTGTTACTACCAACTACCATTTTCAAGTAAGAAGATTTGGTAAGACCACGAATGAAGATCGATACTTCAATTATATTTCAGATTATTTCTAGAATAATATAAGACTTTCTGTACGGTCCATTTAATAGTGGATGTCTTAGGCCGGATGTATGAATGATTGTTTATATGGCTTAGTCACCTTTCTTAGTTACATATATATATATATAGAACTAAATTAATTAGAAACCACAAAAAACTTCTACATCCATCGGAGCACTCTATCGAATTATTATTAATATTGTAAAAATCGAAACGACCTTCCACCGGAATGCGACCAAAATAGGTGTCGATATCGTCGTGAATATAAATAATAATATAAATATCGCAACAGGGTATATAAAGGAAGAGACAGGAAATTGGTAACTATAAATAATTATCAAACTAAATTACTTACATATATAATAAGTATGAAAAGATCTGAAATATAAGCTAACCGATTACTTTTTTTTCGAACTCACGTCTCAAGACGCGGCGTTCCTACAAACTACTACTGAGCTCTCAACGCTATCTACAATAAAAGCATGTTCTTAAAGTTTTTTCGAGAATAATAAAGTACTGTTCATATTTATGCTCCCACATACCGTTTGCACGGTGGTAGGCCTTTTTCTACTGCCCACTTGATTGTCTACCACCTTCGAGTTGAAAATCTCCTCTCACATTGCATTTTACAATCACCAAACAATTTCGAAGCGATGATAGCTGAGCTGGTAGTGTGCCTTCATTATTCGTAAGTACATATCATATATTTATATATGAATTTTTACAACTATATAACTTTCTTTTGTATACTTTCTTGGAAAGTTAGTACTTAACCTCAATTTGATTTTACTTTGTGGTAAGGCAGCTCCTCTGATATCAGACGGGTGGAAGCATTTTCTGGTATTTATACATCTGGATATGTACATATGATGTATATATTGCTAGAATTGTTCCAGCTTTATGAGAAAACGCCTGGGCTATATAATTATTTTATATTACTAAAATTATATTTAATTTCTACCTTAAAACATTATGTATTGAAAATATATTGAGCTTTCGGTGAAGGAAAACATCACGAGGAAACCATAGCATGGTGGTAGGGCTTTTTCAAATGCCCGCCTGGCTAGCTACCACCCTCAACAGGTAAATAACCTACTCTTGAAAGTCTGAGAAACACTTGTGACTGGCTAATTTGTAATGTATCATGATCCAAAATTCACAATCAGTCACTGCTGTCATGCTGGCCTGCTTAGATACACCTTTTCACGCCTCTTTTAAAGGACAAATGGTATAATACTACTTTATTATGCACCATTTCAAAGAATATTGGTGTGACGTTGATAGTTTTTGAATTAATAAAACTAGGTTCGAATAAAAAAAAAATCTGTCTTCCTAGCCTGTGCCAGTGCCAAAGCAGAACAAATGTGGCTCAGCACTTACAAGTGTGTGCTTGCATTTGCAAAATATGCCTGATTTTTATATGTCACTTATGAAATATTACTTACAATAAAGTTCAATGTCATTATTACACAATGATATCCAAATTATTAAAATCTTTATAGGTACTTATTTGGTTTACCAATAAGGCTTTTTCTGGCTCAAGTTGAAACCTAATTGTCTACCCCCAAAACGTCACAAAGGGTGAGATTACCACCACCTTTGCCTCTAGGGTTTGTATGTTTCCTACAATTACTGGCTCATTATCGACATTAAAACATAACAATTGTGTTTGTTTCGACGCGCTAATCTTAGGAACTACCAGTCAGATGTTGTATTTCTTTTTGCATTTGCTACAGCAATCATCGAGGAAGGTTTTAAGCTATTTAACATCACACTATCACCAATAGAAGAAAAACTAAAATGAAAAAAGTTAGAATATATATTCGTAAATTTATTCACTTAGTAACAGCGGCTCTTTAGTATTTTAGAAATTGGCTGGATGATACAACGTTATGATTATAGCTATCGCCCTAAAGTTGAAATCGCCAAGCACTTAAGTTAGGTATATTATAGTAGATACACTTAGTAATCCTATATATATATAGGATAGAATATATATATATATATATATATATATAAATAATAGTATCCTATGTGTCGAGTTTAGTTATCACCATAGCAAATTTCATCAAAATCTATCCAGCGACTTTATCATGATGTGAATGCTAAGCTACGTTAATTTAAAACATCGATGGTCACCGTTGGTTTTGGTTTTTCTTGGACGTATACCAAAGAGGAAAGTGTTATCAGTCTCACATGCAGAAATATTCCAAGCCGAGGCTTCGCCTTCCTTCACAGCGGCTGCGGACCGTACTGGGGCAACGTACCATTGCCTAAAAACAACATTTATCAATTAAATTAAACACGTAAACAAATAAATAATACATAAAGAGCTTTTTAAAGCTATATTTAATAATAGCAGTAAAACACGATAGAAAACTATTGCACAGTGTATACTCTTTGCTATTTTGTATAACTACTTTGTGGCGTTATATTGACAGTGGGTCGCAGAAAATGTGATATAGCGAGACGAAGGGGCGGATCTGTTGAAGAATTAATTGTTTAATCGTATCCTGGCTACCTAGATATAGGCTCTGTCTAGTTTGGAAGCCAATCTTAATGTGTGTAAATGTAACTCCTGTAAAATACTTAAGGGATGAATTTAATAAATGCTGAAAAAAATATAAAAATAATAATATTACAATGATTTTATGTAGATAAATAAAAACCATAAAGTACATACATATCTGTTCATAAAAAAACGTTAGTTTTGAATATATTTATATATATAAATTCACCACAAAAACGAGCTTAAAAGAGTGCGCTGGCATCGTTCAAATTCCCGCTTCTTACTGCCCCACGGTCATTTGACTCCGCCATTATCTGCGGAATTAACAACGGCATAAAAAAATACAGATTCCGATGAAAATATATACATATATATATATATTTGGTCAACTTAATAAAGGGCTTAGACCTTTCGTTTAGCGTGGGCTGATTGACCCCGATCACCCAATGCCGTCTCTGAATGTTTCGTTTGTTTCTTCGTCGAAATGTTAGTAGCGCTGCACGCGAAAAGGTACCTCCTATTATCAGGATCTTTGTGTAGATAAATAATAATATTTTTTTAGGTTATACATAAATTGTTTTTTATGCCAAAAATGTATTCCTTAGCTAATGAAGTTAAAATTTCTTTGTCCATGTAGGGCACATAATATGGAATTTCTTATAAGGGTATGATTGTTTCATTTAATATATAGTTAAACAAATCGGATATCGCAATAAAAAGTCTCGTAGAAGTTTTATCTCGCTCTTTACATCACTGCCTAGATCCAACTTTAATTCGTTAGGATCAATAGAACTGGCTATATCTAATATCGTTTCCGTTTTTCATTTTTTTTTGGTTATTGAATGAAACTTTAGAGTCGTTTGTGTTGAATTCTGCATATTAAGAAAGTTGTAGCTCTTATAATACAATTATCTTTAGAATTTTTATGGTATCCCAGAATTTGCGGTCCATTCTATTATTTCTAATAGCTTGCCCTTATAAAAAATTTACAGGAAGACCCTCAAATGGATTTTACATAGATTAAACAAGGAGGGAGTGGGTACACAGGTATGACTGTAAGTGAAAATAACATTAACGCTATATACAGTTTTGTCGCTTGAGCTAAAACATAGCTTTTTTCTCTGACAAAAAAAATAGCTTAAAGATAAATTGATGAATTAACTACGAATTTAGCTTGGCGATCTTGTGGTTTTTCGTAGATTATCGAAGCGGGTTTTAACTTACCTGAAACAGAAATAGAAAGTTTTAATTAAAAAATATTATATTCATGAGGTCATAGCCTTAAAAACCATAAAGAAAAGATTCTAAGAAATAAATGCTACGAAAAATATTTTTGGTGGAAACATTCGCTTGGAAGATATCATTGTATAGGAAGGAGTCTGTTAGCGATATACCGAATGACGTCATCGCCGGCCTTTACATCTGGAAATAACCGAGTGAATTGTGTCATATTTTAGCTTTTATGACGATAACAAAACAAAATTGGAATTATAATATTGAAAAATAATTAATATGGAACGAAAAATGTTATTCCGTTGTATGTTAATTTAATAATAATGTTGTTAAAATGTATTTAAAAAAAATGTATTCTTAGTAATTTTATTTGATTATAATAAAAAAAGAATATTATTAAAATAAATATAAAATTAACATGTATATTATATGAGGACCCTAATACTGCTTATAAAGTATTTTCAAATCGATTCAATTCGGTCGCTTGCCGTGATTTTACTGCTAAGGCGCACCAATATACATTTCATATCAAAAAAATTAAATAGTTTTTTAACCATAATCATTAAACATTACAATTTACAATATATCACTTAAATGTTAGTATCATGTCATGTCAATTTCTAGAGTTTACCTTTAAATTGTTAATTTTTTTGTCACAATAAATGATTTAAACTAATCACCTCATAAATTGTAATGTTTGAAGGAATCTTTTCAGATTTTATTGTTAAATAATTTTTAACGTCTTACTGTTGAAGCACGTTTCGGTCGAATTGAAGGCAACATTTATCTATCACGGATAAAACGTTTTTATGCAATTTAAGTAATTGTATTAACCCTATCTTAAAGATTATCAAGTAACTAATCTAGCTAGAAGCGCGAAGGCTTATTAATAATAAAATGTATAATAAATAATAAAAAGCTTTATTTATTTCATCATTTTAAGGTTATTAAAAAATAAAAAAATTATAACAAGGCCTATCTCTGCTTCTAATAACAAAGGGATTCTTTATCTATCATCGTTGCATACTTCTATGTATTTAATATACTTTTAGTATGATTAGAACTAAAAAAAAACTGTGAAGTACACGCCTCATAATCTAATTTTTTTTGTTTTTTTAATAACATTTAAACCACATTATTTTATTTGTGGAAAACACTAATTAAGGAATGTCCACGGCCTTATTATAATAATGTAAATATTTTGTTTCTACACTTTATGCCGTCGAATTACTAATTTTATTTTATATACATTATTAATATGTACCCATATCTCAACCGTTATGTACTGTTGGCATGTAAATTGTATTCATTCAACTATACAAACATGGTGTGATAAGCAATATGACTTGTAACGGCTTCATTAATAAAAATATTTTTTGCCATAATAGACACTAAATTAAGGATACATATTATCACTTCGACGTAGGATTATCAATTGTAGATCATTCAAATAAAACATGACTGCTCAGTGGACGTGGTAGGTACGTGGTAGGTACGTAGGTTAGAATCCCTGCAACGAGTATGAGCTTATCGCGTGCGTGAAGTTTAGTAAAATTGAAGAGCCCTTTAAATATTCACTTGAAGCTTAATATTTTGTTGAAAACTTTTTATAAATTATGTTACTTAAAGTCATTTAAGCTTAGAGATTTCATCATATCGACGATAGTCGATTTCTTGCTGGTTACCGTTTTTTATGTACTTAGTCACCATTATACGAAATACTATAAATTTGCAGTCGTATTAAAAAGACAAAACACAGTATTTCTTCTATGTTTTATAGCATAGGTTTGGCCATAATCTCACCTGAGTGACGATACACGTATCACGGAGCCACGCTAAGCCTGTGAAGGAACTGGTTAACCCTACCACCATGCTATGGTTTCCTTACGTTGTTTTCCTTCACCGAAAGCTCAAGCTCATTTAGTAATAATAATTACCTAAGAATTTCGAACACCAGACGATATTTAAAGAGGTATTTAAAAGATAAAAAATCTTTTTAAAACGCTATATCGTTTAATATCATTTTACAATTATTGTTGTTACTGCTGAAGGATATAGGTAAAAGTTTTTATACGCGTTTAAATAGAAATGTTCATCAGTACCGCGTAGATACCTCCAAAGATCGCGGAACTTGCATTTTTTTTTAATGAATTAGTAACAATATTTAAGTAAAATATCGTAGGTAAATAAAAACGTTTGAGCAAGGATTTTTCTCAGACCTAGGCTAGTTGCCACCCTCAAGTTGAAAATCTATCGCCAAGTACAGATAGGTGCGCTCCAGCTGTTGCACATGAGTCCTTACTTCACTAGGCTTAGAGTGTCTACTATCTTGGGTCACATCATTACTTGCCATCACGTGAGACTGTGAACGAGAAAGGCTTTATATTATTTTACATCATGCTATCATTAATAGGAGCAAAGCTGTATTGAAAAATGATACAAAAACGAGCAAAAATTATTAAATGTTTTAGTTCCACGCGAAAGAAGTTGTCTGTGTGTGTGTGTGAGTACGTGTGTGTGTGTGAGTACGTGTGTGTGTGTGTGTGTGTGTGTGTGTGTGTGTGTGTGTGTGTGTGTGTCGGGTGAGACAGGGGCGAGGCGGGGCAGTGAGGCACACATGACAACAGTGAGCAGCAGTCGGTGTCGTGTCCATTTGGTGGCCGGGCGGTCGGCGACCCCTACATTTTAGTATTCTGAAATATTACTAGCTATAAATTATATATATATATATATCTTTAAATGCATATATTATTAATATATATATGTATAAATATACATATTTTTAATTAGATAAAAATACGAAAATGTTGTGAACTCCTTCGTTTAGAAGCATCGAGCCCTTTACTAGCAGTTTTTATTGCCTATTCTTACCCGGAGCGTTTAAAGAAACAGCGTGAATACTGCATGTGGCCCAAGCTAGTAAACACGCTGAACTGTAGGACTAGATTTCAAGTGCTGATAGTAGGTCAATGTTAGCGTGTACGGACACCTTGTCCGTTGGTATTATTTTTACTGCATTTAGGGTTTTTTCTATATTTCGTAATTATTTTATTTAACCTTCTATACTTTTTTCATTTATTGTAGCTGTTCATCACCAGACTGGTAGTATTTGAATCTGTATATTTTACTTTAAAATAATGAAAAGAAGTATATATTGCAAATATATTTTTATTTTAGTAACACGCTTTTAACAGTAAGCATTTCATAGATTGTTGAAATAAAACTATTTATGAGAAATTAACGATTTGATGTGTACATGATTTGAGGGTGATAGCTAGAACAACAGATATTAGAAAATACGCCTAATAATATTGTAATTATATTTTTAATTTACAAAATTTTAGTGGTTTTTATATATTAGGTACTGATTATTTAATCCTTATTGTTGGTTGTCTTACATAAGCGAAAACACAATAATAATATTTTTTATACAACTGTGATATAAAAATATATGAAAATGCAATTTTCCTAGCAGCTCATTGTAAATATTTCATTAGTTACTAATAAGTCAGTTAATATTTGTCATTTCCCAGAACCGGCTTTCACTATCTGACGCAATGGCCTTCCGCTCTCTGTCATCTAGAATACAATATCCAAGAGTTTGACACGTTAAAACAAAACATACGTAAAATTGTTTTCTTCCAAAATAAAAGGCAATAGACCGATCCTCAATTTTTTTAGTATTATTATATATAAGTAATAAGACAACCGTGTTTGCTACAATCTGTCCAATTGAGTGACGGTGTGGACCAATGACACAATAACCATGACACACTTACAACAACAAGTATAGCTGAAAGACTGGTTCTCAGACACCTACTCTATTAAGTATTATGAACGTCTTTAGCAATAGAAAGTGATAGACATTGCATCTGTCCAATGAAACTAAATATCATCTGTGGTTTTTAGTTCAAATATTGCATATGTATTGCAACAATGTGATAAATCTATATGCATATTGCATATCTACATAACATATTCGTAGGAAAAAAATTGTTTACAAATTAATAGAGAATTACATGCAACAAAGAATGTACGTTACATATGTTATTATTATATTGACTTTTTTTTAAATAAAAAACAACTGAATCACTATTTTTTTCTTCGGTATGTAAATTCCCTGTGGAAAGGTCTGATAAGTTCTTATAAAATATCAAGAATTTGATATTAGAATGTATAAGTTAAAAAAAGTATATTAGACCAAAAAATTTTCTGATACAGATATTTTTAAGAATTTATCAGTTTTGATCAAAATCACTTTTGTATCAGAAATTACCGACATTATTTCTATGAGAATGATTGAAACGTAGACAATTTAAAATACCTATTCGTTAATTATTTCAAAGGCCATTGCAATTATTTTGTTATAAATGCGGTGCCTTCAATTCGACCGAAACGTGCTTCAACAGTAAGACGCTAAAAATTATTTAACAATAAAACCTGAAAAGATTCCTATAATTTCAATGAGCGACAAAACCGTGCTAAGGTATGTTTTATTCCAGAAACGTTTTTGGTTCTTTATTTAGACTTAATTCTAATGTCAACACGTAGAAGTCACGATATGTAATAATGCGTTTATCCTACAAATCTAAAAGTGCTAAGCTGTCGCCATCTAGGCCTTAAAATTTTAGGGGGCGGGGGACCTGTCACTCAGCGCCCCGGGGGGTCTGCGAGGAGACACTCTATTAAAAATATAAACAAACTTTGGCCGTATTGTCACTTAAGATCAGGTGAGATTATGGCCATAACGCTAAACCTTAACCATCCAAAATGAGCCCTAAGTCACAAAAGTTCGAGAAACATTTTTTTCTTTATCAGTTATATATAACAAAACTGTAAAATATTCAATTGGTTAAAAGTTGGGAGTTCGGATAATATATTGTACTGTATATTGTAGGCTGTTGATTGAAAGGCTAATTAAGCTAGTTGTCTGGGCCATATACATAGGTATATCTATACGAAATAAAAATGAAGAACAATATGTTGTTTTAAACAACCAAGCCACATAGACGAGGTTTAGATTAAATGTAATTTAGTACTTATTCTTAGTCACTTGTCATATATTTTTTATATAAATCCAAAAAGTTTAAACACGTTAAATTTACGTTCTTGTTATATGTATAGATGTCAAATTTTGGTTGTCGATTGACACAGAAATCATTTTTCTATCATTACCAACGCAAAATGCGATGTGGAAGTCCGAAAAGAATAAGCTTTGAACACCACGTTAATAAAAGGTGCTTTCTATTTTGTTTTGTATAATAACCTCAATACTCCAATTGCAATTTTTGATTCTATATGATTTAAGTGTACTATAAAAAGATAAATGGTAACAAGAGTGTAATAGTTCACCTTTGCTTTGACAAAGCTTTGTTGGGAAGATCATTTTCATCAAATTCTTGTTAGATTCGAGTGGTGAGAGAAAACTGGTTTCGGATTGTGTCTGGTTTACCGGAACACTTGCTTTGAATTACTGCACGGTGTCTGTAAGGTTTTAGTTCCACGCTAACGAAGTCGCGGACATAGCTAGTGTATATATGAAGTGAAATAGGTGGTTACAATTTATAACTTTTTCTAAAGCTGTCTCGAGAATTTCAGGGTTTTTGAAGACTTCCACCTTAAAAATTGTTAGAGTATAGCCACATATATCAGTTAAATGTATAAAACAACTGATTATGTATAAATAGATGTCTAAATTCTTTTATATATGTAACTCAAAACAATTATGTGAATTTATTCTTCAATTCGGTTGACGTTTATTCTTAGCATGGGCTAATTGACAGACATGCGTTGTACAAGTAAGCTGATTATTTGGGTTAATTATTGTATGTTAACTTCAAATTCAGTCTTAAATTCAATTTCGAAAAAAAACCCAGTCATAATGCTTAATTATTTAATTACGATTCTAATATTTATTAACTGTGCTGATCTGGCAATGAGTGAAATGATATATACAAACAATTAATGAGGAATCCTTTTATTAGGTACTATGTATTTATTTAATATTTAACTTAATATTTTCACAAAAGTACTTTTAATTACATACATTTAAATTATTTAAAATGTATTTTATTCAATATGTAATCGTTTACTGAGAGCTATTTAATAATGTAAGTTTAATATTTATTATATATTCCTTTGCAAATTATTTTACTTATGTATCATTCGTGTAAAAATTAAAGGCGTTCTGAAATCTTGGAATGGGTGGTATTTCCGAAATAGTAGTAGTTTTTGACTTCAAAAAAAGTGATATTATTATCAGATTTTTCAGAAATAAAAGATTTCATTTCACGATACTTTGAACATGCAGAATAATTTTCGGTTCCTTCAAGCGAAACATAAAAAAACATTTACGCAGGCCGGTATGACAGTAGCGACCACTAATGTTCACTCAGTGAACGAATTTCGAACATATAATATTATTATTGGAGACTGAAGTATTTTCTATACAAGTTGGAAAAAAGTGTTACCTAAATTTGTTTATTGATAATATTAAAGTTCCTCCATAATTACTAATAACAATATTATTATGAATACAACTTGATAAAATAATTTCAGATCATATATTTTCAAATGACCAAAATAATTTTAGGTTAGAAACCACTGTGAGATTTCTGATAAGTGTTTCGATAATATAGAACTTACTGGAATTAATAATGATTCAATGAAGTGACCAATACCCCTAAGTGACAAGGTTGGTCCGTCCCAAAAAAATTGTTTAACAGAAAATGAAGTATTTAAACCGGTGAGTCTAGAAGCTTACAATTTTATATGCAAATTTCTTATCGTATTTAAATAATCCCAACCAAGTTACTTGGTCCGCACGTGAATATGCGCATCAAAACTTGGTTAAACTCAATTACAAGTTAATAGAATACAAATTCCACAAAGATAATAATAATTATTTTTATGTTCAGAAAATTATTGAGCTAAGTGTTGATATGTTTTTAGTTCCTAATTGTTGCTTGAGTGCTATTTTAATTTATCATATACACTGTAAAATGAGTTACAAGATTACGTATATATTTGTTTACATTTCAGAAAAATACATATCCTAAATACGTACACATTAAAAATATTGTTCTAAAATATGGGAGTCCTCTCTTAACAAGTAGTATTTTAACATTTCACAAATTAGTAATTTATCTAAAGGTCTACTCAAATTTGAAAACGAAACGAATTTTTGGGGATTCCCACAAATAATGTATTCGTTTAGGTGCTCCCTTAGAACAGAGTTGGGGAATTACCGCACTGCTTTTATAATTCGTTTTAAATTTATAAAATGTGTAAGTTGATCATTGATTTTTTTAGTTCTATATATAATATATTATTTTTGTACCTTAATATTAGAAGTCAATGGGTGTATTTTTTAAATATAAAAATAAGGAAATAAGAAATAAGGATTAAGATTGTATTTTTACCATAAAAACATTTTTTTTATTTGTTTTGTTGATATTTGTCACTGTCTTGTATTCCAAGTGCACAAAAGACCATATAAAAGCAATTTAAGCCGGGGTTTTTCTAATGCTACCAATTCCACCAAATACCAATAGGTCTGTTCCGGCAGTCGCACTTGAGAGTCACAACTTGGGCCGTATCGTCACTTAAGATCAGATGAAATTTGCAATATATGAATAAATACAAAATAAATTATTGATCACTTCATCACTATTTAAGTTATAGATGGATACCTACAATGAGCTCGAGCACCCAGTGAAGGAAAACATCATGAGGAAACCATAGCATGGTGGTAAGGCTTTTTCTGATACAGTTTTACAAATACAACCAAATACAAATGCGAACATTTTACTTTTCAGATACATTTATCAAAATTATACAGATAAAAGTTGAGTTTTGATTTTAGAATTATTAAAATTTTGAATATTTATTATATATTATAAATTATTATAATCGATGACGGGCTCTACGACTCGATAAACACTTAGAAAATAATTTGAACTGGAAGAGATTTAAACATAAAATTGTTGGCAGATTAGAGCATTTATTTAGAAGGGAAATTGACCAATGAAGATAATATTTATAATTATGTACATCCTTAAATATGTGTATGTATATACTTAGATCGAATATATAAGCAGTTTGTGCTAGCTGAGTGGTTTTTGCGTTTGACACAATGCCTGTAACCAGTTTTTCCTGTTCATGTACCTTTCTTCAATGAACAAACAACTTTTTAAAGATATAATTAAACTTCAATAGGTACATAAAAGATTACGTTAACAATAGTTAGTTTTACTTATTTAGTAAAGATATATACTAAAGTTATTTAGAAGATAATAGGAGTTCGCTCAATATATTTGATCAAACACTAAATGATGAAGAACTATGTGTATGGACATCATTAAAAGCCGTGATAAAAGGTTTTAATGTATAATTTGTTAACGTTTTTATGTCTTAAAATTAATATAATTTAATCTATTACTTTATACGTTTTATATGTAGAAATTGTTAATTGATTACAGAAATGCAATTTTTATCCGCTTCTGAAACCTATTTTCACTTCGGAAACAGCGGAACTTGAGGGCGGTAGCTAGTCAGGCGTGCATTAGAAATAACCCTACTACCATGCTATGGTTTCATAACGATGTTCCCCTTCAACGAAAGCTAAATAAAGCTCATTGCAGGTGGATTCGAACCCATGTTCACATCCAAGTTGTTTACTAACTCATATATTCAGGTCTCAGGAGAGAAGGTCTCTTGGTACCACGATCTAGTCTTGATTTATTTACCGTCCCTCGCCCAGCGTTGGGCACAAGTGTTTACACACGCATCGGTGTCGCTTTTGTTTACTGTTCATTTATTTTTTAACGTTGCGTCGTTCTGTTAGGTAAGGGTGAGTTAAGGTCGAATTACTGTCATTTATTTAAGGAAATTAGTTTTATTGTCATTTATGTACATACAATACATACGTACATACAAAGTGCGTATTTTCATATGTATTTAATAATAATCTGTTGTTTTCTCTCTACAAACAGACACTATAATGTTCATTCCCGCCTTTACAAGTTGTTTTTTTTTTTAATTTTCAAACCATTTATATTATGATAACTATAAAATAATATAAATGCGAAAGTGAATTTGGCACATGTATGCCAAATATCAAGTCAACCGATGTAAAGTTTTGAAGGCCTATACTTAAATATCTTAATAACTACAAACATGTTGTCCTGACCCTCCTTACTGTAAATAAACGCCTATATAAAAATATGTTTCAATTATTAATGTTTTAAGTAAAAACGTTATTACATTATATAAATTTTAGATATGTACAATGTTTGAGGTAATTTTTTGCTTAACCTATTAAGATGTTAGATGCCTTGTCCCAATCGCCGAAAAATATGTATAGATTTTATGCGATTAAGTCTAAATTACAAATTAAATATATTTCATCAGCACAAATGATATGTGTAAGTATGTTGGAAATGAAAAATATATTAAATAATATACTACTTTGCAGACTTAATAGTAATTTAAAAAAATCCAAATGATGCGATATACCAGTAGTGAAACTAATTTTAAATCTAAATATGAGAGTTTAAAAACTTTTAGGAAAAACGATTTAAAAAGAAATGCGAGCAATGTATCGTCTATACAAAGTTTTTTTTTAACATTAGCATATTTTTTTTTTTTTGTTTTTTTCGACCTGACTTACGCTGTTAGCCCCAAGGGCTTTGACAGCTTCACCGGACTTTTGGGGGCGAGTGCTGAGGGCACGTGTTTCTTGCACAAAGTTTAGCGTGACCATTATTTTGGGTCACATTTTGACTTTTATCAGATGAGATTAACCTGTAATAAATAACTCTATTGATACCAAAATAGAATGATCACATCTGTATTAAGACATTTTCGTTTCAAGGGTATAATGCTGCGGAAAAACTTGTGACTATTATTTCTAAAATAGTTGTCGAACACACAAAAACAAAGAAAATTTCCTCTAGACGCAGAATTAAAAAGAAGAGACCCAACCACGAAAACTTACCTTGAGTAAAACCGAAGTTCTAGAAAAAGTTGTGATATAATGAAACCGTAGTTTTGCAGTCTAGGCGTTTGTATTACTTGCTTTTATGGCTATTCTCACTAGACACTGGCGAAATTGCCTATATAAAGAAAAATAATGTATATAAAAAAATAGTTTTATTTGAAGTCCTTCTTAAAATGTCGTCGTGTTTACAAAGAATTCAAAGAAAATAGGTTATTTAGTTTCAATGGCGGCTTACGAAATAGCCGAAGTTCCAAACGGGTCACAGCTTCACGGTGACTCCTATTGAATCGCGAACTAAAACGTTTGCTGATTCATACTTATGTCGTACCGTGGAGCTGTGGAATCGTCTTCCGGTCAGCATATTCCCACCCTCCTATGACATAGGGTCCTTCAAAAGACGCGTGAAAAGTTATCTAAGCAGGCCAGTATGACAGCGCTATGTATATATATATATATGTATATATATATATATATATATATATATATATTTCTATTTCCCTTGGTCATTGCATCACGCGCGAACGGATAAGACAATGACTAAACAAAAAAAAAAATATTTAACTAATTTAGTGAAAATTTGTGGGAAAAATTAAACTTTTTTATTGAGGAATTATGTAAATTCGAATACACCTACAATGAGCTGGAGCATTCGGTGAAGAAAAACATCGCGAGGAAACCATAGCATGGTTAAAATGTAAACCCGTTATAATTAAATTTAACGGAAAGAGTAATTTTTTATATTGCCGAAAGATCTACGATCTCGAAAAATTTTAAAAGAATAATAGGAAATTGTTACCGTCTCTCGTAGAGAATAGTTGAAGATGTTTGAAAGATGAATAATATATATTTTATTAATTCCCTCTTTTTTTGAGAGAAAAAGTAGCATTTCGACGGCTCCAGGTTCCCATCTATCTCTATACCAAAATTCATTTTTAACTTTTGTTCTCTAAGGGTTAATATAATAAATAATATATGTACATATGTCATCGAGGGAAAGTGTTTGAAGCGGGTATTTCATATAAAGATAGAGTTGAAATATTAACATCTGTGCCTTTGGACCCAAATTCCGATGATCTTGAGGCTTACACTATTTAATCTAAATAAAATGAAAAATACCGTTTTCAGTAAAGGTTTTATTATCTACAACTAACCTAAACAGTTTTCTTTATTTCAGGAGGACCAACCAGCAACGCCGATCGTCGGGGTATACGCCGGGGACCTCGCCGGAGACCAGGACTGAAAACACGAGCCGGAAAAATCTTACATTCTGATTTGTGTATCTTCCATCCGCACTTTCGATAAGGAATAGAGTCCCAATAATACACAATTTAGCTCCACTTTTTAAACTTTCGCGTATTTTAGATTATAATGTAGAAATTAAATACGGGTCTAAAACGCAAGGGAATGAAGAGTGGCGGCGGACAGGAGGGCGAGGCCATGGTGGTGCAGATGATTGCCAGCCTCGCGGAGGCGCTCGAGTGCCACAGATCACCAAGATCCATTGACTAACACTAACCACAAGAATTAAATTATTAAAATAATGATTAAACAATTATTTTTTTCACTATTTAAACTACAAAGATACGCATAAAATTAAGAACCTGCTTCTATTTATTTAAAACAATCACATTCACAAAGGGATTCAATTGGATCTGTCAGACAAAAAGGTGAATAATTAGTTATCCTATTTGGTATTTAAAGCCGTAAAATACCTATGGATGTATATCATTAGGGCCTAAATTGAGTAAAGATTTTTGATTTGATTTGATTTGTTTTGCTGTTGAAATTTTTATATAATAATTACACCATATATTTCTGATTTTGTAGAAAAAAAATATTTCATCGTTTTAGGTAAATTTACCAGGTTTAGTCTTGCTCGAATCAAAACCAAATAATACCCAATCTAAATTTGTTTTAATTGCAATTGACTGAGATCTTATGCCAATCCGAGTCTCCTTAGAAATCAAAAGGTGCCAGTTATCTAGTCCAATAATTAATTTAGGTTCATCTGATTCGTAACAAAGCATGTCGGATAAATCAATAAACTTTTAATAAAAGTGTAGTTCAGACATGTTTAATATCATAATTTAAAAGAAATAAGATAAAAATCTATATATTTGAGGCATTGTGAGAATCGTAACTATTGAGCTATGAAAACCATTTCAACCAAAAAGGTTACCATTACAATAATTACCCATAACTGATCATATGCTGTGCTTTGATCTGTCCTTTTTATCAACCTATCATCTCTAATTAATTATTTTTTACATTTTTCCTATTTCTTTCGTCAGTGACGGATTTGCAGGTAGGCTAAATAAGGCAAAAGAATAAATAAGTCAAATTTTTCTAAGGGGCAATTTTTCGGCATCAACGAAAACGGAATATTAATTTTTAATTTTATAAGGCATGTAGTATATAGGCGGCTTCCTTAGAGATTAGGACAACCAAATATATATTTATTTATATATATATATATATAATGTATGTACAAATACAATACATTTCTAAAATCCGACTGTTATTTCCTAGGATTAGAGTGTTCAAAGAAACAAATCCAAATCAAATCTAATCAAATCAAATCAGATCAGATCAAATCAAATCAAATCAAAAAACTTCATTCAATTTGAGCCTTTATGCTTATTGCCATATTCATTGTTTGCCTATATAATTATCAATTTTATTTAAGTTTATTAATTTAATACAAATAATTTAGATATCCAAAAATAAAAACTGTTTGTTTATAGTTTTTAGTTTTCACTTCTATCGGCAGTTCTCATTGACAGCTTTGAACGCATAATATATTTTTCCTCCATACCGACCTTAGAAAGTTCATTACGTCAGTGACATTTCGTTTCTAAAACCAAACTTAATATTTCAGGTAAGGTCAAAGGTCAAACACCTAAAGTGGAAAAACAGCAAAAGAAAAAGAAGAAGACAGGCCGTAGCTCATTGTCATTTAAAATTTAGTACGATGTTCGATACTTTTTCACTTTTTTTAAACACATGAATATTATGTTCCGCTGGACTATTCTAAAGATTGGCTGGAAATTCTCTAACAATTCTCCAACTGCACTATGTAATTGTTTACAAAAATACCAAGGGGGGCGGTAAATCAAGATTTTGGGAGCGTCTAATGCAATGAGATTAAACTATATAAGGTATAGTTTATATAAAAGGATTTTTTATATTAATTTTTAGTTTTTCATTTAAAAAACATACATATGTAATTTAATAAAATATGAATTTATGATATAAAATACTATAAATATATTACAAAATTTTGTAGGTTTAACTTTCATAAATCATGTTAAATATTATTTTTACTCTTTATTACCAATAATAATTAACCATTTTATAATTAAGTGCAACTGCTGGAACACACCTTTAAGTATTTGGTGGCAGATTTTCAACTTAAGTGATAGTTAGCCAGTATAGTACGTTCTTGTGAACGGAAGTGTATTCTACCTGCGAGTAACGATTGATCGCAACTTCATACATTTTAATTTAAGCACATAAATATTAAACTTCTAAATTACAAATAGTTTAAACGTCCTACGTGACCTCTATTGTAAATAAATAAAGCCGATTTTTCCTCGTTCTCTATATCTATATAATTTGGTATGAGAAAGTCTGTTTATGAGATTTCTTTGGCAATAAGGGGCGGATGCGGTTTATGGTATTGCGTGTATAGTATTTCGTTATCCTTCTCACCCGATGGCTCTCACATGCTTCCCTCCAAGCATACTGCATAAGGACGTATATAAAAAGGGCCCGGAGGAAGTACTAAGTGTCGCGCGAGAGTTAGAGGCGCATGTCGCTGCATTCGCAGCACGTGTTGATCGACGAAGATATATTTTGTATGCGCTTTTTTGTAGGAGCATTTAAGATAAATATTTCCATTGTACAGTATATACTTGTTAAACCTGTGGAGGAACTGGCTCTCAAACGTAACTGCCGGAATTCACCTATTAGTATTTGACGGCAGATTTTCAACTTGAGGGTGGTAGCTAGCCAGGCAGGTATTAGAAAAAGCCTTAATTTGCAAAAAATACTTACGTTAAATTCACTTAGTAGTATAAAACACAAACACATTCACAATATAATCACATATATACAACAGTACAGTTTTATATTAAATCATTAGAAATAATACATAAATTTATCCATATTGCGCGGAAACTGTTGAACAGAGTAAATAGCGTGTTAGTTGGTAGCTTATTGTATACATTATTAACATAATTCACTCCTAAGGTAAATCCATTTCAGATGCGGGTGCGTAATACACCAAGTATTTGTAGAAAGAAATATGGATAATGAAAGAAATGGACAATTACCTTGCAATGTGCTGATTGACATTTGAGCGGAATTATTTCTCTTCGTACACTTTAAAACAAACATAAATTGACACTCTCATATAGCAGTGATATTAAATAAATAAACAGCTGTGATACACATACCAAACTTTTCATATATTCACTTACTGGTATTGTGGGTGTCCATTGGCGGCGGTGATCACTTACAATCAGGTGAACCGTTTGCACGTTTGCTCCTATTCCATTAAAAAAGAAAGTATAGTGCCGAATTCCACCACCGATGATAACGTTGTTAATATACAAGCTACAGTGAGCATGAGCTTTTGGTGAAGGAAAACAAAATGATTCTTAATCCAGCTTTGTGGGCTCATAATACTCTAATGACAAAGAATATAGCAAATGTAAGTGTCTTTGAGTGGTCGCCTGTAGATTTTCTTGAAAATAACCCGCTACTTATCAGATTTTATCTACAGTTTTTTTGACTGAATATCTAACATTGGATAGTGGATTTTGAAATACATACTTAATTTTTAAATATAAATATTGGTTGTCTGTCATAAAATGTGTCGCGGTGACGAGCGCTAAACCTGAGAAACTGGCTCTCACGTGCAACTGCCGGAACACACCTACTGGTATTTGACGGCAGGTTTTCAACTTGCTTTACATATATACAGTAAATATCAAACATATATTCTGTTGTCAGTTTTACAGTTCAGATATTGTAGTCAAATTATATTAAAATGTTGCCATGGTTCTTGATCGACTAGTTACCGACCACCCTCAGATTTAGACTGCAGCAAAATAAAGTTTCAGTACGAGCCTTTGTGTTCCGTTATCGTGAACCTCCGTGGAAATCGAACAGTCTACCGTTAAGGTTTTGGGTCAATCTCATAAAAAATCCCGATTTCATATTTGACATTAACAAAACGGCCACCGTTGACTCTTCGCTGTCGGTCATTGCGCAAACGTTTATGGACGCTTGTTCTTTGTCAGAACATAGGCTGTGTGTAGCATCTGTATAAAATATTTTTGTTTATTAGATATAAATACATCTAACTAGGTTTGGCGATCTCATATGGTATATCGAACAAGAAAACTGGAAATAATTTTGAAAACAGTAGAATAGACATGTATTCTATATATCAAGCCTTAAAAAAAACAGCGCAAGCTCAAACGTCTCGTTAGAGCAAATTGCTATTTGTATTTAATTTTTCATAACTATGCGCGACATTTTGAAACTTCTTAATAATGTGCCATTGTCGGATAAATATGAAACTATATTTATAGTTTTATTTTATGATTTTGTCTAAGATACAATCGGTCGCGTAGTTAGTGAACGACAAAGTCAATATTGTTGATCTACATATATTTAAATAACTATTTTCCTTGCAATTACAATAAAAGAGGAAAATCTATCAATATACTTATGAGAAAAATGTCTAGGAACAATTTGACTTTCCCCATTTATTTTTATTAATGTTATAAAGTGAAACAGTTTGTTTGTTTCAGCACGCTAATGTGAGAAATTATCAGAATGCAAAAATAAAGATTCTAAAATCTACATACAAAATTAAAAAATTGTCTAATTTTTTTTATTGCCGCCAAATACCAATAGGTGTGTTCCGGCAGTTGCACTTGAGAGCCAGTTCAAATACACACTTGAGCCGTATCGTCACTTAAGATCAGGTGAGATTATGGCCATAACGCTATTATTTTTATTATTTATTATATATTATATATTACATATATTATTTATTATATATTATATATTATTTACTCACACGTTAAGTACACGGTTCTGTAAGGGACTACCCTCGCGGCCCTTGAGCTGCTTACCTGATAATCGTAGTTAGGACCCCTAAGCGCCGAACGTCGGAATATATACCAGGGACCTCGCCGGAGACAAGAAGTGAAAAATACAGATATAATTTCAGAACTTAAAAAAATGTACCTACAAAAATAAAAATAATATTGATAAGAAAATATTACTTGCTGGAATGTTTATGTACCTTCGATGACGATGTAAGTATATGACATCACTAAGTTAAAACACACGACTGTACACACATCTGTACATTAACAATCTACATCCATTTTGGATTCCAAATACTTTTCTTAATTTTAATGTGTGCAGTCGAATATTAATTTGTTACAATAATGTATATTGCTTAATGAAAAAAAAAACCTTATTAAAATTTCAACTTGAGGGTGGTAGCTAGCCAGGCGTGCATTTATGTTTTACCTTTTCTTTTATCTTTTATATACATATAATAAATCGAATTTTAATGTCGCGACATTATGCAGTCTATGTTTTAAGTCTCAAGAGACATTTTGCTGTCGAACAAATGTTGGTTTACAAATAAATACTTTTCTCTAAGAATCTTCTTTTTCCGATTATTACTAAGCGAAAACACGATAGTGCCAGTTACGTGTGGAATAATAGAATCAATTGTATTTTAGTGAGCCAACTAACAATTTGATTTAATTATTTATCTATGAAATTCTTTAAATTACATATGTTGTTATTTTAGTTCCACGAGAACGAAGTCGCAAGCACAGCTAGTAAGTAATATAGAAGCCAATCGCTACTTTAAATTTTTGTTAACATGCTATTTGTTATAACCTAATGAAAAGCCATCAAAACTTTAATATATATATATATATATATATATATATATATATATATATAATTAAATTTCAATTTAAAAGACTTAATTGGAATTATAAACAAGATTAATTGAATAACCAAAAGAAATGTAAAACGGAAACGTTATTAGATATAACTAGTTCTATTGATCTTATTGAATTGAAGTTGGAAGTTTGATTAAGATTGATTTATAGATATTTAAAATTAAAAAAAATATATATTCAAATCGGTCAAACCGTTTTTGAGTATTAGCGAGAATAAAAAACATCGATTATAGGTGATACGAAGTTCATCGGGTCTGATAGTTGATAAACTAAAGGCCCCATTAGTTATAAAAGGGAATTTGTTAATTTCCAAAATGGCCGACTAGTGGTGAAAGTTTGCGCACGGTTTTCATTTATTTTCACTAGAGTGTTTGTCGGTCGATAAGAAGTTATGCAACCCCTACCTAGTTTTGATAAGGTTTACGAATGAGTACTTAACAAAAATAAAATTGTTTCTTCGTAAGATTTGGAAAAAGCTATATTGAACAAAGTTACAAAAACGGGCTAACGTGATTCACTCATTTTAGTTACCTACCAATGAAGTTATACAAGTTTTTTTGTGTGTTCTATTTATTATTAGACTTCTAAGGGAACGAAGACTATTTGAAACTATGTGATTATAAAAACATTAAAAGAATTATTTTTTTACAAATTTTCTGGCACAAAAGAGTTGATCACGTCGAAAATCAGTAAAGTATTTTGAAGTGAAATTTCTTATGGGAGGCCTCTGAAATTCTGATCAGCAACCTTTTTGTGTAATGCTCGTTCAGGTAAAGGTGGCTTGAGACTAAGCTCGGTAGTCAAATAAATCTAATAAGATGTGTTTGAATGCGACCTCATTGTACATCCAAGTCATACGCACAATAGCACGTTTATTTGAAACCACACGGTTCTCAAAATGCTAGCTATTCCTTAACCAAGAGTTTCCCCCGTCCGACAAAGTTGTATTAGTTTTTGTTGTATTAGTTTTTATGCAATCGATATTGAAAAATTTTGCATACACGTTCTTAGAGAAACAGAATAGGTCATAAGGTACCAATTTTATCCAGAAAAAAGGACTGTCTCCAAGTGAGACTCAACGAAACACTGGACTAATGTATCCATGATATAATGATTAGTATCCAAACCACGAACTAACTAGGTATATAATAAAAATACACGTTGCAGGCCTAATCTTTTATCAGGGAAGAGCGAGATTGTCTTAATTTTTGAATATAATTGATTTTTTAGGAAAGGTCATCTTTGTTTTGATGCGAGATAAAGGTTCAAATAGATGTACAAAGATGAGTTATAGAAAAAAATATGACACTTTTTAATTCATTTTAGTAGAATGATGTGCATCAAAAAGAATTATTTAGTTAAATAAATATTATATAATATATGTGACTACTGAGACATAAAGATCAAAGTAGCATGTTATTGCATACATGAATTATTGTTTAACACATTTTATGTTCGAAAGAGATTTTGGTATTTCCATATATAAGAGTGTTTGTATTTACCCCAAACGAGTAAAGAAGTGGAACTATCACGAAGTTCGGGACATTACCTTCGAGCTAGGGATAGATAATTGGTGCCTTGTAATAAAAGTGCATGATATATATTTTTAAAAGTAACAGTTTCTCAATACGACCTTTAACTTGGCTTTCTGTGTTAGAAAAATATCGTGATCGAGATCGTGATAGCATGGTGGTAGGACTTTTTCTAATGTATTCATATACCTATATACTCTATTCTCTTTAGAAAAAAAATAGAAGCCCATTTTCTGATTTTATAAAACACAACAACTGCGTTATTTGTACCAGTAAATGTTGTTAGTTATATTTTAAGGTATTCAGTTTTGTAAATACATATACTTGGTTTATCTAGATATATTCAATATTAACGTATTTTCTATGACTTTCGTTAAGAGTTTTATGTAAATTAATTAGTAACAAATAAATAGATAAATAAATAATAATAATGTAATGTAGATAACTGTTTTTTTTTGTGTATATACTTATACACAGACATATATATATATATACGTCGAACCCTGGGCAGGTAATCTCGATTCCAACTTTACTGACTGGCCAGTCTTATTGCGGGCGTTTTTATTTTTTAATTCGTCCTGTGGCCACACGAAAAAGAAGAAGAAGAAAAGACATAATAAAAGACAGAAAAAAGTGATAATCGAGTCAGTAATATTAGTAAAAACTAGGTACAAGGACGGACGATTAATTTTGATTTGATTTGATTAAATAGCCGCGATAAAATCCGTTTAAATTAGTTTTATTTCGATGCGGAAGCAAAATTGTACGGTAATGTTTTTTTTTCTTCAAATTATAGTGTAGGTGTATTTTATTATTCATAGAAACCTGCGACCCTGATCACTTACCATCAGGTGACACGCTTGTTTGTTTGCCCTCTTTTCCATAAAAAGACCTCGAGAAGGAAACGTAACAATGGTATAAATTATAATGTCTCTATTTGAGAACTATTTGAGAAGAGAGGCGCGGGGTACAACAAAAATTCAATTTGCCATACACAGGCGGTGAATTCCCAAAGTACGCGAGTGAAAATACTTCCAAACCATGTAAAGTAGTTACATATATTATAGATATATAAAAAATTAAGACAAAGTGTATATAAAAACTCAGCATTTTGTTAATATGCATGTAGTGAATACATGAGTACCGCACTTATTTCTTAGATGTCTTAAAACTTTAACTCTATATATAATATAACTATGTATATAATAGCAAAAGAAAAAGAATGGTTTTCTCGAGTAGCCTGGGAGATGTGAAACATTTAGTTAATATTAGAGTTTATAATTAATAAAAAATAAGATGAAAATTCTTGTAAAAATGGAGCAAATATATATGTATATATATATATATATATATATATATATATATATATATATATATATATATATATATATATATATATATTATATATAATTTGCTTTTCTGATTTATATATATATATATATATAAATCAGTGTTCACCATATTGGGTTTCATCGTCACTTAATATCAGATGAAATTGTGACTATAATGTTAATAATCCCATTGCTTCTACTGGTGGTAGCGTGATGTTAAATAGCCTTAAGCCTACTCTTTAACGATTACTCTATCAAATACAGCATCTCCACTTAGTTATCTATCTGTAGGTATACACAGTACAAGGTAAAATAATCACGATAGAATATACAGAAACTTCCATATGATCAATGAATATTTAACTAGAAGTGGAATCTACGTAAAAAGTAAAAAGGTTTGGATACAGCACACCATCGCATCGTAGACGTTTCCTCAGCGTAACGAGTCCGCTTGTTCTGTTGACTCTTAATATGTGATGAACGAAGTTTGCATAAACTGGAATATATTTGATTAAAATAAAAAATATATATATACAAAAATTATCAACGGAGCCAAGGTCGTTGTAGGAGAAGAGCACTAGGAAGTCTGACTGGTTGATGGATCTAGAGACGAAAGGAAGGGAATACGTACAATTGAAAGATATAATAGATCCAATAAAAAGTTTCATACAAAGCTATTTTCGTAAAATTATATAAAGTTTATTTATGTATTAGGGAATATTTACAGCTGGTCGCTACCAAACCTCGCAGTTTGACCGTGATTGCAAATCGCTTGATTTCCTTTGATTAGAAACTGTTGTGTCAAAGTTGATACTTCTAAATTCTAGATTACACTACTTTTTCTCATAATATTTCGTAACAAACTACATATAACTACTATTTATAATGTAGGTACATAATGTATATATGTAATATGTACTCCATATAATGGAAACGGTCAATAAATTCGTGTCTTGTTTATTTAAATAATCAGTTCACATTTATATGAAATCGTAAAATATTCATATCTAATCACTATGTGATTCTTATCTAAACATAATTTTGAGAAAGAAACACCTATAAATCTCAAAAGGTAGACACATTACATATTTATTTACATACGCTTTAAACAAATTAGGTTTTTATTTTCTAAAATATTTCAAAATTTGATATAAATAAATATATACTAAGAGTATAATCAATTAATTATGTCAAAAACACTGTGATTTTTAATCAAGTCCAAATTGGCTAAAAGTTACCCTCCACAATTGTACAAAAGGAATATTTATATTATCATTATTTTGCATTAACAAATAAGGTTTTTAAAATATTTAATTTAAATTATTTGGCCAGGCCTGATGCCGCTGGCACTTACATCAAAGCCGAGGAAATCTATAAAGTCTAAGAAGAAATGGCAGATTATGGATAAGTTATAATTTTTAATTAATAATTTTGTATGAAATGGAATATTTTTAGGAATATTTCTGTCCTTTTTATAATTTTTGATCGATTTATAAAAGCTGTAGCGTGTTGTGATGATATAGTGAAATAACCTAAATACATAAAATAATAAAATGTTCCCCATAATGTATTGCCAAAAATTATATTGTTAACTACATATTTGTGTACATATAACCGTGAGGTACTTATTCTCTTTACGCTCGTTCCACTGTAACAAATATATTAATATTATTGACAACCTTTACATTCAATATAAACAGGAAGACGATAAATACCTACGAATCCGCTCGTATTAACTATAAAAAACAATATATAATCGAAATTTTACGTATCAATACAAATTATATATCTTTTTTTATATAAATTTCGTGTCTCATAATTTGTTAAGTGAATAATAGTTCTTAAATATATTGTATGTTATATTTGTAATTGTATTTTTATCGAAATTTTATGGAACAGGGGGCAACGTCCATTGAGCTTCCAAACTTTTGACTGGCTCACGACATGTTATAAAACCGACACGACGATAGTCGTAGATGAATGCTTGAAAAAATTTAGACCAGGTATACCTGAGGGGCATTCAATGGGCATTAAATTTTCCCTAAAGTGGGCGATACACCAAAAAGTTCGAGAAACACTGGTTTAGAGTCTAGACTCTAGATTATTTGGCTTTGTAAATAAGGTACATTCATTTTTCAAAATGATTTTTTTTTGGTACGTTCTATTAGCCGACCCATGCTTATCTATATGCATATATATATGACTAACTTGTTATGTACAGTTGAAATTACTGAATCTAGAAACTTGCAAGTCTTTACCGCAATACTGTTCCTTAATCGATTTCTTATTTCCTTTTATATTATACTAACTGTAGCTGCGACTTCGTTCGCGTGGAACTGAAAATTATTGCGACGCTACAGATTAAAAATTTGTCCGCAGACTAAAAAATATGATCCAACAAAAACGAATAAACAATTTTTTGCGATCAAAATAGAAAAACAACAAACATTTTATTAAGCGCTTTCAAATCGGAAGGTATTACATAACTATACTAAAGACAAATATAAATTACAAATTAGTAATCAATATTTATATTTTTTTTTTTTCAATTGTAATAATTTTTTTATTATATACCTAAAACAGTATTAAAAGCTAAATACACTCCATCGATGTCATAACAAAGTAGTATAATGATTGTATTAAATACTAATATTGTAAATAGTATGTTAGAGTTTTCTTAGAATTTGACCCACTTACAATTCCCGGAAACGCGCGATAAAGGATAAAGGTACCAATCGCCGCGGATCACCGAGAGCTGTCTTATAATGCAGGAATATAAAGCGTGTCCAGGAAGTTCAATAGGAAAAGGTGATATGGTAGCTGAGTATCTTCAGCCCTTTCCATTAAAGGGAACTAAGGGAACTGGTTTTACATTTTATAGTGTAATATATTATTTATATTTGTAAAATCTTATTTGACCTTATGTGTTATTTAAATATGTATGCAGCTTAATAAGTACGCTGTTGTATTTCCAATTAATAAATACTATTTCCTATTGAGGGTGGTACCTAGCCAGGCGGGTATCACAAAAAGCCCTACCACCATGCTATGGTTTCCTCATGATGCTTCCTTCACCGATTAAACATCTTCAAATTCATTCAGTTTGAAGCAAATGTTGTAGGCATCGTTTAACGAGGCATCCATAGAAATTTAATTCGTAAAAAAAAAAGATTGGAAGTGGTAATCATGGGGGCGGATATATATAGTTATGTACTCCCTGTGTCCCGTAATTTTGACTTAGCATGTCCTCACTTTTGGCCACACCGTCGCTTAGCAATCAAATAAGAGATTGATCAAACACTAAACCTAAGCCTTAACTATAAATATATATATATATGTATATATATATATATATAAATGCGAAAGTAACTTTGTTACCCACTGTTCGTAATAAAATAAAGGTTTTTCTAAGCGTGTACAGACGTTGCGTCATTGGACGTCATTTTGAATCCCTGTAGCTAAGCAAAGTAACAACATTGTATATAACTGCACGTTTGGTCTAGTTTTTAAAGCAGTTGCCTAGCGCCGAGTTGTTGTGGATTCGGGTTCCGCGCTGGACAATTATTTGAATAATACACAAAATGTATCTTATATTAACAATTATATTGTCAGTGTGTATAACGATGGTATGATGGTATCTCTAAATCACAATATAAATGTGAAATGAAACTCATTCTATGCTTAAGTGTAATCTAATGGCCCCTATCTATCAGAATAGTCCAAAGACGTTTTTGTACATGGAAAATATTAAAAAATATAGTCAGGGTGTTGAAAGAGAAGCAACAGTATCCATTTCCAGCATTTTTGGAATTTGTCTCTGGTTGTCTGCGCACGCATCACGTAAAATTTACAAAACCATTGCAATGCAAAGTACGGCATACACGTAATTGCAAACAGAGCACTCGTACACGCCGACACTTAAGTGAAAACGAGTATAAAAGCGTATTCGCGGACATAGCTAATCACTATATATACACTGACACTGAGTCGATCACGCAGTGAAACTCCAAGCATAGACCTCTCCATTGCCCTTTGAGCAATGGGATTGGAATGAAGTAGTTTAGGCGTGAAAACGTAACAAACAAAGTAACTTTTGCATGTATAATACTCGTGAGGATTAAATTTAATAAAAATCTATCCAGTAGTTTCAGACTATTTAGAGTAATGCACGTAAAAGGGAATAGGCAACCAGACAATAACTGTAAAATTATATGTTTGGCTTCTATATGTATAAAACAGTAAACCCAAATTATACATTTTTTTTAAATATATAACATTGGTATATATATATTACATATATTGGGCCAGTTATACTATATTATATGTATAGACTGTCCGTATTTTCTTCCTTCAACGAAAACTCAAGTTCATTTGACGAATCTGTACGCTGTACCATTGAGTTATCTATTAGTTTTAGTTAGTTCATTATTTGATAAAGTATAATAAATGATTTTCAATAAAATCGGTCCAGCCATGTCCAAGTTAGGCCCAGATATACAAATAGACAAAATTAAAATCTATAAAAAATATAATCTGAAATTTTCACTTCCGAGGTTAGAATATCGGTCAGTTTGACAGCGCCGGAACCGCGCTCGCCCCTCTAGTTCTGGTGAAGCTGTAAAAGCCCCTCCGGGTAACAGCGTATGTCTTGTCGAAAAACTAGATTTATAAACATTAAATTTGGCATGGATACTTCTTTCACGACGTCGATGGACGTGAGTTCGAATCCCGAACTACTCTACACTTCTTCGATACAACCTTTCGGGGCAACTCATTTATATTACTTTATCCATTTTCGAAGATATTACAGATTTAAAATGCAGGGACATAGCGGTTGCGGCGGCACCGGCCGCGGGGCCATTATATATTATCGAATTTGTAGGATTATAAAGTACTGCCTAATATCTCCTATAGTCTGGATTTGTTTACAGTAATTATCGCAAAATCTAATAAGTGAAGATCAGTAAGCTCACATAAAGGTGGATTAGCCCTTATCACGGTGCACGTATTACAGAAGTTTTATATGGCTTTCAAGGAGTTCATTTGATGGTAAAGATCCATATCTATCATAATTTTTTGTTGTTGTTTATTATAGTTAATGTTTAGCGTTATGGCTATATGAATTCAAATAAAAAACACATTTTTTTATATGAATTAGATAAAAAATTCAATACCTCTGTCTGGTTACAGAAAGGTTAACTGGTGTTTAGAAATTCTCATACATAAGCTATGAAAATATTAAGTTGTTGTTTGTGTTCGCTTTGACGACGTTTATACTTGGTAATGTAAGTTATAATAAGGAACTTCGATGCTATCTGGTGTCCCACGACACTCGTCATTTTCTATTTATTTATTTTTCTGTTTTAACAACAGGAATATGATAATTTCAGCTAATGGATTCAACCTACCAAACTATGAAAGCACAAATTAATCCACTGTTAAACCTCAACCGAGTTACATTAGATTGCATATTATCATTTTTTTCAACGCTATCACGGTTAAATTGGCCACACTTGCAATAAAAAAACGACATGATAATAACGTAGACCCTTGATTTGAAATAAACTTTACCCGTCATAGTGCATAGAGAAAATAGCTGACAATATGCCTGAAAAATTGTCTATCCAAGGATTTCTCATTACATCAGCTACCTACCAATAAAAGTCCCGTCAAAATCGGTCTAGCCGTTTCAGAGATTAGCGGGAACAAACAGACAGACAGACAAAAATTGTAAGGTTTAAACGTAAATAAAAAATAAAAAACCCTTTTTAAGAGAGCTACCGAACTATAATTTATGGTAGTGGCCGAAGCGACGACCGTGGTCGAAATTAGGCTAGCTGTCGGGAATGAAGTGTGCTCAAGGTGCTTTTAAGCTATCTACATATTTAAGCTCACCGTAATCAAATTTAATACAATATTCTAAAACTAGAAAATAAATACACAATTCTGAAGGTATTAGTATAGTGTGGTAAGTAAAGTAATTATAAAAAAATGCGTTTCATATAAAAACAAAGATTACTTTGAGCAGTTTTTCTTGCAATAATTTATAAGTAGTTTAATCTAATTTACAAGTAATTTACTCCGTAGACGATGTTCTGCCCTTTTTAGTAGTTAATAAATCAATGCTGTAAATGTAAACAACTCATAATTTCTTTCCATGGAATATAACAAATTAAGTTTGTATATAATTAGTAAGTGAATACTGATGAAAACAAGATATTGTCGTCACTTAAGATCAGGTGAGATTATGGCCATAACGCTAATCCATAAGTATAAAAAAAAAAAAAAAAAAAAAAAAATTTCCTTATTCTCTCTTCTGTTACGGGGTTGCGGAATTATTTTAACTTTCATGTTCCAGGATAAAGCATTATTGAACAAACCAGCCAATGAGAGAAACGATATACATTTAAAGTATTTTTGTTTTGCTACACCTAAGAATTATTATAACTTTTTACGCACGTAGCTACAATTAAACAAAAAAACTATTAAAAAAACAGTATTATACATAAACAGGTATTATATAAATACTCCTTACTTAGTCAACGCGTAAACAAAGGAAAATATCGGTAGGAAATAAAGATCTTGCTTTAGCACGCATTTTCTCAACGTATATTCCCCTTCTCTAATATATTTATCTATTATTTGAATATTTTCATACATATTATCGAACTTAGATATTACAAGATTTAAAGAAGTCCAAACATTCGCGTCTTTGTCATATATAAACTTCTGGAAATCCGTTTCTATTATTAGTCATGGTTTAGATCCATAAATTAGATAGATAGACTTTAATAAAGGGTTACAAACTTTTCCTCATGTTAGTCTTAACGCAATAACTGTATGACTTTTGTATCGTAAATAACCTGTGAGTTCCCGAGTCAGCGTTGACATGGAAAATAAATTAAAAATACAATTAACCTTTTATTTCAGGTTCTTCCTCAGGAGGATCATTCTTGTTATTGGCGGAGAAAAATCTTATTGGCCCACCGTTGTTTAATGAGAGTGTGTAATTTTCGCTGTAGAGCTATCATCGCATTAGTCATTTTTGCTATCGCTTTACTTTTCGAAATACGTAACAAGGAAGCTTTTATAATATTAGTAAGGACTACCTGACTTCGCGTGGAACTAATAATTTCATTTTATGTATAACTGAGTTATTAAAATAAAAGCAGTACTTATTTGACAATGATCTGACAGATGCACTTAGTATATTTTAGCGACCACAAAATGTATAAATTTAAGATTGGACACAAGTGATATTTTTTTTTTTATTATAATTATAATATTCACAGGCTGATATCATTGTAGGGGCATTCGTTGTATATATTTGATGAGCTGTGCGCCAAATACCAATAGGTGTGTTCCGGCAGCTGCACTTGAGAGCCAGTTCCTTCTTTGAGAGATTATGGCCCAATATTATCATACTGGCACCTCTGGTACCTCTTCACGCTTCTTTTAAAGGACTCGATTTTATAGCGTCAATACACGTAACCACTGAGCCAACATCGCTCAAAGCTTCAAAAGATTTGAAGGTGTCGTAATGAAAAGGCAAGTCAATGAGTAGCAATTCGCTTATATATGTATTGATATCGAGGTGAAATTCGTTGAAGAGGTACCAATTTTTTCCACGCATTTACAAGAGTGACGTAAATATATTAAGCAACCCCCGTGGCGTATATATGAATACCACTAGAATCTTTACATCATCACGCGTGGATTTCAATGTAATTTTATTGAAAAATATTTTTCTTTGTATGTTATTGTAATGAGCGAGGATTTATATAGATCAATTGGTTTCATATTGAGCAAGTTGAATATTTTGTGATGTTTTGTATTGTATTGTACTTAGAGATCAGAAAAAGGGAATTTTAGAGAGACGGAGTTCGAATACGTCACTGACGTTGAACATCCAGGCTCAGGAACCGAGGCATTTGGAGATCGATTAAAGCAGTCATTCATTCATTTGTTCAGTCATTCATTCATTCATTTGTTAAGTCATTCATTCATTCATAAACACCAAAGCTTACAAAATAAAAGCAAAGGAAATCAATTGACAAACAAAAGCATATATCTGCTGTCAGTGTTAAATGAGACGACATTCATTATTAGAATTAACAGCCACAAAGTACAGTGTATGTACGCGTTGCTGTGAATACTATAAATTTAATAACTAAAATAAGTTCCAACGGTTCAGTGAGTGAAATGGAAATTGATTCTACACCACCAAATCTAAGATCAGAAGCCCGAAGAACAAGCAAATTGTTAAAAGTATTAATAGGTTAGGACACTTTACTACAGACGGACAGATACTTTACCCTTGGAGACGGTCATAGGCTACTTTTTTCGCAAAAAACTTTTTGGAATTAGGATAATGAGAGTGACAAAGTTTGCGTGCAATCTACGTCTTCTGAATAAACATAATCACGAAATAAGAGAATAAATTACTACTTTTTTGAGAAACATACGAAATTTAAATTTTACAATCACTTATGCATTGTAAACCTAATAAAGCCTTGTTTTTAAGTGTAGCTGCCGCAAACAAAGATATTAACTTTATATCCCAAAAGTGATCTCTATAATTCGAATTTTAAAAAAGCAGACTCCGTAATACAATATAGTGACGTCTCGATATAATACAACTCGAAAAATATACTTCGAAATCGTACCTTTATTAGGACGAACTCCGTATTAGTACTATAATTGCCTGTCCCGATTTAATTAATATTATAGGTTTTTTAATGAATATGAAATTATTTATAAGTCACCGATACATCCATAGCGCAACTGTTAAACATGTAATGCTACATATTATTAGCAAAAGCGATTTAATTGTCGGCCGGATACCTTTTATACAATTATTTTTTTTGAACTCTTTATCTATATTAATATTATGAAGCGAAAAGGCTTGTTTGTTTGTTTTAAGGACTATCGGGTGGATTTCAGAAATTCTCTTTGTATTTGATTGATCAATAATTAAAGAAAGCTTATAAAAAGTTCAATATTTCAGTAATGACCTTTGATGGCCTTATAATGTCACGGCGCCTCGGAGTTACTTTTCATACCTTGAAAATAACATAATTTGAGACATAGAATAGTATCCTCATGTCCGATCGTCATCGAAATCCGCCCATGTTATAATCGAAAGACAACTTGGTTGGGGCCACAATAAGTTTTTCTTTTCTACCAGCAACAACAGGCGCATTTTGGCACGTGGATTGCCTTGATTATGTGAATACATGATGCGGTGATAGCTCAGTTGGTAGTGTGTACGGACACCGCGACAAGAGACGTCAGTTCAAATACACCTACAATTGGAAATTTTAATTATTTACGATTAGTAATAGTATATAGGATTATATAATACATTAATAATAAATTCATCCTGCTGAAACCGCAATTCAACACGTTCAACTGATGCGAGACATGAGCGCCGGCGACTTTACCACCATTCCGCGGCCGGATGTAACGCGACATGCGATAGATGGTCGAAAAAATTTAATTTTTTCTTTTTTTTTTTGAGATCATGTTGTGGTTATTAACAAACTTATATTAAAATTTTAGAATATTACGGCACTCGAAGTTTTGCCTATATTTAATCTGTAACTATAATTATAGTTTGCCTAGTTTAATTAGATTTAAATTATAGTGTAAAGTAAATAGTGTTAAGTTTTATAATAAAGTCCCCTGGCTATGAGTTTATCAGGAAGAAGTTTGAGGGCTTCGTTCCTGATTCCGTCGGGTCCGGGGGCTTTCCTTGGCTTAAGGGCTTTTATGATAGCGAGGACTTCGTCAATTGTAACCGGCTCTTACATTCCTAACATCTTCCATATTCAGGTATTCCATCTGGTCCTACGGATTTTCATTTCTTCATTCCGCGTGCCACACTCTTTACTTCATTTATTTCATACTTTACCTATTTCCCTTAGTTCCAGGCTATTACAGAGTGAATCAATATGTGCAGGACGGTGATATCTGGACTGAACACCCCTCTCTGTACATCCACTAAAAGTGAGGTGTTAATGGGAGGGTATCGAGCCGAATCACACCCAATCCCTCTCGTGGGGGGAGGCAAAGGGGTAAAACCCATTGTTACTTAATAATTTACAAGTCAAAATTTATTATTGATAATTTAATTATTTTTTTATTGCTGAATAGATTTCTTTTGTTTGCCGTAAAATTTGCTTTCTAATACATTGTAATGTAAAAAAGTAATTATAAACTCGTGGACTCAATGGGCAAAATTCGACAGCACTTCATAATATTGACCTAAAATACACAAAAAAAAACGAAATCAGACTGTGTTATATATACCTTTATATTAATTCTTATCTAAATAAATCACAGGTCAAGAGTGTTTCAATACTTGTAGATTACGTACTGAATCATGCAAATTGGATATCTTTACATGTAAATAATAATAAAATAAAATACACAGAAATTAATATTTCATGGAATCTTAACGGCCTAGTTGTGTATGTAGTTCTGTAATTATAATAATTGTTGTCTGTCCTATGTTCTTAGATTACAATAAGGTATATATATAATAATGAATCTTTATTTCCTACGAAGTCAGCTTCAATTGACATGAGTTGTATACCTGCAGATACCTTGACCTTCCGGTAAAGGAAAAAAGTGAAACCATAGGATTTTTGAGTTGTAGCTTGTATAAGCACCGTGTCGATGAGTGTTAGTTCGAATCCTTGCAAAGAGCCTGAGTTTTGGTGAACAAACAAATATCTTTGATAAAATAATCGATGACAACGGCGCCGTAATATTTTATCGTATTTGTTTATGTAACTATATTTATTAATATATATATATATATATATATATATAAGCTTCGTATACTGTATCTTGGGTAAGCAGCTTAATATTGATACTATGTGAACGCCGCCTTAAAGTATGACGTTACAATATGGACGACAGATTAAAGAGTGGCAAATAAATAATTTAATAGCATTTGATAGAAAAATGATTATTATATAGATCGACAAACAGAATTGGTTGACAAAATCAATTTTAACGTAAGCAAAGCGACGGATAAAAGTTGTGTAATAAATAATTTTAAGGCCATATCAAAAGGGTATCAAGTAAATAAAACTCCATTAAAGTCATAATGTTGCTTTGTTATCGTTTCCTAAAATTAGAAACATTACTTCATTTTGAAAGATAAATATTTTAAATGGAAATTTCGGGCAATAATTGAGAAAGGGTTAATCGCTATAATATAGATTGATTACTCATCTGTCCGCCTTGTATAAATCATCTCACATAGTTAACGAACGATTATCGGATTCAGACCACTGGACGACACAGTGAGTCTGAAACCTAACAAAATAGTTATTAATTGACTATATAATTAGTACAAACATTCTACACTTAGAATGAGGTCTAGGCGTTCTAGTTTAGCGTGTCTACTAACTTGGGCCGTATCGTCACTTAACATCAGGTCAGATTATAGCCATAACGCTATCGTCACCCTCTTGCTGTAATTTTTTAACACCCGTAAGTATTTGCTAGAAATAATGTATAAGACAGAGCATCTTTTGTAGGGTCAGCATTTTCTCGGAAGTCCGGTAAACTTTTGTATACCTTATAAATTATAGGCATAATTACACCTTTTTTTTTCTTAAGGTATAGTGTTATGACCAAATAGTTGCTACTTTTGAGCACTACAATTTGGTGTACTTAACTAAAACATACCAATTTTGACTTGAAGCTGATTTGTGATCGTCGCCATTTTTCTATTAGAGCTTTCGAGGTAAGGTACTCTCAGTGACTATCAGCATGTTTTTGAAAGATAACGATCAGTTAGCAGTATGTGCGGACGCTGCGGCAAAGGATGTGAGTTCGAATCCACCTGCAATATATCTGAGCTTTCAGCGTAAATTGTTTACTGCTTGAAAACATTTAGGAATAGAAGCGTGCGTGCTGAAAAAAAAAGATGCTTTTAATTGATAATAGCATGGATTACTAAAAAACAACATTTAAATATGCGTCGTTAGATTACACGCTGTCACAGACTGCGTAAGAAATTATTTGCTGCTTATATTCTAGCAATGAATATAGCTTATAAGCATGTATAACGCTCAATTAAATCCTGTTAGCGTGTAAATATTGTTGTAAATAAATAAACATATAAATAATTAACTGTATAGAGAGAGAGAGACAGAGAAAGTCAAAATGTGACTGCAGTAAGTTCTATATTAGAACGCGTATCTAAAGCAGCGCTAGCAGACTTCTACCAATGCCAAAAAGGGCGTATTCTTTATTAAAACTGCGAGAAAAAGTCTATAGGTGCTCTAACGGAACTGCTAACAGAGTTTTTCTTTTTAATTTCTGCTAATTATTCTTTAGGTATACTACTACACATTTTTAATGGAGTCAAAAATTCTGGCTACAGATACTGTAAGATTTTTAAATTAAAAATAATATTAGAGATACATAAATATGTAAGAAATAGATTTGTTAGAATATTTTTGTAATTACTAATTTATTAAAAAAGACTCGTTAAATAAACCTAAAAATAAAAAAGATTTGTTGTTGTTAATTAGGTTTCCGTCATTAAATGTACCTAAGAAACAAGTTTAGATCAAAATCACAATACTACGAGTTTGTTGTTAGTGGTTTTCGAAACAAATAATTAGTAGTTTTTTTGCCTAATTTAAAAATACTAAACAGATACCTAAAAACAACTAGTTTTCGGAAAGTTTCGTACATTACTTTGTTTCAAATATCCTGGAAGATTGATTGTTTTAGTAAAACTTATCAGTATCTTTACAATTATCCAAAGGTATTATCGTTATCAGTACTAACAAAATATTTACTACCAAGAGTAAATATTTCTACATCTAAACTATTTTGTAAGGTAATATATAGAAAGTTTCCTTGTCACAATATCATCTACCCATGATCGATAGGTATTATTGACACATGTGGATCGGTACATTTATATATGTGCTGTGATTCAGAATTTTAATAAAACATAAAATAATATTTCATTTTTTTAAATATATTAGATTATGATTCTTCGTTGCGGGAGCATTTACCTGAGTCTGGGGACTTTTGTCTAGAAAAGCACAGCGCATGTAGTTAAAAATAAAAGTGAAAGGGATAGATGTATTCAATACGCTTAGTTGAATATTTAGCAAATATTCTGTCAATGTTTACAAGTACGCTCTTTCCAAACTGTTTCTCACTGACTACAGTTGTACATACTTTGTGGTTTGTTGACAATGTGGAAAAATATTGTAGTGTAACTCGTTACACTATTATTAAAAGTAAGGTAGGATAAGATAAAAATAAATCGCAGTACCTGGAAAAGCCAAGATATTTTACTATTTGCGGAGCTTTATCGCTTCTTTAATTGTATTACAATATTTGCTAATGACTTCGATTAACTGTAACGAAAAACGTGATAAAGTGATTCATGCGTTTGTAGATTTTTAGATCTACGGGATTTTTTAAGATTTGCCCTTAGAACATGTTTCTTCGAAATATTATTTTTTAAATATGTATTTACCTCAAACGTTCTTCTCTACTTATTTTTCTAATTCTTGGCAACTCAGTCCGCTTTAGAGACTATTACTGCCAGGTAGATTTAGAAGGTAAAGCGTTATCTATACATAGAGACATTAAATAATTTGAAATAGATGTTTCGTATTTATATGTTTTATGTTTGTAATCATTTATAAAAAATGTAGTAAATATCATGAATATTAATAAAGAAACCTAATCCTAATTTCGGTTGGCCTAGTGGTTAAAGCAGCTGCCTGTGCCTGTGCCTTGACTGTTCTATATACTACGCGTAGGTTAGTATTATTAACTTATGTGAAAACATAAATATAACTTTATTATAACTTTTTTCAATACAGCTATGCTCCTTTTGGTAATAGCGTGATGTTATATGGCCTAAAATTTTTATCTTCCTGCATTATTAAATAATATTATTATTATTGCGAGTACATAATACATTTCTTTTATGCTAGCTCGGCAAAATGACTGCAGCACAGACAGTACAGTCCAAAAACAGCAGCGACCATCGAGAGAACGACAATCCATCGCCAGTCGCTTCGATTTACTGTTGTACATAATATATATATATATATATCGTCATATATCTTCATTTTCATTCTTGGCAGCTCAGTTCTCTTTAGGTCGACCTGTGAACAAATAAAAGTAAATACAAATTTAATATAAAGTAAAGACAGACACAGCCCTCAGTGCGCCGTATTAACCACTAAATAAGCTTATAATCAATTCTACTACACTATATAAAACACTACACTACACACTACATGGACCACACTAAAAGCTAAATGTCAGACATTTTCAACGACAAATAAATGTATCGAATAATTAAATTGTTAATATATTAACAGAAAGCAGATTACTTATTATTATAATTATATAATATATAATATTTTTATTTATATCAATATTTTAATATAGATAATTCCGTTGGAATAATTTTCCGAAAATTTTCAGTTAAATGCCTACGATCCGTAAAAAGTTTCACTTGCATCATGGTTTCATAAAGTTTTTCTTCGAATGGACTATCACTGTTGGCCACGGGGCTTTCATAGGTTCACGTGTTTATTACTATTTTAATTAATTTTTCTATACTCATATGATTTTATTGTGACTATACTAGAAATAAATGAAATATATAAACATAGTTAACTAAATAATATCTCGTGTACGATTTTAGAGATTCGATGCCGAAAACAATATTAACATATGGAGAATGGTACCACAGTTATGATACATTTGTCACGTACAAATACCTATCGGCTGGAAAGAAAATGATTTACGTAAATGACATGTGTCTTCAAACGTCTTTTTTGTAATTTATATGCCAATCATTGAGGAAGGTTCTTGGCTATTTAAAATCGTGCTACCACCACCAATAGATGCAAATCAAGTATACCATGGCCCTTTAGTATATTTGTTTCTTATGGTATAGTGAGCAAAACCTATCTGCAGAACTAATATTTTTCATTATCCTTCATGATTAAGTTAGTTATGAGTAACTTGAGCAACTCTAAGCACTTTCATTTCAAAATCTATTATAATATATAAATATATGTAAAGAAAATATAATTCTTTATCTTATATTAACATTGATATGCATATAAATACAATTTATGTATATTAATTGTTACGCCAATTAAGTTTTATTTATTTTTCATACTAAGATTACGCAACCTCCATCCTATGTTTTGATTCAGAACACTTCGAATAAAAATGAAACTTTTGACTACAATCTTGGTAAAAGTTGTTGATTGTATAGCAAAAATAAGCAGCGTGGATAAAATGAATAAGTACTGCGTAGCGGGATGTTAAAAAGCCTTAAGTCTTTTTTAAATTGTTGCTCTATCAAATATAGAAATAAATAAAATAAAAATGCGACTTTCATCTCTCGCTTTGATCTAAGCCCGGGTAATGCATTTTCGCATCGCGATGAGGAGGTCGGTAAAGATTGGGTGTTAAACACTACGCTGGGGTTGTAAGGTCGCGTTGTAATCCATGATGAATGCTTTACAAACGAAGTAAGGAGACTACAAATTTAATAGAACGAGTCTGTAAGATTGTTTAATATATAATGCAACATTCTTACCTAATAATATAGGTAGTAATTCATACATATATATGTTTGATGCTGTTGCTATGTTTATCTGTCCACGAAATCGACGGTGAGTGAATTAAGTATGTGAAGTGATATATATATTCGTGTTATAGCATCTTCGGTTGTGACGTCTCGCACTTTAATAATATTATAGCCTAATAAATGCAGGTTTTGATGTTTAAAGTGAAGGGAACTAAAACATTTTTTTCGAGATTAGGAGGTTTTCAACATATCGAGGTTCGACTTAACGAGGTTTTACTGTATTCACATTTTAAAAAGAATTATGGGAATATTTCACTGAAGTGATTGGCTAGTACTACAATCTACATTCCCATTAAAAACATGGTGACATTAGAATATGACAAAATACAGTAAATGCTTTTGTACATATATTGAAAAAGTAAGTGTCAGTGTACTTTTATTTAGCCTAATATAGGCGGGGCATTAGAAAAAGCCCTGCCACCATGCTATTTTTTTTATTATTTTTTTATAGTTAGCCTTAGCGTTTTAATTTGTCACAGACATTGTATTTGAAAACTATCACTTTGTTGCCTAAGTCGAGGCGTGAATATTCCTTTAATAAGATCAGGTGAGATTATGGCCATAACGTTAAACATTAAGTATATAAAAAAAAAATGGCTGTTATAAGGCACAAAGAAGATTATTAAGTTAGTAATAAAATATTACAACTTTGTTATAAAAGCTTTACAATATAATATGAGAATATAACTTATTTATGACATGAAATACAATTTTTGAAGGAAAGTACAAGTAAATATCTCCATGTCAGTCTGTTTACTGAACATAACCACTAATTAACACTGTAGACGTTAAGTCTCGCTTTCAAGAAAGAACTAAACTTCCAAATAACTTAAGTTTTAGATATAAATTATTTATTTTTTATGGCTTTTGAAGTGAAACATTTTGCGTTTAAATTCTAATCCGTAACTTGGCATTACCAAGAACTATTTAAATGTAATAACTTCGAAAATAAGGCGTGCATAAAACCATTTTATTAACTTTTTAGGGTGAAAACTAAGAAAAACATTTATAAAGCATTAATAATAATATATTTATATTATAAAGAGTAAAATACTTTCATTATATTGTAACAGCATGAATGATCTAGAAAATTATGGCAATAAAAAGAGACGCATTATTTATAATAGTTCCGTACTCAAAATATGATGATCACGGAAAAGAAGGGGCCGAAGGAATAGTAATTTTGTTGTTCGCCACTACCCGAGGCGCTTGTATACGTGCGACTGATCGTTGCACCTGTCGACAATACATTAATTTCTTTCCGTGTTGTTTTTATAGTTAAAGTTTAGCGTCATGGTTAAATCTTACCTGATGTTATTTATTTGTTTAATTTTTTATAACACCAAACAAATACCATAATATCAGCCAAGCCGAATGTTTGGGCCAATTTCTAAACGAAACTAAAAATTCGATATGTCACTATTGATACTTTCTTAAAATCATAGGCTTGTGCTAGCTTCCAACCATCTTCTCTATTGAAATTTTGATGTTTTTTAATTTCAATAGCCTCACGAATCATCCTAGGTAGGAATAAAGATATATAAGATATATAAGAAGATAGATATATAAGAGGTTACACCACCACATTATAAACATAATATATGAATTATATTGACCACATCCCCTGATGTGGCCCAAGCCACGCTAAGCCTAGTAAAAATACGGAATCTCAAGTGCAACTGCCGCAACACACCTATATGTATTTAGCGGCATATTTTCAGCTTGAACCGACACTCTATTTATTTCATATTACTTTAATCTATAATGTAACTGGTGTACGATAGTAATTGACTTAAATTTCTTAAGCAATAGTTAAGACTTTATTTTTTAACCTTCTATATGTCGTATTTAAAATTTTGACGTTTCTGATGATTACCTTTTTTGGCATAATACGTAATGAATCTATAATTAATTAAGCTATAGGTAGGTATATATAATTTATAAACTTTGCGATATGGAATTATATCGTAAAACATAGGAGGAATAAAAAACACAGAATCCATTATCCCGTTCGGTGGTTATATTTTTTCAAGTCCATTTTTAGATAATGAATTCTCACGAGTTCAACCACCTAAGTCTGGTGAAAGGAAACTTAAGTATTTAATATTTTCGGGTTTACCTTATAAAATAAATATAAATGAAACCAATTAAAGCCAATCATTACAATATACAAACGGATGTGCGTCGCTAATGATTGACAATAACAGAAGTACGAAAAAATTATGTACAATGGGTACAATTATCTTTGCAATTTCATTGAACTTTTCTTTTAAAACCATAACCTCTAATCCACTTATAATTCGTAACTTAAGTTGTATAGTAAATAGTACACGCAGTTAGCTACACTTCCAACCCGCACGCTAAAGGCTTTGCGCGCCGGCCACGCATCGGATATTATTAAAGTATAAATAAGTAAACAGGTTTGGTTTCTAATACGCTATATTTAAACTTTCAAACCCCCATTATTAACCGAAACACAAAGCGACATGGACAATATTTGATCACCTGACGTCATATTACGTTCTAATTAGTTTATAGATAATGAATAGAAAGTACCTACATTACCTAATACACGAAAACTTAACTAAACCCCCTAAGTACTGATATTGATCAGTGTTATACTATAAATTGTAAAAGAAAAAAATATATATATAGGAAAGAAAACCTTCGAACAGACGGACATTATTAACCATCCTCAAGTTGAAAATCTCTCGTCAAATACCAATAGGTTTCCACAGGCTTAGCCTGTCTACTAACTTGGGTCTAACATTGTATTATAAAAATATAATAAAATTATAATTACAGTCCTCAAAGATAGTTAAAAATGTATGGGGTGATAATACTTCGCTTACTCGACTTGATGGTGACCAATTAGTTGTGCTTTATTGAAATACTAGAATGCGATGTGTTTTGTTCGCTGCCAGGATTATTGAATACATATATCATTTCCTAGAGTTTCAATCTGAGAGCCGTAGACTAGCCAACCGAAACATATTGAAGCTTTCTACTCAATTATCCACAGTTAGGTCATAATAAGAACTGAATTTCAGCCGAAACTACACAGAAGTTCGCTAATGAGAGCTGGGAAGTTATCATGCAAGAGATAGCACCTCCCGCCATATCCATACATAATCATTACCCTTACTAATACTATAAATGTGAGAGTGAATTTGTTGGTTTGTGTAGAAGTTTCCTCAATAAAAAAACTTTTTCAAATGTTATATTTTTTGTCAAAACTTCTTTAAATCCTAACACGCTAATTATTCATTTATTTGTACTTGTTAATTAATACTATAAAGAGTTTATCAATAATTATACACTAACTAACACTATTTATGTTATATGGGCTTGCCTGAAATAAACGCTATTATAATAATAATTATTATTATTTGGTCCCGTAACTTAACATATTAGTAGTAAGGTAAAGATTTCCATCGGAAAACGGATTTCAAATATCTCATTAATAAAAGTAAAAAAAAAATCACTATTTATTTTCTTGTAAATAAACATATTCTAAGTGTCAAGGTTAAAATAGTAAAAAATATTAATGAAACCTGTCATAAAATATTTTATTGCAGTAACGTTAATACATAAAGCTTACATAGTAGGTACTGTTATCTATCAGTACCGAGAAATTTGCGGTTCAATTAACAAATTTATTTTTGTAACTTTTTCAATTGTATATTTGTTCCAATATTAAAGTATTTCTTTCTGCCTTTCTTACATTGGTGGTTGATGTTGCAAAAATTAGATTGAGTGTTAATAATAATAATGATACTAACATGTTGGAGCGTTAATAATTATAATAAACCGTTGTCTATAAATTACGTTTTTGTCCTTGAGATCGATTTTTTTTCTGTCCAGTCATCAAAAGTATCATGAGTACTATCATCTTTCTTCGTTTTCGGGAGCGGTTGCGTAACAGTCTGTATACACAGTAGTAGATTTTTTAGCTTTTACCTGCGGCTCCGCTTGAGTTAATATTGACTTTGCCAACCAATCCGGGTTGTCGATCGATGAAGAAGTAGTTTTTCTACGAAATACTATTAAATTATTTATTTCATTATGTTGGCCAATAGATATGAACTTATCCAAAATTCGAAATCATAAGCCATTATTATTATCTAAAGTTTAAAGCAAATCGGATAACGCAATAGAAAATTTTATAATAACATTATAAAAATGATCAATTAAATTTAATCTATTTATAAATGTTATCGTGAAATTTAGAATAATCAGTGTGTGACATTGCTTCGGAAATAAAAATATCTTGGCAGAATCTGTCTTCGTATTATATATATATATATATACATTGAGATATATTATACATTTACGTTTTTTATTTTAGTATATTATTTTTTGTTTTAATTTTTTTTTAAATACTTGCTTTTCTTTTTCCTAGAAACAATTGCACTAAAGTTAAATTATGATACAGATTCAGATTTCCATAGCAAACAATATAAAATATCAAGTCCTGTATTATCGACTAACAAATCTTATTCCACTAATTAAATAATGAAATAATTTTTATAAATGTCGACCCGATTCTAACACTAGATAAATAAGTAAAAGTTTTTAAAAAAATAGGCGTGTTTTAATTCCTCTGGTACTTTATGTAATACATAAAGAATTGCGTTTAAACACTTATGTAATTTAAATGTTAGAGTAATGATATTAATGTCTCGATTTAATAATTTGATCGTTAAACTCCAATAAATCGATTATTCGATTAATTGATGTTACATCGTCATCCCTAGTATAGAGTTATCAAGGGAGTGTACTCATAAATGAATTTTTTTAGCAATTGCATGTATAGATTAAAACTCTTATATAACATACGCCGCTACATTAGCACTGAAGTTAGAATAATGCTATGTGAATCACTCATTCTTTCCAAACTAAATTATGCGGACTGTTAGGAGGCCGTCCCTGTTTGTCTTTTTAAAAAAAAAACTACACTTTTACACTATTTCAATGTTCTATATTTTCATTAAAAATTACATTGAACACTGACTTCCGAATTTATTTCGAGTGGTTACAACCGTACTCCGCGAGGTTTTAATCCTGACTGATTTAACTAATGGAAAATTATAACAAAGTTAAGTAAAATGTAAAATTGCAGAATTGCACATGTGATAAAACGACGTCGTAAACTAAGACGCTGATTGTGCTTTATGTATATAGTAATAAGGGTTATAACAGCTCCCCCTTTTTGACGAAGCTTTATCACAATAAGATGAAGCGAAGTTAGAAATAGAAAACGATCAAAATTAGGAAGCCATCACAATAATAAAAGTAGAAATTAAAAATCATCTTAAAATAAGAAATTGAAAAATGATAACTTATAAAACTAGAAAGTTAACAAAATTGATTATATCTTATAATAATATTTTAATCAGAAATTCAAATTCCGTCTGGAATCTGTTAAGGATCTAGATGATTTATCATCCTCAGATGTAGAAATATCAGTCATTTCTAAAATATTCGTTATTGTGGGTTTATGTTTGACTGATCTCTTATTATAGCATTGGTTGAAAATCTGTATACAGCATCCAGCGTTATTGGAGCGGCTACATTTAAAACATTTATATATTTTATAACAGATATAGAAAAATAAGCAAACAATTAAAATATAAGTAAAAGTAGAGTAATATGTGCCGTATTTAATAAAATGAGATTCTTTCTCAATTTGATTTATTTCATTTTCTAAATTATCCATATGATGGGTGGCATATTTTAAGGAATCTAAATTGATTTTAGATAATGAAATAGGAGTTAGATGAGGTAATGTATTATTAATAACATCTTTCTTACAGCAGTCGTCTGCTGTTATATCAAATTTAATATCTAAACTAGACTTAATGATAAAAGAATAAAAACTAGTCGGCAATAGCTGAATTGTTTTAGAATATCCGATACAATTTTCTGTAAGTTTGACAATTCCTGTGCCAACAATAGAGTGATCTGTTATATCATCATCACATTTAATAGTTAATTTATTTATATTTGACTGAACATAAATCCACTTATTATTTCTAAGCTTTTGCCATATGTCTATATGACCGTATAAAAATTTAGCATTACACTCGGAAGGTAGAGACATTATTACTTCCGTTAATAATTTCGATTCACAATTAGGATTACTAATACTAGAAAATATAGAAGTAAGTTCACAAATAGAATAATTATTATTTATTATTTTACAGACATTTAGATTGTTCAACATGGCATAATGTAATCGATCATCACTTAACGCAATATAAGAATTAGTAGGTTGAATTAACGCGAATGTATGTGTATGGGACTCATCATGAGATGTAGGTAGAGGTATGTTTTTGTAGACAGTGTGTTTGTCCGGAGATATCAGAGGAATTTGCAAAATAAAAACAACCTTATTTTTAGAGAACTAAGAACTAAGTTGAGACACATCGATTAAAGAATGAATATTATCCATATTTAATTGAATTGGAAAATCTAAGCGTTTATTTATTTGATCGCTATGTTTAGACAACTCAGTAAAAAGATTTGATGGACTTATAACATTAGGATGTAGAACATTGACCTTAGAAAATAAAATTGCATTTAATGTGGTATCCAGTACGTTAGAAATAACTAATAAAGAGCTTTCGATTAAATTAAGTAAAGAATTAATTTTAGATATATAATAAAATAATTTATCATTATCAGAAACTTGAGAGATAATTTTATTTATATTATTGATTTGTGAATTAAGTTTTAATTCATTTTCATTAAGTTTGTAAATAGAAGAATTAAAATTATTTATAGTTGATTTAACTACATGGATATTATCTTTCATTAAATGAAATAATTCCGTTTCACTTTTACGACACGATTCAATTGCCGCATCGTATTTTCGTGCATCGTCGGCGTCTAATGTGCCAAAGAAAAATTTTAAAATTTCTCCTCCGAATTCTAAAGATCTTTTGACCTTGTTTGGTGATTTAGGAGAAATAATATGAGACAGAGATTGTAATTTAACGTAATTCGACTGTACTAGGATTTCCGTAGAACTAGATATATCTTTGCATTCATTAAAATCTTGAGATTGAATTTGATTACAGAGATTTTGAGACCTATGCAATAATTTTTCAACGTTATTTAAATATGGTTCTAAAGAAATAATATCTATATGTGTAATAACTTTCCAATAATCATTATAAAAACTAATATGTGTAATTGGTTCAAAATACATCCCTGGACTGTGAGAAATTGGAGTAATCTTGTAATCAGCGTTACTTCCATAGAATAACATTCTGAAAAGCAATGTAAAATAAAGTTAAGGTATAAAAATAAGATTAATTTAGATATAGTAAAAAGACATAGTAAAAATATAATTAAGCTGTAGCAGGTTTAATTTCATTAGTATGATATTTAATATACTTACGACCTACAAGTAAAGTTACATTGTGTTTATTATGAACCTTGATAACCTTATAGGGACCTTTCCATATAGGTGATAGGGCCTTTCGGAGCCTATGATGGTGTTTGAGATACACACTATCACCTGTTTTATAAATAGTGTCGCGAGAACTAGAATCATAATATTTTTTCGACTTTTCTTTACTATTTATAATATTTTCAATAGCTTTTTCTCGACTGAAACGCATTCTATACTGTAGAGCGCGTATGTATTCATGATAAGTAGTATTATTGAAAGTTTCATATAAAGAATTTGGTATAATCAGTTTATAACCGTATAATAACTCGTAAGGAGTAAAGTTAGTAGTACAATGCGGAGTAGTATTATAAGCTAAAATTGCCGTAAATAAATAGCAATGCCAATCGTTTTGGTTCTCGTTTGTATAGGATTTAAGGTATTCCTTTAGGGTAGCATGAGACCGTTCTAATGCTCCATTTGTTTGGGGATGGTAAGGAGTAGTAAATAAGGCTTTGACCTTTAAAATTTCGGTGAATTGCTTGAACAGATCTGAGGTGAAACACGTACCTAAGTCTGTTAAAATCATTTTTGGAAAACCGAAGAGAGACATAAAATGTACAATGTTACCGGCTATCTCTTCACTAGTAGCCGTGACCATAGGATAAGCACTAGAAAATTTCGTGAGGTCATCTTGGAGAGTTAGAATAAATTTAAATTTTTGAGACCCCGATTCGGGTAAGGGACCTACGATATCGAGAGCTAATCGCTCAAACGGTCTTGTGGAGGTGGAGGTTATCTCCATTGGAGCTTTGTTTGATTTTCGTAAAGGTTTATTAATCTGGCATAACTTACATTTCTTTACGTATTGTTCAATGTCGGAGCGCATACCTTTCCAATAATAGGCTGCTTTGATTCGATTATACATGCGTTTTGTCCCTGGGTGACCCGCAATAGTGGAGTCATGATTTTCCTTTAATATTTTAGGGACTTCAACTGGAGTAGGATAAATTAATTGGTTCTTGTAAATATGAATTTTAATATTAGTATTATGGAAAACATAAGCAATCATATTATAGATTTTAATATAAGATATTTTAGAAAAAGGATCCGTAAAATCGGGTAAAGCGAGATCGGTAATGTTTGAATCATTACTTAAGATCTGATCCCTTAATTTTATTAGTAAATCGTAAATATCTCTAAATTTGGTTTCTTCGTAATGATGAACTTTAGTGTATAAAAAGAAAAATAATTTATTTTTATTGCTTACACGTTGAATAGTAAATGGTTCTCGTTCGGAATTTAACAATTCAGCGGAATTCTCGAGCTGCGATAGTATTTCTTCGCAGTGAGGTATAGATGAGTCAAAGTCTAAAGAGACAGGACAAACGATAGTTTTAAAGTTTGATAAATGTAACGATTGTGTCCGTTCTTCGATTACAGTGTTGGAATCTGGTATATTATTTGTAAATTGATTTTTAAAATATTGTTCACAACTAGAATTATTTAAATTTGTAATATCAATAGTATTAATAGGGTAGCGAGATAATGCATCGGCGTTAGAATTGAGACGACCTTGTTTATAAACAATCTCGTAATCGTATTCCTCGAGTTTGAGGCGCCAGCGAATGAGTCTGCTGCCTGGATCTTTAACATTAAATAGCCAAACCAAAGGGCGATGGTCGGTTACAATTTTAAATTTTCGACCATATAAATAGGGACGGAAAGTTTTGACGGCGAAAATTATTGCTAGAAGCTCTTTCTCGGTTGTGGAATAATTGCCTTCCGGTTTGTTAAGCGTTCTGGAAGCATAGGCTATAGGTTTGTCTTTACCTATGTCGCCTTGTGAGAGAACTGCACCTACGGCATAGTTCGAGGCGTCCGTCGTTAATAAAAACGGAGCGGAAAAATCTGGATACTGAAGTAGAGGGGCCGTGGTAAGTTTGTCCTTGAGAATTTGAAATGAACTGTCCTGCTCAGAGGTCCAGTTGAAAGGAATATCCTTTTTTAATAACGAAGTTAGGGGTTTGGTTAATTTGGAAAAGTTTTCGATAAAGCGTCGGTAGTACCCGACAAGACCTAGAAATGATTTTATTTGTTTGACATTGGTTGGAGTTGGGAATTGGGAGACAGATTTGACCTTATCAGGATTTGGGGAAACACCTTTATCGGTGATGATATGTCCTAAATATGCGACTTCGCGACGTAAAAACTCGCATTTGTCAGGTTGAAGTTTTAAATTAAATTTTCGAAATCTATCAAATACTAATTCTAGTTTAGAAATATGGGATTCAAAGTCATGGGAATATATAATACAATCATCTAAATAGACATAGGCGTGGAGACCTTGAAGACCGGATAGAGCCGTATTCATGAGGCGTTGAAATGTCGCAGGGGCATTTTTCAACCCAAAAGGCATTCTGGTGAATTCGTAGTGTCCAGACATGCTTGAATTTGTACTAACAGTGAATCCTGTTTTTGGAGCGTCTTTGGAACTCATCTTCAGTTGATGAAATCCACTCGCGAGGTCAAGTGTACTAAAATATTTAGAATTACCTAATTGGTCGAGAATATCAGTGATAAGAGGCAGTGGATAACTTTCAGAAACAGTGACATCATTAAGTCGGCGATAATCTATAACGATTCGCCACTTTCTTTTGCCAGAGGCATCCATTTTTTTCGGTACCACCCACACAGGGGCACTCCAAGGCGAAATGGAAGGGCGAATTATATCTTGGTCGAGCATTTTTTGAATTTGAGCGTCAACTTCATTTTTGTGACATTCAGGGAACCTATAAGATTTTACGTGAATAGGAGGTGCGTCACCTGTATTAATATTATGCTCGATTGCATTCGTGAAGGATAGCGGTTCGCCTTCGATATGGAAGATATCAGTGAAACGTGAACAACATTCGAAAAGAGATTTTTTCTCTTCATTGTTTAAATGAGAACAGCTAATTAAGTCTAAAACTTGATTGAGACGATTAGGTTTGGTAGTAGATATAGTATTAATTTTATGATAAGATTCAGATTCTATAAAGTCACTTTGAAGTGGTGTCAACTCTACGCAATAATCTTTGACGATTATGTCGGTGTCAGTTGTATTTAATACCGTGATGTTTACCTTTTTATTCGGTTTTATGGAGACAATGCAATTAGCAACATAAACACCTTTACATAAAATATTATCTAACACTAAGGCTTCATTGTTACGACAATGTTCCCACGAGGAATTTGAGACCGCGCATTCGATTACGGCTTCGCTGCGAGCTGGAATGGTATAGGTAGGTTTCGTGTGAAAAATAGGGATTACGTAATCGTTTATAGAAATAGTATTGGACGAGTAATTTATATTAGATTTAAAGTAGCTACAGAAATCATGACCTAAAATACCATCGTAATCATTTAAATTGACATCATTATTTGTCACATGAAATTTATAATTTAAAGTTTGGTTAGATATCATGAATCGTATTTGAGAAGTACCTAGCGTATTGATATGATTATCGGAGTTAGTTATACCCTTTATCTTCACGACTTCAGGTGAGAGTTCTGGGGCTTGTTGCAAACTTGATATTTTTATAATGCTTATAGCTGCTCCAGTGTCAATGAGGAAACGTAATTGTTTTGTTGAGTGACATGTTTTTAAGTATGTGTGTGGTAAAGATATCTTCTTGCTATTAACATAGATTTCGAAGATAGGCAGAGATGTCGAATTTTTAACTAGTATAGGTTTTAATAAATTATTTTTTGATGTAGTACAATTCTTATCATGGTTATTTTTTGATAATTTTTGACTCAACGTTTTATGTTGAGATGTAAAAGATTTAGAAGATATAGTATGACTCGACTTATTTAGTCGAGGTGTAGAAGATTTGGTAGATTTAGTATGACTCAACTCTTTCGGTTGAGATGTACAAGATTTAGTAGATATAATATGACTCAACTTTTTTGGTTGAGATGTAAAAGATTTAGTAGATATAGTATGACTCGATTTGTTTAATCGAGGTGTAAAAGAATTAGTAGATATGGCATGACTCAACTCTTTTGGTTGAGATATAAAAGATTTAGTAGATATAGTATGACTCGATTTGTTTAATCGAGGTGTAAAAGAATTAGTAGGTATGGCATGACTCAACTCTTTTGGTTGAGATATAAAAGATTTAGTAGATATAGTATTTGATCGTGTGTCCTTTAGAAGACTATAAGATCTCGGCAGACACGTACTCGAGATCTTTTTTAGTTTAAATGTTTTTCACAGACTAATTCGTCAGAATCGCACATGTGAACTGCTTTAACGTGGTTACCATGCGATATATTTGGATCGGGTTGCGCGTTGTTAGCATTTTCGCGGCGTTGCATATTGTATTGCCTTTTACGGCATTGGTCAATCGTATGACCGATATTCTTGCAATAATTGCAAGTTCTAGGATTTAAATTAAAATTGGAATTAGGGTTAGAACTAACGTGATTTACGCGTACTTGAGAATTATTTGTAGTCTTCTTATTTTTTAAACACTCGGTTGAATTATGTCCCGATTTGTTACAAATAGAGCACTGTTTTTGATATTTATTAAAGTTAGACTTAGAAAGATTTAATATTTTTTCTTCTTCGATAGCGCGCTGTACCGCTTCGTTTAAGTCGGCAGGATTTCGACACCTAACAATAGTTGAAATTGAGGGGTTTAGTCCTAGCATAAAAGTGTTAAGTGCAAGATCCTCCATAGCTGCTATACGACCAACGAGTTCTATTTCTTTTTTACAGTTGTAATGGATATCTGATAGTATTCTGGTTAATATGGATTCTATCCTTAATGAATATTTGGTAACGTCTTCAGAACTAAGTTGTTTACAGTTCTGCAAATCGACTAAAAGATGTGTAGCATGCTTTTTCTCTCCAAATGTAGATCTGAGGTAGGTTTTAAGTTCAGACCACGTGTTAAATGTTTTTAAACTACAAGCAACCTTTGCTTTGCCTTCGAGTTGTGATATAATAAATTTACATAGCACATTTTGTTGATCTGGGCTGGCGAGTGACATTGCGTTGTCGCAATCTGTTAAAAACGCGGGAAGTAATTCCCTGTCGCCATTGTACCCCTTTATAAATTTAGTAAGGACTGAAAGAGTAATTTTCTCGGCCATAGTTTGTGCTTTAGAATTTTCAGATTTAAGTGACATTTTTAATTATGAATGTTGAACAAAATAAAATGTATGTAAGATTACAAGGTATTTCTAAATGTAGAAGAAATAGTACAATTTGTAAAAAATTTGTAAAAATATATAAAAATGGTAGATATAGTAAATTAAAATAGTACTAAATTAAAGTTCGCTAAAACGACACTGTTGTAATAAAATATATAAAAACACTGAGATAGACTTGAAAACAAAACACTCACTGTGTGATTACAAATAGAAGCAACATTTCACCAGCGGAGATGAAGACCTTTGACGAACTGTAGACGCCGTATTGCGATGGTGAGTCAGGAACCTGCTTGGCTGGAGCGAGCTCGATGATGAGAGGCTGAACCGGATGGATGTGTCAGTGGAGTGTGTGGAGCGGGCTCACGCTATACAGCTGAGACTGATCGTCGTCCTAGTAATTGTGCGTAGTGATGCGTAGCTGATGCAGGCTTAACCTTTGGTTAAGTCTTACTGTCGATCAGAAGACAATAATACAGGGTTCCTAGGGTTGGATGCCAGCGTCTATATGACTCTACGTCGTAAGACTTGTCTCTGACATCCCACTTCTGACACCAATTTGTTAGGAGGCCGTCCCTGTTTGTCTTTTTAAAAAAAAAACTACACTTTTACACTATTTCAATGTTTTATATTTTCATTAAAAATTACATTGAACACTGACTTCCGAATTTATTTCGAGTGGTTACAACCGTACTCCGCGAGGTTTTAATCCTGACTGATTTAACTAATGGAAAATTATAACAAAGTTAAGTAAAATGTAAAATTGCAGAATTGCACATGTGATAAAACGACGTCGTAAACTAAGACGCTGATTGTGCTTTATGTATATAGTAATAAGGGTTATAACAGGACGTTGTTTACTGTCATTGTTATTTTTATTATGATTAAAGATTGCTAATAATTTATTAATATTCCAAGCAAACAATTGAATTAGAAAATCTCAATTTAAAAAATCGATTGATGCTATTTTTACACATACTTACGTCATGATGATCGATTGAGTAGTTAGGGCGTGAAAGAAAAACAAATAAACAAACATATTCATGCTTTCCATTAAAATATTAATTAAAGAATACAATATAAAGGAACTCAGCAGTACGTTATTTTATAGTTTTAATGTTGTACTTATGACAAACCAAATATTAAGAAATAAAAGAGATGTAATATTCATTTACAAAGAACAATTAACCTAAGGTATAAATGATGAATAAATAATTATGAACAATATCTGTAAAATACATGTCCAATGTATATTTATACGCTCTTTTAAAATGTTTAATTAAACAATTCTTATAAGTATTTACTTCCCGATAAGAGGTTGCTTTACCCTTTACGCGTTCTTAAATCATTGGTAATAAAACATTGGTGAGTTTCTCAAAATACTGGCAGGTTCTTCAATAAAAAAAAACAATACCGATAGTTCCACCTTATTTATATACATATTATATATTAAGGAACATCTGCTACAATTTATTTCATGTAAGTAAGATATTCTAAAGGAGGAACGTATATATTCTAGATTTAAGTATAGCTTAGATCATAATTATGAAAATATTTAGTAATATATACACGGAGTCTGATACGTCATATATGTAATTATTACAGATATCACAAAGTACATATATACATTTAGGAGTATGTGATAAGTTTCTACGGAGAAAAAGAAAAATCTTCACATATTGATAGATAGGTAGGGCTGACATAATTTTTTATTTGTATTCATTATTTTGATTAATTTTATATAATTAAATAGTGTATTATTGTATGTCCTTATATATACATAATATATATATAACGTTTCACTCGACTTCCTTAATTTTTGCTTTCATAAGAACCTTCTCCTGACAATAATAACACAACAAAAAATAATTCGCAAAATTGTTCCATCCGTTCACTCGTGATGCGATGACCGTAAATATATATATATATATATATATATATATATATATATATATATATATATATATATATATATATATATAATTTCTGTGTATTTTTTTAATAGATGTTTGATGTTTAAATTCTTTGTATTAATTCCACGAAGAGAGAGGACCCCCGGTTTGATTATATAATTAAGACAATTTACAATCTTTACACTGCACCATTTTTACTTCTACGTTACCTTACGTAGATAATTATTATAAGGATTTTCACTAGACAACACAATATTGCGCGTTACCTGATGTGATAAAGAGTCACTTAGGCTACTTCTATTATAGTTCGATTCCCTTTATAGCGGTCATTACTGTTATTGGACCGTACTGAAACTATCATCAGGTGAAGTCCAGTCATTGTGTCGAGCTATATTCTTACCATGAACCTTTTGAAGCGATGTTAGCTCACTTGATAGTTATACGAACGTCGTGTCAATGGACGTGAGTTCGATTCGTAATTAACTTGAGCTTTTCATGAAACATCGCGTCCGGTCTAACACTTTTCAAACTTTCGCGTATTGTATACATTATAATATAGAAATTAACTGAGGGTTTAAAAGCGGATTCACTACTCTAGATAATTGCTCTTCACATTTTATTTGGACATTGTATTCTACATATAACATATAAAACACCCTTATATAAGCATGGGATCCGATTATACATTTAATTAAATCAGAACCCAAAAGACCAATTGCCAGCAAATCCAACCACCTACAATAAGTTTGAGCTTATTTACTTGACCAATTACTGCGACAATGTAAGTTAAAGGGGTGAAAAAATATAACATTTTCAACTTGAGTTGCGATTATAGAAAATAATGAATTTCTTTGATACTATATAAAAATTCCGAGGGGCGACAATTTATCTTTTTGCTTTGTGCGCCGTAATCTCTACAGCGGGCGTTGAGAACACCAGGAATACATTGTGTATGTATGTATGTAGTTAGGTAGGTATATAATCTTTATATATAAAAATTTCGTATGACGTTTGTCCCCGATGAACTCCTAAACTACTTAACCTTTAACATCGATTTCCAATAACCGATAGGTGAAGTGTCTTGTTTCAAATATATAATACATTTAAAACAATAAAGACATTCTTTGGCACAGTGCCATTCCTCGGCGACCAGGAATACGAGACGTCGAGCTTAATGGGGTTGCTAGAATTTGACAGTAAATTTTCAACTTAGGGGTGGTAGCTAACCAGGTGGACATTAGAAAAAACCTCCAAACCATGATGTGGTTTCATTGTAGGTGGATTCGAACTCACGTCCCTTGAGTGATACATGTAGCTTATTTACAATTATTATCTTGTATGATCATCCATACAATAATTAAGCACCAAATCACGGTATATTTATTATTTTTAGCTATTATGCATACCAGAATACCTAAAAATAATTAGAAAAAGACATTTTAATATAATTGTATTTTACAATTTATATATATTTTGAAGCGATGATAGCTCAGCGGTAGTGTGTACGATTTCGTATCAAGAGACGTAAGTTCGAATCCAAGCACCTACAATGAGCTTGAGCTCCCGGTGAAGGAAAACATCGTGAGGAAACTATAGCACGTTGGTAGGGCTTTTTCTAATGCCCGCCTGGCTAGCTACCACCCTCAAGTTGTAAACCTGCCGAGCCAGACGGACATTACAAAATGCTATGTTTTCATCACAACGGTTTCCTCACCGTAAGCTAAAACTCGATGCATATGGATTCGAATTCATATCTCTTGACGCGGCAATTGTACACACTACCAACAAAGCTATCATTGAAGCCGATTAAGAGTTGGCAACATTTTGGAGATGCCAGTCTCATGTGACCTGTTTGCCAATTGTTTCCACTTGACAATCTAAATTGCGAGTCGTGGCGAATTGCAATTACGACGGAAAAATAAATAGAAATTAAATTTATTTAAGAGAGAGTAGAATACCCCTTTTTTGCACAATAATAGTGACACATTAATCCATACGCTCTTAATTATATCACAAGTATTCGGGTTCCAGCTGTGATGTGTACAGAATAATTATTAATTCAGAACATCGCGTTGGAGGAAAGTATCGAAGACTTGTGAAGCGTCATGTACGCCAGGCCTTAATATCAATTCTAATAAACCCAATACTTCAATTTGTTATGATCAATAGAACTGACTAAAGTCTCGGACACTCTCGTGTTATCCTCTCTCTGCCACAATGATTAGGTATTACATATATATATATATATATATATATATTATATCTGATCTTTATTCTAGTACTGACTAACAAATATGATAATTAGATAAAGATAACAGTGGAGTTGAATTCAGTTTGTATTAACTTATCTTGAAGTTATAGAATTGGCTATTACGGGAAATCTATTCAAAACGATCAACTCTTCAACAATTAATTCGTTTGAGAAAGTGATTTGTTCGAAAATTATTCGAAATTTTGAATATATAAAGTCATGACTATTTGTTTTTTTCTAAATCGTCTATTTTAGAGTAAAATTGGTCAAAAATTTTAATTTTACGGAAGAAGTCAACAACTGTTTGTTTATAGTAATATTCACTTATGTCGGCAGTCCTAATGAGTACTTTGAATTATTGATTGCTTGTAAACTAACAAAATAAATTATTTTTATACTTTATAGGTATATCGTTATGGCCACTATCTTTACCTGACTTCGAGTGACAATTTGGCCCAAAAAGGATAAGGTAGACACGCTTAGCTTAAACAGAGTAGATTTTAAGGCGTTTTTAACGCGAACTTTAAGCTATTTTATAAGTAAATGTTTTGAGTTAATACAATTTAAATTATTGATTTTTCAGGAGAACTTGAAAAATTAGTACCGAAGGTGGCAAAACTGGGTATGGAGGATGGAGCGGTAAGCGAAGAACTTTAGATTTTTTTATTTTTTGTCATACATACATAATTTTAATATTATTCTATATCTCTTCACTTTTTAAAATAAATACTTAAATACAACGCACATCAATAAAGTAACAAATTCGTACGTACTTTCAGCTATGCCGTTTGCTTATCTTTATAAGTTGAATGATATGATTTTATATAAGAACAAAACTTAACGAAATATTGTATCTTTACTATGATTTTAAAAGTGAAATTTATGATCCTGGGAAAGCATAGTGATAAAGATTCCTATTTTTCAATAGTGGCAAATTTTGAACTTGAAGGTGGTAGTTAGCCAGGTGGGCATTAGAAACTGTCCTACCACCATGCTGTGGTTTACGCGAAGTCGTAAAGCTTAAAGTGATTCGTCACCCTTACAATAAAACCGTGGAGAACAACGCCGTTTACTTCGTTCAATGAAACAGGAGTGCGTGCAACAATGGAAACCGTGAAATTGACACTAGTGAAAATGAATAAACTCTCATTACGACCAATTTTTCCTTTATTATCTACTATTTAGTATGTCATTAAAATATGGTACATTTTTTTTATTAATATTAGTTATTAGAACGAAGTTTCTTATGGGGTGTCGCGGGGGGTACCTTAGCTGGCGGCCGTATCGTCATTTAAGATCAGGTGGGATTATGGCTATAACGCTATTCTTAGTTATAGATATAATCATTTAGCTATCGTCCTAATCTTCCTCCTCGTCGTTGGTGGCGCCACCGCCCTGGCCCTTGCGCAGGTTCTTCCTCTTGACGCGACCCGGACGGCCGCCACCGAACGGTGACTTCAGCGAGAAGTCAATGTGCTTGCCCGAGTCCAGGCGGACGATGAACGAAGGTATGTTTGCCCGCCTGGCTACCAACCACCTTCGAGTTGAAAATCTGCCGCCGAATACCAATAGGTGTGTTCCGGCAGTTGCACTTGAGAGCCAGTTCCTCCACAGGTTTAGCGTGTTCACCAGTTTAGGCTGTATCGTCACTTAAGATCAGGTGTATATATATATATATATATATATATATAAAAAAAACACAAATCGGTCAAACCGTTTTTAAATTTTAGCGAGAATAAAGACAATGGATTTTAGGTGATACAAAGTTTACCGGGTAAGTTAGTATAGTAATAAATGGTAATTTTTATGCTATTTACCAAAAATAATTATGCAAATAAAAACATATTAATGTAATAATGTTGGTAATTAAGTTATGGGTACATAAAACATGTAAATCTTTTACAGAACTATGAAATTAATATATCGCGGCCGTGAAATTTACACACGCATATTATTACGACTAGTGGCTCTCGAGTAGGATGAGCAGATACGTTTGTATCGTGTATACCATTTTTTTTAACTATAGAAACACTTGCATTTTCTTTACACGGATTTAATTTTTTTGGGCAATTAAGGAATTTATTGTAATAGCTTTATCTAGGGCAGTCATTATACTGACGACCGCTAATTTGGGACTTCACAACATAGAATGAATGAATGAAAATTGAGCGTGGTCACTTAACATTATGTAATCTTAGGGGTAAAATGCTAAACATATATCATAAATAATTTAAAAAAAACTGTTGTTTTATGCAATAGTTGGTTTACGCATTTTCAAATGGCACGTATGTACTATAATTAAATTTAAATAAACTTTCGAAAAAAAGGCTTTGAGTTTCATATAAAACGCGAAATTATTATTATTATTATTATTATTAGTGTGAATAGGGCCAGGTTTAGATGAACAGACCCTAGGATTTTCTATAGCATATAATTGACGAATGATAAAAACGATTATTCTCTTTTAATTTATAATAATAATACTACTACATTGTATATTTATATCATCAGAAAAACTGGAGCGACCCTCCCTCAGTATTCGATATCATCCCTTCGAAATTATGAAAGTATAAACATTTCACGCCCTGCCCTGACTCGGCCCCTTCATTTCCACATTTTCCGTCCACAAGTTATTATTATCAAATCAGGGTATAGATACCAGGGTCCGCCAAATGTTTTATACGTTAAACAGGTTGCAGAGACGGTGGGCTGGCAGCAGACGAGTAATTATTGAGGAATGTTCTGAGATTTTTAACATCGCGCTACTTCCAATAGGAGCAAAGCAGTGTTATAAAAAATTACACGAACGAGCCAACGATTTATTGGCAACACTGACAAAAGTTTATATTGTCTAAAACGCGGCAAAAATTATTGCGTGATCAGTATATTATTGAGACATATTATTCGTTGAGATTTAAAAAATATGAATAAATAGTGAGTATTTTCTAACATAATTATACACTTCTCAGTGTAATACATATGCATGTACATATTTTTCAATTCGAAATTTTGATTTCCTTGTAATACTTTGGATCTGTTTTCGTAATACTAATGTGAATATATCATTATATATTTCCAAATGTTAAAAACCTAAAAAACATTATATATCTTGGCGATCACTATATTTTATGATTAAGTTAATGCAGTAAGAGGTTTTTTGAGATTTGTGACAATATTGATAAGAACTGAATAATAATAAAATATGAAAAAAAAATTAAGATGTTTACTCCGAATATAAATAAATAAACAGCTCGTTAAATACTGGTATAACTTTGGATAAAATGGATGAATGAAGGATATCGTCGGTAATTTTTTAACCTCAAAGTGTCCCCTAAAATCTCTCAAAAATTCAAAGCGCTGCGATTTTTTTTTCATTGTGCCCCGAAGCTTCAAATTCTTTGTTTTTGCAAAAATCACCATTATGAGCGATTTTGTGATTTTTATTCATTTTTTCAATTAAAAAAAAATTTTTCTCTCTAAAATCTCAATTTTTTTGATCAGAAAGATTAACTGCTTAAGAAGTTTGAAAAAAAAAATTCAATTTATTTCGAAAAAAAAATTCGAATTTTTTTTATTCTTAATTTTTTTTTCATCGTATTCAGAATGCTCCACTATTGTCAAAAAAAATTAACTCAATTTTTTCTGACCGCTACAACTGCCTTAGTTTCAATATTGAGTCCTGTATTGTGTAATATAGGCGATATTTTACGTTATGTTGTGTAGCTAAAGATCTATATTTCAACGTTAAATTTATCTGTGAACGTATACACTAGAGGCCATAAAACAGTGAACGATTGTTTCAATTTTTCATTGCAAACATTCGCATATGATGTTTACGGTTTAGTAAAATTTGAAAACCTTGAGTAAATATTCTGGATTTGCTGGGACTTAATAAATTTAGTAAAGATAACCTAGTATTGCGTAGGAAGAGAGAAAAATATGTTACTAAGCGGATATATCACTTTACTCTTTCCATCTACACTGTGTACCTCTTGAATACTTTTCCTACAGGCGCGGCCTGTCGGGCGTTAGAAAAAGCTCTACTACTATGCTATGGCTTCATCACGTTGTTTTCCTCCACCGAAAGCTCAAGCTGAATTCGACAATATTCTTAAGTCGAACCTAGTATACATTGAGTTCAGTGTTCTGTTCTAGTAGATAAAAGAATACCTAATCTAATTTAAAGTTAGATTACTAATAACTTTAATTTAAAATTATCAAAGTGAATACAAAAATACGCTTATACGCTTTAAAAATGCATTCTATATAAAGATACCGATTTTAAATAAATTCATGATTTAATTTATTTAAATAACATTGAGTAATTATTTATCGTAAAAATACATGAGGCTCGTATGTAATATTTAAATATTTAAAGATCCGGTAGATATTCCGTTACACCTCTTTGACGACTAGTGATTTTATAATACTGTACCTATATGTCTATATGATTTATTTCAATTAAAACATTAGCTATGCCTGCGACTTCGTTCGCGTGGAACTAAAAATTATTAAATAGACCACCATACACGTATCACTGCTTATGTACAACGTTTATGATAAAACATCACGAAGGAATTCATAAAGCAAACCCTCGAGTAAAGTTTATTCTTTGTTTCATTAAAATCGGTTAACTCTATCAAAAGTTATTGTAATCAGAATGAAGACAATCGTAGTCTGTACAATGAATAATTCAATAAAAAATTTGCATACATTAATTAAGAAAATCTCTAAAAAAGCACTCCTAATTTCCTAACTTTAATATTATGAATGCGAAAGTAAGTTTGTTTCACTTTCACGCCTAAGCCGCTGATTCGATTATAATGGATTTCGCTATAAAGATCATGAAAAATGTTTTTTCTTAAATATTAAAACGTAATATCCAAATCAGACGGACACTTTATAAATTCAAAATTTTAATATCTAAAAGCTGTTAAATATATTGTTTTTATGTTTGTGAAAACATGTATCTGGCCGTATATAAAAAAAGAAATATCTATAAAATTAACTAAAAATTTTCGCGAATCTCTGTTAATGTTGATATGTTTTCTTTCTCAAAAATGTTTTCATTCGAAAAATAATGTAACACACAATGGTATATCATCTATTTGATAATGTTTAATGGTTACATATTATATGCAGATAGCATAATGAAAAAGAAGAACATTATATATAATATTTTTACTCACATAAACACATATCACGGTCACATAAACACCCTGAATAATTGTAGCAAGAATGCCGACACTTTTGAAACAAGCCGGAACAAAAAAGTTCTAACCTAACAGAATATCAGCTCTTCACCACCGTGAAAGATGTTTTTATAGTGATTAAATACCCATAAACCAAATAAAACAAAAAAATTTAATCTATTTGCGACTGCCAGACAAGGAAAGTGTTTTTGTTTTTGTTTCCTTATAAATAATTATCACTTTAACATACATTAAGTACTAGAGTTTAGTCTGTTGCGATCTTAAATTACACTATATTATAAAAACATACCTGGTATCAAAATGGCAGTATAAAACGTCTCATCATTTCAGAAAAATGCGAGCGGAGCTATTTTTCTTTCTTCTGTTACTTTTTTTTATTTTCTCTTTGACATAATATTTCGAAACTTTCAAAAATTCGTTATTAAGTCCTAGAAATACTTTTGTCTCATTCTATCGCACGTTATATCGTATATATGTATGCGGTTGTCTCTTTATAATAAATTCACGGATTTTACATTATATGTGTATATATAATATAATTTTTATTAATTACCGTCTGTAAAGATTAAGACTACTTTATGTTACCAACTTCCGTCGGTCGCGTTTTCGGACCGATACGAGCAGGAGACCTTCAAGAAGAGAGCTTACTCATACGTTAAAGGCCGCCAACGTCCCTACGATTCTTTTAATTGAAATCTGCACATTAAATATTAATAAAACAAATATATACTAGTCTTTCTCGCGGCTTCGCTCGACTTGAGGGTAGTAGCTAGCTAGGTGGGCATTAGAAAAAACCTTACCACCATGCAAATATACACCATATTCGAATGAAGTCACAAAAACAGCTATTCATAAATATTTAGAGTTCTGGTTATAAAATTTGTGTTATTTTTTTTTTCAATTACACTTTCTAACGTATAATTAAGTTATAAATTCTTGTATATACTAAAATGGTGTAAGTCCATTTTCTTGTGTCGAGAAAATTTTACTTTCATAATCGATGATAATGAAATTTCATTTACCGACCGATTTTAAGTTGTACAAACCATGGGATTTTTTTGAGAAATTAAACACGGACTAGTACAGTTGTGTTGTACCGTTATCGTAAACAAGTGGAATCGGTACTCCCCCTATATACTAGACATTTACCTCTTGACCTTTGGTAGATCAACCGATTGAATAATATTCGCATGATCTCGTTTCTATGAAATCATTAATGTATTTGATATCAATATAGAAATCAAAATATTTTTATATTGATTTTTAGCCTGTCTCTTATTCGCGAACGTCAGTTAAAGGCTTAAAGGCTAAATATATATAAAAATACATGAAAATAACACTTTCCTTGTCATTGAAATATTAGTGAAGTGGGTATCTGGTCAACACACTTCCTTTTCTTATACCATGATTATAACTTCTTTTTCTATTCTTGGCAGCTCAGTCCTCCACGCTTGCATGGCGCTTTATACTAATCGGCGTTATAAACTACCCTCCTATAACTATATTCTACCATAGAATAACCACCCTTAACCCTCTATATATTCTTTAGTTATGTCTTAGTTTACTTGATGTTAAGTACTTATACAAAATGTATCGTGGGTCCACATTGTGAGGGGCCTACCCACGCTATGTCTATAAGGTCGGGGGTGATTGCCATAATCGCCACGCTTGGCAAACCCATCTCACGGACTAGCTATAAAGATCTTGGAACAAGACTATTCAAAACTTAATAAACTTAAAAAAATAATGGGTAGTTCCGTCGTGCCGGTTGGTGACCGGAACGGGGTCTCGGCGAGCTATTCCGGAAGGTATGGGGGCCCTACTAACTTCCCTCATCTTACATCAATAGTACATTATCATCAGATCTTACATCAATTTCTTGACAACCTGCCCTACAAGATAATTAGAGTTGAGTGTTTTTTTGAACTTTGTTTCTCGTTCTTGACGCTTTAAAGTTGCAGTAAAATCTTCTCAGAATTTATTTCTAGAGCAAAATAGAAAAATAATATGACCTATAAAAATAAATCAAATGATATATACTTAACTGAATAAGTAATATTTTTTGCAAACTTTAGTCCTAAATATGTAATTTACATATACACAATTTACAGTTTTTATAAGTAATTCCCAGAGTATAGTAATCGATGTACCTAGTTTATTTTTTCAGCAGTGCTATTTATCTATCACTTCAAAATTTTTAAGAAATCGAAAAATACTTGAAAGTATGTAGTAATATAGTAGAGCTTTACGATACGTTTATAAAATCATAGAAAGGACGCAAGTTGTGGGAGTAAACACAAGTCGAGGGTACCAACTAGAATATTATATATAAGGTTATATATTTTTCTTATAACAAATATTTTTTTTTTATGTAATATGCCGATTCGGTATTTTCACATTTTTTATAACGTCGTGCAGCAAAACGCTCGCACTCCACAAACTCTCTGCATTTTCTACACATATTTCGATTACTGAAACAACAGACACTTAGAAGATTTTAAACACCACGTTAGTAAAAAAGCGGGACAATTTGGATGTGCATTGCTTGTTTCGCTCAAGAATCAGCAACTTTTATCAAAATATATTTTTGCTTCTAGCCAATTACGTAAAAAATAAACAAAAAATCACTTAAATGTAAGTTAATCCACTGTAATAGGGTTATCACAGTCTGCGTGGTGGTAATCTACCTGTCTCTATAGGAATGACGTGACGATGAAATTGACGTTTACCAATATTACTAAGATTTTGTTTGTTTAGTTTATTTATTTTATAATGTGATAATATTGTTTACATTTAACCAAGTATTAGTGTGATAATGACTTACTCAAATATAACTGAGACATTAATTGTTTGCAAATTAATTCAATCAAACTCGTACAGACTCTCATCTGCTATTTATTACTTTTAAGTTTTATTTTCTCAAACAAAAATAGCATGCATCCTTCTTCCCTTTCAAGCTTGAACTTCTTGTCCAGCAAAGGGAGAGACGATAAAACCCACCAATAACAATTAAATGATTTAACTTTTAAGTTGGTAGTGTGTGCGGACGGCGCGTCAAGGGAGGTGGGAGCATTATCGGGAGACTAATCTCTTTAATGTAAACCGATTATCGTTGACTGTCCATGTGTACAGTTTGAAATTCTGTGAGTGACTGCGATAATGGTTGACTATACATATATATATATATATAAATAATATAACATGTCTGTTTGTGTTATTCCAAAAACATATAATGGTAGCTAGCCAGGCGGGCATTTGAAAAAGCCTTACCACCATGCAATGTTAACTGTTCCTATTTAGTTATTGATAATACTAGCTGTACTAAATCGCAAATGACAGAATCCAAACTTTCACCGCTCGTCATACACACAATGTCCTCAGATACACATACCCTAAGACACAATTCTTTATATTTTATAAAACTCAACGGATATATATGTCACAATAATATAACGATCACACAATAATTTTTGCCGATTAATTATACTTAAAAATGATGAAATCATTAGAATATACATACATTTTAAAAGTTCACGGAAACATTTTAATTTCTATATAATTAATTAACGATGTCATCTACAACATTGTGTTAATTATATAATTCTAATCTTCTTATCTAAACAAACTTACGTCATATTTATTTAAATCACATCTTAATGAAGTATAATTAAATATGTATCTATTGAAATAGTGGCTTAACGTATTGCTTCTAATTTACAAAGACAATTTTAATGAAGGTAGAGTAAATTTTTTGATGTCAGTTGTTTTTTTTTTTTAATTTACTTGTTTACATAAATATTTAAGATGCTTTATTGTTTTGAAGCGTAACGTTTGTTTATTGTTTTTACAGTGGCATAATACGACAGTAACAAAAAACAATTCTATAATGGCAGTGTTATTCACCTAGTGACTCAGCAAATTTTGTATACATTCGTTCAATTCATCCGAAAAATTGAGATCTTTACATAATCTATCACCACGCATTTCATAAAATGTAATGTTATTTAACATTTTCTTCAAAATCTGCAGTTTAGCTCGCGGCTTCTTAGTTATTTTGCTCTGTTTTTGAAAAGTAAAATATTTGATTAGTACCCTAATTATTATCTATTTATTTATTTATACCCCTGCTAAAGGTGCCTTTCTCTGAATGGAAGGTAACATGTGCCTTTATCTACCTCTGATAAAGTGTATGCAATATTTCAAGACGATCGGTTGAGTAATTAGGACGTGAATACGCCCAATTAATAAAATAAATCAAAAATATAAGATTCGTTTTACATAATTTAGTGTTCGTTATATAATTAAGAAATTATGAGACCAAATATATATCGGGTCGTTCTATCCTTTCCATTTAATTGACAATAGCACCACCCGAGAGATAACATAAAAACCTTCCTATGGAAAAAGTACATATGTATACTCGAAAAGAGGGCTTCCCGATCACGGCCCTGCGTGAAATAAAAATCCTGCAACTGTTAAAACAAAAAAAAGTTATTTCTGCTGCTCCAAGAATTTCCACAAATTTAATAATGATTATGATCTAACATCAACCGACGCGTGAATACTACTTTAGTTGAATAGGTTTATGGACTTGTAACTGTTGCATATTGCCAAGGCATTTCTCTGTATATAGATATATATTTCGTTTAATAAATTGGATGACTCAATAAGAAGTTTTATACAGCGTGTATTATTTCTCTCTTTATGCCACTTCCAATAACATTTACTAATATATTGATCAACGACTTATTATTGTTATTATCCGTGTCTGTAAATTACGGATATAAATGTTGTAAATATTCTTTATCACATATCTATTAACCATGAAAAAAACAGGCTGTAATTCGGAGGAAAATGGTCGCTTAATAAAAGTATATGTTGCAAATTGGAATTGTATTATATATATATATATATATATATATATATATTAATTAAAAGCCTTCCTCAATAATTGCTCTATTATATATAAAGAAAATTTTTGAAAACCAAAGGTAGTCCCTGAGATCAGTGCGTTCAAACAAACAGACTTTTCCGCTTTATAATATTATTGTAGATATACGTATAATATAACTATAACTATGCACCTTTTGGGCAGTGAATATTTTTTGATCATTATAATCGGAACATATTTTATCATTGATACATAAAGGCTGCTAATATATATTATTTTTTTAGTTAAGTATAAACTCTTAATAATATTAAGAACTGTCTCGTTACAATTTTTGTTATCCTATCGTAAAAGTATTTTTTTAAGTTTTGTCATTTTGTTAAGTATTTATTTAAACTTTGTGCATGGTGTGGTAGCGGACTTATTTTATAGTTTATAGGATTAGCTTGGTGTTTTTTTTTCGCTTCAATATCGTTATGAGTAATAGACTATTAAAATCACCGTTACCGAATAAATTCATTTTTTAATATGAATAATTAAATCCATATCATTCAATTATAATTAGGTTATGAGGCGTGCACATGTTCACGCAGTGTATAGAGTATTAGTGACAATAATTTCGTAATCTAGGATCTTATTTTCATTTTTTTTGTATTACTAATTTATTTTAAAACATTAACACCATTTTTTTTTTCAATAAATGTGCCTATAAACCAATACGCTTGTAGAATTTAAGTCAGAAAACAATGTCCAAAAAGATATATGAGTTAAACAATTTTAGTTTTCTATTAAAAGTACGATGTAATGTCACTTATTAAATAATTTTTCTATGTCTCTTATATAGCGTTGGAATACATAATGTGAAGTTAGATAAATACGTATTCCACCAAGCGGAAATTAGGTCAGTCCGTGTTCATTTTTCTGTCTTATTCTAATTACTTTTTGCGATTACAACTTTTACAAACATTATGTGATTTGCATTTAGATAATGAGTGGCATAAACTTAAACAATTAATACAGCCGCGTTTTGACTTAATAAATTCGAAACGAGCTTGCGGTGTGTTTATGTTTTTAAATTGTAAACAATGAAACAGCTGATGCTCACCGTTATCGTGAAAATTCTAGTTTTGCTCACTGATTAAAACAATAAAGAATAAAGAGTTAGACAATACGGCGACAAAGAATCAAATAAATATTATAATCTTTCGCGTAAACCGACACCTCTCGCAATCCCTGGATAATACTGTTCAAGTGGCGGGGAAAATATTATTCGATAATTTGGGTGAAAACAGGGTAAGAAAAACTGCCGTATCTAATAAAAGCTTGGTAAATTGATAAGTGCATGCCGCGTACCATTCATTTAATTTTGAAGAAAAAAAAAACACCAGATATGAACGAAGTTCCTTATCAGTATATAAAAATAAAAATCGCAACATGACAGATCAAGATCTCGCCAAAAACTCTGTTTTTTTTATGTAAAAAAGGACAGTTAATATTTCCCAAGTCCGCATTTTTTGTTTTACAGAGAATCCCTCGCATCTAATAGCATTTCCAATGTGTAAAAAGAAAATATCTATATATACTTATATATATATATATATATTTCAGGATAGTTCATACATATAAAATGAATCCTGTGTGTCGATAACTATATAAATTATTAGTTACAATAAAACAATCACAAAATTTCACTTTTTAAAACACATATTATGTTAAACTGTAGATATAGTAACAATTTAAAAGGATATATATAGAATATCTAGTGGAATCCCCGAGATTAAACATGACAAATCGGCTTGAAATCTAAGTTACAATGGCAGAAAACGCAAATTAAATCACAGGCATGATTGGTAAAAAGCATAGTCAACCAATGACGAAAATGTTTACTGCGTGGTGGAAGCGGCGAAACGTCACAAAGGACTGATTGTTACGTCTTTAAGTCAAATGGAATGGGAAAACCACGGAAGCAGTTTTTGGTTTCTGTGGACGTGGGGTCCTTTTAACTGGTGTTTTCTTCTGGTATTTCGCATCTGAAGAGTCCTACATACCACTCTGATAATTGCTCGGCTTGCGGTTGGAAATCACTAACGATAATGCGAATTTGTCTCACATTTTCTATAAACATTTCTAATTGCGAAAGGTGAATAACCAGAAAACAGGTAACGGCTTCCTCCACAATGTCATACTATCGAGTAGCGCTAGCTTTCGTTCTATTTGTATTAGCATTTGGTGGCAATTTCATGTGACGTTAGGTGGAGGTGTAGCCTAATATGACAATACGCTATCCATAAAGGAGGAATTTTAAAGATGTTGTGATGTAAGGTAACTATTAGGTGACTCTCATAACTAATTCACAGCGATACAGCAATCAATTCGCGACACCGCTAACCTCCATTATTCGTATGCTTTGAAGAAATTTTTACCTTTGAATAGACGGTTTTCTTCTAGGTACTAAAATTTTCCTTACACAAACAACGAATCAAGGGACGTGAATTCGAATCCCTCTACAATGAGCTTGAGTTTTCGGTGAAGGAAAACATCTACTTTTGCCTTAGCGCGTGTTATGTCGGTTACCAACCACCGTATGGTAAGATAAACTTCCATATTGGGCTCGCCGAAATATCTCACCTAAAGGGCTGAATATGGTGACGAGATTGTGATACTTGCTGCCGTAATGCACGGGCATCTGTCTCCCCTTGCCAGGGTCTTCGCAGTTCCCGTAGCACTGGTTCACGAGCTCGCTGACGGTCACCCCCCTGTACAGGAACACGCCTAGGTAGCTACCCTCAAGTTGAAAATCTACCGTCAAAATGCCTAAAGGTATGTTCCGACCAATCCCTCCACTGGGCTTAGCGTGTCCACCATCTTGGGCCATATCGTCACTTAACACCAGTTAAAATCCGTTTAAATTAGTTTTATTTGGATGAGTAATATTCGCGTAAACATATAATAAATTTATGATTGTAATCTATTAGCAATCATATCACATGTTGCTAAATCAAGCTATACATAGCACTAGAAACGTCTTTGAATGTGTGTAATATTTGAAAACAGGAAGTGAATGCTCTCCCTTAATATTTCGTATTGGTAATTTTTGCGACCAAATATGATAACCTTTACATAAACTCAAAAAATAGGGTACTGTCACAGTCTTAAACCAATAATTATCTCCCTACTCTGTTTTATCTATACATAAGAAAATTATGAAAATTATTTTAAAATACATGTATTATTTTCCTTATCTTAAATTTTATCTTACTATTTCGAAAATGTTAAAGAAATCTTTGGTATAATCATATAAATCAATTGGTATGGTAATTTAAATGAGTAATAGTATGAGATGAGCTTGAGCTTTCGGTGACGGACAACATAGTGATGGAAACATAGTACGGTGGTAGAGAATTTTAATGCTCACCTGGCTAGCCATAACGCTAAGCCTTTAACTATATAAAAAAAAATGTATCTCGAATGTCTCAATATATGAGCCAAATATGACTTGTTTATGTGCAATAGTTTTTAAACTTTTATATCACAAGGCCATCAGTCGACAACCGTACGCGACCGCTCCGAGAATTCAACTGCATGGGTTTTCGCATGAACCTACCCTTCTATAAGTGAAATAAATTTTAGAATCGACTTAATAGTTCCGGAGATTAGTTCTTGCATCTATTTAAACTTTTATAAAATTGTTTACTTTTAGCAGGGCAGTCTTTAACCTAGTGAAGGCTCTGTGAATTCAATAAAAATTAATTGCACGCAGGCCCAGTGAGTAATGCGGCATTTTTGAAGTATCATTTCAAAAGTATCGTGTCAACGCGGGAATACCCATTAAAACCCCACGGCCATCTGTCGCCTTCTCGGGGCAACGCGGGTTCGTGCATGCAATCACCGCGTCACCCCAGTCATCTAAATCAAAAATAAAGAGGCGACCAATGAAAAAGCCTAACACTCGAAATAGATTATTAAAACAATTTATATAAAACCTCTTCATTACAATTTGAATTTATAAAGTTAAATATAACCAAATGTAAATATTAATTTAAATCCAAGAAGTTATAAATAATCTAATTACAAATACAATAATAAACATGAACATTTTTTTGTAAACAGAAAAGGTTGTTTGAAAATGAACCGATATTTTTTACTGCGTTCTTTTAAATACCTATTAGAATTTAGTTTTATAATTATATTTTATATATTATATTATATTGTAAAACACTATATCTTACAACCAGTATAATTGCACTTTAATATGTTGCAAAACATGACCAGCCGAAGTTTACAGTCCGGCATGAGAGCACTGGCCGTTGATCGACCACTAATGTGTCAGTTATCGAGGTTATATTTTAGATTATAGGTACTACTTTCATAATCAGATTTATTACCGGCTTTGTTCGTTTCTGTAAAGTCAAACAGAGTAAAGTCTTCCTCAATGACTGTTCAATCAAATACAAAGATTATCCTAGGGCGTTTCCAATCGTTTACATACATATACATATCGCGGCGCATATACATGTTTATTATTTTGTCGTGGCGCCCTAACGTATCTAGTTATATACCAAAAATATAAATTCATATTTTTTCGCTATCAATGACATTTTAATCAATATATTATTTGAGAATTAATCATTATACTTAATTATAAAGACTTTGTTAGACATTAAGTAAATACTATGTTTAACTTACGTTTATGTTTACTTTTAAGGATTAATAGTGGATTATTTCTTGTTCGCAGAGTTCTATCTTAACTTTTTCATTTCGTTATTTTTTTATTGCTTGCCATCGTTGATTATATCGAACAAACGCTACGCCAGATCAGCTATACTTTTTATCGCGAAAACCTGGAAGTGGGATGTAAAGAGGTATAAACTCTGTATGAAACTTGATGCGTTCTAATTTTCCACTTAACTTCCTTAATTTTTTCCTTCATAAGAACCTTCTGCTGACAATAGTTTTTGATGCGAAGACTACGTCCTTCCAACTCCGACAATTCAAACTTAAAACAGTACAGTACAATCCACTCCACCGACTTCCTTGCCTCTCTTAACAATTAGTAATTTATTTAAAGGCCTACTCCAGTAGGCCAGCTCTTACTATTTTATATAATATTTTTTCTTCCGGCAGCAGTCCATGCCAAGGGCCAGCCACAACGGCACCCTTGTGCTCGCTGCCTCGGGGCTGAGTGCCCTCAGCATTCGTACGCCCGCCGCCACGGGGCTGAGTGCCCTTAGCATTCGCCCCAAAAACTTCGGTGAAGCTGTCAAAGCCCTTACGGGTAAAAGCTTATGACATGTTGTGGAATAAACTCGTTTTCCCGTAATCTTTCCCACTGGCCGTTCAAAGTGGGTCAAAATCGCGCCCAAAGGAGTTGGTTACAAACATACAAACAAACATACAGGTGAAGTTAATAAAAAGCGTGTAAAAAAATCGCATATAGCGTGAAAAAAAAATTCTGTCAATAACGAAGAATTAAATCGAATTATTATTTGTTAGGTATTAATTACAACATAGTAATTAACTATAGCTATTCGAACAATGTACGAAAAAGAGACAACCGCATACAAATATAGGATATAACGTGAGAGAGAAGGAAATAGAGATATCTAGAGGATTTAACGTGCTTGAGAATGAGAAAAAATTACGTTATTAAATAAGACAGAATCACGTGGCCGAAGTTTCCTTGGATAAATTCATAATACTAAGCTTTTATTTCGTGTTCTTATGAGATAACCTTACTATTTTTTTTGGCTATAGTTTAATCCCATTGGCGACGCTTTTGCCGATAGTTTTAGATCTGTGGCAGGCCAACATTTGCTTATCACGATTGCTAAGTAGATGGATTCGAACCCGCGTCTCTGGACACGGCGTTCTTCGGCTACCAACAGAGCTATCGTCACTACAATTAAATAAATAAAAATAAAAACAATTTTTATGTTTATTTGAAACTTCAAAAATGAAATATTTGCTCAAAGAATTCAACACTAAACGGTTTCAAAGACTCACCTTTCTAAATTTCATTGTGTTCATTTATTTTTCTTTAAAAATTAAGGCAAGTAAACGATAGTGAAATCTTCTGTTTTACTTAATCACTGAATAATCATTAATTTCATAATTATGCACCCTAGCTATAGGAAGTATACGTGATCGTTATGGGGTTGTTTTAAAGGTTGTTTCTGATGATACACTCCCGGGGTAGTCCCAATTATTCCGGTCATACTCAGATCCGATATACAGTGAGAATTAAAAGGTAAATACGTTTTGATCCATGTTAAGAAAATAGCCTACCAAGTTTTGATTAATAAATAAAACATATAAAATACTAGCCATTGCTCGTGGCTTCGCCTGCGTTGACAAACGCAGCTAAATTGAGAGGTTAATATTATTACGCGAGGCTTTAAATTCTCCTGACATTCCAATTAGACCGGATCATTGTATGGTACAAGCATAATTTATATTCTTGAGTGGATTATTAGTTGTGTATATTATATTATATATATATATATATATATATAATATCAACTGTTTATTTACCAACGTAAAAGGTTTGCTTAACAAACTAGTTATCATTTTTTAAATTATCCATATTTCTTAGTACAAATCTTTCTTGTATTACACATCAGAGACAGTAATATAGAGAAGAGATGAAATTTATGTAACTACAAGAATGTTCAATATGAACAAAGTGATGAAAAAACAATGAATATAACAAAGTGGTACATAGCAAGACGAGCCTTAAAACTGCTAAGATTTCATCACGATGTTTTGTGCAACATACTCCGGCTTATTACAGGGAATCGAACAGTTCTTGAATTTTTTTTTTTTTTTTTTTTTTTTTTTTTTTATACTTAAGGTTTAGCGTTATGGCCATAATCTCACCTGATCTTAAGTGACGATACGGCCCAAGTTGGTAGACACGCTAAACCTGTGGAGGAACTGGCTCTCAAGTGCAGCTACCGGAACACACCTACTGGTATTTGGCGGCAGGTTTACAACTTGAGGGTGGTAGCTACCCAGACGGGCATTAGAAAAAGCCCTACCACCATGCTATGGTTTCCTCACGATGTTTTCCTTCACCGAAAGCTCAATCTCATTGTAGGTGCTTGGATTCGAACTCACATCCCTTGACGCGAAGTCGTACACACTACCACTGAGCTATCATCGCTTCAAATTATAATTATCGCTAATTAGTTATAGGTATTGATATTGACCACAGTTTGTCAAGTTTGCGTTTTACTAAATATAGTCTTCGGTTATTATTAAGATTTTTATTTAAATAAGTACAGAGTTCTTAGCAATCCATGATGCATGTTTGACACTTGCCTAAAGCCTCGCGATAGAAAAGGGCCCTCTAGTTCATTCCAGTTAACCAAACGAATAGTTTTTTTAACCAGAAAATATCAATGTCATGAAAAATCCGAAAATTTTCAATAGTTACACCAATTTGTTTAAAATACTTAATGGTGAGATTCGAACTCACATCTCTTGACGCGAAGTCGTACACACTACCACTGAGCTATCATCGCTACCCATATTCCAACACTTTATACAAAGCTATGCTGTAAAGCATATCCAAAATGCCGTCGCCACGCCTGGAGCAAACGGACAAGTGGAAAGATTTAATGTGGGACTAAAAATTATTCAATCATTTTTACGCATTTTTGTAACCTTTTTCAATACAGCTTTGCTCTTATTTTTTTTATAGTTGAGAATTAGCGTTTTTTAAGTTTTGTTAGCGACATAGTACGAGCCGTGTCTAGTATACAAATAACAATGTTTGAATTAATTTTACAAATATAGAGACTGTGGTATAAAAAGGAATATTTGAAAAAGTTACTGTACGTCCATATTTCTGCAATGGAGTCGCATTTTACCTACAAAGTTATCGCAGAGGTCCAAAAATCCAATTTAACTTAAAGCTAATCGCTTAAGGCCACTAATATAATTTAGTAAATAAATATCTAAAGCTAAGTTTTTATCATTATTTATGTAATTATCGTACGAAAAAATATCGTCGTTTGAAAGTAGTGTCCTGAAAATATGACAGTGGGGTGGAATGGGTTAAATAGAAAATGTACCTAAAGATTTCTTAAGCACTGTAGAAACAACATCAAATAAATAATACTTATCTTTATATAAGGTCTTTTACATAATGTGCCCTTGGGGCATGAGCATAGACTTGTTTTCTATTCTTAATGCAGATGTAAATATTTTTATTTGTCGCTTTTAGCATACTCAGCGATAATGTAATTAAAGTGGTCTAACACTTTCATATTAACGCCATAAAACGATTTTTAATAGCTCAATTATTGTTAATTCACTAAATTGCTCGGTTTAATGAGGTAAGCGTGTTCATCAATTCGGGCCACATCGATACTTAACATGTGAGTCCCACATACCACTCCCAGCCTATCAGGGTCTATCATGCTCCCAAGTACATTTCAAATTCGAGTAAGTATGTTCGAAAATTCAATTTCGAATTTCGAACGCCCACACGGGAAATTCCCGCTTTATTGATATGGAATTTTCAGTGGTTTATAATAGTGGAATATCGATTTGATGACCGTAGATTCGAATTACGGCATAAATCAGTGCAATTCGCTTTTTTTTAAATAAAATACATTTTTATTTTATTTACACTATTATTAATTTATAGTTATTGAAATGTTTACCACTAGGTACACAGGGAGTACCAAGGAGTACAAGGGGTACAGACTCTATTCCACGTGAATTAATGATTGAACCGCAAGCAAGAAGATCAAAACCTCCTCAAGCTAATAGCTATAGGCTCTAAAAAAAGAATTTACAAGCTTAATAGTGGCGATTGCATTGTTAATCTATCCGTGATTATCGTTAAATAAAGTACAGCTGCGCCGTACAATCGGAAAGAGAAAAGCGAAGAAACAAAACCCTAATTTTTTTTCGTTCGTGATTTTATAAAATATAATGAAGTTTTGTATAAATTGCATTGCTTTAACGGTAAAGTTGTTAACAAGAATATATGTAGAGTCAACAGTATACAATAACAATACACAGTAGAAAAAAAAATAGAACATTTCACAAAGCGTTGTGTAGCGTATTGTGTATGATATAGATATAGAATATGAGTATAAAGTGGATTGGATATAATTAAAGTTGATTGTAAACAAGTAGTGGATTAGATATATGTAATATACTTAAATTGTATCACATGAGTTAGGTGGAGGGTGTATAATTTAAGTAAATATAGGTTTTTCTTTTTTTTTCTATTATAGTTCTGCGGGTTCTTGGTCCACATTTTATGCTTTTATCTATTACTTACGAAAGAATTGATTAAAAATATATAGAATTCCGTGCAGGTCAAATGAACGGCCTAACACTTGTACGTGTGTTCCAGCAGTTGCATTTGAGAGCCAGTTCGCCTACTAGATTTAACTTGCCCACCATTAGCAATAAATTTATACCTAATTTCTGTTTGGATAAAATTAATTGGCATACTGCAATTTTCTTACATATATATTTAATTATGGTCACCCAGCCCGCCGCTGGCTCCCTGCCCCTCGCTAACATCCAAGAGGGTCGGGGTTGGGTCGCGGCGCGTCTCGGCGGCGTAATTGTCGTAGAAGTGTATGCACCCCCCAGGTGGAGTCTCGCCGACTTCGAGGCACTCATTGGAGAATTGGGCACAGTCGTCCTCGGATGCCACCCTCTCCTTTCTAACATCCATCTAGTTAACCAGTATCCTCTATTTATATATATGTTACCGAGCATTTTTAGATATGTTCGGAGATTTACATTTAGAAGGTACGAGGCCGAAATTGGAACGGTACAATCAATTTCTTTTAATTTTTTTTTTTAGATTTAGCGTTATTGTCACAATCTCACCTGATGTAACAAATCACTTTCTTATTCATAACCTTATGTGCCTCTTTACACGTGAGCTTGCCCTTTGCAATTAATAACTCGACCCTAGCTTCAGGGTTAAAAACTATTATATTTCCTACTTCTAGGGTTATTCCATTGCACAAGAACTATGGGGATGAAGATGAAAGGAAATTTTATGAAAATTTTACATCTGTTATTATTAACATGAAAAGATTACGCCAAAAGCCTGTAAAAAATAAACTCAAGATATGCATTTTCTTTTAAACTAAAGTTAGGAAGGAAAGAAATTTTAAACCATGCGGTCGGAATATTAAAATTATAAAGCGATATATGTGCATTATTATTAGGCATGGCATATTATTTGTGTAATAAACCGTAAATGCCTTTCAATCTAGATGTAGTGATTAAACAAACGCATAGTTTATTTTCCCACCTAGACAGATACTACCTTTAAGGTGAAAATCTGCCGCCAAATATCTATACGTGTGTTCCGGCAGTTGCAATTAAGAATTGCGTTTTTAAGTTAGTTTTCGAAGCGACGAGTGATTCTAACATTATTTATGTAGCTAAATGAATATTGCCTTCATTCAAACTTGACTATATTTTCAGTTCATAATTCATCTTATCTTCCATTAGATGTAACTGGCGTACCTAGAACTTACACTCAATACTTATACATGAAACAATAACTTTTCAAAGCAAATCTGTTGAAATGTTACCGCGAAGAATGTACGCACTCCTTATTAGGTTGGCGGCTTTGAAATTTAGAAAATAATGACAGGTTTACATAAAAATACAGATATTTTTAGTGTTCAATTAAAAAAGATGTGGAAACATGATATTTATATGAAACAATCGATTAGTTCTTAAAATAAAAAAATCCAATAACTAATAATATAATTATGTAAATTCTACTGACGTATGTTAAGGTTTGTAAGCTCTTCTTCTTGTTGTCAATATCATATAATAAATTCTTTAAGAGTTTATCTAGAATCAAATTCTGAAAGTAATCCGTTTTGTTTTTGCTCCCATAGATTGTTTCTCATACATTATTACAGCAGCATTTTGATCTGCTGTCTGCTTTTTGATCATTATAATAATTATTGGTGTGCGACCGAATCAGGGTTTTCAGCCGAAAACGAACCTACGGCTAGTTTCTTTCCAAATATATTATACAAGTGGTGATATTTTTATGAATTATTAAGATAGACTACAGCCTCATGTATTGCATTCAGTTATAGGGTATCAAGATAAAAACTATTGTATCAGTCAGGTATTGTTAAAGTAATATTAATAATTCTTCGAACCTACAAATATGGAATTACCAATACTCGCTAAGGTTTTTATGTAAATGACGTGTATACCTTAAATATATAAACGTTATTTTGGTAAACAAGATAATCCAAGGGGAAAAAAATTATGCTTAGATGGATACAAACTCAAAGTTGAAACCTGCAAAATTCCTCGACGTTTCATTATAGTACATTTATAAGGTTTCACAAATTGTCATTTACTTCTATATTATATTAGTTGGCAATCGTGGGTTTATTTACTTCCTTAGAGGATTACACTGGTGTTTAGTAGATCCTGTATTACTATGAAATAATGTGTTGTATCATTTATTAATATAAGTAGTATACTTAATTTTTATGATTAATACCCACTGTTTTGAAGTTTTATTTAAACGTTGTTTTTTGTAAATCTCTCGTGCAGAGTTTTACGACTGAGCGGGCATTGTTAGAAAGAACCAGTTCGGGAAAAATATAGTATACATAGTTATGTGAGATAATTTGCGATTCCTAATTATTAAAAAGAAATTACATTGGCTTTCAGAGGTGTTCCCTTTGACAAATACCTTTAGTATACATTATATATACAAGGAGTATATCTCTCTTTTATTTTTAACTTCTCATTTCTGTCAGCAGTCGTTGTGATTTGTATAAGGACGTTCCCTAGGGTTAAAATCGAGTTTTCGAAAAATTTATTTTTCATACTTTATATCAAAATGCTTTTTACTAAATGCATATTAAAGTATATACGGTACTTTCAGCGGCTGCGGCTGCGGCCGATCGTGCTCCGGTACCTATTGAACGTCTAACCTTTTGTATATTAAATGAAATCGCGTATAATAACAGATTGCGAGTAATATAGACCGAGTTGTCTTTGTTTAATAAATTAAAGGATAAGCTGCATATTCTGGACCCGCCTAAACACGCACCCTACCTCGAACCTGTGTCGCCGCCCGACAACCATCAAACCAATTGCTTCCTTAAAATTGAGATAAACACAGGCATTTAAAATTCGATTAAATGTTGGTTTTTATTAATTTTTTAATGTTCTCAGGGTTAGGAATTGTTTTTTTTACGTACAGATCTTTTAGTATTCTAGTAATTAAATCTTCGGAAATTAGCCAGGAAATAAAATAAACATTATTAAAGGAAAGATGGTTGTGGTTAGTATGTACAAAAAAAAATGGTAGGACATTTTATAATGTCCGCCTGGCTCGATATCACTAGTGGAAAATCTGCCACCAAACTCTAGGTTCATGCTGTTGTTAAGTGACCTGGCTTATTATTTTATACACTTTTATAAGAAAAAGATAACCTAACATAATACACATAATTAATGTTTAGGTAACGTTTTGGGCCACATCGTTACTAACCATCATGTGAACTTTAGACCATAACGCTAAACTTAAATACTAAAACAATTATATATAATTCCTCATATTATCACTTAATTTATATTAAATGTCCCTGATATACACAGTTTCATAGATGACATTCTTTTCTGAAGAACACTTGAGTTGTAGTGGCCCGAGCAATCGCCCTGCAAAATGTATAACACGTAATTTTATAACTTTTTTATAAAACTATATTAATAACCAGGCGTGTTTGGCGGCGTGCGGTCTACTGAAGGTTATGGTAGAAGTTGCGTGTCGATATGTTGAAACATGGCTTATTGTTTAAAAGTAAAAATATTATATTTGAAAAAAAAACATTTACGGAGGTAGCGTTGCCACATTACAGTTTTAAAACAAAAAAAGTCGCATAAAACTGACAAATTTTTTTTCATAGTTAAGGTTTAGCGTTTAGGCCATAATCTCACCTGATCTTAAGTGACGATACGGATTCTGTATCAAGTAATCAGCAGTATTGTGGTAAAAAATAAAAGGTACCACTGCAAATAATAGATTCATAAAAAAAAAAAACAGTAACGATTTATTCGGCCCTGAATTCCCCTACCCTGCTAACGTCTTATGGTTTCATGACCAGCGTGCAATAAACTTCTTTTGATAAAAATGTAGGAAGACAAACATTAAAACTAAAGTAAATTATATCTGCTCATTTTTTTGGCTGATAGTCATAATAATTTGATTTAATTACGTAACGATAAATTCAATTCTGTTTTTTGCTTTTGAATCTTACAATCGTCTTTTTAAATAGGATCTCTTAATAATTAACTGTTTTCTATATCACCGCATTTAGATTGACACAATGATTGCTCTGCACTAGAAAATCAGTTTTGGCTTAACGACAGTTTTAAATACCTCTGTTGTAGCACTGTGATAATATATAAGTACAAATAATACCTATATAGGTTTTTAATGAGTACGAAGGATAAAGACAGCTTTATGATGCTATGAATTAACGTTTGTGTATTTATTTGTACACTCGGTCGGAGTATGTGTAAGGAATGTCTTGAAAAATATTTAAGGAAACACGATCGACTCTAAGGAACACGACGATAAACATGAGTTTGTGTGGCTAAAAGTAATATTTCTGTTCAATTTAATCTCAAGCATCTAATTTCATATATACCAATTCGAATTTAATATTCATAAGACAGTCTGTCGGGTCAGCTAGTTCTATATAAAATCGAATCCGATTCTGTTCAGTTTACATTAATATTGTATAAGGGATCCCTTTTTAAGCTTTACAATGGTTACTCTATAGTAGTATCGAAATATATTATAATAGAAAACAGAAACAACGTGTCAGAGTAGGTATTTGTTTCGGACTGGATTTCGACCATCGCTTCGTATGAATTATGGAAAAGCTGTCAGTGTGGCTGGCTTTCATTCGTCAACACTCTACTCTGGATTCTAGGCCCGCACCTTTTTAGGTTGGCGTGATTTAGTTGGCGTTAAAAATAGCTTTATAGCAGTATTTAGGCACTAGTACACTAAAATCTAAAAAGTTAAAAAGATTCAAGGTCTGTATGAACCATGAAATACTATTATTAATTTGATGAACAAAATTGAAATTAGAAGATATAAGTGATTTCTGAGCAATTCTTTAGTACATTCGGATTTCGAACATATCCATATATATATTCATTTGATGGTCAACTGGGGTGATAGGGATCTGTATTCTGCTAGGTCACGTATACTATGCACAATACGATAAACTGATTACAGTGGCTCTTTTGGTTGGTCGGATCTAAAATATCTTTTTTATGAAAATAGAATATAGAAATTACCAAAGCATATTTAAAATGATGTAAAACTAAAACCAGTATTAAAATAATCATGTATCTTTCGAAATACAACAGAAAAGGATACACGACTTTACAAAGCGAATACTTTGAAGCGTTGATAGCTACGTGGTAGTGTGTACTTTGCGTGAAGAGACGTGAGTTCGAATCCAAGCGCCTACAATGAGCTTGAGCTGAAAAGATCAGTGGTTAATTATCAAGGACAGCTTATAATTTTTTCATAAATATATCATAAATGCATTTTAATTAGGAATGAACTTATTTGCAATAAAAAAAAAAAAACCCAAAATAGTACAAAGTTAATTACAATTCACTTCACTCATGCTGAATAACCAAGCTACATTACGTCACAAGATAAGTGCTCGTAAAATGGACGAGAACGGACCGGACTTGTATCTAATTTATATAAACATATCCGTATCTTTTAAAGAAATTCGTCGCGTTCACGCAAACGAGTGAGAGCACGGCCATATATTGCTTATCCCAGAACGATTGGAAACTAGACCTTGCGAGCGACAACTATTTTCAAAACCCCGATGCTTATTACAAAGACCCTGGTAAGACGTCAGTGGATAGGAAAAAGCTAGAACAACTGTTCAATAAGTACAGAGACCAACAAGAGAACGAGAAGATCACAGCTGATGGTGTAATGAATTGAAGTCTCTTAGCAATGCTGTTCAAATGTTCAAATATCTGTGAACATGTCTGATCTTTATCTATCATCGCGCTTCCTGGCGTGTAATCTTCGTAAGGGTTTGGAAGATATCGAACCATTTTGCGGGATAACTGTGTACTATATCTTTGCAAGATTTTCTCTAAAATGGTGGACATGTTAAGCCTGGTTAGTGAGGGCTTCGGTCTCAAGTGCAACTAACTACCGGAACACACTGTAGGTATTTCGCGGCGGATTTCAACTTGAGAGCGGTACACTGTACTACACACATGCAGTCGCTGAAACATGATTTTTGGTGTTTTTATTTTCTATACGCATAGTGTGGTGCCACATAAATCCCTAATTCATAAAGTATTATTACAGAACACAACGTATACAAAAGTAGATAAAATAACTAACTCAGTAACTATGTGTATGTGGTCTTGTATAATGACTAAATCCCTAAGTTCTAACTTTTTATCTTCGGGGAAAAAAATCTAGGCTTGCAGATACATCGATAGGAGAACGAGTTTTATGTGTGTTGATTCAATTCTCTGATCACATATCGGCAGCGCGAACAGTTAATAGTTAAGTCGGGACATCGTCTGTCTTATAAACTTTGCTATTCTACGTTAATGTTCTTGAAGGAAAAGTTACCTCTGTCCTTGCAGATAATGCTTTAATAGGCTTCGAAGTATTACACCTGATCGTTTTCCAACTAACAGAATACCTGGAAAATGATTCGCGTGAACATAAGAAATCATAATATTATGTTACAGTACCTGCGTATTACATAGAACAATCTTTAACGATAAAAAGCCCTACTGCTATACTATGCTTACCTTACAATGTTTTCCTTCACTGAAAGCTCTTAAGTGATACACTTAAACCTAGAGATAATACAAACAAATGTTCACAAATAAAATGTTAAATATGTAAACAAATAAAGATTAAATGCATAATCTTAAAAGTATCCCAAGTTTGCAGTTGTTTTGAGCTATATATATATATATATATATATATAACAGCTCAGTGGCTACTTGATGCATAGCCCTTAGTTACTTAAAGAAATATTTCAACGACCTCTATAACATAAACTGTCTGTCAGTTATACATTTCGATTGAATGTACAAAACAGTTTCTCGTAGATGCAATAAAAATTTTCATTCAAGGTTTATCTCTCTCTTTACCCCACTTCCGATAAGTTTCCATGAGAAAATGTAGGCTATCATCATCGCTTATATCAATAACACAATCAACTTTATTATATAAAAGTCAATATATACATATTATGTATTTAACTATGCACAAGATAACAGAAAATGTTGAATCTCGGTGTATTTTTTTTCGCGTTTTATCAATGAAAAGTTCTATTCCATCGCTAGGAACAAGCAATATGTAGCACAAATAGATATTATATACCTAAAAAAAAAAAAAAAAAAAAGTGAAATGCTGTAATAGGTGTTTCTCGCCGATTGTAAAGCGATGTGGCCCAAGGTGGTGGACACGCTGAACCTAGTGTAGGGACTGGCTCTCAAGTACAACTACCAGAACACCTATAGGTATTTGGGGTCACATCTTCAACTTACGGGTGGTAGCTAGCTTAGGTAGGTAGGAGAAAACCCCTATCATGCTATGGTTTCGTCACGATGTTTACCTTCCCCGAAAGCCCAGCGTTGTAGTTGGATTCCAACTAATTTGTTATAGTATGCCCTAAATATACTCGAAGTTTAGATTTTCATAAAAAATTTCCAACGTTGACGGGAACGTTGTGAAGAAACAAACAATATTTTTTATTCTAGGTTTAGCGTTATGGCTACAATTTCATCTGACGTTGAGTTTCTTGATATTTAAATTTTAACCTACAATTACAAGATTTGATGTTTCTCTAGTATTTTGAAACTGCATAGCTGATTTATCTTACAATATTTTCACTGCGGTAAGTATGTAGCATTCAAATGTTATCACCTACGCCTGAAAATCTGCTTTGAAAAAAAAATGTGTGTGCAGTCCACACGCGATAGAAGTGAAACTTTTAAAAATTCGCTTCGTAATACACAGGCGCGCATACATTTACAACGCTTGGACCCTGTGCTGGCATTGCGCGGCTCGCCCGATAAGGTCGTTGTTAGGACCACCAAATTTATCAAGTTAGGACCTGTTAGTTGTAATCAATTTTATTAACACATATATGTGAAAAATTAACATTTCTATAAATGTTTTTGGGTAAAACATTTAGATAATTGTAAATAATGTTTCATGAAAATAGATAAAAATGAACCTCGATTTTTAAGTGTGAAATAACAATTTTAAGAATCGATTCAAAGCTGTGAGTTGACTATTTGCTACTGAAATATGCGGCCTATCTCAGATCTTTCGTTCCCAAATCAACACACAAAGTGAACAGGACAGTGAAGTGATTGTGGCAAATTGAAGAAAATTACTTACTTTTGTATAATGCTTCCTTGAACGTCGATGCGATACTGAGATTTGAGTGTGCCAATTGACACAAAATCAGTGTGATATTTTCAAAGGCGTGTATGTGGCATTTACAAACATCTTAAGGTGTAGGCGCGCGCGCGTGTTTGTGTGTGTGTGTGTGTGTGTGTTTTCTTATTTTTATATGTGTGGCAGGGAGGTTTTATTTTTACATCGGCTACTTAATTATAACCTTACCCACCTTAAGCCCGCCACCCGATATGGCGCATCGTAGCGAGCTACTGCTCAATAGGTTACGCGCTTTATAATAAAGAAAAATAACATAGACGAAAACTACAATGGTAATAGAATAGATTGCGTAGAAACTTTGGCCAACTAAGTCACAAAAACAAAACTAACAACATTATATGAAGAATAATAATACGTATATGTATTAACAGGTAGCTTATAATTTTTTTTTAATCATGAATATAATTAATGACTTCTTGCTGAAAATATTTTTCCAATATACATTATATACGCGTAATTCTATTTTTGCAGCGCACGACAGAACAGCTCGCAAATGGCAGATTTTTTTTCCTACTTACTTGACACTTATATTTTCGACAATTCGCACAATATGTTTATAAATTTCGTAGTTTACACTTTAGCGGCATGCGACAGATTCAAAGACATTTGCAAGTTATATTTACCATACACATTTAAAACAGGTTTATGAAACAATATGTTGGAAGATGATTTAAGCAGTTGTTATTATGAATTTATTTTATAAAAATTATAAAACATATATAAACATTACATTTCTGATGCAACAAAAACTCGTCATTTTCCTGTGCATCAGTTGAGGGTAAGTCGCTCGGCGTTATCTGTTTACCAATTTTTTTTACATTCACGGCGTTTTGCGTTATGCAAATAATCTGGTACTCTCGTCTTCAAAGGTTAATATAGATAAAATATTTTATTTTTTGACTTCCATGTTACGCGAATATTTCTCATCGAAATAAAAATAAATCGGTTTCGGATCGGAATACTAATAAAATTAAAAATTAAACTGAAGATAGACAAATGTTATTTTTATTTTAAACAAATTTTATTTTTCTTAGCAAACAGTTTTCAAGTGAGCGGTATTATTTTTAACCTTATATTATTAGTGTGGGTGAATAAATAAGATATTTATGTAAATAGAATTTGCAAAGTCTTTTTTTTACACAGCGCCATCTACTTTTACCATTTCTCGTATAGTCCAACATATACCTGAAGTTTCCCCATTTAACGCAATAATGGCCATGTTTATTTTTACTTCTCGTCTATAAATTCCGTAGCGTGCACTGCATTTATATTTAGAGTAACATATAAATTAAATAATTAAATAAATTCATGTAATTTTGTTTGTCACAAAACGTTAAAATAAGACTATTTATCTTCCACAACAGAGAACGTTGTTTGAATCTTTGGTTAGATTAGTTTGAATCGGTTATAGAAGAATTTCATAATTAATTTAAGAAGAATCAGATGAATATTTATAATATAACACTGACCTTGTTAGTCTGCCTTTCAATTGTATGTTATAAATAATTAAAACATTTTTGAAAATGACATGTAACCGCATGTACATAAATTCGAAATTTGAGATACCGAGCAAAGCTTGCTCTCCCAGAATTTGGTACGAAATATTGCAAGAGAATATATAAAACTTTTTATATTATTTTATAAATTTTTTCATCCATCAACGAAAATAACAAAACAGCAGGACGTCATTAATTGTTGTTACCACACGAGTGTAGGATGCATTTACAAGTATACGTAGACTAAGTGCTGAAACCATCCTTATAAAAATTGGCATGAACATTTACATATGTGTATTTTTTTTAATAATCTAATCCATTATCCATATATTTCACTTTCATTACCCACAATAACTGTTGCCTCCGATTTTTTTTTTTTTTCGAAAGGACCTACACTGTTAGCCTTAGGGGCTTTTACAGCTTCACCTGAACTAGTGGGGTGAGCGCTGAAGGCGCTCAAACCCGCGGGGCAACTCGCACAAGGGTGTCACTAGTGACCGAACCTCGGCTTGGGCTGTTGCCGATTCGCGAACGAGAAAAACGAGCGCGGTACTAGCTATTACTAAGCGAATATTGAAAAAGAAGTCTAAACTAACTGATCCTCTTAAGGATCTGATAAAACTCTTATTTTAGATTGTACTGTACAACGCGGCGAGACAGGATTGTACTGTGCGTCCTTCCTACCTATCTGACGAAAGACGCGAGTATCTAACCTAATGAATCGAACCCAGAGAACCGAGAAGAAGGCAATGACACACTGAAATTATATGAATTAACTGAAAAGAAAAGAAAATCCTTAAAAGGCCGAACCACATTCAGGGCCAAGGGCGGTCCCTCACAGAACCGTGTACGTACTGAGTGAGTGTGCACGTATGTGACATGCAGTGTAATGATGTGGATTCAGTGAGTGTGAAGTGTCACTGTATCGCGCGAGCGGGTTAGCTCGAGGGCTCCATTCCGGAGGATCGACCTAGGCTCGAGCGTCCGCCGAAGGAGGCCGCGGCGGGTGTGCGGGAGCGAAGTTAACCGCCCGCCCTCGGCGGCGAGGACGACGGTTTCGCGGATTAGCGCGTGCGTGCGTGCGTTTAATTATTGGGTAGTCATTATTTTGACTAGTTATTTTATCGGGTGGGTCGAGGAAGATGTTACGTGGCCGACGTCGACAGAATTTTATGTTAGACAACTGCTCATTAGGCGTGGGAACGTAAGAGACGGAAGCCTTAATGAGCGAATTTGAGTGTGCTTCAGCTTTCTCAAAATGTGTTTTCGAAAGGGTCCGGATATACCCTTCTATGGACGGGAGTTTAAGATCTTTATGTAGGTCTGTGTTTCTCATGGTATCGAGAGCACAGACCGACCTACGGATATATTTATTTTGAACAACTTGAAGTTTGTTCAAGGAATATTTCGAACTATGGGCGAATGCGGGACAACCGTACGTAAGAATAGGTCTTACGCACATTTTGTAAAGGGTCATTTTATTACGTAGGGACATTTTCGGTCCAGTATACATAGGACGCAATTGAGCCATAATCATAAGGGCTTTCCTTGTGGCTTTCCTAATGTGGGGAATGAAACTGAGTCTCCTATCTAAAGTGACTCCGAGATACTTGATTTCGGAAGCCCACTGTATATCCTTACCGAATAAGGAGAGGTTATTGCTGAGCACTTTCTTAGGGAGGTTCGGTTGGAAAAGAATGGCTGCAGTCTTATCCGGATTGAGTGCAATACGCCATTTGACGCACCATTCTCCGAACGTGTTCATCGCCCTTTGGGTACGACGGATGATATCTATTTTCCTCCTATCGGATGTGAAAATAACTGTGTCATCAGCGTAGAGTCCGTAGTGGACTTTATCCTCCAGCTTCGGGAGGTCGCTGATGTACAGGTTGAATAAAAATGGTGCCAGAATGGAACCTTGGGGAACTCCTGCTCGAACAGGATGCTCAGAAGAGAGGGCTCCTTCCACTCTATAGCAAAAGGAGCGGTCGTCGAGGTATCTTTTTAGAATAAAAATTAACCTGTCCGGTATTCCGAACTGGTTTAATTTATAGATGAGCCCGGCATGCCATACCTTATCGAAGGCTTTAGCGACATCGAAAAAGACCGCGACAGTGCGGTAGGGAGAGTTGGGAAACTTTGATTTAACAAAGTTGGCTTTGATGTGCTCCGTGAGGCGAAGCACTTGGTCCGTGCACGAGTGTCTGGCTCGAAAGCCGAACTGTGCTTCCGGAATGATCTTTTTATCCTCAACTACCTTGAGGAGACGACTCATAAGGAGTTTCTCGAATACCTTGCCTAGAGTGTTCAAGAGGCTAATGGGTCTATAACTCTCTGGCAGATTAGACTTTTTGCCAGGCTTATGAATGCCTATGACTGTTGCCCTTTTCCAAACAGCTGGAAAGTGACAATGAAATATGGCCGCATTGAAGATGCAAACCAGAAGAGCGATGAGCTGGTCAGGAAGAAGTTTCAAAACTTCATTCCTGATACCATCCGGACCGGGAGATTTTTTAGGCTTAAGGCCTTTAATGGTTAACCGAACCTCGTCAGACGTGACAGGGTCTAACGAGGCCTCGGGTGAAGAGAACAGAAGTGACTCTACTTTGGATTCCACTTCCGCCAGATGACTGAGTGATACACCCGGATTGGGTGAGCATTGTTCTTCGAGTGTAGCGGCTAAGCATTCCGCTTTTTCTACACTCTCAAAGGCAGGAGTTTCCCCAGACCCTCTCTGCAACGGGGGCATGGAAACTTTATTAATAGATTTTAGCTTTCTGGCTAAATTCCAGAAAGCCAGATGGGACGGTTGAATACCTTCGAGAAGGTCTTCCCATCTTTTATCTCGGATCTCCGTGATACGATTCCTAACCTCCCTCTGGAGGGCTCGTAAACGAACGCGATTTTCCTCGGACGGGTATGAATCGTGCGCGCGCGTCGCCGCGTTCTTCTCCGTGATCAATACCCGGACGTCGGCAGGGAGCACGAAGCGGCGATCGTTCGCCGCTTTCACCTCTTTGGATGACACCCTGACCGCCGTCTGCAGGTGATCGACCAAGGAATCGATCGCAAGGTCAGCGTCGCTGACGGATTTCACCTCATCCGGGATCCTACTCAGACTGGGAGAAGATATGTTATCACGGAGATATCTCCGGAGATGCGCGTAGTCAACCACTTGGACGGAGGAGGGCCCGATATCTTCAGGTTGACCTAGTTGAAGAATGACGGGACGATGGTCAGAATCGAGTTCATGTAAGACTTCTATACGTCTTACCGGAAGCGCGATTCCTTGAAGAAGAGCGACATCCAGTACTGTAGGAGTACAGTTTGTCTGGAAATGAGTGGGCTCAGAAGGAGCTATGACATCGAACACGAGCTCGTTCTCCAGATCAGCGAGCGACCTACCGTTAGCGGAAGTCCTCGAACTGTTATAGATAACGTGCCCGCAATTGAGATCGCCGGCCACTATAACCGCCCCGCCCAGCGAGAAGAGAGCTAACAGATCGTCTTTAATTAATTTCTTTCTCGGACTGAGATACGCGGACACTATATGTATCGATTGATGTCCGGACATCCCTATTTTACAAATTGAAACTTCTAAATTATCGAGTTTCGGTGGCTCTATTTCTGTACAATAGAGAGATCTCTTATAGTAAATCATCGTGCCGCCGCCTCGGCCTGCGGTACGATCATTTCTTACTATACTGTAATTGGCAATCGTTGGATTGCGGAAACTGTTGTTTAGATGTGTTTCTTGTAACAGAAACACATCTATCTGATGCTTCTGAAGGAAGTCAGACAACAGGTCGCGACAGGCTTTATTTTTAGTAAACCCGTTAACATTAAAAAAGGACAAATTCAAACCGCGGGGTTTGATTTTATCCATCTAGTTGAAATCTAAAAAAAAAAAACTATATATAAAAAAAAAACTAAAAATCTAAGTATTTAATTTATTTTTTGGAATATATACACTGCAGCGTAGCTGCAATGTGAGGGAAAGCGGCAATGATACCGAACTGAGTCATAGGGTCCGGCGAGCGTTTGATCGCATCGTTAAACGCGATGATATCCTCAATAGCGTGCCTACTGAGGATTTGCGCCAGGGTGGCGAAGCTTTCCCCTTGGAAGAGGTCCGCTGGAAGTTGGTGCTCCTTAGCAGGAGCAGAAGCCTTTTGCGGCTTGGATTTCTTCTCCCATGCCGTCTGAGGGACACGCACGGGTTTGGAGGGGGCAGGCGCGTAGGCGCTGGCCGGAGTCTTGAGGCTCGGATAGGCCTCAGCGGACGTCAGAGGCGGAGGCGCAGGCCGAGAGGCTGCTACGCGCGCCTTGGGCGCGGGCCTTTGCCTCTGCTGGCGCGGACGCCTGGTGCGAGGCGCACACTCACACCCGCGATAATTTGCGGGGTGACCCGCCTTTTTGCATAACACGCAGCTCGGAGGAGCCGCCGTGTCAGGGGTGCGAGTACACTCCTTAGTGGAGTGATCGCCCAAGCACTTTACGCACCTGGGCCGAAGATGGCAGCCACTGGCTGAGTGGCCGTAATTTTGGCAGTTGTGACACTGCGAGGGGATATGTGACTTGCGGGGGGGTTCTACTATGACCCCTGTTAAACCGCACACCGACTTCAGGGAAAAAATACTCTTTCCCTCCTTCGTTCGGTCAAGAAGTACCGTAACCATATCGTACGGCTTTTTGTTTAGACGGTGATACATCCTGAATGTATCCCGGACAGGGAATCCCTGAGATCGCAGTGAAGCTGCGACTTCGGGCAGGGGGAGCTCCTTGGGCACCCTGCGAATAACAACTCGAAGGAGGCGTTCCTCTTCGAGCGTGTAGGTGTAGAAAGGTTGCCTAGCGTCCCTAAGATAAGCGGTTAACGCTTTATGGGTTAGCGACGTCTGAACTTTTACTTGAATACCCGCGGGGGTACTCGTGGCACTGACAATGTGAATTTTTCTAGCGTGTAAATCCGCCGAGATTCGGGTCCAGGCGGATTTATCCTGAATAATGACGGGCGGTGGAATGCGGCCCTGCTGCGGCTGAGCCTGGCCAGCCGAGCCCGAGGGGCCGGAAGCGGGGGCGCGAGTCGCGGTCGCGGGTGTGGCGCGGGTCGCGGGCGCGGCGTGTGACGCGGGCGCTACGCGGGGCGCGGGAGCGGCCTGAGCGGGTGCAGAGGCTGCGGAGGAAGGCGCCGGCGAAACTGCTCGGCTTCCCTCACCATCAGGTATTATGAACCGTTTTACCGGTCCATTGTCCGAGACGGTGCGCTTCCCTCGCTTCCTCTTTGTTCTTGTTTTACGAGCGGTTACAACCCCCTCGTAATCGTTCTCTGTTAGCGTGCTCATATCTGAGCTAGAACGAGAATGGTCAGAGCTCATACCGACCGAGCTCACACACGATGCGCGTGAGTCCGGCCTTACGTATGGCCGACGGTCGAGACTGTCCTCTGGGGACAGCGGAGAAAAACTGTTTTCAGTCGGTATTGAGCACGCGGCACCGGTTGAGAGCCCCGGTGCGCACGTATTTGCTTGTGCCGACTGCGGAACTGGTCTAATAGCAAAAGACGTCATCCTCGCGAAATCGGATGACGTGGAGGCGATGGGGCTCGGTGTAGGGGACCTAACCGACGAGGTGGCGGGAGCTGAAGGCTCGACCGCCACTACCGACTTATTTTCCCCTAGCTGTTGCATCTTTTTATCAGATGCGTTTATTAGCGCGACAGGCTTCCTGACCGGCGGAGACGCCTGGTTCAGGTACGCGCGATACGCTTCAGGGAACCTAACTCTAAGGAACTCTAGAGCAGAGTCTAGTGTGGCCATTCCGGTGGCGGGTTTGTGGGGTATTATTGTTGTATACTAAATAAATATAATAAAAATAAGAAAAGAAAAAGAATAAGTAAAATATAAAAATATAGACAATAATAAACTAAATTAAATATATATATATATATAGATATTTGTATAAACCTCCCTACCTGAGGGGCAGGGGGGCGGCGGGGTAAAAAACTGTAGTTCCAAGTTATAAATAGAACAAGGAAAAATTTGTAATAAACTGTATCTATAAATAGAATGGAATGCGAGTGCGCACACCGATGTGTATGTACCTCCCTACCTGAGGGGCAGGGGGGCGGGGGGGTAAAAACCGTTACGTAAATATATATACAAAAAGAAAAGTAATTTTAAGGAAAAAATATATATTAATAGAAAAATGAATATAAATATATATACGAGGAAATAAAATATAAAATAAATATATTTAATATATTCAAGGACCTCCCTGCCAGAAGGGCAGGGGGGCGGAAAATATGAGTTTACTGAGCTCTCCTGAGCTCGATCTAAAGACCTTGTGCCTGAGTGCAATGGCACAGGATGAGTGTACCTAGGTACCCTAAGCTACGGGGCCCTATCAATCCTACGGCCGAGGACAGTCGCCTTTATAAAGGCGGTGCCCAAACGCACCGTAGGGATGGAGTCGTGCAGTATCGGCAAGGTGGGCGGGAGACACCTGGGGCTTAACTATGTGAATAGACAAAGGCTAAGATTCCCAGGCCCGTCCGAGAGTGCTGTCTAGCCAACGAGAGGCAGACAGCGAGCGCTCGGGGCACGCTCCGACGGCTTCGTTGACACCGTTAGGTTTCAACCGTCGACCTTAAAACAAAGGATTTACGCGGTTAATGGCTTCGAAGAAGCCGTTACAAAAGCGCGCGGAAAAACTACCGCGAGACCGCGAATGAACTGAGTTTCGATTATTTGCAACTCACTTACCTTATAAGCACGCGATATGCAAATAAAACACGTAAGAACACTTCACTAATTTCGACGAATTAATTAATAAGAGAAATTACGAATAAAATTTCGTAATATACGAACGAACGATGTTGGCTCGTGTATGCGACCACTCGCTGTCAGAACCAAAATCGGACTTTCTTTTCTGTTGCCTCCGATGAAAACACTTGGTTATAAAGCGTTGCCTCGAAGGCACACGCGCCTGTCTGGCAAATTGGATGTCCAAATGGATGAGCCTTTTACTGCGTAAGTGTAGCTGCTAAAATTGCATATTTTCAAAAAAGTAATGAAAGATCTGACTACGAGTGTGGTAATTTATAAAGCATGGTGAATGCAAATTTACTAATATCTACTTTTTATTTTATTTGGTTTATTTTATGATCTAACAAATAAGTGTTAGACTAACTGTTCCTGTAATATTCGGTTCCTAGTTATTGTATAAGGACGTTCCCTAGGGTTTAAATCGAAGTGTAAAAACAAGTAAGATTTAACTTACGTGTTTGGCAGAGCAGGCCGGTATAACCAGGCAGACACTTGCATTCCAACGGTTTATATGAGAACCCCATTGTAGTTTAATATAATCAAGCGTGATACCCAACAAAGCAGTAATATCAACTAAACCTACTAAATTCGATACCCTACTGATTTTTTACTGTATTATACTTTTGAAGCGATGATAGTATATGGTACTATTTTATAACAAAATGGTCATTACAATTTTCTGTTCTCCGTCAGCTGTTCATGTCACTAATTAAATTCAAGGGAATTAAAAAAATAACCTAAAAGGGAATTGGCTCTAAATCCTCGAGATCGTGTTCTGAATAACAAACTAATTTACCTGTCGTTCGTTGGAAATTTTAATGTATATTTTGTCGTACTTAGGTATCGCCTTTCTTGTCTTACTGATTGGCTTGATTGATTTTGTGTAGTCAGAAAATAATTATTAGTGTTACATCTCGTGTCGTAAGGTATGGATATAAGGCAAAAATACGCTAGTACCTAGTATACGTAATAGTGCCACGTAGGAAACTTAACAATATTTTAAATTTGGACTAATTGCAAGATTAATATAAGTTAAGATGTTAATTCTCTGTGTTACCGATAGCCTCTAGAATTTTCAAGAAACGTACGTATTACAATTTTGTAGTTTCATGAATATCATTTTACGGTCTGATACATTGTTGTTGTTCTGTTCATATTCGATTTATTAATGAATTGTATATAATTATAATTTTTAGAGCTGCCCTTTGGGGAGTGGTCTTAAAACATTTATCTTTAATTTTCTTATTGATCAAGTGTATTTTGCTGTAATAAAATTCTAACAAAATTGTTTCTCATCATTATTTTCATTTTGTTTAATCTCCTCCACAGACACTGTATGCAGTGTTGAACATTCTCTGTCCACAGATGATTCCACACAGTGAACCTTATTTATAGCAAAACTTTCTGGGGACTTTCTAGATGATGTAACAATGTACATAATTCTCAGGCATCTATTACTAATATGTTTCAGCAACTTTCTTAAGACATCATTCTAGAAAATGTTTGCAGATCTAATGGTATTTTCAATTTGCATTCAAATTCCGTAGCTTGAGACGACTCTGAAATAGATAAATTAATAATTATTTCATAAGGTTTCCAATAATTAATTATATATTTTTTAACTTATGTGATTATAAGCTATGTTACAAACTTGATATTTTTTCTCTACCTCTTATTAAGTGGTAACCTTGATATACATAATTATGCAAATTTCATGTGAGTAGAATAAAATAACACATTGCAGTTTACTTATTTTGACGTAATAAAATATTAATCATTTTAGATTCTGCAAACAGAATAAATATTATGTATGCTTAGAGCATGAGACGCGTTCAGCACTTTTTGGTGAACAAAAATTATGGATCGAAATATCGAAATAAAACTAATTCAAATGGATTTTATTGGGGTTAGTTATAAAACTTTACCCCACGTTTAGGATTCGTATGATAGGAGTTTCGGATGTATCGACATTGAGAATCAGTAAATTATTATAATCATAACACAGGTTTAGCGTGTCTACCAACTTAGGCCGTATCGTCACTTAAGATCAGGTGAGATTATGGCCATAACGCTAAGGTTCCCATTTTGTTTTTTTTTTCTTGTTAATTTTGTTGAAGCCAAAAATGTAATTAATTAAAATATAGTAATTCTGTGATAATCTAACAATTAAATGTATATATATACTTAGGCTAGCCGCGATCGCGAATTTCGAAACGATATATGAGACAGTCAATAAACCGTTAAAATAAACACGCTACGAAACCAAATATATTTGATAAACTATCAGTAAAATACCGTTAAAAATGTTATAAATCACCTTTTTATTTATTTTCAACCCTTAAATTAAATTTTGTTATTTTTTATCTTGGTATGTACATAAGCCTATGCACACTAATGCTACATTAGTTACTACTGACAGCACTAATATAACAGCGTAATTCATTATTTTCTCTTAATATATTTTTCATACACTATGTATATATAATATAAGTGTATATATTCATAATTTCATTTACAACTAATATTTTTTTTATTTTGAAGTGATGCTTCTTATGGGAGCGCTAGTTTTTTAAGCGCTAGATCACTACAGATTGTCGAAAAATAAAAAAAATAAAAATGCCTGTAATGTATATATAACTTCTTAGTCGTAAATTTAAAACTAAGTTAGGAAACCCACAAATTATCAACAAAAAACAAGCAATAATGGGTCTAAAGTAGCACGTTGCGTGATTTCACCAGAGAACCTACATTTTAAATTAAGTAAACTAAGTAACAATTAATTATTTTGGGACCCGGCATTTACACTTGAGAGCCAGACCCTTCACAGGTTTAGCGTGTAAACCAACCTGGGTCACACGATCACTTAACATCAGGTGAGATTTTGTCCATAAATCTAATGCATATTGCGGAGGAAAATTATGTATAGATCTTTATATATATGTACATATACACAGATCATTAGATATATTGTGTATACAAGGGTTGTTGGCTGTAAGCTGATATCACTAACTGCTTCGGTATCGGATAACAATACAGAACGGAGCGTGCGAAGTCCCGCGGGAACACTCACTAGTATATCTCGGTACAGCTTGTTGGAAGTTTATCTAACTAGTGCATCGTTCGAGGAAACTTTATATCTATTCATTTATATATATATACAATAAAACTATAAAATATATATAATACCACATAGAATAATCTATATTTTGTATATATTATAATTGAAGTGTATTGTATTGTATTGTATTGCATTGTAGTGTATTGTACTTTGTTATCAATACATAAGCTAATAACAATTTATTTTTAATTTTTATCCGACTCTCCCTGCTCTTATGCACGTATTACTATGATATTTCTGAATATAATTTAATATTTAACATTTAACATAAAGGGATTTTTTATTTACACACGTATCATATATGTAAATTTATACACTGAATACGTATTGTTAACTTATTAAACTTTTCTATGTATTCATGACTTAGTTGTATCTTCGTTTACTGTATTAATATCTGCATGTTCAAAAATAAAACGTAGTTAAACGTATATAATCATAGAAGACATATATTATGTAATAGTATTAAATGAGCAATACTTATGAATATATATAATACAAAATACAACTATAAAGATAAAAGCAAAAATCTATCTAATTTGTACTGTATTTTGGAACTGTAATTATTAATCAAGTTATCTTTTAGCAGATATTAAATTAATGTCGCTTACTTTTTGTTTGTTACCCAGGAAGTATATCAATATATTTAAAAGTACGGTATTTTTTATTTTATTCCACGATGGTAAAGTATATTTCTTAGAAGGCCACTTTAATAAAAATGCAACTGTATTTATTATTAAAGGCTGTAGTAAAAAAAATATGTCACAACTTCATTCTATTGTAGGTGCGGAAACAGTTCACAAAAGTTGACATTGTAAAGAGCATAATTGAAGTGAATTACACATAATCATTTGGAACATGATATATTAGTTTCCACAAAAACTCCCAAGAGAGTTGTAATGAAAGATTATTTCGTATGGAATCAAGAAAAATATGAATCGATAGATACACTAATGCAGTTTTGATAGTACTAAAAAATATTTATTACATTAAAAATGTTTGTGGATCACTTAGTATATTCCTTAAATAAAATAAACATTTCAAAAATTACACAACTTTTTAAATATATGTTCATAATATAATTATTATTGTTAAATTATGATCTTTGTGTTATCAATTTTAATCCAAAGTAGATAATTGTTCGACATGATGACAGCAAATTAATCTCAACTCTCTGTACAAAGTAATAAATGATCAAACAAATTTAATTAAAATTTCCCAAGTTTGGATGTTTATCTTTACGGAGAATCTCTCGAATATTTCTATTGGCAATTCTAGAAGTTAAGATAAATAAGTTCATGGTGATAGGGCTTTTTCTAATGCTAGCTAGCATTAGAAAATATAGCTATAGCATAGCTACACACGATAACAAACCCAAAATAGTGACTCTCTTTTTTTGTTTGTCACGTTTTGTAGTCTACCAGTACATAATGGTGACAATTTTTTGAAGAAGTGCTGTTTCCTCACTGGTTTATATTGTTTTTATGTGCCTATTAAATTCAATATACTAAATTCACAGATCTACGTATTTATGACTAGTAAACGCTCGCGACATCGTGTGCTTTAAGTTACAGTGTAAAATTTCGGTAATAACATTAAACATAATTTCAGGATGCGATAAGCGATAAACCAACGCGAATAAAATAATTATTTAATTTTGTAATAAATGATTTAAAACTGAGCACATACTGTATATTTTTGGATGCACTGCTCTTTACTCCATTGTCTAAAGTTACAATCACCTGTCATTTTTTATTTGTAAATACTTTTTGCCACACCGAAACGCTAATAACTTCTAATAAACGACTTGCCAGAAAATACAACATGTTTAAATGTACTTTATTAGTTTCATTATTTTATGTTTAATGTTATATATATGTAATATTATGAAAACCAAAGCAACTCTAAGCTCACTGTGAATTAATATTAGAACGCGAGATACGTAGCAAATAGATTGGACCTCTTATACAGTTATAATTTTTTAAGTTTTTTTAGACACTATAAAATTACTTGACATTTTAGAAAGTATATAATAGTTTGGTATTTTCATGTAATCAGTTGATTATACGAAATGAACATATAAAAATTTTGGATCTGAAAAACATTTTATATGTGCTGCTATCACCTTTTTTAAGTAAAATTTTAAATTATTAAGTTTTTCTGGTGAAAACTACAATCGTAAAAACAGACTCCTAGTTTTCCTAGTTCAAAAATTTAATAAAAGTTAGGTTCTAAAATCAAACGTTAATTTTTTTTTTGTGTATTTTGTCATTCTAAATGTTCGTGTTGTTGGTTACCTTAGGGCAAAAATATTGTTCGAGTCTCAGTTAAAAAAAAAACAAAAAAAAATTCAAGTGATATTATTGTCGACACTATCGACACACAATTATAGTGAACGGCGTTTCTCTTTCCGTACTTCGTCTGAGACTTTGTAGTTCCGCCTTCATCGCGGAGAGCTCCTTGCGGAGGTCCTCGAGTTCCATTGCTCTTGCTGCCTGCTTAGCTCTGAGTTCCTCACACTGACTCCTTAGTGTGCGGCACTCTTCCGAGTCACACCTGGCCGCTATCAGCGCAGTGCATTCTGCAATGGAGGTCGCTGCTTCGTCCAGGGCAGTTCGGTAGATGCCGCTCAGATTTTTGGAGTTCTGCGCGATATTATGCACAACGTCGGTTTGAGAACCTAACCTAACCTTTTTTTTTTTTTTTTTTTTTTTTTTTTTTTACGGGGGGAAAATCCTCATGGATACCCGGCCGCGCGGGGGCGCAACCGGGTTATGCCGGGCTCCTACCGGCTAAAACAAAAAAAAAACAAAAAACCCGCCGGTACTCCCGCATCGTCTTCAGTGAGGGGGACTGGGAAAACCGGCCTAGCCTTAACTACCAGTCCCAACCTAACCTAACCTTTTTTTTTTTTTTTTTTTTTTTTTTTTTTTTTACGGGGGGAAAATCCTCATGGATACCCGGCCGCGCGGGGGCGCAACCGGGTTATGCCGGACTCCTACCGGCTAAAAACCCCCCGGTACTCCCGCATCGTCTTCAGGGAGGGGGACTGGGAAAACCGGCCTAGCCTTAACTACCAGTCCCCCGCCGACGATCGCCCGCCCTCATGGCGGGCCCTTCAGGCCCCCCCCCTACAGGGAGGGGCCGCGGGAATGACTGTGAGTACCCAGTCATTCCCGCCCGGCGAGGTGGTGGATAATTTCAAGTGCGGGAGAAGGCGCCCCCGCGCCTATCCCCCGCTATCCACCACCAGGGGGTGGGAAACGGCGATCGTACGCACGCCGCCTCCCTCCCCCTCTCCGCCTGCGGAGCGGCGCCGCGAGAGGATCGTCTTCCCGCGCCCGCTCCGCCGCCTCCTTCTGCGACATCACTTCTTCGCAGAAGGAGGCGAAAGCCGCCCAGGACTCCTCACTCTGCAGCATGGATTTGACTACGCTGGGGAGTGAGAGGTCCTGCCCAACCACCGCCGTCAGATCGCGGCGCTGCTCGGACCAGGCCGGGCACACTTCCAGTGTGTGCCGTGCCGTGTCCTCCGCAGCGCCGCAGTCGTGGCACGCTGGGGTTTCCTCCCTCCGTATTCGGTGCAGGTGGGATCCGAAACATCCATGTCCGGACAACACCTGCACCTGACGGAACGAGAGGAAACCGTGGGACCGACCGAGCCAGTCCTGCAGGACCGGCCCAATCGCGTCCAACGTCCAGCGGCCGAAGACGGCGGTGGCGAGGTCCGCTGTCCAATGGTGGACGACGGCTTCCTTCGCCTCGCGTCGGACGGCCTCCCGTTCTTCCGCGGCGGGGTGCTCACCGAGAGCCCTCCGCCGCGCCGTCCACTCGTACACCCTGGCGAGCACCCACGCCTCGAGCTCCCAAGGCGGGCCGACTTGGCGTTCAGGTCGCCCAGGACGACGACCTGACGCGGCGCTGCCCGCCCTACCACTGCCGTGAGGACTTCGAGAAAGTTCTCGAAGTCCGACAGAGGCCGGTTTGGGGAGAAATAGACCCCCACCAGGGCTATTTCTCCTCCCCACGCGGCGGCCACGTAACCCGGTCCCCTCTCTAAGAGCGACAGGGGAGGGGAGTCCGTGGAGGACCGCGGCACTAGTGCCACCAAGCCGTCCGAGTCACCCAGCCAACGGCCGGGGACCGAGTACGGCTCGGCGACCACCGCCACGTCCACCAACCACTCAGCCATGGACTGCATGAGCAGGTCCTGGGCTGCTCTGCAGTGATTGGTGTTCGTCTGGAGGATGCGATGTCGGCCCCTATCCATTATTCGGACATCGCACCCCTCTCCTCCACGGCCGCCAAGGGCCCTGCGACAGGGCTGGCGGTGGCAGCGACAGGCAGGGTCCGTGCCTGCGCTTTGCCCTTCTTAAGGGGAGGATTGCAGCTCCTCCCCTTCATCACGTGGCCCGCCGGGCGGCCACTGGCGGCGCACACCGCGCAGTGCGGCTTGGCGGCCTTGCAGGACGCGGACTTGTGCCCGTCCTTCCCGCAGCGGTAACAACTGTCCGTCCTGTCGACCTTGGACGGACAGAGGGCACGAGTGTGCCCGACCCCGAAGCACTTGAAGCAGCGCAGAGGCTGGTCTTCAAGTGCTCGGACTGCCCCCGAGCTGAGGCCAACGGCAAGATGGCCCTTGGCGAGGACAGCTTTGGCGGCGACGACTGGGCACTCAACACGAACTGTGCCCATGCCGCCGCGGCCGGGCCTCATAGCTCGGGTCTTTACCGCTGCGGCGTCACAGCCCCCTATTGCTGCGACCGCCGCTGCTACCTCCTCTTTGGTGACTGAATCGTCGAGGTCAGTCACCTCCAAGGTGGTAGCCTTGACGGGCCTGGCCACCTTGGCCGCATCCGCAATGACCTCTTGCAACTTGGTTGCAAAGAGGTCAGCGTTGGCGCTGCCCTGTGCCCCGGAGAACTCGAAGAGCCGAGCTCCGGCTTGGGTTCGGCGGCACGTAACTTTACCGATCCCAAGTTTTTCGGGATCGGCGTTAGTACGCGCCCGCATCATGACGGACGCGTACGTTTCCCCGCGCTCCTCGGCTTCCGCGGTGAGCGTCACCACAACGGCCGCGGATTTCGGAGGAGCCAAGCTCTTCTTGGTGCCGGCGGGGGCCTTTTTTGCCGCGGGAGTAGCTGCGGCAGGCTTAGGGGCAGGTTTGGCGGCAGGCTTGGGGGCGGACTTCTTGCCCTTACCCTTTCCCTTGCCTGCCGTCTGGGACGGGCCAGCTGAGGAGGGAGCAGGGACGGCAGGGGCGGCCACCGCCTTTTTGGTGGCTCTTGCCTTCTTCTTGCCCACCACTTCTGTCCACCCTTGCTGGTTGGACGGGCCGGCAGGAGGCAAGGGCGCGTCTTCCCTCTGGGCAGACGGTTCCGGCTGTTGTTGCCGTTTGTCCACCGCGAGGGGTGGCCTGACGCGCTTTTCGGGCAGGAGCCGATCCGCGATTCCCGCGAAACAGGCTCTCGTGAAGGCCCTCTCCTCCATGACAACCTTTCGGATAATTTCCTCAAGGTTGGAGGAGGGGGCCTCAACCGCGGGTCTTGGCTCGGCTTGAGGCCGGGCCGTAGCTTCAGCCAGCTTCTGATGCAGCTGGCTGACCTCTGACTGCAGGCGATCAACTCTCGCCTGCAGCTGCCGCGTCTCATCGGTGGCTGTGCGCTGCATCAGCTCCCGAATGATGCCGCGCATGCTCGCGGCTCGGCACTTGAGGGACTTCTGAAAGGTCCCTTTCAGGTTGGAGGACTTCGAGGCGATCTCCACGATCTCCTCTTGGTCCTCCTGGGCCATCTGGTCCAACTCGGCCAGAGAGTGGTCCGAGTATAGGACCGTGGACGCGCCATAGCCGGACCTAGCCCGGGCGGCGCTGGTTCGCTGCTCTTTAGCGGCGACCCGCTCCTCCAGATCTTGCTGGACCTGCTCCCGCCGAGCCAGGTCCAGCTGGCGTTGTGCTCCCGGAAGGCCCACGTCGTGGGTGTCTGCCACGGTCTTCTTGGCCTTGGACTTCTTCGACTTTCTCGAAGCCGAAGAGTCCGCGGACCTATCGGACCTAGCCTTCAGGAAGGCTACGGATTCGGATGTCAGCCCTCTTTTGGGGTCTAGCCACAAAAGCTAGATCCCCTACTGCCTCCTGCAGCTTAGCAGCCAGGCTGTCTGCCCGCTCCGCCCCCTGAGGGCCAGGGATCTCAATGATTTTGCTCCCCGTGACGGTGGAGCGGAGAGACAGCTCTGTTATGCCACATTCAGTGAGGGAAACCTTTTCCTGCACCTTGGCGAGGACCGATCTGTAATCCTCCCCCTTTTGTACAGCACCCGGCTGCAGGGTGATAATAACTGCAGCAGTACGCGGGGGAGCAGGGATCTTCGGCTTTGGCCTCACTGCTGGGGTGGAAACCGGTGCCGGCAGAGGGGTCTTGGCCAACTTCTTCTTGGTGCGTCGCGCCACGGTCGACCAAGAAGCCAGCTCCATACTCGTCGGATCCTTCGATGGATCCGCTGTAGGGAGCTGAGCCCACTCAGCCCCGAGAGGAGGAGCAGAATCAGCCGCCATTGTATTAACTGGCGTTGGATTAGCTCGGTGTTGCTGGCCGGCCGCAGAAGGGGCACTTCCTCTTTTATCCCCTGCGAGAGGAGGACGCACCACTTTTTCTGGAAGCAGGCGGTCCTTCAGTCCCTCGAATCTCGCATCAATAATCGAGCCCCATACCTTCTGCAGCGAGTGCCCCATCTTTTCAACCGCCGCATTGAGCGCTTCATGCCACTCATGTGGGGGCTGAGAATCTCCCTCTCTCCAAGCCCTCCGCACCTCCTCTCTTTTATCGTCAGCCTCCTTCTTCCAGGCCTTTACTTTGCCCTTAAGGTCCTCGACCTGCTGCCGGAGAACCTTTTTTTCTCGGCTCAATCTCTTCGTTTCCTCATTGTGTGAACGTTCCGCTAAAATATCCACCATGGTCTTTAATCCACGGGCTGCCTGTCGAAGGTATTTGATGTAGGGTCCTTTCAGGTTGCCCGACGTCGCACAAACTTTGTATATGGACTCCATATGGAGCCCCGCAAGCACCTTCAGACTTCCACCGTCCAATTCTTCCACCTCAGCGACTGACAGGACTGGGGGTGGGAGAGCCTTCACTTTACCGTCTTCGACAGAGGTTTCTTCGTCTCCAGTTCGCTCACTGCTAGCCAGTGCACGATCATACGAGCCGTCTGCCTCCCCTACTGCAGCACGTCTCGACGCTGAGGGTTGTCCAGGCGGCCGAAATTTCCCTCGGCTTGAACGACCCACTTTCGGAGCCTCCTTGCTCTCTATCTCCGTGTCGGAGTCGAACAATCCCTCCTCAGTTGATCGCTTTCGAAGGCTGCCCTTCTTTTTCCCTACATATACCCGAGCCACAGGGTTCGTCTTCTCAATCTCCTTATTCACTATCGCTAGAGAATCCTCATCCTCGGAATCGAAAATTATTTCGACACTCTGCCCCGTCCGGGGCGATTGAGTGCCCATATTGGGCACCCTACCGAGTGGGGGGAGACCCCACTCAGAAGTCAACAACAAACGATCAAACTAAAAGACAAACTCCAAGCCGAAATGTAATCAGAGTCCAGTAAAACAGTAAGCCAGGTCAAAACAAAACAATCAATCACAAGTCCGGAAAGCAAGCAAGGGTCAATCAAAAAAATAAAAAAACTTAACCTAACCTTTTTTTTTTTTTTTTTTACGGGAGGAAAATCCTCATGGATACCCGGCCGCGCGGGGGCGCAACCGGGTTATGCCGGACTCCTACCGGCTAAAAACCCCCGGTACTCCCGCATCGTCTTCAGGGAGGGGGACTGGGAAATCCGGCCTAGCCTTAACTACCAGTCCCCCGCCGACGATCGCCCGCCCTCATGGCGGGCCCTTCACGCCCCCCCCTACAGGGAGGGGCCGCGGGAATGACTGTGAGTACCCAGTCATTCCCGCCCGGCGAGGTGGTGGATAGTTCAAGTGCGGGAGAAGGCGCCCCCGCGCCTATCCCCCGCTATCCACCACCAGGGGGTGGGAAACGGCGATCGTACGCACGCCGCCTCCCTCCCCCTCTCCGCCTGCGGAGCGGCGCCGCGAGAGGATCGTCTTCCCGCGCCCGCTCCGCCGCCTCCTTTTGCGACATCACTTCTTCGCAGAAGGAGGCGAAAGCCGCCCAGGACTCCTCACTCTGCAGCATGGATTTGACTACGCTGGGGAGTGAGAGGTCCTGCCCAACCACCGCCGTCAGATCGCGGCGCTGCTCGAACCAGGCCGGGCACACTTCCAGTGTGTGCCGTGCCGTGTCCTCCGCAGCGCCGCAGTCGTGGCACGCTGAGGTTTCCTCCCTCCGTATTCGGTGCAGGTGGGATCCGAAACATCCATGTCCGGACAACACCTGCACCTGACGGAACGAGAGGAAACCGTGGGACCGACCGAGCCAGTCCTGTAGGACCGGCCCAATCGCGTCCAACGTCCAGCGGCCGAAGACGGCGGTGGCGAGGTCCGCTGTCCAATGGTGGACGACGGCTTCCTTCGCCTCGCGTCGGACGGCCTCCCGTTCTTCCGCGGCGGGGTGCTCACCGAGAGCCCTCCGCCGCGCCGTCCACTCGTACACCCTGGCGAGCACCCACGCCTCGAGCTCCCAAGGCGGGGTGCCAGCCAGGGCGCACGCCGCCGCGAGGCCCACCGAGCGGTAGGCTCTCGCCACCCGCTGGGCTATGGCCCTTTGGGGCCTCCGTAGGGCGGTGGCGTTTTCCCTCCGGTGGAGGGAGTCCGCCCAGATGGGGGCCCCGTAAAGGGCCATACTCTTCAGGATGCCGGCATACAAATGCCGGCATCTCGCCCTCGGCCCCCCCAGATTTGGGAGGAGCCATGCGAGGGCGCCCGCCGTTTTTAGCAGGCGGCGCGACAGCTCGCTGAAATGCGGGCCGAAGCGCCACCTGCTGTCGAGCACAAGGCCCAGATACTTCATCTGGGCCTTGACCTCGACCCTGACGCCCTGGACCACGATGTGGGCGTCAGGGGGGGTGCGCTGCCGAGGCCCGTGGAAGAACACGGCCTCGGTCTTGCCCAGCGCCACCCCCAATCCTAGGCGGCGGATCCTTTCTGCGACCAAGGATCCGCCCGCCGAGGCCAGACTGGCCGCCTCCCTGTAGTCCCTCCCCCGGGCTGTGAGGAGTGTGTCATCTGCATAGCATATGACACTCGTGCCACGGAGGAGGGCGCCCCGTAGGAGCCAGTCGAATCCGATGTTCCACAGGAGGGGTCCGAGCACGGACCCCTGTGGAACACCGGACTCTGCGCCGTACCGCCTCATCCTGGCCTCGCTGTCGACGAGGAGGACCACCCGGTCCTCCAAGTAGTCGGCCAGGAGTCGACGCAGGTACGGAGGCACCCCGTGATACCGGAGTGCCTCCAAAATGGTCGAGTGGGGGACGGAGTTAAAGGCGTTGGCTATGTCGAATGACACAGCCAAAACCCCGTCCCCCGCCTCGACGGCCTCCCGAACCTGGCCCTTGAGTAGGGCCAGCGCGTCGATTGTCGAACGCCCCCTTCGAAAGCCGAATTGGGCGTTCGACAAATCCGGCCCCACCATCTGAAGGTGGCCGTTCAGCCGGGCGGCGACGACCCCCTCGAACAACTTACCGACCTCATCGAGCAGAACGATGGGTCGGTATGCCGAGGGGGAGTCCGCGGGGCGACCCTCCTTTTGGAGGAGGCACAGCTGCCCCTCCTTCCACAGTTTCGGGAACCTCCCAGTCGTGAGACACGAATTGAAGAGGTCCCGAAACCTTCCCTCCATCTTGGGGGCGGCGATGGCCACCACCCGTGCGGGAACACCGTCCGGTCCAGGGGCCGTCTTCTTCGCGCGGAGGCGTAAAGTCCCCGCGCGAAACTCCTCGGCCGTGACCGGCGGTATCTCCTCTTCGGGCGGCGCCGCCCCCCGCGGCGGGTCCATTGCTGGAGGGGTGAAGTGGGTCCTGGGCGGGAATAGGGACCGGACCACCCCATCTAGTAATGTCGGCTCGAGGGTCTCCGTTAGGGGGGGACCGAAGGGGCGCAGTTTGTTCCGCGCCGCCTTGTACGGCCTCCCGTAGGGGTCCCTATCGAGACCCTCGAGCATCTCGGCCCGCGCCGCATCGTCGGCAGCGCGTATCGCCGACTTGAGGACCTCCTTCGCCTCAACATACGCGGCGTAGAGGCGGTCCTCGTTCGCCGCGTCTCGGGCGCTGCGCCGCCGACTGCGCGTGTAGGCCCGCCTGGCCGCCACGCAGGCGGTCCGGAGCCCCGCCAGCTCCTCGGACCACCAATACACGGCCCGACGGGGGGCCGGACGGCGGGACCGAGGCATGCTAAAGTCGCATACCTCGGTCAGGGACCTCCTCAGCGCCGCCGCCGCGGCGTCCACGTCCAGGACTTCGGCTCGGGGCGTGAGCCAGTCCTGGAGGAACGCCGCCTCCTCAGCCGCCTCCCTGTCTAGGCGGGTGAGAGCCCACCGAGGGAAAGGGGACTGGCCCGAGCGGGCCATCCCCCTGGGGCTCTGGGTGGAGACATCGAACCGCACGTAGCGGTGGTCCGACATCGTCTCCACCATCTCCACCCGCCAGTCCACGACGCGGGCGGCAAGCAAGGGAGTGGCGAACGACACGTCCACCACGGACCCTCCCTGCTGCCGCACACACGTGTGGACTGTCCCTCTGTTCAGGAGGGACAGACCGGTCGAGGCCGCCCAAAACTCCACGGCGCGGCCCCGGATGTTGCAGGAGGCGGCTGGGTTGCCCCATGCCCCCGACTTGGCGTTCAGGTCGCCCAGGACGACGACCTGACGCGGCGCTGCCCGCCCTACCACTGCCGTGAGGACTTCGAGAAAGTTCTCGAAGTCCGACAGAGGCCGGTTTGGGGAGAAATAGACCCCCACCAGGGCCATTTCTCCCCCCCACGCGGCGGCCACGTATCCCGGTCCCCTCTCTAAGAGCGACAGGGGAGGAGAGTCCGTGGAGGACCGCGGCACTAGTGCCACCAAGCCATCCGAGTCACCCAGCCAACGGCCGGGGACCGAGTACGGCTCGGCGACCACCGCCACGTCCACCAACCACTCAGCCATGGACTGCATGAGCAGGTCCTGGGCTGCTCTGCAGTGGTTGGTGTTCGCCTGGAGGATGCGATGTCGGCCCCTATCCATTAATCAGACATCGCACCCCCCTCCTCCACGGCCGCCGAGGGCCCTGCGACAGGGCTGGCGGTGGCAGCGACAGGCAGGGTCCGTGCCTGCGCTTTGCCCTTCTTAAGGGGAGGATTGCAGCTCCTCCCCTTCATCACGTGGCCCGCCGGGCGGCCACTGGCAGCGCACACCGCGCAGTGCGGCTTGGCGGCCTTACAGGACGCGGACTTGTGCCCGTCCTTCCCGCAGCGGTAACAACTGTCCGTCCTGTCGACCTTGGACGGACAGAGGGCCCGAGTGTGCCCAACCCCGAAGCACTTGAAGCAGCGCAGTGGCTGGTCTTCAAGTGCTCGGACTGCCCCCGAGCTGAAGCCAAGGGCAAGATGGCCCTTGGCGAGGACAGCTTTGGCGGCGACGACTGGGCACTCAACACGAACTGTGCCCATGCCACCGCGGCCGGGCCTCATAGCTCCGGTCTTTACCGCTGCGGCGTCGCAGCCCCCTATTGCTGCGACCGCCGCTGCTACCTCCTCTTTGGTGACTGAATCGTCGAGGTCAGTCACCTCCAGAGTGGTAGCCTTGATGGGCCTGGCCACCTTGGCCGCATCTGCAATGACCTCTTGCAACTTGGCTGCAAAGAGGTCAGCGTTGGCGCTGCCCTGTGCCCCGGAGAACTCGAAGAGCCGAGCTCCGGCTTGGGTTCGGCGGCACGTCACTTTACCGATCCCAAGTTTTTCGGGATCGGCGTTGGTACGCGCCCGCATCATGACGGACGCGTACGTTTCCCCGCGCTCCTCGGCTTCCGCGGTGAGCGTCACCACAACGGCCGCGGATTTCGGAGGAGCCAAGCTCTTCTTGGTGCCGGCGGGGGCCTTTTTTGCCGCGGGAGTAGCTGCGGCAGGCTTAGGGGCAGGTTTGGCGGCAGGCTTGGGGGCGGACTTCTTGCCCTTACCCTTTCCCTTGCCTGCCGTCTGGGACGGGCCAGCTGAGGAGGGAGCAGGGACGGCAGGGGCGGCCGCCGCCTTTTTGGTGGCTCTTGCCTTTTTCTTCCCCACCACCTCTGTCCACCCTTGCTGGTTGGACGGGCCGGCAGGAGGCAGGGGCGCGTCTTCCCTCTGGGCAGACGGTTCCGGCTGTTGCTGCCGTTTGTCTGCCGCGAGGGGTGGCCTGACGCGCTTTTCTGGCAGCAGCCGATCCTCAATTCCCGCGAAACAGGCTCTCGTGAAGGCCCTCTCCTCCATGACAACCTTTCGGATAATTTCCTCAAGGTTGGAGAGGGGGGCCTCAACCGCGGGTCTTGGCTCAGCTTGAGGCCGGACCGTGGCTTCAGCCAGCTTCTGATGCAGCTGGCTGACCTCTGACTGCAGGCGATCAACTCTCGCCTGCAGCTGCCGCGTCTCATCGGTCGCTGTGCGCTGCATCAGCTCCCGAATGATGCCGCGCATGCTCGCGGCTCGGCACTTGAGGGACTTCTGAAAGGTTCCTTTCAGGTTGGAGGACTTCGAGGCGATCTCCACGATCTCCTCTTGGTCCTCCTGGGCCATCTGGTCCAACTCGGCCAGAGAGTGGTCCGAGTATAGGACCGTGGACGCGCCATAGCCGGACCTAGCCCGGGCGGCGCTGGTTCGCTGCTCTTTGGCGGCGACCCGCTCCTCCAGATCTTGTTGGACCTGCTCCCGCCGAGCCAGGTCCAGCTGGCGTTGTGCGCCCGCAAGGCCCACGTCGTGGGTATCTGCCACGGTCTTCTTGGCCGTGGACTTCTTCTTCGGCTTCGAAGAGTCCGAGGACCCATCGGACCCAACCTTCAGGAAGGCCCGCTTCCGCGATGCGAGACGGCTCGGTGTCGCCATCGAACCGTCCGATTCGAACACAATGGACTCATTGTCGGACTCCGACAATTCGCCCACTGCGCTAAAAAGGCTGGCCGCAGATGGTGCGCGGCTAGCCTCTGACGCCACCGCGTCATCGGGTTGGCCCTGAGAAGGGCCTTTGATGAAACGCCCGAAGGCAACTCTCGCAGGCATTGGCATGATTGCCTCCGCGAATGTCGTAACAAACCGCAAGGTGACAGCTACGACGCACAGTGCACTTTAGCCGAACACCGGTCTGCCACTCCGTTACGGTGGTCAGAACCGGGTCGTTGCCCAGGGAACGCGACGAGGACGCAAGCACTGTGGGGGGTTCCCCAACCTAACCGCAACCTAACCTAACCTAACCGCAACCTAACCTAACCTAACCGCAAGCTTCCGAGGCCCATGAGCGCCATCTGAAGTCCCAGACGCCGGATCCTCCCGACGACCTGCGCCACTCCAGCTGTGGCCAACATCTCGGCTTCGCGGTGTGTCTTGGCTCTCGACGTGACCAGAGTGTCGTCGGCGTAGCACACCACACTCAGGCCACGGAGAAGCACTCCGCACAACACCCAATACAGCAAGGGACCCAGCACAGACTCTTGTGGAACACCGGATACGACGTCTCGCCGACATAAACCGTCTCGACCCGGGAAGACGACTGATCACTTCGACAAGTACGCCCCGACTATTCGGCGGAGGTAGGACGGCACTCCATGAAAACGGAGTGCCTCTGTGATTGTGGCCCAGGGCAAGGTATTGAACGCGTTGGCGATGTCAAGAGACACCGCCACAACTACCTCACCCCGAGCTATAGCCTACGTGCTCGAGATGGCTGACGAGGCGGTTTGCAATTACTCTTTCAAAGAGTTTGCCCACCTCGTCAAGCAGCACAATAGGGTGGAATGTGGAAGGTGAGTCCGCCGGGCGCCCCGGTTTCTGGAGCAGGACTAACCGGCCGGAATTCCACTTCGAAGGAAACCGGCCCTGCTTCAGAGACACAGTGAGGAGCCTCAACAGTCGGGGCTCGAAGATCTCGAGGGCCAGGACCCACACTCGGCCATGCAAGCTGTCGGGTCCTGGGATGGTGTTTTTTTTTTTTTTTTTTTTTTTTGTTGAGATTGAGCGTCTCCAAGAGTCCCTCTTTGGCCAGAGCCTTTGAGCGCTCGATGGCCGTCCGGAGGGAGAGGCTCGTGGCTCTGTACCCCTCCGCCTCTCTGGAGTCACTGGAGCGCCTCCTGTATAACCCCATACGGTAGGCTGTTGAAAGCATTGGCGATGTCAAGTAACACCGCCAATAACCTACTCCCCCTACTCCTCATGATCTCCGTGGACAAATTTTTCAAGGCCGACAATGCATCTATGGCCGATCGTCAGCCCCGAATCCGAACTGCTCGTCCGACAGCCTTGGCCCCGTCTCCTGGATGTGCCGGACGATACGAGAAGTCACCATTTTCTTAAACATTTTTCCCATATCGTCCAACTTCCAAACGTCCAAAGAGCTTCCAACTGAGAACTCCTCCCTCCTCCCTTAAGGACATTAAGGCAGGTCTTCTCCTTTCGTCCTTAAGGGAGGAGGGAGGAGTTCTCAGTTGGAAGCTCTTTGGACGTTTGGAAGTTGGACGATATGGGAAAAATGTTTAAGAAAATGGTGACTTCTCGTATCGTCCGGCACATCCAGGAGACGGGGCCAAGGCTGTCGGACGAGCAGTTCGGATTCGGGGCTGACGATCGGCCATAGATGCATTGTCGGCCTTGAAAAATTTGTCCACGGAGATCATGAGGAGTAGGGGGAGTAGGTTATTGGCGGTGTTACTTGACATCGCCAATGCTTTCAACAGCCTGCCGTATGGGGTTATACAGGACGAAAGGAGAAGACCTGCCTTAAGGACATCTTTATTTTTCGCCGCCAATATTGCTCGTGCACCCAGCCAATTTTGTTTATAGAACTTTTGCGCTATATCTGGTAAAACACGCTGAATAAGCTCCTCTTTTGAGTCTGTGATGTGGCAGAAATCTGTGGGTAATGTGATGAATCCGGTCGAGGTGTCCACTGCAACTTTATTATTTCCAATGTCCAACAACTGCTTCGTAAACACAGTTGCAGTTTCATCTTGTTGCAAAAATACTCACATGTTAGTTGTTAATTGGAGTGTCTTTACATACTGCCACAAATTCGATGATTTTAGGCATGCATTTAGTTGATCAGCCACAGTTGATCGGGGTTAACTGGCAGAGTCTTACGAAAATCATCTGACAACAGAATCATGGCCCTACCAAAAATAATTTGATTGTCACGAAGATCTTTCAACGTTCTGTCCAGTGCCTCCGGTGACCTTTTATGGGCCATTGTGCATTCATCCCAAACAATCAGTTTGCATACCTGTAGGATTTTGGCCATTGCGATATTTTTTGGCGATGTCGCAAATTGGTGTTTCGGTGATTTGCATGTTTAATGGTAATTTCAAGGCAGAATGCGCAGTTCGCCTGGCTTCTAGCGGAGTCGTAGCTATTCCAGAGGAAGCCATCGCTAGAGCAACATCATTTCGCGATCTGATCTTCGCCAAAAGCAATGAAATTAAGAACGATTTTTCGGTTCCTCCGGGAGCATCGAGGAAATAAATTCCAGCAGATCCACTGTTCACAGCTTCTATCAAAGTGTTATACCCAATTCTTTGTTGTTTTGACGGTGGACGTGCCTCTTTGACTGCCGCGTTCGATTCATTATAATAAACTCGTTGACCATTTTCTAAATGTACTGCCAAATGGACTACTGTAGGGTGTCTTTCATGGATCGCAAATAAAAAGATACGCCAAATTGCTTCATTGCTACGTACATAGCGACCTATCTGGTACTGTGATATTTCATCATTTGCATTGGTTACAGCGAAGACAGCCATACCTTTGTTAACATATTTACATATGTACTTTATCGACTTCACAGTTACAATATTCCACATTGATGTAAGTCTCAAAATCTTTGGTTAATATTGGCGGGTATGGCACAATCCAACGATTGTCTACATCAACATTTTCATCATCTGAAATTTCAGCCAAAATTATGGAATTAATCTCATCTTGCCTTATTTCGTCCACTAACCAGACTAATAAGTGCGCATGTGGCAATCCACGCTTTTGCCATTCTATAGAGTACATCCAACAACGGACTCGGCCATACACGCAATACTGTATTAAGAAATTCATGAGAAATTTTAATTTCTGTTTAAAAACTCAGGCAGTTATATCATGTCTATCAACTGGTGTTTGACTATGTAGCAATAAATTTGTAAAAATTGATATTCTGCATCTGGTACTGGTAACAGTGCTCGCAGTAAGTGATAAATTTGTCCTTGTATCTGAAATTTTTAATAATTTGTCCATTAATTATTTCCGATATATATATTTAAGTATATATTGAATATTATAAAAAAAATATTCTGGTATAATACCTTGAAAGTAGGCATGAAATTGTCCTGTATAATATGTGTCCGCGAAATGATGTCACCTGGAAATAGCTGTTATATTTCTGAATGTTGACCAAGAACTGCTTAGAATCATTTCCAATCCTAGAAACTAAAGATCGTAAACGATCTGGTAGTGGGACCAATTGTGGCAATTTTACTTTGCCTCCAGCACAAAATAATCCATTATAGATTCACCAGTATATTTTAACACCTTACAATATTTACAAATTATTTTCATTTCTCCAATTGTAACCGATTTGTCGGCACAATAATCAATTGCGGGATCATAGTGGAATACAGCTCGTTCAAGAATCACAGGAGCGCTCCGTCTGCGGATTCGCTCAATTTCATTATGTCGTGCTTGCTGTTGTTGTGTTTGATGTGCACGAACTCGTTACATTCTAAGCCTATCTACTTCATTGTCACTCACTAAATAACGCAATTCTGACATATCAATACTACTATTTTCTTGCTCTGTCTCTCTCTGGTCATCAGTGCGGTTAGCACGTAAGGTAGCTCTTCGCACATTTGATATACTGCAACGACCTAAGTCAGCTCGTCTTCTCTCGGCATCGTAAGTTGTAAATAATCAAAGTGAGAAAATTTCTCACTCACTTATCGGTAAAGTGTCACTATCACAAAATATAAAAAAAAAGAGCACATTACTTGGAATGTCACTATCACAAAGGATCACCTAATTAAAGAACGTTCTCATTGCTCCTAGCTACCGCCCGATAAGCCTCCTCAGTACGATTGGTAAAATATACGAGCGACTCCTTCTGAACCGACTTCAATCAACTGTCTCAGACAAATGTCTTTTACCACTCGAGCAATTCGGCTTTCGACCCAAGCACTCGTGCACTCACCAAGTGCTCCGCCTCACGGAGCATATTCTCTCCAATTTCACGGAGTTACAGCGCCCTAGGCGCACACTTGCCGTATTTTTTGACATAGCCAAAGCTTTCGATAAGGTCTGGCACGAAGGTCTCATATTTAAACTCAATCTCTTACAAGTTCCGGACAGGCTAGTCCGCATAATCCTTGCCTACCTATCGGACCGCTCCTTCTGCTACAAAGCAGACGGAGCCCTATCCTCGCCTCACCCAATACGCTCAGGAGTTCCCCAAGGCTCTATCCTAGCGCCTTGCCTGTTTAACTTGTTCGTTAGCGACATTCCCGAATTCTCCAACGTCGCAGTAGGCTCCTATGCAGACGACACAGTCATCTTCAGCTCGGGCAGGAATAGGATTCATTTATATTACCGCGTCCAAAGGGCCGTCTCTACGTTTGGGTCCTGGTGTCTCAAATGGCGCATAGGAATAAACCCAGACAAAAGTGCGGCTATCATGTTTGACCCTCACGCGAGGAGGAATATAAGAAAAACATTACACCTTTTCGGTGTCAATATCCCCTGGACTAATCATACTAAATATCTTGGTGTAGTTTTAGACAGGCGCCTAACCTTCAACAAACATATAGATTACGTTCAGAAAAAAGCCTCCACGGCTATGGTTCTGCTACGCAATCTTACCTCTTCTAAGAGTAAAATGTCACTCAGACATAAGCTCACAATATACAAAGTATGCATCCGTCCCATTCTTACTTATAGCTGCCCCGTATTCGCTCACGCTTCGCGCACCACACTTTGCAAACTACAAGTGTTGCAAAATAGATTCATGCGTATAGCTGTCCAAGCTCCACCCTATGTCCGCAATGTAGATTTACATAAAGATATGGACCTTCCGTCCATATATGCATATATCAAAGATGTCACAAAGAAATTTTTCGAAAAGGCCGAAGTTCATTCCAACCCCAAAATAGTACACGTACTTAGCTACACTCCTAATCCGTATGCTAAACGCTTCGCACGCCGGCCACGTAACTGCTTTACCGATCCCGTCGACAAAATAACAAGATTGAACGCGCTGCTCCCTACCGTCTCCACCAATTACACGTGTCCGCGCACACGCCCGCGTAACCGCCGTTCTCGCCGCCGAGGCCAAGCGGTAAATTTCGCTCCCGCACACCCGCCGCGGCCTCCCTCTGCAGATGCTTGAGCCTAGGATCGATCCTCCGGATAGGAGCCCTCAAGTGACTCTGCTCGCGCGATACAGTGACACTCTACATCACTGAAAGTACATCATCACACTGCATACCATCCATGCACACCCACACATTAAGTACACGGTTCTGTAAGGGACTACCCCTGCGGCCCTCGCGTGGCTTGCCCTATGTTATTGCTAGGACCTGTTGGTTAGTTAGGATCGCGAATCTTTGTTCGTGTTCCAGCAGTAGTCCAAGCCGAGGTTCGGCCGTTCTGGCACCCTTGCGCCCTCTGCCATGAGGCTGAGTGCCCTTAGCATTCGCCCCAAAAAGTTCGGTGAAGCTGTCAAAGCCCTTACGGCTAACAGCGTATGTCAAGTCGAAAAAAAAAATAAAAAAATCGTGCAATCCTACGATACGATCCTACGATATCTATATATCGTAACACAATATCGTAATAATTTTTTCCGTGTTCTGAAGTGCGACAGGACGGATTGACATATTAGTCGGTTGTCAAATTTAATGTCAAATATTATGGTTGCTTTCAGAAATTTAATTTTGGACGAAACTTAATATTTATCATTCGAATTTTTCTCTTTTAAACCTTCCCTAGACCTCCACGAACATTTCAAGATCAAGATGAGATAAATCCGTTCAGCCGTTCTCGAGTTTTAGAGAGACTAACGAACAACAATAGATTTTTATATACATAGATAGATTAAATAACTAAAAAAAATAATAATAATAACGGAAACGATATTAGATATCAGATGTAGTCAGTTCTATTGATCTTAATGAACTGAAGTACAAGGTTGATCACAACTGATAACAGTTAACCAAAAATTTTAAATAAAAAATGTAAATCGGTCAAACCGTTTTCGAGTTTTAGCGAGAACAAAGAACATCGATTTTAGGTAATACGAAGTTCACCGGGTCAGCTAGTATGACAATAAAACGCAACAAAATGTTATAATAGTCTGCCTGAAATAATCTAGAAAAATCTTATTGTGGATCATAGAACATGCTATTACAGATATTAAGGGGTAAAAAAAACTACGTTCGAAAATAAAATTAAATATTTATTAAATTATTTTATGCTTTTTAGTTTTTGAAGTCGGATTTTTAAAAAGTAGTTCTATATTACTAATAATTGTATAATTGTAAAATGACCGTCATCTTGCGAGTATCCTCTCCTGTTGTGTGGGGAGTGGCGGGACTGGAGTATGAAGTGCTGCGGTACAGTGCGACTGTGGGACCTCTGCGAGCGCGGGAGATGGGAGATGGTGTGTCGACTGCGACGTTCGGGAACGTTTTGTGTGAAGGGGCTCGGAATCGAGGACACGGGGTCGCGGCGCCATCGAGTGCTCCAGCTTCTTCCAGAACCAGGGGTCGCCCCATTGCACGTACGTGTTTTTATCAATGAACGCACGCATTTCCGCGTCTAAAGGCAGCTGCGCCGGCTTCTCTAGCAGCAGCACGACGAGTCGCGGCGTGACGTCACGTCGCGCCTGCGCGTGCGCCTCGCGGAACTCGAGCCGCGCCCACTCCGAGTTTAGGAAGTGACGAGATACGACCGTCAGCGTCCGGCGCGAGTTGCGCACCGAGGCCGCTATCTGCGCCGGGATCCACTCGCCCGGCGCCCAGTCCCGGTAGTGCACGCACAGCCGGAATGGTGCTGGACCGCCCTCCAGCCTTTTTACCAACGTCGACCGCACCCATTCCTCGTCCTCGTGCGCGTACGACACGAACGCATCGAACAGACGCCCGTCGTCTGCCTGCTTCGGACGCTCCACTTCACGGGGACGAGGCAACCATCTGCACTGGTAAATCAAAATTTTGATGCGCAAGCGCGTTCCTGGATTCGCCAACACCGTGACCAATACAAGCCCGAGTACCGCGAGCATCATACAGAGCGAGGCGACAAGTGCTGCGAGCTCCAGTGTATTCGGCGCTGTGCACTCAGACGCCATTCGACCCAACGATGATAATTTAGATTTCTTACCACAAGTAATGTTCTTCAGATCAATGTTTTCAGGCCGAGTAACTAACTCGAGTAAGCCGGGTGCGTCGCAGTCACAGCGTAAAGGGTTGTTGTCTAGTCGCACTTTGCGCGTTCGCAATACGGCGACCGCATCCTGGTCGAGTTCTTCAATCGTGTTGTTGTAGAGGTCGAGCTCATACAAGTGTTTCGGCAGATCGGCGACATTTATAGAGGCGATGCTGTTATTAGCTAGTATTAGCTTCCAGACATGGCTCTCTGGTAGCGGACCCGGCACTCTGGTGAGACCAGCATGCTGGCATCTGGCAATGGCGAGGTCGCCATGCAAGACACAGGAGCAGCCTCGCAGGCCGGTGCAGAGTTCAGGCGCGGGACAGATCAGCGAGTCAAGCGCTATGTTGCGCAACGTGCTGTTTAACTTCTGGTGGCAGCGCGGTGCCGGCAGTCTCTTGTAGCGGGGACCGTCACGGAATGAGAGCGCAGCCCAGAACGCGTGGCAGTCGCAGGTGATCTCCGTTATAATGTGTACCGTCACGTCACCACCAGCGGCGAGCTTTGTTTTCGCGCGTTTGTAGTCCTCGACATTGTATCTCAATTCAACGGTGTGGTTTCTGTTGCTGACTTTCATCTTGGCTCCCTTTACAGAACGTCGCTGGATCACGTCTTCAGGCTGTAATCAAAAACTTTCTACAATCAGCTAAGAGGGAACAAGAGCAGACAGTCACGAGGATGTGGATGGACGTACCTTGAGGACGATAATGTTTGTTTCTAATAAATCAAGTAATTTTAACTGCGGCATCATCTCGCGCCAATCTTGACACACGTGTGATATGCTGGTGTTCTTCAGCCGCAACGCAGACAAGTTTTTCATCATCTGCAGATTCGAAGGTCTGGCTAGTGAATACAACGGCGCATTAGAACCATATATTAAAACCCAGCAAGGGAGAGGATAACAATATTCATGATATTTACTTATAAGTTTTTGGAACCAAGTTACTTATGGGACGTTACGGATGGGTACCCTAGCCGGCAAAAAAACGTTCGAAACGAAAATGCGTGGAATAACATTTTATTTTATAGCTTATGTATGTGTTCGCTGTACAGTGTCTAACGTATAGTCTACGTGATGACTGTTATTACTATTATTTTAGTTAGCTATTACTTATGAATCGTTGTGAATAAAATAATAGTGTTAATATATGTAGTTTTGTAAAGCAGTTTTTGATTTTTATCGATAAACAAAGGTGCGTGATTAATACCACACGACAGAAAAGAAAACTTAATCAAGGCGAGGTTAATAATACTGCTGTGGTTTAAATAAAACGCATTGGCACGGCATATACTGTGTTTATGTCGATAATGACTGCAACTGATGCGTCACGCTGTTGTCAAGAAAATTATGTAAAATAATTTTTAATTTTTATCGATAAAGAAAAATTAAGCGAAAAATTATTTTCTTTTTATCTCGACTTTAACTTGTGATTAATACTTTTTGTTATACTTAAGGTTTACCGTTATGGCCATAATCTTACCTGATCCTAAGTGACGATATGGCCCAAGTTGGTAGACACGTTAAACCTGTGGAGGAACTGGCTCTCAAGTGCAGCTGCCGGAACACACCTATTTGGTAATTGGCGGCAGGTTTACAACTTGAGGGTGGTTGCTAGCCAGATGGGCAGTAGAAAAAGCCCTACCACCATGCAAAAACTTATGTAAAACTTCATTTTTCTACATATTATATTGAATGCATAATTACCATCTTGGCACAGGCCCGATAGTCGCACGTTGTGTGACAGCGTCAGCTCTATGAGGCTCGAGAGTGGCGTCAGAGCCGGCATTGCACTCACAACCAGAAGGTTTTTCGACAAGTCCAGATTCTTGAGAGACCGCAAATTTAAGAACAGTTCACTGCGGAGGAGAGAGACACACTCTAGTGTGGATCAATAACACTTTGGTTGTCACGAAATTGATTTTAACAAACAAACCGGATAACGTAGCTAAGTTTCATACAAAGTTTATCCCTCTACTTACCTACCTACAATAAGTATTTCGCGAGAAAAAGTAGCCCATCACCGTCTCCAGATTCCCATTTATCTCTTTACCAGAATTCATCATAATAGATTAAGCGGTTTAGACGTGAAAGCGTAACGAACAAACAAACAAACTCACATTCGCATTTATAATATTAGTAAGGATTGCTCAAAGTTAAGATATCGTTTATGTTCATAAATTTAGTTATCACCGTGTCAAATATTATAAATTTTTGCCAGGAAACTTAGGGTGATCCGCATACATAGAGACAGGCAGATTAATATGGAAAACATTTTTGAATTCTAGCGCTCATTAAAAAAAAATAGCGTGAACGTACTCCGCTATTGTCAAAATGTGCGAAAAGATTATTTTTATATTCACTACACCCCAAGGGCGTAAACACATTTTTTATAATCAATTCTAATATTTTCAGAACGTCAAAGAAATTACTCTCAACCGCGTATAAAGGTATAAAAAGGTATAAAGGTATAAAAATAAATTAAGAACATTGTTATACTTGTATGTAGGAATGCGTTTCGTTTTGAGAACTTACTTCGGTAGCGTCTCCAGATAGTTGTATGTCAGGTCCAGCGAGATCAACTGTACCGAGTCATTGAACAGATACTTCGGCAGCTCCTTCAGCCCGCACTCCTTCAGCGTCAGTTTCTCGAGCGCTGTTGCATTCTGCAGCAGTCGCTCCGGCAGCGGCGCCAGCGGCACCTCACTTATAGTGAGTACCGACAGCACTGGGCAGCGTGCTACCCACCCTTGCGGTAGCACTGTCTGCTGCTCACTCGACGCACTTCTTATTAGAGTAAGTTTCTCCAGCATACTACACTCTTGCCAGGGTTCCGGCTTCGTCTCGGACCAACAGTCCACGCCCAGATCGCGCAGCCGCGAGTGGCGCGTGAAGCCGACCACACTCGAGTTACGCGACGATATTTTTAATGAGCTGAGCGCCGAAGCACCGGTCACGTTTACAGACACGGTGGCTTCCTCCGTCACTAACAAATCTACTAGCCCCAGGCTCACAGGTGCAACGATTTTTGTTTCTGTTTTAACGAGCCGCAGAGTGTAGAGTGGGCCATGCAGTGAATCCAGCGCGCTCCCCATTCGTACATAGCGGAGATCCAAATGTGCCAGGAGCGGCAGGGGGGCTATGAGGGCGGGTGGAAGAAGGGGGACTGATTTATGAGTGCCATACAGTTTAAGACTCTTCAATGAGCCCAGACCCTGGAAGTGATCGTTACGTAGCGGCGGATCGGTCGGTAGCTCGTACAGTCCGAGCTCGTCCGTGAGGGACACGTTGAAAGCGGCGAGAACATGCGCGTAGGGCTTCGCTGGCGGTGCGCATGCTATTAGTGTAACGATACGCACACGCGCAAGCTCCGGGAGTCGCGGCAGGGCGGGGTGCTCCGCTGATCGGGTTTCGGTGTCGCACTTAATCTCAAAGTGCGATCCGGCCATGTAGTTGATGACCACATCACGATCTGCAAGAATGCGATCTTCGTGAATATAATAAACACAATTCAAGCCAGCGACCAGCATCTCAAGCTACATATATTGGAGCTCAGTTGTATTGCAATCCTTTCTTTTTTGAAACCGGGGGTAGAATTTCTCGTTACGCGCCCGAGAATGGGGACCACTTTCGTATTGCTTACAGTCACAAACGCCATCTATCCTATAGAATTACATATGTAGTTGGCTACTTTGATTTTGTAATTGATTGAATTAACTTCCTCATGAGTTAGATACTTCAGAATTTGAACTACAGCTCAGAAGCGGTTAACAATGCATGAAAATGTGAACAAAAATAAACCTGTTTGTATTTTCGATAACAGTTTTATAATCTACTTATAACTAACTTCTCATCGGCTATATAATTGAACATGGTTTAATGGTCTGGTGACAGATAAAGAGAATATATAAAATTTTCATTTACATAACACACAAAGCAGAATATATATATATATATTTTTTAAATATACAATGATTTTATAATGGACTAAAAAGTATTATATAAAAGATTGGAGACGGAATGGACGGGGCACGTGCAAAATATAACAAACATGCGCCCTATGCTTATTGTCATCATTCTCTTGTTGTATAATTTTTAGTCCGTTATTTTTATAAACTTTCTCATTTTATGCTTCCTTCAAATATATTGTTTAAAATGAATAAAGATCGATAATAGAATCTAGAATAGTTGTCGATTTTTCCCGTTTCATGAACAAATTTCATGCAAATCCATAGCGGTCGAGTCCTACCGGCGGTCGTTACGAGACATTGAATGAGTTATTCTCGATTTCATGGCCACAAATCGAAAAGTAAGTTATAAATTATACGTAACTTCGTTCGCGTGAGATAAAAAATATATATTTAATTTTTTTTTGCCAGTTTTGGTAATTTTCTTTCAATATGGCTTCTCTCCTATTGGCGGTAGCGTGATGTTAAATATCTTAACGCCTTCCTTAATGATTACTCTACTACATATAAAAATATTTTTTTTCTAATTCGACACCAAGTTATAAGCTTTTCCGTTTTATAATAATAAAAATATAAATAGTCTCGATTACAACATAAAATGGATTATGTAAACATTACAATTCATTACGACACAGCAATACTTATCAATGTTAAATATAGAGTCCCTAATCAAAGCGAACAGGAAAATACGATAACATGTAATTGAATAAAAAATGTAATGGAATTCATATATAGAAATTTAATTATTTTTTAACCTTCTGAACAATAATCTGGCCTGGTGTTAAAGGACGATGTGGCCCGAGACGGTGGACAAGCTGAGTCCAGCGGAGAGATCGGCTCTTAATTGCAACTGCCAGAACACATCTAACGTACTTGGTAGCTAACCAGGTGGGCATTAGAAAAAGCCCTACCACCATGCTACGGTTTCATCACGACGTTTTTCTTTCATCGTAAGCTGAAGCTCATGCAAGTGGATTCAAACTCACGTCCATTGGTACGGCGTTCACACTGCCAACTGAGCTTCAATCAACGATATACCTATATCATGCAAATATATCTAGGTACTATGTTGTATGTGTAGGTGAGTCAAAAGCACTTGTGAATGCCTGCCGTTTGCGTGCGCCGGTACGTTTCTTACCTTCAACTTTGAAGGTATACAGTCCATTCTGGGTGTACTCCCCCTCGTCGCAAAGGGTCTGCTCCTGCGCGGGACAGTGCGGGCGCAGATCCCCGGCCGCGGCGCACAGAACAGCTAACAGACTCACCACTGCACATAGGAACGTGTAACTCCACATCGCGTTGAAATGCGACTGCTGAGACTTCGCGGTGCTAGGTTGTGAGCTTACTGAAAAAATATCGATATATCGATATTTATATGTTTTTTAATGTGTGTGTCACGACCCACTGGAGGGCCGTGAAGCCTCTTTGGGCGAGTCGCAAAGCTTCTATAGCGGAGTTGCAACAGGTTAGGAAAGCTATTGCAGTAAAAAAAAACAATACAGCTTAAAAAGATTTATTGAGAAAAATAATAACTAATGCACACAATCATTTATATTAAATAAACAACAATTAAAAATAATTTATGAGATCTCTTCCATGTTAAATATATGTATCAAATTAACAAATAAATGATAGTTAAAAATCACGCTTTTATAGAAAACCAAACTAAAATATATAAAATATATTTAAATTAAGAATAGTGTAATTTTTTTATAAATATAAATGAATAATAAGAAAAAATAAGAAAAAAACGAGGGGTGTCCTGGAACATCAGATAGGAACAAAGTTCCCTATTATAAAAATATTAATTTCAAGCACTATTCGATGTATAAAGAATATATTTATTCGGGTATACATTTTTATTATGATTTTTTTTATCGATTAATATTAAAAAAAAAAAAAACAACTTCGCAAAATTCTCTTAACACCAAAATTTAATCTTGGCTTATTTATTTAAATAAGCGTAGGGCGCATGGTGACAATAGTTATAAATATTTTATTGACAGATATGAGTAATAGGATTATCATTTCGATAATATCTTAAAAATCAACCCAAGCCTTTTTTAAATATTTTTTTTTTTCTTATTAACACAATTATTAATTTAGTAACATTTTTTACACTATTCTTAAATCATATTTATTAAAATTTATTTTTTAGTTCGGTTTTCTATAAAAGCATGTTTTTAAGTATTTTTCAACTTTGAGCTTTCTTGGGATTGTGCTGTATAATCAAACACTGAGGGTTAGTTATTATTATTAGGCTTTAATTATAATTATTGACACTTATTATGTACTTACAATAAGTTATTGAACATAGGTGTACATGTATATACGGTGCGCGGTCAATCAGGTAACTGACTGCAATCGCTACTGTCCACGCGGCGACACGAACGCGGGTCGGGAGCGGCGCACCAACTAGTTCCGACTACGCACCGCGTAGGCTACAGGCGGCTAGCGATGAACAAATTCGGTACTTTATGTAGTATAATTTATGTATAAATGGTAAGGAGTAGGATAAGTGCCTACAAACTATTAATCAGCGGTGACTGACACTGATCAAAAATTCACAATCAGTCACCGCTATCACTCTGGCCTGCTTAGATACCTTTTCACGCCTCTATTGAAGGACCCTATGTCATAGGAGGATGGGAACACGCTGACCGGAAGACGGTTCCACGGCTTTACGGTGCGACATAAGTATGAATCAGCAAACTTTTTAGTTCGCGATCTGTGGCAAAAAAACCAGTGTAGAATACGACAATTTAATTAACATATTTAAAAAAAAAACATAACCATTACCATGGAATTTTACAATTGAAAATAATATACAAACTTCAGGACATGGGAAGTGTAATTAACTAGTCGTTGTTCTTTAGCGATGATCTTTATTTCAGATGATTTTTGTAAATAATGGATGCTTTGTCTATTTTTAATTTGATTGTCAAGTTACGCTTTTTTTTAGTACATTTTGTAATTTGGAATGTAAATTATATTCATTAATTATACTAAAACAGAGATAATATATTGTTAACGAGCGTGAGACCAACCATAAGGTATAATTACCAACGACTTACTGTGTGCATACATTTAGACTGAAAAGAGCAGTTTACTAAAATTAATGAATTTCTCCATGTAACATATATAACATGACATAATTATAGTAAACTAGATTTACCTGCGGCTTCGCTTACTTTAATATTAATTAAAAATAAATGGGATGTCGAAAAAAGGTTTCATACAAAGTTTACCCGTTTATTTACGCTACTTCCAATAAGTTTTCCGCGAGAAAAAGTAGCCTATCACCGTCTCCAGGTTCCTATCTATTTCTATGCCAAATTTATCATAATCGATTTAAGCGGGTTGAGTGTAAAAGCGTAACAAACATACTCATTTTCATATTTATAATATTAATAAGCATAAAGCTTAATTTACAAGTTTTAGACCTCAAATATTCCCTTCAAAATCATACCTTAATTATTTTTTTTTAGAGAATATCGCTAAAATATTTCGATATATTTGTGCTATCCGACATCCCTATGGCGTCGCCCCCCCACACCTCACACTACATAAACAACACGGAGAGAAATGCCTGGACGCTACATCTGACACATTCACTCCAGCGCGCGATAATGAATAAAAACACATTAATACTAATATAGATAATAAAATTGAAGCGTTTGTTTGTTTGAGCGCGCTAATAAGAGCTATTAATAAGATATAAAAATAAAAGTGTTCCGCCGCGGAACACATCGAGCTCGCCACATGTGATACGTTTAAGATAATATTAGGCGCTATACAAATCTATACAAATAAATTAAATTATAGTATATCTTTGTAATTTCAAAATATCAACTTTTACTAAATGCATTTGAAAGTATATACGGTAGCTATATACAAAAAGAAAACATTTTTAAACATTTTGTCTGTCTGTTTGTTCCGACTACTCTCCGAAAAGGCTGTATTGATTTCAATTATACCTTTGCTGGCAGATAGTTAATGTAATAAAGAGTAACTTATAAAAAAAAATTAGAAATCCGCGAAAAAAATTATAAAAATATTTAGATCCACACGTACAGTCGCTGGGACAGCCAGTAAATAATAAAAGCAAATAAATAATATGTGCAGTAAATATATATTTTTTTATGAAATAAGGGGGCAAACGGGCAGGAGGCTCACCTGATGTAAAGTGATCACCGCCGCCCATGAACATCTGCAACACCGGAGGGCTTGCAAGTGCGTTGCCGGCCTTTAAGTAAATAATATGCTCTCTTCTTGAAGGTTCCCAAGTCGTAACGGTTCGGAAAGACCGCCGGCGACAGCTGGTTCCACAGACTGGTGAAGCGACGTAGGAAATGCCTTACAAATCGTGCGATTGTGGAACGCTGGACATCGAGATGGTGTGGGTGAAATTTTAGAAGATAATATACATAGAAGATATATAGAAGATAGTAGGCGGTTGAAGATGCAGAGTGATCCAACATCCAGCATTGACAAATTCAGGACCAGAGCATGCACCGTCGACGACGACCTTGATGCTTCGATCTGCCAAAAAGCTGGTGATCCAGTTGCATAATTTCTTAGGGAAGCCCGTAGGAAGGAAGCTTCGAAAGAAGCGCTTTGTTCCATACCCGATCAAAGGCCTTCGCTACGTCCAGACTGGCTGCAAGCGCATCCTCCTTGGTCTCAATTACTACTGCCCATCTATAAGTCAGGTAAACTAGAAGGTCACCGGCTGGGTTACCCCGACGAAAGCCGTACTGGCGGTCGCTAATCAACTGGTGGTCCTCTAGATACAGTAGGAACTGGGAGTTGATGAACTTCATTGTCTTGGAGAACAATGTTTTTATAGTGGACTAAAAAGTAGAAAATAAAAATAAGGAAACGGAAAACGTGGGGCGCATATCAGTAGTTATGTATTGCATGTACCATGTGCTACGGTTTTTCGTTTCCAATCTTTTATTTCCTACTTTTTAAGGAATGCGATTGAAAATTTGATGTATTCTGTTCATTTGTCAGATTTGAATTATATTCAAGAGTATAGCTTACTAAGAAGTTAGTTATAAATCGATTATAAAATTCTATCGAATAAATCGAAGCAATCTTTTTTTTCACATTTTCATGCATTAGCGTCCACTCCTGAGGTATAGTCCAAATTTCAATTCACTAGGAAGTTACTTTACAATCAATAATAAATTCCACCCGCACAACATTACAAAAAAAGGGTTCATGAAAAACATTGTAAAAAAACATACTTTATTTGTGTTTCTCTCACGCAAACGATTGTGAAACCTATACTAGGGTGATGTATGGAGGGCATGACGGTATAGCCGAGCGTCATGCCGTATTTCGTCACTGCGTGCGAGTCAATCTCACTGACAAGGCGCACATATAAATGTTTCATATCGAAATTCTTTTTTTTTTGTGAAACTTGTTTTATGACGGTGAGAATTGTATGAGTAATGTAATGTGTATGAGTTATATATGTCCAAAACATTTTTGGAACGAAGTTTCTTATCGCGCGTTGTGAAAGGGGGCTAGACGGAAAAAAATCTCACGAAAAGTTGTAACGACACTTTTTGCTATACTAAGCTATTGTAAGCTGTGCGGCGTGCGCATGTTTAGAGGTCTGTCTCTCTCTCTCTCTCTTATAGAAAGCAAGCCAGATATATTCATTTCTATTTCGCATTGAACTGTGTGGTGTCGCGACGATTATTTTTGTTGAGTGTATACAGGTTTTTTGTACATAATAAATAATATAAAAAAAATTAATGAATCCTGACAGTCTTTCTGCACAAGTTCCGGATCCATATGTTTGCTACTTCAGTTACCACAAGCCAATTATTACTAAAATTGAGCCTACTGATTAAGTTTATTTTACATTATATTTGTTAATAATAAAAAAAAAAATTATAACTTAAAAAAAAAAAAAAATTACAATTCCTTCACTAATTAATCGAAAGGAACTTCGTTCCATCCGGGTGTCCCTTGACACCTCTCAACTTTTTATTTATTAAAGGCACATATACAGATAATATATTAAAACATGTGTATAAACACTTGATACAAAAAAAACACGATGTATCTAATATCGCATTAACAACAAGTGTACACCTTGCTTATACATAACACAATATTGTTTTAAATTCACCGAATTTAATTAATGCTACTTTATGCAATGAAAAACCATAAAATATGGATATTTAATCAGTACGTGATCCGCATATAAGTATGTTTCTTGAATTAAACACAATTTAAATAAAATACCGGCTTAGCTCGATCAGTCAGGTACTAAGTATTTATACTTAGAAGTAATTTGCTTGAAACCAGTCTTAGCGCTTTGTATAAAATTCAAAATATTGCCATTCATTATATACTGGTAAGTGATGTCTGGTTGTGAGACGCGACGCGCCCGCACTCGATTATATATACAATATTTCCATTTTATATGCAAGTGGTTCTGTAACACCGCAATGATATTCGTTGAATACCACATTGCTTATAGGTTACAACTCATGTGTGTATATACAATAGGTTGAAATTTTCTACTTAATTTTCTAATGTATGATTTATTGTTATAGTTATTGTATTAATCACATATCTTTTTCGACCTGACATACGCTGTTAGCCTTAAGAGCTTTGACAGCTTCAAAGCTGCAAAGAGAGCATTCAGCACTAAGGCAGCGGCCGCAAGAGTATCAGAATGGCCGAACCTCGGCTTGGGCTACTGTCGGAAAACGAACAAAGATTCGCGATCCTAACTAACCAACAGGTCCTAACTTACTAAATTTAGTGATCCTAACAATGACATCGGGCAAGCAACGCAAAGGCCACGGGGGTAGTCCCTTACAGAACCGCGTACTTATTGTGTGGGTGTGCACGGATGGTGTGCGGTGTGATGATGTACTCTCATTGATGTAGAGTGTCAATGTATCGCGCGAGCAGAGTCACTTAAGGGCTCCTATCCGGAGGATTGATCCAAGGTTCAAGCGTCTGCGGAGGGAGGCCGCGGCAGGTGTGCGGGAGCGAAATTAACCGCTCGGCCTCGGCGGCGAGGACGGCAGTTACGCGGGCGTGTGCGCGGACACGTGCGATTGGTGGAGACGGCAGGGAGAAGCGCGTTCTATCTTGTTATTTTGTCGACGGTATCGGTGAAGCAATTACGTGGGCCGCGCGCGAAGCGTTTGGCGTACGGATTGGGAGTGTAGCTAAGTACGTGTACTATTTTGGGGAGGGCATGAACTTCGGCCTTTTCGAAAAAAATTTTAACGAGATGTTTAATATATGCATATGTGGAAGGAATGTCCATATCTTTATGGCAATTTACATTACGGATATAGGGTGGGGCTTGGACGGCTATGCACGCGCATGAATCTGTTTTGAAACACCTGTAGTTTGCGAAGGGTGGTGCATGCAGTGTGAGCGAATACGGGAATACGGGGTAAGTAAGTATGGGATTGTAAGTATTGTAAGCCATCTGATGTATAGAATATCAATGTGACTGCACAGTTGGTTCAGGGGGCGTAAGCCATCCGCGTCGCAGCGCGTTGATCGATGGTAGTGCAGCGCCGAAGTGTTCTAGATGCGAAGGCTACATATGACAAATTTTGTAATCCATAAATGAATCTTCATATAAGCTAATAGAAAATGTATATATCGATGGGCACAATATGCAGTTCATATGTGAAAACGCCAGAGTTCCACAAGGCTTCTCTCTTCCGACGTCGTTTGTTTAATCAATGATATGCTATCTCTAGTGTGCATTTATTGCTATGCAGAAAGGGCCCGGCTATAGTTAGAGAGATACAGAAAGGAGACAGAAGGAACTTGTCATTGAACTTAACCAAGTCTTGACCCACATATCTACACGGGGAGCAAGTTACTTGGTTAAGTTCAATGCCAAGAAAACACATTGTATCTTGGTTTTTTTTTTAATGGAATAGGGGGCAAACGAGCGAGCATATCCCCTGATGGTAAGTAATCACCGCCGCCCATGGACACCTTCAACACCAGTGGAATCGCCTTTATAGGCGGAAGGGTCTTTACTACAAAAACTCTTCTCTTTTCATCTAACCCTATTCTTCACAACACCCAACTTGCAATGTGTGACAGCTTAATTATCTTGGGAATGGATATTAATAGCGTCCTGAACTCGAGACTCGGCATCCTCAACAGAGTGCAACGATTTTTCATACCCGACCAGTTGTACCTTCTCTATAAGGCTATATTTTAAAGAGGCATGAAGAGGTACCTTAGCAGGCCAGTATGACAATATTGACTTGCAGTGAATTTTGATTTATTGTCAGTCAGCGCTAATTTATATTGTACTGCAGCTAACATCAGGTGCAGTACAGTCACTATGATATGCAATATAGAGATACAATAATAATAATAAAGAGTGCAAATTTATTAACTGGTGCTTGTTGACCGGATCACAAAAAATTTCGTCCATATTTGTGAATTTAATTATCAATTGACTTCACACACTGGAGTGGGGGCGCTACTATTATTATTTGCCCGGGTTCGAAAAACTCGTAGATCCGGGGCTGATCCATATAAGCAACAAAACTGAAACTAAAAATAGATTAATGTTTACAAGCTGTATAGTTGCGAGAGTCTTAATTGGTAATGTATTTTTAACGAACTGCAAAAGAGGACGAGGTCTTTATATTCGGCTGTTTGTATTCTTTATGTATGTTACTTGACATCATTGTGGACCGATTTGAATGATTCTTTTATTATTTAATTTGTTTTACTCAGGGGTAGTGCAATTTAAATAATTTAAAAAAATATTATCACCCTAAGAGGTGAAATTCGTAGATGAAAACCAACTTAATTGATTTTCACCCAGTGGTCTTCTACGTGTTTCCTGATATATTCGTTGATTTTCAACCAGTTTCGATAATTCTCTTCTATTTGAAGGCGGTCGTATTAAAACTTGAAGGAAATATTCTATTGTCTTGGTGGCTACTCTCATCCAGAATGTGCTGCGTAGTATCCTGGGTCCCGCCGCACTCATGATTTGTGGCGGTCGACACCATGTGATCGGTCTGGTGCAGTTTTTCAAGCGATGATAGCTCAGTGGTAGTGAGTACGACTTTGCGCCAAGGGACGTGAGTTTGAATTCAACCACCTACAATGATTTTGAGCTTTCGCTGAAGGAAAACATCGTGAGGAAACCATAGCATGGTGGTAGGGCTTTTTCTGATGCCCGCCTGGCTAGTCACCACCTTCAAGTTGAAAGCCTGCCGCCAAACATCAGTACGTGTGCTCCGGCAGTTACACTTGAGAGCCAGTTCCTCCAAAGGTTGTGCGTGTCAACCAGATTGGGCCGTATCGTCACTTAAGGTTATGGCGACACCATTAAGCCTTAACTATAAAAAAGGTACTATCCGAAACTTTCATGTCCGGACAGCATCCGTACCAGTCGGAACATCATGGAGATGAACTCCAATTAACACCGTTGGTGGAGGACCGGGCTGACGGCGTCTATGATGTAAGCCTAATCGCTGGCACAGCTAGCGTGTGTAAACAAAAGAAGTTTATGTACAAACTTAGTTATTAAAAAACAAACTTTTTTTTTACTCGATAACCTTGTGACTACATAGTGATAAAGCAGTGATTAAAATGCTTGGTTTTTCCAGGGGCAAAGTGGTAACTTGCTTGACCGCAGAATAGTGCGTCGCTATTTCACACTCGGGATGCGAATGTCGTAACGTTCTCATGTTTACGGTTTATACTATAAGAAGTAGTTTTTACTGTAATCACAGCGCTGGCAATTATGTATCTTTTTCTATTTTACAAAATATATAGAATAATAATAACATAACTTTATTTCAACAAAATACATTGCAATAGAGAAAATTTATCTTACTATATATAGTATAGCTAACATCTATGTATCTTAGTGCCTGAACTAGGCCGGGCCTGTTTCTCAGACGTTGTTCTCTTCCCGTGACGTATAACAGGATGCACGAGACTTGAATAGAAAATCGACATCATTCCTTAAAAAAGTATCCTTCGGTAATGTCTTTTGTAATTTCATTAAGGTGTACTTTCATAAACAAGATCCTAGGTTAAAACCAATTAGGGTTAAATAGATCTCCTGCTTAAAAATGAAAGGGCGGCCTTACATTATACGAGTCTGGCCGTCTGAACCAGGCCGGGACGGTCGCCGGGGTGACGCGGTGATTACATGTTTACATGTATGAACCCGCGTCGCCCCGGGAAGCCGACAGACAGCTTTGCGGTTTTAGTGGGTATTCCTGGAGACTATTGCTAGGTAAGTCCCACATAACCTTCCCTGTCCATTTCCTCATCACAAATAATAAAATTACAGTGGGTAATCGAAAAAGCTCTACCACTATGCTATGGTTTTATCACGGTGGTTTTCCTTCACCGAAAGCTTAGACCCATTGCAGTGATTCGAACTCACGTCCATCGACGCGGAAACCGTACAACTGAGCCATCAGCGCTTCAGAACTCCGAGCAGATTCGAGGACTTGTGAAACGGATGTAGGTTTATGGGGGCCCTTTCTGGCCCTTGTCAAGACTCACCTTCACTACTCGTGTTCCGCTCCCTGCGAAGATAAATCTGGTAGGGGCCTGCTAGCGCAGCTTTAGAAGCAAGTTTTACTATATGACATACCGCAGTCCTATAGCATAGCTCTCACTGCCACTTCGACCGTGTATAATAACCACGTAGCCATTTCTATTCAGTTCCCTTATCAGCTCCGTTTTAATTATTTATTTAACAATTTAAGAGCCGTCAACAAAGTTGTTTCTTAACAACTTCAACAATGTTTAATTTCTTAATGTATATTTTTTCTATAGTTAAGGCTTAGCTTTATGGCCAGAATCTCACCTGATCTTAAGTGACGATATGGGCCAAGTTGGTAGACACGCTAAACCTATGGAGGAACCGGCTCTCAAGTGCAACTGCCGGGACACACCTATTGGTATTTGGCGGCAGAATTTCAACTTGAGGGTGGTAGCTAGCCAGGCGGGTGCCAGAAAAAGCCCTACCACCATGTGTAATATTGAGGTGCTATTTTAACATGGCCACAGCACAATTTACAAAATAGCAATATTTATATTAGATACAGAAAAACCAATAATTAATATTAATAATAATAATAACAGGCAAAAAACGGAATTTTGAAGCGATGATAGCTCAGTGGTAGCGTGTACGATTTCGCGTCAAGGGACGTGAGTTGGAATCTAATTACAATGAGCTCGAGCTTTCGGTGAAGGAAAACATGGTGAGGAAATCATAGCACGGTGGTAGGGTTTTTTCTAATGCTCGTCTGACTAGCTACGACCTTCAAGTTGAAAATCTGCCGCCAAATATCAATAGGTGTGTTCCGGCAGTCGCACTTGAGAGACAGTTCCTCCATAGGTTTAGCGTGTCTACCAACTTGGGTCGTATCATCACTTAAGATAAGGTGAGGTTATGGCCATAACGCTAACCTTAACTATATAATGAAAAAACAATAATAATGCGTCATAACAAATACAAACTGATTATTTATTATTTTGTTACATTTATTTGTTTTTATAGCGTGTTCTTTAGGTATATTTTTTTTCCCGTGGCAGAGTGAGCTCGATCACTATATAGTTTAGTCTGGTAGTCGTAATCCAACATAACGCACTTACGAGTTACCTTTGCGCGTGAAATACTTCTTTATCTAACGATTATAAATATTTTGTTATAATTAATTTAAATATATACCTATAAGTTTATTTATAATTTTATATATACGATTAATTATAAGAATTGCGTAGATTTTGTGGGTTTTACTCAATACGATTAAAATTGTTGGAAATACCTTATCTGTGTACTACAGATAACTCTGGCCTGACCTCGAACGCGTCACAGCGCGGCCTGGGACCTCACAGTAGCTCGGTACCAGTTAGGGTCCATAACACTTACGGCCTCGGTTTTTCCCGTCCCAGTTACTTGTGAGCGTTACAACTATTTACTCAAATGGAATGGAATATAGGTCCTTTTAAGCGTCGATGTAATAATTATCGCGAATGGCGTTAAAAAAAATAAAGTAGAAATTAAGAGTTAAGGTTAAAATTTGTAAATTTTAATTATTAATAGGAATAATTGTCAATTACCTTAATATGTATATATATATATTGAAAGCAGTCATGAGGACTGCCGATACAAGTGAAAACTTAAAACTATAAACAAACACTTGTTATTTTTGAACATACAAAACCATAACTATTCACAGCGCAATAAGATCAACTAATACAAACAGATATAGTGTGTACATTCATACGTCACGTGACCATGTCGATGACGATTTACATAAATTTTCTCCCTATCCAAACATTACTTCACAAAGCTTTCACTTCAAAAAAATATATTTTTAAATTATGTTATTGAGTCCTGCGTCGCCCCATGAAAGCGACAGACGGCCGTGGGGTTTTAGTGGGTATTCGCAGCGGCTAGCACCGGAAAAGTCCCACATACACCTCTCAGTCCTCCCGAGCCAGGAGGGGATGTATAAATGCATTTCTTTACGTTAAAAAAGGTTATGTAATTGACATATAAATAAAAATGTAGAATGTAATGTATTTTTTCCAATTAAATGTAGCTGTGCTTGTTACCAGTAGTCGATACCGAATATGAATGTATTCGAGTAAGCATGAAAATAGTACCAGTAACAAAGTAATTGAGTCGTAATAAGATTATCATGGTGTGGCCATGCTATGAAGTATTTAATAGGTAAGGGAGATCAAAGAAGATATGGATGGACTGTGTAAGGAATTATATGTGTATAAAAACTCTGAATAATCAGATGAAAGCTGATAAGAGCGGAAGAAAACATGCTGTGTCGACCCTACTCAGGTGTGTTATTAAGACGAGAGGAAGTATCGAGAGGTGAAGCAAGACAATTGCCTTCGTTATTCTATATCCGGCGCTTCATACTGCCAAACACGCATTCGCTCGGTGAGATTTTCTTCAGAATCTTCACCAGTAGAATCGTTTTCACTTTGGCTATAAATAGCTTAAAACTGCGGCGTGCACTTATCGTTCCGCAGCCGCATGATAATTCAAAAGAAACAATTCGATTCTCTGCTACATTTTAATGCGCAGTTCGTATTTATTTATAAACTCTGTACGCGCGAGAAACGTCTCAATTAGAGTCCCAATTTGCACCTATATTAATTAGCTATAGAGATACAAGGGACGTTGAAGAAGTAGGCTACTTACTTCATAAAATAAAACTTGAAAACATAAGGGTTTGTACGAGACACAAATAATTTCCTAGATCTATATTTTATCCCCGTGCATTGGTGAAAGTCTTAGTCATACATAAATGCAATGTGCTTCAGAAACATTGCTTCTTAGTAGATCTAAAAAGTTTGCAGTAGCATTATGCCCGTTACACACGAGCCGTAAGAAGTGATTTTGTGAGAAAAGAATATTGAAAACGAAAAAGTGATATATGGGCATTATTTTGCGTATTAATCCTTACGTATCAAAGTTTCTTCATTTATCATAATTATTTTATTAAGATAAAGATAGCACATTCATTATAGGATATTATTTAAACGCTTAGGGCAAGAAATATTGGCAAAAAATATACAACATTCGACTCGGGTTATTTTAGGGTAGATTGTCAAGTAAATTGATGAAAGTTGGGACGAGGTTGGCTGCTGAACATAGTAATTCTATGCAGATGAAGTCGTAGGCACCAGACTGTATTTGTAACTGTTTCATTGATCATCATAAAAATGTACAAATACGTTGTCTGAGCTACAGAAAGGATACTGCTCACTTTTTATTCAGAAAATAACCAGTTCAATTACTTTTTCTTCCACGCGAACAAATTCGCGGCCACAGGTAGAGTATTATATAAAACGGATAAGTTTGTTTGTTTGAACGCGCCAATCTTAAAAACTACTAGACGGATTACAAAAAATATTTTTGTATTTCACAGGAGAATCATTAGGTAAGGCTTTAGGCTATTTAAAAGTACGTTGCCACCAATAGGAGCAAAGCTTTATTGAAAAACTTGCAAAAACGGACAGAAATTGTTTAATCGTTTTTACATGAACATTATCATACTAATTATAAAAATGCGAAAGTGAGGTTATTTGGTTGGTAACGTTTTTATGCCTAAACCGGTAATCGATTTTGATGAATTTTGGTACAGAGATAAATGGAATCCAGGAGATGGAGCTAGGATACTTTTTCTTGCCAAAATCTTCATTGGAACTGGGGTATTTGAACCCACTAAAATTATCTTTGTAAATTACAAACAGTATGTTAATTACCACTATTTAAATATACCATTTTTGTGTTTTTTTTTCTGTTAATAATGCTTTATTTCCCAAGATGTTTTATCGACATGGTATTAATCTTATAGAGCTTATTATTGAGCTAACGATTAATTTTGCTCTAATAAAAACACTTTTTTACAAAAATACTAAAAAACACGCGTCTATAAATAATCCAAACTAAAAAGAAGAGCTTTTTATAGAAAAACAAACTAAAAAATAAAAAAATATATTTATTTAAATTTGAATTTTGGATATTGTATTTTTTTATAATAAATATATATTAATAATAGTGTAAATAGGAGAAAAATGTATTTTATTTGTTAAATAACAACAATAAATAATTACATTATAATCATAGAATAAGCACAGCAGTGGCACTGGTTCAAACAGTATGTGCGTGGCGCGGAACGTTTGCATTCCAACCAAAATTATCGTTCAAAAATAGCCCTGCGGGAATTGGAGCGATGAAGGATGAAGCGATGATAGCTCATTGCTAGTGTATACGACTTCACGTCTAGGGATCTGAGTTCGAATCCAACCATCTACAATTAGCTTGAGCGCACGGTGAAGAAAAACATCGTGAGGGAACCATAGCATGGTGGTATGGCTTTTTCTGATGCCCGTCTGGCTAGCTACCATCCTCAAGTTGTAAACCTGCCACCAAATACTAATAGGTTTGTTCCGGCAGCTGCACTTGAGAGCCAGTTCCTCCACAGGTTTAGCGTGTCTACCAACTTGGGCCGTATCGTCACTTAAGATCAGGTGAGATTAAGGCAATAAAGCTGAACATTAACTATAGAAAAAGAATAGGAGAGCCTTGCATATGTCCTTTGCATATGGTAATTTAAAAAGGAATAGAAGGAAGGTTAAAAAACATATGACCACGAATATCCGCTGAACATCACTGAGTATGTATAAAATTGAAATATGTTTAATTTATTTGTCGGAACATACGGGTTGTTCGAGTCAGAAAGGGTTCTGCGGCGTGGATATAGCGGGCGACGAGACTGAGACATTTCTCGTACAATAAACCAGTTTTATTTCTCACAATAATTTCAAGAACACGTCGTTACAATTTAATCACACTTTGTACACTAACGTTTATTATAATACGGAGACAAGGTGTTCCGCTTAGTAACGAACGCTGCGACTGCCAAACGCAAACTGTCCGTCCGCACGCTCTCTCTAGCGCCTCTAGCGGATGCTATGCAAAACTAATACTCAGCGCTTATTGGCTGCCGCCGTGACGCATCACTGGCCAATGAGCAACCGGCAAGCAAAGCATGTTACCAGCGTTACACCAAAGATGGCGCCACTTCCACCTTTAGTCCCCCAAAATTATACAAGATGGCGCATAACTAAATAATTCTTAACAAACGACGCTAATCGCCGTCACGGCCAGACTGACACTCGCACGTCCTCGGGCGACCAATTTGGATATCTGTAACAAGGCACAAAATTTAGTTCTGCCTACCGCTCGATCATTCTGACATACGGTGACGACAAAATTTTCAAGCAGCTAATGATGCTCTCAATCTCGGATAGGACACGCAAGTTACGTAAAATTACAGATGCCACCAGAGGAGTGAGACCGGATAACAGCGCCCCTTCGATCTACACCCCAGAGTAGAACCGGGCAACTGCACCCGTTCGACTCACTCTCTGGACTCACAGCAACAAATCATAGCCCAAAATTACAGATGCCACCAGAGGAGTGAGACCGGATAACAGCGCCCCCTCGATCTACACCCCAGAGTAGAACCGGGCAACTGCACCCCTTCGACTCACTCCCTGGACTCACAGCATCAACTCATAGCCCGGGTAACAGCGTCCCTTCGATCTACACCCCAGAGTAGAACCGGACAACTGCACCCCTCGACTACCTCTCATAACACTGAACAGACACACCAATCAACCCCACACCTAATCCACTGAGAATTGAGCACATCATAAAGCCCATAAAGATGCCGTCTTTCAGGCTTCGCTATAATAATGACTTAGTCCAAATAGAAGTAACCAGTATACATGTCAGAAGAGGCAGTCAAAGTGCCACTGCAAGCTGACATAATGTCGCTTAAAGCTGATATCGTACCACTTACATCATTATCGTTATTTATGACTGCCGTCACGAGCTCATCATCATCTTCGCAATTACTTAAAATATCCGAAATTTCAGCTAAGCCAGCACAACCTCTCGGCACCACGCGCAAATTTTCATGAGAGTATTTGTATAGACGGTTAGATCCAAAAATGCTTTTAAATTCGTAGCGATCATTTTCTCAAACGCGAACAACAATAAAGGGACCTTGAAATTTCCTATCTAATTTGGTTTGATTACGCTCGCTACATTTAATGAAAACAAAATCACCAACATGAAAGGGATCTACTCTTGCTTGTGTACGTTTTAGAATTTTTCGCTATTTTAAATTCGATTTTATCATCGGTAATTTCAACACATAATCCTTGTTGGTGAATATCCCTACCCAAGATTACCAAGATTACAGGTTCAGAAATGCTATCAGATAGGACAATGTGAAACAATATAGGAAACTTAATACCTTCCACCTCTATATCGCTGACAATTTGAGATTCGCACAAAACATTTCCTTGACCTACCCCCGAAAGAATATTTTATCATTGTGCGTAATACCGGGAAATTTCACAAGCAAATCTAATTTAACCAAAGAGCATGCAGAACCACTATCGAATAAAAATGGAACGAGCTCACCCGATGATGTTGCCAGTGTACTTCTCGCCGTTTGATAGTTGCACGCGTGGACCTCTTTGACCACCTTTTCCGGACAGGCTGGAGCGATGTGGCCTGGCTTGCCACACACGAAGCAGGATCTCTTCTCAGCGCCCTCCTTGGATGTGGATGATGGGTTTGGATCTGCACGAGGATTCTTGCAATCCACTTGTTTGTGTCCTGAAGAATTGCAGCGGTGACATTTGCCTTCGAATCGCCAATCACTGTTCTTGTCATTCTTAAATCGTTTTGCTTCACTGTCACTATCGCTACCATCGTGTCACCGGAGTTTGCGTTGCCACCAGTAGTCGAGTAAATAGTGTCTCCATTCCGGTAAGAACGTCAGATGCAACCGATTGATTTTTTTTGCCTTGCCGTCTCTCCTCATGGTTGTGCCCTTCGAATCGCACTTCTGATGTCGGAACGTACGGGTTGTTCGAGTCAGGAAGGGTTCTGCGGCGTGGGTGTAGCGGGCGAGGAGACTGAGACATCTCTCGTACAATAAACCAGTTTTATTTCTCACAATAATTTCAAGAACACGTCGTTACAATTTAATCACACTTTGTACACTAACGTTTATTATAATACGGAGACAAGGTGTTCCGCTTAGTAACGAACGCTGCGACTGCCAAACGCAAACTGTCCGTCCGCACGCTCTCTCTAGCGCCTCTAGCGGATGCTATGCAAAACTAATACTCAGCGCTTATTGGCTGCCGCCGTGACGCATCACTGGCCAATGAGCAACCGGCAAGCAAAGCATGTTACCAGCGTTACACCAAAGATGGCGCCACTTCCACCTTTAGTCCCCCAAAATTATACAAGATGGCGCATAACTAAATAATTCTTAACAAACGACGCTAATCGCCGTCATATTTATTTATTAGACAATAAATATTGATATTTTTTAACAATTGACGGCGATAATATTTTCTTGTTTTATACTTTTCATAGCGAGATTTTTTAGCTTTTGAACTAATTTCTTTATTTTAACTATTTTGAGGATATTATTTGGTAATAAAAAATATTTCGACAGAAGTTTCTTGTCATTGGACCCTTCTAACTCGTGCACAGTACTTACGAGAGTAAGTTTTAATCAGGGTTTACAAGGCAAAATAGATTTTTTCTATTGTTGAAATCAGTTAAAACGTAGCCTCTGTTACTCGGGCTATAATAACGAATCGATGGACACATTCGTAACTTATAACTCTTCATTATCTTCTCTCTCCTCTCTGATGGTAGCTTTATTATAACTGTTTAAAATGTTGAGTTATGTACGGATTTGCTATTATTACAGTAAGAATTAGCTGTCATACTTAGCATGTATTTATGTGAAGGTTGGATGACTGCACGATTTATGCAAATTACTGTATTAAAGTTTGTTCCTGACGCAGTTAAAAGCATCTCCAAATAATTTGCGACGAAATAAAACAATTTTTGTATTAACTAAACAATTTATTATGTTTGTCGAACGCGAACTTACATAATATTATTCTTACGAGATTCACGAGTCGGTCGGTCAGTCTCCTAAATATATCACTATACATAAACCATATTTACAGAATTATAGCTGCCAACTACGATTAGCCAACTTGTCTTACAAAAGTCGCTAACGTCAAGAAAAAAGACAAAACATATGGAATTACGTTCGTCAAAAGTTTGACATATGTCATAAAGTTTGACATGAGTCATGTCATAAATTTTTTCTGCTGTTAATTGACATTACATAAGTGAAATAGATTTAAACAAAATTTAATATATTATATATTTTGAGACATTATATTACTAGCTCTATGAAAATGCGGAATGTGATCATTAATGTATCGTTTAAAGTATTGAACTGTTATGTACGAATGTAATCAAACGCAACCGGGCACCAAACTACAGGTCGCGCCTAACCATACGTCCGGTCTGAACACAGCAACAAGTTTGCGTTTGCTCGTGATGCAATCGAGTAAATAACGCACAAAACGTTATTTTTCAATTTACTTCTAAATAATAATTATATGTTAGTTGTTAGTAATTTATTAAAATGCCCAGACAAGACACGTATTCCCTTTTTGATATTTATTCGTGTCGTCGGCAGAGCAGCGGGCGGGAGCCGGCGGTGCTGGTGGTAGTGGCGGTGGTGGTGGCGGTGGACTAGTCCGGCAGCCAGTGGTGCGCGCGCCACAGCAGGGCGTAGTACCCGCTGTAGCTGGTACCGGAGGAGCTCTGCGCCTGCACCTGTCGGGCCGGGGCGCGCGTCAGCCGGTCTGCGGGGCGGGGGGAGGGGCGGGGGTGTGCGGGGGTTGAGTGAGGATGTGTGCTGGGGTGTGGGGGGCGTGTGGGGGGTATGTGTGTGTGTGTGTGGGGGTGTGCGGGGGTGTGTGCGGGTTTACCTGTAGCGGCGCGTAGCGGTTGTGCAGCGGGCGGTAGTGTGCGCCGAAGGTGACGACGAGCGGCGGGTCCGGGTCCGCGCCGGCGCTCAGCGACACTATCGCCTGCACCTGAACACACACGAGGGAGAGCTGGCTGCGTACGGTCAGACTGTGACCCACATGTACCAAGTGTAATTATAAAAATAAGACTTGAAAAATATTGCAGACCGAGTTCCTTGTCAGGTTTTCTGGATGACTGCGTTACTTTCTAAAACGGTCGTAGTTTTGACAGTCATCGGCGCCTTCTAAGGGCCTAAATTGAATAAAAAACATTGATTTGATTTGAAAAATCAAGTGTATCGTGTTTCTGGATCACTGGATCTATGTCGATACTAAGTGTGATACCTCGTGGCAGTTACAATAGTTACACATTTTTTTTTTTTTCGAAAGGACATGTTGATAGCCGGGAGGGCTTTCACAACTTGACAGAACGTTTTGGGGCGCACATGCTGAGGACACTTAGTCCTGGGTCAACGGGCGCAAGTACACCATAGTGGCCGGCCCTCAACATGGGCTGCTGACAGAAAAGAATAAACTAAGGAATGGTAAGGACTGACCTACTAGAGTACGCCTTTAGTTAAAATATTAACTGATGAGGCAAGGAAATCGGTGGAGTGGAGTGTACTGTATACAGCTTGAAATGATCTAATTTGTTTGAAAGGCGTCGTGTATGCATTGCTAGCAACTATTAAACCAGTAACTGTTAAGAAAATAAATGAAAATAGTAAATAACACTAGTTATACAAATAAATAAAAGGCCTAAAACCACTGGCAGGACCGCAGGGTGATCCCTTACAGGACCGTGTACTTAACGTGTGTGTGTGTGCACGGATGGTGTGCGGTGTGATGTTGTACTCACAGTATTGTAGTGTCAGTGTATCGCGCGAACAGAGTCGCTTGAGGGCTCCTGTCCGGAGGATCGAAACCTAGGTCTCGATGGCGTGACATACGGTTACACGGGCGTGTGTATACGGACACGGACGGTTTGAAGAGACTGCCGGGAGGAGCTCGTTTTCCCTGGTGATTTCGTCTATAGAATCGGTGAAACAGTTACGTGGCCGACGCGGGAACCAAACGGTTAGAAGGTTTGCAGCGTAGTTAACTGCTTCTACTATTTGGGGATTTTAATGAACTTCGGCTTTTACGAAAAAGTTTTTTGTGTGTTTTTTTTGGGGCTTGGACCATTGAGTGTTTCAATTTGTTCTGGAAAACTCGTAGTTTGTCCTGGTTAGTGATCGCTACACGGGCAAAGACTGGACAGTTGTGAGTATGAGGCGGATGCATGTTTTATACTAGACAGCGCGGCAGGTGGGGGGTGCGCGGGGGGTGCGCGGGTACTGACGTCACGCTCGTAGGGGCGGCAGACGGTGAGGGGGCGGAGGGTGGCCGCGTCGGCGACGAGCAGGCAGCCCCAGGCGGTGCCCGCGAACAGGTTCCCGGCGGTGACGGCGAGCGCGGTGACGCGGCTGCGGCCCCGGCGCTGGTGCTCCTCGATGGCGATGGACTGGAGGCTCTCGGAGCAGGGCGCCAGCTTGCTGCAGTCGAGCCGGGCGCCCACCTGCTTGCTCGCCACACAGTACTGGTACACGCACACGCCTGTAACGTACACACACACACACACGCACGCTGTAGTCACGTGCGTGCGGGGGGGCATGCGGGATGGGGGGGGAGCGCTGGGGGGTGGCGGTACCCGGGTCGATGTACGCGAATACGTAGGGCGGGGCCCGGGTGTCGGCGGCGAGCAGCGTGACGCGCGGCGCGGCGTGCAGACGCTCGGCGCCGCAGACGCCGGCGGCGCGCACGCTGTACGCGTAGAGCCCGTCCCCGCCGGCCCACACCTCGTACCTGTCGCACCGACACGACGTTACATTCATATTCTAATACAGTGTAAGATTCATCATCGGCATTGAAAACGCTGTGAAATAAACAATAAAAATAAACTGATTACTCAGCGAATTCAATGACTTACGTATCATCTAAATGTGAACTTACTATTCAATGCTACGTTTACAATTTTAATTAAATTAAATATGTTGATTACTGACCCGTTGGGCGTGCAGACGGCTGTGAGACTACAGAGGTCCTGCGCCGCGCCCAGCTCCGTCAGCACGAAGCTGCCCTCCGCCTCCGGCCGGCTCGACGTCACCAGGAACAGTCTGATAGTCAATGTATATTTTTAATAGATAACAAAGATAATTTATTCCACTTGAACAAGTGCATAAAACTACGAATAGGAGTAAAACATATGCGATGACAGTTTAGTTGACCTTAACTTGTATAACTAATGTTGCACTTGTGCACCCACATGAATTTATGTGCGATGTGCGTATGAGTGTATACGCGCGAATGTATGTGCAAGTGTGGCTGTGTGTGTGCGAATATGTGAGTACGTGCTACATGAGCATATAAGTGTGTGTGCATGTGTGTTCATGTGTGCGCAGTACCTGCCGCAGGAGAGCGCGAGCGCGAGGCGGTGCAGGGCGGGCAGGGGGCGCAGCGCCACCACGGAGGAGGGCGCGCCGCCCACCAGCTCGGAGACGCGCACGCTCCACAGGAGCTCACAGGAGGCCGTGCTGCAACACCACGACGCACAACACACCACAGTACTCTATACCTTCTATAAGGTTTTACTTTATAATTTACATTTATTACTTTTTGTATTGGGTTTGCATTAGCACAATTTCAATACAATAATGGAGAAAGAAATATAAAGGCTACTGACTTGTTACGCACATTGAAATAAATAACGCATGCAAAACAGTAACGTGCTGAGAAATCAGTAATACGCTATCAAAGAATGGAGTGTATACTTAGCGTTATATTATCCAACATGTGTTCCAGGTTGGACGTGTAGTGGATGTGCGCGGCGCGTACTCACGAGTATAGCGAGAGCCTGCCCGCGGAGTCCCCGACCCACATGGTGGCGCCGACGCGGCAGACCGCGCTCACCAGCACCGGCTCTGCCTTCTCTGCACGACAACGCGACACTGTACTGTGTGTATGTGTGTGCGTGCGTGCGTGTGTGCGTGTGTGCATGTGTACACGTACCGGCCGGTATCCGCAGCGTGTGGTGGTGCGTGAAGGTGGAGTGCGTCGCGAAGAGCGCGTGCAGCCGCTCGGGCTCGCCCCCGCCGTACCACACCTCCCACCCGCTGCCGCCCTCCTCTGCGCACAGAGAGACACATGCAGTCGGTGCGCGGCCGCGGCGGCGCGAGCACGTGCGTGTGCGTGTGCGTGCGCGTGCGTACCGGGCGCGGCGCGGAGCGGGGTCGCGGCGGCGGCGGCGGCGCACCGCACTAGCGCCGCGTCCACGAGGGCGGCGCACTCTGGCGCGGCGGCGAGGCTGACGAGCGCGGCGGCGGAGGGGCGCGCCTCGGCGGCTCCGGCCCAGCAGCGCCGCATGGTCTCCAGTATGCAGCACGGGTACTGCGCCTCCTGCACATACACCCGCACACGCTACATATCCCATACGTCACCTCCTAATTTATCATTTGTACCTTAACAACAACGCTCTCAATTGTTCCACGTGACCAGCATGTTCACTTATGTCAAACACACAGCGACGCATCTCTAAGTGTTCTACCTTTATACTCCATTCCACTTGAAATAATTAAATAAAACAGCCTATAGCACTAAATAAAACATAGTCTACATTAAGTCTACTTCGATAAGAAATAAAATTAAATATGGATTCATACGCTTTATGCTATACATTCACCATTATAACATTTATATATATGAATTCAACCGACAAAATAATATCAATACAATTTATCTGAAAGTCGCACATCGAGTTCAACAGATGTCGTTTTTCTGAAATTTCCAATAAAGTTATTGCTTATTTATGTGGGGAAGAAGAACTGACCCTAGCAGTGAGTGCGGGCCTGGCGCCCTCGAGGATGGCCTCCTTGACGGCCTCGTGTCCCTCGAAGGGCTGCCGACACGTCACTATCTCGTACACGAGCATCCCGTACGAGAAGCAATCCACCTGCACGACGCAACACATAACAATATTACCGCAACATATATCTTATGTTCAATTTATAAAGTTTTATTTATCGGATCTAATGCACACATTTAAAATATACCATTATTACATTACACATTTAAACCCAAAATATTTCATTAAAAATCTAACAGACGAATATGTATTTAAGAGAAGGGAATCATTACAAATGAAGAGTTTAATATTAGTCGGAGTATAACCCTAGAACTGTTTTATTAAAACTGTTATAGCTTGTCTATTCGATAACAGATGTCGCTATTTAAATGCTACATTGCGGTATTAAGAATTAAAAAATATAGTGTTTTGTAAATGAAAGATACATTTCTGGAAAGTCAGTAGATGCGAGTGTGCGTGATACCTTCTCAGTGTACTCCTCCTCCCCGTTGTAGCGCATGATCTCTGGCGCCATGAACCCCTCCGTGCCGCCGAACCCCTTGGTGCCGGAGGGAGGCGCGAGTCGGCTGATGCCTGCGCCACACACGCGTTTACTTATTTTACCTATTTTATATTTATTTCATGCCATATTTGGACCATATTGTGCCGGCGGAGCAAAATAGCGCCACTCCATGTCTTCCTGTGGGTGTCGTAGAAGGGCAGAAAGGGAATGTAAAAAAACTATTGACCCCTTATACTCCGATTTTAGCTTAGTCCTTAGGCTTGATGTGATGCTCGTTGAGCTTTGCCTGACTCCTGCATAGGCGGCCTTGGCGGTGTAGTATTACCGACTAGCTTCCTCAAAGCCACGTAGGTCAGGTATAGGCTTTACTGCCAAGAATAACCTTATTAAATTACTAAAATAGTACTCTGTACACATCTCCGAATGCATTACCACATTAAGCCTTCTCATGGAACATGAAAATTACCATAATATGGTGAGTGTCTATGCATCTACGTTGGACAAATCTGATGAAATTGAATTCAAATTCTATGAAGAATCAACGAGGTGTATAGATCGTACCCATCTGAGACAACAGATCCTACTCTTTGGTGACGTTAACGCCAGAGAAGAACGAAACTACGAAATCTGGCCTAACTTCTGGGCAGATTTCATGTTGGTAATATGAACAGCGATGGGCAATTGTTGCTTAGTCTCTGCTCACAGTTTGATCTTGCAATTATAACATTATGTTTACGTGAATGCAACACAGATCGAAATACTGGCATCTCATCAATTGTGTTATCGTGCGTCAACAATAGCTTTCTCAAGTCCAGGTTACCCGGGTAACCTTGACCAACTCCAAGACACTAACATGGGGGTAAAATATGCTGAAACCCTCAGCACTATTTTGTTGCCCCTGTTGGTTTTTGATGATAAGAGTTAATGAGTTTGAGGATAATCGCTGCTCTGAAGTAGATCCTAGACACGATGAACTGAAAGCACGCCCACTCTGTACAATTACTTATACTTAATTAAACAATATGATTACCTGCCCACGTTGTGCGCGCACATTTACAAATACCATCGGTTATGTGAACCATACGTGAACACACCAACGACAATCGGAACCGAGTTGACGAGGTCGCCGTGGCCGAAAATCAACTGAGACGAATTATTATTATTGATGAATAAAATAAAATAATAAAAATTAAAATATCCGGTGACCTTTGCATAATGTTGAATGACGTAGAATACGACTAACTATTTTTTGTTTAGTTAAGATTATCAATATAAGTAATGTGCTAACCGTAGTCTCCTAGTTTCACGTGTACATCGATAGGTGCAGCGCTCAGCTCCGCCGCCACCGCCTCCTGCGGGCGCGGCATGCGCCACACCAACACGTTCTCCGACTGCAACAAGCGGAGACACGCACACGTGTGTACTGGCGGGGGGGAGGGGGGTGGTGGTGCCGGGCAGCGCGCTCACCTTGAGGTCCCGGTAGAGGATGCGCTGCGCGTGCAGGTACTCGAGCGCCCGCGCCACCTGCAGCATGAGCGCGCGCGCGCACCGCACGCCCACCGCCGCGCCCCGGCACCGGTACTCGCGCAGCGCCGCGTCCAGCGCACCGCGCGGCGCCAGCGCCAGCAGCAGCGCGAGCGGCGCCGCGCACACCGCCACCAGCGGCACCACGTGCGCGTGCCGCAGCTGCGACAGGATGCACAGCTCCTGCCGCAGCGCGCAGTACGCGCGGCACGCCGCCCCCGCCGGGTCCCGCTCCCAGCGCGCGACCGCGGCCCGGTGCTCCGCCCCCGCACCGCCCCCACCACCGCCGCCCCCCGGCACCGGCTGCAGCGCCTTCAGCGCGACCGGCACTCCGCCCCACCGCGCCGCCAGCACGGTCCCGAACGCGCCGCGCCCGGCCACAGCGCCGCGGGTGATGTGCTCCCAGCGCGCGCGCCGCTCCTCCTCCACGTCGAGCAGCAGCTGTGCGCACACACACACACGCACGTACTCACACACACTGGTAGTGTCGCGAGGCGCGAGGCACGCGAGGAGAGAAACTCACGACATCGGGCGCGAGGTGGCTGAGCGGCAGGTGGTCGTGCAGGGGACAGTGCAGACGCCGGCCGGTGCAGGCCGCCAGGATGCACTCCTCCACGGTCCAGCCGTACGCGAGGCGCGCCCCGCCCGGACACGCCGCGCCCTCCAGCGACCCGACCCGGGACGAGGCTGCGCGCACGCGTACAAACACAAGATGGAGTCACTTCAATCACTTCCAGTTTAATCGCTATAAACACATATACGAATGAAATATATTACGGTTGGAGTCGGCTCCAACGCCGCTGTCACCATCAGAAGTACGGGAGTCCTCTGACAGGCGCGGTCGACGTACTTCTCCACCGTCCTCCCTATCCGCCTCCCTGCTCGGCTGTCGACCGCCGATCTCCATCCCTTGGAATTCCTGCTCAGACCACATAGTTTAAAAGCAACTTTATTATATCATCAGGAGTATATCTACCTGCGCACACACACATAAATACAAATATTAACAAATTTGAAGAAATCAAACAAAAGAAAACAAAAATAAGACGCACCTCAGCGAACTGATCATCATGTATTGGCTGATGTTGGTGCTGCTGGTGTTGGACGTCTCGCAGACAGGTCGGACAGGGCACGACTCGTGTGATGAGGCAGCGGCCCTCTGACGTGTGTACGAACCTTGTACCTAGAAACAACCACTATTTATATCACCTGCCTTTCCACACTTCATCAGGTATTAAACTCCACAACACAAAGAACACTTCTTAAAATGTCTGCAGTAAAAAAACTGACAGAAGTAAACAGTAGTATGAACTTACCTAAGGAAGGATACCAGTCTTCAAGCAGCAGATCCACGTGATCAGAAAGCAGCGCAAGCACCTTCGCCAGCGTTTCAGGGTTCGGCTCCAAACTGATGCTCTGTCCACAATATATTAGTTACATGATTACCTGACTTCCTCATTGAGGAGTATGTAGTGGTGAATAATAAGTGTGAAGATCCAGTTACCTGGTAGCCCGCGAGCGGCAGCCCGTCGTCCCGCCGGAGCACGCACTGCTGCGCCGGCAGCACCAGCTCCACGCAGGCCGAGCTCTGCACGTCCAGGTCGCACCACGCGCCCTCCTGCCGGACCCGGAGCCTGCAACCGACCGTACAACTAAACCCCGACCATCACATTTTGTTTTAGATCAATAATTGGAAACATTTGGCAGGCAAAGACCACGTAAAGGCAAAATTATGCCAAGACGGGTAGCACTTGTCCTCGACATTGATAAATGTTGTGGGGTGATAGGGTAGGTGACTATTCCCAACTAGTGTCGCGACTTTTACGTATATGGTAAAAAAACCTTGACCAAGTGACACACTGCGGGATGTTGCGTTTCAGAGAAATGCAGTACTTATATTAGAATTTCATTTACAATGACCGCAAAAAGAGGACCACAAGACGCGGCTTGCCGGTCCCTATTTTAGATTTTTGTTTCGTACTAAGGGTAGTAAGAAGTAACTCTCATTAATTAATTCTCCTTTTTTAACCTTACAGGCATATTTTTAACTGATCTCAAGTGAGATACGGCCCAAGTTGGTAGATAGTATAAACCTGTGGAGGGACTGGCTCTCAAGTGCAGCAGCCGGAACACACCTATTGTTATTTGGCAACAGATTTTCAACTTGAGGGTGGTAATAGCCAGGTGGATATTAGAAAAAGCCCTACCACCATGCTATAGTTTCCTCGCCGAGCGCTCAAGCTCTTTCTAAGTAGATTTGAATCCACGCCTTCTGACGCTGTGTCCTACAGACTGCTACAGAGCTAGGAGTGAGTCACCAGCACGTACTTGACGTTAGCGTAGGGGTGGTCGGTGTCGTCGTCGTCAGCGAGGCGGCCGAGCAGCGGGTCGCGCGCGGGCGGCCGGTCCCGCAGCGCCGCCAGCGACAGCGCGCCCGCGCACAGCTCCAGCCCCGCGCGCCACAGCCGCCAGCCCCACGCCAGCTCCAGCGCGCGCGCCACGCTCCCCTCCGCCTCCATCTGCGGCGCCGACACACTCGGGAACCCGGTGGGACCATCGAATGACAAGCTAAATCCCTGATCATTTGTATCCTTCAACAATTCTCTGAGAGCCAGTTCCTCTACAGGTTTATCGTGTCTGACAACTTGGGTTGTATCGTCAGTTAAGATCAGGTGAGATTATAACCACAACGCTAAACCTATAAATATAATTTTGCTCAAATAGTCGTCAAAAGAAATGCGTATATATCAGAATAGTTTAAAAGGTTCCTCGTAAGAAAGACTATAAAATTGTCATAGTCAAATTAAATAAAATATTCCTAAGTAAAAATAATATTTAAAAAATTACAAATATATCAATAGATGCCATAGCACTATATAATGAGAGACATGTGACTTAATACACAAGCTTCAAACCTATAAATACTTATCCTCATCATATATACTTTGTTTATTTTTATTTATAATAACCAAAAATCATGATTGTTACTTATTCTTTACAAGGTCCTTCGAGCCGAGTGGTCCTTCGAGTAAAATTGATACTGTACGAATCGTATAAAAGCAGAATAAAGGTGGAGTATAACATTATTTAACGGTTACTCTAAATTTGTTATTATTGCAGATACACTTTCGTGAAACACAATTATAGTTATAATATATTTGTATTGCTACTATATCATGAGAAATACATTAGTTTATTTCTGTAATTATTTTTTGTACAGTTAAATTATGGCTTTACTCTAGTCTACAATATTGGCTTATATAAATTACACGTCTACCATTTAAATGGTCCATAGAGAGGACCGGTTAGTACTAGGTTAATTAATGGTGAGTGACCTCAGGCGAGAGTTTATACAGGTTGGCGGGCGCCTGCGCGAGCGCCGCGTCCGCCAGCACGCGCGTCTGCAGCCGCGGCCAGAACCCTTGCGGCACGTACGACAGCAGCACCAGCCGGCGCAGCGCCGCCCCGCCGCCCCCGCTCCGCGCGCTCACCCTCACCCCGCCGGCGCCCTCGCCCTCCCCCTCCCCCGCGCCCGCCACCCGCCGGCCCCGCACCGGCAGCTGCGCGTGCGGCGGCTCGCGCGCCGGCAGCAGCGGCGGCACCAGCAGCACGCGCGCGTCCCAGCTCAGCGCCAGCTCGAACTTGTTCAGCAGCGAGAGCGCGAGCGCCCGCGCCTCGGCGCCGCACCCGAGCACGGGGGACGCCTTGAACACGTGCGCCACGTCCTCCGCCTTCATTATACCTGCCACCGACATCGCTCACTGCGTCATGCGGCCGTCACCGCTACCACCTGAGCGTATGCACTACAGCGAACGTTCTGGAGAGCTATTTGATATAATCACCTCTTCTCTAAACGAAAGCTCGCGAACGCGGGCTTGATATAAAAGCTTCACGGTGACTCTCATCGAATAGCGAACCAAATACTTTTGCTGATTCATATTTTTTCATACTACAGACCGCGATACTATGGAACTAGATTTATGCTACTATGGAACCGTCCTCCCGTTAGCGTGTTCGCTCATTCCTATGATATAACATCCTTCAGAAAAGACATGAAGAGGTAACTGAGTAGGCCAGCATGACAGCAGTGACTGTTAATGTATTTTCGTATATTGTCAGTCACCGCTGATTTAAATTATAATGCAGTTAAAAAAAGGTGGGCGGTGGCAAAAGCGGACTTACCGTTGTTAGCGAAGGGGTTGATCTCGCGCACCGTGAGCACGTGGGCGAGCACGTCGCAGAGCCACTGCGGCCGCAGGAAGTACAGCTGCTTCAGCGTCGCGTCGTCGTAGTGCAGCAGCACACCTACTCACGCAAACACGAGCTCACACACTCACTCACTCATCCACGACTCAGCGAGACAACACTCTTACTGGTCTTAAGAGAAAAGAATAAATATTGTTTAGAAATTAGAAAAATAGAATATTGTTCAGAAATAATTTGTGATTCTAAATCTATTAATATAGGAATAACACAACCTCATGAAATGCAGAATAAAGTAAACAATGATTATAATGGAAGCGGTCACCGTTCTCGTGTAGGAACATGGTCGCCTGGTGCAACTCCGCCGCGTCCCTGAACATGCGGTGATTCTTCTGTTGCATGTACTGCGTCACCTGGATATATCAATTCAAAAATATTAATTAAGCAAACTGGACAAACAATTATTACTGTAGATTATAATTAAAAATTCAATTGTAGTAATGAAATCACTAACTGGTTGTGCAATGTGAATCAGAGCGTGAATGTATGAATATGACTATGAATTAATGTCCCAGTGTGGTGAACATGTGAATGACTGTGTGAGTTTGGTGAGTGTGGGAAATGAGTGAGTGAGTGAATATGAGTATGAATGAGTATATGATTGGTGTGGAGTAATGAACTCATCAAGACCAACTTATCTAAATGTATAAAAATATAAACAAACAGGATCGCCTGTAATATTAAGCGATGATAGCTCAGTGGTAGTGTGTACGACTTCGCGTCAAGGGACATGAGTTCGAATCGACCATCTACAATGAGCTTGAGCTTTCGGTGAAGGAAAACATCGCGAGGAAACCATATCATGGTGGTAGGGCTGTTTCTAATGCCCGCCTGGATAGCTACCACCCTCAAGTTGTAAACCTGCCGCCAAATACCAATAGGTGTGATCCGGCAGCTGCACTTGAGAACCAGTTTCTCCACAGGTCAGGTGGATCTCAGATCAGGTGAGATTATAGTCATAACACCTTAACTATAAAAAAAAATATACTGGGGCTCCATTAACTTATCTAAACGAACTACAAAGTAACAAATGTGACGCTCAATGTAATTGAATACGAAGCTAAGAAGATTGATAAAATAAGCAGGAATATGCAAATACTAAAATTGTATTATCCTGCCAAAAAGAAGAAGAGTAGTGATACATCAGTATGGCAGTAGAAGGAGGAGGAGCAGCCAAGATTCCCTCACCAGCCTCTTGTAGTCGAGGTGAGCGAGCACCGGCTCCCGGAGGTCCGCCGCGAGCGTCGCCACGCACTCCTCCAGCGCGAGGTACGTCGCCGGGACCTTCTGTTCCAGCAGCGGCTCCTTGCAGCCTGACATCACACAAATGTTATAACAACATTCTATATGGTATACAGTTTTAGACAATCTAATTTCAGTTTTTAATTGTATTCAGCAATAAACATCTCGACTTGTGAACATCTAAACTAATTTTATATATGCGAAAGGTGCTTCAGTGCCTTTTTTCATTCAATTCCTAGAGATAAGAGTACGCAATAATATTTGTACCACGATTTTCTATATACTATAGTGATATTGATTTTTTACCTAAAGTATATTTAAGAAAAAACAATGTAAATTATATTTTTAGAGCTCATTTTAGAACTTTACAATCAAGGTATCTAGTAAGAGTGTTCGGTATCTAACCTGGCGGCTTGACGCTGAACGCGACGGAGTAGATGATGTCTGCGAGCAGCCGGATGTTGTGCCGCGTGCTGCACGACACCTGCGAACACACACACACACACACACATACATACGGGAGGAGTATTGGGGGTGCTGGGGGGTGCCGGGGGGTGCCGGGGGGTGCCGGGGGGTGCCGGGGGGTGCCGGGGGGTGCCGGCGGTGGCTCACCTCGAGCGAGTCGAGCACGCGCGGCAGGCCGAGCTTGTCCGCGTCGGCGGCGCCCATGATGCCGGAGCGGATGAGCCGCTGCAGCGCCTCCGGGCTCTCGTTCTCCGGGACCTCGCTCTACGCGGTGCAATATACGTATTAACTGCTGTTATTATTAAGATGAAACATTTTTATATATCGCATGTCGCATTACAGGGAGCCGCGAAGTAGAGGACCCAGTCACTACATCAGCTGACCGTGTAGTCTTTATATTTTCACTCATTCGTGCAAGGGCTCATGTATTTGTGAGTTTTGATATTTCACTTGCATCGTGGTTTCATAAAACGACACAATGTGTTTTTTTTTTAATATGAAATGTATATTGAGAAGATTTTGTTATAACAACTCGATAATAGCTAGTGAATAAACAATATAGGGAAGCAAATAATATTAACCTACACGTAACTGGGCAACGATTGTATATAGGAGTAAGTGTTCGCATAATTAACACCTATTATAGTCTATCTTCCTGTAACGCGTTTATTTCAAATATAACAAACCATGGTGACGACTCACATTGTTGACCTGGTCGTAGTGCGTAGCGACCATGATGACGGGGGAACCCGGGGCGCGAGCTTGTATAGACCTAGACATATAATGTTTTGTTATATTTACAATTCATCAGTAAACGAGTGCAAATAGTATATGGGGTGTGACGTTAGTGCGTGGTGAGTGTGCGACCGTGTGAATCTGTCAGTGTGTGCAGTGTGAACAGGTGTATGTGTGACACATGTGAGCAGGTGATACTATAATATGTGAGTAATCGGGTGAGTACGCACATGTGAAAGTTTGAGCGCTTAAAATGTGAATATGTGAAGTATGAATGTGTGAGTTTAAACAGAGAATGAGAGTGCGAAATTCAACATGTACAGTGTGACAGAGTGAGTGTGTGGAGAGAGAGAGAGAGAGAGAGAGAGAGAGAGAGGGGGGGAGAGAGAGAGAGAGAGAGAGGTCACCGGAGCCAGTGCAGCGCGTGTGCGAGCCCGCGGCGACCTTCCGTCACCTTCCACACCACCAGGTACAGCGAGCGCCGCGACAGGAAGTACTGGTGCGTCGCGTAGTACCTGCACACACACACAAACACACCGCACTTAATTACCTCTCTATAGTATACTACTAACTTATATCAACAGGACCAGTTTACTGAAGAGTCGATAATCTTCCTCCTCTTCAAAGAATCTATTCTGATACAAGAGACGAGGCTAACAAGGGAATATAATGTGTGCGGGCGCTCACTCATGCTGACCGCCGAAGTCCCAGGTCCTGAAGGTGACAGGTCCTCGGGTGGAGCGATGCTTCTCGTAGATCCAGATGCCGATGTCGACACCGACCGTGGAGAGGTTCCCGCGGCTGCTCGACTTGTTGCCCATGCGCTTCGCCCAGTGCTGCCGAGCGGACAATACGTATATTCGCGGTCACAAATTAATTGGAAAATTTAAACAGTCATGAGTACTGCAGACAGAAATGAAAACTTAAAACTACAATCAAACAGTTGTTAATTTTGGATATCTAAATTACTCGCTTGATTTTAAAATAAAACTTGTAATTCAAAACTGTTTACAGCTCAAAAGTTATACTAATAAGAACAGATATAGTGTGTAAGTTAACACGTCACGCGACCATGTCGATGGCGATTAACACGAACTTACTTCTTATCCAAACGTCCCCAAAGAAGATTTCACTTCAAAAATCATGTGCAGAACCATAAAAGAGATATAAAAATTTTTTCCTAAAAAGGACACACATAAAAATTGTATAGGATCTAAAGTGCATAGTCCTTTATCACTTTTTCAAAGTTATATACACTAGACACAAAAATTAAGGGATATTAAAAAAAATACAATTTTTTGGGTGATTTTCAACGAGCTGTAACTCCGAGGAAAATGATCGTACAGAAAAAACAAAAAAGCAAATTGTAGCTCCATGTGTCTACTTTTCAGGTATGACTATGAAAAATTTTTGTCATGTCCAGGTCTGGAGAAATCCTAAGAAATCTACCAAAAATAAATTTTTCCAAATTTTTCTAGTCTGAAAAAAGGTCCACTGGCTTCAAAAAAAATTTTTTGATTGTTTCATTCAAAAGCTCTTTTAGAAAATTTAATACTGATTTCTTAGGTTTACGCGAATATTATTCATTGAAATAAAACTAATTTAAACGGATTTTATCGCGGTTATTTATTAAATTTTGATCCCGACGTTTCGAAAGCTTTTCAGCCTTCCCCTTTTTAGTCCGCCCCGTGACCACGAAGGCTGAAAAGCTTTCGAAACGTCGGGATCAAAATTTAATAAATAACCGCGATAAAATCCGTTTAAATTAGTTTTATTTCAATAAATTTAATACTCTTTAATTTCACGTATTCAAAAAGCCTGTACGACGATTTGCCGCGGAGTTATCGTCAATCAAAGCAAAAAAGTTCTTTTTCACTTTGATAATCAAAAATTAAAAAAAAAATAAAAAAATAAAATAAAAAAATAAAAAAAATAAAAAAATAAAAAAATCAAAATTTTCATAGTCATATCTGAAAACTAGACACATGGAGCTACAATTTGCTTTTTTTGTTTTTTCTGTACGATCATTTTCCTCGGAGTTACAGCTCGTTGAAAATCACCCAAAAATTTGGATTTTTTTTTATATCCCTTAATTTTTGTGTCTAGTATATATTATCATCTGTCTCAAATAGTGAAATATGGAAACCTGAGTTGTCTTTAATAATTAAATTTCATTTTTATTCTAATATACGAACCGCTGTCTAAGAAGTCTCATTTCAATTATGTTGTTAGTGTTTCGGATATTCTGGTAAACACTTAACTCATTACCATTGGTTAGTCTGTTACGCTATATGACTTACTCTAGTCACTAGTTGTAATTATTACTGGCAACATAGCTTGATATGCATTAATTGCTTAACAAGATTACAAAAGAAAGATAACTGTGAATGAAAAGAAATGGCTAACCTCAGTCGGTTTCCGCCTGTGATGCAGAGCAGACTCTTGGCGAAGACACTCCAGCAGGCTGGTCTTCCCGATGCCCTGGACGTGAACAGGTGATTGTGATAAGAAGACAGTGACAGGTTACTGGAGGAGGACGCATGTGGCGGAGGTAGAGACCTGCACTCCGACGAGCATGAGCTTCATGGTGGTGTAGGGACGCGCCTCCTGCAGCACGGACTTGAGGTACCCGACCAGGTCCATGGTCTTGTAGCGGCCGCTCCGCAGCATCGAGCGCAGCGGCTCCACCAGCTCGCAGCCCGACACGTTCAGGTTCCACAGCCGCGACAGCAGCCCCATCGTCGCCGGCAGCTCCGTCACCTCTGCGTCACGTCACCGCATCGTCATCACAACGTCATCACATTAGTCGGACAGTGGAACCGGTGGCCGTACCCTTGTTCCCGCTGATGTTGAGGACGGAGAGGTTGGTGAGCTCGTGGATGCCGGGCGGGATGCTCCGCAGCAGGTTGCAGGACACGTCCAGCATCGACAGCAGCGGGAACAGCAGCCGCCCGCGGACCTCCCTCCCTGAACCCTGGACGTATATTTAATGTTAAGTTATGATACATGACCATGTTCCACAAAAATAAAAAAATGACCATGATCCCAACGATAATTTACCAAGTGTAATATCATTTTGAAATCCTTACTAAATGGGAAATATTTTGACGTTATGTGCCAAATTTGCGGAGAACATATCGTTTTTTAGTACAGTTATTTAAATATGGGCGAATTTTTTATTTTGATTTTTATTATTGGGATAAGTCTTATTTCCATCTGAGCTGGAGCAGGTGGTTTGAAATTTTGGCAAGAATTTAGAGAAGCCTTATTCAGGGTTACTTACTAAAAAAAAAAATTGCAAAAGTAAAAAATTGTGGAAGAGGAGTGAAAAGACTGTAACTGGGTGTAGAATTGTGCGTGTTTTTCGTTTAAATACGTATATTTTTAAAACATGTAATTATATATTTTTTTTTAACTTTCACCCCGTTCTGGCTTGACGTCGACTTTTGGAACAGCTTATTTATGTATAACGATTGTGAATGAATTAAAAAATTGCTGCTGAAGAAACTGACCCACTCTTCGTCGTCTTCGTTGGTGTTGGTGTCCGTCGGAGGAGCTCGTGCGGCGCCGGACTCGCCGTCGTCATCAGTGGTCAGCTGGATGCGGGTCAGCATGTTGTTCGCCAGGATCTATACCACCAGCAGACCAACAGAAAGTTTCTATATATAGTACATTGTGTATGTGAACTGAACATGTGTGACGTGTAGTTGTGGATGAGCTGTGCGTGTATGTGTGGGTGGGGGGGGGGGGGGGGGGGTGGTACCAGGGTGCGGAGCCCCTCCAGCCGCAGGTGCCTCCTGGCGGGGCAGGCGGCGCCGAGCAGCTGCGCGCGCACGGACCCGCCGGAGTGCGGGCGCAGGTGCGGGCGCACGCGGTCGGTGCCGGCGCTGGGGGTGGCCGTGGGGGTGCTGGGGGTGCTGGAGGTGGGGGTGCGGCCGCTCGCGCCGGGGCAGTAGCACGCCAGCGGATCGTCCTCCGCTGAACCGAACTTTTCAACCTGGCGAATTTAATAACAAATTTAAATATAAATATATTTACATAATAATTCAGTTCTGATTTTGTGCAAATTGAAGAATTTACATAATTTATTTGTAAAAGCGGACGTAAGTTATTAATCGCAGACTATATTTACATACAGTCATCTACATCGTCTTCTCTAGAATGAAATACTACATATACAATGATTATTTTTTATTCATTAATCAATATTTATACATTATTATTTATTATAAGAATGACTTAAGAATATTCAGATGTTAAGGATATGGTACCTGCGGTAGGCTGGGCCAACAGGAGATCTCGTTGTGGCTGAGGTCGAGCTGCCGAAGACTCGACGGGTACGAAGTCACGTATGACATGGTCCTGCGCCACACACACTATCAATCAACTTACATTCACTGCGAATTTAATACAAAATATAATGGAATACATTATCAAAACATAAATTGGTTACTTTAGGCAGGCGTCTTCGGTTCTATAGTCTTGTCAGTGTAGTGGTATTAGATCAGTGTACTGACATATCTTTGGCAGTGATTAGGATTAAAAACTAAATCGACTTGTTAAATGCCGATGGAGAGACGTACGAAATACTAATATACAAAAGGTATCATTGTGCGTGTTGTCAGGGGATATACAGACCGGAGCAAATTGTAAGACATGTTGAGTCGCGTGAGTGCGGTCGCTCTGCAGGCGAGCACCGCGGGCACGCACGCGAACTGGTTGTGCGACAGGTTCAATGACGTCAGCGGGCACGCACCCCCCGCGCCGGCACCGCCTCCCCCCGCGCCAGCACCACAGGAGGGTGCCGGCGCGGGGGGAGGGGGTGCCGCCGGGGGGCACTCCCACCAAGAGCGCCACGTGTGTGCGCGCTTCGCCTCCGACCATCTGCAGCAGAGAATATTTCTTATCGACAGGTATCATAACACACCTATATAAATATGAGTAGGGAAAATGGTAAACGTTACTAACACGGCGTGACCGGATCTATCCCCGAGCACCGGCACCCTGTTCTCCTGCTCGTCCTGGTCCTCCTCCCCCTGGCTCCCCGCGGGGCAGTCCGACTGTGTGGGGGGAAAGCGCACCGACCACTTTGGAAACATAACTTTATTACTGATGTACTAATAATTACCATACAGTCTATTGCATTTCATTTAAATATCAACAAAATGATAATTGGTTACCGTCCAAGACACACCTGAATCCTCGCCAGCTATGACCTAGTTTAACATTTCCAAAACTGTGGGTCTAATTTCTCCAAATAATTAATTTTAACAAATCGATTGTTCGTTCTACAGGATTAGAGCTGTTGTTCTGGAATGTGCTCAGGATTTACAAATAAATGATTTTAAAGTAGCTATTACGCAGAAACTTGTCGGTGTAAAAGTTCATATAAATAGTCAATGAGGAAGCTGTGGCTATAATCAAGTTGCAGTGAGCTGGTATGCAATGGACTGCAGGTTGGTTTGCTTACGCAGCTTGTAAATTCGTATGCTCACCGGAGCACAACCCGACTCCGGGGCGGAGGGCGAGTCCTGAGACTGCGCTCTTGACTCCGAGGCAGCGGAGCCCTGCTTGCCGTCCTGACTGTCTGCCTGCAATTGTAACAATTCTAAATTAAGTTCGAAGCACTGGTATACCGTTGTTCGGTTTTTCGAAATTGATAACTAAATCATGTTTATTATAACTTTCTAAAATTGTAGGCTAATCCCACTTCTGAACGCGAAATTTATTTACGGCTCAATTGGTGTGTGAGTGTAGGAGAATTTTGTAAGTGTGTTCCCGTGTGCGTTGGAGTACGTATTAGGAATATGTGTGTGTTCTTGTACATAAGTCTGTGGAGGGAGTATAAGGTAATGTGTGTGTTCAGGTGTGCGTGTTTGTATAGGTGTTCGCGTGTGGGGGAGATAGGTGTGAGGGTGGTGGTGGACCTGGGTGGGCGGGAGCGGCAGGTCGCGCAGATGGTTGAGCGCGGCGTTGAGGTCGCGCAGCGCGGGCGCGGCCCAGAGCGCGGCGGGCAGCGCGTGCAGCTTGTTGTTGGAGAGGTCGAGCGCGGCGAGCGCTGGCAGCGAGAACACGCCCTCCGGCACCTCCTCCAGCCAGTTGTCCTGCAGCACACAGCGGCACAATGCAACGCATTGCATTCACAATAGTTAGTGCTCTTGACGCTGCTCGCATTTTTCTCATAAAGGTCATAAAATTCATTATTTGTGGATTGAATAAAAAAGTAAATAGATAGATAATTTTGATTAAAGTCTTCTATGTAAAATTATACATAACTGTATATATTTTATTTGAATTGAGATGTTATATTTGTCCTCAAAGTACTACAATTTATTAGATACAAGTTTTTTTATTTAACAATATGATCATTTATTCATCTTTGAATCCAAGAACAATGACGCTACGATGATTGATACTTAAGAATGGTTATTAGTGTAGCTTATAGAGCATACTGCAGAGAGCAGAGTACAGTGAGGGCAAATATAAAGAGATATACTGTGTACCTGCAGGAAGAGCTCGTGCAGGAGGGGCGCGGTGTAGAGGCGGGGCGCGGGCGGGGGCTTGCTGCCCCTCGGGCGGGCGCTCGCGTCCGGCGGCTCCGCGCGCGTCGGCAGCCGCTCCAGCTTGTTCTGCGCCGCGTTCAGGTACCTGCGGTTTACACATTTAGGTCATAACGACGTATCGACTTCGATTTTATTGTGTTCTTTTTGTGATCGACACTGCCGACCTCAAATTGACTTGCATCAGCAAAAACATTGCTAAAACCGTTTACCATAGACGTAGAGGCCATTGTATTGACGTTGGGTTTCGTCGGTCAGGACGTGGGAGCGGGAGAGCGAATAGTGAGCGGCGGAGATGGCGAGAGGAGCGAGAGTTAAAAGGGAGAACAGGGTGCAAAATGATGAATTTCGATGTATGAGTATAAATTAGAAGGAAGAGCGCAAGCGAAAAAGGAAGACAATGAAGATATAGGATGTTAGCGAGTTGGAATATGTGGGGAGGTAGACAAGAGCGGGGGAGGGAGAGGAGGGAGGTAGAGATAGACAACCGCGAGCTCACCGGAGACTGAGCAGTGAGAAGAGCTCGGGCGGCAGGAGACGCAGCTCGTTGTTGGAGATGTCGATGCGGGTGATGCAGTGCAGCGCGGCGCGGCCGCTGCTCAGCTGGGAGTTGACCCGCAGTGCTGCTGTCCGCACCCAGGACATGCTGCACACATTACATGAATTCAAATCAACTTCTACAATTCACTTATCAATGATAAAGCTATCTCTTTCAACTTTAGACTGAATTTAGATACAGTGCTACTAGAGATTCAAGATATTACAGTAGATACCTTGATAATTATTGTGACCTTTTATCTTAACATCCTTAACCAGTGTATATGGGCACTCATGTAACAGAACTATGATACGATGGTAGCTCAATGATAGCATGTACAAACCTCGCGTCAAAGGATATGAATTCGAATCCCCGCAATGACTTGAGCTTTTGGTAAAAGAAAACATCGTGATGAAACCATATCATGGTGGTAGGGCTTTATCTAATGCCCGCACGACTAACATCTACCCTCAAGTTCAAAACCTGCAACCGAATACCTATAGATGTTTTCTGGCAGTTGCATTTGAGAGCCAGTTCCTCCACACGTTTAGCGTGTCTACCATCTTGGGCCGTATCGTCACTTAAGATCAGGTGATATTATGACCTAACGCTAAATAAAAAAAAAAGTACCAATCCCACTTCTGAAATTGAGACGATACAAAATTCGACGTTTCTCGTCATTAAAATGAACTATGGGTAACCACTCTAACTAGTTGCTACGAAATATATAACTAATATAATCATAACTTTCTTTATACAAAACTTTGGGAACTTAAGGAGGAGTAAGAGTGAAAGTAGTAGATGGGAGCAGAGCTGGTGTGAGTTACCGAAGGCGCTCTATCTGCGCGCGCAGCTCCCTCCAGTTGATGATGACGGGCGTGGTGGGGCACACGGCACTGTACGTCAGTTCCCTCTCTCTCTCCTCTCGCCCACTAAATACCTTCTCCGAGAGAGCGCCTTTATTCAACTTGTTGTCTGGGTCCGGGTACGCCTGTTTTCATAAATAATATTATTCTTTCTCTATTACCACATAGCAGGGTAGAGAAAAAAAGATCGAGATAAACGGATTACAAAAGCTATGTTTCACATAAGTATACATAGCGCACATACTCACGGCCGCTCTCACGATCACAATTTTTTCCTTTCTACTTTTTGTCGAGCGTTAAAATCAATACTCGTTCTGGGCTCGGTAGCTCGATAGGTAGTGGGGCGGTAGGTAGTGGTGCGGCGGGCAGTGGTGCGGCGGGTAGTGGGGCGGTAGGTAGTGGTGCGGCGGGTAGTGGTGCGGCGGGTAGTGGTGCGGCGGGTAGTGGGATGATAGGCGGCGGTATACCTTGGTGGCGAGCAGCAGCTCGACGAGGTCGGCGAGGCCGTGGCGCACACACTCGCGCAGCGCGCGGCCGTGCGGGTCGGAGGCGCCGCTCGCGACCAGCAGCTGCACCGCCGCCACGTGCTGCGCGCGCGCCGCCACGCTCAGCGCCGTCCACGGGCTCTCCCCTGCGACACACACGGTCACTCACCCTATTTCACGAATAGCAACGAGTGTATGGCAGCAGCGTATACTGACTGTCGGGGTTGTAGCTCCTGTTGAGCGATGCGGGTCCGCCGGGGGACAGCGAGCGCCGCGCGGCCGCCGTCGCCGCCGGACACGCGCTGCGGGACCGCCGCGCCTCCCGCGCCTCCCGCACCCCCTCCGCGCTCGGAACCTACCAACACAGTCTTAGATGTATTTCACAGACTCCATCATAATTTTTAGATGTACAGCACAAATCCTTACTAATATTATAAATGTGAAAGTGAGTTTAAGTGTTCCTTACGCTTTTAAGCCTAAACCGCTGCATAGATTATAAAGAATTTTGGTATAAAAGTAAATGGGTACCTGAAGACGGTGATAGCTTTTTTTTTTTCAAGAAAAACATAATGGTTAAACTTTGTATGATTTTTTTTGTGTGCCATAACGATTTGATAGACAATATTAATATAAACGCGAACGAATTCGCAGGTAAAAGTTAATTATACAATAAGAGTGACATTTATTAACTAAAGTATGTATAAAAATATATTTAGTGAAATTCATTATAATGCAATACTAAACATTTTATATAGATAACTTATATATGCCCATTATCAATGACTTCCTAAGTTTATATTGTTGCTAATTATATAAAGAAGAAATAGAAGTAATAAAGAATGAATGGATACTGACGAGGTCCGGTGGCGGCAGCGAGAGCGCATCCGGGTCCGCTCCGGCTGCGAGCAGGCGCCGTAGCACGTGCACGTGACCCGCGCGCGTCGCCACGCCCACGCACGTGTCGCCCGCACAGCACAGCCCCGTGCGCACCGTCCGCACGCCCTCCCGCTGCGCCCGCTGCTGCTGCTGCTGCGCCGGCGCGCCGCGCAGCCTGCTCACTATCGCGTGCAGCCCGAGCGCGAGCCCGCCGCGCTGCGACACCGCCGCCGCCGCCGCCGCCACCTCCCCCCCGCCCGTCTCGAACTTCTCCCCGCCCGCCACCGGCTCCCCCTCGGCCGGCTCGCGCTCCCCCCCGGCCGGCACAGTGTGCTCGAGCAGAGCGCTGACCACGGGCAGGTCACCGAGCGCGCACGCCGCGTACAGCGCGGTGTGTCCGCGCGCGTCGCGAGCGTTCACATCGAAGGCGAACAGGTACTTCCATTTACCGGTCACGTCACTAACAAAGTTACGACACACTCTTACTCACTCTCTATCGCATACTCTACCTTTCTTTATACACTAAAAAACATTATTAATATAGTAAAATACTGGACTGGTTATTATCGTCATGAAGTCTATTGATTCCAAGTAAAAACAGAAGAACATTCAAACGTATCTACTTGAAACCGTATATCTGTCGCATAGTACTCACAACCAACAAACTATTTATGATTTATAATATGCTAGGAGTTATAGTGGTTACGTTTTAATGTATTTATAATACTTACATTGTCTGCACTTATTATAGAAATAAAATTAAGAGATAAAGAAAACAGCATACGAAATAAACCAGACTTACACATATGTGTTCAGCATTGCGGACGGGTAGGGGTAGTCCAGTAAGAGGGACACGATCCCAGCATGTCCTCTCATGCAGGCTGCGTGCAACGGCAACCACTTTTCCACCGTCTCTTGCTGCGAACAAAACTTTTCACTCGTTGACTATTAAAAATTATGCAACGTTTCCCTACACTAAAATCCCAATCCTACTTCTGAAGAAGCACATCATGGACGTGTTAAATTGGAGCACTGACCTGGACGCCGTGAGGGAAGTGTGCGAGCAGTAGCTTGACGATGTCGGTGCGCCCGAGGTAGCAGGCGATGTAGAGCGGGCTGTAGCTGGTGACGGGGTGAGCGCGGCCGTCCGCCCCCGCCGCCAGCAGCGCCGACACCGCGGCCGCGAGCCCCGCCTCCGCCGCCCTGCACCACATACGCACCACATACGCACATCCAGACACACGCTAACACCATCTAATTATTTCTATAGTTGGATTACCAACCATACAACGCAAAACAAACATTATAGTGTAAAAAAAATACATGGTATATACCTTAAAAGAGTGAACACAGCTTACACAAACAGCCCGTAAATTTAAATATAGTGTCAATATATAACAATATGCTTTTAAGCGAACAAAGGCACTGATATACGAAATTTTATTTTGTTAGTAAAATTTACCATAACATTTTTTACAACCAAAGGCCCGCCCTAGCGCACCCTTGTTTCGGCGCCAAAGGTAAATATCCGGCTTGTCCTCAAAGTCAACTAAATCATGTCATCTATTTTCCGTCTAGTAGAAATCCTTTTCATTTTAAACTATATCAGCCTAGATTCTAGATTCATATGATTTCTAAGAACTACATTATGAAAATACTATATCCATGTAATAATTCTGGTCTTGTACACTTTTTATCTCCAATCTATTCTTCTATAGAATGCTCTGCCACTAGATATCAGGCTGTCGAAATCGTTTCGACTTGAAAGCCAATGTACGTCAGTTACCTATTACAATAAGTCCGCAATTGTTGTAGAATGAAAATAAATAAGATATATCTCAACTCACACATATAGTAGCGTGTTCGCTCCGCCCGGGGTCAGGTTCACCACCAGCTCCGCCTCGCTTCCCAGCGAGCTCAGCTTACTCCTCAACTGCTGGCACTCGCCTCGCACCAGCAGCTCGCGCAACTGAGCGTGCTGGGAGAGACGCTCCCGCTCCTGAGCATCTGCAGACAAGCTCGTCTATACAAAACCTAACAAACACCTCCAACACTCAGTCACCGAGGTGTAGGTACCTGGTTCCCGCCAGGGGTCGGCGACGTCATCGTGGAAGTAATCGGTGACGTCATAGGCCGCGTCTGGCCCGGGGGCGCGTCTGTTCGCTTGCTTGTCAACGTGTTGCGTGCGTGACTGCAGCGCGCGGAATCTCAACATACCGGGTTCGAACTCGACACCACAATCACCTTAGTTTATATATTTTTATCTTAGATACAGTCTCTGTATATGATCGATAGGTTTAACCGTTGCTCCGTAATATAATAATATATATGATATACAAGAAATAAATTGATGCGCTATTAGATAAAGTTTTGTATTCATGCTTGATAGTAAGTCAATGGTCGGGAACTAATACTAACTCCCTTATTATTGTTGTTTCGAACCTATAAATAATATCTAAATAAATAAATACTCTATACCATTTATTGAAGACCTCCTAGATCAAAATTTCTCATCATACAAACCCACAAATAAATGTAAGTATATTTTATACCACAAGTCTTTAATAAATCTAGAAAGTCTAAATCCATCCATCCATCCATCCATTCAACCGAAAAACGTCCACTGCTGGACATAGGTCTCCCCCAAAGTTCTCCACGGCGACAGGTCTTGCGCCACCCGCCTCGAGCGAATTCCCGCGACCTTCATGAGGTCGTCAGTCCACCTTGTTCGGGGCCTACTCATGCTACGTCTTCCGGTGCGTGGTAGCCATTCGAGAACCCGTTGGCCCTATCGGGCATCGGTTCTGCGAGCGATGTGCTCAGCCCACTGTCACTTAAGTTTAGCAATTTTTCGGGCAATGTCGATTACTTTCGTTCTTCTGCGGATCTCCTCATTCCTGATTCGATCACGCAGTGAAACTCCAAGCATAACCCTCTCCATTGCCCTTTGAGCAACTTTGAGCTTTTGTATTAGGCCCATTGTGAGCGACCACGTCTCAGTGCCGTATGTCATCACTGGCGATACACACTGGTCGAAGACTTTCGTCTTGAGACACTGCGGAAAGTCTAAATATATCATCAATATTGATATTATAGAGCAGAAAACTTTGTTTATTTGAACGCGCTGATCTTACAAACTACCAGTCAGATAAAAAAATATATCTTTGTAAGCAAAGAACATTAAAGAAAGCTTTAAGCTTTTAACATCGCGCCACCAGAAATAGAAGCAAAGCTGTAATGAAGAAAGTTAGAAAAATGGTCAATAATTAATAAACAAAATTTAGTTCCATATATCATATGGAACTATTACACTTTTTCACTTATTTGTATAATTGCCTTGTGGCTGAGGTTTGGGCAATTAAAGCTTGTCTAATATTATCTGCGTTTCGAACTATTTCTTCGTCCAGTCCATATGGTAACTAATGCAATACAAAGTGATAGAATCAAAGATTAACCTGAATTTACTTTAGCGACGATAAATTTGTCACAGAACCGTTTTGTATGTATTTGCTAAGCCGATAACCGGATTAGACCGGGCCGGTATACGTGTTGCTTCGATTCCTCACAATATCCACCCCCACCCACCGTCTCTTACCGTCGCCCCCCGATTACCATCGCGCACTCTGTACATTTTAATTTATGATATGAACACGATGAAAAATTAATCCGGCGGATGAGACCATCTGTTGGCGTGGCGACGCGTCGCCACACTATGTGAGAGCATATGGTCAGAAACAACATCCAATGAAACTATTATAGAAGTGACTAATTAGAAAAATCGATTTCTCTTCATTTAATTAATGTATTAAATTAATGTAAATGGTTATTAAATAAATAATCATCTATACCTTTAAAAACACGACAGTACTTTAAAATTTTTTAATTATGCCATATCTATTTCCTTACAAAAACTACGCCTTTAATTTCATAATTGGTATTAACAAATTTTCATGTTTCACATCTGCCAGACGTCCCGCGACGTCTCATTTTTTTATTATTTGTTATATGTGCTACAATCCGTCGCCATTGTGGAATAAGAAATTGTATATTGTTCGGAATGTATAATTTGGCATGCACGATATTCGACCTGTGTCACAACCTACTTTAATTTGCTAAGATTTAACTATGTCTCGGGGCTTTTCCGTTTGAGTGTACGAGCTCTTAGATTTTGTTTCACTAAGTCTCAAACAGCTTAGCAAGAAAATTAATAAAGAAAATCTAAAAATGTATAGTTCCATTTTAATTACGTCAGTTGTTCCCAACCTGTGGTCGTCGGACCACCCGAAGTGCACTGCGAAACCATCCGAAAAATATTAAACAAGTGACAACGAGTTTAATCGAATGTATTAATATGCGTGTTTTATTAATAGACAGGACAGCCGTATATTCAATACCATACATTAGCTGTATCCCTCCAAACAGGTAGTGGTTCATGATTACTAAAAAACATTACAAATGGTCACTCATCTCTACAATAATAAGAACCACTGGAATTAAATAGGAATTTGCAAAGAACTTCCGAGGACTTTTTCAACTTATAATTTCACTGGTGGGTACGTACATAACTAAGCATCTATTTTTTTTTGTTTATAGTTAAAGTTTAACGTTATGTCCATAATCTCACCTGATCTTAAGTGACAATACGGCCCAAGTTGATAGACACGCTAAACCTGTGGAGGAACTGGTTCTCAAGTGCAATTGCTGGAACACACCTATTCATATTTGGCGGCAGATTTTAAACTTGAGAGTGGTTTCGAAATAAAACTACTTTAAACGAATTTTATCGCGATTATTAGGTTTAGGTTGGTCGCTAGCCAAGCGGGATTTAGAAAAAACCCTACCACCATGCTATGCTGTCCTCACGATGTTTTCCTTCACCGAAAGCTCAAGCTCATTATAGGTGGATTTGAACTCGCGTTCCTTGACGCGGAGTCCGTACGCACTACCACTGAGCTATCATCGCTTCAAAACATTGAACAATTTACAAAACAATTAGACCAAAAGCTGCCTATAAAACAAGTAACCCAATCGTCTTAGATCCCATACAGGTAATTTCTAAATACCCTAGGTACTACCGTGAATTCCTTCATATGGAACTAAAATGTTTGTTTATGTTTGCCCGCAAACAGTGCCCTATGTCCTTATCTGTAGCCCTGATAGTGTGTATGGTAAATATGATATTCGATTGAGTAGGTAAGGTGTGAAATCTAAGTTCTAACTTCACGCCGTATACTAAACCAGGCAGGCAGAGTGTACACAATATTATTGTATACACCGAACGGAGAAGTATGATATTCCTATAGAACTAATGAACAAGTAACATATATGTCTAAACTACAGGCGTACAGACAGTCTACAGCACGTATGCAGTAAGACTAGTTAATGTAACATAATATAAGTGTTTACTTTATCTTCCTATTAGCTGTGCTCCCGACTTCGGTCACGTGAAACTAAAAATTATTTAATAAATTTTGCCCGTTTTTGTAACTTTTTTCAATACAACTTCGCTCCTATGGACTGTAGCCTGACGTTAAAGAGTCTTAATCAAATACAAACGATAAATTACAATCCGACTGGTAGATCCTAACATTAGCACGTTCCAACAAACAAACTTTTTACTATATTAATTTAGTTAATACCAAAAAGCGACAAAAATCCACAAGAGCCGCTATGGAGGGTTTATATTTAAAAAAACATATCTCTATCACCTCATGCTCTGTAGCTACTGTATAGTGCATTGATCTTTTATTCATAATATGTCTAGTAATAAACTCTAATAATCCTGAATCGAATAATGAAACAATCACGTAATTACTGGGATATACCACCACAACCTTACATTTAGTTCCACCACGAGGGTTTCTCTTACATTCACGAAGGCACACGCGAGAAGAAAACCCGTACAAGAATTTAGCCATGTTAAACACACTACCAGCAAAAAGTGTTTAACAAGCACAAAACATTACATAATATGGAGTTTAAAAGCTGTAAGGAACTTCTTAGAATAAATGACATTGACAAGTACACCGATCATGCTTTTTAAAATATTACAAAAAAAATACTAATCATTCCTATCTAAACCGGTTACGAGTTCATATTCTACCTAAACACATTTATTAAGAAGACTAATTGAATAATCATTCCTAACCGCAAGAACGCACACTGAAAATCATTAAAAACCACAAACTTTATCCCATAATTGTGACGCTAGCGAATTCAACAAAACCAACAAATAGAAGAGCGAATAAACAACAGAAAAATTTACGTTATTGCTAGATAAAAAACAGTATATAATTATATATACAAAGTGTTAATTAGAACAGCGTCGTTAAGTTCATTCACAAACGGTCTAAGTGAGCCCCTGTGACGCCCACAGCCAAGACAAGGCACGTGCAAACCCACTCTCCCTGTCGACACCGCAAACGACTATAGACACGAGTACGCGACACTAACAATAAATATGAAAACAAACCGCGAACAAATTACAGCACAACTGCCTTGTCGGTGCTCACGACAACACTGACGTTTTCCTTTCGTCAATCGTTATAGTTAAAAGCAATGTTGCCAGTAAATAAAACAAATCTCGTCGGTTTAATTTAAAAGTAGTCCGCTAAGCGGTTGGGTCGAAACATAGTAAAATTGGTCCCATTTACCTAGTGGGACCCTCAAAAGTATTAATGATGTAGAATCTCACATACTTCTCTAAAGCTGTCAAGGCTTTTTGAGATAGCATCCGAGGAAATTCCTTTAAACACGATTTACGCAAAAAGGAAATCATACGTCGGAGTTTAAAGACAATACTGCTGGGTAAGACTAGAACTGAGGATGCAGAAGACGCTTCACAGGTTTCCGAATAGAAGAAAATATACAAAGGAAAGTATTGAAAATAATCTTACACGGATTTGCTGCAACGACACTATATAAGACAATAAGCATATTGTTTAACTTACGACACTGAGGACTTACGAAGACTTGAATATAAAAAGACATAGAGTGGGGATGACTGAGAATTACTCTGTCCTTTTCAAGCTAAGTTCGGTAAAGCTGTGAAAACATCAGGTTAACAGCATTTGTCCTTCCAAAAAAAAACTTTTTAAGTATAATTGGGAACACCACACAAAACATAATCGAAGACATAGATGGGTGAAGGAGGTTATGTGGCATCTTCCTCTGCTTACTTTAAATGAATCTGTTACGTGCATACAAACCATTTAAAAGGTTTGTTGTTTCATTTAAATTTAAAATATTATTTAATTCCTTACATCTTATTTCCTTATTTAATCATAATTAGACTCCAGGGAGGGTCCGAAACCGCATATTTTAAGGGTTTGAATAGAAAATTGAAAAAAAAATCCTAATTAGTCGGAATTTCTTAAACTGGCAACTTTCACACTCACCCGGAATGAATTAAGATGAGGTTGTGAGTGCGAGCGATACGCGCGATAATGGATTTCTCTATATGTATATCATCAAGCCTAAATAGAAAATATATTATTCCAATATAATATTCCATTCTGGTGTCCCACGAAATCTCTCATTTTTTTTTTAACTTGAAGTGAACTTACATCTACACATGTGGACATGCTAACTTGAACTCGATTTTCTGAACAAAGGACGTTGTTTAAGATTTGTTGATGCATCGAACACGGATCAAATAACTCCGAAATGCAAGCAAGAAAATAAAAACAATAATATCTTCGCAAATCGCTGCGTTAAATGTTTTACAATAAAAACGCTATAAGACGGACGGTGGAGCACCACGTGTACGCGACTAATGATAACATATACTTATAGGTTGTCTGTAGTCGAGGAGCGAGACATGTTTTCACGCAAGACTTAAGCTGTAGTTATATCGAAAGTACCCATACGTGCAGTGCCACGTTGCGTGTCGGTGTAATCGGTATTCGGGTCATTTTTTTTCGGTTTGATTAACGCTGTTTACCTGAAGAGCCTTTAGCTTCATAGGTTTTTGCGGTGAGCACAACGGGCACTCTGCCGTCTCTACTGATAAAAAAACTATAATGAAATTTATTTATGTGTACGGAGTGGACGTAAGTTCAAATCCTTCAATAAGCGTGAGTTTTCAGTGAAAAAACATCGCGCTAAAACCATATAGTAGTGGGGCATTTTCTAACACTCACCTGGTAGCTAGTACCACCGTCAAATTAAATATTTGCCGCTAAATACCTATAGATGTTGATTTCTTATATTTACACGAATATTATTCATTGAAATAAAACTAATTTAAACGGATTTTATCGCGGTTATTTATTGATTTTGATCCCGACGTTTCGAAAGCTTTTCAGCCTTCGTGGTCACGGGGCGGACTACCCGGGATAAAATCCGTTTAAATTAGTTTTATTTCAACCTATAGATGTGTTCCGGCAGTTGCACTTGAGAGCCAGCTAGTCCCTCCACTAAACTTAGCATGCCCACTATCTTAGGGTACATCGTCACTCAATTTTATTAATAAAATATAATTTTATTAACACAAAAATCCAAAAATATATTTTGGAATATTTGACTGCCTGTATGTTGCCTCATATGTTACTTTAAAATTACTACATAGATTTTGATAGAATTCAACGTGCGGATAATTGGATAAATGAGAGAATGTTATGCATAAATATATAGAATTGTATAATCTAAACGCGATTTTTAAGACACGCCATCGTCAGTCCCTTAAACCAAATTTCGTAATAATTCACACATTTATTTGTATCACAATATTATTCATAGATACACAAATAGCCCGTTGTAGAGGAACGACATAATCTATAATTAAAGTAACACGAAACCAGTTTATGGAATCTAATAAAACCAGATCTTGTATTTGTTTTCGCATAATTTATTCATTCTCACATAGCAGTTAATAGTGAGAATTTCCGTAGCCCTCTCTGTAGTCAGCGAAATATGATATTTTTTAAAGATATTGAAAAAAAATGTTTCTTTAAAAGTAAGTACCTAGGACTGAAAGAGGGGATACATTTTGAAGAGATGATAGCTTAGTTGCTAGTATGTACGGACGCCACATCAATAGACGTAAGTTCATATCTTTATAATAAGCTTAAGCTTTCAATGAAAGAAAACATCATGATGAACCCATAGCATGGTGTTAGGGCTTTTTATGATGCGCACCAGGTTAGCTAACACCCTCAAGTTGAAAATTTGCCGTTAAGTATTGATACGCGTGTCCTGGCAGTTGCACATGCGAACCAGTCCCTCCACTAGACTTAGTGTATTCACCATCTTGGGCCATATCGTTACTTAATATCGGGTGAGATAGTGGTCAAAACGCTAAACTCTTAATGTTATGGATCAATATGAAGAATTATATTTCTAATTCTATTTCTATTGGATTATTCTAATGGGTTGTTTTGCTAAAATTTTCAGAATTAGATAAATGACACCATAATATAAAATATACCATATAAAATACCAATACCATATAAAAAATAAACTGTATTATTTTTTTATATTAGTGAGCGATTCTCGAAAGAGAAGAACTATGTTTCCAGGGGTAGCTAATAATATAGATATTGTAAACAGATGGAAGCCTAGCTCCTGCATTATGTAGTTAGAAACTATCGTGCGAGATAGCTAAATGTGACACTTCATTTGCGAAGATGGTATATCAACACGGTATTAATCCTTATGTAAATGAATTTAATATCATTCCGAAAATTGAATTTATATCAACTTTTCAGTTTACAGTATTCAATTAAAATAAATAACTTAGGAAATATAACATATTCAAAATAGACGACGCACCAAAAAATATATGGCTTTTATATCGTGATGACTGCCCCTGTAGGCAGTTACGTTAATTACCAGTGAAAATAACAATAAAGAACAAATATAAAGTGTTAGCTTGGTTTTTGATCGTCACTTTATAATGTTAGCTTTATCGTTGATCGTCTGTTTAGATTAAATATAAAATAAAAGGGTTTAAATATTCACACGTTTGATTAAAAATGACTTTATCAATTAAAATTGATATTTACATGTTTGGTTAAAAATAACTTATAAATTCAAATTGAAATGACGAGATTTAAAAAATCTATTTCAAGTATTAGCTTTATTGTTGATCATATCTTTATATTAATTATCATTTTACAGGGGTTTAAATATTTATACGTTTGATTAAAAATTACTTTTTGGATTGAAATTGATATTTACATGTTTGGATAAAAATAACTTTATAAATTCAAATTGTAATAACAAGATTTTATAAAACTTGTTTGAATAGTCTATTTCTAGTAGTTCGCTTTTAGTGCTTTTAGTTTCCGGTTGTGGCAATATAAATACGTCTTATAATACTGAGGCAGAGATAGTGGAGCTCCAGAACGAATCAGTGGACTGAAGTATTAGTGATATGAAGAACCGAACAGTACGTGCAGCATATTAAACAAGACGGTTAAGATATAAGGATTTTTACAAAAGTAACACCCAGAAAGAATAAAAATTGTGGATTAGAAAAATAATTGTCAATAGGGTTCGAACCTGCTACTTTTCATAGCTGCACCAGCAGCGATCCGATTGCTTAAGCCCCTAAACCAAACGTACAATCACATTGATATTATAGCAGAAAGCTACATTAACTATTTTTACGATTTTCAATATTTTCCTATTAACAACACTATTTTACCAATTATGATTTAAAATTATGTTTTATCGATATGGTATTAATATTTTCTAAATGAACTTAACCATCTTGAGCATTTAATTTAAACCAAAATTTAATTTTCTACCATTCAATTCACAGTATTCGCTATTTATAGCAGTTGTTGAACGCACAATAATGAATTGAATATTATAAACGCGAAAATTTGTAAGTATGAATGTATAGATGTATGGACGTATGGATGTATGAATGTTTGTTACTCTTTTACGCAAAAACTACAGAATGAATTTTATTAAAGCTTTACAATAATATGGCTTATGCATCAGAATAACTCATAGGCTTTAGTTTTTTAGTTTATAAAGATAGTTAATAGTCCAAAATATGACAATAAGTGTCAAGTAAGTGGGAATAAATTCTGCAACCTCCGAGCTATTCTAGCGAGCACTATAAACACCGTTAGAGCTACACGTACACAATGTGTAATGGAAATATTTATCTTAAATATTCCTATAAAAAAGCACACGACAGCATACATCTATCTTTTATGTGTAAAGTATTATTGCCAAAATAGTGAGCGGCCCGCGTATAAATGAATACGGGCCACAATTCAGTTTTAATATTCTTATGATATAACTTATTTAAAAAAGCGGGTACCGGAAACAGAATTATATGAAAAAAAAAAACATTATAACTTAATTATATTAAGATGCCTCCATCGCCTTTAATATCATATTATATGAACGCATAGGTTAGGAAGTATTGGCAAAACAAAAACACTCGACTCGGGTTATGATTTAGGATTGTCAAACAAATTGATGATGTTAAATCTAACGATCAAGTAATATTGATTTAAGATGGGGGATTTGGCTTTTCGATGTAGTAATTCGACGCAGATCAAGACGCGGGCACCAGACAGTATATTTGTTAACTGCTTAACTTGCAAAATTTTGCATACACATTACCAATGATACAAAAATGGTGAACCGGTCATTTTTTATTAAAAAATACTTTAACAATTTTAAGTTTCACGCGAACAAAGTCGCGAGCGCAGTTCGTTTAATATAAAGCATTAATTGTTACAGTCATACTGGACTTCGCGTAGACCTGAAAATTATTAACTTTTTTCAATACAGCTTTGCTCCTATTGATGATAGCGTGATGTTAAATGTCCTAAAGCTTTCGTCGATGATTTCCCTATCAAATAAAAAAAAACTTTTTGAAATTCGACTAGTACTTCCTAAGATTAGTGCGATCGAACAAATAAACAAAGTTTTCCGTTGGGTAAAACAGATATAGATAATTCTAAAATAACAAATCTAATTGTGATTCGCGTGAGTCGACAATGTCAGCAGTCTCGTAAACTCAATTTCCCAATTACTTGTATAATAATATTCATGCGAGCACAAATAGCCCGTAGTGGAGAAACGACATAATCTATAGATGAGGTAACACAGAACCAGTTTATGGAGTCTAATAAAACTAGATTATTAGTTTTAATGTATTTGCATAATGTATTCTTTCTCACATAGTAGTTACTAGCGAGAGCTTCCGCAGCCCTCTCTGTGATATGATATGATGTAACGATATTTGGTTAAAAGTAAGTATCCACAATAGAATGGTGAATGCGACGTCTCGTTTTTTTGTTAAATATTTTTGTTTTTCATTGTTATTATTACAATGTTTTTATTAACTTGTGTTCCTGTACGTCTGTGCGGGTGGAATTTTGTAATTGATTTTAAACTAACTCCCGGATGAAGTTAGAACCATAGCTCAGTAGTTGATAACAATGCATGTAAATGTGAAAAAAGTGTGTTTTTAGATAAAAAAATCTATATTTTATTTATAATTAACTTCTCAGTTAACTATATACTTGATTATAAGTCAAATCTAACTGACACGTGAACAGAATATATCAAAGTTTCAATCCCATAACCCTAAAAAGCAAAATATAATGATAAAATATAAAAAAAATAATGTACAATGTTTGTATAACGGACTAAAAAGTAAAAATAATAGATTTGAAACGAAATGGCACATTAGTGGCACTTGCAATACATAACTATAAACATGCGCTCATGGTTTTCGATTCCAATCTATTATTATCTACTTTTCAGTCCGTTAAAAAAACTTTGAACGTAAAAAAAATATTAATATTCAAATTTTGAAGTTAGTAGTGCGTGCGGAAGCCGCGAGAATGGATGTGAGTCAATCTCTCGGCAATGAGTCTCAGCTTTGGAAAGGAAAACATCGTGATGAAACCACAGCATGGTGGTAGAGCTTTAACTAATGTCAGTCTGGCTAGATGCCATCCTCAAATTGAGAATTTGCTATCAAATAATATAGATGTGTTCCGGCAGTTGCACTTGAGAGCCAGTGCCTCGGCTGTGGTATATATCTTGTTAAACTGCAGATCTTTCCAACATTGTATGAGAGTGAGAGAGAGGGAGACGAACTTCTTAGCTATCCATGGATTTTTTTTTCAAACTGGCATTCGTTTTTAGCCTTAAGGGCTTTGACAGCTTCACTGAGCTTTGGGGCGAGTGCTGAGGGCACTCAGCTCCAGGGCAGCGAGCGCAAGGGTGCCAGGATGCCCGAAACTTGGCTTGGGCTGCTGCCGGGAACTGAATAAGGATTCGCGATCCTAACTAAAAACAGGTACTAAGTTATTAATTTAGTAATCCTAGCACGACCTTATCGGGCAAGCCGCCCAAGGGTCGCGGGGGTGGGTGCCGGGCCCATCGTGTGAGAGAGCAGAGAGGGAAACTATAGAAAAACGAAAGATTTATAAGCATAAATAATATTCGGATTATAGTATTTTTAAATATATAATTTGTAATATTAAATTATTTAAAAGTGTCAATAATTGTACACACACTCATATGAGAGGAACGACATAACACGTAAGGCGCAGGCTCTGCTTAATTTAGAAGCCGTAATATAATAGAAAACATAAATAAATTAATATAAAAAATAATAGTCACTAGTTATTTAAAAAAAAAACCTTTATTTTATTTATTTTTTTTATCTGCGGTTCAGTTACATTAGTTAACCTTAAAAATGTTTCCGCATTAATCTTCAAATTACCAGTCGGATTTGAAATATTCATTTTATTTTCGATAGAGAAATCATTAAGGAAGGCCTTAGCCCGCTTAACGTCAGGGCACAAATAACAGGAGTAAAGCGGAATTGAAAAAAGGTACAAAAATGGGCAAAAATTATCAAGTAATTTATAGTTTCACGCGAAGTCCTGGATATAGACAGTCTTTACAGATAATAAATCTGTAGAAAAGTCGTTTTTGCAAGTTGAACATATCTCCAAAGAAATAGCGAAGGTGGTAAAGACAACCAGCAGAACCCATTTTTAGAAATTTTGTTTGTTTGTCTGTGCACGCAACATGTAAAATGCAGATAACTTTTATACGTACAAATTATACGCAACTTAAAATTATAATTCTTTTTTTTATCGCATTCGATTTACTATTTCAAGAGATATTAGATAGTATAAATTTAAAGTGTTCTCAAGCAATTCAGTTATTTGCAACGTCAAAATAGAACTAATGTTGACAGTTGAACAGCATATCCGATAGATGGCGTTGTTCGTATGACGTCATCACTAAACACGGATGCGGACTGTACTCTTATCTAAGCGACGCGTTTTAGTTTTCGACAACCACGCGAACGTAATCACGGACAAAGCTAGTACTAAATATAACGTCTCCAGCGAGTAAGTTAGTCGGTGAAGTTGTTATAGTTGAGAGCGTCCTGACCTCTGGCCTCGCGCAGCGCCTGCGCGGCGTGCCGGTGGCTGTTCCGGTCGGCGAGCGCGAGGGCGGAGCGCCCCGCCGCGTCCCCCACCTCCAGCTTGGCGCCGGCCGCCAGCAGCGTCTTCACGTTCTCCACGTGTCCGCGCTCCGCCGCTATGTGCAGTGCAGTCTGTTTTCCAAATATACTATGCACTATTCTAACGAGTGAAATCTATGTCCACGAATCAAAAATACGTTCAGGAAACTTAAAAATCTGCCACACCATCACTTAACGTGAGCGTCATAATGGTGGAAGTAAAAATAACTCAGTGGTAGAGTGTACAGGCACCGCGTTAATCGACGTACGTTTGAATTCCTACAATAAGTCATAGTGCCTGGTGATGGAACATATCATGATACAACCATTACTAGCGTGGTGTTTACAATCGCATAAACGCATTACCCGGACTCAAGCCAAAGTGAAAGGGGCGTGTGGTGAATCTTCCAGAAATTCCACTATAACACACCAGGGCAACACTTCAACTCCCGTGATGCCAGAAACTAAAGACAGCGCCCGCAGTTCTTCTAATCATCATCAAGTAGAGAATCTGTTGCCAAATACCTATAGGTATGTTCCAGCAGTCGCACTGAAACCCTAGACCTTCTACTAGGGCTTCCTATGTCCATCATCTTACATTACATCGTCATTTAACATCAGATGAGAATGTGGTTAAACGTTAAAACCGATAATTAAGAATTGAGAAATAAAATAATGGATCAAAGAATTTTCCATAGAATCGTGGCTTCACCTGCAAGTGACGAAATCAGGATTTTATGCCATTAGTTCTAGGTAACTTTTGTAAATATGGTAAAGTCAGGGTTCCGTGGATCAGATATGTCCTTTATGGACCTAAGTCCTTAAAATAAAACTAATTTAAACGGATTTTAAGTTACGGAAGTTCAGTAACATGAACTTTTCTGGACAACCTACACCTCAGTCCGCCCCGTGACCACGAAGGCTAAAAAGCTTTCGAAACGTCGGGATCAAAATCAATAAATAACCGCGATAAAACCCGTATAAATTAGTTTTATTTGAATGAATAATATTCGCGTAAACCTAAGAAATCACTAAGTCCTTAAATAAAAGAATGTATACAGGATGGCGGAGGCTCTGGGCGTTCATACCTTCCCCCCGGCGGATGCGGCGGAGCGCGCGTCGAGGTCGGCGCCGGCGGCGCACAGCGCGACCAGGCAGCGGCTGCGCTCCGCCAGCGCGGCGGCGTGCAGCGCACTCCTCGAGCTCGAGTCCCGGGCGTCCACCTCAGCACCGTTACTCAGCAGCTCCTCCAGGAGCTCCACATTGTCCCACAGAGCAGCCTGCAGGACAAGCGCTGACTCACATACTACTACCAAGACACTGCTCATACTGTATCATGTGAATTTTAATTTACATTGGTAAGCTTAATGTCAGATGGTATTTTCTTCGAGCTAACCAGCAGTATTGTTACCAAAAAATATTTTGTCTGTAAAGTCGGTTTACTGACGATAGTTGAACGTGACAACTAGCAGCTGCCCACGCAGACGCATCGCTCACTCAAGTAGGAGAGAGACGGATGTCGAACGCTGCCGAACGCAAAGGCCGATTGTGCTTCTTTGTCGCTCGTTCCACGCTCTCGCTTGCACTTCAAGCCTTACATGGAACGCCTCAGAGCGAGGTAACGCCGCACGAGTCATGTTTTTTCGTGCGTGCAGCCGGCTCTATCGAATTATAAGACGTTGTCACGTCAAAAAATATAAGTTACTTTAGGTGGTAAATATAAAAGAAATGAAAGAAAAATTATCTATCATTTACTATTTATTATAATATACTACTCGGATTATCAGTGAGAAGTTTATTGTTTACATACAATCCACTATTCGAGCAGCCATTAATTACTCGAAGTGTAAAATAGAACAAACAAACAATATTTATATAGAGGAAATATAGGTTGAGTATGATTTGAACCAATCTTGCCATATCCCAATGTATGCCATATCAAAACAACCAAAAAACCTCAGATTACAGATTTAGATTTCAGATTATGTACAGCATTAGATCAGTTACATTCTTATTGTATAAATGTATATTGTGATTCACTCAAATTAATTATTTAGTGGTTATCCTTACTAATGTTATAAGTCCGCAAGTGAGTTTATTTGTTTGTTATACTGATTTGATAAACCCGCTGAATGGATTTTGATGAATTTTGACATAGATATGGGATAGATATAGACATAGATGGGAACCTAAAGACGATCATAGGCTACTGTTTCTCGCGGAAATATTTTTGGAAGTGGAATAAAGAGGGGAATAAACTTATTTTGAAACTTTTTTTTGTGTCATCTGATTTGCCTGCCAAAGTCAATGTTAATGTGAGCAAAGCCAAATTTAAAATCTACTACTGTTAGCGACGCATGAAAGCTACGACAAGTTAATACAAAAATAGAAATGGCGTTCGGAATAAAAGTTCCGCACAGGTGGCGCTGATGGTAAATAGGACGCACGCGTTACCGTAGGGAGAGCCCCTGAGACGCGAGACGATTTCTCGTTCGAGTATTAACTTGTACCGGACGAATATACAGTGTTTTTGTGTTAACATAAGTATCGAGATTAGAACTACGTTATATAAATATAAATATCGAGAATATAAGTATTAAGAATATGAGTATGGAGATTGAGCATTGAGAATTATTATTAAGCTTATAGATATTGAGATAGGAGTATTGAGAATTAATAATATTGAGATTATTGAGATTATTAATATTATGAATATTGAGACATATTAATAAAGGAGAAAATAATGTTATTTTAAAGTTATAAAGCGTACATTGTAATCGACGTCTATCGTTGGGGACGCACACATTCATTTGCCTAGGATTCGTGGGAGTTCAGGTAATGATTGTGCCGAGTAGGTTTTTTGCGTCTCCTTCGCGTATTTTATGTATATTTGTATTGAAATTGATGTTTGCATGTTTAGTTTATAGATATGTTTAAGATTATCGTGCATGTTAGTTTTAAAATAGATAATTTACCGAGCAATACTTACCTAAATATTAGATCGGAAAATATGTATAGAGAATTGAGGGATTTCACACGACAAGTGTGAAATCTAACAATAGAGACATCGCGTTGCTTGTATTTTGATATAGAAACCCGAAATATGGGAATATGTAAATTTATAGAGTAAGAATGTTATAGAGAAAAGTTGAAATAGAGAAAGTTTAGCGTAAGTATTGCTCGATCTCGAGTATTATGAGTGTATCCTAGGATAAGTGATATTTATAAGATAGGGTATAACCTAGGGTATAAGATTGTATATAGATATTAAGGAAATTATATAAAATAAAATAAATATAGCGCAGAAACCGAGCCAACGGTAGTGAAAATAGAGATTAGAAAGCGTCGCGATCGAGTGGCTCTCTGTAAAGTCACGCATCGGCATGGGTAACCTCCGAAGGGGCGTTACCTAATCATGAGTTCGGTTCGATCAGCCACAGCGAACGGACGTGTCCGTGAGCTCTGCCGATTGTTCTAAACGATTCGACCGCTGCGCCTTACCGCGCCGCTATTGTTCTCGCACCTGCGACGACGCATCTGCAACAAACCGGCTATTGTTGCTTGTTCGCGATACAGTGTCTTTGTTCTCTAACCATATTGTTTGGTTATCGTGGTAATTAAATTGAGAGATATCTCTCAGTGTTTTTGTGCCGTGATTCCAAATATTGCTTCGTTATTGTGATTAAGCGCAGTGAAATTAGTGTCACCGCCTGTAAGTACGCCGGTCACCGGCTTCCAGATAAGGTAAAATTTAATTAATCCTTTTTACGGGCCAAGGCCCAGTTCCTTTGTTACTTATTGTTCTCTATTCATTGCTATTTCGATCATGCATGAATAAACTAAAGTAGACTCATGACATATTATAAAACTCAGGATAGTTGTTAACTTTCTGCTAGCCGCGCCCCCCTGCCCCTCAGGCAGGGAGGTTTCCTACAAAGAGCTCCCTAGCTTTTTCCTTTAAATTCTCGCATCAACCCGCTATCATGGCGGGCCGCTCTAGTTCACTAGAAAGAAGGCTCCGGGAGTTCATAGCGAAAGAACAACCGGAACTTTTACGAAAATATCTCGCGACCCTGCCCGCGCCCGCGCAGCGGGTCCGCGCCCCACCCACCGGCGCCTACGCGCCGGCGCGCCGTCCACCGTCCCCACCTGCTCCCACGACCCTACCCATCCGTACCCCCGCCACCAAGGCGACCGCCCCGGCGCGTCGTCCGGCGTCGCCTCCGCTACCGCCGCGCCGCCCGACTTCACCGCCGCTGCCGCCGCGATCGCGTTCTCGCTCCCGCTCACCGGTCATCCGGCACGCGATAGCGCCCGCTCCCCTCGCCGGCACCTCGTCGCGGCCTCCGTCGCCCTCAGCGACCACCGCCACAACATCTAAGCCTCGCCGTTCGAGGAAAAAATATCGTATGCGCCTCGACCGATACCTACGGCGAATTCCTTCTCGCCGCTTTCGCCGGACCCGACTCCAGATGACGATACTAAAATGGACTCGGATATAACTAATCCCGAAACGGAATTCATAACCGTTTCAAGGGCCAAGCCCAAACAAAAACGGGTGCTATCACCCGAGACCACAGCCCCGGCCGCCGCAAAAACCATGCGAGCCGGAAACAACCGCGTCCCTAGATCGCGCGTTCCTCATTCTGCGCAAGCAGCAGCAGAGCCCACCGAAAGGGCGGTGCGCCCACCGCCCCCAGTCACAATAGCAGACAAGTCAGCGTGGCTTAATATTTCCACGCGACTTAATTCCTTAAAGATAAATTACACACACGCCCGGAGCACCCCATCCGGCATACAAATTAAAGTCCCCACAATCGCGGACTATAAAAATCTAACGTCATACCTCCGCGAAGGTAAAATCAATTTTTTTACATATACACCCGAAGAAGAGCGCCTTCTGCGCGTAGTAATCAGGCGCGTTCCGAAGGAGCTCCCAACGGAAAATATATTAGCCTCCCTTAAGGAGCAGAATCTACCAGTCCACGAGGTACACCGCATGTACCACGCAATCACCAAGGACATTTATGATCTCGTCCTTGTCACCCTGGACCGTTCCAAGGAGGGCAAGGAGATTTTTAATATCCAATCTGTGTGCGGGCTCTCTGGCATTTCAGTAGAGATACCCCACAAAAAGCATGCTCCTACGCAGTGTCATAACTGCCAGTCGTACGGACACTCGGCCAGGAATTGCTACATGAAGCCGAGATGCGTCAAGTGCCTGGGAGATCACTCCACTAAGGAGTGTCTTCGCATGCCGGAGACCATCGAACCACCCAGCTGCGTCCTGTGCGGTAAGGCCGGACAGCCCGCGAACTATCGCGGGTGTGAACGCGCCCCACGGACAAGGCGCACGCGCACACATGTCCCGCGCCACGCGCCTTCAGCGCGTGTCGTGGTACCAGGCCCCGCCCCACCGCCACTTACGTTGGACCAGGCTTTCCCGAGCCTGCCAGTATCCACGCGCGTCGCTCCCGCGCAGCCAACCACTAAAGCCCCACCCACGGCATGGGCCCCCAAGCCCAAGCCACAAGCCCCGAAGGCGCCTTCAACCTCAAACGAATTTCAAGGCCTGACCTGGATAGCAGGCCTTCTACAAAGTTTCGACGTCGATGACATCATCGCCTTCGATCTTATGATCAGCTCTGCCGACGGAATCGACCGCCTAAAAGCCGTAGCCGCCTACCCGGACCTAGCTCGCGCCGTGCAAAAGCTCGTCCGAGCTTCTCCGTAATCTGCATCCGCCGTCTCTTCAAACTGTTCGTGTCCGCGCACACGCCAGCGTAACCGCAGGTCTCGCCGCCGAGACCTAACGGTTATTTTCACTCCCGCACACTCGCCGCGGTCTCTTCCTGCAGACGCTCGAGCCTAGGTCCGATCCTCCGGAAAGGAGCCCTCGAGCGACTCTGCTCGCGCGATACAGTGACACTCTACAACACTGAGAATACAATATCACACTGCATACCATCCGTGCACACCCACACGCTAAGTACACGGGTCTGTAAAGGACCAAAAACCTGTGGCCCTGCCAGTTGTTTGCCTTTTTAATTTTTAATAATGGTTCCTCTGTTACAGTCAGATTCATACAGTTCATGGGCGTTTTAATGCGAAGACTACGTCCATCCAACACCGATAAACTCAATCCAAAACAGTACAGTACAATCCACTCCACCGACTTCCTTGCCTCTCTTAACAATTAGTATTTTTAACACCTAACAAATTAGTATTTTATCTGAAGGCCTACTCCAGTAGGCCAGCTCCTATTATTTTATAATATTTTTTCTCTTCCGGCAGCAGTCCATGCCAAGGGCCAGCCACAACGGCACCCTTGTGCCCGCTGCCTCGGGGCTGAGTGCCCTCAGCATTCGCCCCAAAAAGTCCTGCCAAGCTGTAAAAGCCCCTCCGGCTAACAGCGTATGTCCATTCGAAAAAAAAAAAAAAAAAAAATTACCTAATCATGTTCCACGATTGAGTCACCGATCGCCCATTGGCTACAAGTAAGAAGAGCAACTACCTGAGAAGAATATCGACCGTTGGCTCGGGTTCACGTTTTATTGAGAAGAACACCGAGTATTATTACGTCACACGTCTCGACCGGTTCACGCATTATTGCATCCTTACGGCCCCTTACGGCAAACTGACATCTTCCTGCTGCCACCGAGGCGGGTATCCGGCATCCTCGTTTCTAACGAACGAGGACTCTACGCCCGTCCAAACGGGGATACACGACGTCGCACTTTGGACCAGGGGGCGGTGGTCCACCACCGCTAGACGTACCGTGCCCCAACAACTACTGACATATTCTATGTAGCTGTTCTTCGAGAATACAAAATGTTATCTACATATAAATATTACTGTAGATATAATTCAAAGGTCGATTTGAGGTTTTATTCACCACATTTCTTTGATATAAATGTACTGATATACAGCAGAATAACACCTTCTTTTTATACATATTATGACACCTTCCTTTGCAGGCAATTTTACCAATGTCAAGTGAAATAGCCAGACAAGCAAGAAACAAACATCAAGACTGAAAACAATTTCTATATTATGTATGTAATAAATACAAAATTAATGGTTAAACCTTAATACACAACTGGTCTCCAGTTGTAATGAAATTCTATCCTAATGTCTTCCAAATGTCCCTCCCAGACCAGAGCAATATAGTAAGATAGGGGAAGACCTCTGAAAAACTTGCTATACTTTTTGTCAGACAAAAGTGACAGAAAGACATTTATTAGTAGAATAGGGAGAAAAACACGTGTAGTGAAGGCTCAAGTTGACACGTATCAGGACAGGGCCCCTTAAACCTGCATCGATATTACAAGTCTCGGGAACCGCTCTGAGTTTCCCTCCCTGCCAGACGGTGGACTCGGCACCTGCATGGTGAATCCACGGATAGCTAAGAAGTTGATTTGAAGAAAACTGAACCCACAACACACATCAGCGAAGTGTCCAAGCCACTTCAATTTTGAGCTACCTTAAGCCTCTCATGCAAATACAGCACTATATTATTCTTGTGCACATAATTTTTTACTATTTATAAGGTCAATAAATGCTGTTTGTAAAGCATTTGTTGTATGGAATCACACCACACACTCATAGTGAAAACACTTGTGTAAATAATCTACAGATATCTTTGCATACCTTAATGTGTATATTTCATATTCACCTCTATATATTTATTTAATCTATTTTATACAGTTAAAATACATATTGTTTTTTATTGTTTATATAACAACATGTGATAATTTCTACTAAAAAATGTCTACATTAAAAGTTAATTATTTAGTCTATTGAATATATTTTGTTGCCCACTTTTGGTACTTAATGATATGAATATTATTTATATGTTAAATAAATAAATAAATACATATAGGTGCTATTACAAAACAGACATTTATTAGAATTACTCTTAGCTCTTCAGATACTTTGTTGATATAAATATCCTTTTTTTTTTTGCAGAATTATAGCAACTGAGCAAGCTTGTCACCTTATGTTATGTGATCACCGTCGCCCACAGAAACCACAACTCCAGAGGAATCGTAGGTGCATTTTGGCCTTTATTGGAGTAACTGACTCTCAAGTGCAACTACCGGAACACACCTATTGGTATTTGGCAACTGATTTGCAACTTGAGGGTGGAAGCGAGCCAGAGAGACATTAGGAAAAGCCTACCACCATGATATGGTTCCTTTACGATGTTTTTCTTCACCAAAAACTCAAGTTCGTTGTAGGTGATTGGATTAAAACTCATGTCCCATGACACGGCATCCCTACACACTACCCCTGAGCGACCATCGCTTCAAAATAGCTTGCCAAATAGCTTCCCTGCAAACCACATGGTAGTACATAAAGAGCTTTTTAAATGTATATAAGTAAGTAACAATGTATTATAGACAGTACCTGAATATCTATTATATACAGATTATAGGCATATAGTAATTTTTTTATTCAACATTTATTTATTAAAAAAAAAAGAATCACACATTGATTAAATATTAACATTTCTTTATTGATCATTTAAAAAAAAAACATTGATATGACTTATAATTTTATTAGACCTAATTTGCTCAAAACACTTCCATTGAATTCAAAAAGCAAGAATCTCTCTAAATACATAATTTTTAAATCCTTAGAGCTGTTTCTGGAATAATCGATATTGCCATGTATAGAAAAATTGCTCACTTTACAATATTTTAGGTATACATTTATTTTACTAATTTTAACCTAATTAATACCAAAACTAGATTTCTGTAAAGAATCTCCAGAAAAAGCCTACAAACTTGTTCTATTAATTTGCTCAACAGTTTTCTATAACTTATTTTGATTTTAAAATTAGATTCAATAACAATGATTGATTTCCTGAGATTATACAGTCCAGTAATGTATTTGAACATTCAAATTAAATCAAATGATTTTACTCAATTTATTACATAAGAAGGCAATTATGAATATCAAAACCACCTACCATTAGCATACAGTACCCATTACCCAGTAGCACTACAAATGCTACATCAATCTTAAAAATATATATACTAGATTCTGTTGTTTTAGTAATATCACTGACTTTTCATTAATATTTTGTTCACACTAAAAAGAAGTATTATAAGATTGTAACTATACAAATACATCCCTGTTCATACAAACACATGTCTAATACATATTACAGAATAGGTAGACAATACGAAGACAAAATAATAATTAACAATTTGTGCGACATAACTCCAATATAATTCTTGTATGTGTGCTAGACTTCATTAAAAAATTGAGAAAGTCCACACGCTCGACTGTGAGATGCCTTGCGACAATAAAACAGACTAACTGCACGCAAAGCCGCTCATTAACCACCAGTTTGCTGCACCATTACCCTACTTACACTTATTACCGATTGTAAGCTTTCTAGTCGTTACACATGCTTACCTGATGCAGCAGACGGCCTTGGAAATGTTCTTCGTCAGGAGAAAGGTCCATTTTAATTAATTCCAAACGAAAAACTCCAGTAAAACAAACATTTCCGGACTAAACAATCGCTCAAGCGTTACGGCAAATTATAACTACATGACTGCGGTTTTAACACTTTTTCTTAGTGGATAAAACAGACGAATTTTTGTTAAGCCTACACTCGTACAGATTAATAATAATGAACAGTCTGCAACATCTGTAATGTTTTAAATTTAATACAAGAAAATATACTCATCATCTGCTCATATTATTGATTTGAATCGAGACATTAAAATGACACTGACACTTAGGGTAGCCAGCAGAACTAAATTACTTCAAACTGCATCCTACAGTATTTATCAAATTAATTCATTAGGAAAAATAAAAAAAACTCTGTTCGATATTCATTTTCTCTCAAATATTACTTGTTACAAATATGTTACAAGTACAGGCAGCTGTTCGAAATTTCCCTCTAAGCCATAGAATGACCCGGCACTCTCACAGTTAATCCAGATTCTTGATAGAAAATTTCATAATTTAGAAAGAAATAATTTTTGAATTTCATCATTTGTTTTTTTTGTAATTACGCCAGACGGCATTTCTATAAAATTGTCCAAGAATTTGAGACAAAATCAGTACTCGTTAACTTCTGAGTTAAATCAATATAGAAAATATGAAAGACATCACTTGGACAAAGAAAAGATTATTGGAGGTCTAGAAATATTAGAAGTTGGTTTTTAACAACACGCTTTGACTATCGCCCTAAGCATTATTTAGTGTATAAGATACCTTTGTATAAATTACCTCGTCATTAAGAGCGAGGCTAATTTCCAGGGAGAACATGTTCTTGTACTCATGTATATTATATCATCTATAAAGTCTACAGTTTGTTTGTTTGAACGCGCTAATCTTAGGGACTTCCAGTTGAATTTCAAAAAATATTTTTATTTTTAATAATAATTGAGGAAGGCTTTAATGTATTTAATAGCGTGCTAACACCAATGCTGTATTGAAATAAGTCATAAAAACGAACAAAAAATGTTATGATATAATGTTTAGTCCCACGTGACTGAAGTTGCGAAAAAGATTGAAGAAATCTGGAAATAATGTCAATATTTAACATGATATTTATTTTATAACGTTATGAATTTGTCAATATATAGGAATAATAGAGCTTTTAGTACCATTACTACATTCGGTCTGCTAAATTATTGACATGATATTACAAAAATAGAAAATTTTGTGCTCGCTGGTAAGGTTCCCTAGCTTTAATGTATAAGTTATGTTACTAAGTAAATATTCATTATAGAAATATTTTCTTGCAATGAGTAGTTATATTTAATTCATTTACTATGATTAAATCTGCGGCAACGAACGGTATACTTTTTTACGTAAATTAAAAATAGCAGAAAGTCTAAGTACATATTTTGATGCAAATTGTAAGTATTGAAGGAATCAAACCTACATATTTGTATATATAAAAATAACTTAAATATTCAATTGGCAGTGTTATCAACAAAACTAAATATTGTTTGTTTTGATTGCCTACGATACATAACAAATTTAATCTGTGGCGATTGTGTCTGGAATTTTGAAAGAGTTAGGTTATGTTTATGTTGTAAAATACTTATTATTTGAATTAAAATTAAGAATTCAAAACCAGCCAAGGCAATCATGTCACCAATAAATGGTCCTATGAAAGAACTTGATGAGAAACACATAGAAACTACGGGTAAATTTATATCGGATATTAGAAATGGGTAAGTCGTGGCACAATTTAATGTTTATTCGAATATTATGTATTAGAAAGTCATGATTTTGTCTTAAAATCATGATATTAAGAACTTCTACGGTGAACAAAAAGAATAGACTAGAGTTTTGTTGTGCGTAGAATATTTTTATTATTGCATCAGAAAAGTACAAAAACATGAATCCATGCATAATAAAACGAAATAGATATATTTTTCTGTATTGGACTGTACTTCCACTGTGTTTAGAACATAATTGTAGATTATTAGGTGTAATCTATAATTTTATTTATTTTCGTACAATACATTTTTCAGTATATTAGTACTGGGCAGCACTGGGTATTAACAGTGGTGAAGTTCAAATATGTGTAATGAGGTATATACGAATAACTTTTTGTTCACTTATGTACAAGGCTTTTATATTAGTTAGAGGAATCTTCAAATATTTTGAAGAGTCTGCTATAAATTTGGAGACCTCAGAATCAGTAACTACCTAGTTGTGTTATCAACTCTGCCCTACACCTAACCTTTACTTGAGATCTAACGTTTTGCTCTTATGCAAACACATGCCCTCTCAATCTCAGCTTATCAATAAACCCCGAGTTTGTGGTTCTAGTAAATAGAAACCATAACATAAATATTCAAAAATAGAGAGACATTAATGTGAGGATTATAATCTCAGAAAATATTTACAATATCTTATGGATTTACTGAATCAAAAATTACAAGTAGTACAATGTTTTTTGGCTAGTTTTATCATCCACATTATGTATGCACAACAAGTTCAGTTGGTTGTATTATTTTACACTATATACCTAAAGTTACATCACATTTTCTAAATAAAAGTTGAATATTCAATATAATGTTAAAATAATGACATGTATTTTTGAATTACTTTATATTTGAAATTAATTTATATGGATATGAATTATGTCAATAGTCTCAATATTGACATAATCATTACTGTAAAGTTTGATGTGGTTAAATGAAGGATACAGGCTGGCTATTGAGTTGTTGTAAGAGACATTGTTTTGAGCTGCATCATCACTTAACATCAAATGGAATAGTGGCACTAATGCTGAACCTATAAAGTAAAAAAAAAGACCTGAATAACACAAAACCCAGTTTATTATCAAATTAATTACATCACTGGAACAAACTAATGTGTTATGAAAAATAATTTTCCAATATATTTGTAGACTGTAATAGTATTAAATGTTATTTTCAGAAAGTTAAAAGGTTCCTACAATATAGCTGTCGCCACGATGACCATGCTGGAACAGATCATAGCAGACTCGGAGAATGCTACAGCCTTGTAAGATTATAATACTATTTGTAATTGTTTGTGTGTGTTGCAATCATGAGGCAAACATCTGTATTCCCATTGTAGAGATGGTGTAACAAGTGCAATGCTTTGTAAAAAGAACAACTAGCTCCAGGGGATTAATAATCAGACATTGATTCCAAGTTTCTTTGTATCTAGATCTGCACATGCAGATTCTAAAATAAGACAAAGCAAAGAACTGTTAATGGAAATGGTTTATCAACGTATGTACGATAGTTACAACTGAAATAAGTACAAGAGTTATTTCTTTCCTTTTTTTCTAACAAGACATATGTCTATGTTGGAAATTTCACCGATGTAAAATGTCAATCAATACAAACAATGAATTTGAAGTTGTGCTCTGTGCTATTTGAAGCCACAGAACTTCGAATGAGGTGCCTGTTCAAACTGCAAGACCAACTGTACAGTTGAATAAAAATGACTTTTTTGTTCCACAAAGATCAGTTCTGTAACATCTTTAGGACAGTTTGTTATGTGAAACATGTAAAGAGTTAGACCTTTTGTCACGTCATGTAACGTCACGCTGTATGATAGTATATGTAAGAAAGTGATTAATGAGAAGAATTACATTGTCTTCATTTAATTTGTGTATTTATTCCATTCAAATGTATGTTAAATAATAATCATCGTTATCTGTACAGCATCTCAGTACTTTTCAAATTTTTGCTTGTGCCGTATTTATTTCCTTTCATAAGCTAGGGATAATTTTATAATTAGTACAAAAAAAAAAAACGATGGTTCACATCTGCCAGATGTCTCGCGGCGGCTCACTTTTTTTATTGCCCATACAACGCGTACACTCAATTATACTTGATGGAACGTGAATACAAACTCATTTGTGTAGTAAGGACTGATTTACTTTTGGTTTGAAGACCCCAATGTTTTAGGAATCCGGAAAAACAGACGCCGGTGGTAAGATCCACCTCTTTTTAGAGTGTTTTCAAATAAAATGTGTTAGACATTCGTCTGGTTGTGTTCTCACGCAGTGAGCTGTGCGGAGTGCTCCGCGCAGTGGGGCGGAGGCTGACGCTGGCGCTCCCGATGGAGCTGGTCGCTGCGAACATGGTGCGGCGCGTGCTACGCGCAGTCAGGGACGAGAACCGGGCTCATGCTGATCAGGTTTCACTTTTTTTTTAATTTATAGTATATGAATCCTAAGAAAAAGTAAAAAAAATATTCTCTTAAGCCTTTCACTGGTCAAAGTGAGGTCAGAGTACGTCAGTCGCGCTTGTAATTTATATGGAAATGTATAAATCTTTACATCGCTTACAGTACGAGGACGCACTATGGTAACAAATGAAAGCGTTCTGTGCTGAACCGACCACACGGATATATGTGTCATCATCAAAAACTGTATCAGTCCGGTCAGTTCGTTAGTCAAGACAGCACTAAATGGTTCAAACTGAGGGTCGGTGGAGCTCTGTAACCAGCCTTCGGTATTTGGGTATAGTTCAAATTCCTGCAGGTCCTCAAAAGTTCTTTCGCGAGAGATCCCAATTGGTATGAAAGCTGTCCTGGTTCCTGATACCAAGGGGGAGTAATGTGTGTCGTTTCTAGTTTTAGAAGAAGTGTGGGCGCTCCTGTTGGTCTCTGGCATCACGGGAGTTTGAAATGTCATCGTGGTGCGTTTTAGTGGGTGATGTTGGGTGATTAGCACCCGATGAGGAAGGGCGTAAAGAATAGGATTTTTGCATGGTGGTAGGGTTTTTTTCTAATGCTCGCCTAGCTAGATACCACCGCCAAGTTGAAAATTTACCGTAAAATACCAATAGGTGTGTTCCGGCAGTTGCACTTGAGAGCCAGTCCCTCCACCAGGCTTAGCGTGTCCACCATCGTATGCCACATCGTCACTTACCACCAGGCGGGCTTACGGGCACAATGCTAAACTTATTAACTATAAAAAAAGGGTTTAAACATCACGTTAATAAAAAGGGGTGTCTTAGTTGCCGCCACATTTGCATCTTGTAGCCTAAAAAGGGGGGTCGAATGTGTGTGTCAGAGCGGGGAGCCGGCCGGGGAGAGCCTGCAGCGGCTGGTGCAGGCGGCTCCGCTGCGCCGCTCCACGCTCGGGCCCAACTACCAGGACCTCAGGGAGCCGCTGCGGGACCAAATCGCTGAGGTGACTCTACACATCTACCTACATCCTTTTCACAAAATTATAATAAAGATAATGAAACAACCACTTTTAACCCATTCCTCCCCACTGTCATATTTTTTGGACACTATTTTTAAAATTATTTTTTACCTATTAGGACTTTTATTTTTATTATTTCTGATGAAATTCATATATTTACACTATTTTTCTAATAAAATATTTTTTTTTCTCTGTAAAAATGCTTAAATATTAAAAATAAAAGTCATAATACGTAAAAATACATTTTGACAATAGTGTCCTAAAAATATGACAGTGGGGAGGAAAGGGTTAATTTAATTGCAATATTTTTTTTCAGTTATATCTCTATTTTGATATAATGAAACCAATAAAATAGCATTTTCGAGAAGTAGACAGTTCTGTTTAGAGTTTCGCATATTTCCGGCTATATATTTTTTTTTCTTTAAAACTTTATTGGAGAGCTCTGAAATTCTGGTCCGAGACTTTTTTATATGACACTCGTTTGAGTAAAGTCTGCACGATGTGATTTAGTGTCTTATCTCATTATGACACCAGGGTTGCGCGCGATCAGTCGGATACCAGATGAGGCACCCTCCATACAACTGTATACATTATGTCGGTGGCGTCACCATAGTGTCCTAATGAGATAGGGTCTTAACACATGTGTTGTCTCATGTTAAGTACACAGTTTTTTTTTTTTTTTTCGAAGTTTTATATTTTAAACGTTTGTTTTACATAGAACAGATGTTAGGCGGTGTGAATGTCAGTGAATTCTCGAAGTTAAGGTAGTATTTTGATATCGGACAGTGACGGACAGCGTGTTGTTGTGATACACAGTTGCGTACGGAGCTGGAGTCGACCGGGTCCTCGATCTGGTCGCAGTCGCGCGAGCTCGTGCACGCGGACGAGCTCGTGCTCACGTACGGAGCGAGCGCGCTCACCGAGCGGTTCCTGCTCGCGCACCTCCCGCCCACCTACCGGCTCGTCATCGCCGAGGGCAGGGACGTAGCGGAGGTACACGCACCCCACACACACACACACATGCACACTCATACACACACTACATACACACACACAACTACGCGCACCACACACACCTACACGTACGCAAACATGCACACTCAACTTGCACCTTACATACGCACCCTACACACATACACACGCACACTCATACATGCACGCACGCATCTCACACGCCACCTCACACACGCACGCACGCACACACCGCCAGATGCCACTCTTTATTTAATTAAAACAGATGGTATATAATCTATGCTGTCTGTGACTTCCTGTCTCAATTAAAGACGCCCCGAAGGAAGGTGTGTTTTATTTTTGTGTATAAATAAATAATTTACTTCAGTAAGACACACTCGCCCGCGCAAACTGCGCATTACTCACACACTACATTACACTATTTTATTTGTATTTCAATTCTTGTTAATTCTCCCAATATAACCATTTTTTGACATTAATATTTATTTCTCAAATCAAACAGCTTAATTGTGGAACAAATCTAAAAGAAAAAAGTTTGCATCGTAATCTTTTCAGAACTTTTACAAGATACTTTATAATTTCTGACGACATCCTACGTTCATCAATTGCACCCAAAATTATATCACTTTATCCTACTTTCATGAAATATGCGAATTTTCATTTTGTCATCAGTCAAAATTTATACCTTTTTTCTTTTCGAAAAAAAGACTATTTCCTTTTTTACTTTGGGTTTTATGAAACGGCAGCGATGAAAGCTCAATGGTAGTGTATACGACTTTGCTTCAAGGGACGTGAGTTTGAATCCAACCACCTACAATGCGCTTGAGCTATCGGTGAAAGAAAACATCGTGAGGAAACTATAGCATGGTGGTAGGGCTTTTTCTGATGCCTGACTGGCTAGCTACCACCCTACAGTTGAAAATCTGCCGCCAAATACCTATAGGAGAGTTCCAGCAGTTGCACTTGAGAGCTAGTCATAGGTTTATCGTGTCTACCAACTTGAGCCATATCGTCACTTAAGATCAGGTGAGATTATGGTCATAAAGCTAAGCCTTAACTATAAAAATATATATTTCCATTTAACGTGCTCATCTCGGAGATTCGACATTGCGTCTATATTGTTCATACATAAAGGCCATGATGGTTTAGTTGTAGTCTTTGAGGACAGCGCCTGACTAGCTACCACCTTCAAGTTAAAATCTGTCGCCAAATACTAATAGGTGTGTTCCAACAGTCAGTACCTCCATTAGGCTTAGCGTGTCCACAATCTTGAACCACATAGTCACTTGCATAATTTAGTGCGACCCGGGTTCGAACTAACGCTGCGTATGTGTTGGGTGGCAGAGTCACGCGATGGCGCAGCGGTTGAGCGCAGCGGGAGTGCCGGTCACACTGATCAGTCCGGCCTCCATATTCGCCGTCATGTCGCGTGTCAATAAGGTAACTATGCTCGTAAACTGTTCTTGTAACGTGGGTAAAACCATCTTCCTCCCTAAATTACTTTCAGACACCTCTTTTGTAATACAAAATAATTTGCCGATATAAGTGACAACTATAAACAAACATTTGTTATTTTTGGATATCTAAGTTAGATGTTTGATCTTAAATTAAAACTTCTAAATCAAAACTGTTACAGCGCAATAAGTGTATATAAATAGGAAAGGATATAGTGTGTACGTTAACACGCCACGTGACCATGTCGATGACGATTTACATGAAATTACTCCCTATACAAACATTAATAGAGAAGTGTTCACTTAAAAAAATCAGAAGAGTTTGTGGAAGGACACATCGTGGAAATAAACACCACGGTGACACTGAATTCCACATATTGTCACAATAAAAATGATTATTTTTAGTTACACGCGAATGGTGTCGTGTGTACAACCAGTTAGAATTTATCATTCATAACAATGAATAAATGTAATAAAAAAATATAAAGTAAAATATTCTATTAAAATAATACTCGAGCACACATATAAGAGAATCGAGAAAGGTGACGAAGAAATGAGTGACGTCATAAAAGAGCGTCATGCCGTTTCTACTCACGGGTCTATGTTATTGTCAAACCAAGCTAATAAATGTGTCACATGAAAATGTAAATCCAAAAGCCTAATGAAAACATAACGGTTGCTATGTAATGTGTGTGGTGGTGGTTCCAGGTGGTGGTGAGTGTGCGCGCCGCGCTGGGGGGCGGCTCCGCGCTCGGCGCGCCCGGCCTGCACGCGCTCACCAGCGCCGCCAAGCACCACTGCGTGCCGGTGACGTATACCACACACACACACACACACACACACACACACACACACACACACACACACACATACACACACACAATCACTCACAACGGCACTGTGTCTTAGTGTAAACACATTGTAATCTCAGACGACTGCGACCATCAACTGAGTTTGATAGGGTCCATTGCCAGCTCGTTTGATGTCTGGATCTAGACCGTTAGGTCTCTGCTTACACTCAGTGTATTGTGGTCGCGATTCATGATGAAACAGCGTCATTTCTTTTGAAGTAAGTCTGTCTGTCAAACTGTACGACTGCTCAATATACTATATAACACCAAGTGTTTATCAATATTTAGTAAATTTAGTAAAGATTAAATCTCGCTGCAGGTCCGGTCACAAATCATATCGAGCCTTTTCAGGAAAAACATTTTAAGCGCCAAAAATCTAAAAAATATGTTTTTATTGTTACCCCCCTAAAAGTATCTTTGTAAGTTAGTAGCCAGTACTTTAGTAGATCAGTGTTTAATTATGAACAAGTCATATTGTTTTTATAAAGATATAATAAATACACTTTAATTAGGAACTAAAAACTCTCTCCTGCAAACAGTTTAAATAATCGCATACGGTGTTTTTCTGAAAATGCTTACTCCATTGTAAATCCCACAATGCGGTGCTTCTATTCAATACTTATGTAAATGATTATCAAAATGGAGGGTTTATTGTATGCAACATAGAATCTGTCAGCGTGAACATTAATAAACAAGTTCATAACATAGTCAACAATATTGTATGTTTTTTTAATATAAATAAATTATAACTAAACACAGAAACTAGATTCAATTTTTTTTATAAATTTAGTCTGAGAACGATAAAGGGGCCGTTCAAGTATTACGTAACTCAATTTGGAGGGTGATGAATCATGTAAAACGTTACGATGCGTTACAAGGGCGGGAAGAGGGTTCGAACAATGTGTTAGGGAATATTATTATTTTTATTTAAATATAAAACTAGGGTAATAAAATTTCCCAAGGTCGCAACTCTTATCGCTTATGTTTTACGGAGAATTCCTTGACTATTTCTAATCGCATTGCCAAAGGTCAAAATAAATAAGGTTTTTTTTTTAATCTTTTGGTAGAAAAAGATAGAATTAAATAAAAATGCTTCCATTGATGTTATGTAAAGTTATTGGGGAGAGGGTTGTTGTACATAAAAATGATACGGCGCGTTAGTGTTACTTTTCAGAGGATAAAAAATCTTCTAAAATGGCTTTACGTGATTGAACAATATACACTTCTTGAGTTGAATTTTTAAGTTAAAAAATTTAATAAAAGTCTTACAACAAAAAATGTTATTGATATTTTGAGTATTAATTTTTTTTGTTGTACAATAGAGTTCACAAATCACTTGAGGACATGAATTACTTTTTAAAATTTACGATTCTTTGAGAACATTATATAATTATAAAAAATAAAATTTAATCGAACAATCCGAAAAATTGCGAATAATGCGAAAAGATTCGAATTATTCGATACGAATTTGGAATCGAATAATACTATTCGATTCGAACGATATTCGCAAACTGCTATTAATAAGTAACGAATATATTATCGAACGCAGTACGTCACTATAACACGTATTAATGCTAGAGACTGCGCTAAATAGTACACTCTGATCTTATTGCCGAACCTGCAGCGAGACTACACCTAGTATACAGAGACCGCCGTGAGTGAGGGAGACGGCAGATACGATGTGTTTGGTGAGTGAGTGAGAGGTGTGTGTGTGTGTGCAGGTGTTCGCGTTGGCGCCGCTGTACAAGCTGGCGCCGCTGCACTCGTGCGAGGCGAGCGTGTCCAGTCCGCTCGCGAGTCCGCTGCACACGCTGCCTTATGAGTAACTATATACATACACCATCTTATAAAACGTGTCTGTCTGTCTGTCTGTCTGTCTGTCTGTCTGAACGCGGCTTATTTTAAAATTACACAATCGTTTTTAATACAGTGATTCGTGAGGAAGATTTAGGTGTTGTTGATTTAGGTTGTTAACGTTTTGTCAAGATTAAAATATGATGATAAATATTTAAAAAGTTGGAAATAATCATGTCGACTGTGGTCTTTAGTGTCGTGCGTCGTGTTAATCAGTAGAATTTTGAGTCATGTATTCAAAAAGTGGAAAGGTTTTGGCGTCTTTTTCGACCCTCCTCTGTCCATTCGTCCTTTGCTGTGATTTTACTGAAACTTATTTTTCTTTGGTTAAAGATACCGAAACCATACAGCCGAGTCGAACGTTATTTCTTAATAAAGAGGTTAGCGCTTGAACGTGATAGAGACTCTAGGTAAAACTATCTATGGAGTTTTGTGAGAAGCACTAAATCATGCTTGCTTAAAAAATATACAATAATTAACAAAATAATGGATAAAATAAGTCTATGGTACAGCCTGTGTTCTTTTTTCCTTAAAACTTAAATAAATGATACGACGCGTGTACTTTGGATTATCCAAATTTTTTGTTACCGTTATGTATATACAATATCCCGTGTCACGCTGTACGTCCAGACTAATCTAAAACAGTAGCCGCGCTACTGACGCCGTCCATAGTATTGTGGGTTCGAGTCCCGCACGGAACAATTATTTGTCTTATTCACAAATAATCATTTATATAAAGCTTTTCAATTCAACAAAATGGTTTATATTGGCGAAATTGTCTACATAGGCATTGATTCGATGATAGCTCCAGTGGTAATGTGTACGGACAGTGCGTCAAGGAACATCGCGTGGAAACCATATCATGCTTTTTCTAATGCCCCCCTGAGTAGCTACCACCTTCGAGGTGAAAATCTGCCACCGAAAACCGAATACCGCCGAATAGGTGTGTTCTGGTATTACACTTGGTAGTCAGTCCCTCCACAGGTTTAGCGTGTTTACCAACTTGGGACGTATCGTCACATAAAATCAGGTAAGATTAAGGCAATAACATAAAAAAAGAATGCCTATTAGCTTTTGAAGGGATCACGAATTGCATCTTTTTGTTTTTAAGTTAATGGTTTTAAGTAAAAAATAATTTTATTGCAAGTTAACTTCATGATATAGAATTGGCCAATACCTTTCCCTATTTAATAGTGTTTTCAGTAGTAAAAACTAATGTAATAAAATAAGTATAAGTGTAAATTAGTTCGCAGAAAACAAATGGTCCTTCGAGCCGTATTTTCTAATGACATATTTTAATTGATAACACAAATATAGATGAAAATTTGCTGATAATCAACACCCTGCTTAGAGTTGTTATAATAAGACTTTTATAATAATATTTTGTTATTATTTTCTACGTTTCTAAATAGTTGATGTCTATTTGGTAGGCGTGTGTTGTAATACTGTGCAGTGTATGTAGAGTAGAGTGTGTGACGTGTGTGACGTGTGTGACGTGTGTGACGTGTGCGCGTGTCGCAGGGCGTGTGACTCGAGCGCGGTGCAGGCCTACGCGCAGAAGCACGACTTCGTGCCGCCGGAACACATCACGCTCTTCGTCACCAACCTGTTAGTATCTCACTACTACTCACTGCACTCCACTCTACATTTTACTCTACTCCACTCCACTCTACTCTACTCCACTCCACTCCACTCTACTCCATTCTACTCTTATTTTGTATATATGTATGATATTTTGAGTTCCTTCTGAATGTCTTACTTCTGTTATTGTTTTATTTTGGTTTTCAGCATATTTATTTTTCAAATATTTATTTGTTGTGAAATTAAATAAAACATTTGATATTGTGTATATTGTTGTGATGTATGTGGAAATTTTATTGGAATATGATAACTTGATTATGTATGCAGCGTCCACTCTAGCGATTACGTCGCCATGAACAAAAAGACAAATTGCCGGACCTTAGGAACACATTTAATTTTCATTGATCAGAAAAGTATCATATATCCAACGCAACAAATATTCATATAAGTTCAAGTTTAATACAATATACACATTTACATACAGAATATATTTTTTGGCAATCGAAGAAACTTTTATGCAAAGTTTTGTCATTATTGGTAAACCCAGAAGTCTACCGCGACGCTCTCTCGATATGGAGCCTCGGGTAACTACCCCCTACAGCGGGCACTGTATGTACGTATATATTTATAAGTATAAAGATGTGTTTGCTTCACGAATAAATCAATATGATTCTGATACTGTTTCCTTGCAGCGGAGGAAGTCCACCCTCGTACATCTACCGGCTGCTGTCGGAACTCTACGACCCGTTGGACTATCAGCTCTGAACACTCAAAACTACGGCTCCTGGAACTTATTCGTGTCGATCTCGAACTGATTTGATCCCGTACCCGGACGTGCGCTAGGGTCGCCAACGTGAGAAAAGCCATTCGAATGCAATGAGGAAGTATTGCTGTGCACTTGAATTTTTACCAACCCTACATTTGCGTTACAATAATATAATAAAATGATTATAATACATGGTAAATTGTAATATTTAAAATTATTTTCATATGGATCATATAAACTTCAAACTGTTTTCAGTTCTAGAGAAAGCGCAGTTTGGCAACCCTAGCTAACACTGTAACGTTGTCTAAAACTATGATATATATGACACGAATCCATATCAAACTGTACATATACGTTATAATATTATTTTGAAATTTTATGGAAAATAAATGATGTTTTTTTTTTATAATACAATAATTTATTTTTCTTGAAGCTTGTGTTATTTCGTGAAAATTATAGTTTTTATACTTATGAAAAAAAACAGACTTTTCAATAGCGGTACAAACGCTATCCCGTGCTCTGGAGGTGGCGGTGAGGACAGACCTCTCGCTGTCGGGTGTGGTGAGAGCCAAGCTCGGCAGCGAAAGTGTCTGGAATAAAGTGGCCTCCTTCTGTGAACATGTTATGTTACAGAAGGAGGTCGCGGAGAGAGCCCTGGAGGCAGATCTCCACGTGCATCCTCTCTGCCGTACGTAGGTGGTCGGAGGGGCTGATATGCTCGTGCTATTCCACCGCTTTAAGCCGGACTAAGGGGGGTAAGTCGAGGGAACCGCTTCCCTTAACATCAGTCCAGCTGACTGCAAGGTCAGCTCGCCAGGCTGCCTGGATGGGGCCCGGCTTACAACCAGGCCGGGCCGGGCCAGTAGCCGGGGTGACGCAGTGATTGCATGCATGCATGCATTATTGAATTGCCGGACAGTAGGTTCAAGAACCATGTCAAACGGGTTTTGATGTCAAAGGCTATTATAGGGTAGATCAATATGTGAGCGATCGTGATGTCTGGAATTGACGCCCCTCTCTGTACATCCGCTAATAACTACTGTAACACATTAAACTATTGTTTATAAGCATTAGAATAAGACTTAAAAAAAGTTGCAGATCGAGTCTCTTGCCGGTTCTTCTCGATGACTGCGTTACTTTCCGAACCGGTAGTAATTTTTGACGTTCATAAGGGCCTTCTTAGGGCCTAAATTGAATAAAGAATTTTTGATTTGATTTGGGCCCGCATCGCCCCAGGAAGGCGACAGACGGCCGTGGAGTTTTAGTGATTATTCCCGACGCACGGTGGATCGTCTATAAAAAAGTTGGGACGTAGGGCACTAAAAATATTGAAGTCGTAATTATACAAAACTTTAGCATCGAGGCCTTAAATAAACGTGAAATAGCGAAATTTTATGAATGCAAAAACAAACAAATTATGAAATATGAAAAATTACGTTCTAAATCGAATGCCAAAATCTTAGTAACACCTAGTGTGGGAACGGCAAAAAACACCCCAAAATTATAATTTTAATTCTTGAAAAAATACTTCCCATATTATGTCATATTTCAATCACTCAAAGATGCTCAAATCATCCCTATTCCTAATGTAATAATCCTTATATCTTAACCGTCTTGTTTAATATGCTCGTATGCACGTACTATTCGGTTCTACATATCACTAATACTTCAGTCCACTGATTCGTTCTGGAGCTCCACTGAATCTGCCTCAGTATTATAAGACATATTTATATTGCCACAACCGGAAACTAAAAGCGCTAAAAGCGAACTAGTGTGAATATGATTATTAACACAATTTTTATAAAATCTCGTCATTACAATTTGAATTTATAAAGTTATTTTTAACCAAACATGTAAATATCAATTTGAATCTATAAAGTTATTTTGAACTAATGTGTGAATATTGAAATCCTTGTAATATGAAATTTAAAGTAAAGAGACGATCAATGATAAAGCAAAAAACAAAGTGGCGACCAATGATAAAGCTAACACTAAGAAACCCAATCCTTGTATTTTCTCCGAGTATCGCCCATTTCCATTTTACCCTTTCTCACTAAAGTCTTAGAGCGTCTCGTGTATACGCAGTTAAACGCTTTCCTATGTAAAAGTAATCTTCTCAATCCTTTTCCGTCTGATTTTCGTCTTGGTCACAACACCGCTGCAGCATTGACACATATAACTGACGATATTCGGTCAGGTATGGAGCAGGGTTCACTTACGGTTTTTGCGTTGCTTGATTTTAGTAATGCATCCAATGCCGTAGACTTTGATATTCTACTTGCTATACTTCGCCCCCTTAACGTATCTCTATTGGCTGATAAGTGGTTCCGTAGTTATTTGACTGGACGTCTTCAACGTATCAGAGTCGATGAAACCTAATCTTCCTGGTCAATGATTTCTACCGGCGTGCCACAGGGCGGTGTATTATCTTCTTTAATTTTCGCATTTTTTATAAATTCTATATCCTACAATTTGCTTTCTCATTACCATTTATAAGCCGATGACCTACAAATATATTCTCCAGCTTCCTTAGATAACCTGTCACAAGCTATATATAACATTAATAGTGATCTAGCACGCATTAGTCGTTGGAAGTAAACCCAAATAAAACCCAAGTTATCATTATTGGGAGCCCTAGGATGGCTGCAAAGATTTACAAAACGTTATTTCCGTCTATAGTATTTGGTGGAACTATTCTTCCTGTACATGATTCAGTAGAAAATTTTGCAATTTACATTGATAAAAATTTATCTTGGGGTCCACAGCTTCAAAAGGTAAGTCGGAAAATGTTTACGTCCCCTGGATGCTTAAAAAGACTCCGGAATTTTCTCCCTGTTTTAAATCTTACCGAAGCTCAACTTAATAAACTGGAACGACTTCAATTTTTTTGTATTAGATTCATTTGCGTAAATTTGACCGTGTATCAGAATTTCGCACAAAGCTGGAATGGCTGCCTGTAGGGTTTCGCCGAAATTCTCGCACTCTTTTTCTGCTATACACTACTCTTTTTAATCCTACCACTCCTTCATACCTAAAGAAATGTTTTAATTTCCTTCGCCAGACGCATACACGCAATTTAAGATCGCCAGAAATTATAACGATTGAAGTCTCGACACACTCCACAAATTTTTGGTTAAAATGATTCGCAGTCCAAGCTGCGCAGTTATGGAATGCATTACCTGTTTCTCAGATGGAAGGCACAAACGATGGGCATATTTAAAAATTCTGTCAAAAAATACTATATGCCTTTTTAACACAAGTACTATATGTCACGTTTGTGTGATATATTTGTATGTATTTAGTGAATATTATAGTCACATTTGTATTTTATTATTATGCAGTCCGTATTTTACATATATTTTATATATATATTTATATTTTACATATATTTTATATTGTAGTATACTTCATATATACGTTATAGTTCACGTCTTTAATATGTAGGTTATTATTTTTTATGGTAGTTATACACCCAAAAATGCCCTTGATTCAACTCCATGGCACATATCCATCCAAACGTTGCCTGGAAGATTGCTATTTAATATAAATTTTTAACACGATATCCATCTACTTGGGCTCTGCGGGCTCGAGCGCCTTCCGCGCTCACCCCTCTAGTTCAGGTGAAGCTGTAAAAGCCCCCCAGGCTAACAGTGTAGGTCCTTTCGAAAAAAAAAATCCTTTTATTTGGGTCTTCCACCGCTCCTACATGCAAACTCAAAGTCCATTTCGAAGCAATGATAGCTCGGCACTAGTGTGTACAAACGCCGCGTCAGTCTAATCAAATCAAAAAATGGTCATTGGACCTTAGAATCCCTTACAAATAAGCTTGAGTTTTCGGCGGAGAACTAAATCGTGGTGATACCATAGCATGGTGGTGTATTTTTTATATCGCCCGCCTGGCTAGCTACTACCCGCAAGATTAAAACTGCCGGTAAATACCTACAGGTGTGTTCCGGCAGTTGCACTCGAGAGCCAGTCTCCCACTAGGCTTAATGCGTCCATCATCATGGGCCCCATCGTTACATAACATCAAGTGAGATTGTGACAGTAACTCTATACCTATAAACGATATAAAATCGCCTTCCTACATAAAAAAGTTATATAATTTTATATCTTTCCTCGTTATATACTCATACCACGGTGATATACATACTCAATTTCTCATATTTGTTACAATAGAAATTATAGTGCTCGATAAATTTCTTAAAACCTACGTTAAATCTTTAGTAATAATTCTATATATACATATTTTAATCGTTTATTTCTTGGACAAATACGTGAGAATGTAAACGTCTTTGTACCTAGGTATATGTATTTATGCATAGGTAGGTACAATAACTTCTTGATTTCAAAATATTAACTGTGCATTTTTAATAAATCATCGTTGAAGGTAAAGCTGAGCATATTTGCGCAGCAGTGTACATAGATAGTTAACATAATATATCATACGTTCCTTTGTTGTGCATCGTTGTTCGTCGCAAAGTTGTAAACCCATTTGCAACACTTATCATACATCATTCAGTACTTGCGGAAATAATTCGTCGCATTTATCTAAAAATTATCTACTTTGCTAAATGTTACGAAATCGAGTGAAAGTAGGTTTGAACATCGTGTCATCGTAAAAATATTATTATAGGGATTTGGTGAGAAGAGCTGTGGCGTCGCTTTGAGTTAACAAGAATAAAAATTACAAAAATTAAATTCACGGAAATAAGCAAACAAAAGTTGCTATCCTTGTCTTTCGCAAGAGTTAAAAAGTGACCAATAGAACAAGATTCGTGACTAACTTCACTCTTTAGTGGTGCGTCATGTTGGCTGCATTATAATAACAATGGTTGGGGTCATACAGCGTACAAGCGTTAAAGCGCTCGATTGGTTTATTATATAGAATTTGTCGTTATAATTTAAAGCGGTGAAGCGCTTGATATCGTTTTGTGTTCGAGTTGTGTAAACTTTTTATGATTATAAGGATTACTATACCTACGTACACAGTACAAGTGTCGGTCGTCCGGACAAGCCACAGTATTACGTTATCTCGAGTTTTATTAATAATCTCTTTCGGGTTTTCTCACTAAATAGAAAACTTCTCGTACTGGAAATTAATAATTTCGAGTATTTCAGTATCAAGGTGGAGTTGTGCAATAATGTGTGACGATAAAACGATATTACCGTCTGATTCACATTAATTATGTGAACGGTGACGAACCATTTTAAGTGCGCGATAACACGCCCTTTCGTTGTTCTCTACTACCTATATCAAGGCATTTTATTAATAATTTTCAAAATATAGTAACTGTTTAATCATGTGTTAATATAAAACCAATAATTTTGTATAGTTAAATATTGTGACTTAAATTTTAATCACTTGTGTACTCAGTAAAATACAATAAAGCAATCACTAACGATAATACAGGTTTAGTAATTTGTAATGAGTTATATATTAAAGAACGCAAACATTAATTAGAGGTTAAAACTTCGCGGTCCAATTCAAATTTAGTTCGGTGAGCAATTGTCAGAGGTCGTCCTCGAGTCGTGGTGCGCTTGCGTGTCAGTACGCACGAACTTCGTGTTGTTACAGTGTATTACAAACAACCGTGTAGGGCTCCGTTAGAGTCCTGGTGATATTTTTATTCCTCCGGATTAAGTGCAAGAGTGTCACGGTGCCGTGTTGTGGTGGTTCTGTGCGGTGTGCCGGTGGTACGGTGACAGGCGCGGAGACGCGCTGCAAGTGCGCAGATCGATATCGGAACGTGATATGGCGCAGCGAGCATGAGCCAAGGGGGCTCTCGGAGGCCCTACTCCCGCGGGGGCCAGCGCTGGCACCCGCGGTACAAGGACTATTGGGACTACGAACAAAACTATAGGTCTGTACGATTTGTTATAAAGTTTTAAAAATGTCACGTCAATGGTGCATATCGGTACGTTGGAATAGAAAATTGGATCAGTTTTAATTAGGTAATGACTTTATAATACTGCAATTATAGTCAGTGGCGTAAGATACGACGCTTTTATTTTGTTACCATGCTGTAGAAAACCAACGCTATGTTTCGTGACGAGTTAAATTTGCCACATGGGATTGCTAACTTCCACTTTCATCCGCAATGTCATACGGCTTTGAAGTTACTCAGAGGAATAGTTGTTTTGTAATTCCGCTTGGCAGCACGTGAACTTTTAGCATTTGCACACTTCTATAACTATTATTAATAAATAATGTTTGTAATACACGTCGTTACCTGTGTATATATAGCGTGTATTTATAAATTTTTATAACTATCAATAAACATATGTTTAAATTGAAAAGTGTAAAAAAGTGTCCTTTTTTTATTCCATAAATCCAATCAAGAGACATGAAACTATGAAAATATCTTTTTTTGTACAGCAAATAAATATTAGAGGTTTTGAATCATAATCTCTTCCTAAATTTTATATATGACTTGATGGTAGAAATCATGGTATTTTTGCTTTGCAATATATAACTGTCATAGCATCTCTAAGATGATGATGAATTAAAATGTTCCAAACTAGTTAACAAAAACTGGATTTTTAAACACAAATTACTATTTCCATTAAAGTCTATATTTTAGTTTATGGTTGAGATGTAACAGCTGTGTCTTAACATAGGAGAAGAACAATATTACTTTCTTTTCCACCATTATAAATATAGTCAACTTGTCAGTGTCTTGTACTCTCTATGTATGAAGTCTCTATCTAGTTTCAATTGTTTACATTTAGCCTTAAATAGTATCAAGGGTTTCAAACAGGGGTTCTCAAAGTGTGAACCTTTGAAATAGTGAAGAAGGCTGCAGTGAAGCCATTTTCTTTATCATTCTAATATCACTGTACCTATTTATTTCAACCAGTTAAATAGATTAGGGTGGCTCTACAAAATAGTAAACTTGTATGTGTGCCGTGAATGATTAAAGACTGGTAGCCACTGGTTTAAATAATTCAGCACCAATTTACCGGCCTAATCTAGTAATACTAAAGTGCCAGGCAGTCTTACATTCTCCACATATGGGACAGAGACTCCTTTTTTCCATGTGTCAAGTTCCTGCTGGAACTAGACATTGCAACTTTACTGAATCATGAATCTCCTGATCCAATATAGTCTGATAGTAGACTCCTATGCCTCAGAAAAACTATAACATTGACTATATGTACCACATGTGCACCTGCCATGCTTAGTATAAGATACCATGTTGATACTTTGGTTTTGTATTACCTTCCTACCTCCTGTAGTTAACCTCCCTGATGAGACCCTATGCTGCAGGTATTGGTGGATGGCTGTAAGGGTTGAAAAGATGAGGCCATTGATAGGTGCAACATAGTTGTATCATGTAGCTTAATACAAGGAACATTTTCAAAGAACTAGCAAGCATTAGACATAGCATACTAAGTTTATGCAATACCTTGCCTTTATCTGGGTGACTCCTAAAAGCAAATCAAGCTGATTTGAATACTTGTAGTTACATAAGTATAAAACAATGTACTCTAAGTTAAATTTATGTAAGAATTAATACATCTTCTTATATATCTTTATATTGACTTTTTATATGATTTACACATTATTGTAGGAGGAAGCACCATCACAAATATATTCACAACTTCCAAAGTTCTATCACGGTTAGATGATTTAGGGATGCATAAAGGGATACACATAGAAACAAACAATGTTTTTTATTTATATACAGATATGGTCACTCAAGGGCCTAAATTTAACCAAACCAATATTTTATTTCTATCTATCCTCTAAAAGGGAAAGGAATGTTTTGGTATTATTGTACATTATAATATTACTAGCTGACCTGGTGAACTTTGTATCACCTACAACTCTGGAATGCTAGATGGCGTTAAAGTAGCTAGATCTTGAGATTTTTTGAGAAACAATTTTTTTATCTTTTGTAAAATATATATTTTTTTTCATATTAAAAGTATCCTATGTTACATCTAATACCTTCAAGTATATGTGTACACAGTTTCACAATGATCAGTTAAGTAGTTTTGGTGTGAAAGAGTAATGAACAAATTTACATTAACATTTATTATATCTACTATTATTTTTAACATAATGTTTGATGAAAAACTCTAATCTCTGGAACTGATAACATACTTCAGGATGAAATATTTTCTGTAACTTATTTAAAATATTTGTAAGACATATGAAATACTTTAACAATGTTATTGCTTGTGCATGCAGTATTCTTAAACAGGTAACCAAAGTGTAGAAGGTAATCATAGCAGTGGTGCTTGGATATTTTATTGTTATCATGGTGTGTACCTGTGTGGGGTACCCATATATAAATTAAATTTGATTACATATTTTATCATTGAAAGGTAAATATAGAAAACCATCAGTCGATCATTTTGTGGTTCTTTCATTATGATATGACCATTTTCAAGGCAGCAAGCTTGTTTTAGTTCACTATTATAATGATTTATTGATGAGTAATGCAGTTAAGTTGAGGTCAGACTTGTTACCATGGCCTACAACCTTACAGATATTCCAACACTTTTTGCTGTAATATTTCTATTTCTATTATCTATGTTTATTAAGCTGTATTATATCTATACATGTTTTCTTACCTCTTATTCTAAAGTAGTGGTCGCCGTAGCATTATAGTTACAATCCTACCTGATGTTCAATATCAATATGGCCCAAGCTGGTGAACGTGTAAACCTGTGGAGGGCCCTTAAAGTTCAACTGCCGGAACACACCCATAGGTATTAGGTGACGGATTTTTAACTCGAGGGTTGCAGCTAGCTATCATTTTATCACGATGTTTGCCTTCACCGAAAGATCAAGTTTATTGTAAGGATTCGAACTCACGTCTTTTGGCACGGTGACTGTACACACACTATCAACTGAGCTAACTGCTGAAGTGATTAGAGAATACGAGAATTATCAATACTATATGTTTAGAAAATATTAAACCCGAGGCAAACTAATTAGTACTCCCATAGCTACTTTGTAATAAAACTTAGTTCAAATAGGATCTATTCGTTTGTGTGATGTATGATAAATGTACCTATTTAGTTTAATTGCTTGTCATGAGCTACCTACGCCTCGCTGTGTCACTCGGGTTTTATTATTCCTTCTCGCCCGGCCATTTACCTGTTCTCGTCCGCCAAAGCCCCGCACCGCATCACTCATCCCGTAATTTCCCTTTCACATTTTCTATAAATAAATTTTCTGCGTTTAAAGGTCATATTATATAGCCTTAGTGGTTTATTATGTTTACGCGAATATTATTCATCGAAATAAAACTAATTTAAACGGATTGTATCGCGGTTGTTTATTAATATTGATCGCGACGTTTCGAAAGCTTTTCATCCCGAATTCTCGGGATCAAAATTAATAAATAACCGCGATAAAATTAGTTTTCGATGGTTACATAGCCTTTTTAACTATTCTTAGAGATCGTACCCATACTACGTGATCTATTGTTAAGATTTTCCGTTTTATCTAGTCTCAAATGACAATGATACTACGGAAGTTTTTACTTAAAAAAAATGTTCGTCCACGCTAATTGCGGAAATAGTTACAATGAAAGGTCGTAAATGCGTGTTGCTTTATCCAACTTAAAATAAGAATAGTTTTTATCCTACTAAGTGATGTTATTCCTGACCGCTATGGGTGGAGCTAGGGTCGAGTTATTGACTACGAGATAGATCTAGTTATAAATGTTTGGTTTATGTAAGTCTAGCCACTTAGCTGTGCTTTTTTTATTACTGTTAGCCTCAGCTTCACCGAACTTTTGGGGCGAGTGCTGAGGGCACTCAGCTCCGAGGCAGCGTGCGTAAGGGTGCCAGGGGATGGCTGAACCTCGGCTTGGGCTGCTGCCGGAAAATGTGTGCTGCTGAAGTGTGGGTGTGCATGGATGGTACGCGGTCTCATGATGTAGTTACAGTGATGTAGAGTATCACTGTATCGCGCTCGCGTGTTACTAAAATGATTTATTCATTTTTGCCCGTGTTTATAACATATTTATATACAATTTTGTTTCTATTTTAATGTATTGGTACCGTGATGTTACTTAACCTAAAGCTTACCTAAATAATTTTTCTATTAAATACTAAATTAATTTCTGAAATCCGACTGGTACTACTTAAGATTAGCTCGGTACAGCAAATTTTTCCGCTAATGAATATTAATATTGAGGTAAGGTAATAAACAATGAAAAATGTACCATGTTTTTATAACAGACTAAAAAGTAGAAAATAAAAGATTACAATGAAAAACATTAGAAAAAATATTTTTATTTTTTTACATTTACAGGCTTTGCCATCCACTACTAAGTTATGGTTATAACTTCAAGTATCGATCTCATCCGGAAGTTTGTTTAAAATCAATTACAAAATTACACCCGAACAGACATACAGGAACCCAAGTTATTAAAAACATGGTAATATAACAAAAAGCGGCTCTGATAGCGGCAAGTAGCTCTGAGTTACCTCATGTACCGAGTAGCTACCTGTTCTGAAAATAATGTCTAGAATCATGTCTTTGAAGCGATAATAGCTCAGTGGTAGTGTGTACGTCCTCGCGTCAAGAGACGTGAGTTCGAATCCAAGCACCTAGAATGAGCTTGAGCTTTCGGTGAAGGAAAACATCGTGACGAAACCATAGTATGGTGGTAGGGCTTTTTCTAATGCCTGCCTGGGTAGCTACCACCCTCAAGTTGTAAACCTGCCGCCAATTACCAAACAGGTTTGTTTCGGCAGCTACACTTGAGAGCCAGTTCCTCCACAGGTGTAGCGTGTCTACTAACTTGGGCCGTATCGTCACTTAAGATCAGGTGAGATTATGGCCATAACGCTAAACCTTAAAAATAAAAATAAAAGTGTATAAAATTTACTTGTTACGAAAATGTATATCTTTATAACAAATAGTATTGTTAAAAACCTAGGCCGACCTCACTCGGCTCATTAATTAAAAATTTAAAGTGAAACCCATAAGTTGTTGGTGACCCTGCAGTTGTGCCGCATAACAAATTACACAATGGATTTGTAAATTTCATTGAAGCCGTTTCAAGGTGCAATGAAAAATTCTAACCTTGAATGGCAGACTTTATCTATACTAATTTTTAAAGGTGGATATTTTTTATTAGCAGCCAGCAATTTATTAGGAAGAAGATATATAATATATTTAACCAGTACGTAATACTTTTTTTTAAATTGTAATTGACAGCAAACAGGCAGACCGTGTATGTGATGGTAAATGGTTACCGTCGGCTAGAGACAGCCGCAACACCAGGGTTATTAGAGCCATGTCGGTAACCTTGATGGAAAGGACTACTTCTTTTCACTATGCCGGAACACAAACGCTCATACTGAACCGGCAGTCTCAAACCGAGAATGGTCGCTAACCATTATAGCAATAAACCCTACCCACGCTGTAACGGACCGAGGATTACATGGTTAACAGTCATGACCAAAACCACCCAGTACCAAACCAGTACCGACTGAGCTAACATCGATTTGAATTAGAAGCTTATGTTAAAGTATTATTTTTATGATAAAGCAAAAATACATTATTATTAATATAAACAGTAACCAATTGACTATTGAGCAAATAAAAGGTAGGAGGAAATAAAAGGACGTGAGTTCGAATCCCTGTATTGACCTTGGCAAAGGAAATCTGACAAAAACATAGCACGGATGTAGGGCTTTATCTAATAACCAACTGGCTAGTTACCACCCTCAAGTTCAAAATATGCTGCCAAATAGCTATAGGTGTGTTCCGGCGATTGCACTTAAAAGTCCTTCCACTAGACTTAATGCGTCCATCATCTCTTAACATCAGATGAGATTGTGAGCAAACTCTAAAACAATAAAAAAGTTTCGTTAACTCCACTATTCAGAACAAACATACTTAATATTTGCCATATAATTTATTGTATATCTCACGACATGCCTTAATTGTTCCACGTGACGAGCACAGTAGTTGTGGTCCCGACGGAAACGTCACAGATGACGTCACTATTCTCACTGATACACCAAGCTCTCAACAAGCCATCTGGGCGGATGTAGCCATACATCACTCCACTTTGATGATTGGAACGCTCGCTGTTGAGGACTTACACATACATTAACAAGTCATGTTATCGCGTCGCCACGGTACGCGTCTCCACGCCAGTAATAGTATATGTAATTTGTGTATTATTATTTTTTTATAGTTAAGATTTAGCGTTATAACCATAATCTCACCTGCTCTTAAGTGACGATACGACCCAATTTGGTAGCTAAACCTATGAAGAAACTGGCTCTCAAGTGCAGCTGCCGGAACACACCTATTGGTATTTTGCGGCAGATTTTCAACTCGAGGGTGGTTGCTAGCAAGGCGGGCGTTAGAAAAAGTCCTACCTCCATGCTATGGTTTCCTTACGATGTTTTCCCTCACCGAAAGCTCAAGCTCATTGTGGGTGGTCGGATTCGAACTCACGTCCCTTGACACAAAATCGTACACACTAACTCTAAGCTATCATCGATTGTATATTAAAGAAATAATAATATTTACCCTTAAAAACGTCTCAGTACTTTTAAAATTATTGATACTGCCATATTTATTTTCTATTATAAGCTTATCATCGGTTTAAGTTTTTTAATTTGTACAAAAAAATTTGGTGTTTCATATCAGCCAGACGTCCCGCGACGGCTCGCTTTTTTACAGAGCGTAGTGAATGTGCTGCATCTGGTGTTAAGTACAGTACAATCCAAATCAGTGGCCACTGATAACGATTGAAAATTCAAGTCTTCGCTGTCGTGCTGGCCTGCTTAGATACCTCTTTACATATTCTTTGAAGGACAACCATGTAGGAAGGAAGGGACACGCTAACGGTAAGGCGGTTCCACAGTTCCACGGTACGACATAAATACGAATTGGTAAACTTTACTCCGCAATTCAATGGGAGTCACCGTGAAGCTGTGACAGGGTAACCGCGTCCGTGTGGTTTTCTTAGGAAATAGTCAGGAGGGGATTATATCAAATAGCTTTGTTGAACACTCACCGTGGTACATACGGTAGAACACGCTTAGCGAGGCAATGTCGCGTAGTAGTTTTAGCAGTTCCATGGCGCTGGTGATTTATTATACTTTGGTAAATACATTTAGGTATCCCCTCCCTGATGGGCTGGAAGGAGTATGTGGGACCCACCCGGTGAAGGGGTCACCGGTAATACCCAATTCAACCCTACGGTGTCCTATCGCCTATTGGGCCGCGGAGCTGGGTCTGTGTTCCAATTGCACTTGCTCCCGGAAGTGTAGGTAGTGTCTCCATCATTTGCTATTAGCGTTTTTGTGTTCTAGGTTAGTCTATGTTTTGTCCATCTAGCGTTGACTCTATATTATCTATACTCTTAATAAATATACCGTACGCACTGGTTTTGTATAATCACTAAAAGCCCAAATACTCAAGCAAGTGGGACAGGTAAAACCGGGGTCGTGAGCGGTCGTGAACGCGAAGTGAAACATAGCCGATATGTTACCAGGATGTAAACTATTCTCATATCGTATGTAATTAAATTCGTTCGGGTAGTTTCTATGCGATCGATGAACAAAGTTACAGAGTAAAATTAGAAAAAAACACATGAAAACGTGTTCTTTTGTCAATTATATTGTATTATATCTGTTTGCGTGAAACCATAAATTATTTATACATTTGTGGTCGTCATGGACCCTTTATCAATACAGTTTTGCTACTATTGGTGGTAGCGTGATGTTAAATAATCTAAAGCTACCTCAATGACTCTTCTATAAATTAAAAAAAAAATTTTTTTGAAATCTGTCTGGTAGTTCGCACAATCTCTATGCCTTTGCTGTCTTTTATATTATTCACGATATGATTGTGTCCCAGATATTTGTAGTGTGAAACTCGTTCTAACATGGTGCCTTTGAGACTCACAGATAAGTTGCAGGTAGAATATTTTTTTACCTCTATTATAATGATAGGATGGGTTTTTTTCTTTCCATTGCACCTACTATGTTTCACCTCTGCAGCATCCCAAGGTTGCTGGTAGAGAATGCCAGAGGCATTAAGTCCGCCTTGTATTCAGTGTAATAAATATATTAAATAAAGAGTTGTGTTGAATTGAAATACAATTGTATGGTTGTAAAGTTCGTGTTATATTCCGTATACATACGTTTAATATTTATTTGCATTATCGACATCTTAATAAATGTTCTTTATTTTTTTTTATACATTCTTCGTTTTCTTCCTTATCTATGTACAAATAAGTATAGATAAGATACAATACCCTTCTCCCCTCTAACTACACAGCGGGTTTTCTTTATTTCTTCAGTGGCTATTGACGAGTTTTAAGACTCTATTTAGCACCATTTGTCTGACCTACAACTTTTTTTATACTTTATAGAGTTAGCGTTATAGCTACAATCTCACATGATGTTAAATGACGAGATAGCCAATGACGGTGGGCACGCTAAGCCTTGTGAAAGGACTGGCTCTCAAGTGAAACTGCCGGAAATTCAACTTAAAAATGGTAAAAAGCCAGGTGAGTCTTAGAAAAAACTCGGCGGCAATGCTATGGTTTCCTTACGATGTATTCCTTCGCCGAAAGCTAGGACTCACTGCGGGTGGATTTGAACTCGCGTCCATTGACGCGACGTCCTTGCACGGTACCGACTGAGTTATCATCGCTTCTACATTGCTTCGATTCTGGTCGTTACTTATATGTCTATATTCACTTGATGAAATTACCTACATAGGCAGATGTCATATTTAAAAAAAATACACTTCACTCGTCGCGTTTCTAGCCCCCTCTAGAATATCTAAACGGTAATAGAGATACAGCTCTCTAGATTTATTTGTAGTTATTATAATTATTTTATATACTGAGATAGCTAAAGGTCGTCCGGTTTTTGCAAACAGCAGAGTACAGAATCGATACGAATACAATGTATAACCGAATGACCGGTGAGGTCACTCCTATAAACCATTCTGCGTAGTCAGTACATATTATGTCGGAACATTTGTTTTTTATCATACAAACACGTTCGTGATAATGCGGAGGGCGAGAGAACGTCGGCGGCGGCGGCCGTTGCAGGTAGAGACAGACGGACCTTCGGGTTCAACGATCCCGCAGCCCTAAAATACGTTCGCGGATGTGCGCCCGGCGACAGAGACGCCGGTCCCTTTTTCTGTGTTGCTTTTTTCTCTCTCGTTTCGCACTAGAACTCGTTGAATCGCTCTCGACACGAACACTTACAGTCGTCGATTTCAACTTGATCAACACTATAATTATACTTTTTATTTTCTTCAAAACATACACCATATTTTCAATGAATAGAAATAAAATTGCAATATAATTTAGTTTGAAGTCCTTAATAATAATAAGCCCTTTATTTCTCGAAACATTTTACACATATACATAAAAATAAAACTTAAAACATCAACCAAAAAAAATAACTTTAGAATCTACACTTGTATTACAAAATATCTCTTGTTTCGGTGTGCTTTACGGCAAACGCCACCTCCAACTCTTTCTATTGTTTTCTATCTGCCTCCATTCTTATACGAAGGGATCCTATGGTCGTTTTCATTTCATCCTCCCATCTTTTTGCTTTACAACCTCGGGATCTAACGCCATCCCTTGGGTACCAAGCTGTTACCTGTTTGCTTCATTTCTCCTTCTTGCAACAGAGTATTTGTCCAGTCCACCTACATGTACTTTGATCGGTACGTGCCGGGATGTCTGTAAAATTTTCAGTTACAAAAAGAAACGTTTGTACTTTAAAGGATTCATAGCAATGTATATACGTCTCTTTTTCGCACCCGGTATACACACATACTGTCCTACTTTCCCGTTGATTGCAATATTATTATGTGCGCATTAGGTTGCCTCTTGTTTTGCCAAGGTATTATTAAGGTACCTAATGTATCGGATATACTTTTATAATAACATTGGACTTACGCAAATCTTTGCAATTAATACTCGAACTTGGAACAAATATGAATCTCTTATGTAGTTTATTAGTTAGATCACAGGTTCCTAATCTTTTTTAGTACGCGGTGCACATACATGTTTAACTATTTTGTCGCAGCGCGGCGCCCTTACCTATATAGCTTGCCTATAGTTTATAGATAGCTACAATGATACTAGTTATGTAAATAGGCATCTGTTTATTTATATGAACATAAAATTAACATTTTCCTAGCAAGTAGGTGAGTATATAAATATTGTTTATTTTGTATCCGCGAACACATCATGTATTGGACAATGATAAAGAGATTCGCTCGACGGCGACTTTCTTCAGTCACTACGGCGCGGCACACACTTTGGGAACCTCTAAGTTAGATGATAAACTAATGAATAAAGCAATAGGGTAACAAAACGGTCACGTTGCGACTGCCATATATCGTGTGTATCAGATAACAAGATTTCGCTTCGACTGTTTATGATTGCAGTTATTAATCAACAATATATTTATACATAATTATATGAATGTCACGTTTGATGGTAAAGTATCTTGCAAATCATCAAGGGTTAAAGTATAAATAAAATAACCATACCTCTTTTACACGCAGTAGGAGATGAAATTTTAAAAACACCAAAACACGTGTATGTGTGTGTATTTTTTTAAGGAGATTTAATGGTAAATTTCTAATTATTATATGACGCTTTAGTTCTCGCCCGTATAATTCTTAGTGGTTTAATATAGAAAAATTGTTTCTTAGTGAACATCTTATTTACCAAGGAAAATACTGTCCGAATTTCCCGTTTCTAAGTTCAGTAGTTTTGATTTTGTGTCATTGAGTCGGTAATTTATTGAATATATCTTTGCATTTATATAAAGGCGTCACTTTATATAAATGCAAAGATGCTGAAACTAAATGCAGACAAAAGAACACTCAATACACGTATATATACAACTAGCTATGCCCGCGGCTTTGTTCGCGTGGCACTAAAAATTATTTAATAGTTTTTACCCGTTATTGTGACATTTTTCAATACAGTTTCACTCCTATTGGTGATAGCGTCTTGATGAATGGCCTAAAACCTCCCCCAATGGTTTCAAAATTAAAAATATTTTTTGAAATCCGCGTGGTAGTTCCTAAAATTGGCGCGTTCAAATAACAAACTTTTCCCGTTTATGATATTTATATAGATTTTATATAGCAGCATAGCAGGGATGCGAACTCGCGTCCATTCACGCGTTTACCTTACACGCTACCACTGTGCGATCGTTACTCTATATTACTTGAACGACATTCTGTGGCTTCGCCATGTTGCCATCAGCTTATATAACGTTTATTATAATGCCGCAGTTTCGAGGTTTACGTAATGTGCTGGTTACATGAATCGCGTCGAGTCGAAGCTCTCACGTGAGTGTCGGGACGCTGACACATTGCTACCGTGCGAGCATTTCATGAACCATGCACTTCCAGTAACAGAGCTTAACTTAGTACTAGCTTTTACCCGCGGCTTCGCTCACGTTAATATTATTTTTTTTTCTAATCGGTTGAAGCAATAGAAAGTTACATACAAAATTTAATCATCCCTTTACCACACCTCCAATAAGTTTTTCGCGAGAAAAAATAGGCTATCACCGTCACGAGGGTCCCATATATCTTTGTACCAAAGATCATCATAATCGATTCAGCGGTTTAGGCGTGAAAGCGTAACAAACTTACTTTCACGTTTATAATGTTATAGTAAGGGTATTCAGGATTTCTGTTTGTCAGCGTGCTTGACAGATATCTCTACAAACACCATTGTTTTTTAAGTAAAAACTTCTATAGGCGCGTTGATAAATACGTTATATAAAAATGTTAAAACACATGTGTTTGTTTGTGCGTGCACGCGAGAACCTCTACAGTTAGTATTAGTTTGTCAAGTTATTGTCGATTATTTGCGACTTCTGATATCGTTTTACTAACGCTTTTGGGTAATATATATTATAAAGAGGAATGTTCTTGTTTGTTTGTTCGTGCTAATTTTAGGAACTAGCTGTCGGAATCCAAAAATCCATTTTGTATTAGATAGAGCAATCACTGGGGAAGGATTTAAGCTATTTAATATCACGCTACCACCATTAGGAGCAAAGCAGTGACGAAAAAGTGAGAAAAATTGATAGAAGTGATTGAATAAAATTTTAGTTCCACACGAAAGAAGTCGCGGTTATAACTAGTTATTACATAGAGCACAAGTATCTAGAATCAACATACTAGTATAGTAATACTAAGCCCGGACATGTCTTTATAATCTATTTTAATATAAACCGTGTTACCACTGGTCCGTGTCCGGGTTCGACTTCCGCGCTGGGCTGATATTTTTGTATCTACTGTACGCGTGTCGCGCTTTCCTGTCGTGTGTTGTCGTTTGTCTCCCGTGGGAATAGACTGCGCGTGCTATTATAATACTGTAACTGAATTACCATCTGAATATTATTTATTAATAATATTATTTGTATATTAAAATCTATGTATACTTCTTTGCTATCGATAAAATTGTCAGGAAGGTTTTATTTTGAACTAGTTGCGCCTGCGAGTTCGTTCGCGTGGGAGTATAAGAATTGTTTAATAATTCTTGCCCGTTTTTGTAACCTTTTTTCAATACAGCAAGAGGTAGTGTAATGTTAAATAGCCTAAACTGCCTAAAGCTTTCCTCAATGATTCGTGTATCAAATACATTTTTTTTTTAGATCCGACCGGTATTTTAAAATTAGCCTGCCCAAACAGACAAACTAACTTTTCCACTTCATAATATTAATATAGATAACAGCAATATAATAATACTATAACACTATGCTTATCCCACTGCTGACTTCAGGACTTTGATAAACAATGTAACGTGTGGGCAAAACCTTGTGCCTATATCCACGGCTATTAGCGTGTTTTTAAGCACTGAAGAATTTTCAAAACATCATGTAGATGTCGGCGGCTCTCGTCCACGTCACATGTGAAAATCCAGGTGTTTGTAGTACTAAAACATTGTCTAGGCTTCTGAGCTTACTGGGTCGTGATTTGAAATTCAAATCTCTTAGTTAACAACAAATCTATGTTAATATTACAAAGTGAAAAAAAATTGTTGGTGTGAACGCGCTAATTACAGAAACTGACAGTTAGGTTTCAAAAAATGTTTTTACATTTAATAGGGTAATAATTGAGGAAACCCAAAGGTTGCTTAACATCACGCTACCGTCAATAAGAGCAAAGCTGTATTGAAAAGACAGGTAAAAATGTTAAATAGTTTTTAGATCCGTGCGAACGAAGTCGCAAGCATTCGTCGTATATAATAAAACTGTAATTGATTTAAATCAGTGTATTAAATAAATTTATTGAAAATGATTATTAAGACGTACTTTGTTACCGATATAAAAGTTAAAAATATAATTTTTGATGTAAAACATTTGTATGTGTGGTGTTGTTAGGCCATGTAATATAGTATTTGTAAAATAATGATTAATAACAAGAATCAAAGTGTCTCCATTTAATTTATGTATAAACTTAATATAAATGTTCGTTTAATAATAATCATCGTTATATTTAAAAAGATCTATGTACTTTATTATTTTTTTTGTTATGCAATATTTATTTCCTTTCATGTGCTATCTCTTTAGGTTCATAATTTGTACAAAAAGGAATTGGATATGTTTCGCATGTGCCAGATGTCCCGGGACGGCTCTCTTTTTTATATATATATATATATATACATATATATATATTAGGGTGGCGCAAAAAAACCGACAATTTTTTTTTTCAGTCTCGAGTGAAAAAACGTTAGTTTTTGATGTTTTAAGAGCCCTCTCCAAAGAACAACTTAAAAAAAAATTGAAGAGGTCGCTCCAAATTTTTTTTTATTTCAAAAATCGTCAATAATCGTTTTTTTATTTAATTATTTTTTTTTCTCGTTACAGTAAAATTTTATAGACCAAAAAACAATAAGTTTCTGAAAGTTTCAGTTCAAAATTTAAGTTTTGAAAGGTTGCTCAAAATTTTTTTTAAATTATTAGTTCATTACTTTAGATTTGTTCGAGCGACCTTTAAATATTTAAATTTAAATTCCATACATTTTTTATCTTTTATTTATTACAATAATAGATAAAAAAAAAAAAAAAAAAAAAAAAAAAAACGATTTTTGACGAAGTTTGAAATTAAAAAAAAATTGGATATATATACCGGGTAGATTCTGATAAATTAAGTGACATTGTGGCCCAAGATGATGGACACGTTAAGCCTAGCAGAGAGACAGGCTCCCAATTGCAACTGCTGGAACACACCTATGGAGGTATTTGGCGACAGATTTTCAACTCGAGTGTTGTAGCTAGACAGGCGGGCATTAGAAAAAGCCCTACCACCATGCTTTGGTTTCCTCACGATGTTTTCTGTCACCGAAAACTCAAGCTCATTGTAGATGGATTCGAACTCACGTCCCTTAACGCGGCCTCCGTACACCATGAACTGAGCTGAATTATCATCCCTTTACATATACATTTATCCCCGTAGTGACGGCTTCTGTTGCAATTTCTTCTGTTCGATAACTTTACATAAGAATACTCAATTGCCACTCAAAACATGTTAACAGGAAACGTTGGCTCCTCCATATCGAGGTGACGCCTACAACAGAACAATATGAACCTTGTAACAGTTCCTCGCGACGCGATGCGACACCCAAGTGCCACAGACACCTCCGTCCTACGAATACGCGGGCGCACTCTCGCGGAACGTACATTAAAAAAACCTGGCAGTTGTCGAGTTAAATTAATTAGTTCAGTGCTTCGGTGCGATAATTGGACGCGAATTGAGAGTTTAGTTTTGCTTATATTTCTCATTTACCATTTGATACTGTACTAGCGGTCACCTGCGACTTCGTGTGCGTAAATCGAAATAATATTTTAATATGTCCCAGGAACAAACCACCGCGCGGTAGATCCTGTCTATAGAAGAGGTTGGACATAAGGCATTAAATACTAAAATTGTAATCTTACAAAACTTTTAACGCTATTCGATTCCTCTAATAAAAAGTAATGGAAATGAATCTATCCACTTTTTAGATTGGACATATATTTCAGGAGTAAATTTAATGAAACTGTTCTTAATGTATGGGAAGCAACCTAAAACTATGAATATACATATATATAATTTTCGTTCGTTTTCGTTCTGAACATTTTACACTAGTATCTTATCATTATATACCATAAGTTTTCCAAAACAACATGGTGCGCATTTTTTTTTATTTGATCTATGGCATCCATCCATACTAATATTATAAACGCGAATGTGAGTTTGTTTGTTGCGCTTAAACCGCTGTATCGATTATAGTGAACTTTTGTAGAGATAGACATCTTGGCAACGGTAATAAATTACTTTAAAAACTTATAGGGAGTGGGCTAAAGAGATGAATATACTTTGTATGAAACTTTTTATTGCGTCATCCGATTTTTTTTCCAATCTCATAGAATAATTGTTTATTATATCGAATTTTAGGTAAGTTCATATCTACCTGTATTAACCAATAAACTGGAAGAGATTATATTATCATTTGATAGAAAAAAATCTGTATCGATTACCAATAAGAATTGGTTGACAAAATCAATGCTAAGTCAAGCGGAGATGCAGGTAAAAGTTAGTCATTATATAATATGTAGTTAGAGGCGCTAAGGTGTGTAGAAAGGTCTCCGGTCTCCACCAGGGCGTCGCAGTGGTGGGGGTCGGTTGGTGACGCGGTGCGCGTGCGCCAGTTGTCGTGCCGTTGCGTAAATCGGTGAAGGTCTGCGCAGCAGTGGAGCGCGGCAGGGTCACGGCTCGCGAATCTAGGTGAGAGGGGGCCGAGCCGCTCGCTCACACAATCCTCTCCTACCTACAGCCTATACAGGGAAACCATTACAGAGACATTTGCATTAAAATCAATCGAGAAGTTAACTGACAAAAAAAGCTTTTATTCCCTATCCCGCATGATCTCTTCCGTTTTCTGAAGGTAAAAGTGTCCTATATGAAAATACACACGATTAATTATTACAATGTCAAATGTCTCAATATGTCCAATGCCTGTAGCCTGCAATCTACAATCGTTAGCTTAAGAGAATATATAATGTTTTCTATTACTAGTTTGAGCGCGTAGTTTGTAGTGATGGACAAACAGACAAAAATTCTAAATAATTTTTGTTTTACATCTATATCGATAACAAAGTATGCCACTATCACGGTATTGGAAAAGGAAATTAACGTACAGAGTTGGTTCAGTTACAGTATGTACGAACCGAGGCACTGGTCAGTGACTAATATAATTATTAGAACGTTGTGAAGTATTTTGCAATTCGTAAGATCTACAAACTAAGAATGAATATAAATCTTCAACTGCAAGATACGGAGAAACAATATGTGCTTAGATCATACGACAGAAGTAAAAACACCTATTGTCACGGCACATACCTAGTTTATCTCGTTACTGAGTTCGACTGGCGCGTCATTCACTCTCATGTAACGCTCGCCAAGCAGAGTATAGCAGTGACACGTTGACTATACATATCTCTCTCGCTTTCTTAGTCTACTTGAGCCTACTTCATCCGCAATATCGTTACATAGTCGAGCGTAACGGCTCAGTCTTGCTCAATAACCACAAAATAAAGTGCTAAAGTATACGGGTAAAGAAGTTTTCACTTAAAAAATAAAAAAAGATAAGCAGCGAACGGTCTTCGTGCTGTGAGGGTTCCGTATGTATGATTTACATTCCATACTCAATTTTATTATACCATTTTTTTACATTAACATTATTGTTATGTTCTTCAGCCTCTGTCTATCCGTTTTCTCTTAGTGTGCTCCTAATTGTAAGATTCGTTTTAACCCACCTTTTGCATGATGATGGAAATTTCTGTCACAATGTTTTTAGAATAATTTTATATTATGTTTTTATACTGGGATGTCTGAAGCATTGTTCCTTTAATCTAAAGTATTGTAATGAACGTCGAATATTTCACTCTAGATCAGTGTTTCTCAAGCTTTTTATGTGTGGGCGGTACACACTTTAAGGAAGATTAAATGCTCAACGCCCCCCAGGAATACTTCTTCCCAATATCAGTTGAAGTTTCAATAGCCCTTCAGATAACCCCAGCGCCCACTCTGAGAAACTGTGCTCTAGATTGATTCACTTATAATAATAATCATTTACTTATACTAATAGTTATGTTTATACAAATACCATAATACATCATTATTTACAACTATAATCTTGTTCTTAATATTAGAAATCATAATCCTAGTAGCTGTCATAGAGAGAATACAGAACAGTGTGCGAGACTTGTGACACAGTTATAAATTATAGGAAGCCTACTTTATCGACAATTGTCAACACTCACCTCAACCGATCGTGTTTCTCTCTGTGTCCAGTATAAATTATTCCCGATAATAATTTACAACATAAATATATCAAAACAGTCTAGTCAATAATAGAAAATATAAATCTTGCGTGAATATCTGCCCTCGAGTGCTTCGCTTTGACTGAACTCTAGTGGCGCTCGCGTCGCGCTTATATAGAAATCGGTGTTAAAAAACTATTGTTGTTAAAATAAATCAGCTTAATAATCAGGTGGTATAACAATAGCTTTTAAAATAGATCACTACAGTATGAACTATATCACCCTTACACTTACATAAAAGAAAATCGTACAATGACGGGTTAAGGCAGTAACGCGTCCCACATACCCCTCTGAGTCCCACATACCCCTCTCAGTCTCCCTGGGCTTGTCCAAGCCCAACCTAAAAGCAATTTCCTACGTTAAAAAAAGATAAATCATGATCCTAAACACAACCTACAAATGTGTGAATAAAAAACAAACTTGTAGGAGGGGTTTTAAAACTTGTAGTCTGTAAGTGTACCTTACAATTTTTATAAGTTGTAAGCAAGTGTCAAGAGTCAATATATCTTTGTTTTCACTTAGAATTTGTTCTCTTTTTACCACATGATGACGTATCAGATATTAGTAGACTATGTTTATTCTAAAATTATATTTGTAATAGTTTTACGGAAAGAAATAAAACGAGACATTTTTTTAAATTTTAATTACCCACAATATTAATCATTTTTTAATCTTGAACGTATGTTGAGACATCTTTTTCGTGTCATATTTTAAATAATACGTCAAGATCTATTCTATAAGTTTTTTATTAGGTAGAAATCAGAATTTTAACTTAAATATATTCTTATTCTTATATTAGACTAATCTTTTTTGTTTTCGTAGTAAAATAAACGGTAAGTATGCTTATAATCAAATGACAGGACTGAAAAATCACTACATCTCTCTCTCTCTCGCTCCATTTCTTTCGCCTCGCGCCGAGTTTTCCCGAACGAACGTCACACCAAAAGGTTGCGAATTAGAATTTCAAAGCTGTCTCATAAGAAGTTTCACTTCAAAAGCTTGATAATCAAGTCGTACAGTACGGCGACTCTCAACCTAAGAGATCAAGGGCAGCTTTCACAGTTATTCTTGTTAATACATTAACTTCGAAAGTTGACCTCTAGTACATGATATTAATTTCAATTTCATACCTCGAGTCATTAACGAGAAAGCGGTTCTTGACACGGCTACAGGTGAACAACTAAGTCTTTGTATGAATATATCGTTTTTTCCTTATAAGGTCCGGGGAACCCTAAAACGGGGAATTGACTTTCAACAGTACTTGAGCTGCGCGGTCAAACGGGCGTGAGAGACGCGGACCCGATTACGTCACGATACGTTGAGCGGTACATTGAACTATACGAATATGACATTGTGCTGTTGTAAAGGATGCGGCAATGTTACAATACTATTAACCTAAGCTCGTTAAGTTAGGGACAGTAAAAGTGCTAGGCTGAACAGTCTCGGCCGGGTGGTAGCGGTAAGTGAAACTGCAAGTTGACTCGCGTCGTGCCGGGGACAGTCGTACGTAGCGGTGCGGTCGCGGCCGCGGCGGTAACTCAGCTGCGTTTGTTATAATATTCTATTTACAAACAACGCGTGACGTCATCGCGCAGCCGCCATGCTGCCGATCTCACACACACACATACACACGCGTACGTCACGATAGTCCTCTACACGTGCACCCGTGTCAGTGTTCAGTACAAAGCTGCGGGACGCGAGGGAGGGGCGTTCTCCGATAACCTGTCCGCTAGGTGCGGGCAGACGAGGGGGGCAGGGCGGGGCGAGGGCTCAGGCGGTCGGTTAACTTCGTGTTCAGATATTGTAAGGTTTTGTGTGGAAAAAAAATATAAATTCTTTGTATTATTTATTAACAAAGCGATATTCACAAGTCGAGGTGAGGAAACGAACCTTTTATGTTTTTGCACGAATATTTCTGTTGTGAAGTGCGGTGGTGGTGGCGGCCGCAGTTAGAAACTTGAGTTTTGTTGGGGGGACAAAAACAAGGGTACAGTAGGTGGGTTACATTTGAATAAAACGTTTTTTTTTAGTGTAAATTTCGGTCGCGTCGGTCGCAAACTTAGTCATTTAAGAAATTATACCTTACGATAGATGTGTATGTTGAGTACAAAATATATATTTACACTAGCAACTGGCCCTGGGTAATTGAATTCATCGTAGAAGATAGAGGCATAGCCTTGTTACACTTAATAGGTATTTTTAAGAGGAATAATTCCTAAATACATTGATACCGTATAACTGTTGGTTCCCGTGTCGCATTGCAGTTAAGCTTCCACTCGGAATAAATTTAACCATAACAAATTTTATACTTAAACCTTCCTCGCGAATCGGTATGTCTGTCTGTGTGAACCGCATGAAAATCAGTTCATAAGGTTTTAAGCCTATCGCGAATAGATATTGTTTTTATTTTTTGTATGTAGACTTAGCGTTATGGGCACAATCTCACCTAATGTTAAGTGATGATGTGGCCCAAGATGATGGATACGCTAAGTATTGTGAACTGGCTATAAAGTGCAACTGCCGGAACACACACATATAGGTAATGTTTTCTTCAGTGGAAGCTCAAGCTCATTGTAGGTGGATTAATCTCACGTCTCAGCGTCCGTACACACCATCAACTGAGCTATCACCGCTTCAATAGCCTCACAACCGGATACTTGGTTAGTATGTGGTAATTAACCTAATAAATGTCACTTCGTATTCGTGTGCATTGTAATCGTTCCCGTAAATAAGTGCTTACATTAGTGCTGAACACAATGAGAATGACCACACGAGTGTGACGTCACAATCCGCTAGAATCGACTATATATTCGCGATTAGAGTAAGCCTTGGGTTTTGACTTTGTCTGATCACGATGGTTGACGTCATATGATACATAAAACTAGTGTGGGTTTGTTATCTGCGCACGTGAGAAGATATACTTCCTTGGTTTTTTTTTATAGTTAAGGTTTCAGCGTTATGGCCATTATCTCGCCTGATTTTAAGTGACGATACGACTCAAGTTAGTAAACACGCTAAATCACCTATATCAGTTGGTATTTGGCTGTGAGGTGAGCATTAAAAAAAGGCCCTACCATCGTACAATGGTCTCCTCTTGATATTTTTTTTTACCGTAAGCGTAAGCTCATTGTAGTTGGATTCGAACTCACGTCCCTAGACGCGGCGTCCGTACACTACCACTGAGCTATCGTCGCGTCAATATAAATTGTGTTGTTGCTTGTGAATATAAAAAAACGGTGCGTGCTTACAATCACTTGACAGATGTGAAACGTCACTATATCTCTTAGTCGTCTCGAGCTTTATACAAAAAAGTTGTGAGATCAAAATTTCTAAGCCCCCAATAGTTTCAATTCAAAAAACAGCGTAGTGTAAGGAACTCGCATGGTAGGACATTTCCTAATGCGCGCCTGGCTAGCTGCCACCCTCAAGTTGAAAATATGCCTCCAAATAACTTACATGTTTTGATACGAGACTCGAAAAACTTTGTTTCTTTTCCACCTTAATGTACATATATACACAGTATACATATAGCTTACGGAAAGCGTTCCGTGACGATGACGCGAGTTCCATGATCTTTGTTTCCCCAAAAAGCGCTCAACGCGCCCGAAGAAGTTTATATATTTATGTTTTGTTTATATTTATATAGTAAATACATTTTGAAATTTGACTGGAAGTTACCTAGGATTAGCGCGATGAAACAAACTTTATAATAATAATATAGATACAACTCAGCGCAGCGACAACAGCGTGATCAATTGTTATGTCATATGAAAAATTATCAGATATTTGTAAACCCTTATTCGTAACCCAGATTTGCATAATTCTATGTAACTGTTACGCGGCCTGGTTGTGTGTTACGTAACCCTCTCATCCGCGACTGATGTTGTGATGTTGTAAGACTTCTCTTAATCCTCAAACGCCTGTCTTATTGTCACTGAGTGACGCTCAACGGAATGTTCTCAGAACCTGTGATAAACCAGTATACTCTATATTAAACTCCATTTTAGGTTACTTAATTTGACGACAAACTCCCTAAAGCGTAGATTTTTTTAATGGACGGAGCTTTCGGTGAAGTATAACATCGTGGTAAAATCATTATTTTAAAGCTTTTTCTAATGTCTACCTGGCTAACTCCCTCAAGTTGAAAATTTGTCGCCATATACCTATAGGTGTTTTCCGGTAGTTGCTATGCAGGAAAATACAGTTTATTCGTCCTGTTCGGGTTATTTGACTGCTAGCAGTAGTTTAATAAGCTTTTACCTGTAACCCCTCGTTCTCAATTTTCCAGTACTACGGGCAACGTGATCTTCAATTCAGCAGTTCCATTAACGACATCGGTATACATATTATGAATTTTATTGAACAAACTATTAGTCCTTTATCGCGTCGTGACATTGTGAGCGTATGCAGTTTCAAATGTGTTTCCTCGTCGATACTATCGTGTGAACATCGCACGGAATCACATTGTGTGCGTCTCCGCGAGCATTTCATCGCAAATGTAGGAAATATGAGTTGGCTCGGTCAACTTTACCTTGCTTATTGTAGTGGTTAATAAGTCTGCTAAACCTATCCAATTCCATAAGTTCATTTACTATAAGAATTCTTCTTTTTTCTGTCGCAACCGGCGGAACATTTTACAAGTGTGTGATAATAAAGGTGTGTAATTACCTTCCTGTTTGATATTTTCAGTAGTTTCAGACACGTTTTTATTTACATTTATGGTGTACTACATATTAACATTTCAGTTTAAATAAACTTTGCCTGCCCTTTTGAAGTGTAACTTCTCAGGCTTTGAAATTCGGACCAGCAACCTTTTTGTGTGACGCTCGTTCGCGTAATGTCTGCTCTAAGCGACTTAGGGAGTCAAAGATATATAGTAATGCTTTACTTCTATCGTGTGGTTATAATTTAAGCACACAGTGTTTTTTAAGCACTGTTAAGCTGTTAAGGATATTACCGAATTGCCGGACAGTACCTATGTTCAAGCACCATTTCACACTGATTTTGATCTCAAAAGGCTTTTATAGGGTGGGTCAATATGCGAGCGATAGTGATGTCTGGAATTGACACACCTCTCTGACCATCCGCTAATAACTATTGTAAATGCAAACATTAAACTATTATAAAACAAAAATATACCTAAAAAAAGGAACTCATGCAGGTCGAGTTCCTACCTGTTCTTGTCGATGACTGCGTTACTTTCCGAACCAGTGGTAGTTTTGACGTTCGTAAGCGCCTTCTTAGGGCCTAAAATATATAACGATTTTTGATGTAAATTGTTTTTTGTTTAATTATGTTTGGCTCTTGTATGTGAATCCTCTAGACTTAAGTCTGGCGGGATATGAAAGGGGCCGTGTGGAAGATTCATCAGGTGATAAGCACAGGTACCGTCATTAGAGACACCACGGCCATTTGCAGATACCGTGGGCAGCTTTCACACTGCTTGTAGTACTCTGCCTGCCCCCATCGAGCGTGGTGACGGTTAGTTGTTACGCGGTGGGCAGGCAGGGCGCGCGGTGGCTTTCACTTGTACCGCTTTCGTTGGTTGCGAAATGCCGCGTACCGTCTCACTGTTACTACACAGCGAACCCGTGTCACGTCACGCCACGTGCGGTCTTGGTACCATATAACCTTTTCGAAGCCTTTCAGAAATAATCTCCAACTGTCGGGGTTGTGAGGTCGCCCCTAACTTCGCGACTAAACTAACTAAACTAAGTTCGCGAAGTTAGGCTAAGTCCAATCCAATTTACACTGGTCGGTAAAGAATATCTTGCGACGTCACTTAAAAAAATCCTCTCCATTTGATGAGAAAACACTAGGTTTTTTTTTAAAGAACATATGCTTCTTGGCAATCGAAGATAGTTCTTTGGTAAAATAATATTTCCTATAGAAATATCTTAATAAGTATGTAATCCTTACTAATATTATAAATGCCAAAGTGAGTCTGTTTTTTTCGCTTCGAGCCTAAACCGCTGAATAGATTATGATGAATCTTGGTATACATATAGATTGAGCCGGATAAGGCTACTTTTTTTCGTGAAAAGTTGTAGGAAGTGGGGTAAAGAGATGAATAAACTTTGCATGAAGCTTTTTATGACGTAATCCGATTTGTTTGAGAAAATTAATATTAACTCGAGCGGAGCCACATGTAAAACCTAGTTATATATATTTTATGATAATTCAAAAATAATTGACTACTAACATTATATTACTAATATTCTCATTGATAAATTGTAACTAATAACTTTTCCTATAGTTTGTAATATTTTTTTATTTGAGCTTACGTCTTAATTCTTTACCATGTTTTTTTAGGTTTTTTGTACGTCCTTGAGGCACGTTGGTTTTTGATAAAAAAAAGAACTAATATTTTCTGATCAAAAAGAAGCTTTTTAGGTAGCGTCGCGAGATATTTATTTTTAACTACCAGCCTAATATATTATAGTCAAGAATATTTCAAACTGTAATGTTCGCAATGTCATCCCTACGTCTCTAACGCAGGAGGATTATATGAAGCGAAACCCGTCGTGAAGCCACCTCCAGCCGGAGGGGGATGGAAGTACGGGGAGGTCGGTGAACCCGCCCCCGAGATATCTGTGACGTCATCTCTGAACTGAACACAAACGAATTTCGCCTTTCGGTATCACATATATAGGATTGAATGGAAAATGTAGGGATTGATTCTATATATTACGGCCTCTCGACAGGTGAGGATTGCGTCGATCATCTGGTATCTCGAAGAATCAGGAGTAGCCGAGGTTCTTGCGTTAATTCATTGATAAAATCCACTGCAAGTTTAATGTATTCTTTGCAGTGAAACTTATTATGTGAGGTATTCGAATTGCAACCTCTTTTCAATTCCGCAACATTTTGATGCTCGTTCGGGTAAAGTCGGCTCGATACGACCAAGCGAGCGAGAGAGAGATATATTGATGTTTCACTTCTGTCGTGATGTCTCAAGTACAGGCAGTTTATTTTTTGTTTTTAGATTTAGCGTTTTGTCACACTGCCACCTGATCTTAAGTCACGTTGTGCCCAAAGATGTTGGACGTGCTAAGTTATACACAAGAAAACACATGGTCGCCTATGAAATCGTATAACTGGTTTCCAGTCGAATCCCGCCCACTTATTTTCTAACTTTTTTGTCACCATTGGGCAACGAGGTAGGCGTTTAGAGTCGCATCAGATGATAAACACCGCCAAATAAATTGAGTATTTGCCACGGCGACTGTCCCTCCCCCACATAAAGCGATGATAGCTCAGTTGGTAGTGTGTACGTACGCCGCGTCAACGGCCGTGAGTTCGAATTCACCTACAATGAGCTTGAGCTTCTGATGAACGAAAACATCGTGATGGAACTATAGCGAACATGCTATAGTGGTAGAGCTTTTTCTAATGCCCGTCTGGCTAGCTATCACCTTTAAATTGAAAATCTGTCGCCAAATATTTTTAAGTATTTTCCGGAAATTGCACGTGAGAGCCAGGCCCTCCAATAGGCTTATCGTGTCCACCATTTTGGGCCGCATCGTCACTTAACGTCAGGTGGCATTGTGGCCAGCCGTTAAACTAATAACGAGTAAAATAAAAATTCGGCTAGCCGAGGACGTTCGAGAAACAGCCGCGGATAGGGACGAGGGCAACTTGTAATTAACAAAATCATTATTTATACAAAACAAGCTCGAAGTAATTTATTTAATTGTTTACCTGTAATAATAGTTTTAATAATCAAGTCCAGTTTTATTATTTCGAAATGTACAAATCGGTTAATCATGAAGTGTTTGTTTATTTGTTACACTTCCACGCCTAAACCGCTGGACCGATTATTATTAATTTTGGTATAAAAATAGATAGGAACCTAGAGACAGGGATGGAATACTTTTTCTCGCGAAAACCTTATTGGAAGTGGGGTAAACGGAGGGATAAACTTTGAAACTTTACTGCATCATTCGATTTGTTCGACGAAATCGATATTAAGGTGAGTCACAGGTAAAACCTAGTTATACATACAAGAACCACTATTTTTTTGTTTATTTCCTTTTTTATTTGCAGTAGTAATTAATATTAAAATTGTGTTAATTTTTATGTCGCTGTTCTGCGGAGTATTTATCATGGTCATGTTGAATATGTTTTGTAGCCATTTTTTACTTTTTATGGTTAACGTTTGCTCAACCTTCTCTAAATGCACCCTCCTGTTGGTGACAGTCTTTCTCCACATAGCTCCGATAGAGTGCGAAGGCAGACAGGAATTTACAGTATTAAATCTCGGCTGCATCATCACTATTAACTAGTGTCCAACAAAATCTTCGGTCACGCCGAAATCCAGTGCACATGTATTGTTCGGATGAGTTTTCACGACTCGTGTGTTTTTAGCAATCCCTCACCGCTGCTATTGTGTTTAGTGTCTGTTCTTTTCCTCCTCTCCGTCCCACTACAGAACCACACGGGCGCGACTTCGGTGTCACAGCTTCACGTTGACTCCTATTGAATCGCGAACTAAAAAATTTGCTGATTCATACTTATCTCGTACCGTGGAGCTGTGGAACTGTCATCCGGGTAGTGTGTTTCCACCCTCCTATGACATAGGGTCCTTCAATAGAGGCGTGAAAAGGTATCTAAGCAGGCCAGCGTGACAGCGGTGACTGATTGTGAATTTTGGATCATTGTCAGTCACCACTGTTCTGGATTGTACTGTACTTAACACCAGGTGCAGTACAGTCACTATGCTGCGCAAAAGAAAAAAAATAATTTTCATTACTTAAATATGTTTAGCGTTTTGAATTACTTACTTGACTATTGTGTAAATTATTTATATATTGTGTAAATAGTACTATTGTGCAAGCTTAATTGAGATTGATAATTAGGTTACTTTTTCTTCTTCTGTCCACCATAATTAAACAGAAAAGCTCAATGAGTAATAAGTAAAAACCTCAATGAATAATAAGAATGGTGAAGGGCTGCTCTTCACTGCACACCCTGTCTATGGAGAACTGAGATCATTCCCAAGCCGCCGAAGACTGCTTCGGCAATTGGTCACACTTAAGTTTTCTCGATTATCCAGTTCTCACTCCCTCAGGTTTGACTGTATATAGAACATAGAGTATTTGTTTATGACTTTCTTTCAATTGACTCAGAACAATATTAGTCTGATAGGTAAATAATATGGTAGAGCTAATATAAACCGTACGCTACATTCGTAGGGTTTCCTTGGTTACATTCTCTTGCATGCGTATAGCAATATGCCATGTCTATAAGTATTTTCCTATCTATATGAGACTATGAGTTAAAGTTTCGAATAAGTCTTGCTTCTAGTCACCTGTGTGCACAAAAAGCATTGTTTATAGATGTTATCTCACGAGATAGCCGATACGACACACACTTTGTTGAGTATTCGTCTTGAAGGTCTTGAAGGCCGGTTATGCGTCCCACTGCTGGAGATGACTAACACTGTGAATGTCTATGTGAAGAAAGATTTGAAATATGGTCTTTAACGTCGTAACACCGGTGACAACTCTTTGTGTGTGGTCTGGATGAGAAATTATACCATTATAAGCGAGATGTCATAATCTCATAATGATATGTCAGCTAACTGCCAAACCTATTGACTTGTAATTTGTCATCGATGTTCCTTTCATAACATAGACTTCTATTAAATTCAGTTTTTAGGATTGGGTGCGGTTGAAAATGACAGTGAAGTCGATGACACCAGCTAGTATGTTTTTTTTTATAGTTAAGATTTAGTGTTATGGCCACAATCTAACCTGATGTTAAAAGACGATGTGGCCCAGGATGGTGGACACGATAAGCCTAGTGGGGGAGGGCTAGCTCTCAACTGGAAATGTCGGAATATACCTATATGTTATTGGAGGTACATTTTTAATTTGAGGGTGGTGGTAACAAGCCAGGCCCGTGATACAAAAATTCAAAAATTCACGTCCTCTGACGCGCTGTCTGTAGACACCTTTAAAGTATATATAAAGATATACTTTTTCCGACGGAGACAGTTACTGACAACCTTTTTTTTTATTTCACCTCTAGCGGATACAGGCTTGCTAGGAAAGATTTTATAGTAAACAAAAAATCGTCATCTGTCGAATGAAAATTCAGCAAAAAAAAAAATTCCTAATGAGACTAAATAAGTACTCATTCCAGCGTAATGTGTATTTTTTACACGCTTTATATTTTATTGGTATTTGTAAGTAGACACTTGATTTCATTCCATTACCAATTGATTAACTTTATTGCTTATTCACTTGAAGTTATTGGAAAGGGCAGACCGAGGTATGCCAGGCCAGATCATTACTTATAAGGTGACTACATTGTTTCGTGGCACTAAGTACCACGTTCTTAAGTTGTTCTACAGATTACTTACCGTTTAGTAAACTCTTTAAAGGTGAATTTAATTACACGTGACATTGGCAAAATTGTGTGTACAATGCCACGATTATAATTAAAATTACCGGAAGAACGTGCTTTATGTTTTCTATTAGTAATCTTCGCCCTGGGAGTAGGAAGGCTAACACGTAAACGCTTGTTTGTATGGCATCTAGTGATATTTACTTTCAAAGCTTTGTCTGTTTGTCATTGTAGATATTCTTATCGTGGAGGTATATTGTGGACAAAGACATATGGAGTCACCAATACATTGTCGTCTAAATTAACATTGTATTATGGTTCTTAGAATTGGCTAGTATTGTGGAAATCAAACAATTCCATTAAATCATTTAGGTATTATTAAATAACAAAATGAAGGGGCAAGGATCAATTCCTATATCCTTTCAATTGTTTCGTGGCTCGTTTGTGTGAAAAAATGTTTGAGGTTGGGAAAAAAAATATTTATTCATAATGTAACAGTAATGTTGTGTCACCTGAGTGCTATATTGCAACTGAACCTTTATAAATAACTATATTTTACGTACAGCTTCGCGCACGTTCATATTGATTTTGATTAACAAATTGGACGACGCAATAAAAAGTTTCTTACAAAGTTTGCCCCGCTCTTTACCTTAATTCCTATAAGGTTCTCGCGAGAAAAAGTAGCCTATCACCATCTCCAGATTCTCATCTCTATACCAAATTCATCATATTCGATTCAGCAGTTTAGGCGTGAACGTGTAACAAACAAACTCACTTTCGCATTGTAAATATTAGTAAGTATTAAAATTATGTGATTACATAATGCTAAATAGCAGAAATATCAGCAAATTAAGTAGGTCTAAGTTTAATGACCACGCGTTTGAATGTTACAAAATAATTTACGTAAGCATACACTAAAAACAGGTAAAAAAGGGGACAGATGGTCTTAGTGGTTAATCCCAGTGGCTCACACATGACCACATGACCTTCACAGTTCCACCGGGATAGGAAGTTATGGGTAAATACATTTGCCCAAGTAAAACAATGTAGGACAAAACAGTTGCATTGCTACGAGATTGCAACCACCACATATTATCAATTCATTATTCCTTTTCTATTAATACGATTAAATAACCATGTGTGGAGTTCTTCTTCAGGCGAATTAAAGCGAATGGGTTATGTGGGGAGACACATCAAGTGACAAACACCGACTGAGGAGATACCATGGCGACACTTAAATCTCCCATGTTCTGGTTTTGCCAGAGTCAGTGAAGTCTGACCGACCTTTAATAACGACCTTCTTCGCCTGTTCTTGTCGTACGTGATGCACCATTCATCACCAGTCCTCTTTTCAAAAACGATTTCGTTTCGTTACGTCTCAATAAAGAATCCCAAATGAGTACACGGTTCATTAGCTTTCTTTAGTAAGAGGTCGTGTAGCGCCCAAATATCGAGCTATTTTGTGTATCCAGTTTTTAAATGGGTCAAAACTAGTATGTGGTCGATTCTCAGTTCTTTAGCTATCTCGTACCTACTGATATACCTATCTTGCTTTACTTTTTTTTTAAATGTCGTCCTTTCTATTCGTAATAGGGTGACCAGAGTGAGGTGCAGCTTTGACATCAAAATTTCCGGATCGAAAAGCCCCCAGCCAAGTTGCCTATCAACGGTCGATATCAATTCGAGTAAATGATAATTTGCATTTACGATGTGATGGCCGAAGTAATCACCGATTAGAAGGCATTTCTATAACGTTATAATTATTAAACCAGACTAATTTTAAATAATTTATCCTTAATTTTAAATAGTCTATTCCTGCCAAAACCTTATCAAGAGACCCATAAAGATTCAAAGACCTAGAAGATTCAAAGACATAAAGACCCAAAAAGAATTTAATAACACTTTAAAATCATAATACATATAATATCAGTTTAATTAACATAAACCAAATTTACAAAATAAATATATATATCTATTTGTTATCACCTGTCCAACGTAATTTAACCCATCACCTCACCGACACATCATACACTTCGCTCCGCCTACGGGTTCATTCTAAATCTAAGCATATAATAGTGCAAACCATTATTTTTAAAGTTCTTTCAATTAATTTTAAAGTGAATTAATATATTCTCCTTAAACAAATTGGTGTTGGTTGGCCCCAACATAAGTGAACGTCCGACTTAAACCGACATACGGGTTATTTAATTTTGTAATGTAATTTATTTTGTAAATAACAGTTCTAACAGCATTCCTTCTACGTTAAATGAATAAATACATATTTTTACCTATAAGTACGTATATATATATATTAAAGTATAATATTTCCTCGCGTGTATTCCTGGGTTTTTTCCCGTTATTTACCTAGTTTGGGTTTTAACTGAATTTCATCCCGTTTGGTATTTACCCGCCGCCCAACTGTAATCTCTACTCCAAGATGCACCTCGTGGCAGTGACTCTTCTGAATTGTCGCATTTCAGGAACGAGTAGGGTATATCTAGGCACCGAGGCACGTAGTGATCTATTGCCAATCACTTTGCAAGTTTTAGATAACAAAAATATATAATTACACACAGTTCCATTTCGTATGGCTTTAAAAATGCTGTATCTTATAATAAAGCTGAAAAGTGTTTATTTGTTTGAACACGCTAATCTCAGGAACTATCACTTGGATCGAAAAAATATTTTTGCGTTTGACAGCATAATTATTGAGGCATTCTATAAGCTACTAGCTATTGTCCGCGACTTCGTTCGCGTGAACCTACAAATGATTTAATCATTTTAGGTCGTTTTTGTAACTTTTTTCAATACAGCTTTCATGCTATTGGTCGTAGCGTGATGTTAAATAGCCTTAACGCATTCCTCAATGATTGCTTCTCTGTCAAATACATTTTTTTTAATCCCAGAGGTAGTTCCTAAGATTAGCACGTTCGAACAAACAAACTTTACCGCTTAGAAATATTAATATAAATTTAACATTACTGTACGACACATAGGAGTCAAGCAAACAAATGGTAAACTCTACGCGAACAAAGGATATTTCCCTTGAGTTTTAATCCTTTGTTTCCGTCATGTTATTCGCGATTTAGTTTGAGTAAATTATGAGAAGACGATTAATTGCAGGACTAAGTACAGTGTATGGAGGCGTGTGCGCACGTAGGAAGGAAACGGTATGTGTGTGGGTTAACGTGATATTACATAGTAGCGTTCGTGTCGCGTAGTGTTGTACCGGTGGCGGTGTGCGCGCGCGCGTGCGACCTCAAAACAAAGGAGTCGGTCTCGCGGCGCGGGGCGGCCATGCTGTGACGTCACCAGCTCATTTCCTACACCTTGCGATTACAATAGACATAGCTCACTACCGCATCGATACCAGTTGCCGTTTTTATTTTATTACATTACACGTTTTATATACATGTGCCCGCGACTTCGTTCGCGTGGGACTTAAATTTTATTGTATAATTTGTGCCCGTTTCTGTAACTTTTTCTGTAGCTTTGCTCCTAATATTGTTAGCGTGATGTTAAACAGCTTTTACTCTTCCTCAACGATAGCTCTATCAAACATATATCTATTTGAAATTTGACTGGTAGTTCCTAAGATTAGGTAAGATAGCTGATATTATATTATAAGAAATAACTTAAGCTATATATATTTTCAGGTCACGTGAATGTAGTCACGGGGCACAGACAGTTAGTATCTAAGTTGTGATCGGACCTCAGTAGACTCGCCTACTAAGTCCTGTATGAGTATAAACTTTCTATAACGTAGAAGTTTCATTCGATAATTCAGTTCTATGTTGTGTAAAGTACGCGGATTTGGATGTTCGAGCACATCGCCACTTACTGTACGGTGTGATCAATGCAGTCAGACGAGGCTGTATAAGGAGCCATTTAAATATTACGTAAACACACAAAAAGGGTTTTAGTGGTCTCTGCTTTGTTTATTTTTGATGATAGTGTTTACCTCTCAGCAATATTTGATTACTTCGTCCTAATTTTGTTGCAAAATTCAATAATTCATGACATAGCAACCCTTTTATTATTTACGTGGTGTTTGAAATTGTATTATCGCAATGGGTATACGTATTACCTGGGCTCAGGTCAAAGGTGTTAGAGGCATGTGGTTACTTATAGCGTGCTAATCACCCTTACACTACCCACGAAAACGCACCACGGTAACACTTCCATCTTCCGTGTTGCCAGAGACCTCGTACAGCGCCCACACATATTCTATTCTGGCATAGTAACCCTACTTTTGTATGCTTGATAGCGAAAAGAATCTGGAGAGATTCCCTAAAATAATTTTTAATGCATGTTCGCTCTTATGCGTTTTTTATATACTAAGTTTAAAACAATAGATATATACCGATGCTTACGTAAGCATTGGAGAGAGGGTAAGAATATTACTTTGGCTGACACGAGGGGGAAGTTTAGGAATTACTAAAATTCTTCTTGCGTAATACTTGAAGGTCACGTTATCTCAATTGTAGTAATAAAATGTAACATGATGGGCTTGTATTGTCAACAGCGATGGCAGCAGCGCCGGCAGCCCGAAGGAGGCCTGCGTGGCGCAGTCCCCACCACCAGCCCCAGTGCCACCTCCCGCCAAGAGGGACGTGCGCGCTCCCCCACCGCACCACCACCACGACCAGAGACGCCTGAGTATCGGTATTGGCTTCAACTGTACCACTATAATTTCTCTCTACCCTTACGAGTTGTGAACCGATTTTACCAATATACATTTTTTTAAAAACATTTTATAAGATTAATATTTTGGGCGTAATCTCACCTGATGTTAGTTCAATACACAAGATTGTAGACGCGTTAAGTCTAGTAGATTTTCAACTTGAAGATGGAAGGTGTTAAGGCTTATTTGTTGTTCACATTTATGGTCCTACGTAATTAGATATTCTTACAGTATTTACTTCACGACTGTGTGCTCTCTGCATTCACCACACAAGCCTAGTAAAGTTGTGTCAGCCACTCTGACTAGCAACGGTGGTCAATTCACATTTCTTTGGTACATAAATTTATCCGGAACCTCTATATTTGTCATAACTTATAAGTTAGACATTTATAAGGTAAACACGTTGCATTAGCCGCCTCATATTACGAGACAGTTATGCTCGTTAAGGAGGCGGCGGAGAGGGAGAGGAACCGGACGAATGGGATCCTCTTCTACTACCAACGAGATCGGCTGTGAAGGCAGAGAGTGCTGAACGATCTCCAGCCTCCGTAAGCATGGTCTGAAGGCGGAAGACGCAGGCACGTCCCTCCCTCGTTGCACACACACCCCAGGCGAGAAGACTGTTCAGGGGGTGTTTCTATCATCTTTACTCCCAGATTATAGAAGGTGGCCGCTGTTGTCGCCGGTTAAATCCCACATACCCGTTTCAGCCCATCAGGGAGGGGATGCCTAAATGCATTTCTCCACGACAAAAAAAATGTTGCATTATAATCATTCTCAGAGTTTCTCTCAAAGGATCCTTTTTCTCCCGACCCTTGTCCCCTGGATAGGATAGAAGGCACTGAGGTCGCGTTATTGACTATTGTAAAGAGCAGCAAGTACTTAAAAGCTTATAAGCAAATGTTCTGGTATTTTTTTGAGGGGTTTGCAATTTTCAGACGTTCGCGGCAGCCCGGGTGCCGGAGCGGGCACCTCGGCCGAACCTTCCCATATGCTGCACACGCATCACCACCACATGGTAAGAAGATATTAAAAGAGACATTTTACCACACATTTAATCATGATAATTACAACAAAAAAAAAAAAAAACAAATAAAAAAAAACAACTACATAAAAACAAACAACGTAATGTGTGGACAAATTGGTACGAGTCTCGGCGTAACAGCTATACGGAATCAGTGCAGCGCTGATATTCTGACTGGACCCTCTGAAGGCGACGTCAGGGACATCAGTAGACATTCTTAAATAATTAGTATAGTATATAGTACATGACAGTATTAGTGGTACATGGTAAGAGTGCAACACAAAAATAGTAAATGTTACAAAGAAATATAAATAATAAAGAGGTCAAAACAAAGACTCGATAATCCTGGGTCAAAGCACTGCTGATCATACACTGCACTATATTTTAGTTTCTTTGCATTCAGAAGTACGGATGGATTCTTTCTTTACCAGTAGGTTACCTTTAAAATATTCCCATTCGATTTAGAAGCGACAATGGATCAGTTGGTGGTGAGTACGGACGCCGCCGTCAACGGTCGTGATTTCGAAACCTTAACGTAGTCTTTAACGCTGGTAAGGTTTTAATTAGTTCCTCACATGTTATCCAGGACACGAATCCTCTGGAGGGTGCGGTGGGCGTGGTCGAGTCGTTGGTCAGCGGAGCCGGTTCCTCCGATGGAGAGCTCTCCTCGAAAGCGGGAGACAGCCCGAGCAGGAAGCGGCGGCGGATCTCAAGGCATCTGTCCTCAGGTACCTATACCGATAACAAAAACCTTTTCTTGCATCTATGCTGATTGATAGCTTTAAGCTGAAGGGTAAGAATATTTCTCATTATATGAAAACTATGGCAATAAAAGTGAAGGTAATAAAAAATTGCATTTGAACATACTGCTCCTAGGAACTACCAGTCGAATTTTGAAAATTATTTCTGTATTTCATAGAGCAATTATTGAGAAAGTTTTTAAGGTATTTAATATCATGATACCACCAATAGGAGTTAAACCGTATTGAAAAAGTTACAAAAACAAGCAAAAGATATAAAATATGTTTTAGTTCAACGCGAACGAAGTCGCGGCCACAGCTAGTTATACTTACTTAACACAAAGAGTTTCTTTGTGAGATGACAAATTCATCAGAGGCCGTCGCTACGATGCTAGCTTCCAAGCGGAATGCGGCTGGTCCCGAAATTACTGATACGTGATAGGTATTCGGGGGGTTATTTCCACCGTTAGATGTATGAGGGCCGAGTGTTATAGCCTGGGTGCGTCCTGGATCTGGTTATGGTGTATTGTGTCCAGGTGAGAGCAACGTGTCGGTGCCGACGCCAGCCGTCGAGCGCCGCACCCCGAGGCACCACTACCAGCCGCCGTGAGTATATCCTATCTGATATCAATAATGTCACTTTCTTACATTACCGTCTTAGGGGCCATTCAAGTATATTTTAGTAATTTCTAACCGTCCCCTCCCCCTGTCAGCAAAAGTAAGCAACGCTCTTGCAGAAGATATGCTTACGTAAACATTGTTATATACTTTATTTTTATATTTACCATAAAACTTCTCGTGAGATCGAGGATCCATTAAAAATATTTAAAAGAATCCGTAAACATTATTTCAGCCATCGAGTGAGAACAAGTAGGGTTACCATATCCTAATCTATCAAATTTTGCAGAAAGATCAGAAAAAGTAAATAAATATTGTTGACGTAATCACCTTCTAGATTCCCCGACTCATCCTATGTCATGAAAAAGAAGCTAAACAACGACCCCCTGCCATCCACCCCTTTTAATGCTTACGTAATACTTGAATGCCTCCTGAACTACTTAACCGATCTTCATGGAATTACAAGTAGTGGTTTTTATATCAAAAGACGGTATAGCCCTGATGGGTAACCACAGTACAATGACAACCAACCCGATCCATTAGACATTGTCGTTTTCATAGCGGCCTGTAATTCGGTATAACACTAGCTGACCTCGAAACGGAGCCGGGCACACTTGTCCACCACCGCGCTACAAAGTCTAAGTAAAGAGCAGTTCATTAGAATAGTTCGTTAGCTTTAATGCGGTATTCTTAGAAACTACATGTTGGATTTCAATAAAGTATTTTTCTACTCGATAGATCATTGAGGAAGGTTTTAGGTTATTTGACATCACGCTATCACGAATAGGAGCAAACCTGTAATGAAAAAGGTCACAAAAACGTGAAACAATCGTTTAATAATTTTAGTTCAACGCCAAGGAAGTCGTAAGCACGTTCAGTATATAATGTAAAACATGTTGTTCCGTGTGTCCACAGACGGCGGATGCGGTACGTGGGCGCGACGGGGTCGGTGTGGGGCGCCGAGCGCGCGCACCACGTGCAGCACCGGCCCGCGCACGTCCAGCACCACGCGCCGCTGCTGCTCGACATCAATCAGGTCTCTAGCACCACTCCACTACCACTCCACTCATACACTTCTCTCATATGTTCTATTCATACATGCCTCTCATATGCTCCGCTCATACACCCATCTTATATTCTCTTATATGCTTCGCTCATACACTTATACATGCCTCTTATATGTTCCGCTCATACACCCTTCTTATATTCTCTTATATGCTTCGCTCATACACTTCTCTCATATGTTCTATTCATACATGCCTCTCATATGTTCCGCTCATACACCCATCTTATATTCTCTTATATGCTTCGCTCATACACTTCTCTCATATGTTCTATTCATACATGCCTCTTATATGTTCCGCTCATACACCCATCTTATATTCTCTTATATGCTTCGCTCATACACTTCTCTCATATGTTCTATTCATACATGCCTCTCAAATGTTTCGCTCATACACCCTTCTTATATTCTCTCATATGCTTCGCTCATACACCTCTCTCATATGTTCTATTCATACATGCCTCTCAAATGTTTCCCTCATACACCCCTCTTATATGCTCCGCTCAAACACTTTCCTGATACATTATGTTTATAAATTTGCAGGATCAGTACATTCACGAACACAAGCGATGCACACACTCATATAGTACTTGGAAGCGTTTGGAGACAAATCATTAACCTTACAGTAGATGCACTTATACTACAACTAGTGATTTTGGAAACAAAATTTTCTTTGCGCATATTTAGATATAAAATCTATACCTAAAATAAAATTGAATGTGACCGAAATGCATACATAGCATGTGTTTTTAAAATCTATATACAGGAAAAAAAATTATTGCATTTAATCTTCTAATCGTACCATTACATGATGATAACTGTTTTTTTATAGTATCTAGGCTAAGCATAATGTCCACAATTACATTTGATGGTTAGTGACAACATGGCGCAAGATGGTCGATCTATGGATTAACATATAGAGTATTATTATTTTTATGGTACAACGTCTAGTGGCCGGCTAGTATGTTATTCATTAACGAATCTGTGGTGAACACATCGTTATAGATGTCGCTACGCGGAGCCCGGCTCGGTGCGCTCGGCGGCGGCGTGACGTGGCCGCACGCGCACGCACACGCACACCCGCACGCACACCAGCACCCGCACCCGCATGCGCACGCGCATCCGCACGCGCACGCACACCAGCACCCGCACCGGGACCACGCGCAGCGGACGCAGGTAACTTATCAATACAATTTTATTCAATTCTAGATCACTGTTATAAAATTGTTATTGTGTTTATCAATATCTATGGATAATATTCTCCTATGGATCCTCAGCAACTGTATTAAATGTAAATGTTCTGTAAGAATCTAGACATATTTGACAGGTTAGGTTAGGTTGGAATATTTCATGTCCCGTAATGTTTGAGAATTAGATAAGATAACAAACTGTATGAACATGTCTATTTTATAAACAATATTCTAAAATATATCGACCACTGTTATTTGTCCTTAGCTTTCTTAGGTTTCGTTTAGTGTAGGCGTTTTATTGACATTATACAAGAGTCATACAGTGATTGACCTTTCCAAGAGATCTTTCCCCCCTCAATACACATACATACTCTTGAAGTAAAAATGTTTTTTTTTTTTTAATAATTGATCCAACATTTGACTAAATGTCAATAGTAATTATGTTTTCAAAGACATAAAAAGGGCAATTTTTCAGCTGTTTATATTTTTTTTTTCCATAACTAATTCTCATCGAAATCTTTATTGTACAAAATTTTCACAGATTCTTATAATAAATGTTTCTTAGTGTATTAGTGTTATCCGTATTTTGTTTAAAATGTTAACAACGATGTGGCCATTTGTTTTGTATTTCAACTGACAATCTCTAATAAACAAGAGATGGTGTAACAAAATGGCTGCAAAGTTGTTGTCATTGAATCTGTATCTATATGTACTTTAATTATAAGTTATTTTATGGAATAAAGTTACGTTGAGGTAAGGGGGGTAGGAGGGAGAATAGGACGTACTATTAGATCGTATAGGGGTGAAGATAGTATACTATAGAGCAAATTTATCGTTGCAAAGTTTATCATGTTCGATAGAACAATTTTAACATATAGATATTATCACATATGTATACTAGTCAAAACAAAACGAGAACCAAATTGTCATTTATATTTCATTATGATTGGAAAATGCATAGCGGCTTGTACTATTACTTTTAAATACAACTAGAATTTAAAACATTTCACTCATAAAGTTTAGTTTTCGTAGCCGTTTTAGGTATTGGCTATTTTAATATACGCATTGTATATATGATTTTATTTTCGTGAAATTATTCTTATATCATTTTGCATTATACATGAGAGACACGGCTAGTGCAGACAGAGCCGAGCGCAACAGTAGTTAATGTTTAAATAGTTATCTGCTGGGCATTTCACGTAAAACAATTCAAAGGTCTTGGAATCTATTTCAAGAAATCGGAGATGCTGCAAATACATCAGGCTAGAAATCGTTCGTTTATAGGATTAACTTTATTTTTATCTAAACCATAGATTAGTCATTTTGGAAGAAGTGATAGATATAACTTTGTTTGATAAAAACTAAGATAGATTACTTTGTAAATCGCTGCCAAAATATTTAAGGGCTCTGTTTGTTTTGACTGGTATATCTCGGTGTGTAATAGTGAAAAATAAAGAGTTTTTTATATTTTTATTGTACAAACAAATAAATTATGCATTATTGGGTCCGACGTATATTAAAATAAGTTTCATATTCATAAATAAGCAGCAAAGAAGGTTCAGTAATGGTTCGTGCAAGGACTACGGGAACAGATCGAACCATCTAAACTGTTACTTTCTGATTGTTATTTATAAAAAGAAACTAAGAATTTTTTTATGAAAAATCTATTAAAATGTGCTGAGAAGAATTCCAATTGTAACTGTCATATATATTTTTATATAATCAGCAACAGGAAGTAACAGTTTCGGGTGCGCTCTTTCTTGCATAGAACTGACGTAAGAAATTATCTTAAGCAATAATGTCTGTTGGTGTATGAGATCCGCTCAAAGCTCTGCACTGTACTGTACCACTGCCCGCCAACTCTCTAAACGCCTTCGTGACCTGTTAATCGTAAAAAAAAGAGTATGTCCGTGTGTGCGTGTCCGGGTCACTCCGGGGGGAGGCGTTTAGAGAGGTGCGCGGGCCGCAAGCAGTGACGGTATGAGCGCAGCAGGTGGGCGGAGTGGGCGCCGCGGCCGAGCTGTGGGGAGCGGTGCTGCCCTCGCTGCCGCACCTGCGCTACCAGGTATACATATTCATTCCCCCCTCTCCCCCACAGAAAGGAACATACGCAACACGTACACTTTCCTCTCCCATCGACAAGAACATACGCAACACATACTCTGCTCCCCCAACGACACGAACATATGCGACAAATATACTCTCCTCCCCTATCGACACGAACAACATCGAATACACACTTCCCCTCACAAAACAAACACACATCCATACTGATACAACACTGTACAGTTGCCTGCTCCCAACCCCTTTTTGTATTTACTTTCACCAGTAACGTTTCTGGCACTATTATCTATAAATCTATCCTTTTATACAAATATATTTTAAAATATCACATACTAGCCCGGTCAATTTATCACGTAAAATAGGTGTGAAGTTACATAAATTCACAAAATGCTGAAAGTTGGTAAAATTGTTCAAAACATAATTATAAATAATATTAAAAAGTACTCATCGATCCGGTACCTGAAAAAAAATTAACTGGAGGTCAAATAAAAATAGGGTCCTCGGGATTTTTGGCAAAACTGAGTTTTTGACAAAAATTGTAGATCAGTGTTTTGGACAATCAGTCTGATTGAGTATAGGTTAGGGCTCAGCTCCCGTTGCAGGAAGCTTCCTCCCTCCCCTCTATACGCATTTCCTCTATCCCCCCTTATTTTACAAAAGCACACACAAAACACACACACGCAAACAACTACATACACAACACGACCCTGTAATCACTTAAGATTTCTTTGTTATTTATGTAACACTTAATGGCTGGACACGATGCTTCCTCAATACATATATTATTATATATTTATCTAATGGAACCCGTTGCTGCTGTCCGGATGTTTGTTCAAAATATTCTTTCAAACTGTTTTCGTTTTTCAGTTAATATTACTATACAAACTCGATGTGTCGTTTCCGACATGAAACGAATAAATTATATGCGAATAAAGTTTAAAGAATATTTTTTTTAGTATTCCCTGTCATGTGGTTTGGTGTTAGATTTTACTGCTTTAGGCGACGGGTGTGGAGGGGGGTTGAGAGGGGGGGCAGGGTCGCCGGTAAGGGATTATCGATATCACGATCCGAATAATTATTGTTTGATTTGTTTCAAATAATTCATTATATACTGAATTCTGAGTATCGCTGAATATATGAATTTCGGTATCTCATGTCAGTAATCCCTACCAGAGGGCCGCGCAGATCCGCGGGCGAGGCTTGTCAAGTTCGCTTGGTAAACATAAGCGCCAGCCTGTCTCTTCAAGTGTTTGTAATGTAACATTACTTATTATGTATTATAATAAATGCGAGTCGAACCGAATGCGTTTGCGGTAAAATGTAGTATGTGCAGACAGACAATATGAAAACTTTTTTGTTACAAGTTTTTCATTACGCGTGAAACGATATCTTGAGCGATGGCAAGAATTTTAGTCAGTTGCTCAAGTCTTATGCTCGGCTCGGTTCAGCTCGCACCACGTTATGCCTCTAATGATCCATCCGCTATCTGTACACACGGCTTCACGCGGATTTACCTGGTTGGCTTCACTCATTCTTTACATAGGTGATAGTTTTAAAACTAGCCTTAAAATTAGGTTATAAATAGACACAGCTAAGCGACCTCAGAAAGTTCATTTCACACCAATAACTGCTTATATATCGCGCACATTATGTTAATTTCCTCTTTAATAGAATTAGTACCAACCAGCATGCGGTTTGGCTGATGTCTAGGGTTTGAAACAACTGACACTTCTAAACAGGATTGCAATCTTTATATTCCTTGGTATTTCGTTTTGAACGTTTATATTCCTGCTGTGAAAGCAATAGTAGTGCTAAGAATAACGTGCGAGGACATGGAGTCGAAGGAAGTGAGTTTGAAAATTGCTGCAATGAGCCCGACGAAGGAAAACATCATGATGACGCCCTAGCATAGTGGTAGGGTATAATTTCTTATTCTTGTCTGGCTCTCACCAACCGACTGCTTTCCAGCAGTTGCACTCGAGAGCCAGACCGTCCACTGGACTTGCCTGCCTTCTTATTTTTAATTCCAATCCAGCCGTTTATCAATTTAATGCGAAAGGGTTCATTGCTATTCAAAATTGTTTTTGTTAATAATATAGTTCCCAATAAAAGTAATATAAGCAAATTTCAAGACCGTTTGATCAGAGTATCTGTTGGAGTTTTGATCGCGAATAGAGACGGTAAACAGAGTGTGCATTCCCATTAACAAGCGATCGCAGTACAGTGAACCTGCTGCTGTCACTTAGCTGTGTTCATACCCAGTAGTCAGTGTGGTAAGTGGCGGCTTCGGGTGGTCACCGTCGCCGCCTCAGCGCTTGAACGGTAGCTCTGTCTAGTGTGGTTTATTTTTATTTTTTTATTAATAACTTTTCTAATACGTACGTAAGTGCACAGTGCCCTCGTGTAATACCTCTACTTCACTATGTGTCGCCACACTGGCTTGTCTGTTCTGATTAGTACGTTATATTCAGTGTTGTAGCTAATATTATGTTCCAGTAGTTTCTTTTTAAGTACCACCTTTGAAATTTCACGTTTTCGGGGTTCTATTTCTTTAATTATTACTATATAGTTTTGTTGGATACTTTTGTTTGCATCAGCTTGGTAACACGGAATTGCGATCAGCTGTAAAGTGCAAAACGATATATGCTGTGGTGTGTAATATTTTAAAAGCGGTTATCTCTACGATCTCCCTAAGTCACTTTTTATTTCGAATGGTTTTAGATTGACCCCTTTTATTGCGAGACACATGTGAAGACTAATAAGATTAGAAGCGTCGTCAAGTACTAAAAATACGTTATGGCGACGCTCAATTTTAATCCCACTATTCTTCTATTCTCTAACTGATTATAATCTCTCTCTCGGAAACGACGAATAGTTAGTTTATTGAGCAACACATTATTCTTGACTGTAAAGTCTGAAATAGGTCCTATCGATTAATTATCGCTTTTTTTTAGTTTTCAAACAACTCCAAATTCAGTAGCGAGTGGCTTGTTATTTACTCTCTTAGGAACCCAACTCGTGGGCCTTCCATTTCGAATCTAAATATGCACTTCTTTCAACTTATTCCAAATTCCGTCCACATTATAATATGAGTTTCAAATTATTATGTGAAATTATTTGGTTCGTTTTTTGATCCTATTGTAATGTGTGGAGCGCTTCGCCCTGTGCAATTAATGTAATTTTGGATGATTTCGGAAGGTTAGTCAATCAGTGGAACGTTTCTATTCTCTTTAATAGTGTCATGTTCGTTTTACGCGTCCCCAGCATGCATTATAGGGCTGCCATCAAAATTTATTGTTTACCAAAAAAATTGAAATTCCCGAAAATTTGGCTGATAAAAAGAATCTGTATATCTATTTAAACATAAAATAGAATTGTTTTTCTTTCCCTTTTATTTTATTTTTAGCTCTAATTGGGGTTTCTCTAGACACTTTATGTACCACTTTTTAAAAACTGCTTTCGAGAGGTGCCCAAATTCTTTTAAAATGAACAAATCTTGCGACACTCGGTATGTTGGCAGCCCTAATGACACAATATATAGTTCGCTTTGGACTGAATCTGAATATGTTTATTTTTTTTATGTATTTATTTATATATTATTTTATTAATTATTGAATGATGATTATCTAATGCGAATACATAATTTAATAATCAATAGAACGATCATATTAGCTACAGCATTAGTAGTCCCTAAGGATATGTAATGAGTTTAAGCTTGCGGCCTTAATGACTTGCCACAAGCGATAGAGACCAGCTACCTCACTCTATTTATTGTAAATGTACATTTATCGGGAAATGGCCGGCACAAATATTTATAACCCTTGCTTCGTTAACTAATGAGATATTTTCCTGTCGTTTCACTCATGCCGTTTATTATGAAATCCAGTATCTAAAGATCATTGTTTTTGAGATATCTGGTCTCTCGATTTTGTGGTTCTATGTTAATATTTATATAATACGCTATTATTAAGGTTTGCCACTATACAATATCTATTGAATATAGTAAGATATATTGTTATGTAAATTGTTCAACAGTAGAAAAAAAACGCACATATATTTTCTCAAACAAAAACATTACTAAGATCCCTTATTCCAGCCGAATACGAGAAAAGGGTTTAGGATGGACTCAATTGAGTAAATAAAAGATAACTAAAATAAAAATATAAATTATATACAGTCGTAAATGTTAGCTATGACAAAATAGGTATTGAATTATGAAGATGAACTATCGAATATTTAAAATCAAGAAAACAATCAATCCAGTGTAAACCATCCTCGGTGTGTTCACGACGCTTCTCAATAACACCAGGTTTTTGTGACACTATTTTTAGCACTACTATGTTAAATAAAAACATAACGTATACTTTAAGTTATCAATTATCAAGCAGAGAAAATAATATTAGAATCCGTAGCAAAGGTTTACTTCAAATCTTCTTCGACAGGTCATTTGATAGGTTTATGGAACAAGCTAAAAGCGGTACTTCCGAAGGGCTCGCCTAGCTTTCTACGTAGTAATCATTTTGAAGGCACTATTTTTTAAACAGAATTATGTTTTAATGCATGGACTATTAATATGGGCTTTAGTCAATAACTTATACGATAAATCATTTTTATACATTTTTTTTTATGTATCCAAACATAAAATTTCTAGTAGAGATTTCTTCGTGTTTTCTGCATTTTAACATAATTATATGAGTTTCTAATACCTACAATATTTCTATTTAATCTGTCATAGGAGAATCATTTTAATTCTTCAGTTTTGTAACAGATGAAGTTAGTAATGAAATAAAATTCTAATTAATAAAAATTGTTATATCTCCATTTTTATATGTGGATAAAATAATATTTTTATGAATGATACCACATCTAAACACAAATAGAAAAAATCTAAAAATGTGATAGTTTATTCATAAAGTTAGCCACTAAAATGCATTAATTGTGGAATATTATCAGATAAAAACCACTGTGTTAAATTTCATTAAGATCTATTCAGTAGATTCGGAGTGAAAGAGACGTGTAGAAAGATTAAAATCCACAATAAAATAATATTTATTCTCTATATCGCTAAAAAATATATCCCTGAACGAATCTACCGATTTCGCTCAGTCACTTTTCTATTATAATTTTGTATAGATCAGGGGTTCTCAATCTTTTTCGGTTTGCGGCGCACATACATGTTTACTATTTAGTCGCGGCGCCCTAACCTATTAAAACTGGTCGAAATAGATTGGCAAAATGGTAATGAGAATCGCCTCACGACGCCTTTCTACGCTAACTACGGAGTGTGAGGTCGCCGCGGCGCACTTTGGGAACCCCTGGTATAGATGAAGGAAATACTCGCTTATTTATATGTTTTGAATAAGGTTTAATTTTCACCGCTTGATCATTTCTAATTGGTGCTACGGAAAATGTGTTATGTTCTTCCTAAGTATGTCTGTTTTAGTGAATCATGTTATTGTGGTGTAAATGTTGTACGAAGTCCAACTTGTGTTTTAGTTTCATTCTATCTGCCGCTATACTCTTCAATTATATGTTTCTCCTTATTCCCTCTTGACAAAACTAACTGCAGTGTATCTGAGGTTACATCTGAGTCCAAAAACAATAACGAATAATGGTGGGTCAGGAATTTATTTGGATCGGTAATTGTCATGGCCGGCGTCCAACCGCAGCAGGAATGTATTTTGACTGATTCCGACAGATAACAAACTAAGAAACTGCATTGAGTTTACTATAAAATGGTGCAATAATATGATACTATAAAAGTATAGATACGTTACCCTCATAATATATGGTCAAAAGAAATGGCACGCTAATACGCACATAGTAATATTGCTATGAACCGGGAAGTAGACATGTATATATTGTTATGCATCGTCTAAAGTATAAACGTTTGTTTTTGTAATGGAAAATTATACATTTACATATATTTTATCTTATGAAAATTATATTAAATTATCAGATATAATCCCGTAACCTAGAAATGCTCTGTTTGCATAGTGTGTACAATATCAGATAACACACGAAAGAAGTTTCTGTTTTTTAGGGAACTTGATATATCAAAAGGTACACAACATACTTCCTTGAACGTCGACGCGAGACTGAGGTTCTAGTATGCCAACTGACACAAATTTAGCGTGCGACTTTCCCTGTCTACACATTTTTCCTTTTAATATCATTGGGTCACAGTGAATTTAATTTTCGGCCTTTCGAGATCTTCCGTTGCATACCCAGTTGCCGAGAGAACAGCGGACTGACTCCTGACGCATAGCTTGTCTCTGTGGTCAGGCACCATGTAAACACTTTGCCGTATTATGTAAAGAACCTCTAATAAATTTGAGTCTAAGTCGATAGAATGGCGTCCAGTAGACGCGATTTCACCATTTGCACGCGCTTTATTTCTAACCCCGAGGAATTGAAATAGTGGCAATGTATTGGCGTATGTGAACGACATTTAATTTCCTCTTTCGTTTGAATTTTACTATATGAATGTAGCAAGCATCTCAACTTATACGTTTTCTATGGAAACCCTCTTTTTTTCTATTTAATTTGAATTATTTTTTGGTACTTTTATCTATAACAAGTTGATATGTGTCATTATAGAAAAGTGACTCTACTGACGATTAAAAAAAAACAGATTATTCATAGAGTTAGTGTTTCGTCCATGTAGGTACTTTTAATTGGGAGACCAAGTTTTTGTGTATGCACTAATAGATGACGCTATTTTTCACACAAACATATGCCGGCATTTGAAACCTTTTTGATTTTAATGATTATTGTGTAATTATGTAGGAAATGGACTGTGTATGTATGTCTTTTTGTGTTTATAGAGTATTTGTCTGTTTATATCAAGTATATATAATTAGTTATTCAACAGAATGGCAACACTCAGCTTAAATGTATGAGTACTGAAGTCGTTTTATGCGTCGATTTGAAGGTATGGTGAGTCCCTACCATACGACTGGGTTAAGTTTTCGATGCAGGAAAACATTTTTTCTATAGTTAAGGTTTAGCGTTATGGCCATAATCTCGCCTGATTTTAAGTGACGATATGGCCCAAGTGAATAGACACGCTAAACCTGTGGAGGAACTCGCTGTCTCCGATACAGGCTGATATTTGGCGGCACATTTTCATCTTTAGGGTGGTAGCTAGCCAGGCGGGCAATAGAAAAAGCCCTACCACCATGCTATGGTTTCCTCACGATGTTTTGCTACATCGTACGCTTAATCTCATTGTAGGTTGTTGGATTCGAACTCACGTCCCTTGACGCGAACTCGTACACACTACCACTGAGTTATCATCGCTTCAAAAGCAGTGTGCTTTTCTTCTATACACTTAGCTTGTGGCCACAATCTCACTTGATGTTAAGTGAACCGCAAATTTCTAATAGCTTATCAAGGTGGAGATATATGACAATTATTGGTTAGATGCAAATCGACCAGCAATTATCTGTTCTACACTGTCGTTTGTATCAAATCTGAGTGTGGTCAGGAACAAGTAGGCTTCTTCACGGCGCTGGTCAAAGATCAGCCTGTAATTTGGTATTAAATGTAGACTTTCTGACGACATTCCTCGTCATCGTCGTGTGTCGAATGGCAGTTGGTTAATAGAGGTGTATGCATACAGATGGGCGGCGTCTATGCAGGGCTACAGTACGCGGCGCCCCCGCGCGGGCCCTTCGCATCGCCGCAACATGCGCACACGCACTACATTGCCAACTCACAAGTCAGTATCACGGTATTTACCTTATGTTTATATTATAGATTAAGTACCATGTCACATTCTCGTTATGTGAAGTATCGATCTGGTTCTCAAGTGCAACTGCCGGAACAAACCCATAGATATTTTGCGACAAATTTTCATCTCGTAATTAATGGTGCCTAAAGCAGACGCTATCAGTAACCTATGGTTTCATTATGATGGTTTATTTCACTTCCTCTGAGCCGTTATTGCAGTTATTTGACAAGCGAATAGAATTAAGAGAATAGAAAGAGAAAAGATAGAAAGAGAGAGAAGAGAAGAGAAAGAGAATAGAATTTGACACGCAGTAATGGTTGTGTTTTTTAACCTTATGGACTTGGCGCAGGTTGAAGATTTTTTAAAGATAATAGTGTGTATTGATTTTGATAAACAAAAATTGGTTTTTCAAATGATATCAGATTTTATGTAGAGTTTGGAGTCAAAACATAGATACATTTAAAAAATAGTGGCCGCTGTGATTATTTCTAAGGCAGTTATGATGTACTTGTTGCTGCAGAAATACCTTCTACATATATTTTTTTGTCTTGATTCATTTTAGGGACTTCGGACCTAAAAGTAAATGTCAGTACTACCGTACCCTGACCTTACAGTATGTGCAAGATATAATTATAGTCAAATATGTCCTCAAACTACTTAAAAGTAATCACAAAATTCCATAAAATTTTGGCTTCCTCACTTACAAGTGCAGCCAAGTTTGTATGGAACATGTCCTGGTCCATTAGCTTCAGTCCTAAACTAAATAATTCTAAAGGCAATTATATATATATAATAATAATAAAACAAAGAGTTGGTACCTTTATTCTAAACTGTTTTATTTTTATTTTTTAGTAGCTATTGTTATCAACGCTTTCTTGTTATCAATGAATTAACTCGGAAGCAGGTAACTTTTTTCCTATATTTTTAACAATATTATGGTCTGTATTTCGATATCCGGGTGAATGAATATTTGTCACTGTGACCGTGTTAGATATGCTATTCACTAAAATTAAGTGAGCAAAAGATATTTCAGTGTAGGAAATTTATTCCCGATTCGATTTGAAGCGATGATAGCTCAGTGGTAACGTGTAAGAACACCGCGTCATAGGACGTGTGTTCGAATCTGACCACCTACAATGAGCTTGAGCTTTCGGTGAAGGAAAACCATTGCGAGGAAACCATAGCATGGTGGTAGGGCTTTTAATAATGCCCGCCTGGCTAGCTACCAGTCTAGAGTTGTAAACCTGCCGCTAAATACCATTAGGTGTGTTCCGGCAGTTACAATTGAGACCCAGTGCCTCCTCTAAAGGCCGGCAACGCATCTGCGATTCCTCTAGTAATGTAGGTATCCATGAGCGGCGGTGATCACTTACCATCAGATGACACGCTAGATCGATTACCCACTGTTCTATGAAATAAAAAAAATGCCCTTTAATTTTCTGTATGAGTAAAACAGTAGTTGAGAAGATATCGGTGGTTGAACACAATAGGATCCTTTTCTCTTCTAAGGTAGTCGAAAGATTAAAAGAAGAAATTGAATCTAAAACAGGCTATTTGATTAATTGATTAGTTTATCTTAAAAATAAAAATGGCACGCCCGTGGGCTAAAAGTAAAAAGTGGCTCTTGTGAGAATGTATGATCTAAAGGTCTAAAAACTAAAATCTTTTAGCTTTAGATTGGTTTTTTGAAACTCTCGGTACGACCATTTTTCGCATACGTAAAACCCGTTCAAATTTTAGTTTCTTTTTGTTCCCTTATTTTTACGAGTATTCTATATGTACATTGATTCCTTAATTTATAAAAATTTAATTATGTATATATATAAAAAGGAATCTCTATTTCCCTCGGTCATCGCATCACGCGTGAACTGATGGAACAATCTAGCTTTTTCTTTTTTGTTGTGTTAATTATTGTCAGGAGAAGGTTCTTACGAAAGAAAAAATTAAGGAAGTTGAGTTGAACGTTAGTAAATTTACAAAAAATTTATAAAAATTTAACGTCAATATTATTTTCTGTCAACTGTCAGTTGTCATTGAGCATTACAATAGTAATGATACTATGTTTTTAAATAATATTTTTTTAATAAATACCAATTTTAATTCAATATTCATAGTTAAGACAGGACAACGTCTGTCGGGTCAGCTAGTTTTTAATATTAATCTTAAATTGAATCATAGTTGGCGCTGTAACTAAATTAAAATATACGTTATTTTGTCGTTTAATATTTTCTTGTCAGTTAAATACATGTAAATTTGTTCTTCTACATTCCAGAGAGCGGAAGGCGGCCGGCTCGAGATGCTCGGCAGCGGGGAGGGAACCCTGTCTCCCCTCCAACCGCCTCCCGACCTTCATCACGCTCCCTTACTACTCACCACAGAGGTGATCATTTCTATTTTTACATATATATTTCACATGATTTAGTCGGTCTTTTGTTCCCTGGGAAACTGACAGACCAGCCGTACTCCATTTTTTTATAGGGGGGCCGCAAATATGAGTTGTTCAAGGTATTGCGGGCTACAAACGTAAAGTATTAAGGGTGTGATTTCCTTTAGTGTTGGAAAAAAGTGAGTTGGAATTCACCTACATTGTACTTGAGCTTTCGGTGAATGAAAAAAAGCATAGTGGTAGGACATTTTCTAATTTCCACCTGGCTAATTACCGCCCTCAAGTTGAAAAAATGCCCTCAGAAACCGACAGGTGTGTTCTGATAGTTGCACTTGAGAGCCAGTTCCTCCACAGGTTTACAGTGTCTATCAACTTAGGCCGTATCGTCACTTAAGGTCAGGCGGGATTATGGCCATCACGCTAAACCTCAACTATATAAAAAAGTAGCACCAGATGGGCCAATCACAATAGCTTAGCGGGCCGCAGGTTCAGTATAGCGGCGATAGACGAACGTTTTGAGTTGATACTTCCTTTGGGACGGTGTTCATTTTATTTTACGTAACCAAAATATGTAACGAGAAAGAGATAGCTGTAAATCAATATAGAGGTTTTACGCTGTGTATGAATGAGATATCTATATAGTTTCTCTATCCTTCGTCTCCGGGAGAGAGAGAGAGAGAGAGAAACGTTGAAATCTATAGCACATTATATTCTGTTGGTGATTATTGTTGGTATCGAATGAAAATGAGCTGAAACGCAAGGCTACGTGACGCTTGTTCGGTTAAAGCCGACTCGAGTCGAATAAGGAAGCGAGAGAGATACAGTCGACTGATCACGGCTATACTCACTCTGTGTGCGTTACGTTAGAGAGCGTGACGTATGAGTCGCATTCAGTATCGATATAAACAGCGTACGTGCTGTGTTGATACGTTTTGTTTACTATATTGGATCAGCCCACATCAGATCAATTGGACATCATCAAATCATGTACAAAGTTTGGCCAGAGGTTTTCTTTTATCATATAACGAAGGTCTGCTAAAACTTATTTTTTCAATAATCATGCTCAGTTCAAAATTTCGTTATTTCTCAAGTTTTTCAATCTAATTTTTTAAGTATCTCGAAAACTATTATACTTACAAAAATGCACCACAGTTCATTATAAAGAACATATTAGGGTGGAGGGGGAAGGGGTTGGGATTTAAATGTTTTGATAAAAAATTAGAAACACCCCGATATGTAAAATTTAGAATTTTTGTAACTCGTCATTAGAGTCGATGAACTTCAAATTGTTGTCTCACTTTGTTTGTGTTTGTATTTTTTTTTTTATCATAATTGTTAAGTTTTGAATTTTTGAAAGGGGTCAATTCCAACTATTTTACTTTTATTATCAACCTCGCCTTCTGCATCTGTTATATTTATTGTACGAGTTTTAGGTATTAAGGGTAGATCAGTACGATATATCTGTGTGTGTGTCCAGGCGCGAGGAGCACCCCTCGAGCTGATGGGGCCGCACCACGCGCGGCACCCGCTCTCCCACCACCACCACGTGAGTGTCTCTCTCTCTGTTTCAGTGTTACAATTACTGTCAACCACCAGTTAGTGATGTGTCTGGTGTAGGGTTGTGACATCTCCTCCAGGAACAGGAACCTTAGTTGCAGTTTAGCCTTTAATATAACGACAACATCAAATTACTTACCTCTCTAATTAACGTCTCTTAAATCTATATTATAAAAGGGAACATAATTGTTTTAACGGTCTAATCGAAGTAACTACGCGCCAATCACTCAGTAAGGGAACACCCTGAGGACTAAAGTTGTATAGAAAAAAAAATTTTACTAAATCGGGCAAAAGATGTTAAATAATTTTGAATTTCCACGCGAAGTCGCGGACACTATGAAGTAATATTACAAAGCGGAAAATTTTGTTTGAATTTGCTGATCTTAGAAACTGGTAGGCAAATTAAAAAAAAATATATTTTTTTGTATTTGTTATAGCTATCATTTAAAAAGCCTTTAAGATATTTAACATCACGCTACCACCAATACAAACGAAGCCGTATTGAATTATTTGTTTTTCAAAAAACCTGCAATAATGATTATATAATTTTGAGTACCACGCGAATGAAGAATAGATTACTTATATAGAGTTACAACTGTTTGACAATAAATATCTTTTGTGGTGTAGCGTCGCAGCGGCGGCGTGGGTGGCGTGGGCGGCGTGGGAGGAGTGGGTGGGGTGGGCGCCGTGGGTGGAGTGGGCGGTGTGGGCGGCGTGGGCGTGGTGGGGTCGTCGCGGGCGCGGCCGTACGTGCGTCACGCGCCGCGCTGGCCGCACCACGCGCTGCACCACATACACACGCAGGTCAGACATGCAGCTGTATCGACCTATATACAGGTTCTATCTTCTACGGGGTTTAAGAGTATCCATGGTCTTTGTTTAGTGGGTATTTGACAGTGCTACATTGAGAATTTTTAACAAAATACCAAACAAAATAATAATAATACAATAATGATTAATGTACAGTGTTTAACGGACTAATAACAAGCAAATCCATTTTTTCACCTTTTTTATACATTTTCATACCCTTCTGAGCTGTGTTCTAAATTTCAAGTATCTAGCTCATCCAGAAGGTAGTTTAGAATCAATTACAAAATTCCATCTGGAAAGACACAAGAAAGCAAGTTAATAAAAACATGGGATCCTCTCTTACATCATTAATATATACAGTAAACATCAGATAAACACTGCCTCTCTTAAGGTCTCAAATCATCGCATTCAAATTTGTGCATTATCACCCATATCTTATTATATAGATGCCACCAGGAGTGCTTATCGTGGAGATGCATTGGATGCATTGACATAATACCAACAGTTCTTGAAGTATATCTTAAATCAGGAATCAGGCACTGTCGTCCCAATTAATGAATGTTTAATAAAAACGAAGTATCAAATCCCAAATTTAGAAGTTTTTGTCAAGTGACTTCTGTCAACTTTGGAAACTCCTGCATTGTATTATTAGTTAGTGGAAGTCACTTAATTTATTGACAAAATGATGAACAAATTCAGACAGTGACTTTATAAAAGTGTTGTTAACATCCTATATACTGTTTTTTTTTAACAGGGGGATGCAAATTCATACCCTTTATACATCACTTCAGGATCAACCAAATTAAATAGGCTTTTAAGGTGTAATGTTATTCATGGATTAGGAGAAATCTTATGTCAAATATAAATAACGTAGTTGTGGTTTACCTTGGGAAAACCAATTTATTTAATGTTTTTAATATTTTTAAGTAATTTAATATTCGTCTACCTAAATCTGATTAAAGCTAAATAATAGTTATTTTTGAACTAATTTTAATCCAGATCTTATATACAATACTTATTTAATTGGAAACTTCTATAGAAAGGTTTGTACAGGGAGTAAATTTATGTAAATCGTCATCGACATGGTCACGTGACGTGTTCACGTACACATTATATCTGTTCCTATTTGTATACTTTAAGTTTTTACTTCTGCCGGGAGTCCTTATGGCTGCTTTGATTTTAATTTTGTTATTGATCTTAATATGCCTGATAAAGTAATTGAATGATGTTCAGACAGCTGGTACGGTCTAACTTAACACTATTTTTTTTAACAATCTTCAAATATTATTAACGTGGTCAACTGTTCCGTGGCTTTTGCTGAAGTCACCAGGTTCTATGGTGTACTGGCACCCGATTGAAGGTCTTAAACTGAACACCTGACCCGCAGGGAGGAGGCGGGCTCGTGGGTGCGGGGCTCCCGGCGCATGTGCAGGCGCAGCTCCACGTCACGCAGCCGCTGCCGCTCCCCCCACCGCCCCCCACATACCAGGTATTTAGTATTTGGGGTTATTAGAATCAAATGCTTCGTATAGATTTTACGAAGACTTGATAAGTCGTATGATGATAGGGTATTTTTAATACCTGTCTAATTAGCAACCACTTTCAAGATTAGTCTTACGTTTAGTTCTGGTCATGGTAGTTATATCTTGATCTCTTACAGCTTGAGTTGTAGGGTTATTGCTCGACTAATTAGCGACTACCCTAGGGCTAAGACTACCGCAAAATACAGGTTCACTAGGAGCTTTTGTATTCCGGCATAGTAAATGAGAATTAGCCATTTCCGCCAAGGTCAGCAACGTGGCTCTAATACCCTTGATGTTGCGGCTGTCCTTAGATGAAGGTAATCATTTACCATCAGATGGGCCGTCTACATGTTTACTGTTCATAAGTTGAAAACAAAAAGTGGATATTCTGCCGCTAAAAACCTGTAGGTGTGTTCCGGGAGTTGCACTTGAGAGCCAGTCCCTCCTCAGGCTTAGCGTGTTCACCTTCTTGGGTCACAGGCGAGACAGTAGCCATAAGGCTGAAGCTTAATTGGAAAAAAAAAGAATGTGGAGTTGGTGTGTACGTATATGTAGATTATTTTTTAATACTTAAGGTTTAGCATGATAGTCATAATTTCACCTGATCTTAGGTGACGATACGGTCCACCTATTGGTATTTGTTGGCAGATTTGCAACTTGAAGGTGGTTTAGAAAAAGCCTTACCACCATGCTACAGTTTCCTCACAATGTTTTCGTCTACCGTGCGCTCAAGCTCATCGTAAGGTGGTCGTATTCGAACCCACGTCCCTCGACGCGAAGCTGCACACACTCATCGCTTCAAAACCATGATAGCAGTTTTTGAATTAATTCGAATCCATACTTTGTTCGCTTCCTAAAAAAAATGAAAGAGATGGGGCGCTATAACTTCGAATTACATCTAATCTTACTATTTTAGACTTGACGCTATTATACGTTTAACGACGTGAAATACATTTTGAAGTACACAGTACGAGTACGTAGTATGCATGATAATGGAAAATACCTTTTAGTATAGTAAGTACGTAATGGCAATGCTTAATCGCATGTCGTGTGTCCGTGGGGCAGGTGTTCCTGAACCTGCTGGCGATGTTCCCGCTGTCGCCGTACGGGGAGCCGCGCGGGGAGGAGAGCGCCGACTCGCCCGAGACAGAGAACTACGAGGCGCTGCTGTCGCTCGCCGAGCGGCTCGGGGAGGCCAAGCCCCGCGGCCTGCCCAGGCACCACATCGACCAGCTGCCCAGCTACAAGTACTCGCCGCAGAGCCACCAGGGTGCGTGTCCCCACTCTACCCCACTGTACCCCACTGTACCCCACTGTACCTACCCTCTACCACCTCCCTACCCCACCACTGAACGATCCCTATCGAACTTATAGTGGCTCCTTGAATAGTCTCTGCATTCATTTCGATTTCGTTTCTCAAATACAGTGGAACCTCCATAAGTCGAACAACAAGGGGGACTCGAAAAAATTAGAGTTATAGAGTTTTCGACTTATAAGTAGTGGAGGTTTTGGCGTTCGAAGCGAACGAAGGGGATAAAACGTTTTTGCGAGATTTGGAGGTTGTCAACTTATCGAGGTTCGACTTTAAAATCTAGTTTATAAATGAAATATTGTTAGGAGGATAGATAATATGATGCGAATGCGGTTGTTAAGCCTTGTTCACACTAGGCTAGTATCGTGAGTCGAGTATCGAGTAATTTAGTAACTGAACGTGTCTGCACAACAATAGTTTAGTCGAGTCGATCCATTTCCTTCTATATCTTACATCGAGTAACGCCTTCCTGCCCTCGTCACTATTTAGTATTTCATTTATTAAACAAGTGCGAGCCTATCGTTTGGCGGGGATCATTATCTGCCGCTAAATGTCTTTTTGGTTGAAGCGAAGAAAACACTTTAAAATTTGTTCCTACGTATTGTGTCTTCATCCGCCTCTTCGAAAATAACAATTTATTTATTATTATCTAATTTATTTATTATTAGCGTAATGCGAAGGATTTTTGGGTAGTAGCGAGTATTTTAGCTACTGCTAGGTCATCACTTCTCTTTACACGTTAAGTATTAGTACTAAGCTTGTAGTAAGTCTTCCTATTGCCCCTTTTATAAAGACGCATGGCATGGTATGTATAACAATATTTAGTTGTTATCGGCTGACGCTGTCCACAAAAAAAAAAAAAATGATCTGATCATGAAATCATGTACAATAACTGTTGTACGTGTGCACACATTGGCGTGTACGTGCCTGTGTGTGCGTGTGTGTGTGTGTGTGTGTGTGTGTGTGTGTGTGGGTGACAGTGTGTGTGTGTGTGCGTGCCCGCAGGTGAGCAGACGTCGTGCGTGGTGTGCATGTGCGAGTTCGAGCCGCGGCAAACGCTGCGGGTGCTGCCGTGCGCGCACGAGTTCCACGCCAAGTGTGTCGACAAGTGGCTGCGGGTGAGGGAACCATGTTATATATACATTATACCCATTAAAATGAACGTCTACTTAAGTTAAATATTAAAATGCTCGCAGCGGTCCAAACAGGCGTCCCGTGTGTCGAAAAGGGTAACTAACAAATTTGATAGGATCTATAAACTCCTAATTATTAAATACTTTTTAGTTAAGCAATCTATATTATTTTTAATATTTATTTTAGAGCAACGATATTTGCTATCGCATTCAACCTCATTCTTGTTATTTCAATTAACGACATGTAATTATAATATTTGGTCTCATATCGTCAACAATCAGATGCTTTTAGAGACTAATTGTTTAAAGTCCCACTTCTGAATAACAACGATTTTGTTAAAGAGAGAAAGCAATGATTTAATTTCATTTTAAATTTGTACAAATAACAATTTATAATTGCAGTCGAATCGAACGTGTCCTATATGCAGAGGGAACGCGTCAGAGTACTTCAGCAACTCGGAGTGAGTCGCGTCACGGGTGCGCCACAGTCGCGCTAAAGTTGCGCCACTATCGCGTACAGAGGGAAGGGGAAACGGGCCAGCAGGAACTTGATGATAAGTTGGAGGGGGGTCGGCAGGACGCTTCGCTTCAACTACTCGTATGGAAATTACCTAATGAAGTAGAATATATCAATCAGTTGTGTTCTGCGTTGAAAGTGATTATGTAGCGTTCACACGGCGACAGTCGCTCGGGGCGGTACTGGAACGAGACTGTGAAATAAAAGTCTCCTAAGCCGTGTTCTTTGCTTCAATATATATATTTGGTTGAGGGTAGATAAAATAATCCACGGTACGCATAAGTATTGTCTCGGGATACTGTTACCGTGTGCACGGGATCTTATTTACGTTAATTTACAACAGCCCTCAATACATGTGTTTATATCGAACCAGCCTGTATATAGGGTGTAATATAACGCAGCTCCTGTATAAGGGATGTATGTAGAGGTGTGAGCGGGTCGGGGTACTCGATGCCTATGGTTTTATTTTCTTTTTGCCAATATTCAACACAACAGTAATGTAAGGTCTATCAGTTACCGAGTATTTACAAACAATATATTCTCCATTATTACTGTAAATAGTTAATTTAGTTTTGTGTTTAATTTGTGCTCTTGTATGCGAAGTTACGGTCGAAAAGAGAGGGGAACAGTTAGAGAGAGATGATGATTTAAAACTTTAAAGTGGAATTTACATACCAAATATAATAGTGCCGAAGGTAGTACTATTATTTTAAATAAGATAATTAAAATAATATATTAGCAAGGGAAGATACGGAATCTGAGGTCTATTATTTGACCTGTTTTTTCTCTAAAATATGAAATACTGAGTCGTAGATGCCATTTTTTTTCTTATGTCCCACTTCTGAACAAGTATTTAGTGAGCGCACTAGATTTTCAAAGTTTAAACATTCACAGTTGTTTTTTTTTCAATATTTATTTCTCAATGACTGGAATTAAATTTATAAAGCATAAATAACTAATAATCATTCAAATTTTATATTTATGTATCAGTTTATACCAATTAAGACGTCTACAAGCATAGATTGGTCGATATACCTTTGGTTGATATTAATTAATCGACCATCACAACTATGAGTTCGAGTTTTCCTAAATTTGAAGATAATTATTTTTTTCCCCTCGGTTTTATATTTGGTGTTCGGTCATAAATTGATCGTGTCACTCCAGTGATGACCTCTGAAGTAAAGTGTGTGTCTTACAAAATTGTTACTCGCTAATTGTATCGGGTTTGTGCCGGTGCATCCTTTGCTATAAGAAATTGAAACAAATTCTTGTAAAGGTAGCAATAACTATAAAATATTTTTTCAAAAATTCTAACGCTCGTTAACGACCATTAAGTATGTATAGAACAGAATGAAAATCGCTTGAAAACCATAAAATAAAAAGGTACTAATTTTTATTAATATTTGGCCATTTGTATTATAAACTATAGAAATATCTCTGTAACCTTTTGTAATTTCTAATTAAATTTATATCCCATTAATAAATCTACAGCTCGCTCTAAAAGCTTTACTAATACTCCATAGAATTTAAATGAAGTTTGTACTTATATTGCCCTATTATATGCTTAAGTAGCAACAGGCTTTGTTTGTCCCTTTTCCTCTTATACGATTGCGGATCTTCTCTCTCTCTCTCTCTTTCTCTTTCTCTTTTTCCATAGGTATACGCGCGGAGGACGCCGTGTTATTATATACATATCTCTTTTGACTGTATGTTCTTGTGTTAATGGACTGTATGTGTGTGTCTGCGAGAATGAATGTGTGCATGGGTTTATGTGTAAGCGAATGTGTGCATGTGATAGTATGTATGTGTGTGTGTGTGCGAGCGAATGCTTGCATGTGTGTCCGGTAGGTGATAAATTTGTCCAATAACTCCTTTTTTATGATTTTATATATTTCAACTATTTGTATGTGACTCTTCATACATTATCGATGTGATATCGCATCAACACATCTCCACTCGCCTCGACAATAGAATCGATGGTATAATCAACGTGTCTCATGTAAATTATCAATTCGAATGTATAGGTTTTTTAAGTTGTTGTTAAATATAGTGCTGTTGCAGAATACGGCTAGTGTTGTGACATCGCAATTAGTCTATCGATAGTTAGAATAATCGGTATATTGTGTAGGAAAACCCTAGTAAGGTCTCTTTTTATATGATTGAATAGAAATCGAATGCAATATTTAGTTATTGTTATGATAAGTTAAGTTTTTAATACAAATTTGGAGGGAGGGGCTATGAATACGTTTTGCGTGGAGAGGTGGGGGGGGGGGGGGGGGGGTAGGGGTGAGTTTACGAGTTGGAAAGTTTCAGGCTTTTTTATTATTATTACGTTTAATATAATTTAATACTTTTAGAAGTTATAATTTTGGCATTATTGTTACATATAATAAAAATGAAAGAGCATTAAGTTACAAATCGTGTAAAAATACGTATTCAATAAACCGGGATATATGATTTGCTGAGATCAAACCATGCTCGAGATTACAAGATTCTGTTATATATTGTTTGTGGAAAGATTATTATTTTTATATTAATTCCTTCGAGTGGGGGAAGGGGGTTGGAGAAGAGGAGGGGGCGGCGGCAAGTATAATGAATATTTTCTTTTGAAGTTGTTATAAACATCTATTCGAGTCTTTTAGAGAAGATCGGGTGTCCTAATCAAACAATTTGAGTGTTTTGCTCGGTGTAAGAATTACCAAAGTGACCCCAACGTTATGATCATTCGAACCATAGTATATAAAGAGTGCAGTCATCGCGACTGTTCCAATGAGTATCAGCGGAGTTTAAATACTTAGAATAAACATATGGCACTATGGTATTATTTATCAGAACATTTTTTCCAAGTCCATATAGAATAAGATATTATATCGACTAAAACATTCAATATCGAGTCCCACTTCTGACTCCAGTGTGTTATTGTTTGTTCAAAGTTATACTTTATATATCTCGTACGATGTGTAGATTGCTGAGAATTTATCTTTTTTACCTATTACACTTAGGGTTGCCACAGTGCTCCTCCCTTCGCTCCCCCCACTTACTACACTCCATGTATAGTAATATTTAATACACTTTAATTCTATCGGAGGGGTTATAATACATGTTTTGTAGTGCATATATTTGTCTATTCTTGTCTGGAGTCATATATTCATGGCGGTATATGAGTGATACATATATCAAATACCGCGGCTCGAAGGACCACTCTTGTAGACGAATCGTTTAACCAAAAGTATTTAGAAAAATTATCAGTATAACATTGATTAGTAAATACAAACGCGTTTTCAAAATTTGTTTATTTTACATTAGCTGTTGTATTTTTTTTGTAGTTATAATCTTTCGTTTTTATCTACTGTGGTTATTGTGAGGCACGCGCTTGTTTGGTTACGGAATATATGGCTTTATTATGTGTACTGTAACGTGACGGGTGTTGTGTGACGCGTGCGGATGTGTGTGTGTGTGTGAAGGGGGGGGGGGGTGAAAGGGGGTAAGTCGTGCGCCTAATACAGGTCGCACTTTCGTGTTCTAAGCGATCTTTTTTACTTATTATGCATATATTTCCGGTTTTCGTTAGTACGTTATTTAATTATATTAATGATTATCAATAGATTAGATGCGATTTGAAATGAAGTTTGAAAATTGACTCTCGTCCTATAAAATATGAAAGACAAACTAACATGCCATGTGTTTGTGTGATGTATATTGAGTGATATATAAATAATGACCTGAATTAATACGGAAATATTAAAATAATATCTATATATAATCTTTAGCGTTGGACGTGTACGGAATATTTTGGAGTGTACCGTCTGAGAGATGTGCTTCGTGTATAGCATTAGTTAGCGGCTTACTGTTTGATGGAATTTCCTCTATATGTAAGGTGTTCAGTTGATACGAACTTCACGTTAACACGTCATGGCATCGGTCTTCCATTTATAATTTAGTTTTGTTTGTTTATTATTTTGCATGGACTTTGTTTTATAATCGATCAAATGTTATCATCCAACGAACGAGGTGAACTTGTAATGATCATGTGTTCAAAGCTCTTCCAATTGTTATATTTAGTTTTATAAAATACATACGCCTAGGTTGATACGAATGTTGTTCCACCTCAGTCATCTGCCATCTCTTAGGGTTTGGCCATTAATCACGTGAGGTATTTCGAAAGGTATGATCCTACCAAGTATATGGCAATTTTTTCGCATAAAATATTATAAAATTGCGAGAAAACTGGGTTGATTGCGTAAAACTTGTTTCCTTTTAAAATATGACTAAAATCGCTTAATATTAGGTGAGTTACTTAAAAAATCTAAGGGTGGAGGGGGACCAAGAGGCAGCTATAGCCACCTCACGTTATTAATGGACGCTCCCTTACAGCATACGATATGGAAGTATAAGTTATGCTGCATGCAAATGAGCTTAGAACTTATCTTAGAGATTATCTATTTAAAAAAATAATTGTTCACTATCAGATTGCATATTTTATCTTTCAATTTGAAATTCACCAATATTTTTTCATAACAGAAGCCCTACAAAAATCAGCACCAACACTTAATGAAATTAATGTCAAATTCAAATACTTAATTACAATATCAAAAAATACATTTCGAAGCAAATTATTCTACTGTACAAACCTTCAAAATATTGTCTGATACTTAGAAGATAGTGATACCAGCGCAGATGTATAGGAGAAGTGATATATATAGGGAATTGAAAAAATACTTCCAAATCGTATTGTTGAGGACGGATTGACGACTTTAATCAGTTAGCCAAATATTGTAGTAACGAGTGGGAAGATGTGGAGAGTGTGGGGGGCAGGGTGCGGAGCCCTACAGCCCTGCAGCCCCGCGGGGCTCCGAGGACCGCACTCCTAGCTCGGCTTCGTTGAACTAATATTTTCATTTCTTTATTATTACTATTATTATTTTATTAAATGCACTGCTATTGTATTATTTTTTGTTTTATTTTTGTTTCTTTTTTCCTTTTGTTTAGGAGTCATTCAAGGCACACCTTAAGCAGCGTAACAGCGGTGACGGCAGTGAATGCAGTTCATTCGCTGTGCAAAATAATAAGTTGCACCAAAATGGGGGAAACCGATTTTTTATTTTTGTTCTTAGTGCATCTAAAGATGTTGTTTATGTCTTTATTTTATTATGTCTTATTGATTTCGTTAATGATTTTTCTGGAAAGTTTAGTAGATCACGACATGATTTGAAAGTTTAGTATGTCTAGTGTCATAAAGTTTAGTAGATCTATGCGTGAAAACAAAAATCATGTTCGGGAATTCCCTAAAATAATTGGTATTGCTTACTCGCTCTCATGCGGTGTTGAATAGTATGCCAATGTTTTCGTAAGCATAGGGGGAAATAAGAGCTTACCGAAGGGAGAGTGTAAAACCTCTCAAATTCTGCTTTTATAATACACAAATATGCCTTTAATTTGAAAATTTAATACAAAAGCTTCCTCTTAGGAACTCGATTTGTAGATTATAAAGTAGAAGTTTTAAACTTGCTACGCCTTTTTACTGAACTGAACTTATTACTGAACGCCAGAATTTTACTGGAAATAAATCGAAATCCGATTATATTTATGAGTACATTATTACCAGTTAAAGTGCCTATACTTTCTCGTGGTTCCATGCAGGGTACAATTTATGCCAACGTGGAATATATTATTTAGGATTTTCCTAAATGAAAGTGTTAGGTAAGCAAAAGCATTCTCTAAGAAGCTTGGGCGTCAGGCAAGCGACCTGTTTAAATATTTCCCAAAACTCCTGCAGTACTTATAAGCGTTGAAGTCCATCAGAAGGCCTGTCATAACTTATGGATCGGAGCGCTGGGCTACCAAGAAGACGGATGAATATCGATCGCATGCAGCGGAAATACGAAGGTAGAGATAGATGTCTGGTTTTACAAGAATGGATAAAGTCAGGAATGAGTATGATAGAAAATGTTTGAAAGTGACGCCAGTGGTAACGAAGTTGAAAAGGAATCATTTTTCTTGGTTGGGACATGTCATGAGAAGAGATGAAACGCATGTCGTGAGAAAATGCGGATAGCGTTGAAGGATGAAAAGGAAGTGGCAGGCTAAAAAAAATGGATAAAGTGTGTAAGGAATGGGATGAAAGAAACGGAGTGAATGAAGAGATGACCGCTGATAGAGATCTGCGGAAGAGACAAACGTACTGCGCCGACCCTAAGTGATTTGAGAACAGGATATGGAGATGATAAAAGTATTAGATAGTTCTGGAATATCATGTGATTAAAAAGCACAAACGAACTAAGAGTATGCATCAGAAAACGGATCAGCCATGATTTATTAGAGAATTTAGAAACACGTTCGCAGCTTTCTGCCAAATTGTATCTTTAATAACAAATGTGCTTAATTAATAGCATTATTAAGTGATTCTAGCTAATATATTAAATTGTTTGACCTTACACAGTACACTGAAAACAATACCTTACAAGATACGTATTAATGAGTACTATTATAGAATTTAAATATCGCTGCAGCGAGGTAATAAAACATGTGAGCAAAGTGCAAGATATAACGCTATTACTTTGCACTTAAAGGTGTCATGACATCGTATAGCATCGTACTGCATTCGCACTTGTAATGTATCATTCTCATGGTAATAGACTTCAATATATCGTTTTCAAGCTCATATCATAACTTTTTGCAGTCCAGTGTCCAGCCTGACAGCGGGACTAATTGTGAATTTTCGATCATTATCAGTCACTGCTGTTCTGGATTGTACTGTACTTATCACCAGGTGCAGTACAGTCACTATGCTGCGCAACATAAAAAAAATACTTGTGTTAATTTCATTACATCTTAAACAATTTTATTTAAACACATAAATATTGTTTGACTTAATATTCAATGGAAAACAAAACAGGGACTGTCAGCTGCGACGCACGACATTTGTTGAAATACAATTGTCTTTGAAACATGATTATGAAGTGAATGGTGCGTTGCTCAGAAAAACGTAACACTTGTATTAAATTCACATGAAAATTCAAAAAATCTCGTTAAGTATTCAAATACGTCTTAAATTTAAATGAGCCGTCTGTAAATGCACATTAGTATGCAAAATATGATTTATGAATTCACCTGCAACAAGAATTGACCCTAGTATGTAATTTCATTACGTAAATCATGTCATTTTCATTTAATAAAAATGCACCCCGTCCCGCTCACAACGCAAGGCTTATGGCGAAATATATATAAAAAAATGTTGTGTGCATAAAACAGAAGTGAAAACTTCATCAAAGCGAGATTAATAATACAAAATACAATTTGTGATTTGTGTTCATAAATTGATAACATCGCCGAACGAGTATATCAGTTACATGTGTCGACTATATCTCTCTCCCTTAGTCGATTCTAGTTGACTTTACCTGAACGAGCTTCACGTAGTCGGGCATTTCTGAACATTCTCAGCCAATACCCACAAAACACATGCTCAGCGCGCCTAAAGGAGTTTTCACTTTAAAAACTAAATATTATTTTAAAGTAGATAAGAAATACGTTATGCCAACGTATATAACGTAAAGGTTTGCTGCGACTGCCTCCTAGGTTATGAGCAATAGGTTTATTAAGCAGAAGGAGAGCGTGTCATTGCGGTACATATCACCGACCCTTCCCTTATTGTAACGACTTACCTTTAACTTGAACATAATATGGTATGATATTCATTTTTATTAGAACTACACTCCTGTCAAGAGCAAAACAATCTGCAGAATTACAGATGTTTTGAAATGAACTTTCTTCGACGGTGATTCGATAAGTAAGAATTACAAAACAGAGTAAATTTTCAAAGATACGTCATGTTTACTTACATGTCGTTGTATGAAAGAGAAGATACCAATAACATGTAGAGAGGGAGATAGAGAGCTATACAAACTAGGGTTACATCTCCATTTTATGTGATGTGATCTTTTTTTTTAGTTACATTTCTGGTTTTTTTTTAGTTACATTTCTATCACATGTACGATCTTAAAAAGTATCTCTGTATAATTAACTGATACGCGATTATAATTAATGATAAGCGGAATGGTTGGAGTAAATCTTTTGTACAAACTGTTTTCGCCTCCTTCATATTTATGTACTGTTCATTCTTCTTCGTATTTATCCGATTCTTACGGAGCAACGACTCTTTTCTTTGTCAGATATTGCTTTAAAAATATCGATAATTCTTGTAAAATATGAAGACCGCAATAATTACCGTTATGTAAATAAATAGGTTATATATAATACCTACTAATAACATAATTTCTAATGTAATTTCGGACAAGTAGTATAACAAATGGACTGAAATAACTAATGAAAACGAGTTAATTGAATAACAATAACTCCACATTATATTTGAAAATATCATATATAAAAATTATTATATTACTGCTGTATAAAGTACGCGTTCAGAAACTTTCTTCCATAGTAAATCTGGCAACACCAAAATGTACAACGCGCAATGCTTATTTAAAAATTATACGAATTGTACGAGGTAAGCATTAAAGGATGTATATACAGTAGTCTTACCTAAAAACAACAATAACTTTCTGTGCTTAAGGAGGCACATTTCAAGAACATTTAGAACTTATTAGCTGGATCCTAATATATCATGTTGGTGTTTTTATTTTAATTTATGAACTTAGGTTATTTACGTCGTTGTATAAGTTGTTACTTGTCACACAAAACAAGCTGGGCAGTTGAACTAGAAAGCCATCATCTTGTTAAAATTACCTCTTTTATGAGACAGGAACATAGTTTTGGTGCAGTTTCCTCTGGAGAATAATTTGTGGATGACTTGAAAAAATTACTCGGGTTAATGAAGGTGTTTTGAATGAAAATTAAGTTAAATAATTTGCTTTCCATAGTTATAGGATTAACTGTTACACTGCAATGTAATAATAAAGAAAGAAAATTGTAACAGACTAGGTGCTTGAATGAAGGGAAAAGTGTAACTAATGCCTGTTTACCATCAAAGAGTGCAATGCAGTATGTGGTGAAGCCTGACTTACATCTGGACTAGATTCTTCTATCAGTCTCGCCCAACGAAGATACGACAGGAGTTTAGTTCTATAGTTCATCAACTTACAATACCTACATGGATATAGTTAAAATCAAAAACAAGTTCCTAAACCGAGACCCATAGCGTTATTTGTGATTTCATAGCAACGTTAACAATAATGTGAAGATGCATTGATTTTTAGGTTTTGTACATTGAATACGTAAATGTCAATTGTGACGTCCCTAAAAGTGTGGTTTGATATTATATAGGTACTTATATTAATAGCGATTATAAAAATGTATACTTTATGATTTATTTTATAATATTCAATGGTTTTGTATTATTGTGTAAAAATTGTACGTTTCCAAACACTTTGTATATGATGACACATAGTAATTTGCTACAAATTAAAGTTATATCAAATTCGAAATAGATATTTAATAGATTAAAAAAAAAGTAAAGTTTAATACAGATTATATTGTCTGTGATTATGGCAATACTGTTTACTCGCACGTTGTATTTTTTAAAATTGCCAAATGCTAGTGTTATCAGCTATTGAAAATTGAAATTCTACCAAAATGTACCAATCGCCACGATTTATATAAAGCTTGACACTACAGTCCAGTAATTAGTAATGTAAATAGCTGATGCATGTATTTGTATACTATGTTATAGTGATAATATAAAAGTATTTTTTCATGACTAAGTAATTATTGTAAAATTTCTTCGTGTCAACGGTGCCGCGTAACGTCGGTGGTGTAGTTTGTTTTTAACTTTCGCCCAGTTTTCATATTACCTCTTTTAACCAAATACTATTTTAATAAAAGCATTCATTTGCGTAGATTATTAGTCACAGTGGTAGAAAAATTGTCATTGCCACTAAGGAATGTTCGAGAATATTTTCCTCTCAAAATAACGCACCTAATAGAATTACAAAATTTATATTCCTAATTATCAACAATGACAGAATGCTTAGCATAGTTCTTAAAATCAATATTTAACAATTTGTTATTAACAATTTTGCTCTGAATTTTTTTTTTTTAATTGCTTGTACTCGTACGTAATTAACTTGCAGTAGGGACCAAAATTAGACGTTCAAATACATCACTTTATTTATTTCAATAATCATAAATGTTGCTTAGCTACTAAAGTTCGGAAACAAACTACACCACATAAAAATTCATTGTAATAATGTAATTTTTTGTGAGAATAACAGGCGTAATGAGGTGCCGAGTGCGCTGTTTTGAAATAACTTTTCTATACGAGCATGAATTGATATGTATTAAGAAGGTAGTATGTCACTGGTAGCGTACAATATGTGCTGGCATCGATCGAATGTCGTGCTCTTTGTACTCGTGGTTAGAATAAATTAGATCAGTCTCGTCAGCCATCTTGTATCGGAGCTTGGGGTTTGTATTGTTGGTATCGGTCCACCGGTGAGACATGGCTTAACCGAATTTATCTAAACGAAAAACAATAAAGCAATACAAGTTTTTACTTCAATTGTATTATATTTATTTACCTTCATTTTAAACTCATTTCAAATTAAAACCTTATATAGGAAACATATTCGAATAGATTTCCCACGTGATATGTTCAGAGAAAATGAAACCCAAGTAAAGTTTCCTAAAAATCTCGTTAATAAAGAAATCTGAACATAGTCTAACATTCGTCGATGTATTATATTTTGAGATCAATTATATTGCCTGGCTTAAATTTATCAAGTACTTTCGTGGTATGTTAAACAATTTTGTATTAAATTATAAGGAAATGCGATCATTTGTAGAACATTTTTCCTACATCCATCCTCCCCCGTCACAACCATATCAACGCACATAGACAATTATTGGGCACAAATGTATCGAAAAGCAATTTAGAGTAACTAGCGATAGCAAAATGTACATTACGATTTGTAATTTTTTTATAAAACTTCTTGAGTTTATAAGTGTAAAACAATATATCAATAACTTACTTATATGTAAACAATATTTTACAAATGCTGTTACGAGAAATTCAAATTTACATAGAACTCGAGAAGAGGCTTATCCTTAGCAGTCGCCTACGTCTTTGCTGTTCTGAGACTGTATTAAATAAACTGCAGTGTAGTAATTTTGTGCTGATAATATAAGCAAAATATCACACAGAGCTTGTGCCTACGAGTTCCTTACTCTTTAGTCATTTATGGAATCTAATTAAAATAACTTTACCGATGTTCAATTGTACCAGCTATCTGCTTGTTTTGCTGTAACCTCATAGTTCTCATATATGTAAAAAATATATTGCAGAATGCTACAGTATTTCCCAGTAAGCGATATTTATTTAACCAATTTAAGTATGGGTATTTATAACCGAGCAAAGTATTCATTATTAGACTTATAATTATTATGCAGCTACACTTTTTCGATGATCTTCATAATCCACTGTTCCTGGTTGCATTGTATTTTATTAACTGTAACACGTTTTTTCAATACGTTTACGAATCCCTTACAACCTGGTCATACTTGACGTAAATGCAATTTTTATATACATCATTGGCTTACGTTACAGTCTTTATGCAACCTAAGTAGTGTCACAATTATTAATAAATATATTGATATCCTGACTTACTCGCTTGAAGAACTATGTTTTTTAATGAAAAATAAAAGCAGCGCCATTTTGTTCAAAAGATCCATTTGATACCTACGATTAACTGGTTCATAGGTCTAACTATTTGCTTAATCAAATTTTCCTTTACATTCTACATAGTTTATGTATCAAACAATCTTATTTTCTAGTAGCAAAGTATTATGTTTTTTTTTTATAAATATCTAAAATGATATTACTCCGTTGTTGTCCATTTCTATTAATATTCAAATTGAAATTTTTGTATATAAGACACTCGCATAGAGAAGAGTTATCTCTTAATCTAACAATTCAATTTTATTTTTCATTGTATTATTCTAAATACCCTTCCATAATTTTCATTTTTGACTATGTCACCATTTCCTATATATTTTAAAATTTATAACGTATAAACTCCGGTAGGTTCTTTTTAATAGCTTAATTGACTGAATTTTTTATGAAGCCTAATAAAATTTGGATATAAATGTAATGTTGTCACTACAAACAAGAATGTTCCAAATAGTATTTTTTCTTAGCATAACGTGGATGTCAAGCTCCCTTGTCGTCTGAACCCCGGACCTCGGGGTATAAAACACACTAACTGCGAATAAAGATTTTTTAACTAGACAAAAGATGTTTTATTTTATAGATTTTTTTTTATAATTGTCATAAAATTAATTATCTTTCTTATTTAATTTCTTTAACCCTTACCTCATCCTGCTAATAACGGACGCCCTTACGTCCGATATCCATGAAGAGGCAGACGTCATCTTGCTAATTGGTGAGACTGGCCAAGATGTGCGGAACAGATTGGATGTGTGATTCTTTTTTTTTTATAGTTAAGGTTTAGCGTTATGGCCCAAATCTCACCTGATCTTAAGTAACGATACGGCCCAAGTTGGTATTTGGCGGTAGATTTTCAACTAGAGTGTGGTTGCTAGTCAGGCGGGCATTAGAAAAAGCCCTACTATCATGCAAATGGTGTCATAGGTTGGAGATTGTCGGCATTATGGTTAGTAAAAGTAAAACGGAATATATGTTTTGCGACTTTGGTGGTATCTCCAGTCGTATGCGTTTAATACTCGGAGGAGTACCCTTACCAGTCTGTTCCGACTTTCGCAATCTTGAGTCACAACATCATCAGCAACATCAAGTCTGGCTGGATGTAGTGGCGACAGATCTCATGTGCAATTTGTAACCACAGAATACCCCTTAGAGTGAAGGGAAGAATACATAAGTTCATTATAGGATTTATCATATTGTATGGATCAGAGTACTCGGCTAGTAAGAAGACGAATGAGTGTCGATTGCATGGAGCAGAAATGTTAACATGAATGTGTGGTATTATTAAAATAGACAAAGTCAGGAATGACTATGTTAGAGGGAGTTTGAAAGTGTCGCCAGTGGTATAGAAGTTAAAAGGGAATCTATTGTCTTGATTTGGACATGCCAGGAGAAGAGAGGAAACGTATATATTGAGAAAAGTAATAGAAATGAATGTTGAAGAATGGAAACGAAGAGGAAGGCCAAAGAAAATATGGATAATGTGTGTGAAGAATGATATCAAAGAATAAGGAGTAAGTGAAGTGATAGCGGTTGATAGAGATTTACGGAAAAAGAAAATGCACTGCGCCGACCCCAAATAACTTGGGAACAGGATAAAAAGAAGAAGATTTAATTTCTTAATTAATTACTTCTGTGTTTGCGTGTTTATGTATTTTTTTGGTAAAACAATATAGCACACCTTACTTAAATCAATATCTGAAAGATAATATTGTTAGGAGGGCAGTTGGACACACCGAGTAGGAAGAACATGGTGCGAGCAACTTTACGTTACTCCCGGCAACAGTCCAACCCGGGGTTCGGCCATTTCATGACACCCTTCTGCTCGTTGCGTTGCCTCCTGTGCCTTCCGTACTCGCTCCTTAAGCTCGGTGAAGCTGTGGAAGCTCCTCAAGTTAACAGGCTATTCGAAGCAAGGCAGTCGAGGCCGTGTATCCAACTGTAGTCTCTTGTAGCATTTACATTAAGAGGCTGTAAAATGTATATCTTACTGTTATTTAACCTCTTTTTGGTGTTTTTCCATACGTATGGTGTTTATGCTGTAACATATTATCAGAAATTGTTTAAAACAAGTTCGGTTGTCGTAATGTTGTTTGATCTCAAGAAATAATGACGGTGATGCATTAAACGTTCATAACCAGATTTTCTAATATTAAAAAAAAAACTTTTTTCCATCGCCTCCAATTTTTACATCTACCTATCGCATGTCGCATTGCAACGATTCACCGCTTGAACTTATTTGAACTATTTTGATGTTATGATATTTGCTACCTACTATTATGATCAATGAAAGTTATATATATACTTAAGGGACGGCAATTTGTCTTTTTGTTCGGGGCGTCGTAATCCCTAGAGCGGACGCTGGATGTGGATTCGAGTTTCGGGCATTACAATTATATTGAGCTTATATTACAATCAAATAAGCGATAATAGCTCAAACGGTACTGTTTACGAACGGCTCGGTAATGGACGTGAGTTAGAGTCCTTAGACTGAGTGTCCTATTAAATACTCTACCGTAGATCACATAATTCTAGGCTTTGAAGCGAGGATAGATCAATTGATAGAGTGTACGGACGCCACGTCGCCTCAATGGAGCTTGAGCTTTCCGTAGAGGTTTTCCGGTTATAGGCTACTTTTTCTCTAGAAAAACTTGTAAGAAGTGGAATAAAGACAAGGATAAACTTTGTATGAAACTTTTATTATTGTATCATCCGATTTGTTTTAAATTTTATAGAATAATAGTTTAGCATTGATAATGAAGTAGTATGCATATTTGTTTTTCAAATTACTTGTAAAAGGTTTGGAAAGGAGTTGTGAAGGTCATATAGAAAAATGATATTAAGTCAAAGTTTGTCAGATAGGCAGCTGATATATAGTAGAAATTAGGTAATAAAGGGTTCTGAAAGTTCTTACCTGCCAGTATTGACCTGAAACAAAAAAATAATAACATTTCATATTAAAAAAAAAACTGTATCGATTGACAACCAAATGATAAAAACAATATTAATGCAGACGGAGCCATAAAAGGTAATACTTTGATGGTTCTGATGAATTAGAATCACTTTATTTGACTTAATTATATGTGGGTACTGAGTGTTTACTTTAATACTGCTTTTTGTAGTGAAAATTTATTTGGAGTCGTTAAAGCAATGATGACTCAGTAGTATAGTGTACAAATATTGTGTCAATGAACGTGAGTTCGAATCCTTACAATGAGCCTAAGCTTTTCGCTGAACTTTTTAATATTAATTTTTCATAATACAATGAAATCATAATTTATAACTTAATACTTCACGACATCTCAACAAAAATGAAAACATAATCTCTATATATCTCTCTCTTCGTCAACTCGAGCGTTACATAGCCGAAGGTTTCAGTTTCACATTTATAAATAAAATAAAGTTTAGGCCTTTTTTTATACCAGCCCCTATAAGCTTTTCGCGTAACCTATCACCGCCTCCAGGGTCCCATATAACTCTATACCAAAATTCATCATAATCGATTGAATGGCATGAAAGAGTAACAAATATATAAATAGACATACTCATTTTTGCATTTATAATATTATTAAGGATTTTGGATAATAACTTTAAGTCTTAAGACTTCCTTTTGAAACCGACCTCGAAACCTCCCTAATTTTTTACAATCACTTGTACCTAATCCAAGTAAGTACATTACGTTAAAGTATTATACATCTCTTGTCTACGTTTAAAATGAATTAGACTCGTAAAAGAAAACACGTAATGGATTAGATATAATCTATTTTGTAATATTTTGTTGTGGAATGCTCGACGGGACCGGTTCCGAGACGCTCTCTGGCGGGAAAAGTATGTTTGGAATGCAGCCATGAGCGTATGACGGTTACGACAGGACGCTACATTTACTTAGTTCCGAAATGTACCCTAGGATGTTAGTATAATCGATACTTAATATAATATAAAATGTATATAACAAATATAACAATATAAATTGATGTTTAATACATTTTACTTATTATATATTTTACTTATTATATAGTTTGCTGCTTGTAAAATAATTTTGTTTAACGGATGAATAACTGAACTCATTATTTATAATTACGCGTGGATGCGAACTGCACTGTGGTTTATCACATAAAACGTTAGAGTTACAATAGGATAAGGGATCAAAAAACAGATTGCTTCCTCATTAGAAAACGTAAAAGTGAAAATATCAATTCGATAACATTAATCTATATTATTATATGTAGTTGACTATAATAGAGTCCTATTTAATGAAAGCATGCCTTTGAAGGCATTATAATTAAAATTTTATTAGGACTATTATGTGAACTGTTTTTATCAATACATTAAAAAAATACAAGTTTTAAACTATTTTCATTAGTAACAGTTCGGTTAGTTTGATAAAGCTGTGTTTCAAAAACCTCAATCGTATACTAGACAGTACTTTATCTACGAAACATATATTCCTCAAAATTATAATCTTTATGTAGTTGTAATTAAAAAAAAAGTAATTTTTAGTCGATGATAAAGAAAGAAAACCAGTTGATAATTCGGAACAATTAACTGCGTTCGAATTATTGAATAATTTAACAGATTAGTGAACGAAACCGATTGGCGCAAGCAACGAGCGTCAAAATGTCAAAACTTAAGTTTTTTTAACTTGAAAGTTGAAACCCTAAATTTGGTGAACTCTTGTAAATCGAGCTTTTTTAAAAGAGTATTAGCGTAAACGAATGTAGAAAACGTTTATAGTGTTAATTAATAGTTTGTGGTATTAGTTATGTGTTATTATAGTGTGTAAAATACTTATAACAAGTTTTGTTCTAACAGTGAAGTGAGTGGGTCAGTTGGCGAACTTTTGTTATTAAATTTCGGGATTTCCAGTTAGGAGAAGGAATTCACACTTATCGTAAGGTAAACATTTATTTATTATTAAATAGTTTTATTTTGTTATTATATTGATTAGTTGTTTATTGATAATATTCTGAGAATGTTATTTGGAAAGTAGCACACGAAGAACCGGACACGCGGCACACCTTTTTTTAAGCAAATAGTTTAGTGAATACTGTTATAAGTTAACACGACTTAGCAAAGATTTACTTAACAATTATATGATTTTAAAAATGTGTTGTAAATATGTTGTTATTTATAATAAAATAACTATCTGTATATTTACAGCTACCCGCCTTTAAAATTATGCGACTTTCAGATAAGAATAAAAAAAAAATGTACTTTAAATTTTAAATTGTAGTTAGAAAAAAAAACAATTCCTGAGCCTTAATGATCTTGATTTCCATAGATAGTATCTTTAAAAAAAAATGAAATGCATATCAATACACAATTCCTTATCATAAATTTATATTCTTTGGCTGCAGCTTATCTAAATATAATATTTCATATTGGTTAATAATATAAATAATAAATAATTAGCCCTCCTTTTAAATGCATCCATAATGTTTGGGATAATGTATGGTCTATACTAATATTGTAAAATGGGTTTATAATAATATATAATAAGAATTGGTAATAGGAGGATAGGTGTATCGAAAAAAGTTACAGAAATGAGCAAAAATTGATAAATTATTTTTAGTTCCATGCAAAGGAAGTTGCAGACACAGCTCTTTCACTTTCCAAAAAGGAGTCTATTTCTAACACGTCAAATTTATTTTCTTATTGTACCAGAAGTATAAGAAGTGAGATCACATTAATTCTATTTGACTTACAAAAGATTACACATGTAGCACCATTTACTTAATAAAATCCAATATATTTTAAAATAGAACCACGTCAATGAAGACAAGAAAGTAAGTATTACATATAAAACATTGGTTAATATAATGGCAAGGTCCCTGAACCAATCACCCTAATAATATATTTTTTTTTTTATTGTATTCCTTTTGACCACTATTTTGTTAGATATAGCGTCTTCTAAATTATAGGTCTCTGGTATATACCTAGTCATTTCCAGTTTCAACTGTACAATGTAAAGTTCTCCCTCTCTTCTTATCTCTATGCTATATCATTCTTCTCTTGAAGAGTAAGATGAATTTCTAATCTATCCATGGATTTATGCCATGACTTCTATGGCAAAGAGGGAAACTCCAAGTAATTCTGAGTCACGATATGTGCCTAAACATAATACTCCTTTAAAATTTCACTTCCAATCCTTCTAAAATTATCAAAAAACTCCCTATAGAGTTTCAATTAAAAAATAATGTTAAGCTAATTCAGAGGCATTAGCTAGTATACAATGAAATTTATTTATTCAATCATATGATTAAAATAACAAAAAATCTTATTTGTAAAATTGAATTCTGCTTATAATAACCTAGTAAATTTACCTCCTAAAGACTGCATAGTTGGTCTAGTGGTTAATGCAGTCCCCTCATAGCAACCATTGTGTTAGTGTTGTAGGTTCATCTCCCTGGACAGGAGCAATTAATTTCTGTGCTGCATTGTGTCTGATTATTGTGTTTAACACTTGAAATTGGCGGAATTGGCAGTAGTGGTATTATGAGCGCCATCTGTTCAATAAGAACATATTATGTTTCAAGTTTCTAGGAAATATTTTAAAATGGTCGATAACAGATGGCGCCACAATCGAGATTTTCCCTTTTTGCCCTTCAGTGACAATTTGTTTAAATGGGACTAGTTTAGTGGGACTAAAATTTTGGGTAATCATTTTTGCCCACTCTTGTAACTTTCTTCAACGTAGCTTTGCTTCTATTGGTGGTATGGTGATGTTAAACAGAGTTCATCCTGCCACAACGATAGCTTTATCAGATACAAAAACAATTTTTCAAACCAAACTGGTAGTTCTTAACATTAGCGTGTCGAAACAAACAAACGTACTTTTCCGCTGTATATAATACTAGGTTTTACGCGCGGCTCCGCTCGCATTTATATCAGTTTTGTCAACCAATCGTGGTTCTATATTTAGGTGATCGATACAGTAATAATTTATATATCCAATCGTACTAAATTATATATTTCACGATGTTGGTCACTGCTGATAGATATGAACTTGCTCAAGCTTCGAAATTATTAACACACTATTCTCTAAAGTTTGAAGCAAATCGGATTATTCAATTAAAAGTTTCATACAAAGTTTATTCCTCCCTTTATCCGACTTCCTATAAGATTTTCGAGAGAAAAGTTACTTATCACCGTCTCCAGGTTCCCATCTATCTCCATACTAAAATCTAAAGCGTGACAAACAAACAAAAAAACTCACTTTTGCACTTATAATATTACTCAGGATAAGAAATAATATAGATACGTATATTGTAGGTAGAGTTTATTTAAAACATTTGGTGCACAATTATCGTTTCGGATATCCGATAGCTTCGTATCACGGTCGTGGTATCTCGTAATACCATTGTCTTGTAATATGATCAAACAATGCTGATTTTGATGTGAATAACAAATAAATTGAACACGATTAAATGTTAAAACGAAAGGGCGAAATATGATTTGTAATGCCTTTGCGTAGTAATACGACAAAAGGACTGCATTACGTCTGAATCGTGACAAAACAACGGTGACAACCGAGTGATCCGCGATCGATCGACGATCACCATTGTCACGTCTGACTGCAACCCTGCGGACAATTGGATATTTTTCGACCACCGTTTCCAGAGTTACGGATGTAATACAATTTTTTTTTTATGAGACCTACACTGTTAGCCTGAAAGGCTTTTATAGCTACATCTGAAATAGTGGGGCGATCGCGGAGGGGCAACTCGCTCAAGGGTGTCACTAGTGACCGAACCTCGGCTTGGGCTGTTGCCAAATCGCGTAGGAGAAAATCGAACGCGGTACTAGCTATTAATAAAAATGGATAAAGCTAAAGATACTAACTGATCCCCTTCGGGATCTGGAAACTAAATTTGGTTTGTACTGTGCGAACAATACAAAATAGGTTCCCGACCACTTTATATTTCTTTTTTCATACTAGCAAGCGATAGTAAAAATATTCGCAATTAGTTGTTTTGTGTTTGGTTCCTACATTATGCTTGTTAACTGTAATACATAATTATAAATCCAAATCTATATTAACATTGTAAAGGTTGTATGTACGTTTGAACGCGCTAATCTCAAAAACTACCTTGTCTGTGGTCCGAGCGCTTTTTCAAACGGCCACAGATTTCAAATATTTTTCTTTTCTATTACAAGCCTCATTAATATTATAAATGCGAGGTCCAATTTGTTGGTTTGTTGCGGTTCCACGCCTAAACCGCTGAATTGATTGTGATGAATTTTGGAATAGAAATGGAAGGGACCCTGAGGGGGGTGATAACCTACTTTTTCTCGCGAAAGCTTTATTAGAAGTGGTGTAAAGACTGGAGTCTACTTTGTATGTAACTTATTACTGCGTCATCCGATTTGAAACAATACTAACATGAGGGAGGCCGCGGGTAAAAGAAAGTTTTTTTATAAATATTATAAAGCAGGAAAGTTTGTTTTTATGTTTGTATGAATGCGCTAATCTTAGGAACTACCAATCAGATTTAAATAAAACCTTTTTGTGTTTGATAGAGAGAGATAGAGAAGGGTTTTAATCTATATAACATCACGCTACCAACAATACGATCAAAGCTGCATTGAAAAAATTGAATATTAACATTTTGCAGTTATCTAGTGGACCCAAGTACTGCGGGTTCGAAACCCATACGTACTATATGCAATGGAGTTCAAGAACCTAGATGTGTATAAGAGGGGAAACATATATATTTGCTAAATACATTTGATAAGGAATACAAAGGAATGTCATTGTGTTCGCTATCTGGTGACCTCCGAGGAACCGCTTTCATCTTATCAATTGGAAAACAACACAATCGGCTATGTGTACAGCGGTTCGCGTATATATTTTTACTCATACAATCGATTGTAGCTATGACAGCTCAGTGGGTAGTTTGTGCGGACGCCGCCCAATGAATGTGAGTTCGAAACCATGCAAATCGTGATGAAAGCATAGCATGGTGATAGAGCTTTCTTTAGCTACCACCCTCAATTTGAAAATCTACTATCTATCTAGGTGTGTTCCGGCAGTTGCACTTGAGAGCCAGTCCGTCTACTTAGCTGGGTACTGGGTACTTAGGTGGGTATTAGTAAAGGACCTATCACCATGCTATGGTGTCTTCACGATGTTCTCCCTAACTCGGTGCTTAGGCTCATTACAGAGGGATAAAACTCCGGTCTGTTGTCGCGGCGTCCATACACATTACCAGCTTAGCCATTATTGTTTCAAAATAATGGAAAATAAATAATTTTCGTCCTTAAAATGACCCGGTAACGTTAGCGCAGTTGAATCACGGATGATGTCATAACTACGTTGTATATCTGCAAGGTAAACTACACGAGCCTTACGCGGTTCGATGCATTTGCACACATTTCATAATTACTCCTTTATCTTCTTATAATAGACTGTTATGGACAATCGGGAAATCATTTTTATAGCAATTTATTTAACAACAATTACACTTCTCGACAAGGTTCTGAACAACTACAGCAGAGGCACATTTTAAAGTAAGACCGATACACGACAGAGTAGTGGAGACACGACTCCGTTGGTGCGGTCGTGATGACATGTATGATGTTTGTTCTCATGAGAGAAGGCAAGATGATGACATGACCAAAAAAGTGCTGAAGCGTTAGCCGAGACTGAAAAAACGTGGACCACCACCCTCATCTGACATGGAAGTCCGTAATTACGAAAGATCTAATAAATAATAATTTAAATCCCTTGACAAGTCGGAACAATTGTCTCTGGAGAAAAACAGACCTGGAGAGCAGATCCCAAATAAAAATGGGATAAGGTCAGCAGAGGAACAATTTATTTAACAAGAACTACAATTATATAGGCCATATTTCACATACCGTTTTTAACGCTCATGACCGCGGTTTTCCTGTATTACTTAGTTGCGAGCGTTCCAATAATTAACTTGAGTGGAATACAATATGGGTTCACGCGCACAGGTAAGTCGTTGCGAGCTTGACGAGAGTGAAAGTAATGACGTCATGTAACGTTTTCGTCGCGATCACAACGACCGTGGTTTGTTATATGAAAACATTACGAATACCAAGTGGAACGTAACGTAGTCTTAGCGTGCCGCTTTAGGTCTGGTGAGCGTGTAGACAAAATTATAAGCTTATAAACTAAAATAAAATGTGTGCAGTTCACACACGATAGGAATGAAACCTACAAAAATTCGCTTTATAATACGCAAGCGTGCCGACCCGTACACACACACACGCTCGTACAACGGCTGGATCCTGTCAGAAACACTGTATACTGCCTTCTATCTCATTCTCTCGCACGTTATATCCTATAGATGTATGTGCATGTCTCGTTTTACTGTCGCTTTATCGTTTCATAGAGTTTCAAATCACAAAGATGTTTTTACTTGAAAAACTCATACTTAGAGACTCGCAAGCCGAAATGATAGAAGAAATATTTGACTACACAAACATACAAAAAAGGATCTTGGTTTCTGACAATAAAGGAGGAATGCATGGTCGTAGTGGGATGATTTTAGTAGGCATTTCTGGTGATTACCATCAGATGAGTCCCAGATACTCTTCTCGTATGATCTCGCAAATGTGTTTCTTTACCACGACCAGGGAGGATGCGAAGGCATTGTATATGTTATTGTTTTTTTATAGTTAAGAATTAGTGTTATGGCCACAATCTCACCTGATGTTAAGTGACGATGTGGACGGAATGGCTCTCTATTGCAACTGCCGAAATACACCTAGAATAGGTGTTAGGCGGCAGATTTTCATCTAAAGGGTGGAAGCTAGCTAGGCGGGCAATAGAAAAAGCCCCACCATTATACTATGGTTTCATTACGATGTTTTCCTTTACCAAAAGCTCAAGCTGCTTATAGATTGATTTGAACTTACATCCCATAACGCTGCGATGATAGCTAAGTGGTAGTATGTACGACTTCGCGTCAAGGTGCGTGAGTTAAAATCCAAGCATCTACAATGAGCTTGAGTTTCGGCGAAGGAAACATCGTGAGGAAACCATAGTATGGTAGTAGGGCTTTTTTCTAGTGCCCGCCTGGCTAGCAACAACAAATAGGTGTGTTCCGGCAGTTGCATTTGAGAGCCAGTCACTCCACAGGTTTAGCGTGTCTACCAACTTGGGCCGTATCATCGCTTAAGAATAGGTGAGATTATGGCTATTACGCTAACCTTTAACTATAAAAGGCAAAAAAATTGCTAACCTTTCTGGCACCCACTTTGAGAACCTATGTTCTAAGAGAGATGGACGGTTTATTGTTATTCTTCTTAACTCTTAAACTACTTAAGGTCGGCACAAATTGTCTTCTTTCGCTCCACTCCAACAACTTTCATCTCAGTATCACCTTTTATACATATATCATTCCTCACACAGTCCACTCATATCTTCTTTCGTCTTCCTCTACTTCTACATCCATTCTGATACTGAACTTTCTTTAAATTTTATGGCTTTCATCTCTACTCATAGCAACCCCTTATAAGGGGATGTTGGACAAAAACAAATGTGTAGGATAAGATTACATTTAAATTAAAGGGGAGACAATTCTTGCTGGCTCGACACGGAAACTGGTTTTACAAGTTATTTTTGAAGTGAAAACTTCTATAGCGCGGTTTGTATACGCAGTGAATTCATGTAAATCGTCATCGACATGGTCACGTGACGTGTTCACGTACGCACTATATCTGTTCCTATTAATATAACTTATTCCGCTGTAACAAAAATAACAACTGCTTGTTTATAGTTTTAACTTCTGTCGGGAGTCCTCGTGACTGAATTTAATTTTTTTTTTTGGCATTGTTGGATCGCGCTGTGTTTACTCTCGGGTAATCATTTTGCCGTACTACGCGTAACACCGTATAATAAACACTACACCGGTTTGAGTATCATGAGATAATTAGAAGGTCGTCTGATGTCACCCGGAGCGATACATCTTGTTGTGATTTACGAAGAACACTCGTTATCAACGCTCAGCTCCATTGTAAATGCTTAATTAAGCCGTGAGTTTGGATTGTTTTGTGATCACGTCATTTACGAGTTTTAAGGACATTCTATTTTTTCTTCAGTCCGCTGCAAATACGGTCACGGAAAGGTCAAAGTGTCCTAGGGCTTTCGCACGGACTGTTTGTAAATTCAATTACATTTGCAGGCTCAAAATCGATGTTAATAGTTACCTTAGGCTCGCGTGGTGGTAGGGCTTCTTCTAATGCCCGCCTGGCTAGCAACCACCTTCAAGTTGGAAATCTGCCGCCAAATACCAATAGATGTGTTCCGGCAGTTGCACTTGAGAACCAGTTCCTCTACAGGTTTAGCGTGTCTACCAACTCGGGCCGTATCGTCACATAAGATCAAGTGAGATTATAGCCAATACGCTAAACCTTAACTATATATATACAAAAAATGTAAAACGTAATTAGGGTTGTCATCGATCCAGTTTTGTGTGGACATATACAGACTTCTTAAGTATTATTTGGATTTTGGATATAATTAATATATCTCGCAAGCGTCTGCTACCATGCCTGCTATACCACTGTAACTGAGTGGGTAATGTTTGGATTCTGTGACTAAAATGTACGGACTTTTATTCAAACGTCAGGCAGCTTGTCACTACTTTTCAAATTTCTAAGTGATAACCCTAGCCGTTTCCTATTCCTTATACCGTTCCATTGTTAGCCTAAAAATCTATAGACGATAGAGTGTTGTACCATCTTCTTATTTAGTGCCAATCTATTTATATTTAACAAAAAATAACTTCAATATATCATTACTAATATTATAAACGCGATAGTGAGTTGGTTTGTTTATTACGCTTTCACGCCTAAACTGCTGAATCTATTATAATGAATTTTCGTATCCAGGCAAATGGGAAGTCGGAGACGGTGATAAGCTACTTATTGGTAACTTATTTTTGGTAAAGAGAGATAAACTTTGTCTGAAATTTTTACTGCGCTATGCGATTTGTTTGACTATATTAATATTTACCCGAGCGCAGCCGCAAGCAAAAGCTAGTCTGTAATAAACTAAACTCCCATAATAATCGGTAATGAAAAGATATAGTACCGATTTTAATCAGTTACAGTTTTATTGTAAAGTTGGCATAGGTGGAGAACTGCATAACTCAAAAGTTGTAGTTTTGAAAAAATCACGTTTTAATGGTTTTTTTTTCTTATATCTTTTAACATAGAATTAAATAATAGATGATTTTTACTGTCGGTAATTATACACAAATCTGATTGGCATTCATTATATGCTTAACAAAGTAAACGTTATCTTGATTTGTAAATTATTGTAAAATATAAAATTAAGTATCTCTAGTTTTATCACAACTGAATATGGTAAGTATACTGGAGTTAGGAATTTATTTAGGCTAATTAATAAGCTTTCCTGTCCGTTCAATTAAATAAATTTAGATCAAGTGACTGCAATTATTGAAATATTCTGTTTTCCTTGAATATGATCAGTGTTATTATAAAACATTGAGTCGAGGAAAAATTAAATAGTTTGTTTTATTTTTAAGTCTTTCGGCTCTCGGTTAATCATAAAACTTAGTTTTGGTTTGTTTTATGAGTTGGTGCAGTTTTCCTCTACTATTTAGCGCTAGTTTTAGTTTTGTTTTACCATTTGAAATACAAAGAAAAACTCTACTTTGGCAGCAGGACAAAATAGATTAATGTTTGTTAGAAAATCGTGTAAAGGGAATGTGACTAAAATTACAGTTATTTAGTTCTTCGCATACGCCGACAGTAGGTATACATTATTTTCAAGTGTCCAATTGGACAACTGATAGTAGACACCTGTTGGAACTGCTTTTGATCGACCCACGACATTTTTCTGAAGTAGATTTTTTTTTAATATTTCTTTAAACGTACGCGTGTACAGATACTTATTTTTTGTTTATCGCATCGATATATCAAGAATGTGACACATCGTTAATGATTAGGATCACCAGAACTAAATGAAAAATTTGAAATAGTTTGACAATATAATTACAAAGCGATGATAGCTCAGTGGTAGTGCGTACGACTTTGCGTCAAGGGACGTGAGTTCGAATTCAACCACCTACAGTGAGCTTGAGCTTTCGGTGAAGGAAAACATATCATGGTGGTAGGGCTTTTTCTGATGCCCGACTGGCTAGCTACCGCCCTCAAGTTGAAAATCTGCCGCGAAATACCAATAGGTGCGTTCCGGCAGTTGCACTTGAGAGCCAGTCCCTTCACAGGTTTAGCGTGTCTACCGTATCTTGGGCCGTATCGTCACTTAAGATCAGGTGAGATTATGGCCATAAGGTTAAACCTTAACTATAAAAAAAAATAACTGGCGCCACACTCTACTATATCCCGATTTAGTTCGACAGACGTTGCCTTGGAACTTCCAGTAGTTAATACCTGGACTGTAGCGCCATCTATCCCATTTAGGTATAGTACAAAACTCCTGTCCGATAATAAAAAGCAAGAGGTACAAATAAAAATCAAAATTCACGACGACTTAAAGACAATCTATTCTAAAAATTCATTTATTGGAGTTCCGATGTGTGGAATCCGGCTGAGTCCGGAAATGCCTTGATTGTAGTTACGTGCCCTTATCTAGTCTTCTGAAGCGATGGTGGCTCAGTTGGTTGTGAGGACCGACACCGCGTCAATGGACGCGAGTTCGAATCTCTCCAATAACATTGAACGTCCAGTGAAGAAAATCATTGTGTTGAACCATAGTATGGTGACTTTCTCTAATGCCCTCCTGGCTAGCTATCACCTTCAAGCTGTTGATTAGTCGTCAAATACCTATGGGTATGTTCTGGCAGTTACACTTGAGAGCAAGTCCCTCCACTAGACTCAGCGTGACCCATCACCTTGGGCCACAATGTCACTTAACATCTGGTGCAATTGTGACCATAATGCTAAACCTATAAGTATAAAAAAACGTCTTAAATTCTCACAGACCTATCAATATATAAATCACTATACATTTCCCATTCGATTCTGAGGAGTTACATGGTGAATCTTCGAAAGTTAGTTTTCGATGCTAATGAAATGAAAATAGGATGTTATTGAAAAAGTAAAAAGTAAAAAGTTTTGAAAAAGTATTTAAAAATTATGGAGTTCTGATATAATAATTACAGATTAAGTGTTGGGCGGTGTAACGGGTAAAGCATGTATTTCGCTGCAACCGCCGCGTCCGGGAGGTCGTGAGTTCGAGTCCCACATGGGACAATTATTTGTCTGCAATAATTGTGTTATACAGCAGTCGTAATAAAGAAAATATTAAGGAAAAGAGCAACCGAATTTAGAACCTCTTCCTTTTTGAACCTAAGTCGGTTGAAGAATAAAACATACTTAACCGATTTAATGGGTGTCTGTAAAACTATGTTGGAGTTTAAAAATGTTTTATTCCGCAATTTATTCGAACTCGCGACCATCGGTGTGGTATAGTCGCATGTTTGTACTGAGCTATTATGGGTTTTTTAATAGTCTATACGTTCAGCGGTTGACGACAACTCTCACCAGATGTTAAGTCGTGATGTAGCCCGAGATAGTTGCCATGCTAAGTCTAGGGAAGGGACAGGGTCTCAAGTGCAACCTGTCGGAACGCACCTATACAGGTATTTGATAACAGCTATTCAACTTGAGGGTGATAGCTAGCCAATTAGAAGAAGTTTTTTTTTAAATTAAGGTTTAGCGTTATGGCCATAATCTCACCTGATCTTAAGTGACGATACGGCCCAAGTTGGTAGACATACTAAACCTGTGAAGGAACTGGCTCTCAAGTGCAGCTGCCGGAACACACCTAGTGGTATTTAGCGGCAGGTTTTACAACATGAGGGTGGTAGCTAACCAGGTGGGCATTTGAAAAAGCCCTACCACCATGCTATGGTTTCCTCACGATGTTTTCCTTCACCGAAAGCTCAAGCTCACGTCCCTTGACGCGAAGTCGTACACACTACCACTGAGCTATCATCGCTTCAAACTTTAAACACTTCAAAAGAAGTGCTGATGCTGTCTCTATTTTTGGTCACACGGGAGATGATTATCAGCCGATGAGTGTTGACACATGCCCCTCTTGCTCTTGCTCTTTATTGTGACTATTATGTCTAATGATTTCTTAGGTTTACGCGAAAATTATTCATTGAAATAAAACTAATTTAAACGGATTTTATCGCGGTTATTTATTAAATTTTGATCCCGACGTTTCGAAAGCTTTTCAGCCTTTGTGGTCACGGGGCGGACTGAGGTGTAGGTTGTCCAGAAAATAAAAAATAAAATTAAATTGAAGGTAGACACAGTAACATAAATTTTCTGGACAACCTACACCTCAGTCCGCCCCGTGACCACGAAGGCTGAAAAGCTTTCAAAACGTCGGGATCAAAATTTAATATATAACCGCGATAAAATCCGTTTAAATTAGTTTTATTTCAATGACTATTAAGTCTATAAAGAAAAGGATTTAAAACTCCAAGTTAATTTTACAACATAATGGTAGTTAGCTAGCCGGAAATATTTTACCACCATGCTATAGTATGACGACGTTGTTTTCTTTTTACAGTGGGCTCAGATTCTAATTGCAAAGGATTCGAACTCACGTCCATCGTCGTAATATTTATACATGGCACCGTTGAGCCACGCGTTTCCATTGTTTTGGCTATGTCGTGATAGAATGCAGCGAGTGTAGTGCGCGTGCGTAACCGAGTGCGTCACGGTTGGCGGGAAACGAGCCAATATGGCGGACAATCGCTGTTTGCGAACAAAGCCGATACACTGTGAATTACTTAATTAAATAAACACATACTTGTTTGTACGACCTCGCTATAATTTGTTGTTATTAAAGAATTCGCTTACTACATCGATTTTATTTAATTACTGGCTTTGGCTGCGACTTCGTTCGCCTGGAAATAAAAATGATTTAATCCCTTTTTTCGAAAAAGCTTTGCTCCTATTGGTGATAGCGTGATTTTAAATATCCTAAAGCCTTTTCAAGCAATGCCTTATCAAATACAAACATATTTCTTAACATCCGCGTGGTAGTTCCTACGATTAGCGCGTTTAAACAAACAAACTTTTCTGTTTTATAATATTAATATATAGATACTTACTTGTCTCGATAGCTCCTCATATGTACAAAGTCGAAGACTTTTAATAGTTTGCAAATAAATTGACGCAATGTAAGTATGGGTGTTTTGGATTCTTGATTGGGAACCCAAAAGGGCTTAGGTTAGAGAAAACTTGTTTAGGGCTAGTTTAAGTATTACGTAACGCAATATTTGCAGAATTTTTGTTGCCCCTCCTCCTACAACATCTTTCTGTACCAACCCCCTGATCTTTCTCAAACGTTACATAACATCCAAGTGTCCATTATTACTTAAAAGTCATAATTATGGTCTACCTCTTTTTACTAATAAACTCCTCAAATGACATAAATAACAGAATATGGATCAGACTGAGAAAAGTAATAGAGTTCTATTCGTAATTATACTGAAGCGTAAGAAAAAAAAAACTCGATTAGTAAAGTATTTCGGTCGTTATCGTGACAACATACAGGATCCGCACATACAGACACGCGGACGTACAAGACAGCTCATTTTTAAACAGCTTTTTAACTAGTTTAAATAACAAAAACGACATCACAAAATATCATGAGTGTTAAAAACTGTGTTTTTCTTGATGTGTGGAAATACTCTACAAGTGCAATATATGACAAATAGAGACACTTTAAGTTTGATCAAATCAGTTGTTTTGCGTGAAGTGACAGTAGTACCTACCTCAACGCTTCGCTTATGAGACGTGCAATAACGTATAGTTTTACTAGCAGACCCCCCCCCCCTCCCCCTAATTTCGTTACGTAATACTTGAACGACCCCTTAGGTGCGTTTTCAGTTCTTTCGTTTACAGTGAACGAATCCTGAATCGTGTATACTCTGCTCCAATAGACATACTTTTAATATTAATGTGACTCGATAAACTATTGCAGTCTTTTTATCGTAATAATAGGAAATATTGAAGCGATGACGTGAACCAGAATCCATCTGAAATGAGCTTGAGAAAAAACTTGTGATGAAACCAAAACATGGTGGTAGGGTTTTTCTAATGCCCGCCTGGCTAACTACCACCCTCAAGTTGGAAATTTTCCACCAAATACCTGTAGGTGTGTTCCGGCAGTTGCACTTGCGAGCCAGTTCTTCCACTAGGGTTACTCTATAACGTTAAGTTCTCTATGAACGTGGTTATGTTCATGAGACCGTAAAGTTTCGCGCGACCTCTAATTATATAAGGGCATGTAAAGCGATGAAGTAATCGAATCGCCACGTATATGTTTATTAATATATTTTAGTTACAAACGAGGATAATGTAATGTTAAATATTAAGTCACCTCTAAAGGTTAATTATTAATATTTATTTATAGAGTTACAGGAAAACAATATATTACCTGCGTGCCTTGTAGGTTTTCTCAGCGGTGACATGTTAGCAGTTAACTTATTTTTACCTTCCTCTGCCGTTGAATAATCAAATATCTCATCTCAGTTCGTATTTAAACTCGACTAGCTTACCTTTTTATTTTATTACCAGGCTAACCGTGTAAGTCCCATCAAATAAAAAAACAAACCTTTTTTATTAAAGTGAAGTTTAATATCCTATTCTTTACCGACTTCTCCATTGTAACACATAAACGCATTACCCGGGTTCAGGGCAAAGCGAGAGAGGCACTTGGCAACACTCATCGGGAGATAAAACCCACTATTGCGTCACTTCAAACTCCCGTGTTGCCAGAGACCAGGGACAACGCATTACATAGTGGTGATGTTTTTTCTGATGCCCGCCTGGGTAACTACCTCGCTTGAGTTGAAAATCTGCCACCAAATACTAATAGGTGTGCTCCGGTAGTTGCTTTTGACAGCCAGTCCCTCCAAAAAATAAAGTCCGGCAACGCTCCTGCCATTCCCTGGTGTTGTGGGTGTCCATGGGCGACGGTGATCCCTTACCATCAGGTGACACAGTTGCTCGATTGCTCGTTATTATATTTAAAACATATTTCAATTCGAACTCAGTTGAGCTCAGTTGAGCTATAGTCGTTTAAAAAAAATTGTCTGTACGCGCCACACTTAAAAACTATCAGTTCGATTTAAAAATAAAAAGGATTAGGTAGAACGATAATTAAAGGAAGGCTTTAAGCTATTTAACATCACGATAGCATTAATAGGAACAAAGCAGTATTTAAAAAAGCTACAAAAACGGGCAAAAATGATAAAATTATTTTTTTCTGCGACGCAAACGACCAACTAACTGCATCTTTAAAGAGGCGACCGGAATATCCTATTCCGCTTATTGATATGAATTTATTGAAATAATGCAACGTCGAGATCAAATATGAGCATAACTTGAAATTATTTGAGTATACAAATGCAGACCAATTTATACCTTAAATCGAGGAGATAAGTGTCATTCGTTGATAAGCTAATCGAAGGCGTGTGTAAATTCTAAAACCATTTGTGAGGCACCGATATCCGCCCGTGAGTTTTTTTTTTGTTGGTTTCCTTTACTACACCGCGTTGCGGATGACGCGGCGTCGTTTTTTTTTTTTACAAAACAAAAAGGTCACGGCACCGAAACGGTTTGTTTTCGGTGTCTCGTTTCACGAAGGAGGTCACAAATATATTGCCTTTTGTCTAATTTAATATCGTGCATTGTTGTATGAATATTGTGTAACGTATGTTCTAAGTATACGTAAATTTAAAATAAATGCTTAGAAAACACAACGATTGTAATATAACGAATTACAATTATTTTCTTTGTTTTATATTCATATATTTTGCATGGTGTTGGGGTTTTTCTTAATGTCCGCCTTCGACCACCTTCAAGATGAAATGCCGCCACCAAAGGTATCTGCTGGCAGTTGCACTTGAGATAGCGTGTCCACTGTTTTTTCCACATCGTAACCGTAGATAATTATGTGGCCATAACGCTATGAATTTAATCTATAAAAATAACATACACAAAGTACTAAAATATTGTTACAATCAAATTTCAACTGAAAGAGAAATTTATTTAATATGTTCTTTGAAATTGACTTACCAAAACAATCGAGACGAAATAAAATGTGCTCATGAGAAATTTAATATAATCTGTAATGATTTAAATTTTTGATAATTTTACATTATCCTTCATAATGAACTAATAGCATTTTTATATCAACATAATATCGCTATTAACATAATATGCGGTGGCCATATAAAATAACTAGAATTGCCAGTGACTTCGTTCGCGCGGTCGACTTACTAATAATATTTAATCATTTTTGCCCGCTTTTGTAAATTTTTTCAATACATATTTGTTCCTATTAGTGGTAGTGTATTAGTAGTATATTAAGTTACCTAAATCCTGCCTTAATTACTGCTTTATCAAATACAAATGTAGTTTTTGAGATCCGAATGGTATTTCCAAACATTAGCGCATTCATACAAACATACAAACAAACTTTTCTACTTTATAATATTAATAAAAGAAACTATCTTTTACCCGCGGCCTCCCTTACGTTAATATTGTTTTTTTTTTTTTTTTTCAAATATTAAGTAGACTCCTGTATTTACACCACTTTTTATATATTTTTTTCGCGAGACAAAGTAGCTTATCACCGTTCTCAGGGTCCCAGCTATTTATATTCCCAAATTCATCACAATCAATTCAGCTGTTTAGGCGTGAAACCGTAACAAACCAACAAATTCGACCTCGCATTTATAATATTCGTGAGGATTGTAATAGAAAAGAAAAATATTTAAATCTGCGGCCGTTTGAAAAAGCACTCGGACCACAGACAAGGTTTGGCCTTGGCGTTTTTATAGGCAATTGAACCGCTAGTTAACTGCCAATGTATATTATAAGGAAATAACTTTTATCACTGTATTATATGACGTAATCGATGCTGTCATGCAGGAAACTATTCATCATTCCGATTTGTGCTACTTTGATTGTTCAAGTCGTGGACAATTTACGTTGGCTGTTTGCGCGCGATGCTTTTGCTTGCATTTTTTTCTTTGCCTATTATTGTATAAAATCCTTTAATCCAACTCGTCTTGCTTAGTACTCTCCATGTAATGTATGGTTCTTCACATCACTAATACTTAAGACCACTGATTCGTTCCGGAGCTCCACTGTCACTGCTTCAGTTATGCAAAAACACAAGTATTTATATTACCACAACCGGAAGCTAAAAGTGGGCTTCTTGAAATAAATTTGTAAAATAATTTTCATGAAATCTCGTCATTATCGAATTTGAATTTATAAAGTTATGTTTAATCAAACGTGTAAACATTTAAACCCGTGTAATATTATATTTCATATAAAGAGACGATCAACGACCAAGCTGACACACTATTATTGCAACAGTATACTTTTAGAAAACACTAAGTTCATTGTAAGGATAAAGACACAGGTATTCCGCTGTGATTTTTATTTTTCAATAGCTTTAACACGCGGCTCTACTCGCGTTAATATGACGCAACAAAAAGTGTCATACAAGGTTTATTCCCCTGTTTACCTCACTTCCCAATATGTTTTTCGCGAGAAAGCCTATTATCGTCTCCATGGTCCCATCCTTATCTGTATCACGATCTACCTTAATTGATTCAGTGGTTTAGACGTGAAAGCGTAACTAACTAAACAAAATCACTTTCGCATTTATAATATTAGTAAGGATTCACAGATCTGTCTACTACTTTATCCTGTATTGTGTAATATAGGTGGCATTTTGCTTGCATGTGGCACATCTGTGCCTCTAGCCAAGTTGTCTTGCAATGAACGTGTGAGACTTACTTGGTGAGGGAGACACCCAAAATACCTGAATCGTTATCACCAAATTTCCCACTCATTGTCATAGACCAAAGTCTGCTTTTGTATTGATTTCAGAAACCCTTTTTTCCTATAGGCGCCGGCAACGCATCTGCGATTCCTCTGGTGTTGAGGGGGATCACTTAGTATCAGGTGACATGCTTCCTCGTTTGCCGCCTATTCTATAAAAAAACCTTTTTTTTTCCTTGGTGAAAATCGATTTACTGATTTCCTCTTGAAACGCTTACCCCTGCACAGGTCAAAGGTGGTAAATATATGTGGTGACCCAAACGATTGTCAAAGAAGCACTAAACTAAATATCATGGAGACTTTTATATCTTCAGTGTTGCCAGACATCAGGAATAGCTTACGCACTTCCGCTTGCGGTGCCATCTACAGGATGTCCGTTATCATTATAACTATTTGGAACTTAGAAACTGCTGCGTTAAATTTAAATCTTGTGCTCAGATTGAGCCACGAACAAAGTATTTTGAGCCACGATAAGATTGCTCTTGTTTTATTAGTTTGAGCAGATCGTATTTGCCATTACACATCATGTGTCCAAGGTATTGCGTCACTTGCACTTTTTGACATTGTTTAAAAGTCATACTTTTTATACTTTCACATATGTCTTCTAGTCTCTAGAATGATTTAACAAGGGACCATCGCTTTGTTAGGATACTGGAGTCATTATAAGATAGTCCACCTCCCTTGATAATTGTAGTAATTGATCATCAATAATGAAGATTAATTGCAGAATTAGGAAATCATGAAGAAGCTGAAGCCAGATTCTTATAAAAAACGGCATATGCTTAAGACAACACGATTTAAGTGTAAACTTTATCAATACTTGGTTACTAATGCGAAATACAACTATAACTAAAATAAAAAAATAAGTGTTTATGTCGATACGGAATGGTAGTGTAGGAGTGACGAATTGACAATATCTCTCTTATGTCTTTAGTCTACTTTACTCGAACGAGCGTCACCTAACCGAGCGAGACGGCTCAGTCGCATTTGCTACTAACAAAATAAAGTGCTCAGATAAAAGTCCACGTATCTCAATTTAAAAATTAATTGCAAATAAGGTTAATAGGTGCGTTAGGAGGAGCGATAACCGGATGCCTTAACGCGGTGTGTCACGTGCGTGCGAGTGGGACGGCACGAGTGTGAAGAGTACAGAGTGCGCACGGCGCGCAGGTGCGCTCGCGCAAGTTCAAGATCATTTTTTCTGGGTGCTGTTTAGACTATGTTCCCTTTAGCGTTCGCGACCGCGGTTTTTCCCGTTTCACTTGCTAGTGCTACATGTGGACATAAGCATGGGTGGACCACCCTTGCGGATCGGTCGTTGTGAGTCTGGCGTAAGTACTAAGGATAAAAATAAATTGTCAAGACACATTAACATAGTGCAGGGTGGTAGGAGTTTTTATAATGCCCGCCTGGCTAACTACCACACTTGAGTTATAAATCAGCTTCCAAACACCTATAGGTGTGTTCTGTCTGTTGCACTTGGGAGCCTCTCACTCCTCAGGTTTAGCGTGTTCACCAGCTTGGTTCACATAGTCACTTAACGTGTAACTTAATTCAGGTTGATGATATCCATGACGCTAAATAATACTATTGGTATCAAAACTGGAAGGAGAAGGAAGTGTGGTGCGGCACAGCCGTTTAAAAAGACTCAGTGTACCCCATTTTAAACACAGAGTTAAGTACAAAGCGGAATCATTTAATCTTTGAAGGTAATCTCATAGGAACCTCTGGAAGTTAACAAATTAAATTAAAATAACAAACAATGCAACAGCAGATTGGCTTATTGTATCATATAATAGGAAAAGATTGCCAGGTTTCAGTCGATGTCAAGAAAGAAGTAGAAGGAGTGCTGTCATTGGTGACAATGTTGCCGCGACGACGAGTAGCTGAAAGCATATTTTAAGCGTTTTAAACGCTAGGTGGAATCAAGACCTATCAGTGCTAATGTGTGCCCTGGGTTCCGAATTCGACTGAACGTGTCAACGGGAAATAAAAATATTACTACATTACATCTACAAATGGACACTAGGTGTCCAGTGTAAATGTCAGAACACCTCTAATGATACATATTCAATGACACGGTAACAAAGTTTAAAATTAAATTTTTCTTTTTTGTTTTCGATCTGACATACGCTGTTAGCCGTAAGGGCTTTGACAGCTTCACTGAACTTTTTGGGGCGAAAGCTGAGGGCACTCAGCCCCGAGATAGAATGGCCGAAACTCGGCTTGGGCTGCTGCCGGAAAATGAACAAAAATTCGCGATCCTAACAAACCAACAGGTCCTAACTTACTAAGTTTAGTGGTCCTAACAATGACATCGGGAAAGCTGCGCAAGTGGCGCGGGCGTAGTCCCTTACAGAACCGTGTACTTTATGTGTGGGTGTGCACGAATGGTATACAGTGTGATGATGTCCTCTCAGTGATATATAGTGTTACTGTATCGTGCAAGCAGTCATCGCGTCAAAACAAAAAATTTCACCCACACCACCTCGATGTCCAGCCTTCCACAACAGTGCGATTTGTAAGGCACTTCTTACCTCGCACAGCCACTCTGTGGAACCAGCTTTCGCTGGCGGTCTTTCCGAACAGTTACGACTTGGGAACCTTCAAGAAGAGAGCGTATTCCTTCCTTAAAGGCCGGCAACGCACTTGCGAGCCCTCCGGTGTTGCAGGTGTTCATGGGCGGCGGTGATCACTTTCCATCAGGTGAGCCTCCTGCTCGTTTGCCACCTATTCCATAAAAAAAAAACTGGGGGCTCCTATCCGGAGGATCGATCCTAGGCTCATTTATACTTTCTAAAAGTGTGCTTATACTACACACAAATGAAGCATCGCTATGACTCTCTCACTCTTTTAGTCGACTCGAGCCGACTTTACCCGAACGAGCGTCGGACAAAAAGGTCGTGGATCAGAATCTTAAAATCCTGCAATAAGAATTTCACTTCAAAAATGTTTATTATACTGGGTTATTTTTGCTTTTAGTTTGCAGTATTCTACTCTTTCGTTTTGGAAACGTACATTTATATACAACTTTTTGTAAAATAAAGCCGCATGGAGCCTCATCAGGTGATAAGCACCGCTAAATACTAAAAAGATGACACGATGCCCTTTAATTCCTCACACTGGTGGAGATCAGGGACAACTATCAGTGCGCCTACCCGTCAAATAACAATCAACATCCCCTTTTCAGGACAAACGTAAAGCTGTTAACTTTTAAAGTAAATATTATTCGTAGCTCTGACTCAAGCTGTGTCGATTAGATCATCTGCGATTTATACGTTACGACACGTCTTGCCCACGATTTTATATCGTAACCGCGGCATCCGATTATTGATACAAAAATGATCGAATAAGCTGTTGCTTAGAATAGGGAGACAACTTTTTGGATATGTACCGAAGGCAAAATAATAACTAGCCAATTAGTAGTTGATTTGATGTTTAGTGTGGATAGAAGAAAGGGTGGTTTCAAAACTATTTTGAACTTCCCAATAACACTTTTTACTAATAAGTCTAGTCGTGTGTAAGTTAAACGACGACGTAAAAATAGACAGGCAATACTTTTTAATGCTATATTGTTAGTATTTTTTGTAATGCTAAAATTAGGTATACTGACAAAATATAGATTTCTTAATGTAGATGAGAGATTTTACTTGACATTGTTAAAATCTTAAATAATATTAACATTTCAAAGTAAACAAACCCAGTACGATATATCTGATTGTTATCGTGTCGTTTCTTATAAATAAATATCCTAATATAGCCTGTCCGCGGCGCGCCGGGTGGAGCGCACGTGTTCATTAAGTTTTGACAACCCTGACATGTGTTAGCTCCGAGAGGATTTGTTTGTGTGATCCATGATTCAACCATGTGGGAGCTGTAGCCGGTGGGGTCCAGTACACGAGTTATTAAAATTAAAAATGTTTACAACAACGACTTGCATATTTTTTTTTCTTTAATTGCAGTGTTTGTTCGTTTACGATTCTGCTAGTGTCACGTAGGTAAAATATTTCACTAAATTAGTAAAAGTTCAACCAACGCTCTTACAAGATGGTTGCTTTTTGTCACAACTGACCACGGAGTTTTTGCGGCATCTAAAAATGCTTGTTTCCAGTTATTAGTAAATAGCTGTGCTCGCGACTACAGCCGCGTTGAACTAAAAAATATTTAATAAGTTTTGCTCGGGTTTTATACTATTTTCAATACAGCTTTGCTCCTATTGATGGTATAGTAATGTTAAATAGTCTAAAGCTTTCTTTAATTATTGCTCTATTAAATACAAAAATAATCTTTAAAATGCGGCTTGGCAGTTTCTGTGATTCGCTAACAAACAAACAAAGTTTTCTGCTTTATGATTTTACTATAGATACTCCATTACACTTGTACATAATACTTAAACTAAATCAGGTAAAATGCCACCAAAATTACGTAATATATCTTTCAGAAAAAACAGTGACTGTAAAATCTGTTATCATTAAAGGATACTTTTGTCAAGAATAATTGAACTTGATATGGCCGAAGTGATATTTAGTAGAATATGACAGGATTTGCAAAGTTTAGCTGCTGATGTGTTCTGTCAGGTATTTAATTTCTACTTACAGATAATAAACAGAACATAAAAAGTGCTCTGTAAGTGTTTAATTTTACGAGGTCGTTTATCAATTGCGAAGTGTTTACGCGCGTTGGAGCTCGGCTGTATTGTATCGAGTGTTACTCAAGTGCATCGTGTTCCTAAATTAGTAAGTTTATTCTCAATTACTGTTACATAGCGGTGGTAATTACTATGTTTACGCAGATGCTCATTAAGTTTGCTATATGAAGAGATGTGTATTGTTTACATATTTTATATTGATATGAACTGCATTATATTAAGTCTAATTAACGAAATAACCTCAGTATAATTTCTATCTGCATTGTAAACAAACGAGGCGTGAATGCACACGGCTTTCGTGTTACAAATTGAGAGAAATTGACCTCTATACGCTCGTCGTTCGAGTATTAGTGTTCGCTTCGCTAATTGTGTATGGGAGATGGTGTATATTTATTTTTTTGTTTGGTCTCTTTTACTAAATATACTTTCGTGTTGATTAGCTTTTGTTAGCGGCTTCGTTCGAGTTATTCAGGTTTCAAAAACTGGAAAGACGTAGCTTAACAGGTTATAGGGATTTTATGTTAATTTAAATTACAATTTACTATGAATATGCTAATGGCTAGCAAACAGGCAGACGGCTCAACTGGTGATAAATGGTTACCTTCGCCTATAGACAGCCGGAACACCTTGGACATCATATTTTAATTCCTTTTTGAAGAGCTCAATAGCATAATTGTAAGGGAAAACCGTGCTGGGTAACCGATTCCACAGATGCCAGTGCCTGCAACATCGTTCGCGTGAAACTAAACGTTATTCATCTCTCCCCTGCTTTTATTCTGGATGAAAAGCGACCTATACTATTTCTCGGGAGTCTGGCACAAAAACTTTTTTTCAATTCGACTGTGTAGGTGCATAAATTAGCGCATATAAACAATATACAAAAAACTTTTCACCTTTGTTATATTATTATATAGTAGATGGACCGACAGACGTTCTATGATTTTATTTAAGTAATAACTTAATTACACCATCACCCTTACCTTACCATACTCATACCTTATCCACCATCGTCATCTTTTTGTTCCCTAAAATTCTTACAAGGGATATAACGAAAAAAACAAATATGTCCATATTGTTGGAATCGTGAGGTTTAGTCGAACCATCATAACGTAAAATAATAATAGAAAATTTCACGTTCAGGATTACAAAAACATTCTTTATCTAAAATAGCTTTCTTCGTTATATTAAAGATATAAAAAATAAACAAATCAGTCGAAACGTATCAACTAATGCGTTTACTAAGGAACGTTATTTATTTTTAAATCGTATAGTTTAATGTAGGGTTTTGAAATCCGTCCGCGTAACTCTAAAAACTAAGTTATTATCTCGGACCAATGGCGGAAAGTCGTTGGCGCGTCAGTTCGCGAATGACATCAGCCGCGCGTTAACGTTCCTTTTTCGAAACGCGTCGAGTAAAATAAAAGAAAACTTTATCTATGGTGCAATCGACAGTGTCACAGTGAATTGTGTTTATTCGAATTTATTATCTATTACATTTGATATCGAGTAAATTCATTTTCGTTTTTAATAAAAAATAGAAATTTGTGCCGATCCGTGTTCGTACGTAAATGAATGTACGCTTTCACAGTGTGCAGTGAATTTTGATGCAATCTCTCACTTTGGATTGTTTATGGATCTTTTCTTTTTTACAACGCGTCAAGCAATGGGGCAAAGGCGTTAATTCACTTTGCATTAGACGGCTCATTATTCAGACGCTATATCGTTAAGCATGGTTTTGTTCCTAATAATAACATGATTATAGGTTTATATATGGCATTAATTAAGCACTGACTTCTAATGAGTCTAGGGTTCGAATTTTGTCTCAATTTTTTAGTGATTATCTGTGGGTATCTGGTACTTAACAGGGGTCACGAGTGTCTGAGTTGATCGTCAACTCGTTTTATAATTGTCCTTGACAAAAATAATAAATAATAAAATGTTAAAAGAAACCATGCTAAGTTTTTATTCAGAAGGTCGTGTTGGAGATGCCTATAGGCATTTATGTAGAGGAAGTGAAAGTAATTTTAACAGGTGGCACTTTGTATATCCTGCCTACCAAAGTAGGGTTACAGAGTTAAATATAAATATGAAAAAAAAAGTATAGGGACTAAAGAATTACGCGATTCAATAATGTAGGATAATTATCTAATATTGTTTGCTGTTGGCTCAACTATTTTATTATTTCATTCTGTAGTCTTTAATACGTTGGGGGAAATTAGGGATGTAACTTCATATTTTACATGGAACAATATCTCTATCCTACTTAATCCCTATTCTTATTTATATTATAAATGCGAAACTTGTTCTGTCCGTCTGTTACGCTTTCACGCATAAATCATTTAAATTATTTGGTTAAAATTTGGTACACAGATAGACCTTGGGAAAGGATATAGGCTACCTTTTATCGCGAAAAACTGTTCAAAGCGGACAAGGTCGCTGGCAATAGCTAGTATAATATAAAGGCAAAAGTTTGTGAGTGTGTTGGTATGTCTGTCACTTCTGCACTCTCAAACGGTTGGACCAATTTTGATGAAGTTCCTCGTGGATCGATACATATTTTACTTTTTATCTATTTTAAACTGAAACGGCTCGAACGATTTTAATGAAACAGCGGGTAACACGGCGGGACGCATCGGCCATGTCTACCTGTCTGTCTGAATGCGTTAAACTTCAAACTATGGAACGGTTAAACACAATTATCCGTGTAAAGCCGGGGCGCGGGCGACTTAATAATTTATGTAGAAGAATGTGAAGTGACAACCCTATCCGGACGTGCCACTTAATTTGTAATTGATCGAGTTAACACAGTCATGTATATTTGCGCAGTCCGCTCTGTTGTGTGCAGTTACGAGTTCGAACCCGTATGTGCGTGGATTCAAGACAATATTCGAGAGTTATCTCAAAACTTACTAAATCTAATTAAATCTATACACATTTTTATTATCGTAGTACATTTTTTTACTATACCTGTCCCCGTGTACGTGCGTCACTTTGACACCACAACTCGACATCAGTATTAGAGTATTTATTCTTAATTTCATTGTTTTATACATAATTTTGAAGTACATTAAATTGAATAAAATTAATTCCATTAAATTTTAAATTAAATGCTCGTTTTGGTCAATTTACCTTGTTACCGCCATTATCATTACTTACCGTGAAAGGATTATGTGTGTCTTAAACATTTTTAATAAATAAATTACTCATCTACGAATAGTCCGTTTCTAAGTATTGCTGAGTTAATAAGTGACACATCGTGTTACCTCGTACAGTAGTTTTATGTACATCGATGGCTGTGCCCGCGACTTCGCGTGTAAAAAAAAATATTTAATAATTTTTCCTCGATTTTGAAACTTTTTTTAAATGCAACTTTGCGCCTATTTATAGTACCTTGATGTTAAATAGCCGAAAGCCTTTCTCAGTGATTGTCCTATCGAATACAAAAATATTTTTTGAAATCCGACTGGTAGTTTCGAAGATTAGTCCGTTCTAACAAACAAGCAAACTTTTCCGGTTTTTAAAATTTATTATAGATAAAGAGTTTACTAATTTACGATTACGCGTCATCTCGTCCGCAAGTTAATTTACCCTTTCTACAGTCAAATGAGACAAAAAAAATAATTAAAGCACTCATGGGTACTGCCGACATAAGTGAAGTTTATAAACAAACAACTGTTATTTTTGGGTAAAATATTAATTTGTATCAATTATCTGATCTTAAATTAAACTTGTAAATTAAAACTGTGTTACAGCGCAATATAGTGTGGTGCATACGTTAACACGTCACGTGACCATGTCGATGACGATTGACATGAATTTACTCCCTATACAAACCGCGCTATAGAAGTTTTCACTTCAAAAATAACTTGTAAAACCAGTTCCCATGTCGAGCCAACAAGAATTCTCTCCCCTTTAATTTAAATGTAAACCTATCCTACACATTTGTTTTTGTCCAACATCCCCTTATAAAGGGTTGCTATGAGAGGGAATGACAGCCATAAAATCTAAAGAACGTTCAGTATCAGAATGGATGTAGAAGTAGAGGAAGACGAAAGAAGATATGAGTGGACTGTGTGAGAAATGATCTGTGTATAAAAGGTGATACTGAGATGAAAGTTGATGGAGTGGAGCGAAAGAAGACAATTTGTGCCGACCTTAAGTAGTTTAAGAGTTAAGAAAAATAACAATAAACCGTCCATCTCTCTTAGAACATAGGTTTTCAAACTGGTTGCCTAAAAAGGCAACTTTAAATATTTAAAGTTTAGCATTATAGCCATAATCTCACCTGATCTTCAGTGATTGTGGAGTCACTGGCTCTCAAGTTCAACTGCCGGTACACACCTAATAATATTTGGCTGCAGATTTTAAATTTGAGGCTGGTGGCTAGTTAGACGGGCATTAGAAATAGCCCTACCACCATGCTACGGTTTCCTTACGACGTATTCCTTCACCGAAAGCTCGAGCTCATTGTAAGAGGATTCGAAGTCACGTAAAAAAATTAAAATAGTTAACATGTTCGCTTCACTTCTCAAAATTAATACCGGACTAAAAGGCCGTTATGCCCGAGTTGACACGCCATTATAGATCTTATATAAAAACATATACAGAAACAACATCAATTAAGGCCAGAGACACGCGTTTTTTTTTGTCATTTATTCCTTACGCTACATAAACAGCTAAATATTTTTCTCCGCCAAGGTTGCCGTGTAAATATTTTAGAAACTATGCCTTAGAATATACTTCAAATGACATTTTTTTTTGCTTTTCTCTATATTAAGGGCAACTTTGACTGTACAGTTGGTCTTGCGGTATAAGCGGTCACCTCGCCGAAGTGTAGTAGTGAGTTCGAATACCCGACGGGATTATTTGCGTAATCCACAAATAATTATTCCGATTCTCGTGTACGTTGCTTGTATGGTTATTCGTACTCGATGTATAGTTCATTTTAGTTTAGACTAGCTGGTGGCCTCAACTTCGTTCGTGTTTTTCCCATCAACCTCGGGTGAAATAACGTCTAGATATCGAATTCATCGGATATATAGTTTCAGAGATATCGTGAAGTGTCTCGGTGTTATTTCGCTTATAGGTGGATTATTGTAAAGAAATGCACGGAATAAATAATGTACGGGGACAATATTGGTAGGTAGGCCAATGACGTCATTAGAATTACTGCATTATCTTATCACAGACTCATCGCCTTACAGCAGCGTCCTCGAGTGATATCGAAGTGATAACGCGCTATAATACGGATAAAATGAAACGATCTCTGAAATTTTCTGTTTTAACACCTTCGACAACGTTTCGTGTTTGGAAATGATAGGGCACTGAGTACGTTTTCTGTGGGTATTGAATGAGACAGTTGTGACGCGATTCGAGTCGACTAAGGGAGTAAGAGAGATACAGCGGTGAAATTTTCGCTTCCGTCGTAGGGTGTAAGCACACATCGTTTTTTGTTTGTTGAGATGGTGTAAAAATTAACTTACGTTTATGCCGGACGGAATACGAAAGGGACGTCTGGGACTCGTGGATACTAGGCTCTGTAAAGTATCTATTAAAAACTCTACGATACCCCACAATATTCCCAGAGGCCGAGGGCGGGTGGCGTTTCTAGACCACATTGACAACCTACTTGAATTTATATCTAAACTAGCTTTTACCTGCGGTTCCGCTCGCTTTAATATCGGATGACGCTGTAAAAAGTTTCGTACAAAGTTCACTCATTTATTCATATTTTTTTTTTTATTCGATAGAACAATTATCGAGGATGGTTTATAATTATGTAAGAATGTAAATGTGTTAATTGCCGTGTTTATCGGAATGATAAATGTGATTATTTGAAATAATATAATTAAGCCAGAATCGGTTTTTATAAAATAACTATACGGATATATGTTTTAGCGGGGGTTTAGCCCGAGTATAGTTAGGCGAGAGGAAAAAATTAATCAATGTGATTCCGCCCGATCAGATTTCCCCGCGACTGTGTCCGCGTGAAACTGTTATCTATCTCATCCCTCGGGAACTCTACTTTATTCGGCACGAAATGTACCCTGTTGTATTTACCATTGAATATGGTTGCCATATAAAAAAATGTATATCCGACTGGTAATTCCAGAGATTAGCGCCTTTATACCAACATTTCAAATGTGTTAATATTTATTGATTGTAACTTGTGATAGCTCGGCAAAGTGACGGCACTGTACCTGATGTTAAGTACAGTACAATCCAGACACTGGCCACCATCGATGGATCGACAATCCATTGCCGGTCGACTCCTGTCATGTAGATCTGCGTACATGTTTCTTCTTGTTTTGCTTGAAAGACCCGATATTATAGCAGGAAGGGAATAAGCTGGCTCGAAGATTGTTTCACAGCTTCACGGTACGACAAAAGTACGATATAGCAGAATTGAAGCGATGATAGCTCAGCAGTAGTAGTGTGTAGGAATGCCGCGTCATCGGACCTAAGTTCAAGTCCAACTACTTACAATGAGCTTGAGCTTTCGGTAATGGAAACCATAGCATGGTGGTAGGGCTTATTTTAATACCCGCCTGGCTAGCTACCACCCTCAAGTTGAAAATCTGCCGCCAAATACCAACAGGTATGTTCCGACAGTTGCACTAGAGAGCCAGTCCCTCCAATAAAGGCCAGCAACGCACCTGCGATTCCCTTGGTGTTATAGGTGTCCATGGGGGGCGATGATCACTTACCATCAGATGAGACGATTGCTCGTTTGCCCGCTATTACATTAAATAAAATTAAGATGCTTACATTTATCCTCTTTTTATAAAATCTACATAATAATAGTTGTTAAGGAGTGAACTCCAGTCGTACTTCGGAGCTGAGACACACAATTGTTTTTTCTCACTTACTGTCAAGTGACAATGTGACCTGAGATATTGGACACGCTAAGCCTAGTGGAGAGACTGGCTCTCATATGCAACTGCTGGGACGCAAATATAGGTATTTGACGTCAGATTCTAAGTTGTGGGTGGTAACTAGCTAGCATTAGAGAATACCTTACCGTAATGCTAATGGTTCGTCACGATGTTTTCATCCTTCACACTATCTTAGGCTTAGTTTGTGCACCATCTCGGGGCACATTGTCACTTAAAGCAATTGGCATTATGGGCATAACCTAAAGTATATTAATAATATTTTTGATGTCCCTCTCTGTACAACCAGTCGTTTTTCCACTCTGTATAAATGGTTGAATATGTCGCATCATAGGTATTAAATTCCTTTGGCCTTGGCCTGTCAACTTGCTTGCATATTTTGCAGTGTTGCCCAACTTCCGGTTGTAACGGTACGTTTTGGTTTTGTAGAGCATGCTCTTTGTCGAAATGTTAGAAACTGATTGTGTGGTTAAAGCTGTTGAACTATTTGAATATGATGTGTATGTATGTGTAATTGTGTGTCATGTGTATGAGTATGTGTATGACTAAAATTATTATCTTCGAAGAGACACTTCTTATGGGAGTCAATAAGATGGGAAATTTCAATCCCAGTAGTCTCAGAATTTTACATGTACAAGAAACCGAGCTGACAGAATAACGCATTACCACTATATAAATGGCTAATTACATTCCAGTTATCTTACCAGCACTTCGTCCTCGTTATTAAGTCTTAAAAAAGAACCAAAAATATTTCGTACATGTTAATCTAATCTAGTGTTAATTTTCAACCGGATCTATTTATCGCTTACAATTAAAAGTTTCACACAATTTTACCCCACTCTCTTTACCCCATTTCCAATAAGGTTTTCGCTAGGAAAAGTAGTCTATCTCTATCCCCCAGTTTCCCATATGTCTCTATAGCAAAACTCATAATAATGTATTCAGCGGTTCAGACATGAAAGTGTAACAAACAAACTCACTTTCGCATTTATAATATTAGTTAGGATTAAGGAAGTGGCAAGAAATTCAAAGTTTAAATTTCGAACGCCGCACGTCGGCCATTACAATCGTCGCGCGCCGAAGGAACGTTATCGCGTAACGACAATGGAACGTGTGATTCCATGTTTAAATTTAAATCCGTAGAAGGCGCGCGACCTTGAGGACGTGTTCAATGGCGTCCGCTATTGTATTATTAATATTGGACGAATTCTCACGGCAGTTAAAACTGGCGATTGCGTTGACGAGGCGGTTACACGTTTGATTAATCGAACCACGTACACAAGTACGTTTGAATGTAAGTTTATTATAGAAAAATTAAAAAGATAGATAGTGAAAGTTCAAAGGAAATTAGGACTTGTTTAGACGCACGTGGTAGAACGATGATAGCTCAGTGGTAGTGTGTACGACTTCGCGTCAAGGGATGTGAGTTCGAATCCAAGCACCTACAATGAGCTTGAGCTTTCGGTGAAGGAAAACATCGTGAGGAAACCATAACATGGTGGTAGGGTTTTTCCTAATGTCCGCCTGGCTAGCTACCACCCTCAAGTTGTAAACCTGCCGCCAAATACCAATAGGTGTGTTCCGGCAGCTGCATTTGAGAGCCAGTTCCTCCACAGGTTTAGCGTGTCTCCCAACTTGGGCCGTATCGTCACTTAAGATCAGGTGAGATTATGGCCATAACGCTAAACCTTAAAAGTATATAATAAAATATATATATTGGCACTGAGTCACCACGCTCGAGTATGTAACGCTCGCTCGGGTAGAGACGGCTCGAGTCGACTACGCGAGTGAGAGAGATATACTCAAGGCGTCGCTGCTATGTTTTTTGTATTATAATGATATTTCTATTGTAGAAATAATAGTACGGGATCTATACATATAATAAGAATGTAAATTTAACGTGTCTGTACTTTTAGATTCGTTTGATTGAAATTATTGCAAGTAACTAAGAATATATAATAAAATATATTAACATCATATTTATAAATGTCGTCTGTCCGTTTGTTTGTGAATACATCATAACTAAAGTACAACGTTTATGATAAAACGTCACCAAGTAAATCAAAAAGCGTATCGTCGAGTAACATTCAGTATTTGTTTTATTGAAATCGGTTAACTCTATCGAAATAAATTGTAATTTGAATGGTGGCGCGAGATTAAATATTTTCGATCCGCACGAAAGAAGTCGCAGGCCCAGCTAGTACATATTAATAATGAAATATTATAAACAAAGTTTTCACTTTTACCGTGTGGTCAATAAACACACACCGATTTTTTTTTTTTAGTTTAGGAATGTCGGTCTTCGATTCATTTATGTGGTGAACGGTCGTGAACAGAGGTCGTATTAATTTACGAGTTCCGACTGTCTCGGGTCAACGTTTATCAAAAATAAATATCAATTTATTGAATGAATTTTATCCAATGGCAAATATTGTCTACTAGCGTACACCCGGTGGTCTGCGATTACGTTATGATGGTTATTGAAAATTTGAGGAATGTTTTGTAAAATTAGGGGTAAAAAATATTGTTTCAAAAAAACGTCGTGGTGGCACTTTAGGACCAGTCCCTTATATAAAGGCCGGCAACGCACCTGCGATTCCTTTGGTGTTGTAGGTGTCCACGGGCAGCGGTGATCACTTACCATCAGGTGACACGCTTGCTCGTTTGTCACCAAAAAAAAAAAAACAATCTTTTTTCTACAATTCGGATAGCCGTGTGTGGCGTCGAATTATTTAAATCGGTCTGCGGCATCTGGGCGATACAGTTCGCACGGCCTAAAGTATGCAAATTTGTAAACCCCGTCTCTCATTACATATTAACACTGCCGATTTTTAAAATAACTCGTTATAATTCCGACGTACGTATTTAGAAAGGTTTCGGAACTCGCCGACGATCACGTATTTTACCGAGGGCATCCCGAATTTGAATACCTAATGCTGGCGACCGGTCTGACGAGTTCGCGCCCGCCGTCGACAAAATAATAAATGCCATATTGATATCAGTAGGATGTTCGACGCGTTCCGTTTATATTATCAGTTCCATATAGAGATATTGTTTTCATTCATTTATTAAATCATTACCTACAATGATCTTAAGCTTCCGGTGAAGGAAAACATCGTGAGGAAACCATAGCATGGTGGTAGAGCTTTTTCTCACGCCCGCCTGGGTAGCTACCACCCTCAAGTTGTAAACCTGCCGTCAAATACCGATAGATGTGTTCCGACAGCTGCACTTGAGAGCCAGTTCCTCACAGGTTTAGCATGTCTACCAACTTGGGCCGTATCGTCACTTCAGATCAGATGAGATTATGGCCATAATGGCCATGTCGGTTTCCGTTTTTTTTTTTTTCGATACATCTTCGTTCCTATTTGTCATAGTGTAATGTTAAATACACTGAAGTCTCCCTAAATGACTCCCTATCCCTAAGCCAAAAATCGCTATGGCTTGTGATTTGTGCCTATAATTGAGGTGACATCTAGCAAACTTGTGATGCAAATGTAATATATGAATTGTGTTGATGTTTACTTTGTTGGTACTATTAAATAAATAAATAAATGATTGCTCTGTCAAGTACAGAAAGAATTTTAGAAATTCGACTGGTATTTAGTAAGACTACCTAGTTGAAACAAACAAACAATTTTTTCCGCTTTATAGTATTAAGTATAGATGAATAGTAAATTGTAGCAAATGATTGCTCTTTTTTATGAACGTGGTGTTGTAAATACTAATCTTTACAGACTTCCTCCTTGTATTTTTCACTTTCCGGCAGCAGTTCAAGTCGATTCTCGGTCATTCTAGCACCCTTGCGCTCGCTGCCTCGGAGCTGAGTGCCCTCAGCACTCGCCCCAAAAAGTTCGGTGAAGCTGTCAAAGCCCTTAAGGCTAACAGCGTACGTCAGGTAAAAAAAAAAGTGTAAACGCAGGCGAGAAGAATGTGTGGCAGTACTCGTCACTATCCACTAAATGCACCACGACGATATTACAAACTCCCGTGTTGCCAGATACCAGGTACAGCGTCCACACTTACTCTAATCAACGCTTACATACCTACCACTATTATATTGAGAATATATGCCCAAATACCTACAGATAATACCTATAGATGTGTTCTGGCAGTTGCATTTGAGAGCCAGTCCTTCCACTAGGCTCAGCTTTTCCACCATCTTGGACCACATCGACACTTAACATTAGGTGAAATTGTAGCCATAACCCTCAACGCATAAAGTATTTAAAAAACGTATAAGAAGTAAATTATTGGCATTAATAAATTATGATATATTGTAGGGAGTCGCTGTAGGGTTTAGTCACTGTGCCTATGGTAAAAGTAAACAATAAAAACATAGGTGTTTAATTGTACACATTGATAATATTTGTCATAAAACCCACAGTAAATACAACAAGTGAAGAATTTAATCGGACATCGGCACTAAACTCGAGGTAACGTCGTTCATTTTATCTCTCTGTGCTTTCTAGATAGTGCACCTTACTGCTCCATATTATCACCCCGTGTAACGTATATTGTGGCAGTGTCCTATTAAGTTATTATAGCTATGTCTGCGACATACTTCACTTGGAATTTAAAATTGATTTTTCTATTCCTAGGGAATAGTACTTTAATGATTTATTATGTTTACACGAATATTAATTATCGAAATAAAACTAATTCAAACGGATTTTATCGCGGTTATTTATTAAATCCCGACATTTCGAAAGCTTTTCAGCCTTCGCAGTCACGGGGCGAACCGAGGTGTGGGTTGTCCCGAAAAGTTCATATTACTGTGTGTAGATCGGACAACTATCAAAATGAAAAATTAAAATAAACTTAGCTAATTTAAAAAAAAAACAATTTGTCGTACTTGTTTTTGACGTCGCGCGCGCAATACTATGAATGTCGCGCGGAGACATCCATTTTCAGCGTACAATTAAAATTATAAATAATGGAGATAGAGTTCCTGGGACCAGGAGTTTTTTATTGGAAATTTCCTCCTCTTTAAGAACCTTTTTTTTTTGAAGTTCCTAAATATTAATAGCCTATGAAATATTGCCTAATAATAAAATACCTATTTTCATCTTTAATTATTTATAACTTTTGCATTTTCTATGTGCTAATACACGTTTTCAGCACATTTTTCTAGGCTTCATTCCAGGTATCACACATCATTTTAAGAGCAGTAGCTCTATTTAAGACAATCTATATCAGTTATAGTTTCACTAACATGCCAGCAGGGGGGGGGGGAGGGGGGCTTCATGTGGGTCATGTGGCATCATAACTGTCGTCAATGACTTAAAGAGACACAATGTCGACAGACAATTCCCCATATATCTTGAGAGGGTGGACAAATTTCGCTCCACGTCGAATCAATGTATGTCTTTGGTCTAGGATTTTCAGTCCGGAAAGCATATCGAATGTTCATATATATATATATATATATATAAAATACATGTACACATAATAATTGTATAAGTACGTGAATGCATATAAACAACACTACACAGTATTGGTTCGTTGTAACGCATTTGTGAAATGTCATATCAGCTGGTTTCATAGTTACGAAACGATGACACACGTACAACTGTTTCATTTTATACTTGTATTATATACGTTATAATAGTTTATTCTGTATAGTTGATATAGTCTACTTGATAAGTTATCTATTCATAACTATACCTTATAATTATTCACTCAAAACGGAACATCAGTAGTACACTTACTGCAATTGCCAGGTTTTAAATGAAACAACAATATTTTAATGTGGTTCTTTTTTTTTCTTTTACAAATTAAAAATAAATAAATGAATCATTTAAAATTACTGTTTCAAATTAAATTGTCTTTATATTGAAAGGTGATCACGGTATAAAATCACTCAAACTACAACCTAATATGAATGATGATATAATATGAATATCAAATATTATTTATCAAAAATCATAACTAATTACTAAAAATTAAAATAGTAATAAAATGAATACAGTAATGAAGAATGAATTGTATTCATTTTAAATTTGCTCTTCTGTGGTAGTTGGTCTATTTTTTTTTTTTTATACTTTAGCGTTTTAGTTTAGCGTTATGACCATAATCTCACCTGATCTTAAGTGACGATACGGCCCAAGTTGGTAGACACGCTAAACCTGTGGAGGAACTGGCTCTCAAGTGCTGCTGCCGGAACTCACCTATTGGTATTTAGCGACAGGTTTACAACTTGAGAGTGGTAGCTACCCAGGCGGGCATTAGAAAAAGCCCTACCACCATGCTACGGTTTCCTCACGATGTTTTCCTTCACCGAAAGCTCAAGCTCATTGTGGGTGCTTGGATTCGAACCCTCGTCTCTTGACGGGAAGTCGTGCACACTACCACTGAGCTATCATCGCTTCAAAGTTTCTGTGTTTTGAAATCGATTTTTAACCTTATATTACAAGCGCCATACGTTTTACTAATAGGAACGGATATAGTGTGTACGTGAACACGTCACGTGACCATGTCGATGACGACTTACAGGAATTTACTCCGTACACAAACCTTCCGGTAGAAGTTTTCACTACAAAAAAGCGTGTTCAAAAGCAGGATAATGTCTACCACGCTAGATAGTGGCTAATAAAGACTTTTCTGTTTAACAATATGGTATATTAAAAAAAAAAAGGTAAACACATTAGAGAGTGTCGGCGAAGGCGTCATCGGAGGCACCGGTAGTGATCCATTCAGCCAGTAGAACGGTCAGTGACCCGCCTCGTCGCACCGTCTATGTATGCGCCTACGCTGCTATTAACCAATATGCCGTGATATATCGTACTAATAATTTAACAACTCTGTCTCATTATTTTTATACTGCTGCGTGACATAGGGACTGCACTGTGCCTGATAGTAAGCTCATTAGTCCAGACACTATAACGAGCATCGAGAGATACGGTTTTTTATTATCTCTCGATGCATGTCCTGATGTTCCATGACGATGGGGCCCAAGATGGTAGACCCGCGAAGGTTACTGAAGGTGCTGGCTCTCAAATGCAACTGCCGGAACACACCTATAGGTATTTGGTGGCAGATTTTCAACTACAGGGCGGTATCTAGTTAGGCGGGTTCTAGATAAAGCCCTACTACCATGCAATGGTTTCACCACGATGTTTTCCTTCACTGGGCGCTCAAGCTCATTGTAGGTGGATTCGAACCAACATCCCTTGACGCGGCGTCCGTAAATGCTACCAACTAAGCTATCACGATCGTATTCGGGCATTCGTATTTTGAAGCAAGTCGGCATCTCTTCAAAATAATCTTTATACCTATTTTTTTAATATTAACATTGACATGTTTTATTATAAAATAGTATAATGATCTCATGATAGTGACGCATCTTTCGGACCGGTCGTTGAGTGCATACTCCAACTCAGTGCACTCTATTTAACGCTATGAGGTTAATTAATAAACAAGCTGTTCCCGCGACATCGTACGCATTAAACTAAAAATTATTTAATAATGTTTGCCCGTTTCTGCAACTCTTTTCAATATAGCTTTACTCCTACTAATGGTAGCGTGATGATAAATCACTTAAAGTTATCCTGAATGATTGCTTTATTAAATAAAAAAAATGAATGAATGAACCGATGATAGATCAGTGGTAGTGCGTAAGAACGCCGCCTCATGGGACGTGAGTTCCAATTCAAACAGCTACAATCAGCTTGAGCTTTCGGTGAAGGAAAACATCGTGAGTAACCATATCATGGTGATAGAGCTTTTTCTAATGCCCGCCTGGCTAGCTACCACGCTCAAGTTGAAAATCTGCCGCCAAATACCAATAGGTGTGTTCCGGCAGTTGCACTTGAGAGCCAGTCCTCCCAATAAAGGCAAGCAACGCACTTGCGATTCACCTGGATTTGTGGATGTCCATGGGTGGCGGTGATCACTTACTCTCAGATGACATGCCTACTCGATTGGCCCCTATTCCATAAAAAAAAAATTAAATCCAACTGGTAACAGAAACAGTCACAAACTTTGCAGCTTAATACAGATTCCCTAAAATGTCGAAGTTCCTTGGTCAGTTTACCTTGCAGCCGCACAATCTATTCTTCTTGCCATTTAACGTCAACTCTCAATAACGTAATACAATGTAGAATTATGGTACGTGCCCCTAGTGAAGGCGTCTTCCAAGCATTAATAAAAACGAAAAAAATGTATGGCACAGTACGTGTCAATGACCCTTTGACTTTCTATATCGAATGGCATTCCATATATTTTCTGTTTAGGTTCGATCCTCCGGACAGGAGCCCTCGAGTGACTCTGCTCGCGCGATACAGTGACACTCTACATCACTGAAAGTACATCGTCACACCGCATACCATCCATGCACACCTAGACGTCAAGTACACACGTCTGTAAGGGACTACCCCCGCGACCCTTGCGTGGCTTGCCCGATAAGATCGAGTTAGAATCATGAAATTAGTAAGTTAGGACCAGCAGCCCAAGCCGAGGTTCGGCCATTCTGGCACTCTTGTGCTCGCTGCTTCGGAGCTGAGTGCCCTTAGCATTTGCCCCAAAAAGCCCTTGGGGCTAACAGCGTATGTCAGTTAAAAAAAAAACATTTTCTGTTTCTTTTCCTTACGTTAGCAATTTTTGGAAGACAATTAGGATTTAGGGACGAGTAATAATTTTGTTATAAAAATATAGGTATTTGTATAAATCTACGCCTATATATCCTTACTAATATTATAAATGTGAAAGTAAGTTTGTTAATAAGTAACGTTTACACACCTAAACCGCTGAATCGATTATGATGAATTTTGATATATAGAGGTAGATGAGACCCCGGAGACGGTAAGAGGCTTTTTCCTACGAAAAACTTATTGGAGTGAGATAAAGACAAGAATTAAGTTTGTATGACACTTTTTATTGCGACATCCGATTGACTTCAAACTTTAGAGCAAAATTGCTTATAATTTAATCAGTATTTATGCGAGCGGAGTCGCAGGTAATAGCTAGTTAGTATTATAAAGAGGAAACGTTTGTTTGAACGCGCTATTCTTACGAAGTACCTGTCGTATTTTAAAAATGATTTATGCGTTTTATATCGCAATTGCGGGAAAAGGCTTTTTACCATTTAAAATTACCATGAATAGAAGCAAAGATGTAGCGAAAAAAGTTACCAAAATTATAAGAGATTATTGAATATTTTAGTTACTTAGTACTATATACAACGAACGTGTGTCTCACTTTCTAACATATTATAATATCATTTGACCGTGTATAGAACCGAGACAGGTAACCTTGGTCTGGTTCGTGTTGTACGGATAATAGAATAATTGCATATGCAATTCTGTATACATTATGTGATAGAAAGGACACTTTTTTACACTTTATAGGTGTCTGGCGTTATGGCGTCAATCTCACCTGATGTGCAGTGACGATATAGCCCGAGATGGTGGACACGCTAAGCCCAGTGCAGGGACGGCTCTCAAGTGCAATAGCCGAAACACCTATAGGTATTTGGCTGTAGGTATTCGACAGGAGAGTTAGGGTTACAGTGGTAGGGTAAAAAACCTATCACCATGTTATGGGTTCAGCACGATACTTTTCTTCACCGAAAGTTTAAGCACACATTGAAGGTAGGATAGGTAGATGGTAGGAATTCGTCCACACTACCAACTGAGCATACATCGTTTCCCTGTAAAAATATTGTTGATCTGATTACACTAATTTGAAGATTAGCTTGAATATTCTATCAAAATCTGTCCAGCCGATTTGTAGTCCATAGGTAATATACATATATACATCGTTGTATAGACACATAGAATTCTATGTTACAACTTAGTGACGTAGCTTATTGTTATAGTAGACATTTATGCTTAGAGCATAGAGGTGCTGCCGTGAACATAGACCCGGCGAGCCATAAACAAATGCGATACATAACGGCGCCTGGTCAAGCACCGTAGCCTATTAAGTTATTAAATAGTCAAACAACAGCACCGTTACATTCACGCCACCGCTTACGAGGACAGGCAAAGACCTATCGAAAGTGTAACATCAACATACGTTGGAACGTAAAAACCTTGAGCGTGCAAAGAATGGAAATATGCGAACTGGAATGAACATTTTTGCTGTCAAAAATTTGTTTGTTTGTTCGGACGCGTTTTTAAAAGAATCTGCCTGTCGGATTTTAAAAAACCTTTCTGTATTTGATAGAGAAATCATTAGGGAAGTCTTAAGGTAATTTAACATCACGCTACCACCAATAGGAGCTAAGCTGTATTGATAAAAGTTACAGAAACGGGTAATACTAAATTCGGTTCCACGCGAACGAAGTCGCGGGCACAGCTAGTAAATTATAACAATAATCATATATTTTAAAGTAAATTACGCAATTACAGTTAGATCGTATATATTAACTGTCAGAGTTACAGGTTTAATACAATAAGACGCTCGCTACGAACGCTTCACCTTAAGTATAAAAAAAAAAAATAGTTATGTAGATTTCACTTCTTATAACACCACAACATCTCTCTGACATGTGCCCTTAAGTATTAATTCCTTATTTTATCCAATGCAGCTACTACACATATTCACCTTAATATTCCAATATTTACCACGTGTAATAATCTTTAATACATCTCTTTCGTTGTCCAGCATTCAGATCCAAATTTTACGACGGGTTTTACAAACTCTTCCCTTAAGTTTTTGACTCACTCGTGGATCTCATTATTCTCTGTCATTTAAAAGACTTAATAATCCAGTTAGAGTCGATTTGACTTCATTCGCTGTAACAATATAAGAACATTGAAATAAAACTAATTTAAACGGATTTTATTGAACACTGAACAGTAACATGAACTTTTCTGGACAACCTACACCTCAGTCCGCCCCGTGACCGCGAAGGCTGAAAAGCTTTCGAAACGTCGGGATCAAAATCAATAAATAACCGCGATAAAATCCGTTTAAATTAGTTTTATTTCAATGAATAATATTCGCGTAAACATAAGAAATCATAATATAAGAACAGGCAATTTTGATGATATAGGTCTGGAAGTAACATTAAAACAGTTGCCAGGCTCTTGCCAAGCAAAGGGGAGAGAATATATAATACCATGGCATGCCTTTTATTGACTGGTTTACTTCATTTGAGCCTACATAACCTCTCCCGTAGTCAGTACAGACAAGCTTGGGGAGGGATCTTTGTAATTAGAGTTTGTCGACGTTATAACGGTTCTTAGGTTTCTCGACTCGAGTCTTGGATTCATAATCTGGCTTGTTTAAACTATTCAAACAAATGACATGAACAAATCGGCACATTAAAATAAACGTTTGTGGGACTGGCTAAAAATCGCCTTATGTCTGACTCCCCAAGGTTCTGATTGTATATATCAATTTCTACAGCAATTCCACACGAAAGATTCGTAAACAATCCAATAGATAACCAAAGAATCAGTTAAATAAGCGAAATCGAAAAGTGCATTGAACCCGATGGTCTGACCGGTGGCCACCATGCAGAGACAGCTGAGTAACGTCAGCTACCACTCCTACCAGGAGTACCAGCCTTCAAGGAAATATGGTAAGATGTGGGGACTATAATTTTACTTCAAAATCTTTTAAGAAATTGGCTTCAAATATTAAGGAATTCTTATATGTAGATATCGATATATGTATCCCTACCATTTATTTCTGCTATTTTATGTTTATTTATTTATTTATATATAGCAAGTCAACATTGCACAGACATAAAGTTAATATACAAAACATAACGAATAACGATTCCAATGCCGGTACAATAATTATAGACATGCATAACTTTCACAGATAAATATGGAACAAATTTAAGTCTAAAAGTTTAACAAACATAAATATACAAACAAGTGAAATCATGATTGAGAAAGCAAATAATGTATTATGAGAGATTCCCAAATCAATATAAAATAAAAAAAAAACTAAAAAAATGTATATATATTTCTAAATCTAAATTTATTATTCATGCAAAACCTTATCTAGTAAACAGATTGTGTAACTTATTTTTAAATGAATCAAGTGAGTTGCCAAATATGTCGATGGTATTATTGTTTTTATAAAGATTATTATATAGATCAATAGCCCGATTCAAAAACGCACTTTTACCTAAGTTGGTTTTGTACTTTGTTTTTAGGAATGTGTTTCTAGTGTGAAGCCTGAAACCATTACGTGGGATTACTAAGAATATTTTAGACAATAATTCAGGTCAGTCAAGTATTCCATTCACGAGTTTATATAGGTAAACAAGATCCGCAATATCCCTGCGAGATTTTAAAGAGGACATTTTAAAGTAATCAAGACGTTCCTCGTAGCTAAGGTCATTAGGACAGGTAGTATCCTTATATGCCAAAAACCTAGTAAAGTTTCTTTGTACCTTTTCCAGGCGGTTTACATGCACTTGATACGCAGGGTTCCACACCACTGAGGCATACTCGAGGTTACTACGTACCAAGGAGTTAAAAAGTAGCATTGGTGTCTGTACGTTACGAAACTCACGACATGACCGCTTAACGAAACCGGCAACTCTATTCGCGCTTTTGACGATTTTGTCGATGTGTTCTCTGAAACTGAACGAGCTGTCAAATAGAACACCGAGATCGCGAGTTAATTTAACCTCTGCTACAATATTGTTGCCCAGCCTGTATATAGTGGGAAAATTGCGGACCTTGTTTCGAGTGAATTTAACATGTACGCATTTAGTCGGGTTTAACATCATTTGGTTGTTATTGCACCATGCCTCTACCGCATTTAGGTCATTTTGCAGTAACTGTGCATCATCTAGAGTTTGTATGTACATATATAGCTTTAAATCATCTGCGAAGATAGCACGTCTACTTTATTTGATATGGGTAACTATGTCGTTGATAAATGCAATAAAAAGACTAGGCGCTAAAACGGATCCCTGGGGTACGCCGGAAAATGCAAAGTAAGAGCGATTGGACTTATATCCATTCATAACAATCCTCGATTCTCTATCGCATAAGTAGGACCTAAACCATTTAAGCAAGGTACCCCCAATGCCATAGTGCGAGAGCTTTGTTAATAAAATTTCATGATTTACGAGGTCAAAAGCGCTACTAAAATCAGTGTACAAAGCATCAACTTGGCCCCTATTGTCCATTACAGGAGCTATGTCGGAGGAGTACACAATCAAATTACTACTTGTAGACTTGTTCTTACAGAAACCATGTTGTAAGGATGTCATGAATTGCCTTAGATGCCAGTCAAGCTGATTGCATTGTTCACCGCAGTGTATTTACAATTTCATAAGAACTGTGGGCCATTGCAAAGCATACTCAGTCAAAAGGCATCTAGCAAACATGATAGCTTAGTTGGTAGTTGTAAGGTAAACATCGTAATGGCACCAGACCTAGCTACCACCCTAAAGTTGAAAATCTGCTGTCAAATACCACTGTGTGTTCGGGCAGTTGCGCTTGAGAGTCAGCCTCTCCACTGGGCTTAGCATGTCCACTATCTGGTGCCATATCTTTATTTACCATGAGGTGAAATTGTGGACGTAACGATAACCTAGTAACTTTTAAAAATGCAGAGTGAAAACCAAGCAAGAATATGATTGGGGTAACCAGATTTTCTGTGCCAATATTGAAATGACTTTGTTCGTGCACAGGAGCGCAGTATGAACCCGGAGGGTACGCGACGGCGGTGCAGCAACGTTCCAACATGACGCAGCGGGAGGACGCGCTCAAGTTCGAGCAGGGCCGCATCAAGGCCCTGCAGGAAGAGCGGCTACACATACAGAAGAAGACGTTCACGAAATGGATCAATTCGTTCCTGCAGAAGGTAACCGATACCAACATGATTAAACTTATAGTATTTTGTTAATTGAATTTAATTGAAAGCCCGTCAACCAGCGGCAATCAATTAGGGATCATTTTCATTGGTCCTGACAGACCGTATTCGGGGTGCGGGAAATTTATGTTCACGCATGCTATAGGGACCGTTTTCATTAGTCGACAGGGCCCGCTAGCGGTTACATAGATATTACTCACCACGCATCTCTTTTGAAAGAGTCGGTCTGAGTAGATGATTATAAATAAGTAATAGAGTAAACTGAGTACACGCACCAAGCTTGCTTTACACCGACCGATGTATTTCATTGGATGTTAAGCCGTGCGCGGGGAATGTTCGCATCCCATATGCAGATACATTACTTTAATTAACCAGTGAAAATTAGCTCTTATACGTATGGCAACGGTGTTCCCTCATGCCAGTAATGCGGAAGCACCATTCAGAGAAAGATTGGCTTCATTAGTTTTTGGTCATAGCCAGAAACAATATGGAACTGGAGTTTTTTTTTATTATGTTACGCAGCATAGTGACTGCACTGCACCAGGTGTTAAGTACAGTGCAATCCAGATCAGCGGTGACTGACAATGATCCAAAATTCACAATCAGTCACCGTTGTCATGCCGGCCTGCTTAGGTACCTTTTCACGCCTTCCTTGAAGGAACCTATGTTACAGGAGGGTGGGAACACACTGACAGGAAGAGAGATCCAAAGCTCCACGGTACGACATAAATATGAATCAGCCTATAACGAGTGCCTTGAAATCAAAAATCATCTTATACGCGCGCTGAACTCATATATTTTATACGTATTGAATAGGAGTGAGCTGAAACGCTCGGTTTTCTCGTTCGGGTAATGTTGAGTTGAGAGTCGTACTCACTATGTGAGCGTTACTTAGGAGAGCATGAAGCATCAGCTGCATTCAGTGTGGGCATAAACACCGCACGCACCGTGACAATACGTTTTATTTAATACGTTATATTTGTATTTTGTATTACTTTCTAAGTTATAAGAGGTTATTCTGTCTTTCACATAGAGAAATGGGCCGTTACCAAGGGATAGGATAATAAAATTTCATTAACTGATTCTACATTAACAAGAGCAAAGCCACATGAGGAAGCTAGTATTAAATATCATTGTCGTCACACCGATATCCGTTATGTACAAAAAGTATAACGAAATCTATACATATTATATATTATTATGAAGAGGCAAAGTTCGTTTCTTTGAAGTGCTAATCTTGGGAACTTTATTTATTTCTATCGTGGATAAATCCGCCCCGGGAAGACGAGCGGGTTATGTAGGACTGACCCGGTGCGAATCGGGAATACCCACTAAGACTCCACGGTGTAGCTCTGCCTAATATAGTGGGGGGTCCCGGGGTCGAGCTGACGATCACCGCGTCGCCCTAGCGGCCGGCCCGACTGGACTCCAGCGGTAAAGAGGGGACAGCTTGGAACACTACAACTGTCCCCCAGACGGTTGTATCAGTGTTATAGGAAGACTGGCCTTCCGGGTCGGATTTTAAGTATTTTTTTTGTATAGAGCAATTATTGTGGAAGGCTTTTGGATTTTTAACAGCAAGCTAACGCCGATAGGAGCAAAGCTATACTTACAAAAATTTACAAATAAAATAGGTGTTTTTATTTGGCAATGTTCTGATTGAAGATCCACGTAAATTTTTTTTTGCGACATCACTTTGCCGTATAACATTTAGAATCAATCACACAGCATACTTTTTATACGGAAATTTAATTCGTAAAGTAGTGATAATAGTCGGAGTGCCGAAATCTATATAAAGTGCATGTATTGGAATAGCGCAATGAAAATATGATAATTTAAAGCGATGATAGCTCAGTGGTAACGTGCAGCAATGCCCCGTCATGGTACGTGAGTTCGGATCCATCCACCTTCAATGATCTTGAGCTTTCCGTGAAGGAAACCATAGCATGGTGGTAGGACTTTATTTAATGCCCGCCTGGCTAGCAACCACCCTCGAGTTGAAAGTCTGCCGCCAAATACCAGCAGATTTGTTCCGGCATTTGCATTTGGGAGCCCCCGTTCCTATTCTTCGGGTTTGGCGGGTGTCCATGGTTGGCGGTGATTACTTACCATCAGGTGACACGTTTGCTCGATTGCCCGCTATTACATAAAAAAAAAGTTAATAAATCCTCTTTCGTACAATAGGCACTAATTAGCGTCGAATTAAAAATAACTGTCTATAATCAAATGCAGTATTTAATCTGTGATAAGACATTTTACAGTAATGTACTATTTAGATTGCGGGCTTGCGGCCATGCTCACAGGTAATTAGCTTACGTGAGGTATTACACGCGCATTCCGTAACGAATGTGGACTGGCCGACTGTTGGAGTCGTGACACGCTTCGTCGCGTCTCGTTCGACGTCTATCCACACACCATTTACATGTGCACTAGCATATGCACGCGAATTCGTTCGCGTCGATCTTGAGTGGAGTTAAAAATCTGCGACCAGATACGCTATATGCGTTCCGTCACTTGACATCACATGAGCTTGTGGCCATGAGAAGTTATACTACCTCGTAGAACAAAACACGAAATAACATGAAAAATTTTAAACCCCGCGCCGATATTTTAGGTTTGTTAAGTTAATGTGGTTGTTGATTTTCGCGTACATTTATCTGTGGACAAAATGTTTGACAGTTATCTGACACAGCCATTTTGACATCTGTCACTTTCATTACGTATATTTAATTAAAATTCGTGTAATGTAAACATATATTTTATATGTAATTTGCATCTATTGTTTGTGTCGTCAATTTGTCAGTGAATAGCCTGGTTTGGATATCATTTAAAGAGAAAAACAGAACTTGTTTAATACAATATCCATCGTTTATGGTTCTACCTACGTGACATTGGCAAAATTGTGTGCGGACACGTGTGGCCATTAAATAAAAGAAAAAGAAGATTAAAATTCCTGGTGTCGCTGTGCATGGCCGAGTAATTAATTCGCTCTCATCATAATTCCCTGATCGAACCATTATTCCCGAATGGAGACGATAACAGTACTGATTATAGCATATGAAGCGATGATACCTCAGTTGTAGTGTGCACGACTTTGCGTCAAGGGACGTAAGTTCGAATCCAACCATCTACAATGAGCTTGAGCTTTCAGTGAAGGAAAACATCGTGAGGAAACCATAGCATGGTGGTAGGGCTCTTTCTGATGCCCGACTGGCTAGCTACCACCCTCAAGTTGAAAATCTGCCGCAAAATACCAATAGGTGTGTTTCGGCAGTTGCACTTGAGAGCCAGTTCCTACACAGGTTAAGCGTGTCTGCCATCTTGGGCCGTATCGTCACTTAAGATCAGGTGAGATTATGGCCATAACGCTAAACCTTAACTATAAAAAAAAAAAAACAAAAGCAGATAGAAATCGTAAACTAGCTCTCAGACTATAGCACAGGTACATATGTAGCAGGAATAGTAAAAAAGTACATACCTATAATCGTTCATTAGCTCTCGGACTGTAATAGTCCTGTTCGAAGACTCGTTATTTTAGTGCGCGTAAAACTAAAAATTATTTCATAATTATGTGCCCGTTTTAGTAACTTTTTTCAATGCAGCCTTGCCCCTATCGGTGGTAGCGCGATGTTAAATAGTCTAAAACCTTCCTTAACGATAGCTCTTTTAAATACAAAACAAATTTTTGAAATGGGACTGGTTTAAGACAATTAAATTAAGTTTCCGTCAGAGATATCGCTGATTAACTTAGATGTGTAAGTATATGATATATCGTCTTCCAGGCTCGCATGGAGGTGGACGACCTGTTCGTCGACTTAGCCGACGGTCGCCGTCTCCTCAAACTGTTAGAGATCATCAGCGGCGAGCGGCTGCCGAGGCCGAACACCGGCCGCATGCGAGTGCACAAAATCGAAAACGTCAACAAGAGTCTTAGCTTCCTCCACACGAAGGTAAGGTGTTCTGTGTACTGCTAAAAATACTACTACCCAGGAGTGTTAAAGTACATCAGCTACCGTCCAAATTGAATATTTTTGAGCGAGTGCACCAAATTATTACAGGTTTGGACAACTGTAATTTGATGTGCCAAGAAATACCAAGTTTGGGCTGAAGTGGGTTTGCCTTTACACCCCACAACCGTCTTATTTCGACTGAAATCAACTAAGTTCTAGGTTTAAATTCTTTGTCAATGGGATATACAGTTATGTATAAAATCTTGTGATAGAAAAATATTTAGTCAACGTACAGGTATGGTTACAACTAAGAAATTGGAAAAGTCCGTGAATTTTAGACACAAAATCCAAACATTACCCATTTAAGATTTCTTATGTTTACGCGAATATTATTCATTGAAATAAAACTAATTTAAACGGATTTTATCGCGGTTATTTATTAAATTTGATCCCGACGTTTCGAAAGCTTTTCAGCCTTCGTGGTCACGGGGCGGACTGAGGTGTAGGTTGTCCAGAATATCAGTAACATGAAGTTTTCTGTACAACCTACACCTCAGTCCGCCCTGTGACCACGAAGGCTGAAAAGCTTTCGAAACGTCGGGATCAAATTTAATAAATAACCACGATAAAATCCGTGTAAATTAGTTTTATTTCAATTACCCATTTAGTTGCAGAGGTGTGGTAGGCGTGGTAGCAGACGCTCGCGAAGAGCGGGAGGGCTTATAACTCGTATTTCATCTAAGCCAAAAAATCTGGGTAAATTAAAGAGCCCATAGCCCCAACAAAAGGCTTGAAGTCCGGACAAATCTGGGCACAACATGGTAACCCTAGGTACAGGGGCATCCAAATCTATACATTGTAATGATTGCCTTTAATTTGTTTTCATCCAAAGAGTCTATTATCTAATTATTTCATCATTATTATATTTATCTCATAAGGGAAACCCGAAGGTCTTATACAAACTTACGATTTCGATGTCAGATGACATAAAATTTTATAGAATATTTTAACGCGTGCGCTTTGCATATAATACGTTTAAGTTTGATATTTCGAACGAGACATTAAATCGAATGGACAAAAGAATTTGACTGTCAATCGTTAGCTGGAGTTCGGAGACAGAGGACGTGAAAAAGAAAACGTCAGTCTCAAATATATTCAAGATTATATTATATATTACTATCATCGACATATATGTCCCAGATGTCGAGGACGCCGTCTTAAGATGTGGAAATTAGTTAAACGTAGACTCTACTTTTTTGTGCCCGATACTGGCCGAGCGCCTGGCCACAGAGGATTTTCTTCCCTTACCTTGATTGAAGTAGCAGGTTTTTTATTCGTTGTAATTTTTATATATATTGGATAAAAGAAAACCTTTAGATTATATGTAATTGGGCTAAACTTTCCATTACGGGCTGTCGATTAGGAAATTCATATTTTTCTTCCTAAATAGTACTCACAAATAGAAAGCTCTTAACAATTTGCAAGATGCGGAAATTCACTGTTTACGAGATGTAATTTTCTTTAAGTTTCCATGCAAATTAGAAAATAATACGTTACTTTAAAAAATTTACGTTGGATAAATTCTCATGATATACGTCAAAGTTGACATTTCACATTCCGTTGACGATAGAGGTGTATTTGAATAATTTTAATAAATAATAATTTTATAGTAATAAAATAAACCTAATAACGCACAATCATTTTTGTTGTATTGTGCAATTTCTTTCAAACATTGACTTCTTACACAATAATAACGAATGTTTGTTTACACCGTGGAACGGAACGTGTTCTGCGGATATTCGTGGAGGAGTAGGTATGATATTATTGAACCATACAGATGTCTACGGAGAATTAATAAATGCTATAAAATATGTTTATATATTAAATTAAATATTATAATAATAGAAATCTTCGTATTTTATTGTCACTATATCCGAAAAATACCTAAAATCGAATCAGAACACCCCACGTTCCACGAGGTCTAGTCAGCCAAACCCCTAGAGTGTATATAAAAACAGCGGGCGCGGAGAGAGAGCAACCCTCGCCCACCCTGACGAAGGGAGTCGAGCATGAGTGACAGTGTCTCGGCGCGCAAGGACGGTAGATCTGCTCTTCACGCAGTACCGGATATAAGGCGGAGTCAAACTAGGGGAGAGAGAAGCCCCCCAACCAGTTTGACTGAATAGCGTTATTCTAACCTAAAATCTTTAACCATGGATATCTCAACAACCATATGGTTCCGCGGGGTGGGAATGGTACAGTGTGGTAGCGTACTCCACCGCCCCCCCTCGCCCGGTCCAACCTATAAATCTACGGCCCATAATAAAAAGTTTAACCTGTAATTATATATTTTTAACTTTAATTTCATTAACTGTAGTATATCACCCTATCCATACATTAAACCGAAATATTTTATCTCCTCACGATGTTTTCCTTTACCGGGCGCTCAGGGTCATTATAGGTGATTTCGAACTGTAAACAAAAAATGTGTGTGTGTGTAAGTCACTCACGGTTGATGTGAAACTTCTGAAAAGTCCATGATTAAAAATACTTATTGAAAAGTGTTGAGAATACATATGGACAATGCTTAGTAGACGATAGTGGGGACGCTACGAAGCATCGCACAGAGAGGAGACAGAGAACTTGTAATTTGTTTTATCTCATTCTCTCGCCGGCTGAATCCTATACATTTACATGTTTGTGTCTCTTTCTCTTTTCGTTTCGTTTCATCGAGTTTGAAATCACAACGGTTCTAAACAAGTTTCACTTCAAAAAGTACCATCTAGTTAGTCCATTCCGAACTTGCAGTTTGGTAACAGATTCATTACCTACATTATTATTGTATACTTATATAAAATTGTTTAAGTCTCGATATACGTAACACGAGTAGATAAACAAATGGAGTAACACTCGAAAAACATAAATTATCTGATAAATACGCGTTATCTTTACGAACTCCATGTTTTACATTATCGAGGAATGAAATAGATTCGCAATAAAATCACGTATTTACTAATTAATCATATAGACGGTTTATAAATCTGCTACATGTGACCGCGAGGACTTCGTTCGTATGAAACTAGTAATTATTTGATATTTTTTCCCGTTTTTGTAAGATTTTTCAATACAGCTTTGCCTCTATTGATGCCAGCGTGATGTTAAATACCCTAAAGACTTCATCAAAGATTGCTTTGTCAAATTCAAAAACATTTTTTGAAATCGGAATGGTAGTTCTTAGAATTAACTCATCCAAACTAATTTTTCTGCTCCATAATATTCGATTTTTTACACGCTTTTTTTAATTATATTTTCTACTACTTGTTAGTAACTTATTAAAATTATCTTGAACCTTTATATATTTACGTATAAAACTCGCTAATCTATAAAATATACAGTTTTGCCAATGTTATGTTTTTTTTTTTGACAATCTGGGGCGAGTGCGGAAGGCACTAATCAGTCCCTAACGTTTTTAAAATACTTTTTCGATTCTCAAAGGTAATTTTAGTGACAACTTAAAATTCATTTTTCTTATACTTAATAACTAGTGCATAGCAATTAAACTATTTCAAATTAAAGTCTACCCCTATTTTTTGTTAGTTTTTTCAATACAGCTTTGCCCCTATCAGTGTTAGCGTGATGCTAAATAGCCTAAAGCCTTCCTTAATGATTACGCTATCAAATACAAAAAGAGTCTTTAATATCTGACTGGTAATTCCTTTTTTTTAACGTGGTGATTAGTATTTATGCATCTCCTCCCAGCCCGGGGGGACTGAGAGTGGTATGTGGGACTCACAATACCCACTAAAACCCCACTGCCATCTGTCGCCTTCCAATTTGCGTGTACACACAAATTTGTCTGCTTTATAATATTAACTGGTCAATTCTGGTCACTTCGCCGGGACAATGTATACAAATATGTATTAAAAGAAAACGTCTCTCTTTTGTTTTCATTTGCGGGAAAAATGTACGTAAAAGTAAATGACCAATAAAGCGATGAAGGGTCATTGGATTTCAAATAATGAATAGCCCTTAACCACGTACAAATAATTGCGCATCGAATGGGCACGGTCCCATGTCGATGCGATCTGTAGTTTTGACATGAATGCACCTCAAACAAACATCATGTCCAGTATGCATATATATAGTGTTACGCAGTAATTTTACTGAGTTATTAAAACTATTGAATACACAGATGAAGAGGATAGTGACATCATTTCGCCGTGAGCCTGTCATGCAAATGACGTCATTCGATAAGGTCAACTAAACAATCAGTACTTGTACATACTGTTTCGACTCGATCTTTACCAAGCATACACAACTATATACAAATGAAATGTCTATCTTTCGGTAACAAACTGAACAGAAGTTATTCTTTGCCCCTGAAAACGTTGGACTAAACTGTAATATAATCATTTAGACGACTAAGGTGTGTAAGCGTTACAAACAAACAAACTTACATGCGTATTAATGATACTTGTAGTATTGTGTTCTAGGCTTATTATAACCTACTGAAAAAATTGTCGGAGTGTTCCCAATCTTTTGTAATTAAGGGCTTTAGAGAAAATTTGTTATCTTCCCATATCCTTCTTAACATACTAACAGTAACGGGTATCTCTAAGGCGATATGTCTGCGTGAAAATAAATTTTCCCAACCACAATAAACTGTTAATTTGGTTTACTATGCGTTTAGGTGATACAAGTTAATTTTTTATTGTAACTTAACCTCCGAATGGATTCTGAGGCAGTTTTCTCTGTTCGGTAGCTGGCAGTCAAACAAGAAAACGATATACAACTCGCTATGTTGTTGGAAAACATAGAAATAGTGTTCACGCTCCTACCCTCATCTTCTCTATTTTTAATACAACCAAAGTATTCACTAGAAATCATTTATAAGACAGAACAACACAGAACAGAACAGAGGAGTACGAAATTTCACACACTTATAGTTAATATGCACAAAGAGTGCAGTCTGCTAATTCTTTTGTAAAACTATGCAATAAAAAATACATTATCCAATCACGCACACACAATCCAATCCAAATCCAATGACACACTCACACACACATATATAACCTTATGTTTATTGTTAAAGCCTGTGGTTTGAAATTGAGAATAGATTATAGGTTAACCCTTTCCTCCCCACTGTCATATTTTTAGAACACTATTTTCAAAATGGCTTTTTACGTATTAGGACTTTTATTCTTATTATTTAAACAGTTTTTACAGCGAAAAAAAATATTTTATTAGAAAAATAGTGTAAAAATATGAATTTCATCAGAAATAATAAAAATAAAATTTCTAATACGTAAAAAGAAAATTTGAAAATAGTGTCCTAAAAATATGACGGTGGGGAGGAATGGGTTAATAATATTGTTTGTCTTTACTGAATGTCAAATATACTTACTAATAATATAAATGCGAAAGTTTGTTAGTATAAATGTATGGATGTTTGTTACTCTTTTACGAAAAAGTACTAAATTCATTTTAATGAAACTTTACAATATTATAGCTTATGTATAACAATAACACATAGGCTATAATTGATAAAAATATCGTGTAAATTGTCCAAAATATAACGATAAGTGTCAAGTAAGTAGAAAAAAAATCTGCCACATCTGTGCTATTTAAGCGAGCGCTGCAAAAACCGTGAGAGTAACACGTATATAATGTATAATGGAAATGTATATCTTAAATAGTCCTACAGAAAAGCCTGCCACAGCATATATTTAACTTTTATGTGTAAGCCATTATCGCAGAAATAGTGAGCGGCCCGCGTGTAAATTACTACAAGCACAAATGTTCTTATACCAGTTTCGTTGGATATAATTTGTTTTATATAGAGAGTACAGGAATCAGAATCGCTTGATAAAATCAATATTACCGTAAGCAAAGCCGCGGGTAACAGCTAGTACCCCAATATAATAATAAGAATTTTACAACATAACCTTAATAATCCTTTAACTTATAATTTAAATTATTTATGGTCGATTTTCGACCACTGGGCGACCAGTAGTGTTAATGGAAAAGGTAATCCAAATTTTAATTACACTTCCACTATCGATACCGAACCGATTCGAATGATTATCGATACCGAAATATTTTTTAACATTATCGACTCTAGTCGTGCGGATTGTACGTGTAATGTGAAGCCAACTAATTCTGACAAAGCAGTACCTCGTCCTTCCGAGCTTTTGTATGGATTCCTACATTCATTCCAATGCATTTTAAATACCGAGATACTTTATATGTTATTTTATTCTCATTGTATCGTATCCCACTGCTGGGTGTGGGGCTACGACACATCGACAAAGAACGCTGTACTTTTATAATGATTTTTATTTTGCACTACCTTTTTTTTTTTTTTTTTTTTTTTTAACGTGGGGAAATGCATTTACGCATCCCCTCCTAGTCCGGGGGGACCAGGAGGGGTACTGCCCTGACAGACTCTATCATGATTTTTCCAGTAGTTAATCAAATATGTGAGTGGCCCTTGCCTTCCACCTCCGTTCACATTAAGTCTTGTCAAAGTGACTCACAGTACCTGGTCTCTGCTATGTATGTATATTAATAATATACAAGTTTGTTTGAACGCGCTCATGTTAGTAACTAACAATTGGATTTCAAAAATTATATTTGAATTTGATAGAACAATTTTTGAGTACGGCTTTAGGCTATCTATTAACATTACGCTACCGCTGAAAAAACTTACAAAAACCGACCAAAAGTGTTAAATATTTTTTTCATACCACGCGAAGTCGCAGTCTTATTTTTACCTAAAGATAGTACTATGACCATTTGATGCGGAATATTTCCTAGACGGTTCTGGGGGGTATATTTAATTTTCGATTTTTGTTTTTTTTTTTTTATCAAAAGAAGCCTAACTAAGCGACTTTCACCATCCGTACTGTGATTTCGAACCAGCCGGGTACGCAGACCTCAACAATCCCAGTATTGTTGGACATAGCCCCTAATCGTGCTACATTTTCGCTGAAGCACTCTGTGTATGGTACTTAATACTGAAGTACATGTAATGACGTTCTGAATACTTGTAAAACAATTATGTTCCACGTTCAGGTCCGCTTGGAGTCCATCGGCGCCGAGGACATCGTGGACGGCAACCCTCGTCTGATCCTCGGTTTGATATGGACCATCATTCTGCGCTTCCAAATCCAAGAGATTGAAATCGACGTGGTGAGTTCACAGTTTAATAATTATTATTAGCAAATATCTACATCACTACTTGATGTTAAGTGACGATATGGTTCCAAACTTTTAACCCGCTGGTGGAGGAATTGGCTCATGCGCTTGGCGAAAACGGCTTCAAGTTGATGTAAATTACGAATTAGATTTTGAAGCGATGATGACTGTGTTCGAACCCCTAACTGCTAAGATTCGGTGAACGATAACATCGTGAGGAAACTACAGCATTATGGTAGGGCCATATCAAATGCCCAACTATAGGGTGAGTTCCGGCAGTTGCTCTTCAAAACGAGTCTTAGCGTGTCCACCAACTTGGGCCTCATAGTGACGTAATGGTGGGTGATAATAAGGTAATGTTAATCTATCCACCAGGATGAAGAGAACGAGTCATCAGAGAAGAAGTCGGCGAAGGATGCGCTGCTGCTGTGGTGCCAGCGCAAGACCAGCGGCTACCACGGAGTCCACATACACAACTTCACCGACTCATGGCGCTCCGGGCTCGGGTTCAATGCGCTCATCCATGCTCACAGGTGAGGAGCCTTCACTGACCAAGGATGTGACAGCTGTTTCTGTGTTCTTGTAGTATAGTGTTGAAGGGTATTCATCATGAAGCGATGATAGCTCAGTGGTAGTGTGTACGAATTCGCGTCAAGGGACGTGGGTTCGAATCCAAGCACCCACAATGAGCTTGAGCTTTCGGTGAAGGAAAACATCGTGAGGAAATCATAGCATGGTGGTAGGGATTTTTCTAATGCCCGCCTGGTTAGCTACCACCCTCAAGTTGTAAAACTGCAGCCAAATACCAATAGGTCCTTGGGCCTTATCGTCACTTAAGATCAGGTGAGATTATGGCCATAACTCTAAACCTTAAATATATAAAAAAAATGCTGTATTTTAGTGGGTATCATGACAGAGCTTATTATCTGATGAGAGAGGAACGTCTTGGCTATCCATAGATTGAGGAGACCTTCTTCCCTTCCCGAGATTTGTGACACGGGTGTAGGTATAAGGGACCCCTTCATCTTCAATACTTGTTTATCTCCCTGCCCAGACAAATTAGGTGGGAGCCGGCTAGCGCAGCTTCACAGGCAGGTTCTAGTATAGAACTTACGATATTTTAGCAGATTCTATAGATATTTCGCTGGTCCAGCCCACGCTCCCACTTCAATTGATCACTTGGCTATTCCTGATCAGACCGTTTAGTAGCTCGTAGTGTTTATTTATTTTTATGGCGTGGCCCTTTGGTATATTTGTCTCTCATAGTACAAAGTGGGGTAGTCCATAGACGCAAGTTTGGGGGGGGGGGGGAGGAATTTCGGAAAGGTAAAATCTTGAGGAAGGTAGCTAGCCACGTGGCCATTATAGAAAAAGCCTTACCATCATGCATTACATCGAGTATTTGATAATTTGTATATATTATATATAAACTTTATATACGTTTGTGGGTCGTGTCTGTCGGTTTATAACTCATGCATTGTTAAACCAATTTGTATAGTTAATTTGTTAGTTATAAGGAAAATAGTTAATTACGGGGACACAACAGTTTCAATTATATTTTCAGTTACTAATTATAAGTATTTTGACAAATAATTGTTAATTAATTTTATTATATTAATGATTAAATGTATTAAAAGCATCGTTTATTTGTTATAGGTATTTTATTGAAGTATTTAGGTTTAATTGAGAGGTTTATTTAATTGCCTCTTTATAAGGTCTCGCTACGGTCTCGCTACAGCTGTATAGTATTTTTTAATATTAGATACAATTTCACTAATTTTACAAACAGAATGTAGGTGAAGATAACTCCCAGTTGGTAGTATGTACGAACGCTGCCTCAGTGGACTTGATTTCGAATCCCTGAACTAAGTGTGAGCTTTCGGTGAAAAGAAAAATTACTATGAAACCATAGCATGGTGCTAGGGCTTTTTCTAATACCTTCCTGGTTAGCTGGTACCCTCAGTTAGGAAATCTGCCGTTAAATACCAATAGGTGTGTTCCGGCAGTTGCACTTGGGAGCCAGCCCAATATAGGCTTAGCGTGTACACTATCTTGGGACACATTGTCACTTAACATCAGGTGAGATTGTGGCCATAGCGCTAAATCTATTAAGTATAACAATAATGCGTAATTTTTTTTAAATCCCAGACCAGATTTGTTCCGCTGGACCGAAGTGCCTGTCACCGACCACGTGGAAACACTCAACCATGCTTTCGATGTCGCTCACAAGCACCTCGGGATACCTCGCCTCTTGGATGCGGAAGGTGAGACACCTTTGCTTCCTCAAATTGTTAAAAAAGTCAATCCCACTTCTGAAATACTATAACGAAATTTACTAAACACATAATATCTGATTAAGCAATTGACTGTATTTATATTGGTTAGCGTGTTTTGGAATCGGTGTAATGCTTATTTAAAGGTCTGACATAAACTATGCTGAATTTTTGTATTATATAGTTGTAATGGAGAGCCCAAAGTAATTTTATATTGGTTTATGTTTCTAAAGCAATGAACGATGAATTCTAAAGACATCTTGTCTTCGAGCGGAGTATCAGGAAATTTAGAATCGGCCCTATGTCTACCACAGACAATATTTGATAACATTATTAAGTTACGATAAAAGGGGAATATCGTGAGGAAACCTATATAATAAATAATAATATATTTTTCTGTATCTAAAATATAATACTTTGTTTATAAGCCTTGGCTACAAAATATGTCTGTGTTCAGAAGTGGGATATTCGTTAACTGGTTGTATACCGATATAACCAATTCATATAACAGATCACTGTTAGATTTGAAGAATTGTGATGTACATAAATTGTAGTATATAATCCATACGTTAAGGGATTACGCATTTTATTATTTTTCTAAATGTTGTCGTTAAGTGAAGAGAAAGTCTGTTTATATGGACATTAAGGTAAACTAACCAAAAGCAAGTAATTTTGAAGTTTAAACGACTATTCTTAACTGGAAATAAAGCGTTGATTTTATGGTTCAATCATCAGACGTGGACACGCACAGACCTGATGAGAAGTCCGTGATGACGTACGTGGCGAGCTACTACCACACCTTCGCCAGGATGAAGAACGAGCAGAAGAGCGGAAGGAGAATCGCGAATGTGAGTTCAATCTATATCCCTGAACAAGCACTTAAGTGTGTGTTTTTGAATGCTCTATAGATTTAGCATTTTGGTCGACGCTTGAGCACTCGGTAAAGGAAGACATTGTGATGAAACTATAACATGGTGATTAGACACCTGCACCAGTCTGGTTGCCTGGATGCCATGCTGTAGTCACGGTTTACCACCAGGCCGGGACGGGAGACTGGATGATTAATTTTGAATCCGTGTCGCCGCAGCGAGGTGTCAGATGGTCGTGAGGGTTTAGTTGGTACTCCCGGTTCTTCCCAACGGAGGAAGCCTACATAACCCTGTCGGTTGTCCCGGGATGGGAACCGGATAGGGACCGGGATGTATATGTGTAAATGCATTTACGCATACCCTCATTAAAAAAGGGTTTGTTCTAATGCTCAAATGGCTAGTGACCACCCTCAAGTTAAAAATCTAAATCTGCCGCCAAATACCTACAAGTTTTTTTCGGTAGTTGCACTTAAGAGCTAATGCCTCCATTAAAGTTAGTCACCACTTAATGTCATGTGAGATTTTTGCTATAAAGCTAACCATATACACGAAAATCGGTGTCCAAGATATATCAATATTCATTTTTAATCTTATCCATTTTCATAATACAGATTCATCAAAACATTGACATAGCTGCTATCTGTTATATTTTAATTTATAGATTTAGCTATGTCTCCACAATCTCATCTGATGTTAAGTGACGATGGTGTCAGAGATAGTGGAAGCTAAGACTGGTTCGGTGACTGGCTCTCAAGTGGAACAGCTGGAAGACACGTGTGCGTGACTGTAAATTCTCAACGGAACTTTGCCGTTCGCAGATAATAGGTCAGATGATGGACTGCGACGACCGCAAGTCGGAGTACAGCAAGCTGATGACGGCGCTGCTGGAGTGGATCCGGCTGAAGATCCTCGAGCTGAACGGGCGCGAGCTCCCGAACTCGCTGGACGGCATCCAGCGGCTGCTGCTTGCCTTCAAGCAGTACAGAACCGTCGAGAAACCTCCCAAGTGAGATACACTCTTTTACTAAAAGTTATCTTGTTTTTATATTTCCAGTAACTATGGTACTAAATTAATTAAAAAAAAAAATATGTTGACAAACAAATCGGATAACACAATACAATGTTCATACAAAGTTTATCGTTAACTTAACCCCACTTCCAATAAGTTTTTCGCGGTGAAAAGTATCCTATTAATGTCTTCACGATCTCATCTATCTCTATACCAAAATTCATTATAATCCATTCATCGGTTTAGGCGTGATATCGTAACAGGCAAATAAACAAACTCACTTACGCATTTATAATATTAGTGAGGATACAGATTATAAACCGAAAAAATGTGTTTGATTGAATACGTTAATATTAGTAAGTAATGATAGTATTTATAAAAAAAATTGTGTATTTGATAGAGAAATCATCGCTTTAACGCTACCACCGATAGGAACAAAGCTGCATAGAAAATATAAGCAAAAAAAAAAATTTATATTGTTTGGTTGTTATGACTTTAATTAGTTCGAGGGTGGTGTTCGCGAACATCGCGGTTTCGAGGCTGAGGGCCCTCAGCACACGCCCTAAACATGTTCGGTGAAGCTGTCAAAGCCCTTAACGCTAACCGAGTACGGCAGGGTGAAAAAAATAAACAAAATGGACGGTGAACGTTGACTCTGTTTCCAGGTACAAGGAACGTTCCGAGATCGAAGCTCTGTACTTCGCAATAAACACGATGCAGAAGAGTCTGGTCGGGGAGGCGTGGGCCCCGCTCGAGGGTCAGCTGCCGCAGGACCTCGAGAGGGCCTGGCAGAAGCTGGAACAGGTATCTAAGCTCATGCACTTAGTAACTTAATTGGACATTAGTCGATTACAGCTAAGTAGACGAAATAAAGGTTTTTGCGATTGTCGCTTTTTTAATAGTTTACAAGTTAATAGTAGATACGCTAAACCTGTGGAGGGACTGGCTCTCAAGTGTATCTGTCTGCCGGAACACACCTATTGGTATTTGGCGGCAGGTTTACAACTTGAGGGTGGTAGTTACCCAGGCGGGCGTTAGAAAAACCCTACCACCATGCTATGGTTTCCTCACGATGTTTTCTTCACCGAAAGCTAAAACTCATTGTAGGTGCTCGGATTCGAACACACGTCCCTTGACGCGAAGTCGTACACGCTACCACTGAGCTATCATCGCTTCAATAGTTTATATTTGCCGTTAGCCTTCCCAATAACCATAAAGTTTTTTTTTTATTATTTATAAAATACTCGTTACCTAGTATTTCCCTCAAAAACATGCAATTTCAGAAACGGCTTGACTAATTTTGATAAAAAAATTGTATACAGCAACAGACTAATTTTGTTATAATAATGTTCCATATCGTTATGCTTATGAGTTTCGTGGGTTCTCGTATACTAACGGGTTCGATTTCCAGGCGGAGCACGCGCGTGAGATCGCCCTGCGCACGGAGCTGCTGCGTCAGCAGAAGCTCGAGCAACTCAACTATAAGTTCAATACTAAGGTGATTATTATCCTTGTATTTTAAGTGAAAATTAGCAAAAAAAAACTGTTATCGATAACTACCCACAAACATGGAAAACTTAAAATATATACAGTTACATTAAATTTTTGTATTTTAGAAATGAATTTATAATCGGAAAATAATACAACCAGATGATTGTATTATCCAAGTTATTAGTTATCTTTTGTGGTAAAGAAAAAATAAAAATAAATATAATAAATAGAAAATGTTAGCGATTACAAGTACGAACGTGGTAATATTATTGTAAAAAATCTTTAAAATTGTTCACGTACGATACAATGTTGTATAGAAATAACGAAATTTATATTTTCGACATTGACTATCGCCAAAACCTCATTTTTTTATATATAGTTAATAGGTTTAGTGCTATGGCCACAATCGCACCGGATGTTATGAGACGATGTGGTTCAATTTGGTGCATGTGCTAAACCTAGTGGAGGGGCTGGCTCTCAACTACCGGAACACACCTATTGGTATATGGTGGCAGATTTTTAACTTGAGGGTGGTAGCTAGCCAGGTTCTACTACCCTGCTATGGTTTCATCGCGATGTTTAGCTTCACCAGAAGCTGTAGCTCATTGCAAGTGGATTTGAACTCCCGTCCCGTAACCTGGAGCCAGTATACATAGGCTTACCATAATTACGAAGAGCCAATCCGGGACGCAGAAGAGAAAGTGGCTCATTTTCATTTTGCTTTTCGCTTAATTTTTCTTTTTTATATTTGAAATGCAATCAAAATTATTATGAATTGAAACATATTAATAAATGTGAATATATATATATTTTTTTTAAGAAAAAGAGATAAAGTACAAGTACAAAGTAGGGATCTCAAACCGGGACTATCCCGGTCAAACCGGGACGTATGGTAAGCCTAATTATACACTACCAACTGAGCTGTCGTCGATCCTAAAAGCTGGCATAGTGTTTCAACCCCTGTGACCCTCTATATGACTTTTAAGTCCTTTAAAGTCATAATTTTATAATGATTTCTTATGTTTACGCGAATATTATTCATTGAAATAAAACTAATTTAAACGGATTTTATCGCGGTTATTTATTAAATTTGATCCCGACGTTTCGAAAGCTTTTCAGCCTTTATTTCAATCATAATTTATATATATATATATATATATATATATATATATATATATATAGCATACACTCTATTTAACGTCGACATATTGGACCACAACTCCCAATAACATCAATAAGTAAACAATCCCATTAAGTAGCGCTATATATAGTTCATACTGTATTGGTAAAATTTATAAGTGGTGCAGGTCGGCTATTAAATCTTATTAATTTGGATCTAAATATATACATTTTAGTTCTGTCAGACTGCATTTGTACAGTACCTATTTGTAGAATTTATAGCTGATTTCATGTCGAGAAATCTTAATAATATGTGCCGGTATAAATGATCGTAATTTTGTCCTGTCAGTCCGTCCTCCGCAAGGGGTACCTCAAGGAAATGATCCAGGTGCTCTCGGACCCTCGCTACGGGTCCAACCTGGCGCAGGTGGACGCCACGGTCAAGAAACACGAAGCCATCTCTGCAGACATCCTCGCAAGGTCAGTCAGTTATACTATCTAACCTATATATATCTAATCTAATATATATTATAAAGCGTAAAAGTATTTACCAGTTGAATTTCAAAAGTTATGTTCGTATTGAGAGATCAAATATCGCTGAAGGCTTTAGGATATTTAACATCACGCTAACACTTGTAGGAGCAAAGCTGTATTGAAAATAGTTACAAAAATGTATTACCTATATACATTTAGGTATATAGTATATACCTATAAAGGTATTTCATATACATATTTACAAATAAATCGACTTACAATGACCCAATAGCCAGCATGTGTCGCACATTGAACTTTACGATATTAATGACAGTTATTATTAAAACCCCTTTTTCCTTCAGCACTCGATTATTAATCACATTTGATCAACTTCTTACACTTCGAAGCTGATACCACTGCTTATTCTTAAACGATCTCTTTCTCGGATTTCTGAACAGGAAGTGACCATATCGTAGGACAGATATATTGAGAGAGTTAACAGATACGAAAAGTTACAACGGGAGTTGAATGCAGTCCGTTTAAATCATTGGATTTTAGTTAATACATATATTATAGAGGACATATTAAATTATTAAAATTGATTAGAAAAATAGAAATGACACAATACTTAGCCTATAGATATAATTCATTTGATTTCAAATTCTATCAATGAAATACTTCATTCTTATTCAGAAACTATGATGCACCTTTGTGTATTGTAAAATATTACAATCAACTGTACTTGTTGTGCGTACTTAAGTATGTCATTAAAACAGCCAAAAAAAAAACTATGTGATACTTGTAACTTTAGATTCTGTAATAGTATATAATCTGTAATGCTTGACTTATTACATTAATTTTCTAATTGTCGATTAGGCATTCGATTATATGCAATTTAAACAGTAGTAGACGTTTGCAGAATCGTAAAACTTCCCTACCTACACTTCTTAACTACCATATACCAAATGTCCAAATGAATTATTTAATCTTAAATTAAAACTTGTAAATCAAAACTGTGTCAGAGCGCAATAAGTGTATACTAAAAGGAACTGATATATTGTGTAAGTGAACATGTCACGTGACCATGTCGATGACGACTCACGTAGATGTTTAAGAGTTTAGTGAAATAGGAATGTATATGCGTGTGCCAGGACGGAGCGGTTCGAGGACCTGTCGGCGATGGCGGCGGAGCTGGTCCGGGAGCAGTACCACGGCGCGGAGGCGGTGTCGCGCACGGAGCAGGCCGTGCTGGCGCGCTGGAGGGAGCTGCTCGAGCTGCTGGAGCGGCACCGCCTGTCCCTCGGGCTGCTGGCCAAGCTCATGGCGCTGCTGCGGGAGGCCGACACCGTCAGGCACACCCTGCTCGACATGAAGGTACAGCCACCAATTATGTTTAACCTTCCTCCTCTCCCCCCTTTCCCCATGTAACATGTTTTTCTGTATGATCATTTCTGTATCCTAATAAAACGCATCTCAGAATCTATAGTTCATTTTATTATATCTACTACACGACACTTATAGCTACAAGTTATAATATACAATGTAGGGTTCAAAAGGCATGCTCATAACTTAGTGAGTTCAATATTCATTAACTGTTCTATATGACGCGAATGTTCGATTTTAAGTAATAACAGCTCAATAACAAAAATGGTGGAAGCACGGAGGCAGTGCCAATGGACGAGAGTTCGAATTCATCTATAATGAGCTTGAGCTTTCGATGAAAGAAAACATCATCTTTAAAACTTTTTCTAATGTCCCATACCTAGCTATTTTCAAGTATATAATCTGTCGCCAAAGGTGTAATGTAACATTCGCTCTTGAGAGCCAGTATCTCCACTAGACTCAGTGTGTTCACCATCTTCGGCAATAATATCAGCTAAACTATAAATTTAGAACCCACAAGAATAAACCGGGTAATCCGGATATAATACTTGTCGTCGCTTGTCGCAGGCCCAGTTCCAGTCGGAGGAGGTGGGACGGCACCTGGTGGACGTGGAGCGGCTGCTGCAGGCGCACGCGCTGCAGGAGCTGCAGCTGGGCGCCGTGGACGAGACCATCCGGCGGCTGGTGCGGCACGGCGCCAGCGCGGAGGGGCCGCCGCAGCCCACGCGCCAGCTCGCGCAGCAGCTCGCACACCTCGAGGACGCCTATGACAGGTACCCACTAGCTTAGCTCATCCCACATTATATCCCCATGGACGTCCCCATCAGTAACATTAACCCCTGAATGGGTAAACAGTTTGCATCTGATGCCAAAAGACGGCACACATTAAATATCTTAACAAATTCGAGCACGTTGTCAAGATCACATTCGACTATGATAAGCTAATTACATTGTGTAGATTTTTTTTTTTGATTTTCTAATATATTTTCATACCCGTTCTCATAGTTTTCGGTCTCTCGAGCTCTAAGTCCGGGGAAACTGTGAAAGCCTTTCAGGCTAACAGTGTAGGTCCCTTCTAAAAGAAAAACTCTTGGTTTTATTTTTGGGAGGACCTCAAAGTAAGCGGTTTACCCCTTAAGGGACTGAATTTCCAATAATATTTTCGATATAAAAGTGATAATGATCGATACGGTTCCAATATGTACGTGACTCACAATACTTATCGAATTAAAAATTGTTATATATTTTATATGACTATATTGATATGATATAATTTAAATGGCAGCCTCGTCGCCGCTGCTAAAGACCGGAAAGCGAGACTAGAGGACGCCAGAAACCTGTACCAGTTCTTAGAGGACCACGATGAAGAAGAGGGTATATTTTATTTCTTTTCTGTTTATAAAATTACCAACTTATTATGACATTCTTTCAAATGTATAAGTGAGTATCATACATATTTATAGTGCGAGCAGCACATACACTAAAAAATAAATATGGAACGAATCAAACCCAGTTATATGAAATTAAAACTAGTTCTATACTAAATTAACTGAATTCAGACTGTTTCGCCATTATGAAAATTCCGTATTGTTCTGCTCTTTCTTTCACTATCACTGTCTCTCACACGGAATATCCCCAATCGTTATGAAGATTTTTTTTATAGTTAAGGTTTAGCGTTACGGACACAATCTCACCTGATGTTAAGTGATGATGTGGCACAATATAGCGGAAACGCTATGCCTGAGGAGGGATTGGCTATCAATTGCAACTGCTGGAACACCTATAGATATTCGATGGCAGATTTTGCGCTCGAGGGTTGTGGCCAGCCAGACCGGCATTAGAAAAGACTTACTTAATCTTCTAGCGCGAGGTCAGAAACTCTATTTTGCGTTCCATAATTTTTTATAGGTTAACATACTTGTTTAATTTTACCGTATGGGTTCGTTCACCGGGCGCTCGAGCTGCCTGCAGGTGGATCGGAACCGGCTACCAGCTGGTGTATGTGTGTATGTGTGTGTGTATGTGTGTGTGTGTGTGTAGGCTGGGTGACGGACAAGCAGCGCATTTGCCGCGCGGAGGTGGCGGCCAAGGACCTGCGCGGGGTGCTGGCGCTGCGGCAGAAGCACACGGCGCTGCTGCACGAGCTGCGCGCGCGGGACCACGTCTCGCAGCGGCACCGCGCCAAGGGACAGAGGTACCTGCCCTTACTACCTTATCTTGACAACTCTAATAAAGTCGACTTGCACTAGGATAGGTGAACAATTAGAAAAACGTTTGTAAATATGTATGAGTGTGTGTTTGTATGTGTGTATGTATGTGTGTATGTATGTATGTATGTTAGTGTGTATGTATGTATGTACATTTCGTTTATTTATATTGACTAAATTTTGCTCATTTAATATGATATTTCTTATAAATTATTTATATTGTGTTAGTATATTCATTGAAATAAAACTAATTTAAACGGATTTTATCGCGGTTATTTATTAAATTTTGATCCCGACGTTTCGAAAGCTTTTCAGCCTTCGTGGTCACGGGGCGGACTGAGGTGTAGGTTGTCCAGGAAAGTTTATGTTACTGTGTCTACCATCAATTTAATTTTTAATATTTATAGTGTTCCGATCTACGCAGAAAGAGCTCACAGTGTCTTGAGGTCTGGCAATTGGTCTTTTGGGTTCCGATTTAATTAAATGTATAATTGGATCCCAGGCTTGTGCTAGCTTCCAACCATCTTCTCTATTGAAATTTGGATGTTTTTTAATTTCAATAGCCTCACGAATCATCCTAGGTAGGGATCGGTGTTCTTTGGCAAGGATTTGTGGCTTGTCAAATCGAAGATAATGTTTGGAGCCTTCTTCTGAATGTTCAGCAACTGCAGACTTCGTAGAGCGTCGGTGTTTAACATCAGCTATATGTTCTTTTACGCGGGTCCCTATATTTCTTTTTGTTTGTCCGATATAGGAGAGGCCACAGTCACATTCTATTTTGTATACGCCCTGTTCTTGTAGAGGTATATGACACTTGACAGGTGGTAAAAATTGACTAATCTTCTTGGGCGGCTTGAAGTAAGTTTTAATTGAAGCACGCTTCAGCACATAGCCAATCTTGTCTGTGACCCCTCTTACAAAAGGTAGCACAACAGGTACACGTTCTACTGTGGCTGGTTTCACTCGGTTTCCGTGACGGCGGCGTGGAATTTGGAGCTTGTTATCGCGCAGTACTTGCTTGACATATCGCAGCTCAGCAGCCAGATGTTCCTCGTCACAGATTCCTTGTGCTCTCTGAAACAAAGATTTACCCGCGGTAGCTAACTGTTTCGGATGGTGGTGAGATTCACCATTCAGGTATTTATCTGTATGGGTCATTTTTCTGTACACAGTATGGCCTAAAGACTGATCAGGATTACGGATAACTAAAACATCTAAGAAAGGAAGAGATTTCTTTTGCTCTAACTCCACAGTGAATTGTATGTTATTGTTAATGGAGTTAAGATGATCTAAAAATGCAGCTACTTATCACGAAGGCTGAAAAGCTTTCGAAACGTCGGGATCAAAATTTAATAAATAACCGCGATAAAATCCGTTTAAATTAGTTTTATTTCAATGAATAATATTCGCGTAAACCTAAGAAATCATTGTGTTAGTATATTTAATATTATACTTATTTCACAATAATTTTTTTTGCACTGCCTGTTATGGTAATTTTTCTTACTGCAATACTGCTGGTTAGCTGGAAGAAAATGCCTTATGACATTAAGCTCTCCAATGTACATATTTAATGTGCAATAAAATATACATTCATTCATTCATAATACATGTGATATGTGTATGCAAGAGATGTGGGTGTAAGTGAGAGTAACTTTACCAGAAATGTAAGAATAGAGTGTGTATGTGTGTATAATGAAATAATAGTTAATATATAACAGGGCGGAACAAGCATTTATTATGCAGACCATATTTGAATGCAGTTTTTAACGTAAATACTTAATTAGGTGCACTCAGCACTTAGTTTTAAATAAGTAAATTTTGTAAGCATCAAATAAGATCGAACTGTACCGCTCGGCTATGTAACCCTCGTTAAAGTCGTTAAAGTTAAAGTGTTTGTGTATTTTAATCAGTGTACTCGTGTTTCACTTGCACTGTGGTTTCATAAAACCATAGATTTTTTTTTTCGTTCTAACGCATACATAAATTAAGCCGTCACGAGTCGCCTGGAAGATGTAAAACACCGAAATTATTTTGGACAGGCACTATATTATTTCAAAGCATAGTTTACGATGGGAAATAAATATAGCATAGTAAAAAATAATATATTACGGATTTTTAAGACAAAGATGATTGTTTACTGAGTTAACATCTATATTCATTAGATACACAAAATAAAAATTATGTATACTTGTGGTAAATGCGGCAAAAGAGATGGTGGATTAACGAAAACACCGTATTAGATATATCGGAACGCGTGTCTATGCAACCAGTTCATCTGACCCGCAGCTGAAGGTGTTACATATTAAGAATACATCGGGGGTCGTGACTGCGATAGTAGGCGCATATAGAGACACGAGTGTAATAATAATGTGGTACGCAGTCTGATCGAGGCGAAGCACCCTAAGAGCGCGGAGATAGAGCGGCGGCTGAGGTCGCTGAGCGCGCAGTGGGAGGCGCTGCGCGAGGCGGCCGACGCGCGCGAGAGGCAGCTCAGCGAGGCCGTGGAGGCGCACCAGTTCTACGGCGACGCGAACGAGGCCGACTCCTGGATGAAGGAGAAGCGGCAGCTCCTCGCCACCGGCGACTGCGGCTCCGACGCTCCCTCCGCCGGGGCCCTGCTCGCGCGACACCGCGCGCTGCACGACGAGATCCGCGCGCACGCCGCCGAGCTGCAGACCCTCGCCGCGCACGCGCACCGCCTGCACGCCGCCGGGATACGCACTCTGCAGGTACACGCGCACGCACGCACACACACACACATACACGCATACACGCGCGCACCGCCTGCACGCCGCCGGGATACGCACTCTGCAGGTACACGCGCACGCACGCACACACACACACATACACGCGCGCACCGCCTGCACGCCGCCGGGATACGCACTCTGCAGGTACACGCGCACGCACGCACACACACACACATACACGCGCGCACCGCCTGCACGCCGCCGGGATACGCACTCTGCAGGTACACGCGCACGCACGCACACACACACACATACACGCGCGCACCGCCTGCACGCCGCCGGGATACGCACTCTGCAGGTACACGCGCACGCACGCACACACACACACATACACGCGCGCACCGCCTGCACGCCGCCGGGATACGCACTCTGCAGGTACACGCGCACGCACGCACACACACACACATACACGCGCGCACCGCCTGCACGCCGCCGGGATACGCACTCTGCAGGTACACGCGCACGCACGCACACACACACACACGCATGCACACACTCACACATACACGCGCGCACCGCCTGCACGCCGCCGGGATACGCACTCTGCAGGTACACACACACGCCCATACGCACGCTCGCTCACACACATACATACACGCACGCACACACACACGCCGCCGGGATACGCACTCTGCAGGTACACGCGTGCACACGCACACACACGCCTGCACACAAACACACACTCATACACACACGCACGCACGCACACACACACACACACACACGCATGCACACACTCACACATACACGCGCGCACCGCCTGCACGCCGCCGGGATACGCACTCTGCAGGTACACACACACGCCCATACGCACGCTCGCTCACACACATACATACACGCACGCACACACACACGCCGCCGGGATACGCACTCTGCAGGTACACGCGTGCACACGCACACACACGCCTGCACACAAACACACACTCATACACACACGCACGCACGCACACACACACACACACACACACGCACACAATTACAATATAATACTTTTTTTCAGTTGCCAACGGAAGTGGAGTCCTCTCCGGCTATCGAGGAGGAGGAATGGGTGAACGAGTCGCGGTTGGTGCCCACTGAGGTCTGGGAGGAGGAGCCAGTCGAGAGGCTCGAACATAGAACCGTCACTGAGGAAAGACAAGTCCCACAGGTATTTGCTGTGACACCTCATTTATACTTTTTTGTACCAATTCCATATTCAATGGTGGAATTTCTTGTGAATCTTCAAAAAGGTGGTTTTTATATCAAATTTTTCTGTGGTCTTATGATGCCAACTAGCAAATTATGCCTTAACTTTATACAAGTTATACAAAGTTTATATAAGTTATACAAAATGCTAACAGTATCACGACTTTGAATCCTTGTAATAAGCTTGGACTTTCGGTGAAGGAAAATATAAAGATGAAAGCATAGCATGATGTAAGGCTATTTCTGAACCCCGTCTGGTTAACTACTACCCTCAAGTTGAAAGTCTGCCGCGAAATACCTATAGATGCGTTCCGACAGTTGTCTTTGAGAGCCAGCCCTACCACTAGGCAAGCATGTCCACAATCTTGGAACTCATCGTTACTTAATATCAGTTTAAGTTTAATTAATAGGACCATGGCCCCGAAGATTGTAAATTTAAAATAGACACCACAAAATTCCAGGTTAAGATTTATCTTCAGGGCTAAGATATCATTAACCCATTCCTCCCCACTGTCATATTTTTAGGAGACTATTTTCAAAATGTCTTTTTACGTATTAGGACTTTTAATTTTACTTTTTTAAACATTTTTTACAGCGAAAAAAATCTATTTTATTAGAAACATAGTGTAAAAATACGAATTTCATCAGAAATAATAAAAATAAAAGCCCTAGTACGTAAAAAGAATGAAAATAGTGTCCTAAAAATATGACAGTGGGGAGGAATGGGTTAAGGATCAGAAGCGGCTTAATTAAAAACAAACAAAGCACTACTACAACGTCCGTCGTGTCCGAGAGCCAAACACAGAATGCGGTCTTTTTTTTCGAAAGGACATACGCTGCTAGCCGGAGCGGCTTTTACAGCTTGGCAGGACTTTTTTGGGTCGAATGCTGAGGGCACTCAGTCCCGAGGCAGCGGGCACAAGGGTGCCGTAGCGGCTGGCCCTTGGCATGGACTGCTGCTGGAAGAGAAAAAATTATATAAAATAAGTAAGGACATGGAGACCGCGGTCCAGCGAGCGATCGTATTTATAGTTTCCGGTCTAGGGGAGGTTGGATTCGGTAATAATATATTTTGTGGTTCCAGAGATTTTTTCACTTCAGTCTTGTGTTGTGTAAGATTATTGTAAATCGATTATACATTAAAATGGTTGATTTCGTCGCCTAGGTGAAGGCCCTGTACGCTTTCACCGGGCAAGGGATATCGATGCAGAAGGGCGAGGTGATGTTCCTCATCAACAAGACGAACCCGGACTGGTGGTCGGTGAGGAAGGCGGACCGGACCGACGGGTTCGTGCCCGCCAACTACGTCAGGGAGATCGAGCCCAGGGTCGTGCCGGTTAGTCGATTATTTTATATCACATCGATAAAGTCGTCGTGCTATTATACTTCAAGAATAAAAAAAAAAAACAAGAAAAAATTGTATATATGAATTGTAAATATATTTGACATTAGTCAGTTTAATGGCAAATATCTTGTAATTACTTTTCTGAAAATTTCTAGCACTTTTTGCGACAGTACACTTTAATAAGTGATACATATTTGAAATGCATTGTGTGTTTAGTGAAGAACGTAATATTAATAACATGAGTGTGCGTATTGGTATGTTTGTATGAATTAGTGAAAGTGTGTATGAGTGGATGAGTTTGTATGGAAGTAAATAATTGTAGGTTATTTAAACTAAAATTATTTACTTTCAAGATATTTTAAACTGTTAAAATTAAATAAAATTCAATCATACTAAATTAAACTAAAATAGAACTAATCGAATAAAAGAATAAAACAGAAATGAAAACTATAGAAATGTATGTGTGTGTGTGTGTGTGTGTGTGTGTGTGTGTGTGTGTGTGTGTGTGTGTGTGTGTGTGTGTGTGTGTGTGTGTGTGTGTGTGTGTGTGTGTGTGTGTGTGTGTGTGTGTGTGTGTGAGAGAGAGAGTAAAAGTGAGTTACTGAGTGTATTTGTTTACATAAGTCAAAACGATAAAAAAAAGAGATTTAAAATTTTAGATGCAATCGTAATGTACTATGAAGATCTATTTTAAATAACAATTCTCGATCAGGTCCAAGTCCGTAGACCGGAGAAGGTGCGCACGGTCCAGCGGGTGAAGAAGACTGTACTCGTGAAGCAAGTGGTCCCGGTGAAGCGGAACAAGCCCACGTCAGCTCGCAGGGCCTCCAGGGCTCAGCTCCCGCAGCAGAAGGTCGTCAGCGTCGAAACCAGGATGGAGGAGATCCAGAAGGATTATGGTGAGATCACATCTCCACCTTCACTTGACATATTGTGTGTTTTATTCAAATAATTCCCAGGGTTGGACTAAGTTGAACCCACTTCATTACGGCCGTGCTATTGTGTATTAGTTGAGCAGGGTTTTTGGGATGTGCTTCCACAGAATCATTACTACCGTACACATGGTAGATAGCCAGTCAAAGTGACTCTTGTTTGATTAGGTATCAAAGTCACGCAGTGTATATCGAGCTGCCGAAATATCTGTAGGTCGACATGGTATCATTGTTTTCTGATGGCAGTGCCCTGGCCATCAGCTTATGTTACCTGATGATGGGGTTCGACATGTCGATGATTTATCATTATATTTGCTTTTATCGAGCGGCTAAATCTATTGCGGGGTTTAAAGTTGCGCCTATAGGAATAGCAACTACTCTGCCACTGACCAGATCGACATGAGAGTGACGTTTGGGGTGTTTTGTAGATTCCTCGGTGATCAGAGTTGTTTCAAGATTATGCTGTGCTTGTAAGTTCTCTTAATAGTTTATAGGTTTAACGTTATGGTTACAATCTCACCTGATGTTAAGTTACCGTGTGGCTCTCAAGTGAGACTGTCGGAACACACCTATTAGTCATTGAAATAAAACTAATTTAAACGGATTTTATCGCGGTTATTTATTAAATTTTGATCCCGACGTTTCGAAAGCTTTTCAGCCTTCGCAGTCACGGGGTAGACTGAGGTGTAGGTTGTCCAGAAAAGTTTATGTTACTGTGTCTACCTTCAATTTAATTTTTATTATTGATGGTGTTCCGATCTACGCAGAAAGAGCTCACAGTGTCTTGAGGTCTGGCAATTGGTCTTTTGGGTTCCGATTTAATTAAATGTATAATTGGATCCCAGGCTTGTGCTAGCTTCCAACCATCTTCTCTATTGAAATTTGGATGTTTTTTAATTTCAATAGCCTCACGAATCATCCTATGTAGGAATCGGTGTTCTTTTGCAAGGATTTGTGGCTTGTCGAATCGAAGATAATGTTTGGAGCCTTCTTCTGAATGTTCAGCAACTGCAGACTTCGTAGAGCGTCGGTGTTTAACATCAGCTATATGTTCTTTTACCTATACATTACACCTATTAGTGTTTGACAGCACATTTTCCAGTTAAGAATGGTAGCTAGCCAGGCGGGCGTTAGAAAAAGTGTTACCACCAAGCTCAGGTTTATCGCAGAGATTTGAACTCACGCCCATCGTCGCGGCGTCAGCACACGCTACCAACTAAGCCATCATGGCTTCAGAAACTTTTTCCTATAAAAGTAACGAAGCAGGGCATATAATAATGTCGATGGTTGCAGACGAGCTGCTGACCCTGTCCTCTGCGCGTCGCGCTCAGCTCGAAGACGCCATCAAGCTGTACAGCTTCTTCGCGGAGTGCGACGACTTCGACAAGTGGATGAAGGAGAAAGAGAAGATGCTGAAGGCAGATGACGGAGAGGACAGTGTCGACACGGCCAAGAGGAAGTACGAGGTATGAATTATGTTGCTCTAACTCATTCGCGTATTGGGTACAAAATTCGAAGTAAGTGAAATCGAATCTTAGAATTTATATCGTGAAGCCAGTATCTGTGTAGATAAGAATAATTTACAACAGCCTATTGTATGCGACTGAATTATTATCATACACCAAGTGTATGTATAGTAGAGTAGTGGCATGTATAGAGATGACATTTTCTCTATTTATATTCCGCAGTTAGGCAGGGAAGTAAATCTCTGTATTCAACCGAGTCATAATCCTCATATATATAGTAATAAACTCATTACAGGATTAGTCTTTGTAATTAAAGTCAGCCATTTTGAATTCGGTTATCGAAAATATTTCAGCTCGATATTAAAGCAACAGTGTTCGATAGATTCCAGAACCCGTAGTCTATATTTGATTTAACGTTCACAACAACCGTGTTTTCTTCCGTTTCATTTGCTTGCGAGTGTTAGTATCATACACTCAAGTGGAATGGAATTGTGGGCTTAGCGTGAGTGAAAGTATGACGTCATTTGTGACGTTTCAGCCGCGACCACAACGACTGTAGTCACCATGTGGAACGGCTGTAGGCATATTCTGATCGTCATTACCATCTACTATACATAATAAAATGTGTTTTTTTTTATAGAAATTCGTGACGGATCTGTCAGCGGCATCGAAACGCTTGGAGCACATCGACGAGGCTGCCGAGGAGCTGGTGGCCGCGAAGCACGGGCAGGCTGCCAAGGCCACGGCCAGGAGGCAGCAGCTCCGGCAGCAGTGGGACAGGCTTCTCCGTCTCAAACAACAGAAGGAGAAGAGTCTTGAAGGTGCCTCTAGGTGAGTTTATGTACCAGTTCAATATCATTTGTCTTGAGGGTGGTAGACCCGAAGCAAAGTTCGATGACCGCAGGATCTCATAATCTAATATTACTGACACCCTTGGGATTCGAAAAGGATTTGAATGTATCCTTAGATCATTTTGTGACCGATTCGATATCGGAAATTTTGAAGGTGGTAGACCTAAAGCAAGATTCGATGACGGCATAATATGATAGTGAAGTCTGTTAAACACTTGCAGTTTAGAAGATCTTCAAGGGTGACTTTTGATAAGCTGGTAATTGCTTTGATATCTTAAGCCTTGAATGTAGTAGACTTGGAGTAAGGTATGATTACATTAGGGTTATGGTGTCACTGACACACTTAGGGTTTAAAAGAGACTCGAAGGTTGCCTCTGGGATTTTTTTCAGTTTTGGCCAGTTTTGAGAGTAGTAAAGTTCGATAAGTGTAGGATTTTATAACTGAGGGGCGTTAGCAAAAATTTGGTGTAATTAGGAAATGCAAGTTTTGGACTGAATGGATTTGCTTTTACACTCCTCAATTGTAGTGTCAATGATGCGCACAAGAGACTCGAGGTTCCGAGCGCGATATTGATGTGTTGCATTTTGAAGGTGGTAGACTTGAAGTAAAGTTCGAGTGTGTGAGAACTGTGGTATCACTGATAGATTAAGGGCTCAGAAGAGTCTCAAAGCAGGTTCTATAGAATATTGTAACTGCTTTGATATCAGAAGTTTTGAAGGTGGTAGACAGATGAGTAGCGTCTTGGATGTATAGAAAAGACTCGAAGGCAGTTTGAAGTCCGAGTGGTCGGTGTGTGTGTGTGTGCGTGTGCAGCGTGGAACTGTTCGGGCGCACGTGCGACGAGGCGCTGGACTGGATGGCGGAGAAGGAGCAGCAGCTGGCGGGCGGGTCGGACCCGGCCGCGGACCTGCGCACGGTGCGCGCGCTGCAGCGCCGACACGCGCAGCTCGAGCGCGAGCTGGAGCCGCTGCGGGAGAAGGTCAACACGGTCAGCCTGCTGGCGGACTCGTGAGTACTCTCTTCTCTTACTCTATCTACACTCCCCTCTCTACTCCACTCTGTACTCCCTCTATACTCCACTCTGTACACCCTCTATACTCCCCTCTGTACTCCCTCTATACGCCACTCTGTACTCCCTCTATACTCCACTCTGTACACCCTCTATACTCCACTCTGTACTCCCTCTATACTCCACTCTGTACTCCCTCTATACTCTCTTCTATACCTCTATAGACAACATTCATTACTTATTTTGCGTGCATTGTCTTATCTCCCTTAAAGGTGGTCAACAAAAATAATAATGCAATATATTTTAATGGGCAACAGTCTTTTATCATCGTCAATATTATCGATTACATCACCGCCTATATAAGTATGCCCCGCCTTCCCAAAGACGTCCGTGCTTTTGTATTTTTTTGCTGTAAGAATACTATTATTCATTTTTTTTTTATCTATGTATAAAAATGTAAACTCGTCTTTATATATATACATGTGTACGCATTTAGTTAAAAGTAATAAAATATCTCAAGACACTAATACTAACCTTAACGATAAATTATACCATTTCAACAATAAATGTTATATAGAAGACGAGGGGTTACATGTGATGCACTTTACCGACAAATACATTGGTAATAAGACCAGTCACGGTGACTCATTTTATAATTATGTGTATAGATATCAACGAATCATATTAAATAATAAATACAATATAGTTTGACCACAACTTCACTTGTGAAATACGATAATGGATAATAATTCATAAAATCAGAAGTGGGACACATTTTTATTATATAGAGAAAAGTTGGGTGTTAGAACTTAAACTAGAACGTGGTAGTCAACCAGACTATGCCATCATTATATAAGTTCATCACGATGTCTGTGTTCACGAGGCGCTTAGTGTTATTGGATTAGAACCGGCTACCTTTAGAGAGAAAGTGAAGCGAGTCGCAGGAAACGAAAATCGCTATCTTTCGACAGATACCAATTTATTATAACATATTGACTACTTATTTTATTTCACTTGAGCAATTTAACGGTAAATGTTATTGTCGATATAACAGTAATTACTGTCATTCAAAACAGTCACCGTTGAAAAATGTACACTTAAAATTGTATGGTTCAAATGACGAATGTACATAAAGATTGACTTTTACACGCAGCCTTATGATATGGTATGAAAAACATAACGTAATGTAAGAATACTTTATATTTTTTAAACTACCCCCTTTTTTTTCGTTTACCTGAATCCCGTTTATTTGTAATTTCGTAGTTGTTATAAATGGAAATGAAGTTTGCTTGTGTTTTGCTTCTGAAAGAAAATATTAAAATTATAAGTGACTCATCGTAAACAAACCCCGTAGCGTAGGCTAGTTATAGAGTGTATAAGTCCAGGATACAGAACAACTGTAACATTTTTTTTATATACTTAAGGTTTAGCGTTATGACCATAATCTCACCTGATCTTAAGTGACGAGACGCTAAACCTGTGGAGGAACTGGTTCTCATTGATTATTATTATATTGATATTAAAAAGCGGAAAAGTGTGTTCGTTTGAATGCGTTAATCTTAAAAACTTCTAGTATGGGTTTTTTTTATTATGTTGCATAATAAAGTGATTGCTCTGCACCTGATGTTAAGCACAGTACGATCCAATTCAGCGGCGACTGAACACTGAACCAAAATTCAGTACCAGTCTCCGCTGACATGCTGGCCTGCTGAGGTACCACTTCACGCCTGTTTTGAAGGACCCAATATCATGAGAAGGAGGGAACACGCTGACAGGAAGACGGTTACACAACTTCACGGGGCGACAGAAATAGGATTCAAGAAACTAATTAATATTATCGAGGAAGGCCTTAGGCTATTTAACATCACGCTACCACCGATAGATGTAAAGCTGTATTAATAATGTTACATTTTAACGGGCAAAAGTCGTTACATACTTTGTAATTCTACGCGAACGTAGTCACGGGCACAGCTAGTGTATATATAAAAAAGACTGTTTGTACGTAAGTTATACCTTTTTAGTTTGTACGATAGAAATGCTATATATTTTTAATTATTAACGTTGTCCCTGTAGATATTGTATTGCCATTTTCATTACTTAATAATTAGATTATAACGCCATCTATCACTTTCTCGGGTAGCATAATATTTTTTCCATTAAAATTATGGTGATTGGTTAAACAATGTTTACCGTTGTACCAACTAACCCGAAGGTACCTATTCCGATTATGTGAAAAGAAGTATCCTTAAATGTCGATCCATGATATTAGTTATATATCTACATAAACATAAATTAGGAGGCAAATAAGTAGACATAATAGTGCTTTTTTTTATTACAAATTACACTAAGGTTGAAAATCTGCCGGCAAACTCCATTACGTTTTGTCCGGCAGTTGCACTTGAGAGCCAGTCCCTCCAATAAATTCCGGCAACGCACCTGCGATTCCTTTAGTGTTGTGGGTGTTCATGGATGGTGGCGATCACTTACTGTCACATGACACGCTTGCTCGTTTGCCCACTATTTCATCAAAAAAAAACCTATTTCCTATGTATAATCAGCACACTTATAATATTTATTTACACTTAAGTCATGGAATATGAAATAACTTGTAAAGAGAAGTAGAACTTAGAATTAATCGCTCGTGCAGCAAGTTTTAAATACAGGAAATATGATGGCACAATAACTATACAATGTATACCTCTCTCTTTCTTCTTCCCACTGCACTATATCTTGCTTTTCTCTCATGTAACGACATGTTCGGAAACGTTACCCGTTCTTTTCATTTCATTCGTCAACTCTCGATCAATTTTCAAAACTTTTTTTATAAGGACTGCGACAAAAGTGAAAATTTAAAACTATAAACAAACACTTGTTATTTTTGGATATCCAAATTAATAAATGTTGTAAATCAAAACTGTGTTAGAGCGCAATAAGTTTATACAAATAGGAACGGATATAGTGTGTACGTGAACACGTCACGTGACCATGTCGATGACGACTTACATGAACTTACTCTCTACACAAACCGCGCTATAGACGTTTACAATCCAATAATAATAGAGAAGTGAAGAGATGATATCGAGCCTTATCAGGAAAAACGTCGTAAGCGCGAAAAATCTTTTATTTTTATTATAATCTCCTATTATCTTTGTAAATTACAATCAGTATGTTAATAGCAACTATTTTAATAGATCATTGGTTAATTATGAACAAAATGTCATGATTTTTTATTAAGATATCGTAAATACATTTTAATTATGAATGCAAAAGCTCCCTCCTGCGAAATAATAACAAATTGTCGCATGCGATATTTTTCTTAAAGAGGCTCGATATGTCCCAGGGTGAAGTCCCAGTACCCGACGGAGCGAGACAACGTGGAGTCCCGGCAGCAGCAGATCCACCAGATGTGGGAGCGCTGCCAGGCGCAGGCCGCCGAGAGGAGGAACCGCCTCGAGAGCGCGGTCGGCCACCAGGTCTTCGGGAACAGCAGCGCACAGCTCCACACCTGGCTCCAGGTATGCTCCTTCACTGAGTTTGCGCTTCAAAGTTTCAATATATTTATTTAGGGTGTATTAATTTTTTTTGCGGCCAAGTACCAATATGTGTGTTCTGGGACTTGCACTTGAGAGCCAGTACCTCCACAGACTTAGCGTGTCTACCAACTTGGGCCGTATCGTCACTTAAGATCAAGTGAGATTATGGCCATGACGCTAAAACCTTGACTATATAAAAATATTTTGCATGGTGGTAGGGTTTTTTCTAATGCCCGCCTGACTAGCTACCACCCTCAAGTTGTTAACCTGCCGCCAAATACCAATAGGTGTGTTCTACAAGAATACAAGAATGCGACTTAATAAAAACATGGTAATACAATAAAATAGTTTTTATTTTATTTTAATTATTAGGAATCCCATCTACATGTAGCTGACAAAACTCTATCTATATACAAATGTGATCAATTACGAGAACCCTGACTAGTCTCTACTTCCTCACTAACATTATAAATGCGGAGATAAGTTTGTTTGCTTGTAACGCTTTCACGCCTAAACAGCTGAATAGATGATGATGAATTTTGGTATAGGGGTAGATGAGACTTTGGAGACGGTAATAGGCTACTTTTTCTCCCAAAAAACTCATTGGAAGTGGAGTAAAGAGAGGAATAAACTTAATATTGAATTGTATTGCGTCATCCGATTTAACAAAATCGATATTAACGTGAACGAAGCCGCGGGTGAAGGCTAGTTAATGAAATAAGCACAATTTGGTGTTCGATTACGGTAACGTGGGATATGTTTAAATTTTGCCCCTAATATTTGCGTACACTTTTGTGATGATCAGAAAGTAAGAGACCAGCTGACGCAAGAGGCGACCGCGAAGGACGTCGCGACCGCCGAGGCGCTGGACAAGCAGCACCAGGACCTCTTGGACGACATCAAAGCCCATGACGATGAGTAAGTAGCTATTCTCCTCATATTCACTTGGGATCCAGATCTTCCACCAGGTGCGTCCACCACTTTGAGCCCCATCTGGTGAGACTGTCCTCAAAATACAATAATTTCTAACAGATAGAAAAAAAGCTGTCAGGGTTCTAAACAAGAATGACCCGGGGTTTAATCTCGCCATACATGAAGCTAAACGCTTGGTCTTACTAAGCCAATGTTTGCTCTGTTGTTAATAAATTAAAGAAACAAAGTTATGATATATATATGTGAATTTGTCCAGGTTCAAAGAGGTGATCGGTCTGGGCAAGCAGCTGCTGGCCACCAACCCAGCGCTCACCGACGTCGCCGACAGGATCAAGAACTTGGAGAACGACCAGAAAGCAATATCTAAAGGTCTGTCTTTAAACATAAATTCTTAAAAAAAAATTGTAAACAAATTGATTTATGAAAAAGAAAATGATTTATGAGATGATATTTGAAACATTTGATGTTCAAAAGCATAATCGAATTTTTAAAATTCACATACATTTTAAACACAACAATCCTTATTAATATTAAAAATGTGAAAGTGAGTTTGTTTGTTTGCCTGTTACGCTTTCACGCGTAAACCATTGAATCGATTATGATGAATTTTGGTATAGAGATAGATGCAAACCTGGTGACCCGCGGCAGTGATAATGATGAAATAAAATTTTAGTTCCGCGCGAACTGAGTCGCGGACGCAGCTAGTAATATACAGTAGAACCTCCATAAGTTGAACGTCAATGGAGACGCCAAAAAATTCAAGATATAGAATTCTCGACTTATAGAGAATGGAGATTTTGGTGTTTGAAGGGAAGGGAACAAAACATTTTTTCGAAATTACTAGATTTTCAACTTATTAAGGTTCGACTTAACGAGGTTCTACTGTATATTTCACATCATAGTAAAGATGTCATATATTAAATATACTTTCGTGGGATTTAGTGTTGAGATATTAATTTTTTTATTTACACAGTTTGATAGATACACTTATACTATGTAAATTATAGTGTGCTAAATAGGAATAGACATTAGTGTTGTTAACACGTATCATCATTCGACGCTCCCTTTCGCCGCAACATTTCTCATATCACAAAATCAATAAAACGAAAACTCCTATCGATTTGCTGTTATGAATGTCATTTCATAAAATTTTTTCTTGCTTTACGCTACAATTGTACAAATAAATTCTGATATGGATAGTTTGGGAGTGTGTTGGGGGGGGGGACCTATATCGCAGTGTGTCGGTTTTTGTTTAGTAATGAGATCGCATGTTGTGTCCCTCTCGTCACAGAGTGGAAAGACAAGGACGCGTACATCAAGCAGCTCGTGCAGCTGCAGTGCTTCAACCGGGAGGCGGACCAGATCGACGCCTCCACCGGAGCGCACGAGGCCTATCTGGAATATACTGAGTTCGGGGTGAGTCTCTAACCCTCCTGATACCTATTTCTCTTATTCATTACCAATTTGTTTATATACAATAAAGGCAATGCTGTGTTGGATATTTAGAATGTCTTTATGAAGATATAAAACTACCCTCCGCTAAGAGACAGTCACGAGTTTCTCATATTATCAGTTACCCTTTTGCACTTTCAATTATATATCGCAGGAAACAAAAGAAACGATGATGGTTCAGTCGGTAGTGTGTACGAATGCCATGTCAATGGAGACGTGAGTTCGAATCCACCTGCAATGTACCTGAGCTTTCGATGAGAGAAAACGTAGTGATGAAACCGTGGCATGGTGGTAGGGCTTCTTCTAATGCTTGTTTGGTTACCTACCAACTTCGAGTTGAACATCTACCGTCAATTACATACAGGTGTGTTCCGGCAGTTGTATTTGAGAGCTATTCCCTTCACTGGGCTTGGCATGTTTATCATCTTAGGCCACATCACCACTTAACACCATGTGAGATTGTAGCCATAACGCTAAATGTATCAAGTATAAAAAAACAGAGCGTGTTCTAATTTGCACCTGTTTTAGTAACCGGTTTATCATTATCATCATGGACAGTTCTTTTCGACGCACTGCAGAGCATAACCGTCCCCCCTTTTACGCCATTATTTCCTGTTCTGTGCCAATCTTACCCAGGTTTCTCCCTCAAAATTAGTAATATCGTCGACCTATCCTGCCAATGGTCTACCTACGCTTCGCTTGTCGTCCCTAACGGAACCAATTGCTAATTAATAATTTGTTAGGAAAGTCCAGTCCCACTTCTGAGATACATCTTAATTAATTGTTGCTTCCTTTTATTGAAAATTTTACATATTTGTACGCAATTATTGAACTACAATATACAATAGTATAACAGCTTGCAGATTTTAAAGTTTCATATAATATTTTAACAAAATGGCGTTTTTCTTGTTAAAGTAGTTCTATTCATTCAAAAGTAGATTTTTAATATTTATCAACATGGATAAATTCTATTTCGTATTTCGTTACTCTCATTGTAATTGTAATGGTGGAATATGACTGCTGTTAAAATTCCTCTATACTATAGTGTATGGTGCATAATACACCTAGTTTTTGTAGTCTAAGTAATGAAAGAGGACCACCTACTTTCAATTGGTGCAATACCGATCGGTGATGAACAGTTGTGCGATGCCGATGTTGTACTGGATTTATCGCTTTTACACTTTGTTTTTGAGACTCGATCACCCCTCATCTAGTACCACAGACTTAGCGGACGCGTTCACGTAATTCGTAGGAGGTGATGTGGCGTTTAGCGTTTTTTCGACATAGGTAAGCTCTTGTGAAGAGAGTGTGTGTGTGTGTGTGTAATAGTGTGTGGAGGGTTCCATAGTATGTCTCGCACTGTGTTCCCCAGTCGTCGGTGGACGAGGCGGAAGCGCTGGTGAAGCGTCACGAGGAGCTGGAGGCGCGGCTGGCGGCGCAGGACGAGCGCGTGTCCGCGTTCACGCGCAGGGCCACGGCGCTGCAGAACCTGCCGCACTACGCCGCTGACCAGTCAGTCTCATTTTATAACCAACGGACAACTATGAACTCATCTAAAATTATAATTAAATAGTTTTTGAAGTGAAACTTCTTTAGGCGCATGAGGGTAAAATTTTTACAGATGAAACGTCACGCCGGTATGCAACGGAAGTGTCGGAAAAGAGAGAGAGAGTGATCGAGACCGATTGAGAGAGAGTAAGACAGGGCGAACGTAGCATGAGCAACTAGCCGTGGAGTGAGAGTAGGGAGCAAGCGAGTGAGAAAGATTGAGAGAAAAAGTGAGACAGAGCGAACAAGATTTATAAATTAGTTCGCCAAAGAAGTTTCACTTCTGACATGTGTACTTTGTACGCACGCATGTTTTTTTTTTTTTTTTCAAATTGTCGTACGCTGTTAGCCTTAGGAGCTTTGACAGCCTCACCGAATTATTTGGGGCGAGTGCTGCGGGCACCCAGCTCCGAGGCAGCATGCGCAAGGGTGCCAGGATGGTCGATAATAAAATAGACGCGAATATTGTGGAATATATGAGGGAAGGAAAGGACTATGAGTACTTGAATTTTTTATTTTTTTTATACTTAAGGTTTAGCGTTATGGCCGTAATCTCACCTGATCTTAAGTGACGATACGGCCCAAGTTGGTAAACACGCTAAACCTGTGGAGAAACTGGCTCTCAAGTGCTGCTGCCGGAACACACCTATTGGTATTTGGCGGCAGGTTTACAACTTGAGGGTGGTAGCTACCCAGGCGGGCATTAGAAAAACCCCTACCACCATGCTATGGTTTCCTCACGATGTTTTCCTTCACCGAAAGCTCAAGCTCATTGTTGGTGCTTGGATTCGAACTCACGTCCCTTGACGCGAAGTCGTGCACACTACCACTGAGCTATCATCGCTATTCAATTTGGTATTTAAGTGGGTCGTTCTTTGCATATCGGCTTGAGCACACACCGTATACTTATAACACACGTAATAATGTTCTCGGCAATGATCTGCCAGTTAATCAACAGTCATTAATGCACCACCAAAGAAGGGCGGGAGGAGGTGAAGAGTGCATAGACACGGTAATGGACCATTGTGCATAATATTTAACCTAAACAATTAATATATTTTCTAAATCGTTTTATGAAGTATAAACTATTTATATAAAAAGGGTGTACGTTATTTTTTTTATCTCTATATTCGCTTGCGTAAAGCCTAAACAAACAATGTATAATGAAATGTTTGAAATTTCGACGACATATCTCAAAACTGAATCTCTTGAACAAATCTCTTCTTCAGAACACTTCACTTATGCTCTTCAGCTGTACACTACATCACATAAAATGTCGCCTAAATTACACAATACAGAGCTAAAATAACTAAGCATATCACTAAAAATAAAAATCAAGATCCCACCGAATGGAGTCTTATAAATTTGTCGTATTAAAGTTTTGTTTTGTTTGTTACCTGTATTAGTATCGAGAGCCGGAAAGCGGCGGTGGTGGGCCGCCGGGACGCGGTGCGGCGAGCAGCGGCCGAGCGGCGCCGCGGGCTGCTCGCTAGCTTGGCGTACCAACAAGTAATTACAACACTACATTCTAGTACCACCAGGAATACTATTCTAGGGATAATTATCTATACAAATAAATACAATTTTACTGGTTCATTGTAATGTCAAAATGACAGCTTTTTACTAAATGCATATGAAAGTTTTTAAGATAATAAAAAAAAAAAACAAAATAAAATTTTGGGATAATAAAATTGGGACTTTCGCTAGCAGAAAGTTGATGTTATAAGGAGTGACTTATATCTTAGGCAAAATTAAGGTTTCGCGAAAAAAAAAATTTTACGCGCATGAAGTCGCAGGCATAGCTGTTACATATAAATATAAATAGATAAACATCTTGTGTAGACTAATATTGTAATACACAATTAATACATTTTTATGCTCTGGACAGTTCGTGGCTGCCACCGAGGAGCTGCAGACCTGGATCGGAGACAAGACGAAGACGGCCAAAGACCAGAGCTACAGGTCCGTTGAAAGCAACTTACCAGCACTATTCGCTGATTGAATCTGCGAAATCAAATGCCCACATTACTTGTGATATCTCCTCTTTCTTCTCTGTCCGACTGGAGCACGAATTAAGAATAGTAACAACAAAGCGAATACACTGTATCTACTTGATGGTGATCATAGTGCAATCCAGAAACAACGGTGACTAACGACCGATAAGCGAAATGGCCAAAACCTCAAGTATATGTAAAGAGGAAAAAAAAACTGACTTGCAAAGTACAGTAGAATCTCGTTAAGTCGAACCTCGATAAGTTGAAAACATTCAAATCTCGAAAAAATGCTTTGGTCTCTTCCCTTCAAACACCAAAACCTTCATTCTCTTGAATACTCTACAAACTCGAATTTTTTGGCGTCTCCATTGATGTTCGACTTATAGAGATTCTAGTGTATATTTATAAAAACTAAATATCGGTATATTGTCCACTGATTTTCGTAAATAAATAATTATTCCTAACAGAGACCTCGCTAATTTGGAGCGCAAACTGCAGAAGCACGAAGCCTTCGAGAGGGAACTGCAATCCAACGAGAAGCAACTGCGTAACGTTGAAAGTGTAAGTCGCGTATACTCTAACTGCTCCCTATTACTTCTCACGGTAATCTTTCGTCTTATAACTTTTGTTAGTATTTGTTATTATAACATAGAATTTTCTCAAAACATTACTAAATGATGATACTTTATAAGATTACTATAAATCATAAAGTTATTAAGTGCAAATGTTTATAATTCAACAACATGTATAGATATGTTAATGAATTATTATAAGAAATAAACACTCATATACATCTGTTAGTGATTTATTATCAGAAATATAGACTTATCCACGTTTGTGAGTGTTTTAATACTAGAAATACAGTTTTCACAAAGTCAGTTAGTCATTTAATATGAGAAATAAAGTCTTATTTACATCTGTTTGTCATTTAATGGCATTATGTATGAGGAAAATATAGGGGAGTAATATGTTTGTCGGTGGGCGCGGGCACAGATCGGTCAGTCGCTGCAGAAGTCAGACGGAGCGCGCGCGGGCGACGTGTCGCGGCGCCTGCAGCGGCTGCACTCCGCCTGGGACCGTCTGCTCGCCGCCTCGCGGGACAAGGGCAGCAAGCTGCGCCAGGCCGCCGCCCAGCGACAGCACCGACGGTGACCGTTCGCCCCGCTCTACCCTCTCGCTCCCCCTCGTCTGCCTCGCTCCCCCTCTTCTGTCTCACTCCCCCACGCCTATCTCACTCCCCCACGCCTATCTCACTCCCCCACGCCTATCTCACTCCCCCAAGCATATCTCACTCCCCCACGCCTGTCTCACTCCCCCACACCTGTCTCACTCCCCCACGCCTGTCTCATTCCCCCATGCCAGTCTCACTCCCCCTCTTCTGTCTCATTCCCCACACCTGTCTCACTCCCCCACACCTGTCTCATTCCCTCTCTCCTGTCTCACTCACCCCTCCTATTCAGCCCCTTTCCCGCTCTGACTTCCCCTCTCTTGTCTCACTCCTCTACTCAATTCTCTCTACCGTCAATATTGTTACAAACTCCCCGTCCCACTATCTCTCTCTTACTACAATCTATACTACACTTTCTCCTCTCTTACTTTTTTACTCCCTTATCTCCATGATTTAATACTTCAGTAATAATATCATTGTTTTTATTATCTCAATATTCCCTTTTTATTCACATAAACCCGAACCTGGGAAACAAACCATACGCTATTATACAAAATTATAATTGAATGAAATTTAGCTCTGGTTTAGTGAAATAGTTATTATAAAAACTTTGATAGAAATCTTAAAAACACTGTTTCAAATATTTTATAATTAACTTTCACATCAATTACAGAATCGTTTGATAAACAGAAACAAAAGGTCGCTGACCTGTTTCGTCTTCATCTATTTTATATATACCTTAAAAATAAATTAATTTTAATTTCACACAGACCACGTAATTGTCGTTTAAGAATAAATAAAACCCCAAGGCCACAGATCTCATGTAATCTTACACATCATTATAATCATGGTCATACTGCAATCTTAAACTGAGTGTTAGTTTATAAGAAAGTGGTTTCCAGGTCTGTGGAAGACGCCAAAGCTCGCCTGCTGGACCTGGAGAGGGCTTTCAAGAGCGAAGAGATCGGAACAGATCTTCGCAGCTGCAAGAGACTGTTGAATCAGCATCAGGTATTCTATCATAAATTTTTTTATGAAGTATTATATTGATTATCACAGGAAACTAGTTAAAGCACCGTCTGGTGCCTTTGAACATATTTGTTTATTTAATTGTTAATAAAAACTGCAATAAACAAATAAAATGTATCTTCAACATAAAACTTTCATCAAATCTATCTAAGTGATAGATTTTTTTTTTTTCATAATAACAATTAGTTTTTAATAATGTAAAATATTGATGGGTTTATTATCACCCTGTGACTCTACTGTCATATACAGAGATGTGTCTTTTATACCATATACATGCAGTGAAAACCCTGAACATCAATCTTAAATGATGCTTAGTAATAAATCGTTGTACTTGCTACTAAGTTATTACTTACTAACGTAACTTAATCTTAAACGTTTCCTGATAGTACACTTATAGGTATTAATAAAAGTTAGGATGTGATAAAAATTTAGTATGAAGCATTCGACACTTTTTTGTATTATAGATTTTTATTATTATGGAAAAATTATGCTTCATTATTATTTTCTTTTTTGCATGGGTTTTGAATATCCAAATGTGTTATTTGTTACTTATTTATACTTTAATATATTTTCTTATTTTGTATTTATTATGGAATTCCCAAAATGTATGCAGGATTTTGATTTAGTAATCTTTTTGATGTGTTTATTGTAATATTGTCTAAAAATTACATTTAATGATTTTCTTTTATCTTAACAATTCTGATCAGAATATTAGGCAAACGTGATATCACAGTAATGTCATTGGTCCTTTGTATGTGTGCATATTTCCAAACGATTCCGCTACATTAGTAGATAGTTAGACAGGATTCATAGATAGTTAGATAGATATACAGGGCACGTAAATATAAATATAAATAAATAGGACACTTAAGTAGTTTGATAGATGGACAGCACACAGAGATAGATAGACGGACAGTATATATAGATAGGTAGACAAGTAGACGAGAGCTAGGTGGTAGTGTGTACGGCTTTGCGTCAAGGGACGTGAGTTCGAATCCGACCACCTACAGTGAGCTTGAGCTTCCGGTGAAGGAAAACTTCGTGAGGAAACTATAGCATGGCTACCACTCTCAAGTTGAAAATCTGCCGCCAAATACCAATAGATGTGTTCCGGCAGTTGCACTTGAGAGCCAGTTTCTCCATAGGCTTAGCGTGTCTACCAACTTGGGCCATATCGTCACTTGAGATCAGGTGAGATTATAGCCATAAGTATAAAGCGGTGGTTTGAACGCGCAGGCGCTGGAGCAGGAGCTGGGTCAGTGGGAGCAGAAGGGCGCGGCGCTGGCGGCGCAGGGCGCGGACCTGGTCTCGGCGGGCCACTTCGACGGGCCCGCCATAGAGCGCGACAGCCAGGCCGTGCTGCGCGCCCTCACCGACCTGCAGCCCGCCGCCGCCGCCAGGAGGCGCGCGCTCGAGAGCAACCTGCAGTCAGTCATCTCCCCTTCTATATCTTAACTTGTACTCTTCATCCTACACCCCCTACACATCCCGGCTCCATAGGGATGAGATAAATAATCCGATAATACTGTAAACTTTACACGACGGACTGAGGATTTCAGGGCGCTGTTATGTCGACAGTACATGCAATTGTACCGTCAACAAATAAACCAAAAAAATATATTTTGTACGTGCACGTAAATGGACTGGTTTCGGTTCCCCATTTACTATAATAGTTATTTAAACCTTTATGTCCCTGGACAGAACCTGAATTTGTAATTAAAAGAAATCGTTACTATGGAATTTATGAGAACTAATATTTGTTCACTTCTCAGTTTTATGAGACGGTCCTATCACGAAGTTTATTATAATAATGTTACTAATATTATCGTTTTTCACTGCTCCTTCTAGAACTTTCGTTCTATATTGCTTTAATTATGTCGTATTTAGTTTATTTTGATTATCTACACTTGTTTTCGTTAGGTTTTTAAGGTAACGTAATGTAAGATGTTCACACTTGTAATGATATTTCACACTGTTTTAAAAACTTATGTTATCAAGCTTATGCAATATATGTGAATGTTTCATTGTTGTACAATAAATAAATAAAAACTAGTATTAGGGTGGTACTACCACCGCACTCACATCGGACGAGGTATACTACACAGGATTTTTGTTTAAAGTGGACTGTATTATAAAATGGCTGGAGGTAGAAATCTCATAAAATGAATGCCAAATAATGCCCTTTTGGGGTATCCAAAAACACCAAAGCACCTTTCTTAAATATCGTGATGGTTTACACTCACAATTGACGGGGTTCACAATACAACTATACGACGCGCCGACTTCCGGACAAGTGATTGTTTATCTCCCATTTTTCACATATCTAGAATAGATAAAAAATAATTTCGCGCACCTTCCAACCAATTGATTAGCCCGAACGAGTATATCGATACACACAGCATCGGCTTTATGAAGGTTTACAATCAGACCAGCAAGTGATGAAGCCAGGATTTTATAGAATCTTCTTATTATGTCCAAATTATTTTTTGTACATTTAGTAAGTCATTCTTTGTAAATATTGTAAGGTGGCAATGACATGTCCTTTTTGTAAGACCCTAAATTAAACAAAAAAAAAAAGAATTATGGTTGATATTAAATCAAGTAATGTTAAATAGAGTTTACATAACATAGACTACATGTAAAAAAAAATCAGTTTTTAGTGTAGCTACTGTTGCAAAGCAATTTTTAACGCCAACTAAATCACCTACCTAAAAGAATGTGCGGACCCAGAGTCTGATGATTGTGTATATTATTATAAAATATAGTAAAAAAAGACTACACGTAGTTTACAAAGTACGTATCTTTTTTATAGCTGAGGTTTTAGCGTTATGCCCATAATCTCCGATGATCTTAAGTGTCGCTATACCTGTGGAAGAACTGGCTCTCGAATCCGGTTCTCGGGTGGTATTCTTGGTCTCTTACCATACTAACAAATGTAATAAATATTTGAGGTTACACAAGTTCGTGGCGGAGGTGGGGGGCGAGCTGGACTGGCTGGCGGAGCGCGAGGCGGCCGCGTCCTCGGGCAGCGCCCCCGGGGACCTGCACGCGGCGCAGTCCGCACAGAAGAAGCACGCCAAGCTGCGCGCTGAGCTCATCGGCAGGAGACCGCTCATCGAGCGACTCCTGCACCAGGGCAGGACCTTGCTGGAGGAGGAGCATCCCCAGTCTGATAAGGTATCAAGAGTATTTTTGACGTACTTCCTTACGGAGACTCCTCAAAACTGACAGAGACTCACAAGTGATAAGTGTAAAAATGTCGTTTGGTTCTTTCAACTTGATTTTAGATACACAGAATATTCGGTCCTCATTGGTTGAAGTTTGAGCTGTACAAGGCTTCGTTTTTTATACGTAAAAGGCCGAATCACATTCAGGTCTAAAATGGTTCCTCGCAGAACCGTGTACTTAACGTGTCGATTTAATGACAGTGTTCATACCGCATTCAGATTACTCGTTGTGACTAACTACCATCCTTTTAATTACATTAATCGCTTATATTTAAATAAACATTTATATAATATTATAATCATAACTATAATAATAAATAAATATTTTTTTTTATTTTTTTTATACTTAAGGTTTAGCGTTATGGCCATAATCTCACCTGATCTTAAGTGACGATACGGCCCAAGTTGGTAGACACGCTAAACCTGTGGAGGAACTGTCTCTCAAGTGCTGCTGCCGGAACACACCTATTGGTATTTGGCGGCAGGTTCACAACTTGAGGGTGGTAGCTAGCCAGGCGGTCATTAGAAAAAGCCCTACCACCATGCTATGGTTTCCTCACGATGTTTGCCTTCACCGAAAGCTCAAGCTCATTGTTGGGTTCGAACCCACGTCCCTTGACGCGAAGTCGTGCACACTACCACTGAGCTATCATCGCTTGTGTTAGTGTTGAATTTGCACAGCTGTCATAGGTTATGTATTAACTGCGCGGGCGCGTTCACGTCATGACATTCTGGCGTGATCAAAACGGCTGCACAGTAAGAGTCCGCGTAGTGTAATGTCACCTGCTGTGGTGGTGTCGCTACGCACGTTGAAGTGGAGGGTGGTACAGATCAGGTGGGCGTGCTCGGAGCTGGAGCAGGCGTACGCGGAGGTGTCGGCGGCGGCGGAGGCGCGCGCGCAGCGGCTGGAGGCGGGCCTGCGCGCGCAGCAGTTCCTGCACGAGGCGCTGGAGGTGGACTCGTGGCTGGCGGACAAGGCCAACGCGCTGGCCAGCCCCGACGTGGGCCGGGACCGGCACCGCGCCACCATGCTGCTCACCAGGCACAAGGTCACACCTCACTCTAGACAACACTCACTCGGTACTCTCTACCAGACGACGAACCTTTGGGATACGTATACTGTATCTATACTTTTATATCGGATAAAATAATGGTCACTTTCTAACATTCAATGCTAGTAATTTGTCAGATATCTGAAACCACACCGCACTATGTATGCCTCTTTCACGCGTTATCCTGGACAAAAGTCACATATTTGTCTTTACGATGTGATCCCGCATTTATCTTATAGTTATCGGGAGATGGGACATTTTTTCCATATAATTTCCAGTAAAATTAAGAATCTTGGGATACGTGCGTACCTATTAGTTTTTATTTCGGATAAAAGAAGCGTTTTAAAAAAATTTAGTCTACCTTCTCACAGTAGTTATGTCTTTATAATTTGAATAGTCACTGCACAGAAAATTAAAATGCCATGCTAGACATTTGTCAACACATTTCTAAGGAAATGTATGTGACCAAATTTTATCCCTTAAAATTATTGTTGTATAATTGCCAATAATTTAAATTTGGTGTTTTAAATCCATCAATTCGTGTTTCAATTCTGTTGATCAGAACTGGAAGTTGATCCCACTTCTGAAATTTTGAACATTAATATTTTGACAAAAGCATGAAAGAGTAAACAGTACATTTTTGGTAAGACCATTAATACGAGACAGGCAATCACCATTTACGCTGAGACATATATAGTACTTTTCTCAAAAGAATATAGGGAAATAAAACATACTTTTTATTTTAAACATTTAATTTAATTAATATTTAAAGTTACCTAAGTTATATTGGGGCAATAACTAAAAGAAAATGTGATTGATTTCCCCGATACATTTATGTTTGTTTGTTGAAATTCTGATGAGGTTTGAAGCTGGGCATCGGATGTAGAGGAATATGGTTGAATGATAAAGGAGATCCAATACAAGAGTATTTAATAACCCCAGCACGCTATTTCATACATCATTGCTGGGGCGTGGTAATGTTGCAAATTCAAAAAACGCTCCTGCAATGGATTTATATTTCTTTGTGCGCAAATTCGATACTTCCCGTGTCATTTTTTCGAAAATAATGTAAATATTTCTATGCACGTTTTAGTAAAATTGTTTGTGTGTCTGTGTGTGCGGCGAGCAGGCCGTGGAGCTGGAGCTGGACACGTACGCGGCGATAATATCGGAGATGGGGCACGTGGCGACGTCGCTGGCGCAGGCCTGCCCCGGGGCGGAGGGCGAGGCGCTGGCGGAGCGACACGCGGCGCTGGCGGAGGCGCTGGCTCGGCTGCAGCGGCTGGCGGCGCAGCGGCAGAACGCGCTCGTCGAGAGCGTCTGCAGGTACCTCGCCAACCCTCGCCCACCCTCGCCCGCCCTCGCCCGCCCTCGCCCACCCTCGCCCACCCTCGCCCACCTCACCTCCGATCCGACCGCCCGCGATGCCCTTCAGCATTCAGTCACGGAAAACATTGTTTTTCTGGTGCCCGTCTAGCTAGATACCACCCTCAAGTTGTAACTCTGCAGCCACATACCAGTAGGTGTGTTCCCGCAGTTGCACTTGGCAATCGGTCGCCTCAATAGAGGCCCGCAACGCACTTGCGATTCCCCTGTTGTTATGAGTGTCCATGAGCGGCGGTGATCACTTACCATCGGATGATACGATTACCCGTTTGCCCCCTATTGCATGATAAAAAAAACATTTAGGTCACGAATTTTTCATTTTTGCCTGACAAACCGAATAGTAAAGTGTAAATTCGAATTATATATAAAAAAAGAACAATTTACCTTCCGCCACATATAGACCATATATACACAATACACTCTGGTCCTATTTGTTACAAACAAACACGTCTAACTTCCGGCCACTTAGTTTCACAAATTGTAAATCTTTTTACATCAATTTTTTTGTCTGTGAAATTAATGTATATGTTCATATGTAGCACATAAATATGTGTCTTTTCTTTCTCATCAAATTTAATTTTATCAAGATTTAGTTTGTGAAGAAAAAAGTGCTGAAAAACGGTGAGATCGTCGTGTAACAAACAAAAATTTATAATTATTTCTCTAAACAGCGAATTTTATAATTTCCAACGGGATTTCAAAGAAAGCACATAGAGATTGGAGAAAAAATACAATCATGATGTTTTCACAAAAAAAGGGAATCTATTTAAGCCTATGAAAAACCAAAAAAAAAGCAATCTGATATAAGAAAAAGTCAAAAAAAAACTTCACCCTATTGTTGAAAACTCGAACTAAATTATAGTATAAGTCTTCAGTCGATAATACGACTAACTTAGAAACGTAGTTCAAACATGTCTGGGGTAAATATTTACCTCGGTTTGTAGTTTTAGGGCTAATAATCGATTTATGGCGTTTATCATTTTTAGCAGAATATTTTTATATACGTCTGTCATAAAAAGTGGAACGATCTTTGATTTCAAGAAGAAATAATACATTATTATAATCAAACAATATGTACAAATACAAATAAAATATATTATATCCATTAAATTTTATTTATTTTTTGTAAATTATTCTTTAGTTATAATTTTGAATAGAAGGCTACAACACCCTTAAACCGAAGTCCCTATTACACTATACATAATTCTAGACACGAATACCTGGCGGAGAGCGCTGAGCTGGAGAGCTGGATCCAGGAGCAGTACGCTGCCGCCTCCAGCGAGGACTACGGACAGGATTACGAGCATCTGCTGGTGAGTTCCTCCAACTACACTTCAACCACTCGGACGTTAAGATATCTTCAGTGTTCGTTAATTGTAAATTGTACCTTTGCTACTCTGTTTTTGATGTGAAAACTTCTACCGGAAGGTTTGTATAGAAAGTAAATTCATATAAGTCGTCATCGACATGGTCACGTGACGTTTTCACGTACACAATATATCTGGTCCTATTGGTATACACTTATTGCGCACACACAGTTTTAATTTAAGATCCAACAATTAATTGTTTATTTTTAGTTTAAAGTTTTCACTTCTGTCGTCCGTCCTCGAGAATGATTTAAAATGATTTCATAGTTCACTAGCTTTTAATCGCGGCTTCGCTCACTTTAATATTAATTTGGTCAAATTGCGTGACACAATAAAAAGTTTCATATCAAAATTTTTTCCTCTCTTTACTCCACTTCCAATAAGTTTTTAGTGACAAAAAGTAGTCTCTCACTATCTCCAAGGTCCTCCTACCTATCTCTATACCAAAAGTCATCATAATCCATTCAGCGGTTTAGGTGTGACAGCTTAGTGACTTACTTTCGCATTTATAATATTAGTAAGGATTTATAGGTTATTTAACGATGTGAGCCAAGAAGGGGAACACGCTAAGACTAGTAAAGGGGCTGGCTCTCAAGTGCAATTACTATAGTTAACGTTGTTTGGCGCCAAATTTTCATCCTCCTTGCCACCATGCTGTTGCCTTCTCGTTGTTTTCCTTCACTGCAAGCTCAACTTCATTACACGATATCGAACTCACGTCCATTGTCCCGGAGTCCGTACACGGTACTACTGAGCTATCATTGTTTTTGTCATGTTGGTTTCGTTTTAATAAACAGATTCTCCGGTCTAAATTCGACGAGCTCCGTCACCGCGTGGAGAGCGGCGCGGAGAGGTTCAACCAGTGCGAGGAGCTCGCCAAGAAGCTGCTGGCGACGGACAGCCCCTACATCGCTGATATTGAAAAACGACAAGAGGCCTTAGGGTAAGCTCTATCTCTCATCCGTCTCTTCCGCCCCTCCCCTCTTCTTTCCCGCCCCTTTTCCTTTCTTCCTTCGCCGCTTCTTCTACTTCTTCATCACCAACTTTACTTCTCCACCTTTTACTTTATTTTTTAAAAGAATTACCACCATTCATAAGTAAGGATAATTTTGGTCATTTTTGACCCTTACGCCCATGTAAGTATACGTAACATTTCTGGAACACCCCTCTGTTGCCTTACGTAAGATTCTATCATGTTATTGTAAATAATATATGCTTACATTAGGAAAGGAAATGTAATATTAAATTTTGATTCACGAAATATTACGTAAGAATGAATTTCACCTCACCATAAGAACATGTAGAGATTTTCTTAACCTACCTTCTTCACTCCCTCAATACCGTTACGTAATTAATGTTTGGCTCCTTACTTGTGACGGCTTTTGCCAGAAAGATCACATATGAAGGTCAAAATACTTTGGTTTACTACTAGTATTAGTCATTACCCAAAATTCCTAGCAATTTTTTCGTGTCAGGTATCAAACGGAGATTACATTGTTTCAAGTGTTGTCTAAATGTTGCTTTCAAGTTATATGTTATTGTTATATTATTACAAACTTAAGGTATAGAAATAACGTTTTGGAAATAAAACGTTGCACGTGCGTGATTTCTGTTTCAGTGTATGTGGCATTAAATTATAAATGTCCCATTTCTGATATCAATTTTTTTTGAGTAAAATAAAGGAAGTGTATTTACGCTGTGCAATACATATATATATATTTATGTTGATCTATTATGTCAAGTCAGGAATTGTTAAAAAATTGTACGACGCTGTGTTTTGGGTGCGCAGGGAGTCGTGGGCCCGGCTGGTGGAGCAGATCGGGTCCCGCGCGTCCCGCCTGCACGCGGCCGGCGAGATACACCGGTTCCATCGCGACGTGGGCGAGCTGGTCTCCCGCGCCGGGGACAAGCGCTCCGCCCTCGGGGCTCCGGCCGCGCCCCGCGACCTGCGGGCCGCCACCAAGCTGCTCAGGGACCACGACACCTTGCAGAACGACCTGGTCGCCATCGACGCGCAGATGCAGGTCCCTAGCCTCCAATACCTTTCAACTGCATCGCATTATTACTTTAGCACAAGCTGTGGCTGCGACTTCGTTCGCGTTGAAAAAAAAACATTTAATACCATTTAACATTATGAATCTCAGAAGTGGGATGTCCTTAAATACATTTTTTATTTGGAAAATAGTTTTTTTTACATTATGACGTTACGTTTAGGAACGCGCCTGATGACTCTATACCTGTCTCAAGAGAGAAATACATTTAATGCATGTATTTAAAACGTCTATTTACCCTCAGATATCAAATATTTAAAAACTGGTTACGTCCAAACAGACATAGGTTTTTCCAAATTTCGATTAACTGTACATTCAGGATTCGCACAACATCTCTTGTCCCAATTGCTACAATCCCTAAATATATAATAAACATCAGCAGTACATTGACAAATCACGCACAACAAAGACTGAGGATAGATAGAAAAATAGAAGTCGCGGGCACAGCTAGTTAATAATAACATCAAACATGTGCGAGTAATACAACTTAATGAAGACTGAATTTTCTTCCTTCATAACATTCAAACCTTTTGAGTTTTTTTTTTTCATTTATTATACAAAATAAATGCAGGTCCTCCAAGAGGAAGGCAGCCGGCTCCAGAAGCTGTACCCTGGAGGGAACGTGCAGCAGATAGGGCTGCAGCAGCAGGCGCTGTCGGAGGCCTGGGCGATGCTGAAGCAGGCCGCCGACGAGAGGAAGCATGTCTTGCAGCAGCATCTCCAACTGCACCAGTTCTTGACACAGGTACTGTTTCTTTATTTCTTTATAACTGACAATCGTCTTTTTCTTTTTTTTAAATACCTCCAGTAAATATTATTTGACCAATTCTGGTATTGAATACTCTATGGAAAACAAATACAACTCTTCATTTGTATGATGATGTGTGAAATTGTCTATTCTATATCCAATATACTTTCATTTTGAGACATAAAATGTACCTATATGCTCTTTCATAGTATTTTGTGAAATAACATGAATATCTGTCGAGTAGTTTTAGAGTTATGCTGACACAAAAGTGTGGGTAGATGAAAAATCAACGTGTACGGGTAATTTAGTTTACACGTATAAAGTTTTACTTCTTTGGTGTAAGAAGGTAAAAATATAATTAAGATTTCTCACCGTACGTGAGTACTCCACACTTATTTGTGGTTACAATTGTTTCATACGATTATTGTGACATTTACTATTCGACGTCTTCTAAACTAAAAACAAAAATTCTATAGAATTGATTCAGATGTTGGTGTATATGTTCACTATAAACGTCGCTAAGAGCATGTTAGTAAATAGTTTACAGTATTGTGTGTGGTTTTTATTATACTTTACGGTATGGCTACAATTTTGCCTGATATTAAGTGACAATGATGGGCACGCTAAGTTCAGGGTCGGCGCTGTGTCTGTAGCGAAACTGTCGGAATATAATTATGGGTATTTAGGGACAGATTTTGAAATTGAGAGCAGTATTTAGAATTTTGCCAGAGACTGGAAGAAGTGTGACAGCTATTTCTGATCTCTGGCAACACAGGAGTGAGAGTGTGGGTAGTTTGGTTGTATTAACATTCGATGAGTTAGCACATATCCGTGATGGCTGTGACCTGAGCCTGGATCATGCGTCGTGCGTTGCGATGAGGGAGCTCTTTAGACATCACGTTAATAAGGTAAGGGTAGTGTCGAGTGTGCCGGTGGCCGCGTTTCTCAAAGTGTGTGACGTGGGGTGGCAGGTGCGCGACCTGACGTCGTGGTGCAGCGGCGTGCGCGCGTCGCTCGCGCGGGCCGTGCGCGTGCACGACGCGGGCAGCGCGCAGTGTGCACGCGGGGAGCACGCCGCACTGCGCGCTGAGCTCGACGCGCGCGACTCCTCCTTCAGCGCCGCGCTCGCGCTCGGCCACGACCTCGTCGCCGACCGACATCCCAGCGCGCAGGTACCGCACACACGCACGCACACACACACACACACACACATTACACACATACATACACGCACACACACACACACACACACACACATCCATACACTCATACACATACACACACACACACGCATACACACACACACACACACACATACATCCATACACTCATACACATACACACACATACGCACGCATACACAAATACACATTTTACATACATACACCCATTAGCATACACACGCATTACACACATACATACTACGCCCATACACTCGTGCCACACGCGTACATCCGCACAACTGTACACACACTTTTAATGTAAAGAGAACGCAACCTATTTTAGTTCTTTTCTATTCTGATGGTGCTTGTGTCCAACTGACACTTTCTACCTTCTTGTACTATTTGTGTCGTAATAAACCTACATTCAGTTATGTGGTATTTATTATTATATACCACATTAGTCTAATTTCCTGAACATGCAGATACTCCCGTACACATATATACTATACTCATGTACAAGTATCACATCCATTTTGTTTTATAGTTAAGGTTCAACGTTATGGCCATCATCTCACTTGACTTTAAGTAACGATACGGCCCAAGTTGGTAATAATGCTAAATCTGTAGAGAAACTGGCTCTCAAATGCAACTGCCAGGGTACTTGCCTATTGGTATTTGGCGGCAGATTTTCAACTTGAGGATTGTAGGTAACCAGGCAGACATTAGAAAAAGCACTATGCTATGATGTCCTCATGAAGTTTTTATCGAAAATTCAAAGTCACACACACTATCACTGACGTACCACAAACATACGGCCGCAGTACACACTACACACCAGGTAATATAATAAAGGAACGCTTGAGGATGAGATACAAGGTGTGATAACGGTTCCCAGGAGGTGGAGGAGAAGTGCGAGGCGCTGCTGGAGGAGCGCGCGCGGCTGGAGCGGGCGTGGGCGGCGCGGCAGGTGGCGCTGGACCAGCTCATCGACCTGCACTGCTTCCTGCGCGACGCCAAGCAGCTGCACGACCTCTGCGCCGCGCAGGAGGCCGCGCTCGGTCAGTCCCACCCCCACACACCCTCCTCCCACACACCCTCCTCCCACACCCTCCCACCACACTACACGACACTACGGACTGCAGCATGTTACATAACCAAAGCATTTATAAATATTTGCTAATATTATACACATCGTTACAATTTAATATAAACTAAGTATGCTCTGTAAATACACGCTTACATAATCTCGAAGTGAAATGTCGCACAACGGAACGTAACGCCTCACTTTTAGATAACACTCGATTTTACTCCTCATAAAATTGTCACTCCGCGAGCTAAATGTGCGAATCGTTTCTTTAGCAGTAAACTCAAAAAATGGTGTGCAGTTCACACGCGATCGAAGTGAAACGCTTTATGGTTTAAAGTTAATAAAAAATAAAAATCTGTTCTCTAGGGGCTTTATAAAAATTTCCATGAACAATTACAAAGTAGAGACTTTTCACTTATTTAGTGGAAACATATCTATACGTTTTATCAAAATGAAGACTTGTTGAAACCTTCTCAAGTTATTATTTATAAGTCACTTGACTTATGCACAAACATTAATATTAATATTACATAACATGACCTAATTTACATACACATGACCTTATGCATTAAAATTAAAACCACAAAATGAAGAATTCAAACTCTGAAAATGAAACTAGAAACTAAATAATTCAATATAAAACAGTAGGAATTATAAAGATCTGATGCATCAAAAAACTTACTCTATAAATGAATTCTACTAGCCCTGAACGTAATATGGAGAAGTGAGACACTGACTGATTTTCACTAATGCAATTTATACCATCTAGTCTAGATATCCCAATAATCCAAAATTATTAAAAACACGTTTATTTTAGTGGGAAATCAACGATACGTCTAAAATACTAAATCTAATTAACTTATATTATTTTAGATTGTTTTAATGGAGTCTGTATTTCGATCTTCACAAAGATAAAATCTCATTTAACTTCATCAGGCACGGAGATATCCCCGACGAGCAGCGTCGAGGAAGTGGACCATCAGCTCAAGAAGCATGAAGCTTTTGAAAAACTGCTCGCTACCCAGGTAAATATTAACAGTAAGATCTGCCATCCAAATACGCCCATCATCTCTGCAGATGGGGGTGTAGTTAACCCCCTCTCTATCCTCTAGAGAGTAGCTCTCTATCCTTCCCTTCTCCCAGAAAAATAAAATTTCGCCCCAGAAAATTTATCAAATGAGTAGTATTTCCCCCCCCCCTCTCCTCATTACTCTTACGTGTAATGTGTAAGTATGCCAAAGTTTTTGTATTAATATATGGTACTGTACTACCCAGGATGAGAAACTGGCGACCCTGAACAACCACGGAGACAAGCTCCTGCAGCAGAACCACGTGGAGAGCCAGCGCATTGCTGACGAGCTCCAGAACATCAACGAGAGAAGGAAGAAGGTAACTTGCTCTCTAGAATGATTATACTAAAATTAAACAATGTATTTATGGAATTAGAAATTTTTAATCAGTAGGCAATACTTTGACCCCAGCGCGATCTGACGCATTTAGGAGTAGCGTCATTTATTGGAATAAAAATTATTTTGTTTCTCGAGTTATAATGGATTTTACGAATTACATAATCTCGTTGGAATTAGTTTAAACTGCCTTGGAGATTAACTTTGACGATATAGAAAACGTTTTACCGTTATTTGGTTTTGCCATAGATTAAAAAGTACATGGAGTTACTATCTTAGCTTTGGCTGGATATGCTTCAGATACGCATACGAATAATCTCAAAGTAGTTATTGTTAAAAAGCGGAAATTTAAAATGTCTATCTCAACGTCATCTATTGCGTCCAAGTATGAGTGTAAATTAAGCGAGGTATTTCTTACATATAGAATAAGGTAAATAGCTGAATGATACCGTGTACGGATGCCTGATGAGCTCGAGCCTTTGGTAAAGGGAAACATTATGAAGAAACTATAGCATTGTGGTAGGGCTAGAGATACCATTTCCTAGTTGATAATCTGCCGGCAAATATTTATAGGAACGTCCCAGCAGTCGCAATTCAGTGGCAGTTCCTTTAACAGCCATCTTCTTGGGTGATATCAGTTGAGATTATGTCTATAAAGCCTGGTAAATGATTAAATAAAATGTATCGTCGCAGTTGTACAGCGCGGCGCAGATGCGGCGTGCGCTGCTGTCGCGTGTGCGTGCGCGTGCGCAGTTCGCGCGTGACGCGGGCGAGGCGCGCGCGTGGGTCGCCGACAAGCTCGCCAAGCTCACCGCCGACCAGCACCACGGTAACCGCACACACGCACACACATTTACCAACAATTTCCATCAAGGCATTATGAAGCGATGATAGCTTAGTGGTAGCATGCACAACTTCGCGTCAAGGGACGTAGGTTCGAATCCAAGCACCCTACAATGAGCTTGAGCTTTTGGTGAATGAAAACATCGTGAGAACACCATGGCATGATGAGAGGGCTTTTTCTCTCGCACGCCTGGCTAGCAACCACCCTCAAATTGAAAATCTGCCGCCAAATACCAATAGGTGTGTTCCGGCAGATGCACTTGAGAGCCAGTTCTTCCAAAGATTTAGCGTGTCTACCAACTTGGGCCGTATCGTCACTTAAGATCCGGTGAGCCATGGCCATAACGTTAAGCCTTAACTATATATTGGAAAAAACGTACAGACCAACTTCTGTTACGATCTTTCATTCGTTTCCACGTTTAAACAATGTATATGATTACTCTAGAACGTTCTAGAATACATATATATAAAATTGTTCAGGTGAAGTGACCGACCTGGAGGACAAGATCAAGAAGCTGCAGAAGCACCAGGCGTTCACCGCCGAGCTGGCCGCGAACAAGGCGCGGCTGGAGGAGGTGGAGGCGCTCGCGAAGCAGCTGCATCCCGACGAGGAGGTGCAGAAGCAGCTGGAGACGCTGCATAGTGACTGGAAGCTGCTGGAACAGGCGACCGAGCAACGAGGTACGTAGATTTCAGCTGTCAAACCTCTTAAAAAATAAAAAGAGTAGACCATTTCTCACCAAAGTTATGGTACTCAAATCTTAGGATCTCAATTATAACAGAAAAGGTAGACCCTCCATTATATTATTATACCAACTTGGGCCGTATCGTCACTTAAGATCAGGTGAGATTATGGCCATAATGCTAAACCCTAAGTATAAAATAAAAAAAGACATATGAAGCAGAGCCTTCCTTTATTATTTTCTGTCCACCCTCAATCTCGACCAGGCGTAATTTGTCAGCTTACTGAGGATGTTAATAATTTTTCAATAAATAAAAAAATTGTCTTAATTCTGAGATTCTTGGAGAAATGTTGACGAAATAGTTGTAAATTTTGGAGAACTAAATAATCTTATGCGGATTGAACAGTTTTTGAGTCTTTGCTATATGAAGGTAAATAAAAATTTAAAATATTTGCATAAAATGAATCTCTGTCTTAAAATTGGTATAGTTGTCAGGGGTATTCTGGAACCTAATATTAAAAAAATATGTACCTACCTTAAATTTTTTAAAATGTACTCAAAGAAATCCCACTTCTGAGTGTCATTGTGTCACCTATTTCAAGTATAGGTAATAACGATCTAAAACACTTTTACCAATGTATTTCTAATATAAATATCGTTTTTTAGAGAATATTTCTTTAGACGCTCTAAACATGTACATATTGTGGCTATTGAATGAGACCCAATTGAAACACTCGACGATGTGACGCTCGTACGGATAAAGCCGGTTCGAGTCGACTAATAGAGCGAGAGAGCTGTAGTCAACACCTCACTACTCTACTCATTTGGTGAGCGTTACACGAGAGATCGTGACGCATCAGTCGCATTCAGTATCGACATAAACACCGTGTATGCCGTTCCAACCAGTTTTAATTAATACGTTACAGTTATATGTCGTTTGTCTTTATTTGTGTTAATATATTTGTTTCCCCAACAAGGTCGCGGCCTAGAGGAGGCCCAGGACATGTTGGAGTTCAACCAGCACTTGGATAAGATCGAAGCCTGGATCAGAGATAAAGAAATGATGGTAAGTGGATTTCATACTAAAACGTTTTTAACGTGGCTTCTGTTGAAGTGAAACTTCTTATGGGAGGTCTTTGAAATTGCGATCCGCAACCTGTTTGTGTGACGTCCGTTCCTATAAAGACGGCTCGAAGCGACTAAGGAAGCGAGAAAGGTATAGTGAAGTTTTACTTCTGTCGTGCGTAATAGACACTCAGTATACGATAAAGGTTTGGCGTTTGTTAAAAATCTCATGTGATGTTAAGTGACGATATGTGTGAAGATGGCGGACACGTTAAACTCCTTTAAGGTTTTTATTAATTATAGATTTTATGTAGAGCTTCGAGATGACGAAATAAAAAGTTCCATACAAAATTTATCTCTCTATTTACCCCACTTATAATATATATTTCGCGAGAAAAAGTAGCTTATCTCCGTCTCCTGGATCCCATCTATCTCTGTACCAAAATTCGTCACAATCGATTCAGCGGTTTAAGCGTAAAAAGATTAACATACAAACAAACTCACTTATGCGTTTATAACATTAGCAAGGATACATTCTAACATTAAATGTTTCACATCTGCCGACCGTCCCGAGACGGCTTTTTATTTTATATGCATACTTAGTAATTGGCTTTATTTTGTTTAAAGTTTTCCGTAATGTAATATGGCTATTACATATAAGTAAAGTAAATTATGAATAATGTTTTATTGATTACTATATGACTCCCGGTAATGTTTTTACAAGGGAATCGTCATGTTTTTTGTAGAACTCACCTTCTAATTATGAAATAACGTTTGAATTATCTATATGATATTGGTATAACTGAACAACAAGATGACTGCGTGGTTAGTCTAGCTGTTGACGTGGGCTACAGGTTCGAATCGCACACGAGACAACGTCAACATTTGCAAATTTTTGCTTACATAGGCAGAGATCATAATACAAAAAAGAAGTCTATAGGTTTTAGGTTTCTTTCATTTACAAGTACATTACGGGTCGTCATAACCATACGTCATACGTCGATAAAATGTTGAGTGACTGTTGTAAGGGCAGGAGAGGATCCGTATTTAGTTTTGTTGGTAATGAAGCCGTTTCTGATGCTAGGTGCAAGCCCACGAGCTGGGCCGCGACTACGAGCACTGCAGCGCGCTGCTGCGCAAGCTGGACGACATGGACAGCGACATGAAGGTCGACGACAAGCGGGTCAAGAGCATCTGCGCTCTCGCTGACAAACTCCTCCACCAGGTCAGTGCGTTCACTTACTTCATTACTCTCTTTTAATCACAACGATAACAATGTTTTCTCTTATGTAATATTCACAGAATTTTTATTATTAGGTAAAACTAAATTGGATTCTGCATAATAGTTGGAGTCTTGGTATTTAAGATATTATAAAAATTTCACAGAAGGTTTTAGTCGCCATTATGTTAAATCGTTTTTTTGTTAATATTAACAAATTGAACAAAGTATCATAAAAGAGTCAAATTGTACACTTTTCCATTATATTAAGAAATAAATTATGATACCAGATAAAAGATGCTGTTATGACAGATAAAATAATAGTGATTCCATTATATTAGTAAATTAAAGATACCGATATCATTTTGTTAGATGCCAATAAATAATAATAATAAAATTAAAATAAAATTATAGCATTGTTATTATTATGTGAGACTAAAATATCATGATGCTATTATGTGAGACAGAATTATTATATCATTACCATTATGTGAGACAAAACTATTATAATGTTACCATTATGTGGGACAAAACTATTATAATGTTACCATTATGTGAGACAAAACTATTATAATGTTACCATTATGTGAGACAAAACTATTATAATGTTACCATTATGTGAGACAAAACTATTATAATAATACCATTATGTGTGACAAAAAATACCTAATCTATTATGTTAAATAAAATTGAAATAAGAGAAAAAAAGTGTGTCCCCCCCAGGGTCCGACGCAGCAGGCGAGCTCGGTGTCGCAGCGGCGCGACGCGTTCCTGGGCAAGTGGCGCGCGCTGTCCGGGGCGCTGCAGCGCTACCGGGACAACCTCTCCGCCGCGCTAGAGATACACTGCTTCAACAGGTACCCACCGCACACCCACCGCCCTCACCGCCCTCAGCACTCGCACCTAAAACCTCAGTCAAGCTATCAAAAGCCCTTAAAGCTAACAGCGCATGTCAACTCGAAAAAAAATAATTTTGATATTATATTTATTTAATTGAATTATATCTTAAGTTAACCATAGACATTTCATTATTATTATAGACTAACTTTGCCTGCGAGTTCGTTCGCATGAAACTGAAAATTATTTAACTAATTTATACCCTACTTTGCTCAGGGATATTATAGCATTCTGATGGTGAAAGAACTTTTGAAATCAGTCCAGTGTTTTTTTTTTTTTCGTTACAAACAAAAAAAAACTCTCTCTTTATAATATTAGTATAACTTTAATTTAGAATTAATTAATATTAATTACAAAACTGACGAAGTTTATATCTGATTATGACTTAAAACAGAAAATAAAATGTAGTGAATAAATATAAATGTATTAGATTCAAGTATGTTAAAAGAAAACAGACGAACTGAAACAAATATTTATAAAATAGATCTCTGATTACATTAGGCCTGATGTCGGAACCTTAAAAAAACTATACATTATACCAAAAAGGTACATTATACCACACTCCTGTTCATATCGATAACAAAAAAAGTAACGTCGATAGTTAAAAAAAATCCAAAATATTCATGTAGACTGACGACAGAAGTGATAACTTAATACTATTAACAAACAATCGTTATTTTTAGATGTAAAAATTAATTAATTAATGATAAATTAAAACCTTTAAATCAAAACGAATTACAGCGCAATTTAATCAAATTAATACAATTAATATGCATTAATGTTGTAAATCGGAAAAGTTTGTTTATTTAAACGCGTTAATCCTAAAACTACTAGTCGAATTCCTAAAAATTCTTTCTGTATTTGATAAAAATCTATAATTAAGTAATACTTTAGGTTATATGACACATCATGTTATCACCAATAAGAGTAAAAATTATATTATAGAAAGCTGTAAGACCAGGCAAAATTATTCAAATAATTTTTAGTTCCACACAAACGAAATCGCAAATACAGCTGGTTATTTATATCAGTCATATTGGTAATCGCGTTATATTATGAGAATCAGGGCTCCAGCAGTGTTGCCATAGTATATACTGAGCTCGGGTCCTTTTTCGATGTTAGCTCTAAATTAATTTTTCCTCTTAACTCAACGTACGTTGAGATAACCGTCAAGAAAGCTTTAGCTGTTCTGGTCATTAGAACTAAACCAATCCAATAAATGCATTCCAATCATGGGAAGTGTAAAGTGGTAATAGATCGTTTTGTTTTTATTTCCTCATTGTATACAAAACTGTTCACAACCCTGCCTGATATCGCTTTCGCTAACATGCACATACACATTGTTGTATGCTGTGGGTACCGTCGAGATAAACGTTTGGTCCACCTGACCCAGGGACGTGGAGGACACGGCTGAGAGGATATCGAAGAAGGCGGCGCTGTTCAGCAGCGAGGAGCGCGGCCGGGAGCTGACCGCGGCGCAGGAGCTGAGGCGCAGGCACGTGGCGCGCGCCGCCGAGGCCACCGCCGTGCTCGACAAGATCCAGGCGCTCGGCTCCGAGGGGGGGGCCCTGGCCCACAAGTCAGTCACACTGCATCTATATATATATATATTCATCCAACAAGAATGTGGCACTGTTTTTAAAACCCGCCTTGCTAGCAACCACCTTCGAAGTCTGCCACCAAATACCAATAGTTAGTCACACTGCATCTATTCATCCCACGAGGATGTAACACTGTTTTTAAAACCCGCCTTGCTAGCAACCACCTTCGAAATCTGCCGCCAAATACCAATAGGTGTGCTCCGGCGGATGCACTTGAGAGCCAGTCCCTCCACAGGTTTAACCTGTCTACCGACTTGGTCTATCGTCGCTTAAGATCAGGTGCGATTATGGTCATAACACTAAACCTTAACTATTAAAAAAAGGCGATTAAATTCACTCATATCGCCAAGCTGAAGTGGAGATAGGCACAACACTTGCCTAGACAGGATATTAATAAATGGATCAGGGTAGTTCAAAAGTAGTATTCTCAGAACAGACGATGACTTAGAGGCAGAGCACCAGCTCAGCCGGGTTGATGAAAAGACAATGAATGATTATGATGTGGGCTATGGGAGGTCTAGTAGCTATGGGAGCGGTAGATGCAATCAGTCTGTTATAAATAGATTCATTTCTAAACTCACTACTTAAAGTAATAAAAAGTATAAATAGTATATAAAAAGTATAATTAAATATTACTGGATTATTATGAGTCTAAGTCATTAGTTGAGGGTATTGTGTCCTCAACCTCACCTGATGTTAAATGACAATATAGCCCAAGACGGTGGACCTGTCGAGAGACTGGCTCTTAAGTACAACTGCCGTAACAATCTATAGGTATTTGATGGCAGATTTTCAACTAGATGTTGGTAGATAGCCAACCGCTACCACCATGCTATGGTTTCATCACGATTTATTCTTCAGCAAAAGCTCAAACTGGTTGTTAGTGGATTTGAATTCACGCCCCTTGAAACGTCGTTCGTACACACTAAAAATTTAGCTATTATATCTTCAAATGGTTATATTTAACATTATAGTAATATATTATTAATAATATAAAACACTTGCTTCGCATGATAAGAAGCCTGCAGCTAAAGAATTGACCGTCGCAAAAGCAATCGATATGACTCTATCTCTTTCCTCCTTACAGTCACCCGGAGCGTGCGAAGGAGATAGAGTCGAGCCTGCAGAGCCTCCGCGAGGGCTGGGACAACCTGCAGCAGTTGGCTGAGAAGCGCACTGCGCTGTTAGACGAGGCCATCGCTGAACACAAATTCGATGAAAGCTTGAAGGTGCATTTTGTTCATTTTTATAAATATTTGCTACTTCCAGGCCTTATTCTATCATTTCCAGTAGTCAATAAAAAAATTATTGCAGCATAACTCCAATTACCACTATCACTTTCAAACATCGAAATTATTTGACTCCGCTATTGTCTCTTCGATGGTCGATTTATTATATCGACCACACACTGATATCTTGTCTCCGTTTAATGACTTTTTGTACCCTGTAAGTTACTTCGTGAGAGATATAGCAGAGATGTCGATAGATTTGATTAAAAATGTAATAAATAATATTCAGGAATTGGAGCTGTGGGTATCGGAGACCATCAAGCACATGAACGAGACGGCGGCGCCCGAGACCGTGCCCGAGGCCGAGGCGCTACTCGAGCTGCACCAGGAGAAAAAAGTATTGATCCTTCTCTTTACCCCATTTCCTATAAGTTTTTCGCTACAAACAGTAGTCGATCTCCGTCTCCAGGATCCCATCTGTCTCCGTGCCGAAATTAATCACAATCGATTCAGCGGTTTAGGCGTGAAAGCGTAACAAACAAACTCACTTTCGCATGCCTAATATTAGTGGGGTAATATAGCATTCTGATGGTGAAACAGTTTTTAAAACTGGCCTAGTAATTTTTGTTTTTATTCGTTACAGACGAAAATACAAAACCACTTGGTCAACACACGCTACAGTATAGTTCTATATTGTCTGTTACACTAATCTATCGATAAGTGTTTTTAAAATAATACATCGATATTATTCGATACTTGAATAATGAACATTGATTCGTTATCTTTACGTCGAATATTTAAAGTTAAACTTATTAAAGAGGCGATAGTGATGTTGCACGATGAGAAAAAGTAATAATAAAACGCATACAGTGATCTCTACCAGGAAAAACAATTATACATAAACTTTCGTGTCGTACATTGTAATACTATATCGATAAACTTATGTGATGTAACATATCGATAATATTCGCTGCTTAATTCATAAACATTGATACTTTTTCCCAACGTCACTCATTTAAAGTAAAACTTATTTAAAAGTTGATAATATCTCATGACGATAAAAAGTAATAATGACAATGCATACTACAGTATACTTTAGTGTTGTATTTCATTCCACTATATCGATAGCTTTATTCGATGATTTGCGATACCTAAATGTTGAACATCAATTTTTTCACTACATTAACATTAACGTTAATTTTTAAAGAGTGCGTGATTGACAATGTTGTTATAATAAAACAGGCGGAGATCGATAACCGGCAGAAGGCAATCGCCTCCCTCCAGAAGGAAGCCGAGCAGGTCCAAGCCCCGGAGAAGATCAAGAAGGTGGCACAACTTTCCACAACTCTGGAGAAGGCCTGGCTCCAGAGGAAAGAGTATCTCACTCAGGTAAGAGAGAGAGAGAGGGAGAGAGGTAGAGGTTATCGACTATTGGCATGATAAATCGAATCTATATTTTAGTAGCTGGGTGACGGACCTTAAACCGCGTTTTTAAGTAGTGTTTATTTCTATAAGTATGTTTAAATGTTCGTCACTTCATATGTATGACGTTATACGTGTACTAACTAATTATTACATTTTAAAATACAAATGTACCTAATTAATATTTTTTAAATATTTTTTAGAGAAAAAAACTGCGTCTTTACGAAAAATGCAACTCTATAGGTGTATTAATTAAATAAAAATATATCTAAATACCAAATTTCATCGTAATCGTTAGAGCCGTATCCGAGAAATCCAAACTTTTTTATACATACAAGAATTGCTCACTTAATAGTATTAGATGTGTTACTTATTTGGGGTTACGATAAAATAATATTTTCCATCTCAGGCGCACCAATTGCAACTGCTGAAGGAGCAAGCGAGACAGATAGAGGACTGGCTCGCCTCTAAGGAAGCTTTCCTCAACAATGACGACCTGGGAGAGAACTTAGACGGTATGTGGAAGCTGTGCAGACGAAGTCAGGGTTAAAACTTAGTCGCATACTTGCTTTATCGATATTGGTCTTTTAACCGATTTTTTTTATGTAGTTATGTTACTCCATAACTTTATCATTGGTAGACCGATTTTAATCATTTTTAACTTTATTGAATCGGTATTGCACAGGAGTGGTCCCATTTAAATATGACGTAATTATTAAACCCCTAAGGGGTTGAAATTAAGGGATTAATATATATTTTTAACTTCACCCACATCTCGTCTACGTTTAACCACTGATATTTTCGACATTTATAAACCGACTAGCTTTTACCTGCGGCTTCGTTCGCGTTAATATTAATTTTGTCAAACAAATCGGGGATGACGTAATAAAACGTTTCATACAAAGTTTATTTCTCTCTTTACCCCACACCTCATAAGTTTCCATGTTGCAAGTTTCCAGGTTTCCTTCTACCTGTATATCAAAATTCATCAATAAAAGTTCAGTGATTTAGGCGTGAAAGCGTAACAAACAAACAAACTCACTTTAGCATTTATAAAATTATAGTAAGGAGTTTCATGATTTCTATTATTAAGCTTAGATCAGCTATTAGGTGTTTGTGTCGGTCCCCAGCTGTGGAGACGCTGATGCGGAAGCACGAGGAGTTCCGGAAGCTGCTGGAGAGCCAGGTGCACCGCGTGGAGGAGCTGGAGAAGCTGGCGGGCGTGGTGCTGCAGCGCGGACACGACCACATCCAGGTCGAGAAGCGCGTGCAGGACGTCTTGCTGCGGACAACTAAACTTAAGGTATCTACTATTTATTTTATTGAAAAAATAAATAAATAAACAAACTAGACGACTAAAACAACTTAAATAAACCCGTAATTTAAAGTCTTTCCGAAAACGTTCAACGTGTGTTGTTACTAGTTAGTAAAAGTCATAAATTAATTGTCCACACTTTAATATTCATATTTTCTATCGATAAAAATTGTTTAATTTTTTTTACATGTAGTTAAGATTTAGCGTTATGGCCACTATCTCACCTGATGTTAAGTGACGATGAGTTCCAAGATGATGGACACGCTAAGCTCAGTAGAGGTACTAACTCTCGAATGCATCTGCCGGAACATACCCATGTGTATTTAGTGGCAGGTTTTCAACTTGAGGGTGGTAGCTAGCCAGGTGGGCTTTAAAAAAAACCTACCACCATGTTTATTGTTTCATCACGTTATTTTCCTTCACCGGGCACTCAAATTCATTGCAAGTGGATTCGAACTGACGTCCGTACGTACACACTATTAAATGCGCTATCTTCGCTTAACAACTGGAAAAAGTGTGAGATTAAAAAACTGAAACATCTCGAAATTAATGGTTGACCTTTTTTTTTTTTTTTTTTTTTTTTTTTTTTATCGTGGAGAAATCCGTTTATGGATACCCTCTCGCCCCGGGGGGGACGAGCGGGTTATGTGGGACTCACCCGGTGCGAACCGGGAATACCCACTAAGACTCCACGGTGTACCTCTGCCGCATCAATTGGGGCGACCCGGGGTCGAGCTGACAATCACCACGTCGCCCCTGCAATTAATGGTTGACCTAACGAAAAGTTTGCAGCTAATATTACAATTACGATACGAAAAGAAGCGAGCTCACGGAACCATCGAACCATTTTAAATATAATCGTATCCTTGCAGGAGTCCTGTAAACTACGCGGCGAGATGCTGGAGCAGTCGCAGCAGCTCCACCAGTTCCTGCAGAACCTGCACCACGAGAGGGAGTGGATCGCGCTCAAGATGCAAGTCGCTAACGACCAGAACTATAGGTAACGACATCTCTTATCAAAGGCACACTTCACGCGAAGCAACGATAGCTCAGTTGGCAGTGGACATGAGTTCAAATCCACCTTAATGCAAGAGACTATAGCATGGTGGTAAAGGTTGGCTAGTTACTACCGTCAAGTTGAAAATTTGCCGCCAAATACCTATAGCTGTGTTTTGACAGTTGCATTTAGAAACCTACCACTATTCGCCTGCTCTCCCACTATTAATTGCGTATTATTAACAACTTGAACACGATGCGTAATCACTTAACATCGGCTGAATTTGTAGATAAATATTCAGTTTGAAAATCGGGAATAAATGTGTGAAATATGGTGAATAATACACCAAGAAAAAAAAAGAGGGCAACCACCATGCAATGTGTTGATCGGTACAGATTAACCTTCGAGCTGAATTGTTTTTAGTACACTTTAGTCTTCACTATACTGTCTTCAATAAACATTAAGCGGGGCGCCTGTTTATTTACGTGAAACATGTAATGGGGCGGAGTCAAACCGTCTGTTGGCATGGCGACGCGTCGCCACTCTATATCATAGCATATGTAAAGAATCAAGTTATCCGCATTTAATTTGTGCATTAAATTATTTATAATATATATGAAATAAATAATCATGTTTATCATTGAAAAAGTATCACTTTGTTTATCTATTTTTTTCGATTGCCCTATATTTATTTCCTTTCATGAATAATCAGTTTAAGTTAATAATATGTACTAGAAAAAAAATGATTTTTATTTTTTTATACTTAAGGTTTTAGCGTTATGGCCATAATCTCACCTGATGTTAAGTGACGATACGACCCAAGTTGGTAGATACACTAAACCTGTGGAGGAACTGGCTCTCAAGTGCTGCTGCCGGAGCACACCTATTGGTATTTGGTGGCAGGTTCACAACTTGAGGGTGGTAGCTACCCAGGCGGGCATTAGAAAAAGCCCTACCACCATGCTATGGTTTCCTCACGATGTTTTCCTTCACCGTGCGCTCAAGCTCATTGTAGGTGCTTGGGTTCGAACCCACGTCCCTTGACGCGAAGTCGCGCACACTACCACTGAGCTATCATCGCTTATCATAGCTGCCAGACGTCGATGTTTATCGTTTATATCAATCAGCACAACACTCACTGCTACAATAGGTTATGTGATAACTGCAGCTCGTCAGCATATCCTGGCGTCATCGAAATGATTCCGTTTATTGTCGGTCAGGGAGCTGTCGAACCTGCAGAGCAAGATCCAGAAGCACGCGGCCTTCGAGTCGGAGCTGGCCGCCAACAAGGGACGCATTGACGACGTCGCCAACCACGGGGAGACGCTCATCGGTGACCATAACAACTATATTGTATCTATATCACTTGTGTCCGCTTGTGTACCTTTTTTTTTTTTTTTTATATACTTAAGGTTTAGCTTTATGGCCATAATCTCACCTGATCTTAAGTGACGATACGACCCAAGTTGGTTGACACGCTAAACCTGTGAAGAAACTGGCTCTCAAGTGCTGCTGCCGGAACACACCTATTGGTATTTGGCGGCAGGTTTATAACTTGAGGGTGGTAGCTACCCAGGCGGGCATTAGAAAAAGCCCTACCACCATGCTATGGTTTCCTCACGATGTTTTCCTTCACCGAAAGCTCAAGCTCATTGTAGGTGCTTGGGTTCGAACCCACGTCCCTTGACGCGAAGTCGTGCACACTACCACTGAGCTATCATCGCTTTGGTGGTAACGTGATGTTAAATAGCCAGAAGCCTTCCTCAAGGATTCCTCAAAGTACATTTTGAAACTTACTGGTAGTTTCTGACAATAGAACTAAGGCAACCGCCAGTCGATTTATTGACATCACGCTATCAGTAATCGGGGCAAAACTGTGTTGAAAAAGTGTTACAAAAAGCAGGAATAATTATGAAATAATTTTCAGTTCTATGCGAACGAAGTCGCGGGCACGGCTAGTGTGTATGGTAATGTGATTAATAGTAATATATATATTATTTACTGTGGCAGAAGCGAAGCACTACGCCTCCCAGGAGATAGCGAAGCACGTGGAAGAACTCGAGAACCAATGGAGAGAATTACAGGTGATGACGCTTAACGAATCTATACAAATAAATAAAATGGAAGTGTGTGTTTGTGATGTCAAAATAACAGCTTTTTGATAATTGCATATGAAAGTAAATACGGCATAAACAATTTTTTTTTTGTTTGTCGGTATGTCTGTTTGTTCGTTCCGGCTACTCTCTTAAAGGTCTGAGCCGATGTTGAAGGAAATATCGCTGTCAGATAGCTAATATTATAAGGAATAATTTAAGCTACATTTATTAAAAAAAAAAATAGGGTTGCAGAACTAAAATAAAAATTTATTGCCATCTGAATGAAGTCGCGATCGCAGCTAGTTAATGTAAATATGAATTTATATTAGTGAATAAGCAAATATTTAAGTAAATAGTTTTACGCAAATATCTTCGTACATACAGAAACTATTAATTTTAAAAATGTACGTCATATTTTAACAAAAGGATGTACAAAAAGACATTTTAAAATTACTATTTTGTGTTATGCAGCGACTAAGTTCAAAACTCCAGCGACAATCATAAAACTGATTTTTTATATCTGCTTTATTTACATGTAAGAATATCGGGTGCACTCTCAGGAAATAAATCATCTGTTGATTCACGTTTTATCCGTAAAATGATAACTAAATCGATCGAATCGAAATCGATGATAGCTCAGTGGTAGTGTGCACGACTTCGCGTCAAGGGACGTGGGTTCGAACCCAAGCACCTACAATGCGCTTGAGCTTTCGGTGAAGGAAAACATCGTGAGGAAACCATAGCATGGTGGTAGGGCTTTTTCTATTGCCTGCCTGGGTAACTACCACCCTCTAGTTGTGAACCTGCCGCCAAATACCAATAGGTGTGTTCCGGCAGCAGCACTTGAGAGCCAGTACCTCCACAGGTTTAGCGTGTCTACCAACCTCGGCCGTATCGTCACTTAAGATCAGGTGAGATTACGGCCATAACGGTAAACCTTAAGTTTAAAAAAATAAAATAAAATAAGTAATACACTATGTTTTTATAAGGGGTTTTTATAGTTATGTATATTGCATGTGCCCCATGTATTTCGTTTCCTATTATGTATTTTATAGTTTTTCATCCATTGTCCTTCACTTCTAATCTATTGTCCATATTTCAAGTATCTATCTCATTGGGACGTCAGTTTAAAATCTATTACAAAATTCCAAACAAACAGACAGACATACAAGAAAACGAGTTAATAAAAACACGGTGAAATATGTTTTTATTTTTCTCAAGATAGCTCGTTTTTTCGTGAGTGATAGATAAGGATTCGATGTATATTGTTATCGTACCACGACGTGGTGACTACACTGCATAATTAAAGGGATGGTGACCACCGAGGAATAGGATTCTGTTAGAAATATGGCAACTGGGCATAGCTCGGTACCAATATTATTTGATAATCCCAGGCCGCAGCGAAACTCCGCCGCGAACGCCTGCAGGAGGCTTACCAGGCGAGGGTCTATCTCCGGGGCCTGGACGACTTCACCGCCTGGCTCGATGACGTGGAGTCACAACTCCTCAGCGAGGATCATGGTAAGCATTACATATTTTTTATAATTATGGTTTAGCGTAATGGAATCTCACCTGATCTTAAGTGGTGATACGGCCTAAGTTGGTAGACAGGGTAAACCTGTGGAGGAACTGGCCCTAAAGTGCAGCTACCGGAACACACCTATTAGTATTTGGGGGCAGATTTTCAACTTGAAGGTGGTAGCTAGCCAGGCGGGCATTAGAAAAATCCCTACCACCATGCTATGGATTCCTCACGATGTTTTCCTTCACCGAAACCTCAAGCTCATTGCAGGTGGTTGGATTACGACTCACGTCCCTTGAAGCGAACTCGTACACACTACCACTGAGCTATCATCGCTTCAAAACCATGATAGCAGTTTTTGAGTTAACTCGAATCCATACTTTGTTCGCCTCCTAAAAAAATGAAAGAGATGGGGCGCTATAACTTCGAATTACATCTGATCTTATTATTTTAGACTTGATGCTATTATACGTTTAACGACGTGAAATAAATTTTGAACACAGTACGTAGTATGCATGATAATGAAAAATACCTTTCAGTATACTAAGTACTAAATATTAAGTACGTAATGCCAATGCTTAAAGGGAAGCCGATGGGAAAGAGGTTGTATGGACTCTTTGCCAAAGCTAGCTACCATACTCAAGTTAAAAGTCTATCACTTAATACTTATAGGTATGATTGAGTAGTTGTACTTGAGAGCTAGTCCCTCCACTAGGTTTTATTGCGCCCGCCATCTTGGGTCTATTTGTCACTTTACATCAGGTGAGATTGACCATAACGATAAACCTATAAAAACTAATATCGGAATATTTATAAAGTTCCGAAATCCATTCTTCAAAGTCCCACTTCTGAGTTTTACGTGTGGCCACTATTGAGTGCTTGACCAGCTAAAGTGGAGTGCGTGCGCGCAGGCAAGGACCTGGCGTCGGTGAACGCGCTGCTGAAGCGGCACTCGCGGCTGGAGCAGCAGCTGTCCAGCAAGACGGAGCTGGCGTCGCAGCTGGCGGAGACCGCCAAGCAGCTCGCCGACTCCGGACACTTCATGGCCCAGGAGATACTCGACAAGGCCGAGAACGCTGTCAAACGGTAACTCCCTCACTTCATACTTGAATTTTTTTTTAATAATCCTTCATTAAATTAATTTATTTTGTTAGTTGGATGGGTCACTATCTTGACCGTAAATAATTAAAATACTATAAATAAAGAGTCTTTCTTCATTCAAAGGGCTATTGTCACACAAAAAAAAATCCACTTGGTTTATTCTGTGATGCACTTACCTTAAAAGTCATAATATTAAGTCTTTTTTAATAGTTAATAAAAGAAAGAGATAGGGAAGTGATGAGAGATTGAGATAGACATATACAATTCTTCAATAGATCTCGTATCTTTCGAAGTAGATCATGGTTTTAGTGTAGTACTTGCCTTTTCTGTATCCAACTATAGGTATTGGACAGCGACTAAATATTCAGATGGGAGTTGTGATGCTCGTAGCAGAAAATAATTTACCTCGTGGCGTATGGCTAAAAGGAAGAAACATGTCTCTATATAAAGGCAAGGATGAAATTCTAGACGTGTTGGCTTCGTGCAACTAGTAGACGAAAACATGAGAATATGTTCAGGAATGAAAGAGTTTGTTGATGATTATATATTGAATCGTTTTCCTCTCAGGTACCGACAGCTACAGGAGCCGATGCAGATAAGGAGGGATAACCTGGAGGACGCGGCACTCCTGCACCGCTGGGAGAGGGACGCTGACGAGGAGTTCAGATGGTGAATAGTTCGCTAAATTATTTAATTAGCACACAAAATGTTAAATAGCTCTACTGACATTTCACTGAATCCATGCCGAAGTTCGGACAGAATAGGAGTCGACATTGCTTGTATTATAAATTAAAATTTATTTTTTACTATCGATAGTCACATAATATAGCCCATTATATAATTTTTGATAGAATTACAATCCCAAACACATACATTTTTATACAACGTACACACAACACTGTTTTATATAAAGAAAATCACATTTTAGCGTTTACAATCGACATACACAACATACACTTAAATTTTTAGTCGTCCATACACAATCATATACATTTTTACACACACGCACAGTAAACAAATACAGGTATAGTATTTATTACAGTGCTATCGACAGACTCTTATCTATGTACACGTTGTAGTCTTAAACATCAAACACATACATTTTTTACATACACACATACATACACTCAGTCGTACAGTATTATAATAATAAAAAAATTTATTTTATATTTCATTATGAAACACAACATATACATTTATACACACAAAATGTTATACATAAAGACATATAGTATCATATTCACGTTTTTCTATAAATACATATATCGATAAGCATAAAAATTCTAAATCTTGTATGTTTCTATCCTATGTCTTGATATCAAAACACATACATTTTTACATACACATACATTCACACTCGTACATTTCTATAGTAAGAAAACACGAAATTTTATTTTTTCTTTATCAATGGACACAACATGTGTTATTATATTAATGTAATCTATATACACATATATCGACATATATAAAGGTTGCATATCTTTAATGATGATATATATAACAGAAAACAGATAAACTTTTAAAAGATTGTGAAGGGTCGTAAATATGGTGGAATGTTCCAGGCTGGAGGAACGGCAAGCCGCGCTGCAGCAGGAGGAGCTCGGGTCCACGCTGCAGGAGACGCAGGCGCTGCTCAAGAAACACCTGGCGCTGGAGGCGGAAATCATTGCGAGGTACTTTTTGGCTTTTATTTACTTTCGTTACAATCGATAACGACTTGTCAATTTAGCTTTATTATAGAATGTTTCTTAAAGAAGACGAATAGTGAAATTACAAGGGCGCACCATATTATTGGGTATATTTCGTTATAAGATCGAGAAGAACGTTACAATGTATTCCTTTGAGATGTTTTCTCTCTCTATCTCACACTATATCAATTTATTTTTTTTCAGTAATCGTAACTTTTATTGTGGGTACGATATTGCTTATACTGTTTTTTTAATAGATCCTTTCGCGAAAGTTTCGTATGTAAAATAGTTATGCACGGAGTGTACATTGGTCACTTTAAATATAAATCCAGAAATTAATGTGTTGATGAACTAATAGATAGGTAAGATGGCGATAAAGGCACACATTGTATCTACAGTTGTTCAAACCTTTTTCTATATATTGTGAGTTTATTATTTAACCATAAACCCATCTGATGTTAAGTGACGATGTGGTCCAAGTTGGTAACACACTAAGCCTAATGGAGAGACTGGTTCTCAAGTGTCACTGCCGGAACACACATAAAGTGTTAAGCGATAGGTGTTTAACTTGAGGGTAGTAGCTGATTTCATTAGAGCAGCCATACTTAACCTTATTTATGTAACGGCCATAGGCAAAAAATATTTAAGTAATGTATTCTTTACTGTTTCACAATTGTTACAAATTGAATTCAACAACTGTGAATGGATGCATCGGTTTTTTTATTTAGGTGTTAATAAAAAACGCCCAAGGTATCATTCAAGTATTGCGTAATTTAATTTGGGTTTAGGGGGGGGAGGTCCAGTAAAACGTTATGATGCGTTACAAGAGCATGAGGGGGTTTGAACAATGTGTTACGTAACACTGTTTTTTTTATTGAAATAAAATTAAAGTTTCTCAAGTTCGTAACTCTTATCGTTTACGTTCTACGGAGAATTCTTCGACTATTTCGAATCGCATCGTCAAAGGTTAAGATAAACAAGTTATTTTATTTTGGTAGTTTATAACTAAACAAAGGTAAAATATAATTATGACTTTTAGTTAAAAATGCTCACTTGGGTGCCACGTAACGTATGAGGAAGCCGAGAGGGAGGGAGAGGTGTACAGGAAATTGTTACTTTGCGTTATAAGGAGAGAGGAAGGTGTATAAAATTTTCAAAAATTGCGTTATGTAATACTTGAACGGACCCAAAGATAAAACCTCGTCAGTGTTTTAAAATTTTTAGGTTTCGTATCCAAATACTCAAGTTAAGTGTTGCCTTACCTGGTAGATACATTCATACGTCTGCTGTATCTTAAAAATAAATGAATGAATGGCCATATATTACTGTAAATTACCGTACCAATAAAGGTACTACACACCACAGCGCTATAGTATTGTCTAGTACCTACTTTCTCAGCGTATACACGGTTTATCTACTGGGCACGAAATCCAAAATGGTACCAAACCAGGTCCACTACGAAAGTGTATGATTATAGCGGCGTTAGAGACCTAAGAATAAAGAGATATGTCCCTACACTCCTCATACGTTATATATATCTGAGTGTATGTATGTGTGTGTGTGTATGTGTATGTGTATGTATGTGTGTATGTATGTGTACGCGCAGGGAGCCGGCGGTGAGCGCGGCGGGGGCGCGCGCGGGTCAGCTGGCGCGCGGCGGACACTTCGCGGGCGCGGCGCTGGAGGCGCGGGCGGGGGCGCTGGCGGCGGCGCTGCGGGACAGTCTGCGGGCGGCCGCCGCACGGGCCACCGCGCTCAGGAACAGAGCCGACCTGTTGCAGGTTCATATCCAGCTTCCTTACTATCGATACTCACTTTCATATCGTTTAATCCTCAACCTTCACACTTATCGCTATTTTGTTCCTCAGTAAATATGATTAAGAAACCATCGTAATTATTAACATTTACTGTTAACGTGCTGTGTTTAAAATCCCAGTCTTTACAGACTTTCTCAACGCATTACAAGACGTGAAAGGCTTGTGGCGACTCGTCGGATGCTAATAATCCAACACTACCCACTAAAACGCCCAGACACTTCAAACTCCCATGTAACTCCCAGCAACAGCACTCACAATACTTTTAGTTAATGTTTACTTCCTAAACTCACAACTATCGATGTTGACTTCCGCTTGAAATTGATGATTACAGATATTCAGTTCCTCAACTTGTAACCTTTATAATTATCGATACGCACTTCGCCCTTAAAGTTCATAATTATCGACATTTACTTCATTAGCTTATCGATATTCTGTCTTTTAACTCCTAACGTTCACATTTATCGATACACATTTCATTGAAGCTTAAATAATTATCGACATTTGTTTTCTTAAACCGTATCATTTAAAAACATCAATATTTAATTTTTAGCTCTATGGTAATTTATCGATAACTCTCCATTATAATTAGTACTACGTACTTATAAAGTGAATAATGGCTAAATGAGAAGCTGTACCCATTTCTTTATTATAAAATTTAATGTGTTTTCATAGATATTGACTAACTGATTTTTTTTAATCTTCTGTTATGTTGCTAGTAATATGGTAGTTTTCTTGTTAAAACTATCCTGAATGTTTTGTGAGGGTTTCTTTTAATATTTATCACTTCACTTGTACACAATAATATCAACTATTTATATTATAAAAAATGAGACCAATATTATACAGTATATCAGAATATTAAAAAAAGGTCTATAGAAAAATTAAAAACACCCATATTATACTAGATTTTTTCCCTTTAAAAATCTTTTAGATAAATAATACTTTGATAAAATAAAACATCGTCTCAATTCAAGTGTTATTTTGGTACATTTTTTTAAATAAAATTGGTTATCGTAAATAAACTAGAAAGAATAAATATATGCGAATTTTTAGAACTTTTTAAGAGGAATATATCCCTTATATATTATTGTCATGTGAAAGCAACCATTTAGGCAGCGCACACAGTGAAAGGTTTCTGAAAAAATATTTTTTCCATTTTTGCAAATTCTTTCGATACAATTATGCAACCTAGTGTTGATAGCGTGATGTTAGACAACCTAAATCCTTCCCTAATTATTGATCTATCAAATACAAATCTTTTAATTTATAATAATACTTGATATTACGTGCGGCTTCGCTCGCGTTAATACTTATTTTGTTAAACAATTCGAATGAGGCAATAAAAAGTTTCATACAAATTTTATCTTCCTGTTTACCCCACATCCAATAAAAATTTCGGAAGAAAAGTATATTATCTCCGTCTCCATAGTTCCATCAATCTATTTATGAAAATTCATCTCAATCGATTCAGCGGTTTAGGCGTGAAACCGTAACAAACAAACCCACTTTCTCATTTATAATATTAGCATGGATTAATATAGATATTTATTATTACAAAAGCACAGTTAATTATCAATATACTAAGCTGTTTGTTTGTTTGTACCAGTTGTCGTCGGAGATATCGGAGGCGGAGATGTGGCTGCTGGAGCGGAGGCCGGCGCTGGTGTCGGGCGAGGTGGGCCGCGACGAGGACTCCGCCCTCGGGCTCGGCAAGCGGCTCGAGGCGCTGCAGCGGGAGCTCACCGGCTTCGACGCGACCCTCGCCAAGCTCGACAAGAGCGTCGCCGCTGTCACGGTGAGCGAAACCAACTCGCAATTCAACAATATCAAAACAGTGAATGCGGCTGAACCGTCACGCTCGACTGTGTGACGCTCGTACGGGTAAAGTCGGCTCGAGTCGGCTAAACGAGCGAAAGAGATAGGTCGTAGCCAACGCGTCGCTGCTGTACTCGCTCGGCGAGCGTTACACGAGAGAGCGTTACGCATCAATCGCATTCAGTGTTAACATAAACACAGTATATATTTGTATTCCGTATTATTTTTGTTCTGTCCGTTTACTGTGGCTAATCTCTGAAACGGCTGTACCGATTTTGACGGGACTTTCGCTGGTAGATAGCTGAAGTTATATGAAGTAATTTGAGCTACTTTTACTTATGATCCAGTATAGTCTCTTATAAATATGTCATTGTATGATCTCCAGGAACGTAGACCGGTCGACGCTGAACAAGTCAACCACAAGATGGTGGAACTGAAGACCCTTTATGAAGATATGAAACTGCTCTCCGCTAAGAGGCAACAACGGTTGCAACAGAGCCTCAAGTATTTCAAGTAAGTGCCTCAAACAATCGCCCACTTAAGTATATTCTTCATAGATCATAGACATCATCATTTACCATCAGATGAGATTGCAATCGATCGCTCAGTCGGTAGCGTTACGCAGTCAAGCGTTACGGTTCACTCACATTAGTCTCATACAATACCCGCAAAAAAAAGCACAAGTTTTCGCTTCAAAAAAGGCAATTTCACAGCGATGTGGATAATAAATAATCAAGTGCTAGCTGTAATCTGTAGTACCATTGCTGTACCACTATAAAGAGCGAAGATATAAAGTGATAAGGACAGATATATACACGAAACCAACGTAACGGAAAGAGATGAACATACTGTACTACAACAAAGAGCGAAGATATAAAGTAATAAGAACAGATATATACACGAAACCAACGTAAAGGAAAGAGATGAACATAGTGTACTACAACAAAGAGCGAAGATATAAAGTGATAAGGACAGATATATACACGGAACCAACGTAAAGGAAAGAGATGAACATACTGTACTACAACAAAGAGCGAAGATATAAAGTGATAAGGACAGATATATACACGGAACCAACGTGAAGGAAAGAGATGAGCATACTGTACTATAACAAAGAGAGAAGATATAAAGTGATAAGGACAGATATATACACGGAACCAACGTAAAGGAAAGAGATGAACATACTGTACTACAACAAAGAGCGAAGATATAAAGTGATAAGGACAGATATATACACGGAACCAACGTGAAGGAAAGAGATGAGCATACTGTACTATAACAAAGAGAGAAGATATAAAGTGATAAGGACAGATATATACACGAAACCAACGTAAAGGAAAGAGATGAACAAAAGACATTGCACACCGTGGAGAACGTACAGTAGACGACTCGATCCTTTGGTGAATGCGTCAATGGAAATACAAATTTATATTACAACCGGCTTATTTTTATATATTAATTCTAATAAAGTAAAGTTTTCAAATTTCCAACGAGTGGAAGATTAAATCCCTGTTTCGAGCTTGAGCTTTCAGTGAAGGAAAATATCGCGATGAAACCATAGCACGATGGTGCCATCTCTCAAGTTGAAAATCTGCCGCCAAACACCTATAGGTATGTTCCGGCAGTTGCACCTGATAGCCTGTCATCACTTAACATCAGGTGGGATTGTGTCCATAACGATAAACATAAACTGTAAAAAAAAAGCAGACACAAAGTAACAAATAACAGTGAACAAATATCGATAGATCACACAAATAATTGTCCTATCCGAGAATCGAATTTGAAGCACTTCAGCAAAACTGTTACAGCGAGGCAAACGCTTTAACCTCTAAGCCAACCATACAGTGAAAAGTCACTTAACACTAAGCGAGATTTCTATTACTAAATTCATTTGTCATATAACGGTATAAGGTAAAAATAAAAATACTTTACTTAGCCCAAAGAATACCAGTTGACTTTGACGGTTTCCTACATTCCACCAGGTTCGTACAGGAATGCGAAGAAGTCCAGGAATGGATCGGGGAGCAGATGGCGATGGCAGCCAGCGAGGAGTACGGGCTGGACGTGGAACACGTGGAAACCCTCCAGCAGGCGTTCGACAACTTCCTCGCACAATTGCAAGGTATGTCACATACAATGACGAACTTCTAAAAATGTTATCTGTTATATGGTCGAAATCTGACCATTATTATTGAAGTTTTGAGGAAATCTATATATAAAATGGTCATCGCATCACGCGTGAACAAGTAGAACAATTTTGCTAATTGTTTTTTTGTTGTGTTAATTATTGTCAGGACAAAGTTCTTATGAAAGAAAAAAAAACGGAAATAGACCGGAATATCAGAAAATTAAAAAAAAAAAAAACTTAACGTCAATATAAATTTTACATAACTAGCTGATAGTTGTTATAGTGCATTATAATAATGAACACTATGTTTTTTTTTTTTTGTTAGACCAATTTCAATTTAGTATTCATAGTTAAGACAGGACAATGTCTGTCGGATCAACTAGTTCTTTATAAAAATAGGATACATAAAGCTGTTATCAATACCTCTTAAAGAAAACTAAAATAGGGACGTGTGTTCGAATCCAACCACGTACAATGAGCTTGTGCTTTCGGTGAAGGAAAACATCGTGAGGAAACCATAGCATGGTGGTTGGGCTTTTTTGTCTTTACTTTTACTTAGATATCAAGCCTTTTCAGTTAAACTACCGTAAGCAGCAAAAATCTAATCAAGCCTTTTCAGTTAAACTACCGTAAGCAGCAAAAATCTAAAAATGTTTTTTTTTCTATTTATTGTAACCACCTCAAATTTATCTTTGTTAATTCGAAGTACTAAATAAAGTATTATTAATAAATAGCCATTATTTTTTATATCACTGGTTAATTTTGAACGAGAAGTCATATTGTTTTATAAAGATATCATGAATACTTTTTAACTAGAAATGAAAATGCAAATATATATAGCGATAATGCAAATTTTCTCTTGCGAAGTTCTTCCTGAAGAACAACAAATGAAAATATAATATTTCCAGAAACATTTACATAGTTTATGCCTCGCTTAACATATATATATATATCTATATATATATATGTATATATGTCGGTGCTGGTGGCGCATTTTATCTGGAACAAGAGAATGGAGTAAAAAAAAATTTTTTTTTTAATTATGTGCAATGTAAATGGAAAAATACTTGTTTCCAATTTCTTCGACCCATTGTTTAAAAAAAAAATGATGGCTGAGAATAAGGTTTTGAAACGTATTCTTTTTTTTTTTTATTTATTTCGTTTACAATGACTTGGTATATATCAGTATATATAATATGCAGTCAAATAGAAATTTTCATATTTCTCTGCACAAATGGAATTAACGTTTGCAATAGAACAAATATTCACATGATTATTTACAATGTAGTGAATATATTTTTTAGTATTCTAATGGTGTAAGATTGAATATAATGTATTTTAGACATAGTGCTTAATGTAAGAATTGTTTTACAGCGAACGAGGGTAGGATAGAGGCCGTATGTGAAGCGGGCAACATCCTGCTAGAAGAGAACACTCCGGAGAGTGATAAAGTGAAGCAGAGAATAGATGACATCAAGGGGCTCTGGGATGATCTGAAGGAACTGGCATTGGCTAGGCAAGAGGTGCGTGTAATTTTCAAAATCTTAACACGTTTTTAAAATACTAATTGGTGATCTATAACACAACTATTGTCCTGCGAGATTTTTGGGAATAGTTGTGGACTGTATATCTGATAGAGCAAAAGTATTATTCGGAGTGTGGTTTTGTAATGCAGTTGTGTGTAAAAGGATGAAAAGGGGTAAGGGTAAAGGGTAAGAAAAGGTCGTCGCAAAGATGTGATTATAAATACAATCGAACTTCGCTATTACAAATTATAGCAGAATTAGAACAGAAGTGGTTTTGTTATCCCAATTGAGTCAATAATGTTTGAAATGTTTGTAGACCGTGATACGAATTATAAAGAGGATTTTATAAGGACATTATAAGAGGAATAAATAAATGTGTCGTATGTCGCAGGCGCTGGGGGGGGCGCGGCAGGTGCACGAGTTCGACCGCGCGGCCGACGAGACCGCCACCTGGATCGCAGAGAAGGAGACCGCGCTCGGCGCCGAGCTGGCCCCGCCCCCGCGCTCGCGCCACGCCCTGCGCGCGCACTCGCGCTCGCTGCACGCGCTGCGCGCCGACCTCGACGCCATCCGACACCGCCACGACGCGCTGCGCGACGAGGCCGACAGGTGCACACTTCCCCCGCCTCCATCTCTACTCCCCCCTCCTCCATCTCTACTCCCCCTCCTCCATCTCTACTCCCCCCTCCTCCATCTCTACTCCCCCCTCCTCCATCTTCACTTCTCCCGTCTCCGTCTCTTCCTTCGCCTCCTTCGTCACTGCTTCCCCCTCCTCTGTCTACACATCCCCCTCGCCACCTGAATTTCTAATTTCGACTCAATTTCTCACTCCGACACACATGTCCCATCTGCACCTCTACTATCATCTCCACCACTGCCTTCTACTCTCCTTTCATCTCATCGCATCTCTGCCTCCAAATTTTCCATTGTGGTATTTACATTTGCACCCTCCTTACCTTCATCAGCACTTCCTCCCTCTACAATTCCACCTAGACTACCATACAAAGCATCCTTTTTGTAACAATATATAAAAACATATTATACTAATACTTATCTATACTAATATTATGAAAAGAAAAGATTGTATTTTTGTTCGTAATGAATAAACTCAAGAACTACCGGCCTGATTTCGAAAATACTTTCTCCATTACAATGTAACATTAGCCCTGAGTAACACAGGCTATAAAACATTTTTTTTATGACAATGATTAGATGACATTTTAGTTCCACGCGAATTAAACATAGCACGAATCGAGCCTTACATTGATATGTTTAAAGTGTAAATAGATCAGTAAATAGAATGTTGTATACCGACGTCAGGCTCGGGTCCGCGTTCCCGGACGCGAGGGAGCACGTCACCGCCAAGCTGGAAGACGTGACGGAGGCGCTGGGGGCGCTGGACCAGCGCGCCTCGCACTGCGCCCACCAGCTGGAGCTGGCCGACCAGCTGCAGGCCTACTTCGGCACCTACCAGGACCTGCTGTAACTTACTTCACCCTTTTCTATGTCATATTTGCTGGTTCTCATATTTTTTTTTTGTCCGTGAATAATTAACAAGGTGACCGATTATGGGATAGAAAACCATGGATCCACCATAACTCTACTCTCTACCTCGACTTCTCTATTCGCGATTTCGGCTTCCACTGTTGTGTAGTTAAGACTTGCTATAAAAGTCTGTTCACTGATTTTAATTCCAATTATTTATTCTCCCAACTGTTCGTCTCAGAGATTTAGTATTGCGACTGACTTGGTGAGAAGTTTGGGAAGGGGGAAAGGGGGGGAATGAAATGTGATTGGTGGGGCGAAAGGAAGAGTGACGTACCGTTATGCATTGGTTTATGCGCGTGTTTGACTAAACACTATACTCTATAAGTTTATCGACATGGCTACAATATCACCAGATGTTAAGTGACAATATAGCTGAAAACGGTTGAGCTTATTGGGGAGATTAGCTCAAGTGCAACTGCCGGAGCACGCCTATGAGTATTTGGCAGCAGATTTTCAACTTGCAGGTGGTAGCTAGCTGCCCGCTACCACCATGCAATGGTATCCTCACCATGTTTTTCAGCATGGACTTATGGCAGGTGAATTGGAACTCTTTTCCATTGACGCGGCGTCTGTACACTTTACTAACTGAACCATCATCGCTTCAAACGTCGTGGATCAAACGGTGGTGCTGTGCCTGGTGGTTACCACAAAGCAACGGTCACCACCACATACTTCAAAAGTGCCACTTTCATTAACTTACATCTCTAATTCTAAAACTAGTCTAATTTTGCATGGTGGTAGGGCTTTTTCTAATGTCCGCCTGGCTAGCTAGCAACCTCAAGATGAAAATCTGCCGCCAAATACCAATTAGGTGTGTTCCGGCAGTAGCACTTGAGAGGTTTAGCGTGTCTACCAACTTGGGCCGTAACGTCACTTAAGATCAGGTGAGATTATGGCCATTACGCTAAACCTTAAGTAATAAAAGAAACTTTTGACCCAAAACCACCAACAGTAATGTAATTAAACGAACTGGGATCCAGCTGAAAACCAGCACAGTGTTGCCATAACATATGCTGACCTTGGGTCCTTTTCCGACGTTGTATGAGACTTTCGTTTGTAAGACCTTATTTATATATTTACAGTTGGTGTAAACATAAATGTGTTTTATTTGTTTCTATAAGTTCTGGTGCCCTTGATACTATAATTTATTTGGTTTGTAAAATGTCTGTTGTGTTTTTATAGGGCATGGACCAATGAGACCATAGCGAGGGTGACCGCCCCCGAGCTGGCGGCGGAGGTGCCGGCTGCTGAGCGGCTGGTGGCCCGGCATCGGGACCTCAAGGTCGAGATTGATGCCAAGGAAGACGCTTTCAAGACCCTTTACAACGATGGTGAGTGGATACTAAATAATCATTTCAGACCTCGAGAACACAAGTGACACAATTTGAGAAATGGTTAAGTGGGATCTGTCACCGGCTCGGATTGAACGTGATTTTGTCTATTTTAAGGCTTTAGCTCTATGGCCACAATCTCACCTGATTAAGTGACGATGTGGCCCAAAATCGTGGACATCCTAAGTCTAGAGGAGGAACTGGTTCTCAAATATAACGGTCAGAACGTTCCTTGAAAGTGGTAGTTAGCCAGGTGTAAAAGCCCCACCACCATGCCATGGTGTCATCTCTATGTTTAACTTCACTGGAAGGTCATGTTCTGTGCCAGGGATTGAACTCAAGCCCATTGATCTGAGGACCGTACCAACTAAGCAATCATCGCTTTAAGATAATATTGATTACATAGTTTGATGATCACGTCTTAAAATCTGTCACATAGGGGAGAAACTGGTAAAGGAAGGCCACTTCATGGCAGTCGAGATCGAGGACAGGATGTCGATCCTGAGGAGTCGCAGGTCGGTGCTGGACTCCGCGTGGGCCACGCGCGACAGGATCTACGTGCACCATCTCGACGCCCTGGTCTTCCTTCGTGATGCCACTGCGCTCGATAACTGGATTTCGAACAGGTACCTTGGTTAATTACTGTAAATCAAAGTTGAAGAATACCGAAGGTGGTTGAATTGGTGATATATCAGACACTACACATTTCGCTAATTCGATAGTTTGGAGTATAGAGAGATTTGTGATTGATCTCAGATATATTTGAGTTTAATAGTTGAAAGCGAGAGTAAAAACAGATAACCACATACTGAATGAATGATATATATTTGAATGAATGAAAGGCATTATACAGTGTTTCTTACAAGGTCCGAGCGTTGTGCGTGTGTGTGTGCGTGCGTGTGTGCGTGTGTGCGTACGAAGCGATTTTTTGTACGTTTCACTTTTATCGCGGTTGAACTGCACACACATTTTTTCTAATTCGTATCTTGTTTACATCAACTTGTGAAATTGGTGTGTAATAATTGTAGGGTATGATATACCCGTGATCGATATATCGATAAGTTTACGATTTAGTATATGTAATGTGTAATGATTTATGTTTGCATGAATATTGCTAATCGAAATATAAGTAATTTAAACGGATTTTTTATCGCGGTTATTTATTAATTTTGAACACGACCTATCGAAGCTTTTCTGCTTTCGTGGTCCCGGGGCAGACTGAGGTGTAGGTTGTCCAGGAAAGTTCGTGCCATTAATCCGTTTAAATTAGTTTAATTTCGATATGTATTGTGCGTTATCTTGCAGAGTGCCGCTCGTCCGCGACGGCAAGTACGGCGAGAACGTCGCCCAGGTGGAGGAGCTGATCAACAAGCACAAGGACCTGGAGGAGACCATCGAAGCGCAGAAGGAGAAGTTCAACGCGCTCCGGAGGATCACTTTGGTACTTACTACCTTTTTGTATTGTCTTCGTGAAAAATACTTTGAACTAGTTTTTCTAGCAGTATACGGGGTGGGCGAAGACAGGGGCATTTAGGACTCATCTGGTACGAATCACTGATTATATCAATGGATTAAATCGGTGAAATTGATTTGAATATAGGACTTTTTATATCTAAGTAAACTTAAGCCCAGTCGTCTTAAGGTTCGACTATCGATATATTTCCATAGTCTTATTTTTAAACTGCTTATCGATAATAGTAAGTTTCAAAGTGCATTCATCGATTGCCATTTCTTATACTTATGATACGCACTTACATTGAAACGCCTTTTTCGACGTTGGGATACCGTCCTACACTCACGGTATTTTAAAGAAAATCTCCCATTTTATATATGAATGTATAAGATTCAAAGCAACCACGAGGACTGTATAAACAAACAATTGTTATATTAAGTAAAGTGTATACAAATAGGAACGGATATGGTGCGTACGTGAACACGTCACGTGACCATGTCGATGACGACTCACGTGAATTGACTTCGTATAAAGCAGGGTAAAGTTGAATAACATCGAGTGTGGACGCAGGTGGAGCAAGCGTTCAAGGAGCAGCTGGACGCGGAGGAGGCGGCGCGGAGGCAGTCGGCGGAGCGCCAGGAGGCGGAGCGCCTGCAGCAGTACCGCCGCCGGGAGATGGAGCGCATCACGGAGGAGAGGAGGCGGGAGACCGCACCGCCTGGGCCTCCGGGGCCGGGACCCAGAGAGGTACTCCCTCCACCATATGTCATCTTGGTTTATTTAATTTAAAAAACTTTGTTTTCAAGATCTATATAAAAAAAAGTATGATTTTAAAACATGTAACAAAGTAAAAATAAAATGTGTTAAAGACCTGTAACTAAATAAAAAAACGGTGTGTTTTCAAGATCTATAACAAAAAAAGTATGGTTTTAAGACATGTAACCAAATTAAAAAAACGATGTGTTTAAAAGAACTGTAACAAAAAAAATTTTTTTTTAAACATGTAACATAAAAAAAGCCTATGTGTGTTTAATACCTGTAACAAAAACAAAAAAAAAGATGTTTATTTAAGACTTATAACAAGATTTAAAAAATAGTGACAGACGTGATACATCTCTATATCTCTTCGTTACCTTAGTCGCCTCGAGGCGAATTTACCTGAACGGGCGTCTCACAAAAATATTGCGGATTGGAATTTCAAAGCCCGCTCATGATAATTTCACTTCAATAAAGTCGTGCGGATAAACTTACAAAATATGAAAGTAGTTTATCGATTGCTGACATTAGATTTAATTATGTTCTGATAAGTATCCCAATATCTGAAGCGATGATAGCTAAGTGGTAGTGTGTAAGGATTCCGCATCAAGGGACGTGAGTTCGAATTCGCCTACAATGAGCTTGAGCATTCAGTGAAGGAAACTGTAGCATGGGAGTTGGACTTTTTCTATTGCAAATACCAATAGGTGTAATCCGGAAGTTGCATTTGAGAGCTAGTTCCTCGAAATTTAACGAGTATATTCACTAGGGCCAAATCGTCGCTTAAAATCAGATAAACTGTGGTCATAACGCTAAATCTTAAAAAAAAATAAAAATAAAAGTGTATATCCATACACAATTGAAGCGATGATAACGCAGTGGTAGTATGTACGACTTCGCGTCAAGGGACGTGAATTCGAATCCAAGCACCTACAATGAGCTTGAGCTCTCGGTGAAGGAAAACATCGTGAGGAAACCATAGCATGGTGGTAGGGCTTTTCCTGATGCCAATACCAATCGGTGGGTTCCGGCAGTTGCACTCGAGAGCCAGTTCCTCCGCAGGTTTAGCGTGTCTACCAACTTGGGCCGTATCGTCGCTTAAGATCCGGTGAGATTGTGGCCATTACGCTAAACTTTGACTGTAGAAAAAAGAGAACGGGCGTGACAGTGACCACCACTGTAGAATCGTGTGTGTGTGTGTGTGTGTATGTATGTGTGTTGTGTGTGTGTCAGTCGGAGCGCGGCGCAGTGAGCGTGGCCCCGGCCTCCTCTGAGGAGACGCTGTCTCCGGCGCCGCAGTTCGAGCGCCTCCCGAAGACGGACGCGCACGTCAAGAGAGCAGAGAGCATGAGTGTGAGTACAAGCAATCACTTATACCTCGTTTTGGAAATCAATGAAAAAAGGTTTTTTTATTAATGTAAAAAAAAAAAAAAAAATTATGTAATAAATTTTGCGACTCGGTTTTGGTCGATTTCTCGTGACACAGGATTTATTTCCTATTGCGGGTATCAATAGATGTATTTGTATGCATTGTGGTATTCATTTATGTTATATAAAGGTTTTGTGCATTTTGTGTTGGTTTGATAATGACGTTGAAGTGTCTGTTAATTAGTTATATTGTAGAAAGAAAATATGTACAAAAAAAATAAAATTAAAATAAGAATGACTATAAAGAGTGTAAAAATCTTTGCCTTAGTTTACCAAGTGAAGCTTTATTTCATCAAGTGCATATAAATGGGGACATTTATTCACATGTGGAGGGCGGATATTTATTCACATGTGGAGGGCGGATATTTATTCACAAGTGTGGATATTTATTCACATGTGGGAATATTTATTTACATATCGAGTGTTCACAGGAAAAAACAACATAATCGTGGGAAAGATCAAAAATGATATTTTTATTGTAACCCCCTAAAACTTATCTTTGTTATTTAGATACAGTATTTTAATAACTATTTACCTTCATAGATCTGTTTTTAATCATTATTTTTCTCATAAAGATATCATAATATTTTCTTATTACTGCTGTCAAAAGTGCAATTGTCTTTTACAATGTTTCTCTTGAAAATACTCGATATGAAGATATTTATTCACACGTGGGGAAATTTATTCACATGTGGGGATATTTAAACCCGTGTGAGGATATTTATTGTAGAGAAAACATGCTTAAAGATGTGTTAAATGTTGTCGCAGGTTGTTAAAACGCCAAAACGCACTCCATCGTTCACGACGCGTCGACGCACTCAGTCGTTCCGCCGACACAGACGCGGCGACGCTGCCGACCTCCCGCCGGTCGAGATTGAAGGTTAGCCATCATTAAAAAAAACATATCCCCGTTGCACATATCACGGAAATAAAACGATGTAATTCTGTCCTCTCCCAGGATATCTGGAGAGGAAGCAGGAGGCTGGCTGCGGAGGCAAGCGAGCCACGGTGAGGTCCTGGCGGTCCTACTACTCGGTGCTGTGCGGTCAGCTGCTCTGCTTCTTCAGGGACGAGCTGGACTTCGCCAACTCGAAAGCCGCCGCTCCACCAGTCGCCATACTGAATGTGAGTGCTGAAGCCTTTACATGTCAACTGATGATATCTCGGCGGTACCGTGTTACGGATTTAGTATCTAAGGATGCGTGTTCGAATCCCTGCAATGGGTCTGAGAACTCAGAAAATGTTTTTTTTTGTTTTTTATCTTGCGCAGTAAAGTGACTGCACCGGACCTGATGGTAAGGTGCTTAGGTATCTCTTCACGACTCTTTTGAAGGGCCCCATATCATCAGAAGGAGGGAACACGCTGACAGGAAGACGGTGCGATTAAAGTAAGGGGTCCTGTCAAGCTACCACCCTCGAAGTGAGCGTTTCGGTGTAGTTGGGACGGGTATCGAACTGGTTGCAGGCCGCGTGCGAGCCGGCCGGGGACTACACGAAGCGCGCGAACGTGTTCCGGCTGGCGTGCGGCGACGGGGCGGAGTACCTGTTCGCGTGCAGCTCCAGGGACCTGATGAGGGAGTGGGTCGCCAAGCTGTCCTTCCACGCCCAGCTGCCGCCGGAGCTGCAGCTGACCCCGTACTCGGCGGTGTCGCCCGGGGAATCTCCCACTGCTGAACTCAGGAGACGTCTTCATGAGTAAGTTTGTTTTTTTTTATTATTTTTTTTATTATTATATTTTGGACAAACCGTGCCTGCGAAATTTTTTTTTCTCTCGCTCTTATATAGTAGTCGAAGTTATTATCTACCCTCTTAAAATTCACTTCGAATAATAGATATAATGAAGCGACGATAGCTTTGTTGGTAGTGTGTACGGACGCCGCGTCACTGGATGTTGCTTCGAATCCCTGCTTGAGCTTTCTGCGATGGAAACCATAGCATGGTTGGGTAGAGCCAGACTGGCAACTACCCTCAAGTGGAAAATCTGCCGCCAAATACCTATAGGTGTGCTCCAGCAGTGGAATTTGAGGGCCAGTCTTTTTTTTTATACTTAAGGTTTTAGCGTTATGACCATAATCTCACCTGATCTTAAGTGACGATACGGCTCAATTTAGTAGACACGCTAAATTTGTGGAGGAACTGGCTCACAAATGCAACTGCCGGAACACACCTATTGGTATTTGACTGCAGATTTCCAACTTGAGGGTGGTAGCTAACCAGGCGGGCATTAGAAAAAGCCCTACCACCATGCTATGGTTGCGTTATGATGTTTTCTTTCACCGAAAGTTGAAGCTCATTGTAAATGAGTTCGAACTAATATTACCATTGTAATTATGACCTGTTTATGATGTGATGTTTATGATGAAAGTATATGATGATTCCCAGGAACGCCTCGTCTTCATCATCGGCGGCTTCGTCCCCGGAGCCGCGGCGGCGCACGCGCACGCAGGCCGAGATCCTGCAGGAGCACAGGAGCAGCCAGCAGGCGCAGCGGGCCTCCGCCACGCCGGAACGAGTCATCGGTAACTGACACAGTGTCTCCATAGTGCCTCACCGGTGTCTATAGTGACTCAATTCTCACCAGCGCCTCGTCAGTGAATAGTGTCTCGTTTAGTGGTTCACTAGTGCCTCACTACGGACCGAGTCATTGGTAACTGACACAGTGTCTCGATAGTGCCGCACCGGTGTCTATAGTGACTCACTTAATTCTCACCAGCGCCTCGTCAGTGACGAGTGTCTCGTTTAGTGGTTCTCTAATGCCTCGCTACGGACCGAGTCATTGGTAACTGACACAGTGTCTGGGTAGTGCCTCACCGGTGTCTATAGTGACTCACTTAATTCTCACCAGCGTCTTGTCGGTGACTAGTGTCTCGTTTAGTGGTTCACTAGTGCCTCGCTACGGACCGAGTCATTGGTAACTGACACAGTGTCTCGATAGTGCCGCACCGGTGTCTATAGTGACTCACTTAATTCTCACCAGCGCCTCGTCAATCACTAGTGTCTCGTTAGTGGTTCACTAGTGCCTCGCTACGGACAGAGTCATTGGTAACTGACACAGTGTCCCGATAGTGCCTCACTGGTGTCTATAGTGACTCACTTAATGCTCACCAGCGCCTTGTCAGTAACTAATGTCTCGTTTAGTGGTTCACTAGTGCCTCGCTAATGCCTGACTAGTGTCTGTCTAGTTAGTGCCTCAACGGTGACACGTTTAATCCTTACCGGTGCCTCCATAGTGTCTGTATCGTAGTTCGCTAGTGCCTCACCAGTGCCTCAATTTATTCACACTCATTTCTATACCATATAAAACTCGACATTCTTACTATAGATCGCATAATAAAAATTATATTTAAAGCATTCTTCTCAATTACTATAGGTTCGATTCCCAAATATTGCTTTGCATCCCATTATCACTTTGTATTCGTTAACTGTATATTCTTTAAAACCCCTTTAAAAAAGCTATTGGTCGGGGATCATTACTATAAGGGGTAACTTAAAACATAAAATAATTTTGCATTGGTAAATTACAATTATTAACATTAACCACGTTTTCACGATATCCATACTACTAGGTACAATTATATACATTTTTATGTAATTTAGTATATAATTGAATGAGTCCGGTGCAAAATTTAAATAAAGTAAAACCGCCAAAATAAAATAAATCTACAATTTGTTTTTACATAGTATTCATATCTACATTAATGTCAATCAAATTGATTTTATTCTACGAATATGATCCGAAGTGATTAAAGACAGTCTCAGTTCAATAATACCCTCCCACTCGTAAAATTTTAAGTTATAAAAATAAGCAAAATACAATTTAAAAGATTACTACCGTTATTTTAATACAATATGATTTAAGAAACAAATCTACTTAAAATTAACTATTTAGCATTTAAATTACACCGATACACAAACCGACAGAACGTCCGCCCGTAAGCAAGTGAAGTGAAAAAGTGACCAAACGATGGCCAAATTCCCTATTTTATAGGGATTACCCCCACTACACTTATTTACAAGTCCTTAGATTCATAACAAGTATAATTTGTTATTAGAATCGACGGTACTACCCTCGTTGCCCCCGAGACAGCCTCCGCCACCGGAAGAAGATATGACGGAAGTCGTGCTTAGGTAAGTGAGAAATTCCTTCATGTTTTTCTATTGCAGTAACAAGAGCTATTCTCCTTTCGTTTTTACATTTTATAAAAGTCATTCTCGTCACCCTCAAGAATAGATAAAAACAACCCCATATGTGGTTAAATTTTCATGAAATTCTTTCGCGTCTAACGTTTTCTGTTTGTTACTCGTCTCCTTATTGTCATAGCGTGATGTTAAATAGCCTATGACATTCCAAAATAATTCGACTATGGAATTGAATAATATTTTATTCTATAGTAATTCTTGAGATGACTGCATACAAACAAACAAAGTGGTCAGTTTTATTGTATTGTTATCCCACAGGAGCACGGAACAGGGCTCCGGCGGCAGCTCCTGGGGGAAGTCCCGGTTCTCTAACGGGCGCGATATCAACTCGGAATTCATAAGGTCGCAACGAGAAGGTATGTCTCAGTCATTTTCTTAAATTTTAATTAAAAAAAAAAAGTGAGCCGACACTGGACATGTCGCAGATGTGAAACATCGATGAATATTATTTTTTTATTATTAACCTAAAGGGACAGCTTAAGAAAGGAAATACATGCAACACAAATATAAACTGTAAAAGTACTGAGATGTTTGTAAAGTTGTAGATAATTATTTATGCAATATACAGTCATACAATTCTCGTTAGTCACTTTACATGTATTAGTACTATGACATAGCGTGGCGACCCGTCGCCACATCAACAGTCAAACTGATCTGTCGCATTAGATGTTTCACTATGTATATTATGTCCACTAATATTTATATAATGACTTAACATATTAGCAGAGATAAAAAACTAGACACATGGGTGTCACTTGAGAACCAAAAAGGAACTAAGTTCGCTTAGAAATTTACGATTCAATGTATTACGTTTACTATCTCAACTGTTCCTATTGTGAATTTCCCATGAAAAACATTTCAGTCCCGTTAACCCTCATAGGGGTTGAGACTTAGAAAATATTTTATCTTGGTATCCAAATAAGATCTATTGGCGAGTTCGTGTGTGTAGGATTTTATTTATGGTTCTGAAGGTTGTCTTTTAGTTTAAAATTAATCAATATATTATTATAAATAAGAATTATTATCCATTCTACATGTAATTAATAAAATTGTTACTGCACCAAATATGTGAATTATATTTTTTTTCATTACAATCGGAATGTCTTGCCGTAATAGAGGTGAAAAATATTTTAATTTAATGTGTCTTTTGAACTGATTTGAATTATCGGATTGATTTTAATATGATTCGAGGCGGTGATAACACAGGCTACTTTGGCACTTAATATATGTTACCTCTGAGATAGGGCATAAATGTTACAACTTACAATCTCAATATTGTAAACGCCATGTAAATTGTCACATGTGCATGTTCATAGTCAGAGTTTTCGTGCTCGCCTGGAATACAAACAGATATCACTTTAGTCTAGTAATTACGAAGGAATATAACTTTCATAGGTGGGCGTTTTATTTATTATCGATTTACTTTTTATTTTTACTTCTAAAATCTTATGTTTATTTATGGGCACAATTGCTTATATTAATGGGCCATCCGCAAATAACGTCGACAAGAATTTTATGATGTTTCGATCTCGCCCCCCCCCCCATTAAGGTTTGATGATGAGACTCGCTCATGTGAAGTCACATATTTTGCATTTTTACATAAGTTTAAACCAAATTACTAGTTCACATTACGTGTTTTATTACTGCTCCGATTTATGTGATTTTGAAACGCTACCCCCCCTCCTCCCCCCTTGACGTGTGACGTATTGTCGAATGGCCGCCAATAGTATTGGGTTAATGTGATGTCGTCGCAGTGTTTGTGTGTCCTCGTTTGTCTGTGTGAAGTGTATTCATTGTTTTGTCTTAAATATAAGGCTCGGTACACACGAGCGTATTTGAGGATCCTAAAGATTACTCAGAATCGGCCACTTCACGACTCCCTCGTTGCTTCTGAGTTCCTTAGTATTGGTCTCCAAAGCTCGGTGAAGCTCTGAAATCCCTCAGGGCTAACAACATATGTCCAATGTAAATTACGAACTTATTAAACTAACGTGTTCAGCTTGAGTCAAATAGAGGTATTCTCGATACCAATGTCTCTGAATTAGAAGAGACATTACTAACGTTGAAGCTCTGCGGTTTGCGTAATAAAACTTTTTTAATTTCTTATGCGTGGGCTTTGAAATTCTGAACCGCAACCCTTTTGCGTGACTCTCGTTCGGGTAAAGTCGGCTCGAGGCGACTGAAGGAGCGAGAGATATATAAGGATGTTTCACTCGCACGCGTGTGGCACTTATGGTATTTTTTGTCAAACCGCGATAATTCTTGACCTCGACACCAAGCCTAGTTACGACACTGTCTGCGTAAATTCGAGGAAGAGTACAAAGGTTCAATTATTGCTATAATGCGTCGCGTGAATATTTTTAACCACAGTATTATCTATTTAAATACCATTTCAATTTAATTTTGAAACATGCCACGAGAACTCTAGATCTTGCAGTTTCTACATTATTTACAGATCAGGTATTGTTTCGAACAGCATAGCGTGTGAATGTATGTTACTTGATTTATATTAACGTTTCCGGATAAAAAGCACGAAAGTGTGTTGCTAAACGTCATGACGATCGATTAAGTCCGCTATACTCAAGCTGTGGGCCGCCGGGCTTGCGTGGTTGGTCCACCTGGTATTGTTTTATTATATATAATAGCTAATGGCTTATAAAACTTAAGGAAACGTTTACCTAACTATTTCTGGGGATTAAAACACGTTTGTGGCCCATATAGAAAAAAAAGTTTGAGTACCGCTGTATTAAGTAGTCGAAGAGTGAACGTGCAAGAGACGAACACAGTTCGCAATCATTAGTTAGGGTGTACACAAAACTAAGCGACACACAACAATCCGTTCCCGGGAGCAGCCGAAATGCAGGCGCCTCCGCTGCCCTCGCTCAGGCCGGCGAACGCGCCCGAACGACCGCCGGCGCTGCCCGAACGCGGCCCGAACTTACCCGAGCGCGTGCCGAACGTGCCCGAGCGCAGCGCGAACCAGCCCGAGAAGCAGTCGGTGACGGCGATGGTGAACAGCTACCAGCAGCGGCTGTCCGGTGGCTGGCAGCAGCACCAACAGCAACAGAGCACCAGAGATCCCAACAGGAACTGGCAGCAGGACAAACCGAACAACAACTACCAGAATATGGAGACGTCGCATTTCTACTCGTCGAGTGAGATCGGTCAGTGCAGACGTCGGCTTCATGGTTACCTTGGGTGCAACTCACTCTCTCTACTAACACATCACGAATCATGTATCGAACTGTAATTTGTTCTCTTAACTCCTATAGAAACTTCTATTGCTTCAAATAAATTTTACTTCCGATTTTCTATGAATGTATGGTAACAATGTTTAAGACTTCAAGGGTAATGAATGCTGATGGGTAATATTAATAACAATGAAACTTTATATGGCTATCTCTATATATCGATCAAATTGCATACCCGCTTCCCAAAAACAGTAATCTATTAGAAGAAATCAAATTTTACTTCTGATTTTGTATGAGTGTATGATAAAAATTATTGCAATATTGCATCTGAAAAGACACAGCATATAGTATTATGAAATTAAATTTAGTTTTTCCTTCCAAATAATGTCAATGTTGTATGAATGTATGGAAAAAATGTATGAGAGCAAAATAACGTATCATATACGTTCAATATAAGTATACGATCAAACGTATCATAGCTACATAGGCCAACGAAAATTCCACGCACTTCAAAATACTATTTATAAAAATTAAATTAAATTTGTGTAAACGCATGGTAAAAAATATGAAAGCAAAAGTAATCAATTAATATTATTTCTTTATCAGTTTAAATGAACGCGATTAAAATATCTAGTAAGTTTTTACGGTTATGGTGTCAGGTTTGTTATGGAATTGTATGGATAATGGTTATGTCTTGTATGAATGTATGGTAAAATGTATGATTGAAAAGTAAACGAATGGAATAATACGATTATATGTATCGATTAAATTAAACTATATTCCGAAAATAAATTAAGTTTTCCTTCCATAATGATTCTGATTTTGTGTGGATTCTGGATCAAAATGTATGTTAACAAAATAGAAGACCAACCAACTAAATCAACCCTAAATAAGTCGTAACAGACTTCCAAAAATAAACTTGATTTTTCCTTCCAATACGGGCACTTTGTTTGAGAAAAACAAATGTAGTAATACTGTTTATTAAAAATAAAAGTAACTTCCAGCTGACTTTGGTTAAATTTGATTAAATTCAAAATTAAAATTACATTGGACGATTTCTCATAACACTTACAAGTAGTATATCAACAAAAATCACGTTTTGTACTAAATGCTAATTAATTTAAACTTCCAACACATTTGTAGTTACATATACAAAATAATTTAAACAATGTAACGCCATATAATATAAATTTGTATTTCTATTGACGCACACACCAAAGGATCCAGTCGTCTACTGTACGTTCTCCACCGTGTGCAATGTATGTTCATATCTTTCCTTCTCGTTGGTTCCGTGTATATATCTGTCCTTATCACTTTATATCTTCGCTCTTTATTGTAGTACAGTATGTTCATCTCTTTCCTTTACGTTGGTTCCGTGTATATATCTGTCCTTATCACTTTATATCTTCGCTCTTTATAACGGTACAGCAATGTTACTACAGATTACAGCTAGCACTTGATTATTTACGTCCATTTATTAGTCATATCGCTGTAAAATTACTCTTTAATCGTAGCACGTTTTGTATGCGGGTAGTATATGGTAAAGTATTTTCAATAGAACCTTTGCTACAGTCGAATAACCGAGATTTTGTAAAACATGTGACTTAAATACTAGGAAATGGTGACAATCTTGACACCCCCCATTTTAGGCTCGGGAGGACCAGTAAAAGTTTGTTAGGTTTATAACAAAGTCCCAAAGCACATTACCTATTTGCCGGGCAGTAAGTTCAAGCACCATCTCAAGCGGGGGTGATAAAAGGTGATTACAGGGTGGATCAATCAATATGTAAACGATTGTGATATCTGGAATTGAAACCCCTCTCTGTGCATGCGCTTATAACTATTGTTATTGTCTAAAGTTTTTTATTTCTCATTTTGGAAAGTGTTTAATTATTTTTCGATATAACATACGTATTTTGATGTTTAAATAATTTTATAGTGTATGTATATTGTATACCAACAAATTGCTAGCTAATATCTTATATATGAAATCCTCGCGCTACAATGTTAGTTGCCACTTTGAAACGGCGTCACCGATTTTTATGTAATTTTATACGTATATTCGGTCGGTCTGAGGATCGATCGGTATCTATTTTTCATACCCTTAAGTGAAACCCACCCCTAACATTTTTTTTTTGTACAAAAACTTTTTGTTTATCATGTTACATTAAAAAATACCTACAACCCTAAATATCCACCGTCCTACCCTCATCCTGTCGTCTTTTAACACAACCGAAGTATTCACTGGAAATCATTTATAAGAGAGAACAACGTTTGTCGGGTCAGTTAGTTGTTTGGTACTTTGTATTTTGGCTAATTCTTTCCAGCTACGAATTTTTTGATACCGCTGTGGGTGTTGTGTCTTATTGTACTTTGTAAATGCTTGTGTATTGCTTTTATATTGTTGGTGGTGGTGCTTAGTGTTTACAGTGTTGTATGTTCATGCTTATGACTGTGTATAAAGTAAGCAGAGATTGTCGACGATTATTATGACGGTGAAGCTTGCATATTAGCATGGTTTTATTGCGTAGTCGGTTTTTTGAGAAACATTAGAACCACGTTAAGTCGAACCTCGAAAAAATGTGTTGTTCCCTTCGTTCGCTTCAAACACCGAAACCTCCATTCTGTATAAGTCGAATTTTTTGATGTCTCCTTTGATGGTCGACGTTTAGAGGTTCTACTGTGTATGAAACGGACATTTTTTGAGACATCTGCTGAAATGACTGATACGATGAATTCATTTTTTACTTTGGTTTACTTAACAGCATACGGTGGTAGTAGCGCGAGCAGTACTCGACCGGCTTCCGTCGCCGGCAGCGGGGGTTCACCGGCACTGGACCAGCGACCAGCTTCAAGGTATTTATTCGCACCACTATCGTAACCCATAGATCTGTAGATATACCACTGAACTAAAGTAAGATAGGATAGTTATGGTAATTATTTTTTCTATTTTTCTGTTTTTGATTTAGCCAATACTTTGCATTACACGTCTACAGTCCATTCCCATTTCTACCAGTCGATAGATAGTTTTGGATTTTAGCGTTTTAAATAAAGATAACAAACAGCGTTAACAGGGACAATTAACTACAAATAATGGGCAAAAAAATCCAACATTTCCGTATATTGGCTCTTCCTCTCTCCCTTTCTTACTCTCCCCCCTCTCTCACTCTCTCTCTCTCTCTTTATTCTCCACATATAGTTTTTGCTACGACCAGTAATGTTATATTATTATAAAAATATTAATTACTTATTATTACTTATGAAACTTATTAATAGTTATAAGACTTGGGCCGTATCGACACTTAAGATCAGGTGAGATTATGGCTGTAACGCTAAAAAATAAAGAAAAAATACTGTATCGTGCAGGTCGTCAGGCGAGTCTGAAGTGTCCGTGAGCGGCGTCAGTAAAGATAAGAAGGACAAAAAAGGCGTCTTCGGCGGCCTCTTCAGCAGGAAGAAACGGCCTCAAAGCCACATGTAAACCCTAAACTAAACAACATACGATATTGTCCGATAATAATGTTCTTTGAACATGCTCTTGCATTCCATTATCATCAACATTTTCAACAATTGTTCAAACTGTCAAAACTCCAACAACACATAACGTAATTGTTCTACGTCAGCAGTTATTTGTTGTTGGGCGTTGTTTAAAAAAAATTAAACAGACATTTTTTTTTTGGGTTGCCAATTAAAATTTGCAATAATATTAAACAATAATATTTATGTACGAGAATAACATATTAATTAAGAATTTATTATTAAATGTTTTTTTTTTTTTGATTAAACGAAAAACATTATTATGGGCAATATACTTTTTTTATTATAAATATATTTCTTTCTATATTTATACATACATAATGGTGGAGATTTTTAAAACTTGGCATAATATATGAAAGTGTTATTTAAAATAGTTATATATGTGAAAACCAAGTTATATCATTTTCATAATAAATTGGCTCCGCTATGTTTAGATGTATTAGAGTATGTGTATAATTCTTGTCGATTTGAAGAAGAAAGTGCCTTTTCATATTGCTATGTTTAAAAAATTAACTGTATTTTATGCCTTTATTTTGGTGTATTTACGCAGATAAGTGTATTTCTTTTTGTCTTTATTTCGTGTTTTCATAAGAAATAGCAGTCAAATCATCTGCTGTGTTTCTGTTATATTTCAATTACTAGAAATAAAAAAATAAAAACACATTTTCAGGTTATACTTTTTGCAAACTATTTTTTTCGTTATTTTGCTATGAGAAACTGTTTTAGTTATTTTTTTATAACGGTAATTATTCGATTGGTATTATATTACATTTGCTTTTCGAAATCCACAGCAGATGTTATTACAGGAATTAAGTTTAAATCTTAAACATTCCTTAATACATTGTCACAAAATAACGTTAGGGACCAAATTATCGGTTTTTGTTGTCGTTGGAACGCCACAGACGCGAAGCTGTCGCTCGACGAGTATGATATAGTACATTATTTTATTATACAATATATATAAGAAATCTCAAACTGTGGCGGTAGGTAGTAAATGATTAACAAGAAAGTTATTTTCTTCAAAAACGTTAAAAAACAAAAACTTGTTAGGTATGAAAGAAAGACATTATTATTAATTTTTATAAAATATTTTGTATTGAAATTAAGGAAAACGTATTTTAATGAAATTATAATGCAATAAATCGTAATTTTTGACAATAAATATAGCCTTAACACGACATAGTCCTATGTTATTTATTGCCTATTTACAGCGAAATTGGACTTAATTTATCGTTTTTGCTTATTACTGTTTCTTGAAAACGTATTAATAAGATCAGGTATACAAATAACATTTATAATATTTTTACCGTCAGAGAAAACTGTCAGGCTTACTTGACTAAGCGCTATTGCGCTACGTGCTATGTTATATAATAAAATCAATAATTACATTGTTTTTTTTTCCCATTAAATAAAAGTTTAAACGTAATTATTCATTATAGTTTTATAGTAAGTTATGGATATTATAAACAACTCGTGAATTAACACAATATAACTGAAACTGTTATTTTAACGCTCACGTTATAACGTTATAGAAGCAGTTAATAATGATAACTGGTTTGTTATAAAGTACAATATGCGCCTCCCTACAGTTATATTTAATACTTATCGTTGATTTTTATTGAGTTTATTAGTACGTTATTTTTCCCTCCTATTGTATGATTTTTCAGTGATATTGTGTTGATTGCGTTTCTCCTTGGATTCTAGGTTCAAAAACGCCATTTTATCGTCGCCTTAGAAAATTCTTATCAGCATAGTAAAAGTTATATTTAAATAATGACATTTAATATCGTTACTGTTTGCGATGAATTGAAATCTTTAGTATTAGTATTTTTTGGATTTTTGTCGCGGTATTTTGTTTTAACTCAAATTGTAAATCTATGAAAATTAAATTAAATAAGTCGTAATGTATAAAGTAAAAGGTACACAATTATTTATATCTACTAATAAAGGCGATAAGATGTCGTAATAAACGTCTTTTTTTACATATATATACATTTTATTATGAATTATTTTAGTTGTATAAAAATATATAGCGATGATAGATTACTTATCGTGAAATATATTATTATCTGATATTATTTTTGACTTTTATTTATGTGGAATGTATGTAAGAAACCTTGGCCTGATTCAATCAAAACTACATCAATATTTGTATAATAAACAAGAGTTGAAGCGATGTTGTTTATCAGAATTTGCTGTGTATATGTTTGTGTGTATGTATATCATACTAATATTATAAATGTGAATGTAAGTTTGTTTGTTACGCTTTCACGAGAAAACTACTTAACCGATCATCGTGAAACTTTGTACACATATTCTTGGAGGTATTAAATGTAACATAGGATCATTATTATTGAAAAAAATTAGATATTTTTTACGAACGATAAAAAAACTACTTTAACGCCATCTAGTATTTCAGCGTATAGGTGATACAAAGGACACCGGGACAGCTAGTTTATATATAAATATGTATATTTAATTATTTATTTAGACTACATGTTTCTTAATAAAATATTATTCATTATGAGTTATTTATATTAGGTTAGTATATTTATTATTAAACTCTTATTTCACCCAATTATTTTATTTACACTACCTACAATGGTATTACTTTTACTACTTATACTACTTATGGGTAATACTCATGGCTTTTACTACTTATGGCATTAAACTCGCCAGTGTACATATTTAAAGTGAAATAAAGAGTTCATTTATTCATAATAAATTAAAACGAGCATACAAGTGATGTTGGTATTGAATTTTAGTAATAGCTCAGTTGGTAGTGTGTGAAGACGCCACGTCAAAGGACGTGAGGTCAAATTTCTGCAAAAAGTTTACACTTTTGGTGAAGGATGACATTGAAGAGATCATTGCATGGTAGTAGCGGCTGGCTGTCTACCACCCTTAAGTTGAAAATCTACTGCCAAACACCTATAGATGTGTTCCGGTAGTTGCAGTTGACAGCCAGTCCCTCTACTACGCTTACCGTGTCTATCATCTTGGGCCACATCGTCAACAGTACCCGTTACGGCCCCCAGGACAAAAAGACAAATTGCCGTCCGTTGCAAATTTTAATATAATGTCTATATACAAATATAATACATGATCATTATTTTTTTTAAGCGAAGAAGAGATTAATATGTACAATTTTGACTTTGTTAGTAAAACTTCTTTACGCACGCGTGATTTGAAAAATAAGCTGATGAATCGTAACGAGAGCGTTAAGAAAAGTGTGTTCGGAAGATGAGAGGGAGATATAAGTTAGTGAAGATAGAAAGAGAAAGAGAGAGTTACGTTTCGTATATTACTGTAGGGGCAATAGAGTGAGATGCGAGAATATATTTTCTTTCTTTCTTTTTCTCTTTCTTTTTCTAGCTATTAAGCTAGAGAAGTTTTACTTCAGTAGTGTGTTCTAAATAAAGCAGATTCGTTTATTTATTAATTTCCTTATCAAATAAACAACTACAATACTTTTGAAAGAACATTTATTTCTTAAACAATGAAATTTATAACCGTAAGATATACAATACAAAATAATTATACATATAAAACACGTAGAATATTTTAAAAATATTCACGGACAGGTCTGTGATACTAAATATAACGTATTGCCACAACAGATATCAAATTTATTCTAATTATCTCTCGGTTTTCGCCAACTATGTGTTATCTTTTATCCGGTTATAACATTGTTTTTATATGCACTTATTAAAATTTATGTAATGTTCGCAAATGAGCCTCTTAGACCATGACTTATGTTTTTGATGTTTATCGAAGTAAAACTTAATTACATAGTAAGATAAACTATTGCAACATTCTACTAACAATGCTCAGAACGTAGCGTGTTTTGTAGAAAAGGCGATTAGAATTGAAATTAAATGAATCGATTCGGGTCAAAATCAATATCCAATATATAATTTTTTTTAATTTGCTTTTCGTGTTTATATTTTTAATATAAAACCAATCATAGAAAATGATAATCGATTGAGCAATCTATATATGTTTAATTATATATTTTATTTCTTATATGTTTGAGTGAAACATACAAATAATTGTAAAGAATGTTTTATAAAAATACATAAGAATAAACCTTGAATCTTAGATATGAAATCTCAATTCACTGGATCGAAACAGAGATGTGAAACGATTAAAAAAATATTTATTTCTTTATAAAGCGTTTATTTGATGAATCGATCTTAGATCGCCATTCCTACTGACTAGTATCTTCTAGAACTTGAATAGAAATGTGAGGTGATAAGATCTGGCGCAGATAGATTTAGAATAAAAACATGATCGTTGTATGCTTCGACTAAAACACAAATCCATGTACTAAGAGTCCGCCATACTCCTCAATATACCAGCGTAAAAGGGAATCGGTACCAAAGGATTGTAATTCGAACCGTACTGCCTGACAGTTAAAATGTTGCCAGTAAGAAAATGGCTCTCCAACGCGGCTCTCGCCTGCGCGGCTTGCAACAAACTCGGATTATATTCCGTACCTTGTTTATTTTTCACATAATAACTTATATCTTGCATAGGATTTTCCGATTCGCGAGGCAGATACATGTCCTCATACTCGATTGATCTTTTTTTTATCACCCTAAATGGCTTCTGCTGTCTATTCTTGTTACTCAATAACTTATGTTTATGCATTCTCTCTAATATATTTTTAATTTTTTCTAACACTAAACGATCCTTCAGATAACGAATACCTGGTTTATTCTTTACATACGAACTTAAATCGGGCATTGGGATTGCTGGTAAACGGAACTGATTGCTTTGTCTATGCGCGAGCGAGCGTTTCTGAACAGATTTGAAGTCTGTCAAATGGTTTTCAACGTCTAATGTCTCGTGACCGTTAAACAATTGTTCGAACTGCAGTGTTTTCGTCGGATTAGAATTAACCCAAGCACTGTGTTTTATATAATACTTCAATAGATTTATAAACGGACTCTCGTTTATCGAACGCTTTTTGATAGTTTTCACAAATGTCACATCTGACAGCTTTTGAGGCAAAGGTGTTTGAATATTCTGCCAATCTACACTACGTTTTTGAACACTTTTGGGAGGTTCGCCGGTTTCTAATAAAGGCGTAAAGCTCTCAGCGGCAGTTAGAAGTTCTAAAGAAGACTGTCCCGAGGTGGAATCTAATGGTAATACTCTGTCGTTAACCGTAGAAGGTTGAGAGTTTGATGCAGTATCTAGAAAAAAAGATAGATTCGTATTATTTTTTTGGAAAAAGTATTTAGCTGATAGCATTACAGATTTCGTAGACCCCAACATACCGGTAAGGTTAAATAATTCCGCGACTCCTGGCGGTAAGGGCAGAGGGAATGCGCACCGAACCGTGGCCGGGATTGGCGAATCTTCCTTAATACAACTCATCATATATCGTTTTACGTCATCGGGGATTGAAAAGTCTGGCATCGGTGGCGCTGGGTACGGTATGGATGTAGTCGTTTCTAAAATAGAAACATGAAATACTTTTAAATAAACTAACAGATTTATAGAACGTATGGTATATTTGTGTACATTTTATTTAAAAAAGCTTAGCATTATGGTCACAAACTCACCTGATGTTAAGCTACAATGTGGGCCAAGATGATGGATACGCTAAGCCTAGCGGAGGCACTGGTCCACAAGTGCAACCGCCGGAACACACTTATAGGTATTTAGTAGCAGAATTTCACCTTGAGTGGTAGCTAGCCAGGCGGGCATTGGAAAAACCCTGTCATGCTATGGTTTCATCACCATCTATTCCTTTACCGAACGCTCAAGCTCATTGCAAGCGGGTACAAACTCGCGTACGTTGACGTGGCGTCCGTACACATTACCAAATGAACTATTGTCGCTTTGAAACTGTTCTAAAATCAAGTCCCTTTATTTTTATGATCTCTCATTCACAACTGAGAGAAAAATTTCAGAGATACGTTACATTTCCGCACGTTTCGTTGTACGTGCTGCAAACATTATTTTTTCTTTTTAGAAAACACATGTATATTAACGCAGTTCTTTACTGCAAGCAATATAAAAGTAGTCCCTAGTGTCTGGAAATAAGGACACAATGTATAATTATCGTGGTACTCCTTTAGTAAGTATTTCTGGTACTGGTTCTACGTCGTCTCGTCGTAGCCCATCCGTCATATTGCGGAAGGAAGAACATGTAAGGTTTTTTCCCCACGTAAAGCAAAAAAAAGTGATAATTCTGCCCATGATTTAGACTTTTTTTATATAGTTAAGGTTTAGCGTTATGGCCATAATCTCACCTGATCTTAAGTGAAGAGACGGCTCAAGTTAGTAAATACGTTAAACCTGTAGAGGAATTACTCTCAAGTGCAACTGCCGGAACACACCTATGGGTATTTGGCGGCATAGCTACCTCAGGGTGGTAGCTAGCCAGGCGGGCATTCGAGAAAGCCCTACCATCATACTTGGTTTGGTCTCTTGACGCGAAGTCGTACACACTACCACTGAGCTATCGTCGCTTTAACACCTACAAATTAAATGGAGACAATTGTGAAACCTACCACGTGGTTCCTTCCCCATGAATAACTTAGGATCCGGTACGTATCCCGTCATCTTTGCCAGCCTGTCAAGGAACCAGGCTAGCTTGAATATCAACTCGTCTTCCTCTCTTCCATCAACCTGCAATAGATACCCTTTACTATCTGCGGTAGAAACTGACCTTACAAAAGAGAGAAGAGAACAAGGGAACAGAGAAAAGGAGAAGACACCCATACCACAGTGTATCAAAAAAGACATGACGAATATTGTTGATAATCTATACAAATTGTAATTGTACGGGTTTGTACTGAGTTAATCCGCACACTATGATTTGTATGTAGTAAGTAAAGACGTAGTTTTAAAGTTAAAAGGTACATTTCGTAAAAGAGTTATCCAGTAGTAAGTTAAAAAGACTAATTCTTTCTCTCAATGCACTCGTACAGTTCGCAAATGCCCAGTTAGCTAGTGATTTGTTATATCAACTGGTCGTGAATTTTGCCGCATCGTGATTATATACTAAATTGTATTGTTAAAATGGCTTATCATGCAAGAGCACGCTATGCACGTAGGTTTTAGTGTAACCAGCAATGTACGATAGTGGAACCGTACAGTAAAATTGTAAAGGAACCAAATCAGTGCATCTAAACAAGTTGTTTTCGACGATCGTTATAGTTAAAAAAAAAATATAGAATGACACATGACAAAGTGAATTTGACATATGTCATCTTATACATTTTGTTTGTTTTTCGTTTTACATTAGCTATGGTCGCGTGACAACTTGGCTTGAGGCATTGTGTATCTATGGAAAATTGATAATGCGTTGATCTTTGATATCGATATTATATACTTGCCTGTTATTTTTGAAACCACTGGATAGATTTGAATTAAATTTGATACGATGCTGTCTATTGTTGTGAATTAATATTCAAAACACGTTCATCCGACAAAATGAAAGTGTTTGTCAGAGATAGAGGATAAAACGCTAAACCTCCAGTACTTTAAACAGGCACCATCGAAAAAGTCGTGTATAGGTATTTTTTATGGAAGTTTTTACGTTACCACTGATCATAATAAGTGACCTAACTTAAAAACAGCAGAGAATAGGACCATCTAGCATTTAAATAATAGTCTTGTACTAAATCACAACTCATTATAATTTCAGCCTAGATTGAAGGGCTCCAAAATGGGACAGCACTGATCCGCACTTTCAAGAAGTACACCGATAGACGTTTTTTTTTAATTGTTATGATTTAGCGTTATGACCATATTCTAACCTGATCTTAAATGACAATACTCTAAGTCTAAGTCTAAGTCTAAGTTGGTAGACACGCTAAACCTGTGGAGGTACTGGCTCTCAAGTGCAACTGCCGGAACACTTTTATTGGTATTTGGTAGCAGATTTTCATTTTGCGGGTGGTAGGTAGTCAGACGGGCATTAGAAAAAGTCCTACCACCGTGTTATGGTTTCCTCACGATGTTTTTCTTCACCGAAAGCTCAAGCTCATTGTAAATGGTTGGATTAGAAGTCACGTCCCTTGACGCGAAATTGTACACTCTACCACTGAGCTATCATCGCTAGTGGAAAATTCGGAGCTATAAAGTACGTAATAAAAAACTGGACTAGTTGAGGAAAATTTGTCGCGATCTATGTTGATTACAATCAAGATCTAGTTCTCAAGAAAACTGTGACGAATTGTGAAATAGAAAATCTCATATCACTTTAACCGCATCCGTTAATAAATATAAGTATGGACAGCTTTTCTCATACCCTACTAGAACTTTACACCAATCGATGCTATGCAGCTTACAGCCAGCTCTGTCCAAGTTCGTCCGACAAGATTTATACGTTGTTTATATGATACAAGGTTGCGAACATACAAGATTCCCTGACTGTTTTTATTTTTAAAGTGATAACCTCTATAGCGCGGTGTGGATAGGTGGTAAATTCATGTAAGTCGTCATCGACATGGTCACGTGACGTGTCAACATACACCCTACATCTGTTTTCCCACTGGTACAACTTATTGCGCTGTAAACAGCCTTGAGTAGTTTTAAGTTTCCAGTTATGTCGGTAGCCCTCGTGACTGCGTTTTTAAAGTGCCTTACGTGTTGATATTCCGCTGCGTAAACCATGTCTTGCAAGCGCTTCGTGGTCCAAACAGCAAGCTGTGCCACTCGACGCACGTACTCGCTGCTACGGGAAACGTTTTGACAGAGCTCCGACGTACGATAGCCAATGTTGGAGCCCTCTCCGAACTGAGATTCCCCAGAAAATTCCCCGCTTCGGTTGACGTTGCTTATGTTGTTAATTGGCAAGGTTGCATTTGTCAAATCTGTCAGTTCGTTCTGCGGTCGCCATGTTGCATTTATTCCCGGACTTATCTGGAAAGAGAGTGGCTTGTCAAGGGCTCAATTGGTAGTGTGTATGGACGCCGCGTCAAGGGGCATGGGTTCGAATCCACATGCAATGAGCTTGAGCTTTCGTTGAAGGAAAACATTGTGATATAACCATAGCGTGGTGGCAGGGTTTTTTCTAATTCCCGCCTGGCTAGCTACCGCCCTAAAGTTGAATATCTGTCGCCAAATACCAATAGGTGTGTTCCAGCAGTTGCACTTGAGAGCTCTTCACTAGGCTTAGTGCGTCCACCATTTTAGTTTACATCGTCACATAACATCAGGTGAGACTGTGGCCATAACGCTAAACCTATGAACTATTAAAAAAAGCGGACAATGAAGGCGAGTAATCAAGTCCTCTTAAATTATAACGAGGCAGGAATAAAAGATAGCAACACTATGCCGCCGAAATTGCGGAATTTTAACTTAATCAGCAAAACATTATAAACCTACTTATTATCGAATAAGATAAGAGAGAACTCGATATATATATTTGTGTGTGATTTTTCATTTTGACATATAACAGTATCGTCAGAGAAGAGTATTCTTTCTTTGCACTGCACAAAGTGCACAAGTGCACAATGCCCAAACGCTTTTTTTTATACATACACAATCTGCGCACTCTGAGTCCGAACCTTTTTTTGGAAGGTGATTTTGTTGGCGTTAAAAAATGCTTTTTAATAGTAGCTCTACATTAAACTAAAAACTAAAAAGTAAGTGAGTTCTTTATATATATATATATATATATATATATATGTGTGTACTTTTTTTACTTATTTCTATAATTGCTTTGTGGTTGGTTGGGGTTGTGCGACCTTTTGTTCACCGTATGCAAACGCGCTATCCTGCTTCAGGTCAAGGCGTGATGCTACAATTAAATACATAAAATCTGTCGTTTCACTGTCACTTTTTTGTTAATTATGTATATTTTTAAAACTTTTATAGTTACGGTTTAGCGTTATAGCCATAATCTCACCTGATCTTAAGTGACGATATGGTCCAAGTTGTTAGGCACGCTTAACCTGTGGAGGGGCTGGCTCTCAAGTGCAGCTGCCGGAACACACCTATTGGTATTTAGCGGCAGATTTTCCACTTTAGGGTGGTAGATAACCAGGCCGGCCACTTTATAGGTTTAGCGTTATGGCCACATTCTCAGTTGATGCTAAGCGACGATGTAGTCGAAAATGATGCTAAGCGACGATAGCTCAGTGGTAGTGTGTACAACTTCGCGTCAAGGGGTGTGAGCTCGAATCAAAGCACCTACAATGAGCTTGAGCTTTCGGTGAAAGAAAACATCGTGAGGAAACCATAGCATGGTGGTAGGGCTTTTTCTAATGCCCGCCTGGGTAGCTACCACCCTCAAGTTGTAAACCTACCGCCAAATACCAATAGGCGTGTTCCGGCAGCTGCACTTGAGAGCCAGTTCCTCCACAGGTTTAGCGTGTCTACCAACTTGGGCCATATCGTCACTTAAGATAAGGTGAGATTATGGACATAACGCTAAAACCTTGAGTATTAAAAAAAATAGCCTTGTGGAAGTACTGGCTCTCAATGCAACTGCCGAAACATACCTATAGGTATTTTGGATTTTCAACTTGAGGGTGGAAGCTAGTTAGGTGGCCATTAAAAAAATCTCCTACCACGCAGCTATAGTTTCATAACGATGTATTTCCTTCACCAAAAGCTCAAGCTCATTGAAGGGTTTCGAACTCACGTCCATTGAAGCGGCGTCCGTAATCACTATGAGACATCATCCCTTCAGAATGTATGTAATTTATTTAAACTTTCATTCATAGTATTTTCGTTGCAACTTATGGCTCCTTTTAAAACGATTAAAATATGTAGAGAGATTATTTGTTTATATTTAGGCTTGAAATCAAAAACCTTTATTCGATTTAGGCCCTAAGAAAGCGCTTATGAACGTCAAAACTACTACCGGTGCGGAAAGTAACGCAGTCGTTGAGAAGAAAGCGAGACACTGGATCTGCATCTTTTTTTGTATATAATAGTGTAATGTGTTACAGTAGTTATTAGCGGATGTACAGAGAGGGGCGTCAATTCCAGACATCACGATCGCTCACATATTGATCCAACCCAGCCTTTTGACATCAAAACCCGTTTGACATGGTTCTTGAACCTACTGTCCGGGAATTCAGTAATGTGCTTTGGGAGTTTATTAGAAAACTTGACACTATCACCTAAAATACTGTTACTTGTCTTACTCAGTCTAAAATAGGGAGTGGCCAGTTTTTTTGCGTATCTAGTATTCAAACTATGGCGGTCTTTAACGAAACAAACATTAAATTATCAAAAATATATTGGGAGGGCAATGTTAAAATACCAAATTCGCGAGGTTTCTTATTGTAAATGGCTCGAACTGTTCGTTTTTGTAAAAGAAATACGGTAAGTAAGGCTAAGTACATACAGACATTTTATTATTTACCCCGGTATAGTTGTTCGTGACCGACGTACAGTTCTCTAGAAACTCAATGTATCGCTCCACAGCCCGTCTCAGTCCCTCCAAGTACGCGCTGCCGTGATGTACCACGTTCAGGACCTGATAACAGAAGTACAAAAACGTAGAAAGTTGTCGTGGGCAATCGATAGAAAAGAATAATTTAAAATGACAGTGCTGATTTTTGACTTTCCAAATAACATTATTTCTTTTCTTATATAGTTAAGGTTTACCATTATGCCCATGATCTCACCTGATCTTAAGTGATGATACGGCCAAAATTGGTAGAGACGCTAAACCTGTAGAGGGACTAGCTCTCAAATGCACCTGCCGCAACACACCTATTGATATTTGGCGGCAGAATTTCAACTTGAGGGTGATAGCTAGCCAGGCGGGCAGTAGAAAAAGACATACCAGCATGTTATGGTTTTCTTACGATGTTTTTGTAGTGGCTTCGAAGTCACGTCCCATGACGCGGCGTTCCTACACGCTACTACTGAGCTATCAACGCTTCGTACTGAGCCATTACTGCACTATGTCTACGTATGGTAGACGTGTAAGCGCATTCCTATGAAACTACTCGATAGATACTCAAGTAAAGTTGCATGTTTTAAAAATGTAAAAAAAATACAAAAAATGTTGTTTTTAACGCGCTTAATCTTTGGAAGTACTGGCTCTCTAGTGTAACTGCCGGAACACACCTATAGGTATTTGGCAGTATATTTTTAATTTCAATCAAATCGGAATAAATGAAATTTATATCCGTCTCTATGCATGTCAGTCATTTATTTACATATTCCCTTCTTTAAATAATATGTAACTACCAAAAAAAATGATAACATCTTTTTTTTTAAGTCGAAAATTTTATATCAGTACAGAAACAACATGGCGTCCTGGAAGAGATGAAACGGCGAAAGAAAGTCTTCAGCGATCGCTCTTTTTATCATGCATCATATATACAGTTGTCCGAAACTTAAGAATTTTGACAATATTTTGTATCTTATGCATTTTGAACTGCTAAATAACCTAAGATTGTATAATACTTTTAACTGTTTGAGTTCCATTTCACGTATTTTTTGATGGATTTTGTTATAGAAGCGGACACATCGTCATCTAAATGATTTCTGTATTTTTGTTAGCTTTGTGTGGATCAGATCGAGATTATGTCTATTTCTAGTATTACAACTATCAAAATGACTATTTTTTTTTAACTGTCAATATGTTTTTGAAGTAATCTGTTATCAAATACGTATTATGACGTACTTCTTGATGACTGAGCCATTTTCCGAACCGGTGGTAGTTTGACGTTTAAAAGCGCCTTTCCAGGGTCTGAATTGAATAAAGTTTTTTGATCTGATGTAAATTCGGTTAACTTGTTCAACAACAAAACATATTAGTATGTACCTTAGTTTTCAAATGTAATGTATCTTTGCCATCTGATAAATAAATAAAAACAATTTCCAGTAAAAAAATACCACCAATACCGGCTCGAATTTATATTTAAAAATAAATTTAAGAACCCGCCAAAAATCCCTTTAATGTAAGCTTATACGTTTATTGCTTACTTCTTTTTTATTCTTGGCAACTCAGTTCTCTTCAGAGACTGTTACTGCCATTTTCAAGTGATAAGATTTCTGAATTTTGTGCAGATGAAACTATCTTCAACAAAATAGCGACTCTCTTTTTGAAGTTTTTGTGCGATAATATATATCATGTACTGAATGATTTTTTTATAGTTAAGGTTTGGCGTTATGGCTGTAATCTCACCTGATCTTAAGTGACGATACGGTCCAAGTTAGTAGAGTGCAACTGCCGGTACACACTTATCGGTATTCGGCGGCAGATTTCCAACTTGAGAGTGGTTGCTAGCCAGATGGGCATTAGAAAAAGGCCTACCACCTAGCTATGATTTTCTCACGATATTTTCCTACACCGAAAACTCAAGCTCATTGTAGGTAGACCCGAACTCACGTCCCTTGGCGCAAAGTCGTACACACTACCAATGAGCTTATTCATAATATACTTGATTTATGCTCATCAACTAAACTAAATCACGTAAAATGTCGCCTAAATTACGCAATACAGAGCTAAACAACCTTGCATACGAATAAAAATAAAAATAATAACATGACAGATCAAGATCCCGCCAAAAACTCTTATATATTTATACTTTTAAATACCTCCTTTTCGACGTTCGGATAATGCCCGTGACCGTTTCTCATATGATGCACGCTGTTCGGATTGATGTTATCGTAAAACGTCTTTTCAGTCGACAAGCGAGTATTTTTCTCCTTCTCGCTTTTTTCAAACAAATTACGTCTAACTTCTGGTAAATCTATAGTCCACGAAGACACATTCGTGCAAATCACAGTCGTTATTAGAATGTATCCGAACATATATTTTAATGACATTTCTCTAGTTTATTATTTGACGTATTTAAAACATAAAACTTTTTTTTTAATATATCGAAGGACTCTGACTTTAGTGAAAGTTGTACGCGGTAATCAACGCCAGGAGGTAATTGAGAACTGTTAAAAATATGAACAAAGGGAACGGACGTTATTTTTTTTTTGTATCAATTATTAATTTCCCGCGATTCGAACAATATCCGAGGTTATTATTACACAACTTAACGTTGCATCCATGTAGGTACGTGCTACCTTAGTAAAAATGAACAAATGATTAATTAAGAAACACGGTGATTTTACTCAATATGTGTTTATAATTATCAATGTTTTTTTTTAATTATATTAGTCGCCGGTGTAAAATAAAATCCGCCTAAGGGGCCGTTCAAGTATTACGTAACGCAATTTTTCACCCTCGCTTTACCCCATGTAAAGCACTGTAATATTTTCCTTTACCCACCTCACACTCTTCAAACGTTACGTAACACTCAAGTGAGAATTTATACCGAAAATGATTTTACCAAAAATTAATAACTTTTTTTACATAATTTTTTAAAATAAATTGACTTATTTATTTTAAACCTTGACAATGCGATTACGAATATTCGAGGGATTCTCCGTAAAACATAAACATGCGAATTTGGGAAATTTTAAATACATAAAACGATAATTATTTCTTATGATTACGCGAATATTATTCATCGATACATATTATAATATTATTTTATCGATAAAATACTTTTAAATTAGTTTTATTTCAACATAAAACGATGTTAAGTAACGCGATGTTGGATCCCCGCTCCCACCCTTCTAACACATCGTAACGTTTTACATGAACGCGAATTGCGTCATATAATACTTGAACGGCCCCCAAGTCTCAAATTGGTATTATTAAATAATTAAACCAGGCTGTTGCTGCTTTCGAGCACTACTATTTGGTGCATTCACTTAAAAATACAAATTTTTGACTAAAGCCAATTTGCTTGTACACTCCTCAAGTACCAAGGTGTACCCACGACTTCGTTCATACGATTGTGAACTTTGCTTCGTACGCATTAGGATCTATAAGTAATCAATGCAATAACTAACATATACTATACTAAATAAAAGGTATTGATGATTATTAGACAAATAATTTGTTACAAGTATTTTATTGAAGAAATAATCTACCGTTTCTAATTACATACATATTTCTTAATATCATTCATGTTTTTTTATAAACATACGACTTTTCAGTGTGAAACTATTTCTAATTTTTACAATTAAGGTGTAAAACTTATCGTTATAGTCACAATCTCACCTAATGTTATGTGACGATGTGGCCCACGACGGTGGACACGCTAAGCCTAGTGGAGGCTCTGGCGCTCAAGTGCAGCTGGCGAAATACATCTATAGGTATTTGGCGGCAGATTTTAAACTTGAGGATTGTATCTAGGTAGGCAGGTGGAACCGAAATCACATCTATTGGCGTGGTGTCCGTACACACTACAAACTTAACTATTGCTACAAAATGTATACGGACGCCGCGTCAATGATCGTGAATTCAAAACCTCACGACAAGTTTCAAATTTCGGTAAAGGACTCCATCGTGATGAAATCATAGCATGGTGGTAGGGCTATTTCTAATGCCCGCCTGGCTAGCTACCACCCTCAAGTTGAAAATCTGCCGCCTAATACCTATAGGTATGTTCCGATAGTTTCACTTGAGAGTCCGTCCCTTCATTAGGCTTAGCGTGCCGTCCATCTTGGGCCATATCATCACTTAACTTCAGGAGAGATTCTAGCCATAACGCTAAACCTTAACAATATTAGGGAGACAGCAAACATTTGCAGGGAAGATATGATTACGGATGCGTATTTATTGAATAAATAAATCTCTATGTAATACTATAATATAGAGCTTATAATATATGGCAATTTAATTATTGTTTATGCAAATTGAAGTTACTTTGTGTTATGGTCACAAAATGAAACAGGCGGCCAATTGCTACAATAATAGCTAATTAGTATTAACATCCAATTGTCACTTGCTTTTCAGTGTTGCCAGACTTACTGTTTGAGTACAGAAACGTCAAAAAAAAAGTAAAAAAAGTGAGCCATCGCTGGACGCCTAGCAAGTGTTCAACATCGATTTCTTTTTGTACAAATTATGAATTTTATGAGATTAAATAAATATAGTCCAATCAAAAATGTTAAAATCACTGATATGTATTCAAAGATAACAGTAATTATTATTTAACATGAATTTTATTAAAGTCAAACTCAAATTAAAATGAAACAACTTGATTATTCTCATTAATATCTTCATTACATATCATATAGCGTGGCGACGCACGCCCTAGTGACGCATTGTCAAACCTCCAAGCAGCCTGACCTGTCGCATTAGATGTTTCACATCAACAAGTAATGGTAATTGCTATAGAAACATAGTACATTTTAAATAGCACAATTGATATACTAGATTCTGGCATCATCAAAATAAATAAGATAATTATACAGTAAATATGTCTTTATTTTTCCTGTATTAAAATAGATATTAAAACGGGCCGCGGTCTTACGTAAATGTAAATGGTTTTGCTGAAGAATAGATATGAACATTTTATTCTGTTCTACACAGATTGATAAAAATCTTCTCCTCTTACAGTAAATTTGAAGTGGATATTTCTTCAGGCACGTTGAGCACTTTTTGGGTCAACAAAAATTATAGAACTCGCATCATCGTCACCACACGCTTCCGCATGTTTACAGTGTGTACATGTACATATGCGTGCGTTATTAGTATACATTATATGTATACAATTAGTATATCTCTCTATTGTTTATAGTTTTAAGGCTGTACCCATTAATACTTTTTTTCAACATAAAAAAAAATTTGAGGATGAAAATTAATGATCAAACAAATACTAAAAATTATATTTATTTAAATTAAACATTCCACAAATTCAACTACATTCTTTTATAAATTTAAGTATTACAACACGAATTTATTTATAATTAATTTAAATGTTAGTAATTTCCACTTAATCTACTATAATTTTACAGTATTCTTTTTAATTTCATCTAGCAACACTGGTAGTGTTTGACAACAACTATTAGTTATTCGCTGATGTTAAGGTTATGGTTATAGCTGAAAACAGCAATAAGCTGAACTTGTTGTTTTAAAAACTGTTTTTGAAAATAGCAAAATGCAACGAAGAAGAGTAAGAAAAAACCATGCACTCGTGTGGAACTATTTTACAATTTACGATCGTGAAAATAAAGTAGCTATTTGCAATACTTGTGATGGACATTTATCGTATAAGAGTACGACATACAATCTAAAATCGCATTTAAAAAAACGTCACCCGCACCGTTATGAGGAAATGTTATCGTATAATTTTATGAAAATAAATCGTTTAGAAAATATGGAGCGTATGGGTAAGTTCATTTTATTGTATTAATAACATTACAACATACTTAAATTTAGAGGTAGGGTTGCCACTGTTTACTTGATCAAATAAAATTATTTAATATTATATTTAAATAATTTATGTATGTTATAATTAATGAATGGAAATGAGAGTAAGTTGATCTTGTGTTTTACTTATAACCTGTTTAAATTTACTATTGTACTTTACCTCGCTGTAACAGCGCCCTTTTATTTAAATTCCACAATTCATCACAATAGGTGAAACGATTATTATAACCGCAAAGTAATATAGCGTAAAAGATTGATATTTTATCGCTTTTCGGATACTTTATTTTATGTAAAATGCTTTATTATCCTCATAAAGTACAGTATACTTGCTGAGATGACGAATAACACTTTATAAACTAAGGAGCAATTCTATGGTATTAATAGTCCATATATTTAACGCGTGAAAATTGATTTTTGTCCCGGCAACAGCCTACGCTAAGGTTCGGTCACTAGTGACACCCTTGTGCGACTCCTCGGCGCCCGCCCGCAAAGTCCGGTGAAGCTGTGAAAGCCTCTTAGGCTAACAGCGTAGGTCCCATAAAAAAAAAAAAAAATGTTTTATTAAAAAAAAATATATTTTTAAACAACACCACCTCTATTTCAGTAATCTAACAGAAGAAAAAAATACAAATGTTTCGTCTTTTAAATTGATTTAAAATTTGAGCAACGTAGGCAGTATTTCCCAAAATGTTTAATTTGGGATTCGTGGTAAAGTTTTATGTTCGTTGTTACCGACTCGGTACTGTGACAGTATTATTAAAGAGTATTGAAATGAAAACTTTAGCATCGTGTTAAATCGAAACTAGGTGAAACGAAAAATCAACAGTGAAAAAGAGTTAATCACATAAATCTATAGGAACGTGCGAGAGAATGAGATAGATGACAAAGAAATATTTCATTTATAACTGATTAGCTAAGTATATACGGCGCTCTCTGACCGCTGTCGTGGTATCGGCTCGCGCATTTTAATAACACACTTCAAACCTAATCTAAACCAAAGAATTTTTATTGCGGCGATAAAAATTAAATTAAATACTTTATTTAACATCAAAACATCAATTTAAAAATCCAAAAAAATATTTTAGCGAAGTATTTATTTTGATTTATATGTTGGGGTGGCGTTAATACGTAAGTACCGACAGCATTCTTTAATTGACTCGGAATTCCATGCTTGAGAAAATCTAGAATAGTTGTTTAGTATTCATGTTCTCATATTAATTATACTAACACAATAACTAATTTGTCAAGTTGGTAAATTTATGTCAATACTCAAACAAATAACTGAATATACTTATAATATACAATAACTGTAATTATTATTATTTCGATATAACTTAAAACCATTATGCACTATTATATCAGTTGTTAAGTTATTGCCTACTAAAAAAAAGGCGGGAAGTGACAGGTTTAATGAAAATACAATATCCGACTAGGCTGCACGGTCTAGATACCTTTGCCTTTCATTACTCAATTGCAAGAAAAAAATTATACCAAAAAATAATGTCTACTATTATTAGAAATAATGTAATTCTTCTATTTTTCATTCCTATTATACGAATCCGTAGAACATGTTTTCCCTACCATTTTCCAGCCCATTAATTACCATTTTATTTTTATTTGTCCTCTTATATATTATTTATTATTTTAATATATTCTATCATAACCAAAAAAGTTATTATAAAATAACTTAGAACTTGTTTTTACTAGCTGCATACCTTCGTAGAGATGACGTTTTATAGTTATGTTCGCTTTTACTACAGAAATTACCAATAGATGATAAAAGATGGCGTGCAGTAAACAAATATGTCACGTTGACAACTCTATAGTGGCTGTAGATGAAAGCTGTCAATACTGTCAATTAACGTGTGGAGATTTTGTGTAACCAAAAATCGCTTCAGTCGCAGTAGCTTGTGCTACAAATCGTTTAAAATGAATGCTACAATTTTCAAAAATCTAAACGTTTCCGATTTTCTGACCAAAACCAGTAATGGTAAAGCGTCGTGTAAATTTTGCAATAGTACTTTCGCATGGCTGAAGGGCCACTCGAATATCAAAATGCATTTGTTCATGTCGCACCCAGATCAGTTAGGGTTAACGAAAATGATACCGGTGCGGAAGTCGCAAGGGGTAACGAAAAGTTTAATATGGACATATTATTCGAAAACCGATGACGATGATCGCGTCGCTTCTTGTAACTTGTGTGGAAAAGTGTTATCTTATCGGTCAACGACGACTAACTTAAAAGTGCATTTATCAAGAAGCCACAACGAAGAGTATGTTCGGTACCTAGAGAATCTACCGCTGAATAACGATAGCACCGAAACCGAGTTCGTGGACGCAAATAACGGTAGGAAGCTACTTTATTATTATTGTAACGTCATATGCTACTTTGTTGCGACAATGCCAAACATTCATGCCAACTTGTTAATAAGTTTGATTTTTTTCAAAATAGTTACTAATAATAAGGTTTTACATGTATGATACTTATCCAACCACATAACATAGTATTAACAGGAAATGGATCCAAATATGCATGATTTAGGAAACAAATCTAGTCTCCTAATTATAATATAACAGAACTTTACACATTTTATATTATCACTGAAAAATCTGATGACAGTATTGGTAAAATACCACATAAAAACTTATTATAATTATAAACCAATATAACCAATTATATGCATAGATATTGAAGGTATATGAAATATAAACTTTTTTTTTAAACCTTTATTTGAGCCAGGAATAATGTCTGCTTCATATTTTGTGTATGTTTTAAGCTGACTTGCCTAACACTTATTACAATAATACAAATTTTGCAACATACCTTCTATATAGATATCTTTATTTTTCTTAAACAACTTATTTGTGTTAATGAAATTTCAATTATTTCTGTAAAAGGCAATGACTAATATAAGTTTCTGTTACCCAACTGCATTCTCATGAATAACTTACAGACTACATTCTTTAAAAAACCTATTTAAATTTCATATCTTATACACCTATAGCTGCACCCTTTGCACCAAAAGCTGCTGACTTTGTCGATGTGGAACTAAAATTTTATTCAATCATTTTTGCCCATTTTCTTATAGCTCAGGTTGCTTAGCATCATGGCCATATTTTCACCTGATCTAAGTGGTGACATGGCTCAAGTTGGTAGACACGCTATACTTGTGGAACGCCTGGCTCTCAACTGCACCTTTACGAACGTACCTATTGTTATTTAATGGTGAATTTTCAACTTGAATGTGGTTGCTAGCCAGGCGAGCATTGAAAAAGCTCTACCACTATGGTTATGACTATGGTTTCCTCACAATGTTTGGCCTTTACCGAAAGCTTAGTTCATTGGAGGTTCATTCGTACTCACATCAGACTCAGAGTCTAGTTCCACAATCGTTATATTTTACAGTAGAGCTTCTGTTTACTACGATGAATATTTCATCCGGTCCTGTGTACTGTCGAACATTCTTAACTCAACTATACTGAACTGACACCATTGTGTTTCTTGTTAGTGTAAGATTAAGCTTTTATAAATTCATAGTATAGCTATTATTCATAGTTGAATCATTTCATTAATTAGAAATATGTAGTATTATTATGCTATTTAGTATCATTATGTATATTCAATATTATTATTATGTATATCAAATATTATTAGTATAGATTATAATGAAAACAATTTACAATGAAATGTTTAATATGATATTACAAAAAAGGGGTAGCTGCAATTCACAGTTCCATAGTTCTCTAATAAATTTTGTTAACACTTTCAAACTGTAAATTTCTATAACACTTGTTTAATTAAGTTTTAAGTAAAGTCTACTATAAAAAGTTCTTTTACTGCTTCAACTGAAGATTTTGAACCTGGATATCTTTCTAATTTCATACAACATGATTTGCACCTTCCATACTCTATTTATGTCACATGTTAAATCAATGATTTGTCTCCATTTCAAATCCTGAAAAAAAAAAATTACTAGATTAATATCATATTAAATTATGTATGTATAGGCTGGCATCTGATGGAAGATTCTAGAGAACAATTAAATTTTAATTTTACTTTATTACTAACATAGATTTTTTTTAATGAATCTGTGACACAGTGATAAATAATACATATTGTGAATATATAAAACACTTTGTATTCCATTAAATGACAGTTCTTCTGAAATCCGGGATAAAAGTTAAAATTTTGTAGAACTTTTTTATTATGGAAAGGTTATGCAGCTTCGATAGTTTTATAAAATGTTGGTGATTGTAACAGATATATTTAGCATAATAAAAGTAGCTTGCAAATTACAAAATAGGTTCTAAAATTGTAAAGTCTAGGCATTAAGCACTTATAAGAAATTAAATTGATTAGTTCGCATTATTATAAATATTTTCTTATGTTAATGACAATACAATCTAAATTAGCATGTCCACCAGTTTGAGTCAAATTGTCATTTAACATCAGGTGATCCTTTGGATCTAAGGTATACTTATCAAGTTTTAAGTAATAAACTGAATTGAGGATAACAAATACATTAAACATTCAGTATCATAATACTTAACACATATTTTTATATGAAGTTATTTTAATATTTAAAAATTATTAACAGTAAGGTTAAAGTGACTACCACCCTAAGCTTTGTTATCTTGTACTTAAAAGTTAGTTAATTTTATCTTGAAAATAATGTTTTTCTCTAATGAAAAGCTAACAACAGCTTAGTTGGTGGTGCATATGGACACCATATCAAGGGCTGTGTGTTAAAATTCACCTACAATAAGCTTTCGGTGGAGGAAAACATTGTTATGACACCATAGCACGGTGGTAAGGCTTTTTCTAATGCTCGCCTGGCTAGCTACCACCCTCAAGTTGAAAATCTATTGCCAAATACCTGTAAGTATGTTTCGGCAGTTGTACTTGAGTGCCATTCTCTTCACTAGGCTTAGCATGTCCACCATTTTGGGCCACAGTGTCACTTAACATCAGTAATTGTACCTAAACAAATATATATAAATATAAAAAAAAATTGTAGAGGAAGTCTACATATCAAGGACTTGTTATATTATAGTAGGTATGTTTATTTATCATTATTGTTTTTATTGATTTTTTTTGTATTTTATAATTATATTATAAAGGATTCATCACAAAGGGTTGCTGTAAGACAGGCGGCCGAACATATATGCTACAGAAACTACGCCAAATCTCAAATTGTTGCCTTTTAGGAATCATAAAGCAACTGAATTTTTTTTTTTTTTATTAATTCTTAAATATAATTGTTTTTTTTTACTAAGAAATAGGTACAATTGCACAGTTAATAAGACCTTACAAAAATTGTCTATAGTTTCGTATTAAGACTACAATAATTACTGTAAAAAATGCAACGAAATTACATAGCACCAAATAAATAAAATAAAAAGTATGTACTAATAAATATTGGCAATAAACTTTTGAAATAAGATTCTTTCCAATGCTCAATTAAATTTGATTAAATGTTGTACAATAAACGTTTGATAATTTCTTAATTAATAGCTTTTTGTGAGATTAGAATTATTACTGTACGAAACAGTGAAGGAAATTACAGGGTACCAAAGTACTAAAAAAAAAATGGACTCTGTACTAATAAATTTTGTCCATTACAATAATTGCATTTATGTATATAGTATGGTGACATTCCAGTTAGCATTCACATAGCTAATGCTCACGCGACCTTGGTTTTAACCGTTCCACTTGCTTGTGTGCTACAATCATTAAATCAAATCCTACTTACCCTAAAGCAGTTGGAAAAGTGTTGGTGTTATGAAATCCTTGTTACGTGATTTGTGAAGCGACGAAAGCTCAGTGGTAATGTGTTCGACTTCGCGTCTAGGGACGTGAGTTCGAATCCGACCACCTACAATTATCTCCTAATCAAATGACACTGGCGGAATTGGGCATTTCGAGCATATCGCCATAATAAAAACAACCCTTTATCGTCAAATGGAGGGGAGAAAATATGTTTTAAGCATTGTGAATGCACAGTGGAATGTTGCCTATATTTTTGATTATAACATACCCTTCCGTTTGCTTCGGTGCCAGTCCCATGATACCCACGTTATTCTTCGCCACTGGAATCATCGTTTTCTACCTCCTTTATATTAGTAAAGAACGATGTCAGCATCTTCAACATTACGGCTTTGCCCTCCGGTTCCTTCTCTGTTTTTTCCCATTCAATAAAACCTTGTGAAGAAATTATATATTGTTCATAAAGATATTGGAATATAACTAATGCTAAACCTTGTGGGTGCTCTCTCTTATGTATTAATTGTTGAATACCAAATAAACAGTTGTTTTCCCTTGATTCTTTTGTCTCACCGAAATCATGGATCAGACTAGCGTATTTATTCATTCGATCTGGATTAAAATGGAACATCTCCTGACCGTCCTGAGAGATCAATGCATATTCACATATGGCTTGTGTTAATGAACGTATAAACCAATCTTCATTCGAAGATTTGCCAACGTTTTCTTTGATCCATTCCTTTATATGGTCTTGATCTTCACCTGCTTTCATCAATTCAAGTAACTTAACCTCAAGTTTTGAATCTTCCTCCAGATATTCTAAATTATTATCGCTCATCCATTTCGGAATCTGTTCTTCCTCCATCCATTGTTTTAACTGCATGCCGGATTCGTGCCATCTTTTTTTAACAACATTAGTCCCTTCCTTGTCTTTTATATTTTTAAATATTTCGTTAAGTAAAAGATGGCCTTGGTTTGAGGAAATAATGCTACCAGAAAGCTTATGAATATCTACCAATGTGATATAGCTCTTTGCTATGTGCGGTGCTAGAAGATTTCCCAGATTCTTATACAACATAGGAATATCAATTAATAGGTCAGGTGAAAATTCCAAGGTTTCCTGCAGTCCCGCTAAGAAATTTTCCGGCGAAATTACCATAGCTGAAGTTAAATTATCTAAGGACTTAGCTACCATATCAAATTTATTAGGCGCAATGTCCAGTGTAATATTACAAAGCTCTTTGATTACTGCAGCATGATGTTGTACTTGGAAACCTTGTTTTACAATATCTGCTACAAATTCTTCAATATCAAAATTTACCATAAATTTCTTGATTACACCCTTAATATTATCCTTTTCTTGAGGAAGAAGCTCTGCTGTTACATTTTCTTCCAAAGCAGCTTGAGCTTCTATGCTGGATGGTGATTTGGGCAATGCAGTTCTAGTACTTTCAGTAGCATTTGTGTGAGGCACTGTGCTAGACCCTAACCTACCACTGTCGCTTGTGACGTCACTTCGAGATTTAAACGTGGATCTTTCGATAGACGCACCCTTAGAATGCATACTAGTAGCCTGTTTACCTCTAAGTATCGTGGGGTCAGCTTGAACGTTTTCTAGAGCACTGTACTTGTTTTTACTAATAATGATCATAGAGTTACTGCTGCCAGCATTGGGAGCGGTAGATTTTGTGCCCGATCCATGAGTCCAAGCGGAGTTATGCGGTGCCAATTTAATAGTACTCAGATTTTTCTGTGTTGCAGCCTTCAATTTAGACGTGTCTACTGGGTAGTTCGGTATCCTTGACGGTTTCCAGGCATTCTCGCTTGAAGAATTATTAGAACTTTGCCTGCCGCTGTCACCGCGTTTCCCACGACCGCCTTCGTCACGTCTAAAACTACCACTCGGAGCTGCGTTCATGAGCTCGATATACCGTTGCTGCTGTTCAGCTTCCTTCTGGATCTGATCCATTGTCTTAGGTTGGGAATCTATCACGCTCTTCTTAACCCACTTTCTTTTCCGCAGCTCTATTACATCTTGTATCATAAACCTGACACGACTGCTTATTTTGTTTGACTTTTCATCGACAATGGCTTGAATCCTTTTGAATATATTATCCAACTGACCGCTGACTTCGTTTTCTATTTGTTCGCCAATAGTGGTAAGCAGCTTACACAAACATTCAAGTCTTTCCTCTTCCAATTTATCAATCAAACGTTTTATACAATAAACCATGATTTTCGATGTCAGCATCTTCAATTTGTACAGTTCGCCGATAAATCTTACATTGCCGATTGATCTCATTCTGCTCTTCCTTTGCTCATCTTCCAATGTCAACTGAAGTTCTTTCTTTTTTAACGGATCTGTGCAATCCGCAATTGCTTTCTCTAATTCCACAGCACGTGTATCTACCTTTTCGGCCTCAAATTGTTTTTGGCATTTATTAATTATAAGAGTTCTAAAATTAACACACTGATCAGTATTTGAGACATTATCGGCAGGTACTTTTAGTTTAGATAACCTGTTACACATAGCTGCATATGCTTCGGAAAAGTTTGGTTCATCTATAGCCTTCTCAAAGATCAAATCAATAACGCCCTCCAGCCGCTTTTGATTGTTAATCTCGAGCGCTTTTATTTTATCCAGTAAAGTATCAAACTTTTGTGGGGTTAATTTATTCAATATACCTCTGAACGTTTTGTATAATTCCTGGGTCTTAAGTTCCTCTTCATCAATATTTTCTTGCCTGAATCGAGTTGGTTTCCAGGCAGAATCAACTTCGTTTAATTTTACATCGTCATGTAAGCGTACATGGATTACAGACTTAGAAGAGGAACTTCCGCTTGCAGTAACTTGCTTCATACTTCTCCCTCTGCCAGCTACTGTGTTATTTCTACTATCTTTCTTAGTTTCCCAATTATATTTTGATCCTGTTGCAGAACCTTTAGCGAACATGGGAAACAGAGAATCATTAATAGGTCTCGCAACAATAGGTACATGAACAGTTTCTGGCATTGGTGATGTCCTAAGAATATTACAACTCTCCAACAATGGAATGGCAGGTCTGTTTTTCGACATGGGATCATCTTTTATTTGCTTGAGCAATCCAATCCCATACGTCTTTTTACCGTCTTGGTTAAGAGGAGACCACTGATCCTCAGTGTACATATGTTTAGGCACCAACATAGTGGATGTCGTTTTAGATTCTTCTGGTAATGTTTCTGTGGCTTCAATATCGTCTTCATCATGCAAAGACGTTTCCTGTTCCACGTTAATTACTTTGTCAATCTCTTTGGGGTTTTCATGTGAATCCATTACATGTGCCTTTACATCATCATTATCCATTGTTGTTAAAATTTCACTTCTGACACTCTTTACTGGTGTTTCATTTTCGTTAACATCACCTTTATTGGAATCTATCTTACTTAACTCAATTTTATTCTCATTCGTGGTGTCCTGATCTGTTGATTTATGATTAAGATTATTGTCTTTCATCATCAATTCACTTTGGTTATTTCTAAGTGAAGTTAGATAGGATTCCGGTTACTTTGACTTAGATTCCACTTGCACTAGACAATTATTTCCAGGTATGAATCGTTTGTTGTCGTTCCTTAAGAACTTCTTTGATACTTGCTCGGAGCAGTTCCGTTGGTGTGATTACATTAATCTTAATTCTGAGTTTGTTCGTGTTATATAAGCAAAACAAAATTATATAAATTCTTGCTTATGATCTGATTTTACATAAAGGTCCGTTTTGTTTAAAAATGGTAGGAACTACCTGAAATTAGAAATAATTTCTTTCATTATTATAATAACAAAGTGCACATAATATCCTAAATTATTTTTTCAGTTGTGACCACAATCTCTCACCTGATGTTTAATGGCAATGTGAGCCAACAATGTCGATATGCTAAACCTAACAAAGGATCCGGCTTTCAACCGCCGGAACATACCCATCGTATTTTAAGTGATATTTTCTACTTAAACGTGCTACCACATTATTATGTTTCATCACAATATTTTCCTTCATCAATGTCGAAGTTTAAGTAGGGATCCCTTATTTTTTTCTAGTAATAAACATAGCCTATGTTACTCGAGGCTAATGTAGCATTCTGGTGGTGCAGGTCTTTTTAAAATTGGTCCAGTAGTTTTTTCAGTTTATTCTTCACAAACAGGAATATGCAAGTCTTTCTTTATAATATTAATTAAGACTGTATAATTTTCGGACCCCTATTTAATTCAAAATTATCACGGTTGTTTCATCAACATTATCATTATTTTTAGCTATTTACAAGGAGGATATAAAAATGGTACTTATTTCTTTAGGAGACTAATTTTGCACAACTAATGTAATTTATTACTTCGATCAAAGCTATTAAAATATATGTTAGCTTGTTTCAGTGGGCCAACAAAAGTAAATCGAAATAAAAATGAAAAAAGGTCATAGAATCCTAAAACTAAGTAGGCAAAGGTATTTTTATAATCATGTATAGATTTAGTGTTATGGCCATAATTTCACCTGTACTAAGTGACGATACAATACGAACAACACACCCATTGGTATTTGACGACAGATTTTCAACTTTAGGGTGGAATTTACGAATGTGTCTGCATCAAAAGGTCTTGTCTCATCCCAATAAGTGATATAGTTTTACATGATTGAGAATCAAACAGACTGTATTTTCCTTATAAATGTATACTAAATGCCACCGCCCCAGTATACTAGGCGTCTTTGGGTTTAGTAACTCCAAAATAAAACTCCCTAAAAATGACAATCAATGTAATCGAAAGTAAATCGAAATATAAATAAAAAAGTAATAATAAAATACAAAACTAAAAAATCTAGAACCATCTAGGCAAATCTCTGCATCCAATGTGTCATAGTTCCCTCATGATATATTCTGTAATTTTGACGTGATTGACTGTCATAGCAGCTATATTTCCTTGTATATATATATTTTTTATTTATATATTAGGGTCTATTCACACATACACAACCACATTACAACAAAAACACATGGTCGAGAAATATTTCATATGAAATAGTTTATTATTGTTTCATTCCCACTGACCACATTTTGTCGTTAAACCCACCTCACGTGGGTGTGTCGACAGTAACGCAATGACCAACCATATCAAGAATTAGCGATTGCCCATATTGCAAACACAACAGTGCATTGACACCCCACACGGGTGCTGGGGAGTATGCCTGCCCAGTGCCCTCTACCTTCTCATCACTGCGTCCTAACAACTACTAGCGACAACTCAACCACATCCACATTTTGTAGAAACCACAATGCAACTGCAAAAATCTGCAGTGATACTATTCACACATGACCACATTTCGACCACTTTTTGTCTGGTACATGTGAATTGACCCTTAAAGCTACTCCACATCGAGAAGGCAGTGCTTCAGATATTAGAAAACTTTACCTGAATTCGCAAACTTTAAACCAAAAAACCCAGGTTTCATACCCATAAAAACTACGTGGCCTGATAATGAATAAGTAAAAGTACACATAAATCTTTTAAACTTTTTAATTCGTTATACATTTAACATATGGTCACGATTTAATTTAATGTCTAGTGACAATTTGACACAAGACTGTTACATACTAAGCATACATGTGCAGCTACTGGAACACACTAGTGAGTGCTGGTTTCCAAGGTGGCACTTTAAAATTTCATCATATTTTTCACCAGCAGCCAAGGTTTACTGCCGTAATTAGAACCAAGGTCAATAGGTATTGTGCCCATATGTACATCTTCTTAGTATTAAACTATTATTAATTGCTAGACTGGGTTGATTATTTATAATATGTTTTCTGGTGGAAAATGATGTATAAAAGCAGCAGCTAGTAAACAGTCTATACTACACTCAAGGGATTTCAACTCATATCCCTGACATGGTGTGTGTACACTACCACTGGACCATCTATCATTGGTTCTTCATTAAATATTCAATCATCTTTACTGTTATTTGTATATCAATTTTAATGGCATTATTTGTTTATTAAAGTTTACGAGGAATACTAAGCATGAGAACTTTTGATGGTGCTAAGGCTTTTTTTAATGCCCTTCTGGCTAGCTACCACCTTCAAGTTGAAAATCTGCAATTAAATACCTATAGGTGTGTTCCAGCAGTTGCGTTTGAGAGGCAGTCCCTCCACAAGTTTAGAGTGTCTATCAACATGGGTCATATCATCACTTAAGATCAGGTGAGATTATAAACCTTCCAACTCCCAAATTAAAAAATGAATATCAAAAGTATATTATTTTAACCTTGAAAATTTAATGTATGTTAAGCATAAATTACATTTAGAGAAACGGTTTTAATATATATGTATATATTAAAAACCTGAAAAGTTTGTTTGTATGAACATGCTAATCTTAAGAACTACGAGTTGGATTTCAAAAAATATTTTTATGTTTGATAGAGCAATGATTAAGGAAGGTTCTAGGCTGTTTAACATCACCTTACGTTTATAGTTGTTTGGAAAAAGTCACAAAAACTGGCAAAAAGAAGTAAATAATTTTTAGTTCCACACAAACAGTCGTAGGAACGGGTAGTTTTAATATATACATACACAAGGAAGATCCAGTTCCTGTGATGCTTCAAGATACCAATAAACCTACTAATAGTCATTACTTAATTTTGGATCCTAATGCTCTTTTTAATTTTAATTATTTTTATTGCCCAGTGAACCCTAAGCAGGGTTGGTTGACCAGTGAAAAGTAATTATTCTACTAGGTCTATAAAATTATTGTACTTTCAACAAAATTATATTTGATTTCCATTTTAGAACATTGTTTATTAAAAATGTAGTTTATTGTTCAGTCATACAATCATAGATTTGTGTAAAACTAACCAATCATATTAATGTATGTCTAAAACATAGTTGTTATTGGCCGATGCTACCCATGAAAAGATTGTATGATTAGATTAGGAAGACCATGAATTTATGGTACACGTTTAACAATTAATTCATGTCTATGAACAGTGATCCCAAGGAACCAACTTAGGATACAAACATTCCTACACATATTATCAGTTGGATTTGACGGACAATAAGGTCAAGGAACATGTCAAGTGAGTTTTAATAATGACAGGTCACTACTAGGTGTATGATTATGTAAATGACTGTTGTATCTAGAAACACCTTTCTCTCTATACTAAATACTGAAATAATATGTGTATTAACAACAGACCTGCTCACTTTTCTTCTCCATGACTGAGATATATATCTGAACTAGAGGTATTCTTGTAATAATTACATTTACCTCTTTGTGGCCTAAATTGTATAGTATTTTGATATTGTTCAGTATAACTTTGGTATGACGAAAGTTTGCTTTAAAACTAAATTAAATGACACTTCAATGATATTTCCGTGAAGAGGTTAATCAGGAAAACTGATTATGAATAAATTTAAATCGTCTTCGTAACACACGTGGCACGATTTTTTACGATATATCCTGACGTAATGTCGATGTTGTAGTCATGCGTAATGTTATATTTAGTGACAAATCCTAATAATAATTACTATCTATTAAAAGTCGAAATAATGATAAAGGATTATCGTAATAAATGTTACATAAATGTGAGAAACGTATGTTAGAAAATATTGTATAAGAAGTATTTATATAAATATGTTACCTATATGCTGTCTTCTTCTAGAACTGTATGTTTACAGAAGAATCGCCGAATAAGGTCCAAAACGGGAATAATTTCGGTAAAAATCTCGGCAACTTTGAACCACCGTGTTCAGATCATTCCATGATCTTTCGATTGTTTCAATGTCAAGGATGACTAGGTTGCTGTTGCCGTAATATTTTATAAGAACTATTTTCTTTCGATTATCAAGAATATACATATATATCTATAATTCACGTATAATAAATGTAAAACTACTTAGTAAGGTAGGTCTTAAAAACAACCCATATGAAATTGTCTTCTATAGTCTGTATTGATAAATAGCTATATATAGTGTAATCTACTCTAGAAATGAAGTAACTTGCAATAACTGTTTTATACTGACAACGCATAACAGTTATTTTTTGATGCCGGCAACCCATTCTTCATCGATGACTGCTATATTAGCTTAATATGGTGCTCTATTTCTTAAACATGTTAAAATGTTATGTTATGTTTTTAAGATGGGTTTTCTTATACACTGCTGACGTAATAGCATTAAAGAAAAATGGTACGCAATTATGACTCAGTTTTATATTCAGTTGCAAAAAATTCAAAAAATCACTTTAAAATAAAAGGAACTAGATGAGGACTTTTTATTATACAAGTTTAAAGTAATTACGTTTATATTTATTAAATTCTTAAAATAACTATAAAGTTATTCAAATTTCTGTATTATTAATTATTTGTCGTAGTATTAAAAATAATCTGTGCCCTACGTTTCTTCGTTATTAGAAATGGTCTGTTGTTTAGTAACTTTTTCTAAAATTAGCCTGTTTATCATAAAAAATGTTTTTTAAACTTTACTTTTTTGTCGTGTGACAAAAAAATCATAAAAAGGAAACTTTTAGCTTCAAAAACTTCAAAAATTGCGTTACGTACTTTAAGAGCCTTTTAAACAATACATTACTAATTATTTGCTTTACAAGTATCCACAATCATTTGATATAGTTTAAATATATATAGGTATTTTTAATATATATATATATACCTCATCATATTTCTCATAATAATCGCTAATAAACACGCTAACCTGTGTGCATCTCAAAGTCGTCTCTTGGCAGATTTATCATAACCACGCATATTCAATTTAATACATGTTTGAAAGTAATAATGTGTGTAAAATCTCTTAATATAACGCGTATAAAAAGAATATAATTCTAAAATGATCAGTTTATTAGAATTAACCAGTTTTGCAATGACACTGAAACAAAGGACTCTCAGTTTGTTATTTTTAATAATTGAATGCATTATTAGCTGTGTCCGTCACTCAGTTCGCATGGACTATAACTAATAATTTTCATTGAAAAAAATGTTATATAGCCTTTGTTGCTCAGTCAGTGCTAATGTAGCATTCTAATGCTGAAAATTTTTGAAATCAGTCCAGTAGTTCTTGAGTTTATTCGTTACAAACAAACATAAAAATCTTTCCTCTTTATATTATTAACATAGAAATAGTATAAGCCGGATAAAATATTTTGACCCCAATAGAATATTTATTGACAAAATCAACATAAAACATACTTTCATAGCCTGCTATAGTTTAAAATCACAAAAATACCAATTATGTATATACTATATAAATTTACGCTAAGTATAAAGTTCAGGATGACAACAGTTTGCATGTAGCTGTTATAAAAATATAGCAGTAACAAGATATACAACTGTTATAACGTCTTTGGAAGTAAGTGTAATTTCGATAGATGGTAACCCTGATATGCGTCAACTTGTATTACATGTGGTTAAAATTGTAGTCGTTGTATTTATCAAAAATAACTAACTATTAAAGTTATTTAACTAGTTTTCGGTATAGCAATGCCGAGAAGAAAAAAATCTTCAGCGGTGTGGGACTTTTTTACCCAATACGATCTAGATAATAAGGTGGCAGTTTGTAACATATGTAGTAAACATCTTTCATATAGGACTACGTCGAATAATTTAAAATCACATCTGAAGGGAAAACATCCTTATCGTTATACACAGTTGATGGGTTATTCACCGAAAAACGGTTTATTGAAGATGCAAGAAGGTAAGTGTTATAAAAAGTTTAACAGTGAACGTTTTTAGTAACTTACTCTATTTACACTATTTACAGAAGTTATGTTATTTGAATGTACAATTAGCATTTATTTGAAATAATAAGTTTAAAGTTTATTAAGTATATTATCAACATGTGGTACTCGAATTATTCATTATTGTTAAAAAAAAATTATAATTACCGAGACGATTCCATTACCGCGGCTTTAGCGTTTAACATCACAGCAATAGCAACCAATGCGATTCTCTAGCGTCGTGCTGTTTGACAGATAACGGGCGGACATCTTGTGTAGCTAAAATCATTGAAGCTATTAACGTTTGTCAAGTTATAACAAAAATTGTTATATAATGTATAATAACATTAACTTACGCGAATACTTTTATAAAGTCGGCAACGGGAAAGTGTTATGCAAATTATGCAAAAATAATTACTCTGCTTCGGGTGTTATGCAGAATTTAAAAATGCATTTGTTCACCAAACACCCGAAAGAATTGGGCCTATTGAAGAAACCGGAGACAAATCAAAAAGTGCCGCATAGATATGTACTATGGTCGTATTTTTCGAAACTCGAAGGCAGCGATGTGTTCTCGACCTGTAATCTTTGCGGCAAATTTTTATCGTATAAATCCACCATAACAAATTTGAAAGTGCACCTATCGAGAAGTCATACTGAAGCTTTTCTTCGTTACCTTGAAAATATACCGTTGGATGATGACAACAAAGATTTAGTACGTTCTACGTCTATGCAAGATATAATTGATAAAAATAACGGTAGGTTATATTTATTATAATAATAACTATATTATAATAACGCTAATTTTTTTGTTGTCTGTCACTTCATTACTGTTATTCTTGTATTTATTGACAATTGGCTTATGTTTAATGAGATTGGCTTAAACAATGTGAAAAGAGGTTTTATATGGAAATGTGAGTTTACGTTAAAATATAAAAAAATAAAACGAATAATTTTCTGATTTGCAAATGGAGACAATTCATTATGTTTAGATTGTGTGATATGCGTTTACTGAAAAGGTTTTTTTTATGATTATGACTCGTTCTTTTTGGAATGAGCAGCAAAGCCGACATTAGCATTAACCTGATATTGATGAGTTGAGTTTTTATATATTTTAGTTTTTTCTTTTAACTATTTTATTCATACTGATTTGTTATGTTTACGCGATTATTATTCGCCGAATTAAAACTAATTTAAACGGATTTTATCGTGTTTATTTATCAATTTTTATCCCGGCGCTGAAAAGCTTTCCAAATGTGAAGATCAAAATACATAAATAACCGTGATAAAATCCATTTAAATTAGCTTTATTTAGATATTTTATTAATCTTCGCCAAAGATTTACTACTGCCAGCATCAAGTCGGTAGTGTTTTTCGATCATTTCGTTAGATTAAGAATACGATGTCAACTCTGTAATTATTTTATAGGGAGTTTTTGTAACATTTCAAAGTTCAAATATACAAAAAAAAAAAATTGAAAAGTAAACCAGTATATGACAGACTATTAATATCCCAGCAAAAACTCAATTTTCGATTTTTTTTATTAATTTTTTTTAAGAGAAAGGCTAGGTAACTAAAGACCATGCAGCCATTTTTTTTCTTTTTGGCATGTATGTAGGTCATTTCGCGGATTTTGTTTTTTATGTTAGCTCGGCAAAGTGACTGCACTGTATCTGATGTTACGTATAGTACAGTTCAAAAACAGCAGTGACCATCGACACAACAACAATCCATCGCCAGTCGCTACTGTCATGCCGGCGAATGTTAAGTTAGAAGGACTTTGGTTTTGTGGACTCGAAACCACAGCATTTGGACGTGGCGGTTGTAGCGTGGCAACTGCTTTAAATGCTGGGCCAACCGTGTAGTCCAGTCCAGGGGTTCCCAAAGTGTGAACCGGAAAGCGATTTTCTTTAACATTCTCGTATCATTGTATCTATCTATATCGACCAGCTAGATAGGTTAGGACGCCGCGACAATATAGTAAACATGAATGTGCTCCGCGAGCTGAAATAAAAAATTAGATCCCCTGGTGTAGTCTATTCAGTATGATTTTATTTATAATTCGGAAATGAATGCTTTATGAGTCTCTTGTTGAAACTGGCTAGAGAGTTCTTGTAGCAGCTAATATATATATTCAAAATTCACTTCACTTATGTGCGACTTATATATCACGTAAAATGTCACCAATGTAACACAACATAGGGCCAAATAGGTAATAAAATATAATAGGACAGATAAAAAAAAACGATAAAAAAAGATTATCGCTGTTTTTTTTTTTAATTTTTTATTTCAACTTGCACATTCACACTGCCTGTCGTTTCGGTCTTTCTTTAATTAATATTCACATATTATAGGTTATTCATAAATTAGGTGCAACTGCGTGTAGACATTTTCTTAATTACATTATTAGTTTAATTTTTGATTTGAAGATCGTTCAGTAATGATACTGTACGAGGACTCTTTCCGCTTGATGATATTATTGATTACACTGATCATACATCTGGTGTTATTCTGGCCGTAGTGAAACAGGCTATTCGTGTTTGACATCAGCTTGTGTGAATCTATGCGCATTTATGGAGATGTGTTATTATTTAGGTCCGACCTAAATGTCAATCGGCAACAGGATATAGGTACACTGCCTGACTAAGAATACGATAAATTTTAAATCCATTGTAATAGGTCTCAATCCACCACAACGTGGTACATTCCCCACGTGTACGGTGGTCGGGTGCAGATTCCTTTACACTTGACAGTTAAGAGATTATGTGGTGGTTAGTAATTATTCTTGTAAATCTACTTCTGGTGAATCATTATTAATCTGTCGACCATGGGTGTGACACAGTAAAAAAAGTTCGACATGTCTTCCATATTTGTTTGTGATTATTTCTGTGTTATACAGTTATAGTCTGTGGCTTTTATGTAAACCATTGTAATGAAATTGAATCCATGATGTCTATCAGGTTTGGTTGCGTAATATTTATCTGTTACTTTAGTAGATTTTAGCATAGAATAAATACACTGGTTTTAGTTTATAGGTTTGTTACGGGAAATAATAACTGTGAAGTGAAATAAACAATTAAAAAGTTTAGCTTATATAAAATGCTGTGGGCATTTGAGCCGAAACTTTTTAAATTTGTTAAAATCTAGGCGATGGTCGTACGTGTATACATTGGAATTATGTTTTTATTATCGTTATATCGAAAGTTTACAGGCCCGTAGGTATAAGTCATGATTTCCTTCCCAAGATACGTGATTAGATCTGTTAGTTGGTAAAGAACTCTCATTATTCGCTGCGCAGCAAAATAATCCGTAACCGTTTCGAGTTACGTTTTAAAATCCTTCAAACGGATTTCTTGTTTACATTTGTAGTAAATTCTAGAAGGTCGCAAACGTGAACTTTCGAAACACGATAGCGAGCTTTAAGACGGTGGCGTTAGGCCGGTTTGCGCTTGTCGTTAGCTGTTTGATTTACTGCGTGTATCCGAAACCGTGCTTGTTGTGTTCGACGGTACAGTGCGGCAACGTCGCTCTCACCGACGTGTTTGTATTGATTGCCGCTGGAAGCTATAAATGGCATTTTAACTCGTACCTGGGGACGGAATTTCGATTTATTATTTTGATTATATCTCAGTTAACTGTTGAGTTTAACTATATTTCTGTCTTTTTATGTAGAAACGACAAGTATTTCGTCATAACTCCAGTGTTTATGATATCGAAGTGTCATTTGTGACAGCTGTAGTAGGTATATTTTTGATACATTTTAATACACGAACTACTCGATTGATCATGATTTAATTTTGCATACAAGTTGTCAGCGGTACAGAAAAGAATGTAGGTACCTTAAAAATGAGTTCGAGCTTTCGGTGCAAGGAAAACATCGCGAGGATACCATAGCATGGTGATAGGGCTTTTTCTAATGCTCACCTGGCTAACTATGACCCTCTAATTAAAAACCAGGCCACCAAATACTTGTTGTAGTGTTCCGGCAGTCGCACTTCCGAGACGGTCCCTTCACTAGACTCGTCGTGTCTAGTCCTGGGGTGATTAACATCGGCTGAGGTCGTGGTCATAACGCTCTTGCTATATGTGTATAAACAACTTTTTTTTATACTTCTATTCCAGCGTTATGGCCATAATCTCACCTGATCTTAAGTGACGATACGGCCTATGTTGGTAGACACGCTAAACCTGTGAAGGAACTCGCTCTCAAGTGCAGCTGCCGGAACACACCTATTGGTATTACAGTTTTACAACTTGAGGGTGGTAACTACCCAGTTAGGCATTGGAAATAAGCCCTACCACCATGCTACGGATTCCTCACGATGTTTTCCTTCACCGAAAGCTCAAGCTCATTGTAGGTGCTTGGATTCGAACTCACGTCCCTTGGCGCGAAGTCGTACACACTACCACTGAGCTATCATCGCGGTGCAGCGGGTAAACGATAGTGTTTTATACATAAAAACTCTGCTTCTGTCGCTGTAAATATTTATTTAACACGCGGCGAACACAACAAGTATATCGATGATGTCTCTCTTCACTCGTGCGATATTGAATTTTAATTCTGCCCTTGCAGATATTAACGTCTGGTTGCTACAAAATATGTGCATATTTACGAGGTCTGAACCAATCGCAGCTTTCCACGTAAATAATCAATTTGTGCCCGACGACGCGACGCAGAAGTGTATTTTTATCAATTGGCCGCAATGGATTGTTTAACATTTAAGTCCAACGTTAATAATTAATCTCTACAACTGTAATCGGAAACAATGTGAAAGCAGTTTTTGTATCTTCGGAAAGAGACAGCCGTAGGCGTTTTGGTAGGTATCACTGGCGATTTGCACCAGACGAGGCCATGTATACCTCCTGTTTATATATCTAGCCAGTGTCTCTCGTATTATGATAGGCGAGTTACGAGAGGAACGCGTGAGGCTGGCAGGTGTACCCTTGCCAAGGGTGTATCCAGGTGTATCTTACCCCAAATACTTACTAAAAACGATGACCGCGTCTTCCTCCTTGGTGTCAGAGACGAGCGATTACTTTCACACTGCATCTAGACTAGGCTTCCACAGTATATGATAACACCGAGAAAGTCATAAATTAAAAAAAAAATATAGTTAAGGCTTAGCGTAATGGCCATAATCTCACATGATGTTAAGTGATGATACGGCCCAAGTTGGTAGACACGCTAAACCTGTGGAGGATCTGACTCTCAAGTGCAGCTGCCGGAACACACCTATTTGGTATTTGGCGGTAGGTTTACAACTTCAGGGTGGTAGCTAGCCAGGTGGGCATCAGAAAAAGCCCTATCACCATGTTATGGTTTCCTCACGATGTTTTCCTTCACCAAAAGCTCAAGCTCATTGTAGGTGCTTGGATTCGAACTCACGTCCCTTGACGCGAAGTCGTCCACACTACCACTGCGCTATCATCGCTTGAAGCATGCGTGCAGTTACACGCAATAGAAGTGAAACGATCATATTATTCAAATATGTAAACCATACACGTCTATAATACACCACTTTTGTTATGATAACACAGATAAATGCATACGCTCAAGCCTTGTAAGAAACACTGTACAATGCCTTCTATCTCACTCTCTCACACGTTATATCCTATAGATGTCTCTTTTTACTGTCGCTGTTTCGTTACATCAAGTTTCAAATCACAAGGATGCTAAAAAAAACTCACTTCAAAAGCCAACTCTTAAACTAACAAGATGCTTAGACACATTTATAGATATGATTTACCGCTTCTGTTTATGACTGTTGTAGGAACGCCTTGACATAGATGTTTATTAACATTAGAAGTATCTTGATTATGATTCAAGGCGAATTACGAGATATCCCTTTTAAATTCTTTGCTAACTTAATTTCATTGGGTTTCGTTTACGATATCGCGTTCGTGTAACTTCCGATCTCATTAGCTTAGTCAAATCTATCAGTTTGTTTATAGTTTATAGGTTATGATTATAGTCTCACTTGATGTTAAGTGATAGTGAGGCCCAAGATGATGGACACGCTGTGCTTAGCGTAGGGACTGGCTCTAAACTTGCTACTACCGAAACATATCTATTAGTATTTGAGCGCAGCTAGCCAAGCGGGCATTAGAAAATGTCCTACCACCATGCTATGGTTGCGTTATGATGTTGTCAGTCATCGAAAGCTCAAGCTCATTACTTACAGGTCGATTCGAACTCGCGTCCCTTGACGCGGTGTCAGTATACGCTACCAACTGAGCTATCATCGCTTCAATATAATTTGAAATGTATTTTGTTGTGCATATTAGAAGTTTTTTGAAACTGTCTTCTTATGCTCGTAATAATCTGAAACTATTCGACGCGTTTCATTGAAATTCGACACAGTGGTAACTAATACTGTGTATTAACTCATGGAATATTTTGAATTCCATAAAATTAAATAAAAGATCTCTTTTATATAGGGGAATGATGTTAAAAAATACTATCGGCTGAGCTTAATATTTTTCTGGGAAAGATTGGGTTTTTTTTTATACTTTAGGTTTAGCGTTATGGCCATAATCTCACCTGATCTTAAGTGACGATACGGCTCAAGTTGGTAGACACGCTAAACCTGTGGAGGGACTGGCTCTCAAGTGCAACTGCCGGAACACACCTATTTGGTATTTGGCGGTAGGTTTACAACTTGAGGGTGGTAGCTAGCCAGGCGGGCATTAGGAAAAGCTCTACCACCACTCTGGTTTCCTCACGATGTTTTCCTTCACCGAAAGCTTAAGCTCATTGTAGGTACTTGGATTCGAACTCACGTCCTTTCGTAAGTCGTACACACTACCACTGAGCTGTCATCGCTTCAAAAAATTGTAACTATAAACAATTTTATTTGATCCACGAACTCCACAATATCTCCGGAAATGTTTTCCTTTGCTAACAGCTTCCGGTCGGGATTTACGTTCCTTCTACAGTAACACCCTTGTGTTCCCTGAACACAGGACGACACTTTACTCAAACTCCTGTACAGTACCACCCATACGGCTGTGGAATACGTTGCCGCGTCATATTCAAGATGCCAAACCCATCTCGAGTTTCAAATCACAACCACAGTGACATTTCTATAATAAACAAAAGTTGGAGTGATCTTTCCTATCACAATTTGCTATGTATATATCTATGTATGTATATGTGAGTTGGTATGTATATTTAGTTTATTTATTTTGACCACATTTTGCTTATTTAATATGCCATTCGTTGTGAATTATTTATATTAGGATAGCATTTTTATTCTTACACTCGTATTTCGCCAATTATTTTATTTGAACTACCTACAATGGTAGCAATTATTTTTTACTACAGTACTGCTGGTTAGCTGGAAGAGAATGCCTTATGGCATTAAGCTCGCCAGTGTACATATTAAAAGTGAAAAAACAACTAGATACCCACCCTAGAAATAAATGAAATAGAATATAGATCCATGTTTCGATAAAGCTTATTGTAGGTGATTGGATTCGAACTCACGTCCTATGACGCGGTGTTCTTACACTCTACCACTGAGCTAAAACTAATCCACCACCCTAAATCCGTAGAGAGGCTGGCTCTCAGGTGCGACTGACGGAACACACTTTTTGGTATTTAACGGTAGATTTTTAACTTGAAGGTGGAAGTTAGCCAGGCGGGCATTAGAAAAAGCCCTACTACCTATTTTTGAAAACCGTGCGGGTAGTTCTACAATTTAACCCCTTCAAACAGAAAGATAAGCAAACATGACTAGTCTATGTATAATATGTCGTCAAGAAACTATAGTATAGGACATATTAGTACCTAGCCATAGCTTAGTTAGATATTGTTTTATATATTCTTACTAGATGTTACGTGCGGCTTCGCTCGCTTTAATATTGATTTTGTCAAGGGAATTGGATGACAAAAAAAGGTTCGATAGAAAATTTACCCCTTTGTTTACCCCAGTTCCTCTAAGTTTTTCGTGAAAAAAAAATAGCTTATCACCGTCTCCAGGGTCGCATCTATCAGTATACCAAAATTCATGGTAATTGATTCAACGGTTTAGGCGTGAAAGCTTAAACAAACAAACAAATTTTTGCATTTATAATATTAATATGAATTAAAAGAATGATTATATATTTTGTCAAAGCTTATCAAATTTATTCTGTCTATATTGGAAAGGGAACTGCATGGGATATATTTACCGTACAGAATTTATTTATGTTTACTTTAAACCATAAGTTCTCAAAGTGGGCGATACCGCCGTCCAATGAAGGGGCTCTTGAAGCTTCAAGCCCGGTCAAACAGACGTAGCTGTGATATATATTAATATACGAAGCTATATATTACGGTAAAGCAAGCTGCCACAGATGGTGGCTATGCTGTAATATATATTTCTGCACTCATTAGATGCGCCCTTGACGCTCAAAACTTGGTAAACAATTTAACAGTGTGCGTGATAACGCGGTTCCGCACGTACACTAATGAATTCGAGTACTGTCAGCCAAGTTTGAAATGTAAAAATAAAACACACTGGAAAAAATATAATACGCAATCATGATTATTTTTACAATATTTACTGAGATATTTATTACATATCTATTATACCTAATGCCCCTGAAACAAAACTAATTTAAACTTTTGTTTATTTGTTTAAAAAAAAAAGATTTCGCGTTGCTGGTTCCTTCAAGAATTGCTCGTTTAATCCAATCAGATCAAATCAAAATTCTTTATACAATCTAGGCCCTAAGAAGCAGGTTATGAACGTCAAAACTACAACCGGTTCGGAAAGTAACGCAGTCATCGAAAACAACCGGCAACAAACACGATCTGCATTTTTTTATAAAGTCTTATTTTTATCTTTTTATATAATAGTTTAATGTGTTACAGTAGTTATTAGCGGATGTACAGAGAGGGGCGTCAATTCCAGACATCACAATCGCTCACATATTGATCCACCCTATAATAGCTTTTTAACATCAAAACCCGTTTGACATGATTCTTGAACCTACTGTCCGGCAATTCAGTAATTTGCTTTGGGAGTTTATTATAAAGCTTGACACTATTACCTAAAATAAAACTGTTACTTGTTTTACTCAGTCTAAAATAGGAAGCGATAATATGGTGAAAACTTTCGGTTGCATAAACTAATCCAGTAATTATACACGAAACAGTTTAAATTGGTTTTCAGTGTAAATGTAGTGATCACCTTGTACCTACTTTTGTAGTTTTAGAAATAATTCTGTTTTAATAGATATGCCGTAAACATCTTTTGTTGGTAAAATTAGCCCTCCTAAGATTCTTTAAATTAATTATTTTGTCAAAGCTTAATATTTGTTCAGATATTAATGAACCACATGTTGAACATTTAATTTTTTTTTTAATTTTTTAACTGCCCATCCTGAAATCCCAACAGTGTGTTCCAAAATTTGACTGTTGTCCTTTTTTTTGGGCTTAAATATCTCATGATGTATCAGTATAAATTTCGAATGGTTCTTCGCCAGCAGGCTGTAAGATATTTTTTGTAGTAAGTGAGTCTGTGTCCCGGAAACCTGAAGTGGTGTTATTTATATTTTTTAAACTTGATGAACAATCTAAAATTGAAAAGAATCTATAGGCAAACAGTTGCCCGTAAATGTTTTGCGCAGTTCTATGTGGCAGAGTGTTTTTTTTATAAATACCACAAAACTGCTAATTCGCGTTAATATTGATTTTGTCAAACATATCTGATGATGAAATAGAAAATTTAATACTAAGTTTATCTTTCTCTTTACCCCACTTCTAATATTTTTTTCGCGAGAAAAAGAAGCCTATCTTTGTCTCCAGGCTACTATCTATCTCTATTCCAAAACTCATCGTAATCGATTCAGCGGTTTAGGCGTGAAAACATAGCAAGAAATAAACTTACTTTCACATTTATAATATCAATATAATTAATATACCAAAATATGTCGTGCTATATCTGTCGACATATTTTGGAGACGTAACAAAAATATAAGTTATAGTTGCGTCTGTGACCATTCATCGATTACTGTAGAAAATATACCGTAATATACCTTGCTATAATTTATATTAGTATACAGTATAGCTCCATCTGTTGTGGGCTTTAAGTGATACGAAGTGCGCTTAATAAAAATCGATGGGCGATGGAAAGTATAACGATGGCCTTTTTTCTTTTTCTTTTAACAAGTTCAACGCTCATTAATTTCTCTCTCGTGTCTGTGCTTATTTTCTTCGCGGAATGTATATACGACGTCCTTCAAATTAACACTAACTAAGTCACTACAAGTTCAGCACTGTACAATCTACTCGAATTTCCTTGCCTCATTAGTCAATACTTTACCTAAAGGTGTACTCCAGTAGGCCAGTCCTTATCGTCTTTATTTATTCTTTTCCGGCAGCAGCCCAAGCCGAAGGCCGGTCGCTATAGCAACCTTGCGCCCGCTGCCTCGGGGCTAAATGTCCTTAGCAGTCGCCCTAAAAATCTCTGCCTAGCTGTGAAAACCCCTCCGACTAATAGCGTATGTCCTGTTGAAAAATAAAACATAACGCCATAGATACTTTTTCCTGTCAACTATCAGAAATATCTCCAAATTTAGAACAAGAATTAATCGAATTGAGAACTAACAAAAGAAACTAAACTTAACATATTAAATTAACCTAAGCCGTTATCGTTTATTTTTATTAATACATTTGTGTAAAAAATTTGGGTTAAGAATTTCTGGAGGGTTTTAAAACTTTGCCTAAAATGGGCGGTGCTCCAAAAAGTTAGAAAAATAATGCTCTAGACCTAATTTTACAAGTGCAAGTACTACAAGCGTTTGGCAACAAATTTTAATCGTACTGCGATAGCTTATCACCACTTACAGGACATAGTACAACTTGGACCGGAATAACAACAAATCAAAATACCGGATATGACTTTTCTAGAATTCAATTAAGTAAATGCGCAATAAGTCTCGTTTCTTTTTAAATTTGTGGGAATATTATACGTATTATAGAGTCGCTTTGTTTTTTCAATAGCCTTGTCTTATTATAATTCAGTGTTTACATTTAAAACGTGTTTGGGAGGACAAGCAGAAAAAAATTGGCATCATTGTTGGAAATAACAAGACAATTGTAATGTCTATAAAGCTGTATAATTTATTGAAAGAAATACATTTTTATTGTATACATTTATATGTAAACAGTATATTTTATTGAAAGAAATACATTTTTAGCATATCTGATGCGTAAGATGGCGGACATCCTATGACTAGTACAGTGAGGCTGGCTTTAAAGTGCAATTGCCGGAACACACCTATATAGATATTTGCACCCTTTACTTTGTGGCAATGCAACACGATTTTGGTGGGTGTGCATATATAATTTATACTTGCAAGGTTTTTGTTCATTGCAAGTGTAATGGTCTGCCATCAGACCTACTTTGAAGTGGTGTTGAGAGGATTTAAAATTGGATGAAATGTATGTCAGAGGAGAGGTCAAACAAGCAGAAAGCAAATGCACCGTGGTTATATGTCAGGTTCAAATGTACATCATACTAGGGCAAATTCTCGAGGGGTTGCACCTATATGATGACTGGAAGAAGTGCGAGAAATAATTTCCTATTCTTGTTACCCTAGGTTGGAGGGGTCATCGTGGAAGTTTTTTTTTGCATATTCCTGATTTAAACCAGGTTCTCATATCCTGTCAGAGACTAGAGTGAGTTTCAAAGCTGTCACTGGTCTCTGGTGACACGGAAGTTTGAAGTATTGCTGTGGTGTGTTTCAGTGGGTAGTGTAAGCTGGTTAGCACCCTATGAGCCAACACATGTCTCTCTTGCCTTTGTGAGCCCTGGTAATGCACTTGCCCATTACGATGAGGAAGTTCGTAAATAATAAGATTTTAAACACTACCCTAATAAACAAAACAGGTGATTCTCATATAATCCTCTCAGCCTATGATAAATAATATTTGTATGGAGATTAAGCAACGTACACATTACGGTAAATCTGTTCCAGTGAATTTCGCTTGTCGCATTTCAGGATCACAAGTTGCCAATAACTCATCTCTTGGTGGTTTCCGTTATTTTCGATTATAAGTCTTGCTATGAAAAAAATGTGGGCCGTCACGGGACGCCTGGCAGATGTGAAAACATCGAAATTATTTTGTATAAATTATATGCATAAAAGAATAGCCTACGACAGGAATCAGATATGGCATAATGAAAATATAGAGCATTACAAATTTGTCCCATAAAATGATAACTGTTTATTACATGAATATTCATTTTTATTAAATACAAAAATTCTAAATTAAAATATATGTATTTCGTTTCCAGGTCTCACACACTACTACGTATAGTATATATATTCAGTTATATAGCGTGGCGATTTGTCGCCACCGGCTATATAGCCACGCCAACAATCGTGCTTATCCTCGCCTATAGATGTTTCACTTCAAAAGTCGCTTAAAACCTTCAACGAACCTGTTATGTTTACATGATATGTTACCTAACCGAAAGGTCCGTGTCGTTTTTAAACCGATGTCCTTGGTAGTGTAACATAGTGCTTTACGTCCAAGCTGTTATCGCTTCAGTGTATTATTAGACCCCAATGCTTGGGTTAAAACAATTTGATAAGGCATTTGATAGCGCATATCGTGTATACAGTTGGACTGATTTGTATGTAACTGCGCAGTTCGCAGTTAGCGAGGGTGATTTGTTGCTACTTGTTAGTTGTTGCCGAGTGTACTACTGTCCTGACGCCGTGTCTGTTATAATATAGGGCTAGTAACTAGAGATGGAATACTCAACGGATCACAGAACTGAGTAGAATACATTTATGTATCCCTTCCCTGCGTCTGCGGAGCTACTTACCAGACTTAAAAGTTCAATTGCGGAACTCGCCCGGTGTGAATTAGAAATAGCCACGAAAAATACCCTACGACGGCTATCCATTCCTGCCTTTATTGATGGAGAAAGTTCTTTCGCGTTGCTTCAAATGCACCGTTTACTACCTTTTTTAACGTTGTAACATTTACAAACATTTGCTCGCATATGCGAGTTACGAAAGCGGTTAAAGGACTCATCCCTAGTTCCAAAAAGATTCCACGAGAATTCGCAATCCCCCGTAATAGCATAAATTGGGGCCAGCTTTCACATTTCTTATAGTCAAAATATGTACTACCTAGTAAAGGCTTAGGTCAGGGTATATGGGCGTATAAAATAAAGAACTTCCTCTAGGTAACAAAACTATATTGTTTCACAATCTTCTACTTTGCACGTCTTACTCTATACAGCACAGAACAACGACTTCCGATCGAATCGTGCCGACTTCAACAGCCGTCTAGTATTTAAATGCGGCGCTCCAATTAATCAGTTGACAACTTGACTTATTTATTGTACCATAAAGTACTCTAATTTATTTCTACAAATATTTAAAATATGTTTTAAGTTCGGGTCCTTCGATTAGTAGGTGATGACAATTTGACTTATAGAACCCTAAAGTACCTTAATTTATTACTTCAAATATTTACAATATGTTTTAAGTATGGTGCTTCGGTTATCAGTTGACAATTTGACTTATAGGACCATAAAATATCCTAACTTATTACTTCAAATATTTACAATATGTTTTAAGTGCAGTACTTCGATTAATCAGTTGACAGTTTGACTTAAGTACCCTAATTTATTATTACAAATATTTAATAATACAATATTACTGTTATGTAATAAATAAACCTAACACTAGGTAGTCTATTTTTAATTACTGAATATTTTTTTATATATTTCAGGTTTAGCGTTGTGGCCATAATCTCACCTGATCTTAAGTGACGGTACGGCGTTAGTTGGTAGACACGCTAAACCTGTGGAGGGACTGGCTCTCAAGTGCAACTGCCGGAACACACCTATTGGTATTTTGCGGTAAATTTTCAACTTGAGGGTGGTAGCTAGCCAGGCGGGCGTGAGAAAAAGCCCTACCACCACTCCATGGTTTCCTCACGATGTTTTCCTTCACCGAAAGCTGAAGCTCATTGTAGGCGATTGGATTAGAACTCACGTCCTTTGCCGCGAAGTCGTACACACTACCACTGAGCAAGAAGATATCAATGTAGTATAGTATATATATATATGTATAAAGTGTATGTGTATATTGTGTTGTGCATGTGCGCACATGAACGCGTCTGTTTGTATGCGAGTGTGTAAGTATGTCAATAAATAAAGTAGTTCGTTCAATAATACAGAGTTGCATACTAAATTGATATCTTCTTGCTCAGTGGTAGTGTGTACGACTTCGCGGCAAAGGACGTGAGTTCGAATCCAATCGCCTACAATGAGCTTCAGCTTTCGGTGAAGGAAAACATCGTGAGGAAACCATAGAGTGATGGTAGGGCTTTTTCTCACGTCCGCCTGGCTAGCTACCACCCTCACTATAACCATATACTATATATATATACAAATACTATATATATATATATATATATATATATATATATATATATATATATATATATATACTTAAAAACACGATTATTAATTTGTTTAATCAGAGTTTTATATATATATATATATATATATATATATATATATTTGTGTTCCCTTGTCTGTCTGTTATATGTATAATTGTGACAGTATTTTGGGCTCCCATGTCACAGACATTGCCCACTTTGGAGCCTTAAGCGAGGCATAAACCGTGTAAATGTGACTGGAAATAAAAAAATTATACTTAAATTTATTGGGGGTTGTCAATATATACCACAAAATACAGTCCCGCCATCCGCGTCTGATTGTCTATTATCAAACTTTAAAACTCGACTCTCTCGACGAGCTCACAAATATAATTAACTTTAATTAAAAAGCGGTATAGACGAAACTAAAGATGTTCATCTTTAGAGGTCATCGAAACCAGAATAAATTTATGGCGCTCTCTAATAAGGGTCTATTAACACATTGAGTGCTTAAACAACAAAGTAATAGCCGGGAACCAAAACTTTTTATGACGAATTTTGGTTAAGTAAATATTAACTTTTAAAAATGTGTAGGAATGTATATTATTATTATTATTTTTATAAAAAGATACCTTTTTTCGGATCCGAGTAGTTGGCGCACAGCACTCTGGGTGCCGAATACTCGGATCCGAGAAGTAGGAATGACACTGGTTTATTCACTAATATTATAGATGTTTGTTCTGCAAGTGCGTTTTTGCGTACTAATATGACAAGATTTTGACAAACCCGTGTTTTTTATAAAATTATGGGATCATGATCTAAATCAAATAAGGAAAGCAACAAACAAAACGAGTTTTATTTAGAATTATTTATTCAGGAAGACAATAGTCAATCTGTGCAAAGTAGCATTAAATTCAAAAATCAAAACAATAAAAAATTATACTTAATTATAGGTTTAATTGAAAAAACGTCACTCTGAATGACGGTGAGTTACGCAATGAAATGGACAAATTAACAGAAAACTTAGGAGTGTGCCAGACAGAAACATTTTGTGCAGAAGCCTGGAGAACCTTCACATTGCTTACATTCATAAATCGTTTGCACTCTCTTTTTCTGTGCTTTGCAGCTTTTGCATTCTTTTCGGGCCACTTCGATGGTTTCTTTTATGACACTTCCTACCTTCTTTTGTCTTGTTCGAGTCTTTTCTATTTTAGTGAGTTCATGTTTCACTTGCAAAACATTGCGTCGATTGACTTCTTTAGGATCAGGTAGAAGCCTTTCTATTATCTTCAAACGAAAATCGTATAGATTCATTTTATCATTCTGAGAAAATTTGTTGTATAAGAACCATGCATTACTTAGGCTCATTTGCACCATATGCACAAATAGCTTCTTGTACCACCGCAGCGACTTTCTTTGGATTGGGTAATAAGCCAGCATTTGATCTTGAAGATCTACGCCCGACATGAAATTATTATAATGAACAATTGCGCTAGGTTTCGATACAACATATCCCCTTTTGGAAGTAGTTTCGATCATCTCGTCACCGTGTTCTGTTGAAATATACGTTACGTAACGTTTATCTCTCCATTTACCAATATGAACACCGTTGCAGAATAAGGATTTGTTTTCTCCTTTTTGCAATGGGATGGTCATAATCTCAACAGGATTGTCTTTGCGTTCTTTTCCTAGAGTTCCTGTGCAGTACGTTTGTCGATCTAGCAAGTTCACAGCCAATTTATACGAGTTATAATAATTATCCATGTATACATGGTGGCCACAATCTAGTTTCTCTTCTAGGAGTTTTAAGACAATCTTGCTGGTATGGCCCTCACCTGACGTCTCGTCATTTGCACCTGCGTAAACTTGATATTTTAGAACGGTGCCATCTGGCTCTGCTAGGACATAAAGTTTGATGCCATATTTATGCCTCTTGTTCTTTATGTACTCTCTAAACAGCAATCGCCCGCGCCACAAAACCATGGACTCATCTAGTGATAACTCTTTACCCGGATTATAGATATTATTCATTTTATTATTAAAATGATCCATAATTGGTCGAATTTTATTTAGGTGGTCCTCCTCACTGGGTTCCGACGTAAAGTGCAGGCATTTTAATATTAATAAAAACCGATTTCGAGACATAAATTGTCCGAAACTTGGAATACTAAATAAATAGTGCCGTTTCCAATAATCGCTTAGACGGTTAAGTCGAATTGTTCCGGTGTGAAGGAGGAGTCCAAGAAATGTCAGCAGTTCTTCTCTAGTTATGTCTTTCCAATTTTTTATTCTCGAGTTTTGCTTCACATTATCTGCTCTACCTACTCCTATTGCATTTGCATTCGTCTCTCGAACAATAAGGTCCAATAAATCGTCATCAATTAATAAACGGAATGCTTCGTAAGGATCTAATGGAGGCGGCACTAATAGTTTTTGTTCATTGGTAAAGTTAATAGTTTTCATTGAAATTGGATTACTGCTCCATGTGGTAGTGGCTCCTTCAATACCTTCAGAACCTTCCGAGTCATAATCATCACTTAGTCGGCGCTTTTTATTAGCACGAGATGCTGAAAAAGACGACCCAGCCCTACTGTTCATTTTGGCGATCCGTTCTATCGTGTATAAAAATCACCACTAAAATGTTAGAATGAAACCAATACTTTTTTACGTGAGTCGATTATATTGCCAGAGTGGCCGCGCAAAGCAACGTTCACTAGCCTCAAACGCCGGGCGCTTACTGACTACTACAAAATGAAGGGAACGCTCGCTCGGATCCGAGTGGGCGGCACCAAAATTATGGCCCCGCCTCACTCGGGTCCGAGTGAATGGCTCTAAAAGTGTAACTCGTATCGTTAGAAATGTAAACGAACTGTTTATGAACTGTGAAGGGAACTGATCTGGCGTTTTTGAATATCTAGTTTAATATTTATAGTTTTATTAACTATAACTAGGGTACCACTCGTACTTTATAATAAAGAATTGTAGGTTATGATTTCTTATGTTTACGCGAATATTATAAATCGAAATAAAACTAATTTAAACGGATTTTATCGTAGTTATTTATTAATTTTGATCCTGATACTTCAGTTAAGGGAGACACAGTAACACGACCCTTTCTGGATAACCTACACCTCAGTCCGCCCCGTGACCGCGAAGGCTCAAAAGCTTTCGAAACGTCGGGATCAAAATTAATAAATAACCGCGATAAAATCCGTTTAATTAGTTTTATTTCGATATTGTAGGTTATTTCAGGTAATTGTACTCTATACATTATGAGAACAATAAAGTGCACGAAAGTACATTGGGATTAGACTTTTTTTGGGATTTTGAAAAGTTTAACCGTATTTTTTTAAAAAGAATATTATCGATTAGCGCTGAATCGATGTCGCCTCTGGCCAGCGCCACATCGCGTTCATTTTTACCACTTTCTGAACACAATATCAGTGTCATCGTCATAATTTCTTGTTTGTTTTGTGCAAATCAGTTTAAGTGCAACAAGAATGCGATTTAAAGTTTTATAGATTTCTGCTAAAGCAAAGATACTGCGCAACTGTTTAGTAAACATACGAATTTATTACAAACTGTAAAATGCAATAAATATGTTTTTAAACACAATAATAAAGAAAAATTAATTGTATTATATGTTGATACTATGTACTTCTTTTAGGACCTATAATAACCAATGTACTTAACTGCAAAAAAAGCTTGCAAGCCTAACTATAACCTATAACCTCCTAGTAGTCAATAACTTTACACCAGCAACACCTATCGCGTTCACTGACAGCATTAAAAAATCTTTGCTATAGAATACGTGGCATCTTTACTGATGATCATTCAGGCGGTGTTGGAGTCAGCGTTTCATCCCCTATTCCGGAAAAACCTTTTACTTTTATGGAATAAAAATATCATAAATTTTAATCCACAATATTAGTTATCAGTGTCAAATCTTGACCTCTGTATCGATGATTAAGTAGGAACATCTCTAGTTATAATTAAAAAAAAATGTACAGATATCATTGCGTTTTACTTTTATTATATGTTACAAATAACATTTTCTTTATAGTAAAAAGATCTACACGGAATCATTGATTTTCGTAACGTCTTATTTGAATCTATTTAGAAAATGAACGCTTTCGTGAGATTTTATACAGCTCAACGATCGACGGGCTAACGTAGACTGTTCTAGTATGTATTTCTGTTAATAATATACGGCTTATAACTGGCACAACGAAATGTCAGATACGGTAGTGTAAATGCTCGGCTCGCAACGTCCTATTTGACCAGCCGTCAACTCTTTTGCGTCACTTGTTGTGCTGTACAGTGCGGCAACGTCGCCTCGCCCACCGGTTTCATATAACCCGCTGCGTGGCGGCCATTTTGTTTATATATAGGGGAATAATATGCATCTTTGGCGACGTACGTACCTACCGATAAGTGTTTGTTATTATGCAATGTGTTATTATAATGAAGTAGGTAATATTGTATGCGGGGATAGTTAATTATGGTTAGTATTATGGTGAAAAAGACGAGATATAGGCTTTTAGGTAGGTTACAGAAACATATTGAAGTTTGTCAATCAATAATACAAGGTGGAAATTTTGTGATAGATTTCTCCGATCAATCAAATAATTAGATAGATACAAGAGTTGACTAATCGGGATTTTTTTTCTTTTTTATTTTACAACTGATAAATAATTTAGAATTGTATAATACGTTTTTTTAACTTGTTTCTGTTTTACAATTACTTTGAACTGTTTTAGTCGTATTTCACGTATTTCGTGAGGGATTTTTATTATAGAAGCGGACATATTGTCCTTTGAATGGTTTATGTATATTCGTTAGCCTTGTGTGGATCAGAGCGAGATTATGTCTGTTTTTAACATTACAACTATCAAAATGACTCTGTTTTTCGTATCTATCTTTATCTGTAATATTAAACATGAAGGTTTTTCATTCATTCCATGATATTTTTTCTCGGAACGTGACTAAATACGTTTTATTAAAAAAAAAGTTATGATAACATACTTAAATATATTTTACCGGTATCACGATGACGTGTTTGTATTAAAATAAGTTTATGAACCGTTAAAAAAAATACGTTATGTCTAATGATTATTTTAATAACTGTGCTCCTATATATCGTTTTTTTATATAGTTAAGGCTAAGTGTTGTGGCCATAATCTCACCTGGTCTTAAGTGACGATACGGCCCAAGTTGGTAGACGCGCTAAACCTTAGGAGGAGCTGGCTCTCAAGTGTAGCTGCCGGAACACACCTACTGGTATTTGGCGGCAGGTTTACAACTTGAGGGTGGTAGCTACCCAGGCGGACATTAGAAAAAGCCTTACCACCATGCTATGGTTTCCTCACGATGTTTTCCTTCGCCGAAAGCTCAAGCTCACTACTGTAGATGGTTGTATTCGAACTGACGTCCATTGACGCAAAGTCGTACACACTACCACTGAGCTATCATCGGTTGAAACGCTTCGAAAGCTTCATGAAACGTTAATAAAATTATATGAATAATATGAAATGAAACACTCAGATGAAATGAACTTCTTAACGTAGTATATTATTATTGACTAGCTGACCCGAGAGACTTTGTCCTGTCTTAACTATGAATATATTTAAGTAATATTAATTCGTTGGTGGGGGGCGCCCGACGTGACGGCCCAGTGGCATGCGCGTGAGCTGCGCGCGGTACTGGACACTACTTGGACATTGCAAAATTACTTTATATTTCTAAAATTGAAGAATTTACTAAAATAAACGTAGCCGAAGTTACACCTTATTACATCAGCTGCCTGCCAATAAAAGTCCCGTGAAAATCGGTCCAGCCATTTCAGAGATTATTCGGAGCAAACAGACAGACAAAAAATTGTAAAAAAAATGTTATTTTGGTGTATGTATGTGTATGTAGTAAAAACCGGTTATTTCAATATTACAAACAGACACTCCAATTTTATTTATGTGTATAGGTAAACGTGTGATATTATTGATTAACATATACAAATAGATCAATTACTCGCTTCTGAGAGCAGTTAAATGGAACGCAGAGACAAGTAATGAATTGAAAGATATATATATTGTAGTTGTAAAAAAATAAACACTTTATTATTCATAATTAAATTCATCTGATTTATTAAAATACATACTTTAATATTTATATATTAATATTTAAGATAAACATTTCCATTATACATAAGCTCTAGCGGTTTTGGCAGCGCGCGCCAGAACATCTCGCAGATGGCAGAATATTTACCCACTCACTTGACATTTATCGTTATATTTTGGACAATTCACACAATATCTTTATAAATTATAGCCTATGTGTTATTCTGATGCATGAGCTATATTATTGTAAAGTTTCATTAAAATCCATTCAGTAATCTTTGGCTGAAAGAGTGACAAACCTCCATACTTACACACCTTCGCGTTTATAATATTAGTAAGGGTATATATATATAGTTATGGCACCAATCTTACCTGATGTTAAATGACTCTGTGGCCCAAGATGGCTGGACATGCTAAGCCCAGTGGAGGAACTGGCTTTCAAGGACAACTGCCGGAACACACTTATAGGTATTTGGCTGTAGATTTTCAACTTGAGGGCGGAAATGGTCTCTATCTGATGGATTCCTTCTAATAGCTGGCTCCTGCTGGCCGCAAATGGCTCAAGATAGACAAACCTGGTTTTTATTACAGAACCTTCGCCTATGGTAGGGGTTCTTGCGTAAGAATAATTTAAGATAATTAAAATTTAGATATTTAGAAATTACTACTGCCATGCCTATTTGCAGGAAATATAAAAAACTTTTTATTATTTTATTATGGGCAGGGTGGTAGGGCTTTTTATAATGCCTGCCTGGCTAGCTACCACCCTCAAGTTGAAAATCTACCGCCAAATACCATTAGGTGTGTTCCGGCAGTCGCACTTGACTGGCTAGTCCTTCCATAGGTTTAGCGCGTCTACTTACTTGCGCCGTATCGTCACTTAAGATCAGCTGAGATAATGGCCATAACGCTAAACCATAGATATAAAACAAATAGTTAAGAAGGTAATGTATCTATAAATTTTTAACACTTTTCTTACCTTCCTAACTGTTTAAATGATATATTTTGGGAATGTAATATAATGAGAAACTCTATTGATATCTTCTCTCTCTCTCTCTCTCTCTCTCTCTCGTCAGTTTCATTACAGCTGAAGTAGAACTCTTTTTTTTTAAACTTAAGTTATTGGAATTAAATATTGTTATTTTTGAGTTACCTTCGGTCTTTGTGTGAGCTGTGATCACTTTTTAAAGCACGCATCATTTTTGAAGTTCAACTTTTTTACGCTCGCTTGACTTGGGGTGTAAGCTGGTGAATGCGTGACGAGAGCGTTACGAAAAGTGTGATCGGGCGGGGCGAACGGAAGTTGAGAGGGAGAAGTCAGTGAAGATAGACAGAGAGAGAGTTACGTTTCGTATATTACTGTAGGGGTAAGAGCGAGAGGTGCGAGCACATATTATCTTTTTCTCTTCCTCTCATAGCTAGAGAAGTTTTACATCATTCGTGCGGTCTGAAGCACACTAATTTTTTACATTTTTTTTAAGTAATTAATAAACTAAGCAAATAAAAATTCCCAAGTTCGTTTATGTTTTACGGAGAATGCTTCGATTATTTCTAATCGATTTGCCAAAGGATAAGATAAATAAGTTAGTTTAAGATTTTTGTAGCAGAAATTTGAGAAACATAAGTTTTGATAAATTGCTCACTTGTGTGTTACGTGTCGTTCGAGAAGGGGGTGGAGGGTAGGGAAAAATGTCACGCTGCGTTTCATAGGGTGGGGGAAAGATCAGGCACCGTAACGAATTGCGTTACGTATTACTCGAACGGCCTCCTATTTGTAAGAAATAAAAGGCTGTTTATGTTTTGCTTTATTACGAAGGTAACGAATCTATATCACACGTCTCATAAGCGAAGCGTTGAGGTGGGTACTACTGTCACTTCACGCGAAACAACTGATTTTTCAAACTTAAAATATCTCTATTTATCATATAATTGTACTTGTAAAATAATATATACAGACACGTATCAAGAGAAAACACTATTTTTAACACTCACGATATGTTTGATGACATTTTTGTTATTTAAACTAGTAAATAAACTGTTTATAAAAGTTCTGTCTTGGACGTCCGCGTGTCTGTATGTGCGGATCCTGTATGTTATCACGATAACGACCGAAATACTTTACTAATCGATGATTTTTCTTACGTTACAGTATAATTGGGAATGGAACCCCATTACTTTCACGGTCTGATTCGACGCGGTTTAATTGTTATTTAATAAACAAATAAAATAGATTATGAAGCGTGCCATTTTGGATTTTCCAAACTACTTTTTTTACAGTATTATTAAGTTCGTTGTTAACCCATGGAAAGGAAGTTATACTCACAACAGGGAAGTGGTACGTGACCCGGCTTCCGACACTAACGATCGAACGAGAATATTTTATACTTAGTTGTTATATTTCCTTATTCATATAACAGAGTTCTTTGTTTGTCACGAATAACGCAACTACATACTTATAATAAAATTGTGACTAAGCTGAATGTCGACATTAAATAGTGTGTGCGCATTTCTCATCGCTATTGAGGGTAGGAACGTAGTCGTTAAATCGAGTGACTTCGTCTCTCTGTTCGTCGAACGAAAAATTATTAAATCATTTTTGCCCGTTTTTGTAACTTTCTCGATACAGCTTTACACCTATTGGTGGTAGCGTGATGTTATAGCCTAAAAACCTTTCTCAATGGTCACTCTATCAAATACAAATATATTTTTTTGGGTTCGCACTAGCGATTCCTAAGCGCGTTCAAACAAACAAACAAGCCAAATTTTTTGTCTTGATAATATTAAGATACCTGATATCGACGCTAGAAATACATAAATGTCGTATCCACAGACAGCACGAGTTATATAAATTATTTGAATCAGTAAAACAAACCGAATCGAATGAATTAAGTATGACCGTTGTGCGATTAAATAAAAATGTGTTTGATACAGCATTAAATTTAAAAAAAACAAGTGATGTCGTGGGACACCAGATAGGGAGGAAGTTCCTTATTATTTCTTTTCTTATTAAGTTGTATTTGAGGTATAAAGGAAATAATAATTCGGGTACACATTTTTATTATAATTTTTTATCGATAAAAAGAAACTACTTTACAAAATTATCTTTACACCTTTATTTTGTTTACGATGATTTATAAAAACATAAATTAATAACAGTGATCACGTAGACTATACATTAGACACTGTATAGCCATCATACATAGACTATACATAAACATCTTACGCTAACGTTACGGACGTTTTCTGTCGGCTAGGGTAACCCTCTCGACGCCCCATAAGGAATTTCGTTCCAAAAACGGCTTAAAATATTTTTTATTGCAAAAAGTTTTTTTGCATCTCTTGGGATGTTCATTTTATATTTTCTTTCTTTTATATCTTGGAGAAATCCGTTTACGTATACCCTTTCGCCCGGGGGAGGAGATTATGTGTGACTTCCTCGGCACTTATGTGAACACCCACTAAACCTCCATCATGTATCATGGTTAAAACGTTATGCTCAGTAGAGGAACTGGCTCTCAAGTGCAGCTACCGTAACACACCAATACCTTTTGCCAGCAGATTTTTAACCTGAACGTAGTGGCAAGACATGTAGGCATTAGAAAAATCCCATGGTCCTATGGTCGTGGTTTCATCACACGATGGCTTGTTTTATATAGGCTTAGCGTTATGACTACAATCTCACGTGATGTCAAGTGACGATGTGGCCCGAGATGGTGGACACTGCAACTGCCAGAACACACCTACAGGTATTAGGCGGCGGGTTTTCAACTTGAGGGTGGTAGCTAGCCAGGCCGGTGTTAGAAAAAACCTTACCACGATGCTATAGACCGGCATGACAGTAGCGACTGGCGTTGGATTCTCGTTCTCTCGATGATTGCTGCTGGTTTTGGACTGTACTGTACTTACATCAGGTACAGTGCAGTTACTTTGCCGAGCTAACATAAAAAAAAACGCGATATTTCCTTCATGGAAACCTCAAGCTCATTGCGGGGATTCGAACTCACGTCTTTTGAAATGGCGTCCGTACACGCTACCAAGTGAGGCATCATCGCTTCGCTGTTTTTTGACTGGACTATACTGAAGCGATGATAGCTCAGTGGTAGTGTGCACGACTTCGCGTCAAGGGACGTGGGTTCGAATCCAAGCACCTACAATGAGCTTGAGCTTTCGGTGAAGGAAAACATCGGGAGGAAACCATTGCATGGTGGTAGGGCTTTTTCTAATGCCCGCCTGGGTAGCTACCACCCTCAAGTTGTAAACCTGTCGCCAAATACCAATAGGTGTGTTCCGGCAGCAGCACTTGAGAGCCAGTTCCTCCACAGGTTTAGCGTGTCTACCAACTTGGGCCGTATCGTCACTTAAGATCAGGTGAGATTATGGCCATAACGCTAAACCTTAAGTATATATAAAAAAAAAAAAAAAAAAAACATTAGGTACAGTGCAGTCACTTTGCCGAGCTAACATAAAAAAACACGATATTTTCTTTCACGGAAACCTCAAGCTCATTGCGGGGATTCGAACTCACGTCTTTTGAAATGGCGTCCGTACACGCTACCAAGTGAGGCATCATCGCTTCAAGATACATTTTCATTAAGTTTATCATATGAGTACCGTTTGTGGGATACGTCATAGTTAGGTATAGAAAGCTCGGAACACGGACTTCCGTGTGTCATAATAATATAACACGTGATTTAGCGTCTCGCTCCCATTCGAGCGTTAACTGGTGATGTGATACATATATATCGAACGTTGTATAGAAAAACATCGTTATTGTGTCATGTAGCTTACAGGTTTATCGTTATGGCCATGATTTCACTTGATCTTAAGTGTCGATACGGCCCAAGTCAGTGGACACGCTAAACTGTGGAGGGACTGACTCTCAAGTGCAACTGTTAGAACGCATATTACGTACCACATATAACTAACTAACTATATAACTAACAAAACTACAAAACAATTTATTGTTTTTTTGCTATGTTTTAAAATTACATTTGTTTTTATATATATTTTTTACATTTTAAGTGTTATCCTACCAAAGGTCCTAAATAGATAAATAAACACACCTATTGGTATCGGACGGCAGATTTACAAGGTGAGAGTACAACGATGCAAGCTTATGTAGGCTCTTTACGTGTTTATTTCCGGTTTTACGCCTGGCAACACCACCTCTTATTACATAACTGGCAGTACCTATGATATTCTTCTTGTTTTGTTTGCTCCGTTTGGTGGTAGCGTGATGTTAAATATCCTAAAGCCTTCCTTAATGATTACTGTATGAAATACAAAAAGAATTATTGAAATCCGACTGGTTGTTTCTAAGATTAGCAAAAACACACAATTTTCGCGTTACAATCCTTACGCGAAAGTTTGTAAGTATGTATGGATGTTTGTTACTCTTTTATTGCAAAACTACTGAATGGATTTTAATGAAACTTTACAGTAATATAGGTTAGGCATCAGAATAACATATACGCTATTATTTATAAAGATATCGTGTAAATTGTCCAAAATATAACGATAAGTGTCAAGTAAGTGAGAAAAAATTCTACTACCTCCGAGCTATTCTGGCGAGCGCTGTAAAAACCATGAGAGTAACACGTATATAATGTACAATGGAAATGTATATCTTGAATAGTCTTACAGAAAAGCCTGCCACAGAATATATTTAACTTTTATGTGTAAGCCATTCTCGCCGAAATAGTGAGCGGCCCGCGTGTAAATGACTACGATCACAAATGTTCTTACACAAGTCTACTTTGATATGATTAATTTAATAGCAGGTACCGAAATCGAATTTTGTTTGACAAAATTAACATTAACGTGAGCAAAGCCGCGGGTAAAAACAGTATGAATATAGATTTCGCAAAAACCAAGCGATACCCTGCGTTTAAGAATACATGGAATAAATAGAAAAGTTCTTAAATTTATATGAATGAGCTAAATTTTTTTTAAATCTCATCACTGCGTAGTGAAATTCATACGGGTGAATTAATTTGCCGGCATAAAATAATTCATTCTACTGTACAGTGTCCACAATTACGGAGTGTGATAATTTTTTTACACCGACGTTCGTCGGCAACGGTCTGGGCCGTGGAATTAAATTTAAAAAAAAATTGCCAGTTTTTTTTAATACTTTTCAAAACAGCTTTGCTCCTATCGATGGAATCGTGACGTTAAATAGCCTAAAACCTCTCTCAGTTATTGCTCTATCAAATATACAACAAAAGAATTTTAAAAAACGACTGGTAGTTTCTAGTTGGCACTAGATTGGAATTTTGTGCGTTTAAACAAACAAACAATTCCGCTGTGTGATATCACTAACTTTTATCCCCAACGTTGTCTGCATTGACTAGTTACTTCGGGCAGTAATTTGTTTTGTTTTTTTATTACATGCTTATAATACACATACAAACTTTCTCCTATTTCATCCTCGCGTAGGTCGAAATTTCAAAAACGCTGAAACAATTGTTTATATATTTCTTATCCAGTATCTAAATATTAGTTTCATGGCTTTATCTTCATCAATAACAGGCTTCCACACAAAATATCATCCCATTTTTCGTGATAAAAGGTGGCCTATGTTTTTTTTTTTTAATTTATCTCTGTACCAAATCTAATCAAAATTGGTTAAGCCATTTAGGTGTGAAAATGTAACAGACACACATACGAATATATTTATTTTCGCATTTCTAATATTAGTAGCGATTATCGATTTGACGATGTTTTACACCCGAGGCTACTCTATATTCCTTGTAATGCCAAAAAACTGTCTAACAATACTACAAGTCTACCCAAATATCACGGTAACATTGTTGTTCACTTAAAATAGAATTTAACTATTAAAGTTAAAATACTATATGTGATTTTTTCCCTTTCTTTAAAAAAAAAACTAATATCTGGTTACCCGAGTACGTTACGTTCACATGTGGCGTGTATCCAAACACGTTCACAGTATATATATAAAAAAAATATAAAAAAAACAATATAGTTTGAAATTATTTTATCGCTTTTACTTTATAATTGACGACGACGCCACTATTTTTATAATCTATACATTGAAAGTGATAATTGACTTGCTTTGAATATATTTGACGTGATCTTGTTGTTAATTTAATTCTAGACCTACTTAGTTTATTCGCCGTATATTGTGTGAAATAGGTGACATTTCACGTGATATAGTGTAGCTAACGAGTATAAGTGAATTATGAATAATCATTCGGAACATGTCGTGTTAGTTGCCGCATAAAACTCCCAGAGAGTTCAACAAGAGAGCCGCCATCTTGTTCAAGATAGTTTCATATGCCCAAAATGGCCAGATATTGTCACTTGAAAATAATAGTAATAATCTCTAAAGAGAACTGAGTGGTGGGAAGAAGAGACTTGGATTAACCTCCACGGGTTGCATCGAATCATACTCAGAGTTTCGTTCTACAATCGTTATATTTTACAGCAGAGATTCCGCTTACTACAGTGTATGTTTCGTAGAGTCGTCCGTAACGTCGAACGCTCTAAACTCAACTGAACTGATCTGACACAGTCGCGCTACTACCGAGGATAACACTCAATCAAATGACCAACTTCTTTCACAGTCATTACACTAACAGTTTAAGATCAACACAACAGCTTTTATAACTGCAAAGTGTAAATATTGGTCCGTTGTTGAATTATTACATTAAATAAAAGTATGTAGTATTATTATGTTTCTATTATAATTATGTCTCCACACCACATGTAGTAAACTTGGTATTTAACATCTGCTTTAAATATAATTTAGGTTAACAGTGAATGTAGCTAATATAATAATAGTGAGACTCTTTTGATACTTTTAATAACATTTTAAATAACTAATGTCATGCAATCGGTATTTTTTTCGTTAAACTTAGTCATACATGATTAATTAACAGACTTAAAAAAAAGGCTGACTCATTTCCTTGATATAATTATAACCGTAGTCGTATCAAGAAACATAAAGAAAGAACGCGTTGAAATTCAACGGTGTGTGGGCGTGTTTTAGTACCGAAATAGATTGCGATATATATCTGTACGTAAATAGTTAACTGACGATCGCTTACGGGAGATAGTCTAGAAAAGTCTTTAATGCCACCTGCAAACTATTTGCATTCACAAAAATACATTTATTTTATTTTGCATCTGTGTTATTATTAACTTGGCAGTATGCGCTGAAGTTCAGTGCCAAAAGAAAGTTTTTAAATACCTTCTAATAATTGCAGTCTTAAAAATAAAACGTATATATATATTTGTTTACTGCAAACGTAATGTCAGTTATTTTTATTAGTTTATTTTGATACCTATTTAACTTTTAGAATTAGCACACATACACACACTTCTTTCCTGGTAAAGATTATAATGGTTTTTCAGATCTCATTGGTTGGGGATCATTAGTAGAAAACAGTGTTTACAGATAATAATAAAAAATGGAGTCTATAGTACTTACTAATGTGTATAATATTTATACTCTACTAGCTGACCCGACTGACGTTGTACTGACTTAACTATGAATATTGAACTCGAATTGGTCTAATTAATAACAAAAATAAAATACAAAAACATAGTGTTCATTATTATAACGCTGTATGACAACTGACAGATAGTTTATGTAAAGTTAATACTGACGCATGCATTGCATGGTGGTAGAGCTTTTTCTAATGCCCGCCTGGCTAGCTACCACCCTCAAGTTGTGTAAACCTGCCGTCAAATACCAATAGGTGTGTTCCGGCAGCTGCACTTGAGAGCCAGTTCCTCCACAGGTTTAGCGTGTCTACCAACTTGGGCCGTATCATCACTTAAGATCAGGTCAGATTATGGCTATAACGCTAAACTTTAAGTATAAAAAATAACGTTTTTTTCTTTATTTTCTTAAATTTACTGATATTCCGGTCAAATTCCTTATTTTTTTTTATCATCAGTACCTTATCCTGACGATGATTAACACAATGAAAAAGCATGAGCGAAATTGTTCCGTCCGTTTACGCGTGATGCGTTGACAAAGGGGAATAGAGATTCATTTTTATGTATACAGATTGGTGCCTGTCAAACTCGTGTCAAAATAATTACTACTATTTACTACTACTAGCTATTACTATTTACTACTACTAGCTATTTTTACATTGTAATCTGAAGCCGAAGCGTAAGTTAATAATTAACAAAGTAAAACATTTCCAAAACGGGCATTTTAAATAACTTACATACCGACTGAAAATATTCGTCTCTTTTGAATTCATGTCAGAATTAAGTTTAATGTATTCTGTTGCCGTTATTTTTCTATTATAAAAAAATAAAGGAATTAGTACATTTTCAACAAGTTTTTGGCGGGATCTTGATCTGTCATATGTAGGTCGTTATTCCAGTTCATAAATTTAATATTCGACCATATATTATGTAATAGCGGTAGACTTTCATTTAAAATAGTTTAATTACTATGCACTTGTTATTAAGTAACAAGAAAGATGAATTTTAAGTTGCCACTAAAATTACCTTTTAGAATCGGAAAAGTATTATAAAAACCTTAGGGACTGAATAGTGCCTTCCGAACTCGCTCCAGTTTGTAAAAAAAAAAAAATCTAACCACATGACATTGGCAAAATTGTATATTTCATACGTTAGCGAATTATATACGTAAATATATAAAGGTACAAGTTAATTTTAATAAGTTACTAACAAACCCGTAGTAGAAAATAGAGTAAAAATGGAATATTATGGACCAGAAAAGTTTGTTTGAATGGGCTTATCTTAAGAACTACCATTCCGATTTCAAAAATTGTTTTTGAATTTGACAAAGCAATCTTTGATGAAGTCTTTAAGGTATTTAACATCACGCTACCACCATTGGGAGCGAAGCTGCATTGAAAAGAGTTACAAATACGGGCAAAACAAGTTCTAGTTTCATGCGAACGCATTCGCAGAACACAGTAATTCATATAACTCTGTCGGTGTCCGCTGCACACGCCAGTATCGTATTAGCCTCCTACAGAAAAGGTCGATTGTAAAGAAATCCAATGAAAATGGCTCAGCTGACCACGTGGAAGGTCACCGGGGCAACTTTAAACTGTAGGTGTGTTCGCTTATAAATTCGATTGTCTTTCTCAATACTTCACGCAATTTTCACAGTCGTCAGTTGACCTCTAAAATGAGGAGGAAAAAAAATTTATAAACCCAACCGAACACTATTATCTGTACATGCTGTAACCGTTAACAATGAATGTTAAAATGGAAGGCTCTAAGGTCATATTATTAAACTTTAGTCAGTAGCGGATTGACCTCAACAATTTAGATTCCACGTAGCGTAAAACGTAAATTGCGGAAAAATCGATATAGGACTTTTTTTTTTATATACTTATGGTTTAGCGTTACGGCCATAATCTCACCTGATTTTAAGTGACGATACGGCCCAAGTTGGTAGACACGCTAAACCTGTGGAGGAACTGGCTCTCAAGTGCTGCTGCCGGAACACACCTATTGGTATTTGGCGGCAGGTTTACAACTTGAGGGTGGTAGCTACCCAGGCGGGCATTAGAAAAAGCCCTACCACCATGCTATGGTTTCCTCACGATGTTTTCCTTCACCGAAAGCTCAAGCTCATTGTAGGCGCTTGGATTCGAACCCACGTCCCTTGACGCGAAGTCGTGCACACTACCACTGAGCTATCATCGCTTCAAAATTTCTAAGAGACGAATGAAACATATCATCTAACTTCACGTCAGTATTTAACAAACAAAACGAAAATACCCCATATTTGCCATCTATAATATCTGCCGGTTCAGGTTTCAGCCTACTGGTAAATCCTACATTTCTTATAGTTTAATATGTTTCACTTTAACTGGTCCGCGACGCGTCAAAGTGCTGTGTGGTCAAGTGCCGCACAGGACGAATATATGTGTAAATCTACAAATAATTGATCTAAGATTGGTTCTTACTTTCAATTCTTACTTTCATGGACATGACTTCGAAGGTCTACAGTGAGCCCAGGCTTTCGGTGTACGAAAGCAGCGGGACAACATGGTGGTAGAGCTGTTTCTACTGCCCGCCTGGCTAGCCACCACTCTCAAGTTGAAAATCCGACGCCAAATACCCCTCTAGGTATGTTCCGGCAGTCTCAGCACTATGCCTAACATGTCCTTCGTCTTCTGTCACGTGATAACCTACCATCAAGTGAGAACGTCCTCACGATGTTTTCCTTCACCGAAAGCACAAGCTCTTTGTAGATGGATTCGAACTCACGTCCCTTAACGCGGTATCCGTACACATTAGCACTGAGCTACCATCGCTTCAGAAATCTTATATGAACCTTGAAAATATTGCAACTTATTCTTATACCATTTAGCGTGACATTGGCATACTTCTGTATAAATAGCTTGTCAGTAAATCAGCGAGAGAAGCATTATTTAACCTTTATACAAAGTATTGTGGACGTCGGTTTGTGATCGCGTAACTGCTGAACGCGTCAACAGATCAAAAAAACTTTATTCAATTTAGGCCCTGGGAAGGCGTACCATTTAGCGTGACATTGGCATACTTCTGCATAAATAGCTTGTCAGTAAATAAGCGAGAGAAGCATTGTTTAACCTTAGGCGGGCATTAGAAAAAGCCGTGCTATGGTTTCCTCGCGATGTTTTCCTTCACCGAAAGCTCAAGCTCATTGTAGGTCCTTGGATTCGAATTCACGTCACTTGACGCGAAGTCGTACACACTACCACTGAGCTATCATTGCTTCAGAATGTAAGATTGGTAAGGAAACCATAGCATGGTGGTAGATATAGTCTTGTGGACGTCGGGTAATGATCGCAAAGTACTAACGTCATCAAGAGATCAAAACAACTTTATTCATTGTTGGCTCTGAGAAGGCGCTTATGAACGTCGAAACTACCACCGGTTCGGAAAATAACCCGGTTATAGGGAAGAACTAGCAAGCAACTCGATCTGGTTATATTATTTAGTTAAGTACATACTTAAAAAAGGTAAAAATTGAAGCACATTTATGGTTTTAGCGTATGCACAGAGAGGAGTGTCAATTTAAGACATGACTATCATTTTGTTTAGCGTTATCGCTATAATCTCACGTGATCTTTATTGATACGGCCCAACTAGACACGCTAAACCTGTGAAGGAACTGGCTCTCAAGTGCAACTGCTGGAACACACTTATTGATATTTGACGACACATCTTCAACTTGAGGGTGGTTGGCTACCCAGGCGGGCATTAGAAAAAGCCCTACCACCATGCTATGGTTTCCTCACGATGTTTTCATTCACCGAAAGCTCAAGCTCATTGTAGGTGCTTGGATTTGAACCCACGTCCCTTGACGCGAAGTCGTGCACACTACCACTGAGCTAACATCGCTTCAGATTTTTTCACATTTTGACATATTGATCCACTCTGTAATAACCTGTTGACATCAAAAACCGCTTGACATGGGGCTTGAACATACTGTCCGGCAAAACGAGAACGTTCTATGGGACTTTGTTATAAAAGCTAACACGATTACCTAATTAACATTTACTGGTCATACTGAGTTTTAAAAAGGCGGTTAACAGTTTATCACGATAGAAGACAAGAACTCTTGATAGAAGTGAAATTCATGTAATATATTTATTTTACCTTGATATGATAGCACTGTGGTCGAGATATTAGCTTATTAGCTACTGAGAGGGGTATAACATCTGTGGGGTCTGCTAGTAATCTAGTACTAATATGAAATGGCAACGCTGCTGTATATTTAAACATTTATTACAACACTGTTCGTGTTCATAAGTACTGAGGTTTATATAATGCGCACTAAAAATCACACGTGAAATTAAAAAAATAACGTTAACTTTCTAAAACTCCTTGGAGCGTGTTACGTAGCGCTCGCGATAACGTCATAGTATCGCGCGTCATTATGACGTTCGCAGCGCTTAGTGTTGCCAATGAATCATTAATACTGAAAAATATATATTTTTGTATAGTTAAAGTTTTTTTGAATATTCATATATTCATCATGATTTTTTAAAATAGATTATAAGCGTAGCGTTGTTGGGCTATAACGTAGAGCTAAGCTGGTGAACACGCTAAACCTGTAGAGGGACTGGCTTTCAAGTGCAAATGTCGAAACACACCTATAGATATTTAACGGCAGATTTCGAACTTGAGAGTGGTAGCTAGTTAGTTAAGCATTAGAAAAAGTCCTACTACCATTCTATGGTTTCATCACGATGTACTCCTTCACCGGAAACTCAAACTGATCGTAGGGATTCGAACTCATGTCGCTTGATGCAGCGTCCGTAAACGCTGTCACTTAGATACCATCGCTTCAAAGTCTTCAATGATGACAAGTACAGAGAGTTGCTACCTTGAATCTGGAATTTTGTGACAGACGAATTAGGTACCAGCTACTACACATATTTTGAATTTTTAAAGTGGTCACTTGTCGTGTTCACGTATGGTATATCATTGTTGTAATTAATATGATAATTACTATATCCAATTAGTTTCTTTCAAACAATGCCTATTTGTAGTGTTTTTATTTGGTTTAGTTCAGTCTAGACTAAATAGTTTTTTTTATCAGAGGGTTACGCATTTAGTGAAAACGTCCAATAAAGCAAACAAAGCTCCAAAAGGCATTAGGCAGTTAGCAGGCAAAAAAAAAAACAATATAATTGATTTACCTAAACCAAATTCGCAGCCCAATTATCTTGACTATAATGTTTGGTAACTAGGTTTTTTGAACAAAACAGCATTGTTTTTATCACTTGAACTCATGATTGTAAAAACACTAATAAAATATTCAATAATATTTTCATAATAAGTTTATCCCACTTCCTATAAATTTACGCGAAAAAAAGTAACCTATCACCATCTCCAGGTTATCATCTATCTTTAACATTAGCATCTATCAGCGGTCTAGGTGAGAGAGCATAACAAACAAACAAAGTCACTTTCCCATTTATAATATTACTAGGGATAAGGATAAAACGTTTGTTAATTTTCTATGGTTTCCTGTATATTACGAAGTAACTGGCAACACTGTTGAACGTGCGCGAAAACACGTTTTACGTAAGAGTATTTCTGGAACGTCATTTTTATTGTCTCGTCCGTATTATATTGAGTAAGGAAATGGTTTTTTCATTTATCGTTTGTAAGTTTATATTTTGGCCACAGTTGTATCTGAATGATGATTTAGCGGTAGCGGAAGACACGTTAAGCCTAGTAGGGAATTGGCTTGCGAGTTTGGTCTCTTGCCGCTAATAAGCAAGATAGATTTTGAAGCGATGACAGCTCAGTTCGTAGTGTGTACTGACGCCGCCTCAAGCGACGTGTGTTCGAATCCACCTACAATGATCATGAGCTTTCGGTGAAGGAAAACATCGTGATGAAACCATAGCATGGTGGTAGGGCTTTTTCTAACGCCCGCCTGGGTAGCTACCACCCTTTTCTTAACGTGGTGTTTAAATTCTCAGTCTCTATGGACTTCCTCGTCGGAACACGCAAATTTAAACGTTCAGGCTCAGGTTAAAGGTTTGAGCCAAGTGGTGAATTTATCACCCAACTCTACCCACTGTTGCCAGAGATCGGGGACATCGGCTACACTTGTAAGGTTAGATACCACCCTCATGTTGAAAATCTACCATCAAATACCTATAGGTGTGTTCCGGCAGTTGCACTTGAGAACTAATATCTCTGCTGAGTGTAGAGTCTCTTAAAAATAGGTGACATTGTGGATAGATGCCAAACCTATTGAGGAAATATAAATAAAACCGTACTTTACTTTATAACAATGAATGTAATATAATGAATCAGGGGTAACAGGTAAATACATACGTTAAGAGTTATTGCATCATGCTTATATATATAAAATTTGAATTCAGCGAAATCCGCACAATAATTATTCTTTGAATATTGTAATTCATCGCAGCCCCGGATCTAGGGGGGAGGCAAACCGGAGCACCTACCCCGGGCGTCAGTTTCAAGGGGCGGCATAGGAAATGATGAGGTGTTCGAAACACTCAGGGCTGGTTTTCAACTGGAACCCAAGTCCAGTAGCGGAGCGTTGAAAACTTAGTGCAATAATTGTAATAGTATTCTTAATAAGAACAAAAATAATTATACAATACAGTAAAATAAATTAGGCATTTTACGAAATAAAACTAATTTAAACGGATTTTATCGCGGTTATTCATTAATTTTGAACCCGACGTTTCAGAAGCTTTTCAGCCTCTGTGGTCACGGGCTGGCGGACTCCACGCTGAAAAGCTTTCGAAACGTCGGGATCTAAATTAATGAATAACCGCGATAAAATCCGTTTAAATTAGTTTTATTTCGATGAATAATATTCGCGTAAACATGAGAAATCATTAGGCATTTTTAACAAATATACGATAAATAAATAGATAATACTTAGGGATACCACTCAAAGATTTTAACTTACAATAACAGGATAACACAATTAAATAAAAAAATAACTGTCTAGATACATTGTAGTATTGACAATTTCTTTTTTAAACGAAACCTGAACGTCGCCATGTTTGTAAGGTCGCGTATAGGGGGATGAAGGTCGGTCCGACATCGAAAGGCTTCGAACCTAATACTGCCACGAAACGTGGTGGTAGCATGCCAGTATCGGTTTTATCTTTTTTTTCTGTTATTTTTTCGGTTTTTTGCGATCGGTGCGTCTCAGTGGCTAGTGTCGGGTGATTAGCACCCGATGAGTGTTGCCATATGACTCTCTCACCTTTAACCTGAATTCGGGTTGGGCGTTATTAAAAAAATTGGGATAAAAGCTAAAGAGGAGGGAATTTATCATCAAATCATAAATTTATGGTGAAATTTTTCATGATACCTGAATTCGGGTTGGGCGTTAATTAAAAAAAATGGGACAAAGGTTAGGGTCAAATCATAAATTTATGGTGAAATTTTTCATGAATTTACTAAAAGATGGTGCTGTGGACTATAACTATTGGAACAAGCAGGACAATGTGTGTCGCAGTGGTTAGTACGTGGTAAAATGATTGGTTTTATTCAAAGCACATCATACGTGTTCAGTAATGATGTAACATGTATTTTAGGCTTTACAATAGCGGGTCAGTGATGTATTGCAATCAGCTTGAGGGTATTTCTTTACATCCACTGTTAGTAGACACTTGTAATATATAGGATCATTGTAGTGATAATTATTTTATTAATTGTGAGCTTATGATTCAAATCATTCCTTGGTACGTATCACAATGGATCAGTCATACGTTATTCTTTTCATTTTGCATATTACAATTGTCGTTAGGTGAATGGAAGTATTTTTATTGTAGGTTTCCAATGTACTCAAACCACTGAAATAGATGAAAATGAAATTATTAACATTTTCAAATTATTTTTTATATGGTTAAGGAAAGTTTTACAAAATTATATTTGTAAAACTAAAGATTTTTTGGGAAATCCAACAGTGCACGCCTCATAATCTCACATATATATTTTTTTGTTTATTTAATAACAATTAAACCACATCGAATCAGGACCGTGATAAGTAACAGGGTTCTATTCCTAATTATACTGAAGCGTAAGAAAGAATAAAATACTCGATTAGTAAAGTATTTCGGTCGTTATCGTGACAACATACAGGATCCGCACATACAGACACGCGGACGTCCGAGACAGAACTTTTTTAAACAGTTTTTTAACTAGTATAAATAACAAAAATGGCATCAAAATATCATCACGAGTATTAAAAAAGTGTTTTTTCTTGATACGTGTGTGTATATGTTATTTTACAAGTGCAATTATGATAAATAGAGACATTTTAAGTTTGAAAAATCATTGCTTCGCTTAAAAGGCGTGCAATTAATATTTTGGAAATCTCGCAGCGGGGGCGCATTGTTGATCAAACGTGGTCGAATTTGAGTACACGGGCGCGGTTTTGGTCACCTCTTAGATATAGGATAAAAGAAGAAATATATATATATTCGAATTTTGATGCAATATACATCGTTTTTTTTTTTTTTTATAGTTAAGGTTTAGCGTTATGGCCATAATCTCAACTGATCTTAAGTGACGATACGGCCCAAGAACTGAACCCAAGAAACTGGCTCTCAAGTGTAACTGCCGGAATACACCTATTGGTTTTTTGGCGGCAGATTTTCAACTTGAGGGTGGTAGCTAACCAGTTCTGGCATCAGAAAAAGCCCTAACACCATACTATGGTTTCCACACGATGTTTTCCTTCACCGAAAGCTCAAGCTCATTGGAGGTGGTTGGATTCGTTCTCACGTCCCTTGACGGAAAGTCGTACACACTACCACTGAGCTATCATCGCGTCTCCCTTCAGCATCTTCGTTTGATACCTGATAACCAAAAGCGGAAGCTATGTTTTATCTCTCCATAATATTGCAGTACCAAAAATATTGTCACGAAAACACAAAAAAACCGTTTTATTCTCTTTGTTTGTAATCCGTGTCGAAATGATATTAATCAAGTGTTTTTATAACATTAAAATATTTTTACATAGTAAATAATAACATAAAATTTTATTTATCGATACACGAGTTGTCGAAACAGAAGTAAATATACGAACGTACGAATATAAAGGTCATCATCGCACTTGGGCAAACAAAAGGATTTAGGTCATGAACAGAATAACACTTGTGTGGAGCGACGCGGCGGCCATCTTGAAAACAGACTTCCACGCGTGGCTTTCTGTGTTTTGACAGCATTAGGGCCGCAAACTCATTTAATGTCAAGTGATGACGTGTCCCAAGATGGCAGACACTCTAATTTAGGACCTGACTCTCAATTGCTACTGCCAGAACACACCTATAGGTAATTCGGGGCAGATTTCTGACACGGGGGTGGTAGCTAGATAGGTGGCAAGAAAAGTAGGGGTGTGCGAATAGTGTTCGAATCCAATCGAATAGTATTATTCGATTCGAAATTCGAATTGAATATTCGAATAGTTCAAATAATCCAAATAATTCAAACAGCCGTTTTCTGTTGATAAACTAGCTAGTTTTTGTGTAAAAATTACTTCGTTTTGTTTTATTTGACTAAATAAAGTCTTCATAGTCATTTGATAGTAAAGTCTTTCGTTCAACAGAAAAAATAATTAATTATAAACAATTTATTATAGATTATTAATTTTAGATTAAAAAAAAATGAGTTAATATTTATTATAATTTGATGTAAATTAAACAATATAAATAGTTTTAGTACAAATATTCCTCTTCGTTGACTTATTTATTAATTATTTGGTGAAAATTAGGATTATTCTAATTTCAAATCGAATATTCGAATTATTCGAACTATTCGAATATTGAATTCGAAATTCGAATCGAATAATTCGATTCGAATTCCATGCGAATAATTCCTTAATTCGAATATTCGCACACCCCTAAAGAAAAGCCATACCACCATGCTACGGTTTTATCACGAGGTTTTTATTTACCGTAAGCTCAGGCTCGTTATAGGTGGATCAGAACTCGCGTCGCTTGACGTGGCGATCCTAGACACTACCAACTGAGCTGTGATCGCTTCAGTAATCATGTGGCTACGTTTACATGTCAGTTTTATGACGTCGTATTATTTACCAGATGTTAATTACATTACAAGTTTCTTAGTTTGAACGCGCTAATAACAGAAACAACCAGTTGGATTATAAAGAAAAGTTTGGAAAATCCAAAAGTGGATGCCTCACAATCTAATTTTTTTGTTTGTGTATTTAATAACAACTAAACCACATCGAATCAGATCGTGAAAAGTTATAGGTTTCTATTCCTAATTATACTGAAGCGTAAGAAAAAAAAAGACTCGATTAGTAAAGTATTTCGGTCGTTATCGTGATAACATACAGGATCCGCACATACAGACACGCGGACGTCCGAGACAGAACTTTTTTAAACAGTTTTTTAACTTGTTTAAATAACAAAAATGGCATCATAAATATCATGAGTGTTAAAAATAGTGTTTTCTCTTGATACGTGTGTGTATATATTATTTTACAAGTGCAGTATATGACAAACAGAGACATTTTAAGTTTGAAGAATCAGTTGTTTTGCGTAAAGTGACAGTAGTACCCAAAACGTTTTGTGTTTACCACCGCTAAAAAATACAATAAGCACGTTAAAAATCGGCAAAATGTATCAAATATTCTTTAAGTTTCACGCGAACGAAGCTCACAGACAGCTGGTTTGATATAAAGTGGAAGAGTTCGTTACCTACCAGATTCCAAAAGCCTTCTACGGATAGTTGTGTCATGGAGTGCTGGGTTTGACGCTGCTAAGTCTTCTGGGAGTCGTGACTTGTTGGTCTTTTGCTTATCCAAAGTAAGAAATCACCATCTCCTGGTGTTCGTTCTCTTTTACTTCCGTTGTTACTCCATACCTTTTCTTCGGCTTATGCATGATTGAGTTGGGACTGCACAAGCCTTCTGATATTCAAGAATATATTTTTAATAGTTACAATATTCGTTGACGCGATGATAGCCCAGTGGTAGTGTGTAGGATCGCCGCGTCATGGGACGTGAGCTCGAATCCAACCACCTACAATGAGCTTGAGATTTCGGGGCAGGAGAACATGGTGTGGAACCAAAGCATGGTGGTAGGGCTTTCTCTAATCCCTGCTTGGCTATTCAAAAATCTGCCGCTAAATACCAATAAGAGTGTTCCGGGAGTTGCACTTGAGAACCAATCCCTCAAATAAAGGTCGGCAGCCCACCTACGATACCCCGGTATTGTGGGTGTTCAGGTGATCACTTACCATCATGTGATACGCTTGATCGTTTGCCCACTATTCCGCAAAACGTTCAAATAACAATTCCTAAATACGAACTGAGAATCAAAAGTTACATTGTTAACGTTTTGACAGCTCTGAAGGGCGACAAATGGAAAAAATACTCAGTTTGGTTCCGTCAATTTGCACAACACTCACATATGAGCATACAACGCGTCTGACGTATTATTAATAATAAATTTTGCAACCCCTCTCAACTATGCGCGATCAATACGTACCACTTTGCCTATGTACACATCCCCTAAACTCACCCCGAATTTAAAAAGTATTATTAACCATACATTTTGTTTACATTACAAAGTGGAACAGTTGTGTCTTCGAAAGCGCTATTCATAGGGTGCGAGGCGGTGATAGCTCAGTGGTAGTGTGTACGGATTCCGCGTCAAATGGCGCGAGTTCGCATCCACGTACAATGAGCTTGAGTTGAAAGGAAGGTTGTCAACATAGTGAGAAAAAAATCACAGCATGGTGGTAGAGCTTTTTCTAATGCCCGTCTGGCTAGTTACCGTCCTCGAGTTGAAAATCTCCCGCCAAATACCAGTAGATGTGTTCCGGCAGTTGCGCTTGAGAGCCAGTCCCTCCCAAGTTATGGGCCTTTATCTAAGATTTGGTGAGATTATAGCCTTGACTATAAAAAAAAACTACCACTCGGATTTCAACAATTATTTTTAGGTTATCTAACATCACGATACGGCCAACAGAAGTAAAGCTTTATTGAGAAAGTTTGAAACTATATAGCTAATTTGATTTTATAAATATCGAATATCATAAGTATATATGCGTCGATAAGTACGCGCCAAAATTCACCTTTTCAAGTTCTACGCGCCATTTGTTCCGTCTTTTTATTTTTTATTCTTGGCAACTCAGACCTCTAGAGTCGAATACTACCATTTTCAAGTGACAGGGTTTGGAAATTTTGGGCACATGACGCGTAGACTGGTAAATGGTGAAGTGGCGATATGTAAATATTAATAAAATGAGTAATCTACAGTGATAATTAAGAAATTTAACTAATAATTTAACATACTTATATTTATTATTAAGAGATAGAACAGAGGATAGGTCACTTGGAAGTAGGGCCTGTTAATTATACAATATATGTATATATATATATATATATATATATATATGGTAGTATATACATAGTGACTGAACTACACCTGGTGTTAAGTACAGTACAATTAAGAACAGCGGTGACTGACTATGATCCAAAATTCACAATCAGTCACCGCTGTCATGCGGGCCTGCTTAGGTACCTTTTCACGCCTCATTTGAAGGACCCTATGTCATAGGAGGGTGGGAACACGCTACCCGGATGACGGTTCCACAGCTCCACGGTACGACATAAGTATGAATCAGCAAATTTTTTAGTTCGCGATCCAATATGAGTCACCGTGAAGCCGTGACACCGAAATCGCGCCCGCGTGGTTCCGTAGTGCATAATGTTACCCACTTTCAGACCACATTCACAGGTTCTCTAATTCTTAATTTGTTCAGGTCGACTGGCGATGCGCAGTGGGTAAACTTTGACCTTGAAATAATAGTTCAAAATTTCTTAGTTAATTTGTTGGAGAAAGTTGGAGAACCACGGCTTTAGAGCAAATTTAAGTTGATGTCTATTTTTGGTTCAGTTTTTTCCTTTGCAAGGAGAAGGTAAAGGTATCAAAACCATACAGCCTAGTTTGACGTTAATCGTCAAACTCTTTGAATATTGCGACAGATGTCGTTTTTTTTTTAATATATATATTTTGTTATTATCGACGTACAAAAAAATTATAGATAATTGTTATTACAAATTATTCATTCATGGAATGGTTACGAATTTAATGATAAAAATGTGTCAATCGATAGATAGATCAGAGATAAATTGTTTTGTCGTTGTGAAATGCTCAGAGATAATAATGTATGGACAATATTTTTGGAATGTAAACGTTATTGAGTGGAATATATATTTTAAACTTTTGGTAATTATTATTTCAATATATTTTGTTATAGATTTGGAGGGTAAATAAATATATTTGTTTGTTTTCGTCTGTCTGTTTGTCTGTCCTCTCATATACGCATTGTTGTGAAAGTACCATACGTATTGTAATGAATTTCGATGCGGTGATAACTAATATTTTAACGTTTGATGTAACACGTAAGGGTGCATACGGTATATAGGATGAAATGTTACTTGCAAAAATCGTTTGGTATTATGTATTTTTAACGGTATCGGTGTTAATATAACAGTTGACACTACGATCAAAATGGCCGCTGGTAAGGGTATGCATGATACGCGTTACCATCAAGTAATTTTTTTTTTTTTGTTTACGGTGTCTGTTCCAGCTTATTTCCGAAACGGATTGACCAATTTTGACAGGACTTTCACTGGTAGATAGCTGATGTTTTTTTGCTTTGTATAGTTTATTATAGATTTAACGTTATGGCTACAATCACACATGACGTTAAGTGATATTGTGGACCAAGATAGTGAACACGTTAAATGGACGGACTGGTTCACAAGTATATCTACACTACCTACAATGAGCTTGAAAGTGTAGGAAAGCATCATGAGGAAGCTATGGTAGCTTGGAAGTATGACTGTTTCTCATGCCCGCCTAGTTAGCTACCACCCTCAAGTTGAAAATCTGCTGCCAAATACCAATAGGTGTATTCCGGCAGTGGTTCGTGTTCGTATTATACCAAAAATTGTCTAGTAAATTTTGTCCCGTTTTTGTAACTCTTTTCAATACTGCTTTGCTTCTATCGGTGGTAGCGTGATGTTGCATAGTCCAAAACATTACTCAATAACTGCTCTATCAAATAAATACCTTTCGAAATCAGTCAGGTCCAGCGCGTTCAGTAAAACAAACCCATCCGCTCAGGGTACATTTGCCCCAATTCGATGCGAATTTAGTAGACGGCTCAAATAAAACCGGTTTCCCCATTGCCGCCAGATGACGACTCTGAGGATTCCGATCAGGCATCGTCCGAGATATGGAACTACTTCGAGCAGGAGACCGGTGGCCGCGTCCGCTGCGTGGTCTGCCGCACCTCCAAGCCGAATAACCTCGAAGAACTGAAGAGGCACATGGAGGAGAACCATCCGAAGCTGTTGCAATCCGTCGGAATGAGTCAGGTATTGAAGTACGAGGGACGTTAGCTCGAATCCGACCACCTACGATGAGCTCGAGCTTTCGGTGGAGGGAAACATCGTGAGGAAACTGTAACACGGTGGTAGGGCGTTTTCTGATGCCCGCCGGGTTAGCTACCACCCTCAAGTTGAACGTCTACCGCCAAATACCGGTAGGTGTGTTCCGGCAGTTGCACTTGAGAGCCAGTTCCTCCACAGGTTTAGCGTGTCTACCAACTTGGGCCGTGTCTTCACTTAAGATCTACCTATTGGTATTTGGCGGCAGATTTTCAACTTGAGGGTGGTAGCTAGCCAGGCGAACATTAGAAAAAGCCCTACCATCATGCTATGGTTTCCTCACGATGTTTTCTTTCACCGAAAGCTCAAGCTCATTGTAGGTGCTCGGATTCGAGCTAAATCTAACTGAGCTATCATCGCTTCAGATTACTCCTTACGAACTAATATTGTGTAGATTGTGTAAAAAGAGGGTAAATTAAAGCATTTGAAAAGTAATCAAATCATATATAAATATTTATTCATATTATTTACATCATTCCAATGAAATATGTAACATAAACTAAGTATGCTTTGTAAAAATACACACATACCTAATCTCGAAGTGAAAGGTCAATGTGCGTTACGCAAAAGTACGTAACGCCTCATGTTTAGATAACGCACGATATTACTCCACCTAAAATTTTTTAATTATTATTTATTTTATTTTTAAATATTTATTTTTATATATTTTATTTTTAAATTAAACTCCAATATTAATGAGATAATTCCTAGGTAAAGATCAATTATACTGTGGTTTGTTATTTTCACGTTTTTACTATCTATATCTGTCGCACTGGTTACTCATTCTCACTTTCTCACTCTATACGTCATGTCCCCTATTTTGTCTACCGATCAGACTGCGCTAGGATTTTGGCGGAATCATTTTACGACATACCTTCTCCATAAGGTAAATTCTCTATATACCTCACCGAGGCAGACACGAATAAGTCCCGATTCAGTATAACAGAATCATCGCGACCACCGATACTCAATTAACACGTTATTTCCGCAGGAAAACACCGGTTCAGATCAAGGATCGGTTAAAGATGACGATAGTGCGTACACGGAAGTCATCTATTTAGAGGAAGACATGAAGAAGTCCCCAACGAAACCGAAATACCTTTATAAAACTGAAGAGAGCGTAAAGAACGTACGCAGATCCGCAGACACGGCACAGCGGTTTAACTCCTTGCCCGAGAAGAAAAGACGCGGGAGTTCCTCCTCCGACGAATCGCCATTGCGGAAAAATAAGAAATCCAGCGAACTGGACACCTTCATGACATACATAAAGTGCCTGTTGAAACAACTGCCGCAGGACACGTGCGCGAAGCTACAAATGGACATTGTGAATTTGATAATGAATGTCAAATTGAACAAATCGAATGACAGCACGTTGGACGTCTCTAATATATCGCTGAAGGTGCCGGCGATATCGAACTACGTTACCGTAACCGAGAACGTGCCGAATAAGTTGCACGCGGAGGCGGACTCTAATAGAGCTGAGACAAGCAACAGTTATATATTCACGGAGACTAACGTCAAGGATCAAAATAACATGATGACCGACAACTAGTTTTCAACTGACACTTCATTGACAGTTACTCTATATTTGACAGTTGACATATCGATGTTAAAAAAAATTCGATGTAACGGGTTTATAAATTGTGTTACAGAGCTGAGACTAGTAACAGATGTATATTCACGGAGACTAACGTCAAGTATTACTATTAAAATGACGGCCGTTAAGTAGTTTTTCAAGTGACACTTCTTTGACAGTTCTTTTTTTTTCTTGGCAACTCAGTCCTCTGTATCTGCGAACTCCTGGCCGTAACGGACGCTTAAGATTTGGTCAGATGATCGCCATAACGCTAAACCTTGAACATAACAACAAAAAAACTAGTTGATTCCGCTTGGGAGAGACCATAACGCGATATATGACGCTGTAGTAATTTTTATAATTGCAAAGGCTAAAACATACACTACCTGGCAACCTATTCTTCTTTTTTTATTCTTGGCAACTCGGTCCTCTTTATAGACTGTTACTGTCATTTTCAAGTGACAAGATTATGACATTTTGGACAGATGACACTATCTTCAACAAAATGGCGACTCTCTTGTTGAAGCTCTCTTGGGAGTTTTTGTGGGAAATTAATATATCATGTTCCGAATGATTGTTCACAGTTCACTACACCCATTCTCTTCAGCTATACCACATCACGTAAAATGGCGCCTATATTACACAACACAGGGCTAAATAACTAAGTGTAGGAATAATGATAAAAATCAGAACATGACAGATCAAGATCCCGCCAAAAACTCCTCTTTGACAGTTACTGTAGCACTGACAGGTGACATTTCGTTGTACGGGAAATAAAGAACAGAGATGTAACTTTTTATACGTTGTATATCTATGTGTTCTTTTTAAAATGCGTCTCTTCCATTACGATTACAAGTTTGCATGAGCATTATTTTTTTAGGTCATTACTTGTTGTATAAATTATCGAGTTAGTTTGAATCTAAGGTATTTATAATTAAATAGTACTTGTTTAAGAAATAAAATATTATTTTATAAGAACAAGTATATTGTTTTTCTATATATCCTTACTAATACGACAGAAGCGATTCGATCGATCGATTATAATTTTTTTTTTATTCTGCTGAAATGTATTGATTTCTTTTTTTTTTTTGCTGTTAATCTTATTTATTATTGTTTTTAAATATCTATGCTTATTAAGTGTTTATAAAGATTATAAATTGTCATGCAGTTTGGTATTAAAATGTGTATTTAGTATTGAAAATGTATTTAAAAAAAAAAAATGTTTACCTCGTAATGTCGAAAAAATGTTTTGTTCCGTTCCCTTTTTAAACACCAAAACCTCCAATCTCTACAAGTCGAATTTTTCGGCGTCCCCTTGATGTTCGACTTATGGAGGTTCTACTGTATTATAAATGCCTATATTTTGAATAGCCTATCACTGTCTCCAGGGTCGTATCCATCTCTATACCATATTTCATGATAATCGATTCAACGGTAAAGGCGTGAAATTATCACAAAGTCAGATTAGCATTTAGTTTGTTTGTTTGTTAAGCTATTACGTCTAAACTGCTGAATCGATTATGATGAATTTCAGTATAAAGATAGACGGGAACCTGGATACGGCGATAAACTACTATTTCTCGCGAATAACTTATCGGAGGTTGGAAAAAGGGAATGATACATTTTTTCTGAAAGTTTTTATCGCTGCATCCGATTTGTTTGACACGATAAATATTCAAGCGAGCGAGGCCGCAGGTAAAAGGTAGCGTTTTTAATAAAAATTCAGCCTTTGAAAATACTTTTAAATAAACCTGTTGATATGAGGAATATTAGAGTATTTTTTGGTTTGTTTTTTTTTTATGTAATAGCGGGCAAACGAGCGTCCGTGTCATCTGATGGTAAGTGATTACCACCGCCCATGGGCACCCACAACACCAGGGGAATCGCAAGTGCTTTGCCGGCCTTTACTTTGGAGGGACTGGCTCTCAAGTGCAACAGCAGATTTTCAACCTGAGGGTGGTAGCTAGCCAGGCGGGCATCAGAAAAAGCCCTACTACCATACTATAGTTTCCTCACGTTGTTTTCCTTCACCGAAAGCTCAAGCTCATCGTATATGGCTGGATTCGAACTCACGTCCCATGACGTAGCGTTCCTACACACTACCACTGAGCTATCATCGCTTCAAATATCGCACTTTAATGTCACATCATAAAAAAATTAAAAGAAATTACAATAAAAAGGTGCTGACCACCATTATCACTTAGAGGTACGAAAAATAGATTACGACCGATTCTCAGACCTGCCGAATATACATATAAAATTTCATAAAGGTCGGTAAAGCCGTTTCAGAGGAGTGTGGCAACTTTATTTATATAATTTTATATATAAGAGATACGAATAACTATATATAAATATTCACGGCAACAGCCCAAGCCGAGGTTCGGTCACTAGTGACACCCTTGTACGAGTTGCCCACGAAATCCGGTGAAGCTGTGAAAGCCCTTCAGGATAAGAGTGTAGGTCCTTTAAAAAAAACATAAATAAATAAAACTCAGTTGTGCGTCGAACAAGTTTTCAGTTAAGTAATGAATGATTCAGAATTAAACAGAAGTAATTAGTCGCTTAAGTCGTAAATACTCGATAGATCGTATTCAGCCACATTTTCCTGGTTAACTAATTGAAAATATATTCCTATCACACGTTTTGTTATGAATTACATAAATAAATTACCTGTGGAACTAAGAAATATTTATTAATTTCATTTCACGGGACCGTTTTTTTTTTCTAAAATAAAAATAGTCTGCTCACTATAACGTTGGCTTTCTACCAGCAAAAGTCGCTTCAAAATCGGTCCAGCCGTTTCAGGGAATAGCCGGAACAAACATACAGACGAACAGTTTTATTTTATTCACGTTTCTCTACGTATACCGTACTTTCATATACGTTTAGACGAAGCTGCTATTGTCACACAAGCCTCATTCACCTAATCCCCCTCCTCTCCTTTCCACAGCAGATCCACCAGTGCTGGATCACGGAGCCACAGCTTCACCATAACCTCCATCCCGACACGAACCGAAAAGTTCGAAAAGTGTTTTCTTTGTCCCACCGTGAAAATGTGAAACTGCCTTCCGATCTGGGTTTTCCCTCCTTATAATATGGGGTCTTTAACACGAGGCGTGAAGAGATATTCAGTGGGCCGGCAAGGCAGTTGCGACTGCCGAAGGACATTCGCCCCTACGGAGTCACTACTGTCACTGGACTGTACTGAAACGTACCATCAGGTGAAGTACAGTACATTTTACCGAGCTAGGATTAAAAAAAAAAAAAAAAACAAACAAACAAACAAACAAACAGACACTTCGATATTATTAATTTGTATAGATGCGTAAGTACAAATCCGGAAAAAGAAATAATAATATACGAAATTTAAATTGCACATATTCTGTGAGAAGATTATCCTCAAATAACACAATATGGCGTCACCAAATATGTGTGTGTGGGAATTTTTGGCGGTAAGTAATTTGGTTATTTCTTTTTTTTTTAATCACAGTACTTATTTTACGTCGTATTGTGTGATATTGGTAGCGTTTTGAATAGTAAACAGCCTGCCTAGCTTTTTCCTGCGGCTTCGCGCGTGTTAATATTGATTCACGATAAACCATTACTCAGCAAAGTTTGAAGCAAATTGGATGACGCAATAAAAAGTTTCGTGCAAAGTTTATGGCAATTTTTACCCCCCTTCCAATAAGTTTTATGCGAGAAAAAAAGTTTTTGCGCCCTCTCCTATCTATCTCTATAACAAAATTCATCATAATCGATTCACCGATTAAAACATAATAGCGTAACAAACACACTAACGTATTTATAATATTAATAAGGATTGTCTACCTGCAAGCCTTGGCGCTTTGGATCCTGGCTGATCCTCTGAAAGAATGTCACCGGAAATAGGTTTGTAACTAAGTTACCTTTTGAAATGACGATAGCCCAGTGGTAGTGTGTACTAGCGGTGAATCAATGGACGTGAGTTCGAATCTACCTGCAATGAAACTGAGCTATGGGTGAAGGAGATTATAGCATGGTGGTAGGGCTTTTTCTAATGCTCGCCTGGCTAGCTACCACCCTCAAGATGAAAATCTACCACCAAATACCTATAGGTGTGTGCTGGTAGTTGAAAGCCAGTCCCTATACTAGGCTCAGCGAGATCCAGTCACTTTGTAAAATTATATACATGAATATGGTTCAATAAAATACTGAAGCGATGATAGCTCAGTGGTAGTGTGTACGACTTTTAGTGTTACGACTCAAGGGACATGAGTTCGAAGCCAACCACCAACAATGAGCTTTCGGTGAAGGAAAACATCGTGAGGAAACCGTAGTATGGTGGTAGGGCTTTTTCTGATGCCCGCCTGGTTAGCAACCTCAAGTTGAACATCTGCCTCCGAATACCAATAGGTGTGTTCCAGCAGCTGCACTTGAGAGCCAGTTCCTCCACAGGTTTAGCGTGTGCACCAACTTGGGCCGTATCGTCAATTAAGAACAGGTGAGATAATGGCCATAAAACAAAAAAAAACTGTAAAAAATACGTGTGCTGCCGTATTATTAACCTAAAAAGTTTGTAACGGGACATAATATATGGAATTCAGAACTTGAAAAGGTACTAATTAATGTCAAAAATACTAACATCCGTTCGGAAATGGTCTGTTCGTTAACAATAACAGATAAAAAAACCAGAATATATTTATTAATTTCATCGTTTTTCTTGTAAAAAACATTTATAAAAAAATAATACCTATTCCTTTTATAACATGAAAATAAAGTCCAGTGTAAAATTAGAATGTTCGAGACATCATTATCGTTGGCTTCGTTTTGAGCGGTTTCTTGCATATTTTAAATTTAAATCATATTTCTACTAATGACCCCATATTATAATATGTTATATTATTATATTGCTTAGTGACATTGGTGACAAACTGGTGCAATGAAATCGTGAATAATGGACTCAGAACATGATATATGCCCCTAAAACCCCCAAGACAAAAGAGTCGGGTGTCTTGCCACCATCTTTCCTATACTAATAATTATATAGAGGAAAAATTTGTATTTTTGGTTTGTAACGAATTAGCTCAAGAATTACTGGACCGATTTCAGTAAGACTTTCACCGTTATAATGCTACATTAACCCTGACTAACATAGGCTATATAACATTTTTTTTTATGAAAACGATAAAATAAAATTTTAGTTGCACGCGAACGGAGTCGCGGAAACAGCTAGTCTGAAATAAAATGCGATTTGGATGTATGACACTATATACCTATTTTCCTTAAAAATATGTATTTGGATGTATTGGATTTTTTCAAGGATGTATACACTAGAGTGTACGGCTTTGCGTCACGGGACCTGAGTTCAAATCCAACCACCTACAATGAGCTTGAGCACCCAGTGAAGGAAAACATCGTGAGGAAACCATAGCATGGTGGTAGGGCTTTTTCTGATGCCCGCCTGGGTAGCTACCACCCTCAAGTTGAAAATCTGCCGCCAAATACCAGTAGGTGCGTTCCGGCAGTTACACTTTAGAGCCAGTCCGTCCCAAGTTAAGCGTGTCTACCAACATGGGCCGTATCGTCACTTAATACCAGGTGAGATTATAGCCATAACGATAAAAAAATCGATAAACTTTTATGATGTAATTTTTTTTTAATGTATGACCCACTGTAAATTTAACCAAATACGCACCAGGGTTGCTAAGTCATTTAAACATTCAATATATAAATAGGTATGTATGTTTGTTCCCGGTATAAACGCCGTGTAAACCATTCCACATACAATGTATAGGACACTGCTTATTAGAAATATTCATAATGCGAGGGAAAGTGCAACACAATACCGTGTGAATGCTGTATAAATTCTCCAAACTCCTTTTCATATTAATATTGACTGTGTACGCGACTCTGTTCGCGTAAACCCCAAAAATCGATTAATATTTTATTGCCCGCTTTTGTTAATTTTTTTGAAACATCTTTCCTCCTATTGGTGGTAGAGTGATGTTACTTAACCTAAAAGCCTTATTTCTATATTAAATATTAATATAGATAGGTGATTAAACAGATTAGTTTACGTGTAAACGCCGAATTGAGTATCTATAGGCAGTCAGGCAAAAAAATCCCGGGGGCTTTACCCAAACTGGTTCACCCGAACGAGCCTCACACAAAACGGAAGCGGATAAGTATTTGGCCAAAAAAAAAAAAATTAAATCGCCCACAAATCTAAGCGATGATAGCTCAGTGGTAGTGTGTAGGAACGCCGCGACATGGAACGTGAGTTCGAATCCAACCACCTACAATGGGCTCGAGTTTTCGTTGATGGAAATATCGCGATGAAACCATAGCATGGTGGCATAGGGCTGATCTAATTGCTCGTCTGGTTAACTACCAACCAATTTTTATTAACGTGGTGTTGAAAATTTTATTATGTTATGATGTTGTGAAATTATTATTATTTCCTATGATATTTACAAAAAAAAAAAAAAAAACAATAATGATTGTTGACTAATTTGAATCACTCTACGAACAATAGTTTCAAATAAAAAACACGTTTTAGTACAAACAATTAAAATTTCACAATTCATTAAAAAACTCACATCAGAAATAATGACTAATAAAAAAATATCAAATGACATTGTAACATATTTAATGACTCAGTGTGTACGAAAACGTAATGCGAAATACTGGCACGTATTCATTACAAATATTTACATAATCTGTATATACCATGTGTCGAGTTTTTGGCGGGAACGAATCTGTCATATTATTATTTTTTTATTTTATCTTTTATCTTAGGTTCCGTAATGTTGGTATGAACAGTTTGGTTATTGCGACTAAGTGAATTTTAAATAACGTCTAGTGGCATGATTTATCGGTTACCATAAAACTCGTTAATAATCTTAATAAGCCATCAAAAATGAAAGGAGTTTAAAATATTTGTCGATATTATTAGTACAGGTTGTGGTCCGTTATACACTGAGAGAGTTCGGTACTTTTGGGGAGACATTCGTTCCGGTATGGCTGACAATGTATTACCGCAGTAACCTAGGGTGATGTCGAAAACAAAACTATGATGCCGATATGATATGATGAGGAACAAAAGCTCACTTACTTTTTAGTTTTTAGTGTAATGCCTAGATACAGTTGTAAAGCAATTTTAACGTCAAATAAATCACCTGCCTAAAAAAAAGTGCGGATCCAGAATCCGCAAATTATGTATAATATAAAGATATATACATATAAGCCATGTTTGTACTGTGAGTATTGGAAATTGTATGATTTATTATTTGAATATTATTGTTCAAAGATACCAGCCGTTAAAATAAACACGGAAAATTTTAAAATATTGTCTTTATTGCAGAGTGAAACTAATACTTTGTATAAAATCAAAGTAACTGAAGAATGAAGTGTATTCTATCGGCTATAAAAATATAGTTAAATAACAAATAAATATAGATAACAGTACACTGAACTGCCTTCCGTTTTAAATAGTAACCAGTGTAGCTAATTATAAAGTAACTGCTATTTAGTATACTAATTGACGTCACATCTTCAGTGCTCGCAGCGTATAACGGAACATATCCATAGTCACTTTTTTTTAACGTATAATGTGTAAAGGGTTATATTATATTTAAAGTGATGATAGCTCAGTGGTAGCGTTTTGAATCGCCACGTTATGGGACTTGAGTTCCAATCCAACCACTTACAATGAGCTTTGTGAAACATCGTGAGGAAACCATAGCATGGTGATAGGGCATAGGTGTGTTCCGGCAGTGGCACTTAAAGGCCTAAAGGCCTCCTATAAAGGCCGGCAACGCAACTACGATTTCACTGGAGTTCCATTGATGGCAGTGATCACTTACCATCAAGCGACACGCTTTCTCGTTTACATCCTATTCCATAAAAAGATATATATATAATTATTAAATTATTATCATTCCACATAAATAATTAAAATTCCCCGCAAGTTTTACCTAACAGAGAATCATAACCTTGATGACGCATTGTGTGAAACCCTGAAGATTCGGAAGACATTATAGAAGTCTACATAGCAATATTGCAGTTAAATTACAGGTAAAGTGTTTATTTTTAACTTATAGCATTATATTTCAGGGCTACAGAAGCATTATCCGCAGCCATTTTATTGTATGAAGAGAAGTTTGTACTGCCCTTTTAATCTTTTAATATATCTCTCATCTCAAAAGATTTCGATTTCGCGTTAAAAGACCTTTTTGTAAACTTAAAACTGATGGCCCTAATTATTATGTACAAGTATTTGCCCACGGCTTCGTTTATGTTAATATTGATTTGCCTAATTTGATGACGCAATAAAAGTTTCATACAAACTTAATTCCTCTCGTTACCCAACCTCCAATAAGTATTTTGCGAAAAAACTAACCCATCAACGTTTCCAAAATCCTATCTATTATTGTAACAAAATTCATCACAATCGATTCATAGGTTTAGGCGCTTTTGAAGCGAACAAACACACTTTCGCATTTATAATATTAGTAAGATTTTATATATCGCTACTTCAAAGCACAATTGTGAAAGTCTACCACACGAAGTACTATCAGAATCACACAATATAGATATAAGATTATGTGCAATATTTAAAAACAAAAACGCCACTGGCATATCAATATCCCGTCGAAAAAAGAGCAAGCTTAAAAATATCACAGCATTGTCATTTATTATCTGTTTAACTGTCATTTTATTGCCACAATTATAAACTTTTTTATGACGTCACATAAATATTAATCACAGTCTTAACTATATTAATATTATAAATGCGAAAGTGAGTTTGTTTGTTCCGCTTTCACGCGTCAACTACTCAACCGATCGTCACGAAAATTTGCATAAACAATTTTAACGCTACAGATCAGAATAAAAGCAACTTTTCATTAAAAAAACCTACAATGAGCTTGAGTTTTCGGTGGCGGAAAACATCGTGAGGAAACCATAGCATGCTGTTAGGGCTATTTCTGATGCCCACTTGGCTAGCTACCACCATCAAGTTGAAAATCTGCCACCAAATACCTATTAGCTGTGTTCCGGTAGTTGCACTTGAGAGCAAATCACTCCAAAATAAAGGTCGGAAACGCACCTGCGACTCTTCTGGTGTTATGGGTTTCCGTGGGCGGCGATGACCAATTACCATCAGGTGACGTTTGCTCGTTTGTCTGCCATTACATTTAAAAAAATGTTATAATTCACAAACGCATCTGCCTACTACAGTCGATATTATAGCGTAATGTTACCATTCGACCCAAATCAGAACGTGATTGGAAAGTGACTTATGAGATCGGCTGCACCGACCCGATCGCGTTGAAAGTATATAACCGAATAAAGGTGACGTTTCCACAAGGCACGGATTTGTTTTATTTTTAACTTTTTATTTATTTATTATTAAGCACTATTACACAGAGCAAACTAAATTAAATAAATGAAGCGATGATATCTCAGTGCTTGTGTGTACGATTTCGCGTCATGGGACGTGAGTTCGAATCCAATCACCTACAATGAACTTGAGTATTTGGTGAAGGGAAACATCTTCTAATGCTCGCTTGGCTAGCTACCACCCTCGAGTTGAAAATCTGCCGCCAAATACCAATAGGCGTATTCCCGCACACACGCAGGTTTAGCGTGTCTACCAACTTGGGCCGCATAGACACTTAATATCCGGTGAGATGATAGCCATACCGCTAAACCTTGAATATAACAACAAAAAATAAAACTACAGTTGTTGTCGCTTACGAGAAACCATAACGCGATATATGACGCTGTAGTAATTTTTAATATTGCAAAGGCCAAAACAGAAACTACCTAGCTACCTATATTATTATTATTTTTTTATCCTTGGCAACTCAGTCCTCTTTAAAGACTGTTACTGTCATTTTCAAATGACAAGATTTAGACATTTTGGACAGATGACACTATTTTCAACAAGATGGCTACTCTCGTGTTAAGCTCTCTTGGGATATTTGCGGCAACTAATATATCATGTTTCGAATGATTATTTATAATTCATTTCACTTATACTCTTCAGGTCGACTCCATCAAGTAAAATGTCGACTATATTACTGAAAACAGGCCTAAATAACTAAGTATATGAATAAAAATAATAATCACATGACAGATAAAGATCCCGCCAAAAACTCCCACCTAGTGTTTATATAAAACTTATATATCTATCTATATATATAGATATCTATTTATAATAACGACAAATCTAGAAAAATATTCAATTCAAAAGTCTCAATGTAATATGCAAATAGCACATTAAAATTCAAGAGTATTAACTAAATTAGTTGTTATTTTTATCAAGTTTTTAAGGAAACACATTTATTATTAAGTGCAAGATATATTTTATTAAAAAAAAATTATGGAATAGGACGCATACGAGCGAGCCTGTCACCTGATGGTAAGTGATCACCGCCGCCCATAGACATCCACAACACTAGAAATGGCAGGTGCATTACCGGCCTTTAAGGACACTGGCTCTCAAGTGCCACTGCCGGAACACACCTAATGGTATTTGGCGGCAGCTTATGTAAATAAATAATGAATGTAGATAGATAGATACAAAATAAAACGACTTAACTTGATTTTGTTTGAAAATAACTTTTAAATATAATTTCCTCCACAGAATATGTACCGTTGGTATTGAAATGTAATGTGTGAAATTCAGTTATTTGTAACGGACCTCCGTTACTGGTCTAATTCTGAAAATACTTTGACATGTAAAAATAGATATGTATGTTTTCTGCTATTGGAAGCTACTAACGAGCGTAATTGATTCATTTTAACACGCTTTTTTTTATTATTAACTTCATCTGTATGTTTGTTTGTTTGTAACCGACTCCTTTGGGCGCGATTTTGACCCACTTTAAACGGCCAGATTTCGTTTCAAACTTTGTAGATTTATCGAGGACCGATGACAATACACTAATTTGATAAAATTATTTCATTTTTCAATTTGCAAAATAAGATTTTTGTTAATTTATATAACATTCATCTATAATAGATAAGGCAAGAAACTTAATATTAATTATTTTTATTTTTGTTTTAGAAAAAAAAGCTGTTATTAAAATAAAGCAAACTAAAAAGTAGAAAAAAAAATAATAGTTTAATAAAATTAAAAAACACGCTTTTTATAGAAAACTGAACTAAAAAAAATAGAAAATAAGTTTTAATAAATTTAAATTAAAAGTAGTGTTAAAAATTTCAATAAACATAAATTAAGAATAGTGTTAAAAATTTCACAAAAACGTACTTTATTTTTAAAAAGCGTGGGGGGCATGGTATCAATAGTTATAAATGTTTTATCGACAGATATGAGTAGAGTGATTATCACCTGATAATCTTAAAAGCACCCCACGCTTTTTTTTTAAATAAATAATTTTTTGTTTTCTTATTTACGCTATTATTAATTTATATTTATTGAAATTTTGAACACTATTTTTAATTCAAATTTATTAAAACTTATTTTCTTTAAAAAGCATGTGTTTTAGTTCTTTTTAACTATTATTTATTATGTTTATACTATATTTTTAATTTACGGCAACATATATACATATAATAAAAACATAACAAAACTTTTTTAATTGTAAATATATAAATTATAACCAATAGAAAGGTAAAACGTTTTTAAGTATTCTCTATTTCTGAAATTTAACCGATGACAGCTGCAGTGGTATTGTCTATGAACGCCGCGACATGGGGCGTGAGTTCGAATCCTACCACCTAATATGAGCTTGAGCTTGAAGGAAAACATCGCGAGGAAACTATAGCATGGTGCTAGGGCTTTTTCTCATGCCCATCTGGCTGGCTAGCTACCACCTTAAGTTGAAAATCTGCTGCCAAATACCAACAAGTGTGCACCGGCAGTTGCACTTGAGAGCCAGTCCCTCCCAAATTAAGGCCGGCAACGCTCTTTCGATTTCTACGGAGTGGGGGGTGTCCATGGGCAGTGGTAATCACTTACCATCAGGTGACACGGATGCTCGTTTGCCCGCTATTGCATAAAAATAAAAATGCTGGATAAATGTTAATTAAATTTGACATGTTGATAATAGAATACATATAAGTGCTTTTTGGAGAATAACAACTTATTTTTTCTAGTGCAAGCAGTGTCAGGTAAAATTCATTGAAAGCAAAAACTAATGGTTCCATAACTACCATCAAAGTTGGTGTACAAATCGACTTTTTCATGCAGGTTTATATGCTGTGTCTGTACGAGATAGATGGAATTGTGAAAAAGTTAAATAAGTAGCTATTTTCAATCAGCAGACACTCTTAAATACAGGTATGAATTTTGAAATAAATAGTTCTAAATATAGTGATGATACAATGAAGCGATGATAGCTCGGTTGGTAGTGTGTATGAATGCCATGTCAAGGAATGAGAGTTCAAATCCATCTACAATGAGCTCGAGCTTTCAGTGAAGGAACCTTAGCATGGTGTTAGGGCTTTTTCTAATTCCTGCCTGGCTGTCTACCACCTACAAGTTGGAAATATGCTACTAAATACATATAGGTGTGTTCCAGCCGTTGCACATCAGAGCCAGTCCCTCTATTATCATGTCCACCATTTTGGGCCACTTTGACAGTTAACATCAATTGAGGTTATGGTCATAAGTGAAAACTAACCGTAATCATTAGTGAATAATTTAAGAAGTCAAGTTAATTAAATAGGTATGAATCTATTTCTATCAATTAACTATTACCCTGTACAGATTTATAATTTGATTTTTACTTAATTGTGGATACAAACACATCTGTACCTATTTCTTCATGACTTGTGTACACATTATTCGATTATAATATTGACCACTACATGACACTGGAATTGTAAGTAGTTAAAATCAGAGACCATTTATTTAGCTTTAGCATATGATCTGTTATAGAGTGAAGTTTTTAAATGATAATTAGTAGATAGTAATTTGAAATTATTATATTAAAAAATGTTTTTTTTTTTCTTTTTGGTATACTTAAGATTTATGGTCATAATCTCACCTTAAGTGAGGATACCACCCAAGTTGGTAGACACGCTAAACCTATGGAGGAATTGGCTCTCAAGTGCAGCTGCCAGAACACACCTATCGCTATTTGGCAGCAGGTTTACAACTTGACGGTGGTAGCTAGCCAGACAGGCATTTGAAAAAGCCCTACCACCATGTGAAATTAGTTGCATTTTTTAACATGATGCAATAAAACATGAGGAGAGATGTTTCATTACCCTGTACATTCTACCCGGATTGTGCAAATAGCCAATTTTTTAACAACTGCACTCTTCAATATTGTATAATTAAACTTTGCAGTAATAAATAGTGGTCAATTGACGATTGTATTGAAAATAATATACTCTACTGGGCCATGCAATTAAATAAATAAAAAAAATGGAATAAGTAGCATTAACATTGTGATATTAACTATCGGAAAAGGCGGACTATAAAATAAGTTTTACCTGTACGGATGATACATTGATAGTTATTGGTTCATATCTTCCAAACTTCAAATTTCTTCTATTATTCATGAGCTGAAAGAAAAGTTCACTCTTATAGAGTGAATAGTGTTTGACATCTGCCAGAAACCATGAAATATTTGGCGGACTCCAAAGAGTCCTGGGATAGACGGGAAAAGGGGACAGGGAAAGGGGAAGGAGGAACAAGGAGCGCTGCGGGCTGTCTCCAAAGTGGCGGAGCGGTGCCGCCGCCACGCACCATCTTCACTTAAAAGTACTTTTACAAACTAATTATAAAAAACTTGTAAAATTCCAAATATTCTCTTTTTTTTTGTACATCACAGAAGCTCCTAGACGAACGGGCCGCAGACACCCGCAGCTGAGATCAATAAATCTGTACAAACATATATATCTTCCAATTGTTAACAGTCGGTTCACGGGTTACAAACCGTATCGTTAAATTTTCTTTTACACTAACATCTACAAAACCACGCGGAGCCTCCGCCCCCATTATAACGTTACTTAAAGCTCTCTGTATGTCGGCGAGGTGCTTGCGCGGCAGGCGGAGGGCGCGCGGGTCCCGACCTCTCGCCGGAGCGGGGCTCCGCGTGCACAAATTAAAATACATTGGTCTCAAGTTAAATAAAACGATACGACTAGCGGAGCAGAGCGCTCCGGCCCGGCGCCGCGAGCCTCACCGCCCATCTTGTAAAATATAAACATAAACGCCTCATTTCAAATAAATGCAACGTCTCGGCCGCCCCGTCACCGACGCGCTGTCCACAGAGACAATAATAAAACATAGGGAGGGACGCCGGTCGCCTCGGTACCCGCTTCGAACGAGCTCCACTCCCTCTACTCTACTGTACGACACCGAAACTCTGTCAGGCTCGAGGGTCTGCGGTACCGGCGCGACCTCGGCGCCTCCTCCCGGGCAGGCTGCGGTCACGGGGCCCGGCGGCGAGGGGCGAAGCGCCGGGCCGTGGCACCGTCAGCGCCGCCGTCACCCGACGCACACCGTCCGCGTATTTTTTTTTGTGTTTTTCTCGTATTTTGAGGCGGACGGCGCGCGGCGACGGCGGCGCTGGCGGTCGCCGTTTTCAACTTACCTACTAAAATTTTCTCAAAATAATACCTAACGCGAGAATTTAGGAGCGCCGTGGCGGAGCCCCGCGGTGCGGCCGACCGGGGGGCGACGCGCCGTGGCCACGAAACGAAAACTCGGCACGAGAGGCGCACTTACACTAGCTGCTAGAGTCTTTAGGGTGCGGGCGGCGGGCGGAGGCCTACGCCGTCACGTTGAGCAGCAGCTTCAGGGGTAGCGCGCGGTCGGGCTCCGGCCTGCAGCGCCCGTCGCGCCGCCAGTGTGTGGGCGGCGGGGGCAGAGCGCACGCGGCGGGCGCTGCGCCCCACTTGCTGCCCGCGTAACGTTCCTCGCGTTCCGCCCTGGCGGTCCGCTCGCGCCTCACACTCAGGGTGGGCAACGGCAGTGGTCGCCGCCGACGCCCCCGGGCCGCGCTGCCTTGCGCTTGGTTCATGATGGGCCCCTCTGACGCGGCCGATGGTTCTACCGTGCTCTATTACGTTCGGCCTCGATGTATGTATGATACGTGATAGGTCACACTGTGTTTGTTGGGTTGCGTTCCGCCACGACACGGCCTCGAATCGCTGTCGATCAACGGTGATGACACGTCGAAACACTGCTCTACGACACTTTCACGGAAACTTGCTGACGGACACGCTGCTAACTCCGGTGGTGATCGATTTTTATCAGAAAGCAATATGGACGCCACCTCTCCATTATTCAAAGCTTCACCTCTCGATTTCAACTGCGTGACGTCGGCGGCGCTCGTGGTATTTATACCGTAATGGCGTCTGCGCGACTCGATATGCGTTGTGGGGATTTAAAGCGGTACATTCACATGACAATTTTATCTATATAGATAAAATATGGATTTTTTTTATAGCTACACCTTTTTTTATACAACAAACCAAAAGTTACAACCGTCATTTGGAAGAAAATCATCTCAATATAATATAATAATAATTATATTATTTTTTATTAATCGTGTTTATTTATAGTTGGCTTTCAATTATACATTTTAAGGTATAAAACGCCTATAACAAAATATCGATATCTGTATATCAGTCATGTTATACGAGTACTGATTCGATACATTATATTAGTTATTCTGTTTGTATTGTACCGTACTTTATGTCAGGTGTTGTATATCAATTTTACCAATAATAGAAAAGCTTTAAGATTAGCAATTAACCAGAGGTCAGTGAAAAAAGGGAAAAAGGCGTTACATACAAATTTCTTTGTAATCTGTTAGAAGAATGATAACATCTATTACTACTTACTTTAAAATTTCATTTCACATATTTCACATAGTGCGTTAACATTTATGAATTACTTTCTATTTACAATCTACCTGTGCACTAATAATATAAAGAGGAATGATTATTATTTTTATATGTTTCCAACGCTTAAACTCAAAAACTACTTAACCAATTTCAAAAATTATTTCACCATTAGAATGCTACCTTGTTCACGAATATTATAGGATACACTTATTACTCCTAACTAAAACTTCAATAATGTAACCCAAGGTCTATGAAAATTAGCCATAAAATGTCTTTCAACGCCTGTGTTGTAGAAATTACTGATGGTAGGAAAAAAATGTTATATAATACTAAAGAACATATCAATATCTATAAAAAAAACTTCGTGATACCATATACCTCACTATTGGAGTTTTATCGCTATAACTGCTTTTTTACATTTCTAAAGTTGATAAAAATGTCGAGTAAAGTAAGACCACGCTATAGAGCCTATATAGCCTAGTATTGAACCTTAGTATTGATATTTATCCAAATAAAACATTTCAAATTCATTGTACCGTAAAACTGTTTCAATGCCTGTACTTTTTGAATTATTCAAAGTGGATAAAAATAAGAATTGGCTTGTGAATAAAAATTGAAAAAAACTACTGATGTACTGCAAAAAGATACCTTTACATATCGTTTATACCAAAATGTTTAAAAAATAAATAACCACTCTTGCAAAGCCGGGACCGTTCGCTCGTACATTAAATTTACAATAGATATTGATGTAATCTGTGTGTTATCGAGGTTTTAAAAGATTTATCTAATTTTCATTTTTGAAGCGAAAACTTCTTTAGGCTTACTGAGCCTACTGATATGTAAGTCTCATCTAGGTAATGTTGGAGCACATATACTAAAAGAATGAGAGAGAGTAACGCACATGACGCATCAGTCGCATTCAGTATCTATATAAACACCGTATGTACCGAACCAATTCATTTTACTTAAAACGTTTTAGTTGTATTTCGAATTATTAACCTCACCTTCATGAAGTTTTCATTTATGATATACAGTCTTTAGCATACATCATTTTCTTTAGTAAGGTGGCACGGTTTATGCCTACTTGAGCTTTTATCTGGATTTTATACCTTTCTTAATGTGCAATAGTTTATTGAACTAAAAGGTTAAGTCTAAATAATCATTCTGGAAGATATTTCTTATTTAATCGATAGACCATTTAAAAAATAAAAAAACAATTATTATCCATTTTGAGAAATTATATTAATAATTTGCAGAAATAATTGTATAAATTTATTTGAATGTATGTTTTTAAAAACTGGTATACGGCAATTTCAGAAGATAATTTCAAGTAGAATAATTGTAGTTATAATAATTAATAATATAATTAGTTACGAATTAATTACTTAATTATGAACTAATTTCATATATAATTATTACATTATATATAATAGAATCATTACATTGAAAAATTATATAAAATGAAATCGGAATATTTCAATGCGCGGTAATTAATTACTATTAATATACAATTGTTATTGACAAATAAATCGCATTACTGACAATTTTATCATCACATCAATAATATAATTAGTGAAGTCGCATCGTTAATGGAGGCCTTTATATTCAGCCTAGTACTAAATGTACCAATGGGTTGGTAAAGTAGAAAAAAAAAACTTCAACGAAAACAAGGAGGTTGGCATAACAACCGACCGACTTAAATAGAACAGAAACACAAAGGCATAGGTCTTTTTATTCGTACCCTTTAGTTTTGCAGCGTTATTACAAATGGTCGTCTGTTATTATTGCGTGCTGGCACTGACGCTGTTTGTTTTCGTTACGACCGACTTTGGAGTTATCACGGCTGATAATTTTATTATAACATACAATTAATATCATTGACATAAATTAGAATGTTGTTTCGTAATAAAAACAAATTCATATAAACTTTCCTATATTTCAATAGGTAATCAGTGACCGAGGTCCGTTCCAAGTCACAAAAAATTAACAACTAGGTAAACTTGGAAAGTAAAGTATTATCTAAACAACAAAAAAAAACACAATTGTTTTCTTAGTATTCTTTGGAATAGGCTGAAAAAAACTATATCACCGACTGAATGGCTCTGATAATGTTAACCGTAACTGCGCTCGTCGCGGGAGCCAGTGACGTCATTAGATTAATTTGTTGTCTTACTCGCACAATCGCACCTGCTATAAAGAGTAAGTAAGACAAAATACTCCGCTGTGTATTTGATAAATAATACAAACTTCTTGGATACATAAAATATATTTGAAACTCGCTGACCCGACAGACATTGTCCTGTCTTAACAATGAACATTGAATTCGAAATGGTATAATAAGTAATTAAATATATATTATTCAAAAACATAGTATTTATCATTGTAATACTTTATGACAACTGACGGTTATGTAAAATTAATATTGGAGATACGTTCTTTTTTTTCTTAAATTCCCCTAATTTATTTTATAATAAGAACCTTCTCCTGACAATAATTAACACAACAAAAAAAGAATTAGCGGAATTGTTCTATCCGTTCACGCTTGATGCGATGACAAAGGGAAATAGAGATTCATTTTTATATATATAGATGTAGATAAAACTTATTGAGTTATCATTATAAAACAATATGAACGAAAATTAAGTAGATTAATAAAGTCATAACATCTTGGTTTTTAATTGTTAAGATAATGTTTTATACTAACTAACCCGACAAATATTGTTGTCTCTTATATATTATTTCTAGTGAATACTTTGGTTGTGTTAAAAAATGAGACCATGAGGATAGGAGAACGGAAACTTAGGGTTGTATGTAGCTTTTAATAACAAATATATAAAAAAAATGTCGTATAGATAAAAATAAATATCTGACGTGGACCATCACTTTGGGGTTTGAAAAATAGATTTCGACCGATTGTCAGAGAAGTATGACAACTAACATTGTGACACGAGAATTTTATATATAAGATGAATTTTAAAGTAATGACGTTGTGCTTCGACAATACAAGAAGTGTGTTAATTCCTTTTCTAGAAGCTATATAAAGCCAAGTAAAATTAAAATTCAAGTTTACAAAACATTTAACAGCTGTTCAGAACCTGTCTTAACAACAGCTGATATTTTTTTGTTACCACCATCTCCTTCGCTCTCACTTAAAGTAACGAGTGAGAAAGAGATGACACCAACGCGTGGGAGAGTATGCGACATAAAAAATTGAAACTCCGTTATCCCGTATAGACTTTTGGAAGCCATTGGAAATGAAAAATATGGTAAATAATATATTACTTCGTAGACTTAATAGTAATTAAAAAAAATTCAACTGATGAGATATACCAGAATTGAGCCTAATTTTAAATCTAAATAATTGAAGCATAAATTATGTAAACGGTTTGAAATAATTATTTGTATTATTTTATTTGCATTTTTTTTGGACATGAGTTGATTTATTCTGGATACAGTATGTATGTTATATTATTAAAGGTCTACGATAGACAGCGAATGGAACATAACGCCATATTTAACTTACTCATACTGCATACATATCATAAAGCAATGAATAAAACCCGAAAACACAACTGACTTTGAAGTGATGATAGCTCAGTGGTAGCGTGTAGGAACGCCGCGTCATGGGACGTGAGTTCGAATCCAACCACCTACAATGATCTTGAGCTTTCGGTGAAGGAAAATGTCGCGATGAAACCATAGCATGATGGCATAGGGCTTCTCATTTATTATCTGTTTAACTGTCATTGTATCGCTACATTTAAAAACTAATTTATGACGTCACATATCTCTTAATCACAATCTTAACTATATTAATATTATAAATGCGAAAGTGAGTTTGTTTGTTCCGCTTTCACGCGTCAACTACTCAACCGATCGTCACGAAAATTTGCATAAACACTTTTAACGCTTCAGAATAAAAGCAATTTTTCAATAAAAAACGTCCCTCAGTCGCCTGAGCCCTCTTTACCCGAACGAGCCTCACAAAAAGGTCTCGGATAAGAATATTGCCAATAAAAAAAATTAAAATCGCCCACAAATCTAAGCGATGGTATTTGAGTAGTAGTGTGTAAGAACGCCGCGTCATGGGACGTGAGTTCGAATCCAACCACCTACAATGACCGTGAGCTTTCGTGAAGGAAAACATCGTGAGAAATCCATACCATGGTGGTAGAGCTTTTTCTAATGCTCACCCGGCTAGCTACTACCCAAAATCTGCAACTAAATACCATTAGGTGTGTTCCGGCAGTGGCACTTGAGATCTAGTCCTTCCTATAAAGTCCGGCACTGCACCTGCGATTCCTCTGGTGTTGTGGCAGTTCACGGGCGGCGGTGATCACTTACCATCACATGTCCAGCTAGCTCATTTGCCCCCTGTAAAAAAAAACAATATTATTACCACCAAACGACTACCGCGGAGCCCGGCACCAAACTTTATTGGTTCGGGCAAATGCTAGAACGCCATGGTAAAACATAGCCATTAAAAATAAAAGTCGGTGCTGACAGTATGGACGGTAATGTTGACGCATACAAACAAATGCCTTTGTATTTTGCCTCCTACAGTTAACAATACACAATTTCCTTTGTATTTTAATTTTGATTCTTTATACTCGGTGATAAGAAACAGAGTAAATATTATCAAAATTATCTATATTTTGATATGACTAATTTATAATACCCATGTAATCATACATATGTAGATAAACATATGGTTTTTTTTAGATTCCTTATCAACAATGTAATATTAAAACCATTAAAACTTTGTTGTCAATTTGTCTGTTTGTTGTTGTATCATTACTTACTGGCTGGAAATCCGTGTAATTAATTTGTTTTTATTATTTCGGAACAAATTTCCTTATGGCACGGTTCGGTACTAGTATAATGTAAGATTTTCCCGACACGATCCTTTCTTTAGTCTGTTCTATATTGCACTAATTTGTAGACGGTTATCCATAGCGCGTACGCTATTGGCTGTGCACTGTTACAGGTTCGCGCTTATTGCTTCAAGACAGCCAGTAAGTTCTCAACGACTGCGCAGAGATAGTTTCTACACGTCATACGCATCAGTAGTTTCGTAGCGAATTATATGTATTATAATGAATTAGATGAATTGAATGATGTACAATCAAATGTTTATTTTCACAACTAGAAAAAATATATTATTGAATGATATAATACGATTGTCAATAACAATATACTTCGTGAGGAAATTCGCTCCACCGAGTGATCCAAGACACCCGTGTATTTTTTTTTTTATTAAAATTAATTATATAGATTGATCAACGTCAGAAATTAATCCCAGAACTTGTGGGAAGTTGAGAAGTCCAGTTTTGTCTTTTGTTTTGATATTCTGTCTACAACTGACTTATTATTGTAATTTTTTCAACAACCTATTTCATTCAAGTCAATTCGCGACACGATTGTTCATGTTTACGGTCCATGTATTTTCGATTATTTTCAGCATACATATCTGTGATTATTTAGATAAATATTATTCCATTACTTTATCTACGTATATCTGTCCTATTTATTTTTAACTGCAAATTATTACACGCTTTATATATTAGCTTCAATTGTATGTATGTAACCAACTCCGTTAGTCTTGATTTTGACCAACTTCAAACGGTCAGAATTCATTTAAATTTCGTAGACTTATCGAGGACCGACGACACTACACTAATTTAATAATATTATTCCATTATTTAGGTTACGGAATATGATTTGTTAGCTTATATAACTTTCAACTATGATCAATAAGGCAGGAAAGGATGTTAATTATAATTTCCAATCATTATCTTTAACCGATATATCTAATATTAACAAATTTTCGAATACCAAAGAGAATTTGAATTCAGCAAAATAAGCAAGAATTTAAATTTACAATTTTAGAGGATGCCTTTTTCGCTATTGTAATGAGTGACGATTGAGCTACCGACTAATTTTGCTCTAGTAAAAATAATGGTAAATAAAAACTAAAAAACACACTTATTATAGAAAAGCAGACAAAAAAGTAGTAAATAAACATTAATAAATTTGGATTAAGAATAGTGTATTTTTAAATAAATATAAATTAATAAAAGTGTGAATAAGAAAAAAGTATAATTATTTAAAAAAAAAGTGTGGGGAGCATGGTGTCAATAGTTATAAATATTTTATGGACAAATATGAGTAGAAGGATTATCATTTCGATAATAAATTAAAAAGCACTCCACCCTTTTTTTTAAATAATATTTTTTTTTCTTATTTACACTATTATTAATTTATTTTCTAATTTTTATTTTGGGTTTCTATAAAAAGCGAGTATTTTAGTTTTAATTATTATTTATCTTCTGTCTGATATGATGACTTGCTGTGTTGTAATTTCCTAGAAAATTACACTTGTATTGTATATGTCAGTTTTGACATTATTGCGAAATGTCATTTGTGAATTTTTTATATACTAATACTCAACTGGCCGCTGGATAAATGTATACGTTTTTTGGTGAAATTATTTATTACTATCGTCATATACCTAAAATAAAATATGTATTCTATTTACATATATTATTTTATCATTATCTATAGAGATATACAATAAAGATAAAACAAATAACATTTATTTAATTTAAAATCAGGAAAACCCAATGAATAAAATATATAGTAATAAAATTCATAACAGAAAAAATACTAACAGTATTTATTATACACGCGAGCCGATACAAGGGGCACGGCTAGTTTATATATAATGTCAGTTTACAAGTAAATACTACGTAGTACGTGAACAGGGGAAAAAAACAAATATTTTTAGGTAGGTATCGAATTCATTACGCACGAATTCGTTTAATCATTTGACTGATAACAAATGTGTTTGTTGTTTATTTCTTTACCTCATGATACTACTGTGCAACTTTGTAATAACTTCCTTCAGGGCCCGCTTTAGGATGGGGCAAGCCGGGCATTTGCCCGGGGTCTTAAAATGAAGGGATGCCGCGGTGGTCGTTTTTTTTTTGTTTCTTTACACTGCAGTCTCTTGGTACGCACTATTTTAATTTAATTGTATTTTTTTTTTATCATAGTAATCCTCGTTGCAATGGACTGCTACTATATTCAAATTTCTAATGAGCGCTGCTTGAACTAATTTGAATATTTGATGCTATGGGTATATGGTATTTCTCTGATAAATGAATATTAAATATTTTCTAAGGGGTGGGGACTTGTCTTTTTGTCCCGGACGATGTAATCGCTCGAGCGGACGCTGCTTTCTTAGAGTTTGAATAAATGAACACTTTATTGGACTTTCGGTTTGTACATTTGCTAACTTAATGCCACAAGGCATTTTCTTCAAGTTAACCATAGTATTGTTACCAAACATTATATTTATTATAGATAGGGTAAACATAAAAAGTAAAAAGAAATTGTATTAACTAAGAACATCTTTATACATTTTGAAGCGATATTAGCTCAGTGGTAGAGTGTAGGAACGCCACGTCATGGGATGTGAGTTTGAATCCAACCACCTACAATGAGCTTGAGCTTTTGGTGAAGGAAAACATCGTGAGGAATCCATAGCATGTTGGTAGGGCTCTTTCTGTTGCCCGCCTGGCTAGTTACCACTCTCAAGTTGAAAATCTGCAGCTAAATACCAATAGATATTCTGGCAGTTACACTTGAGAGCCAGTCCCTCCACAGGCTTAGCGTGTCTGCCATCTTGGACCAAATCGTCACTTAAGATCAGGTAAGATTATGGCTATAAAGCTAACCCTTAACTATAAAAAAAAAAAAATTGTATCACGTTGTTTGTCAGCGATGAACTCCTAAACTACCAACCCGATTTTAATCGAATTTTTTACGCTGTTTACAGTTTAATCAAACGTAGAGAGATATAACACTTTTTATCTCGATATGTGATGATAACGGGATAGATGACGCTGTAGTCGATGTGATTGACTACTCAAAAAGGCAGCACAAGGTCTAAGAATAAAATAGAAAGAACTTAGTTTCATAGAGGGATCTCCTTTTTATTTGAATAGCAGTGTTTTTACCCAACTATCTATATAGCATTAATATAGGTGTGATCGGATTTTATAAAATGAAAATGTGTAACGGAAAGAGATAGCTATAAATGTGTATAGGTTTTGAAATAATGAGATAGAATGTTCAAAAATTTTAGTTTAGCACTTTATTTTGTTGGTATTGAATGAGACTGAGTCGAAATGCTACGCTCTGTGTCGTTCGTTCGGTTAAAGCTGGTTTGAGTTAGAATAAAGAAACGGGAAGGCTACAGTCGACGGGTCTCTGCTATATACTCGGCGTGCGTTACTCATCAGTCGCATTCAGTATCGACATAAACAGCGTATGTGCTACGCTGTAGTTTAATTTAGGGTTCGTAATAGATATCGTTAGAAGTCTAAAGTGTGATTACTAAAAAAAACATGAAATAATAATACGAGGAGGTCTAGATATGAACGTTTCAATCACCACCACTGTTTATTTTTTAAGTACAAATAGAGTTTGACAACTAAATTCATTATAAACCATTCCCAATAATGAGTAACAGCAAAAACACCAAATTTATGGCAAAAATACCCAAAAAGAATTAAAAAAACAGAAAAATATAAATTATACAGCTCTTTTAATTATGTTACTGCTCCATGGGACTTCCGATGTATACAACGCCTCCAGTGCCTCGCTTCGAATGCCTTGCGTAGACTACTCGGTGTAACCGACTACTCTCTTCCTGTTTTCCTTCCAAAACAGCTACCGTCCTTATAACTTAAGCTTACTTAAACAGTAAAACTGCTTTTTCATTAATGCAATAGCAGTTATAAGCAGTTAGTTATAAATACCTGTTTTTTTTTAACTGTGTCATAAGTACACCACTTCCCTAGTCATAGAATCGAATTGACGTAAGAGATTTGCAAAACAAAAAATTTGCGGTCCAATTATTTCGCGAGTTTTATTAAAGAAAAAAAATGCGTCGAGAATTCATACTTGTTATGCTAGGAATTATTTGTACATCGACGCTATCTTCGCTGTTGTCAGGTTTTATGCAAGTGAAGACAGATAAAGTGTTACTTGACACTGTTATCGGTTCCGTGGGTTGTGGGAACTTCTCGTATTGGCAGCTCGGGCACATGGGACCGCTGCATATCGAGCTGACGTCCTTAACTGGCGACGCGGATATATACATAGCTGATCACATCAGGTTGGTGAGTTACCACCGAATCAGTTCAGCTGTATCTTCTAATCTTACTTGAAGCGATGATAGCTCAGTGATAGTATGCACGACTTCGCGTCAAAGGTCGTGGGTTCGAACCCAAGCACCTACAATGAGCTTGAGCTTTCGGTGAAGGAAACCATAGCATGGTGGTAGGGCTTTTTCGAATGCCCGCCTGCCTAGCTACCACCCTCTAGTTGTGAACCTGCCGCCAAATACCAATAGGTGTGTTCCGGCAGCAGCACTTGACAGCCAGTTCCTCCACAGGTTTAGCGTGTCTACCAACTTGGGCCGTATCGTCACTTCAGATCAGGTGAGATTATGGCCATAACGCTAAACCTTAAGTATAAAAAAAAAATGAGCTTGAGTTTTAAAAAACACATTGTACTGTCGACAGTATCACTAATCTTCTGGGTTAATCCTGGCCAAGACTGACACAGATGAGAAAAGAATACCATAATAGGTTGAAAGAGCTGTCCATTATAGTGATGGCGGTAGGGCTTTTTACATTCTCCATGAAGTTGAAAGTCTGCCTGTTACCTGGTGTTCTGGCTGTTGCGCTTGAGAGCCAGTCCCTCCACCAAGCTTAATGTGTCCACCATCTTTGGCCATATCGTCATTTAACATAACAGCTAAAAAAATGGTTGTAGGTATTTTTCTAATACCCGCTTGGCCAGCTATTTCCATCAAATTGAAAATCTGCTGCTAAATACCTTTAGGTGTGTCCTCTGCTAAGCTTAATGTGTCCATGATGTTGTGCCATATTGTTGCTTAGTGTTAGGTGAAATTGTGACATTAAAACTAAAACCTAGATATAATAAATATGGCATTTAAGAGAATGATATGTACCTTTATTTTGCAATATTTTTATCAACTTGCTTACTTGTATATCTGTCCGGGTGGAATTCTGTAATTGATTTAAAACTAACTTCCCGATAAGCTAGATACTTGTAATTTGGCCCATAACTTAGAAGTGGAGGAATGTGCGTAAAATGTGAAAAAACTGATTTGTTTGTTTTCTTGATAAAAAATGTATAAAAATTTATAAATAACCTCCAATAGCTATATATGTCAGAATAGAGTACTCTCCGAAAGTAAACCATCTTGTTGGCTCATGTTTTATCTCTGAATGATCAGTCTCGCTCGGGAGTCTCTCACGATAATCCTAGCCAGCATTATGTTGCACCTTTTTATAGTATAGTGGTAGCAGTTAGCCCAAAGATCATGTAATGCACAAACATTCATTGAAGTACTTTTAATCATAATCTATTGATGTACTTTTATTGTATTTCCTGCCTGTATAATATTTGCGCCGATATATACTTGAATATAGCTCAAATCTAACTGATAGCTGAACAGATTATATAATAATTTCATTCACATCATCCTAAAGAAGGGAAATGTAAATGTAAACATTTACAAAAAAAGGGTAATGTTTATAAGGGACAAAAAGTAGAAAATACAAGGTGGAAAGGAAAAAGATGCCTACATGTTTATAGTTATGTGTAGCATTGTATTTTATTTATCTCTGCATCTTACAGAAACTATGCATGTCCAGCTAGCTTGCATGCTTAAGTTGACAGTATCTGTATGATGGAGTTAACTAGGCATTTTTTTTATAGTTAAGGTTTAACATTATAGCTGTAATCTCACCTGATCTTTAGTGATGATACGTCCCAAGTTGATAGACACGTTAGACCTGTGGAGTAACTGGCTCTCAAGTGTAACTGCTGGAACACACCGTTTTGTTATTTGGAGGCAGATTTTCAACTTGAGGGTGGTCAAGCCTGATGAGGAATAGAAAAAGCCCCACCACCATTCCATAAGCTATAACAGAATCAGCTAAAAGATTAATAAACAGATGTGGCAGTACACTGGACTGTGTGTTCTGTTTTAATCTGTAACTGGTATCATTAACTATAAAGAAACGGCTTTTCAGTACACTGATTGGTGTCACCCCTTACCGTGGTTTCAGTGTATAACAGAACACACCCTTTATAAACTATGTTTATACAAAAAATGCAACCGTATAGGTGAATTCAAATAGCAAGAATCTGTATAAATAGAAAATTTCATTCAAATCCTCGTCCTTACTAATATTATAAATGCAAATTGAGTATATTTGTTACACTTTCATGCCCAAACTGCTGTATTGATTATGATGTGCTCGTATATAGAGATACACGGGAATATTGAGACAGTGATATTAAACTTTTTCTTGTGTATTATCTATTGGAAGTGCAGTAAGAGGAGAGATAAACTGTATGTAAGCTTCAATTGTGCCATCCGATTTGTTTAATTTAATCAATATTAACGCGAGAGAAGCCTCTTGTAAAACCTAGTATCATATATGTACAAGAATAGCTTACTTCATAGTATTGATTTGAAATGCCTAACATTCCGTATTCTAATTTTCCAGGCCCGGCTATGAGGTAGAAGAAAACAGCTTCAGCTCTGCTACTTGTGGCCATGACATGATCTACATACCATCAAGCTTTCCCAGACCTCTAGGTAACAGTACACACCCTTACTTACAATAAACTGACTAACATATCGGAGATTTAATATACTTTCTGTTAGTGCCATTAAACTGCACCAGACCTCTAGGTAACAGTATGCACCTTTGTAATAAACTGACTAACATATCAGAGATTTAATATCCTTTCTGTTAGTGCCATCAAACTGCCCCAGACCTCTAGGTAAAGGTACATACCCTTATTTATAATAAACTGACTAACATATCAGAGATTTATTATCTTTTCTGTTAGTACCATCAAGCTATCCCAGACCTCTAGGTAAGGGTACACATCCTTACTTACAATAAACTGACTAACATAACGGAGATTTAATATCCTTTCTGTTAGTGCCACCAAACTACCCCAGACTTCTAGGTAACGGTACACACCCTTACTTATAATAAACTGACTAACATATTGGAGATTTATTATCCTTTCTGTTAGTGCCATTAAACTGCCCCAGACTTCTAGGTAACGGTATACACTCTTACTTATAATAAACTGACTAATATATCAAAGAGTTACTATCCTTTCTGTTGGTACCATCAAGCTGTCCCAGACCTTTAGGTAACGGTACACACCCTTACTTACAATAAACTGACTGTCATATCAAAAATTTAATGTCCTTTCTGTAAGCATCATCAAGCCGTCCTAGAACTCTAGGTAAGGGTACACTCACTTACTTACAATAAACCAACTAACATATCAGAGATTTAGTATCCTTTCTGTTAGTCTGCTACTGACTGCAAACATCTCTTCTATTATGTTAGAGGGAGTCTATACTTTCAAATGAAATCAAATCAAAATACTTTATTCAATTCAGGCTCTCAGAAGTCGCTTATGAGCGTTAAAACTACCATCGGTTGCAAAAATAAACCAGGCATCGAGAAGAACCAGACAAAATCTCTGTATCTACTGAATATGTATAAGAAATATGATAGAAAAGATGACAGCACAGTGTTAGTGTGCAGGAACTCCGGGTCATTGGATGTGAGTTCGTATCCAATCACCTACAATGAGCTTGAGCTTTCGGTGAAGGAAGGTTTTCAACATAGTGAGAAAAACATAGCATGGTGTTAGGGCTTTTTCTAATGCTTTCCAGGCTAGCAACCACCCTCAAATTGAAAATCTGCTGCCAAATACCAATAGGTGTGTTCCGGCAGTTGCACTTGAGAGCCAGTACCTTCACAGGTTTAGCGTGTCTACCAACTTGGGCCGTATCATAACATAAGATCAGGTGTGATTATAGGGTTTATCTATCTATAGGTATTAGATTATAGGGTGGATCAATGTGTGGGCGATCGTGATGTCTGGAATTGACGCCCCTCTCTGTACATCCGCTAATAACTACTGAAACACATTAAACTATTATATAAAGAGATAAGAATATGACTTAAAAAAAAGATGCAGAGTTTCTTGCCGGTTCCTCTCGATGACTGCGTTACTTTCCAAACCGGTGGTAGTTTTGACGTTCATAACCGCCTTCTTAGGGTCTAAATTGAATAAAGATTTTTGGATCTGATCAACTTGAGGGTGGTAGCTAGCCAGGCAGGCATTAGAAAAAGTCCTACCACCATGCTATAGTTTCCTCACGATGTTTTCCTGCACTTAAAGTTGATTGCGGGCAAACGCGCAAGCGTGTCACCTGATGGTAACTGGTCACCGCCATCCATAGAAAACGACAAAACGAGGGGAATCCCATGTGCATCGCCGGCCTTTATTTTGGGGGAATGGCTCTCAAGTGCCACTGCCGGAGCACACTTGTTGAGGGTGGTAGCTAGCCAGGCCCGACGACCATGCTATGGTTTCCTCACGATATTTCCTTCACGGAAAGCTCAAGCTCATTGTAGGTGGTTGGATACGAACTCACGTCTCATGCCTACGGCTCAGCTGATTGTGAGTGATGTTCTCATTGGAAGGTATCGGTGTCTTCGGGCACTGGTCCAGCCCGGTCTCCGAGTACAGCATCCAAGTGTTCCTCGACACAACAGGGGAATTAACGGATCAGGAAAAGCAATTGTTATACAGGGGCCATAGGACGCACCGCGACAAACCAGGTACGAAGGAACTTCAGTATGTACTAACGCGCCGTTTGGACCCGTCGGTTCGTTCGTTCACGTGTAACTGGAAATTATTTCACATTCCTCAGCCTTTCTCAGTGAACACGATAACAAATGGACAAAAAAAAATTTTTAAAGGCGTTTTTAATATTAACCCGTTCCTCCCCACTGTCATTATTTTAGGAAACTATTTTCAAAATGTCTTTTTATTTATTAGGACTTTTATTTTTATTATTTAAACATTTTTTACAGCGAAGAAAATTGAGTTTATTAGAAAAATAGTGTAAAAATGAAGTTTTTTCATCAGCAATAATAAAAATAAAAGTCCTAATACGTAAAAATAAATTTTGAAAATAGTGTCCTAAAAATATGACAGTGGGGAAATATTCACTTACTAACTAAAAACGATATCAGATCGCTGTCCCTAGATTATATCCATTGTTACTAATATTATAAATTAGAAAGTGTTTTTTTGTTTGTTTGTGGGTGTTTACGCTTTCACACCTAAACCGCTGAATCGATTATGATAAATTTTGATATATAGACAGATTCCCATCTGTCACCTGGAGGCAGAGATAGGCTACTTTTTCTCCCGAAAACCTTATTCGAAGTAGGGTAAATTGAGAATTATATACTCTTTTAAAAAGTTTCATTACTTTGATATGAAACTTTTTACTGTGTCGTCTATTTTGTCTGAGAAAATTGATAATAACGCGGGCGAAGCCGCACCTAAAACCTAGTGAACAATAGAGAAAAATTGTTAACAGAGTCGGAGAAGAAAAAGAAGGAGAAATCTTCACAGAAATCTGACGAGGAAGAAACCAAGCCGAGGTTCCTCAAGTTCCTCGGCATCCTGGATATGGTGTTTGAAATGTTTCTTATGTAAACATACTCCAGGAACATGAGCATGTGGTGGAATTGGTGCTGGAGAGTGAAAATCCAGGATAAAAGAGAAATGGTTTGATAGCAAAACAATGCAATAGTATTTTTATGACATTTCAAATGTATATAAATATATAAATCCCGATGTGTCTGTTTGTAATGTAAAAATAACAGCTATTTACTAAATGCATATGAAAGTATATAAGGCAATTATATAGAAAAAATAACTAAAATTGTCCATTTGTTTGTTGCGGCTAATCTCTGAAACGGCTGGACCGATTTTGACGGAACTTTCGCTGGGGGATAGCTGATGTCTAAGAAGCGAGTTAGGCTAGGATAACCGTCTACACTGTAAAAATATAATGCAATATAGAACTAACTAAAGAAATGATGGTGACGGGGAAATCTTACATTTAAATTTGTCTAGCCTCCACTCGTATAGAGAGATAAGGAACGTTGTTCCACAAAAAAAAAATTAATGATATTATCTGACTGGTGTCAAGTATAATTTTTATGTAATATTAAGAAATGTATGATTTAAAAAAATTACACAAAATATTTAAATATATGAATTTTAATGTTATTTTAACTTATTATTAATGAGGGACTCACCGTGTTAGGGTTGTGGTTAAGAATCGGAAATTTCATGAAAGTTGGCTTAAAAGGCAGGTATCTATTGGTTTTAATTATCAATATACATATATTTGAAGCGATGATAGCTCAGTGGTGGTGTGTAGGAACACCTCGTCATGGGACTTGAGTTCGAATCAAATATCAATAGGTGTGTTCCGGCAGTTGCACTTGAGAGCCAGTGCTTCCACAGGTTCAGCGTGTCCACCAAGGTGTGTCAATGTGACTAAGGTGTGTCACTTAAGATCAGGTGAGATTATGCCCATAAAGTCGCTTTATACATAAAAAATACATGTAAAGTTACAAGTGTTTAGTTCGGAGATTTCAATAACACGGTTGACTGGTAAATCTTCTTCGGTTATTTTAAATGTAACAAAAAAATATGTCTAATAGTCATAGTTAAGAACATAGATTATAACTTAAAAGGCGCCGTTCAAGTATTACTTAACACGATTTAGCGGGACAGGGGGGGGGGGGTGAGAAGGGGGAGGGCTCTTGTAAAACGTTACGATGCGTTACAAGGTTAGGGGAGGGTGGGTAGATTCGGACAAGGCGTTACGAAACATTGTTTTTTTTTTGTTATATTTTAAAGCGATGATAGCTTAGTTGGTAGTGTATACAGACGCCGCGTGAAGGGATGTGGAAGTTCGAATCCACTCCACCTACAATGAGCTCGAGCTTTCGGTGAATGAAAACATCGTGATGAAACCATAGCATGGTGGTAGGGCACTTTTCTATGCCCGCCTGGCTAGCTACCACCTTCGAGTTGTAAATCTGTCGCCCAAATACCTATAGTTGTACTTCGGTAGTTACATTTGGGAGCCAGTGCTTCTACAGGTTTAGCGTGTTAACCAGCTTGGGCCACATCGTCACTTACGATTAGGTGAGATAGCCATAACGCTAAACCTTAACTATAAAAAAAAAATAGGCAATTAAAATTTCCCAAGTTCGCAACTCTTGTGGTTTACGGGTTACGGGGAATCCCTCGACTATTTCTAATGGCACTACCAAAGGTTAAGATAAATGAGTTATTTCAGGAGTTTATTAGTAAAATAAACAAATGTAAAACATAATTGTCTTTTAGGTAAAAACGCTCGCTCGGGTGTTACGTAACGTTTGAGAAGGGGGTGTTATAGAAAAATGTTACGGGGGGGAGGGAGTATCAAAAAAATTTCAAAATATCGTTACGTAACACTTGAAAGTAAGTATCTAACATTTGAAACATGAGCAGTCTCTTTTAAACAAATACAAAATTACTAATTTTCACGTTTCACATCTCCCAGATGTCCCGCGAAGGCGCAATTTGTTATTTTATTTTTAGTGTATAGGGTTTGAATTTATTATTATCAATATTTGTAACAGACAAGCAGCGATTCGACTTATATGCACCCGTATCCGATGAGTCTACACGGAGTCTCTGTTAACTGTTTTTGTTATGTACATGTTAAGTTAATTTTTAAAGACGTTAAACATTCTGTGCTGACACTGCATCCTAAGGGAGCTTATTCCATGTTAACCACTCGTTTAAAATGCACGAGGGGATTACTACTAGACCGGGTGGTGGTTAGTTTTGAGATGGTAGCCTCTGGGATGGATATTGAGGTTAATTAAAAAAAAACATCTGAAAATTCACGTCATATGTACGTTTGAGATCTCGTAATTGTCTTCATATGAATGATATTACACTTTCTCAAGGAATCCAATGTCCTTAATAAAATTGGGATTCCACACTTAAAAAGCGTGTTTAGTTACTGCTTTATTGTACGTCTCGATACAAAAGAATTTCTTTATTAAAATCCAGTATCTCGATATTCTATTCCACATAGTTATAGTACTTTGCCTTTTAGCTTCCAATTCGATTGTGTTTAATGTAAATTTTTAAGTAAATGTTTCCGATATTTACGTCCTTAGCTAGTCAAATAAATTTATTACATAAACAATTAAATTGTTTTATTTACTGTTTATAATTTTTAAATAATAATCCTTTAATAAATGTATAGTAATTCAATTTTATAAAGGTTTTTTTAGATTCCGTAAATAGCTCAGTGGTAGTGTGTAGGAACGCCACGTTATGGGACGTGAGTTCGAATCCGACCACCTACAATGAGCTTGAGCTTCTGGTGAAGGTAAACATCGTGAGGAAATCATAGCATGCTGGTAGTGCTTTTTCTAATGTCCGCCTGGCTAGCAACCATCCTCAAGTTAAAAAAAGGTCATCAGGTGGGGTGATAAAATCTATAAACTAGTAAAAAAACTACCAAAAAGTTACATCAACAGTCGGTAAATAAAACGAACAGGTGAATTTGTTAATATTTATTAAGTTTTAAAACTAAAATAACTTAACCGACTAAGTCATTACAGTATTGTAAAGCGTTAAAAGCGTTCGAAATAGCAGAGTTTATCTTCACACTCATATAGAGGAATAAAACATTATTAAATTGTGACCCAAACTGTGTTTTCAAGAATATTCATTATGCAACGGGACCACAGACAAAAACTTCAAGTACCCCCAAGTGTTTAAGTGGCAACACCTGCTCCAGTATCTTACTAGCGAAACACTAACCAAATCATTGTATACTTTATGATATTAAGTATACATAGCGATAGGCTCAAAAGACTTGTATCCAGTAAATAAAAAAAAAAAACATTGTAAACAGATTACCCGGTGAATGTAATCAATTTATGACCATAGTAGTCTCAGCACCTGTTTGAAATAGGTTTTAGTATATTATTAAATGCCCCAATTCACTAACTACCCTCTGGAACAAGCAAGAACTCAATATGATCCCAATTGAGATAAATAACAAAAAACTCACTGTAATTTTTGATTGCCCGGAGGATCTAAGCAACTTCTCACCATACTTCAGTCCCATTGGCCTGTCTAAATAAGGGTTTAAATGCACTAGTTACAATCTACCCTCCGGACCAATAAAATAATTAAAAGCGGTCCCAATTTACAGTATATGATAGAGTGACAGATAGACTCACAGATTTGTGTTATACATAGATAAATAATACAGTTTACAGCTTAGCCCATACGTGGGCGTCCCATGCCGCGGCCAGGTGGAGGCTGATCACCACCTTTCACATTCTTAATGGTTTCGTCTATAGACAGGATCTGGAAAAAAAAAAAAAGTTTAGTGTTGTGGCCCCAATCTCACCTGATTTTAAGTGACCATGTGGCCTAAAATGTTGCACGCGCTAAACATAGGGTAGTGACTAGCTCTTAATTGCAACTGCCGGAACACACCTGTTGGTATTTGTCGGCAGATTTTCAACCTGATGATGGTAGCTAGCCAGGCGGATATCAGAGAAAGCTCTACCACCATGCTATGGTTTCCTCAAGATGTTTCCTTCACCGACTGCTCAAGCTCTTTGTAGGTGGCTTCAAACTCATGTCCTATGATGTGGTATCCACAGATAGTACCAACCGAGCTATCATCACTTTGAATAACAAGAAACAGTTTGAAAATGTTGTGTGATAAATGCGAACAAAGCCACAGAATATGGGTAGTTTATAATCTATATTATTCATATTATAAACCGGAAGTTTGTTTAATGCATGTCACCTAATGGTAAGTGATCACCGCTACACACAACACTAGAGGAATCATAGGTCCGTTGCTGGCCTTTATAGAAAGGACTGGCTCTCAAGTGCCACAGCCGGAACACACCAAACTGTATTTGGCGGCAGATTTTCAACTTGAGGGTGGTAGCTAGCCAGGTGAACATTAGAAAAAGTCCTACCACCATTATGTACTATATGTCCAAGATACTGCAACTTGGGTTTTAAACAGTGTCTTAAATTGAAATAAAACTAATTTAAACGGATTTTATCGCGGTTATTTATTAAATTTTGATCGCGACGTTTCGAAAGCTTTTCAGCCTTCGCGGTCACGGGGCGGACTGAGGTGTGGGTTGTCCAGAAAAGTTCATGTTACTGTGTCTCTACCTTCAATTTAATTTTTATTATTGATAGTGTTCCGATCTACGCAGAAAGAGCTCACAGTGTCTTGAGGTCTGGCAATAAAATCCGTTTAAATTAGTTTTATTTCATCAATGAATAATATTCGCGTAAACCTAAGAAATCAGTGTCTTAAATTACTACTCTCCGTGCACCATCTACAATAAAAATAACATGGCATTTACCTGAGCAGCGGCTTCGCAGGCAGCTGTGATGGCATTGATCTTCACCACAGCCGGTTCCCAAACGCATGATGCAAAGTTATCAGCAATGTCCTCCTTCTGGATGTCGATGCCATACCAGATCTCACCTGGAACAGTGAAAATACAGTCAAGTTATGAGACTTTGAGAATAACAAAATTTATTCACCGACCATAACAAATCTACATTGACACTCTACCATTTGATTCAAGTATGCTGAGATTCATATCTTTGACATACCGTGGTGCTGTGGAACCGTCTTCAGGTCAGCGTGTTCCATGACATGGGGTTCTTCAAACGAGGAGTGAAAAGGTACCTAAGCAGGCCATCGTGACAGCGGTGACTGGTAGTGAATTTTGGATCATTGTCAGTCACCGCTGATTTGGATTGTACTGTACTTAACACCAGGTGCAGTGCAGTCACTATGTCTCAGGTGCCAGTACAGATAATGTACCAATTTAGTGTTATGGCCATAATCTCACCTGATCTTAAGAATCGATATGGCCCAAGTTGGTAGACACGCTAAACCTGTGGAGGAACTGGCTCTCAAGTGCAACTGCCGGAACACACCTACTGGGGTATTTGGTGGCATATTTTCAACTCGAGGGTGGTAGCCAGCCAGGTGGGTATTAGTAAAAGCCCTAACACCGTGTTACGGTTCCCTCACAATGTATCCCTTCACCGAAAACTCAAGCTCCATTGTAGGTGGATTCGAATCCACGTCCTCTGACTGTGCCAGAGAACCGATTCCACTGATCCAACATATGCTCGACAAGGATGGTTGTACAGAATCTAACTGTTCCCACAATACTGCCAGGCTTTATGGGTAAACCGTTGCTATTGTAGAATGTTAGGACAGAAATAAGACTACATACAGTGTACCCGAATGAGAAAATTTTCACCCGAGAGTGTAATAAGACAGTCATCTGATCTCTTTAATGTTTGTTAAACGCGGTAACGCAGATGTCGCCACAGACTTCCGGGACGTCTAGACAAAGCCTTGGTGAGATAAGTCTTGCCTGGAATATTGGCAGAGTCATTCTTTAAACTCGGTCACAGCAAATCGTGTACCGGAGGACTTGTCTGTGACCGCGTGGATAACTACGGTTTATTTATTAAGTACGCTTGCACTGAATGGATTATTAGGAGGGTATTGCGAAATGTTCGAATTAAAAGATCCCTTGGGAATCCTGTAGCGTCCATAAATAATAATGATGGAGGGTGAAAATAACGAACGCGTGATTTCACACCCCTGCCACAGCTGACGCGACATATATATTCTATTATGCAACCAAATACCTTATGATTCACTTGAGAGCCAATTGAAGCGATGATAGCTCAGTGGTAGTGTGTAGGACTTCGCCTCAAGGGATGTCGAGTTCGAATCCAAGCACCTACAATGAGCTTGAGCTTTCGGTGAAGGAGAACATCGTGAGGAAACCGTAACACGGTGTTAGGGCTTTTACTAATATTCACCTGGCTAGCTACCACCCTCAAGTTGTAAAACCTGCCGCCAAACACCAATAGGTGTGTTCCGGCAGCAGCACTTGAGAGCCAGTTCCTCCACAGGTTTAGCGTGTCTACCAACATGGGCCGTATCGTCACTTAAGATCAGGTGCGATCACGGCCATAACGTTAATACCATAAGTAAAAAAAAAAAAAAAAAAATTCGCTTCGGGCTTAGTATGTCTACCCTCTTGGGTCACATCGGTACTTAAATCAGGTGAGATCGTTTTTTTTTATTTTTTTTATTTTTTTTATTCTTAATGTTTAGCGTTATGGCCATAATCTCACCTGATCTTAAGTGACGATACGGCCCAAGTTGGTAGACACGCTAAACCTGTGGAGGAACTGGCTCTCAAGTGCTGCTGCCGGAACACACCTATCGGTATTTGACGGCAGGTTTACAACTTGAGGGTGGTAGCTAGCCAGGCGGGCGTTAGAAAAAGCCCTACCACCATGCTACGGTTTCCTCACGATGTTTTCCTTCACCGAAAGCTCAAGCTCATTGTAGGTGCTTGGGTTTGAACCCACGTCCCTTGACGTGAAGTCGTACACACTACCACTGAGCTATCATCGCTTCACTACAACTTGACTTTCTCCGTTCTTCCGCAATCAATCTGAAAGTATATATGTAATATAAAGGTATGTGGACCGTATATACTTTCAGATTGATTGCGTAAGAACGGAGAAAGTCAGGTTGTAGTGAAGCGATGATAGCTCAGTGGTAGTGTGTACGACTTCACGTCAAGGGACGTGGGTTCAAACCCAAGCACCTACAATGAGCTTGAGCTTTCGGTGAAGAAAAACATCGTGAGGAAACCATAGCATGGTGGTAGGGCTTTTTCTAACGCCCGCCTGGCTAGCTACCACCCTCAAGTTGTAAACCTGCCGTCAAATACCAATAGGGTCCACATACCCTGATGGTGCTTCTGCCGCAGCTTGTTGAGGAGTGTGGTCGCGTCGAGACCGGCGTTGTCAGCCAGCTGCCTCGGTACCGCCTCCAGGGCCCTGGCGGCCGCGGCCAGCAGCAGCTGCTCCTTCCCGGGGACAGTCTTGGAGTGGTCCCGCAGGTGCCTGGACAGCTCCATGTCGATGGCGCCGCCGCCGGCGACCACGGCGTCGTTCTTGATCGTCCGGCGGACTATCATGATGGCGTCGTGCAGGGAACGCTCCGTCTCCTCGAGGAACTGCTCGGCTCCACCGCGCAGCACCAGCGTGCAGGTCTTCGCCGCTGGGCATCCTGGAAACGAAACGTAATTTTCTAAATACCCACACATATATGAATGTTTTTATTAACTATGATGCGTGTGAAGCGAGATACCTCTGACTGCTGGACGTTACTTAAATTTGAAGTGATGATAGCTCAGTGGTAGTGCGCACGTAGTCCGGGGCAAGGGCCCCAAGTTCGAATCCATGACAATGAGCTTGTATAGTGGTAGGGATTTTTGTAATGTCCACCTGGCTAGCTACCACCCTCAAGATTGAAATCTTGAGAGCCAGTCCCTTCACTAAGGGGCTACATTTTCACTTATAATCAGGTGAGATTGTAACTATAATGTTAAGGCTATACAGCTACAAAAACAATGAAACATAACTTTTCTAAATACCCACACATATATGAATGTTTTTATTAACTGTGATGCGTGTGAAGCAAGATACCTGACTGCTGGACGTTATTTAAAATTGAAGTGATGATAGCTCAGTGGTAGTGTGCACGTACTCCGGGGCAAGGGATCTGAGTTCGAATCCACTACAATGAGCTTGTATTGCAGGTGCACTTGAGAGCCAGTCCCTTCACTAAGCTTACCGTGTATATCATCTTGGGCCACAATGTCACTTAACATCAGGAGAGATTGTAACTATAATGTTAAGGCTATACAGCTACAAAAACAATGAAACATAACTTTTCTAAATACCCACACATATCTGTGTGTTTCCACTAACTACAATGAAGGTAAATCTATATACTTGTAACTCTTGGACACTACCGAGCAGTTAGGAGACCACATTAGTCTATAGTTAGCTGTGTGTGTATTTTGATACTATTTTTATGATCTGTAGTACATTTAGACGCCTTAGCCACATAAATAAGTGATTTGTCTAATATGGTGGTTTTATAAAAACCCCTGGATATATTGTGATTAGGCAAGCTAACCCAAATTTAAAGATCCCATATATTTAGTATACAATTAACTGTAGTTATAGTGTTCACGCATAACAGCTCAACTTTTTTTTATTTTATATAATGAAACTTTAACGTTATGGCCGTAATCTCACCCGATCTTAAGTGACGATACGGCCCAAGTTGGTAGACACGCTAAACCTTTGGAGGAACTGGCTATCAATTGCAACTTCCGGAACACACCTATCGGTATTTGGAGGCAGATTATCAACTTGAGGGTGGTAGCTACCCAGGCGGGCATCAGAAAAAGCCCTACCACCATGCTATGGTTTCTCACGATGTTTTCCTTCACCGAAAGCTCAAGCTCATGGATTCGAACTCACGTCCCTTGACGCAAAGTCGTACACACTACCACAAACCTACCTGACTGGATTGAAACTATGTCCATGGAACTGTGAATACGCTGGAGCTTTTAGTAAAGGAATATACCCTAAAGACATCACAGCATAGTGGTAAACGAAGCGATGATAGCTCAGTGGTGGTGTGTACGACTTCGCGTCAAGGGACGTGAGTTCGAATCCAAGCACCTCCAATGAGCTTGAGAGCTTTCGGTGAAGGAAAACATCGTGAGGAAACCTCAGCATGGTGGTAGGGCTTTTTCTAATGCCCGACGAGGTAGCTACCACCCTCAAGTTGTAAACCTGCCGCCAAATACCAATAGGTGTGTTCCGGCAGCTGCACTTGAGAGCCAGTACCTCCACAGGTTTAGCGTCGTATCGTCACTTAAGATCAGGTGAGATTATGGACATAACGCTAAACCTTAAGTATAAAAAAAAAACTGGCTGGCATCACACTCAATCTGAGATCAAATACTTATATGGGTACGTTCCAGCAGTTGCCCGTTGCCAGTTGCTTAGCGAGTGGATCATCTTAGACCATAACATCACAGCATCAGATGACATTAAGGTCCTAACCACAAATAACAACAACACACACGTTTATGCCTATTAATATAACTACTTCTGACCAACTATCTACAGAAGAATACATATATATATATATATATATATATATAAATAAGATATATTATAGACTTTATAATTCCATGAATAAACCTTCGTATGTCTGTTTGTCGAGACCGTCTTTGCGTGTCGACTGGGTCGTACCATCTGTAAGGGATTTCAAGCAACTTGTTACCGGATATTGGTTAAACAAAATTCACTACTACCCTCGGAATCGACGCTGAATCTAAAGTCCGTTTAACCAAACTAATTTTCCTCTAAGGTATATATATTAACATTTCAAGGGAATCGAGTGTAATATTATTATATTTCTGCTATTGGAGGTAGCGTGATGTTATATATAAACCTTCCTATACAAAATTTTTGTTATGGATTAGGAGTGGAATTATAAATCGTGCATGCGTGTCATCTGATGGTAAGCGGTATTTACATTTCAAGGGAATCGAGTGTAATATTATATTGTATTGCTGCTATTGGAGGTAGCGTGATGTTATGTATCTGAAGCCTTCCTTTACAATATTTTTTTTTTTATGGAATAGGAGTGGAATTATAAATCGTGCATGCGTGTCACCTGATGGTAAGCGGTATTTACATATCAAGGGAATAGAGTGTAACATTAAATTATTGTTGCTATTGGAGGTAGCGTGATGTTATGTACCTGAAGCCTTCCATTACAATATTTTTTTCTATGGAATAGGAGTGGAATATGAAATCGAGCATGCGTGTCACCTGATGGTAAGCGGTATTTACATTTCAAGGGAATCGAGTGTAATATTATATTGTATTGCTGCTATTGGAGGTAGCGTGATGTTATGTACCTGAAGCCTTCCATTACAATATTTTTTTCTATGGAATAGGAGTGGAATATGAAATCAAGCATGCGTGTCACCTGATGGTAAGCGATCACCGCCACCCATGAACGCACAACACACAACACACCTAATGGTATTTGGCTGGCAAATCTTTAACTTGAAGGTGGGCACCTAGCCAGGATAAAAGGTCTACCACCATGAAATCCGATTGGTGGCTCCTGAGACTTAAGCCGTCGCTTAGATATGGAATACTCCGTTCAATATCTGTTACATGATAACGTTACACGCGCAACGCCATCTATCGAACATGTAGTTCAACTGCCAACACTTTGGCGTTGCAAGTAACTGAATTAAGCGCGTGAGAACAGTTTAAATTCACATCGTCTAATATCTCTCGATAGAGTGAGCCGATTGTGATGAAACAAAAACTATGTGACACTTCATGTTACGTACAATTTTCACATATTTATAAAAGGTATATAGATTAATTTTGTATGTTATGACGCGTGCACAGACTAACAGACAAATATTCCTAAAATGCTGGAAGTGGGTTCTATTGGTAAATCCTTTAAAACGCTGATAATATATATTTTTTTGGAAATATTTTCAACGTACAAACCGACTTTTATACAGATTTATTATACGTATAGATTGTACCACATATCCGGGTGTATTTAATAAGAGCAAATTCATTGAATACAATAAGGATTAACTTAGACCTTATCGCACGCCTCATACCGTGAAGCGGATGAGGTAGTACTCTACTCTCGACATGTCAAGAACATCCAATTTTTTTGCTCTTAACCTGCCTCTAACACAACCAATTGGCATTTATACGATAATATGAGTAGATGTATTTCAAGTAAACACTTTAAATAATTAATCTTATATTTTATAAAGAATAATATTATATTAAAAAAACTGTTTATGAGTAACTAACTACCCTCTTTATTCCAAAAGTATCTAAAACGTTGATATAGTGATGATGTTGTTTTCAAAACATCTCTAATTAAACAATTTACTCTCGAGATATGCCATCACAAAAAGTATTAAAGTGAATTTTTCAAATGCGACTGAACCGTCACGCTCGTCTACGTGACGGTCATTCGGGTAAAGTCGTATAGTCAACGCGCCATTGCTATACTAACTGGTCGATCGTCACGCGAGAGAGCGTGACGCATCACTCGCATTCACTCTCGACATGAACACCGTACGCGCCGTGATAATACGTTAATTAAACAATTTAATGTCGAGATATGCCACCACATAAAAGTTTTAAAGTGAATTTTTCAAATGCGACTGAACCGTCACGCTCGTCTATGTGACGGTCATTCGGGTAAAGTCGTATAGTCAACGCGTCATTGCTATACTCACTGGTCGATCGTCACACGAGAGCGCGTGACGCGTCACTCGCATTCACTCTCGACATGAACACCGTACGCGCCGTGATAATACGTTATCGTTACATCTCGCCTTGGATAAAGATAATCAATACTTCATAACTAACAAACAATGAAGCGATGATAGCTCAGTGGTAGTGTGCACGACTTCGCGTCAAGGGACGTGGGTTCGAACCCAAGCACCTACAATGAGCTTGAGCTTTCGGTGAAGGAAAACATCGTGAGGAAACCATAGCATGGTGGTAGGGCTTTTTCTGATGCCCGCCTGGCTAGCTACCACCCTCTAGTTGTGAACCTGCCGCCAAATACCAATAGGTGTGTTCCGGCAGCAGCACTTGAGAGCCAGTTCATCCACAGGTTTAGCGTGTCTACCAACTTGGGCCGTATCGTCACTTAAGATCAGGTGAGATTATGGCCATAATGCTAAACCTTAAGTATAAAAAAAAAAAAAACAGCAAAGGAATATTATTTTAAAGTGAAACCCGTGTGAGGTTGACCGAGTACTGACCAGTGAACAGGTTGTACCGGTCAGGTCCAACCTGCTTCTCGGTGAAGTGCTGGCAGCTGCCGAGCGCTGCAGGCTGCAGCTCCCGGACCGAGGAGAGGACAGCTCCACCGCAGGCACGTTGTGTCCTCTTCATGTCCTCATCGGTGACACGGCCAGCGCAGAACATGTCCCTGTCAACACGTACCGTGGTGTTATAAGTAAGGAAGTAGCACTTGCAAAAAATGCCAAAGCCAGAGTCGGTGGACACATTAAGCCTCTAAAGGGACTGGCTTTCAAATGCAGCTGCCGGAACACACCTATTAGTATATGGAGACAGATTATCAACTTGAGGGACGTTAGATCAAACGGCAATATAAAAAGCCCTATCACCATGCTATGGTTTCCTCACCATGTTTTCCTTCACCAAAAGCTCAAGTTCAATGTAGGTTTTGTTATCGGAGCTATAGAAACTTCTAGAAACCCTGTTTCGTCAAGAACCTTAAATGATCCTAACTCCGTTCAGTATAGTGAATGTAAACATTGTGATGAAACTATAGCATGGTTGTAGGACTTTTATATGTCCTACTGGATAGCTACCACCCTCAAGTTGAAAGTCTGCCAGCAAATATCTATAGGTGTGTTCCGGCAGTTGCACTTGAGAGCCAGTTCCTCCACAGGTTTAGCGTGTCCACTATCTGTTCTTCCTATCGGTTGTTTGCATACTAACGCAATAGTTTTGAAGCGACGATAGCTCAGTGGTAGTGTGTACGACTTTGCGACAAGGGACGTGAGTTCGAATCCAACCACCTACAATGAGCTTGAGCTTTCGGTGAATAAGGAAACCATAGTATGGTGATAGAACTTTTTCTGATGCCCCACTGGCTAGCTACCACCCTCAAGTTGAAAATCTGCTGCCAAATACCAATAGATGTGTTCCGGCAGTTGCACTTGAGAGCCAATTCCTACACAGGTTTAGCGTGTCTACCAACTTGGGCCGTATCGTCACTAAAGATCAGGTGAGATTATGGCCATAATGCAAAACCATACTTATAAAAAAAAAGTTTCCCGACCAAGAAACAACTAAACGTCCTAGTTGAATTTTTGAACAGACGCAGAAATATTAATGAAATCAATAAGCCTCATACATATGTAAATGAATCCACACAGCCATTTCAGAAATTGGATCCGTTTGTTTATAATCATCGACTCAATCTTCCATTAACTTCTGAATCAATTCCCTAATCATTGAATACATCTACTCTTAGTCCTTCATCTCATGGTACTAAAACTAAATAAATTATGCCATGGAATGTTCAAGGGCACAGAAACAGAAAGAATGACCTCTTGCCAACACATTTGTATAATACAGAGAAAACAAAAAAGTATGAGCTTCGAGATGCCAAGACTAAGTTTTGTGATTAAATGCATCTTCAAAATTTTAAAGTTCACATCAATCTAGGGCTATTTTTCGTATCATCAACAAGGAAACAGCAAGATACTGTTGAAACTCACCGGTCAGCAAAGTACTGTGTGGCAACGTCCCCAATCGGTAGCCGGCTAAGCACCACATTGGCACCGCTCTGATGCAATGCTGCCAGCTTCTCGTACAGGATCTGCCACTCGGCGTCTACCACCTTCTGGTACTCCTTCACGTTGTCGACTCGTATCTAGAGGAAAATGAATACAACCACCATCAGATAACAGCATCGAAAACCCAGCAGAAATTATGTAAAATTACTCTCAACTAACTTCATGGTGTGTTACATCGAACTACAATTTGGCTCCCAAATAATTGATAGTACAACTTTTAGCTAACTTCATGACGTGTAACATAGGAACATGTAAATTGGGCTTCAAAAGATTAAAATTCACCGTCAAAAATGTCATAGAAATAGAGATATGTAAGCGGTGTGATAGTGATATGTTAATACATGATCTATTCTACTGAAAGTCAATTTAGTTTTTCTTATTTTACCTCGGAAAGTATGAAATAATAGACAATATATTCGTGATAGATTTATGCAAAGTATCACAACTTAACAATAGAGCGCCAGACCTTATATAGTCTGTGTAATTATAGTTGCCACCCATTGGCTGCTTCAGTGCAAATTATAAGATAGGCGTGGTTTCTCTAATTGTTCTATGATGATGTGAACATTTACCTGATCTGATGGAGGAGTGTTTGCACCAGTTTTCTAGTGTTTTTAGACGGAATGAGGTTGGTTGAGTTCAAAGAATTTATGCTACTAAAGTGGGGAGTTGCAGCGATGATAGCTCAGTGGTGGTGTGTACGAGTTCGCGTCAAGGGACGTGAGTTCGAATTCGAGCATCTGCAATGAGCTTGAAGGAAACATCGTGAGGAAACTATAGCATCGTGGTAGGGCTTTTTTTCTAATACCTGCTTGGCTAGCAAAACCACCCTGGAGTTGAAAATTTGCAGCCATATACCAATAGGTGTGTTCCGGCAGTTACACTTGAGAGCCAGTTCCTCCACAGGTTTAGCGTGTCTAGTAAATTGGGCCGTATCGTCACTTAAGATCAGGTGAGACTATGGCATTAACCCATTCCTCCCCACTGTCATATTTTTAGGACACTCCAAAATTTCTTTTTACGTATTAGGACTTATATTTTTATCAGTTAAATTTTTCTTACAGCGAATAAAATTTATTTTATTAGAAAAATAGTGTCAAAATATGAATTTCATCAGAAATAATAAAAATAAATGTCCTAATACGTAAAAAAAAAACGAAAATAGAGTCCTAAAAAGATGACAGTGTAGAGGACTGGGTTAATGCTAAATCTTAAATAAAAAACTTGTATAAAATAGATGGGACAGAATAAGTTATCCGGTATGGATCTGTTTCTATTGAATCTACCCACACCCTTCACACCTCACCAGGCTACCGGCTACCACAGAGCCACCCTTATTGGACGCGTATTTAGGGCCACTTTTTCATATATAGAGATGACTTTCCATAATACAGAGGTATAAATATGCAAAAAAAAAAAAAACCACTAACCTCAGCATTGTCTCTCTCTGCCTTCAACTCCAGCTCTATATTGAGCAGAGCGATCTTGCAATTGTCATAGCTCTTCGGCTGCATCTCGAAACCGGCATAGGAGAAGGTCTTCTTGAAAGCGACTCCGGCCACCAGGAACGAGTCCTCCAGTGCTCCACCGGACACTTTCTTAATACCTGGAAACATTTTATTACAGTATGAAAGAAAATGTAGTGCTGAAAAGCTAGTTCAACAACTAACTGCCAGTTTCAAGTTAAAAATCACCAATCACCAAGAATGTATACCCGTGTGCTATGTCAGTGAGAATCGGTTGCTTCAATTCTTTCTCAGCTGACATCGGTGAAGGAATACACTGTGATTGAAACATAGCATGGAAGTAGGTAGGGCATTTAATGCCCAACTGGGTAGTTACCACCCTCGTGTCAGCAAATATCTATAGGTGTGTTCCAGCAATTGCACTTAAGAGCCTAGACACTTAATTAGTGCACTTAATTAATTAATTGCACTAGGCTTAGCGTGTCCACCATCTGTTTTTCCTGTCAGTTCTTCTTTGCATACACAAAAAAAGAGTCCTGACTGGAGCTTTCCACGGATGGAGGAATATTAACGAAATTATAAAGCCTCACACGGTAAATGAGTACACATTAACATTTCAGAAATTGAATCCGTTGGTTTCTTTTTTCCTGAGAGTAGTTATTTGCCTACCAAAAATGAAAGTCCTAACTGGAGTTTTCAAGAGTGCAGGAATATTGACCAAAAATTAAAAAGCCTCATACGTACTAAATGAATCCACATTGCCCTTTCAGAAATTGGATCCGTTAGTTTATAATCATCGGCTTGATCTTTCAGAAACTCCTACATCAAGGCACTAATCATCTAATGCATCTAAATACAAACTTAATCGTTCATTTATTACTACTAAAACCAATAAATTTATGACAAGGGAACGATGATTTGAAACGATGATAGCACAGTGGTAGTATGTACGAATTCGCGTCAAGGGACGTGAGTTCGAATCCAAGCACCTACAATGAGCTTGAGCTTTCGGTGAAGGAAAACATTGTGAGGAAACGATAGCATGGTGGTAGGGCTTTTTCAAATGCCCGCCTGGCCAGCTACCACCCTCAAGTTGAAAAACTGCCGCCAAATACCAACAGGTGTGTTCCGGCAGCTGCACTTGAGAGCCAGTTCCACCATAGGTTTAGCATGTCTACCGTCTTGGGCCGTATCGTCACTTAAGATCAAATGAGACTATGGCCATAACGATAAACCTTAAGTATATTTAAAAAAAAAATGAGGGACATTGGCCAACAGAACAAATGACCCAATTAATGAAATGCTCCAGGACCTTTATCCAACTTGTCGTTTTTACAATAAAGAGAATACAAAAGAGCATGTATTGAATGAGATTTGAGACATCCAGACTAAACCTCGTGATAAAACTTGAGTCCATATCAAATAAGCCAAAAAAAATGTCTGTATTGCTATTTTTAGTACGGGGGGAAAAAAAAACTCAAGTTGAAAATCTGTCACATTGTCACGCATATCACAGAACATCATTAGGTGTGTTTCGGCGGTTACACTTTAGAGCCAGTTCCTCCACTAGGCTTAGCATGTCCACCATCTTCACTTAACATATAAACTGTAAAAAAAAAAAATATTGAGTGACAGATCACTTGCTATTTTTTTTTCTATACTTAAGGTTTAGCGTTACGTTAATCTCACCTAATCTTAAGTGACGATACGGCCCAAGTCTGTAGACACGCTAAACCTGCGGAGGAACTGGCTCTCAAGTGCAGCTGCCGGAACACACCTATCGGTGTATTTGACAGGTTTTACAACCTGAGGGTGGTAGCTACTAGCCAGGCGGGCATTTGAAAAAGCCCTACCACCGTAGCACGAGGAACTACTCACCAATCATGTCCAGGGGGAGCAGGGGAGCGTCCAAGGACAGTACAGCATCGACCACCATCTTCGAGAAGTGGTCCTTCTGCCTGTGTATCAGCTTCGATGACATCGCGGTCTCGGCGCACTTGCGCAGCAGTTCCCTGATGGAATGTGTACCCAAGAGAACTTAATCAAAGCTAACAACTGCCGCTTGTTTTTCACTACATGTATGGTGATCATCAGGGTAATCGAATACGGAACTGATTATAAATAATTACTTAATTCAAAATCGTGAAAATCCTATTTACTGTCCCGGGCTCGTCCATAAACTACGTCACGTTTTTTTTTTTTTTTTTATACTTAATGTTTAGCGTTATGGCCATAATCTCACCTGGTCTTAAGTGACGATACGGCCCAGGTTGGTAGACACTCTAAACCTGTGGTGGAACTGGCTCTCAAGTGCAGCTGCCGGAACACACCTATTGGTATTTGGCGGCAGGTTTACAACTTGAGGGTGGTAGCTAGCCAGGCGGGCATTTGAAAAAGCCCTACCACCATGCTATGGTTTCCTCACGATGTTTTCCTTCATCGAAAGCTCAAGCTCATTGTAGGGTGCTTGGATTCGAACTCATGTCCCTTGACGCGAAGTCGTACACACTACCACTGAGCTATCATCGCTTCATATTGTACGTACAGTACAGTGGTAGTCAACTTTATAAAGAAAAGCCTTGCATGCGACTAATTCGAGTGGAACTAAAATTATTTTATCTCGCGCCGTTATTCTTAACTACAATAACTTTTTAAAGGGATAACTGATTTTAATTAAACACTTTCAATGAAACGTTACTCGAGGATACGGTTTATAATTTTCTTAATAAATATATAGTACGTTAAGTAATACTTTAGCAGTGATGCGTGCACAAACAGTCAGACAAACGATTCCAAACGACATAAATGTATTTTATTACTAATTCTTAGTCATTTGCAATAATTTTAGTAACATAAATCTAACAGTACAGACATGTAAAATTTACATTATACCTACAGATATACCAAACGGTAGCAAAAAAAAAATGCGTGCAGTTCACACGCGATACAAGTGAAACATTAAAATATTTATGTAAACAATACATGTGCACAATACACATACACACGTACAACACTTCGAGCCAATAAGAAACACTGTATAATGTCTTCTATCTCTATTTTTAAATCCTATAAATACTTCTATCCCATTCTCTCGGACGTTATATCCAATAAATGTATGTGGTTATCTCTTTTTACAGTCGCTTTTTCGTTTCATCGAGTTTCAAATCACAACAGTACTAAAAAAGGTTTCACTTTAATTTTTGTTATTTCTTAGCTAGTTCGTCACATTAAAATTTTTGTACACAACACTTTCAATTAAGACTTTCGTCAAGAGCCTTTACAAATATAAAATAGAGTTACAATAAAGAGCTAGAATTATAAATTCGAAACAGCGAGAATTAATATAATTTTTTATAGGTTTATTTTACTATCGAATAGGGGGGAAAACTAGCATTCGGGTCACCTGATGGTAAGTGACCATCGCCGCCCACGAACACACACCAGGCCAGAGGAATCGCAGGTGAGTTGCCGGCCTTTAAGGTATGAGTGGGCTCGGTAGCACCGCCGACGAAAGTTGGTTCCGCAAGATAGTTGTCGTGGATCACCCTTCATCCAGATGGTGAATATGGACCACTTCCCCTGGTTTAAAGCCACAATCTCACCTGATGTTAAGTGACGATGTGGCACAATATGGTGGACAAGCTCAGCCCAATGGAGGGATTGGCTGTAGAGTGCAACTGTCAAAACACGCCTAAAGGCATTTGACTGTAGATTTTTAACTTGAGGGCGGTAGCTAGGCAGACGGGCATTAGAAAAAGCCCTACCACCGTATATGGTTTCAACACGATAAATTCCTTCACTGAAGGTTCAAGCTTACTACAGGGATTCGAACTCACGTCCATTGACGCAGTGTCTGTATACATTACCGACTGAGCTACCATCGCTTCAAAATAATACTAAAACGCTATATAAGTCGTTAAATAAAATAATATCGACATAATCGCAGGTTTGTAAAATTACTTCACGTGACATAATTTATGGACGAGCCTGAATTTAACACAAGCCTCATGTCTACTATCGTTCAATCCACACAGCCATTTCAGCAATTGGATCCATATATTTTTAATCATCGGCTCAGGTTATGTACAACACAAGCGATTCTTTATAGAACCTATGTTATTGGCCACAACCTTATTTGATGTTAAGTGACGATGCTATTCAGTTCCGTAACTCTTTCTCCTGTTTGTCAACTCATTACGATTTTTTGTGTGTTATTTATTAATAGCAAGCCTTTGTATTACCATAAATAAATATAAAATCGTAAACAGTTTTTATTTCCTCACTTTTACAAGAATTTACTCAAATATTTATTAGTTGACAAGGGAAACCTCGGATCAAAATAAAATATTTTTTTTACTTTTATATAAACCATGCTCTAACAATAACCAACATAATAAAAAAAGAATTATCCGATTTAGTGCAGCCGTTCGGAAGTTACGCGCACTGTACATACATTTCGACGCACCATTTTTTATATATATATAGACTTTTTAACGTTCCGCTCAACTTCCCCAATTTTTTCATACATAAGAACCTTCTCCTGACAATAATTAACACGACAAAAAAAAGAATTAGCGAAAATGTTTTATCCGTTCACTCGTGATGCGATAACTGAGGGAAATAGATATTCATTTATATATATATACATGAATATTGGTAGTAACGTGATGATAAATATACATAATACTTCATCAATAATTGCTACATATTTGATATACTGCTGGTCGTTTCTATAATTAGCGCGTTGAAAAAAAAAACTTTTCTGGTCTATAATATAAAATATATATAAAACTTACACGGCCAGTCATACAATAAAACTATGAATATATATATATATAGAAGCAGAAATTCTTAATAAAAAAACAAGTTTGCTACGGGGCTTAACGCAATAAGACTGATGTGCACTCGACGAACGCTCGGATCTAAATGAGCGCACCTGCGGTCCAGCTGCCCTTTTATAGGCAGTGGCTATAAGCAGTAATGAGGGTAGTTGTGTAGTCGTTGGGGTCAATTTGCCCATATATGTATATATACATACTTCTGTTCCTCGGGTGACTTCTTCTCTATTTTCACCGCCAACTCCTTGATCTTGTCCACAGCGAGCTTCGCCGCCGTACGGACGGCGCGAACAATGATCCGTGGGTGGACACCTGAGTAACATGTTTTTAAAGGTAATCCCTTTTAGGGCTTTGAATTTCTGACTGAAGGCTTTGATTTTCGAATGGACAATTGCCGTTAGCCTTCGAGGCTTTAACGGATTCACCGAACTTCACTGTAATTTAATTTAATTTTCATAGTCTATTTTTATTATTATAGCTTACATTTTTAATTTGTTCTGAATGACATGCTAATGCTGTTGTATTGTCTTGTGGTTTTCTTTAAATGACAAAAGTGGCAAACGAGTAAGCGTGTCACGTGGTGGTAAGTGATCAAGGACACCCACAACACCAGAGGAATCGCGGATGCGTTTCCGCTCTTTATAGGAGGGATTACTTTGATTCCTTTCGAATATATATCATTGGCGACGAAATGAGATCTACCTACGTATTTGAAAATCGCAATTATCTTGTCAAGATGTCGTATTTAGGAAACTTATCTATGTTCAGTTACAAAACAAGCGATCGGTCAATATTTATTGGCAAACTTGTACAGTTTCTCAAGATTAACAAAATAGAAGATCAGGAAACAACCGGCTTAGTACGTATAGTAAGTTTATTACTGCTCGTTAACAGTACAAGAAATCGGAACAAGTGTCAAACAATGCGGTGTGCGGGGGGACGTGCGCATTCATTTAGGGATGAAGCGATGATAGCTCAGTGGTAGTGTGCACGACTTCGCGTCAAGGGACGTGGGTTCGAACCCAAGCACCTACAATGAGCTTGAGCTTTCGGTGAAGGAAAACATCGTGAGGAAACCATAGCATGGTGGTAGGGGTTTTTCTAATGCCCGCCTGGCTAGCTACCACCCTCTAGTTGTGAACCTGCCGCCAAATACCAATAGGTGTGTTCCGGCAGCAGCACTTGAGAGCCAGTTCCTCCACAGGTTTAGCGTGTCTACCAACTTGGGCCGTGTCGTCACTTAAGATCAGGTGAGATTACGGCCATAACGGTAAACCTTAAGTATAAAAAAAAAAAAAAAAAAAAAAAATGCGCATACACGTCAGGCTCTCAAGGGCAACGTCCATATCACCTATAGGTATTTACCGGCAGATTTTCAACTTAACTGTGCTAGTCAGGTGGCAAGAAAAGCCCTACCACCGTCGTGCTACGGATTCATCACGAGTTCCTTATCCACCGAAAGCTCGAGCTCATTGCTGGTGGATTCGAACTCGCGTCCCATGACGCGGTCTTCCTGCACGCTACCACTGAGCTATCGTCGCTCAAAGAGCCCAAAATCGGTCAGGATATGTTTAAACACGTATTTACTTTAAGAATTAAAAATACTTTGCATATATATGGCCCAGTTAGGTATAGGAAAATGATATCACATATTTGGTTCAACTTTTGGAGTTAAACATTGAGCATGGATAAGGAGTTTGTTTGTTCGTCACGCTTCTACGCTTAAACCGCTGTATCGATTATGATGAATTCTGATATAGAGATCGCTTGGTACCTGGAGAAGGTGACAGGTTACTTTTTTAAGCTGGGTAAAGACAGAAAAACTTCGCATAAAACTTTTTATGGCTTCATCATATCTGTTTGACAAAATCAATATTACCGCGAGCGAATCCGCAGGTAAAAGCTAGCGACAATTATTTCTGACAGAGCCTCATAATCAACAATATGAATCCACACAACCGTTTCAGAAATTGGATCCGTTTGTTTATAATCATCGGCTTTGGATAAATAAGTTGCATAAAATAATTCTAATTTACGCCACACTTTAATACAGCTCACATACGATCTGGGAGATCTTCCCTATGGTCGTATAAAAATAATTAGGACACTGACCTTCTTCAACAAACGGCCTCAATCTCTTCAGGAGTTCACCTGCCAAGATCACTACTGAGGTGGTTCCATCGCCGACCTGGACAAACATACACATTTTATATATATATGTTTACTATTTATTACACACGTATATTTAATATAAATTTAATATTTTATTATTGTAAGATTTATATGTGTGTTCCGGCAGTTGCATTTGAGAGCCAGTCCCATCACTAGGTTCAGCGTGTCCATCTTACGCCAGATCATCACTTAACATAATGTGAGATTGTGGTCAGAACGCTAAACCTTGACTATAAAAAAAAGCAAGGTTCTATTCGAAAATCCGTTTATGTCTAAGTAATATTTTGAAGTGTTTACATTTATATTGAGTGCCTAAAGTTTTCCATATACTAAATTGGATTCCTAAGCGCATTCTTAATGTATATTGTGTATATTATATTATATGGACCGTTTATTTTGAAAGTGGTGTAATTTTTATATATATAACTAGTCCGTGTTTAATTTATCAAAAAAAAATCCCATGTTTTGTACAACTTAAAATCGGTTGGTAAATGAAATTGCATTATCAACAAATATAGTAACCTTTAATTTTCTCCAAACAAAAGAAAATGGACTTACACCACTTTCAAAATAAACAGTCCATTTTTTTTTTTTATACTTAAGGTTTACCGTTATGGCCGTAATGTCACCTGATCTTAAGTGACGATACGGCCCAAGATGGTAGACACGCTAAACCTGTGGAGGAACTGGCTCTCAAGTACTGCTGCCGGAACACACCTATTGGTATTTGGCGGCAGGTTCACAACTAGAGGGTGGTAGCTAGCCAGGCGGGCATTAGAAAAAGCCCTACCACCACGCTATGGTTTCCTCACGATGTTTTCCTTCACCGAAAGCTCAAGCTCATTGTAGGCGCTTGGGTTCGAACCCACGTCCCTTGACGCGAAGTCGTGCACACTACCACTGAGCTATCATCGCTTCAATCAATATATTACATTAAGAAATACAATAAAAGTACTTCAACGAATGTTGGTGCATTACATGGCGTAGCGCTCCCCACCACCACTACACTATAAAAAGGCGCTATATAACGCTGGTTACGACCCCTCGGGCTCGAGCGCCCTCCCCCCCCCCCCCCCAGTTCAGATGAAACCGTAAAAGCCCCTCAAGCTAACAATGTAGATCTATATATGGACCGTTTATTTTGAAAGTGGTGTAAGTCCATTTTCTTTTGTTTCGAGAAAATTAAAGGTTACTATATTAGTTGATAATGCAACTTCATTTACCGACCGATTTTAACTTGTACAAAACATGGGAATTTCTTGAGAAATTAAACACTCGCACTAGTTATATATAAAAAATTTACATTACATTCTTTACTTTTTTATTATTTATTAATTACTTACCTCAGCATCTTGTGATTTTGCAATGTCCACCAATGTCTTCGCAGCCGGATGCACAATGTCCAACAGCTGGAACCGAATAATTAACCATTATTAATGTATTTAATAAAAGAAGTGATTTTTTTTTTATATAGTTAAGGCTCAGCGTAATGGCCATAATCTCACCTGATCTTAAGTGACGATACGGCCCAAGTTGGTAGGCACGCTAAACCTGGAAAAGCATCAGGCATCAGGAAAAGCTATGGTTTCCTCAAGATGTTTTCCTTCACCGAAAGCTCAAGCTCATTGTAGGTGCTTGGATTCGAACTCACGTCTCTTGACGCGAAGTCGTACACACTACCACTAATCTATTAGATAGATACCTTGGACTTGTGTCAAGATCCAAGACTATATCATAAGATCTTGTATTACATACCACGTCTATTGCTTATTATTAATATAAAAATTAAATAATACTACATACTTTAAATTAATAACGAGGGTAGATAATAACACGGATTACTATATAAGTGAGATGCGAGCGCGGTTATTGGTTCAGTTCAGTGAAGACAAAGCGACACTCGCGACGAGTTCAGTCGAGTTAAGAACGTTCGAGAGTACGGACGTGTTGTAGTAAGCTCTGCTGTAAAATATAACGATAGTAGAACGAGACTCTGAATACGATTGGACGTAACCACCATGGTCTGTGACACTTGACCACAATTATCAGGACAGCTGAAAACCTGCGAGCTTAATTTCTAATTCTTCAAGTCATAATAAATGAAGAAAAGGGTCCATACTCATATCAATATTTAAAGCGATGATAGCTCAGTGATAGTGTGTATAAACTTCGCATCAAGGGATGTAAGTTCGAATCCACCTACAATTAACTTGAGTTTTTAAGGAAAACATAGAATGTGGAACGGTTTATTGAACCCTGAAGTTGAAAATCTGTCGACAAATACTAATAAGTGTGTTCTGGCAGTTGCACTTAGAAGTTTAATGTGTCTACTAATTTAGGCAGTATCGTCACCTAAGATCAGACGAGATTATGGCCATACCGCTAAACCTTACCTATAAAAAAAAAAAATCAACACACCTTCATGATGGTGGCTCCATCGTTTGATATCACCGCCTTGCCGCTATGATCTACTATCAGCTTGTCCATGCCCCTCGGGCCAAGTGTTGTGCGTACCTGGAACAGATACATAGATATGAGGCAATAACTCTGTTTCAACATTTGTCTTGGCATTCATGAAATTTTGAACATGCTACTTAATGCTATAACATAAACAACCTCTGTAATAATGTATTTTAATCTATATTAATGTTACAAAGCAGAAAAGTTTGTTTGTTGCAACGGGGTATTCTTAGCAAATACCAGCTGGATTTTAAAAACTATTTTCTAATTAGATAGCGCGTTTATTGATGAAGGTGTTTATCCTTTTTAACATCACGCTACCGCCAATAGGAGATGAGCTGTATGGAAGAATTTTACAAACAACCAGGAATTAATAAACAATGGCTAATAGCCGATAATTAATAATAAGTTTGAGCAGTAATGAAAGTGGACCTAGTCTTTAATAATAAAAGAGAGACTGCAGGGTAATCAGGAGATTTTAATGCTTATCTGTGGTTCACACCAAGTGAGTCCTATATAACCCTACCATATCCTGATCAAACTGATTTCACCATGTTTAAACCATTCCTCCCCACTGTCATATTTTTAGGACACTTTTTACAGCTAAAAATTAATATTTTATTAGAAAAATTGTGTTAAAATGAATAAATTTTATCAGAAATAATAAATATAAAAGTCCTAATATGTAAAGAGACATTTTGAAAATAGTGTCCTAAAAGTATGACAGTGGGGAGGAATGGGTTAAATATAAAAATTTGGACAACTTACAGCATCTACGACTAGTTGGCAGGCGTTGATGTTTGATATGAGTTGAGGCTTGCCCTGTGTCTGATCCGTGCCCTCCCTCAACAGCAAGATTTGTGGTTGCTAAAAACAAAAAACCACTTTACAGCACAAGGGTTATGTGAGGAAGTTCAGAAACTCTAAATAAAATTTAATTATTTGGCATGGTGGTGGGGCTTTTTCTAATGCCCGCCTGACTAGGTATCACTCTCAAGCCGAACATCTACCATCAAATACAAATAGGTGTTTTCCGGCAGTTGGACTTTAGTGCCAGTCCTTCCACAGGTTTAGCATGTTCACCAGCTTGGGTCACATTGTCACTTAATATCAGGTACCTAGTATTAGGTATACCTAATACTAAACCTTAACTATAAAAAAACAACAATGTCACATGAGAAAGTTCAGAAACTCCATACAAAATTAAATAATTTGCATCAGATAGGCCATGAAACTATATCCCTATCACAAGCCTCGAGAACTGCTCAGTTTCCAAGATCCACACGTATCCTCACGATGAGTCCATGGTTTTTAAAGAAGTTAATTATAGTTATTATTTGTAACAGGCAAGCAGTCTGTCAACTGATATGTGCCAGTATCAGATGAATCTACACTAAGGAACCTTTTATCCGTTAACTTTTTTTCAAAGTACATATTGAGTCTGGTTTAGCATTATGGCCATAATCTCATCTCATCTTAAGTTATTATATGACCCAAGTTGATTGACACACAAAACCTGTGGAGGAACTGACTCTCAAATGCAGCTGCCAGAACACACCTTTTGGTATGTGCTTGCAGATTTTCAACTTAAGGGTGGTTGTTAGCCAGGCAGGCATTAGAACAAGTCCTACCACCATGCTATACTTTCCTCACTATGTTTTCCTTCACCGAAAGCTCAAACTCATTGTAAGTTGTTGGATTCAAAATCATGTTCCTTGACATGAAGTTGTACACACTACCATTGAGCTATCATCACTTCAAAAATGTTCACAATTTGTGCTAACAGTACGTACTGATGGAGCTTGTTCCACACGCTAACCACTCTGTTACTTCATTAGTACTTGTAGGGGTTGTTATTAGATTAGGTGGTGGTCAGTGTGAGGCGATAGCCTCCGAGATGGACAAAGATGTTAAATGTAAGTTTGTCTCATCTCTATTGTCACTGTGGATAAAACCTCAACTCTTTCCATCATATCGGCATATACCTAAGACCGCATTACCGAAACATCCCAGACATGTAATGATATGGCAAAGAGTATATATTTAAAGTCTAGATAAGACGTTAAGTTTCGAAGGTGGAATCAGCCGGTCGAGCAACAACATATAACCCAAATACGAAGCAAACTCAAATCCCATAATTATTGACAATTGATTGAGTCTACATATTATTTTCGTTCAGTAGAATAGGTACCAGCTCGAATCAAAACACAATTTAAAGGTTTTATCTCATAATTCCAAGTCACATGAACAGTTGGTCGAGTTTCATAGACAATTGAAAATCACCATAAAAAAATGCCGACAGTTTTTAGAAATACCTAGTGACTTATTGATATTATAATCACAATATATATTTCATCATGTAAATACTCAGTTTTCTTACTCGTTACAGTAATGTCATACATTACTATAAAGTAAAAACAATTATAGCGGAAAAGATCTCGAAGATTTTAAATCACTTATACACACATATTACACAAATAGAACACGAAATATACATTATAATAAGTAATTAACATCAATAAAATAGAATTGTCAAAAGTAAAATAACATATTACAGAAGGATTATACTAAAAAAATCAAATTTATTTACCATTTTGATATTTTTCGCTCAATCAAAACTAAAATGATAATGACAATTTTGACGTTAAGATCGGTGTTGCTAATATTTTTAGTTAACTTATAGATATAAACAAAAATGTCGTTTATGGTTCTACCTACGGGACATAGACAAAATTGTTTGCGCACTCATATGGCCTTAAATAAAAAAGAAGTACAAGAAAATCAACAAAAAATGTTATTGTTATAAATCATATCACAAAGTCTATAAAATTATTGTTTATATATTTAAAATTTTTCTGTACCTGCCCATATTAGAATCAAATCAATATGTTAAGTACAAACTTTTATTGCATTAACATGATATATAGTGTAAATTCAAATCTAGTATCTTCAGGTAGTCAAAAAATGGTAAATAATTGTGTTTATAATTGGTGAAACCTACTACAGAGAAGATCAGTTATTAAATTGAGGCAGTTATTATAATCATTCCATTGCATTCTTGAGAATCATACGATTAATATAATCTAAAACTAGAAGGTAAGTGATCAATTCTTGCAATAACATTTGTACCTTGTAATTGCCTTTTTTACTTGCTTTTTATAAATGAATTGATCATTACAAAAAAAGTGATTATATCTTACCTATATACAGAAATCCCTGAATTGAGCTCAGTATTAATATAGGTTTCTGTAAAAATTGTTCATAATTCAATTGAGTGTAATTGTTGTAATATTATTTATATAAAATATTGAAAAAATCATGTTCTTATTCAGAAGGAGGTTTTGTTTATTTAATTGTCTTTTTCACAATATATGTTAAAGAATAAGTTTATGTTAGAGGCATCATCTACTTTGTACTAAATGTTAATGACTAGTTTTATAAAAAAAAATATAGTTTAAGTTATTCCATGAAATTACTATAATAAATGTAAAAAACTTAAATGTAAGAAAAAGAAAGAAGAATGTTTTATGCCGTTCAAAATTAATAAATAACTGCGATAAAATCCGTTTCAGTTAGTTTTATTTTGATGAATAATATTCGCATAAACATAAGAAATCATTATGTATTTATACTACGAAAACCGTCATAAGTAAATATGAGTATAATAATTTAAGCTCGAGTGTTAATAATTTATAATAGTTTTACATTTTTCCCTCACTAGTTAATTTTGACAGTTGTCAAATTGTATGCTTTCTTCCCGTTCGTGCCGCTAGTTATAAAGTTTACGTATAAATTTTATTATACTTTCTTTTAGAAAATAATAAAAAAGAAAATGAATCGAGAAGTAGATGTAAAGGCGTTAATTTCACATATTGTGAGAGGTGATGGTGCGGATAAATGCCGTATTTGTCTGGGAGACACATCAGAAGGACGAGTTTTTCTAGGAGATACAGTTATGATGCATGGGGATAATGCAGTAACACTCGCTGAATTATTGGAAACGATAACGGGTGTTGAGGTAATCAAATTTAAATAATCTATTTCATATCAAAATTATGCATTTGTTTATTTTCTGTGAAAAATGGAACGGTTTTGTTCCCGCGCACCGTTAACCAAGATGGCGAAGAAAATTGACTGATTATAATCAAATCACAAATAAATAGTTTTGCTATATCTCGAGGTCAATTCTATGATTTTCAATTATTTATTGCAATACATGAGCATATCATGTAATGAGATTTATACTCTCTTAACTTATTTTTGTAATGTATTAATTGTATGTAATGCGTTTACGAAGACGTTAATAATTGAACTGAGATTATTTAAGAAGTCATAATTTCTTTACTATTTTATACCTTTTACCCCTCTTTTCTAATCTATTAAATTGTATTATCAAAACCGACTAAAAAAACTAGAAAATTTTGTTGTTTCTACAACATTTCTAACAACCTTCATATTCCCAAAAATGATCAAAACGAAAATTGAAATAGTTTGGAAAATGTAAAAGTACACGTCTTTTTACGTAATTATAATTGAAAGACATAGGTATAGGCATTCATATTAGATAAGAAGTAATCTGATGTCCTTTAGAGTTTTTGAAATAAAAATAGTCCTGATACATTAAATTTTTCGGCCATAATTGTTACACATCAATGCACATAGACTTCCAGATGTCCAGGACAAAAATAATTCAATGTGTTTTATTAGTTAATATGAAATGAATGAATTTAAAAATTATCTAGTGTGAGAGTACTTAGCTGGATAATAAAACATTTGCATTGCCTTAAAACCCTAAAGATTTAAAATAAAGATCAATTATATATTAAAATTGCTTGACTTTGAAATGTTGAGAGTGCCGCAAAACCTCATATGCTTCATATTATGAGGCATGCAAAAGGATTTATTATACACTCTCAATATGCTTAATACTAACCAAATCATAAACATGATAAACACATAAAAAACTTTATGGTATATTGGTAGAAGACAATATATCTTTCATAAAAGACTAAATCAATGAGAAACAACTGTCAACTTTTTTTTATACTTAAGGTTTAGCATTATGGCCATAATCTCACCTGACCTTAAGTGATGATACTGCCGAAGTTGTAGACACGCTAAACCTGTGGTGGAATTGGCTCTTAAGGGCCACTGCCGGAACACACCTATTGGTATTTGGCAGCAGACTTTCAACTCAAGGGTGGTAGCTAGCCAAGTGGGCATCAGAAAAAGCCCTACCACCATGGTATAGTTTCCTCACAATGTTTTCCTTCACTGAAAGCTCAAGCTCATTATAGGTGGTTGGATTCGAACTCACATCCCTTGACGCAAAATCATACACACTACCAGTAACCTATCATCGCTTCAAAACCTTCAACCATGTTATTGGAGTTTAAATATAATACACAGAAAAACTTTTTGAATTGTTTGAGCTGCATATGTCAGAATTGTAGAAGGAAATTTATGCATATGTCTTCTATAAGTTATAACTTGTATAAAAAATAGTGAATATTATACACTTGACACTGTGACTCTCTTTTCAAAAGCATTGGTACATACCAAGCTTTTTTTCAGAAACATGGGTACATATCAAGCTTCTCTCTAGAAGCCTCGGTACATTCCAAGCTTATTTTCAGAAGCATCTGTACATACCAAGCTTCTCTCTAGAAGCCTCAGTACATACCTAGCTGTTAAAACTCTTACGAGATTGTCAATGCCTTTGTACTGTTCTTGGTGTAGATATAATGCATTTGCTTTCCTGAGTTATGAAACAAAAAGATACCAATACTAAGTATGACTGTGATCATAGATCGTTTTGTTAATAGATGTAATTAATTCACTGTTTAATTTAATCTTCATTTTTAATTTAACATTACTAAACTCTGCAACTTCTAAATCGAAATGATCATAAAGCTTCTTTGGTTTGAACCAAATGTACAAAGTACACAATTCTGTAAAAATCAGTACCTATTGGTAGAACTTAGTCTTAGAGATAGAGAGTGAAGGATATAGGATAATAAATGTGGCATGTTGCTTATAAAGCTATACAACAGATCTGATAAGAGACTTCCTTCCAGAAGTTTCATTGGGTGTGGCGAGTTGCTTATAAAGTTAGACAACAGATCTGATAAGAGACTTCCTTCAAGAAGTTTCATTGGGCTGCTAAATATACCTTAATGTTGCCACTCTATATGTACAAATTAATACCAATACCAATTTTACCAACATCCTGATTTATTCTACTGTGTGAAATCTAAAAGTAATGCCTAGTCTTCTGGCAAGTAAAAGAGAGAACATAAAGTCAATTTTGTGGGTGTAGAGTATCTATACTCAACCTGCGGGCCACGGGGCTTTTGTGGTTACATTTTCTTCAACCATTATGAATTTCCTAGCTAGTAAAAAAAATTGTGTGTGTGCTCAATAAATAGGTACTAGATAACACTATCGTATTATTGGATTGAAAAAACTGCTTGTGATCAGAGACAAAGTATTTGAAACGTCAGGGAATAATAAAAAAAACTGTGAAAATATATTGTAGCAATTGTGATAACCTAAGGAAATCATTGGCTAAATATTTTTACCTTCAGGCCCGCAAACCATGAATAACACATTTTTGTGACCCATAATAAAAAAACGGTTGAGTATGGCTGGTGTACATAGTAGTTTTGGTTTGCAAAAGCCTTGCCATATACACCTTGTGTTACTTACTCCGGCATAAGTGAATGAGGATGATCTCTAAGTTTTATCCAACAGATCCTATATAATATCTTGACTCTGAAATTAGAACAAATCACATGTTCCCGGATTTCTTAATTAAATATTTAGAGAAATGCAATATTACATCTGCAATTGTTTTGGAATTTTATGACAATAAATCGATAAGTGACAATAAATAAATTGTTCTAGGTGGAGGTGTCCTCTATTCTGCCAAATAAAATCTGCAGACAATGCAACACCCAGATAATGAGCTTTGTTCCTTTTATACAACTTTGCACAGAATCCGTCAAGCATTGGAATGATATCACCGTCTATTTAAATGATATCAGTGTCCCCAAACAGACTAGAAGTTTATATGTTATAGCATCGAGGGAATTACTTGCATATACCAGTTCTAAAAGTTCTAAGACCATCAAGGATGCAATAAGTAACTTAGGACAAAAGTTTAAACAGAGAGAACCTTATCAGACAGTCATAAAGCGTTCAGTGAGAAAGAATAGGAGAAAGATGACGTGCCCCGAGTGCTCTACAAGTTTCAGTAACACCATTAGATTCAATAAACACTTAAAAACCATTGGCAAGAAATTTTGCGTCTATTGCCATACCATTTTGGACTTGGATACTTACGGAGAACACCTGAAGTCTCATCAATTAGCCATATATCCGTGTAAATTTTGCTCTGACGTGTTTAGCCGGAAGTCGTCCCTGATAGTCCACTCGTCGAAACACAAGGGGAACCAGGTTTGCGTCGAATGTAAGGAAAGTTTCGCTACGGAGAGCCGCCTCGCCTTTCACATGAACAAACATAAATCCGTTTCGTGTACGAGCTGTAATAGAAAGTTCTCGAACAGAAACTGCTACGTGCTCCACAGTCGTAACTGTGGTAACGTTAGGGAGAAATCTACCGAATACGTTTGCGACTACTGTAACAAACAGTACAGAATGAAGAACTCTTTGAAGTCGCATATAATCTACAAACATATGGCGGTGAAATCGTACCAGTGTGTCAAATGCGGGAAACAGTTCGTCAGTCGTTTGCATTTAGAGGAGCACGACAACACGCACAACAAAGTTACCGATAGGTATATATGCGTAATATGCGGCCTAAAGTTCAGCTCGAGGAGAGGCCATGAGAGGCACACCAAGAGGCATCATATGGGATGCGAGATCCCAGGTGCGGTCGTCAAGAAATCCAAATATAAATGCCCTATATGCATGAAAGAATATCAGCAAAAGAGAAGCATCAAAAGCCATTTAAGAATCAAGCACGACGTTATCGATGTGCTGTCCACATGACGTCCTTGCTGATGAGCGCTTTTCTGCAATTATTAATATAACAAAATGAATTATGCAGACTTCTTTAGCAATAGTCATTATTCCTGAAAGCATTTTGAAGAACAACATAGCAGAAATTCATACATTCATATATCCGTATAAATGCGACACTTGTGGAGATCGATTCCTATCTGGCAGTGGTTGGATCATGTCAAAGAAGGCACAGGGGCACAATGGAGACGCCGCACGCGTGTAAAAAGTGCTTTGTTAGTTTTATGAGGCTGTGGGAATTGAAGAAGCATTTGATGTCATACTTGTGCCAAAGAAGACCAATGATGGACCTATAAAAACAAGATTCAAGACAAAATTTTATCGTTTAGCGATACGCACTATTGACGGAATAAAATTTAAACGTAGCCACGCTTCTCTATTGATATCTGTCGTATCATTCAGTATAGGGGTGTTTAACTATTACGTAACTTAATTTTTGAAGATTTTTAACAGCTTCCCCCCACCCCCTCTCCCAACGTAACGCGCCGTAACATTTTTCTGGACCCCCGCCCTCTCTTTAAACGATACGTAACGCCCAAGTGACCATTTTTTACCTAAAAGTCATAATTATGTTGCACAAAGTACCGGAAAGTAACTAAAATAACTTTCGTTATTGTTTTGATCGCGTATGCAGTAATAATAAATAAAACAAGCGATTTGTAACTTGCAATACATGCGTGTATTGTTTATTTTATTTATTTATATCATTATTTAATAAACAATCACACATAATGTAATATACATTTTCTTAAGTTTACAATATGTTGAAATGGGCTCAAATTTGTCCTAATAAACCTTTATTAGTAATTTTATATTTAATTATGTCATTTTCCTCATTAGGTACTTGTTGGTTTCATTCAGGGCAGTTGATTTCATACATTCCTACTAACTCCTAAACTCCTACAATAAAATAGCTTATAACCTAACCTTTGGCAATTCTATTCCAAATAGTCTAGGGATTCCTAGTAAAATATAAACGAAAAGGGTTGCCAACTTAGAAGAACAAAATAAAAATGACGTACAATAAAATCGTGGGATTGCCAGTACAACATAAACGAAAGATATTGCGATCTCGGAACTTTTAATTGCGTAGTGTTTTATTTAAATAAAAAAACAATGTTACTTAACGTTGTTGGAACTCCCTCCCGCCCTTGTAACGTATCGTAACGTTTTACAACACCTCTCATTGATTAATTACGTATTGGGTGGGTTTAGAAGATCCCTACATGTCGTTATATTGGAGGGAGGGGGGTGAAATTCATGTATACGTAATATTTCTTGAATCCAAATTCAATATTAATAATACAATTCCATTTTGGATTCCAAATAGTTTTCTTAATTATAAAACGTACAGTCGAATTTTAATTCTATTTAAATATATTTTTTTGTTTATATAAAAAAAAACTCATTAAAATTTCATATGTTTTTATTGATATCCGTGTTTGGTTCTATAGAAAAAATTATAGTACATTTTTCCGTGTATTATCGTATTTTTATTATTTAAAAAAATAAAAGAAACATTTCCTTTCCTTACATAACAGCTTATTATTTAGAAGATCGAAATAGAATCTTACTTAAGAAAGGGCAGGTGCGTTTCAGAATTCTTACGTATACTCACATGGGGGTATGGGGGGGTTAAAAGTGATCAAAATTATTCTTTTAATTTATTTATGGTCCCTTACCCTCCAAATTGCAATGCTTAATACTTGAATGCCCCCATAACGTCTTGGTATAAATTGTCTTCAAATACTCGGCAATTACACGATGCAATTTTATCGCATTAGATTAGCTTTAGTCAAGAATTATAATAAAATATTTAATAAACTTTCTGATTTTGATTGCCAATAATAGAGTCATGGATACTTGATATATTGACATCTATACTAATATAATAAGGTTGAAAGTTTGAACGTGCTATTCTCAGGACCTTCTAGTCTGATTTTAGTAAATTAGTTTCCCATTTCACGGCAGCTCAATTGTTGAGAAAGGCTAGGCTATTTGATCTATACGCGATATACGTAGTATGTACGATTTCGCGTCAAGGGGCGTGAGTTCGAATCCACTACAATGAGCTTCAGCTTTCGGTGAAGGAGAACATCGTGAGAAAACTATAGCATGGTGGAAGAGCTTTTTCTAATGCACGCCTGGCTAGCAACCACCGTCAAGTTGAAAATCTGCCGCCAAATACCAATAGGTGTGTTCCGGCAGCTGCACTTGAGAGCCAGTTCCTCCACAGGTTTAGCGTGTCCACCAACTTGGGCCGTATCCATCACTTAAGATAAGGTGAGATCATGGCCATAACGCTAAACCTTAAGTATAAAAAAAAAGTCGCTGAGGAATAAAATAATACATTTTAAGACTGCGCCAACGAAGTTATGGCGTCCACAGCTTAGCTTGATATATTTACGTGCACGTTTTCGCGATTGCATTCGTTGCCAGATTGCATTGCCGCAAACTATTTAGATACAGATGATGGATGGCTTCTATCGAACTTCAATTTACGTATGCTTGATTATGGCTATTTTCATTTTGTAAAATTTATTAATGATAATAATAAAAAAAAAACATTCTTTTATATCAAAATACTTCGGCGACTGTAAACATAAAATCAATAATCTAGACGACATATCCTTACTAACTGTACCCGCGACTTCGTTTGCGTGGAACTGGGAATTATTTTTATAAAATTGCTCGTCTTTGTAACTTTTTTCAATACAGCTTCGCTCCTATTGGTGGTAGCGTAATGTAAAATAACCTAAAACCTTCAATTATTGCTCTGTCAAATACAACTTTTTTATTAATCTGACAGTTAGTTCCGAAGATTAGGGCGTTCAACAAACAACATTTTTCCGCTTTGTAATATCAGTACAGATAGCTTTAATCTGTGGATTCTCCCGCGTTAATTGCTGATCATTCCATTCTGGTTGTCGATCTATACAGATTATATTAAATGGAAATATTCAAGCAATCCGACATCGCAATAGTTTCATGCACTATTTACCCCCTACCTTCGTTCAATGCCTTATAATTTTTTGCAAAGTAATAAGAAGGATTAAATAAAAGATTAATTAATTAAATAAGTAGGATTCTACCTAGAGTTCTAAAGTCTTCCTCGATAATTGTCCTATCAAATACAAAAGGAATTTTTAAAATTCGACCGGTATTTCCACTAAATCGTTCAAACAAACAAATATTTCCGCTCTTTATATCACCAGCTTTTACCTACGACTTCACTCGCGTTAATATTAATTTTATCAGACAAATCGGATGACGCAATATAAAGTTTCATACAAATTCTATCACTTTATTTACCCCACTTCCGATAGAGGTTTCGCGAGAAAAAGTAGTTTATATCCGTCTCCTGGGTCCCATCTAGCTCTATATCAAAATTCATCATAATCAATTCAGCGGTTTAAGCGTCACAAACGATACCGATCTTAATATCAAAATTCTATATATAACCGATTCGGTCGTTACACACAAACTCACGTTCGCATTTGTAATGTTAGTGAGTATTAGGATATTCCGATGTACGTTATGTTTTCATGCCCATTTCCATAAGGCCACGTAGCTAACACAATAACACCGTACACCAATAATTCTAGGGCACCCCTTAACTTAGAAACAATTTATTTTAGCCCAAAAATAGATAACTAACCAAGCGAAGCGTTGAGGTGGGTACTACTCTCACTTTTTTTTTTTTATATACTTAAGGTTTAGCGTTATGGCCATAATCTCACCTGATCTTAAGTGATGATACGGCTCAAGTTGGTAGACACGCTAAACCTGTGGAGGAACTGGCTCTCAAGTGCTGCTGCCGGAACACACCTATTGGTATTTGGCGACAGGTTTACAACTTGAGGGTGGTAGCTACCCAGGTGGGCATTAGAAAAAGCCCTACCACCATGCTATGGTTTCCTCACGATGTTTTCCTTCACCGAAAGCTCAAGCTCATTGTAGGTGCTTGGATTCGAACCCACGTCCCTTGACGCGAAGTCGTGCACACTACCACTGAGCTATCATCGCTTAACTTCACGCGAAACAACTGATTTTTCAAACTTAAAGTGCCTCTATTTATCATATATTGCACCTGTATAACAATATATACACACACGTATCATGAGAAAACACTATTTTTTAAACTCGTGATGATATTTTTGATGCCATTTTAGTTAATTAAATTTGTTCAAACTGTCTCGGACGTCTGCGTGTCTGTATGTGTGGATCCTGTGTGTTATCACGATAACGACCGAAATACTTTACTAATCGAGTCTTTTATTTCTTACGCTTCAGTATAATTAGGAATAAAACCCTATTACTTTTCACGGTCTGATTCGATCAGGTTTAATTGTTATTTAACAAACAAAAAAAAATGAGATTATGAGGCGTGCACTTTTGGATTTTCCAAACTTTTTATAAGTTGCTATTAACATACAAAATCTATTATCTCTTGTTGACAAATCAAATATATGACAATTAATTAGCAGTGACAATTAGACAATCCATAAATGTGGGGCTCGCAGGACACATCACATTATCCAGAAAACTGTAAAGACCACTGCTATTGATAAGGGTTTTTTTAATTAAGGTTTGGCACCTCATACGTCATTTGATCTTAAGTGACGATACGGCCCAAGTTGGTAATAACCATAAACCAGTGGCTAAGTGGCTCTCAAGTGCAGCTGCCGGAACACACCTATTGGTATTTGGTGGCAGATTTTCAACTCGAGGGTGGTAGCTAGCCAGACGCACATTAAAAAAGCCCTACCACCACGCTATGGTTTCCTCACGATTAGGTTTTAAATGAAATTTAAAGCTTATTGTAGGTGGATTCGAACTCACATCCGTTGACGCGAAGTCGTACACACTACAGCTATCATCGCTTCAATCGTTTTACTACCATGCTATGTTTTTATCATACTACCCTCACTGATAGATGACTTTTTTTAATAACTAATTAATTATGAAACGTTTCAGATTCGTGAAGAGTCCTTATGTCCGAAAGGCGCTTGTGTTAATTGTGTAAGCGCAGCGTTGGCGGCTGGAGAATTTCGCGCCTTCGTCCAATCGTCACAAAAACTATGGACCAAGGCAGTAAACGGACTCACCGCCTTACCATTCACTATAACCTCCCCTATGAAGTCCTTATGCGCGTTCATACATCCAAGCGAGATGATCATACAAACCGTCAAAGATTACGGCAGCGATCCTAAATCCGTACTGAATAGGTTGCGGGCGGTGGTCACAAAAAAACCTGTCAGGAGAAAACCGCGTAGCGACCGCGCCGGCCCCTCCTGCTCTTGTCCCGACTGTGAAAAGGTTTTCCCCAGCCCTCACTACTTAGCCATGCATTTGATGAACAGTGGCCAGAAGGAAGCGTGCATCATATGTGGGTCGGTAGTACTCCGCGGGGAGAAAATGAAGGAACATATGAAATTTGTGCACGATACCGAAGTCCTCCTATGTAGCGACTGCCCCCTTTTGTTTCCGGAAGAGTCCCACCTCGCGGACCACGTAGCTAGATGCCACAAATCCGGCTCATACACGTGCACTGACTGCGGGAGGAGTTTCCCCAGGAAGGTGACCTTCGATCATCACGCGCAAATGCATATGGTGCGGACATGCAGGGCGTGCGGTAGTCAGTTCACGAACCGGGGTTGCTATAGGGAGCACAGGTCCCAGTGTGAGCCGGACGCGAAACCTGACATTACAAAACTGCCCCGCAATCGTAGATCGAACATTCGAGACTTGGCCAATTACACGTGCGATTATTGCGGCAAAACGTACACCTCTCGACCGCAATTGAAAAACCATATATTATGGATACACATGGACGTGAGGCCTCATGAATGTCAATGGTGTAGGAAGAGGTTCTACACGCCGGCACGTCTCGCGGAGCATACGGTGGTACATACGCGAGTGAGGAACTTCGAATGCGACATTTGCGGGGTGAAACTGGTGACAAAAATGGCCGCTGTGTACCACAAGCGTCGGCACACAGGCGAGAAGCCATATAAATGTGAGGACTGTGGTGAATGTTTTATATCCGCGTCTCGCAGAAGCGAACACGCTAAGCGAAAACATAATAAAGGCGTTAAACTTCATTGCACGCAATGTCCAGCGTCTTTTGTCAGGAAACACGAGTTAAAGAAACACATGGACCGAGCGCACGCGATTCAGGGACTGTTTTATATAACTGGCGTCAATTAATATGTTAAATAAGTAAAAAGTTTAATTTTTATTTTAACTTGGCAACACTCGTTGAAGGTTATGATTGTCATAATCAAGTGTGGAGTGTCATGTTGCAATATTAATATTATAAACAAAGCGATAATTCCCTTGATCGGAATTTTCAGGATTTTTTCCGACATTTCAGATTCAATGGTCCAAGTTGTTGGTAATACATGTGACTTGTGCAAAATAACCAAGTTATATTATGCAAAAGTGTTAATAAAAAAGGGGTATACTTGAGTATTATAATTTAAAAAAATACCTTATAAATGTTTGTGTTTTTTATTTCAATGTCATAAGTTCTTTAGTTTTGACCCGATTAAACTCATTAAGTGTGTAAATATTTTAAAAACATAATAGTAATTTCTGTTTATCTTAAAACCGGAATCGTAAGTTACATCATGTGAATTGAATAGAAATAAAATGATATCACTATTCAAATTACCGTTGCAATCTCCCTTTATTTTATAATATCGAAATTAAATAGGGTCTAAAACGCGACTTATTATTAAAAAATAATTCCTCGACGTCTTTATGTTAATGTTTTAACTCTAAAAAAGGAAATATACAATTTAAATTGTTATTGTTATGCTTGTTTAACTTGGTTGAAAGGGGGTGTAGAGAAAATTCATGTAATTACTCAATTCATAGACTTTAGGATTGTCTTCGATACTTGGAGCATTCGTAAGTTATAAGAAACGACAAAAAAAAACACTACGTCATAAGTATAACTAAGAGCTTATAAATAAAAATAAAAATCTCAACACCATATATAGATTAGCCAAAGTACTTTATTAATTTAACATTAACCTAGAATCAATTGTAAGGGATCAACAAATCCGTTTTTTTTCTTAGGTAACACTAGCCATATTTGACAGATGATTTTGATTGATTAAAGTTTCTATAGAGACGCCCAATTATTAAAATTTGTTAATTACTGTAGTAATTCCTGTAATATTAAGATACAAATTTGTATAACTTCAATGAATAAATTGTTTGTCATTTATTCGAGGATAGTACTAAAATTTTCCGTATTGAATATAAATTTAAAAAATGTATGTCAAGTTATAAAATAATATATTGTTTCTCAATGCTGCCTTATCTTCAATGCCATTTTTAATGTAAGCTAATTTTAAAACAAAAACTTGCTTTTTATATTCTTCAACAGCGTCTGCTGAAGTTGTCAATCGCCGGCCACGTAAATAATTCTGGATTTTTCAAAACACAGTAGCCGCGTGATTTGTTTATTTGAATGGAGTGCGTCTATAACTGCTAATAAAGAAATAGCCGCGTATCAATCGCTATGTACTATACGGCTATCTTCTACAGCAAGAGTAGTCACATATACAGCTCTATTGAAAATGTAGCAACCATCCGAATAGCGCCAGACCGCACAATTTATGGTGCTTTGTTTTAGGATTGAGGCTGAAAATCCATATTTTATCACTTGACGCTATATCACACACCAAATTTAATATCCTTCTATTAAATCTGATAAGCATGGCTATATGACCAAGTAACACGGTCTATTTTTGAGCCTCAACTTACTTCTGGGGGATTCATCGTAAGCCCAGTTTTATACACCCAAACGTTTTGTTGCATTGATTATGTCTGACTCATGCCTGTGCCTAAGGATGCCCAAATCTCGTGGTAGGTTATAGATCCGTCTGTTTCGTTCCTACGTCGTACCAGCATGGATGTTTTTGTTGTAGTTAGGAACTGCCAAACGGTTATCAAAATTTTTGTGTTGATAGAGCAATGTTCAGGAAAGCTTTCGGCTATTAACTATCACGTAAGCCAATAAGGGCAAAGCTGTATTAAAAAAAGTTACAAAAACAGGCAACTATTATTATGTATTTTAATTTCAAGCCAACGAGATTGCGCACCGTTAGTATAATCGAATACTAGTAGGTAAGAGATCAATTATTGTATTTACCTTAGTACCTTGTAATTTCCTATTTTTCTTAGTATCGAATGAACAGATTTGAAGGTTTTATTTTAATATTAATTATGTTTAAAGTTTACCTAAATAAATAAATCGCTGAGTGAAGCATCAGTATTAATATTACTACCAAGCTAGCTATTTATTAAGATTTTGTAATCGTAACAAAATTTTGAAACAACACTCATTGCCTGAAGTTACTAAATTTATTTAGATTTCGAGTATATTTGCGTCTTCGATACTGCATCACACCACTATGCCTACCGGTAAGATATACTCTTTGGAACAAGCTCTCCCATATCTTGGTTATGCAGGATTATTAATAAAATTGATATACATCCATTGATGCTTTGTAATTATTATTGTTTGTGGTTTTCCACTTCTGTTTATTTTAATGTGAGTTTTGTTGGATTTGTAAAATAAACAAAAAATAATATAATAATTTAAGTAGTGCTGGATATATGCTCATACGGTTCACGAAGTTGCTGAACTTATTATGAATTATATGTTGTTTGTACATGCTGCTCCGGACCATTTTCGGCAAAAGCGCCTGCTCAGCTCGACGTCTGTGTTCTCGAATTTTTGATCAGAAGGTGCGTGCACATAATGAACATGTGAGGACATTATTCACATAATTATAATTGATTGCCACTGATGGTCGTGTTTACAATTCATCGCGTCTATCGTCGAGTGCAGCACATCGATGGTCTTCAACGTTTTGTACTGTAGTCTTTATATATGCTCTTCACTCCAGGCGTTTTGCGGCATGTCTCTCCCATTGCAAAGGGTCTATGTCGCACTTTTCACGTGCGCTTTAGCACATCTTTACGCGTTAGAAGTTGTCCACCTTGCTTGCGCTTGCCCTCCTCAAGCTCAGAATAAAAGTAGCGCTTTGTAAGCTACTCTTCCACCATCCGTGATACATGACCACACCATCGAAGTTGCCGCCGCATTAAATACACTACAATGCCATATACATTGGCTCACCTCAGTACTTCGGTGTTTCGGATCCGATCTGACTAAGGAATCTTTCAAAAAATCAGATGCATTTGATGTGGAACTGGTCTGATATGCAGATGTGACGACGGTATACTATTCACGTTTCGGTGGTATATAAAATATTAGGCAGAACTATAGCCATGTATATTAAGATCACAATTTGATGTTAACGTGCTACGTAGGTACCTAAACTTAAGTGTTTGTATAAGTTACGGTAGATGAACCATTATAAATAAATATATAAACTGTAATACATGCATTTTATATACGGTATTCAATATAATACATGTTTTTATTTTACAAATAATGAGCGTTTATTTATAAGTGATAACATACTACTAATAATTCATAGTAGATTGCACCTCACTGGTTCATTTTGACAGTTGTCAAATTGTACGCATTCTTACCATTTGTGCCGCTAGTTATAAAGTTTACGTATAAATTTTATCGTATTTCCTTTTAGAAAGTAATGAAAGAGAAAATGAATCGAGAAGTAGACTTAAAGGCTATAATTTCACATATTGTTAGAGGTGATGGTGTCGATAAATGTCGTATTTGTTTGGGAGATACATCAGAAGGACGAGTATTCCTTGGTGATACTGTAATGATGCAAGGAGACAAGGCAGTAACACTCGCCGAACTGCTGGAGACGATAACTGGTGTTGAGGTAAACAAAATTGAATATTCTATTTTTGACATTAAATTATGCGTTTGTTTATTTTCTGTGAAAAATGGAACGGTTTTGTTCCCGCGCACCGTGAGCCAAAATGGCGAAGAAAAGTACTCAATTAAAATATTAATTACAAATGAATATATTTGCTATATATTGAGGCCAATTCTATGATTTTTAGTTATTTAATCCAATCTATTAGCTTGTCGTATAATGATATTTATATTCTCAAACTTTCTTGTAATGCGTTTACGAAGATAGCGTTATTGACGCAACTGCAGTTATTTAAGAAATGATAATACCTATTCTGTAGCTGTTAAACCCTATACTGTACTATTAAATTATATTATCAATCCCTTAAACACTATATACAAATTTATTTCTTTATACAACATTTCAAACAACTGGCTTTATAAACCCAATAATTGTTAAAACGAAAATGATAAAAGGATTTATCTTATGGTATATTCATGAAGAGAAATTGTGGCCGTTTGACCAACACCGTAATTGCAGGTGCCGGTGGATGGTGACCTGCCCAACGGGCTATGTTCCATCTGCTTCATATCAGCCTTTCAAGCAGGTGAATTCCGAAACTTCTGCCAACAAGCGGCTGAACATTGGAAATACACTGTTAATATCCTTGACACTATACCAAATTATAAACATGACTTAAAAGCTAAAAAACTTTATGCCATATTGGCAGATGACAATATATCTTTTATTGAAGACAAAGTCAATGAGAAACAGCTGTCACCATCAACTGTGTTACCAAAGGTAAAAGATACAAAACGGAAAAACTATATGAAAAGTTTGCGCTGCCAATGTCCGAACTGCGGAAAGAAGTTTATTTATGCACATGACTTGTATAAGCATTTGAAGGAATCGTCTGATTCGAAACGTGCCTGTTATATTTGTGCCAGTATTATGTCACGTGATGATTTGATCCAACATTTGATCACAGCTCACAACAAAAAGCCTTATAACTGTAAAAAGTGCCCAGCATTACTGTTGTCTTCTCAACAATATGAAATGCATTTATCGATAGCGCACACAGCTGGAGCAACTACTTGTGGTGATTGTGGACGTAGCTTCCAATCGACTCATGGCTACAATGCACACTTATCAGTGCACACACCGAAAACATGCCCTGGCTGCTCAAAACTATTCCGGAATCAAACATGCTATTTTCACCATGTTAAAAAGTGCTGTAATTTGGATAGGAACAGACAGGATGTGCATCAGACGAGCCACAAATTGTCAGTGCTAGTAAACACAAAAGGCAAACAAGTTAAAGTCGGTTTACGTGGCAGCTCTGACACAGAATGCTTCTGCGACTATTGCAATAAAAAGTTCTCTAAGAAAAAGTTTGTTGCCGCACACATCCAAATAGTTCATCTCAAGAATACCCACAGACCTTGCATTTACTGTGGCAAGCTCCTCGCTGCTGCACACATGACAACCCACATCAAGAAGCACGAAACGCTGGTGAGCTATAAATGTGAACACTGTGGAGCTGTCCTGAAAACGAAATTAGGTTATAGTCAGCATTTACGGCTACACACGGGTGAGAAGCCATATAAATGTAAATTGTGCGGGGAATCCTTCAGTGCTTCCTCGAGACGTTCTGAGCATATACGGAAAGCACACAGAAGCACGGATATTGTTTTAAGGCATGCCTGTGAATATTGTCCGGCGAAGTTCAGGCTGCCGTATCGTTTGAAGAAGCATATTTCAACTGTTCATACTAATGAGAACTCTGCGCTGTACAAATGTGACGAATGTGATATAAAGTTTGCAAGTTTTAGATCTCTTTTGGTACATAATAGATCTAAACATAGTCAATGAGTATTCCTTATATTGTAATGTATACAATGTAATATCATGTAGAGCCCTTGTCATGTGTAACACCAAGCGTTTGGTATATAAATAAATGAATAGATTGTGAAAAGAGATGGTAGAGTGTTGTTTATGAAAAAAATTAATTAAAATTTTAGTTTCATGTGAATGGAGTCAGGGACCAAGGCAGTTTATATTCTCACAACCTCCGTGTTAGCATTAAACGTGTATGCTTATACTGACTTAGGTGTCATCTAGTCATAGACAAAATCACAACTACAATGTCTTATTTAGCAGGCGTGTTCACGTTGTGACATTCTGGCATGAACACCTTTTAAGAAATATTATTTATTTTAAAATATACTTCATCACATTAGTGATGTGGTGTATAGAGATGAAAATTCTGTAGAGGACATTAACAATTCAGGTGACCCTGAAGATGAAAGCAAAATATTTTCCAAGCCTCAAGCTTTGCCATTTCCGCTATACGTCTCTTGAGTAAATATGATCACGCCAGAATGTTATGCAAAATAACCTGCCACTCAGTGTGCAAGTTCAAGGTTACACAAACGTTGTGATAATGTATAGGACCACTATAGTAAACAGTTACCAACTTAATTTTTTATGGGGACAGTATAGTGTCACTAAAACAATGATAATTCTGCTCGAAGATCAATAAGTCAGTCCATTCTTTTCTTTCATATTTCATTCTATAGAGTCTAGGTGTATTATGCACCATTTCTGGTCCTTTGGCCAGACCATATTTCTTATCCTAGAGACCTATGAACCCCACTTTATTCTTAAGAGTTCACAGTCTGACCTAAACGGCACTACTTGGAGCACATTTCTATGAAAAAAATATTGGTAAAGACCTTTTTAGCATCTCATAAGTAGCTCTTTCTCACTTATAGTCCACAATTGTATTAATTATATAATAATTTAACCTACAAACATTATTTGTTTTACATCCTCTTAGACTTTTGTAAGATATTAATGTTTTTGTCAATAATCTGCAGTCCCAATTGGCATGTAATATTCACTTATAAATAAGTCGTAGAAAAAATCAAGTCAAGGAAAAATTCTTTCCCATATAGTTTGTAAAAACTTCTAATAAAATCTCTTTGGCTGTACTATTTGTATTAGGCTGGTTTTATTGATATTAAAAAGGACTCATTTAAAAAACAATATTAAAGCAGTCATGAGGACTGCCGACAGACGTGAAAAATATATTTAAAAAAAATAATGTACAAAAAAGAAGTATAAAAACTCGTGTCCATATGTTGAGGTTTGGAACCTTCGACCTTGCTTACGTGTGATTATTAAGTCGCACGTCAAATCGATCGACTACGCGTTCATATATGACAAGTTCGTAATTAACAATTTGCATACACTCTGTACATAAATGAAAAGCGTTCGGTGACGATGATGCGAGTGCCATGATTTTTGTTCACCCAAAAAGTGCTCAACGCGCCTAAATAAGTTTTCACTTCAAAAACGACTCCCCTCTGTTGACATTCCTTGGCTTCCATTAGCTGACCTTTCTTACAATGTATCAGCTCCAGTTGACTTTATCTTGGGTCCTGATGTATTGACTCAAATGATAGATGGCTAACAATTTTCTTCGGCTACGATACGATTTTTAAATTTGCACCTTTAATATTTATTATTGAACAATACGCTAAACCTGAGACTAGTTAAGTAAATTCAGCACAAATAAAAAACTTCAAGCAAATTAAATCACCTAATATCACAATTTATCACCTGATGTTCGTGACTTTGTTCACAGTTTTCTCATGAGCCGCACATGATGATATTATCATGCCAAACTTAAAATCAATAGGTCCTGTAGTTTTGGTGATGAGTGAACGGAATTTCGCATATATTTGGCTGATAGCCTCTGTTTCAAATTCAATTTATAGCACATGTTGGTTTTGCGTACAACAGATTTAACTTGATAAAACATCGCGTATACGAAAGCAACGTTTTGACAAATTGTCAAAACGATTTGTACAGAACTTGTGGAGGTTTGATATTAGAAACAAACGAACATTCAATTTTTATAGTCATAAATGTACACTGCATAAAAATATAGTCGGAGATTGCATTGGAAACGGGCAGACTGAATCCTGACATCGTTTCAGATGGTGGACGAGACGGCACTGCCGCGGGGCCTCTGCAGACGATGTTCCGAAGACGCAATGACAGCGTTCCGCTTCAGGGAATTATGCGCCCGATCGAGAATTCAGTGGGAAAGGGTCACTACTTGTATAGCCGACATACAAGAGCCCACAGGTTCCGACAAAACACTGTACATGTTCTTTGGTGATGAGATCTCCATAGTGACTGATCAGATCAATGTCGCATCGAATGCAGAGGAAGCGATGATCAAACTCAATAATAGATTCACCAAACCGCATGACGAAGAGAAGCCTCCACGAAGATCTAAACGTATTTTCGAAATAATAAATTGCGTCTGTCCGGACTGTGGAAAAAAGTTTAATAACCCTGAGTTCCTTAACTATCATCTTCGAAATTCATTAAAAAGTGCTTGTAGGAAGTGCGGTCATGTAGTACCTAAGAGTGCTTTACACAAACACCTTTCAAACGTTCACGGAATCACAGTGATAGATTGCTACGTGTGTAGTGCGGTGTTCAACGAGCTCAGCGAATTCGAACAGCATTGGATAACTACACATGGACCAAACACGCATTCCTGCTGCTATTGCGGCGCTGGCTTCAACAACAGTAGAGCGCTCCGAGCCCACATGTACTGTCACACGCTGTTTCATTGCAAATCCTGTAACAACAGTTTCAACAATCGGAAATGTTACAAATACCATCAGAAACAGTGCAAAATCAAAGAGGAACCCAAACAGAGTGTATTCGTTTGCGATTATTGCAACGTTGAGTACAATAAGAAGCCGTCTTTAAAAGTGCATATAATACAGAAACATCTTAATGTGTTACCGTTCACGTGTCAGGACTGCGGTAAGCGGGCATCAACTCTCGGTCATTTGAAGTCACACCAGAAGACACACAAGGAACAGCGGAAAATCTTCCAATGTTATTGCGGGGCGAAAATGCGTACGGAATTGGGCTACCAATTGCATCAGAGAATTCATACCGGGGAGCGTCCGTACGAATGTGAAACTTGTGGGGATCGATTCCTCTCAGCGTCTAGGCGGTTGGATCATATGAAAAGAAGACACAGGGGCACAATGGAGCTGCCGCACGCGTGCGAAAAGTGTTCCGCTAGATTTATAAGGCCGTGGGAGTTGAAAAAGCATTATTTGTCTGTGCACTTTGATGTTATAGACGTACCAAAGAAGACTAACGATGGACCGATAAAGAGACGATTCAAGACGAAATGTTAGCGTTTAGCGGTGCGCATAGTTGGCGGAATAAAATTTAATCGTGTCTACGATTCTCGACTTATGTCTGAGGAATCAATGAGTATATTGACCCGGAAGAAATTGTCTTCAATTCATACATGTTTCAAGTTTATCGCTTTAGATGATTCTTAGTAGAGGACTATAATAAAATATTATGTAGCAAATTGTCCGTTTTTAATTGCTAATAATATGGTAGAGTGAGGGATACATGATATATCGAAATCTATAACACAAAATAAATATTTTAACACAGTTGAAAAATTTGTTTGAACGCGTTAATATCAGGACCTAATAGAGGGACTAAATAACTTCTTTATCGATTTGACGATAGCTCATTTATTGACAAAGGTTAGGCAATTTTATCACTAATATAATAAATCTGTAGAATTTGTTTGTTTGAACTCGCTACTGTTAAGAACTACCAGTCGGATTCGGAAAATTATTACTGCTAATGGCAGCTTTATTGTTGTGGAAGGTTGTAGGCTATATCACATTACGCTACGACTCTTGGTAGCCGAGAAAAATAAAAGCCGTAAGCAAGAGTAGTACTAAGTAGTAATAAGCAGAGTTTTTGCATGGTGGTAGGGCTTTTTCTAATGCCCGCCTGGCTAGCTACCACCCTCAAGTTGTAAAACCTGCCGCCAAATACCAATAGGTGTGTTCCGGCAGCTGCACTTGAGAACCAGTTCGTCCACAGGTTTAGCGTGTCTACCGACTTGAGTCGTATCATCACTTAAGATCAGGTGAGATCATGGGCATAACGCTAAACCTTAAGTATATAAAAAAGGAGTAGTGTAATAGTGCGCGCGGATGACGCGATGCGATGTGGTAGGTCAATGGGGTACAGAAAAGGATCATAAATGACTGTATATCAAATCAAATCAATCCACTTACAATCTGCTTGAGATTTCGGTAAAGGAAAACTTTTTCTAATGCCCGCGTAGCTAGCTACCACCCTCAAGTTGAAAACCTGCCGCTAAATACCAATTGGAGTGTTCCGGCAGCTGCACTTGAGAGTCAGTTCCTCCACAGATTTAGCGTGTCTACCAACTTGAGTCGTATCATCACTTTTAAGATCAGGTGCGATTATGGCCATAACATTAAACCTTAACTATAAAAAAAGTAAAAAATAAATTATAGTTTAAAAAAATATAATAAAATACATTTTTCTTTATTTACACTATTATTAATTTATATTTATTGAAATTTTTAACACTATTCTTAATTTAAGTTTATTAAAACTTATTTTCTATTTTTTAGTTCAGTTTTCTATAAAAAGCGTGTTATTTAGTTATAAACTATTATTTATTTCTACTTTTTAGTTTGTTTTAATTATAATAGCTTGTTTTTTTTTTAATTAAAAAAAATTAAAATTGATTTTCTTGCCTTATCGACTATAGATGAAAATTATATAAATTAACAAAAATCTTATTTTGCAAATTGAAAAATGGAATAATTTTATCAAAGTAGTGTATTGTCATCGGTCCTCGATAAATCTACAAAGTTTGAACGAAATCTGGCCGCTTAAAGTGGGTCAAAATCGCGCCCAAAGGAGTCGGTTACAAACATACAAACAAACACAGGTGAAGTTAATAAAAAGCGTGTAAAAAAAAGCTTTTAATACCACACGTGGAAAGGTTTACTTGACTCTATACATTTACGTGGATTTTCGCGCGATTACATTCATTGCGAGATTGCATTATTACAAACTGTAGACGTCTTAAAGGCGGCGTCAATCGAGCTTAAATTTAACTACGTATGCACGATTAGGATTAATTTTGTTTAAGAATTTAGATTCTTAAGACTTTATATTATATCTAAACAGGTAGGTTACTAAAAAGTAATGAAAAAAATTTAATTCATTGTGGTATATTCCTTATCGGTTTTAAAGCCTGCGATGCCGGTATGCATCAGCGATTCCTCTGGTGTTATGGGTGTCCACGAGCGGAGGTGATCACTTTCCATAAAGTGACCCGCTTGTTCCTGTGTCCTCTAAAACAGCTATAGTACTTTATGTCTATTTCCATTATGTTACCTAACTAACATAATCATGTCCACTAAGGTGGTCAACACCATACACCAGGGGTTCCCAAAGTGTGCGCCGTAGGGATCGAAGAAGGGCGCCGGGACTCTTTACCATTCTCGGAAGTTTCAACTTAAGTATTAACCCACGTGCTCCGAAAGTGTTAATTTCATCTTCATATCATTATGATAATTAAATCATATTCATAATGTGGATGTTTTAAATTGTATGTCTATCTACATAACGAGTACCATGGTACCTATCTATTTTTATACATAGGTTAGGGCGCCGCGCCGCGACAAATTAGTAAACATGAAAAAGATTGATAACTCCTGCTAAACACCAATAATTCTAGAACACGTTTTGTCTATTCGTAACAATTTACTTTAACCTTAAATTAGATAAATGACCAAATAAATGTCTTCAAGGGTTGCCATTGACATACAAAATCTATAAGGTGACCGCGTTATGATAACTCATATGAATTTATCGGTTATTTGGTGCTGAAAATTAGCAATCCATAAATATGGGACTCGCAGTAACACATCATTTTATCCCAAGTGGCCGTTAACTAGAAAATTGTAAAGACCAGTACGTTAGATAAGTGCTGCCTTGCCATCATCGCCTTGTCGTATTATGAAAGATGACTTTCTTGATGTCTCATAATTCATCATGAAATTTTTCAGATACGCGAAGAGTCCTTGTGTCCGAAAGGTGTGTGTGTTAATTGCGCAAGCGCCGCGTTGGCTGCCGGAGAGTTCCGAGCTTTAGTCCAATCGTCACAGAAAGTGTGGACGAACGCAGTAAACGGCCTCAACGCTTTACCCTTCACTATAACCACCCCTATGAAGGCCTTATACGCGGTCTTACATCCAAGCGAGATGATCATACAATCCGTCAAAGATTGCGTGAGCGATCCCAAATCGATACTCGATCGATTAAGACCAGTAGTTACAAAAAATCCTGTCAGGACCAAACCGCCGAGCGACCGCGATCGGGACGGTCTCGCGTATTCATGTCCCGATTGTAGAAAATCATTTCCCAGCCCTCACCACTTAGCGAGGCATTTAATTAACAGTGGTCAGAAGGAAGCGTGTGTCATATGCGGGTCGGTAGTACTCCGGGGAATAAGAATGAAGGAGCACTTGAAATCCGTACACGGGACCGACGCCCTCTTATGTACCCACTGCCCCCTAATGTTTCTCGAGGGGACCCACCTCGCGGACCATATAGCTAAACGCCACAAAGCTGGCTCGTACACGTGTACCGACTGCGGCAAGAGTTTCCCTATAAAAGCGACCTTCGATCATCACTTGCAGCTACATAAGGTGCGGTCATGCAGGGCGTGCGGTAGTCAGTTCACGAACCGGGGTTGCTATAGGGAGCACAGGTCCCAGTGTGAGTCGGACACGAAACCTGACATTACAAAACTACCCCGCAATCGTAGATCGAACGTTCGAGAACAGAGTAATTACACGTGCGACTATTGCGGCAAAACGTACACCTCTCGACAGCAATTGAAAAACCATATATTATGGATACACATGGACGTGAGGCCTCATGAGTGTCAGTGGTGTAAGAAGAGGTTCTACACGCCGGCTCGTCTCGCGGACCATACTATAGTACATACGAGAGTGAGAAACTTCGAATGCAATATATGCGGGGTAAAATTGCTGAGAAAGTCGGCTGCTGTGTATCATAAGCGTCGTCACACGGGCGAGAAGCCATATAAGTGTGAAGATTGCGGTGAATATTTTATATCCACGGCTCGTAGAAGCGAACACGCTAACCGGAAGCACAACAAAGGGGTTAAACTGCATTGTACGCAATGTCCGGCGTCTTTTGTCAGGAGATACGATTTAAAGAGACACGTAAGCCGCGTGCACGCGCTTAAAGGACTGTTTTACATAACTGGTGTCAATTGATATGTTATAAAAGCAAAAAGTGTTATCTTTATTTTAACATGGCAACACTCGTTGAAGGTTATAACTGTAATTTTCAACTGTGGTGACATATGGCAATATTAATATTATAAACAAAGCGGTAATCCCTTGATTGTATTTTCCAGGTATTTTTCCTACATTTCAGAATTAATGGTCCAAGTTGTTGGTAATACATGTGACTTGTGTAAAATAACCAAGTTATATTATGCAAAAGTGTTAATAAAAAAAGGGTATACTTGACTATTATAATTACATACCTTATAAATGTTTGTATTTTTTTTATATTACAATTACATAAGTTCTTTAGTTTTGAAGTGATTGTACCGTCAAAGGAACAGTATTTTGCTCATACATAGACAGAACACGTTGAAGATTACTACCGCCATTGTTAAATGTGCAAAGTGTCATATGGCAAAAGTATGATAAACAAAGCGGTGATCCCCTTGTTTGGACTTTCGATAAAGTGTTTCTGACATTTCAGAGTCAATACTCTAATGTTCTAGTAATACACATCACTTATGCAAAATAACCAAGTTAATAATATGCAAAGGTGTTCATAAAAGATGACTTATGTACATATATATAATCAAGTCTTTATTATCTTCATTATAAAATTATAGCGTGGAAGAGTTTGATTTTGTCTTAGGAACTACTAATCGAATTTCAAAAAAAATAATAAAAAAAACATGCGTGCGTACAAAGTACACATGTCAGAAGTGAAACTTCTTTGGCGAACTAATTTATAAATCTTGTTTATATACGACGTTCGCTCTGTCTCACTTTTTCTCTCAATCTTTCTCACTCGCTTGCTCCCTACTCTCACTCCACGGCTAGTTGCTCATGCTACGTTCGCCCTGTCTTACTCTCTCTCAATCGGTCTCGATCACTCTCTCTCTCTTTTCCGACACTTCCGTTGCATACCGGCGTGACGTTTCATCTGTAAAAATTTTACCCTCTGCGCCTAAAGAAGTTTCACTTCAAAAAAACAACAAACAAAACGGAGCTCCTTAGTATAAAAATATTTCTCGGGTATACATTTTTATTATGACTTTTTTTATCGATAATATTAAAAAAAACTAATTTGCACAATTAAAACATCTTTATGTTGTTTACGATGATTAATAAAAATATATAATAATAACAGTCATTACATAAACTATACATTTGCCGCTGTATAGCCATCATACATAGACTATACATAAAAATCTTACGCCAACGTTACGGACGATTTTTGCCGGCTAGGGTACCCCTCCGCGACGCCCCATAAGAACTTCGTTCCAAAAACGGGTAAAAATAAGCTTTCTAAATGATTTCGTGGCGTGCGCTGCCTAAATACTAAAAGTTACATTAACGTAATGCATGGAAGTAATATTTCCTTTAAAAAGTTCTTAAAATAAGTGGGGGTTTCATACATTTATCTTTTGTAGGTTTTTTTTTTTATACTTAAGGCTTAGCGTTATGGCCATGATCTCACCTGATCTTAAGTGACGATACGGCCCAAGTTGGTAGACACGCTAAACCTGTGGAGGAACTGGCTCTCAAGTGCAGCTGCCGGAACACACCTATTGGTATTTGGCGGCAGGTTTTACAACTTGAGGGTGGTAGCTAGCCAGGCAGGCATTACAAAAGACCCTACCACCATGCTATGGTTTCCTCAAGATGTTTTCATTCACTGAAAGCTCAAGCTCATTGTAGGTGCTTGGATTCGAACTCACGTCCCTTGACGCGAAGTCGTACACACTATCACTGAGCTATCATCGCTTATTTACAGTATCCATTTTTATTATCTACAATTTTGTTTCAAGATAACACTTGATTTGCGAAACTGTATTATCTATCAACATGATATTAATCTTTATGTAATTGAATTTGCTAATCATTCTTAGGATTTAATTTAGACCAACATTTTCATTCCATGATATTCAGTTTATATCAATAATTTAGGAAATATCACAGATTCAAAATATATAATGCAGAAAAAACTATATACAGCTATTATTATGAAATCTGCCTGTGTAGAAATTTCGTCAATTTCAAGCGAAAATAACTATAAAACAACGAATAAAAAGTAACACCCATTCTCGAAACAATCACTTGTGGGTCACAAAAATATTTTTCATGTTTTGGATTGGAACCTACAACACTTAGGCACCGTATCAGCAGTGTGGTTGAGCATGGTAGCGAGCCAGGAGGGTATTAAAAAAATCACTACCACCATGGTATGCTTCGTCACGACATTTTCCTTCACGAGCTACTCAGGCTTATTGCAGGAATTCGAATTCATGCCGGACGCAACGTCCTTACTTATGTTAGCTAAGCCATCACACTATATATATACAGACAAAGATTAGGCAAAGTACTTTATTAATATTTAAATAAAACGATCAATTGACTATAAAGATTTACAAATACATAATCGATATATCCGTTTTCTTTGGCAACACAACCGTAAATTACTGTTTCAATATTAGGGATGTAGATTTAAAATTATTTTCGAACAATTTTAGTTGCATTCGACGTTTAAGAAAATTATTTTTAAAAGACAATAAGGGTTGTTTGAATATATTTTATTGAGCAGAAGTAAGTTTATTTTAGATCCTTTTGTCTGATATATTCGAAAGTGTCTCTTTTTCATATAGTCAATACTTATAGTTATTTGAAATATAAGGTGTAACTTCGGACATTTATATGTAGTGCTTTTACCGGTATCGAAGCTGTCCGTATTTTAAAATTAGTACGTAACGTAAACGTAAAACGTATTACTGCCGTATTACGTAAAAATTGTAACAAACCAAACGGCATCACTTTGGTACACTGTAATATGGGATGTTACGTAACTGGATCCTTTGGTTCTGTTTACTAAGTAAGAATTTAGAATTACAAAAAGTCTATTTGAGGCCGAGCAAACTATAAGTTATTCATGCAATCAGCTTTACCATACAACGTAGCAATACAAGGAACTTAATTTTTTTTTGTGAACTTGTTAAAAAAAATAGTATTTACTACATAAATCCTCTCGTAATATATGAATACGAAAAAATCCTGGCCTGTCTATGACTACACTAAGTTCTATATTAAATCCTGTCTTTGAAACTGCGCTCACAGGCTTCTACTAAAATTTAGCTGGGCAGGAAGAGAAACACGAGTAGTGATGGTGAATGTTGTCGCGCGTAAGAAGAGATCCCTTTGAACCTACACCCGCGTTTCAAGTCTCGGTAACTGCTCGAAGTTTCCCCCCTACCACACGATGTACAAGGCAACCGCAGAGTGAATCTATGAATAGCTAATACGTTCGTCTCTCTGCTTGAAGAGTGTGTGCTGAGAAACATTGTAACTGTCAAATACTCGCTAAAAAGTTACATGTGTCCCATTATTCCCCTTTTTGACCACAACCCAGAAACTAAGTGTATGGTTAATTATCTAAACTATGTTCAATTTACTAATTAATTGCCAAAATATTCTTCAGACATAATAAAATATTAAAAAATAGATCTGTATAATTATAATTAGAAAGTGATAACACGTTTTTTTAATCGGTTATCCGTTAATTTGCTTTACGGTTATGGAGTTCGTACATCCCTATTCTGTATTGTCAAATGTATTTTACTACCAACAGTCTGTGGGGCAATGTCAATGGAGGTGTGATCGCTTAACGTATTTAGCGATTTCGTATATAAAATACTGTGATGTCTTTCAAGAGTGATTTGAGGCAATTATTAAAACCCTATTACTGGGTTAATATATTACTTAGCGTCTCTTATGTTGTCAGTAAACGTACGCCGTATATTTGTAATTTTCTATTCCCGAGCGCGGACTGTGAATTGGACACGAGAGAAACGGAAATATTGTTTTTCCTGATTATAGTAGTCATGCTGAGGACTCGGAAGGCGGGAAGTGTCACGATGATTAATTATCTGTCTTCATCTTTCGTCTACACTAAAATAGCGAATTTAATTTTGTGGATGTATGCCGACGTTAGGTAAGTGGATGTATTTATTCTTGGATTCTTATGTAGTTCCAACTTGAAGTTAAATAGGCAGAGACGAACTCGAGTGAAATCGAAGATCGACAGGTCTAGACAAGTTAAAATCTAAAAGGGCGGTATATAAACGTTTGATCAGAAGGCTGCGTGTTCAAATCACGTTTTTGAAGCGATGATAGCTCAGCGGTAGTGTGTACGACTTCGCGTCAAGGGACGTGAGTTCGAATCCAAGCACCTACAGTGAGCTTGAGCTGCCGGTGTAGGAAAACATCGTGAGGAAACCATAGCATGGTGGTAGGGCTTTTTCAAATTCCCGCCTGGCTAGCTACCACCCTCAAGTTCTAAACCTGCCACCAAATAACTATAGGTGTGTTCCGGCAGCTGCACTTGAGAGCCAGTTCCTCCACAGGTTTAGCGTGTCTACCACCTTGAGCCATATTGTCACTTAAGATCAGGTGAGATTATGGCCATAACGCTAAACCTTAGGTATATAAAAAATAAAAACGTCAGGGTCATCAAATATTATTTGCAATTAAAATAAAACACATCATTTTAGAACAACAAGAGAAGCTTCATTTTATTTATTTCTCTGTATATTTATTAGACATGTAAAAAGGTTACTACCAAAAAGGTTGACTGCTACAAACTTCTTACTTATTCATGGATTCATGACGGGTGATGAGTCCATTGTGTGGCAGAGACGGAAACTCTGAACAGTTCCTGCGACTTATGACGCTGATGTAGGTTCAAGGTTGACGCACGTCAACATTTACCTAAACTACTCATGTTTCTCTCCCAAATCAGCCAATTTTGGTAGTAGCCTGCTATTGCAGCTTTAGAGACACATTCTAATATATAACTTACTGCAGTCATAGACAGGACAAGATCTTTTAGATGATTATAGAGACATTTTGCTGGTTTACTTCTTGCTCTCTCTTATAAATTAACTGCACAACCATTCCTATTCAAGTTATTTAGTAGCTTGTAGTGTCTATGTGTTTTTACAGTGTGGTCTATGGTATGTTTGTTTCTCATGGTATAGTAATCTCACCCAGTTCTATATGTACAGTTGTCCTAGAATGAATTAATATTTCTGGTCTTGCAGTCGACGCACTGACATTGTCTGGGATTTGATACTCGACTCATAAAAAAAATATGTGTTTTCATGATTTAAGTTTATATATCTATTTATATGTTATTTATTTATTTTTTGCAAATGCATTATGCGTCTGCAGATAATAAAAATAAAAATTTATACAATACTTTATGGCATTTAGTGGGTAGAATGGAATAATTTATCTAGGACTAGCTGACCCGGTGAACTTTTTATCACACTAGAAATCTTTGAATTATTTGGCTTTACTGTACTATAATATGCATGTATTATACATATAAACCTTCCTCTTGAATCACTCTATCTATTAAGCCACATCAAAATTTGTTGAGTAATTTTGAAGATCTAAGCATACAGGGACAGACAGACAGCGGGAAGCAACTTTGTTTTACACTATGTAGTGATACAGACTCTCATATCAACAATCTACTTGAGAGTTATAGCTAGCCAGGCAGACATCAGAAAAAGCCCTACCATCATGCTACGGTTTGCTCATGATGTTCGAAAGCTCAAGCTCATTGTAAGAGATTGGATTCGAACTCACATCCCTTGACGCGGCGTTCCTACACAGTACCACTGAACTATCATCTCTTCATAACTTTCATAAATTTGGAAAACATTATATTGTATACTGAAATTTAGTATATTTTTTAACTTTTATTCATGGACAACAATAATTAAAATATGTAACAATTAAATACATTATTAATAATATTACATTACATTACAATTATTTTATTTGCACTACCTACAATAGTAGTAATTTTTTCTTACTACATTACTACTGGTTAGCGGGAATAAAATGCCTTATTGAATTAAGCTTGCCAGTGTAAATAGTTCAAGGGCAATAAAGAATTCATTCATTCATTCATTACATTTTAAGTGTAACGTAAACTAATATATGGGTAAATATATCCATGACCTACTCTTGTAATATACTGACACTTAGTACTTAAAGACTCACTAATTGAATTGTGTTTAGAATATTCTTAGGACTAAAGTATTATTCATTGGATCTTGTGTTTATTTCTAGGTCATAAAAGAATAAGTAAACTTATTAAAGTTAAATACTTAATTTAAAAAATTTAACATGTTTTAATATTAACCCATTCGTCTCCACTGTCATATTTTTAGGACACTATTTTCAAAATGTCTTTTTACGTATTAGGACTTTTATTATTATTATTGAAACGTGTTTTACAGTTTAAAAAAAAATATTTATTAGAAAAATAGTGTAGAAATATGAATTTCATCAGAAATAATAAAAATAGAAGTCCTAATAAGTAAAAAGAAATTTTGGAAATAGTGTTCTAAAAATATGACAGTGGGGAGGAATGGGTAATATGTTGTTGTTGTAATATGGGTTATATGTAGTAAATTATCTATGAAAAACATAAAACAGAAATTAAAAACAACGAAGAGCCGTGCAGGGTGAGTGATAGTTACTGGTGGTGGTGGTAGGGCTTTTCCTGATGCCCGCCTGGTTAGCTACCACCCTCAAGTTGAAAATCTCCCACCAAATACCAATAGGTGTGTTCCGGAAGTTGCACTTGAGAGCCAGTCCCTCGTATAAAGTCCGGCGACGCTCCTGCGACTCGTCTGGTGTTGTGAGTGTCCATGGGCGGCGGTGATCACTTACCATCAGGTGACATGCTTGCTAGTTTGCTCGCTGTTACACAAAAAATAATTACATACGCGTCGCGAACTTCGAACGACAATACGCAATAATACGTGTACATGAGTTTAGGCGTTGCCGTAGACTCGGGTGATACAAAATAAAAAAAACTTCATTCAATTTAGGTTTCTAAGAAGGCGCTTATGAACATTAAAACTTCTATCGGTTCGGTAAATAATCCAGTCATGGCGTAGAACTTTCAATTCACGTCACAGGAAGGCGCTTATGAACGTCAAAACTACTACCGGTTCGGAAAATGATCCAGTCATCGCGAAGAACCTTCAAGAAACTTAATCTGGTTATATTTATATATTTTTATCAATCAGAAGCAGAAATTCTTAATAAAAAGAAACCACTTTGCTACGGCCTAACGCTAACGCAACACAACTGATGTCCACGTGACGAACGCTCGGAACTAAGTGAGTGCATCGGCGGTCTAACTGCCCTTTTATAGGCAGTGGCTATAAGCAGTGATGAGGGTAGTTGTGTCGTCGTGAAGGACAATTGCTAACACGGCCTCTCCTGACCAAGTGTCGCCCTCGACACAAGCTCCGTGACTGAAGCCTGGTCCGGTGCCGTTTTCATTGACTGACCAAGTCTCTGCCTCCAGTGACAGTGGACAGTGAATCACTAACAGTGATTCCTGAGCCTGGAATCAAATTGCTTGGACCGACAATGGCAGCTCCAAGATCTTGGTCTACATTTAGAGAAGGCACAGAGTAACCGGCCCCAAAGCGTGATGCGCTATTCTGTGGCTCGTGTGCAACCGTATTTTCATCAAGCCCAGGCATTTTTCTTCGTAGATTCAGAGCTTTTATTCCAGCTGAGCTTCCAGTCGTTGCCACCATCCAGGCTGTGTATGAAATTAAAACGCCAAGGCAGATATGCCTGAAGTCTAATGAACGCCAAGACCATGTAAGGTCTGTAGTTCAACGAACGCCAGGGCAAAATGCCCGAAGTTCGGATAATGGAACGCCAAGGCCTTACGCCTGTAGTTCAGAACGCCAAGACCATGTTAGGTCTGTAGTTCAACGAACGCCAGGGCAATATGCCCGAAATTCGGATAATGGAACGCCAAGGCCTTACGCCTGTAGTTCAGATAATGAACGCCAAGGCTTAAAGCCTGTAGTTCAGAACGCCAAGACCATGTTAGGTCTGTAGTTCAACGAACGCCAGGGCAATATGCCCGAAGTTCGGATAATTGAACGCCAAGGCCTTACGCCTGTAGTTCAGATAATGAACGCCAAGACCATGTTAGGTCTGTAGTTCAACGAACGCCAGGGCAATATGCCCGAAATTCGGATAATTGAACGCCAAGGCCTTACGCCTGTAGTTCAGATAATGAACGCCAAGGCTTAAAGCCTGTAGTTCAGATAATGGAACGCCAAGGCCTTACGCCTGTAGTTCGGATAATGAACGCCAAGGCCTAATGCCTGTAGTTCGGATAATGAACGCCAAGACCATGTTAGGTCTGTAGTTCAACGAACGCCAGGGCAATATGCCCGAAGTTCGGATAATTGAACGCCAAGGCCTTAAGCCTGTAGTTCAGATAATGAACGCCAAGACCATGTTAGGTCTGTAGTTCAACGAACGCCAGGGCAATATGCCCGAAGTTCGGATAATTGAACGCCAAGGCCTTAAGCCTGTAGTTCAGATAATGGAACGCCAAGGCTAGATAAGCCTGTAGTTCCGATAACAAAAGCTTTTACATACCCTCAAAGAAGGCTGCACATAACTCAGGGCACCACTCGCCACGCCAAGGCACCATATACTGCGCCGCTGCTTGTGTAGTTTTTTTTTAAGCTCATATTGTTCATTTGGTAGAACCTTCACAACTCTGCAGAACGTTCTCAGGAACCGGTGAATTTAAACGTTCTCAGGAACCAGTGAATTTACAAAGGCCTCGACCTTATGAGGGCTCGGCCTCACCTGACCCTGACTCAAAACCCGCCTAGAACACATCTGGGGTTCCGGTGTGTAGTGTTATTTTCTACTACCACAGAAACGACGCCGTAACGGACAATTCCGCGTTGAAACACTCGATCGGCTAGGCTACGTGACCGATACCGCGACCTATTATTACTAGAACGACGTCGCAATCTACGACTGGATCCGCCAGTCATATTTACTAAAACTACTTTGTTCTGTGGGCTAGAAGTTACTTATCCCACTTCTGATTTTATCAATCAGAAGCAGAAATTCTTAATAAAAAGAAACCACTTTGCTACGGCCTAACGCTAACGCAACACAACTGATGTCCACGTGACGAACGCTCGGAACTAAGTGAGTGCATCGGCGGTCTAACTGCCCTTTTATAGGCAGTGGCTATAAGCAGTGATGAGGGTAGTTGTGTCGTCGTGAAGGACAATTGCTAACAATATATTTATAAGTTTGTATTTAACATTATTCGCCGAAATAGAAACCGAACCTCCGGTGGGACATTACTAATTAGCACTAAAACGGATAGGATGGCCACTACGTATTTAATTATTTTTTTTAATAGTTAAGGGATAGCGTTATGGCCATAATCTCACCTGATCTTAAGTGACGATACGGCCCAAGTTGGTAGACATGCTGAACCTGTGGAGGAACTGGCTCTCGAGTGCAACTGCCGGAACACACCTATTGGTATTTGGCGGCAGATTTTCAACATGCGGGTGGTATCTAGCCAGGCGGGCATCAGAAAAAGCCCTACCACCATGCTCATTGTAGGTGGTTGGATTCGAATCCACGTCCATTGAGACAGTCGTACACACTACCACTGAGCTATCATCGCTTCGCTCTAATTCCCCATTTTACCAAAATTCCTTCCAGATACGGTCTACCTTACGGCGCGATTCTCATACTCGGTGCTCTACTGTTGCCCGAGCCAACGTACTTGGGTCCCGAACACGTGATATACTTCCGAGGAGTTCAGACCCTGGAGGACGAGCTGACGCACCACAGGTCTACCACCTGGCTAGTCTGCCTGTACGCCGCCTGGCACCCGGCCTGCGTCAACTACGCCCCGGTGTTCGCTGAGCTCTCCGCCAGTTATTATTTGGACAACTTCAAGTTCGGGAAGCTCGATGTTGGAAGGTTCGAGTACTTCAAACTACTATAATGCAGTTAGCTGTACCTACAAAATTCTCTTGTGGAAGTAAATCATCTCTCTCAAAGTTAATCTCTCTCTTTACCCCACTTCCAATAAGGTTTTCCTGTGAGAAAGCAGCCTATCACCGTCTCCAGGTTCCCATCTATCTCTGTACCAGAATTCATCGTAATCGGTTCAGCGGTTTAGACGTGAAAGCGTAACAAACAAACAAACAAACTCACTTTCGCATTTCTAATATTAGTGAGGATAACAGTATGAAGGAGAAAGGTTTGTTTGTTTGAATGCGTTGATACTAGGAAGTAGCGGTGAGATTGAAAAAAATATTTTGTTCTTGCTGTGGAACTAAAATTTTATTTAATCATTTCGATAAAATATATTATATATAGCCTATGTTACTCGGGGCTAATGTAGCATTCTGATGGTGAAATAATTTTTGACATCGGTCCAGTAGTTCTTGAGTTTATTTGTTACAAACAAACATACAAATCTTTCCTCTTAATTATTAGTATAGATGTGATAAAGCAATGATTGAGAAAGTCTTTACCCTCCTATAAAGGCCGGCAACGAACCTGGGTCTCCTTTGGAGTTGTGGGTGTCCATGAACGACGGTGATCACTTACCATCAGGTGAAACGCTTGCTTGTTTGCCCTCAATTTCATTAAAAAAAATGCATTTTTGTTTAGATATCCAGAGGCAGCTATAAAATACAGGATCCAAGACGGTCCGACGAGCCGTCAGCTACCTACCCTGATACTCTTCAGCGAGGGTCAGGAGAAGATGAGGAGGCCACAGGCTGATCACAATGGGAAACTGCAGAAGTGAGTTGGGTCTCTATTTATCATATATTGCACTTGTAAAATAATATATATACACATATAACAAGAAAAAACACAATTTTCCATACTCCATGACAATTTTAATGCCATTTTTGTTATTTAAAATAGTTAATAAACGAAAAACAAATTATGAGGCGTGCACTTTTAGGTTTTCCAAACTTTTTTCAACTTCTTGAAGCGATGATAGCTCAGTGATAGTGGGTGGACGTCGCGTAAACGTACCTTAGTACGAGTCTTGTAATGTCTGTGCTTTCGGTGAAAGAAAACATCGTGATGAAACCATATCATGGTGATAAGGCTTTGTCTAATGCCCACCTGGCTAGCTACCACCCTCAAGTTGAAAACCTGAAGCCAGTAGTTAATAGGTGTGTTCCGACAGTTGCACTTGAGAGACAGTCCTTGCTGTAGACATAGCGTGGGCCACATTATCGCTTAACATCAGATGACACTGTGATCATAACAAAAGTACTTATAAAGTATTAAAACAATATTTAACATGACCTGTGTATGTTATTTTTAAACATTTATATTGAATACTCTGGTTCATGCAACATTCGAACGTGGTATTCAAAGTTTTTTTTACAAATATTTCTATATTTAACTTTAAAGGATGGCAAAATATTATAGTTTACATAAAGGTGTACCTTAGAATTTGTTAATTTTTATTGAAATAACATAATTCCTTTTACAGATTTTTGTTCTCAAAAGACAATGTCAAGGCGGCGTTCGATATCGACGGTATATACGAGAAATGTAAAGAGAAGCTTTCAACAGCAAAGTCTATTAAAAAGACCGAGTAGACCATCAGTAGAACACTGTTCGACAATAGTATTATGTAGATATTTACAACGGGTAGTCAATTTGTTGTTTGTAAATCTCAAGTTTAAGTTAGTAATAATAGACTGGTTATTCAAAACTACTAATGTCAAAAAGCTTGTCACAGTCATATGTAATGAAAAGACCGAGTAGACCGTCAGTAGAACAGTTCGATATTATTATTCAGTAGGTATTCACAATAGATAATTTGTAATAAATTTGTTGTGCCTCGTGATTAAATTGGTTCATGGAATCTACACATGTCAAAAAGCTCGCTACAGTCAACTCTACTAGACAGACCGTCTATAGAATACTGTTTGATATTATTATTGAATAGATATTCACAATCGATAACTAATAACTATTTTTTTATTTGTAAACTTCATCGTTTAAGCCGTTTAAGTATTGTTCAAGTAATTTAAATTGGTTCATCGGAACTAGACATGTTAAAATGTGCGCCACAATCAGGTCTACTGAAGAGATCAAGTAGACCGACAGTAGAACATTGTTCGAGAATAGTATTTTGTTGAAATTCACAAGGGATAATTAATTTGTTGTTTAATTAAACTAGTAATTATTAAGCTGCATGATACTATGTCAAAACACTCTCTGAGTCGAGTCTATTGAAAAGACCGAGTAGACCGTCAGTAGAACACACTGTTAAGTAATAGTATAAAAAGATCTGAGTGAAACTTTTAATTGTATATTTACAAATCATCATATATAACGATGCTTACAATTTTTTATTATATTTTTATTATTTATTTATTAAATAATTTATCATTTTATAGCATTTTATTGTCCAATGTAAATAGTAGATTATTCTAACCACCCAACCACAATGAACACCATGATATTACGCAAGTTAGAACCGATATGTATAACATAACAACATTGAATATCAAACATTTTACAATGTCTATATTAACATACGAGTATCTCTGTCGACCCCACAGCTTTCAACAGCGTGACGATTTTCAAATCTCTACTGATTTTTTTTTATACACTAGATTAGAATAATATCAAAAAAATAGAAATATTAATCCATTAGATATTATTATCTGGAAGTTTTGATTGGTTTGGAATCCATTAGGTATTTATATTTGGATTTTTGATGGAATTGGAATCTATTTGATATTAATATTTGGCGTTTTTGACAATATTCAAATATCAGTAGCGATTGGGGGAAACATCACGCTGTTGAGAACTGTGGGATCGGCAGAGATATTCGTATGTTAAATATATTGTAAAAAAGATCCCAATATCTCTGTCGACCCCACACAGTTTTTAACGGCATGACTTAGCGGCGATCGACAATCGCTAACACAAAAAGAATTTTTTTTTTTTTTTTTTTTATATACATCCTCTACTCATGCTGGCAATTTCGCCAATGTCAACACAAAATGACGTCGTGTCAATGGACGTGAGTTCGAATCCCTGCAATGAGTTTGAGCTTTTGGTGACGGGAAATATTGTGATGAAGCCATAGCGTAGTGCTAGGGCTTTTTTGAAGTGAATACTGGTATAGGAAGTAAATTCATGTAAGTCGTCATCGACATGGTCACGTGACGTGTTAACGTACACACTATATCTGTTTCTATTAGTATACACTTATTACGCTCTAACACAGTTTTGATTTATTCCATTTTTTAATTGAACATCAAACAATTAATTTAGATATCAACAAAATAACAACTGTTTGTTTATAGTTTTAAGTTCACTTGTGTCGACAGTCTTCGTGGCCGCTTTGTATTTTTTTTTAACACCCGCACTGATTAGTTGAAAATTTGCTGCCAAATACCTATAAGTGTGTACCTGCAGTTGCAGTTGAGAGCCAGCCCTTCCACTGGGGTTATCGTGCCCAACATTTTGGGCAACATCGTCACTCAACATCAGGCGAGATTGCGGCTAGAACACACTGACTAACTCAATTTAACATCTGTCATCACATATATTTATAGCTATTTGCACTACTTATTAACAATTGTTGTTGGACAACTTGGCTAGATATTTGAATATCAAATATTTTATTGTAAAAAAAATTATCTAAATAAATCATTATCATTGTCGACCCCGCTCTCATGGTTTGTCACGGCGTGATGATAAGATTACGTACGACTTTTCAATATCAGAGAATGAGCTCGTCTGGTAACACTGTGATCTTGAGCCGGTGTTCCCGCCACGCGAGGCTGTACGGCAGCGAGGGTGGTGGAACTGCCTCGTCCTCCGCCTCCGACTCCTCGTCGGAGCCGCCCAGGGACTGTAGGCAGGCGACCTTCTGCTGCATCTGAGCGCTCAGCTCCGATGACAGCAGTACCTGGATCGATTAAGAGTAACGAATTTCATGATATCCCACTTCTGATATCTGAGAAAGAATCGTCGAATTTCAAAATTTTTTATTTTTATCTTATAGAGCAATAATTGTGGAAGTCTTTAAGCTATTTAACATCACGCTATCGCCAATAGGAGCAAAGCTGTATCGAAAAGGTTACAAAAACGGACAAAATTAATGAAATAATTTTTAAGGTTCATGCGAACGAAGTCGCAAGCATATCTAGTCAATATTATAAAACAGGAAAATTTGTTTGTTTGTTTGAACACCTTCTCAAAAATTACCAGTCACATTTCAAAGACTAATAATATATTGGTAAATGTTTAAAAAAATGTTTTTAATTGCAAATGCGTCAGAGAAGATGTCAACCTTACGTACAATAATTATGGATGAAACACAAGAATGTCACCTGAATATGTTTAACATGGGAAAATATAACCCATAATAATAATACAGGAATAATAATATGAAGCGATGATAGCTCAGTGGTAGTGTATACGGGCGCCGCGTCAAGGGACTTGAGTTCGAATTCACCATTTTTATAGTTAAAGGCTTAGCGTTGTGGCCATAATCTCACCCGATCTTAAGTGACGATACGGCCCAAGTTGGTAGACATGCTAAACTTTAGGAGCTACTGGCTCTCAAGTGCAGCTGCCGGAACACATCTATTGATATTTGGCGGCAGATTCCCATCTTGAGGGTGGTAGCTACCCAGGCGGGCATCAGAAAAAGCCCTACCACCATACTTTGGTTTCCTTATGTAGTTTTGGATTCGAACTCACGTCTCTTGACGCAAAGTCGTACACACTACCACTGAGCTATCATCGCTTCAAAACCTACAACGAGTTTGGGCTTACGGTGAAGGAAAACATCGCGAGGAAACTATAACATGGTGATAGCACTTTGTCTAATGTCCTTCTGGTTAGCTACCACCCTCATGTTGGAAACCTGCACTGGGCATAACCTTCCGCCATTTTGGGCCACATCGTCACTTGCTGTCAAGCGAGATTGCGGCCATAACACTAAACTTTCTATATATATCATCTTATAAAAAGAAAATTGGTGATGTATTGTTTGAAGATTCATCTTCAGAAATGACGTAATTTTCTGAATTTTTCTTATTAAGTTGTAGAATCTAAATATACGGTACTAAAGGCTTATTAGTTAATAGTGTTGTGATACATAATTATATAATGACTCTTTATTAACTAAATAAATAAAAAAATGAAAAACATGTATATTAGGGTGGCGCAAAAAAACCGACTATTTTTTTTTTTCAGTTTCGAGTGAAAAAATGTTAGTTTATGATGTTTTAAGAGCCTACTCCAAAGAACAACTAAAAAAAAAATTTTGAGAGGTCGCTCCAAATTTTTTTTAATTTCAAAAATCGTCAAAAGTAGATTTTTTTTTCTCGTTACGGTAAAATTTTATAGACCAAAAAACAAAAGTTTCTGAAAGTTTCAGTTCAAAATTTAAGTTTTGAAAGGTGGCTCAAATTTATTTTTTAATTATTAGTTCATTAATTTAGATTTTTTCGAGCGACCTTTTAATATTTAAGTTTGAATTCCATAATTTTTTTTTCTTTTATTTATTACAATAATAGATAAATATTTAAAAAAAAAATCGATTTTTGACGATTTTTGAAATTTAAAAAAATTTGCAGCGACCTCTTAAAAATTTTTTTTAGTTGTTCTTTGGAGAGGGCTCTTAAAACATCAAAAACTAACATTTTTTCACTCGAGACTGAAAAAAAATATAGTTGGTTTTTTGCGCCACCCTAATGTATATATATATTTGTCAAATACCTGAAGCCAGTGCCCCCTGGCAGCATATGGAGATCTAGAAGTGACGAGAGCTCCAGTGACAGTCGGAGGTAACACGGACACGGCCGGACCCTCGCTGCCTGACACCCAAGTGAAATGGCGACCTTGACGTACGCGACCACTTAAAACACACAAAACTGTCTTAATTTATCCTCAATTGTAATGCATTTCATTTGATTTAATTTGATTGTAATGACAAGCATCACGTCGCTTTACGTTATAGTATGGAGCTATCTGCGAAAATCCGATACTAAAAAAGTTTTTTGCAAAAATCCTATCGACAAAATTCTATAGAGGAGAAAGTCTATAGTAAAATTTCCACAATACAACATACGACACCGAAAACCCGGCTGTACAGAGGCGGTCATAAAAATCTGAAAGTGAAAAAATAGTTGAGGAAATCCGGTCGTAAAAATCCGACACAGAAATTTGACAGTAACCTTTCGACAATGTTACTTTGAATTTGCGCTCGGTAACAGAAAGTCGTATCGTATTTTCTGTTTGTTGCCTATTAGGAACGATACTGTGATCCTACAAGAGGCCAGCGGAGGTTTTCAGTGTGTTAGTGTATCATTATATGGACATCGGATGCCGAGAAGACTAACAAAGTCTAATTCTCTTCCCGGTCACGTACGCCACGACAACAAGATCATCACCAACAGTTACCCGGGTGAGTCAACACATTCAGTCAGGCGCATAATTGATGGGACCTGAACACTCGTAAGTCCCAGGATCGCGAGTTTCGAAAGGCCCGCGATTTACTATCCGGCCCTAACACATCCCGAAAAATGAGCTGGCCAAAGATGGTCATAAAAATCTGATAGTAAGAGGTTGGTCGTAAAAATCTGATAACAAAAAAATTTGGTTGCGAAAATCCAATCGAATAGATTCGATCCGGAAAGTTTGTTACTGGAAAGTTAATAGTTAAGTTTCGACTATATTCTATAGATCCCGAAAATTCGGCTGTACAAAGAGGCTCATAAAAATCTGAGGATACGAAATTGGTCGTCAAAATCTTTCAGTACAATATCAGTTTAAAATCCAACCGACCAAATGTGTTCCGGACTGTGTGTTTGTTACCAGAAAGTTGAAAGTAAAGCTTCAAAGCCGAAAATTCGGTTGTACAAAGAGGGTCAAAACATCTGATAGTACAAAGTTGCTCATAAAAATCTGTCAGTAAAAATTTGGTTGCAAAAATCCGACCGAACAAATTTAATCGCAAAAATCTATAACTTGAATCTCAATAATAATGTTTATTTATAGTAAAGGTTTAGCGTTATGACCATAACCTCACCTGATCTTAAGTGACGATACGGCCCAAGTTGGTAGACTCGAGGGACTGCCTCTCGAGTGCAACTGCCGGAACACACCCATTGGTATTTGGCGGCAGATTTTCAAGATAAGGGGAGGGGGTTTTGACTAGCCAAGCGGACTTAAGAAAAGTCCTACCATCACTCAAAAGTTTCGACGCTCGACCGAAATACAATATAGAGACCGAAAATTCTGCTGAACCAAGAAGAGGGTCATAAAAATGTGATAGGAAAATTTGGTCACAAAAATCCGTCAACGTAGAGCAGCAGATCGTAAAAATCTGACTTGGGACTCAAAAAATTTTGGTCGCCCAAAATCCAACCGCGTAATGCAACAAAAAGGTGTTCAACACTGATTTTTAACAAGAGTAAGAGAATTTAATCCGTATTAAACTTATTGACTGTCCTTTGTATACTTGAGAAATCACACATTTTTAAAATCCTATATCCGAAATTACTTTTTCAGCGAAAAAGGGCAAAAAACTGCGCATTGGCACATTCGCCCCTGCGGCATTCACTATTGTTACTGGACCGTACTGAAACTTACCATCAGGTGAAATACAGACATTTTACCGAGCTGGGATAAAAAAAAAACATCTAGAAAAAATAATTCATCTCAATAAAGCCTATATTAATCACTACCTTGCTACTTACACTTACCTTACTTAAATTTACCTTACTTACATTTACCTTACTTACACATACCTTACCTACATTTACCTTACTTACACTTACCTTACTACTTAGCATTATCACACTTGGTAAATAAGTATTTTGAAGCGATGATAGCTCAGTGGTAGTGTGTACGATTTCGCGTCAAAGAACGTGAGTTCCAATCCAAGCACCTTTTATGAGCTTGAGCTATCGGTGAAGGAAAACATCGTGAAGAAACCATAGCATGGTGGTAGGGCTTTTTCTAATGCCCGCCTGGGTAGCTACCACCCTCAAGTTGTGAACCTGCCGCCAAATACCCATAGGTGTGTTCCGGCAGCTGCACTTGAGAGCCAGTCCCTCCACAGGTTTAGCGTGTCTACCAACTTGGGCCGCATCGTCACTTAAAGTCAGATGAGATTATGGCCATAACGCTAAACCTTAAGTATAAAAAATTAAATATAATAATGCACTATTTTTAACAAATGAGGGTAGAATCATCACCTGATCGCCATCGGCAGTAAGCTTGCACCTTCGGGGTTCAGTATTATGTGGACTCCGTCTAAGTACTGGACACCGTCCCCTCCGCTCCAGGAGTCCTGAAACATACCCCAAACGGTCACCACGACTGTTGGTTTAGTGGTCACCACTGACACGCGGCCTTGTGCTTTATGTTTTTTTAACAGTTTATTAGTTTAGGGTTATGGCTACAATCTTACATGACGTTAAGTGACAATGTGGCCCTAGATGGTGGACACAAAAGCTAGCTGAGGAAATATTAATCTATTAGTTAAAATTAATATTTGGAATTTTAGATTGATTGGGAATCCATTTGGAATTTTAAATTGAATATCTCCCATATGTACAGTTTGGGATTTTTAAAATACAATGTAAACTATTAACCGATATTAATGGAACAGCACAATTTATAATCAAATAGAGGGTAGATATTATTTTATGGACAAGAAAAATCCATCAAGTAATTTTGACAATATAATGGAGTTGATTCATACTGTATATGCCAGGACTCCCCTACGTTCCATGTGATATTTTGTAAAATTCATGTCTACCCTCAAAACGTCTCATGTTGTATGAACACGTCAAATCGAACAATAGCCGGAAGCGACCCGTTTCGATTTGGGCAAAATTTGGCCAGAACCTTTTTTTCTTCACATAACAAAGTTTCTCAACAGTTAAGCAAAATTCAAAATTTCCCTATTTTTCAAATTTTTCAAACTAATTTTTCAAATATCTCTAAAACTATTATAGTAACAAAAATCGACCACAGCTCATTTAAAAAAAGATACCCGATGCCTAGAAAAAAAAATTTTTTTTTTTTCATCAGACCAAAATTGAAATTTCTTGATTTGATGGGAAATTACTCTCATGTAATTAATGAATGACTCTTAACAATAAAAAAAAAGATTTAGAGGCCTCAAATACGTATATTCATGAAATAACAATCTCCCAGCCAAAAGGATCCACATACCTGCACAGCACCAGATATCTCCGGAAGCGCTTTCTCCATACTCGACATTTCGAAGCTCTCTGTTGACATTTGACCTGGCCAAATAGAAACCATCCAGGATCAATGTATGGCACTAGCTTTACCCCTGACTCTGTTCACACAGCACTAGAAAGGTATTTAATAATTTCTCCCAGGTTTTTGCAACTTTGTCCAATACAACTTTTCCAATATCAGTTGTAGCCTGATGTTAATTATACTAAAGTCTTTCTCAGTTATTGCTCTATCACAGGTAAACTAATATTAATAGAGGAAAGATTTGTATGTTTGTTTGTAACAGATAAACTCAAGAACTACTGGACCGATTTCAGTAAATTCTTTCACCGTTAGAATGCTACATTAGCTCTGAATAACACAGGTTATATATCATATTTTTTTATGGAAATGATTAGATAAAACTTTAGTCCCACAGCAAGTACAAAATAATTTTTGTATCCTGACCGCTAGTTCCTAGGATCAACAAACAAACACACTTTCCGTTTCATACTATTATCCTCACTAATATTATAAATGCGAAAGTGAGTTTTTTTATTTTTTTATTTATTAAAAGCTTAGTCGCCGACACAACTATATCACCATGTAACAAACAATATAAGTAATGTAACAATTATTGTTTACATGTGAGTATTACATTACTCACATGTAAACATGTAACAAACTATGTAAAGTACTTATTAATATTCTATAATTAACAATATTTTCTATTTTATTTTATATAACTCTGTAGTAATTTTTGAAACGGGGTCAGACAGCAAGGAATTATATAAACCAACGTGGAATGAGCCAGAAGCATTGATCCCATATCTTATATGTTCGCTTCGAATACATTCTGCCAATATGTGATACACATCGTCAATGAGTCCGCAAGTTTGTTCGTTTGTTACGATTTTACGTGTAAACCGCTGAATCGATTACGATGAATTTTGGTACAGAGATAGATGGAAACCTGGAGCCGGTGATAGGCTTACTATCTCTAGTGAAAAACTTATTAGAATAGGGGTAAAGAGAGGTAAAAACTTTGTATGAAATTTTTTATGGCTACATCCAATTTGTTTGACAAAATCGATAATTAACGCGAGCGAAGCCGCTGGTAAACGATAATATGCTATAATTAACCGGAAGAGTTTTTTTGTACGAGCTAATCTCAGGAACCACAAGTCAGACTTAGAAAATTCTTATTGCATATGACAGCCCAATTATTCTGGAAGGTTATACACTAATTAACATCACGCTACCGCCTTTAAGAGGTAAGCGAAATCAATAAGAACGCTAAGAAATCGGTTTACTAGAAAGGAGCGGACGGACAATTTCAATCAGAAATCTCAAACCGGTTTGATACATGTCCATTTTTTTTTTAATTACTAACTAACAAATATTCTTACAATATACATATTAGAAGCAAGTATATATAAGTGGGTAATGAATAATAATTCAACTATATTTTTTTTATATAGTTCAAGTTTCATGATTATGGCCACAATCTCACCTGGTGTTAAGTGACAATGTGACCCAAAATGGTGGGCACGCTAAGCCTAGTAGAGCTGGGTGGTAGCTAGCCAGGCTCTACCAATATATCTCACTATGTTTTCCTTCACCGAAAGCTCAAGTTCATTGTGGGTGGATTTGAATTCACGTCCCAAGGACGCGGCGTCCGTACACACCAACAACTGAGCTATCGTAGCTTCAATAATTATTAATATAAATAAAAATTACTAAAATAGTTCATAGGTAGAAATCAACAATATAGGTTTACTTATTACGGAGTTTTATAATCTATCCCTATGGTGCTATTATTAATTCTCAATCTATATGTCATGTCCCCTATATTTTAATAAATTTAAACTTGCCTAATTAAAATTTAATTACTTCCAAATAAATTAAATAAAATTTAATTATTTCAAAAATAATTAATGTAAATTTAATTTATTTTGAAAAATAATTAAATTCAATAAAATTATTTTAAGTATTTAAATTAATATAATAACTTTGGAACAGAAGAGAGACTACAGCTTTTCTATAACATTAAGTTCTCAATGGGTCTAAGTTTCTAATTTGTAAAGTATCATATTATGTAGTTACCTTCAGGTGCTGGATCCATGGTGAGGGTCGTGAGCCCTCGCTGCAGAGCCGCCTTGATCTGCTGCTCCGCCCCTGGGGTCAGCTCCGAGGAACTTTCTGTCTCCGACTGACCCGAAACAATAAAAAAAATAGTTTTTTTATTCTGAAGGTTAAGCGTTATGGTCATAATCTCACCTGAATGTAAGTGATGATATGACCAAAGTTGGTAGACACGCTAAACCTATTGAGGGGCTGGCTCTCAACTGCAGCTGCCAGCAGATGGCCAGTTGCCAAGTACTAGCAAGTTGAAAATCTGCCACCAATACCACAATACTTGTGTTCGGGCAGCTGCACTTGAGAGCCAGTCCCACCACAGGTTTAGCGTGTCTACCAACTTGGGCCGTATCGTCACTTAAGATCAGGTGAGATTATGGTCATAACGCTAAGACTTAACTGTAAAAAAAATGCATTGCCACGATGAAAGGCACATATATGTGGAAAACGAAACCTGGGATGAGTGAAAGGAGGTGTATGCAAGGGAGGGGAAAGATAATACTAAGATGGCGGATACGGTGTTCTAGAATAAAAAAATAAAGTTAGTTAAAAGTTAAAATAAAAAAATAAAAAATTTTTTATCATAAAGTTCCTCCTTAATTTATCTCTAACCGTTTCCCACATATATTTAACTTTGTATTTGCATCAGGCAACTCGTTTAGATGTCACACGGCCACAAACTAACACACACACTCACACACACACACATATTTTTTTAGGTAAAAATATAAAAATATATAAAAGTATATATGTGAGAAATTTCATACTACTCTGTCCGCACCATTTTCGTAAAAATAATTTTAATTTAATTGTATTATTTAAATGTAATTTTCGTAATAATTTATAATAAAATTTATATATATTAATAAGTGAAACAAAAACTTTGTACCCCTTTTTACGAAAATGGTGCGAAATGGTGCGGTTTTTACGAAATTTCTCACACCTATAGTTTATATACAGAAGAAGTGCATAATGATATATTTTTATTTATTATCAAAAAAAAATATACATCAAATCAATAAATAAACAAACATTACACAACACTACCATGTATTTAAAACACACACCCACATATATAACCTTATGTTTATTATTGAAGTCTGTGGTCATATCTTTATATATATAATTCTTCTGTGCGTGTGTATGTCACTGAACTCCTCCTAAACGGCTGGACCGATTTAAATGAAATTTGTTGTGTGTGTTACAGTGGCATTGAGGATGGTTTAGATTAAAAAAAAAAAAAATTTAAAAAAAAATTACGAGGCGGAACGAAGTTCGCAAGGACAGCTTGTATATATATATATATATATATATATAAACCTTAATAATGTTGTAACTTATAATTTAAATTAATTATGGTCGAATTTTGACCACTAGGTAATATAAAAACATACATCGGTATACAGGCTCCAGCGCACTTTGCACGTGACAGCGGCGAGGTGGACGGGCGTGCCGAACGCGGCGGTCCGCACGCGGCGTGCGCACGCCCGTCTGTCCATGCGCGTCACCAGCCACCGGCCGCCGCACCTTCAGTTAACATGGAACCGTTGATTTGAAGCGACGATAGCTCAGCGGTAGTGTGTACGGACTCCGCTTCGAGGGACGCGAGTTCGAACCCGACTACAATGAGCTCGAGCGGCCGGTGAAGGAAAACATCTTGACGAAACCATAGCATGGTGGTAGTGCATTCTCTGATGCCGGCCTGGCTAGCTACCACCCTCAAGTTGAAAATCTGCTGCCAAATACCCATAGGTGTGTTCGGGCAGTTGCACTTGAGACCCAGTTCCTCCACAGGTTTAACGTGTCTACCAACTCTGTCGAATTAGTCACTTAAGATCAGGTGAGATTATGGTCATAACGCTAAACCTTAACTATAAAAAAAACAATATATGCTTCGATCAAAGTCAAACTTACAACTACCCACATCCTCAATATTACATACATTACGGATGAAACAACTCAGTAATTATGTAACATGTAACATATGTAACTGAGTAAAATTGTACCTTAGCTCTAACTAACAGTATAAGGAGATTTCTGAATGTTACACCGATGGATTCAGTGGGTAGTTAAATATTAATCATACCCACAACGCTACAGGAAGTGCTTTAATGTATCAGTTCGACATGAAAACCAAAGAAGCATAGTCAAATAGATCTATAAATATGATAGATAAAACATTTCCTAACTAACGTCACATGCCAAAAAACAAAGTGGTGTTTTCTCAGTGGGTAGTTAAATATTCGTCTCATAGAGGTCACAATCTGGCTTATAAAATGGCTGGATATTTAATTAAGGTGCTTTGGTGGCTTCGGATACCCCAACAGCAAAGGTGTCAAGGACTGGATTGATCAGACAGTTATTTTCGATGGTCACTATTAATTTAAGATTGCATCGGAAAACCGTTAACACAAATTGTTACCATAAAAAAAATATATATGAGAAAGCCTACACTATGTTACTTCTGGCATATAATTTCTTAGTATTTTCCATACATTTGCTGATGAGTGGAAAGAATTGTGTGCCGCTTTGAAAATATATTTTTTTACTATGTAATAGGGTACAAACGAGTACGCGTGTCATCTGATGGTAAGTGATCACCGCCGTTCATGGACATTCACAAAATTATATGAAATGCAGGTGCATTACCAGTCTTTATAGCACGGACTGGCTCTTAAGTGCAACAGCAGAACACCTATTTGGCGGCAGATTTTCAAGTTGAGGGTGGTAGCTAACAAGGCAGGCATTAGAGAAAATCCTACCACCATGCAATGGATTCCTCATGATGTTTTCAGCGAAAGCTCAAGCTCATCGTAGGTGGTTGGAATCGAACTCGCGTCCCATGACGCGGCGTTCCTCCACACTACCTCTGAGCTATCATCACTTCAAAGGGTCGCTTTAGTTAATATATATTCTCTTCTCTTTTTAATATTTTAAATGTTTGATATACAGAGTATCCGTGTATCTGTGAAACTGTTTTATTAAATTAATTAATACACCGATACGTCCATAACACTCACTTGGCATCTTCGCTGATCAGCCTGAGGACCTCGAACCCTGAGGTCCTCTGCGCTGACCTCAACTCCTTGCCCGTACAGCCAACCATCTGGAACCGGTGATATCACCGTTAGCAATTCGGTCAGCAACAGAAGTCATGCATTAACAATTTAGTCAACAACAGTATTCATGTATTAACAATTACATCAACATAAGTCACACATTAACAATTTGGCCAACAAGAACATTGAGAAATGAACAATTTGGTCCACAACGATAAGTCACACATTAATAATTTGGCCAAGAGGAAAATTTAATAATGAACAATTTGGTCAACAACGATAAGTCACACATTAACAATTTGGCCAACAAGAAAATTTAATAATGAACAGTTTGGTCAACAACGGTGAGTCACTGATTGGCAACTCGACAGACAACAAAAGCTATTGATTAAATGTAATGTGTTTTATGGTTGAGATAAATTAGTGTTTATTGAAACAATATCCTTGATAGTTGCTCAGTGATAAAGAGAATTAAATCTATTAAAAACAATGTTAGACCACAATATATAACTTCTTCTTAATAACCTAACATACTAATAACATATTTTGTATTTCACGCACCTATAATAAAGTGGTTCAACATTAAAAGATTTGTTAGATTTCGTCTAAATGATGTAAACACAGTGTCTAATATTATTTATCTGTATTCTGTAATGACGTGAATTGTCAAGTGTCATTTGAAATTGACGTTTAAGCTGACAAACACTCTTGTTCTCTCTCTGATCGATGGCCTCACGGTGATAACGTGTAATGTAATCTCATTACATCTGCTGAAATTAGTGCTTTTTCCGCAATAACCCAACAGTAATGCGAAGCGATGATAGCTCAGTGGTAGTGTGTAGGACTCTTCGTCAAGGGACGTGAGTTCGAATCCAACCACCTATAATGAGCTTGAGCTTTCGGTGAAGGAAACCATAGCGTGGCGGTAGGGCTTTTTCTAATGCCCGCCTGCCTAGCTACCACCCTCAAGTTGTAAACCTGCCGCCAAATGCCAATAGGTGTGTTCCGGCAGCTGCACTTGAGAGCCAGTTCCTCCACTGGTTTAGCGTGTCTACCAACTTGGGCCGTATCGTCACTTAAGATCAGATGAGATTATGGCAATAACGCTAAACTTTGGGTATAAAAAAAAAAGTAATGACATCTCTTAAATAATTTTTTACATACAAATTGTTTCACAGTCAACCATCGATAGTATAGGGTTTAAAAAAATATATATTCTAAATTAAATTGTTTAACCCTTAAACCTTCATTTACTTACATAACACAGATAATAGATTAATGATCTAGTCAAGGGGTTTAGGCGATGACAGCTCAGTGGTATTGTGTAGGATAGCGGCATCATGGGAAGTGAGTTCGAATCCTGAAACACACTCGAGGCTGGTAGCAAAACAGGCGGGTATTAGAAAAAACCTTACAATCATGCTATGGGTTCATCACGATATCTTCATTCAACCGAAAGCTCAAGTTCAATGTATGCGGATTCGAACTCAAGTCCCTAGACGGGGCGTCGATACACACTTACCATCAGATGGGCTGTCTGCCTGTTTGCTGTCCATCAGCATATAAAAGTTTTCCCCAGCATGTATTAGGCCGGGGAGAAGGAATTATAAGGTAGTATATAGTACATGTAAGGCCATCACTATGCCGGGATAAACTTATTTCTTAGGTAAATATTGAAGGACAAACTGGTCTTCCGGAGTACGAAAGTAATGAAAACAGGTTCAGACCTGGAGGAACGTGACCAACCCATGCGGTGTCTCCTGCGGCTGCAGCTGAGGATCCTGGGTGACGAGGAGGTGCCTAATCCGGGACTCCGTTCCACCATCTAGCGGTCGATGCCACGACACGTGGTCCCCGGCCACGAACTTATTACCTGGATTTTTTTTTTATATATAGATAACGCTTAGCGTTATGGCCATAATCTCACCTGATCTTAAGTGACGATACGGCCCGAGTTGGTAGACACGCTAAAAACCTTTGGTGGAACTGGCTCTCAAGTGCAACTGCCGGAACACACCTATTGGTATTTGGCGGCAGATTTTCAACTTGAGGGTGGTAGCAAACCAGGCGGGCATAAGAAAAAGCCCTACCACCATGAAAAGCCCTACCACCACAAAGAGCCCTACCACCATGAATAGCCCTACCACCATGAAAAGCCCTACCACCATGAAAAGCCCTACCACCATGAAAAGCCCTCCCACCATGAAAAACCCTACCACCATGAAAAGCCCTACCACCATGAAAAGCCCTACCACCATAAAGAGCCCTACCACCATGAATAGCCCTACCACCATGAAAAGCCCTACCACCATAAAGAGCCCTACCACCATGAAAAGCCCTACCACCATGAAAAGCCCTACCACCATAAAGAGCCCTACCACCATGAAAAGCCCTACCACCATGAGAAGCCCTACCACCATGCAAAGCCCTACCATCGAATGGTCAATCACATCGACTACAGCGACATCTATCACCTTGTGACCACCTGAAGCGATGATAGCTCAGTGGTGGTAGTGTGCACGACTTAGCGTCCATGGGACGTGAGTTCGAATCCAACCACCTACAATGCTTTAGCTTCCGGTGAAGGAAAACTTCCTGAGGAAACTGTAGTATGGTGGTAGGGCTTCTTCTAATGTCCGCCTGGCTAGCTACCACCCTCAAATTGAAAATGTGCCTATAGGTGTATTCCGGCAGATACACTAGAGAGTCAGTCCCTCCACAGGTTTAACGTCTCCACTAACTTGGACCATCGACCATCGACCAAAAACCAACCTGTTGTGAATATATATCTCGCTAAAGACTGGAGTAAGGCTGCAGGCCATAGTGGAGGCTGCGCCTGGCACTCCGCTGACAGGCGAAACGTCAGCTCCAACCCGCAGCCCGAGAGGGGCGGAGCACCATCGCGCTGCTCAGCTGGGGTGTGAACGCGTCCATCGCCATGTAAATCTGATAGCCCGAAACTAAAAAAAAAAAAACAGTCATGAGGATTGCCGACAGATGTAATAACGTTATCTCACAAAAAAAAAAAAAAAAATTCGTATCCATCGGTATGTGGAACGTACGACCTTGCTTACGCGCGATTATTAAGTCGCACGTCAAACCGCTCGACCAAGCGTTCATATATGACAAGCTCGTAATTACCAATCTGCATAAACGGAAAGCGTTCGGTGCCGATGACGCGAATTCCATGATTTTTATTCACCCAAAAAGTGCTCAACGCGCCTGATGAAGTTTTCACTTCGAAAACAGAAAAAATTTGATGACGCTCTTGGAAAGTCATCTCATTGTAGGTGCATTAGAACTTACGTCCCTTTACGAGGCGTCCATTCACCCTACTAACTGAGCTATCATCGCTTGAAACATCTTGCCTATACTCTTACTCCCTTAATCGATTTGAACCTACTTTACCCAAACGGACATCACACAGCGGAGCATTTAAACTAAGTTTCACTGCATAGCTACAAACTAAATGAACGCACTGCATCTAAACAAGCGTATTCTTCAGAACAACACAACTTACCTAACATAATGCCAATGTGGTGGAACATCTTCACCCGGCCTCCCCGGGTTCCAGTACATGCTTATGTAGTCCAAGGGATCGTGACCACCTAACCTGTGATAAAAAAAATTATAAGCCAATTAAAAAAAAAAACCCTAATTATAGTTTTCAACTAAGACACTAAAGTGAATGACTCTGTTTTTCTTATATTAAGATGGTTATGTACCTTTAAATACATACTTTTGTACAAAACCACTGTTACGAGACACATGTGGGATTTTTTGAAGGGATGAGAGCACAGTTGGTAGTTTGTACTGACCCAGTGTCAATAGATTTTTTTTTTATACATAAGGTTAAGTGTTATGGCCATAATCTCACCTGCTCTTAAGTGACGATATGGCCCAAGTTGGTAGACACACTAAACCTGTGGAGGAACTGGCTCACAAGTGCAGCTGCCGGAACACACCTATTGGCATTTGACGGCAGGTTTACAGCTTGAGGGTGGTAGCTACCCAGACGGGCATTAGAAAAAGCACTCCCACCATGCTATGGTTTCCTCACGATGTTTCCTTCACCGAAAGCTCAAGCTCACTGTAGGTGCTTGGATTAGAACTCACATCCCTTGATACGAAGTCGTACACACTACCACTGAGCTATCATCGCTTCAAAATCTATCCCGAGGTTTCAGTGAAGGAAAATGTGGTGATGAAACCATAACATAATGGTAGGGCTTTTCCTAAAGCCCCCTTTACTACCTACCATTATCAAATTAAAAATCTACAGCTAAATATGTGAAGGCGTGTTCAGGCAGTTGTATTTAAAAGAACATATAGCTGATGTTAAACACCGACGCTCTACGAAGTCTGCAGTTGCTGAACATTCAGAAGAAGGCTCCAAACATTATTTTCGATTCGTCAAGCCACAAATCCTAGAACACCGATTCCTACCTAGGATGATTCGTGAGGCTATTGAAATTAAAAAACATCCAAATTTCAATAGAGAAGATGGTTGGAAGCTAGCACAAGCCTGGGATCCAATTATACATTTAATTAAATCGGAACCCAAAAGACAAATTGCCAGACCTCAAGACACTGTGAGCTCTTTCTGCGTAGATCAGAACACTATCAATAATAAAAATTAAATTGAAGGTAGACACAGTAACATAAACTTTTCTGGACAACCTACACCTCAGTCCACCCCGTGACCATGAAGGCTGAAAAGCTTTCGAAACGTCGGGATCAAAATTTAATAAATAACCGTGATAAAATCCGTTTAAATTAGTTTTATTTCAGCCATCCCTACACTAGACTTAGTGTGTTCACCATTTTGGGTCGCTTAAGACCAGGTGAGATTGTAGCCACCACATTGATTGACCACTGTATAGTTTCATCACTGCGAATTGCTTCACCAACACCCCAGGTTCAATGCAAGAATTTAAACTTACCACTGGAATGGTGGATATTACATACACCATATTCTAATAATTCAACAATCAGCATTATCATATTATATCCATTTTAAACAAAACATGGTTATAATACATTGAAATAAAACTAATTTAAAGGGATTTTATCTTGGTTATTTATTGTTTTTGATCCCGACGTTCCGAAAGCTTCTCAGCCTTTGTGGTCACGGGGCGGACTGAGGTGTAGGTTGTCCAGAAAAGTTCATGTTACTCATGAACATGTCATGTTAAGTAATCGCGATAAAATCCGTTTAAATTAGTTTTATTTCAATGAATAATATTCGCGTAAACCTAAGAAATAATTATGGTTATAATACATTTAAGTATAACCCTGGAGCATTTATCAGTCAGGCCAATGAAGGAGAATGTAGATAAGCAGGTATTGTGTAAATGAGTAGTACTCACTGCAATCCCCCCTTAGTTGTTAAAGAAAGTAATCATTTCATGAGAGAGAAGAAAAAAACACTTTTGCCTTTTTTAGTATAATGCCTACTGTTGTAAAGCTATTTTTAATGCCTAATACATCAAGCTTACCTAAAAGAGGTAGCCTAGAGTTGACAGATTGTGTATATAATAATAATAAAAATAAACTTGTCATAGACCTTCAATTCACTTCCAGTCCCTATATATTTCACCACCTACATTCGGAAAGTTGTAGAATACCCTTGTCAGGAAACAAACCAGTATTTGAGTCTTGTAGTAACTTGGAGAGGGTTCGGCTGGTCCGGATAAAGTCTGGAGCATGCATCACAGAGAGCCTTCAGTCCTGCTGGCATCAGCCTATCTGGAAAAAGTTATAGATCTATTATTTCTCTATTGAAACAAAGACAAATGATGTGCATTGTAACCAATGGTGACAACTGTGCAACGCAAAAAAAAATGTTGACAACTGATACTTAAAAACAAGACAAGATTTATAACAATACTAGCTTATACTTGCGGCTTCACTCTCATTAATATTGGTTTTGTCAAACAAACCAGATGACACAATAAAAGTTTCATACACCTTTCATCCCTCTCTTTACCCCCACATTCAATAAGTTTTTCATAGGCATAGACTGGTTTGTTGAAAAATGTCCAGATGCAGCCCTCAAATAGAAAATCTATTGCCAGATACCTATAGGTACATTCCCGCAGATGCACTCAAGAACCAGTCCCTCCGCTAGGCTTAACGTGTCCACCATCGTGAGCTCGACACTTAACATCAAGTAGGTCCGTGGCTAAACATTAAGCTTATAACGTTTTTTATTTTATCATAACCTCACCTGATCTTAAGTGAAGATATGACCCAAGTTAGTAGACACGCTAAGCATGTGGCGAGACAAGCTCTCCAGTGCAACTGTGGAGCACACCTATTGGTATTTGGTGGCAGATATTCAATTTGAGAGTCGTAGCTAGACAGCTGGGCATCAGACTCATAACAGATCATTTGGACTTTCCAAGAACCTCTGCCGTTGGACCTCAAGCTTTCTGCATGAGCGCAGATTTCGTGTCCTAGAAGATGGACACTATTCTCAGTTCATGACTGTAAATGCTGGAGTTCTTCAAGGCTCTGTTCTGGCACCCACATTGTTTCTTCTGTACCGTACCGTACTGTGGAGCTGTGGAACCGTCTTCCGGTCAGGGTATTTCCACCCTCCTATGACATAGGGTCCTTCAAAAGAGGTGTGTAAAGGTATCTAAGCAGGCCAGCATGACAGAGGTGACTGATTGTGAATTTTGGAACATTGTCAGTCACCGCTGCTCTGGATCGTACTGTACTTAACACCAGTTGCAATGCAGTCACTATGGTGAGCAACATAAAAAAAAATTACAACCCCTATCACCATGCTATGGTTTCCTCACGGTGTTTTCCGTCACCGAAAGCTCAAGCTCATTGTAAGTGGTTTCGAAGTCACATCCCTTAACGCGGCATTCGTACACGCTACGACTGATCTATCATCGCTTCAAAAATGTTGCCGCAAGTTGAAAATCTACCACGACATACCGATAGGTACGTTCCGGCAGATGCATTTGAGAGCCAGCACTTGGCATAACGTGTACACCAATGTGGGCCACATCGACACTTCGCATCAAGTTTGTGGCTAACCATTAAGCTCGTAAAGTATAAAAATATATGCATATAATGTATAGAGGAACAGCGTTAGTTGCATCGCCATTGGCAATGAGTTTTAGTTATAAATAGCGCTATACCTGTTTGATTAATATGTTCCGTGGCAGTGTCCTGGTTTGCTGGAGTTTCAAGTGTAACAGGTTGCGCCAAAGTAACGAATGATAGAGCACTGTTGCACACTACGCCATCGGAAGACGGTACTCCAGCGCTGTTTGTAGTGGACATTATGTTTTCGCACTAAGCTTCAAAAATTTTGCAATATGTAAACAACTAATTAACTATAAAACTGGTAATTGTGAATAATTAATTAGTATCACTACTATTACTGATCTATACAATTTATATATTTATCGGTAATATTAATATTTGTAAAGATTAAAATAATTAACCATATGTACAATATATTTATGTATTACAACTAGTGCTGCTCGTGTGTATTCGTTAAGTAACGAGTACACCATCTAGTACCCGAGTACCGAAATGTTACTAACGAATGCATTTCGTTACTCGCATGTTTTCGTATTTCCTGCTGGACATACAAAGTTCTAAGAAAGCATTGTTAATGTCACACTGTAAGTAACACGGCTCACTCTGCGATGCGCTTTGTTAGGTATCAAAAGTAACGAGTAGCGTAACGATACGGCAGTAACGTGTACTGGTTGTTATAGTAATGAATATGTGGCGGTCAATTAATTATTTGTAACATTTTTTATATGTTGATTAGAAATACAAAGAAATAAATAAGGATGAAGCTTCTCTGGTTATACCAAATTACGTGGTTTATTTTATTTGTATGTAATATGAACTTTATAAATGCCTTACAACACTCTCAAAAACATATCAATACGCTATTTTCGTTACTTTTACACCCCTACTGTACTTTTTTTACGTTTCTATTTTCCCTTTTTAATTAAAAAACCAAGCTAGTGAGACCGTACAGACAAGTTTCACGTTATTTGATATTTAATTAGTACTTTAACAAGATGTTCACTCTCTTGTAAATTCTAACCATGGTGTTTGTGTGGAAACAAATATTCAACTATTAACTTTATTTGACACATCAATAATTTCCGAACGATAACACTCGAGATATTGCCGGCAAGTTTGGATGTGTTGCCAAAAGCAGTGTTGTCAGGCCTACATAAAGTGACCATTGGTGTACTAATTAACTTTTAATAATATTTCTGTTCAAATAATAATTTATCTAATTTATTTACATATTTAGTTAGCATTAATTGACTTCAGAAATGAAACGATCTATAAGAAAACTGAAATTGCCGACATAGCTACCCGAACAGCTGAAGTGGCAATGGGCAGGTTACATTGGATGAAATTGTATATATTGCGGGGACCGTTGGTTTTATATAGCACAGAGCCGATTGCTTCGGAAAAAATTAAACGAGGCATATCTGCATCAGTGGACGTCTGTAGACTGAGATTGTGATGATTAATACAAAAGCTTATTCTATTCTATACTGTAGCGTATTCATAGTCACTATTGCAAACTCTTTTTATATTCTGCTAATATAAATAGAAATGTAACGTTGGAATTCGAATATTGAACGTGTTTGAAGTTGAAGTTCCGACACGCTTCATTGAATACAGGATTCTTACCTCATCCGCTGATAGTATAACATGTACACTCAATTATAACGTAATACAACAATCTTATTCATTAAGGTGGTTTAATTTACTAAGATGTATTATTGCAAATCGGGTCATTGTATACATTGATCTTCAAAATACTTTAAATGTGTGAACGCATACCTTATCAAACTAAGGGCACGAGAAAGGTTAAGTGCGATAAGCGGATTAGGTATTAAAACTCCATAAGCAATGCACTCTCATTTTCCAGGAGCAACGCTGGTACGATAAAAATAGCAAAGACCGCGTCTTTGATTCTCTTATAATTTAGGCTAGGCTTACTCAGGCTCAGGAAGCACGGCCTAGGTGGACCGTTCTTCCCTCCATGCTCGTGGAAGCAGTTATGAGCTGCACAAATTTAAAATGACCCTGTTTGTCTGCTGAGATACTTAATCCCAAGAATAATATGAATTTAAAATGTTATGTGCAGAAATTATAAAAGGGAACATATATTACAATTTTTTATTATTTCATCTTCTAACTATGATATTACACACGAACTGTAACACCAATTAAGATTTTCCAATTTGGCTTTACTTTCACGCTCTTTGTTTTTTGGATGCTTTTATTATGCAAATTAGAGTATAATGGTAAGTAGTAATGCATTATATTCACTATAAAATATGAAAATAACATTATAAACATAACTAAATAACATTATAAACATAACTCTGACCCGATAGTTTTAGCATTAATTATTAAAAAAGAATTAAATGTGTAACGATTTCTTGTGTTTACGTGAATATTACTTATCGAAATAAAACTGATGTGAAGGGATTTTATCGCGGTTATTTATTAATTTGGATTAGTTTTATTTCGATGAATTAAATGTGTATTAAAAATTACTGGTAGTTACGGTAAAATTTAGGTTAGCATTATTGGCAACATTAAGTACTTCAAAAGTTTTTTGTACTCACACTGTTTTTAAAATTCAATAGACTCTATTTTTATACATAGAAGCCATTTCATTCTTTCATACGTTTTTGATAAGAACGAGGTCACAGAGTTTGTCCCATTTTTGTTTTTGTGTTGTATTATTGAATATAGTTAATAATCGAAATGCGATATATATTTTTAACAACAATATTTAGTGTCGTTTTTGCCTATGAAAAAGATATGACATTCACCGTACAAGCCGGCAGAACTGACTGCTTCTTCCAAAGAGTCCAGGTTAACGATGTGGTTGACGTAGAATACCAGGTAAGGATTTATATAATATATAACCTTTAACTCTTCGCAGAGTCCAGAGACCAAAATAAAAAATACATTTTTAATCAAAGAAGTAAAATGGATTAAATATACAGGAACCGCGTTATGTCGATCTTTATATGAAAAGACAGTTATAATGAATTTTCAAATATACATATGGAATTAAACACGTCCATCTTTTATTGTCCTCACTTTTGTCACGCCAGTACACCAGTACATTTGACTAAACTGAGGATGAGGGATCACTCTCTTTGTGAATGTAGCTTAGAAGACGGATCCCCTGACCATATATTTTTTAATAGCTCCAGGAACAGTTTTTTTCTTTATGACGTTTTATCTCCCTCAATTCCCCATACTATTAACATTATATGCCTCCTAACTGTGGTTACGGATAAACATTTAGTTGTAGAATGTTTGTCAAGTTTTATTAGAACTAATAAAATTAAACTTTAAGTTTTTAGTGTTATTCTTTAGTGTAGCCTAACAATATAATTTAGATGAATTGTGCATGTATTATTTGTGTCTTCTATTTGTTAGTGTATAGTCTGGTTTGAATATAATTTAGACAGAAAAACCAAAATCTGTTAATACAATCTCCACCGTTTATGGTTCTACCTACGTGACATTGACAAAATTGTGTGCGCACACATGTGGCTATTAAATAAAAAAAAAGAGGAAGAAATAGTTAACTAATCTTTTAGACTTTGTAAGCCAACACTTAAGGTAGTTTAATTAAATTCTTTAATAAATATTAATTCATGTTATAGATTAGATTATTCACTGTATATTAAGCTTTTTTTTATTACTACTCTATGGTAACCTCTTAATAAATGCTTGTGCCAGAGTCAGTGGTTTTTTTTTTTTCTAAAAAGTATTTACTGTTAATGTTGGTAAAAGTTGATTTACATAAAAGGACTGAAGGTTGGATATATGAGAATGGATTTAATGTATTTTCGATAAATTGGATGGATATTGTTTTCTATATTAAGAAAATGTATAAATATCTTACTGAAAACATTGAAAGTGTTATTTGAAATATGTGAATTCCTTTTTCTGTTTGATTTCTTTTCTATTATTAATTTAGTCTCTTTTGATGAAATCTAATTTCTTGCCAGATCTTCTTTATCCCAATATTTACTTAATTCATTTGTTTAATGGAATTTCTAATTACCTCCTTAGGACCTACATTATATAAACTATTAGATGGAGGGTAGGTATACTGATTAGTTTAAATATGGTGAGACCACAGGCATTGTGTGGCGCAAAATGATGGACATAATAAGTAGAGAGGCTGGTACCCAAGTGCAACTGCTGGAACACACCTATAGGTGATACATTCTCAACTTGGGAGTGATAGTTAGCCAGATGGGCATTAGAAAAAGCCCTAACGCCATGCTTTGGTTTCATCGCAATATTTTCCCTCACCAAAAGCTCAAGCTCATTGCAAAGATTCAAACTCACATATTTTGATACTGCACTCGTACACACTACCAACTGAGCTATCACTACAAATGCTTTTTAAGTCAGTACTCACTATTTTTTTTACTTAAGGTTTAGTATTATGGCCATAATCTCACCTGATCTAAGTGACGATACGGCCCAAGTCGGTAGACACGCTAAACCTGTGGAGGAACTGGCTCTCAAATGCAGCTGCCTGAACACACCTATTGGTATTTGGCGGCACGTTTTACAACTTGAGGGTGGTAGCTAGCCAGGTGGGCATTTAAAAAAGTCCTACCACCATGCTTCGGTTTCCTCACGATGTTTTCCTTCACCGAAAGCTCAAGCTCATTGTAGGTGCTTGGATTAGAACTCACGTTCCTTGAAGCTAAGTCTTACACACTACCACTGAGCTATCATTGCTTCAAAATTTACTGCACTATTTAGATTTCTAACAGTACTATTTTATATTTTATTTCTATGTAATCAATATCAAAATTCTATGAATATACTATATAATTAAATTTATTTTATCCATGTCTGGTGTTAAATTTCGAGACCTTGAATATAAAAGAGTAATTAATATTATCAGCAGCGCCAATAGTAATGATAAAAATACATTATTTTCTTATCATAGACAATAAAATGAAACTATAAATTTTTAATGGACACTAAATTTTTTTATATCATTTATTTATTTATATGTTATATTTGTAATTTTTATGTATATATGTATTCATATGTGTAATTATTTAGTTAAATTATACTTATTCGTTTATTATATTATGCACCTACCTCAGTCATGATCTCCACCACCCTAAGGTCGACTAGGAAAAATGCCTTAGGCATTAAAATCCGCCTGTATACCTTATGTACAAAATTAAATAAATAAATAAATGATTAATTCACAGTATAGTGAATAGATATAAAGAATATTTTTAACTATATATACATTATTGTGGGAGCTCCTAATGTTTTCAGTTCGCGGCGCGTATACATGTTTACTGTTTTGTCGCGGTGCATATACGTGTTTACTGTTTTGTCGCGGTGCATATACATGTTTACTGTTTTGTCGCGGCGCATATTCATGCTTACTGTTTTATCGTTGCGTATATACATGTTTACTGTTTTAACGCGTCGCCTATTATATATGGCTGGTCGTAATAGATAGGTGTGTAGGTGTAGGTGTGTAGGTGCAATGATACAAGATTGGTAGAGAGAAAAGCTTCTCTGTCGTCTTCTTTATTTTCTACGGTAGACCAGGGTGTCTCAGAGAGTACTTTGGGAACCTCTGCATTACTGTATGTATTTATAATTGGCTGATAATAACTTAGAATACTGTCTCAATGGATGAGAGTTTGAATCTTTACAATGTGATTGAATTTTGGTGATAAAAAAATTGTGTTGAAATCATTGCATGGTGGTGTGGCCTTTTCTAATGCTTATCTGGCTAGTTATCCACCTCAAGTTGAAAATCTGCCACCAAGTACCTATAGGTGTGCTCCGGCAGTTGCTCTTGAGGTCCAGTCCATCCACCAGATTTAGCAAGTCCACCATCTTGTTCCAGATCATCACTTAATATCAGATGAGATTGTAACTGAAACACTAAAAACTACTACCTATAAACAATTGATTTGCAGTCAGATGTGAACTTGTTTTAGTGTGCTGTTTTCTTTCACCGAAAGCTTAGGCTCATTGCGGAGATTAAAACTTACTTCTGTTACCATGGCTTCCAGGTTATAGACGCTTCGCATGGAGAGTTGGATATCTCGTTCCAACTGGCGGATCCTGTGGGCAGAGTGATCGTGGCGGACTACAAGAAACCGGAGAACTCTCACCGGCACACTGCCACCCTGAGTGGAGATTATAGATTCTGCTTCGATAACAGCTTCAGCACTTTTAGCGAGAAAACTGTAAGCATTTTAGTTGTTTTGTTAACTTATTCTACACTAGTTGTTGCCGCTGACATTGTCCTATCTTGTTTACTAGTCAAAAAGTTGACCACATTGCCACCTATCATGTTGATAGAATATATAAAAATCACACTTCAACTTCAAGACTAGATATATTTATTTATTCTAGTGGGATCATTAAAATATTACATAAAGATCAGAGGGACAACTTTGCTTAGCTCCGTTTTGACTAGACTTTACCTGCGGCTTCGCTCGCGTCAATCTTGATTTTTTCAAACAAATCAGATGACGCAATAAAAAGTTTCATACAAATGTACCACTCTCCTTACTTCATTTCTGATAAGGTTTTCGCGAGAAGATGTAGCTTATCACTGTCTCCAGGTTCCCATCTATCTGTACATCAAAATTCATCATAATTGATTCAGCGGCTTAGGCATGAAAGCGATTAACGGTTTTGGCGTGAAAGCGTAACAAACAAATAAACATTTTCGCTTTCGCATTTGTATTATTCAAGCGTTGATAGTTCAGTGGTAGTGTGTAGAAAAGCCGCGTCATGAGACATGAGTTCGAATCCAACCACCTACAATGAGCTTGAGCGCACGTGAAGGAAAACATCGTGAGCAAACCATAGCATGGTGGTAGGGCTTTTTCTGATGCCCGCCTGCTCAGCTACCACCCTCAAGTTGAAAATCTGCCGCCAAATACTAACAGGTGTGTTCCGGCAGTTGCACTTGAGAGCCAGTTCCTCCAAAGGTTTAGCGTGTCCCCCAGCATGGGCCGTATCGTCACTTAAGTTCAGGTGGGATTATGGCCATAACGCTAAGCCTTAACTATATAAAAAAAGGAATGATAACACGGTTGATTTGTACATGGTCGAAGTGGAAACGAGATGTATACCAGCACAAAATCTCTCTATAATCTACAATATAAAAGAGTTTGGCCTGATGAGGACTGCAGTAAGTTATATACTAGAACATGTTTCTAAAGCTGCACGGAGTAAGACACAATCAGTGAAGGTGTCACTTAAACCTGTCACCAGTCTCTGGATCACCTCAGAGTTCCACTCACTGCCAAACAATTAACCCCCCCAACCTGGTGAACGCATTGAACCTACAAAATATATGCTTGTGTCAAGCTCGTATGAACATATTTTTTTATATGTATATATAGCAGGGTATACCTCCACAGGTATTTTTCGACATACTCATAGGCAATGAGGAAACCGAAGAAAAGGATTACGATTATGACAAGGAATTGGAGTTGGGTATGTGTTTATGCATGGTGATGGGGGGTCTTCTGATCCCCCCCTTCTAGCTATCTACCTTCCCTTTTTATATTTTATAGGTTTTAGTATGTGCGCACTGTTTTAGCTGGTGCTAAATAACGATGCGGCCCAAAATGGTGGATATAATCCATAAATCGATAATAGCTCAGTAGTAGTATGTAGGAATACCACGTCATGGGTAGTGAGTTTGAATCCGAACACCTAGAATGAGCTTGAGCTTTTCGGTGAGGAAAAACATCGTGAGGAAACTATAGCTTGGTGGTAGCGATTTTTCTAATGCCCGCCTGGCTAGCTACCGCCCTCAAGTTGAAAATCTGCCGCCAAATGCCAATAGGTATGTTCCAGCAATTGCATTTGAGAACCAGTCCCACCACAGATTGAGATGTCTACCAACTTGGGCCGTATCGTCCATTAAGATCAGTTGAGATTATAGCCATAACGCTACTATAAAAAAAAAGTGTTTATGGATAAATCCGTTCAGAGATCTTCCTCATACATTTTCATGGATAAACAACGAGAGGCATATGAGAGGCACAACACATGTACATCAGTGGTACTCACTAACACCCTTGTGGAGGCCTTATATTCCCCCTATAGGCCAGGAATCGCTTACCTATAACTCGAAGGGGGAAGGTCACCACACTTAACTTGACAATCTGTCACCAATTACCTATTGGGGGTGTTGCTGTCGCTGCATATGAAGAGTAACCTTTTCGCTTAGCTTAGCGTTATACCATCTTAATCTATATCGTTATATATCACTGCTATTTTTCACATGAAATTATGTTTTGTGTCACTGCTATTTTCCACATTATCTTATTAAATTTAAAACGATGACTGTGATTATTTTATATTCCTATGTCATTTCATATGATTACAATTACATGTAATGTGATAATTTTGGATCACTTTACATCACTTTTTCACTGTTTTTTTTTTAATATAAACAATAAACCTGACGGTTTATTACTAGGTCAGTAAGCTATCAGCTAAAACAGTGTAAATTGTAGTTATATCTTTAAATAAATCACATGTGAAATAGCAGTTGTGAACTCATTTCACTGTTACACAGTTATACTAAAATAGCAGTGTAATACACCGGCCCGAATTAGCATTTCTATTAGTTAATTGTACTATATACGAATAGGAAACCCGGCGGAGACTTATATGATGCGTGTTCGTGATATATCAGAGTCCGTCAACCGAATGAAAGAGAATATATCAGCGGCAAAGAGACTTCAAGACCTCCTTTCGGCTCATGAAGCCAGGGACAGGAATCTCTCTGAAGAGATGTGCGAGAGGTATGTGGTTACGTCTATTTATTTATTTTCTTTTTTAATAGTCAAGGTATAGCGTAATCACCATAATCTCACCTGATCTAAATCGATGATACTGCCCAAATTGGTAGACACGCTAAACTTGTGGACGAACTGGCTCTCAAGTGCAACTGCCGGAATACACCTATTGATATTTGGTGCCAGATTTTCAATTTGAGGGTGGTAGCTAGCCAGACGGGCACTAAAAAAAGGGCTACCACCATGCTATGGTTTCCTCACGATGTTTTCCTTCACCGTGCGCTCAAGCTCATTGTAGGTGATTGGATTCGAACTCACGTTCCTTGACGCGAAGTCGTACATACTACCACTGAGCTATCATCACTGCTAATCTACATTGTTTCCGATAGTAACATTATGCGAATTAAAAGACAACAACCTACTTTTGTCTCAATGAACGATTCTATCCCCTATTTTATATTAATTACTTATTTAATATATGCTGACATATATTTTTATTGGGAAATTTATATCTGCGATTCCTCTAGTGTTGTGGGTGTCCATAGGCGGCAGTGGTCACTCAGCATCAGGTGACCCGCTTGCTCGTTGACCGCCTATTCGATTATATAAAATACGCTAAATTTGAAGTTACATTGTATCTTTCATTATATTTGGGAGTAAAACGGACTGGCGAGTTAACATTTTCAATATTGTGATATTCTAGAGTTTGGAAGTGGTCATTGTGGCAGATAGCTGTGATGCTGGCGGTAGGTGTAATGCAGGTTAGTGGTCTTGTATATTGTTATCACTAGGTGATAACGATTTATACCATTTATTGAGTGTTCTTTCAGTATGGAGGATAAATCTAAAACTAAAGAGTCTTTGAATTCGCTGATTTTAAAAATACTTTATGTATTGATAAAGCGATAATTGAGGAAGGCTTTTGTTATAATTACATGTTGTATGTAAAAACCTAATATAGTGTGTCATCCCAGAGACAGAGAAGATGCGTCGTCTATTTTGATTGTCAAGTTATGTCTTTATTTGGTACGTTTTTATGGTTTGAGAAATGATCTACGTGTAATGAAAAATATACTTTTATTATCCAAATTTAATTATAATAAACCCAACCCATAGAGTATAACAGCTTTAGACGATTTAACATCACGCTGCACCAATACGAGCAAAACTGTTGTGTCAAAAGTTACAAAAACGGACAAATAACATGCGATCGAAGACAATGGGACAGGTAATAGTCAGATAAGTGGTGCTGTGGGCGAATTATTTGATATCCTGGAGGAAGATGAATAGAGATGGTGGTAGAATCCTAAAGAAGTCATTGTTTGACATCGTTTCAGGTGATTTTCGTCAGGAGTTTATTCGAAGACAGAAACACAAGTAGATATAAGAAATTACTGCCCGGATTCTCGTCCAATTGATTTATAAATTCCTAGGTTATATTTCTAAGGGAAACGGTGATATTGTCTGTTTTGTATTCCTAATGTTCTAAGGTCGCATACGCACTGCTGGTTTTTCTATACGCCTTTAAGTAAAGCCATTGATAGACTGTTGGTTTGTTCAAACAGGAATCATTTTTTACTGCGTAATATATCGGATTTTGTCTTTAGGGGAGCGTCCCTGATTACTTGAGGTAAATTTATGATGTTATCTAAAAAACTTGTTGTTAAAGAGGAAATATCCCTTTTGAAACCTTCGCGTATTTTATACATTATAATATAGAAAATTAAATACGTGTCAACCTGGTTACAAGTCAAACAATTATTAAAAAGTAAGGTGCGTTTTAGACCGGTATTTAATTTTTTACATTATTTGTTTGTTCTTTTTCTCTCGTTTGTTTTTGCCCTTTACACAAGATTCTTTAATAATGTTGATGTTAAACCGATATCTGCCATCTGCAGTATTACTTTAAGATTTATACATATATATGTGCCTTGCTCATCACGATATGTCACAAATAATTTTACATTCAATATTCAAATAATCTGTGGTTAAAACCGTATATCAATGCCATAAATTGAATACTATCTTTTTTATAAGGAATAAATAACTAAGGTTACAGTAAATACAAATATAAAAAGTATCAAGATTCATTTAGCGTACTAATTTATAAATTCTGATAACACACTGAAAGATTTTAATTTACATCAAGATCAACATTAGTGTGTCAGACTATACCAGACTTATAGTCTTGAAATTTGTCATGGATCTTCCTTTCGTAGGTACACATTATGAGGCTGAGCTGTAACGCTCGGCTATGTGACGCTTGATCGATTAAGGTAGCTAGAGATTAGAGAGAGATAGAGTTAATGCGTCACTCATATACCAGTTCGGTCACATTACACGAGAGAGACTGATGCATCAGAGGCCGTTCAAGTATTACGTAACGCAATTTTTGACCCTCCCTCCCCACCACGTAACGCGCCGTAACATTTTTCTGTACAACCCCCCTCATCCTCAAACGTTACGTAACACCCAATTGAGCATTTTTACCTAAAAGTCATAATTATGTTTTACTTTTTTCTACTAATAAACTATTATAATGAAATAACTTAAATACGTTATAAATATCTTTAACCTTTGGCAATTCGATTAGAATTAATCGAGGGATTCCCGCTAATCAGATATGAAAGGAGTTGCGATATTGGGAAATTTTGATTGCCTAGTTTTTATTTAAATAAAATAAAAAAATATTACCCAACAAAACCCCCTTCATCCTAATTGCATCACGTAACGCTTGAAAGGCCCCTCAGTCGCATTCAGTATCGACATTAACACAGTATGCAACGTTTTATTGAAATTTATACTTTTATCGAGTGATCTTTTCACATACTGTTTTATATTTTTTTAATACCAAAATATAGATAATAAATGTAAGTATAAAAAGAACAAAATATAATTAAGGTTATGTGTGAAATAATCAGAGCGGTCGTACGTATGGATACGTGCATCTCTTTCACGCATTAAGTGTTTTTCTAATGGTGGGAAAGGGATGGCATTAATTACAGGGTTCAATGGTTGGTTAAGACTGGAGTGGCAATATACTGTTAACAATATATACCAAAGTGTCGTTTGATTTGATGTTAAGAAATGGAACGAATAAGATGTAAAATATGTAACAGTAATCGTTTTCCTTAAAAGTAGGCGTGAAACGTTTCACAAATCACAGCTACTTTTCACAGGAAATGACAAACGATTTATTTTATGATAATTATTATGCAATGCTACTTTTCTAACATAGTGAATTGTATAAACTGTAACTGCGCAAATTTTATACCACGTTTATGTATTAGCGAGAAATTAAAATTAAGTTTATGCAAAAGTTTCTCATGTTTGAAATTTTTAAACAAAAAATATTCAAAAGCTCGTTTACTGGAGACAATACACGTACCAGTATTTAAGCAGTTATACACATGAATAAATATCTTGGAATATAACGTTTTCATTTTCATTGGTGAAATAATAATTTCACAGTCATATTTCGTGTCTACTGTTAACTTTGTTCTCAAACATACCAAAGTGTTTGCATTTCGTTTATTAATCTTAGAATAATGTACAAAATATTTGTAAACTGCGCACAAATTTATAAGAGAAATATAGTGTTACCTAGTCAATGTTTTGTTTTATTTATTCATATATTTTCTACCAGTGATTTCGGATGCGTTAAGTTTTTTTTTCGAACTGACATACTGTTAGCCTTAAGGGCTTTGACAGCTACACCGAACTTTTTGCGGCGAGTGCTGAGGGCACTCAGCTTCGAGGAAGCGGGCGCAAGGGTGCCAGAATAACCGAACCTCGGCTTCGGCTACTGCCGAAAAATGAACAAGGATTCGCGAATCTAACTAACTAACAGGTCTAAACTTTCTAATTTAGTGATCCTAACAACGACGTACGTACCGTACACGTACAGACGTGTAACGTACAGACACCAATGCTACTTTATAACTCCTTAGTACGTAGTAACCTCGAGTATGCCTCAGTGGTGGAACCCTGCGTATCAAGTGCATGTAAACCGCCTGGAAAAGGTACAAAGAAACTTTACTAGGTTTTTGGCTTATAAGGATACTACCTGTCCTAATGATGTTAGCTACGAGAAACGTCTTGATCACTTTAAAATGTCCTCTTTAAAATCTCGCAGGGATATTGCGGATCTTGTTTACCTATATAAACTCGTGAATGGAATACTTGACTGCCCTGAATTATTGTCTAAAATATTCTTAGTAATCCCACGTAATGGTTTCAGGCTCCACACTAGAAACACATTCCTAAAAACAAAGTGCAAAACCAACTTATAGGTAAAAGTGCGTTTTTGAATCGGGCTATTGATCAATATAATAATCTTTATAAAAACAATAATACCATCGACATATTTGGCAACTCACTTGATTCATTTAAAAATAAGTTACACAATCTGTTTACTAGGTAAGGTTTTGCATGAATAATTTAGATTTAGAAATATATATACATTTTTTTAATTTTATATTGATTTGGAAATCTCTCATAATACATTATTTGCTTTCTCAATCATGATTTCACTTGTTTGTATATTTATGTTTGTTAAACTTTTAGACTTAAATTTGTTTCATATTTATCTGTGAAAGTTATGCATATCTATAATTATTGTACCGGCATTGGAATCGTTATTCGTTATGTTCTGTATATTAACTTTATGTCTGTGCAATGTTGACTTGCTATATATAAATAAATAAAAAAATAAATAAACGACCTTATCGGGCAAGCCGCTCAAGGGCCGCGGGGTAGTCCCTTACAGAACCGTGTACCTAACGTGCGAGTGTGCACGAATGGTATGCAGTATGATAATGTACTCTTAGTGATGTGGCACGGTATCGTGCGAGCAGAGACACTCGAGGCGTGCTATCCTGAGGATCGAACCTAGAATATGTGTCTATAAACCTTGCTGAAATATGAAACTTATTATCCGTTGTGGAGTAGTCAATGGTGATCACCCATTCGTGCCTACAAAAAGACGTCTTTTGTACTATCTGTGTTAAAAACTACGGATTCCAATGCGAATCCACCAATCAGTTAAGAGCGAGTTATCGAATCCAATTATCGAACATTACAATGAACCCATAGCATGGTGGTAGATCCTCTCACACCCACTTTGCTAGCTACCACAGTGAAAGTCAAAATCTGTCACCAAACACCCTTATGGGCGTGGTCAGGCATTGCCGGTAATGGAGCCGATCCCTCCCCTAGGCTTGGCGTGACCACCATTTTGAGTCACATCACCATTTAACATCAGACGTTAGTGTAACACTATAGCATTATGATTCTCGTGAAATTAAAATAACATTGTACGGTTTTTTTATTTCACACACGTTATCAATATAACATTAGTCACAATTTTGAAGAATGGACCGTAAGTCATGTATATGAATATTATAAAGAGGAAAGGTTTAGCTGTTTGTTTGAACGCCTTTTTCTTAGGGAACTACAAGTCTGATCTTTCTGTATTTGATGGAGTAATAATTAAGGAGGTATATAGGGTATTTAACATCACGCTACCACAGATAGGAACATAGCTGTATTGAAAAAAATAGCAAATAAAATTTGGAAAATCCAAAAGTGCACGCCTCATTATCTCTTTTTGTTTTTGTTTATTTAATAACAATTAAACCACATCGAATCAGACTGTGACAAGTAATAGGGTTCTATTCCTAATTGTACTGAAGCGTAGGAAAAAAGTCTCGATTAGTAAAGTATTTCGGTCGTTATCGTGATAACATACAGGTTCCGCACATAAAGACACATGGGCGTACAAAACAGAACGTTTTTAATTAGTTTAACTAACAAACATGGCATTAAAAATGTCACGAGTGTTAAAAATAGAGTTTTTTCTTGATACGTGTGTGTATATATTATTTTACAAGTGCAATATATGATAATCAGAGACATTTTAAGTTTGAAGAATCAGTTGTTTTGCGTGTGGGGGCAGAGTAGTGGCCCACGTCAACGCTTCGCTTAGAAAGCGTGCTATACCGGCGAAATTGATTCAATGTATTTTAAATCACGCGAATGAATACGCGGACGCAGTTAGTAGTGGAATAAAACAACATGGTACAAATTGTATATTTATTATTACCGAATTCATTTTTCATACATTCACAACACTCAATAAAAATACTTATTTTTGGACTGAAGCGTAATATACGCCCAATTACAGTCAAATGTCGTTTTTTTTTATTTTCTATACTTAAGGTTTAGCGTTATGGCCATAATCTCACCTGTACTTAAGTGACGATACGGCCCAAGTCGGTAGACACGCTAAACCTGTGGAGGAACTGGCTCTCAAGTGCTGCTGCCGGAACACACCTATTGGTATTTGGCGGCAGGTTTACAACTTGAGGGTGGTAGCTAGCCAGGTGGGAATTAGAAAAAACCCTACCACCATGCTACGGTTTCCTCACGATGTTTTCCTTCACCGAAAGCTCAAGCTCATTGTAGGTGCTTGGATTCGAACTCCACTGAGCTATTATCGCTTCAAAACGCTTTCGTTACCTAACAATTACAATTTCTTACACTGAATATCTATTTACAAATAAGAACTTATCTAATATCACAATATAAATACGTGCAGATCATTTTTAATACACTTTTTATTAGCGTTATACGTATGTTTGTATGTAACGGAATCTTGGAACATGATTTTGACCCCCTTCAAAACGTCTGTATAACTTGACATACTTATTCAGGACCGATGACAATTCAATATTACACGCTTTATATTAGCTTCACCTGTATGTATGTATGTATGTATGTATGTAACCGACCCCTTTTTCCAAGTAAAAGACATCAACGAGATCTAATGAGGTTTTTACACGCTTTATATTAGCTTTAGTTCCAGTAACTAAAAAATAAATAATAGTTTAAAAAACTAGAACACACGCTTTATATAGAAAACTAAACTAAAAAACAGAAAATAAATTTTAATAAATATTAATTAAGAATAATGTAATTTTTTTTAATAAATATAAGTTACTAATATAATTAATAAAAGAAAAAAAAATGTTTTATTGTAAAAAAAGCGTGGGGTGCATGGTGTCAATAGTTAGGAATATTTAATTGACAGATATGAGAAGGATTAGCATTTCGATAATATCTAGAAAAGCACCTACGCTTTTTTTTACAATAAAACATTTTTTTTCTTTTATTAATTATATTAATAACTTATATTTATTAAAAAAAAATAGATTATTTTTAATTAACATTTATAAAAAATTATTTTCTGTTTTTTAGTTTAGTTTTCTATATAAAGCGTGTGTTCTAGTTTTTTAAACTATTATTTATTTTAAACAGTTTGATCCGTTATCCTTAATAGGATAATCAGGATTATCGATTTTAACATAAGACAATTGCAGAGACCGTCAAGGTGAGACACCTCTCTTCTATGCAATAGCTAATAGAGATGTAAATATCATAAAGCTATTGCTAAATAATCACTAAAAAATGAAAAATAAATAATGGTTTAAAAAAATTAAAAATACGCTTTTATAGAAACTTCAACTAAAAAATAGAAAATAAATTTGAATTAAAAATAATGTAACAAAAAATGATTTTATTGTAAAAAAAAGCGTGGGGTGCTTTTCAGGATATTAATAAAATAAACCTTCTACTCATATCTGTTCATAAAATATTTATAACTATTGATACCATGTACCCCACGATTTTTTTTACAATAAAATTCATTTTTTCTTACACTATTTTTAATTCAAATTTATTTACTATTTTTTAGTTAAATTTTCTATAAAAGCGTATTTTTTTAGTTGTTTTTTTTACATTTATTAATTTTTTCTATTTCATTAAGATGCAGTGAGAAGTATTTGGTCTGTTTCTAATTCCTCACTCAAAATGACACGCGAAATCAATCAAATCGAAAAACTTTATTCACATTTAGGTTCTGGTCAGGCGCTTATGGTTACGAACATCGAAACTACCACCGGTTTTGAAAATTACCCAATTATTCAAAATATCCGGCAAGAATCTTGATCTGTTTATATATTTTTTTAGGTAGTTACATAGTTAAAAATGAAATTTAAATACATTAACAATAGATTTTAGCGCACGCACAGTGAGACGTGTCAATTCCAGACATCAACATTGTCCAAAAATTCATCCACTCTGTGATACCCCTCTGTCTTGACCCGTGAGTCTATTTCCCTTACTTCCATAGCATAATGCCTTATAGTATTTTGCTGTGGGCAACACCATCTGAGGTAGACACCGTATTTCTCTTACAAAAACGAGCAGTTCAAGACATTTACTATATGAGACCTCGCGAATTAAAGGATAAGTTCTCGGAATTTGGTAGTTAACTTTGCCCTCCCAATATATTCTTGATAATTTAATGTATGTCCGCAAGATTAAAAAAGCTAGGTTTCGTTAAAGACCGCCATAATTTGAATACTAGAAATCGGGACAAACCGGTCACTCCCTATTTTAGACTGAGTAAGACAAGTGACAGTATTTTAGGTGATAGTGTCAAGTTTTATAATAAAGTCCCAAAGCAAATTACTGAATTGCCACACAGTAGGTTCAAGAACCATGTCAAACGGGTTTTGATGTCAAAAGGCTTTTATAGGGTGGATCAATATGTGAGCGATTGTGATGTCTGGAATTGACGCCCCTCTCTGTACATCCGCTAATAACTACTATAACACATTAAACTATTATATACAAAAGATAAGAATAAGACCTCAAAATATGATGCAGATCGAGTTTCTTGCCGGTTTTCCTCGATGACTGCGTTAGTTACCGAACCGGTAGTAGTTTTGACGTTCATAAGCGCCTTCTTAGGGCCAACTTTGTATAAAGATTTTTGATTTGACATCAAAACCCCCTTCACATGGTACTTGAACTTACTACCCTGCGAATCAGTAACGTGTTTTGGGGGTATCTTTATAAAACCCAAACCAATGTTACGTACAAAATTCTAACTGGCATTGTTGGATCTAAAATATGGGATGACCATTTTGACACGATTTGTAGAATTTAAATCATGCCGAACTTTCACGAAATCTAGCTTCTCCAAGTTTTTGCGGACGTACATTAAGTTATCAAGAATGTATCGGTGGGGTAAAGTTGAAATACCAAATTCCGAAAATGGATCCTTTAATGTAATCATTTCTTATGTTTACACGAATATTATTCATTGAAATGAAACTAATTTAAACGGATTTTATCGCGGTTAATTATTGATTTCGATCCCGACGTTTCGAAAGCTTTTCAGCCTTCGCGGTCACCAATCAATAAATAACCGCGATAAAATCCGTTTAAATTAGTTTTATTTCAATTAACCTTTAACGATTCGCGAGATACCATATTTATTGTAAACGGCTCCGTACTTAATTCTGATAACAGCCAATATTCTGCATTTTTTAAGACTTAACCCGATCAAAGTGCCATTTATTATTTTCATAAATAATGCAAAAAATTTATTCAAAAGAACACTTATGGACTACTTTAAATAATTAGCCTTATATTCCCTATTCTGCAGGAACCATTTCGGTAACATAAAAAGTGTCTGAATATTGATATCAATGTTTATAATTATGGGCAATTCAGGTAATACGTAAGCAGAATTTTAATCATTCCTGAGGGAGTCTGTCACGTGTTTTAGTATTTAAATCATGCCGCTATTTTATATATATATATATATTTTACACGATCGAACGTAACCAAGTTTTCGCAAGTGTAACGTCAAAAGTTCCTTAGTGAGTCACTGTGACCGGGCTACGATATCTTCAGCCTGTCGATGTGCTCCTCCTGGGGCTGGAGGCCGTGTATCCTTTGGAGGTGCCTGACCACGTTCCGCCTCCTGGCGAAGCTGTTGTCACAGACCCTACACCTGAACGAGTACTGGGGGGCCCGGTGCCGGTTCTTGTGGATCCTCATCAGCGTCACCGATTTGAATCGGGAGTCGCACTGGTCGCACTGGGTGTTCAATAACAAATGCTATTGGTTCCAGAGCCATTTTTAAGGCCAGTGGCGGATCTACACATTTGCCGCCCGTAGGCTGTTCACATTTTCCCCACCCCTACCACGCTGGGGATGGCGATCCGAGATCGATTAATCGTAGAATCGATTTATGAGGTAATAAAATTAATTTTTAAAATCGATTCACAGCTCTGAATCGATACAGTGAATCGATATTCCACGTTTAAAAATCGAGGTTCGATTCTTATTTATCTTTATAACACATTATTTATAATAATTTAAATGCTTCCTCCAAACATATATAGTAACTAGCTATGCCCGTGACTCCGTTCGCATGAAACTAAAGTTTCATTTAATCATTCTCGCGGTGAAAGATTTTTGTAATCGGTCCGGTAGTACTTGAGTTTCAAACAAAATAACAAATCTCTCCTCTTTATAGTATTAGTATAGATGATAAAATCGACTATTGTGGTGTATGCATTGTTTATATGCATTGCAATATAAGCACGAATAGCATATCGAAAAATAAAAATTGAATTTTAATTAATCGATCCTTTGTAACTCGATTTTTTTGTGAATCGGTTCGTTCGTTTCCGATTCAACTCGATGTAAGAATCGATCTTTTTCAGAGAGAATCCCCATCCCTATACCACACTACGACTACGTTAAATGTACAAAAAATATAATTGTATATTATTTAGATGAAGCGCCGTTCAAGTATAACGTGACGCAATTTTTTTGATGCCCACCTCCTCGCTAGCTACCACCCTCAAGTTGACAATCTGCCACCAAACACCTCTGGGTGTGTTCCGGCAGTTGCACTTGAGAGCCAGCCCCTGTACCAGGCTTAGGGCGACCACCATCTTGGACCACATCGTCACTTAACATCAGATGAGATTGTCGCCATAACTATAAGACCTAAGAAGTATCTCAAAAGACTTGGGAACAAGCTCACTGGTACCGTATACGGACGCCGCGGCAAAAGTACACGAGTTCGAATGCACCTACAACGAGCTTGACCTCTTGGTGAAGGAAAACATAATGAAACCATAGCACGGTGGTGGCACTCTCAAGTTGAAAATCTGCCACCAGACACCTATAGGTATGTTCTGGCAGTTGATACCCATTCCCTCCACTAGACTCAGTGTGTCCACCATCTGAGGCCACATCGTCACTTAACATCAGGTGTGGTTGTGTCCATAACGTTAAACATAAAACAATTTAAAAAAATTAAAGATTACTTAGCCGGGATATATCACAATGTTTTCCTACACCAAGTGCGTAGACTTGAAGCGTTGAAGCGATGATAGCTCAGTGGTAGTTTGCACGACTTCGCGTCAAAGGACGTGGGTTCGAACCTAAGCACCTACAATGAGCTTGAGCTTTCGGTGAAGGAAAACATCGTGAGGAAACCATAGCATGGTGGTAGGGCTTTTTCCGATGCCCGCCTGGGTAGCTACCACCCTCAAGTTGTGAACCTGCCGCCAAATACCAATAGGTGTGTTCCGGCAGCAGCACTTGAGAGCCAGTTCCTCCACAAACTTGGGCCGTATCGTCACTTAAGATCAGGTGAGATTATGGCCATAACGCTAAACCTTAAGTCTAAAAAAAAAAAAAAAACTCATTAGATAGATTTATATATTAACTTCTATCGGACTCACACTGAGCCATTTTCAGTCCAAGATTGGCTACTGATATTACTGCAATGCATATGAACAGGCACTCACTTACCTTGACAGTTTTCTCCGGTAGATGAATCGCTATGTGCTGAAGGTAGCTGCTCTTCCGGTGGAATCCAGCGTTGCAGTCCTTACAGACATACGGCTTCTCTCCGGTGTGGAGCCTCTCGTGTATCTATAAAAAAAAGCAAGAAAAATTGTAACTCACAGATTCAGTGTGTCTACCAACTTTGGTCATATCTTTACTTAAGATCAGGTGAGATTATGGCCACAACGCTAAACATTAACTATAAAAAATTGAAATAACTCCATATAAGAGGTATCTTTGTGACCAAAATTTTACCAGATGTTAAGTAAGAGACTGGCTTTCACCTGCAACTGTCGGGACACACCTATAAGTATTTGGCTGCAGATTCTCAACTTAAGGGTGGTAGCTCTGCTAGAAGATTAACGGGTTCTGTCCTTCATCTTTGGCAATACAGTAGTTTGAAGTGTTACCGTTGTGCGTTTTAGTGGGTAGTGTTGGGTAATTAGCACCAGACGAGTCTCCACATGCCCCTGAAGCATGAGTTATGATAAGGAAGTCCAGAAAGATTGGATTTTAATCACTAGGCTAATAGAAAAAGAGTTGGAACTAGCCAGTAGGGCATTAGAACAAGCCCTGCCACCATGCTATGGTTTCCTCACGGTGTTTACCTTCACCGAGAGATCATGCTCATTCTAGGTGGTCGGATTCGAACTCACGTCCCTTGACGGGAAGTCGTACACGCTAGCAACTGAGTTATTATTGCTTCAACATTATGGTAGTAGATTATAATAATCACTGGGAACGGTATAACTAAATTTCAGAATTGCCACCAGCGTTTAGTATTGTATGAACTATAGAACATAGAACTCAGTACCAGTTGTTCAACTTTAAGGCATTATTCAGTAGTTGGGATCCGAATAGCTCAGTGGTAGTGGGTACGACTTCCCGTCAAGGGACATAAGTTCGAATCCATCTACAATAAGCTTGAGTTTTCTGTGAAGGAGAACATCGTGAGGAAACCGTATCTTGGTGGTGGGGCTTTTTCTGATGCCCGCCTGGCTAGCTACCACCCTCAAGTTGAAAATCTGCCGCCAGATACCAATAGGTGTGTTCGGGCAGATGCACTTGAGAGCCAGTTCCTCCACAGGTTTACTGTGTCTACCAACTTGGGCCGTATCGTCACTTAAGATCAGGTGAGATTATGGCCATAACGCTAAACCTTAACTATAGAAGAAACTAAAGAGATCTTTAGACTATTATTATATTATTATTCATATTTAGTAAAACACACAAGCAGCTAATTAGCTGATGCGTGGGTATCAAATAGCTTGGAGACGAGGAAGTCTTGCTTATCCAATCTCTTCTCAAAGCAGTTTAACTTTGGAGCCATAACAACTTTTTGTGGAACTCTTTCCCATACCCCGACCACCCTGTTAGGCAAAAAATGCTTCCTTCAATTTCTACTTACTGAGATTTCACAAAGTTTCAAGGTATGACCTCATATGTGTTAACTTTGATTTGGCTTATAAATATTTTTAAGGGTGGGCACATTGTAATAGTTCCCTCCCCTCCGTCTACCCTGTTCTAGTGTAGTAAGACCAAGGTATTTGACGAGCTGTTCATGAGATAAGTTAAGCATTCTATACACCATCTGACATCTGATCATGAAAGTTTTAGATGACAGTATAATGAAATTCTTAATTCCTACAGAATTTAGACCAATGTCTGATAGGATTCCCATTTAAAAAAAAAACATGCGTGCGTACAAAGTACACATGTCAGAAGTGAAACTTCTTTGGCGAACTAATTTATAAATCTTGTTTATATTTATACAAATCTAAAACTTTAAATTAACTTTAAATTAATAATTTAATTTTTAACTTCAATTTAAATTTCCCTGTCTTACTCTCTCTCAATCGGTCTCGATCACTCTCTCTCTCTCTTTTCCGACACTTCCGTTGCATACCGGCGTGACGTTTCATCTGTAAAAATTTTACCCTCATGCGCCTAAAGAAGTTTCACTTCAAAAATATATATATGTAATAAATAAACGTTTCCTACCTTAACTTGTTCTGCGTTGGAAGCTCTGTAGTCACAGTACGAACATTTATCAGTTTTCTCATAACCGTGCTTCGCTCTGCAGTGCATTAACAGCAGTCTCCGAGTTATGAATTTTTTACCGCAGTGCTGCAAAACGGAACACACTTTATTTATGCATAGAAATTATTGAGTGTCATCTTTATATACCATTAAGGTTAATCAGATAGGGCAGCTTCGCATGCTTCCTGAACCTTACCACCAGGCTGGGCTGACACCATGACTGCCAGTTCGAACCCACGGTACCCAACAAGGCGGTAGATGACCATGGGGTTGTAGTGGGTATAGTCCTGGGTGGGTATGGGAGTAGTCCTGGTGCATCCCACTGGGTGAGTCCCATACACCCCCTCAGTCCCCAGGGGTGGGAGAATAGCGTAAATGCATTTCCCCACCATTAAAGAAGGGGGGAGGGGAGAATTAGCCTACCTTCATCAAACCTCATATACTTTGCAGGGGTTCGAACCTGTTAATTGATACACGTGCATACACTTTGCTGACTGAACCATCATCGCTTTAAATATTCATATCACAGATACATTAGCGTATTAGATACAGTGTGATATCATTCCATATTATCTGGCAGGAGATATTCATAAATGTATTTTACATCGCTATGTATAAAAAGGTCTAAAATCAATGTAAACTGTGGTCTCTGGTAATAAGAAGGAAATAAAAGATTCTCATGGGAATTATCAGCTTCGCGAATTCCAGTAGAGTCCCATATACCCTCTTGTCCTAGCCCACCAAGCACAGTTCAGAAATAGGTAAATGTATCTGACCTGTTAAAAGGTGTATTCTAGCAGTTGTACCTAAAAGTTAGGCAAATGAGCAGTCGTGTCATCTGATGGTAAGTGATCACAGGCGTCAATAGACACCCACAACACCAGAGGAAATGCAGGTGCGTTGCCAGCCTTTATAGGAGGGACTGGCTCTCAAGTGCAACTGTCTGAACACGCCTAATGGTATTTGGGGGCAGATTTTCAACTTGAGGGTGGTAGCTAGCCAGGAGAGCTTTAGAAAAAGCCATACCACCATGCATACAGTTTTACAGCATCTTAAAATATATCATCACTGTTTATCAAGTGACGAACTGTGAGATTGTGGCCAATTACTCAACCTATAAAGTATTGAAAAACGTTTCCTGACTTCTTCAACGTACCTCACAAACAACATCAAAACCAGTATGTATTTTATAATGGTTCCGCAGAGACAGCTTTGACGTTAATATCTTATGACAATATTCACACTCTATCTTCTCCTGCAATCTCTCTTTCTCCCGTTTCTCTTTCACTTTCTTTCTAACCGGCTTCTCTGTTCTACCATTCTTTTTACCCTCAACAGCTTTGACGGGTTTCTCAACAATATCTTGGACACATGGATCGAAAATCTCATCTTCCGGTGGTTCTTGGATCGACTCGTCTTCTCTGGAGAAATCATTGTAATCATCAACAGCACCAATATCATTGTAGTCTTTGAAACTATTGTCTATGGACAGTAGATCTGTAATATCTATAGAAATAGTCCCTTCTTCTTTGAACGTTTCAGGTTCAAGTTTGACATCTTTCTCCTGGACTCTGTTCTGAAGTATACTCTGGGTTTCCTCACATTTCTTACGATATTTATATATGTCATTGATGAAATTTATGCATACATCACACATTTCTCGGGGCAAGGAGTCACTAATGTCAACCTGAAATCATTAAAGATATTAAAAATGGTGTATAAGCTTTGGGAAAGCGTTTATTACACTTTGGCAAATAACAAAGGAATATAGGATTAACATGGTTTTTATGATTCTATTTATTCATTTCATTAATTATTTAAGACAATGAACAACCTCGCAATATCTTCTTTTTACTTATATAATTCTAATTGATATAATATTATGCACCTATTTATACATGGAGTTGATGAACTTAACTATAAAAAAATAATTGAAGCCCTCACAGAGAACTGCTGACGGAAGTGAAAACTATATTTCACAAAATAATGTAAAATATAAGAAGTAATAACAGTTATTTATATGTTGAGGTTTAGAACTAACGACCTTGCTTATGCATGATTATTAAGTCGCACATCAAACCAATCAACCAAGTGTTTATATTTGTCAAGATTGTAATTAACAATCTGCATACACTCTCTATACAAATAGATAGCATTCAGTGGCAATGCAATGAGTTTCATGAGTTTTGTTCAAGCAAAAAGTGCTCAATACCTTAAGAAGTTTTTCACTTCAAAAACAACAAAATGGGGAAACCATGTTGGTAAAACAATTGTGGACAATAACTGGACATCTATTTAATCTTTTTCTTCTTCTTTTTATTTAATGGCCAAATGTGTGCACACACAATTTTGACAATGTCACATACATAGAAGCATAAATAATGGAGATTGTATTTAACAACTTTTGTTTTTCTCATTCCATTATATCCAAACCAGGCTATACACTAACAAATAGATGACACAAACAATACATGCAAAGTACATATTAAATATATTTTTAGATTACATATATATACCATAGAATCTTAATGAATTTTATTAGTTCTAATAAAACTTGACAAGCATTCTACAACAAAACCATTATCCGTAACAAGAGTTAGGAGGCATCTGATTTTAATAGGAGGGGGAATAGAGGGAAGTAAAACGTTATAAAAAGAAAAACCGTTCCTAGAGCAATTAAAAAAATATGTGTAATTCCAGAACAAACATTTGAACTTGATTAACACATTTGACATAATCAAATCAAGGTTTTTATTTTACAAATATAATCATACAGTTACTACATACATGGATAATACTGAAATTATAAGTTATCTTAACTTTTGAAATTATTTCTAACGGTAATATAACTTATAAAAAAAACGAACTACGCAAAAAAAGTGGTAATCACTTGTTTATGAATAAAAAACAACATTCGGCAACTGTAAAGTGGTTTGTAAACGTTATTAAATAAATTTATAGGATGTAAGAATAAATACCTTTACTCCTGTGGCGATAAAAATGATCATAGCATATTTATCGTTGTATTCCGGAATCGGATATATAGGATTCAGATGCTGGACACTGAGACACATTCTGCAACAATTCCATGTTTGCATTCTCTCTACGTTATTATAAGTTTAAACTCTAAACTAAATTTAAACGATATTATAATAACTTTAAAGTTACTGTAGTTATAAAACTTTATTTACAAAAAAATATTTATATACAAAAGCGAAGAAATGTGTTTTGGTAAACTGTCATAAGTTGTAGGGATGTTCTTACTTGAAGGTGTCCTTTTTTTTGTTCTTGGCAACCCAGTCCTCATTGGAGACTTTTACAGCCATTTTCAAGTGATAGGATTTGGACTTATTGGCCAGGTGAAACTATCTTCAGCAAGAGGGTGACTCTCTTGTTGAAGATCCTTTGGGAGTTTTTGTGGCATAGTTTCAATTGATTAGTTATAATTCACTTCACTTACAGCGACACTACATCTCGTAAATTTATGCCCATATTACACAATACAGGACTAAATAACTAATTATATGAATAAAATTAAAAATCACAACTTGACAGATCAAGCTGCCGCCAAAAACTCCTTGGTGGTGTTAAAAATGACAGATTTGTAACGATTATGGCAAATATATGTTAGTAGCGTTATTAATATAATTTACGATAATTAGATATTAATAAATTTACTTGAGGATGTAATGACCATATCTGTTCATTACAATATTATTTACAATTCAAATAAACTATTATTTCATTGTTTGACTAAAAACGTTTCCTATTTTAATTTTTTATACAGCTGTAACAAACCGTATGTATTCGTTACTAAGTAGCTGGTACACCATCTAGTAACGAGTACCGAAATGTCACCCACGAATGCATTTCGTAACTCACATGTTTTCGTATTTTTGTAGTGAATATACAAAGGGCAAACGACGTGATGTCAATGTCATACCGTACACAACCCGACTCGCTTTGATGTTTTTTCTAGGAATCAAAAGTAACAAGTGACGTCACGATATGATAGTATCGAATACTGACTGTTATAGTAATGAACAGATACTGTTACGCTAATTTTCGTTACTTTTACACCTCTAATTTTTTATGTCAACAATTTTTCTCATTTTGACATAAGTATATATGGAGTTTTTGGCGGGATTTTGATCTGTCATGTTGTGATTTTTATTTTTATTTATATATTTAGTTAGTTAGCCGTATATTGTTTATTATAGGTGACATTTTACGTGATGTTGTGTAGCTGAAGAGCATAAGTGAAGTGAATTATTAATAGTCATTACGAACATAATATATTAGTTGCCACAAGAACTTCCGAGAGAGCTTCAACGAGACGGTCGCCATCTTGTTGAAGATAGTTACATCTGCCCAAATGTTCAGACCTTATCACTTGAAAACGGCGGAAATAGTCTCTAAAGTGGACTGAGTTGCCGAGAATAATATAAAAGGAAACATGGGTATTTAAAAAAATGTGTGCGTGTGCGTGTGTGAAAGTCACACACGGTAGAAGTGAAAATTCTGAAAAGTCTCTGATTAAAAATACTTATTGAAAATACACATGGACAATGCTTAGTAGACGATAGTGGGGACGCTACGAAGCATCGCACGAAGAGGAGACAGAGAAGGGTAATGTGTTCTATCTCATTCTCTCGCCGACTGAATCCTATACATTTACGTGGTTGTCTCTACGGTTTCGCTTTTTCGTTTCATAGAGTTTGAAATCACAACGATTCTAAAGAAATTTCACTTCCAAAAATGGTAAAGAAATATGGAGGGTAGAAGTAAAAAGAACCCTCTTATATGGGGGATTAGTTTGAAAAAGTAACCGCTTGTAAACAGCAATTTATCGTTCGAACACTCACTGAAATAGCGCTAGTGTAGGAAGTAGAAATGATATGAATTTAGCATTTATTCTGATAAGTGATTGAGAATTTCCTTTTTTTTTTAATTATAATTTCGGTACTTATTTAATACTATTTTCTATCTGCTATTTACAAATAATTGGGGTACTGAAGACTTAAAATTCTTTCACTTGTTACTCTATAGCGTGACTTTCATTTGCTCCCTTTCTGTGGACACTTTAATAGACTGAAATGGTCCTCTTTTGTTCTACGCTCCATATAAAAAAAAAACTATATAAACGATTGCGTAAGCGACACGTAACTACATTCGCCGACACGCACAAATAATGCTGCAAGTGAATGTAATTTCCCTCAAAGATGTGGGGAATTAATGACGTAATTAAAGTTATATTAGTCCACACTGTTATTGTAACAGCGATTGTAACTCTGTCTGTGGATTACCTTATCACCTCTAGACTGCTAAACCGATTTTCATGAATTTTATTGTAGAGTTGGACCGGACCGTGAGAAAGGATATACGTTACTTTTTTTCGAGACAATAATACTATAAGGGTTGAAATAGATTATGAAAATCCGTATGAAGAACGTATTAAACCAATTTAGATGACTTTTAAGAAAGTGATCTTCTAGGTATATTTTTGCGACAAAAGGTAGCCTATGAACTTCTTCATGGCTTAAAATACCTTTATACCAAAACTCATCAAAATTGGCTTTACAAGTTCTTCATACATAATTTCATCGCTTAATTCAGCTCTTCTAGTATTTTCACGAAAAAAGTAGCTCTTTCTCGATGACCAATTCATTTCTACACCAAAATTCATCGTAACTGATTCGATGGTTTTTTTTTTACATACTTAAGGTCAAGCGTTATGGCCATAATCTTAGCTGATCTTAAGTGACGATACGGCCCAAGTTGGTAGACACGCTAAACCTGTGAAGGAACTGGCTCTCAAGTGCAGCTGGCGAAACACACCTATAGGTATTTGGCGGAAGGTTCACAACTTGAGGGTGGTAGTTAGCCAGGCGGGCATTAGAAAGAGCCCTACCACCATGCTATGGTTTCCTCACGATGTTTTCCTTCACCGAAAGCTCAAGCTCATTGTAGGTGCTTGGACTCGTACTCACGTCCCTTGACGCGAAGTCGTACACACTACCACTGAGCTACCATCGCTTCAGGGTGTTAGGTGCACGCAGCGCACACTGTCGATTAACCGACGAGAATCTGCCGATTAATTCTTGGTCATAAATTTGGTTTTGGTCATAACGGTTAACCATATAATCCTTGGTCCGTCACAGCTTGGTGGTCCGGTGATTGCTCGACTGGTTAGCGACCACCCTCGGGTTTAGACTGCCGGAAAATAAAGATTCACTATGAGCCGTCGTGTTGCGGCATAATAAAAGAGAACCAGCGCTTTCCACCATGATCAGGAACATGGCTGTAACATCCCTGGTTAAAGCGATGATAGCTCAGTGGTAGTGTGCACGATTTCGCGTCAAGGGACGTGGGTTCGAACCCAAGCACCTACAATGAGCTTGAGCTTTCGGTGAAGGAAAATATCGTGAGGAAACCATAGCATGGTGGTAGGGCTTTTTCTAATGCCCGCCTGGGTATTTACCACCCTCAAGTTGTAAACCTGCCGCCAAATACCAATAGGTGTGTTCCGGCAGCAGCACTTGAGAGCCAGTTCCTCCACAGGTTTAGCGTGTCTACCAACTTGGGCCGTATCGTCACTTAAGATCAGGTGAGATTATGGCCATAACGCTAAATCTTAAGTATAAAAAAAAAGGCGACGGCAACAAAAAAATAATTAGCGAAATTGTTCCAACATGCAGTTTTCTTTTAACTGATGTACAATGTTAGTCCCTATGGTTTTGACAGCTTTACCAAATTTTTCGGGGCGAGTGCTGAGGGCACTCAGCCCCGAGGCAGCGGGCACAAGGGTGCCAGGACGGCGGAACCTCGGCTTGGGCTGCTGCCGGTAAATGAAAAAAGATTCATGATCCTGACTAACCAACAGGTCGTGTCTTACTAATTTAGTGATCCTAACTACGATCTTATTGGGTAAGCAGCTCAAGGGCCGCGAGGGTAGTCCCTTACAGAACCGAGTACTTAATGTGTGAGTGTGCACGAATGGTATGCGGTGTGATGATGTACTCTCAGAGATGTAGAGTGTCACTGTATCACGTGAGCAGAGTCACTCGAGAATTTACAGCAGTATCACAGCAGTGTTTTAGTAATGTTCAGTTTCTATCCGTGAAGCCTTTTTTATACGGTTAAGGTTTAGCATTTTGGCCATAATCGCACCTGATCTTAAGTGACGATATGGCCCAAATTAGTAGACACGCTAAAGCTGTGGAGGAACTGGCTCTCAATTGCAGCTGCCGGAACACACCTATTGGTATTTGGCGGTAGCTTTTTCAACTTGAGGGTGGTAGTTAGCCAGATGGGCATTAGAAAAAGCGCTACCACCATGCTATGGTTTTCTCACGGTGTTTTTCTTCACCGAAAGCTCAAGTTTATTGTAGGTGGTTGGATTGGAACTCACGTCCCTTGACGTAAAGTCGTACACACTACCACTGAGCTATCATCGCTTCGTCGATCATCAGTATTAGGAAAGGATAAAATTAGGAGAACAATTTAGATATATAAATACATAGTCATCAGTTTAAATACTTTAATAAATAAAGTTGATTATGTTTAAAACATATGCGTCAAAAAATGACCTATTTACAAGCATTTCAATACTTAATATGAGATACATTCTTTATTCCATTCATGAATGATTAACGAAGTACTGTAAAGTACGTTTAAGATAAATAGAGATTATTAATACAGTAGAACCTCGTTAAGTCGAACCTCGACAAGTTGAAAATCTCGAAATAATATTTCGTTCCCTTCCCTTTAAACACCAAAAGCTCCATCTTTACTAATATTATAAATGTGAATTTAAGTGTGTTTGTCACGCTTTCAAGCGAAAACTACTTAACCGATCATTATCACGAAACTTTCTACACATATTCTTGGAGGTATTAGATGTAACGTAGCACACTTTTTATTGAATACAAAAAAAAAATACTGTACATAAAAAAATTGTTTGTCAAAAAATCTCAAAATCTAGCCACTTTAACGCCATCTAGCATTCCAGAGTATAGGTGATACGAAGTTCACGGGTCGGCAGTTCTCTAGAAGTTGAAAACTCTATAACTCGAATTTTTTAGCGTCTCCCTTGATGTTCGACTCATGGATGTTCGTTCTACTGTATTATAAACGGAAAAGTTTGTTTTTTGAACGCGACATATTTGAAAACTACAGGTCGGATATCAAAAAAAAAATATATATATATATATATTATTTGATAGAGTAATCATTGAGGAATACTATTTAATATCACGCTTTCATCAATAGGGGCAAAGACGTATTGATGAAAGTTACAAAAACGAACAAAAATAATTTTTATTTCCACGAGAACGAAGTCGCAGGGACAGTTTGTCAATAAATCGGCAAAAATACGATTGTGTATTGCATTCTAGTAGTTTCTAAGATAACGCGTACAAATAAACAAACTTTCCGCTTTATATTAATGGTATAGATGTCCGTAAGGTCTGCGCGCGAGCTCCGAGGCATCTTTAAACCTACAAGAGTCGCAGCTATAATATATGTTAATATAAATCATAGCAGGGTATATTACGGTATATTTTCTATAGTAATCGGCGAGTGACCATAGACGCAAGTATAACGTATATTTTTATGACGTAACCAAAATATGTCGAAAGTTATAGCACGATATATTTTCGTATAGCAAGACATATTAACGTATATTTTGATATATTTCAAGAAAACAGGGCGTCATTTTTCGTCTGTCATTTGCGTGCGTTGTAAACATAACTACTTAGATTCATTATACGTTTAAAATTAGAAGAGCCTGTATTAAAAATGTAAGACAAATACGTGTTCATGCAACATCGGCCGCAGAGCTAATGAGTGCAAAAATATATATTATACCATAGCCACCGTCTGTGGCAGCTTGCTATGCTGTAATATATAGCTTACTATATTAACATATATTATACCTTCGTCTGTAGTGGGCGTAGGGAATGTTAACGTATTGAACTAGAGTTGAGTTTAGTCGATATTAGATTATCGATATTCGGATACTTGTCTTCGAAATATAAACACTTTTTTCACTAACTGTTGTAATTTCTCGTGCTTACTATTTCTTTTATCGTACACATAAAATAGCTATTTGCTTTCAGATAAAAAAATCTTTTTTTTTTTGTACTATTTAAAGTGAAAAATTAAACGATATTGAAAAATTTAAAGTAGGAATTGACAAGTGTATGTATTCTCGCGTCAAGACGGTCAGACAGCCTCCGATTTCTCGAAACTCGCACGCGATCTATAGTAGGAATGACGAATTCTGAAAAAGAACGATTCGAATCGAGATCAAGTGAACCAATTCACAAAAAAAAAAAAAAAACATGCGTGCGTACAAAGTACACATGTCAGAAGTGAAACTTCTTTGGCGAACTAATTTATAAATCTTGTTCGCTCTGTCTCACTTTTTCTCTCAAACTTTCTCACTCGCTTGCTCCCTACTCTCACTCTACGGCTAGTTGCTCATGCTACGTTCGCCCTGTCTTACTCTCTCTCAATCGGTCTCGATCACTCTCTCTCTCTTTTCCGACACTTCCGTTGCATACCGGCGTGACGTTTCATCTGTAAAAATTTTACCCTCATGCGCCTAAAGAAGTTTCACTTCAAAAACCGTGATCTATAAGACCGATTCATCAAAAATATATATATTTTTCTATTTGCTTTTCGAACTTATATATCCAGTATAAAACAAATGTAGAAATCAAACAGAACATCACGATAATCGATTTCATCATTCTTTATACGTAATAGTTAATCTTTTCTATATATATTATGTTTGTGTAAAATATTCAAATAAAACAAACCAACCTCGATTTTTGTATGACATATCGATTCACTGGATCGATTCAGAGCTATGAATCGATAAAAAAAAATATACTTTTTAATATATTATCTTATTAATTCGATTATTCAAATAATCGATCTCAGATCGTCACCCCTAGTCTATGGTTCTCGGTTTTCATTATTCATATTTCTCAAGCTGGGGCTACATCAGCGGGCGAATATTTGTGTCTCGTTGGCAAGCTAAATACACCGATTGAAGCGATGATAGCTCAGTGGTAGCATGTACGGACTTCGCGTCAAAGGACGTCAGTTCAAATCCACCTACAATGAGCTTCAGCTTTCGGTGAAGAAAAACATCGTTCGGAAACCATAGCACGGCGGTAGAGCTTTTCTAATGCCCGCCTGGCTAGCTACCACACTCAAATGTGATGTAGTGATCGTTTTAAAACAGTTTAATATAATTATAACACAGAAACTTGTTAATAAAAACGTATTATACATATTGCAGCTGATTTAGCAGATAAAAATGCTTGGGTTTGAACATTTGTAATCACACTAAGCGAGCTATTGCTGAAGAGTTTCTTTTGCCGTTTCCTCCTTCCAGAAAGCCATGTTGTTTCTTAAACGATAGCAAACGGCTTTTTCTGATGCCCGCCTGACTAGCTACCACTCTCAAGTAGAAAATCCGCCGCCAAACACCGATAGGTGTGTCCCGGCAGTGACATTGAGAGCCAGTCTCTCTAGGTTTAGCGTGTCTACCAACTTGGGCCGTATCGTCACTTAAGATACACCCGGCTACACTTGACACGAATATTCGCCGTAGCCCGCTAATATAGCACCAGGGTCACTACGAATCCTTGGTGTAAGTGAAAGTTAAAGCTGCACACGCACTATCGGGCCCTGTTGTTCGTCGGCGAGACCGTGCACGCGGCGGGTGTGCGCCCGCACCTTATTCGGCTTCTCAAACCGGTGATCGCATATCGAGCACAGGTAACCGTAACGTTTCCCCGTGTGCGCGTTGTGCTTATGTATCTGCAGGAACTTGCGCGACTTCAGTTTCTTTGGGCACATGTCGCACTGATCCAGACAAAGCATTCTTGTTTTAACGTATGCGTTGACAGTAAAACCTTCATACAAAGTTTATCCCCCCGTTTACCCCACTTGCCACTTCAAAGTCATCTAGCTCCGTTTCCCGGGTCCCGTCTATCACGGTAGCAAAATTCGTCATAAACGGTTCAGAAGTTTTGGCGTGAAACCGTAACAAACAAACAAACTCACTGACGCATTTGCAATATAAATAAGGATTGTTTGTCGCAATCTCACCTGATTTTAACTGACGATGTAGCCCTAAATGGTGGATACGCGATGTATATTGAAGCGACTGACTCTCAAATGCAACTGCCGGAACAGACCTAAATATAGGTGGCGGCAAATCTTCAACTGGAGAATTGAAGCTAGCCATGCGGGCATAGCACCGTGCTATGGTTTCATCACGATGTTTTCGTTCACCGAAAGCTCAAGCTCGTTGTAGGTGTCTTCGAACTCACGTCCCTTGACGCGGCGTCCGGACACATTACCGACTGAGCTATCATCGCCTCAAATTTGAGGTAATGATGGTTTTAAAACAGTTTCATATAATTATAACACAGAAACTTGTATATAAAATCACAGAAATTTGTAATCACACTCAGCGAGCTATGAAGAGTTTCTTTTGCCGTTTCTTTGTTGTTAGCTCAATGGTTTAATGCTCAGACAGTTCAGTATAGTCAAATGTAAAAACGGTTTAATAGTTGGACACAAAATCGGTTTAGTAGACTGACGCTAGCACGGCTTAGTGGTTTGACGCAATGATGGCTTAATTGTTTGACGCAACCGTGGCTTAGTAGTTTGACACAATTATGGCGCAGTGGATTGACAGAATACTGGTTGAGTGGTGTAATGAAAAGGCGGTTCAGTAATTTAACGCAATGATTGTTCTTCAGTGTTTAATGTAATAACGGTTTAGTGGTTTGATGTAGTGACTGCTTAGTATTTTGATACAAAGATTGCTCAGGGGTTTTACATAATTATTTATACAATGAGCTTAGTTATTTGAGTCAATTATAGCTCAATAGTTTAATGCAAAGACGATTCAATAGTTAGTATGTAATAGTGACTCGGTGCTTTGACGCAACCATGGCTCAGTTGTTTGACGCATCAGTGTTTAAATATCATATTGAATGTAACCGCCTCGTGTAGGAAAGCACTGAACCTATTGATTAGTGTTAATATACACACTATTACACAACTGGCTAGTTTCTACTCAGCAATTTGAAAATATATTGGCAAGCATTTCTATGTATACTTAACCAGTCCTATCACTAGATTTGATATACTAATTTGCATCAGTTAAATGTAAAGTTAAACGGGTATTGAGTTAATTAGTGTTTGTTTTACCTAATGGGTTTAATTGTAAAATGAGAGACGAATATGGGTCTTACTTGGAAGTTCTTCTCTGGCAAATGTATGGCGATGTGCTGGACCAGATTCGAGCGCCTGTGGAACGTCGCACCGCAGTGGTCACAAACGTATGGTCTCTCGCCCGTGTGTCGCCTCTCATGGATCTGTGATTTTTATATTGTAATACCAGTTGTGTCCGCGGCTTCGTCCGCACAATTATCCCGCTCAACATTGTTTCTGGTCTATCGTAGAATCTTCTGGAAAAGCCTAGGCAGCTGGGAAGGTCGTGTGAGACTCAATGGAAACTCGCCACTCAGTGGTCCTTAAAACCCCCCATTTCCTAGGAACTGGCAATCGTTTTCACAGTACTTCCAGTTGCTTCGATCGCGTGTTATCACTGTCTCCGAGTCACTATATCGTTTTTCAACATCAGTACCCCGCGGCAAATTGCCGTTTTCTACATTCGCTTACGTAAGAATATACAAACAGAGTTTAAAGCAGTCATAAGGACTGCCGACAGAAGTGAAAACTTATAACAAAAGTTATTCGTTATTTTTAGATATGCAAATTGATTCTTTGGTCTTAAATTAAAACTTGTAAATCAAAACATTTTAAAGCGCAATAAGTGTAAACTAATAGGATCAGATTTAGTACGAACGTTAACACGTCACGTGACCATGTCGATGACGACTTACATGAGTTTACTCCTTATACAAACCGCGTTATAGAAATTCTCACTTCCAAAAATTATCATTTAGAGTATCGGCGACATATCCCAAAATTCAATTCCGTTATTACAACGTGTTCAAAACATTAAAATTCACATACACTTAAAACATAGCATATAAATGTATTCCACAGCTGATATAAATACACCATTTTGTTAAAGCGAGGTCACTTATGTGATTTACCGTCGGTTTTATAGACAAGAATGTCATCCCATAAATTGTTTCAATCAAACTTTACGCAAGCTAATGTGTAGCTCAGTGGTAGTGTGTAGGATCGCCGCGTCATTAGACGTGAGTTCGAATCCACTTACAATGAGCTTGAGCTTCCAGTGAACGAAAACATCGCGAGGAAACCATAGCATGGTGGTAGGGCTTTTTCTAATGCCCGCCTGGATAGCTACCACCCTCAAGTTGTAAATCTGCCACTCAATATCAATAGATGTGTTCCGGCAGTTGCACATGAGAAACAGTGACTCTTATAAAGGTCGGCAACGCATCTGGTGTTCCTCTGGTGCTGTAGGTGTACATGGGCGGCGGTGATCACTTACCAGCAGGTGAAACGCTTGCTCGTTTGCATTCTATTACATAAAAAATAATGTGTAAGATGTTTCTTTCTTTCTATACTTTATAGGGTTAATGTTATGGCTACAATCTGACCTTATGCTACGTGACTACACAGCCCAAGATAGTAGACATGTTAAGTCTAATGGAGGAATTGGCTCTCAAGTTATACCTCAGTGGTAGTGTGTACAGATTTCGCGTCAAGGGACGTGAGTTCGAATCCACCTACAATGAGCTTGAGCGTCCGGTGAATGTAATCATCGTGAGGACACTATAGATGGTAGGTCTGTTTCTAATGACCCCCTGGCTAGCTACCACCCCCAAGTTGAGAGATCTGCCGCCAAATACCAATACGTGTGTTCAGGCAGTTGCACATGAGAGCCAGGCCCTCCACGAGGTTTGCGTGTCCACGACCTTGGGCTACATCTTTACATAACATTAAGTGAGATAGTGGCCTTAAAGCTAAACCTTGACTATAAAAAAAGTACCAACTAAACCATCATCGCTTGAAAACTGATGAGAATTCAGCTTACAGTAAGTGCCTCCTTGGTGGCAGAGCTGTACTCGCAGTAAGCGCACTTGTGTATCCTGCCGAGGCCGTGCCGGGCGCGTTTGTGCTCCTGAAGCTGGTTGTTGTTTCTGCAGCGTTTGCCGCAGGCCTGACACACAAACACACACTGTGTACACCTGTGGACCACTCTAGGTGAGGGGGGTCCACTTTAGGAGAGGGGGGTCCACTTTAGGATAGGGGGGTCCACTTTAGGAGAGGTGGGTCCAAGCCGGACATTCGCCCTGGCCTCAAAAATAATGATTTTATTTCATTCCATTTCTTGTAACGTTAAGGCCCGCTTTAACTACTACGTCGCCCCGGGCCAAATTGCTTAGGAAGAAATCCTTAGGAAATATATAGTTTTCAGAGATGATCAGAGATCAGAGAAGTACTGTATATCCATAGCGGCGAATATACAAACCAGTTCAAGTTGCGCTCTTTAGAAATTTGAATGTAGTCTCAATTTATATATTACATAGACAATACATGTAATTTTTTAGCAAACGAAGGGACTGATATACGAAATTTAGTCTGTGTTGGTAAAATTAACCATAACAATTTTTACAACCGAACGACCGCAGCGACGCCCCCACATTTTGGCGCTTCGGGCAAATGCCCAGTTTGCCCCTCCCTAGAACGGACCCTGATAACGTTAGTAAAAGGATAAGTTATGATTTATATTTCGGTAAAATGGTTTATGTGAGTAAAAGCCAGTGTCGTAAGTATAGGATGGCAGTGCGGGCAAAAGTACCCGATTTCAAAATTTACGTAACATTTAAAAAAAAAATGTTAACTTTCAATAAAAACATTTAAACGCTTTCATAAGGAAAAGATAAATTTCAGTTGATTCTATTCTGTCTATTGGACTTTCTGTGACCGGATTTTTAAACTTGTATGATATTATTAATACCAAAGCCAGGGCCCGTTTTAGGTTGGGGCAAACCGGGCATTTGCCCGGAGCGCCAAATTGTGTGGGCGTCGTTCAGTTGTAAAAGTTGATATGGTAAATTTTACTACCAAACACAAAACTTCGGATACCAGTCCTTTCGTTTGCTAATAAAATATATTGTTTATATAAATACAGATATTTTGAGTGTGACAACACACCCACCGGACACGACTACGTTCCACACAGGACTACGTTAATTATAGAGAAAAAATCAATATAAGACTTAGATTCTTAGCCGTGAAAGATATTATCTAGCAACACTTAGGTATATGTGTAAATACAAAACATTTTAGTTTCTAAAAGCAAAACAAAATTTACTCTAAATTTGTAGCTTCTAAAATCTCCAGCCTACTGAATTAATCCACCACTGGTATACACTCTAAACAGCGACACTGATTTGTGCATTGATGTCGTTATTGAGAGTTGTCGTTAAATTGAAAGGAGATACCTTTGTATGGACAAAAGTAATTTTAACATCATTGGAAGTTTGTTATTTAGTTGAGTTTGCAATGTGTATATGTATACTAGGTGTGCCCGCGACTTCGTCCGCATGGAACTAAAAATTATTTATACAATGTTTGCCCTTTTTTGTAACCTTTTTCAATACAGCTTTACTCCGATTGGTGGTAACGTGATGTTAAATAGCTTGAAGCTCTATCAAATACAAAATATTTAAAATCCGTCAGGAAGTCCCTCAGATAAAAACGAACAAACAGACAAAGAAATTTATCGACTTTATAACCTCAATTTAGATTTATCCTTTAGCGTGTATGATATTGGGTATTTAGCATATCAATGGAACAGTCGGTTTCGGTGTGACCGAATATACGGATTCACCGCGTGACCGTGTATTCGGTAACATTAGCCGCATGTGCTAATTACCTCACAAACGCAGTAGTTGGTGTGGAATCTCATATGAGCCTTATAAGTTGCCTTCATTCTGAACTCCTTGTTGCAAGTCGAACATTTGTATGAGGAAGCCGAGGGCAACGTCATCCGCTTCTTCTTAATCGGTGGCAACTTCTAGAAGAAAACAAATAACTCGCACTCGTGATACTGTACCTGACTGATCCCAAAAGTGGTAACCGTCGACACCCAATGGCGTAGATTTGGGGACCTTCTTCCATGATTTATTAAATCTACAATCTAAGGGGGCAATTGAAGTCGAAAGGACACAACACACTGTCCCTAAGGTCAAGCTTAGAAATTCATATATGTATATATAGGGATATAGTTATATGAGGGTAGTTTATAACACCGATTAGTATAAAGTGTGGGATGCGAGACCGGCTTTGGGTTCAGTCAAAGCGAAACACTCGAGGCCAGATGGGATGTAATGGGATGTAAGAAGAGTGGAAGGAGAAGAGTTTACGACTTATAGAGAATGGAGGTTTTGGTGTTTGAAGCGAAGGGAACAAAACATTTTTTCGATATTTGGACGTTTTCTTCAACTTAACGAAGTTCTACTGGATTTTCTATTATTGTCTTAGACTGGTTTGGTATTTATGCTATAAATCATTATCGGGAATGCTTTATACTGGGCAGAGAGAGACACGATCGGTGAAGGTGAGTGTTGATGATCATCGAAAAGAGGCCGCCTTAAACCTACATCAGGGTTGCAAGTCTCGGACACTGTCTCGTGTTATCCTTTCCCTGCCATAACTATTAGGTGTGTATCCTCACAGTGAATACGGGGTTTGCTATAAAGTTCGCATATCATCCTGACATTATTATTGATCCGATTATCACCATTTAAACTACTCGGCGTCTCGCGTTTCTATATATATCCGACTGGTAAAGTTTATAAAGAAAGTAGAGCACTGTGTCCGGTAAACTAATGCTCAGAATGTGTCTAAGTTTTTTAAATAGTAAACGTTTAGCGTGATAGCCATTATCTCGCCTTGTCTTAAGTGACAGTACGGCCCGAGTTGACAGACACGCTAAACCTGTGAAGGAACTGGCTCTCAAGTGCAACAGCCGGAACACACCTATAGGTATTTGGCGGCAGATTTTCAACTCCAGGATGGATGCTACCCAGGCGGGCATTAGAAAAAGCCCTACTATCATACTATGATCTCCTCACGATGATTTCCTTAACCGAAAGCTCAAGCTAGGTGGTTGTATTCGAACTCACGTCCCGCGATGTAGCGTTCCTCGCTTTAGAAGTAGTTATTAAAATTTGCACATTCAAATAAGTGCTTAATTCCCTTGGTCATCGCATCATGCGTGAACGGATGGAACATTTTTCGCTGATTCTTTTGTGTTGTGTTAATTATTGACAGAAGGTTCTTATGAAAGAAAACATTAAGGAAGTTGAGCGGAACATTAGAGATAATTTAAGAAAACTTAACGACAATATTAATTTTACAAGCCTGTCTCTATAATGCGCCATCAATAGTTAAGACAGGACAACGCCTGTCGGGTCAGCTAATATTAATATAGATCTCAGCAAGCCTACTAACGTTGAATCCTGTTACTGCCTCACCTGTTTGATCTTCGGTTTCTCCTCAATCTCAGGTCCGTCATAATAATCATCACATGTTTGGTAATCGTACGTATCATAGAAATTATCATCAACGTTCAGTTTCTCCGTCTTCGCATTCCTGATCTTTGCACCTCTATCTATGCTTTTGTGGAGTCTTCTTGAATATCTACAATGGAGGTCAAAATCTCTGCTATCGTGGGACGCGAGTTTGAATCCAAACTCTTACAATGAGCTCGAGCGTCCGGTGAAGGAATACATCGTGAGGAAACCGTAGCATGGTGGTAGGGGTTTTTATGATGCCTGCCTGGCTAGCTACCACCAGCAAGTTGAAAATCGGTCGTTAAATACCATTAGGTGTGTTCCACCAGTTGCACTTGACAGCCAGTTCCTCCACAGGTTTAGCGTGTCTTTGTCACATTGTTAATTAACATCAGATGAGATTTTGGGGCCTATTAATAATAAAAAATGTTTGATAACAAATGCTGTCTTTGGTACAAAAAAAGCAAACCCCGCTTGTATTTAAAAAGCATTCTCTTTTTATATATAGTTAAGGCTTAGCGTTATGGCCATAATCTAGCCTAATCTTAAGTGACGATATGGCCCAAGTTGGTAGACGCGCTAAACCTTTAGAGGAACTGGCTCTCAAGTGCAACTGCCGGAACACAACTATAGTTTGAATCGATCCAGTGAATCCATATTACTTCCTTCCTTCTTTTTTTATGGAAAAGGAGGGCAAACGAGCAAACATGTCAGCTACACCAGAGAAACCGTGGGTGCATTGCCAGCCTTTATAGCAGGGACTGGCTCTCAAGCGCAACTGTCGGAACACCCCTATTGGTATTTAGCGACAGATTCTTAACTTGAGGGTGGTAGCTAAACAGGTGAGCTTTAGAAAAAGTCCCACCACCGTGATATGGCTTCATCACGATGCTCTTCTTCAGCAAAGCTCAGCCTTATTGCAGTTGAATTCGAACTCACGTCCATTTCACGCCATCTCTGCACACTCAACTGTGCTATCACTGCGTCAATGGCAATCGGATACATCGACTATTTTTTTTTTATTGTTCAGGTATTGCGTTATGGCCGTAATCTCATCTGACCTTAAATGACGATACGGCCTAGGTTGGCAGACACGGTAAACCTGTGGAGAGACTGGCTCTCAAGTGCAACTGCCGTAACACGACTATTGGTATTTGGCGGCAGATTTTCAACTTGAGGGTGGTAGCTACCCAGGCGGGCATCAGAAAAAGCCCTACCACCATGCTACGGTTTCCTCACGATGTTTTCCTTCAGCGAAAGCTCAAGCTCAGGTAGGTGGATTCGAACTCGCGTCCTTTGAAGCGGAGTCCGTACAGACTACCACTGAGCTATCATCGCAATAAAGAGTGGCATAGTGACTGGATTTGTCAACTTTTGCATGACGGTTCTGAAAGAATCAGGTACAGATCTTTGGTACTCCTCTGGAATATAGATAATTTCGGAAGACCACATGGCTAAAGACATTAAAATGGCAAGTATTTCATCTGCCAGATGGTGCTTGCAAACCAACCAGAATGTTCTACTGCTCGTAGCTTTGAATTTTGAAGGGAGTATGAGAACATTTAGCATTGACACCACAATCTCATCTGATCTAAATAACAATGTAGTCCAAAATAGTCGATACATGAAACCAAGCGGAGGAACTGACTCTCAAGTCCAGCTGCCGGAACACACCTAATATTACCTATATTAGCAGCAGATTTGAGAGTGGTAGATGGCCAGAGAGGCCCTAGAAAAAGCGCTATCACCATGCCAAGGTTTCATCACAATGATTAACCGAAGCTCAGGCACATTGTATGGATTCAAAGTCATGTTCTTTCATACACAGTTGCGCTTTTATCATCTATATAGACAGATTTGGAAACTAAATAGGGATGAGAAATTGAAGCGATGATAGCTCAGTGGTAGTGTGTACGATTTCCCGTCAAAGGACGTGAGTTCGAACCCAAGCACCTATAATGAGCTTGAGCTTTCCGTGAAGGAAAACTTCGTGAGGAAACCAGTGGATGGTGGTACGGTTCTTTCTAATGCCCGCCTGGCTAGCAACCGCCCTCGAGTTGAAAATCAGCCGCCAGATACCAACAGGTGTGTTCCAGCAGCAGCACTTGAGAGCCAGTTCCTCCACAGGTTTAGCGTGTCTACCAACTTATGGCCATAATGCTAAAACCTTAACTATACAAAAAATAACATTAAGAGATCCAATCGCTACTTACTTCTTCTTAGACTTCACACCAGAACACATATTGAGCAGAGCCTTCTCAGTCTTTCTACTTTTTCTTCTAAACTGAAGAGCCTGGTTCATAATATCCATGCACTGGGAGCATATTTGTTGAGACAGTCCGTCGTTCTTTTTAATCTGAAATTTAATTTTCTCACCCAATAAGTCAGGATTCTGAAGACAAGACTTCTCAAATCAGGTGAAGTACAAAGCAAGAGTCATAGGTATTATGTATTCATTTCCCCGCAGGCTAGAAGCAATGTTATAGTGGTTCCTGATACAGAGATCAGACTTAACAATATTTTCCGAGAAAGCTGAGGACAATGGTATGGCCACAGTGTGGATTACTGCTTCTGGTACACATGATCCAGTCAACTGCCTTATTTGGTCATCTGTAACCTACTCTACATATGTGGCGATACATAATTGTGATAAGCACTCAATAGAATATAACCATAGAGGTCAAAGACGCGATTTTTTGAAGCGATGATAGCTCAGTTGTAGTATGTATGGAGTCAATATTAACGGACGTCAGTTCTAATCCACCTGCAATGAGTTTGAGCTTTCGGTGAAGCTAAGCATTGTGACCAAACCATAGCATGGTGGTAGGGCTTCTTCTAATGTTGGCCTGGCTAGCTACCACCCTTAAGTTGAATTCTGCCACCAAATACCAATAAGTGAGAGCTAGTCTCTCCACAGGTTTACCAAGTTCACCAACTTGGGAGATATCATCAATTAAGATCAGATGAGATTATGGACATTAAGCTAAAACAATAAACATTCTTTGAAATTTTTATTTACAGAAACAAAAAAATACTAATTTATTTCTAGTTTGCATGTCCTATTTATAATATTTATTATTATTATTATTTAGTAAAACACATTAGCAGCTAATTAGCTGATGCGTGTGTATCAAATAGCTTGGAGACAAGGTAATCTTGCTTATCTAATCTCTTCTTAAAGCAGCTTAAGGTTGGAGCCATAACAACGTTCTGTCGGAGTTTGTTCCATGCTATGACCACTCTGTTAGGCAAAAAATGCTTTCTTGGGTTTCTATACGCTGAGGTTTCACAAAGTTTCAAGGGGTGATCTCGTAGGTGTTTATTTTTACTTGGCTTATACATATTTTGAAGGCTGGGCACATTGTAATAATCAGTGAGGATTTTATAAGTTTCGATTAACCTGCCCCTCTGTCTACGCTGTTTGTTTACTAATACTTATAGAAATAATTTAACACTAGAGGTAAAAGCAAGAGGTTTATAAAAATTACATAGCTTAATACAAATCCTTCTTCTACATTATATGGGCAAAATTGTGTTAAAAATATGTTCCAAGGCAGTGGTGAAAAGATTGGCCAGTCAGTAAAGTTGGAACCAGGACTGACTGCCCAGGGTGCACTGGATGTACTCAGGTATCACCACTCATAGAGGCTCTAATACATATAGAGTTAGTAGATAAAATAATTAATACACTAAAAAAAAACTGTACTTATGTATTAACACCACTGCAGTAGAACTACGTTGGTTTAGGTTACGTATGACTTACCCTAAACCAAAGAATTTAAACTGAGGTGATGAAATATAAAATATAACACTTTATTTAACATCAAAACCCTTTAGAACTCCAAAATACTTTATTTAAAAGCGGAGTATTTGTTACGATTGAGATGGTGCGGTGGGGTTTATATGTAAGTACCAAAAAATCACTATAATACCATGATATACAACATATGACACTTGAATGTGGCAGGTTATAAGTGTACCATTATTACACCAGTTGTCTGGTGGACGCTACATAACAATATTCTTACACCGACTTACCTCTAAACCGGTTACAGTTTTTAAATCATGGGATCGCTTTTCATCCGTGTGATTTCCCTCAAATAAAGGCGTCAGGCGCTCCGTACCCAGGCATGTTCTGCAGTAGATATCTTCCAATGCCTCCGACTTCAATTTCTCCACTTTAGAGTCCCTCTCCCGGCGAGACGCTCGACGTTTCGCGTTCATAACACTCATTCGACTTAAAAGCAACACTGCTAGCATTTTGAACTATTTTTCTTTAATGAATTAAATAAATTATGACTATAATAAGAATAGTTGACTACATATGATCATATACTATATATAATATCATTTATAATTTATTCATCAATCTATAGTTAAACATAATATTATAGCAAACCCTATATTGCACACAAAAGTCGTATGTTTTGCTAAATATAATAATGTTTTTATTTTAATTTATTCATGAACAAAGATACAAAGTGTTTCTTCAGTCGTATACAATATTCAATAACAATATATTTTTTAAATTTATTCTTGACCACAGACAAAACTTCTTATTCTACTTTTTAAATTTTGGCAACACAGTTCTCTTTAGAGTCTATTACTGCCATTGTCAATTCAGATACAAAGTCTTACAATCGTATACATATTTTCATTAGTGTCCATCAGTCAAAAATTCCACTTATTTTGCTTAGATTTCTAATTAGTTTTTTTTCCCGCAATAATTTCATAAATTACAAATAAGTTTTGAATTGCTGCCAATTGCATGCTGCAAAATTTTTATTGTATCCAGGCGAAAATACTTTTTCTTGGATGAAACATATCCTATATTCTTTTACGTACTCTTGACGTGTCATAATTACAAAATATCTTAGAAAGGAGTCAAAGTGTGACAGCGCAGCAAACACACAATAAAATAAAAGCTCATTTGCAATAATTATCATCTCTATCATCTTGGAATTGTTCAAATCGAAGCCAAATAAACTTATATCATTTTTTTTGTAATGTTTAGAGTTTTAAGAGCTTCCTGTAAAAATATAAATATTCATTATATTATGAAATGTATTATTCAACTAAGTTAAACGAATTTTATCGCGTTTATTTATTAATTTTGATCCCGACAGTTGCAGTGTCTACCGTCAGTTTAATTTTTTATTTTGTTTGTCTTCCGATCTACGCCGTATTATTGTTGTCAGTAATGTGTTATTATTATTGTATAATTTAATATATTATTGATAATTAATACTACATAAAAACCGCGTCAGTTATTGTCAATATTGCTTTGGTTGAGAGATTAGAAGGAATAAGATTATTACCAAATTAAGTTGTTATAATTAATGTAAGTGTACATATAGCACAGTTAAAGTATTATCACCATATTATATAAACTATTTCTTGGTACTTTTATTTTGTGGAGAAGTCACCCGAGCAAATCGGATGATCACATAACAACGATCCCCAAGAAGTATAAATATATACATATTTACTATTTAATAAATGGTAGAGAAGTTGGTAGAAAAATGCCAATTTCGTTCGTGTAAAGTTGGCTCGAAATCAGTAAATAACAAGAGAGATATAGTAATGTTTCAATTCTATCGTGTTACACACACAAGCCATTTAATTTAGGTATTTTTTATAATTAATTTTATAATTGTACGGTATTGTTTACAGCCTTATAAAAATATCATAGGAAAAAAGGAAAACGATTGTCTTTACTACTTTTTTATATTTTTGTTCGTTATTATTATTATTATTATTTTCGAATGAACAGGTGCTGTTAGTATGAAGGTCTTTTACAGCATGACCAGGATATTTGGGCCGATTGCTCAGAGCACTCAACCCCGAGGCAGGGAACGCAAAGGTGCTAAAGTGGCTGAACCTCGGTTTGGACTGCTGCCCATAGCGTAAAACAGAGATTTGCGAGTGTGACTGGCCTACGAATAGGTACTATAAAACGTATTCTAGTGATCGTAACGTCGATCTTATTGGGCAAGGGTTTTATATTTATACTATTTCCAGTAATTAATTTAGATTCAATGGTGCCCTTGCTCAAGTTAATTTGACGGCCATATATATAATAGCTATGTCCGCGACTTCGTTCGTGTGGATTTAAAATTTATTTAAAATCTAGTTCATTCCGGCAATATTTGTAAATATTTTCAATACAGCCTTGATCCTATTGGTGGTAGCGTGATGTTAAAACATAAACAAGCATTAACAGCCTAAACAGGTTGCCAAAGCAATAAAAAAAGCATTAGAATTAGGTTTTACAGTTTTAGATAATCAAACCTCATTTAAAATTTTAGCCGCTTCTAGAGGTTCGGCGACCTGGAAAATTTGCAGCCTTAGGCCCGGGCCTCACGGGCCTAAACCTAAATCTGTCACTGACTATTTCATTAAATGCTATAGTTTTCTAATTAATTCTTACTGGCTTCTTATATATATTTTATTGAGGTTGCAAGCGTACTGAAATCTAATATTTTGATACTTCCGTTTTGTATATTTTAGTGACAATTATTTATTTCCTTGTGTTTCATAAAAATGTTTATATTTTTTATATAGGCTTGAATTTTTTATTCGTATGAATATTTACGCAATATGTCTTTATATATATATATATAATTATCGAATATCAAAACTACAATTTTTAGCTTGGCAATACCGTCCGTCACCCATCGAAAAGAAATTAGTAGTTTGTAAAGAAATTGCCGACTGTTAGTGTGTTATTAGTACAAATTTATTCATTGATTTGTAATTTATATTATTGAATCGTGTGTCATATTAATTTTTACCACCGTGGATCCTAATATTAACGGTAAATACTTTGTGTTTATATTTTAAAATAGTGGTGCGTTTTTGTTTATGTCGGTGTTTTTCGGATCGTGGACATTTTTTTTTTAACATAAATTATATTCTATTCGGATAACAGTATAGAATTAAAAACACCGTTACCTGGCTTTCTAAGTTATTTAATTTTTAATTCCATTTCTGTAATTTTTTACGTTAAAACATTATACTGTGTTTGAGAATGTATTTAGGGGTGATTGAAAGTGGTAAAAAATATAATTTTTATTGAAATATTTACGCAAACTATTATAACTGTGTTCCATTCAATTAATTATATACTTATTGTATATATTTTTTGCATAATAATTATATAAAAATTTACAGTATGTTATTGTAATTTATTCTATACTCGAGTGATTCTTCATAATCTGTTCTTAAAAAGGCTTGAATTTTTTAAGCATTGATACGAAATCCGCTGTGACATTTTTTTTTTTAGTTATGGCTTAGCGTTATGTTCACAATCTCGCCTGATCATAAGTGACGATATGATTCAAGTTGGTAAACACATTAAACCTGTGGAGGAACTGGCTCCAAGTGCAACTGCCAGAACACACCTATTGGTATTTGGTGGCAGATTTTCAACTTGAGGGTGGTAGCTAACCGGACGGGCCTTAGTAAAAGCCCTACCACCATGCTATGGTTTCCTCACTGTTTTCCTTCACCGAAATCTCAAGCTCATTGTAGGTGGTTGGATTTGAACTCACGTCCCTTGATGCAAAGTCGCACACACTACCACTGAGTTATCATCACTTCAATAATGTTGAATTCTGGATAATCTTCAATTGTGATATCTCAAATGTTTACATTCTGTTACATTGATTGAAGTAGGATCAAAGAACACAGGGGCCATAATAAGAAGAAAAAGCAGTGCATATTTCTGTCAAGATCAGCAACATGGCTGTAACATTTGTAGTGTTGCAGCTGTCTATAGGTGACGGTAGTCATTTACCATCAGATGGGCCGTTTGACTGTTTGCTGCTTATTATCATAAGAAAAATATATAACATTTACCTAAATATCATTTAGAATTGAACTGGTTGTTCTAAATAATACATTTGGCAGTCAAGTGATGATAGCTCAGTGGCAGCATATAGGAACGCCGTGTTATGGTATGTGACTTCGAATCCTACCAACTACAATTGAGCTTTCGGTAAAGGATAACATTGTGAGAAAACTATAGTATGATGGTATGGCTTTTTTTAATGGCCGCCTGGCTAGCTACCACTCTCGAGTTGAAAGTCTGCCACTAAATACCATTAAGTGTGTCTTGGCAGTTACACTTGAGAGCCAGTACCTCCTATAAAAACGTGCAATGCACCTGCAATTTCTTACCATCAGCTGGTGGTGCATTATGTGATATGCTTGCTTGTTTGCCCCCTATTCCATAAAAAAATAAAAAACTCAATAATGTACATATTTAATACATGTAAACCATACCATATATATGTAGTATACTATAATGTAAAAATATATATAACATGCAGACTACATAATAAATATAATTTCATTCATTTTAAAATCATTCACTCTCTCTTTCTAAATGCATCATGCAACAGGCATTTTACTAATGACAGCATTAATTTTAATGGGAGATTAACAAATGGAGACCTAAGGATGACTCTATTGCTACTGACTGTTTATATATAAAAATCTTGTTTACTTTTTAATTATTATAATATCTAAGTAAGCTGACTGATAAAAGTAATATCCATGTAATTTGTTTCTTTTATCGAGATAATGATGCAAAGCTATTTCGTGATGTGATAGGTGTGATAGTACTGCAGTCCAGTTACTACCAAAAGAAGCAGAGTGATATTTACCAGGTTGGCTTGCAGTTATAATAAAATTGTAACTCGGCCAAATCTGTGTATGGAATAATTTTTGATAATTCTAATTTTTTTTTTTTTTTCTGCTTCTGCAACCTGGCCATCTGTACTTCTTCGATATGGTACGATGAGCCATTATATTGATTATTCTCTTTGTAGAATTTCTTTCTTATTTCATTTAAATAATTCTAATAAAGTTGTTTTTGTTTTTGACATTGATGATAATTATATATATCACTCTGTACGTTCTTCTTCATTATATCGGCACAAATTACATTTAAAAATATGTTTGTGAAGAAATTGGCTGGTCAGTAAAATTGAAATTGGGACTGACTGTCCAGGGTGCACTGGAGATACTCAGGTATCATCACCTTTTGTATGTACATCGTTCTGAAATGTATGACAAACATTGATGCATTCTGATAAGGATGAATATAGGAATGAATGTATTATAGAGTGCTTTTTTTAATTTTATAGGTTTAGCATTGTGGTCACGATCTCACCTGATGTTAAGTGACGATGTGGCCCATGAATGATTAAAGAAAGTACCAGATCATGCTTAATGTTTCATTTATACATTTAAATAATGATATTTGCCTATAATTTTTAGTTGAGATGTGCACGATGGAAGCGTGGCGCGGTGGTGGAGTCGCCCGCTCCCCGTCACACGAGTCTGTCACCACTGATTTATCACTGTTCAGTGTGTCTTCGGCCGCCAGCGATGCGAGAGTGCTCCGCTTGTTGGCTTGCAAGGTAAAATAGAGAGTTTAATAACATTTTCTAAATGAAAAACACGTGTAAACACATTTCCATACATATTCACACAACATTCATGCATACTCACACAAGACTCATGCATACTCATACAAGACTCATACATACTCACACAAGACTCAAACATACTCATGAAACACGCATACAGACTCACACAACATTCTTACATACATATCATTCTTACATACGCACACATACATATAAACGCATTTGCGATGAATCAGTCACTCATGACGACATTATTTTTATTTGCGCCCAGCCATTTGCAATTGAAGCGATGACAGCTCAGTTCATTAAAAAAAACATTGTAAAAAATAAAAAAAAACCCACAAACTTCATTGTGTCATCTATAATTGAAACATTGTCATGACACTGACTGAAAAATGAACATTGAAAGACGAATTTATTAGTTTTCCATGTATTCACGGTAGGTAGATGGTCCATCGTGTGTCAGAGAGGGAAACTCCAAGCAGTTCGCGAGACTTGTGACACGGATGTAGGTTTAAGTGGCCCCGTCCTGACCCATACTCGAGTCAGTCACTAGACGAGACTGCACTACTCATGTTTCTCTGCCTGGCCAGGTTAATTTGGTAGGAGCCAGCCAGTGCAGCTGTGGAGACACGTTGCAATATAGAACTCACTGCAGTCAACAGGCCAAGAACTTAAAGTAGATTATTGAGATGCACTGGTATACGTCTCACTCCCACTTCGACTGCGTGAAAATTAACTACGTAGCCATTCGTCTTCAGGTCATTTAGTAGCTCGTAGTATATATTGCACGCCTCATAAGCGAAGCGTTGATGTGGGTACTAATGTCACGTCACGCAAAACAACTGATTTTTCAAACTTAAAATGTCTCTATTTGTCATATATTGCACTTGTAAAATAATATATACACACACGTATCAAGAAAAGACACTATTTTTAACACTCGTGATGATTTTTGTAATTTAAACTAGTTAAAAAACTGTTTGAAAAGTTCTGTCTTGGAAGTCCGCGTGTCTGTATGTGCGGATCCTGTATGTTATCACGATAACGACCGAAATACTTTACTAGTCGAGTCTTCTTTTTTTACTTACGTTTCAGTATAATTAGGAATAGAACTCTATTACTTTTCACGGTCTGATTCGATGTGTTTTAATTGTTGTTAAATAAACAAAAAAAAAATTAGATTATGAGACGTGCACTTTTGGATTTTCCAAACTTTTCCTTTTTATTGCATGGTTTTTGCATGTATTTGTTACACAATACTAGTATGTATCGATGTTCTAAAAAAAGTAAATAAATCGATGGTAGCTCAGTGGTAGCGTGTCCGAACGCCGCGTCATGGGACGTGAGTTTGAATCCGACCACCTACAATAAGCTTGAGCTTTCGGTGAAGGAAAATATCGTGAGGAGACTATAACATGGTGGTAGGGCTTTTTCTGATGCCCGCCTGGCTAGCTACCACCTTCAAGTTGAAAATCTACCGCCAAATACTATTAGGTGTGTTCCGGCAGCTGCACATGAGAGCCAGTCCTTACTATAAATGCCGGCAACGCGCTTGAAATTCCATGGTGTTGTGGGTGTCCATGGGAGGCGTTAATCACTTACTACCAGGTGACACGTTTGCTCGTTTGCCCACTATTACATAAAAAAAAAACTGGTCTGGAAGTTGAAGTCCAAACATTGATGTGCCAGATTCTAGATTCTAGGATTTTATTCCATTGCGCAGACAAATTCGAGGAATAATGAGAACTGTATAGCTTTTCTTTATTTTTAGGCTGGACAAGGCCCTGATCCCTCTCTTAGGGTTGCCAGCCCAAACCCGGATAGTAAAGTTTCCAAGTAAGTAACTCTGAACATTGATTTGAACTGTTATATGAAACAAATTGTATTTATTTTACTTTCAGCATACCTGAGCCGATATAGAATGATATTTAAACCGATACGTATTTTCCAGCAGTTGCATTTGATAACCAGAACCACAGCTTGGTGGTGGGGCTTTGTCTAATGCCCATTTTGCTGGCTACGTCCCTTATTTTCAGTGTGCTGTTTAAAATGCTATTCTTTGCGGACGTCCTAATCGTATTGCGCTAATTCAAACGCGCTACCCGGGCTCAGGCCGACGAGAAGGGTATGTGTTGACCCATCGGGTGTTGATCACCCAACACTACCCGCTAACACTCACCACGGAGACACTTCGGTCTACCGCGTTGAAGAGACCAGGGGACAGCGCACGCAATATTTCTAGCCAAGCTATTTTTTTTTTCTTATAGATAAGGTTTAGCGTTATGGCCATAATCTCACCAGATCTTAAGTGACGATACGGCCCAAGTTGGTAGACACGCTAAACCTGTGGAGGAACTGGCTCTCAAGTGCTGCTGCCGGAACACACCTTTTGGTATGTTTGTTTGGTTGGTTGGTCACTTAAGATTCGGCGAGATTGTGGTAGTAACGCTAAAACTTTAACTATATAAAATAAATAGTCAGTTATAAAAACATGGTAAATCAAAAATTTTCTTCTTTTATAATTCAGTTATCATCGTTATTGAAGTGAAAACTTGTATAGCGCGGTATTGGTTAGGGAGTAAATTCATGTAAGTCGTCATCGACATGGTCACGTGACGTGTCCACGTACACACTGTATCTGTTCCTATTTGTATATACTTATTGCCTCCTAACGCAGTTTTGATTAACAAGTATTAATTTAAGATCAAACGATGAAGGGATGATAGCTAACCGGTAGTGTGTAGGAACGCCGCGTCATGGGACGTGAGTTCGAATCCACTTCCAATGAGCTTGAGCTTTGAGTGAAGGAAAATATCGTGAGGAAACCGTAACATGGTGGTAGGACTTTTTCTGATGCCCGCCTGGCTGACTACCACCCTCAAGTTGAAAATCTGCCGCCAGATAATAGGTGTGTTCTGGCAGTTGCACTCGAGAGCCAGTTCCACTCATAAAGGCCGTGACACACCTGTGATTCCGCTGGTGTTGTGGGTGTCCATGGGCGGCGGTGTTCACTTACCAACAGGTGACACCCTTGCTCTCTTGCTCGACTGCCCCCTTCGTTTATAGTTGTAAGTTTTCACATCGTTTTTTCGATGGGATTTGCACCACAAGGGGGTTCTATCTGTGTGTAGGCGGTCCTCGTGTGTGGTCCCTCTTCAAGCTGATAACTGGCGTGAGGTGTTGGCAGGCTGTGCAGCGCTTTGCGCTCAGCTAGGTCTCAGGAGGTCCTTCAGCGCCGCCGATGTTTCTGACCCCACAACGGTCGCCGCACAACACGCCTCGGCTATTCGCTGGTAACACACTGTTGGACAAGTCATTATAAAGAATATATTATTGCTATGTGTTTAGGTGTTCTAGAATAAATAAATAATTCGTCCTGGAAGTCGAAGCCCCAACATTCTCTGGGATTATGTAATGCTTTTCATACGAGCTCGTCAGTGAAATCCAGTCAGGATTCAGAAGGGTTTATTTTTGGACCTTGCAATTGAGCCTCCATTTACCATGTCAATCAACTTTCTCCTTTGTTAGGAATCCTTTTCCACGCCTCATAAGCGAAGCGTTGACGTGGGTACTATTATCACTTCACGCGAAACAACTGATTCTTAAAACTTAAAATGTCTCTATTTGTCATATATTGCACTTGTAAAATAATATATACACACACGTATCAAAAGAAAACACTGTTTTTAACACTCGCGATGATATTTTTGATGCCATTTTTGTTATTTAAAGTAGTTAAAAAACTATTTAAAAATGTTCTGTCTCGGACGTCCGCGTGTCTGTATGTGCGGATCCTGTATGTTATCACGATAACGACCGAAATACTTTACTAATCGAGTCCTTTTTTCTTACGCTTCAGTATAATTAGGAATATAACCCTATTACTGTTCACGGTCTGACTCGATGCGGTTTAATTGTTATTATTGAAACAAAAACAAAAAAAAAAATAGATTATGAGACGTGCCCTTTTGGATTTTCCAAACTTTCCTTTCAGTTTAACATTTTGTGTTGAAGTCATATGAAATATATTTATACAAAGGACGATTTGTTTACATACATACACACACACATACACACACACACACACACACACACCCACACACACACACACACACACACACACACACACACACACGCGCGCGCGCGGGTGCGCGCGCGCTCGCATGCATATCTTTTTCCACAGCCCTGGGGTCATGTATCACCACTGGGATCCCGTGACACTCGCGATTCAACAAGTTATTGATAACCTAAGTGTTAATTTATGTCTATATCATCATACTTTTCGAATCGATTGGCATGAATTTTGGTATAAAGATAGATAGGATCCTGGAGATCGCGAAAACTTATTTGAAGTGGGATAGAGAGGAATGAATAGACTTTGTATGACACTTTTTAGTGCATCACCGGATTTGACAAAATCCATATTAACGTGACCGAAGCCGCGGGTAAACGCTGGTTCATTCAAAAGCGGAATAGCTTGTTTCCGCAAATTGTTTTTGTGTTTGAAAGAGCTATCATTGACGAGGGCTTTAGGGCTATTTAACCCATTCCCCCCCACTGTCATATTTTTAAGACGCTATTTTCAAAATTTCTTTATACGTATTAGGACTATTATTTTTGTTATTTCTGATGAAATTCATAGGTTTACAATATTTTTCTAATAAAATTTTTTTTTTTTCGCTAAAATAAATTTTGAAAATAGTGTCCTAAAATATGACAGTGGGGAGGAATGGTTTAACATTGCACTGCCGCCAATACCTATAGTGCTGCAATAAATTAAAATAACTGTCAAACATGATTGAATAGTTTTGTTTTTAATAGTCAGTGTTTAGCGTTATGGCTATAATCTCATCTGATCTTATGTGACGGTACGCCCCAAGTTGGTAGACACTCTAAACCTGTGGAGGGACCGGGTCTTAAGTGCAACTGCCGGAACACACGTATTGGTATTTGGCAGCTTTCGGTGAAGGAAAACATCGCGAGGATACCGTAGCATGGTGGTAGGGCTTTTTCTAATCCCCGTCTGGGTAGCTACCATCCTTAAGTTGTAAACCTGCTGCCAAATACCAATAGGTGTGTTCCGGCAGCAGCACTGGAGAGCCAGCTCCTCCACAGGTTTAGCGTGTCTACCAACTTGGGCCGTATCGTCACTTAAGATCAGGTGAGGTTATGGCCATAACGCAAAACATTAAGTATAAAAAAAGCTGTCTTCAATGATTCCTCTATCAAATGCGATAAGTTTTTTTGAATTCCCACTGGGTATATCCTAAGATTAGCCTATTCAAACAAACAAACAAACATTTTTTTCCGCTTGTAATATTAATATGTATGTATAACAGTATTTAAACTTTCGCGTATTGTGTATTTTGTAATATAGAAATTATATGCGGGTATAAAACGCGACTTATGTTTCTAATATTTGCTGGACGTACTGAAATGTTGCGGTGTCAGTAACTACCCTCATTTGATTATTAGCTAAATTATTAAAAAGTAGGTCGCGTTTTTGACCCGTTATCTAATTTCTATATTATTGTAATATAAATGATTGATCAATTCCAGCGCGACATCAGAAGTGGGCATTTGCGCGGCGCTCGAAGCGCTGACTCTTAGCGCTGCTTCGAGGTCTTGCAGCACCTGGGTAGCTGGTACGTATCCAGCGGATCTGATTAAGGGGTGCATGGCGATGTGCCCCCTATTGTTTTTTTTTTTTTATACACTTTGTAAGGTACACACCTTTGTAAGGTAGGTGATTTAGTTGGCGTTAAAAATTTCTTTACAACAGTATCTAGGCATTACACTAAAAACTAAAAATTAAGTGCGTTTTTTTTTCTTTTTATTGCACTACTTATGGAACACATACCCTTTTTTACTTATCTCTATAATTGCCTTGTGGTTGGGGTTCGGGCGATACCCTATTGATGTTACTAAAATTAGTATAATTGGTATTGATTTATTCTGAGCCGTCACGATCGGCTATGTGACGCTCGGCAAAGTCGTTCGAGTTGCTTTGCTCACTCGAGAGCGTTACATAAGAGAGCGTGACGCATCAGTCGCATTCAGTATGAATGTAAACACCATACGTTCCGGGCCAATACGTTATAGTTGTATTTGTGTGTCGAGTGGTTTAAGCGAATACCGTGTGTTTTTTTTTATGTAGCCCTCGCGGGCAAAACCGCGGGCGTAGCTAGTGTTTTGATAGAAATATCCTATTTCGTATACGTTATTCTAAGAGTGAGTGTTATTCCAGTGGGGGGCTCACAGCTACCCTCGCCCCAGAGGTCACACCCCGTCCAACCCCCTCAGAGGACCCTACCCAGTGATAATAAAAAGGTAACATTTATTATTAACATTTATTTATATATATATATATATATGTGTTGAGTAATTCTACGTTATCTTGAATCCAAGTCCAATTAAGTTTAGAACTGGTTCTTATCCAACTTAACATTGGCAGAATTGCCTGCAAAGGTAGATGTGATAATAGAAAAAAACAGTTGACCAACAGACAGAAGAAAATTCTAAATTATTATTAGTTAAGGCTTAGCGTTATGGTCATAATCTCACCTGATCTTAAGTGACGATACGGCCCAAGTCGGTAGACACGCTAAACCTGTGGAGGGACCGGGTCTCAAGTGCAGCTGCCGGAACACACCTATTGGTATTTGGCGGCAGGTTTTCAACTTGAGGGTGGTAGCTACCCAGACGGGCATTAGAAAAAGCCCTACCACCATGCTATGGTTTCCTCACGAGCAATGGATTTGTAACATGTGTTTGGTAGCTAGCCAGACGGGCATCAGAAAAAGCCATGGTTAAATGCTATGGCTTCCTCACGAGCAATAGATTTTCAACATAAGTTTGGTAGCTAGCCAGACGGGCATCAGAAAAAGACATGGTTAAATGCTATGGTTTCCTCACGAGCAATGGATTTTCAACATAAGTTTGGTAGCTAGCCAGACGGGTATCAGAAAAAGCCATGGTTAAATGCTATGGTTTCCTCACGAGCAATAGATTTTCAACATAAGTTTGGTAGCTAGCCAGACGGGCATCTGAAAAAGACATGGTTAAATGCTATGGTTTCCTCACGAGCAATGGATTTTCAACATAAGTTTGGTAGCTAGCCAGACGGGTATCAGAAAAAGCCATGGTTAAATGCTATGGTTTCCTCACGAGCAATGGATTTTCAACATGAGTTTGGTAGTTAGCCAGGCGGGCATCAGAAAAAGCCATGGTTAAATGCTATGGTTTCCTCACGAGCAATGGATTTTCAACATAAGTTTGGTAGCTAGCCAGACGGGTATCAGAAAAAGCCATGGTTAAATGCTATGGTTTCCTCACGAGCAATGGATTTTCAACATGAGTTTGGTAGTTAGCCAGGCGGGCATCAGAAAAAGCCATGGTTAAATGCTATGGTTTCCTCACCATGTTTTTCTTCACCGGACGCTCGAGCTCATTGTAGGTGGTTAGATTCGAACTCGCGTCCCACGACGCGGCGTTCCTGCACGCTACCACTGAGCTATCATCGCTCTAGAACGTTAACTTTAAAGCTGCGCTATGTGTTATGATAGAAAATAAAAAAAGACATAAGTTTGTTTCAACCCCTTAATCGTAGGACCGTTTGAAGCGATGATAGCTCAGTGGTAGTGTGTACGAGTTCGCGCCAAGGTACGTGAGTTCGAATCTACTTGTCCGTGCTCGTGTTCTCCCTCACCGGACGCTCGAGCTCATTGTAGGTGGTTGGATTCGAACTCGCGTCCCTAGACGCGAAGTCGTACACACTACCACTGGCCTGTCGTCGCTTCAAATATTTCCAATAACGTTCTCTGGTTAATCAGTTGATCTTTTTTTTTTTTTATATTCTTAAGGTTTAGCGTTATGGCCATAATCTCACCTGATCTTAAGTGACGATACGGCCTAAGTTGGTAGACACGATAAACCTGTGGAGGAACTGGCTCTCAAGTGCTGCTGCCGGAACACACCTATTGGTATTTGGCGGCAGGTTTACAACTTGAGGGTGGTAGCTACCCAGGCGGGCATTAGAAAAAGCCCTACCACCATGCTATGGTTTCCTCACGATGTTTTCCTTCACCGAAAGCTCAAGCTCATTGTAGGTGCTTGGGTTCGAACCCACGTCCCTTGACGCGAAGTCGTGCACACTACCACTGAGCTATCATCGCTTCTACAAATATGATGCACGCGTCGCTCGTTTTCATAACGCAACCGACTTTGTTTTAATCATACGAGGGATGAGGAAAGAAAGAAGGGGGGAGGGGGGGGTAAAGGTGAAGGGTGCACGGCCAAGGTATAGGACCGTTGTGCATGGTTCAGCGTAAGCGACGGTTTCAGGTCCGACAGAATTATATAAAACGGCGGCTTCTCACCACGTACCGGGCGTTGGAGAGGATGTCCCAGTCCGATTTCAACTTGGACCGGCTCGAGGTAAGTCCTGGCCTCAACTGAGGCTTCTTGTCCTTGAAGTTGGCTTGAGAACTTGGCTAAATGTTTCCACAGGATATTTGCACACGTTTCAGTCGGGGGAGAGAGAAGGGAGGTGTGTCGATGAAAGAGTGTACGACTTCGCGTCAACGGGCGTGAGTTCGAATCCACCTGCAAATGAGCTCGAGCGTTCGGTAAAGGAAAACATCTCGAGGAAACCGTAGCATGGTGGTAGGGCTTTTTCTGATGCCCGCCTGGTTAGCTACCGCCCTCAAGTTGAAAGTATGCCGTCAGATACCAATAGGTGTGTTCCGGCAGTTGCACTTGAGAGCCAGTCCCTTCACGGGTTTAGCGTGTCTACCAACTTGGGCCGAATTGTCACTTAGTATCAGGTGATAACAAGAAAGTTCGATGACAATGTACTCAGTGGAAATACATAAATACGGTCTTGCAAACTAAATCCTCATACAGCATCGATAAAGGACTCAAGCTCGGCATATGCTATGGCAACACTGCTATAGCGCTGGTTCTCACCTGGACCCATTCTCTTATGATGGCCTCTCTCTGTCTCCCTCTAAATACCTTTGATGGATTATTTTTTTAAAGGTTCCCGTTCAAATACATATCTGGTGCTGGTTGTTTATTAAAATAGAATGGTCGCTGATTATTCTTCCAACTGTTCATAATAGTTTTCAAATGGGACTCTAATCTAAATTAAATAGCACAATACGGCCTATAGCTATTTGTAGCTAATTTCAAATAGGACCTTAGTCTGAATTAAATGTTGTTAAATGGCCTATAACCATTTGTATATCATTTCAAATAGGATTCTAGTCTAAATTAAATTGTCTAATGCCCGCCCGGCTAGCTACTGCCTTCAAGTTGAAAGTCTGGCGCTCAAATACTTATGGGTGTGTTCCGGCAGTTGCACTTGAGAGCCAGTCCCTCCACTAGCCTTATGCATCATTTTGGCCCACTTCGCCACTAAATATCCGGCGAGAGTGTGGTCTTCTGAAGCGATGATAGCTCAGTGTAGAAACGCCACTTTATGGGACGCGAGTTAGAATCCAATCACGTACTATGGGCTGCAGCTTTCGGCGAAGGGAAACCATAACACTGTGGTAGGATTTTTTCTAACGCCCGCCTGGCTAGCTACCACGCTCAAGTTGAAAATCTTCCGTCAAATACCTGTAGTTGTGTTCCGGCAGTGGCACTTGAGGGTCACACCTTTCTATAACAGCCGGCAAAGCACTTGCAGTTCCTCTGGTGTCCGTGGGCGGCGGTGATCACTTACCATCAGGTGACAGAACGACTCAGTTAAGAGGAGTATTTCTGAAGGGATGTATCTATTTAAAACGATCGGGTTTGGGTCTCGGTGGTCCAGGCGGCGGCCGTGTCGGCGGTGGCAGGTGCCGTGTCGGGTCCCGGGCCGACAACGCTCGCGGTGCCGCAACGCAGGCACCCTCATTCACGATTCGTGCACCCGGGTATGTGTCACTTTACTCCTTCCATCCCCCCCCTCTTTTGCATACATTTGATCGTCTATCCCTGTCCAGCCGGTCTATCGGAATGTCTCTTCTCAGTCTATCGACAGTGAAGTGCCAATAACTTGTGACTATACAGTCGGAAGGTATTTCGATAAATAAGAGTTCAGTCAGGAGGAATACTAAATCTAAAAACACACTTCGAAAGCTTTACTAAATCAATAAAAAGAGAAGAAGGAGATATTGACACTAACCCCTCGATATGTTCATTTATCATTGGTCCAAGTGTATCTGGTTTTATGTGCCACTAATATCATTATTTATAGGTGCCATAGCTTCCGAATCGATTCCTTAATCTAGTGTGGTCAGATGTCTCTTAATCAGTTTTTAAATTTCTGTGGCCAACTGTCTCCAATCAGCCTTTGAAGTTGTATGAACAGATGTCTCCTTATCTTAGTTTGTGTGCTCTTCAAACTCTAAACACGTCTGGCCATACATCTATGGGTCCTTTATATAAACCTACCTGATCATATGCCTCCACGATGAATTTTAAACTTGTCTAGGCTTATAAATCACTCGTAATACTAACTATCTGTCGGGTCAAGTGTCTCCTCGTGATTATTTACGCCTATATGATCAGACGTCGTCTACCGTCATTAAATTGTGTCGGGTTGCATGTCTCCTAGTCATTCTTGAAACCCATTAGGTCAGATGTCTCCTGGTCACTTTTAAATTCGTATAACCAGCCACATGTCTCTTCATTAATCTTTAAATACGTATAGCCAGATGTCTCCTTATTGTATTTATACCTGTTTGTTTAAATATTTACCGGTCGTTGTGTAAATGTATATGGCATTACTTTTTTTTGAACTTGTCATATCATATGTGTTCATGTCGACGTAGCTACAGCTGCATCAACCGTATCAAAGATACGAGGCCCCCGGGCTATAAAGGCTCCTAACCTAACCTACGTGAAAAAACATATAAAAAACTGCCATAGGCACGCTATTGAGCATAGGTACTCAAAGGGGGCGTTACTGCCCCCCAGTAGGCGCTGAGACTGTCTTGGGCTTTTGAAATTTTAAGTGATATTGGGAAGGCTAAAAAAATCGCTGGGTGGTGGATTCCCCTATAAATTTATATAAAAAAACTTGATTTAGTATTTCTGGGGGGCGCTGGGCATTCGATTTTCGCTAAAGTGGGCGGTGATCCAAAAACTTTGAGAAACACTGCAACAGAGTTTTGCACTTCTTCACTCACTTCGATGGGATAGGAACGGCTATGAAACTTGTTACTATTTTCTATAGAGACAGTAATTTTATAAAAACTGAGAACTGTCTTCAGCTACAGATGCTTTGATAAATAATTTTGAGTTGTTTGACTAGCTCAATTTCTAAGAGGAAGTGATAACTTATAATCAATGAATATTTATTCTAACATAAAGCAAATTAATTTGAAGCGATGATAGCTCAGTGGTTGTAAGGAATCCTCGTAAAGGACGTGAGTTCGAATCCACCTACAATGAGCTTGAACTTTCGCTGAAGGAAAACATCGTATCGTAACATTTATCTAATGCCCGCCTAGCTAGCCAGCACCCTAAAGTTGATAATCTGCCGCCAAACACCAATAAACGTGTTCCGGCAATTAGTTGCACTTGAGAGCCAGTTCCTCCACAGGTTTAGCGTGTCTACTAACTGGCGCCGTATCATCACTTAAGATCAGGTCAGATTATGGCCATAACGCTAAAATCTTTACCTTTCATTTGGACCCCCCCCTCCCCCCAACTAAGTTTGACAGCAGACCAATGCACGCTACGTCACTGTGTCTCCACGTCAATTTTTGGTCATGTCGGCTTCATGAAGCACTTCATACACTTAAAATCTGTATAGCCATGTGTCTCTTGATTCTTTAAGCTTGTATGGTTAGACATCTCTTCTACATGTCTTGAATTTATCTGGCCAGATTTCTCTTCCTAATTCTTCGGTCATACCTATGTGTTTCTAACATCATTGAATCTGTTTGACCACAAGTCCCTTTATCAATTTTTTATACTTCTTTGGCCTGGTGTCTACAACATTATTGAAATACGGCTGTCCAGAACTCTCTTCGTTATCGGCATTATTAAAATCGACTGGTCACATGTCTCCTTGTAAGTCTTCCTATATCCTATCTTCTGATACGTCTCCCTATTTTCCTTTATCTGACATTTTTATATGGGAATTGATATTTTGTCACCAAAGTTTATTTATGTATGACCAGCAACTATAATGACAATATATATATATATATATATATATATATATATATATATATATATATATATATATATATATATATATAGTTAAGGAAACTGTGAAATAATTATAATTGAAGCGCTGATAGCTCAGTGGTAGTGTGTACGATTTTGCGTCAAGGGACGTGAGTTCGAATCCGACCACCTACAATGAGCTTCAGCTTTCGGTGAAGGAAAACATAGTGAGGAAACCATAGCATAGTGGTAGGGCTTTTTCTAATGCCCACCTGGCTAGCTACCACCCTCAAGGTGAAAACATGCCGCCAAATACCAATAGGTGTGTTCCGGTGTGCAGCTGCACTTGAGAGCCAGTTCCTGCACAGGTTTAGCATGTCTACTAACTTGGGCCATATCGTCACTTAAGATCGGGTGAGATTATGGCCAAAATGCTAAACCTTAACTGTATAAAAAAAAGTCTTCACGGATAGAAACTGAACATTACTAAAACACTGCTGTGATACTGCTGTAAATTCTCGAGTGACTCTACTCGCGTGATACAGTGACACTCTACATCACTGAGAGTACACCATCACACCGGATACCATTCGTGCACACACACATTAAGTACTCGGTTCTGTGAGGGACTACCCTCGCGGCCCTTGAGCTGCTTACCCGATAAGGTCGTAGTTAGGATCACTAAATTAGTAAGACAGGACCTGTTGGTTAGTCAGGAGCATGAATCTTTTTTCATTTACCGGCAGCAGCCCAAGCCGAGGCTCCGCCGGCCTGGCACCTTGTGCCCTCAGCACTCGCCCCGAAAAATTCGGTAAAGCTGTCAAAGCTTTAGGGGCTAACATTGTACGTCAGTTAAAATAAAAAAAGTAGTAACATTAAGAAAAGCACTTATCAAAGAAATTAAGACTTAAGTAACTCCTAGCCGAAAAGTATCAGAATCATGCAGCTGAGACAAGCCATTGAAACGTTTGCTCGGTCGCACTGTATATTAACATCATACATTTTTTGGGACCTGTAGAAGCGGCTCACTTGGCCCTAACCGCGGCGGACCTCGAACGCGAAAGGGGCCGCCCCCTCTCCAAATACGAGAGGAACATGATGATCTTCAACTGGCTCCACACGCTTGACGAGGCCGCGCCGTTTTAAGATTCTACCTACCACCCAAATCGTAAGCGTGAAGTACTGACACCCATTCATGACAAGCGCTAACAGAATTACGCGTATGGTATGTTAAAAAAAAATTGCCCGAGTGTCGTGGAACACTCGGTTGGAACGAATTTCCTTACACAGTGTATTATTATTGACCAAAGGATAATATTGATTAACCAAAAAAAATTAATTACTAGCGTCTGAGAGCAATTAAAAAGAACGTAGTGATAACTAATTAATTCAAGGGATGGCATATATCTTTTGTAGTTGTGAAAATAAATATTATACACTATTCGATTCATCTAACTCATTATAACACGCCACGAAACAGCTTACACGTAAGACGTGTACAAACTATATCTGCGCAGCCGCTGAGAACGTACTGGTTGGCTTCAACCAATGAGCGCGCACCTGTGACAGGGCGCAGCCAATAGCGTACGCGCTACGGATAACCGTCTACACCAGCGGTTCCCAAAGTGTGCGCCGCGGTGAGAGTTTTTTTTTTTTTATACTTATGGTTTAGCGATATGGCCATAATCTCACCTGATCTTAAGTGACGATATGGCCCAAGTTGGTAGACACGTTAAACCTGTGGAGGAACTGGCTCTCAAGTGCTGCTGCCGGAACACACCTATTGGTATTTGGCGGCAGGTTTACAACTTGAGGGTGGTAGCTACCCAGGAGGGCATTAGAAAAAGCCCTACCACCATGCTATGGTTTCCTCACGATGTTTTCCTTCACCGAAAGCTCAAGCTCATTGTAGGTGCTTGGATTCGAACCCACGTCCCTTGACGCGAAGTCGTGCACACTACCACTGAGATATCATCGCTTCTAAGTCTGTGAGTATCTATCTAAGAGTGAAGTAGGACGCCGTGAAGCGATTCTTTTCAGTATTCTTTGAAACCTCGACTTAGATGTTCGCGGGTACAGAGTAAACGATTTAATTTATTTACTTACATACGTGCTCAGAACCTCTTAATTTTCCGTTCATATAAATAAAGAATGCTTATCTACATATATAGTGTCATACCTATCTATTTCGACTAGCTAGATGAATTAGGGTACCGCGACAAAATAGTAAACATGTGTGTGCGCCGCGAACTGATAAAGATTGGAAACCGCTGGTCTACATTATACAAATATAGTGCAATATAGAACAGACTGATGGAAGGGTCGTGACGGAAAAATCTTACAATATGATTTGTCTGGCCTCTATCCATACCGAACGATAAGGAACTTCGTTCCAAATATATATTATAGTATCGAATTTGAAATATCAATTCATTTATGCGTAGGTTAAGTTTGACAAAAAAAATAAAGAAATACCTAAAGTTGGTGTATTGCATGATGGTGTGCCTGGAACTGGCTTCCGAGGGAACTTATGACCTATGAAATAGGTATTTCTATTCGAGATACGCTTTATAGCCACGTTAGTACACTTTGGTAGTGCTGTACTAGTACCATCACTATCGATAATATTTATATTGTAGCCTCGGTGCGACTCGATCGACTATATTTTTCAGTGGAAAGTTTTTTTTACTGTAATATGAAATAAAGCTTTGTTTAAAAGATTTTTCAGAGGGGGTGGGGATACAGTTTCTCTAATATTTGAGAGTGATTTTTTTTTGGATTGAATCGGAAATTATGCGTTCCTAATGCGTTTTCCTAATGTCCGCCTGGCTAGCTACCACCCTCAAATTGAAAATCTGCCGCTAAATACCAATAGGTGTGTTCCGGCAGTTGCACTTGAGAGCCAGTCGCTTCACAGGTTTAGCGTGTCTACCAACTTGGGCCGGATCGTCACTTAAGATCAGGTGAGATTATAGATCTAACGCTAAACCTTTACTATAAAATAATAATAATGTAAACAGCTTTAGTGCAAGGTTTATTTCGATGAGTAATATTCGCGTAAACATAAGAAATAATTATGTATACATATATATTGAAGATTACTCGAAAGCCTTAATTTTCTCATTAATAGTACTTTATCGATATTTTTAAACGCATTATCGATACGCGATGTATGTTTACCGATCATCCCTAGTTTAAGTATATGGTTTTAGTCACACATGTAAATAAAACTTTGTTTAGAGGTGACGTAGGTATATTTAAATATCAATGGTGTGTTAAACCTAGCCAAGAGACCTTTGAATCTAGCCAAATTGTCTTTCAACCAATGATAACGTAAAAACGTATGGGATGAAATGGGACATGTCAACGTCGCTGTGACAATTTTGATCAATTCCATCCCATCCCATGTCATCCCATACATTTATTTTTATTTCTTTATGTAAGCGATGCGTCAGCGTGTTGTCAAACGACAACGTGTCTAGAGGCATTTAGTAATAAATCCGCAAAGGTATTTCGACAGAACGAACAATCGACGGTCACCGTCGATGAATCCTAATGACCGTCATCACAGATGGAATAGAGACGAAGGTAGATGTATATTATGGATGGTACAGACATTCCTATAAATGTTTGTTTTAGAACAGCCGATTTTCACATTTTTAGCGTTATTCTGATGGAGTTACATTGTGTAAGGTTTAGGATGGTAAGTGAAAATCGAGGGTTACATGGCAACCGCTCCTGAAGTCCAGAAATAGCGGAGTTGTATATTCAATTTGTCATCAGGTAATTCCATGTTTAATGATAATGTTTGTCACTTTTTATTTATTTAATCAAATGTAATTTATCTGTCATTAATAATAGTAAAATGGATATTTTTTTGATTTTTTTTAATGGTTTTTTTCTTTGCACAAGAATATAAAATGTTTGAACTAGTTGTCACAGTTGAAACAGTTTGGGAAATATTGCTCGCATTGATCCAAGCGAATGATTTATTCGTCACTTTGTAAAATAAATCGTTGAGGAAAATTAGAATTGTATAATCGAGTGTTTTTAAAAATAATAATTATACATGTTGTCGCTGACCCAGACAAGGTTGACAAGCACTGGTTTTGATAGTCTTTGAGGGAACATATCGTCATTCTCAAACCTATGTCTGCTGTTTGCAAAATTATAACTTTGAGATGTTGAACAAAATGGTGGTTTATATTTGACAATGGTTTAGCTGTTGAAGCGATGATTGCTGATGTAGTATGTAGGAACGCCGCGTCACGGGACGCGAGTTCGAATCCAACCAGCTACAATGAACTTGAGTTTTCGGTGAAGGAAAACATCGTGATCACACAAAAGCATGTGGGTAAGGTTTTTTTCTAATGCCCACCTGGCTAGCTGCTACGCTCAAGTTGAAAATCTGCTGCCAAATAACTATAGGTGTGTTTCGGCAGTTGGTCCACAAGGCTTAGCGTGTCCACCATCTTGGGCCACATCGTCACTTAACATCAGGTGAGATTGTGGCCATAATGCTAAACCGTTAACTAGTTTTCAGCTCTGGCATGTGATCTTATTCTTGTAACTTGGTTCATGGGTACAGACATTGGTGTGACTACGACAATGTTACAGGACATACGTTTACCCTTTTAATGTTAAGTTGTTATATTGATCGAATGGATAATATTGTTGTAAGGAACGAGATCTGATTGTATTTATTGCGTATTTATTATGTTTTATTTTAATAAATGTAATTTAAAAAAAAATAGTTTTTTTTTTATTACGCTATGAGTGGCAACCCTATTTTGTGTATTTTACAGGTTTAGAGTCATTGGCTCTAGATAGTGGACACGCTGAGTGTACTGGAGGAGCTGGCTCTCAAGTGATGTGTAGGAACGCAGCGTCAAGGGCCGTGAGTTCGAGTCCATTCCACCTACAGTGAGCTTGAGTTTTCGGTGATGGAAAACATCGTGAGGAAACCATGGCATGGTGGTAGCGCTTTTTCTGATGCCCGCCTGGTTAGCTACCACCGTCAAGATGAAAATCTGCCGCCAAATACCAATAGGTGTGTTCCGGCAGTTGCACTTGAGAACCAGTCCCTGCACGGGTTTAGCGTGTCTACCAACTTGGGCCGTATCGTCACTCAAGATCAGGTAAGTTTGACATAACGGTAACACCTTAACAATAAATATAATTGAATATGGAAGAATAAACATTTTCAAAACCACAAAATATATACATGATTATTTATTTGATATACATTTACATTAATTTGATACACAAATTAAATAGAGACAACTTGATTAGTCTCATTTGTCACTTCCCTACACGTATTATTACATAGCGTGGCGACGCATGCTATAGACGCGTCGCCATGCCAATACAATCTGACCCGTCGCAATAAGCCCACAACAGACAGCTATAATATATATTTATAAGACTCAGAAACGAATAAAAAAAAGGCATTAAATAAATGTAATCACAAAAATTAAAGTTAGAAAATTAAAGCTACGAATAATTCACGACACAAGCACTACGTCCGTCTGGTCCGAGCGTTGGAAGCGAAGTGGCCCACTGCTTGATGCCTCGATACTCGCTGGCTCGCGCCCCTCCATCTGTCGACAGCGTCACACCGCCAGAGTTGCCGTGACGTCACCTCTTTAGGCCACACCCTCTCACTCCGTTAAATATATATCAATATCGTAAGCTATATATTACGGTATAGCAAGCTACCATAGACGGTGGCTATACTATAATATATATTTTTGCATTCATTACCTCCGCGGCCGTCGTTGCATGAACACGTGTTTGTGTTACATTCTAATTTCAGGTATCGTGTATACGTATCGTATCGTAAAACAGGTCGGATGACACAATAAAAAGTTTCATATTAAGTTTATCCCCCCTCTTTACTCCACTTCCAATAAGTTGTTCGCGAAATATAGAAGCCTACCACCGTCTCCAGGTTCCCGTCTATTTCTATTTCACAAATCATAGCAATCGATTCAGCGGTTTTGGCGTCAAAGCGTAACAAACAAATAAACTCACTTTCGCATTTATAATATTAATAAGAATTCTGCGTGCACACAAAAAATACAACCTGTTGTTCTTGAAATATACAAAAATATGTCGTGCTAAATCTGTCAACATATTTTGATGACGTAACAAAAAGATAAGTTATAGCTGCTTCCACTCGCCGATTAATATAGAAAATATACCGTAATATACTTTGCTATGATTTATATTAATATATATTATAGCTCCGGCCGTTGTGGGTTTTATTCATTTTAGTTACCTATAAATGTTTAAAAACACGTACAATCTACTGACATAAACTACTAACACGAACTTGTCATTGATTATTAAATGTTGCCGTGTAAAGATTTGAATTTAACTCGCGATCAACTTTCGTGTGCCAGACTATAAAATAGGCGTGTTAAAAAAAATAATTAAGACACCTATTAAAACCGTGTCAAAAGTTCCAACGATAAAATTAATTACTCCTTCGAAAGTTCGAACAAATATTAATACACAATTACAGAAAATAATTATTTAATATTTGCAAGTATTTTATTGATATTAGACAAACACCAAAAATTTGTTAATGTGAATGTGTGTGCAGTTCACACGCAATAGAAGTGAAACCAAAAATTGTCTATGTAATACACCGGCGTGCACACACAAACACACATACACGCAGATACAACGTCCGAACCCTGTAAGCAACACTGTATAATGCCTTCTATCTCATTCTCTCGCACGTTAAACAACATAAATGTATGTGGTCTCTTTTTAATGATTCTTTTTCGTTTTATCGCGTTTCAAATCACAACGATGCCTAAAAAGTTTTCATTTGGAAAAATAAAGAATATATACAGTTGATTAACTTAAACAGTGTTGTATCGTATTCTATGTTTAAGCTTTTTTTTTCTTTTATTCATATCCTGGAGCCGCTTCATTTGCCATTTGAAGTCTCTTATAATTTCTATATTACTCTTCTCGCTGTATGGACCCGTTTTCAAAATTCCCGGATTAAACACCGACAATCGAGCTGCACCCAGATTTCTAGCACAATTTAAGATGACACATAAAACGTCGTCCCAACCGAAATCAATGGCTGATGTAAAGATTGCGAATTTTTTGAGAAAATATATAAATCCGTCGAAGTTATACACATTAACGAGAGCTGTCATCGCTGTCAGCAACACTTTCGTTATCTGCTTCAGTCCCATGTCAACTGCCCGGTCTAATATAGTTGGATTATGCACTGAGCAATGCCTTGAAAGAATATTACGAATTAGCTCTTTGAAGATCATATCCTTTACTTCGATATCCGTAACGACGTTCATCAATTCGTCGTCGAACTCCATTTTACGGTCTAAAAAGTCCAAGAAGCCGTCCCTAATTTTGCTTAAGATAAACCTCCATAATTTCAATTGATCGTTTCGTTTCGTTTTTAGTAAATCCGCCATGTATTCGACAGCTAAATACTCTTGGAAACTGAGATGCACGAATTTGGGGATACCTCCGCTCAGTATGCTGTCAACTATTCCAGTCTTCTCTCTGCCCGCTTCCATTCCTTCTATTATTTTACGAATTTCATCTATATCGGTTTCAGTTAATATCTCGTTCAAATCGTCTTTAAATGTTGCATAGAAAGCTAACTTCTTATGTTTCTCCATAAATTCTTTCAGTTCTTTCTTGTAAGTCAACATAATGTCAGGATTGTATATATCCAACTGATTCTTCTGTTCGAAACGTATCTTCTTCATTTTCATCTCGATAAAGTATTTGTAAAATGACAGTGTGCTCGTCTCAAAATCCCATTTTTCCTTGACAGCCACCTCTTCATTAGCACTGACTGTTTTAATCTGATTAATAAAATATTCCATCACTATGAAAACGTGAAGCGGCGTAAATATCAAAGCGGCCGCATCAAATAACTTTTCCTTATCTTTGTACTGCTTTAGTAAATACAGATTCGAAAAGGCCTTAGAGATTTTGAAAATCTTTTGCCGCGACTCAAATATGGTCGCCCATTTCTTGGTGAACGCCCTTTTATCAGAAGTTAGAGGTTTGTTAACTTCCCTGATAAAATAATTCATCGCATTGAAATATAACAACTGCAAGAAGATCGTCGATAGCTTGTAGAACTGCTTTCCACCTTTCTTCGGATAAAACGACACGAACCCATTCATGAATTCAAAAAAGCTGTCGATATTCTTGAATTGCTCGAAATCAAGTTCGCTGACGTTTACATTGATTTGGAAATATTTAGTCATGAATAGATCTTGTTCATCGTTTGTAAACATACTCAGATTGTAGGCGACGCCGAACTCTTTCTCGAGAGTTTCTCTGATGTTATTGTAGGAACGACTTGTGATCCACATGCGCTGCTTCACCTCAAAACCGCTACTTGATACGTATCTCGCAACTAAGCACTTTAATATCTCTGTCGTTTCTTTTTTATAATGCGGACAGATCTCGTCGAACCCATCAAAGAGTAATATTGTATTCCCTTCGTTGTAACAATGGATTAACATTTCCAATTCAAATAAAAGTAAGCAATCTATTTCATCGCAATTCTTTAGCACCACTTTATCGTTAATAATTTCTAGATCAAAATTCGGAACATCTGTTGGCTTTATACTGAATCTTATCAGATTTCTCGAGAGTGCAGCTTTAAAAACAAATTTTAATGCGTCGATTTTATTAATTTTTATACTGTTTTCTTGTAGCCTGTAAAGTTGCTTAGTTTGGTCCAATAAGTTTATCCTCTCTATCCACACACTTGGATTCTGATTCTTCGTTTGGATAGATAGATACGTGAGAAACGTGGATTTTCCTATACCCGGTGTACCTACTAAGACGACAGTACCTTTCAACGTTTCCAATGTATGAATTTTAAACATTTCTTTGTCATGTGTGTCAAGAGTGGACTTATAACCTTGTATTGATTCTTTCTGCGGCATCATAACACGACTCAAGCACCTTTGAACGTAATAACGTTTAATCTCCTCATAATACGGATTCGTCAGTACCTTCCCAATATCAATAACCTCATTGTTTATGATCTTCTGTAATATCTTAGCTTTTATCAAGGTTCTTGATTCCGGGGTCATGACCATCGAAAATTTTACATATCCTCCCTGAAATATGAACATTTTATCTAGAACTTTCTCTTGGCTAGTATAACATAAGTCATTCAGATCGTTTCGCACATCTTTCAAAGTTACACACATATTGCTTGTGATATACAGTTGCAGTTTCTCCGCTGAAACTATATTTGTAACTAATATATACTTTTTTGTAACTGAATTCTCAGTTAAGCGAAGGAAAATTTTATTTTTGGCCTCCGTTACATCTTCATATAATATGATCAGTGCTTTCAACTTGATACTTTTAAGTTCTTGTAATATCGTATAAAAATCATTTTTGGAGAGGAAAGTTATATCATTAAGATCCACAAAGACAAAGTCGTTAAGATTGTGAAAGTGTTGTGTCAGCTTTATTCCGGTTAAAATATTGACTTCCGTTATCAAAACTGTAACTTCGGGTCCAATTTGTAAACCTATGTGATCTACAGCATCCTTGTTAAACTTGATATCATATTTTCTCATCTTATTAACGTACATACAACTTATGATCTTCGATAATGATTTTCCAGAAAATTCTTTTAAAAGTCTGTCAATAAACTGTTTGTTATTTTCTAAATAGCATGATTTCTCGTCCGCCAACGACCATTTTTGAACAGCGTCGTGTATAATGAAATATATAGCATCGTATCGCGCATTAGAAGCTGTTCCACTAGGTTCATGTTTATTTTCGATGCAGTAATCTTGTATTGCTTCCTTAGTGAGTTCTTCTATTCGATCCTCTTTAGATTGACATGTGTAGAACCATAAATTGTTGAAAAAAACTCTCGCTTTATTTTTTTCAACATCATCGGCATCTAATGTGAGCTTCGGGAAACTTGGATTATGTATATTCAGCGTAAGTAATTCGAGATATTGTACTTTACTTTTCAATATTTCTAGGACAGTTCTGGCGTTTTTAGCTAAAGATTTCACGTTCGTATTGAATATATAAAATTTATACATCTCGTCCAAAATCAAAAGGTTGCCCACGGCACTTGCGAATAATTTGTTGAAATCCATTTCTGGTAAATTCCTGACAGCCACTGATCGGTCTTGGTGTTGATTCGCATTTGGGTTAGTAAAAAGTGTAATTAGTTCTAATAGTTTTTCAGCGAAATATTCCAATATCGTTTCACGATTTTCCTCATCGTCAACAGCGATATCAATATTACCGAAAATTGAAGGCAGTTTCAATGAAATGCTTCCTAAAGTTTCATTAACAGCTATCTCGAAAGCTTGAGTGAATATTTCATAACGTACTTTAACATCGAATAGCTTAGAAGTCACATCTCTATAGCATTCTTCTGTTATCACCAGTACATTATTTTCATGATTGTAGTAAGTCAATATATTTTTCATTAGCTTACTAATAGGCAGCACCGTTGGGTCCATGCAAACATTGTCTACTAACTCACAAAGTTTTGCTCTATCTATTTGGACAGCCGTTACTAGTGATTTGAATATTGTCAATTTTAAGTGAACCAGATTTGAGTCGTAGTTATAAAAGAATTCCTTTCTAAAGTTGCCAACACGATATCCACCTTCTGTTATATCAGATACCTTTAAAACATGGTGTGCCAACACAACGTGAAATTTTCTTATACAGCTATCATTGAATAGCATATCATAGTTTCCTGTACAAATGCAACAAATTAGAGTTTTACCAATACACGTCATGTGATCTATCAATGCCGTATTTGTTAACACAGCTATATCTTCCTCGTTATATTTATATCTATATATGTTAGTATTATCTCCGCTGCATATTAAATCTCTCGCCGTCTGATCAACAAAATCAACATCAACGAACATTTTGTCTTTCAAATCAACGTCAGCGGTTGTGTATATGGCAAAAGTGCAACTAACATTTTCCGTTTTTATGTTGATTAGCGCATCGGTACCGTCTGCGGTTTGCAATTTTTGTATAATTGTAAGGTAACTCTTGAAATACTTGTGCAAACTGAAATCTCCGTCTGCTTTCCAGAAATCCTTAAGTGTAAGTTTGACTTTACTTCCGTCGCTAGTGTGTTTCGCTTTCAAGAATACCACACCCTCTGATCCATTTCGAGCGTATTTTACGCAGAGGTCGTCGAAAGCACCGATTCCGTTCAAACGTGTCCCTAAATAGAACTCATCGAATTCTTTCATTAACGATGCGCGTACTAGCACCAAGCTTAGGAGTTTGGATTCGTATAGTTGGCCCTTGATACCTGATGTACCGGTTCGTTTGTTGTATATCAACTTTGGATCGTTATTTCTTACGATAGATACATCCACTATTGTACTCTCTTCGGCTTCGTCGTTTCTTTGTAATTCTGCTTCGAACGCTTCAAACAGCTCAACGATTGCCCGACCTACATCAGAATCCAATTCTTTAGCGATTTCCACTGGTGTCTTACCTTCGCTATTCTTATAATTCATTTGAGCTCCATGTTTAAGAAGTAAATAGGCAATGTCTATATCACCATTTAGAACAGAGACATGCAACGGTGTGTTATCGGAATCATTGGTAAACCTTTCGTTGACATTTGCACCTTCCTCTAGACATTTCAAAACCTCTTCCTTTTTCTGTTCAACCGGTATCTCATCCACTAAAGCTATGAAGAATTTAGTTGTTAAAAACTTATTTTTATATACCGACATTTTTGTTATGTTTAAATGAAGAACGATTGAAACATAACTCTACATAAGTCTGGGGTTTCTTGGGAAATGCTGACAACCAACTACATTTGTTGTATTAAGATCAGGCCATATCACTACTGGTTCTTCAATAGCATCATAAATACTGAAGCTTGGGTTGATAGGGTTCAAATATGGTATTATATTACGCAATAGTCCTCTTGCTTTATAACCAGATATGTTAGCAGAATTTTGAACTTCATGGCGTGGAACAGTGACCAATAGATCGCCAGGAACGAACACGTATTACAGACTTGTTGCCAATTAAATTCTACGGTCATCAATTTTTCATATTTATTTTCATGTCTGGAACAAAACATAGGTTTTAGTATACAGAATGATTATAAATATTTAAGTATGAATTATTATGAATGTGAAGACTTACAATAAACCAAAAATGGATTTTTTATTGAAACAAACTCCACATAACAACATAGTTCCTCTACGGGTTTAGCGTGTCTACCAACTTGAGCCGTATGGTCACTTAAGATCAGGCGAGATTTAGGAAATAATGCTAACCCTTAACTATAAAATAAAAAAAATCATAATTAACCAATACGTTCTTATGTTTGTTTATCAGCCAATTGCGTAGAAATTAACATTATTTTTGGTCCAGTATTTAGAATAGTGTGTTTATAATTTTGCTAACAATTTTTTGAAGCGATGCAAGCTCAGTGGTAGTGTGTAGGAACGCCGCGTCGTGGAACGTGAGTTCGAATCCAACCAACTACAATGAGATTGAGCTTTCGGTGAAAGAAAACATCGTGAGGAAAACATAGCGTTGTGGTCGGGCTTTTTCTAATGCCCGCCTGGTTAGCTACCACCCTCAAGTTGGAAATCTGCCGCCAAATACCAATAGGTTTGTACAGGCAGTTGCACTTGAAAGCCAGTTCTTCCAATAAAGGCTGGTAACGCACCTGCGATGCTCCTAGTGTTGTGGGTGTCTATGGGCGGCGGTGATCACTTACCGTCAAGTGACACGCTTTCTCGTCTGTCCGCTATTACATAAAAAAATATTAAATGTAGACCCCTCACGATCTTAGGTGCGTAGGTTGTGAAGTCTAGTTGGTACATAGGAAAATAGGGCTCTGCTTGACTTTATTTAGTTTACCTTGTTGCCCACACAAGTGGTATACAAAAATTAATTGGCCCGTGACTCGCCTACGAAATCTTACGAATTCGGGACCTCACGTTTTGGTCTTCGTGAAGTATAAAAGGGGCATTCGTATCGTCCCATTTTTAAGGACCCAGCAGTTGGTCGCGATCCATACTTTGGGAAATGCTGGTGCAAAGAAAATATTCTCTCTTACCGTAAAATCCCTTACAAGTAGCTCTATAAAGTTTAAACTGTATTTAAAAAATCACTCAAATCATAGTTTACAATTTACACTTGTTTGGTTACTCAAAGTATGGCTTTTAGTGATTTATTTTAACCACAATCACAAATACGGCTATGATGTAAAGTGTTGCCAACTGCTCCGTAAAATCCGGAATATCTAAAGTTCTACAATTTTTTTTAAACATTCATAGATTTTAGCGTTATGGTCAGAATCTCACCTGATGTTAAGTAATAATGTGGTCCAAGGTGATGAACATACTAAGCCTAGTGGAGGGCTTCTCTGTAGGGCAACTGCCAGAACTCACCTTTAGGTGTTTGGTGACAGATTATCAACTTGAGGGTGGTAGCCAGATATCCAGCCAGAGAGTAGAAAAAGTGTGGGCATTGTCCTTGGTCTCTGGCAACACGGGAGATCGAAGTGTCGCGGTGGTGCATCTAGTGAGTAGTGTTGGGTGTTCAGCACCTGATGTGTCACCACATTCCGCTCATACCTTTGACCTGACACCGGGTTATGCTTGAGTTAGCAAATCGCGATAAGGAAATCCTCCAAAGGTTGGATTTTAAACACCACGTTAATAAATAAATGGTGGTAGCTACTCAGGCGGGCTTTAGTAACAGCTCTACCACCATGCCATGGTTTCATCACAATGTTTTCGCCTCACTAACAGCTCAGGATTAGTGCAATTCAAATTCACGTCCAACGAAGCTTCAAAATGATTCTGTCAAGATAATAAATTTGTCCTTCATTTATGTAATCGCTTATCAAGAATAATTCTAAAAATGTTAAAAAGACTTCCTTTTCAATATTCCTTTTCCAAAGGTTGCTTAAGAACTAACATCGATGCACCCTTTCTTTTAACATGATGAAAGAATAAACTCATAATTAATAAAAAAACTCGAAGAATGTTAAGTATGAAGGTGAAGGGATGTAGGAGAAAATTAAGGCCGAAGAAGATATGGATGGACTGATTGAGAAGAGATATTTGAATAAAAATAGTAAATACTAAGATGACGGCTGGTAGAGTAGATTGGAAGAAGATAACACGTTGTGCTGACCCTACCTACGTGGGATTGGGGCTGAAGAGGAGAATATATAATAAATTCACGAAATAATAAACGAACGCCTGGTATCCATAAGGTTGAAATCATCGTTTATCTCAGTATAATGTTATGGGGTAAAGGCCTCGAGCCGACTTTACCCGAACGAGCGTCACACGAAAAAGTTGAGGATGAGAATTTCAAAACTCTCCGATAACAAGTTTTTAATCAACAATCCAGTTCTATATAATTGCCGAAGTACTAAGAACGTAGTAGTAAGTACTTAGAAATGTACTAAGATTTTATTAATCTAAATGAATATATGTATTGTGACACGGAAATTGATACGGAAATAATGTCAAGTCAAAAGAATTACTGCAGTCGAATGTAACAATATATCGAATTAATTAACCTACTGTACTGATCTGCGATGGAATGGAATTATGAATTATAAATTTGAAGCAATGATAGTTCAGTGGTAGTGTGTACGACTTTGTGTCAAGGGACGTTAGTTCGAATTCACCTACAATCAGTTTTAGCTTTCGGTGAAGGAAAACATCGTGAGGAAACCATAGCATCGTGGTAGGGCTTTTTCTGATTCCCGCCTGGTTAGCTACCACCGTCAAGTTGAAAATCTGCCGCCAAATAACTCTGGGTGTGTTTCGGCAGTTACACTTGAGCGCCAGTCCCTTAACATCCCTCCACAGCGTCGCATAACATCTGGTGAGATTGTAGCCATAAGGCTAAACCTTAACTATAAAAAAAATCATAGTGTAAATTTATAAAACCACGATGTTTTTTTTTTATTATTCTAAAAAACAACTCGTGCGCTTAATAAATATCTCACCTTGTGGAACTTTACAACATACATTTCACGACCGCAAAGCAACACCCAGACCCAGAAGAACCATTTTTGTATCACACAAATAACTGTCCTGCCCAGGATTCGAAACCATAGAACGTAGCGCGGCGGCAGAGGCTTGACGATCGCTTCAACCACCAGGCAAATTGTGCAGTCAAACCAAAACTGATTCACGTGATAACCCATTAGGCTGTGTGAGCTGGAGTTAGGGCGACAGATTTTAGAGGTTTTCTTTTTAGAAACTGAAATGCTTCATACTCATACACATATTTAAGTGTTGCTAGATAACATGTTTTACCACTTAGCAATCGGCAAATTTTGAATTATATTCGGGCAGTAAAAGTTTAAGTGCGCCGCTGGTCACATGTACTTGTAACATTGTCTGTGTCCGTTAAATCCAGTTTATAACGTTGGTAACACCAGGCGTGTTGCGTCATCACGATATAGCTATGTATCATAGAAATACCGGAATGAATCATATTCTCAAACTTGTTTTTACATTGAATGACCTTTTTGAAGATTATTGCAAAAGCATGGAAGTTTATTATTGATGTCTAACTTCGTGGAAATCTCTTCACCGAGTGTCGAGGCATAAAAAAATGTGTGGATTTTATGAAGCCACGATGCTAGTGGAACTTTTTTGCGGATCGCAGGCATTTAACTGATTTTTTTTTTTAGAAAATGTGAGAATATAAACGCTACACTACTACACTGACATTTATAATATTAGTGAGGATAATATAAATACGAAAGTGAGTTTGTTTGTTACGCTTTCCCGCCTAAACCGCTGAATCAATTATGACGATTTTTGTTATAGAGATAGATAGGACCTTAGAGACGGTGGCAATATACTTTTTCTCGCGAACAACTTTTCGCGAGTCGGTCAAAGAGAGTGATAAACTTTGTATGAAACTTTTTATTGCGTCATCCCGATTTGTTTGCCAAAATCGATATCGACGTAAGCGAACTGGCGGATAAAAGTTAGTAGGTAATGAATTACTACGAAACACTTAATACGAGGAAAGACAAGATGTTTATTGTTCAGTTATTAATTTATTACAAAACATCGTAGTGAAATAATTCTCACTACAGATTAAAGAACTGAATCATCGTATAATTATGTTGATTCTTTGACGATTTCTTTTTCCTTATAGTCACTGGCAACGTATTTGTATGCAACCGTGCTAATGTAACGTGGAATGGGCGAGTACCTGCCAAAATTTTCAAGGTCATTGCAGCGTTTCAACAAGATGGCGTCTCTTGTTATAACTATCTACGGGTCCGTTCAAGTATTACGTACGTAATCACGTGGGCGGGGGGCTCATGGGGGGTTCAAACAACGTTATACGTAGAACTTTTTTTTTTATGAAATAAAAAATTAAAAAGTTTTTATACATTTTCATAAATTTTCTAATGTTCCACTCAACTTACTGAATTTATTTTCTTACATAAGAACTTTCTCCTGACAATAATAGATACGACAAAAAATGAACTAGCAAAATTGTGCCATCCGTTCACGCTGATGCGATGATCGAGGGAAATAGAGATTCATTTGTATATATATAGATATATGTAACATGGAGGTGAATGACACAACTTTCTGAATTAAAATTAAAAAATACCGGCGTGTGGCCAAAAGTTTTATGTGTATTTTAGGTAGTGTTATGAGAATAATCTCACCTGATTTTAAGTGACTATAAGGCCCAACTTGGTAGACACGCTAAACCTGTAGAGGGACTGGCTCTCAAGTGCAACTGCCCGAACACATCCATAAGTATTTGGCGGCAGATTTTCAACTTGAGGGTGGTAGCTAGCCAGGCGGGCATTAGAGAAAGCCCTTCCACCATTCAAATCAATGCATGCAATTAAGGCAAGGTTAATAATAAAAAAAAACAAAACTATTACGTATTAAATAACACGTATTAACACAGCACGTACGGTGTTTGTATCGATACTGAATGCGCCTGAAGCGTCACGCTCTCTCATGTGACGCCCGCCGAGTGAGTACAGCAGTGACCCGTTGACTGTATCTCTCCTGCTTCGTTAGTCGACTCGAGCCGGTTTTAACCGAACGAGAGTCACATAGCCTACCGTTTCCGCTCATTCCCATTCAATACCAGTAAAACAAAGTGCTCAGTTCGCATAAAGCAGTTTTTACTTCAATAGCAGTATAGAAGAATTACTTTCAACATAAGCAAGAAAACCTTAAGTGTACACAATGTAATTGTCTAGACTTAGTACAGGAATAAATAAATATAGTTTTAGTATATAAAACAAATCCATTTAATCAGTCTTCGGTTATGAAAAAAAAAAACAAACATAAGCAGCTCATTATAACATTCTATCTCATTCTCTCACAGCCTAAAACCTATATATACAATTAAAGCTATCTCTTTTGCACACCGTCACAATAAGAGTTTAATAAAAAAATAATAACATGACAGATCAAAATGCCGCCAAAAACATATTACATACATAATATATGTTAATAAGAATTGATGTTCTTTACCTGAAACAATAGTTGTGTATGATTAATGAATTTCAATATCACTGCAATATACACTAGTTCAAAATAAAATATAATATAATAATAGAATCAGTTGTACAACACACGTCCGCGCGGAAATGATATTTCACAAAACGATGTTTTCATTTTCTGTCTGTGCGAAATGCGAATCCTCACGCTACGTTCATTCATAGAGACACGGTATCGAATACACAGTATCGATACTCAGAAATAGTATCGAAACAAAAGCATCGTACTCGAATAAACATAGTAACGAAAATGTCGATACTTTAAAATATCGAGTACTATTCTTAGAGCCTAATCCGTACTGAACTACAGGTAGAGTTTTTGACGGGATCTGGTCTGTCATGTTCTGATTATTATTGAAGTGAAACTTCTTTAGGCGCATGAGGGTAAAATTTTTACAGATGAAACGTCACGCCGGTATGCAACGGAAGTGTCGGAAAAGAGAGAGAAAGTGATCGAGACAGATTGAGAGAGAGTAAGACAGGGTGAACGTAGCATGAGCAACTAGCCGTGGAGTGAGAGTAGGGAGCAAGCGAGTGAGAAAGATTGAGAGAAAAAGTGAGACAGAGCGAACAAGATTTATAAATTAGTTAGTTAGTAGTTAACGTACATATTTAAAAAACACATAAGGCCATAACAGGATTTTACAAATATTAATAGTATATACACTGTATAATGCAATGTGGCAAATGAATATAAATGAAATAAATGAAATTATTTATGAAGTTATTTAACCCCGTATTGTGTAATATATGTGACAATTTAAATGATTTAGTGTAGCTGATAGCATAAGAGAGGTGAATTATTATTCGGAATATGATATATTAGTTGCTACAAAAATCCCCAAGAAAGCTTCAACGTGGGACTCACCATCTTGTTGAAGATAGATTTATCTGCCCGAAATGTAAAAATTTTGTCACTTGAAAATGGCAGTAAGTCTTTTAAGAGGACTGAGTTACCAATAATAAAAAAAGACGAAAATAACTACAGTTAGTGATGTTAATAATGTCAGTAAGTGACTGCTGATAATACTAACAAAGTCCATTCTTACTAGGTAGAATTCATTTAATTATTGCGTACAAGCAATAAAAAGCAGACTAATAGTACTTTTAGATTACGCTTGAATAAATCAAATGATAGTCAAGCACAATAACAATCAACCGCAATAATATAATAGAAATACAATGCGATAGACGATCACGAAGAACGAATGAACAACAGGAAGGCAACGATCGACTGTGTAAGTGATTGAGTGAAGTGAATAAAGAAAATAATGTGTACTCTGAATGGAACGAACGATTTCAATTCTAATGTTTTAGTTTTTTTTCTACGATTGAGCTGGATTTCGTTACCATAAATACGAGTCGCAGAATTAAGTTTTAAGTAGATTATTGCTATGATTTATTCGATAAGATACTTGTAAAAAAAAACATTGAGTGGTTTTATAAAACAACGATGCAAGTGAAACTTTTTTTGAGATCGTAGGCATTTAACCGAAAATTTTCGAAAAATTATTCGGTTTGGGTGATAAAATCGCGTTTTTAATATTGACTTAATAATTGGAAAATGGGAATAACAATGGGAAATTAACGTTACACGGTCAGCTGATGGGAGCCATGATCGGCGCCATATTGAATTTGGTTGTTTTTTTTTTTCGAAAGAACCTACACTGTTAGCTTAAGGGGCTTTTACAGCTTCACCTGAACTAGAGGGGCGAGCGCGGAAGGCGCTCGAGCCCGCAGGGCAACTCGCACAAGGGTGTCACTAGTGACCGAACCTCGGCTTGGGCTGTTGCCAAATCGCGTAAGAGAGAAACGAACGCGGTACTAGCTATTAATGAGAAACAGATACGTTATAATAATAAAAAGTAAAAATCGAAACTAACTGATCCTCTTAGGGATCTGAAAAAAAACTTATTTTGGTTTGTACTGTGCAAAGCGGCGAGGCAAGATTGTACTGTGCGTCCTTTAAATGCGTGCGTTAAATAGTGAACGACGAGAGTACCTAACCTAGCAAAACGAACCCTAAGAACCGAGAAGAAGGCAATGAAACGCTGAATTATATATAATAAATATTAATCAAAAGGCCGAACCACATTCAGGGCCAGGGGCGGTCCCTCACAGAACCGTGTACGTACCGTGTGAGTGTGCACGAATGTTACATGCAGTGTAATGTTGTGGGTTCAGTGAATGTAAAGAGTCACTGTATCGCGCGAGCGGATCAGCTCGAGGGCTCCATTCCGGAGGATCGACCTAGGCTCGAGCGTCCGCAAAGGGGGGCCGCGGCGGGTGTGCGGGAGCGAAGTTAACCGCCCGCCCTCGGCGGCGAGGATAACGGTTTCGCAGTCTAGCGCGCGCGTATGCGCGATTCGGAATAGAGACGGACGGAAAAGACGCGGTATGTCGCGTGAATTTATCCGGCGGATCGAGGAAGATGTGACGAGGGCGGCGTTTGTATCCGCCATCGTTCGGGTTCGGATCGTAAGTCACAGAATTCACTACTAGAGGATTCGGATGTGCCTCCGCTCTCTTGAAGTGAGTCTTGGTGAGGTCACGAATGTACGCCCTAATAGAGGGCATTTCGAGGTCTTTGTGCAGATCGACATCTCGTACGTACCAGGGGGCCCCGGTAATCGCACGCAGATATTTGTTCTGCAACACTTGCAGAGGCCTGAGAGTGTTTTTCGAGGAACGAGCAAAGGCTGGACAGCCATATGTTAGAATCGGACGGATACATGTCTTGTATATAGTAAGCTTACAGCTCAGTGACATTTTACTTTTCGAATTATAAAGAGGCCGAAGGTGGACTAAAGCCATAGTAGCTTTTCTTTTCACCCTCTTGATATGGGAACTGAAATTAACTTCGAGTCTAAATCGACACCTAAGTACTTGACCACTGAGGCCCAGGGAATATCTCTCGAATAAAGTTTGAGAGGAGTGTACGGAGGAATTCTACTTTTCCGAATAGGATCGAACATAACGGCGGCACTCTTTTCCGGGTTGAGTGCGATACACCATTTACTACACCAGTCGCCAAAAGTGACTACAGCTCTTTGGACATAACTGATGAATTTGACATGGATCCTAAGACTACCGAATATGACTGTATCATCAGCGTAAAATCCGAACTGAATTCCTTTTACGAGGGAGGGGATATCGTTGATGAATAGGTTAAAAAGCAGAAGCGCCAGGATAGAACCTTGGGGAACTCCCGCTCTTATCGGGTGTGGAGATGAGAGTGCTCCTTCTACTCGATAGCAGAAGGAGCGCTCGGAGAGATTATTGAGTAGTATCCAGACTAGATTGTCCGGAATTTCTGCTTGATTGAGCTTATATATAAGCCCCGAGTGCCAAAGCTTATCGAATGCTTTGGCTACATCAAAGAAAATTGCAAGGGTGCGATATGGAGATTTTTCAAAACCAGAGTTATTGAATTTAGAGAGGACGTGCTCCGTGAGGCGGAGTACTTGGTCCGTGCATGAGTGTTTGGCTCTAAAGCCAAACTGGGTATCAGGTAGGATCATTTTTCTGGTTACAGCGGACTCGAGACGACTGAGAAGGAGTCTCTCATAGATTTTACCTAAAGTGTTTAGGAGGCTGATAGGTCTGTAACTATCAGGAGAATTTGACTCTTTCCCTGGTTTGTGAATACCTATGACATGTGCCCTTTTCCATACTGCCGGAAAATGACAATGTGACATGGCCGCATTAAAGATGCAGACCAGAAGAGCAATCAGATGGTCAGGAAGACGTTTGAGGACTTCATTCCTGATTCCGTCTGGACCTGGAGATTTCCTTAGCTTGAGGCTTTTGATCACCGCCCGGACTTCGTCCGTTGAGATGGGATCCAGCGGAGCCGCAGGAAGAGATAACAGGAATGCTTTCACTGAGGAATCGACCATGCTCATATGAGTAGGGCCTGAGCCTTGATTTGGGGAACACTGCGCTTCTAACGAGTCGGCGAAACATTCCGCCTTTTCGTCGCAGTCAAAAGCGGGAGGTATCCCAGGGCCTCTGCTTAGGGGGGCGTCGGAGTGTGATTGTTAGCCTTCAAGGCCTTAATGACCTTCCAGTAGGCAAGGTGAGTCGGTTCAAGCTCTCCTAAGAAAGCGTCCCACCTGCTGCTACGGATTTCGGCCATGCGAGCTTTCACCTCTCTCTGGAGGGCTCGAAGACGGGAACGATTATAATATATACGATCTATATACGATAAGAGTCATGCGCACGCATCGCCGCATTCTTTTCCGTGATCAAAGCCCGCATGTCGGGAGGGAGTATAAAACGGCGATCATTCGCCGCTTTCACCTCTTTCGAAGTCACCCTCACGGCAGATTGCAGGTGTTCAACCAGGGAATCGATCGCAAGTTCAGCATCCTCAGCGGACTCTACTACGTTCGGGATCTTATCCAGACTTGGTAACGAAGGGTTATCGATAAGATACCTGCGTAGCCTCGCGTAATCAGCCACTTGGACGGAGGAGGGGCCAGAATCATCGGGCTGACCTAACTGTAAAATGACCGGACGATGGTCTGAGAGAAGTTCGCTCACAACTCTTATGTCGCGAACAGGAAGTGCGATTCCTTTGAGGAGGGCTACATCTAGTACGGACGGGCGAGTGTTGCATTGAATCGCGTAGTGAGTTGGCTCAGAGGGAGCTACTACATCGAAAGAAAGCTCACTCTTAAGCTCTGCAAGAATAGTACCATTTCGAGAAGTGTATGAATTATTATACAATTCGTGACCACTGTTAAGGTCGCCGGCGATAATCACTGAGTTACTTAGCGAGATCCTTTTTCGTGAGGTGTTTACTCGGGCTTAAATAAGCGGAGACTATGTAAATCGAGGGATGTCCTGACATCCCTATCCTACAAATCCAGACTTCGATGTTATCGAGTTTAGGAGGATTTATTGGAGTACAATAGAGAGATTTTTTATAGTATATCATCGTGCCTCCACCGCTGGTGTATGTACGATCATTTCTTACTATAGAGTAGTTTGCGATTCTCGGATCGCGCGTACTAGGTTTTAGAAATCTTTCTTGGATAAGAAACACATCCACCTGGTGGTCTTGAAGATACTTAGCCACTAGGTCGCGTTGGTTACCAAAGGTAAATGCATTATAAAAGGATATAGTCAAACCGCGGGGCTTGATTTTATCCATCTAACTATAGATTACGTAAATTCTTAAAAAAAAAAAATTTTTTTTTTTTTGACAAAACATTGATTGGTATTATAAAACAACGATGCAAGTGAAACTTTATTTGAGATCGTAGGCATTTAACTGCAAATTTTTCAAAATATTATTCAATTTGGGTTATGAAATAGCGATTTTAATATTGACTTAATAATTGGAAAATGGGAATAGCAATGGGAAATTAACGCTACACGGTAAGCTGATGGGAGCCATGGTCGCCGCCATATTGGATTTGGTTGCTTTACTGAGCACTATTTACATTTCTCCTACTCCGCGGCCCGCTGTAATACGACATGCGATAGGAGAACGAAAAAATTAAGGGCGATGCAAAAAACGTTTCACTAAACAAAAGCAAGTTGTAAGTAGATAATTTGTAAGATACATTCGATACCTGTCAATAAAATACTGATTGAGTAAAATCATCGAACGTAAGTATCGGTATGGAAAGGAAAAATATCGATACTAAAAACTCTCGATACTTTTTTCGTATCCCTATTCATAAGCGATTGAACTCTGTAAAATAACAAAGATTATATAAATAAATTACAGATATGCAATATTAAATAAAAAAACAATTATTTTAACATACATACATACATACTATCACGCCACTCTCCCATAAGAGTAGGCAGAGACCACATCTTTCCACTTGCCACGATCGTGACATACATCTTTCGCTTCTTCTACTTTTATAAGCACCTTCATACATGCTCTTCTATTACGTGTACATTTGACCTGGCCTTTGTCCACACCGTCCTCGATCTGGTTTAGATATGTTCGCCTAGGTCGACCCTTACCAGCTTGCCCAGTCACACCTGCCTTGTATATTTGTTTTGTTAATCTTCATCCATCCATCCTCTCTAAATGTACATACCAATTAAGAAACTCTTTCTCTAGCTTTTACACTAGATCCTCTACCACACCACAACATTTCCTTATCACACTATTCCTTACTTTATCTATCGTTCTTATGCCAGCTATACTTCTTAGACTTCTCATCTCTACTGCATAAATCTTGGGTTTGGTATTGCTGTTGGTATTTGGCGTCAGATATTACTATATATATATATATATATATATATATATATATATATATATAGTTAAGGTTTAGCGTTATTTCTTTAATCTCAACTGATCTTAAGTGACGATACGGCCCAAGTTGGTAGACACAATAAACCTAGGAGGGACTAGCTCTCAAGTGCAGCTGCCGGAACACGCCTATTGGTATTTGGCAGCAAATTTTCAACTTGAGAGTGGTTGCTAGGCAGGCTATGGTTTTATCGCGATATTTTCTTTCACCGGAAGCTGAAGCTCATTGTAGGTGGCTAGATTCGAACTCACGTCCCTATCAACTCTTCCTTGAAAATCTGCCACCAAATACCAACAGGTGTTATCCGGCAGCTGCACATGAGAGCCAGTTCCTCCACAGGTTTAGCGTATCTATCAACTTGGGCCGTATCGTCACTTAAGATCAGGTGAGATTATGGCTATAAGTAAGTCTAAGTAGTAAGTCTAAGTACTAATGAGTGAGCGTTACATTGCCTAGCTTGACGGGTCAGCCACATTCATCACATCGCGAACGCATCTAAAGAAAATTTAACTCCAAAAAAAGTTATCAGTTAATATGAACTTTATTTGATAATCTCTTTGTACATACACCGTAATATATGAACAAACCTTTTAGTGAGACGAATCAGTGTTTAGAGATGTTAGTTTATTGCGGAAAAACACTAACTTCAGGCGATGTAATGAGATTTATTTATTACACGTTATCACCGAGAAGCCATAGATCAGAGATAGAACAAGAGTGTTTGACAGCTTAAACGTCAATGTCAAATGACACTTGACAATTCACGTCATTAAAGAATACAGATAAATAATATTCTACTGTGTTTACATCATTTAGAGTAGAGTCCGATTTGTCATTCTGGTTACGTGTCACTCGTGTATTTTTTTCTATGTTGCATATAGAAAAGCAATAAAGCTTCGCTTGCACTTAATATTGTATAGCAATAAAATTTGCCTACAAGTTAATAGGTAAATGTAAGTTTATTACAAGATTCATATTGTCCCGTTCACAAGAATGCCACGCAGTATACATTACTGAGTTTAATGACAATTAAATTTTAAATTGAAGCGGTGATAGCTGATAGCCGATCACCGTAGCGTGGTGGTAGGGCTTTTTTATTTTATTTAAAAAAAAGCGTGGGGTGCATGGTGTCAATAGTTGTAAATGTTTTATCGACAGATATGAGTAGAGTGATTATCATTTGATAATCTTAAAAGCACCCCACGCTTTTTTTTTACGTAAAATACATTTTTTTTATTTAGACTATTATTAATATATATTTCTTGAAATTTTTAACACTATTCTTAATTTAATTTTTTTTAAATTACTTTTTTTTTAGTTCCGTTTTCTATAAAAAGTGTGTTGTTTAGTTTTTTAAACTATTATTTATTCTATACTGCTATTAAAGTAAAAACTGCTTTATGCGAACTGAGCACTTTGTTTTACTGGTATTTAATGGGAATGAGCTGAAACGGCAGGCTATGTGACTCTCGTTCGTTTAAAACCGGCTCGAGTCGACTATGGTAGCGGGAGAGATACAGTCAACGGGTCACTGCTGTACTTGTTCGGCAGGCGTTACATGAGAGAGCGTGACGCATGAGGCGCATTCAGTATCGATGCAAACAGCGTACATGCTGTGAGAATACGTGTTATTTAAAACGTAGTAGTTTTGTTTTTTATTATTAACCTTGCCTTAATTGCATGCATTGATTTGCATGGTGAAAGTCGCTCTAATAAACGCCGGCAACGCACCCGCGATTCCTGTGGTGTTGCCGGTGTCCATTGGCGGCGATAATCACTTACCATCAGATGATTGCTCCTTTGCACACTACTATATAAAAAAACCTCACACACTGGAGAGGGGGCGTCACTATCAAGTTTTTCCGGTTCGAAAGAATCGTAGATCCGAGATAGGTATCGCTTACCACCTGAGTTACCCAAGCCAACCTCACCTGAACGCGGTGCACCATGCTGAGTAACCGACGAGACGCCTGCAACTGTTGATTCTATATTCGGTTTTTTTTTTTATACTTTAAGGTTTAGCGTTATGGCCATAATCTCACCTGATCTTAAGTGACGATACGGCCCAAGTTGGTAGACACGCTAAACCTGTGGAGGAACGGGCTCTCAAGTGCTGCTGCCGGAACACACCTATTGGTATTTGGCGGCAGGTTTACAACTTGAGGGTGGTAGCTAGCCAGGCGGGCATTAGAAAAAGCCCTACCACCATGCTATGGTTTCGTCACGATGTTTTCCTTCACCGAAAGCTCAAGCTCATTGTAGGTGCTTGGATTCGAACCCACGCCCCTTGACGTGAAGTCGTGCACACTACCATTGAGCTATCATCGCTTCAAAAATCGGTTTTGGTGACGAGGGTTAACCATGGAATCCATGACCCGTCCCAGCTTGCTGGTAAGGTATTACCCGACTGGTTAGCGACCGCTCTCTGGTGTAGACTGCCACAAAGGAAAGGTTCAGTACATGAGCCTTTGTGTTCTGGCATAGTAAGAGAACCAGCCCGTCCCGTCAAGTTCAGCAACATAGCTGTAATACCCCTGATTTTGCGGCTGTCCATAACCGATAGTAACCATTTACAGTCACATGAACCATCTGCTTGTTTGCTGTCAAATAAAAAAAGAACAGTTTGCGTATTTCTAATTATATACAGAAGTATGATTTCAAGTAAAATCGTTAGAGCGCCATCTATCCGCTATTTAAGAAAGTTTTATTCTCATATACAAAGCGCCATATTTTAGTTACAGCGTTAGATCAAGTATGAAAATGATATTTATTAGCGGCACAAGATGGCGGACTTGCGTATGTTTATTTTTAACCTCGATTGTTTTACACGCGTTAAGTGGTCATTCGTTAATTACGTAAGGTTAATTTTTGTCACTTTTTGACCCCCCTAACCCCATGTAAGTATACGTAAAATTTCTCGAACCCCCCTCCCCTTTCTTACGTAAGATTCTATCTTGCACATCTAAATAATAAACTGTTATGTTAGGAAAGGAAATGTTTTTTTATTTATTTATTAAATAATAAAAATACGATAATACACTAACAAATGTACCATAACTTTTTCTATAGAAAAAATATATGGCATTGAATGATAATAAAACAAAACAATTGTTAAGTTATATACTTTGTGTGTTGTATTATTTCATTCGATCACTATGTAAGGTTATCCTCAGGTACAGTAAACAGTCCCAATTGTTGAAAAATATTCAATATATTCAGAAAAAGAATAACGAATACAAACGCACACACACTTTCTGGATTTATCTGTAGAAGTTTCCAACAAAATTCGGAAAATCCAGAAGTGCATGCCATATCATTTAATTACTATTTTTTTGTTATTTAACAACAATCAAACGACATAAAATCAGACCGTGAAAAGTAATAGGGTTCTATTCCTAATTATACTGAAGCGTAAGAAAAAAATAGGTCTCAATTAGTAAAGTATTTCGGTCGTTATCGTGATAACATACAGGATCCGCACATACAGACACGCGGACGTCCGAGACAGAACATTTTTAAACAGCTTTTTAACTAATTTCAATAACAAAAATGGCATCAAAAATATCATGAGTTTTAAAAATAGTGTTTTTCCTTGATACGTGTGTGTATATATTATTTCACAAGTGCAATATATGATAATCAGAGACATTTTAAGTTTGAAAAATCATTTGTTTCGCGTGAAGTGACAGTAGTTTCCACCTCAACGCTTCGCTTATGAGACGTGCAAAATTCGGTTATTACTCTATACATATAATAAGAATGTAAATTAAACGTCTCTCTACTTATCAGATTTATGTGAAAAAAGTTACAAGTAAGGCCAAGAACAAGTAATTAAATACACTCACATCATTTTTAGAAATGTCTGTCTGTCTGTCTGTTTGTTTGTGCACGCTGTACAACGATTACGATAAAACGTTACCAAGGGAATAATAAAACGTATCCTGGAGTATCATTTAGTCTTTGTTTCATTAAAATCGGTTAACTCTATTGAAAGTTATTGTAATTTAATTGACGGCGGCATGGTTTAATAATTTTCCTTTATAAATAACTACCGGGGAACTTCGTAACACCTAAAATTGATTTTCTTCAAGATCAAAAATTGTTTGACCGATTTGTTTTTTTTTTTTCATTTCCTCGCGGTGTTTATAAGCATGCGCCGCTGGCCCCGCGGCAGGTACCGCCGCAACCGCTGTGTCCCTGCATTTTAAATCTGTAATATCTTCGAAAATATTCATTTAAATTACATGCTGTAAAGGGCCACATTGATCTATATTAAATGCACAATGTATTTAAGGTACTTAATTAGATAATAATTAATGCTGTATTGCTTAAAATCAGTTTGTAAATAAGCCATTATTTCTCGTAAAATGTAAAGGATAATAAATGGTTATTCTGGGTTATCACTAATAGATAGACAAATACCATCGCTGACTTAACCTTTTTAACCTTTTTAGACCTTTTTAAGGTGTACAATACTGTAGTATATTATTATAATCTATCTCGTAGGGTTCAGCCAGCGTTTGCAATGTAAGCGCAAAAAAAAGTGTTTATTGACAACATCACATTACAAACCTCTAAACTCTACAATACTATGCATGTATTATACAAATAAACCTTTCTCTTGAATCACTCTATCTATTGAACCGCATCAAAATCTGTAGAGTAGTTTTAAAGATCTAAGCATACATAGGGACAAACAGACAGCGGAAAACGACTTTATTTTATACTATATAAGGAAGATTAACTGTGGCCGCGACTTCGTACGCGTGGAATTAAAAATTGTATGATAAATTTTGCCTGTTTTTGTAACTTTATCAATACAGCTTTGCTCCTATCGGCGGTAGCGTGATGTTAAATAGGCTGAAGCTTTCCTCAGTGATTGCTGTATCAAACTACCACCCTCAAGTTGAAAATCTGCCGCCAAATACCAATAGGTGTGTTCCGGCAGTTGCACTTGAGAGCCAATCGCTCCACCAGGCTTAGCGTGTCCACCATCTTGTGCCACATCGTCACTTAACATCAGGTGAGATTGTGACCATAACGGTATACCTTACGTTAAAAAAAACACATTTCATACAACTGTTAGTTAAATTAGAATAATTGACAATATGTTTACAAAGTCATACGTAGTACGGTGCAAAGTTTGAAAAACCGCGAACGTGTAACTAACGACCCAGGAGTCGAACCTGTATCCAGTCAACAACAGAAGCACTAAAAATATATAACAATATCAGAAGTCGAATTTTTCTTACGAATATTGCCGACGTTACTGGAACGATACGGCTTGCGACATATGCAAAGGTATTAAAATGTCTGTCTGTTTAGAAGAAGCAACCTTTAGATAGATTATTATTCCAGAACCTGAGCCTAATGCCTAAAGAAATATCTTTAAATATAAAAAACAATGATAGCTCGGGAATGGACGTGATTTCGAATGCACGTAGCTTGAGCTTTCGATGAAGGAAAATATCGCGAGGAAACTGTATCAATGTGGTAGGGCTTTTCCTGATACCCATCTGGCCAGCTACCACCCAAAGTTAAAAACCAACCGCCAAATACCAATAGCTGTGTTCCGGTAGTTGCACTTGAGAGCCAGTCCCTCCACAGGCGTGTCTACCAACCTGGGCCGCATCGTCACTTAAGATCAGGTGAGATTATGGCCACAGTAAACGCTAAAACCTTAACTATATAAAGAGAATCAATTTCAGAACGCATCTATTTATATATATTTACATATCCTGTCTACTGAGCGTTCCAAAGCCAGATTTTACAACTTTGATGACATAATTGACACCAGTGCGGATAAAACGCCACGAGCCTCATATGCCCCAAACGCCTCAAATGTCAGAGCCGCTGTATTATTACTGGGAAGTGACGAACAATGTCTTTGGACGTGTAAAATAAATAATAATAAATAAAACATGCTACTTCTAAACATATTTGTTATATAGACTCCTTAGCGTTCGGTACGATTTTAAAATTAAAAACTTCTGTCCGAGTGTGCGTGATAATTCGCCAATGTAGTGGTGCGTGCTTACATAATGTATAACGCTGTGGTACACAAACGCGCACGCTTGTGTGCGTTCGCGTCTTTGTATAACCGCGGAAGGACGTTAAGGACGTTCCTTTTAATTTATAATAAACGCCGTTTCACAATTACCCAGCGACTAGATGGTCCGTGGGTATATTTCACGCTATATCGCAATCGAACACCACGTTGTGTCGAATAGTTGATTCTCGTAATTTTAAATTATAAAAAATAGTATGGTAGCTGTAAAGTTAGCTATATAGAGTGTTACCAGGAGGCAATTTCTATTGTTTTAAATGTTTATAGCAGTTTATGTGAAGGAACATATCGTATGGAAACTGTAGCTTGGTGGTAGGGATTTTTCTAATGTTCGCCTGGCTAGTTAAAACCCTTTCTTTTTTGTTAACGTTGTGTTTAGAATACCAGTCTTTACGGACTACGTCAGCGCAACGTGCAAATGCATTACCCGGGCTGGGGTCAAAGGCGTGAGGGGTATGTGGCGACTCATTGGGTGCTAATCACCCAACATTACCCACTAAAATGTATCACGTGGCTAGTTAACACCCTCAAACTGAAAATCTACCCACAAATATCTATAGGTGTGTTCCGGAAGTTGCACTGGTGAACTAGTCTGTGCACTAGGCTTAGCACGTCTACCATCTTGGGTCACATTGTCATTTATCATCAGGTAAGATTGTGGGCATAACGCTTAACCTTAAATATAAAAAAAAAAACATGCGTGCGTACAAAGTACACATGTCAGAAGTGAAACTTCTTTGGCAAACTAATTTATAAATTTTGTTCGCTCTGTCTCACTTTTTCTCTCAATCTTTCTCACTCGCTTGCTCCCTACTCTCACTCCACGGCTAGTTGCTCATGCTACGTTCGCCCTGTCTTACTCTCTCTCAATCGGTCTCGATCACTCTCTCTCTCTTTTCCGACACTTCCGTTGCATAGCGGCGTGACGTTTCATCTGTAAAAATTTTACCCTCATGCGCCTAAAGAAGTTTCACTTCAAAAATTGTTATGTTAGTTACATAGTTTGTTGTGGTGCTTGCTATATATTGCTGGGATTCCTAATGAAAGTGCACTTTTGTATTTTTTTGAATTGTTTATATGTTTAGCGTTCTAGTCATAAGCTCACGTGATGCTAAATCATGATGTGGATAAAAGTGGGGACACGCTAGACCTAATGGACGGACTGGCTATCAAGGGCAACTGCGGTAGATTTTCAACTTCAAGGTAAATAGACAAGCGGGCATGAGCAAAAGAAACTACCAGCATACTATGATTTCATTACGGTTTTATCGTTTACCGAAAGAACTAGCTCATTGCAGGATATCGAAATCACGAACATTGACGCGGCGTCCGCACACAATACCAACTGAGCTGTCCTCGCTCCAAAAAATATTAAAAGTGTTTTACTTTGTATATTACTTTTTAACGGTTTCTGTCAATAGCAAAAATATATGGACGCTGCAAAACAATATTTAAATCTTTTATTGTAACACAAAGGATTGAGATAGATAATGCATTGATACAGAAAATACTTTTCGAAAGAATTTCATATGTATTGTAAAATAATATTCAAATTTTCAAATACTAAATAAACTGAAAAAAATGAGTCGTCGCAGACGCCTGGTAGATGTGAGACATAGAAATTAGTTCGTACAAGTAACATGCATGAAATCATAGTTTACGACAGGTAATAAATATGGCATAGTGAAATAACTAAAACATATAGCGTGGCGATGCGTCGCCACGGCCAGTATCGCCCACCAGTTAACAATCGGGTTTACCCTCGTCTGTAGATGTTTCACATCAAAACGCTGTTGACAGTTTTTGTGGCTACTTAGTATTTTCGCTCGTATTCATCATTCAGTTCATTTTATTTACTAAAATATATCAGATTAAATCTGTATATATATATATCAGTTTTTTTTAATTCACTGGCACTGTTACTCTGAATGGATTAGACAATTTAACAGGGAAATGTGGCGAGAGCAGATACTAATTGACGAATAAAAATTAAGGGGGGGAATAATAGAATTTGTGAAATAAAATAAATAATATAAATTTAATCAGAGCAGACCCGCGAGTAGAGAGTTAGTGCAGACGTATTGCGAAACACCGCTTTGACGAGCCACGTGTATAATTAAAGAAGTCAGTCTTATCCATACAGTGCTATCGTACGCCCGAGTATTGTACGTTGATTGTACCGCGCGTGGCGGCGAGCGGAATGCAAACTAAACTGTATAGGGTTGCCACGTATACATTATTATTATTATTATTATTATTATTAATATTAATTTTACCCGTAACTTTATTCGTGTGGCATTAAAAATAGTTATCGATCGCGCAGTTAGTATTTATGTAGTTTACTCCTTAAGAAACGATTTTAATATTTAGACTGAGGTATGAAATGTTATGAGAAATTGAGCGTTTCACCAAAAGTGAGGCGTTGCGTTACTTTGCGTGACGTACCTTTGCATTTCACATCGAAATTATGTATGTCTATATACTTAGTATTATGTGAAATAATTTATATTACATATTTGATATGAATAATGTGAATAAATATTTATATATGCTTTGATTATTGTTTAGGATGCTGTAATTTTCATTTACCCTCTTTTAACGTAATCTACATAATAACAGTTAAAAATAAAAACTCCGGTCGTGCGTCGGAGATGACAAACAAATTTTATTTCTTGATGAAATGTAATCATTGTCCTTAAATTTTAGCGAATTAATACATATAAAAAAGCATATATATATATATACTATACACATTAAAATTCACTCAAGTTTAATATGTTTAGTTATTAGAATTGTTCTTTAAAAATTTAATTACTTGCGACGCCCAAAAATAAAATTGATTTTGATAAGAAAACACTACGAAATCATATTTTATTTTGATCAAGACAACACGTGCTTCAAAAACGTATCAAAATACCAAAAGCCATGGAGAAAATTAAAACATTTACTCAATAATAACAATGTTTCATTGTCAATCATATTCGACTACTAAATATATATATATATATATATAACACATAATAACAAAATATTTCCAAAAAAAAGAAACTTAATTCTACCAAACACTGAACTTAGGCCGTTTTGAGGAACATATTACTTTGAATAAATAAAAAAAAAACATTTTCTAGTGTATATATTTATATTATATTATATAATGAAAATTTGAACTTAACAATTTGGTCAACAACGACAAGTCACTGATCGGCTAATTGGTACACGGCAAAAGGTATCTATTAAAATTTTATACATATAATGTGTTTAATGGTTGAGATAAATTAGTGTTTAAACAATAACCTTGATAGTTGCTCAGTAATATAGATAATTAGTTATATTAAATACAACACAAAATAACTTCTTATTAACCTAAGTCACTAAACACATATTATATTTCACGCATCTGTAATAAAGAGCAACAACATTTAAAGATACCATTTAAAGATTCATTTTAATTATTATCTTAATATTTTATATCTATTTATTTCCTATTAAGTTTTCAATGTAATAACATATCATAAATCTTTTTTTACATATACACTGTTTCATAGTCAACTATTGATAATATAGGGTTTTAAAAAATATATATTCTAAATTAAAAGAGTTTATAAGCGGAGAATTGAAATGAAGGTTTAAATGTTTTTCTTCTTTGGCATACGTTTAGAAGTTGAAACTGGCAACTTTTTTATCTGTCAACATATCGAACAAAAACAATTTATTGGTCTCTACGGCTGCCTTCTTCTGTTATATATAATTTTGTTAACTGCTTCTGTTTTCTTCCACATAACATAAGTTAACACAGAAGTCGTAATTTTATGAAAATACATCAAAGAAAAACAATTGTATTATATTGTTTTGCTATTTTAATCATTAAAACGTTGTCGCAACAACCCTAAGATTTATCGATAAAAACAAACACATGGACAAGTCGACACGCACGCACACGGGTGCCTCTAACGAATTAGGGTCGACTCTATATTCGTCCTTCATGCTAAAATGGCATAACCGTAACATATTTAATTTTAAGTAAAATATAATATAAAAATGGTCTGGGCTTAAGACTACACGACAGAATTGCCACATCACCATATCTCTCTCTAGCTCGGTTAGTCAGCTCGAGCCGATTTTACCCGAACGAGCGTCACACAAAAAGGCTGCGGATGAGAATTTCAAAAGCCTCCCATAAGAAGTTCCAACAATTACGTAACAATTTTTTTAATACATTTTCAATACTAAATATACATTTTAATACTTTTGCCATACTGCAAGACTGTTTATTGGCAGATGTAACCTACGTTGTTAACAAAATTTGTCTATAATCTTTATAAACACTTCATAAGCATAGTTATTCAAAAACAATAATAATTAAGATTAACAATAAAAAAAGAAATCAAAGCATATTAGCAGAATAAAAAATAAGAAAAAATAAATAAAATTAACCTAAATGTTTACATACATCACTTAAAAGGAACCGCTTGGTTATATTTTTAAAAGTTTGTTTTGTACAATCATTGTTCCTTAACGACATCGGTAAACTGTTATACAATTGGCACCAAGCAATTTCTGTGTCCTTCCCCAAAATAGTTGTTGTAAGTGGGTATTTTGAATGTATCTATCGCCCTAATTGGCCTTGTACGCGTTATATTTATTTTAAATGCATTGCTACCGAATTTTTCCACTGCCATCAGTGGCTAAACTTTTTCATGGACTGGCAAGATTTTACAATATGAAAATATTCGTTCATCGTTTATATCTTTACACAGGTGCTTTGTATTTTTATTTGCAAATTTTCAAAGGGAAATAGCTCCCGTAAATATAATTACCAGTCGCAAATACGAACACTATATATAAATATATACTAATTATTTTATCTATTAAATTTTATTAATATAACTCAATGGCCTTGTTACTCATACTACTGATATATTTGACAAAAAGACCAACGTGAATCAATTTAATTTTCAATTAATGATTACGCGGTAAGGTCATGGTTATTACAAGTTCTAAATCTTCACCTCTATCGGCAATCTTCGATGAGAGTAACTTTCTTATCAGTTAACACGTTTAAGTGGTGTGCGGTTTTGAATTACCGGTAATCTATAACTACTCAAAGTAAGTAAGTATGTAAAGAAACTTTAATTATTACTTTTAGTTGTACAGCGCGTTTCGGGCGTTTAAAACAGTGATCATGTACTTGATAGATGGCGCCATAACGTACTACGTCAACTTTGTTGAAAAAGTAGTTTTGTTTGGAATTGAAAACTAACCGTCATTGATATTATAAAATTTGGAATTGTATAAAAAAGGAATTGACATTGTAAAAATTATACTTTATTTGTCGTTTCTTTGTTTTTAGGTAAGATTTTATTAAATTTAAACTTTATAATTAGTGTTATATGTACGTATCTAAGTATTCAAATAAAAACTTTGTTTTCAGAGCAACGTATTGCTTTAATTTTAATCTACAATTCTAAAGAAAATCCGAAATATTGTCTTAGATGTTAATAAAATATTGAACACTAACAGTACCCGTGACTATGTTCTCGTGAAATTGGATAACTGAAAACCTATTGGATAGCCTTAGGAATAGAAGCATTAGAAAGAAATAGAGATATAAAAGGTGTTTATTCATAACACATACTTTTTTTATGGAATAGGGGGCTAACGAGTAAGATTCAGTCACATGATGGTAAGTAACCACCGCCTTCTTTTTCTGATGGCCGCCTGGGTAGCTACCACCGTCAAGTTGAAAATCTGCCGCCAAATACCAAGTACCAATAGTGTTCCGGCAGTTGCAATTGAGAGCCAGTTCCTCCACAGGTTTAGCGTGTCTATCAACTTGGGCCGTATCATTATTTAAGATCAGGTGAGATCATAACCACAACGCTAAGCCTCAACTATAAAAAAAATGTATTGTTCTGTTAAGTCCAAGAAGACACATGCTCTGAGCCTCAGGGTCTTTTACAGCTTCGTCGAGATTTGTGGGGCGAATGCTTATGGCATTCTGCTTCGAGGCAGCGAGCCCAAGGTGCTAGAGTGGCCGAAGCTTGGCTACTGAGTGTGAAAGAGAGTGAGCAAAGGTCCTAAAGAAAATAATATTATAAGAGGCAAAAAACTCGGACAGAGTAGATTGTAATGTGCTTAGTACCTTTTCTTAGAATTATCAGTTTTTTTTATGCTACAGGAGGTAAACGAACAAGCGGGTCATCTGATGGTAACTGATCACTGTCACCCATGGACACTCACAATACCAGAGGAATGGCAGATGCACTTCCGGCCTTTAAGGTAAGAGTAAGCTGTCTTCCTGAAGGTCCCCAAGGCATATTGGTCCGGAAACACCATCGCCGCAAGTTGGTTCCACAATTTACATTTATCGAAATATCGAAAAATATTTTCGTATAACAAAAAAACCCTAAATCTTGTAATTAATTTTTCCTCAGTTACACTATTTTGTTACCAGGCGCAGCCCGTTTTTGTCGTTCGGTATCCTCGCGACGACACACATTGTTTAGAACGTTTTCTTTTTTATATATATATGTGTATATATATATATATATACATTCGTTTTTATATCTGTACGTACATAATTATATACATGTTGTATGAATATGTTTTTTTTTTGTATTTATTTTTCGACAATTTCGTATAAATTTACAAAAATGTATACTTTGTTTTTACATACATGTAAATAAATGCTTAACATTTAATCGAACATAGTCAGATACTATAAGAAAAACTTCTTAAGTCTCTAATGACCATGAAATCCATATTATAATATTATAAAGTGGAAGAGTTTGTTTGTTTGAACGCTGTGTATATATGTATGTATGTAAGTATGTGTATGTATATTTAGTTTATTTATTTTGAATACATTTTGCTTATTTAATATGCTATTCGTTATGAATGATTTATATTAGGTCAGTCTATTACACTCTTATTTCACCAATTATTCTATTTGCTCTACCTACAATGCTAGTAATTATTTCTTACTACATTACTGCTGGTTAGCTGGAAGAAAATTCTAATGGCATTAAGCTCGCCGGTGTACATATTTAAACTGTAATAAAGAATTAATTCAATATCTTAGAAATTATCAGTTGGATTTCAAAAATTATTTTAGTATTTGATACCACAATCATCGAGGATGGCTTTAGGGTATTTAACATCACGCTACCACCAACATGATTCAATAATGATTTCTTATGTTTACGCGAATATTATTCATTGAAGTAAAACTAATTTAAACGGATTTTATCGCGGTTATTTATTGATTTTTATCCCGACGTTTCGAAAGCTTTTCAGCCTTAGCGGTCGCGGGGCGGACTGAGGTGTGGGTTGTCCAGAAAAGTTCATGTTACTGTGTCTACCTTCAATTTAATTTTTATCATTGGTAGTGTTCTGATCTACGCAGAAAGAGCTCACAGTGTCTTGAGGTCTGGCAATTGGTCTTTCGGGTTCCGATTTAATTAAACGTATAATCGGATCCCAGGCTTGTGCTAGCTTCCAACCATCCTCTCTATTGAAATTTGGATGTTTTTTAATTTCAATAGCCTCACGAATCATCCTAGGTAGGAATCGGTGTTCAAATAAGATGCTTAATATATATGGTATGACTTACAGATGTTGTAAAACGACTCTTCTTCAATGGCTAATGACATTCACATATGACGATACTGAAAATGTCATATCCAACGTGTACTAGTCTAATTTTTAGACAACTATATTCGGTTCGGCCACTTACATGACACACACATTTCTCAGTTATTATTATCATAATTTTTTTTATATTGTATAACTCCTTTTTTATATTGTTAAAAATTCTTTTTTTATTTGATTTCAATGTTCCCTAATATTTTGTCAGTATCCGGAGGTGGGCGCTGTTAACTGCGACACAGTTAGATTACTAACTACTGCAGTTAGCAACATACAACTGTACTATATGTTATATTGTTTTTTTTTTTGTACTAATAAAGATTTTATTTATTATTTATTTATTTGGCAAGGATTTGTGGCTTGTCGAATCTAAGATAATGTTTGGAGCCTTCATCTCCAATAATTTTCATTACTCAACTTTTACTTATAACTTGGTTTACAGATTACAAGTTACTACTTATTCTGTAAGTCACTGCGGTCACATTTCAACACGCCGTGACGTTTATCGACGTGTCTCTAAGCTTACCGTGAATGATATCGCATTTTAAAGCCAAATCACTTCATTCCACATGCATCCGTACATATATCTGATTCAAATCGTCTGTTGTGACGCGATGAACACATTTTTTTCACCACTGACGTACAATTACTTCGTAGTGAACATAAAACGTCAACACATCATCTGTACGTGTAAAAAATGTGAGGTTTTAGTATGTATATGCTGCTGATACATGTATATTTACTGCACGTTAAAATTAGTAATATGCTAACAACGGTTAAAACACCTATAGCGTGATGCAGGCTATCACGTCAATATTAAGTAAGCACCTACAACGAGCTTGAGCTTTCGGTGAAGGAAAACATCGTGAGGAAACCATAGCATGGTGGTAGGGCTTTTTCTAATGCCCGCCTGGCTAGCTACCACCCTCAAGTTGTAAACCTGCCGCCAAATACCAATAGGTGTGTTCCGGCAGCAGCACTTGAGAGCCAGTTCCTCCACAGGTTTAGCGTGTCTACCAACTTGGGCCGTATCGTCACTTAAGATCAGGTGAGATTATGGCCATAACGCTAAACCTTAAGTATAAAAATATATATATATATATATATATATATATATATGCAGAAAATACGATGAAAGTGCTTAACCGAATGTTAGTGCATTAGAAAGAAAGAAATCGTTTAATACTAATAAAAGACATACAAGCATTAAAGGACACTATAAACAAAAACATTAAAAGAAAATAAATAAGAAAAGACAATACACACATAAATAATAACAGTGTATATCTAATTACTAGCATAGGGCGTGATTATTATTAGCGACATACGAGTACATCAACGAATTATTAAAAGTACTTCAACGGATGTTTGCGCATTACGTGACGTCAGCGCTCCACTATACTATAGAAAGGTGCTACGTAACGCTGGCTAGGATATCCGGCGGCAGTCCAAGCCAAGGGCCAGCCACTACGTGACCCTTGCGCCCGCTGCCTCGGGGCTGAGTGCCCACAGCATTCGCCCCAAAAAGTCCTGCCAAGCTGCGAAAGACCCTCCGGCATCGTGAAAGACTCGCGAGCGAGACTGATCATTCGGAGTTTGTTATCATTTTACGAATAAAAACGTGAGACGACCGTAAATTTTTATTTAGATATTTATTTATCAGAACGAGAGGCGTAAATTAACCGAAAAGTTAAATAAATATCACAATTGCACAACACACATTTGCAGCGCCATCTTGTCTTTATATATAAAAACGCACGCAGTCTCTTAAGCGGCGAAACATCGATGTAAAGCATTCGCTTGCTCGTGAGCGATAAAGTTTTTTCTATGTAAATTAAATTTCACCACTGGAAAAAATAATCACTTGCTTACAAACGAAATGACGTGAATTAATGTAAGGTGATAAATAATATTCACCGTCTCACAGGCGACAGAACTTTATTAGTGTGAAGAAATATAAGGAAACACATCGCTTGCTCGTAGGAGACAGAACGGAATAAATACAATAAGAAAGAGACTGAACGTCTTAATTATGACAGAACGATATCGATGTGTAAGAAAACAAACAACAATAATTTACTCGAAAACGCTTGAAAACCATTTATAGGAAAAAACCAACGCTTGCTCATAAGCGACGAAACATCATTGAAGCATAGATAAAAGGCGATCGCTTGCTCGTAAGCGATAGAAAATCATTAATATAATAAGTAAAACGAGTAATGATTAGTAAGGGACGGCATATTATTGATGTATATGAGAACAAATAATAAACAATCGTTTGTTCCAACGCACCAGAATGTCATCTATGAAAGAACACCGCTTGCTTATAAGCGGGAAGATGAAGATGGCAAAAGTGAAACATTGCTATATCTGTCTCGCTTCCTAAGTCGCCTCGAGCCGACTTTACCCGAGCCAGCGTCACACAACAAGGTTGCGGTTCAGAATTTCAAAGCCGTCCCATAAGAAGTATCAATCGCTTGCTCGTAAGCGACAGAACAGCATTTTTTATGGAATAGGGGACATGCGAACTAACGGGTCACCTAACGGTAAGTGATCACCGCCGCCCCGAGCACCCACTTTATTATGAAAAATCATCGCTTAATCATCTTTGACGTACGAGTAAAAAAAATGCGCGAGCGTCGCGGAACACTCACGAGCTGGGAGGGGATGAAAAAATACATTGCCCAGGAAAAAAAAAAGAAAAAAAAAATCATGGTTACTTACATTACATCTTAATTAATATTATTAAGAGGAAAAATTTCTATTTTTGTTTCCACAGAATAAACTCAACAAACACTGACCCGATTTCAAAAATTCTTTAACCGTTACAATGCTACATTATCCTTGTGTGTCATAGATTATTAATTAGGCATCTCTACTCGGAAAAGTTCGTTAGTTTGTATCTGCGAAACATTTGGTAATATAACAGTCGGATTTCAATAATAATTCTCGTATTTCAGAGGGCCACCATTGACAATGCCTTTAGGCGAGTGTTTGTCAAACTTTTTGGGGTACCGCCCGATTCAGCGAATTTTAAATGTTCAACGCCCCCCCTCCCCAGAAACACTTCGACTAAATGTTTTACAGAAATTTGTAGGGAAATCCATCGCACATCGTTATTGACAAATGTATTATATTATTGATTAACAAATACGAATAAATGAATTACTAGCGATAAATGAAATGCAGAGATAACTAACGAATTGAAGGAATTGTACGAAATTGCATAATAAATATATATTTTCTACTTCTGAAAATAAACATTTTACTGTACATCATTCAATTTATATGCAGTAAGAATCTCTACAAGTCGAACATGAAGGGAGAAGCCAACAAGATCGACTTACAGAGAATGAAGATTTTGGTGTTTGAAGCGAAGGGAACAAAACATTTTTTTACAGATTTGGAGGTATCCGACTTATCGAGGTTCGACAGTAAAACACTACGCAACAGCTGACGCATGTGACGTGTACAAACTATATATACGCAGCCGCTGAGAACGTACTAGCTGTCTTGAACCAATGAACGCGCACCTATGACTGAGCGCAGCCAATAGCGTACATGCTAAGTATAACCGTCTACTACTATAAAGGAAAGGGTCGCACAGGAATAATCTTACAATTTAATTCGCCTAGCCCCTATCCGCCAAGTCCGTACCGTGCGATAAGGAACTTCGTTCCAGAATGATATGGGATATATTTTTTTTTTGTTACGCAGCATAGTGACTGTACTGCACCTGGTGTTAAGTACAGTACAATTTAAATCAGCGGTGACTAACAATGATCCAAAATTCACAATCAGTCACCGCTGTCATGCTGGCCTGCTTAGATACCTTTTCACGTCTCTTTGCAGGACCCTATGTCATAGGAGAATGGGAACACGCTACCCGGATGACGGTTCCACATTTCCACGGTACGACATAAGTATGAATCAGTAAACTTTTTAGTTCGCGATTCATTAGGAGTCACCGTGAAGCCGTGACGCCGAAGTCGCGCCCGCGTGGTTCCGTAGTGAAAGATACCTCTCTACTTACCCTCCAAGTTAAACGATGTGATGATAAAAAATAACGTAGTTTATAAGTAAAATTTATCAGATTACAAATACCTTGTAAATATAAGTATGTATTATCACGCACACACGTACGAACGTAAGCGACTGGGTTGTTTGTTGATTTCAAAATGCAGGGCTGTCGCGACCATCGACAGTTTATTAAAGTTAGTATTGTTAAATTGGTCATACTAATATTATAAATGTGAACGTAAGTTTGTTTGTTACGCTTTCACGCGAAAACTATTCAATCTATCATCATCAAACTTTGTACACATATTCTTGGAGATATCAGGACACTTTTTATTGCAAAAAAAAAATACGATTTTGTCAAAATAATCTCAAAATCTACCTAATTTAACGTTGCTGGGGTGACACGGTGATTGCATGCATAGACGCGCGACGCCCCAGGAAGGCCACACTCGGCCGTGGGGTTTTAATGAGTCCCATATACCCCTCTCAGTTCCCCCGGGCTGAGAGAGGATGTATAAATACATTTCCCCATGGAATGTCATGTGAAGCTCACCGGGTCAGCTAGTAGCACGATAAATTTGATGAAAACAACTATATAATTGTATATCAGCACTACAAAATACTAATCCAAATATAAAATATAATATAACAATAGTAAATGAGTTTTTGGCAGGCTCTTGAACTGTCATGTTGTGATTTATATTTTAATTCATAGACTTAGTTGTGTAGCCCTGTATTGTGTAAATTAAGGTGACATTAAGTTAATTGTAATTGACGAATTAAGTGAATTTTAAATGATCATTCGGAACAGGATATATTAGTTGCCACAAAAACACCCAAAAGAGCTCTAGTCCGGTGAAACAAAGAAAGCCTCTCAGACTAACAGTGTAGCCCCTTAGAAACAAAAAAATCCCAAGAGAGCTTCAACAAGAGAGTCCTCATCTTGTTGAAGATGGTATCGTCTGCTCAAAATGCCCAAACCGAATAACTTGAAAATGGCAGCAATAGTCAGACTAAGTTGTCAAGAATAAAGAAGTATAAGAAGAAGGATCTTAATTATCCTTCCTAGACCTTATTCTTATCGTTACTAACATTATGAATGCGAAAATGTGTTTGTTTGTTACGTTTTCAAACGTCTAAACCGTTGAATAGATTACTTAGGTTATTAGGCCACAAGGCAACATTTTAGTTATTTTTACTATTTAAGTTTTTTGGCGAGAAAATTATCAAAAATGAGGTAAAGAGAACTTTGTATAAAACTTTTTAATGTGTCAGACGATTTTTTTTTGTAGTTAAAGTTAAGCGTTATTGCCTAAATCTCACCTGATCTTAAGAGACGATACGGCCCAAGTTGGTAAACACTCTAAAACTGTGTAGGAAGTGTCTCTCAAGTGCAGCTGAACACGCCTATTGATATTTGGCGATAGATTTCAACTTGAGGCTGATAGCTAGCCAGGCGGGCATTAGAAGAAGCCCTACCATCATGCAAATCAATCAATATTAACGGGTGGCTCGTACGTAAAGTCTAGTACATCTATAATTTAATATTACCACTTTAATAAACATAAATCAAATTTACAAATTGCAATCACGTCTAAGGTAGCCGAACCCAGCACCTCAGTACCTGTGACCACTTTCCGGCATATCATACACTATTGGAATACATGGGTCTGTCTACGGCTTCATATCATTTTAAAGTTTGAATCATTGTTTTGAAAGTGCGTTTACATATTTCCTTGCAATAATTTTTGCATATACCTTTTTTATGTTACACAACATAGTGACTGCACTGCTCCTGGTGGTAAGTACAGTATAATCCAGATCAGCGGTGAGTGACATTGATCCAAAACTCACAATCAGTCACCGCTGTCATGCTGGCCTAGATACCTTTTCAAGCCTCTTTTGAAGGACTCCATGTCATTAGAGGGTCAGAATACGCCGACCGGAAGACTGTTCCACAGCTCCACGGTACGGCAAAAATATGGATCAGCAAACTTGTTTTATTTTTTTTTAATTTTTGCTTATATCTCTGAAACGAATGCTATGAATTGAAATAAAACTAATTTAAACGGATTTTATCGCGGTTATTTATTAAACTTTGATCCCGACGTTTCGAAAGCTTTTCAGCCTTTCGCCACGTGACCACGAAGGCTGAAAAGCTTTCGAAACGTCGGGATCAAAATTTAATAAATAACCGCGATAAAATCCGTTTAAATTAGTTTTATTTCAATGAATAATATTCGCGTAAACTTAAGAAATCGAATGCTATGAAGTTTTTTAGAGTGGATATTGAATACTGTAAATTGTGGAACCTTGTTTTGTAATAAACTTTCAATTGTGTACAAATAATATGGGGTCTTTTAAATGAGGCGTGAAGAGATATTTAGTGGGCCGGCAAGACAGTTGCGACTGACGAAGGATATTCGCCCCCTAGGACAGACACTACTGTTACTGGACTGTACTAAAAGTTACCATTAGGTTAAGTACAGTATTTTTACCGAGCTAGGAAAAAAAAAATATTTTGTAATAACCATCGTACATCAGTCTTATTCAATACATGCAAAATAAAGGAATTTAGCGTGACTACCGACTTAGGCCGTATCGTCATTTAAGATCCGGTGAGATTATGGTCATAATACTAAACCTTAACTATAAAAATATACTTGTTTTCAATGCGTTTTAATATTGCGGAGCTGCCGATACATTCGCGCCCTTTCGTCATCCTAAGTTGGAATTAAGGCGTTGGGCAGGACCGCTTAAGAGGTCGCATCGCCAGGATGCCCAAACGGGGACCAGCTTACCACCAGACCGGGCCAAGTCACCGGGGCGACGCTATGATTGCAAGTTCGAACCCTCACCGCTCTAGTAAGGCGACATTTGGTCGTGTTTTTTTATTATTTACTGCCAATAGGAGCAAAGCTATATCGGAAGAGGTTACGAAAACGGGCTAACACAACTAGTTAATCGTTATTTTATAATACATTTTTAGGCACGACGATTATCGGTCAACGTCATGCTGTGATTTAAAAAAAAGTCACTTTCCGTGAGAAATAATAATAATAATAATAAATATGCCAACCCTGACCCAGAACGCAAACACGTGGATAGAATGTATGAACACAAAGACACACACTCGCGCACGACGGATATATGAAACCGAATGCTTGTCAAACTAAATGGATACGGTGCGTAGGGACGAGACATTCTGCGAAATATCTCTGAATAGATATCGATATACTTTTTTGAATTCGAGACTTCTTTAGGAGCGTAATTTCGGTACGAGTAACAATATCAAGGCTTTCACGTGTACATTACACACGGAAAATATTGTTGAAAATAAAGTTCATCGAAACTTACAGAAATATGAACAAGATATACATGGATAACAATCATGAAGGAGTTCTATGATCGATGGTTAGTGTTTACCAGCAAACCTAATTTTCGGGAAAATAAAATAAGAACTTTACACCTTTAGAACTTGCGAAGGCTATAATATAATTCGTATATTCGAACTAGCCAAGTGAGACCTTAGACTTCAATATATTATTCTAAGTTATAAAAATAGATGATATTTTAAGTTGTAGTGAAATATTTCATGTTGTCATAAATGCAGTTCAAGACTGATCATTGAACTTGGCATCCATTTAGATCTCACTTTTTTTATCGTTGAAGTCAACAACAACAACAAGGCATATATAATATTGAACTTGGCTCGCATTTCACATTTATGGTTTTGATGGGATATCATTACTTTTTGTACAGAAATTATTAGTATGTACTTATTAACAATTAAAATTAATGCTAATCTATTGTATTTTCCCTACGTTTACGGGGTGTAATTGTCCTTTTTTGTACTATTTTCTATATCTTCTTGTACTACAAGTGAGTGTTTCTAATAGAATCAATTAATTGACAAATTATGATACAATATAATATATAAAATGACTAGTTTCCGATTTATTCTTTTGTATTCACCCAATCTTGATGCTGAATTTGAACTTTCGAGCTCATCTGGAACTAGTTTTTTTTATATTTATGGAATAGGGGCAAACGAGCAAGCGTGTCACCGGATAGTAAGTGATCACCGCCACCCATGGATACCCATAACAACGGGGAAATCGTAGGTTATCTACGCAAACCTGCAGTAATGTACGCAAATTTAAGCCTACTTATTTATACCATTGTACTGACTTTGTCTAAAGGCGGAGTGACTGGACCGTACTTGTCCTATGGTAATACATAGTGATCATTATTGAACATAATAATAATATAAATTATTTTTCAAAAAATATATTTAAAACAACATAAGATTAAGCCCTGTCACCTGAACTAGGTTTTTTAACCTGTATCTCAGGTGCCAATGTCTTTCCAATGTACATAATAACTTACTCTAAAATAATATGCTTATAAAGTACAGATATGCCTAATTTAGCGCACTGTTCGTGTGTATGAGATGTTGCGCATGCATTTGTATGAGTATATGTGTGCGTTCGTATGTGTATGTATGAGTATGTGTCTGTGTATATATTGGCTCATACAAGATATGGGTATCAGTACAATATAGGCTACATAGAGCTAATAAAATAATATCGACAGTAATTATGTATTACCGTACCATACCCAACTCTAGTACGGAGAGTCGCGAGGTATGCCGGTATTATTATTAGCCGCGATAAAGCTGGGTGTACACTGAGAGATTTTTATATCGTACTATAATTTACTTTTCTGAACAACCTACACCTGAGTCCGCCCGTGATCACGAAGGCTGAAAAGCTTTCAAGACGTCGGGATCAAAATTAATAAATAACCATTTAAATCCGTTTAAACTAATTTAAAATCCGTTTAAATTAGTTTTGTTTCGATGAATAGTATTCGCGTAAACATAAGAAATCATTACTTAATTTTTGTGAAGCAATGATAGCTCAGTGATAGGGTGTAGTCTGGAAGCCTTAAGGCTGTTTCACACCAAGCGAAAACCAATAGCAGTAACGCTGTATTAAAAAAGAAGTTATAAAAAGGGGCAATTGTGATGTGGAAAAACTATAGGCGATGGTAAACCTGATTGTTGGCGTGGCGCTACAGATCGTGGCGACGCATCGCCACGCTATATAATGGAATACATTTACTATATGTACTAGTGTGTGAGACGTGGAGTCGAATATATATATATTTAGTAATTAAAATTTTTTGTATTCAATAAAAATGAATATTTATGTAATAAATAGTCATTATTTTATGGGACAAATTTGTAACACTTTATCTTTTCGTTATGCCATATCTGATTCCTATCGGAATCTGTTCTTTTGTGCGTATAACTCATACAAAACAATTCTGTTGTTTCACATCTGTCAGGCGTCCCGTGACGGCTCACATTTTTTTTAAATAATTTTTAGTTCCACGAGAACGAAGTCGCGGCCACAGCTATGTATGTACATACCAATTGTCAGCCGCCCGCTATGGTTGGCATCCTTTGCTATCGGCAACCCTAAATAAAATAGCAAATAAAAACCTGTGACATTGAACGCATACAAAAGTTAAACGACAAAAAACTGACCAACAGGCAATCGATCCCAAAAACTAAGTACATACTCTAAAACTCGTTAAATCCATCCACGATAACCTGCGCATCGAAGTCGTGAACTCATCTAAATAGGTTCAGTAGTTTTGAAGTGACTGAGCGACAAAGGAACTGTGTGTTCCTTACATACCTATACTTCTATAATACTTTTTTTATGGAATAGGGGTGAAACGAACAAGCGTGTCACCTGATGGTAAGTGATCACCGCCGACAACACCAAAGGAATCGCAGGCGCGTTACCGGCCTTCATTAGAGTGTCTGGTTCTCAAGTGGTACACACCTAAGTGTCGGAACACACCTAATGGTATTTTGCGGCAGATTTTCAACTCGAAGGTGGTAGCTAGCCAGGCGGGCGTTAGAAAGAGCCCTGCTATGGTTTCCTTTACCGAAAGCTCAAGCTCATTGGAGGTAGTTAGATTCGAACTCACGACCATGACGCGACCTCTCTGCACACCACCACTGAGCGATCGTTGCTTCTAAAATTGCTTCTATGTATATTTGTTTATAACGAATAAACTCATGAACTAGTGGACCCATTTTACAATTTCTTTTATCATCAGAAACGTTACGTTATCTCTGACTGAAAGAGCCAGTCCCTCTAACAAAGATTCCTCTGATGTCCTCGATAGCCAAGTGATAGGTCATATTTTAACACATTAAAAAAAAAAAAAAAACGACTCTGGTAATTGCTAAACTGTTGCGTTCAAATACACAAACACATTTTTTGTGCTTCATAATATTATTTTTTTATATACTTAAGGTTTAGCGTTATGGTCATAATCTCACCTGATCTTAAGTGATGATACGGCCCAAGTTGGTAGACACGATAAACCTGTAGAGGAACTGGCTCTCAAGTGCAGCTGCCGGAACACACCTATTGGTATTTGGCGGCACGCTTACAACTTGAGGGTGGTAGCTACCCAGCGGGCATTAGAAAAAGCGCTACCACCATGCTATGGTTCCTCACGACGTTTCCCTTCACCGAAAGCTCAAGCTCATTGTAGGTGCTTGGCTTCGAACCCATGTCCCTTGACGCGAACTCGTGCACACTACCACTGAGCTATCATCGCTTCTAAATATAATAATAATAATATAGATTGCCTACAACAGCCGAATTTACAAATCGATCGTTATCTCTGTGTAAATAGTTGGATAACTCAGATTCATTGGTGTGTATTAGACGTGTAAAAACTTAAGCTTGCGTCGTTGAATGCGCGTTGAGACTTGGGTGAACAGACTTACTAACGTATAGAGGTGGCCGTATATTAAAATTGAAATTATTTTAATATTACGTACAGACACCCATAATATATTGAAGCGATGATAGCTCAGTGGTAGTGTGCACGACTTCGCGTCAAGGGACGTGGGTCCGAACCCAAGCACCTACAATGAGCTTGAGCTTTCGGTGAAGGAAAACATCGTGAGGAAACCATAGCATGGTGGTAGGGCTTTTTCTAATGCCCGCCTGGGTAGCTACCACCCTCTAGTTGTGAACCTGCCGCCAAATACCAATAGGTGTGTTCCGGCAGCAGCACTTGAGAGCCAGTTCCTCCACAGGTTTAGCGTGTGTACCAACTTGGGCCGTATCGTCACTTAAGATCAGGTGAGATTACGGCCATAACGGTAAACCATAAGTATAAAAAAAAAAAAATATAGATAATTTTCCATCCATATGCTTACTAATGTTATATACACGAAAGTGCGTTTGTTTGTTACGCTCTCACGTACAAACCGCCGAACCTTTTTTTTTTCGACTTGACGTACGCTATTAGCCCCAAGGGCTTTGACAGCTTCACCGAACTTTTGGGGGCGAGTGCTGAGGGCACTCAGCCCCGAGGCAGCAGGCACAAGGGTGCCAGGACGGCGGAACCTCGGCTACGGCTGCTGCCGGTAAATGAAAAAAGATTCATGATCCTGACTAACCAACAGGTTCTTTATTACTAAGTTAGTGATACTAACTACGACCTTATCGGGTAAGCAGCTAGAAGGCCGCGAGGGTAGTCCCTTACAGAGCCGTGTACTTAACGTGTGAGTGTGCACGAATGGTATGCGGTGTGATGATGTACTCTCGGTGATGTAGAGTGTCACTGTATCGCGCGAGCAGAGTCACTCGAGGACTCCTGTCCGGAGGATCGAACCTAGGCTCAGGCGTCTGCGGAAGGAGGCCGCGGCGGGTCAAACAGCCGAATCGAATATGATGTGGTATAGATGATAGATTTGCATGGTGGTAGAGCTATTTCTGATGCCCGCCTGGCTAGCTACCGTCCACACGTTGTAAATCAGCCGCCAAATACCAATAGGTGTGTTCCGGCAGTTGCACTTGAGAGCCAGTTCCTCCACAGGCTTAGCGTGTCTTCCAACTTGGGCCGTATCGACACTTAAGATCAGGCGAGATTATGGCCATAACGTTAAGCCTTAATTATAAAAAAAAAAAAAAAATTAATTCAATCACTTCTATGTATTTTTATAAGTCAATTGCGAAGGACATTTAGACCGCTACGTTCAATGTTAAACACAAGATAACGCTTGTGAATTATTCCGTCGACATAATATTTTCATATCGTCATACAAAAGCGACGAGTTGTACAATGGTTTGTGCGAATTGTAACATTAACAATAAATAATTTGTAACAATAAATAAAAATAATAAATAAAAAGTCTGATCATTAATGTACCAAAGATCAAAGAACGAAAATTATGGGGCCTATGTTTATAGTCATGTATTGCATGTCCCCATGTTTTTCGTTTCCTTTATTTTCTGCTAATTAGTTTGTTATAAGACCATTGTACCGTACATTAAGTTTTGCACGCCTCATAAGCGAAGCGTCGAGGTGGGTACTACTGTCACTTCACGCGAAACAACTGATTTTTCAAACTTAAAATGTCTCTATTTATCATATATTGCACTTGTAAAATAACACATACAGACACGTATCAAGAGAAAACACTATTTTCAACACTCATGATGATATTTTTGATGCCATTTTTGTTATTTTTAAACTAGTTAAAAAACTGTTTAAAAAAGTTCTGTCTCGGACGTCCGCGTGTCTGTATGTGCGGATCCTGTATGTTATCACGATAACGACCGAAATACTTTACTAATCGAGTCCTTTTTTTTTCTTACGCTTCAGTATTAGTAGGAATAGAACCCTATTACTTTTCACGGTCTGTTTCGATGTGTTTTAATTGTTATTAAATAAACAAAAACAAAAAAAAACATGTGATTATGAGGCGTGCACTATCGGATTTTCCAAACTTTACTTTTAGTTCGACATTTTGTGTTGAAGCCATTTGAAATATTTTTATATAAAAAAAACCTTTTGTTTATGATATTATAAACATAATGAGGTTTTACAAAACACCCTCTTCAACCCCTTGCTCCCCATCCTAGAACATCTCACGTAATTAATGGACGCCCCCTTAAGAACCATTATTGTGTAGATTATGTAAAAAGAGGGTAAATGAAGGAATCTTAAAAAAACAATCGAAGCGTATATAAATATATTTATTCATATTATTTACATCATTCTAATGTAATATCTAACATAAACTATTTCACACAATATTATGTATACACATATATATACATAATCTCGAAGTTAAACGTCTAAGTACGTCACCCAAAGAAACGTAAAGTCTCACGTTTTTTATATAATTAAGGTTCAGCGTTGTGGCCATAATCTCACCTGATCTTAAGTGACGATACGGCCCAAGTTGGTAGACACGCTAAACCTGTGGAGGAACTAGCTCTCAAGTGCAGCTGCCGGAACACACCTATCGGTATTTCGCGGCAGATTTTCAACTCGAGGGTGGAAGATATCCAGGCGGGCGTTATTAAAGCCCTACCACCATGCATGCATGCAATAACGCTCTATATTACTCCTCATGCAATGGTCTTTTAAGGAGTAAAGTACAAATAAAATAAAAAAGGGCAAAAATTAATATATAATTTGCTGTTTTAGTTGGAGGTCATACAGACCTAATAACGTATTGAAGACGTTTGTTCAAGCGATGACATCTCAGTTGGAATATAGTAGACGCAGCGTCAAGGAACGTAGGCTTCAATTAGTCTGCAATGACCAGAGCTTTCGGTGAAGGAAAACATCGTATGGTAGAGCTTTTTGTAACGCCCGCCTGGTTAGCTACCACCGTAAAGTGGAAAATCTGCCACCAAACACCAATAGGTATGTTCCGGCAGTTGCGTTTGAGAGCCAGTCCCTTCACTAGGCATAGCGTGTCCACCATTTTGGGCCAGATTAGATGAGATTGTGGCCATGGCGCTAAATATCCAAAGAGTATTTAAAAACATTGTATGTGTTTTTAATTTATTTTATAAATTACTTTAATTTAATACCGCTTTAGTGTGTAATTTTTTTTTCTTGTTCTATTACATTAAAATCTTTGTACGTACAGTAGAACCTCGTTAAGTCGAACCTCGATAAAATGAAACCCCCATATTTCGAATAAAAAAATTTGTGTCATCCTTTCAAACACCAAAACCTCCATTCTCCATAAGTCGAAAACTGTATAACTACAAATTTTTTTGACGTCTCCGCTGATGTTCGACTTATGGAGGTTCCACTATAGATATACAAATGTCATGCATGCCAGTAATCAGAATCGTTACAATTTCATTATATGTGAGAATTAACTAGATATAATCATGTATGTTTATGTAATGATTATGTTTGTGGGATGAATAAATAAAATATCATGCATATACAAATATCATGCATGCCAGTAATCAGAATCGTTACAATGTCATTATATGTGAGAATTAACTAGATATAATCATGTATGTTTATGTAATGATTATGTTTGTGGGATGAATAAATAAAATAAACAAATAAACATATATACTCTATTTTGAAGCGATGATAGTTCAGTGGTAGTGTGCACGACTTCGCATCAAGGGACGTGGGTTCGAATCCAAGCACCTACAATGAGCTTGAGCTTTCGGTGAAGGGATACATCGTAAGGAATCCATAGCATGGTGGTAGGGCTTTTCTAATGTCCGCCTAGCTAGATACCACCCTCGAGTTGTAAACCTGCCGCCAAATACCAATAGGTGTGTTCCGGCAGCTGCACTTGAGAGCCAGTTCCTGCACAGGTTTAGCGTGTCTACCAACTTGGGCCGTATCGTCACTTAAGATCAGGTGAGATTATGTCCATAACGCTAAAACCTTAAGTATAAAAAAAAAAATACTCACGCTGTCTTTTCGAGCTGCCTTTTCACCGGCGCACCGGAAACGGGCAATCAGAATTTGTCAACGAGAACAAACGTGTTCGAAATAAATTAACTATTTTAAATGACCGCCTAATAATAAACATACATAAGAGACACTTGTGTGAATAATTCATTTGGCTTCCATTTGCTATGTATACGTGCTTCTAGCCGCGGCTCCACTCGGGTTATATTGATTCTGTCAACCGATTTCCGATAATCGATCGACACAGATGTATTTTTTTTTTCATTCAAACGGGCAGCAAACAGACAGACGGGCCATGTGATGGTAAGTGGTTACCGTTGCCTATGGACTGCCACAACACCAGGCGTATTACAGTCATGTCGATGATCTTCACTATGCCGGAATCCAAAAGCTCAAACCAGACATTTTTTTATAGTATAGTGTAGCGTTATGGCTATAATCTCACCTGATCTTAAGTGACGATACTGCCCAAGTCGGTAGACACGCGAAACCTGTGGAGGAACTGGCTCTCAAGTGCAACTGCCGGAACACACCTATTGGTATTTGGTGGCAGAATTTCAACTCGAAGATGGTAGCTACCCAGGCGGGCATTAGAAAAAGCCCTACCACCATACTATGGTTTTCTCACTATGTATTCCTTCATTGAAAGCTCAAGCTCATTGTAGGTTGATTCGAACTCATGTCCCTCGACGCGAAGTCGTACACGCTACCACTGAGCTATCATCGCTTCCAATCGATCGATAGTCGTCAACAAAACAGAATCTCCGTACAGTTTGCTGCGAGTTGTTTTGACAATCAGTTAGTTATTTTTTTACTGTCACGGGAGGGGCGGAAATCCGGCGTATTTAGCGTGTCGGTTGATCGCGGTGTTAGGGCCCAAGACTTTAAATTTCTAACCCCGGACCGCAATGAAACCTCGCCCGGAACTCCCCGGATGCCCACTGAACTAGGACGAATCTGGGGAAACGAGGAACGGTTGGCAACCCCAACTAGATTTAGCGTCGTCACGATTTCGAGCCACATCGTCGCTTAACATCAGGTGGGATTGTCGCCACAACTCTATACCTACGAAGTGTTAATAATATACATATATAAAAAGATTGTTGCGTGCGTTTGTTCGTGATATTGTCACTTGCTAACGATTTGACTGTTACAAGCAAAATTTATGTGATAAATTTCTTATATAGATTCGATAGTTCAACGAATTCGGCAAGTAAAATACGTATTGTCTATATAACTCCCTACTTTAAAGTAGATCCGAATGGAACATTCCAGAATCGGCTGTCGGTTTTTTATATCAACGCGTTATCAGTATAATAAATTAATCACGTCGCTCGAATGTGTTAATACCAACGTTTCTCAAAGTATATAATAACGCCTATATTATTTTTTTATGTCGCGCAGCATAGTGCATGCATTGCACCTGCATATCATGTGCGGTACAGTCCAAATCAGCTGCAACTGATAATGAACTTAGATTCACTGCCACTCACCGCTGACACGCTGGCCTGCTAAGTTACCATTTCACATCTGTTTTTGGGGCTAGACTAAGTTAGGTAATTAAGTTTAATCACCTGCCAAATCGAGCAGAAGTCCTGCAGTAGCAGTTCATGCTTCCCAGCCAAGAACGTGCTGCCACGTTCAAGTTGAAAGTCTGCCGCTAAACACCTACAGATGTGCCGGCAGTTGCACTTGAGATCCAGTCCGCTGCTACAATATTTTCAACAACTTTTTTTTATATACTTAAGGTTTAGCGTTATGGCCATAATCTCACCTGATCTCCAATGACGATACGGGCCAAGTTAGTAGACACGCTAAACCTGTGGAGGAACTGGCTCTCAAGTGCAACTGCCGGAACACACCTATTGATATTAGGCGGCAGATTTGCAACTTGAGGGTGGTAGCTAGCCAGGCGGGCATCAGAAAAAGCCCTAGCACAATGCTATTGGTTTCCTCACGATGTTTTATTCACCGAAAGCTCAAGCTCATTGTAGGTGGCCGGATTCGAACTCACGTCCCTCGACGCGAAGTCGTACACACTACCACTGAACTATCATCGCTTCGAAATTCACAATTAATCTTGCGGGTAAAGTTTGAGAACCTTTGCTCCAAATGATCTTGTTCGACTTAAGTAACAAGCGAAGTGAAGTGACAAGTGAAGCGATAATACAATTATTTTCATTAGCTGTGCCCGCGGTTTCGTTCGCGTCAAACTATAAATTGTTTTAATATTATTTCGCCGCGGAACGCTCATTTATCCATAATAAAAGTAGCCTAAATTAGTCTCTATAACATCAGCTATCTGCCAGCGAAAGTCCCGTCAAAATCGGTCCAGCCGTTTCACAGATTAGCCGGAACAAACAGACAGACAGACAGAAAATTGAAAAATAGTTTTTTTATTTATATTTATAAGTACAGTATACACTTTTATATACATTCAGTATAAATCTGTTATTTTGACATTACAAACAGACACTTCAATTTTATTTATTTGTATAGAGATTTAACAATTAACTACATCATTATGTTTAATAGATAACAGGCGTTTTTATAGAATTTTCCAAGGTACGTATTATCATACTAAGATTATAAATGCGAAAGTGAGTCTGTTTTTTTTCTTTGTTACGCTTTCACGCCTAAACCGCTGAATAGATTGTGATGAATTTTGGTATAGAGATAGATGGGAACGTGGAGACGGTGATAGGTACTTTTTCTCGCGAAACACTTGAATCCAACCACCTACAATGAGCAATCATCGTGAGGAGACCATAGCATAGTGGTAGGGCTTTTTCTAATGCCCACCTTGGTAGCTACAACTCTCAAGTTGAAAATCTACCGCCAAATACCAATAGGTGTGTTCCGGCAGCTGCACTTGAGAGCCAGTTCCTCCATAGGTTTAGCGTGTCTACCAACTTGGGCCGTATCGTCGCTTAACATCAGGTGAGATTATAGCCATAAAGCTAAACCTTCTCTATATAAAAAAAAACTTATTGAAAGAGAGGTAAAAAGAAAAAAAAACATTGTATATATGCGAAAAGTGAGGTAAAGAGAGAGATACACTTTGTATGAAACTTTTTATTGCGTCATCCGATTTGTTTGACAAAATCAATATTAACGCGAGCGAAGCCACATGCAAAAGCTAGTATTATCATAGAATTTCATACGCTGTTCAAAGGCTATGCCATTGTCAAAATACATGGTCTAATACAGTTTGCCGCTTAGTTCAAGATACAACGGGTGTGTGTAGAACTGTAAAAAAAGTATTGTAAAAAAGAAATACTGAAGTAGGTCTCTGCTTAACACCTTCACAACACGATTCCGTCCGTGATAAATCAATCTACAAGGTTATGAAGGTAAAGATTAAAAAAAAAAAAAACAAGTTAAATGTATTCATTTATTTGCCAAGCTTCTGCCTAACTTGGTGAACTGGGAATACGCCGTGTTTTTAGTCTTGATACTTTGAAAACAAAATTTGTGTTACGATTTATCTCCTTGGAGTTAGTTTATAGTTAAGGTTTAGCGTTGTGGCCGTAATCTCATCTGATGGAGAGACCGACTCTCAAGGGCGGCTGCCGAACACACACCAATAGGTATTTGGTGGCAGATTTTGAACTTGCGGATAGTAGCTAGGCAGGCGGACATTAGAAAAATTCCTACCACTCTGCTGTGGTTTCATCACGATGTTTTCCATCTCCGAAAGCTAAAGTTCACTGCAAGGATTCGAACTCATATCCATTGACGTGACATTCATATATACTACCAGCTGAGCTATTATCAAAACATATAGAAATTGTGCTTAATTTATTAACCGAATTGCTCATAAAAAGACATCTATGTACCTCTAAGTAGTATACGATGTACTGAGGCTGCTATGAAGCGCGCTATATGCATCAGCCAGAATGTTTTCAAATAAATACTGCAATTTTGTTTTATATTTTGTCGCTACATAATATGTATGATTAAATAAATGGGGTAGATGAGAATACCTGAAGTTGTTTAGTATAATTGTTATTGAAGAGTGTAATTTATATATTACAGTAGAACCTCTTAAGTCGAACCTCGATAAGTTGATAATCTCCATATTTCGATAAAATATTTTGTTCCATTCCCTTCATACACCAATACCTCCATTCTCTACAAGTCGAAACCTCTAGAACTCGAATTTTTTGACATCTCCCTTGATTTTCGACATATAGGTAGAACCTCTATAGGTTCTACTGTATATATGTTTAAAAAAATCATTAAGGAGTAAGGACGGCAATTAAAATTTAAAAACGTGACTGAGTATTACTGAGGCCGAGTATACTCGATTCGGAACGTCACGGAATCGAGAGCAATCTATGTCGAGTAAAACCGAGCAAACCTGATTCACGTGACAGTTCGCTTTAATATATTTTTTTATATAATTTATATATCTATTTATATATTATGCCAAGGGCAACTGTGAGAAACTGTATGACCAAAATTGACGGAGCCAAGGCTACAACCACCCTAGTAAAAAATATTTTTGTGGTTATCACAAACAATAATCGTGCAGGGCAGATAGTAATTGCTATACCATTTACCAGAATAATTTAAAGAGCATTCTCTGGGTAGAAGAAAGAGTATACTCGGGTATTTAACAAAACAGCGATAAATTCCTTATCTACACTACCATTATAATGAGGAAAGAATTGTTTTTTTGTATGTTTGTAACGAATAAATTAGAAAACTACTGAACAGATTTCAAATATTATTTCACCGTTAGAACTCTACATAAACCCTGAGTAATATAAACTATATTTATTTATTAAAAAAAATTGGTATCATTACTAAAACTTCAATAATGTAACACAAGTTGTATATATATGAACAAATTACGCTTTGTATAGTGGGAAAGTGTCAAGGTAACATAGAACGGTTTGTTTTAACGACAAAAGTACCAAGACCGTTAAAACCTAGAACAATATTTTATTCCAAAGTGCATGACGGTGTAAACAGATTCCATCGAACGACACAGGCGCACCTGACCACGCAGATACATCAATTCTGTTAACACAGTGTCCAAATCTACACTCGACACTACGCAGTTGGAAAACGCGATCACCGCTCGTTATCGCGGGCGTATTTACAAACTCACATTTACCGTCTACGAAATAACATTCTCGTTTAATAATACACGCGTGTTTTGTATCGCAACCGCATGTTTATTTTTGTAAATGCACACGAAGAACGTCCAAGATTTGTTTTTTAATTTATAATGAGTATTTTCCGTTTGTTTGTTTGTATGTGTTGAATTAAATTCGTCTTCCTATTTTTAAAATTAAATTAATATTCATGAGACATTTTTAAATAGATTAATATCATATGCCAAGTATAAGAGAATAAACGTCGCATGGTACACTTGCGGAAGCACAATTCATGCCTAGGAACACAGAGACGATATCCACTAACCTTGATTTACCTACGCTCGACTGGAGGACTAGGGTTGAGACTAAGACATAATAAAACTGTAACTTTTTTTATTATTTGTAGGCCGAGTGTTATGGCTACAATCGCACCTTTAAGTGTGACGATGTGCCCCAAGATGGTAGACACGCTAATCCTAGTGAAGCGAATGGATCTCAAATACAACTTCTGGAACACACCTATGGGTATATGTCGGCAGTTTTCCAAATTCAACAGCGGTGGTGTGGTGGGGACGTTAGAAAATGCCCTACCACTATGCTACAGTTAGTTTCATCTCGATGTTTTCCTTCACCGAAAACTCAAGCTCATTGTAGGTGGATTCGAAACCAGTACGCCCACTCCAACTGACCTATCATCGCTAAAAATTGTATGGAAAGTACGATGTTCACGGGTCTGGTAAAACTGGACAGCGCTAACACTTCCTAGGTTCCTCTGGTGATAGTGGTACTATAAAACGTGATACTGAATGCGCGCTCACCGACATATAAATTGACACCACGAAGTTGCTTCGTATTCGTGTGAACTGATATTCAAGATAGTTAATCAAATATTTCTGAATCTACAACACGTATTTCATATCAGTACGTAGGTATAAAAATATATTTAAACTAGTTAACCTGGCAGACTTTGTTCTGCATTATGATGATAGCTCAGTGGTAGTGTGTATGACTCCGCGTCAAGGGACGTGAGTTCGAATCCAAGCACCTACGAAGAGCTTGAGCTTTCGGTGAAGGAAAACATCGAGAGGAAACCATAGCATGGTGGTAGGGCTTTTTCTGACGCCCGCCTGGCTAGCTACCACCCTCAAGTTGCAAATCTGACGCCAAATATCAATAGGTGTGTTTCGACAGCTGCACTTGAGAGTCAGTTCCTCCACAGGTTTAGCATGTCTACCAGCTTAAGCCGTATCGTCACTTAAGATCAGCTGAGATAATGGCCATAACGCTAAACGTTAACTATAATAAAAAAAATCGACTATAGCGCCACTTATCGAGATAAAACTATCCTATCTCTCAAGTCGGATCACACCACACACGGGTTGCAAAAAAAAATATATATTGTCTGTGGTGTATCTATCTATATGTGTGTTGTAATTGTTGTAAACTCTGTGTTACCGATGGCGTCGTATGATTAGTAACTTTAAAACTCTGTATTTTATAAATAAACATTGCCTTTCCCTATCGACTGTGTATTCATTTTACCCTGCAAATAATAACCTTATCACAAGCAAAGCCGCGCGTTTTATCTGTTTAATATAATTGATTTGAATTTTTAATTCGCTTTTTCCGTTCAGTGAGACGCCCGAGCGGGACGGCGTTAGCGTGAGCGAGACCGCGATAGTGTGACGAAGCACGCAACGTGTTAAAAAGAGACGGAAATATAATTAAAAGTTTCGTTCCGAGGGCACTGGCTGGGTGAATAAGGAAATATGTGGAGTGGACAGTATAATGTAAAAATAATTGCGCGAATCACTGAAGATGATACCGGCCGATATAGATTAAAAAAAAAATATTAATTTCGACTGAACTAAACCCCTCACCGCGCTCGCATTGGACTTATTAATAATCCGTGTTATCAACTACCCTCCATCTAATTAATTTAAAGTTTATAGTATTTTTAATATTCCATATTAATTAGCAGTAGACGTGGTGACACTAGTGTGTTAACAAATATTAACACCAAAAAATAATCGATACCAGTATCACAATAATATGACATATTATTTCAATATTTACATCCTTCCTCATACAAAATCATACATACTTTTATACATATATAGAACATGAAGTCGAGTGCTTTTTAAAGATATAATAAATCGGTTTAATAATAATGTCAGGATGTTAAACGAACTTAGAAAACCACAGATTCCACGTGAAAGTGCCGGGTACATCGTGAAACCTAATCTTAGTGGCAGACAGACGATAACACGAGACCATATCCCAGACTTGCCACTCAGATTGTTAGCGACGCATAAAGGCTATAACGAGTAATATACGAAAATAGAAATGGCGTCCGGAATAATAGTTCCGCACAGGTGGCGCTGTTAGCGACGCATAACAAGTTAATACGAAAACAGAAATGGCGTCCGGAATAATAGTTCCGCACAGGTGGCGCTGATGGTAAATAGGACGCACGCGTTACCGTAGGGAGAGCCCCTGAGACGCTGGACGAGTTCTCGTTCGAGTATTAACTTGTACCGGACGAATAAACAGTGTTTTTGTGTTAGCATAAGTATCGAGACTGACTACGCGTTATATAAATATAAATATAAGTATTAAGAATATAAGTATGGAGATCGAGTATTGAGAATATTGAGATTATTGAGAATTATTAATATTAAGCTTATGGATATATTGAGAATTAATAATATTGAGATTGCTAGTATTGAGAGTTAATAATATTGAGATTGCTAGTATTGAGAATTAATAATATTGAGATTGCTAGTATTGAGAATTATTAATATTGAGATATATTAATAAATGAGAACATAAAGAATGTTATGTTAAAGTCATAAGGCGTACGTTATAATCGACGTCTACCGTTGGGGACGCACACATTCATTTGCCAAGGATTCGTGGGAGTTCGGGTAATGATTGTGCCGAGTAGGTTTTTTGCGTCTCCTTCGCGTATTTTATGTAAATTTATATTGAAATTGATGTTTGCGTGTTTAGTCTGTAGATATGTTTAAGATTATCGTGCATGTTAGTTTTAAAATAGATAATTTACCGAGCAATACTTACCTAAATATTAGACCGGAAAATATGTATAGAGAATTGAGGGATTTCACACGATGAGTGTGAAATCCAACAATAGAGACATCGCGTTGCTTGTATTTGATATAGAAACCCGAAATATGGGAATATGTAAATTTATATAGTAAGAACGTGATAGAGAAAAATTGAAATAGAGAAAGTTTAGCGTAAGTATTGCTCGATCTCGAGTATTATGAGTGTATCCTAGGATAAGTGATATTTATAAGATAGAGTGTAACCTAGGGTATAAGACTGTATATAGATATTAAGGATATTATATGAAATAAAATAAATATAGCGCAGAAACCGAGCCAACGGTAGTGAAAATAGAAACGAATAGAAATTAGAAAGCGTCGCGATCGAGTGGCTCTCTGTAAAGTCACGCATCGGCATGGGTAACCTCCGAAGGGGCGTTACCTGATCATGTTCCACGATTGAGTCACCGATCGCCCATTGGCTACAAGTAAGAAGAGCAACTACCTGAGAAGAATATCGACCGTTGGCTCGGGTTCGCGTTTTATTGAGAAGAACACCGAGTATTATTACGTCACACGTCTCGACCGGTTCACGCATTATTGCATCCTTACGGCCCCTTACGGCCAACTGACATCTTCCTGCTGCCACCGAGGCGGGTATCCGGCATCCTCGTTTATAACGAACGAGGACTCTACGCCCGTCCAAACGGGGATACACAACGTCGCACTTTGACCAGGGGGCGGTGGTCCACCACCGCTAGACGTACCGTGCCCCAACACAGATGTAGGTTTAAGGCAGCCTCCTTTCAATGATCATCAACACTTACTTTCATCGCTCGTGTTTCTCTCTGCCCGGTATAAATCATTCCCGATAATGATTTACAGCATAAATACCAAACCAGTCTGATATCTGGCCTCGAGTGCTTCGCTTTGACTGAACCCATAGCCACGCTTGCATCGTGCTGTGTACTAATCGGTATAAACCACCCTCCTATACCTATATTATGCCATGAAACAACCACTATAACTACATCCCTATATACATATATAAATTACCTGAAGAACTCTCCGATTACAGACGGAAACACATAAAAAAATAAAAAAATATTCACAAGGCGACTCCACAGTTTCCCTAGAGTTGTTTTGTTAGAAAATGTTTCAATACGTACTACTTATACCCTTTTAGCTGGTTGCGAATGAAGGTGTCGGAATATCTTAACGCGCTACCGCTCTTCATAGGGTAAGCACAATGATTAATGTTATCTCGATTTTGAATTTTAGAGCTTGGAAAAAAATAGTACAGTGTGAATTCATTACAAATTAGCTTTTACATACGGTTTCGCTCGCGTTAATATTAATCTAGTCGTATCGTATGACACAACAAAACGTTTCACACAAAATTCTTTCCTCACTGTACCTCCTCTACTAATAAGTTTTTCCCGAGAAAAAGTTACCTATCACCGTCTCTAGGTTCCTATCTATCTCTGTACCAAAATGCATCGCAATCGATTAAGCGGTTTCCGTGTGAAAGCGCGATAAACAAACTGAATTCCCCGTTTATATTATTAGTAAGGATTAACCCAGTAAACATTGTACTCTATTTTCCAATAGTCGACCACAGCGCCACTTGTAGCGTACAGAAATAGCATGAGAATCCCTGTGATAAATACATGAATTCTGAAACGATGGTAACTCAGCTGATAGGAGGTACGAACGCCGCGTCAGGTGACGTGAGTTCGAACCTACCTACAATGAGCTTCTGTGAAGGGAAACATTGTGCTGAAACTATAGCAGCGCGTAGTCAATACACCAACAGTGTAAGATCAATACAACTCCTTTTATAAATGCAAAGTATAGTTATTTTTCGCATGTAATGTTACATTAATTAAAATTATGTTTCTAGTATCATTATGTCTAGTTATTAGACGCAAATCAATAAGCAGTAGAAGTGATATTTAAAAATTATATAAATTTAATTGTATAAAATAGTTTATATATTGACCTATATTGTTACTTATTATCTTGTCAAACCCCATCATAACATGTCCAGTAGTTTTTTAATACGTACTTTAAAAGTTTACCTGATATTAAGTTTCAATGCGTCCCATGATGGTGGACCAAAAATCAAAACGAAATATCTTCCTTATCTATAACGATATCGATATGCGGTAAGGTTTCCTTGCCTGTTTGTTTGAACACGCTAATCATTGTAAACCTGCCGCCAAATACCAATAGGTGTGTTCCGGCAGCTGCACTTGAGAGCCAGTCCCTCCACAGGTTTAGCGTGTCTACCAACTTGGGCCGTATCGTCACTTAAGATCAGGTTAGATCGCTTAATCTTAAGTATAAAAAAAAAATGAAAGTCGTCATCTAAATATATATTTTCATGAGTCCTATTGTTAGGCTAACCCTGCACCTCATAGGTGACATTGTGGTAGAGTTATTAACTTATGCAAACCAGGCAAAACGATGCCTGTCTAGACAGCTTTTATAATTGTATGAATGTTCAAAAATGTGTGTGCAGTTCACACGCGTTAGAAGTGAAATCTTCAAAAAATCGCATACACGTACAACGCTCGGACACATTAAAAAACACTGTATAATGACTTATATTTCATTCTCTCGCACGTTATATCCTATAGATGTATATGATTGTCTCTTTTTACTGTCGCTTTTTCGTTTCATCGAGTTTCAAATCACAAGAATGCTATACAGTTTTCGTTTTAAAAAAATCACATAGTGTGTTCTCGCACTACGTAATATCCATTTGGTTGAAATTGCTATAAGGCGCTGTACAGACTGACGCGTGATTTACTAATATTTATTTCTAAGGACGCGTCACATCGGAGTAAAATTAAGTGAGGGGTATTCAAAAGACCGTCACGGTAGACCGTCAGTTCCGTTCGTCACGTTTTTATATTGATTAGCGTTATGGTCCCAATCTCATTTGACGTTAAGTGATCATGCGGCCCAAGATGGATTCAGACTAGTGCAACGACTGGCTCTCAAGTGTAAAGCTAGAATACACCTATAGATATTTGGTGACAGATTTTCAACCTAAGAGTGGGCATTAAAAAAGCCCTACCACTGTGCAACTGTGTTCACGTTAAAGTTACGTGATTGCATGAGTAAGTGAATATAATATACGTTCTACTGGAAACGAATCCCCGGTCTTAGCAAATAAAGGGGGCATGTAGGACCACCTTAGGGGTTATTAACTAGTTTATTAAGTATGCCGAGTGCCTTTTTTAATGTTAAGCTTTTAGCGTTATGACCAGAACCTCATCTGATCTTAAGTGACTGTATAACCCAAGTTGGCAGAAACACTAAAACTGTGGAGGATGTTTTCCTTCACCGAAAGCTCAAGCTCATTGTAGGTGGATTCGAACTTACGTCCCTTGACGCTGAGTCCGTACACACTACCACTGAGCTACCATCGCATTTTAAAACATCATACAAGACGTATAGACGTATAGACATCCGCATCTATTAACAATTATTCGATGTAATTTATAATACTTGTTCTGTTATATACGATTTGTAAATGAAGTTAAATATATGATATTAAAAAAGTTTAGAAAATCCAAAAGTACACGCCTTATAATCTCTTTTTTTTGTTTATTTAATAACAATTAAACCGCATCAAATCAGACCGTGAAAAGTAATAGGGTTCTATTCCTAATCATAGTAAAGCGTAAGAAAAACAAAAGACTTCATTAGTAAAGTATTTCGGTCGTTATCGTGATAACATACAGGATCTGCACATACAGACACACGGACGTACAAGACAGAACTCTTTAAAGTGTTTTGTAACTAGTTTAAATAACGTAAATGGCATCAAAGATATCATCATGAGTATTAAAAATAGTATTTTCTCTTGATACGTGTGTGTATATATTATTTTACCAGTACAATATTTGATAAATAGAAACATTTTAAGTTTGAAAAATGATACGTTTTGCGTAAAGTGCCAGTGTATAAAGCGTGTAAAATTGTGTGGTATTATGAAACCGCGATGCACGTTAAGCATCAATTGAATGAATTGTGAATGAGTGAGAATATAAACGCTCAACGATCAGCTGATGCGAGCTATCGTCGCCACCATATTGTCCTTGGCTGTGCTACCGAACGCCTTTCACGTTACCCTACTCCACGGCCGGTTGTAATCCGACATGCGACAGATGGACGAAATATTTGAGGCGATGTAAGAAAGGTGTTACTTTTATAACCTATATAGGCATGTGTATATGGAAAATCTAAAGCCAATATGCGATATAAAAATCTTGAACATGTCTTTATGTACGTGCTAGGGATCGTAGAATTCGTCCTCGCCAGTCGACACACAAGTAGTCTGGTTCTTAGCATTTTTTCCTAGTGAAACAATACGTTGATGTATTAATAGTACTGCTGCGGTTATATTTTAGAGCCACGAGCCACGAGAGAGTCGTGTGGAGACTCATCAGGTGGTAAGCAGCATCAAATACCCACAAAAAAATCAACGCGGCTACGTCTCGACTACCATACTTCTAGAGACCACGTACGGCTTCCACACTTAAAGTTATAACAATGTATTGTATAAAAATTATGTTACAAATCAAACTAGATGGTAGAAAAAAAAAGATTATACACGTCACCCTATATTTATGCGCGCCTATCTTCGATTGTGTTGCGTTGGCCAGTTTGGGACGGTTCGAAGGGTGCACACGGGGGCCCAAAGATGCCTCAATATTTTCATATCAACATTCTCTATCCTGGGGTAGCTCTTTAGTTTACTACGATAAAAGCATCATATATATGACATTAGTTGTCACGGTGACAAAATTCAAACTGGTGCTCGTACGCATAGATATACGATCGTGATACTAATCCGCTTCCAAAATTAGTATATATAGTAATTTGTATGACGTCATATAATTGACGGGATACTGGATGCGACTGTTGGGTCATGCAGTCTTTATATTGCGTCATCCAATTTGTTTGACACAATCAATATTAACGCGAGCGAAGCTGATAGTAAAAGCTAGTGTTACATAAACCAGCCAAAACAATATTGAATGAAAATTGGTATTTCGCAGTAAAACTGCTTTTGGGACTGGTAAAGTAAGAAAGAAAGAAGAAAGAAAGAAAGTTTTATTTATCCAACACACAGCAAATAATATTTAAATAAATAAAAGAAAATAAACGAAAAATAAACAATTATACAGAACAGTACAGCAAGATCACAAAAAAAAACCTACCTAATGTGGACCTAATGTGTGGATAAATTGGTAGCATACTCAGCATAACAGCTACACTGATATAGTGCAGCGCTGGTATTCTGACTGGACCCTCTGAAGGCGACGTCACGGACATCCGTAGACATTCTTAAAAAAATATATAATAGGCACAGCATATAGTACATACCAGTATTTGTGACGCATGGGGATAATGTTATAATTGTGCAATACAAAAAACTTTTTTTTTTACTATTATTTAAAAGGGCGAATGTACAAATTAAAAGGAAGATCATACCTAAGAGGTTCATTTAAAGTTACCAATCTGCTTATGTAGTAAAAGCTTTTTAAACTTTATTTTAAACGCTTCAACTTTATTTTGACTAAGAACTGGCGGAGGAAAATCGTTCCATGGAGCATTGTGAGGCTGCAAATTTAAACGAACCTCTAAATGCCATTGATTGGTGGCTTGGCGTGAGAAACACATAACTAGTGGTTCGTCTTGCGTATCTCGATTGCGTTTATGCCCAATCTAACTTTGTATATAGGTAGTTAAGTCTCTGGTTATTTATTACTCAAAATAAAAGTACCCCAAGATGGAGCCTTCTACGAGCCGTCATTTTTAAAAAGTTGGATGAGTTTAAATATGGCGTAACGTGTGTACGTGGGGGAAAATTAAAAGAAAAACGTGCACAAGCATTTTGGACACGCTGGATAACTTTCTCCGTTCTCTTAAGAAAACAGGGTCCATATACCACATCACAGTAATTAAGTCTACTCAGTGGATTTTATGAAACAAAAATGTGTAACAAAAAAGAGATAAAAGTATATATAGGCCATAAATGTGTGTATAGGTTTTAGGCTGTGGGAGAATGAGATAGCATGCGTTTCTATATGTATAGTTTCCCGACAGAGAGAGAGAGACATTGAACTTTATAGCGCATTATTATTATTTTGAGGTTGAGCAAAGTTCTTATGGGTGGGCTTTGAAATTCTGATTCGCGACTTTTCGTGTGACACTCGTTCAGGTAAAGTTGGCTTAAGGCGACTAAGGGAGAGAAAGAGATACAGTGTTGTTTCACTTTTGTCGTAAGATCTTAAGCGTAAACTGTTTTATTTTTCTTTACTATCGCAATTTTATAATTTCTTCACATAACAGTTATTGATTTGATAACGACGTTACTGCATACTTAGCATAACATTTTAAGGCCCCCACGAAAACATTTCTGAATCCGTCGAATAATACGCAGGTTCCTTTACCTATAGAATTATAACGGACTGCAAACGTAAATGATCTTTATAACTGTTGAGCTAGAGTATAATTTAGAGAAATGCTAGTTGAGGATTATTTTACAAAACGAATAAATATACAAATGTCAGTGTGTGCGCGCGTCGTCGGCACACACGGCACGATAATTCATGAGATATTTTTGGAATTTTATTTTTATAACAAGGAAAGCATATTAACAAATTAGCAATCAGTTTGCAAACTAAAATGTCTAGATACTAGTTGCGCCCACGGCGTCGCTCGAGTGGAACACGGAATTATTTAATCATTTTTACCCGTATTGGTAACTTTCTACCAATACAGCTTTGCTCATATTACCGACAGTACTATGTTTAAAATCCTAAAGTCTTTATTAGTCATTGTTTTATGAAATAGAAAAAGATTTTTTGTAATCCGACTCGTACTTTCTGAGATTAGCGTGTTCAAACAAAAAAAAAACAAAGAAACATTTCCGTTTTAATATTCATACGTACGTATGAAAAACATAACGATGTGCGCTGGTACATGCATTACTCGAGAACATCCCGGCTTATTTGTTTAATTTAAATTTTAATAACAGCCTGAGAACATTTTCAAGGTGATTTTCCCGTAAAATCGGGTGATTTTCGAAAATAATATATATATTTTTTACAATTCAAACGACGGTCCGAACGATGGTTACAGGGTTTTATATACTTTTTTATATTATTTTGTATTTTCTCTGTGTGCTGGTAAAGGTTTATTGTATTAAAGGGCACAACAACATCCACCAAATAAGCTAATTTATAATAAAAACGAAGTTAGTTTCATTATACAGTATACATTATACAGTTTAGTGAATATTTTGAACGTCTTTTGAGATATTAACTTAAATGGTGGGAAATCTAATATTACAATGAAGAAATAAAAACTACGCTGTCGACACTGTAAACAGTATTAGGGTCAGCTAAAAATTAACTTGGAAATAAATTTAGATTAAGATATAGGTGTCAAGACCCCGTACACCACGCAAAGTATTCACATGATTTAGTTTCCTCCTGTCTAAAAAAAAGCAATGGTACAAAGATCTTGCAGCCATTACCGTAGAAAATCTTTTAATTACTAAATTATTTGATGTTGAATCTATTAAAATTTAAACTACACATTCATACTTAATAAAATTCATTGTACTTATTGTCTGGATAACTACAAAGACATAGAAACAAGCTGAGCAAATAAAACAAAACTTTTATATACATACTTGCAAATAACGGAAAAATTTACACAACGAACCGTTAATGTTTTTAAAATATACTTTTGCTTAATTTTATAATCATTTACCATTTATTATAAGAACTTAACTAGAGATTTACTTCCTTACAACTTTAAAAATATTAAAAAAGAAATTACAGCGTGAGAAACATCTTTTTGTTTCATCTTTTTTTTTAAACCTTGCATTCAAATCAGGCGTTAGTATAAGAGACTTAACCTCCAAAAATCATTTACATGCACGTCCAAACTAGTATCTCTGTTTTATGACAAAACTAACGTCCTAAAATAAAATTACTATCGATATACCTCTTTATATGACTACACAAAAAAAAGGCATATTATTACGTATACACTGCCTGTAGAAGAATTAATACAATTTACTGTCTTTCAAACTCTTCGATGTCCTTTTTATCAACATAAAGCCAGTTTCATTCCTTGAAACAAGGTCGTGATACACAAAGAAATATAAATAAATACCCATTTACGTAGATAACAATAATATAACGAATTTGGAGTACCTAATACTTTTGCAATCGAATTTTGTTCGAACTACTAAAAACAAAATGGCCGCTTTCGATTTGGAATCCGCTCGCCGGAATAACGAAACCAAAAAACATTTATGGCATATAACGTACGCTTAAATTACAATTCGCACGAAAGTTGGCGTGTTTTATATTGCATTATGTCTTCAGTAAGTCACCTTTTTACAGATTATTGAAAACTTTTCAAAATTGTATACTAATCGTGACTAAACGTTTCTGTCGTTACTTTTTCCTTTATTTTGTTTCGGGGCTTTTAATCGTAGATATATTAGCCCCATCTTAACCTAAAATAATACTACAATTTAGCTCTTTCGTATATCCTCGTTCATATAATCATCTTTCGCTCATTTCATATAACACCTGATATTTTCTGTTTCTTTTTTCACTTGTTGGTTCTATATTCAAAGCCATGGCGGATAATTAGCAACTATAATTAATTATAATTTAATCATAATTATTACAAGGTAAAATAAATCATACAGAATTTCTTATTAGAAAACGTTATTATTTGTAATATTCATTGATCAATGTAAATTTCGTGGTAATAGCTCTATTTTAGACTTATTGATATATTTATCTACAGTAGTCGAATGATCTAAAGGCCTAGTGAACGTTGTCTCGATGCGTATTTTTTCATGATAACCAGTATGCGTTCCTGTTCTTTACAGGAGCCGAAAAGCGTTGAGTTCTGGGCACATGTCTTTCCAGAGATTGCCACAAAACTGTAACGACCAGTCGCACGGCACTCACGTTCAGCGGCTTACCGCAACCTTCACTATATTTTGTTATACCTTGGTACAACCTGTAAAGATCTCGGTTATAGTTGGATAAATGAAGTTATAAGCTACCGATGCCAGTTGATATTTGGCTTATTTATACATTGTTCACCATCACCAGCTGTCTATGTACACTACTACTTAATAAACGCTCTTGCTTGACTCTCCTCCTTTAAAGCCTTTTGGATTAGACTTCAAATATAATTTTGCACCATGTTCAATATTTAAATATACCGATATGTATTTGTTAAGTTTTGAATTCTTACTGTTGAAAGCATGTTTTTATATTGAATACAATAAACAGTCCCAACACTTTCATTTTTATATATGTATAAAACACATGTAGTCATTGTTCAGCTATGAATCAGCGGTTTCTTGCGTAATCGGAATTTTAACTGTATCATCATTTCACCTATATAATATTAATTATAACGAAGACAACAGTTATTACACGGTATTCCACATTTTTTTTTTATCACAATGAGACTTTAACGTGCGATATAATAATAAATCCAAAATGCAAGTAATCGTAATAACAAATATTAAAATATCACAGTGATAAAAATTCTATTCATTCTATACGGAACCTACAAAAACATTTTAATATTCCACAGAATCTACACGACTTCATCATGTGGATTCGGTTTGGAAAAAAAAAACAAACGAGCACTCATTCCACAGAAATTTTATTTAAATTGTCACTATCTTTAGCATATAGGTATAATATTTAGCTGCTGTTACAAAGGTCACATACGTCCGACGTAATATATATTTTTGTGTTTAATTAAAATTATGATAATTTCGAAATATACTAAAAATAAATCTTAACTTGTTTCCGCAGTCAAGATATTACTTGATTTAAGATAATATACAATTGTAAAAATATGACTTATGACACGTATTATTACAGTAACTAGAACACAGGCGAAGAACGCTAGTCCTTTGTGGGCCATAGATAAAAATATACACCTCCTTTGTAGTTTTAAGGCTATTAACAAATAAATAAATTTAATTTAAAAGTAATAATCGATAACAATGTAATTAAGCTATTGCGACACTCGCAAGACTGGTTTTAGTATTTCAATTGTGATGATGTACCTACTTACTGTGCCAATCATTTTTCAAGTAAAAAGAATATTATATTGTACGTACGCCATTTGCGTGTGTGTGCGTGCTCTGCTGTCGTCAGGGTCGTCATCGATCCGCACTTAACAATTCATATATATATATTTACTTTTAAAACTCTGTTTAGTTTTTATGGTTGTAAATTAAATAAAATGTATTACTTACTATTCTAAAAGTAAAAATGCTTGAGTTTTCGTAAACATATTTTTAGGCAGTTTATTTTTTGAAGTGAATCTTTTTTTACGTCGCCACAATTATTTTCGGTTATCTACCGCATGTCGCATTACAGTCGGCGGCGGAGTAGGGGTAAATCGAAGGGCGCTCGGTACAGATGGGTCGCATCAGCAAACCGTGTAGCATCGATTTCTCATAATCATTGTATATCAATAAACTCAATTATATTACCTCAATCGAGTATTTTTATCGAATTTTTTTCAGTTAAATGCTTAAGATCCGAAAAAAAGATTCACTCGCATCATGGGATCGTAACATCACACAATTAAAATTTAGTTTTAGTATATGTATGAATGAAATTCAGTTTCCAGAACTAAGATATCTAAAATAGAGATTAATTGGTATGTTAAATTATACTTTATTTATAAAACTACATACATTGTGAATATGAATTGAATAAATTAATGTGTCTTATTCCTAAATTTACTATTTAATTGTTTACTTTGTTTTTCTCTTATAGTAAAACAAAACATAATAACTTATAATGGCTTAATAATGCTTGCAATAAACGTATGTAACGAATATTTTAAAACTACTGATACTTTGATATATTCATAGAAATTTAAATTTTTATTGAAGATCATTATATATCACATGACTATATATATATATTTACTATCCCCTTGTCCATTGTTCTGTATATTATCATGTAATGTGACAAAATATATATTAAAACCTGGTCATAGAATACATACATCATTTAATTACGGTAGTCATTTTAGTCGTTCCAAAGTTATAGAGACGCTAAAGGTCATGCAGACATTTCCTTTTATATTATCAAAGTATATAAGATTATACATTTTTCCCAGCAAGCGTATATATTTAGCATTGTCTACTGAATAACAATTTATTTACCGTTGTATTAATAAAACTTGAAGCATGTCACTGATTTCAAATCTTCTAAGATTTTTACCGGTGAAAGTGCTTAAAAGTGGAATAGTGCTCTATGTAAAAAATGTTGATGTTTTATTATTAATATTGTACTGTATTAGATTGTTAAAAATAAATATTGAACTATTGATTTAGAAAAAAATATATATAAATAAGGGTAGTGATAGCCCTAACCAGTTTAGTGTGTGAGCGGGCTAGATAATACAGAGCAACACAGAGACGGGTCAGCCGCGATCCGAAATGGCTGTGTTTCTGTCAACAGGAGTGTCGATCGCGCGCGTATTTTGACTTATTTTTAATCAAACGATCGCCATATTGTTTTTGTTGTGTACATAGATTTGTTGAAATATATATATATAGATAGATAATTTAAAAATATATATGTACTTAGTGAGACGTTTGTTCGCGCGACTTTTTGTGAAAATATGTAACGGCCGTGTAGATTTTACAAATTATTATTCTTATCTTTATGTGATAAAGTGTGTAATTATCGTTTGATTGATTGCAGCGGGCGATCGATTTAGTTAAATTGAATGTTTTAGTTAATTTTTGAAATCGAACGTTGTGTTCCTTCGCTTTGTTTGTGGATTTGAAAAAAAAACAAAAAAACAAAAAAAAAGAAAATCATTTTTGTGTAAAATTCGCAAGCGTGCGGTAGTGTTCTGTCCTAAAATAGATTGTTGAAAAATAACTGTTTTGAGAACCGTCAGTGTTGTGTTTAAATATAGTGCAAGTCTACGTTGAAAGTTAAAATAAGAATGCATTTTGCCATTGTTATATATATAGTTTACGTATAGTTGTATTAAAATATTTGTGTTCATGTGGAAGTGATATCATAATCATATGGATTTTCATTTGTTGTGTGGGATTTTATTAAAATGGACAAACCTTTTTTTCGGGTATGTATATTTTGATGCTTCTGCGTGCATTGTAAATATGATAAAAAAAAAACGAAAGTTATGTCACTTTCTTTTTGGAAAGCGCTAAGTCTTTATTACCTCCATTATAAACGATTTACAAACAATTACAATTATAGTAATAAATAAAATACATACATTGATTCCTTTTATCTCGATAATGTTAATCTGAGTACAATTGTTTCTTATCCGTGTGACGTCATCTTTTGTCTCCATCGTTATCTTATGTTAAAGGAAGTAAAAAAAAAAAAAACTAGTTTTATTGATACTTTTATATTTAAGATTTATACTTATTTTATAAATCATATTAAATATAGAACAATAACATATTGGATTATTTTTATAATTATTTATTTAGTTTTATAGTAATCTATTTGAAAATGCTAAATCACAAGATGGCAACTTGAATTGTTTAAAGAATTTTATTGTTATTACTTCCCCGAGGTGTGCTGCTATTTGCCATATCAGCAAGTGCTAGGGACGCGGTCAAGTCGAGGCAGCACGTTATCGATTATTACCGTAAAATGTTATATAATATTACCTAGATAATTTTAAGCCTTATATCACTAAAGATTTAGTGTAAACCACTAATATATTATTATTATTCCGATATTTTTTAAGAGACACGGTTGTAATATATTTGAATATTCATTAAGATGCCATTAAAATTACTAATGTTACGAAAGCATATTATTAATCATTTTAACTGGAAACGTCTGGGTTTAGAGGTCGTTATGGTCAAGTGTTTGTAGCTAGACGACTACGATCCAAAGAGTTTTTAAAATTGAGTTGATTTTTTTTATTTTGTGCCACCAGTACATATAAAGATCGCTTTTAAAACGGTCCAAATATAGATGAAATGATAATTGCTTTAAATTATATTAAAATTATACTTTGCGCTATCATCTTACTAATATTATAAATCCGAAAGTGTGTTTATTTGTTACGCTTTTACTCGTAAACCGCTGAATCGTCTGTGATGAATTTTTGTATAGAAATAGATGCGACCTTGGAGACGGTGATAGACTACCTTTTCTTGCGAATAATTTATTCCATTCCATTCAACCGAAATACGTCCACTGCTGGACATAGGTCTCCTCCAAAGATCTCCACGACGACAATTTATTGGAAAAAGGTAAATAGAAGAAAAAACTTAGTATGACACTTTTTATTGCACCATCCTATTTGAAGCATCGGATAAAAGCTAGTGTTTTATGTTTATCATGTTAATTTATTAGTAATACGTTTTTTGTGGTTGTAAATATTTATAACAAAAGTGAATGGCTTCATTTGTTTTGGTATAATTTAAAAGCTAATCGATTTCATGATTGTCACAGTTCGATCGAGAATTACTTTCAAATGTTAGATTTCAAGAATTTGTTAACAGACGCATCAGTATGTGCTTATGATAGCTAAGTTTACCTTTGTATTTAATTGCTAGATAATTTTGTTGTAATATACTAGAGGTCATTTTTTTATTTGTAGTCGCTACGGTTCCGTAATTCATAACCTTTGTGTAATGTTTTTTTTTTGTTTTTCTGTCTGGTACGTATATTAAAAATCTTTTATTCGGAAACTAGCCTTAGCTCAGAATTTTCGTGAAAATTTGTGTCACGTTGTTTGTCCATGATAAACTCCTAAACTACTGAACCGATTTTACTCAAACTTGGCATACTGTGTGTAATTTGATCCAAGTTGAAAGATAGGATACTCTTTATCTCGATCAGTGATCATAACGTGTTAGATGTCGCTGTAGTCGGTGTAATTGACTACTCGAAAATACAGAACAAGGTATTCCAGGTCAGCTAGAATAAAATATATATATATATATATATATATATATATATATATATATATATATATATATATTTAGGTATTATCCTCTTATAGCTGTGAGAAAAGTAAAAGTATTGTTTTTTGATTAACACAATAGATAAAATCATATCTCCATTCTAGCTTATCTACCACAAAATGATGTCGTTTTTGGCATAAAAAGGAGACTCAAAAAAAAATTGTTTTTTTTTTACATTTCGATAATATCAAAGCAATTATTATTAGAATTCAAGCACCCATCGATAAAGCTTATACTGTGTAGCGCAGCTCTATTTTCGTTCTCGCGTCACACCTTTTCTCTTAGAGTTTTCGGTTATATGAATTTTAAAGTACCTATACAATTATTGGCGACGCCGTCAATAGTATGGTACGGAAACTGTTTGTTTTTAATTCACTAATTTGCCTAATTCTGGCCTACGTTTGGTTTATAATATAGTGACATTTTGTTTAACTGTAAAGTATAATTCAAGGGATTTATAAACAATAACTCATGGCATGATTTGTAGTTTCCACAAAAACTCCTAGGAGAATACTTTAATGATTTTATTATATTAATATTTATTGTTATCATGTTGTTATCGCGGTCTATGGATACGAACTGTTTATTAATAAAATATTATTTACCATCCTACGTGACATTGGTTTTATTATGTATAAAAAGATTAGCATTAAGTAACAGGAAAAAAAGGACTTAATTGTTAAGAATAAACAACATTGCGGTCTTTTGCATTTTGGCCGCCATTTTGAGTTTTCGAGTTCATGAAGCGCCGTGAGACATTTGTTACAATGTTATGTATACAGTTTACAGTTTTGAACCGACGATAGCTCAGTGGTAGTGTGTACACACACCGCGTCCAGCGACGTGAGTTCGAATCCACCTACATGTGTTTGTAGCTTTCGGTAAAGGGAGACATTTTGAGCTAACCACAGCATGGTGGTAGGGCTTTTTCTAATGCCCGCCTGACTAGCTATCACACTCAAGTTGAAAATCTGTCGACGAATACCAATAGGTTTAGCGTGTCCACCAACTTGGGCCGTATCGTCATTTACGATCAGGTGATATTATGGCCATAACGCTAAACCTTAAGTATACAAAAAAAAGAAACACCCAGATCGATTTTCCTGCCATCTCTACTCGGTGACTGGGTTATTTTCCGAGCCGGTGGTGGCTTTAACATTCATAAGCCTGAATTGAGTTCAGTTTTTATTTTACTCAATTGCATTTGAACCGACAATAGTCAAGTAACTTTGTACGTCTTTATTTCTTTTCTTTTCACAGCCCATCTAGTACTGTCATAACTCCATATATATATATATATATCTATACTAGTTTTTACTGGTAGCTTCGTTCGCTTTAATGTACATTATATCGTTTTTTTTTTTTGTTTGGTAATAAAATCGCATTTTGTCTCCAAGTCCTGTTCTGTACCCCTGATAATTTGTATTCAAAATTTCACGATGGTCGCTTGAGTAGTTTGGGCGTGAAAGCGTAACAAACAAACAAACAGACAACCTTTTATCGGTGTATATGTATACATACCATTCGACATCCGCTTGTTACGCTGGATACACAATGGTAAATCGAAACACAAAAATGACAAAGCGCCAATGGGATCTAATAATTAATTCCGGTGGACCTGTTTACGATAAAGTTGGTATCGAATAGGCATCGATAGACTCATCCCTATAAGTTTAATAGTTTTGACGTGGATCATCGTCTTTGAAGCGACGATAGCTCAGTGGTAGTGTGCAGGAACGCCGCGTCATGGGACGTGAGTTCGAATCCGACCACCTACAATGAGCTTGACGGTGAGGGAAAACATCGTGAGGATATCAGGTGGTAGGGCAATTTCTGTTGCTCTCCTGGCTAGGTACAACCCTCAGGTGGAAAATGTGCCGCCAAATACCAATACGTGTGTATCAGCAGTTGCACTTGAGAGCCAGTTCCTCCAATAACGGCCGACAATGCACTGATCGGTGCGGTGGTCACTTACCATCACATGACACGCATGCTCTCTTGCCCGCTACTATATAAAAAAAATCCAATATTTTCCTTATCTATATTAATATCTCAAAGCGGAAACTTGTTTGTCTGTTTGTACGCGCAAAACGACCAGTTGTATATATATATATATATTTTTTTTTACTTGATAAAGCACAGATCGAGGAATGGTTTGAGCTTGTTAAAAATACGTTGCCAGCAATACGAGCAAAGCTGTATCGAAAATGGTTACAGAAACTGGCTAACTTAGTCACGGATATAGTGTAATAGGAAAGTGCCAAGAGATTTTACAACAATACATAACTTATCAATGCCTCGTTGTTGTATTAAATTGGAATGACTTCTACCTATGAAGGTTACGAAGCGATGATAGCTCAGTGGTAGTGTGTACGACTTCGCGTCAAGGGACGTGAGTTCGAATCCAAGCACGTACAATGAGCTTGAGCTTTCGGTGAAGGAGAACATCGTGAGGCAACCATAGCATGGTGGTAGGGCTTTTTCTAATGCCCGCCTGGCTAGCTACCACCCTCAAGTTGTAAACCTGCCGCCAGATACCAATAGGTGTGTTCCGGCAGCTGCACTTGAGAGCCAGTTCCTCACAGGTTTAGCGTGTCTACCAACTTGGGCCATATCGTCACTTAAAAAAATGGATCAACACATAGAACATGTTTTATTCGAGATATATTTCTGATTTTTTATTCTAATGTCAACGTGGACGAAGTCGCGCGTAATAGCTAATACATAATAATAACATATAGTCAAGCGGTTGCCGAAGAATGAGAATTAATTTGAAGCGATGATAGCTCAGTGGTAGTGTGTACGACTTCGCGTCAAGGGACGTGAGTTCGAATCCAACCACCTACAATGAGCTTGAGCTTTCGGTGAAGAAAATAGTGAGGAAATCATAGGGAGTTCGTCGAATCTTGTATAATCCATGTATAACATCTAGATCAGCGTATACTGGATTTTTTTTTATACTTAAGGTTTAGCGTTATGCCCATAATCTCACCTGATCTTAAGTGACGATACGGCCCAAGTTGGTAGACACGCTTAACCTGTGGAGGAACTGACTCCTGTATATTTGATGTGTGCATATTTTCAGTTATGTTACTCAAGGTTATGGGTTTATTTTTAAAACTTAGTATGACACTTTTTATTGCACCATCCTATTTGAAGCATCGGATAAAAGCTAGTGTTTTATGTTTATCATGTTAATTTATTAGTAATACGTTTTTTGTGGTTGTAAATATTTATAACAAAAGTGAATGGCTTCATTTGTTTTGGTATAATTTAAAAGCTAATCGATTTCATGATTGTCACAGTTCGATCGAGAATTACTTTCAAATGTTAGATTTCAAGAATTTGTTAACAGACGCATCAGTATGTGCTTATGATAGCTAAGTTTACCTTTGTATTTAATTGCTAGATAATTTTGTTGTAATATACTAGAGGTCATTTTTTTATTTGTAGTCGCTACGGTTCCGTAATTCATAACCTTTGTGTAATGTTTTTTTTTTGTTTTTCTGTCTGGTACGTATATTAAAAATCTTTTATTCGGAAACTAGCCTTAGCTCAGAATTTTCGTGAAAATTTGTGTCACGTTGTTTGTCCATGATAAACTCCTAAACTACTGAACCGATTTTACTCAAACTTGGCATACTGTGTGTAATTTGATCCAAGTTGAAAGATAGGATACTCTTTATCTCGATCAGTGATCATAACGTGTTAGATGTCGCTGTAGTCGGTGTAATTGACTACTCGAAAATACAGAACAAGGTATTCCAGGTCAGCTAGAATAAAATATATATATATATATATATATATATATATATATATATATATATATTTAGGTATTATCCTCTTATAGCTGTGAGAAAAGTAAAAGTATTGTTTTTTGATTAACACAATAGATAAAATCATATCTCCATTCTAGCTTATCTACCACAAAATGATGTCGTTTTTGGCATAAAAAGGAGACTCAAAAAAAAATTGTTTTTTTTTTACATTTCGATAATATCAAAGCAATTATTATTAGAATTCAAGCACCCATCGATAAAGCTTATACTGTGTAGCGCAGCTCTATTTTCGTTCTCGCGTCACACCTTTTCTCTTAGAGTTTTCGGTTATATGAATTTTAAAGTACCTATACAATTATTGGCGACGCCGTCAATAGTATGGTACGGAAACTGTTTGTTTTTAATTCACTAATTTGCCTAATTCTGGCCTACGTTTGGTTTATAATATAGTGACATTTTGTTTAACTGTAAAGTATAATTCAAGGGATTTATAAACAATAACTCATGGCATGATTTGTAGTTTCCACAAAAACTCCTAGGAGAATACTTTAATGATTTTATTATATTAATATTTATTGTTATCATGTTGTTATCGCGGTCTATGGATACGAACTGTTTATTAATAAAATATTATTTACCATCCTACGTGACATTGGTTTTATTATGTATAAAAAGATTAGCATTAAGTAACAGGAAAAAAAGGACTTAATTGTTAAGAATAAACAACATTGCGGTCTTTTGCATTTTGGCCGCCATTTTGAGTTTTCGAGTTCATGAAGCGCCGTGAGACATTTGTTACAATGTTATGTATACAGTTTACAGTTTTGAACCGACGATAGCTCAGTGGTAGTGTGTACACACACCGCGTCCAGCGACGTGAGTTCGAATCCACCTACATGTGTTTGTAGCTTTCGGTAAAGGGAGACATTTTGAGCTAACCACAGCATGGTGGTAGGGCTTTTTCTAATGCCCGCCTGACTAGCTATCACACTCAAGTTGAAAATCTGTCGACGAATACCAATAGGTTTAGCGTGTCCACCAACTTGGGCCGTATCGTCATTTACGATCAGGTGATATTATGGCCATAACGCTAAACCTTAAGTATACAAAAAAAAGAAACACCCAGATCGATTTTCCTGCCATCTCTACTCGGTGACTGGGTTATTTTCCGAGCCGGTGGTGGCTTTAACATTCATAAGCCTGAATTGAGTTCAGTTTTTATTTTACTCAATTGCATTTGAACCGACAATAGTCAAGTAACTTTGTACGTCTTTATTTCTTTTCTTTTCACAGCCCATCTAGTACTGTCATAACTCCATATATATATATATATATCTATACTAGTTTTTACTGGTAGCTTCGTTCGCTTTAATGTACATTATATCGTTTTTTTTTTTTGTTTGGTAATAAAATCGCATTTTGTCTCCAAGTCCTGTTCTGTACCCCTGATAATTTGTATTCAAAATTTCACGATGGTCGCTTGAGTAGTTTGGGCGTGAAAGCGTAACAAACAAACAAACAGACAACCTTTTATCGGTGTATATGTATACATACCATTCGACATCCGCTTGTTACGCTGGATACACAATGGTAAATCGAAACACAAAAATGACAAAGCGCCAATGGGATCTAATAATTAATTCCGGTGGACCTGTTTACGATAAAGTTGGTATCGAATAGGCATCGATAGACTCATCCCTATAAGTTTAATAGTTTTGACGTGGATCATCGTCTTTGAAGCGACGATAGCTCAGTGGTAGTGTGCAGGAACGCCGCGTCATGGGACGTGAGTTCGAATCCGACCACCTACAATGAGCTTGACGGTGAGGGAAAACATCGTGAGGATATCAGGTGGTAGGGCAATTTCTGTTGCTCTCCTGGCTAGGTACAACCCTCAGGTGGAAAATGTGCCGCCAAATACCAATACGTGTGTATCAGCAGTTGCACTTGAGAGCCAGTTCCTCCAATAACGGCCGACAATGCACTGATCGGTGCGGTGGTCACTTACCATCACATGACACGCATGCTCTCTTGCCCGCTACTATATAAAAAAAATCCAATATTTTCCTTATCTATATTAATATCTCAAAGCGGAAACTTGTTTGTCTGTTTGTACGCGCAAAACGACCAGTTGTATATATATATATATATTTTTTTTTACTTGATAAAGCACAGATCGAGGAATGGTTTGAGCTTGTTAAAAATACGTTGCCAGCAATACGAGCAAAGCTGTATCGAAAATGGTTACAGAAACTGGCTAACTTAGTCACGGATATAGTGTAATAGGAAAGTGCCAAGAGATTTTACAACAATACATAACTTATCAATGCCTCGTTGTTGTATTAAATTGGAATGACTTCTACCTATGAAGGTTACGAAGCGATGATAGCTCAGTGGTAGTGTGTACGACTTCGCGTCAAGGGACGTGAGTTCGAATCCAAGCACGTACAATGAGCTTGAGCTTTCGGTGAAGGAGAACATCGTGAGGCAACCATAGCATGGTGGTAGGGCTTTTTCTAATGCCCGCCTGGCTAGCTACCACCCTCAAGTTGTAAACCTGCCGCCAGATACCAATAGGTGTGTTCCGGCAGCTGCACTTGAGAGCCAGTTCCTCACAGGTTTAGCGTGTCTACCAACTTGGGCCATATCGTCACTTAAAAAAATGGATCAACACATAGAACATGTTTTATTCGAGATATATTTCTGATTTTTTATTCTAATGTCAACGTGGACGAAGTCGCGCGTAATAGCTAATACATAATAATAACATATAGTCAAGCGGTTGCCGAAGAATGAGAATTAATTTGAAGCGATGATAGCTCAGTGGTAGTGTGTACGACTTCGCGTCAAGGGACGTGAGTTCGAATCCAACCACCTACAATGAGCTTGAGCTTTCGGTGAAGAAAATAGTGAGGAAATCATAGGGAGTTCGTCGAATCTTGTATAATCCATGTATAACATCTAGATCAGCGTATACTGGATTTTTTTTTATACTTAAGGTTTAGCGTTATGCCCATAATCTCACCTGATCTTAAGTGACGATACGGCCCAAGTTGGTAGACACGCTTAACCTGTGGAGGAACTGACTCCTGTATATTTGATGTGTGCATATTTTCAGTTATGTTACTCAAGGTTATGGGTTTATTTTTAAAACTTACAATATTCGGTGCGGCCACATTATTTTCAATGCTAATTATGTTCGAATGGGAATAATTATACTTTATTAATATATTTAATATCAAGCTAATCTATATTAATATTAGAAACTTGAAATTTTTGTTTATTTTTCTTAAACCAGTCCGTCTTAGGAACTGCCAGTTTGATAACATTTTTTTTTCCATAGAGCATGTATTCAGTAAAGCTCTGGGCTATTTAACATCACGCTACCACCATTAGGAGCAAAACTGTATTGAAATAAGTTACAGTGACGAGCCGTTTTTTTTTTAATTACACGAGAATGTAGCCGCGGACTTATGTAGTCAATGTTATAAAGTGTTTGGAAGTTTTTAAAACTGCCGATCGCATGTGAATACAATTTTGCATATTTCATATAACAAGTATTCAAGAAGGCTTTAGGATATGTAACATCACGCTAACGCTAATAGAGGCAATGCTGTATTAAAAAAAGTCACATAAACGAATAAAAAATACGGTAGAACCTCGTTTAGTCGAACCTCGATAAGTTAACCTCCAAATCTCGAAAACTGTTTCGTTCGCTTCCCTTCAAACACCGACATCACCATTCTCTATAAGTAGAAAACTGTATAACCCGATTTTTTGACGTACGACTTATAGAGGGTCTATACTGTATTAAACAATTTTTAATTTCACGCGAACGTAGTCGCGGGCACAACCAGTATTATATAAATACCGGCGGATTCAGTAGGCAGACGGTTTGCTATCACTGTCTTGCGAAAAAAAAAAAGCTTTAAAGACACTTGAATGTTAAGACTCATATGCTCTTGCATGTGGGAAATATATATATATATATATATATATATATATATATATATATATATATATATAAATTTATGTGTCTCCTTGTAATGTCAAAATAATATCTGTTACCTAAATGCGTATGTAAGTATATGTGTACGGTCCTTATATATATATATATATATAAAAAAAACATTTTTTGTAATTTTTTCTGTTTTTGTGTGTATCTCTCTCTATCTCTCTCTCTCTCTGTGTGTGTGTGTGTGTGTGTTGTGTGTGTGTGTTCCTCTGACAAAGCTCTGAAACGGCTTTACCGATTTTGACAAGACGTTCGCTGTCAGATAGCTAATGTTATGTTAGGGTGTTATATTAGGCTACTTAGATGAGAAAAAAATGGTGCCGCAAGTTAAAATAGATTAAAACTGAGTTTGTTTGCTTGTTACGATTCAGCTCATTAACCGCAGAATCGAATATGATGAATTTTGATATACAGATACTAGGGAATCCGGACACGGTACTGGGTTACTCTATCTCGAACAAGAATAATAATTTGGACGTCGGCTAAAGAGGGCGCGTCAACCGATTTATTTGACAAGATCAATATTAACATGAGTCAAGCCGCAGGTGAAATCTAGTCGGTAATAACATATAATATCGACATCAGCGCAGCACTATTCTCATACCGCGTCAGAAGTCATTCGTCCGAGGTACGAGCCATTTTGTGTAGAGTTCGTTTTTTTTTTTTTTTTCATTTGCTTCGCTCGCAACGTCACAACATTTACGATGCCAGAGAATTTTATATATGTATTTTAGGTTTTTTTTTCTGTTTCGTCTTATGCAAAACATACGAACAAATTTCCTATTTGATTCGACTCCAAGGTTGATACAAATATAGACGTGCACTTAAAAACTGTAGATTTTTTTTTTTTTTATGGAATAGGTGGCAAACGGCAGGAGGCTCACCTGATTATCTGTCTAGCGTTATGTGGCCCTAGATAGTGGATAGCTTGAGCCTATTGGAGGGACCGGCTCTCAAGTGCAACTGCCGGAACACATCTATACGGGTTTCGCGGTAAATTTTCAACTTGAATGTGGTAGCTAGCCAGGCGGGCGTTAGAAAAAACTGTGTCACCATGCGAATAGTCTGTTAAACGTATAGAAAATAATTGAATAACACAAACACATTGCGGTGTATCGGGTCCCTCATTGTTTCACCACGGTTCGCACTTGACCTACATTATTGACTATTATTGTAACACACTGACGTTTATTTCAATTTGTCATAGAGACATTACGTATTATTTCGTTTGTAACATTATACATTGATAATTATATGAGCGTTGGAGCGTCAAGGGACGTGAGTTCGAATCCAACCACCTACAATGAGCTTGAGCTTTCGATGAAGGAAACCATAGCATGGTGATAGGGCCTTTTCTGACGCCCACGTGGCTAGTGAACCACCCTCAACTTGAAAAACTGCCGCCAAATACCAATAGGGGTGTTCCGTTGTATACACTTGAGAGCGAGTTCCTCCCCAGGTTTAGTGTGTCAGCCAACTTGGGCCGTATCGTCACTTAAGATCAGGTCAGATTATGGCCATAACGCTAAACCTTAACTTTATAAAGATATGCGTGTCGAATCCGCGACCTCTACCGAATAATACCTTATGATGGTTCTAAAAAAATATTTTGCGTTTATTTTGACTTCAAACTCTGTATAACTCCCAAGTCGTAGCGTGAAGATGGACGTTATGAACAAATTACGTGACTTCGTTACTACGTCCGCGGCGGTACAGTGATTCTCAAACTTTTTTGATGCGAAATATTTATTGCTACGCTTAGGTACTTGGTTAGGTTACGTTAAACGTGTGATGACAAACAGATATGTATATTTATTGTGTCCATTTGTTTCATGTTTATCATAATTAAATTATACGATGTATTATTATTTTAAAGTACTAATATTCAATTTTATTGCCACTTTCGTCTAATTTAAAATGCTATAAAATAAATCTCATTATTATTTTTTTATCGATCCCAGAATTTTTTGCAGCGGCGATAGCTCAGTGGTATTGTGTAGGAACACTGCGACTTGGGACGTGAGTTCGAATTTAACACTTACTATGAGCTTGAGCTTACGGTGAAGGAAAACATTGTGACAAAACCACAGCATGGTGGTAGGGCTTCTTTTAATGCCCACCTGGTTAGCTATCACCCTCAATGTGTAAATCTTCCGCTAAATACACTGGTAGGTGTGTTCCGACAGTGACACTTGAGAGCCAGTCCCTTCTATAAAGGCCAGCGACACACCTGCGATTCCTCTGGTGTTGTTAGTGTCCAAGGGCGCTGGTGATCACTTACAATCAGATGACACGCAGAATTATATATTAAACGCAAAATAAGCATAGATAATATAATCATAACACTTATGTTCTTAAGTTGACAAGCTAAATGTCAAACAACGCACCAATAAAAGTATAACTTGCAACTAACTTCACGGCGTGTGACATTGACGAGCGGAAGTACGATTCAACCTATAAATTCGCTTTCCACCACTTCCTGTAACGCGTCGATGTGTATGGTTTATAAAAAAGTTTGAACGCCGCTGCCCGCAGACCCCTAAACCAATATAAGGGCGTAACGCGTAACATTAGAGAATGGGGCATGCAGTTAGGGCTGTCACTCGGGTTGAATTTTTTTAATCATTATATCTATATTATTAATATTATAAAAATATCGATCTATCTATCTATCGATAGGAGCAAAGCTGTATTCAAAAAAGTAACCGAATCGGGTAAAATTCACTAAATAAAATTTTCTACCGCGCGACTCAAGTTATATATAATAATAATATATAATAGCGTTATATGAGAACAATGTATTATGAAATTATTCATGTGTTAGATACAGTAAACTGTAAGTGTGCTATATGTAATTTTCTATGATGTACCCATTTTTTTATAGTTAAGGACGTTATGGCCACAATCTCACCTGACCTTACGTGACGATACGGTCCAATTTGGAAGACACGTTAAACCTGTGGAGGAACTGACTCTCAAGTACAACTGCCGGAACACACCTATTGGTATTTAACCGGCAGATTTCCAACATCAGGGTGGTAGCTAGCCAGGGGGCATTAGAAAAAGCCCTAGCACCATGCCATGGTTTCCTCACGACGTTTTCCATCACCGACAGCTCAAGCTCATTGTAGGAGGATTCGAACTCATGTCACTTGGATCCTTACACACTACCACTGAGCTATCATCGCTTCAAAATTACCTTTACGATGATAGTTGACTGCAGGGTTCGTCTTATTTATTAACGTGGTGATAACATCCTATTCTTTACGGACTTCCTGGTTACAAAGCGAAATCGCATTGTCTGGACTCGGGCCAAGGCGTGAGGGTAAGTGATGACCCATCAGGTGCTGATTACCCAACACTACCCCCCACTAAAACGCACCACCGACCAACGTCACCAACGGGACACCGCCCACCTTTGTGGTGCCTGGTGGACACTGTTGGCCTAAGTGTTGAAACAGTTGCAACCATGTAATCTAAGTCAGGACAATCTTTTACGATTTGCCTGATAGTCAGTTCAAACACCATGTCATGCGGGTTTGAATATCAAAAGGCTGTTTCAGAGTGGATCAATAATAGAAGGTTATGTCTGGATTTGGCTCCCCTCTCTTCTGTGTGCGCTAATTACCTATTGTGAATGTATTTGAATTTGTATCTTTAATATATGTACCGTTTATTTTGAAAGTGGTGTAAGTCCATTTTCTTTTGTTTCGAGCAAATTAAAGGTTACTACTATATTTGTTGATAATGCAATTTCATTTACCGAGCGATTTTAAGTTGTACAAAACATGGGATTTTTTTGAGAAATTAAACACGGACTAGTTATATATAGAAAAATTATATTAAATTAAGCATGGATTTCGTGATAGCTCATTTTTCTCAAAAATGGAAGTACACCACTTTTAAAATAAACGGTCCATATATATATTACATGCATAAAAAAAAACTTGATCGAGTTTCTTGCCGGTTCTCCTCGATGACTGGATTATTTTCGGAACCGGTAGTAGTTTTGACGGTCATAAGCGCCTTCCCAAGGCCTGAATTGTATAAAGTTTTTTTTTTTTTTATTTGATTCGATTTGTACGTGCTTAGCATAGAATCCTGTTTACATTTACTCAGGACCACGGTATAGAAGCCATTATATTTGATAATCTCTTTGTACATATCCACCGACCTAATTGGACAAACCTTTTGGTAGACGGAAAAGTGTTTAGGGAGTTTCAGTCGTCACTCATGTATATTTTCTATGTCTAACATTGTAAAGCAATGTATTTTTGCCTGCACTTAATACTGAAAAGCAATGAAGTTTGCCTACACTGGTGACCCCGACGTTTCTAGAACGGCTTTACTTTGCGTCCTTGTTATCAGCCCAAATCGAAGATCAGTGCCGGATTTACACTTTCGCCCGTGGGCTATTCAAATTTTGCCATCTCTAGCAACCTCTAGAATTAGATTCTACGTACGATAACGTAAATTGTACAGAAAAAATCGATATAAGACTTAGGGTCTAAGTGGTGAAACGTATCTAGCAACAATTTTATGTATGTTTATAAGTAGGAATCATTCTAATTTCTTAAAAACAAACCAAAAATGCTCTAAATTTGTCGCCTCTAATATCTGCCATTCTGGGCTCCAGCCTACTGGTAAATCCACCATTGCCGAGAATCTCTTCCCCTTATCCCTTAGCCCTGAACGCCCTTAAGGCTGACAGCGTATATTCAATCTAAAAAAAACGTAACCCACCGCGCTGCAGTAGAATTGGTTCGTGTCCCGAACAAGACAATTGTCTGTGTGATCATTGTGTTGTGATATTTGTCATCTATTCTTTTATTCTTGACATTAGCAATATTACCTATAGATGCGGATGGCGCAATATAAAAAAATTGTTAGTTGATGTGGGTAGAATTATTATTAGTGGCGTAGTTGAAGACGAAGGGTCCAAATTAATTTGAATAAGGATTATTTAGATTTCCCTTACAGCACAAACTCTACGTCATTTAATTTAGAGGCAGGTACGGGGAATGCATTCGTAATGTCCACCGGTTTTAAAAACACACTTGTCGTCAAAACTCCATGACAAGTAACTCGAACAGGTTTTTCGGAAATTCTTTTATAAATGTTTAAATGCAATGTTTTGGATGTGCGTACAGAGAAGGATTTCTTTGCATTGTATTATACCTATGAGCTGACTAAACATCATATCACTGTACACATCTTTGTATTTTTCTCCTTTTCCGTTGCATAGTTTTTTTTAATACAGTTAAGGTTTAGAGTTATGGTCATAATCTTACCTGCTCTTAAGTGATGATACCGCCCAAGTTGTTAGACACGCTAAACCTGTGGAGGAACTGGCTCTCAATTGCAACTACCGTAACACACCTATTGGTATTGGGCGGCGGCTTTTTAACTTGAGGGTAGTTGCTAGCCACGAAGGCATTAGAAAAAGCTTTACCACCATGCTATGGTTTCCTCACGATGTTTTCACGAAAGCTTAAGCTCATTGTGGGTGGATTCGAACTCACGTCGCTTGACACGGAGTCCGTTAACACTACCACTGAGCTATCATCGCTTCACTACCGATTTTCGACTTGGAGTGGTAGCTAGTCATATGCTGCCGCCATGCTATAGTTTCATCACGACGAGAAAAAAGATGAGAGGAAATTCTTAAGATGCGCGTGCGCACCGTCACGAAATCTGACACCCTGAAGTTAGCTATATTCAACATTTTAGTTGACGTTTGTAGAGTTTCGGGTTAGTTGACGGTATGTATTTCTTTATTTACATCACATTCTTATTTAATGTGTAATAAGTTTATAAATAAATTAATAATAAATACAAGTAATAATAATTCTTGAAGTCTGTGAAAATTAAATTATTCCAAATATTAAATTTAATTAAATGTTTCTTTCTTAAATTTATAACGTGTACATAAGTACACACACACTTTTTTCATTTTTGCTGGGCTGGGAAGGGTATATGGCACTCAACTGACGAAAGACTCGCAGGCTGCAGTCAACTTCAGAGGTGCACTTTATGCCTAAGTGCCCATCTTGCCCATCGGCATCTGGGCAGGCGAGCGAACCACAGATGTGTTCCGGCAGTCGCACTTGAGAGCCAGTACCTTCACTAATCTTAGTGTGTACACTGTCGTGGGCCATATCGTCACTTAACATTAGATGAGATTGTGGCTATAACCTTAAACATACAGAGTATGTTGTATGTCCCAAAATGTTTTTTTTTCTTCTTTTCGAATATATAAAGTGATTTTTCGACAACCCTACCGAGTTTTGTCGTGATGTCCATTTTAGTGACTGTGGTGTGAAAGAGACGGTATTATATTTTATATTGCGCTCTCGCTCGTCGGCTATTTATCAGGGCCGCCGGTAACTTATATTAAAATTGTAACAAACGTGTGCCGTAGCTCCGTTGTTGTGAGGATTATTCCGCTATTTACATCGGCCCGGGTTCGATTCTGTTTAGATGAAAAATTCTATATAATAATATCGATTTATAAACAAAATATATATTTGTGTTTGAAAGTTTATAGGATAAGAATTCCAGTGAATTTAGGTTTAATAAGTGGTAATTTTTTTTTTTAATAGTTTTTACGTAGATCATGGCTTTTTTTAGGTTTGGATCTTACCGGGATTAGATGATGATTGTGAAAGCTCTCCATCAATCTTGGTGGAAGGTACAGAGGCCGTAGGTTTTTAGTCAGTAAGAATCTGACATATCCCATACTTTTGCTGCCCGGCAGAAGGAGGGTATCTTATGTAAGATCTACCTACGAAAAAAAAAAAATAAGATCATGGCCACGATCTCACCTGACGTTAAGTAACGATGTGGCTCAAGATGGCGAACACACTAAGTCTTACGGAAGGATTTGCTCTCAAGTGTGACTGCCAGAACACGCCTATATGTATTTGTTGGCAAATTTTCAACTCGAGGGTGGTAGCTAGCGAGGCGAGCATTAAAGAAGCCATACCACCATGCTACGGTTCCATCATGACGTTCTTCTTCACCGCGAGTTCAAGTCGTTGCTGGAATTCGAACCCACGTCCATTGACGCGGCGTCCGTACACTATACCACTGAGCCATGATTCATTCATTCAATGACGAACATGTAGTCTGTTGTTGACTTGTTCCGCAGAGTTGAGATTGTCGCCAAATAGTTTTAAAATGCTGCCAGAAATAGCACCAAGAATTCACATTGAGTTTTACGTCTACATTGATATTGGAAAAGCGGAAAATGTTGTTTGTTTGTACTATCGCCGGATTCATTAAAATCTGTATTCGATAGAATGGTCATTGCGAAGGCATCTAAGCTATTCAGCATCACGCTACCAACAGTAGGGGGTAAAGCTGTATTGGAAAAACAATTTTTCGAAGCGATGATAGCTCAGTGGTAGTGTGTACAACTTTGCGTCAAGGGACGTGAGTTCGAATCGAACCACCTTCAATGAACTTGAGCTTTCGGTGAAGGAACACATCGTGAGGTAACCATAGCATGGTGGTAAGGCTTTTTTGATGTCTGACTGGCTAGCTACCAGCCTCAAGATGGAAATCTGCCGTCAAATACCAATAGGTGTGTTCCGGCAGTTGCACTTGAGAGCCAGTCACTTAAGATCAGGTGAGATTATGGCCATAACGCTAAATATTAACTGTAACATTTTTTTTTTTACAAAAAATGACTAAAATTATTTGATATAACGCCTAAGTGTCGTGGAAAACTCGGTCGGAACGAATTTTCTTATGTAATATATTTATTATTAGTGATAAACGTATCACATTATTGATGAACAAATACAAATAAATAAATTACCAGCGTCTGAGAACAGGAAAATAAAACGCAGAGATAACTAATGAATTGACGGAATTGTGTGGAATTTAGTAATTCAAATATGTTCTAGTTGTGAATATAAACATTTATTATACACGATTCAATTCATTATAATACGCTATGAAACAGCTGACGCGTGTGACGTGTGCAAACTATATCTGCGCAGCCGCTGAGAACGTACTTGCTGTGTTCAACCAATGAGCGCGCACCAATGATTGGGCGCAGCCAATAGCGTACGCGCTACGGGCAACCGCCTACACTATAGAAATATACTGCAATATAGAACACATTAAAGAAAGGGTCGTAAGCCTCTATCGGTATCGTGAGATAAGGAATTTCGTTCTAATAAATTTTAGTGTGTATAATGTACTGTTGGTAAATAATTTTAATAATATTTCAAGTTTAAAATTTAACAAACTGTGTGTTGTTTTATAGGTTAAGTTTAGCGTTATGACCATAATCTCTCCGGATCTTAAGTGACGATACGGCCCAAGTTGGTAGACACGCTAAACCTGTGGAGGAACTGGTGGTCGGAACCTTTGAGGTTTGAACAGCCAGGCGGGCATTAGAAAAGCCCTACCAGCACGCTATGGGTTTCTTACTGTTTTCCTTCACCGAAAGCTCAAGCTCATTGTAGGCGGTTGGATTCGAACTCACGTCTCTTGACGCAAAGTCGTAAATTCTCAACCTTCGACAACCGCTTGACTATATGTTATTTTTATGTATTAGCTGTTACGCGCGACTTCGTCCACGTTGGCATAAGAATAAAAAATCAAACACATGTCTCGAATAAAACATGTTCCTAATCCATTTAACTGTGTATTAAATTTCATCGAAATTTATTCATCCCGTTTTAGGTCATACGAGTTACAAATATCCCAACAAACTTTCATATTTATGATGTTAGTATAGCATAGCTATATTAGGTTAATTGAAGCGATGATAGCTCAGTGGTAGTGTGTACGAACGCCGCGTAATGGGACGTGATTTCGAATCTAACCACCTACAATGAGCTTGGGCTTTCGGTAAAGGAAAACATCGTGAGGAAACCATAGCATGTTGGTAGGGCCTTTTCTAGTGCCCGCCTGGCTAGCTACCACCCTCAATTTGATAATCTCCAATACCAATAGGCATGTTCCGGTAGTTGCACTTGAGAGGCAGTCACTCCACAGATTTATCGTGTCCACCAACCTGGTCCGTATCGTCACTTAAGATCAGGTGGGCTTATGGTCATAATCTAAACCTATGGATTAAAAAAAAAACTTGACAAAAACTGAGAACTTTGTCTCTCGTATTTCCCCACTTAAGTAATAGAAAAACAAAGAAGTTTGTTCGCCTGTCATGCGGAAATCGGGCCTATAAGGCAAACCGTATGTCCGTCTCGCTCTAACGCGTACGCCCGTCTCGCTCCGGCCGGCAGAGATTTCAATTTTATACTTATTGATTCACAGAGGTCGTGAGTTTGATTGTACTGTCCGCAGAATAATTACTAATTTGATATGAATAATTTTTTATTAATATTTTTTCTTTACGGAAATCACGTAGATCTATACGGTTGTTAGTACTATATATGTATATTTATCTATATTTATAAATATTATTTTTAATTCTCTAAATTTGGGAACTACGAGTTTGATATAAAAAAAAAATGTATTTGATAGAGCAAGCATCTGTTTTGGAAAAGTTACAGAAACGGGCAAAACACGTTAAATAATCAATAGTTCCACGCAAACAAGCAAACAGCTTTTGTAATATAGTTAATGTTTAGCGTTATAGCCATAATCTTACCTGATCTTAAGTGACGATACGTCCCAAGTTGGTAGACACGCTAAACCTGTGTAGGAACTGGCTCAGTCATGGAAACATATTTCATTAGGTATTAATTTTTTTTATGGGATAGACGGCAGACAATGAACCGTGTCACCTGATGGTAAGTGATCACCGCCGCCAGATGACACCTACATCAGAGGAATCACAGGTGCGTTGCCGGTCTTTATGGGAGGGACTGGCTCTCAAGTGCCACTGCCGAAACACACCTATAGGTATTTGGCGGCAGACGGCCAACTCGAGGGTGGTAGCTAGCCAGGCGGGCATTAGAAAAAGCTTTAACAGCACACTATGGGTTCCTCACGATGTTTTCCTTCACCGAAAGCTCAAGCTCATAGTAGGTGGATAAGAAACTTGCGTCCCCTGACGCACAGTCCACACACTACCACTGAGCCATCATCGCTTATGTGCCTAGTGTATAATACTTATTGCATAGGTTTTTATTAAGTAGTGATATTATTATTATGGATCAATATGGAGTAGACACTTTGCGTTTCTAAATGGCTTAACTAAATTGATTTTGATGCAACTTTCGCTGGTCGATAGGTGTCGATATAACTTTAAATATAAGGTTTTATTATATTCAAATCTTTATATATACAGGCTGTTCCAGAAGGTAACGATAACCTCGCATCGAGGGAAAGACCTTCTTATGATGAGCCAGTAAAAAAAATCAGCGTTTTACACACAGTGTAGCACTCGAGTACCAAACATTTTATAAAAGAACTAAAAATATACTATCCGGTTTGGAATTTTTCGACGTTCTGTTAAGAGTTTTAAATCGTTTGTTTCTGTTTTGGCCTCGCAAGAAGCCAAAGTAGTTGTTGCCAAATCAAACAAATCAGAAACAAATGTATTTTTACAGAAAAAGAAGTAAATATTATTGATAAATGTGCTCTAAGCTTACTATCACTTAACTTTGATTATTCGTAATAAAAAAATAATACATCAAGCTTCGCAGGCGAGTTTTACCAAAGGATGGTCGATTTCATCGAGATTCTGAAATGCTATCACATTTGCATCTTCTGTAATAAAATAATATTTTATTTTCTTGTTTTGCGACAGATGACCGATTTCACTATTTTGTCGTCTAAATAAAAGAATAAGAAACAATTGCATTTGTTTGTGTAAATCACGACATCGCTCCCGTGGAACTAAAAATTATTTGGGAATTTTTGCTCATTATTGTTTTAGCCTTTTTTCAATGCAACTCTGCCCGTTCGAGGGAACATTTGAATGAATAAGTATTATAAATATGATAGTAACGAGTATTAGTTGTTATAGTTACGAATATATACGTCTTCGTGTATTTCCTTTACTCTCACATCTCCAGTTACTATCGTATCGTATCGAACGAGTGTCACTTACCCGTGCGTCTTTTTTATTAATATATATATATATTGATAATCTTTATTATCATTTTTAAAGCGATGATAACGCAGTGGTAGTGTGTACGACTACGCGTCAAGGGACGTGAGTTCGAATCCAACCACCTACAATGAGCTTGAGCTTTCGGCGAAGGAAAACATCGTGAGAAAACCATAGCGTGGTGGTAGGGCTTTTTCTGAAGTCCGCCTGGCTAGCTACCACCCTCAAGTTGAAAAATCTGCCGCCAAATACCAATAGGTGTGTTCCGGCAGTTACACTTGAGAGCCAGTTCCTCCACAGGTTTAGCGTGTCTACCAACTTGGTCCATATCGTCACTTAAGATCAGGTGAGATTATGGCCATTACGCTATAAAAATAAAATAAAATAAAAAAACTATTTTGTATGCTATCTGTACTTGCTAGGCCGCTAACTTCCGTAGTACGTATTAAAGTCGTCCCGTGAACCGCTTGTTATGCGAACCGTACCGCGCCGCGCGGGAACCTGTTATCAGCTCGTTAACTAAATATGGACGAATGTCAGATGTGTATTATAAATCTTGAATGTGACGGACTTTAATAATTTTGATTATTAATAAGACAGAATGTTACTACGGGTAATCAATTACACGGTAGACGCTGTTCCCCTATTTGCCGCTTTTATGGGCACAATCCCACTTCTGATGGTAAGTGATGATGTGGCACAACATGCAATCTTTTTTACGTAATAGCGGGCAAACGATCAAGCGTGACAACTGATGGTAAGTGACCACCTATGGATGGATACGTACGAAACCATACGCAGGTGCGTTGCCGGCCTTTATAGGAGGGAGGTCTCAAATGTCACTGTTGGAACACACCTATTGGTATTTGGCGGCGGTTTTCCAACTTGAGGGTGGTAGCTAGCCAGGCGGGTATCAGAAAAAACCCTACCACTATGCTATGGTTTCTTCACGATGTTTTCCTTTACCGAATGCTCCAGCTATTGTAGGCGGTTGTATTCGAACTCATATCCCTTGACGCAAAGTGGTACACACTACCACTGAAGCTATCATCGCTTCGTCAAGGTCCATTCTATCTCTACGCCAAAACTAATCAAAATCGGTCTAGCGGTAAGCGGTGATAGCTTCGAAGTGTATGGACTCCGCTAAAAGGGACGTGAGTTCGAATCCACCTACACTGAGTTTGAGCTGTCGGTGAAGGGATACATCGTGATGAAACCATAGCATGGTGATAGGGTTTACCTGACGCCCGTCTGGTCATAGTTACGACCTTTAAGTTGCTAATCTGCCAAACACCTATAAGTGTGTTCCAACTGTTACACTTCTTGAGAGCCAGTCCCTTCACTAGGCTCAGCTTGTTTACCATCTCGAGCCACGTCGTCACTTAACCACAGGTGAGATTGCTGCTTGCACCTGAACTATAAATAAAACATCCAAACCCACAAACTTTACCTCTTTATAATATTAGTTTAGATTCAAACAATAATTCCTAATTGAGTGCGGTAACGTACGATTACAGGAAAAAGTGTTACATTTAATCGTATTAATTAACTGGTTTCCTTATAATTTTATTCTGTACTAGCTTCTACCCGCGGCTTTGCTCGCTATTTCACATAAATTATATCAAAAGAGACTGGTATAAAACATTTCTGTTCTTAGTAATTTATACGCGGGCCGCTCAGTAATTCCGCGATAATGGATTACACATAAAAGATAGATATATGCTGTCGCGGGCTTTTTTGTAGGACTATTTAAGATAAACGTTTCCATTATACATTATATACGTGTAACTCTAACAGTTTTTGCAGCGCGCGCCAGAATAGCTCGCGGATGGCAGAATTTTTTCCTACTCGCTTGACACTTTTCGTTATATTTTGGACAATACACAGCATATCTTTATAAATCATAGCCTATGTGTTATTCTGATGCATAAGATATGTTATTATAAAGTTTCATTAAAATCCATTAAGTAGTTTTCGCGTGAAAGGGTAACAAATATCCATACATACAAACTCTCTTTTTTTATGCATAAGGTTTAGCGTTATGGTCATAATCTCACCAGATCTTAAGTGACGATACGGCCCAAGTCGGTAGACACGCAAAACCTGTAGAGGAACTGGCTCTCAAGTACAGCTGCCGGAACACACCTATTGGTATTTGGCGGCAGGTTTACAACTTTAGAGTTGTTAGCTAGCCAGGCGGGCATTAGAAAAAGCCCTACCACCATGCTATGGTTTCCTCACGATGTTTTCCTTCACCGAAAGCTCAAGCTCATTGTAGGTGCTTGGATTCGAACACACGTCCCTTGACGCGAAGTCGTACACACTACCACTCAAGTTGAAAATCTGCCGCCAAATACCAGTAAGTGTGTTCCCGCAGTTGCAGTTGAGAGCCAGTTCCTCCACAGGTTTAGCGTGTCTACCATCTTGGGCCGTATCGTCACTTAAGATCAGGTGAAGATTATGGCCATAACGCTAAACCTTAAGTATAAAAATAAATAAATAATGAAACGACTGTAATAGACCGCTGAATCGATTATGATGAATTTTGGTATAGTGACAGATGGCAACCTGGAGACGGTGATAGGCCACTTTTCTCGTGAAAATCTTATAGCAATTGGCGTAATGAGGGAGATAAACTTTGTATGAGAATTTTCACTGCGTCATCCGTTTAGTTGCTAACTCCAGGAAAAATAATTGCTTATGATTTTGAATTTTGGATACACCAGCCTGGTTGGCCCGACATATCGAAATGAATAACTTAATAGTATGTGATAAAAAAAAAATATTTCTATGTCGATCGACAACTAGAATAGAAACAAAGTCAATAATAACGCGAGTGGAGTCGCGGGTAATAGCTAGTTAATATTTTAAAGGGATAAAGTATGTTTGTTTGTTAGATAGGTTAGATAGTTTGTTATATAGGTTTTAGGATGTTAACATCACGCTACCCCCGATATGGGTAATGCTGTATTGAAAAAGTTTACAAAACCGGGTAAAAAAATCGAAATACAATAGAACCTCGTTAAGTCGAACCTCGTTAAGTCGAAAAGCTCCAAATCTCGAAATAATGTTTTGTCGCCTTCTTTTAAATCACCAAAACCTCCATTTTACTATAAGTCGAAAACTCTGTTACTCGAATTTCTTGTCGTCTCTCTCGGTGTTCGACTTTAGAGGTTCTGCTGTAAATAATTTTTAATTCCACGCGAACGATGTCGCGGACACGGCTTGTTATAATATATATAAATGGAATAGTATTTTCCTGTACGCGACGTCGTCGAACTCATATGGGCAAGGATCTCGTCGAAAGCGTACGTTGTTTAGTTTTTATTACCATATGATCGAAGTAAAACTAATTTACACGGATTTTATCGCGGTTATTTATTAATTTTAATACCGACGCTTCGGAAGCTTTTCAGCCTTCGCGGTCACGGGGTTGACTGAGTTGTAAATTGTCCAGAAAAGTTAATGTTACAGTGCGCCTACCTTCAGTGGAATGTAACTTTTCTGGACAACCTACACCTCAGTGCACCCCGTGACCAGGACCGCTGAAAAACTTTCCAAACGTCGGGGTCTAAATTAATAAATAACCGCGATAAAATCCGTTTAAATTAGTTTTATTTCGATGAGTAATATTCGCGTTAACATAAGAAATCATTATGACCATATATGCTCTTCGTTTTCCTGCACCGCTTGATTTTAATATAACGTATAATTATTAATTGGACGCGTATTTAATTAGTTTGGTTAATAATTAAGTGTTATCTTTCCAGCTGGTAGGCGCTCCGTGCGGTCAACACGGGCAGTACACCTTCTACAAGGCGCTTCGTGTCTCCGGGAAGAGAGAGAGGATCATAGCTATAGGCGACTTCTTTTTCATCAGGATATGGCAAGACTCGGAGCTCGTGTCGATTGGTGAGTGGCGGACTTCGTATTTTTGTTAAGTACGGACGGAGGCTAGGCAAATCGAAATGTAAGATTATTTCCGTCACGAATCTTTCTTTAGTCTGTTCTGTATTGCAGTATAATTCTATAGTTTAGTGAGGCTATTGGCTGTGCCAGGCATAGGTGAGCGCTTATTGGTTTTTTGGCTTCACTTAAGTAGAACTGAATATTATTTATGAATTTATTTACAAGGAACCCTAATTTTTTTGTTTTTTAATAAAAGTAGCCTAAGATATTTCTTATAATATCAGCTATTTGCAGCCAAAGTCGCTACAAAATCGATTTAGCTGTTTTGGAAAATAGCGGGAACCAACAGACACAATTTTTTTTTTTTTAATATAAATTCTCTATATACTTTAATATGTATTTAGTAAAAAGCGGTTAGTTTGACATTACAACCGGACGCTTCAATTTTATTTATTTGTATATATTGTGTTTACCGACAGTTGCAGGGGTTTTCTTATATCTATATTAAAGCGATGATAGCTCAGTGGTAGTGTGTAGGCACGCCGCGTCATGGGACGTGAGTTCGTATATAACCACCTACAATGAGCTTGAGCTTTCGGTGAAGGAAGACATCGTGAGGAAACCATAGCATGGTGGTAGGACTTTTTCTAATGTCCAGCTGGCTAGCAACTACCCTTAAATTGAAAAATATCCTGGCAAATACCTATAGGTGTGTTCCGGCAGTTGCACTTGAGAGCCAGTCCCTCCACTGGGCTTAACGTGTCCACCATATTGGACCACGTCGAGACCTACATCCGGTGGAATTGTGACCAAAATTGAACCTGTATGTTTTATTGAAATTATAGATGACAACTTTGGTTAAGTTCGGTGATATATGGGACAAGTTATAAGGATAACTGTGAATTAATTATACCAGTATTTGTTAATTATATCACCGCATCCAAATAAACTTCGTAATTATTAAGAGATGTGTTTTTTTTATACTTAAGGTTTAGCGTTATGGCCATAATCTCACCTGATCTTAAGTGACGATACGGCCCAAGTTGGTAGACACGCTAAACCTGCGGACGGACTGGCTCAAGTGCAGCTGCCGGAACATACTTATTGCTATTTGGTGGTAGGTTTACAACTTGAGGGTGGTAGCTAGCCAGGCGGGCATTAGATAAAGCCCTACCACCTTGCTATGGTTTCCTCACGATGTTGTCCTTCACCGAAAGCTCAAGCTCATTGTAGGTGCTTGGATTCGAACTCGCGTCCCTTGACGCGAAATCGTACACACTACCGCTGAGCTACCATCGCTTCAAGGTGTGTTTTAATCTATATCATAATAGCTGCCCCGACAGACGTCGTCCTGACCTAACTAAGAATATTGTATAAAAATTGGTATAATTAATTTAAAAAAAATATATTTTGCAAAAACGTAATTTTTATTATTATAGTACTCTATGACAACTGACAGTTATGTAAAAAAAAATTATAGTTAAGTTTTTTTTTTATTCTTAATTTTTTTAATGTTCCACTCAACTTCCTTAATATTTTCTTTCCTAAGAACCTTCCCCTGACAATAATTAATACGACAAAAAAAAAAAAAAAAAAAATTAGCCAAATTGTTCCATCCGGTCACGCGTGATGCGACGACCGAGGGAAATAGAGATTCATTTTTATATACATGTAGATTATACATTGGATGAGTCTGTTTGTTTGTTTGAACGCGTTAATCTCAGTAACTACCGGTCGGTTTAGAAAAAATCTTTTTGTATTTGAAAGAGCAACCATTGGGGCAGGCTTTAGGGTATTTAACATCACGCTATCACCAATAGGAGGAAAGCTGTATTTAAAAATGTTACAAAAACGGGAAATAAATATTGAATAATTCAGGGGGTGGGTACTTATTGAGGATTAAGAAGGTACTAGGGCACTCATTTTTTCAAGATTCCACTCACCCTTTGTAATGTTTTTTTTAATTTATTCTTGTCTACAAATGACATTTTTATTTAAACGCCGTTTTACTTAGGGTTGCGAAATACCTAACTGATTTTTTATAGTTATTTCGTCTATAAGGAAAATTAAGTGAGACACGTCGCGTGAACAATTCTTCTGGAATGTTCCCCACTTTGGTGCTCCAATGATTGACACTTTGGCAAGGATAAATCGAACTCTATATCATCACTAGCTTTTACCCGCGGCTTCGCTTGCCTTAATATCGAATTTGTCAACGATTTCATACGTAGTAAGTTTACCTCCCTCTCTTTGCCTCACTTCCTGTAAGTTTTTCGCGAGAATGTTTAGCCTATCACCGCCTCCAGGGTACCTTCTATACCAAAATTCATCATAATCGATTCAGCGGTTTAGCTGTGAACGAGTAATGAATTATTTCGCGCGATACAGTGGCATTCTACATCACTGAAACTTAGTAAATTAACTAAATCAGTAAGTTAGGACCTGTCGGTTAGTTAGGATCACGAATCCTTGTTTGTTTTCCGGCAGCAGCCCAAGCCGAGGTTCGGCCATCCTGGCACCCTTGCGCTCGCCGCCTCGGAGCTGAGTGCCCTCAGCACTCGCCCCAAAAAGTTCGGTGAAACTGTCAAAGCCCCTAAGGCTAACAGCGTATGTCAAGCCAAAAACACGAGTAATGAACAAACAAACTCTCTCAGGAAACCTTTTTCCTTTATTTATGTAGTTTATTTTCATCATAAAGTAATCCAAGCGGAAGCAAGCAATGATATCTTTATGTATAAAAATTTCGTGTCACGTTGTTTGTCCGCGACGAACTTCTGGATTACTGAACCGATTTTCATTAAATTTTGCACACTGTGAAGTTTGATCCTACTTGAGAGATAGGATGGTTATTATCTCGATAAGTGATCATAACGCGATAGATGGCGCTGTAGTCTATGTGATTAGCTACTCGAAAAGGCAGATCAAGGTCAGTCTAGTCAGCTACTTGTCATTATAAATGTTCAGAGACGGCATATGTGCTCCGAAAGTAACAGACAGAAAGTAATTTTATGCCAGTTGGCACACTCGGACCTCAGTATCGCGTAGGCGTTCAAGGAAGCATGTCGTGTACCGATTGATATAAAGAGTGCCCTAAAATAACGGAAACTCCTTTCGTGTGTAACGCGATATTGAATAAACTATTCACACTTCATTACGTATTAGTTTTTTTTTATGGTATAGACGGCGAACGAGCAAGCGTGTCATCTGATGGTAAGTGATCACCGCCGCCCCTGGACACCCACAATCCCAGAGAAATCGCAATTGCTTTGCCGGCTTTTATAAGAGAGACTGGTTCTCAAATGCCACTGCCGGAACACACCTATTGGTATTTAGTGACACATTTTCAACTTGAGAGTGGTAGCTAGCCAAGCGGGCATTAGAAAAAGCCCTACCACCATGCTATGGTTTCCTCACGTTGTTTTCCTTCAGCGGAAGCTCAAGCTCATTGTAGGTGCTTGGACTCGAACCCACGTCCCTTGACGCGAAGTCGTGCACACTACCACTGAGCTATCATCGCTTCAATCACGATGTTTTCCTTCACCGGAAGCTCAAGCTCATTGTAGATGGTTGGATTCGAACTCGCTACCACTGAACTATCGTCGTTTCAATAATTTGATATTGTCATAAAATAAATTATATCTATCCCTAAAAATATCCGTTACAATAATAAACGTTTGTACTTTAGACGATGTGTTGAAATATATATTCGTCTCTTTTCGGCACCCGGTATTAACACATTCTGTCCTACTTTCCCATTCGTTGCAATGTTAATAGGTGCGCATTATAGTAGCACTTGTTTTGGCCAAATATTATCAAGGTGAGGTACATATACTTTTATGATATCACTGTTTGTGTGGGAACAAAATTTTACTTAATCATTATCATAAAAGAAATATTTTATGATATCCGATCGGTAGGTCCTGAAATTATCGTGTTCAAACAAATAAACTTTTTTTTGTTCCAGACATAAACATAGCCGAAGTTACTCTTTTTTTATACTTAAGGTTTTAGCGTTATGGCCATAATCTCACCTGATCTTAAGTGACGATACGGCCCAAGTTGGTAGACACGCTTAAGCTGTGAAGGAACTAGCTCTCAAGTGCTGCTGCCGGAACACACCTATTTGTATTTAGCGGCAGGTTTAGAACTAGAGGGTGGTAGCTAGCCAGACGGGCATTAGAAAAAGCCCTACCACCAAGCTATGGTTTCCTCACGGTGTTTTCCTTCACCGAAAGCTCAAGCTCATTGTAAGTGCTTGGGTTCGAACCCACGACCCTTGACGCGAAGTCGTGCACACTACCACTGAGCTATCATCGCTTTCACTCAGGCGTAATGCAGTATGTACAGTAATGTTGAAGGAATTTCTCGAAATCGGTCCAGTATTATTGAGTTTATTCGTTACAGACATATAAAGATACGAATCATTTCACTGTTTTGAAACCATAGTATGGTGGTAGGGCTTTTTCTAACGCCCGTCTGGCTAGCTATCACCCTCAAGTTGAAAATCTGCCGCCAAATACCGATAGGTGTGTTCCGGCAGTTGCACTTGAGAACCAGTTCTCCAATAAGGGTCGGCAACGCACCCGCGATTCCGCCGGTGTTGTGGGTTGTCCACGGGCGGTGATGATCACTTACCATCAGGTGACACGCTTGCTCGTTTGTTCCACATTTCCATAAAAAATAAAAAAATGAAAATCTAATTAATGACATTTAATAATTAAGAGGTGCAAATGAAAAAGAAAATGATTATTACTAAACAGAAACACGTGTGTATTCTGTTTGTGTGTAATCAAAGACATATTTTTTAGTGTTTGTGTTTATGTACGTGAAGTTTGGTTGTGCTATGTAGAGATAATGAATCTGAAAGCGCTCCATCAATCCTGGTGGAAGGTACAGATTCCGTAGGTTTGTAGTCAGTAAGAATCTGACATAACCCATACTTTTGCTGCCCGGCGGAAGGTGGGGGTTATCTTATGCAAGATCTTACTACGAATAAAAAGGGTTACGAGGTGTAAAAACGAAATCAAAACAGTGTCTTATGGTCCTGGTTTCGATGTCAATATGTTTTTGGAATTTGATTCTTCCGTAAATGATTCACTGTTCGAGTGGAATAAATCTATATATTGTACGCTAAAACATCTGTGCGAAACAGTATAGAATGAATTAATAGAATAGAAATGAATTAATAGAAAGAAATATTATAAAATTTGTCTGTTTGTTTGTTATCTCAAAATAATATATACAAACTTAACGCATATATGAAAGTATGTATAACGGCCCTTCGGGGCAATTCATTAATTACGTATGGGTATTAAAGGGGGTATGGGTATTAAGAAACTCTCTACACGTTCTTATGTTGGGGGGAGAGGGGTGAAATTCATTCTCACGTATTATTTGGACCGATCATTTTGAAAGTGGTGTAAGTCCATTTTTGAGAAAAATGAGCTATCACGTAATTCATGCTTAATTTAATGTAATTTTTTTTACATATAACTAGTCGGTGTTTAATTTCTCAAAAAAATCCCATGTTTTGTACAACTTAAAATCGGTCGGTAAATGAAATTGCATTATCAACAAATATAGTAACCTTTAATTTTCTCGAAACAAAAGAAAATGGACTTACAACACATTCAAAATAAACGGTCCATTTCAGGAATGAAAATTCAACATTAAAAATATTATTCCATTTTGGATTCCAAATGATTTTCTTAATTTTAAAATGTACAGGCGAGTTTTGTTTTGATTTAAATAATTTTATTGCTTATTGGGATAAAAATAACATTAAAATTTCATATGTTTTTATTGTTATAAAGGTTTGGGGTTCTAATAAAAAAAATATAATACATTTTTCCGTGTATTATCGTATTTTTATTATTTAAACGATACAAAAAACATTTCCTTTCGTAACATAACAGTTTATTATTTAGAAGATCAAGATAGAATCTTACGTAAGAAAGGGGAGGGGGTTCGAGAAATCTTACGTATACTTACATGGGGGTAGGTGGCCCAAAAGTGACGAAAGTTATCCATACGTAATTAATTAATGGCCCCTTATATCGAATAGACATATTATTTTATTTTAACCTGATTGTTTGTCCCGTTTAATCTCCGAAACGGTTAGATCGTATTGGCCGGAAATTATGAATGTAACGTATCTATACTTTTGTATTTTAATTTCATCTGAAAAGCTAAGGAAGTTGTACTGATCAAAAAACAATGGCTTTCTTTTAACACCAGGATTATGTGATGTTTCGTTAGTCCGCGAACGATGCGTTCGTTTGAAATCGATTTATTCTGTATATCGGGAATATATAAGATTTTTTTTTTTGTTAGAAAAGTCGGTCTATTAAGGGAACCTGTTTTCACCGGATCGATTCACGTTTCACCTGCCCACACTTGGTTTACAATGAGAAATGTTTTGCATGGTGGTAGGGATTTTTCTTATGCTCACCTGGCTAGCTACCACCCTCGAGTTGAAAATCTGACGCCAAATACCATTTAGTGTGTTCCGACAGTTGCACTTGAGAGCCATTGCCTATACAGGTTTAGCGTGTCTACCATCTTGGGCCGTATCGTCACTTAAGATCAGGTGAGATTATGGCCATGACGCTAAACCTTAATGATAAAAAAAAATTAAATGAAATCCCCAATCGTGCAGGTGAACTCCAGCTGCTGTGGACAGATCGCGTTTCGGATCAGACGCTGGTCAGTCTGCGGCTGTACTTCTTGCCTGAGAACACGCCGGACGGCAGGCACCAGCATGGGGAGGTAAGTTAATCGTAAACCAGAGACGTTTATTTCAGTTATCGCTTCCTTTGGCATAAACTATTATTAACCGTGAATGTCTATCTCGAAACGAAAGTTGCGGCAGACCGGTATGTAACACACCGTGAAGTTAGTTGCAAGGTGTGCGCGTCTTTCGTCGCGATATGTGTGACAGTTGAGAGAGAATTTTGTTTGATACAAACGTTTAGCACGCCGGTACGTAACACACCGTGAAGTTAGTTGCATCAGATACGTGTTTTGTCGCATTATGTCAAATATATACGACTTCTGTCGCATTATGTGTCAATAGTTGAGAGAAGTCTGTTTGATACGAGCGTTACGCACGCCGATACGTAACGCACCGTGAAGTTAGTTGCAAGTTATGCGTGTTTTGACGCACTATGTCAAATATATACGTCTTTTGTCGCGTTATGTGTCAATAATTGAGAGAATTCTGTTTAATACGAGCGTTGCGCACGCCGATACGTAATGCACCGTGAAGTTAGTTACAAGTTATGCTTGTTTTGACGCACTATGTACCAAATATATACGACTTCTGTCGCGTTATGTGTCAATAATTGAGAGAATTCTGTTTAATACGAGCGTTACGCACGCCGATACGTAACGCACCGTGAAGTTAGTTGCAAGTTATGCATGTTTTGACGCACTATGTCAAATATATACGACTTCTGTCGCGTTATGTGTCAATAGTTGAGAGAATTCTGTTTGATACGAGCGTTACGCACGCCGATACGTAACGCACCGTGAAGTTAGTTGCAAGTTATGCGTGTTTTGACGCACTATGTCAAATATATACGTCTTTTGTCGCGTTATGTGTCAATAATTGGGAGAATTCAGTTTAATACGAGCGTTGCGCACGCCGATACGTAACGCACCGTGAAGTTAGTTGCGAGTTATACGTAATTTTTATCTTCGCCCTCCGCATAAACGCATTCCCCCACGTAAAAAAAAAAATTGGGGGGGGTTGAAGTGGTCGCCACGGCCGAAACCGGTCGTAATAATCGTCATATATTTAAAAGGTTTACATATATATAGGTTCTATTTTAACTTCCGTCAGTTGAGATGCTCCAAATGCCCTTGGAGTTACAATGTGTTTTGTTTGCGACTGAATTTTAATATGATATATTTGTTTTATAGTTTGTTTTGGAATAGGAACTTCGACTGTATTGTATAACTAGATGTGCCGCGGCTTCATTCGTGTGGCCTTGAATTTTACATTTATATTGATATCGCAAACGGGAAAAGTTTGTTTAAAGGCGCTCGTTTTAAAAACTAGTAGTCGGATTGCGAAGTGTCTTATGGTATATCATAGAGCAGACGTTGAAGAAGGTTGTAGGCTGTTTAACATCACGCTACCATCGATAGGAGCAAAGCAGTATTGAAAAAAGGTACAAAATCGGGCAAAAATCTTTGCTGATATTATAAACGCAGAAGTGAGATTGTTTTTTTTTATAGTTAAGTTTTAGCGTTATGGCCAAAATCTCACCTGATCTTAAGTGACGATACGGCCCAAGTCTGTAGACAAGATAAACCTGTGAAGGGACTGGCTCTCAAGTGCAGCTGCCGGAACACACCTATTGGTATTTAGCGGCAGGTTTTCAACTTGAGGGTGGTGGCTAGCCAGGCGGCCATTAGAAAAAGCCCTACCACCATGCTATGGTTTCCTCACGATGTTTTGCTACGCCGAAAGCTCAAGCACATTGTAGGTGGTTGGATTCGAACTCACGTCCCTTGACGCGAAGTCGTACACACCACCACTGAGCTATCATCGCTTCAAAATTGTTTGTTTGTTACAATTTCACGTTTAAACCGGTGTATCGATCATGTTGAGTGTTGGTATACAGATAGATCGGACCTAGGAGTCGGGGGATAGGCTACGTTCACTCGCGAAAAACTTTTATGAAGTGGGGTAAAGTGGGGGATAAACTTTGTATGTAACTTTTTATTTCGTTATCCGATCCGTTTGACAAACCAATATTGACGCGAGCGAAGCCGCAGGTAAAAGCTAGGGAACAATTTTTCGTACCGCGCGAACGACGCCGCGCGCACACCTAGTACTTTCATATGCGTTTAGATAAAAGCTGTTATATTAGCATCACAAATTGACATTCCAATTTAATTTATTTGTATATATTATTTTATATCGGTCATCTTTTCCCACAGTCTTTTGATAGTTATGTAGATTATAAAGAATAGAGATATTCTGTTGACGTGGATACTTTGACGTTAATTAAGAAATAAAAAAAAAAATTTTTTTTGTTAGTTTTGCTATTAATATCAGTAAATTCTCGCCTCCTTGTGGGTCGGTTTAGTCGAATATTATTTCGTCGTACATATATTATAAAGCGGAAAGTTTCCGTGTTTGAACTCGATGATCTTAGGAATTATCGCTCGGATTTTAAACATTCATTTTGTATTTGATATGGTAATAATTGAGGAGAATTTAGGATAATTACCATCACGTTATCACAAATGCAGGCCACATGAAGACGCGTTTATATATAAAAAATATAATATTTAATAATTGTCGAGTTGAAGTATAAATTTACTACATACGATTAATAAACACATTAATACACGGATAAATCCGCGTGCGAAAACTACTCTAGGCGACAGTAACTCGGAAAAATATTCCGAAAAAAATGAAAAATAAAATACCCCTTAAATCCGACTCTGTTCGCGTTCAGTATAAGCGCAGCGGATCGTCCGTCTCGTTCGCGCTCGCCGATTAGTGTTCGCTGTCTCTCTCTAATCCCTATTTGGTAACGCCAACTATTTCATGGATGAAATTACTGATGACGCTTGGCCCAATGCATAAGATGCAGCGATGGAGTTATTGCACTTCTCATAACGCGAAGCGTTTTGAGTAGTGCTTTATTCTTACTCTCTCAAGGTCAAGCAATTATTTCGGCTTAAATTGCTTTAATCCGATCTTTATTGCACTCTGAGTATTAAATTAGTTGACAAATATCAACAAGAACACTTTTATGACAGCAGATTATTTAAAAACACAATTTCTTCTAAACAATATATAAAACCGTTTTGGAAAAATATTTCGGAGGACGTCGGGTTGTCTGTATGTGTGGATGAATTATGTGGTCACAAAAACGCCCAAAAAATTTTACTTTTTGAGTGCATTTTTTTTTTCATTCGCTTCAGTATCATTCGCCTATTGACAATTACCGTCTAATTCAATGTAATTTAATTTAAAAAATAATAGTGCTTGGTTAAAAGTTGTAGAAGTTAATATGTTGCAGCGCCATAGAGTGGCGAGTAAAAAAAATGAGATAACATATATAAACTTTATCCACGAAAAATATATGAAAAAATAATTAATAATATTACTAAGAAAATCTTTTTTTGTGATGAATGAGCGTTACAGGACCTGCACTTTTGGATATTCCAAACTTTTTAATAAACACACGGTGTCTCTATTGCGTTATTATTGTTTGATCTCTATATATAAATAAATATAATATAACAAATTTATTTCACACACACAAAATAAAGTACAAAAATTTGTTAACAAAAGCTGTCGCAAAGACAATGAAAATAAGGTATATTGTAACAATTTGTGTGAAGTCTGGAGTCTGAAAAAGGTATGAAAGGTTGGTAAGGTATATAATTTTACTGTGATTGAGACAAATTTATATTTTTTTTAAGTAAAAATTCTTGAGTATTGTTGCGATTTGAAACTCGATAAATAGAAGAACGAAGTCTATTGACTATGGTTATATAGAACTTATACTGTATCTCCTTACTAGGGGTGTTATGTAGGTGGGTATAGATTCGAATTCGGAACCGAAGGCTTATGATCGGCTTTATTGGAGTCGAGGTCGGAGGGAGAGGTAGAGAAGAAAGACAGATGTGTTAAATAAATGTATTATATTATAATATTAGCTTTTAACCACGGCTTCACTCGCATTGAAGCAATTAAATAAGTTTTTATCTATCTTAAAAAAAATTATTAAAATGTATATTATTTTAATTCTAATACCTCCAAGAATATATGTACAAAGTTTCATGATGATAGGTTAAGAAGTAGTTTTCGCACGAAAGCGTAACAAACAAGCTTACATTCACATTTATAATAGTAGTGAGGATTATTCGATACTAGGTATTGTAACGAGCGACAAAATTTGGTATCTTCCATAAAACTTAAGGGGAAGGCTATGTAGGAATTCCTTGGTCTTGAGCCCAGATCGAGTTTCATGCCGTTTCTTCTCGATGACTGCGTTACTTTCCCAGCCGGTTTTAGTTTCGACGTTTGTCTAAATTGAATAAAGATTTTTGATCTGATTTGATTTCAGAGTAAGCCTTTGGAAAATCAAGCAATCCCCTCTTCAGCTACAAGTTAAATTTTGTACGTACTTATTCTAGCCGCAGATATTTGTAGGTATCCAGGTTCGAAGATACCGAAGCTAATGTCAGAGTGGACGGTGTAGAATCCATCGGAAGTTCTGATCTTGTAGAATCGGAGTCGAAGCTCCGAAACATCCTTACTCCTTACCCTTGTACCACACACTCTGATATCACTATGAACGGATGTGTCGTCACGCTGATATAGCGCTTATACTGTGTGAGAGAAGGGCCAAAGTCGCGTACGACCCCTTGACACTCATTTTGTACAGCGCTATGGGATTGTTGCGACCGGAACGAGACGTTTTGAGCGTTTTAAATATTTTTATTTATTCAAATAAAAATATTATAATTAGGTCGTCTTCCACGAAATTGTTTGCATGATGCATACGTTGTTTAAGAAATCGTGTGATATTTATTCATCTTTATCTTTACATAGTATAAAATGAAGTCGCTTCCGCTGTCTGTGGCCTTAGGTCTTTTAAACTATTCAACGGGTTTTAATGCAATAATCAGCAATAGATAGAGTTATTCACGATGAAGGTGTATATGTATAATACATACTTATTATAGTACAGGAAAGCCGGAATTTTTGTAATGTGATACAAAAGTCACCGGGTCAGCTAGTAGATCATAACTGATATAATTGTAATGAACTACGTAGCTCAGCGATTGCATAATAGGAAAACAATCGAGAGTGATATTTTAACAACGCGTCACGTCTTCATTTCGTTACATGAGAGAAAAAATATATAACGTAGATGTAGACCGACAGCTGTTCATTGTGTTTTTGAAGTAAGTCTTATTGAAGGGCTTTGTTATTCTGATCCGCAGCCTTTTCGTGTAACGCTCGCTCGGATAAAGTCGACTCGAGACGAATAAGGGAGCGAGAGAGATATATAGTGCTGTTTCACTTCTGTCGTGTTTGCTTAAGCAAACATCTTTTTTTTTTAAGGAGTATGACTTTTGTCATGGCGGTACACAATTTTTTTTCACGCAATTTTACGCGAATTTTATATAGCTTTATGAATATGATAATAAAAATAACTATTTAATATTAAATGTTATAACATTCTCAGTGCAAATATTTTTAAAGACATGCCCTTTCTAGTTTTTGGGCTAATGTTGCGGGACTGTTGAGAGACTATAAGTTTTAAATCACTCTTATAATTTTTCACATATTGACAATTCATCGTCTTTCTTGCCTTTGAAAATCACATTTGGTTTTATTCTTTGTTGTCTACCAATTTGCATGTCAGGGTCGCGTTAAGAGGTCAAGTGTATTTCTTTTTTTCAGAATTTCCTCATTTGTAATTTGTAACTGTTGTAATGCACTGTCCTAAATAAATAAATGCTTCTCATATATGTACACTTCGAAATGTCTATGTATCGTTTAGGTTATGATGACATACGTATTACATAATTAATACATAATAAACGATATCTCGATAAGCCATGTTACGAGTTCGTTTTAGTGTCTGTTTGTCAATTGTCCAATAATCACGAATTTATCTTTGTTATCGTGTTGTAACAAGTTTTCTTTAGTAAACCCGAGCTCGTGCTGTGATAAATTACCTAATTAGTTTAAAAAAAAAATACGCGATTTTCATGGAACATTCGATGGGAACGATTTTTTTACTTAGTATATTATTAGTGATATACGTACTTTATTATTGATTAACAATTACAAATAACTGAATTATAAGCGCCTGAGAGCAATGAAATGAAACGCAGAGATTACTAAAGAATTGTAGGAATCGATAGCTGTTGAAATAAACAGTTTATTATACATTATTCAACTCGTTTAATTAATTATAATACATATAATAAGCTACGAAACAACTGACGCGTGTGACGTGATCCAATAAGCGCGCACCTATGACTGGAAACAGTCAATAGCAGACGCGTTAATGTACTATAGTATAATATAGAATACACTAAAGATAGGGTCATGACAGAAATTTCTTACATTTTCATTTGACTAGCTTCTATCTGTACCCTGCGATAAGGAACTTCGTTCCGATATATAAACATATCAACTAAAAATGGTTACGAACAACTGAATTTTGCATGTAATTATATTTTAATGTTGGTATCGGAGACAGCGTAAAGTATCAAAACGTTGACATCTGTGTACACAATACACTTGGATCGCGACGCGCCATGTGACGACTTCGGAACAACGACGTCCGCTGAGACGACTGTTTTTTTATATGTTTCTGTTTTTTTATATTATTATTTTCTTTGTTTATAATTAATGGATTACAATTGATTTTTGTTAATTGATATAAAATATTAAAATAAAATTTATGTTATAACTTAAGTGTAATATTGAAAATATAAAAGAAATTGTTATAATATTATTTTTATTTTATTAAATGCGTATTTCAAAAAGAATACTCTTCTTATGTCGTTACTCTACTATTTGTCACGTTAATAAAATTTCTTTGTTTATTTGATATCTTCCTTTTTCATATACGAGTTAAAATATAATGTTTAAATTTTGTAATGTTCTGAATTAAAATTATCTGGAAATGGTCTTTTGAAAGGAAGTTTTGCAACGTTTAATATTATTCTTCTGTGATTTTAATGTAAAAGCACTTAACGAGCGTGAGCGTTTCTTGACTTTTCATACATTTAAAATCTATATTAGTTAAAACCTTAAGCAACAGCCACATAACAAAATCAATATTATCTTTTATTTGTCATAAACAATAGAGTAAAAGTCTATCTTACAATTTTAGTGTAACTTTTATATGTGTAGCTATTTACAGCAAAGTTTGTGCTGTATAAAGAACGCTAAATACTCGTTTGGTTATAGAGAGAAAGAGCTAGAACATTGCTTTAAGGTGACAGAGATGGAAACTACACAGAAAGATTCATTTCTCTCAGGTTTTTGTGTTTACCTTGAAAAATATGTCTATCTCTATATTACAAATCTGAAGGTTTTGAAAGTTAAAAATATAGAAATATATACATTTAATAGGCTATTGCGTTCAGGTTTCGTATGCCAGTAGGTATAAGCGTTATCTTATCGCGGGTTCATTCTCTGTGTAAATAACTGATAACGCGATCGGTCGTGTTACGTACACTCGTGAACACAATTGTTACGAATTCAAAGAAAATTATGAAATTATTGAAAATTAAGAAAATATTCACAATTGATTTATATTGATGTAAATCATGTTTTGTTCATGATAAGGTCAAATGATGTCCAAAGCGATAAAGTAGGTGTCCCAACTCTATGACCTCGTTTTTTATCAAGAAAGGTATATTGATACTAGATTGTTTGGTGCCCTTATTTTCATGATGCCGTAAGTCTGCGCTTAGTTTGATCATTCGTTAATCCCTGGCTGAATAGAAAGTACAAAGTATTGATTATATATTACGCTATTTTGTACATTATATTAGTTAAACTTTTTTAAATCTATTCCTTCAGTATAAAAACGAATATGGTATAGGAGATATAGAGCAGTGTACAGCTGTTGCAAAATATGATTTTAATTAATTTGAATAGTAAATTGAAAACTTAATTCACATAATAAATATTCATGGTGCGTGTCTTTTAACAATAAAATTAATTTTGTCACTATAATTGGGCACATAATTGGCCTAGCAATTGATTTGCTGTTGCCGCCACGCTGAGTACTTTGGGTTCGAATCCCATATAAAGAATTATACGTCTAATTCTTAAATAATTGTTCCAAGTCTGATATATACATAGTTAGGTAAAGTCAAGTTGACAAGCAAAAGTTGAGCTTTTCAACTCGTTTGTACTGCAATGTAAGTACCTAATCGCAGCGATAATGTGTCATTCGAAGTATTTTTATGTGTGAAGAGATAAACTATTTTAATCTGTGGTTCTCAAATTTGCAGCAATATAATTGTACTTACGAGTTGTAGAGTATTAATTGCTTTCGTAACTAAAGTTAAATCACATTAGTAATTTTTACGGTTACCATTTGTCTAAATATTAGCTGTATTTTCTTCTTTACCTTATAATAAATAGATTCTACGACCATAAACCAATACAAAAACAAGGTTAGAAAAGTTACAAATATGCGTATTTGTACAACTATACATATAACACAACTGTAAATGAGGTAAATCTGAACCTTAAACATGTGTAAAATGACAAAAATGGGGGTTACATTGTTATTGACAGAACGACAAAAAAAAATTCGCATATTTCCTGTTCGCATATACTAACACCATTCCGTAACCACAGCACAGATTCGATAAAAAAATCATAACTAATATTATGGATTAATATTATACGATATATTTTAATTTTAAAAAAAATAAGGGGTTGTACCGGGTCGATGAATGTCAAAATGTTGTGTTAAATAATGTTCTATCTTATCTTTTGACAATTTAATTGAGCTTCTATAGGCATACAAAAAGTCTGCGTATAGTAAAGGTTATATTTAGTACAGTTTCTCAGATGTGCAAATTTGGAAAAAAAGATACAAAACGTATACGAAATAAACGAAGTCGCAGGAAAAGTTAATATAAAAATATATAATCCAATAGCAAAAGTTTACGTTACGTTTGAGAGATTAATAAAAAAACTTTGTTATTATAGTATATCGATTATTTTTCACATTGGAATTGTTAGTTTTAACGTCACACAGATGTCAAATTTGTTTATTTGAACAAGTTTCTGTTTAAAGTCACCTGTCGGAGTATTATATATATGAATCATGTTAATAAAGATGTTGTTACTACGTGTTTTTTTATCATTATAATTGTTGCTTCAGTAAGCAGGGACTCAAGTGATAAAAACAAACTACATCGCATTAAAAAGATTAGAAAAATCAATTCGTGTGTCTATGCGTCTGTACTTAGTTTTTCCCATTAACTGTGCGTGCTCGTAAAATACATTTCTTAGTGTATTTCTGCGTTTTGTAAGGAATATTCATGATACCATTCCAGTCGATAGTTAGATTAGGTTATTTTTGAGATACTGTAATGGGTATGTCTGTCTGGTTTTAATTGCTTATATACTGGAGTATACAGATTTCTGATGTGAATAGTCTATTAAGGTGCCAGGGCAGTAAAATCGGCCTTTATGCCGTCATTGCAAACGGCATGACGATGTCTTGTGTTTCACCCTTATCGATGCCACCACTATCGACTACCTTGTGTGTACGCACGCGTATGTTATACGCTTTGCTTCTTTGTGTGAGATGCATACTATTGTACTAAATTTATTCTTTACTAGCTTTTACCCGCGGCTTCTCTCACGTTAATATTAATTTTGTTAAATCGAACGACGCAATAAAAAGTTTCATGCACAATTTATTCTTCTCTTTACCCCACATCCAAAAAGTTTTTTGCATCAAACAGGAGCCTATCACCATCACAAATATTCATCGTAACCGATTGAGTGGTTTAGGGCGTGAAAGCGTAATAAACAAACAAACAAACTCACTTCATTAGATTAGGTTTTTTATTCGTAAATTAAAAAAAATCCTGCTGCCGGGCTTGCCGCAACGTTGATATTTAGAAATAATAATATTATTGAAGTAATGTAAATTGAAAAAAGTCTTCAAACTTTGAAATTTGCTACTTTTACTACGTGGTTAAAAAAGGCAGCCATTACCAAGATTTTTTATTAAATGAGTCATTTTAAAACGTAACTTCATTTTTGAGTATATTTGAATACACACATCGTAGGTATTTTAATGATTATGCTACTTTATGGAAACATTTTATTTATTAAAAACCCTTTAAGAATATTTTATTGTCGTATTAAGAAATACACTGGATCTTAAGATTACCGGCTTCTGCGAGGCGGTAGGGCACGACGACTGTGTCCGACTGGATTCTAACCACTATGCACATGACAATAATACCCTAAAAGACTGTCTTTTCGTTTGCAACATTTTGAAATCAGCCCACTGGATTACAATAAAAAAATGTTTTTTTGTTTTCACTAAACAACAAAATATAATTGATATAAAATTAAAATCAAGAAAACTATTTGCAATCCAAAATGGAATTAGATTATTAGTATTAGAATTTGATTCATGAAATATTACGTAAAAATGAATTCCTTTCCCCCCAAACATATGGACATGTAGAGATTTTCTTAACCTCAAATACACTTACGTAATTAATGAATGGCCTTTGGGTCTATGAAAAAAAAGAGTTGCATAAGTATTTTTTTTATGGTAAGGGGGCAAACGAACAAGCGGTTTTCACATTGTGGTAAGTGATCACCGCCGCCAATGGACACCTATAACACCAAAGTAATCGCGGATGCGTTGCCGGTAAAATAGATATAGTAGAATGCCGGTTGATTTGAAAAATAAAAATATGACACTAAGGTTTCGACTCCACGGTTTGTAGGTTTAGCAATTATTTACCGGCTACGTGGCGCTCCGCTCCAGGGTTGTCAACCTCAAGAGCGTTATATTTTTTTTTTTTAAATTAATATTACATAACAGCTCTCTGGCTTTGAGTCATTTCGGGTTATTCGTAAATGAGTATTAATTATTTTCGTATAGCAATGTTGCCAACGTTTTATTTTCGTTTTACTATTTAAATTATTCGTTCGTTGACGGTCTGTGTGTTCGAACAGTGTAAGAATCATTACGCTTCGTCTGTAAGAAGGTAAGCAGTGATGCTTCTGTAGTAAAAGTTGTTTCTTATTATAGCACGGTGAAGTGAGTTTATGCAAACCATCACAAGTCGTTACTGTTGATTCTTTATTTACATATAGAATATTAAGTCGTAAGTTAACAAGAAATTCTAAGCTTCTGATGTAGAATAATTTTCTTAGCTAGCCTTAGTAGTTTGTTATAAGATAATCGGATCAGATAATAATGTCAGGATGAGATACGAACTTCTTCAGATTCACCGTAAGGCTGCAAGGTACATCGTGCAATCTAATCGTTGTGGCAGAGAGGATAACAGTGTCCGAGACTTGCGATACAGATGTAGGTTTAAAGGGCCCCTTTGTCAACGTGCGTTAACATTCACCTTCACCGCTCGTGCCTCTCTCCGCCCAGCATACACATCAAAATAGAGTGACGTTACGGTCTAGTTGGTAGACACGCTAAACCTGTGGAGGAACTGGCTCTCAAGTGCAACTGCCGGAACACGCCTATTGGTATTTCGCGGCAGATTTTTAACTTGAGGGTGGTAGCTAGCTAGGTACTACCGCCATGATATGATCTCCTCATGATGTTTTCCTTCACTGAAAGCTCAAGCTCATTCCGTATTCGAAATCGCGTCCCTAGACTTGGCGTCCGTATATACAATCAACAGAGCTATGATCGCTTCCGAGGAATGAATGGAATTTGGTAAATTTTGGTGTGTTACATAAATGTTAGTGTGTTACACAATCATTATTACTAATAATATAATTGCAAAAGTGAGTTTGTCTGTTTGTCACGCTCTCACGCTTAAACCGCTGAATCTATTGTAATGAATTTTGATACAGAGATGGATTGGTACCTGGAGACGGTGATAGGCTACTTTTACTCACGAAAATCTTATTGGAAGTGGGGTAAATAGAGACTTAAACTTTTCAAAAATATACTTTCTATGAAACTTTCTATTGCGTCATCCGATTTGCTTCACAAAATTAATATTATAGCAAGCGAAGCCGCACATAAAATCTAGTATAATACATGTGATCTCTATGGTAGATGGCGCTGTGGATGAACTATTAACTACCAAAAGGACTAGGACGTAAGAGAGGGATGAACTTAATATGAAACTTTTTTCGCGTCATTCGTTTTGTTGGTCAAAACCAATATAAATGCGAGCCAAGCCGCAGGTAAAAGTAGTTTATAATATAGAGCCCAGTTTACGGTCAACCGTTTGCGAGAATGGCGAGTTTTTAGTTGCATGTCCGTCGTGAAGCGACACGCTTACCGCATGTCGGTCAAGGTCGCAAGCGTCTGCACACTATGACGTGGATCTATTGGTATCTGTTAAGGATATCCGACCTTCGACCTTCAGCTGATGGCGCGTCTTTTTTTACGTTAACGGACAACGGACAGGCAGGCAGACGGCCCATCGGAACCCCAATACCAATACCCACGACCCAGTCTCTGGTTCACTTGATCACCGTGCGCGCGGTTAATGTTTAATATTCCTTCCGAAGTTATAACGTTACAGTGTTCATTGGGTTTACCGTTTATCGAATATCATCTTTAAAGTTATAGTGAATTAGGTAGATATTGTAATGTTACCGGCGTTGTCGTGTCCGTGAGTGAGTGAGTGAGAGAGTGAGTGTGTGTGTGAAAGAGAGTCGTAAAATAACGCCCGTGTGAGTGTGTGCGTGTGTACGTTTATAATTAAAGGCCGTTCCGTGGAGTGTGCGCGGTGTAGCGTTGTAACTCGGTTTGCTGTTTCACTCCATTGTTCATTTTTTTGTATTAGAAAATATGCCGAGTAGAGGGATATTCATGAAATTTCAAAAATTGATTTCATATGTTTAATTTGAATATTACTCGTCGTAATAAAACTAATTTAAACGGATTTTGTCGCGTTTATTTATTGATTTCGATCCCGTCGTTTCGAAAGCTTTCAGCCTTCGTGGTCTTCACGGGGTGGACTGTTTGTATTCGATACAGCAATTGTTGTGAAGGCTTAATATAAGGTTTATTTTTTTGACATCACGCTACAACCAATAGCAAAGTTATGTGGAGAAAAAACTTACAAAAACGGGAAAAAATTATCGATTCATTTTTAGTTTCACTGCAAGTCTTGATCGCAGCTAACACTCGCTTATATTAACTGGCATCTGAGGAAATTTCTTATGTAAATCAACAATGAATAATTAACACTTTGGCATGTCTTCCATAAAATATGCCTGAGACTTTGTTTGCTTGGAATTAAATTTATTTATGCATTTTCCTCTGTTTTTGTACTTTTTGTCAATACAGCTTTGCTCCTATTTGTGGTAACGTGATGTTAAATAAATAGCCGTTATGATTTCTCTATCAAATACAAAATAATTGTTGAAATCGGACTAATAGTTTGTGAGATTAGCGCGTTTAAACAAAAGAAGTTTTCCTTTTATAATATTATAATGTAAATTAGTTTACACATAAAAAATATATAGATTATATCCCGGAACACCCATTTTCGATAGTTCGAAAAGTCCTAAATATTTCTTAAATTAAATGTCACGGCGCTAACTCTCTTATCGCCCGAATTATGTCATGATAAGAGTTATCGAATACTTTATTTAATCATTCATTTTAGTCATTGTGACATTAGAATTTATGAGGTTTTTTTAGTGACTAATGCATGTAATTGATAACGTATTTATTACGTATCATTACATGGTGGTGGTGCAACGGGTGGTCTGGCAAATACCAATTGGTTACACTTGAGAGCCTGTCCCTCTTTTAAGCTTACCGTGTCCACCATCTTGGACTACATTCTAAGTTTAAATCGTTTGAGATTGAGGCATTATCTTTTTTTTTTTTTTTAACTGACATACGCTGTTAGCCTTAAGGACTTTTACAGCTTCACCAAACTTTCCTATATCGTTGAACATTTATGATATATTAAAAAAAAAACTTATTATTATATATAATCAATTTGCGTACATGATTATAAAAGAAAATGAAACCTAACAAAGAATTAAATAAAGAAATACGTTGAAATGACATTTTTTTATTATGATTACATAAGCAGCAATCGGCCGCCGGTTTCCGAGTTGCAACGCTTCGACAGTCAACGGTATAAATATCAATGTACAATCGAGGTAATTTCTCCGCTCGGCGCATACATATACACGTTCACGGGGTTTGCTCGCCCTCATTTATTATTTTCATTTTTAACTAATTTTGTAATTGATTTTAAACTACCTTCCCAATGAGTTAGATAATTGAAATTTGGACCATAGCTGAGAATTGGGTGACAATGCATAAAAATGTGAAAAAAATAATGTTCTTACTTCTCGATCAGCTGTTTATATAAATATAGCTCAAATCTAACTGACAGGTGAACAGAAAATATCAAATGATCATTCATATAACCCTAGAAAGCGAACAAAAAAAAGTGTGTATTTTTTTTAGGACGGACTCAAAAATTTGAAATTAAATTATTTTTTCATTTACTTGCTACTAATAACATTGACACTCCGACAAAAACTCATCACATATTGTCAGGTCAGTGTTGCAACATTACAGAATTATAATTTTGTTTCAAGTAAAACTTTTCTCCTACATACTTACTATTATTATAAATGCGAAATTATGTTTTTTTGTTAAGCTTGCACATTTGAATCACTGAATCGATTATGATGAATTTTGGTATAGAGATAGACGGGATCCTGGAGACGGTGATTAGTTACTTTTTTCCCGCGAACAATGTATTAGAGGTGGGGTAAAAATAATAATTTTCGAAGCGATGATAGCTCAGTGGCAGTGTGTACGACTTCGCGTCAAGGGGCGTGAGTTCGAATCCAAGCACTATACTGCTTAATAATACTGCTTATTGCGTCAACAGATTTGAAAAAATCCATATTAACGCGATCGGAGCTGCAGATAAAACGTCGAACTTAAATTATTTCATACTATAATAATATTGATTTTGACAAACAATTCGGATGACACGATAAAAAGTTTCATATAAAGTTTTACCCCTCTCTTAACCCCGCTTCCAGTAAAGTTATCACAAGATCAAGTACCCTATCACCGTCTCCAGGCTCCCGTCTATCTCTATAACAAAATCCATCATAATCGATTCAGCGGTTCAGGCGTAAGAGCGTATTAACCAAACAAACACATTTTCGCATTTACAATATTCTTTGATTCTGAGCCCGTTTTGGCAACGTTTTTCAATACAGCTTAGCTCCTATCGGTGCCAGCGTGATGTTAAACAGCCCGAAGCCCTCCTCAATTATTACTCTATCAAACACAATAAGAATTTACGAAATCGGTCTGGTAGTTTCCAAGATACACGCGTTCAAACAAACAAACATAATGTTTTCATCGGTCGGCAGTGTGCCGCGTTGGTTATTAAAAAACTGGCTTATCAGCACACATCGAACGTTATCAATGAGGCTACGGGGACATTGTTCTAATGAAATCGGGAGGGGGGTATCGCGGGCGGGAAGGAGGGGTAATATTTTGAACTGATTTATCGTGGTCAGTTTAACTAAAACTTAGTATATTTATTAGGAACTAGCTGGTACCTGTGGCTTCGTTTGGGTTAATGTTGATTTCGTCGAAGGTTTCCGATGACGCAATAAGAAGCTTCATATGAAGTTATTCCCTCTCTTTACCCCATTCGCCTAGCCTAGCCTATCACCGTCTCCGGGTTATCATCTGTCTCTATACCAAAATCCATCACAATCGATTCAACAGTTTAGGCGTGAGAATGTAACAAACAAACTCAGTGTATCTCTTGTAATATTAATAAGGAAATCAATTAATTAATAAATGGAGTCGTCAATTATAATATAAAAGTAATACGTGAGCCCGCGGTTTCGTGCGCGTGGAACTAAACATTATTTAATTTTCTTTTATAGTTAAGGTTTAGCGTTATGGCCATAATCTCACCTGATCTTAAGTGACGATACGGCCCAAGTTGATAGACACGCTAAACCTGTGGAGGAACTGGCTCTCAAGTGCTGCTGCCGGAACACACCTATTGGTATTTGGCGGCAGGTTTACAACTTGAGGGTGGTAGCTATCCAGGCGGGCATTAGAAAAAGCCCTACCAGCATGCTATGGTTTCCTCACGATGTTTTCCTTCACCGAAAGCTCAAGCTCATTGTAGGTGCTTGGATTCAAACCCACGTCCCTTGACGCGAAGTCGTGCACACTACCACTGAGCTATCATCGCTTCAACTTTTGACAATACTACTTTGCTCCCATCGGCGGTAGCGTGATGTTAAATAAGCTAATGCCTTCCTCACTAGTTGCTCTATCGAATAGAATTGTTTTTATATATCCGACTGGAGTTCCTCAAATCAGCGAATACAAACAAACATTTCAGCTTTTTTGTATATTAATATAGATTATATGTTTCGGGGCTGAGTGCCCTCAGCACTCGCGCCCAAAAGTTCGGTGAAGCTGTCAAAGCCCTTGTGGCTAACAGCGTACGTCAGTTAGAAAAAAAAAAAAGATTATATTTTAGTATTAATATCGATTTTCAGCATAGGCGAGTGAATTGGACACGTTTTATATTCGTATCTGCTTAACTCGGTGCGCGCACAGCGCGATGATAAATAAAGATATATATATATGTAAAAAAAAAATTTAATGTCATACAATCACATGCTCCCGCCGAGTGTCTTCGAGCCGCTGTGAGGTAAGTTGCTGTCGCTGTTTATTTTTTTATTTATTTTTTTATTAGCTGACGCGGCGGAATTCGTATCACCGAAAATCGATGTTCTTTATTGTCGATAAAAACGGTTTGACTGATTTGTTTTTTTTTTTTTATTTTGATTAGCTAATATGATTCATATCAACATATAAACGTCAATTCGTTAAAATCAATAAAACTGGCTATATCTAATATCGATTGCGTTTTTTCATTTCATTTGGTTATTGACTGAAACTTGTTTATAACTCCAATGAATTAAATGTCTTTTAATTATATGAAATTTAAATATAGGTGGATTCTAACATTGATTCTGAACTATCATTGCTTGTAAAAACAAAATAATAACGGGGTTTTCGCGATGTTATCTATTTCGAGGAAGGTTGTGGTTGGCAACACCACAATTATTAATATTCCAGAAGTGGGGAATTATTGCTGACTGGAATCGTATTGATTGCGGTCAATTTTGAGGTTGTTTATATACACTTATGCGTTACAATGTCCGTTTGAATAAACCAAGTGAAATACTTCCATTATTGTTTTTTTTATTATTATTTCACATTACATTCCGCCACGATTTGCACATGGGTAGTATACTATATATAGTAGAACCTCGTTAAGTTGAACCCCGATAAGTTGAAAACCTCCGAATCTAAACAAAATGCTTTGTTTACTTCGCTACAAACACTAAAACCTCCATTCTCTACAAGTGGAAAACTCAATAATTCGATTTTTTCGCGTCTTCTTTGTTGTTCGGCTTATAGAGGTTCTACTATATGTATGTATATGCCTAGTAATTTAATTTTGGTACGTACATAATTTCTTTAATAAATTGCTGATTTTAAAGAGATGTTGATAGCATTCTGCAGCTTTATTTACGAAGTGAAACTTTTATGACACAGCTTTTAAATTCACATTCGCGACCTTTTTGTGTGACGCACGGGTTGACTTTATTTTTTTACATTTTGAGTTAAAAGTAAAGTAAATGTGCAGGATATAATTAGTTTGTTTTCAGATTAATATTTATATTTTTATAAAATATTATATTTTTATATAACCACAAACCTTAGTTATATTTTTAAAGTTTATTTTATATTATTTTTACAATTTATTTATTTGTTCCACCTTTCTCGTCGCGTTGCCGGCTGCGCTGCGTGGAGCCACACCGTTCACAGCGCGGAGCGGCGATGTTTTTTCTATTAGTATTTGGCTTAGGTTGACATATTTAAATTCGTAATATCTTTTGAATGGAATGTCCAATTTGTGTAATTCAAAAAGTAATCAACAAATATTTAAACAGTCATGAATATGATATGATTTATTTTGATAAAGACTAATACAGGAATATAGATAAGATGGTCTGATTTTGGTCGGCATTTATATAAAGTTTTAAAATGTAAATAAATAGTCACAGTGACATACCTGCAATAGTTGGACATGTTGTGCTACGAAGTTTTTTGTAGATATTGATATGTTCTTTAATATTGTAGAGTATTTTTTTTTGTTCTATCATCAATAGTTTCCGCAACGCATGCGATGAAAGACATTTATTAGCAAATTTTTTACACTTACAAATATAGTATTGTAGTTTTAGTAGGAATCCCTATTTTTTGCTAGTAATAAATATAACCTATTCATTCAGGAGTAATGTAGCATTGAAATGGTTAAAGAATTTTTGAAATCTATCTTGTAGTTTTTGAGTTTATTCGATACATACATAAAATATACAAATATTTCCTCTAAATAATATTAGTGTATATATATATGGATATTTTATCTGACTGCAACTTACCACAACGCCGCACGAACCCTTCGTGTTTTCTGCCGCGGGGTGTGCGGCGCGGGGAGCGGCGGTAAACGGGTCGGGGGGGGCGGGCGCTTGGAAATAACGCCTGCGAGAGCGGGATGGACAATCGGTGTGCGCATTGCGGATGCTAAGGAGTTGACGTAGGTGTTCATTTTTTTTTTTCTACCAAACATTGACCTTGTGCATAGTTAATCTATATTTTTGTTTAGTGGACAAGCTGTGCTAGCGAAATTGCGGAGTGTTTAAAAAAATATTCGTCTGTAACAATACTTTTTTTAGATTAAAAGCCTTGAATCGCTCCGATCTAATTAACTACTTGACGGATTTCAAGAATGTTTTTAGTATCTGATAGAACAATAATTGAGAAAGGCTTTAGGATATTTAACATCACGCTACCGCCAATAGGAGCAAAACTATATTGGAAAAAGCTACATAAACGGGCAAAAATTATTAGATAATTATTAGTTCCACCCGAACAAAGTTACGGGCATAACTAGTTTTTCTGATAAACGCAAACCGTGTATTAGAGTTTTAAGAGTGAATCCGTTTTAATTACCATACCTTTGATAATAACTTTATGCGAACGGTAATAATAATTATTTATTTAGTTTTTATGATGAAAAGAATTATAAATCCTTGTCTGACACCCTGATAAGGTGAATGCAAAATATCGTGACTATCAGTTGTGCGGTGAAGACGTGAAAGCGTAACAAACTCTGACAACCGCAGTTATAATAATTTTAGTTTATGAAATAGGGAGGAAACGAACAACCTTGTCACCTGATGGTAAGTGATCACCGCCACCCATGGACACCTACAACATCAGAGGAATCACAAGTGCGTTGCCGGCCTTTGTAGAAGGGATTGGCTCTCAAGTGTAACTGCCGGAATACACCTATAGGTATTTAGCGGCAGATTTTCAACTTAAGGATGGTAGCTAGCCAGCCGGCATTAGAGAAAATCTAACCACCAATTAAATAATTAATCCTCCTAATTAATTAATAACCACCAAAAATTAAATAATTTATCCTCTATGACTGCACACCGTTTTTTTCACTAACGTGGTGTTTAAAATTCTAATTTTTGCAGACTTCCTTTACGCAAACGCATTACCCGGGGTTAGGTCAAAGGCGTGGGGCATGTAGTGACTCATCGAGTGCTAATCATACAACGATACTCACTAAAGTGCACCATTGTAATATTGCAAACATCCGTATTTCCAGAAACCAGGCACTGCTCCCGCACCTTTTCTAGTCTCTGACGGGAATTGGTTAGCTACCATCTTAAGATGAGAATCTGCTGCTAAATAGCCAGTCACTACAGTAAACTTAGCGAACTTAATATCTTGGGCCGCATCGTCATATAAACACCAGATGATCAAATGTTCAACTACATAAAAAAGATTCAAACAAAAAACACTACAACGCACCCGGCATCATTTTTAAACCCATATTGCCCAAGACCAGAGACAGCTTTCGTAATTCTTCTAGTCTCTGGCGGGACAACTGCACACTGTAAAGAATTTATGGCGTGAATACCTGTATCCTTGAGAGAACGTATTAATATCAATATTGAATTTGTCTGGGATTTAAATACTACCGACTGGCATGATAATAACATAAGTATATTTTTCATGAGACGCGACCTTTGACTTTTTATATTATTGCCGAATTGCTGCTTACCTGCCGGGTACATTTTGTAAGTTTTATATTTCCTACCAAAATCTTGTCTATTCCTTTTGTTTATTTTTTATTTATTTCTATTGACTTGTGTTTTGTGTTATTATGATACATAGACTGCAGAATTGGCAAGCGTATTTGTTTATTAAAGTACTGATAGTTCTGTACCATTTTCTATCTCTGTTTGTCAACCGTTTCTTTATATTTTATAAATATTCACAGTTTTAGTTTTATCGATTTCAAATAAAGGAGTCCTTAAATAGTTTTTTTCCTCCATCTATAATAATTATAGCCATGATAATGATCGAATTTAGACCTCTGCACGAACAAAGGGTATGAATAAATATTGATTTAAATAGTCGAAATAAATTAATTCCGGCATTGAACGTTGACTCCACGGTTTCTTTCGTCGAAAAAATATCGGTCGGGCGCATACTCACCGCTGAATGTTCAGGGCTGTCAGTCTACCTTTATTATTGTTATTATTTTAAATTATATTTATGATATTATTGTAAAAGTCCTTATTTACATTTAAATTACACAATCGTACGTAGCAAATATTATACCAGAATTCAATTTTAATCACATTAAGACGAAATTGATTTTTAAGTCTATACTTGTTTTGGTGCCTGAGTTGACATACAATTTCTTAACTGAAGGCGGACATTGTATTCACTGTGGAAATATTTTTATTTTTTTGTTCGATATTTATTGAAAGGTGTGTATTTACATCATTTAATTTGGCCGCTTAACTTGTCACTTCGGTACGAATCAGTTAAAATATGTATAATTATTATTTTTATATACACGCCAATAAATATAACTTCACAGATACGTATATAAGTTTATACACTCTATATTTCTTTGTGCGAAGTTAATATCTGTAATTGAAGGAAATTATAATTGTCTCCGGATATGAATTTATTGTAAAATTATTTATATTTAATGATTTCTTATGTTTACGCGAATATTATTCATCGAAATAAAACTAATTTAAACGGATTTTATCGCGGTTATTTATTAATTTTGATCCCGACGTTTCGAAAGCTTTTCAGCCTTCGTGGTCTGCTATCGAAACGTCGGGATCAAAATTAATAAATAACCGCGATAAAATCCGTTTAAATTAGTTTTATTTCGATATTTATATTTAATCCTGCCTCAAGTATATGTAAAAGGATACGTGGTGAAGTAGTAAAATGTGTAAACGGTATATACTTTAAATTTTAGAGTCGCTTTTAAAAAGGGTTTTGTTCAAAAGTATTATGAAATGCGAAAAGTGTTGTAGTTAATATTGTTGATTTTGTCGCTAGTACAGTACCGTTTTTCCAGAAATGTATGTGATTGTAATTAAATATTTTAAATAATCAGATTGTTCAAAATAATTTGTATTTTTTTTATAGTTTAGGTTTTAGCGTTATGACCATAATCTCATCTGATTTTAAGTGACAATACAGCTCAAGTTAAGACACGTTAAACCTATGCAGGGACTAGCTTTCAAGTACAGCTACCGGAACACACCTATTGGTATTTGGCGGCAGATTTTCTACTTGAGTGTGGTAGCTAACCAGACGGGCTTTAGAAATTGCCTAACTAACGTTCAATGGTTTCCTCACGATGTTTTCCTTCACTGGAAGCTTAACATTTGACGCAGAGTCCATACACACTATCACTGGGCTATCATCGCTTAATTATTTATTGAATTCCTCTTTTCTTCTATTTGATCTAGATAGTATTAATTATTAAAAAAATATTTTTTATGTTCCTCAATAGATACTTATTGTTCATACCGAATAATATTGAATGATGAAATATGTTTTATAAATATGTTTAAAATTAACTCTATATTTAACTGGATATTTTAAATTGTATACTAGGTGTACCTACGATTTTGTACGCGTTGAACTAAATATTATATAATAATTTTTGTGTGTTTTTGCGATTTCTTCAATACATTTTTTTTTTTATACTTAAGGTTTTAGCGTTATGGCCATAATCTCACCTGATCTTAAGTGACGATACGGCCCAAGTTGGTAGACACGCTAAACCTGTGGAGGCACTGGCTCTCAAGTGCTGCTGCCGGAACACACCTATTGGTATTTGGCGGCAGGTTCACAACTAGAGGGTGGTAGCTACCCAGGCGGGCATTAAAAAAAGCCCTACCACCATGCTATGGTTTCCTCACGATGTTTTCCTTCACCGAAAGCTCAAGCTCATTGTAGGTGCTTGGGTTCGAACCCACGTCCCTTGACGCGAAGTCGTGCACACTACCACTGAGCTATCATCGCTTAATAATATTTGCTTCTATTGGTGGTAGCGCGATGTTAAATAGCCTTCCTCCATGATTGCTCTCTCGAATGTTTGAAATCCGAGTCGTAACTCGTAAGATTAGCGCGTGCCACAAACGTTTTTTTTCTTTTTATATTATTAATATAGATGTTATGTCAGATGGTGACTTCGACGTATCTCTCGTATTCTAATACATGTAATATCCATGACTTTTATACCAATGATCGGTTACAGTACATCAGTTACAATACAGTGATCAAAACACAAAGATCGCGGAGCACCTGCACTAATGAGTGCAAATATAACCTGCTCTGGTCAGCTGATGCGAGCTATGGGTCATATTGGCCTAGGTTGCTCTGCCGAGCGCTGCCCACTTTGCGCCTACCCCGTGGTGGGCTGGAATACGACATACAATAGATTGGTGCAAAAGTTTGGACATAGAAAAACGTTTCACATTAATAAATAAAAATTAGATGTCGTAAACTGTCAGCACAACCCTGTGCCCTCGAGTTTGCTTCGTTTGCTTGCTTTACTTAACACGGTCCGCGCGCAAAACGACGCAACTAAAACTAGGGTCGGTTTTTATTGTTTTCTTTGTTATATATATAAAATTTAAAAATATACTTATACTGTATATAAGCAAACATATTAATATGTCAATTGTTGGCACGAGCATTTATCAGTTTGAGCGGCAATACATTGCCAAATGAAACTTTATAGGAAGTTATGTATTAAAGTTATTAATGTAAAGTATGTACATTAAATGTATTAAAATGTAGATATATCAGTGGGAATCGTATAAAAAAACTATATACACAATATATAACAAACGTTATACAATATAAAACGAACTAGCTGTGCCCGCGACTTCGTTCCTAAACCTATCATCTATAACGGAAAAATAAAAATATTATAACGTGACGCAGCCCTGACAATATAATTTCAACTCATGCCCAATTTGAAAACAACCACCTAAAATAATCACTATAAATAAATGCATGAAAATAACATGCAAATTATATTGTTAATAAAATATTTAACGCGGTACTTATTCGCGTGGAGCGGCGAAACATTTCGTAAGCGAGGCGCGACGCCGGATTCCGCCCGACGTACGGCGACCGGCCGTTCTTGATACTTTTTTGTATTAACCTAACCTCAAACGACATAACTGTTTTGAAACTTAACATTATAATAACATGCACACATATTTGTATAAATCTATTGCACGCCTCATAAGCGAAGCGTCGAGGTGGGTACTACTGTCACTGCACGCGAAACAACTGATTTTTCCAACTTAAAACGTCTCTAGTTATCATATATTGCACTTGTAAAATAATATATACACACGCGTATTAAGAAAAATCACTATTTTTAACGCTCATGATATTTTTGATGGAATTTTTGTAATACTAGTAAAAAAACTGTTTAAAAAAGCTCTGTCTCGGACGTCCGCGTGTCTGTATGTGCGGATCCTGTGTGTTTTCACGATAACGACCGAAATACTTTACTAATCGAGTCTTTCTTTTTAATACGCTTCAGTATAATTAGGAATAGAACCACATTACTTTTCACAGTCTGATTCGATGTCGTTTAATTGTTGTTAAATAAACAAAAAATAAGGAATTGAATATGAAGCGTGCACTTTTGGATTTCCCATCTGAATTATTTTCCTTATCTATTTATTGTGTCAAGAACGAAACTTTCACTTATGTTATATGAAGATAATATCATTTTTACGACTGTCAAACGTCATTACAGCTGTGAACGACTCACGTTAGTGTAACAAGCCGATTGGTTACAACTAAAATGAACTAAGGGCCATATAATTCCAACAACTTCGAACTGAAATTCCGGAAGCAGCGGTGCAAATGTCAATATTACTAATATGTTAACTAGATATCGACTATCTAATAATTGTTGCTCGTTATTATAAGTTTTCCAATACAGCTCGCTCCTATTGGTGATAGCGTGATGTTAAATGGGCTTTTCCAATGTTTGCTCTCTATGAAATATATAAAAGAATATTTAATGTCCGAATTGGTTCCTAAGAATATATGAAGCGATGATAGCTCAGTGGTAGTGTGTACGAATTTGCGTCAAGGGACGTGAGTTCGAATCCAACCGCCTACAATGAGCTTGAGGTTTCGGTGAAGGAAAAACATCGTGAGGAAAGTGATGGTAGTGATCCAGTTTTTTGTTCTTGGATTCGAACCCACGGCAGTTAACGCGGTGATACCAAGCGATCTTTTTAACAACCGAGCTCATTTATCGGATCTCATGATTGAATTACAAATGTTTTTTTTTTTTTAATTATTATATATAAATTTATGTTGATAAGTCAAAGAAAGATTTTGCGTTTTAAAATGCACGTTTTACCTTTAATTTTCCTTATATCGATCTGTAATTGTTTTAAATGTGTTTTTGTAATATTTCTTGTTAAGTATCGACTTGTTTCACGTTTGTATGGAAGTGTGTGTGTGTGTGGGGGTGTATGGGTGTATGGATGTGTGCGTGTGTATGGACGCGAGACAATGAGTCATACATTCTTGATATTTTCAATTCTCGCTTCTGTCTGTTAGATCTTTTAATTAATTAATTATCATAATAGGTTAATCCTGTTTACGTGTCGATTGGAGTTTCCGCTTTGAAATTTTAGTTGTGTTTGGGGGAAAAATTTGGTATGTATATTAGTGTATATATGGTGTATATGACTCTATTAAAACTAATACTTATATAGTTGGTAGTTACTGCTATAAGAAGGTTATCTCTATCTAATAATCCTTACTAATATTATAAATGGGAGTTTGTTTGTTAACTTTTTTGGATTAAAACCGCCAAATCGATTATAATGAAATTTCGTTTGGTGATATGTGTGAGGCTGGTGGGGGTGATAGGCTACTTTTTCTCGCGAAAACCTTATTGGGAGTGGGGTAGAGGGAGGGATAAACTTTGTACGTAACTTTTCATTGCGTCATCCGATCTGCTTCAAATTTTAGAGAATAATTCGGTGTATGAGAAAGAAAAATACAGTAAAAATTGAAATACTATGCCCCAGATGATTATGATGAATTTTGGTTTACAGTTAACCTTATTGGTAGAGGGGTCGGGGAAGGGATAAGCTTTGAGACTTTTTTTTTGTATCATCCAATTTGTTTGACAAAATCAATTATAACGCGAACGAAGCCGCCGTTAAATGCTGGTGCTATATAAAAAATTAGTTCACATTGTAGCGAGGGAAACCGCCGACGTCTACTAGTGTTCTTGGTAAAGCACATTTACATACGGAGACAGCCTACAGCCACGCGTACACTGTCACATTGAAGTCTGGTTATCGATTGAACACTAATAATAGAACGTATTGTCGCTTGGTCCAAGTCAAGAACGGAGTGCCAATACGCGTTTTTTTATTTATTTTATCATATATATATATAGTTTTTTTTGAACGATGTTCCTTATGGGTGTTCGCGGAAGGATACTATAGCCGGCTAAAAACGTCCGTAATGTTAGCGTAAGATTTTTGTGTATAGTCTATGTATGATGGCTATACAGTGTCTAATGTATAGTGTATGTGATGATTGTTATTATTATATATTTTTATAGATCATCGTAAACAAAATAGAGGTGTTAAGATAATTTTGAAAAGTAGTTTTTTTTTATCGATGAAAATCGTAATGAAAAATGTTGGCCCGAATAATTATCTTCTTTGTACTTCGAATGGAACTTGAAATTAATATTTTTATAATAAGATACTTCGTGAAATTAATAGTTTTATAATAAGAAACTTCGCTCCTATCTGGTGTCCCGCGATATTACTCGTTTTTTTTTTGATTGACACACTTGTTCGTCGGTCCTGGTGGAGTCTTGTTTTTGATTTTATATTAACTTCTCGATTAGCTAGATACTTGAAATTTCGACCACAGCTCAGGAGTGGAGGACAATGAACTAAAATGTGAAAGAGAAAGAAAAAGAGAAAGTGAAAGCTGAAGAAGCAAATTCAAAGAAGATATAGATATGACAGATCGATGTGTTTTAATACGGACACGTGTACAAAATATATCAATGTTTCATTCATACAACCCTAAAAAGCAGAAAGTAATAATAAAATATAAAAAAAATATAACAGACTAAAAATAAAAAATTGGGATCAAAAGACGTGGAGTACATGCTATAAATAAACACGCGGCCAACGTTTTTCGTTTCCAATCTTTTATTTTCGAATTTTTAGTCCGTTATAAAAACGTATTGAAATATTGATTTTTAGAGTTATATTGACGCGTCTTGGCTGTGAAATTAACTTTTAGCACTTGAGAGCCAGTCCTTCCACAGGTTTAGAGTGTTCACCAGCTTGTGCTAAATCGTCACTTTATATCAGGTGAGATTGTAGCCATAACGCTGAACCTGAACTATTAAAAAAATGTTTTCTAATTACTGTACTGAGTGTTAATTAATTTTAATGTAAAATTAATCGTTCTAAGCTTATGACATGGATCTAACTCCGTACATAAGCCAGTTGAAACCGGTGTGTACCGGATTACTGACCGGAGCGGACCTGATTTCGCCGGATCGGGCCGGAATACTCGGAATATTAGCTCCCGGGCCTTTACAGACACGGGGGGTGGGTTAACTACCCTCCGAATACGCCGAAAGATTTTATATTTAAAAAATTGCAACTTCATACGCACCGAGCAGGATTATTTCGTGGGTATCGAATCAGAATGAGCCGAGACGCTCAATTATGTGACGCTGCTCGGTCGGGTAAAGTCGGTTCGAATCGGCTGAGAGAGCGAGAGGTATATAGTCAACGCGGCGCTGCTACTATAGAGCGTTACACGAATGAACGTGACGCATCAGTCGCATTCAGTATCGACATTGACAAAGTACGTGCCGCGCCGGTACCTTTTATTTAATACGTTATAATGATATTATGTTTGATTATTTTTTCACTCATATCGTGTGGTCAAAAATGAAGTCGTATTTAGTACGTGTCCTAAATAAAATGGTGACTTCCTCTCGTAAGAGGATACAAATCCAGCCGATGGATATATTGGCGATTTAAAAGTCCTAAATAATCTACATATTTTTTATGCAGTAGGGGGCAAACGAGTTGACGTGTCACCTGATGGGAAGTGATCTCCGCCGCCCATGAACACTCACAACACCAGGAGAATAGCGGGTGTGTTGCCGGCCTTTATACGAGGGGCTGGCTCTCAAGTGTAATTCCGGAACATAACTATTGATATTTGGCGGCAGATTTTCACCCTAAGGGTGGTAGACAGCCAGGCGTGCATTAGAAAAAGCCCTACCACCATACTATCGTTTCATATCTACCACTGAGCTATCTATCATTGCTTCTTACGTACCTACATACCCCTGGATCCTATAAACTTGCTGTCTAAATTGAAATTTATTTGGGAGGGTGTTGAAATTCTAATCCGCAACCTTGACGTGTGACACTCGTTCGGGTGAAGTCGGCTCGAGGCGACTCCGGGAACGAGAGAGATATTGTGACGTCTCTCTCACTTCTATCGTCTGGTCTAAAACGCAGTGTGTGGCGTTATTTGTAATTAAAACAAAATTTGTATCTGGATACGCGTTCCAAGGTAATATATATCTATCAGTTATCTGTCGCACAGAGAAAACTGCATCGAAATTAGTTAAGACCCCTGTATTATTTTATTTTTTTGGGATTTTTCGTTGTATGGTGTATAAAGTATCAAATATATGAATTCAAAGTATTGATTATCACCTGGTCAAATTCCATGAAAATTTGTCCAATAGATTCAGAGTTATGCGCGTACGAGCGAACAGATAGACAAACATAGGAAAAAAAACCTTATCGATTTTTGTTGTAATATTATATTTTTCTAATTCTTTCTCCGTTTTTTTTTTTACCTATAGTATCTGTTACTGGCTTTAATCGTAAGACATTAACAGAAAATGCGTGAGTGTCGTGGTACGCTCTGTTGGAATAAATTTCCGTACCTATTATATTATTGTTATTGATAAACGTATTTTGTTATTGATTAACAAATACAAATAAATGAATTACTTGCTCTCAGAGCAATTAAATGAAACGGAGAGATAACTAATGAACTGAACGAATTGTAGGAAATTTAGCTATGAAAATGAACATTTAATTGCACATCATTCAATTCATGCAATTCATATAATACGCTAGAAAACAGCTGGCATGTAAGACGAGTACAAACTATATCTGCGCAGCCGTTGAGAACGTACTGGCTGTCTTCAACCAATGAGCGCGCACCTGTGACAGGGCGCAGCCAATAGCGTACGCGCTACAGATAACCCACTACACTATACAAATATAATGCAATATAGAACACACTAAAAAAGGGGTTGTGACGATAAAATCTTAGATTTTGATTTGTCTAGCTTCCATACGTGCGATAAGGATACTTTGCTCTGAAAATAATTTGAATCCTGCCTTTAATCTTCAATTTTTATATAGATAAACTTGATGTGAGTTTGTTCGTAACTCTTCGCCGAAACGCGTTGACCGATTTACATTTTTTTTTTTCGTCTGGGTACCTTTTTTATTGAATTTTCATAAGTTGTATCGTTGTGACCACAATCTCACCTAATATCGAGTGTAGACGTTGTTCAAGATGATAGACACGCTAAATCTAATAGAGTAATTATTTATTAAATATTATTGGACACGGTAGATGTCGCTTTTGTTACTGCTTTTTTTAAGTCTGTGGCAAGACCTGTATTCAATATATATTGGTTAGAGAATAAGCAGATAATTAAGGAGTGATCTTAGCATACTGTGTATTATTAGCATTGGGGATTCAAACCGAGAGACGTGTCAAAGCGATCCACCGCAGTTCACCGTCGTCGCTTCAATTTAATAATATTTATCATGTTTGTAAGCGTTTCAAATAAATGTCCGGTAGTCGCTTTGTTGCGTTGAGTTTGTTTAGTCCAGCGGCTCCCAACCTATGTACCACGGGCCACATTTGTTTTTTGACCTGGGCATATCCTCCTCCCGCGTTCCTATTGAATTTTGATGGGGACGCGGGGGTTGTGAAAGTCATCTGGTTCGAACCCGATATGTCCAGTAAAACTCGGTGCAAACATTCACAAATTTTACACGCTATGTGCAGTATGATCCAACTTGAGAGATAAGACACTTTTTATCTCGATAAGTGGTCGATGACGCTGTAGTTGGTGTGATTGACAAATTTTGCAGACAAAGCCAACTAGGTCAACTAGTATTTATATAGACTAAAAACTTTTGAATGAAATACTAGAAACGAAAAACATGGGGCACTTGCAATAGATATTTATTTTTACATAATTATTACTTTCTGCCTTTTTAGTGTTACGTGAATTAATTTTTCATATCTTTATCTTCTCACATTTTAAAGCGCTATCATCCCACTTCTGAGTTATGCTCCGAATTTTAAGTATCTGGTTTATCGGATAGTTAGTTTAAAAATATATATACATAATTCCGTCCGGACAGGTATTCAGACATGGTAACAGCTAACCTACAAGTATTCGAAATTAGGCGGTAATCACTGTCGAAAAATTATGGAAATTCATGCAAAAATATTGGAAAAACTATTTCAAATTATTTTTCTAATCATAATTTAAGAGGTTGTCAATAAACACTTAAAATAAAGATAGATATAAGATAATAGATAATACTTAAAAAAACAACATTAGTTTAGATTATTTTCAAACACTAGTAATGCCCCTGGCTTCGTTTTGCGCGACCTAACAGAGTTTTGTCTAACGTATATACACGAAACAATTTTCTTATCCGACCAGTAGTTTCAGAGAGTAATACGTTTAAACAAACAAAACGTAAACTCCATAGCTTCATTTTATATATATATATATATATATATATATATATATTTTATAAAAGAGTCCTCGATATTTAAATCTTGGAATTCTTATTGTGGAATTATTATTATTTTACGAAATTGCGTCCCATTGAATTATCATAGACAAATATTATTTTAAGTACAAATAAAATAAAATCGAACAAGCGTTGACGCGCGGATACAAGTAACATTGTTATATATGTAAAAGATTATACTTTAAAAATGCAAATTAATAGAAAAAGATCTACGGAAGCATCGACGACGAAGGTTGGAAAGCTCCGTCTACCGCAGTGGCTTCCCACGCGTTCTAATTTAAGCTTAGTACACAACCGAGTTTCTAAATCTATATTAATATTATAAAGAGGAAAGATTTGTATATTTGTTTGTAACGAATAAACTAAATAACTACTGGACCGATTTCGATAATTATTTCACACATTACACTGCTACATTAGTCGGCCTGAGTAAAATAAGGTAATATATTTTTATTTATGAAAATGATCAAATAAAATCGTAGTTCCACTCGAAAGGAAATGCGTCATAGCTAATTTTATTATATTTAGTGTTGCTATATTTTTAATGCACGATAGGCCTATTTTAAGAGGTCTTGCCACTGCCGCCGCGCTGAGTGGTATCGTTTCAAATCCTGCGCAGGATATATATTTTTTTATAGTTTACAGGTTTCCACGTTATGGTCATAACCTCACCTATTGTAAAGTGACGATGTGGCCCAAAATGGTGGACACGCTAAACCTAGCGGAGGAACTGGCTTTCAAGTGCAACTAGCGGCACACACCCATAAGTGTGTAGCGGCAGATTTTCATTTTAAGGTTGGTAGCTAGCCAGGCGGGCATTACAAAAAGCCCTACCACCATGCTATGGTTTCGTCACTGTGTTTTCCAGCACCGAAAACCTAAGCACATGATAGGGATTCGAAGTAATCTCCTTTCACGCGGCATCCGTACACACTACCACTGAGCTATCATCCCTTGTTTTGTTATATTTTATTCTGTCTCAAATAGCGTAACCTAACCTTTATACAATACCGTGAGGCAATAATTAATTATAAATTAGGAATTTTGAAGCGGTGGTGGCTCAGTTGCTTGTGTGTACGGCCGCCGCGTCAATGAACGTAAGTTTGAATCCACCTTCAATAAGCCTCATTTGACTCCATTGGGTGAAAATATCGCGACGAAGCCATAGAAAATGAAAGCAAGAAAATACATTTGTTACAAGGCACAAGACCATACGGATAAAGTATAAAAATATAACATTAAAATTTAATTAACACGCAGTAAGGTTATCACAAAATAACATATATATAATTTAAAAAATGATATACAATTTTCACTTCAGAGCACTTTCGAAACAATGTAAGGGTATTTTTCCCAAAAGCAAAGCGATAGCATAAATCGCCAAATACTTGCTTTGACGTGCCAAATTTGTATTACGTAGGTAATTACCAAAAAAAAACCTATTCTTATCAATTTACTGACAATTATTCGCGACTTTTTCGATTGATAACATCGATCGATTGATGACATAAATAATTAAAGTTAATTTATTACCGGTATGGCGTGTGTATAGACGCGGCCTTATGCTGGGTAAAATAGAGCGGTGACGTCACGGCGAATCAAAATGGCGGTCACCAATCAGCAAATTGCTCGAGCGCCTTGAAGCTGCCCAAGCGATAGCCTTACGGGCGTATCGTATTCTCATATGTGTACTTGTGTCACGCGTTCCGTTTGTTTTATTTAATTACTACTAGCCGTGACCCGCGACTTCGTTCGCATGCAACTAGGAGTGTCGCGTCAAACAGGCGGACGGTCCGTCCGGTGATAAGTGGTTATCCTCGCCTATCTACAGCTGCTCTCTCGTTTAATAGAAACGCCGCGTCATGGGATGTGAGTTCGAATCCAACCACCTACAAAGAGCTTGAGCTGTCGGAAAACATTGTGAGGAAACCATAGTGTGGTGGTAGGGCTTTCTCTAATGCCCGCCTGGCTAGCTACCACCCTCGAATTGAAAGTTTGCCGCCAAATACCATTAGGTGTGTTCCGACAGCGGCACGTAAGAGCCAGTCTCTCCTATAAAGGTCGGATATCCTCCTGCGATTCCTCTGGTGCTGTGGGTGTCCATGGGTGGCGGTGATCACTTACCATCAGGTGACACGCTTGCTCGTTTGCCCCCTGCTCCATAAAAAAAAACCATGCCGGTAAACGAACGCTCATACTGAACCTTTATTTAGCGGCAGTCTAAACCCGAGGGTAGTCTACAATCAAACTACAAATGATCAAGAACCACATAGTGACTTCTCTAACCATAGTACTGTATTCAGAATTTAGGGTTCGTACTGATCTGGGCTTGTCTTGTAACGATTGGCCTGAAACCAAATTGTTTTATTCGGATAAAGTATTAATTTCACCTAGTATTAATGTGTGGGAAAACCCGAAGGGCTCTATTAGTTTTAATATTTCTATACCAATTGTCAAAGAGAGAATTGAATACTAGATTTTACGTGCGGCTTCGCTCGCGTTAAAATTGATTTTAACAAACAAATCGATTGACGCAACAAAAAGTTTTAAAGTTTATCCCTGCCTTTATCCCACTTCGAATAAGGTTTTCGCGACAAAACGTAGTCTATCCTTGTTTCCAGTTTCCCATCTATCTCTGTACGAAAATTCGTTGTAATCGATTCAGCGGTTTACGCATGAAAGCGTAACATACGAACAAACTCACTTTCGCATATACAATATTATTAAGGACATTCCATTCATAGTGAAGTTCATATATCCAGTCTGGCCGGAAGAAAGTTTTTTAATTTGATATATAAAGCGAAGACCCAAGACCAGGGTCCCATACTTGAAAGTCAGTCCAACCACTGGGCTTAGCGTCGCCACCGTCCTAGGCCACATCGTCACTTAACATCAATTGAGATTGAGGCCATATCGTTAGACCTGCAAAGTATGAAAAGAATCTGAAGTCTTTTTTAGTAGCTCCCCCAAGTATGTATGCAAAATGTCATATTGATCCATCAAGCAATGAAACATTGACCCATACTTTTCGTGTAGTGTTTTTGCTCTCCGCTCGCTCCCTAAGGGTTGAACCGTGATATTCAATGCCTATAACATTCCTCAATAATTGCATTCCGACTGGTAGTTCCTGAGACTAGCGCGTTAAAACAGATAATAGTTTTTAGCATTACTATGCACTAAGTCTGCCCGCGACTTCGTTCGCGTGGAACGAAAAATGACAACAAAATTTTTTGTCCGTTTTTCTAACTTTATTCAATACATCTTCCCCCCTATTGACGGTAGCGTGATGTTAAATAACACAAACTCTTCCTCAGTAAATGCTCTATCAAATACAAAAACAAATTTTGAAATCCGGCCGGTAGTTCCGAAGATTAACGCTTTCAAACAAACAAACAGACAAACTCAATGATATTTGGCAATTCAAGAAACCATTGAACAGTGTTATGGATTAATTGGTGTTAAAAAAATCTCGTCTACAAAATCGTTTACTATTTTGTTTCGTGACACATTTTTTTTTATCTGTGGTATGTTAAAAAATTGTATGCAGTATAAAATAGGCAAATGAGAAGGCAAGGCGAGCGGACGCAAAAAAAAAAAAACGTTAAAAAAATACACTGTTTCCTAATCTCCAAATTCTATATAAGCTAGGTATATTAATAAGTTACGCAAATAATGAATTTATAATATGCCATGTGGTTTAGAACATAAGGTTCAATGTGCGATGGCCTCGGACAGAGTGATTTGATACGTACGTCCTTTTCTACTGGCGACGCTTTGAAAACTTCGTGAGCAGTCGCCAGGGAGATTTAACCTTCTTGAAACTTTATTATATTTTTTTATAAACTTTTTTTATATATACGTAACGGTTTTAATTATTTCCTTTTGTTAATAAAATATAATTGTATAAGATTTCACACACTCGTCTACGGATATCCAAAACTATTTGGTATATTCAATTAAATGTCGACACGCGTATGTTTTAAGAAAAATGCGGAAATTTAAAATATTTGCTGAACCTGTCGTTATTATTAACAGCTTAATTTATATTTATATTAAGAATGTAAACTTAACGAGTTTGTAATTTTTAGATTTATGTGAAAAAAATTGCAAGTGACTAAGAATAAGTAATACAATACATTTACATCATTTTTTAGAAACGCATGTCTATCTATCTGTTAGTTTGTTTGTTTGAGCGCGGATTACTGCTAAAATACGACATATATGACAAATCGTCAACAAAGAATTTTTATAATTAAGATTTAGCGTTATGGCCATTATTTCACCTGATCTTAAGTGACAATACACCCCAAGTTGGTAGCCACGCTGAACCTATGGAGGAATTGGTTCTCAAGTGCCACTGCCGGATCACACCTATTGGTATTTGGCAGCATATTTTCGACTCGAGGGTGGTAGTTAACCATTAGCTGGGCTAATTAGAGGTATTATCTAGGGCATTAGAAAAATCCCCACCACCATGCTATAGTTTCCTCACGTTCATGATAGAACTAATTAAATTCGGTTAACTGTACCAAAAGTTATTGTAGTTTGTATGACGGCGCGAAATTAAAATAATTTTAGTTGCGCGCGAAGGAAGTCGCGGGCACATGTATATGTAATTAAAAAATTATATGCATACTAGTTGACTCCCGGCCTTGTTATGACCTTTTTGTAATAAATAACTCGACCACGGCGTCACTTATCAGACTTTAGTATACCTATGAGCTATCTTGTCCATAAGGGCATTGACTTAATCACCACGCTAGTAAGGACGTTTCTCAAGCATTAAGGTTTGTTCATGATGTTTTCCTTCAGCGTTAGCCAATAGTGTTTTAAATTCAATTTAGTAAATCTGTAACAAATCCGAAGAAAAAATAACAATTGGTACATATGAAGATCACGGACTTCCGGACATTAAATGTATATTATACTCGTCTAAAGTACTCGCCATGATAAGTTTTTCGTTAGATTGTATATTTTATCTATGGTTTTCAAGTTAGAAGCTTAAGATTAAGGTTAAGCTAGAAGTTAGTTTGAAGTAGAAGACGCCAAAAAATTCGAGTGGTAGAGTTTTTGACTTATAGAGAATGGAGGTTTTAGTGTTTGATGGAAAGGGAACAAAACCTTTTTTTTAGGTTCGGAGGGTTTTAATTTATCCAGATTCGACTTAACGAGGTTCTACTATATTATAAAGATACAAGTGTTGATTTTAACTATTTTTCAATACGTCTATATAGTTAATTTGTTACGATTTGTACGGTACTTCATTTAACTTCCAATTTGAGGCGTATTAAAATATCTATCGCATTTGTCTGACCAGTTTTAGTTAAAAATAAACAGTGTGTCCTTATGATAACATGGCGGAAGCGATACATCACTATATTTCTCTCACACTCTTGGTCGCCTCGAACCGAATATACCCGAATTAGCGTCACACAAAAAGAGGTCGCGGATCAGAGTTTGAAAGTTCTCCCGTATGAAGTTACACGTCAAAAATAAAACGTATTGCTTAACAATGATACATCGCAATAAACTTTCTAAATAATAACATTTGACAAATATAATAAAACTGGGTTTTACGTGTAGCCTCGCTTGCGCTAATTTTAATTTTGTTAAACAAATTAGATTATGCAAAAAACGGTTTTCTCCCAAATTGATCCCTGTCTTTAGCCCACTTCCTATATATTTTTAAGAAGAAAAAGTAGGCCATCTCTGTTTCTAGGGTTCCATTTATCTCTTTATCAAAATACATCACAATCGATTCACCAAATAAAGCGTAAAAACGTAACACAAACAAACTCACTTTCATATTTATAATATTAGTATGAATAAACAATGAAAAAATATCATTGCTTAGCTTCATTTGGAAAATAGTACGCGTGATCATGCCTACCGTATTTGTAACGACAAAACTGATAGTTTTTATAGAATATTCCATTGAGTTCATATCAAAAAAATATAAACACAATATAATTGATTAAGAATCCGTATAAATGTCGTTGCGTGACCTTAAAGTATATTGAAGTCTTATATTTATATACAAATACATCTTTGATTTGTTTGTTTACTAACATATACTCAAAACGAAGAAATATTATTTATGTGTATGGCCTGCAATAAATAGTTAGGTAGGAAATTAACAGGCATTTTTTAAGAAATAAATGCAGAGATTATTTCCTTGTTTAATAACATGAAAAGAAGTGACTATGTAATTTTGTATTAATGATAACATCTCTGTTGTGTGATTATATTCTACATACTCCAAAGGTAAAGGTTAAATAAAGCTAAAGGGTAAAACACGCCTGTTAACGAAAGTCCTATCTCAAGACGTGCCACAACCCCGTGTAAGTAACTTCACCTTCCCAAAATAAAATAAAATTATGTCAAAGTTTTAAAGAGTAACTTTTATTAGATTCCCTCTATTTTTTTTGTCCATATATTGCATGTCGCATTACAACCAGCCGGGGTATAGCGGTAAAGTGAAACGTACTCGGTAAAGCAGTCACGGCCCATAAGGCAGCGCCCACGTCTCGCATTAGCTGACCGTGTAGCCTTTTTATTTATTTTTTCATTCGTGCAAAAAAAACGCGGTGTTTGTGTGTTTTGATCAGTGTATTGATGTAAAAATTGCACTTGCTCCGTGTTTTCATAAAACACAATGCCTATTTTATTTTATTGTTAAGTACTCAACCTTAACGAGAAATTGTCAGCTTACTAAGTACATATACTAGTATGAATATATGTATGGCTAAATCCAATTCGCGACATTGAAAAGCAGCATAGTTTTGGCTCTTTTGACACCTCTAAGCTAATTTCCTTTCGGCTGGTTACCTTCATTACTAGGCACAAAGCCTGATGTAGCGTTATAGAGCCCTGAGATCAACAGCGCTAGTTAGAACAGCGTTATTTAAAGACGTCACTATGCCAAAGAATTTTATTTTATTGTCCGTTATTATTATTTCTCATCATACAAATATCGATAAAGTTACACTTGTGTAAATCGTATACTACGTTTTACAAGGCCACTTATCACTTTTAAAACAATATTTCTCGATAAATGTACCGAAGATTTTAAAGAAAATTATATACGCGTAATATATACCATGTATGGCGATATGCCGGTGGTAGAATATCTAATTTGACTTATGAATGATGGGCGGTCAGGGGGTTCTAGAACACGGCGATTCTGTCTGATTGGATCGCGACCACCATACACCAAGTATTATAACATTCGTTATTGTGACACGTTTAGGCTAATCGTCTTCTGGACTCAACCAGTTAATATATCGAGGGGGTTCGTAGGTTTTTTAATGACGTTATAAAAAAAGCCCTTTATAGATTTGCTCCAGCAAAGCGTAAACCGTTTGCAAATACTTACGCCGCATCAAAGGACATGAGTTCGAATCCTTGCAATGAGCTTTCGCTGAAGGAATAATCGTGGTGAAACCATAGTATGGTGTAATGGCTGTTTCTAATGCCCAACTGGCTAGCTGACTAGCCAGCTAAGGAGCTTCCACAGGCTTAGCGTGTCCACCTTTTTGGGTCAAATCATCTCTGAACATCAGGTGAGTTTGTAGCTATAAAGACAAACTTATAAAGAATAAAAATAACTCGTAAATCTTTAAGCGACATTTAAATTGTTATGTAAGAATGCTTATTTTAAAAAGTATCAAAACATTGTCGTCGGTCTCTTCGACCCGGCACTCATCTTTCACTGCTTTCGTACAGGGCCGTACTGGAAGTTGTTTCGTAATTTGAATTAATTATGTCGAGCGTTAGCAGCGCAACAGTTGTGCTACTTATCGGCTTTTTTTTTCAAATAAAATCAATATAATAATTAATGATCAGTGGTATTTATTTTAATTGACGCCTTGAGATACTTGTTTCGCAATTCCTTATAAATATGTCGTTAAACAAAAATTAAACTAATTAATAAATAAAAAAAAGGAAATACTGTGCACACGATATTTGAAAATTTTATAACAAAATCCGTAACGACTAAGTTTCGATTGTCCTCACGTTGGTAATTTACAACTTCCTATGTTATTGATTATTGACGCTCCCTTGACAATATACCAAACACATTATATAATCTCACCTAATCTTAAGTAAAGATACGGACCAAGTTGGTAGACACGATAAACCTGTAGAGGGACTGGCTCTCAAATGCAACTGCTGAAATACAACTATTGTATTTGGCGGCAGGTCTACAACTTGAGGGTGGTTGCTAGCCAGGCGGGCATTAGAAAAAGCCCTACCGCCATGCTGTATGAACTGTCGGTTTATTACCCGAAGACACAAATTTGATATTGTATCGTGAAACTGCAACCTTCTGTACTTGGTTTCCTAAGTGATCGTTCAGTTGAGAATCGATCTCTGGAATACGTGAGTATTTTGAAAATACCACTTGTAGCTTCATTAAAAACATGTGGTTAAATTATAATAAAAAGGTAACAATGACCAGTATGATTTAAATATCTGTCAACAGTCACCGTTTTATAATTATTGCTAAACAAGTGACTATATAAACGTGGCTAGTTCTGTTGAGATAAATATATGAAATAAAATTTACAGTTTTCCTTATTGTCTTTCGAAAAATTTATAATTTGTTTTGGTTCATTTTTTTAATAAAGTTGTTCACTAAGCCAGGAATTTTGTAACATAAAGTATCATGTTTCAAGTTTTTAACTTAGATTGTCATAGTGTGGTCATAACTAAGAATCTATTATATACACATATAATAGAACAGTAACACAAGAAAATTTGAACATTTTATTTATATTTTTATATCTCAATTACAGTTTATTTTGTTATTAATATAAGGTAAAAAAAACAATTATGATTTTCGTCACGGTTTTCGCCTTACAATACAATTTACTTTACAATTTTGATGGAAATCGAGTCATTGGTAACTATTACATAATGCCTTTTATTCTACGAAACGTAGGCACTCCAACGAAATAGAAAATAAGTGTTATAAATTAATATATATACATACAATAAATCTGTAGAAAGGTTGTTTTCGTACATCGATAATATTTAGAAAAGAAATTGCCTGAATGATAAAGGATAATCCACAGAACCCATTTTCAGTATTTTTGTCTGTTTATCTTTTTGTCTGTGCACGCGTCACGCAAAATGTACGTAACCAACGTAAATAACTTTCATTGGTGAACATTGTACGCAAATCGAAGTATTACTTAGTGTTTGTTTTATCACAATCGGTTCACTCTATCAAGAGTTACTATGAATTTAAAGTGTTCTCACGGACGCAGTTCAGTTACTTGCAACGCCAAAATAGAACCAACGTTGACAGTTCATTTTCGATAGATGGTATTGTGCATATAACGTTATCATGCTACATGGATATTGACGTACCCTTATGTACTGACGTGTTTAAGTTTTCGACAACCACGCGAACAAAGTCGCAGGCATAGCTAGTAATAAATAATTTTCTTAGTATATTCTTCAATATGTATATGAAACGCATATGATAATATCAATTGAATAAACTTAGCTCCTAAAACTATTCGAAATAAAACTTAAAATCCAGACGAATTAAGTTGACAACGGCAGTTTTTTTTATATATTAAATATACATATAACCTATACGCGACATAGAATAATATATCCCTAATAAATATTAATAATAATAATAATAATGCTGAATATTGAGTACGTGTCTGTCGGTTCCCGCGCCCGCGCTCCCCTCGCCGCCATTTCGTGTTATTGAGAATTTATGTCGATTAAGACACGTGCACACTGAAAGATTTGCTATCCGTTTTAAATAATATATTAATTGCGAAATGTTTATATATAAATACTACCTATGTGCGTTCTCTGTGGACTCCAAAATAGTTGGAACAAATTTGATAAAATTTTCAGGAAATATTTATATTTACTCAGTCGATGTGGAAATTTACAAGCAATCGGATTTTTTCCTTACGGTGCAGAGTATCTGTTTATTTATAATGTGTTTAATTTTTATTGTAAAATACATCGGATTAAGTTGTCGAGAAGATTGTAAGATGTTTTATATGTTTATTACTTTTTAACAGCGGATGGATTGCTACACTATGTTAAATGGTAAATATTGTGTTTAGTTTTATATCACTAAAACTCTAAAGAGAATAACAGTTTTTATTTAATGTCATTAAAAAAATTTAACATTTAATTTTTTTTATCTTAATAGATATTGCTATCTTAAATAGTTACAGACGAATATATTTTACATAATACTTTTAACAGTATTGTATCGTTTGACTGCACATAAATATCGAATTTTAAATGCACACAGTCATTTAAGATAAAATCAACACAGAAACTGAGTGGAATCTCTAACGAGCTATGGTAATGTACAGTTAAAGTTACGATGACAATTTTTAAATGTGAAGTGGCTAACCGATCGTTCTATGGTTGCATCATGCTTAATATAGAAATACATAAAATTTCATGCCGAACGTAATTTTTAGGATAAAATAATGCATTCCGGAGTTTATGTTACATTCAATATCTAATAAAAAATTGTAAATTGGAAATAATTTATTTTATAAATATATATATAAACTTAATAAGGACTATATCGGTATATATACAATGAGGTATTCATGTTTTCTGATATGTATATATATTTATTGAATATCTTTTACAATCAAACATATCTCGAGGAAAAAAGGCAGCTATTCTTGATAATACTATTAACAGTAAAGATATGTAACACTTTACATTATAACATGAGAAGTGAATATGAAAACCAAATACTCTTTATTCAATGACAGCCCTAACACTACTATCGGTTTAGAAAAGGAATTCTTGTCAATAGAGAGAATGTAGTAAACAATTCCATTAGAGTTTTTTTTTATCGTAAGCTGTTGATGGAATTTAGATTTTTGCAAAAAAAAGATAATTGGATTTTTGGAATTTCATACAGTATTATGAAGTGTATGTTGAGTAATAAACAAGGACAACACATGAGGTAGATTATTTTTTTAAATTTTACAGCTAATTTTAACTCTATTGTTCGTTGGCACAACTTTTGTCATGAGGGCATTGTCTGTTATAGTAACAGGCTGTTCAGGATATACATCGTAAGCGAGAAGTTGTTTTACTTTTTATGGAAGAGAGATTTTTCATGCCTAATTAAAAAGTATCTATACATATTTTTTTTTAATTATGACATGTTGTTCATAATTAACTACTGGTCTATTAATATAATGGTGATTAACATCTATTTCTAATTTGCGCAGATAATTTTTAGGAGGTTAAACTAAAGAAACATTTTTAAGAGTTTCATATCCACTTCGCACCACATATTTTTTATATACAGAATGTATTGGATTTTTCATATGCATATGTATGCGTAATGTATTGGAAGCGAACGTATAAGATAAAGAATGAATGCTTCTGGTTCGTTCCACGGTGGTTTATATAATTCCTTGTTATCTGGCCCTGTCTCAAAAACTACTAGAGAATTATACAAATTTTATTTAAAAAATTGTTAAATATTTTTATTAATGTTCTCTAATTGTTTAGTACATGTCGATATAGTCGCGTTGGCAGGTTAGCCTTCAATAAATTAAATTACGATGTTTTCTTGATCATGCTCGATTAGATCGCTTAAGGCACGCAATGTGACGTCGGCTTTACCCCCGGGGCGTTGCACCGTCCGAATAGATCCGAAGCGAACGCTATCAATTCCGTGCGCCCGGCCGTGTGTGCGTGTCATATGTGACCGCTATGTACAGCGTGATTCTAATAATATTTAAATTTATTTATTTTCTACCATATTATTTTATTATAATTTTATAATCATGTTTTCACTAACTCGAATTTTGGTATGGAATTTCATAATTGATTTTAAACTTATTTGCTGTTGATCTAGATTTTTGAAATTTAGACCATGGGTCAGAAGTGGATGGCTATAGATGGAAATGCCCTGAAAAGTAGAAATAAAATTAACAAAAAAAAAGATGTATATTATTTTTATATAACGAACTAAAAAGTATAAAATAAAAGATTGAAAACGAATAATATGGGAAAAATGCAATACATATAACTATATAGAGTGTAGAGAGTATCTATCAATAAAATAACTTAATTATCGGTTAACATTATTGCACATCGTGCAATATAATTGTTAGTTGAACTATCAATGCCTCAGTTATTTGCTACATGTGCCCCATGCTTTTCGGTTGCAATCTTTTATTTTATACTTGTTAGTCCGATATAAGACATAGTATTTTTTTTATTGAAACGACGTTCCTTGTGGGTGGTCGCGGAGGAGTCCTCTAGTCGGCAAAAAACCACCGTAACGTTAGCGTCAGAGTTTTACGTCTAATCTATGTATGAGGCTATACAGGGTCTAATGTATAGCCTACGTGATATATTTTTATAAATCATTGTAAACAAAATAAAGAGGTGTGAAGATAATTTTGTAAAGGAGTTTCTTTGTTTTAATTGATAAATAATCATAATTAAAAAATTAATACCCGAATCATTATTCTCTTTATACCTTGAATAGAACTTGAAATTAATATTTTTATAATAAGGAACTTCGTTCCTATCCCACGACACCATCCTTTTTTATTTTTATTATATTATTACTAATCGAAACGCACAAATATTTCGCACATTGTTGTAATCGAACATCTGTTTGGAGTGATCTACAATAAATTTAATTTGCAAATGGAATGTAAACGATCTAATGGCTTTCATTTTAGATGACTTTCATTTCTATTAAAAAGCTAGCGCCCTTCACAAGTTGATAGAATCTATAATGAAAATTAAAACATTAACTAATTTAAACGGATTTTATCGCGGTTTTGTTATTTGATCTTGATCCCTTAAATTTGTTTTATTTCTATGAGTAATATTCGCGTAAACATAAGAAATGATTATTAAAACATTAATTTTGAAGTAGCTGCAAATATATGGCGTCCCCTACAAATTGATAATATTCCTAAATGAATTACAATAATAGTATATATAAAAAAAAAACTAGAATTTTTCGTCAATAGGTGAAAATATAAACTTTTAAATGATTCGTACAACGTTACTTTTGACAAATAATTAAGAAGATATTACAACAAAAGACAATACATCATACATTATACATACATATATTTTCCTGCGACTTCGTCCACTACATTACACATCGATTTTTATAAATTTATTATGATTACATTTACGTGTAGTCTCTCTTCATATACCATGCGGATTACGAGGGCGGCGTGTAGTATTAAAGTATTTCATACTAAACTTATACACAATAAATGCCCTTACTTAATTTTGTTTGATTTCAACTATTTATATGGGGAAGGTTGAATTTTTTTTTTAATAATCTCATTATTATCACTTGTAAATGAACACCAATTTTTTTATATTTTTTTTACTTAAGGATTAGCGTTATGGCCATAATCTCACATGATCTTAAGTGACGGTACGGCCCAAGTTGGTAGACACGCTAAACCTGTGGAGTACTTTCTCTCAAGTGCAGTTGCCGGAATACAACTATTGTATCTGGCGGCAGGTTTACAACTTGAGGATGGTAGCTAATCAGGCGGGCATTAGGAAAAGCCCTACACCACCATGCACCACCGAAAGCTGAAGCTCATTGTAGGTGCTTGGGTTCGAACCCACGTCCCTTGACGCGAAGCCGTACACACTACCACTAAGCTATCATCGCTTCAAAAACTATTTATATAAATGGTATATATAAACATTGATTATGAATATTATTAACTAGTCTTGAAATCTATGTTACATATATATATGGAAGTTCAAGCTCATCACCACAGTGTACAAAGAAGTTCATTGAATATATGTAAAAACAATCCTTTTTCCGAAAGTATACTTTCATTATATGGAATTAAAAGTATCATATATATTAAGGACGCTATTAAAATTAAAAGGTTCTAAAAAATATTAAAATAAAACTGTTTATAAAAACTGAACCAACCCGTATAGTTTCACCTTGTTCGGAGCTCACTCACACAAAAGACCTATGTTTATACAAAGCGCTCGCATACGCACACAAACGTGTACGATTGTGTGCGCGCGTGTGCGTATGTACACAGGTTTGTTGTACATTTGTGTTAAATTTAATTGTAAACATAAACCCCAGAACGTTGTTCTCTGTCTAGTTATTAGGGTTCCGTGAGGTTTTAAATTAAACCGCGAAGGGTTTTTTTTATTTTTCAAGATATTTTTTTTTGCTTATTTTGTTACATGAGAGAGAAAGAAGAAATAACGTAAGAGGAAATATATATATTTTAACCGGTCGGAATTAAATAAAAAAAAAATTGTATATGAGAGAGCAATCATCTATTGTAGATAGACCCTACCTGGATGGGATAAGGTTTATGAATAAAAATACATCAAATGATAATAATTTTACGTATATAATAGGTAAAAATTTTTTTACGAATTATTAAAATTATTTTATTTTCTGGAAATAAAGGAAACTTTATATTGATCGATCAATGGGTGAAGTTAATTTATATCTATATATTAATATTATAAAGCGGAATCCTTACTAATATTAAAGATGCAAAATTAACTTTGTTTGTTCGTTACGCTTTCACACATAAACCGCTGAATCGATTATGATGAATGTTAGTATAGATATACATGGGAACCTGGAGACGGTATTAGGCTACGTTCTCTCGCCAAAAACTTACTGGAAGTAGGGTGAAGAGAGTGATAAACATCGTATGAAACTTTTTATTGCGTCCTTCGATTTTTTTTCGCAAAATCAATATTCAAGCCGCAGGTAAAATTTAATACTACATATGTTTTTTTCTGAACGCGCTAATCCTAGGAACTGCCAGTTGGATTTCAATAATTATTTTTGCATTTAATAGAGCAATTATTGAGGCACGCATTAAGCTATATATAATCACGCTACCACCAACAGGAGTGAAGCTGCATTGAGAAAACGTATAAAAACGTAAAAAATATAATTGTGAAATAAATTTTAGCGTCCACGCAAACGGAGCCGCGAGACACGGCTAGTATATCACAAAAGTTGTCTTTAAAGAAACGTGTTAACAAATGCACAGAGAACCCTAGTATGCGTTACTTAAAAACGGAGTTCCTTGATACATTACCCTCGTAATGGGAACTGTGAATTCAAAGAGCCTTATTCTGAACTGAGAAATATTTTCTGAACTCACCTCCTTCGGAATCGATTATTGATATAAGACCCCCGGTATGGACATTTCACGACGAGTGTATTGAATAGAGATGTACTACAACAGGAAAGCGTTAGGTTTCACTGCGCAACTTACCTTGCGCACGATTCTGCCTGTCACCAAAACTTTCCTCCCACGACTTTCGTCGCGTCGATGGACGTGAGTACGCGGTATAAAGGTAAACATCCGGTGAAATTATAGCACAGTGGTAAGGCTTTTTCTAATGCCCGCCTGGCTAGCTACCACCCTCAAGTTGAAAATTTGCCGTCAAATGTCCATATAGGTGTTCCGGCAGTTGCACTTGAAAGGCAGTCTCTCCGCCAGGCTTAACTTGTCCACCCTCTAGGGCCATATTAGGTCACAAGTGATATACCCCCCCCCCCCCCCCTCGTACATGGTATATGGCTATTAATAGTATATGTATTAAGAAATATCTGTAGTGACATGTACAATATACAAAATTCTTTTATTGTCTGCAAATTGTCATACGCTAACATCCCATAAGTGCGAACGTATTTTATTACCAGCATGTGAAGTTCATGAAAATTGGTCGAGTATTTTAGGTTTTTTATAGTTTATAGGCTTTAGTGTTAAGGCCATTAACTCATCTAATCCTAAGTGATGATATGGTCCAAGTTGATGGACACGCTAAACCTGTGGAGGGTCTGGCTCTCAAGTGCGACTGCCGGATAACACCCTCAGGTGTTTGGTGGCAAATTATCAACTTTAGGGTGGTAGCTATCTAGGCGGGCATTATAAAAAACTCTACCACCAGGCTATGGTTTCCTCAGGATATTTCCCTTCACCGACAACTCGAGCTCATTGTAGGTGGATTAGGTGGCTATCATCGGGTCAATTTATATAACAATGAAGCAAACAGATTCACCAGTAATAATCTGGTTACGATTAATATGAAATTGACTTTAAAATAATTCTCGTACCGATATGGAAACGACGTCGTAACTATTTACCGGAATAACGTAGCGGGTTGGTTACTTATTTGAAAGCAATTTTAGTTGATCCCCCACCCCTTAGCTTTCATTTAGAACGGCGCAGGGCCGGACTGAGAATGCTTACATTTACTGGGGGGTCAACGTAAGCCTATAATAATATTGTCTGACAGATGTAAATATTTCACACAGTATTATAAACTCATGATGACAAAATTGTTCGTATCCCAGCAAAGGAAAACATTGTGATGAAACCGTAGCGTGGTGGAAGGGCTTTTACTAATGCCTGCATGGCTAGCTACCACCCTCGAGCTTAAAATCTGCAACCAAATATCTATAGGTGTGTTCTGGCAGTTGCACTCGAGTATCGGCCTATTTCGCTAGGCGTAGCGTGTCCACTGTCTTGGATCACATCGTAACTTACCATGAGGTGAGTTTGTCACCATAACGCTAAACCTTGAGTATATAAAATACAAGATTAGACATTTGAGAGCCAGCACGTCCACTAAGCTTAACGTGTCCACCATTATGTAACTGTTAGCGGTTAGCTGCTTGGCATAGACTCGAATTAGGATCAGCCAGGCTCACAGTATCTATTCGCGTCTTCAGCACCGACTCAAGTTGAGCTTTAGCTACTTCATGTCAACCTTGCGCTGATCCTGAGCTGTTGAGTGCCTTTTATTCTTGCTGTAAAATCTCGGTGAAGCTGTTGATAGCTCTCCAAGCTATATACACGGTGTATGCACATTAATCAAAATCTTTGTGTTGATAATGAAACCACGTTGCAAGTGTAACACTTTTTATCAGTAGAGTAGATAAGATATTCACTACACGGTAAGTCGGTGCGAGCCATGGGCGATGCTATACTGGCCTTGGCTGTACTGCCGAGCGCCGCCCACTATACCCTCACTCCGTGGCCGGCTGTAATGCGACATAGGATAGATGAAATAATTCAAGGCGAGGGAATACAATGTTTACCTTAACAAAATACTTGTTTCTATCGCTTGCATAGATAAGTTTTAAAAACGTAGCGTGAGGGTCGACCCGCACGGGTGTGTTCCCCAGTCCGGCCCTGTCGGATCCCGGCAAACGCGACCCCCGTCTAGCGTCGAGTAATTTCCCAGGGTTGAACCTTGCCCGATTTATTTGGTCTCGCTTTAATTATGTATCAACGTTTATGTACTTATGTGTGTATGTATATGTATATATGTAAACTTTTTATCTTTATGTATGTCTATTTGTGTATATGTATATAACTAGGGATGAGATACGACCTAGCTTGTTTGAATTCTTGATCCTTTGAACTAGGACTGAGCATTCGGCTTTCTTGCATGCGTTACAATGATTAGCTTAAAGTATTGGGATCTAAGGGGTATCGAATACCATCTGTGTTGGTCAAGCCAACCTCACCTGCACGCGGTGCACCCTGGCGAGTAGCCGAAGAGGCTCTAGTGATTGTTGGTCTCATATTTAGTTCTGGTCATTCCAGTTAATCATCATAACCCTAGATCCATCACAGCTTGGTGGTAGGGACCTTGCTCGACTGGTCAGCGACCACCCTTGGATTGACTTGCCGCAAGTTAAGGTCCAATATGTGCCTCTGTTTTCCGTCATTGCGATCAAGAATCGTCACTTTCCGTCAGTGACAGCAACATTGCTGTAATTCTTCTGGTGTTGCAGAGCTGTCCATGCGCGATGGACACCATTTGCCGTCTGCCTGTTTGCTGTCCAACAGAATATAAAGCGATGATAGCTCAGTGGTAGTGTGTACGGACTCTCCGTCAAGGGATGTTAGTTCGAATGCGCCTATAATGAGCTTGAGATGTCGGTGAAGGAAAACATAGCATGGTGGTAGGGCTTGTTCTAATGCCCGCCTGGCTAGTTACTACCGTCGAGTTGAAAATGTGCCGATAAATATCAATAGGCGTGTTGTGACAGATGCGCTTGAGAGACACTCCCTCCACTGGTTTAGCGTGTCCACCAACATCGGACATATCGTCACTTTAAGGTCAGATAGTATCGATATAGTTCTGACGTAGTAAATTTCTATTCCAGGACGAGGTGCTGGCGATCAACGACAAGGTGGTCCTCAGAGCCGAGGACCTGATGAGCTGGATGTGCGAGGGCGAGGACTGGCGGTGGGGTTTGCGCGCCGTCTGGAGGGGTTCCTGTGCACCGCCCGCGGATACGAAACCGACGCAGCCGTTGCACCATACCAAACTGGACTTCAGCGACGTTGAGAAAGAAAAGAGCTCGATAGGTCAGTACAGTACAGTACATAACAGTACAGTACAAACAGTACCGTACCAATAGCCCAGTACAGTACAGTGCACTACAGTACAGTACATTAAAGTGCACTACAGTACAGTACAGTACATAACAGTACAGTACAAACAGTACCGTACCAACAGCCCAGTACAGTAGTACAGTGCACTACAGTACAGTACATTACAGTGCACTACAGTAACAGCACACTACAGTGGAATACAGTGCACTACAGTACAGTTCATTACAGTACAGCATAGCATAGCATATAGTAATCAATCAGAAGCAGCCACCAAACTATAATAATTGTAAGCCATTTTCCCAATAACCATTTACAGCATAATCATTAAAATATAGAGATAAATACTGTTAATAAAAAAAATATAAATTTGACTGCACATCATTAATTTTTTATTTATTAACGTACACATAACAGATTGTAAACTATTACAGATTCTAAATTTACATCACAGTTGCTAAATATAAAGTGATATATTGAATAATGTAATATATTAAAAGTAATGGCATGTATCTTTAATTGTACGTCGAAATTGATTTCAATTCAAATGGATCATGTCTACAGATATACTTTCGCAGGTCGTCTATGTTTCGTGAATGAATAAAGGTCAACGATGATATCTATAGGCTCAGTTATGTCCTAGGTTCGATCCTCGATCGATCTATAGGAGCCCTCGAGTGACTCTACTCGCGCGATACAGTGACACTCTACATAACAGAGTACACCATCACACCGCATACCATTCGTGCACACTCACACGTTAAGTACACGGTTCTGTGAGGGCCTACCCCCGCGGCCCTTGAGCTGCTTACCCGATAAGGTCGCAGTTAGGATCACTAAATTAGTAAGTTAGGACCTGTTGGTTAGTTAGGCCTGCGAATCTTTGTTCTGGCACCCTTGCGTCCGCTGCTTTGTGGCTGCGTGCCTTCAGCACTCGGCGTAAAATGTTCGGTGAAGCTGTCAAAGCCATTCAAGCTAACAGCGTATGACAGTTCGAAATCCGTTCGATATGTCCCCCCACATCCACGAAGCGTGACAATTGTGTGACGAGGTCTGAAGGGTCCTAAAATTCGTGACGTCACACATTTCAAAATCTAATATGTTTATGTGGAAAATTACGAAATGTGAACTTTTAATTTGCAATATATATGACGTCAGACTATGGAGGGAGGGGTCACACGAATGTGACCCGCTGTGACAAAGACGGGGGGAAAAGGGAAGTTAAATTTAGGAAATTCGAATGACGTACTTGTGAATGACCTCTCTGAAGTGACGTTTGAACCGACGACAGCTTAGTTCGTAGCGTGTACGGACGCCGCGTCAAGTGACGCGAGTTCGAATCCGCGTACAGTGGACTTGAGCTTTCGGTGAAGGAAAACATCGTAATGAGACCATAGCTGTGTGGTAGCACCTGGCTAGCTACCACCCAAGTTGAACAACATTTGCCGCCAAATACCTATAGGTGTGTTCCGGCAGTTGCACTCGAGAGCCAGTTCCTCCACTAGGTTTAGCGTGTCCACCACCCTCCTGGGCCACATTTACGACCTGACATCAGGCGAGATTGCGACCACAATGCTAATGAAAAAAAAATGTCAAAGCAGACCTGAGGACTGCCGACAGAAGTGAAAACTTAAAACTATAAACACACAGTTGTTATTTTTGGATATACAAATCAATTGTTTGATATTAAATTAAAACTTGTAAATCAAAACTGTGTTAGAGCGCAATAAGTGTATACAAATAGGAACAGATATAGTGTGTACGTCAACACGGCACGTGACCATGTCGATGACGATTTACATGAGTTTACTGCCTATACAAACCGCGCTATACAAGTTTTCACTTCAAAAACATATTGTCTAAATAACATATGCGAAGTAGTTTATTCAGACAATCATGGAGACAGATTTTCAACTTGAGGGTGGTAGCTAACAAGACGGGAATTAGAAAAAACCCACCGAAAGCTCAAGCTCTTTGTAGGTGGATTCGAACTCACGTCCCTTGACGCAGAGTCCTTACACACTACCACTGAGCTATCATCGTTTCAATTCATGAACATGGTTACAAAATCATGAAAGTCTCTATAAACCACTCCCAGTAAAGATTTACAGCATAATTACCAAAAATTATAGAAAACGGTGTAAATAATAGAAACATATAAATTTCACGTTCCTTACGATGATGTTGCCGTGTCGAGTGACTCGCGTTGAATGCTCGTCTAACCGCGCGCGCATCGCTCTTATATACCTATCGGTGTTATCGACTACCCTCGAATAAGCACACTCCTAACACTTTAATAGTAGAGTTGTGGTGATTCCAGCAGCGGACGCCGACAGTCCCGGGGTGGTGGTGTTCTCGTATCCACGGTACTGTAGGTATCGGGCGCTGGTCGCCAGGCTCGAGGGCATCCAGGCGGACTGGCTCCGGGACTCCCTAGTGGCAGCCCTCGGCGGGTACTCCGCCCCCAGTAACAACACCAGGATACTGTACTGCAAGGTGGGTTGAGATATCTTCCTTAAATTATTATTTGGTGTGCACTTTTTTTGATGGAGATCGAAAATATTTTACTTGGATTTTATCGCTGTGAAATTACTCGATTGTTCACGAAATCACACAGTATATATAAAAAATTGTTACCTATCTAATATTAATATTTACTTAAACTTAGTAACTGTAGTGAGGATTTCAATAATTCTTTTTGTATTTGACAAATCAATCATTGTGGAAGGTTCTAGGCTATTCAACGTCACTCTATCAACAAACAAACAACAAACAACGCTGTATCGAAAAACGTTATAAAAACAGGCAAAAAAAAAATACAATCTTAATTCCACGCGAACGAAGTCGCGGAGAAAGCTTTTATTGTGAATAACGAAATGGTAACACGACAGTTGCTCATTTACATTTTAAATCAAAATACAGTTTGTTTGATTAAGATTTAAGGGGGAAATTTAATTTATTTCAGTGAGTATCCCACACCGCCCCCTCTTATAGCCCGATCGGTATATTGTGAGAGGCAATACATGTTACATTACTATTCTTTGAGGTATATTATTGGGTTAAGTAAACTGTACTGGAAGTATTGGGAAATTACTTTCTGGTCTCTGGCAAGAAGGAGGAAATTTAAGTTATTTCAGCGAGTATCCCACACCGCCCCCTCTCATAGCCCGACCCGGTATATTAAGATTGATAATACGTTATGGCTAGATAAATGTTGTTCTGTTCGTGGTAATTTTTTATAGTCAAGCTTAATTATAGCCATAATTTCACCTGATGTTAAGTGATGATGTGGCCCAAGATGGTGTACATGCTAAGCCTAAGAGACTGGCTCTCAAGTGCAACTGTCAGAGCACACCTATAGCTATTTGACGGCAGATTATTAACTGTGGTTTCAATTTGTGGTGTTTTATGGAGGTTACGTTATATACGATTGTTGATCTTCCAATAAATAAATAAAATATCGTGACGTGACAGGACACGTTCGAGTACCCCGAGTTGGAGGGTCACGAGTTCGTGTGCAACCACCTCGCGCCGCGGCTAAAGGGGAGGCCGCGGGGGAGGCGGCGACGCGCACCCCGCTCGCGGTCCCGGTCGCGCTCCTCCCGGTCCACGGACTCTGACCGGCCCTTCCACCATCACAGCGACCCCGATGTGAGATCCCATATTCATGCCATAAATTGGTATAACATATGCATACTTGTAATTAAACTGAAAACTCACTCAAAACTGTCTATACGTAACGTATTTTTTAATAATTATAATTAAAGTATACCTTGTTATCGATATACATTTTTGGGTAATTATAATGTCAAAATACTTTGTTACCGATATGCATGCGTATAAATTAAACTGTGACATAATTTATGCATTAAATATTTTACGTTACATTATAACCCCAGTATACCTTGTGCATATTTAATAATACTGGAAGAAAGGCGAATATAATGCATTACACATATTAATTATAATTGCAGTATACTTTGTATTCGACTACTTTAGAATATTATTTTAACACCTTTATTTTGTTAACTATGATTTATATAAATATATAATAATAACAGTGATCACGTAGACTATACATTAGACACTGTATAGTCATCATACATAGACTATACATAAAAATCTTACGCTAACGTTACGTACGTTTTTTGTCGGCTAGGAAACCCCTCAACGACACCACATAAGGAACTTTTTTCCAAAAAATTAAATGGACCCAAATTTATACATTAAATATTTTTGTGCAATTATAATTAAAGTATACTTTACTATCAATATACATCTATATCGGTATAAGTCGATCTAAATCGGTGCACTTAACATTTTTTGGTAATTATAATTAGAGTATACTTTGTTATCGATACATCATATTTTTTTGTCTATCTTTGTCTATCACTTTACGAACGCCTCTTATCTTGATATTACTGCGCATATTTTAATGAGATTTGCCACGATGATATGTAATATTATGGACCTACATGTGAGGTACTTTTAATCTGATAGAAGGGGAAGGATCGAGTATTGTAGTAATTTTCGCTTTGATAACGCCACAGGGGGCGCTGGAGTTGTTGATTACTGAGAAAGAGAGCGCAACATCTGTCTACAAGTAGGCTATTTTAACTCATTCCTCCCTATTACTGTCATATTTTTAGGACACTATTTTCAAAATTTCTTTTTACGTATTATTATGTCTGATGAAATTCATATTTTTACACTATTTTTCTAATAAGAGATTTTTTTTTTCTGTAAAAAATGTTTAAATAATACAAATAAAAGTCCTAATACGTAAAAAGACATTTTGAAAATAGTGTCCTAAAAATATGACAGTGGGGAGGAATGGGTTAGTAATAGAATTGCAACATGCTCGGAGTTACGTACATACTGACTTACTCTTTGAGATGATAATTATTCAATTTTTTTTTAGATCAAATGTTTTAGCGTTGTAGGCACAGTTTCACCTGGTGTTAAATGATTATGTGGCCCAGGATGGTGGTCATGCTAACCCTGTTGAGGGACAGGCTCTCAAGTGCAACTGTCGGAACACATCACTAGGTATCTGGTGACAGATTTTCAACTTGATGATGATAGTCAGGAGGGTATAAGAGAACCCTATCATCATGCTATGGCTTCATCACGATGAGAAAGATCTGGGTCACTGCAGGTGAATTCGAACTCACGTCTATAGACGCGGTTTCCGTGCTCACTGCCAATTGAGTTATCATCGGTTCACAATGGTACGTATGTTAATTTACACGAGCGCTGCGTCAAGGGACATGAGTTCGAATCCACTTACAGGGTCTAAGGTAAACCTCGTGATTCCACCGTAGCGTAGTGGTCGCGCCTGGCTAGCTACCACCCTCATGTTGACAGGTGTGTTCTCACGGTTACAGTTGAGAGCCAGTCCCTCCACAGGTTTTTTTTTATACTTAAGGTTTAGCGTTATGGCCATAATCTCACCGGATCTTAAGTGACGATACGGCCCAAGTTGGTAGACACGCTAAACCTGTGGAGGAACTGGCTCTCAAGTGCTGCTGCCGGAACACACGTATTGGTATTTGGCGGCAGGTTTACAACTTGAGGGTGGTAGCTACCCAGGCGGGCATTAGACAAAGCCCTACCACCATGCTATGGTTTCCTCACGATGTTTTCCTTCACCGAAAGCTCAAGCTCATTGTAGGTGCTTGGGTTCGAACCCGCGTCCCTTGACGCGAAGTCGTGCACACTACCACTGAGCTATCATCGCTTCAGGTTTAGCGTGTCCACCAGCTTGGGGTCTGAACGTCACTTGACATCAGGTGAAATTGTGTCCATAGCGCTAAAGCTTAACTGGTGAATTTTAATGGGAGGTGTGTTCTCGTAAGCAGACTCCTCGGAGAGTGTCGCTTCGGAACGGCGCTGCGGGCAGACACAGCGAGGAAGAGGAAACGCCGGAGAAGAAGCCGGAAGAGACGGCGGAGGACAAGGCCTTCCTGCTCACCCTCAAGCAGTTCTACAAGGACAGAGGGGAGCCCTTCAAAGGGCACTCGTTAAAGGACTGTAAGTTTTTTTTTTTTTTCAGTTTCTTGAAAATCGTTTGGCTCAAAACGTAAAAGGAACGAGGTTCCAATTGACTAAGTTCTGATTTGAACGAGTTATTATTTATTTGACGTCAATTCAAAAGGTCGTAAGCGCCAAAATTGACATTCCTTTATAGACCTTATTGACATGACAAGTCGAAACTGAAAAAGTGGTTAAATTTGACCACAGAGTAAAACGTTGTGACCCCTTTTATAGTAATTTCCTAGACTAGTGATATCACACACTACATATTTATCAATAAAATTATTTCGAAAGTAGTATTTTATTTTTTGATATGATATTTTTACGACTTTAATTAGATTGAGATTTAGTTTAGATATAAATATTTTATTATAAACTGTGTAAAAAAATATGGTAAGTTAATCTGAATAAAAGGTTTTTTTTATTATTACTTTATTTTTATTTATGTTATTAGCGTAATATATTATTTAAATATAAATAAAAATCATCGAAATGTAACGTATAATAAAATGCATTCTGAAATTTCCCTGAAAAAATAGTATAATTAAACGCATAAATTTCTTATACGTAATCAAATAAAAATAGCAATTATAAACAAATATTAATTATACTGGTCATACCCTCGTCGTCCGAAACTAATGAAACATCCTCGCTCCCAGAATGTAATATGTCTTAATTCGATAATTCCTATAAAATAATATATTAATGAGATATTTTCATATAATACAATAATATAATAATTATAAAAACATATCGTAAAAATCATGCTTATAATATACCCAACTTTTCATAGTATAATGAAAATACATTTAAGACATCGATAATTTTATCGACAGCACCTCAACAAAAAGCAATAAACTCGCGAGTCATGTTACATGTAAACAATATAGGTTATGTGATTATAAACAAATCTTTTGCTTCTATACAATTGTATTTATGTTTTAAATGACATTCGTAGATCATAGCGTGTGGTTCTCAACATTTGAAACACAAATATATAATAATATATTCACATTTCTATTACAAAAACAGACTCAAAGACTTAAGAATAAATCAAAATTTCTAATTGAGAAATATGAATATGTATACGTATTGCACTGAGAATTGTATAATTATGGTAGAAAATACTCACCATTTCTTTATATTTTATAAACTTCAACGGATGTATCACAATAATATTATAATCACACAATTTCACACAATAATTTTTGCCGCGCTCATAGACGATGTAAACTTTTGTCAGTGTTGCCAATAATCTTTTCACATTTCCCCTAACCGCAAAAATATAAAACCGACTGTACATTGCTAGATTATTATTTTATATATTATAACACTGCAATTTTATAGAATTTCACTGTTAACTTATTTATAGTTACCGAATTATAATTTGTAATTTTATAAACACCAATGTATGAGTTTCAGAATCTCCTAAAATTGTTTAGGTAAAATTTTCAATTGGTAATATGTCGAATAAATTTTTATTGTATATAAAGATGTCCCTTATTTACAAGGGCTTGTGACGTCATGTTCGCCCATGTTCGTTCGAGGTTAACAGCTTTAAATTAGGGTAGTTACAAATAAAATCCGCCGAGTATAAATGTTAGGATTGGATTGAGTAAGGAATTTACAGGATTGAACGAGTTATAAATGGAACTGTATAATGTATGAATTGGTTTTTTTTTTTTAATTAAAATGGTTCTGAATTAACTGAGTTATGAATTAAAAGGGGCTCAGAGGTTGAGAATGAAACGAGTCAGAAACAAAGTTGAGTAAGTTTTGAATTGACCCAGTTATAAGTTATTCGAGTTATAAAATGACCGAGTTAATAACTAACCGGGACATCTCCTGCTGGGAGACTGGGACAGGTCATGGGTATATGAACTGGTCACCCCTCAGGTTCGTTGCGCTGGGTGTACTGGTCGGTGGTGTCGCGGGGCGGGTACGGGGCCGTCTGTCGACGGAGACTCTGGTCAACCGTCTGCGCGCACTCGCCCACCGCCGCCAGGAACCTTTACGAGAGGTACTACTTTTTTCCAACTACTAAAATACTACTTTCGTAAAATAAAATAATACTAGGACTTTTACTAGGGATGGCGATCTGAGATCGATTATAAGAAAAGTTGAATCGATATTTTTTTCCAAGTGGCCGCTATGGAGTAACAAGTGTTGGACACGTCTTTCTGTTTTTTTTTTTTTTTTTTTTAAACCTTAGAATTATCCCCACATTCTCACGTGATGTTAAGTGACGATGTGGTCAAAAATGGTGGACACGCAGTTCCTAGTGGAGGGACTAGTTCTCAATGTCTGTCTGTCAAATCTGAGATCGATTAACCGGAGAATCGATTTTAGTGGGAATAAAAATCAATCTCTTTAATAGATTCACAGTGAATCAATATTCACCATTAAAAATTGATATTCGATTCTTGTTGGTTAGTTGGTTGGTCGAACTGGTTGGTCATTGAAAGAATAAGCACTACAAATCGATTTGTGATGAATCGATTATTATGATTTCGATTCGAATCGATTGTTTTCAGATTGAATCGCCATCCCTAATAACTACCCTCAAGTCGAAAGACACCAATTGTGTTTAGAATTGATGCCGATCCGATAGGTATGGTGTTTGGATACCGCCTCAATGGACGTGGGTTTGAATCCACTTGCAATGAGCTCAAAGTGAAGGAAAACACCGTGATGTTACCGATGCATGGTGGTAGCGTCTCGCTGGTTACCAAAATTTCTTTTAATTATCTCTCCCAATTTAAATATCCCAGTCTTTACGGACTTCCTCATCGCAAATGCAGCAAACGAATTATCTGGATTCAGGTCAAAAGCGTGAGGGTCATGTGGAGAATAATTGGGTGGTAATCAGTCAACTCTACCCACTAAAATGCATCATGGAGATACTTCAAACTCCCGTGTTTACAGACACCTAGGACAGTTTTCGCAATGTCAAGTTGAAAATCTGCCGCCGTATACCTATAGGTGTGTTCCGGCAGTTGCACCCGAGAGCCAGTTCCACCACCTTGGGTAGCGTTGTCCCACCATAAAAAATAATAGCACCGTGTTCCCCTTGAACAGATTCCTCCTGCCGTACGAGAACTACGAACGGAGGAAAGGTTCGCTATTGAAGTACAACGGCAGGGTCGAGGAACCGCAGACCATCGACACCATAGAGGTGAGCGACTCCCCCCTCCGGGAGGTGGAGACGCGGACCGACCTGCCCCCCAAGCGCCTGAGGACGCCCTCGCCGCCCACGTGTCCCACGACTCCCTCGCCTCCCACTCGCCCCGCACACGCCACGCAACCCGCTTACCCCACGCAGCCCGCGCACCCCGCGCCTCCCACGCAGCACAAGCCGCAGATCGACAGCGAAACCGGCGAACTCAAGGAGGATGTCCTCACGAAATCAGCCGAAGTGCTCAACAGAGAATTCCTAGATTCGTTGCCGAAGGTATGTAACATTTCTTCATAATCTATAGACGTACTCTTCCTTCTCTATGGTGGTAGGGCTTTTTCTAATTCCCACCTGGCTAGCTACCACCCTCAAGTTGAAAATCTGCCGCCAAATACCAATAGGTGTGTCCCGGCAGTTACACTTGAGAGCCAGTTCCTCCACAGGCTTATCGTGTCTACTAACATGGGCCGTATCGTCACTTAAGATCAGGTGAGATTATGGCCATATCGTTAAACCTTAACTATGTAAGTACTTTTATTTTTTGAAAACGGATAATTTTGTTTGTTTGTTTGAACGCGCTAATGTTAGAAACTACCAGTCGGATATCAAATATTATTTTTGTATTTGATAGAAAAACCGTAGAGGAAGTCTTAAGGCTATTAACATCACGCTATCACCGATAGGAGTGAAGCTGCATTGAAAGAAGTTACAAAAACGGGCGAAATTTACTAAATAATATTCAGTTCCACGCGAACGAAGTCGCGGATATAACTGGTTATTACATAATTTCTAAAGTATTAAGGCTTATATGTGAGGAAAAAAATGCTGCAGGTGTCACCATAAATCATATTTCGCATAGGAATGTGCAAGTGCAAACGTTATTGTATAAATAATACATAACGGTAATAAACACTTGATTAGTGGAAAATCTGGTTGCAGTTGAGGTCATAAATCACATGTTGCATATTTATTACTTTTTGCATGTGTTCATAGCATATAGTATATCATTATGAAACGGTATATGGACATTTCAGTATGGATCAATATAATTGCAGTTGTAGCCATAAATCATAATTTGCACAGTTATGTGCGGTTTTCTTATGCACATGTAGACGATTTATATCAAAAATAAACAATAGAACACTTTAGTAGTGAAAATATCGCTGCAGGTTTAGCCATAAATTATGTTTATTTTATGCAAATGTTATTATTTTAACGACAGTATGTGTGGAACAGAAGTCACGTTATTTTATTAGTAAATCTGTCAAATTGTATTTGAATATATTTTCTACCCGACGTACAACGTGTATGCAGAATTTCATAATGATCAGTTGGGGCTATCAAAGAGTAACAAACAAACACACAAACAGACAAACAGACAAACTGTCATTCGTATTTGTAATATTAAAAAGAGGTTCAATAAAACAGGAGGAAGACAAAGCAGTGAAGATATCGGTGAAGCCCGTGGAGAAACTCATCGAAACGAAAGACTCGATGGAGAATATGAAGCCGTCCGCGGCGAGTAATAATGTACCGGACGCGAGGAAACCCGCGCTCGTTCACAGCGACACATATTACAACGATATGGCGTATAAATTCAATATCGGTAAGTGATCCCTTTGACTATTCACGACACCCCCCTGTAATTTGACAGCTGTAGGCTGTAGCTCAAAAAGTCAAACGAATTCATTACACAGTAATGATGTCGTTTTGAGCTTCAGTAGACACAATACAATGACTAAAACGTAATTGAAGCGGACGGATTCCGCGTCAAGGGACGTAAGTTCGAATCCATGATCGAATCGATTCGCGAGGTAACTGATGGTACCAACTGGCTAGCTACCAGTGGCGAAGAGTTGAAACTTAAAAAAGGGAAGCCGGAGAAAAATTCATTTTTACTTAACAGGATATCAAACTCTTCATCACCGTTACAAATGTTTCTATGGAGATCAAAATTCCCATAGACCGAATAAATAAAAAACAAAAAAAAACATTGTATTCAGTTTGCAACTGCCCGTCAACCAAATCATTTACATCCTAAGAGACATCTATGGAAATGCTTAAAAAATCCGTGACGTCTCATATCTGGAAAGTCACGACTTTATTGGTTTACATGCTTTTTATTTTCAAAAAGATATCTGTTAACCAACATTCTATGTGTATTAATGCAATATCTTATGTTGACTTACCGAATTGAAACAAAGTTATTAGTTACTTATTAATTATTAATCACTAACCTCCAGTTTATTATATCACAATGAAAGAACCAAAAAAAGTTATAATCTAGCACGCATGATTCACGGATATAAATGTATCATACAACCACCTTTTAAAATGTAATCTAAAGAATACAAAGAAAGAAGGTACCTGTTAAAGTACTATGAATTAAGGTTTTAATTCAGAGGTATGATACACTCACTCTTTCTCGCTTACTCTTTTAAAATACACATATCTCCATCACTGTCATAAGCCGGTATTTTCCGAGTTATTAAAGTCAAATTTAGTTGACCCGTCAGAGCTGCGATTATGTTGTGAATTCGTATTCGCTACTGGGCCAGTTTATGTTGGTGGTCTCTAAGGTCAGAGCGAGATAGACGCTTTTCGCTTTCTATCGAAATGAAAGGGATGGAATGCTACGCGACAAGCCGGGCTTTATAACTGCGAACTTCATTTCATACATTCCCCGTTCAATTCCATCCTTACGTAAACTATGATGAGCACAGTAGAACCTCTATATGTCGAACATCAAGGGAGACGGCAAAAATACCGAGTTATGGAGTTTTCGAGTTATAGAGAATTTCGACTTAGGCGGATTTTCATTCAACACAAAGAGGTTGACTTTATTTTTTATTTACTGTAAAACACCGCGTCAATAAATTACGAGGAATACTGAACTGAGTGTGCGTTGGTCGGGAACAGAGTCTCGGGATACGTTGCGGGCCCAACGTGACATGTGCAGCGTGATCCCGGCCCACGCGTTGACCACCGCCGCGGCGGTCGCGGGCTCCGCCCTCAACGGGTACTCCGCCCCGCGGCCGCCCGCGAACACACACGCGGCGACCGACCAGCTCCCAACGAGCACACTCGTGAGTACACTATATCATTTATAAGGGTTTTTTTTTGTATTAATTTTATTTATTTATTTTAAATGTCATTTGCTGTGTGTTGGATAAATGAAACTGTTGAATGAAATGTTGCCAACTCTCGATGTTTTTACACGCTTTTTCCTAGCTTCATTTGTGTGTTTGTTTGTATGTTTGCAACCGACTCTTTTGGACTTGATTTTGACCCACTTCCAACGGTCAGAGAACCGATGACGATACACTAATTTGATAAGATTTTTCCATTAGTTTAATTTACGGAATAAGATTTGTTAGTTTATATAACTTTCATCTATAGTCGATAAGACAGGAATTGATGTTAATCGATATATCTAATATTAACAAATTTTCGAATATGAAAAAGAATTTTAATTCAACAAAATAAGCAAGAATTTAAATTTACACGTTTGCAGGAAAGAGCCTCGTTCGTTATTGTAATGAATGATGATAGAGCTACCGATTGATTTTGCTCTAATAAAAATAATAGTTAAAAAAAACACGCTTTTATAAATAAACCTAGTTAAGGGTAGAAAATAAATTACTACTAGTATTATTAACGCGTAAGTTCGTACGTATGGATGTTTGTTACCCTTTCACGTAAAAACTACTGAATGGATTTTAATGAAACTGTACAATAATATAGCTCGCGCATCAGAATAACACATAGGCTATGATTTATAAAGATATCGTGTGAATTGTCCGAAATATAACGATAAGTGTCAAGCTAGTGGGAAAAAGTTCTGCTTGCCGCGAGCTATTCTGGCGCGCGCTGCAAAAACCGTTAGAGTTACACGTATATAATGTATAATGGAAACGTTCATCTCAAATAGTCCTACAAAAAAGCCCGCGACAGCATATATCTATTTTTTATATGTAATCCATTATCGCGGAATTACTGAGCGTCCCGCGTATAAATGACAACGAGCACAAATGTTCTTATACCAGTCTCTTTTAATATAATTTATGTGAAATAGCGGGCACCGGAAACAGAATTCTTTGACAGAATCAATATTACAGCGAGCAAAGCCGCGGGTAAAAGCTAGTGGGCTTTTATAATTTTCTAACTTACAAGTTAAAGACAATGAATTATCGAAGTTTTTCGTCACAATATTGAAACTGATGACTTATATAGGAGGTGTTAGGCAACCGCTTCCGAAACCGAATATAGATGATGTGACCGAAAAAAAAATAGATCCCGATGAAAATAAACATGTTTATTTTCACGCTTCATCATGTTAGTTTAGGTAAATGAAACGTGAATTTAAAAATATTCATAAAGTTCAAGTGATTCAAATTAACCAGCAATGTAATACAAACAGCTGAGACAGGTCAATGCACTCGCGCCCACCCGTTACACAGATAACATTCCCATCCCATCAATACATAGTCTGTGCAAATACTTAACCGGCTATTTTACTGCCGAGCTATATAGTCTCCACCTAGCCGCTTTCATTCTAATTCACCGGTTGAATAGACCAAGTTCCGGGTTCTATTCGCCGCTAATGAAAAAAAAAATGTAATACTCAGAAACTATAGAATCATGTTTTTCAATTCACCGTGTATCGTGTTCATTATTCTGATGTATTCAATTACGTAACTATTCAGGCCAGTTCAGTACTGAAGGGTATTTAAAAAAAATATAGGCAGGAATATTATTAGGTAGTTACGGGAGCGTTTGCCTAACAGCCTGTATATGGACCGGAGTGAAGCAGGAATGCAGGCGACTCAATGTGTCTGTGCCATACGAGAATGTCGATTTGTCAATTCCTTCATACTTTAGCATTGCTTCCATCAACCTATCGTTTTTATAAAAGTGTCTCATGCTACTTTGATATCTTTGTTTCGTGTAGGACAAAAACTTGCTGTATTTAAAACAAGAATTTAAATGAATACTTCATACATTTTATCAGTAATTTCACTAGTCGCTGTATGTGAAATATAACCAGTCGTGAAATCTCACCTATGTGATATATAACTGTGATAAATGAAAATCTCGTTTTCATAAGTTACCATAACATCCCTGTCAATATTGTGTAAATAATAGAAGAATAAGATGCGTATGTTATAGGCCTAACTAACGATAATGAGTTCAGCATCACTTTGCACGGTTTCGGTGTAGTCTTCTTAGCATATCACGATATCATAAATATAGCTGGTTGCGATATATCACTTGTATATGTAGCAGTGACGTGATTTTACGTCTTTTGTAGCATAGTTTCTATATCCTCGTCTAGATTGGGTTAACAATGTATCACTAAGATATGTGTGCGTTATTAGCGTACGGTGACGACGCCAGCGGGCCCAACAGCAGTGGGTTCGACGCCCGGGGCGGCGCGCCCGCTCGGCCGGAGCTCCCTGCGCGCTGTGCGAGTGAAGCCAGCTCGTCCGCACCACTCCATCCACCATAACAGTCAGTATCAATATTGATCCCGTTTTTAATATAACTGTATTACCATTTAATTCGGGAGCCGTTCATGAAATACGTGCGCTCTTATGTTTTTTTTATTGTTAAGGGTTTGCGTTAAGGCCGTAATGTCACCTGATCGTAAGTGACGATACGGTCCACGTTGGTAGACATGCTAAAACTGGAGGGACTGGCTCTCAAGTGCAACTGCCGGTACAGGTCTATTGGCATTTTGCGGCAGATTTTCTACTCGAGGATGGTAGCTAGGCAGACGGGCATTACAGAAAGCCCTACCATGCTATGGTTTCCTCACGATAATATCCATGAAGCTCGAGCTCATTGTAGGTGGATTCGAACTCCCTTTGACACGGAATCCGTACACACTACCACTGAGCTATCACTGTTTATCAGCATAAATCGCTTGTAATGCTATGTGATATATGGTGAAATAACGTATGTTTATGATTGAAGAAATATAATTAAAATCACTATCAGTATTTTTCGATTGTAATGAATATGAGAACAGTTGGTAACAATTTCTTGTAAACACTTGACCTCCACTGTGATTCTGCTTTTGTATGTGATATCATAAGTGGAGGGCTTTGGCCCAAAATTTCAGCTGACGGTAAGTGATGATGTAACTAAATATAGTAACTTGCTAAGTCTATCGAAAAGAGTTTTATTTTATGTGAAACTACTAGAACGCACCTATAGGTACTTGGTGGTAGATTCTTAAATTGAGGGTAGTCGATAAGTTTCGCGATGATAGCTCAGTGGTAGTTAACACAACTTTGCGTCAAGGGACGCGAGTTCGAATCCAATCACCTGCAATGAGCTTGAGCTTTCGGTGAACGAAAACATCATAGCATGGTGGTAGGGTTTTTTCTGATGCGCGCCTGGCTAGCTACCACCCTCAAGTTGAAAATCTGCCGCCAAATACTAATAGATGTGTTCCGGCAGTTGCACTTGGAAGCCAGTTCCTTCACAGGTTTAGCGTGTCTACCATCATGGGTTGTATCGTCACTTAAAATCAGGTGAGATTATGGCCATAACGCAAAAACCTTACCTATAAAAAAAATTGTTTATAGGTTAAACTTTATGGCTACAATCTTACCTGAGGTTAAGTGACGATGTGGCCCGAGCTGATGGGCACACTGAACCTAGTGGAGGGACTGGCTCTCAAGTGCAACTGCCGGAACACACCTATAGGTGTGCAGGCTTGAGGGTGGTAGCTAGCCAGGCGGGCGGTAGCAGAAGCCCTACCACCATGCTATGGTTTCCTCACGATGTTTTCATTCACCGATAGCCCAAGCTCTTTGTAGGTGGATTCGAACTCACGCTTCAGTATCGTCATAACTGAGTGTAAGGGAGCCGCCACCAAGCTACTAGCTGTTTACGTTCATGGTGAATAAGAGATTGAATTTAACACTTGTTATAAATCTATATTTATACTAATACTATAAAGACTAAAGATTTGTAAATTTAGTATTTTTGTTTCTAACGAATAAAGTCAAAAAGTACTGAACAGATTTTAAAAATTCTTTCACAATTATAATGCTATATTATCCCCGAGTAACATAGGCTATAAATAAGTTAAATATTTTTCACTTCGATGCGAACGAAGTCGCGAGTAAAACTAGTGTGATATAAATAAATGTATTGTTGTTTCGTACAGCGTCCCCAGCGCCCCCCCTGCGGCCGGACTCCGCCTCGAGCTCGCCCCCCAGCGCGAACCCCCTGGGCCCCGCGGTGCCGCCCACGCCCCCCGCACCGGTGCTGCTGTCCGTCCCGCAGCCGGTCTCCACCACCATCACCAACTTCGGCATCCACCGGCCTCCGCAGCCGACCAACAACAACAACAGCAACAACAACAACAACAACAACAACAACAACAACACCAACAATACCAACAACAATCACAGCGACGACGAAATCGTCGAGGTGAGAGATACTACACCCCATTACAACAACAACAGCAACAACAACAACAACGCCAACAATACCAACAACAATCACAGCGACGACGAAATCGTCGAGGTGAGAGACACTACCCTCCATTACAAAAAAAAAAAAACAATATTTTTGGTTACGAAAAAAAAAAAAACAGTAAAATTAAAGTAGTGTTTGCGATACGACCAACGACTTACAATCCGAAGGTAATAATGATGACCATAGAATGGCTAAGTAAGTTATGATCTTGGATATATATAGATTTGCTGGTCCCGAATCTTAGAAAATATACTGAAATGTACACACACGTGTGGAATAAAAAACAATTCCGTTATGAACTTAGATTTATTTATCAACATATTTTATTGGTATTTTTTTTTAACTATCAGTAATTATTAAGCACACTTATTTAGTAATAACTCTAACACTGATGAAATGTTTAGCATTTTAGTCAACGAGTTATTACTGGAAGGTGGCAATGTCGATGTCCCCAGGTGCCGTACAGACCCAAGTCCCCGGAGATCATCGACCTCGACGAGTACGAGGAGGGCTGCGGCCGGAACGAGCACACCGCCAAGAAGAAGAAACTGGAGCTGCTGAAGGAGCGCGGGCTCGAGGTGACCGCGATCCCGTGCGGGGCGGGCTGGGCCTCCGCCCCCCACCACCCGGCCGCGGCCCTGCCCCCCCTGCACCGGCAGCTGTTCGCCCGCGCCCAGCTGCTGCAGCTGTACGGGTACGGGCCTCCGCCCCCGCTCCCCCCGCCCCCGCCCCCGCCCCGGACCGCGCAGGCCGCCTGCCCGTTCGGTTCCGCCGGCGCGACCAAAACGGTGTACTGCGACCCCCGCGCCCCCCTGATGCCGGCGCCGCACGTGATAATGGGCGCTCCGCCCCGACCGGCGCCGGCGGCTCCGCCCTCGCCGGCGGTGTCGCCGGCGGTGCGGGCGTTGGACCTGACCCGGCCGCCGCCCCCCTCGTCCCCGGCGCAGCCCAAGGTGGAGATAACGCTGGTGGACAAGTGGAAGGGGGGGAACGGGCTGTACGGCAGCCGGTTGGGCTCGTACCGGCACCTCGCCGGGGGTAAGCGATAGCCTACAGCTCCGGCGTCCACAGCTTGAAGGTCCTGTCGTAGGAGCAGGTGGCCACGTACCTGCTGTCGCTGGACACGTCCGCGCTCATCACCTGCCCCCGGAGCAAGTGTTCATGATTAAATGCTATGTCGATACTAAGAGGGAATGTCTTTTATTTATTACCCGCATACATAATGGTCCTTCGAGCCGTAAGCTACCTTCTCGATACTAAGTAACCGGCTTTTATTAATTATCCCATACAGGATGGTCTTTCGCGCTACTAAGCTACTACGTCGATACTAAGGAAATGATTTATAATGGTCCTTCGAGCCGTAAGCTGCCGAGTCGATACTACGGAATTAGCTTGTATTCATTACCCTATATATGATAATATTTCGAGCTGTGAACTGCTACGTCGATACTACTGAACTGGATTTCATTAATTACCACACATACACCATTTGGTCCTTCAAACCGTAGCTGCTATGTCGATACTACGGAACCGGCTTTTATTCATTACCCGTTACATAATGGTCCTTGGGACCGTTTTATTTAGTCTTTCGACTATTCGACCATTTTATATGGTCCTTCGAACCGTTGGTATATTTCAAAAGACATTTTTTTCTATACATAAAATATTAAATGCAACTTTTATATGTGTACCAGTTTACCTGGCAGGCCTTGTTTTGCCTTTTCGAGTAGTCAATCATATCTACCACGGCGACATCTATCGCGTTATGATCGCTTATCGAGATAATAAGTATCCCATCTCTCAAGTTGGATCAAACTGCACACAGTATGCAATATTTGATTAAAATCGGTTCAGTAGTTTAGGAGTTCATGACAGACAAACCACTTGACGCAAAAGTATTATATATAAAGACGTTATGAAGGTTTATTAGATCTAAATTTAACTCTAAACGTGTCATAGTCTATCATCCATTGACTCAAATTAACTAACGAAATAAGCATTAAAATTCCTATACTGAGCTCCCCTTAAATATTATGACAATAGAATTTTACCAGAATGTTTTTTTCTAGTAATAAATATAGCATATGTTACTCAGGGATAATGTAATATTAACATTGAAAAAATATTTGAAATCGGTCTACTAGTGTTTGAATTAATTAATACTAGATTATACGCGCGGCTTCGCTCGTGTTAATATCGATTTTGTCGAATAAATTGTATGAAGTAAAAAAAAAAATTCATACAAAGTTTACCCTTCTCTTTATCCAATTTCCAATAAATATTTCGCGAGTAAAAGTATCATATCTCCGTCGCTTGGGTTTCATCTAAATATGTACCAAAATTCATCACAATCGATTCGGCAGTTTAGATGTGCAACAAACAAACAAACTCATTATCGCATTTATAATATTATTATAATGTTATTAATGGATAATTTATAATATTCGTAATCGTTCCAGTAAGTAGTGTTTGAGTTTATTCGATAATATTGTTTTTTTTTTTATACTTAAGGTTTAGCGTTATGGTCATAATCTCAGCTGATCTTAAGTGACGATACGGCCCAAGTCGGTAGACACGCTAAACCTGTGGAGGAACTGGCTCTCAAGTGCTGCTGCCGGAACCCACCTATTGGTATTTGGCGGCAGGTTTACAACTAGAGGGTGGTAGCTAGCCAGGCGGGCATCAGAAAAAGCCCTACCACCATGCTACGGTTTCCTCACGATGTTTCCTTTCAGCGAAAGCTCATTGTAGGTGCTTGGGTTAAACCCACGTCCCTTGACGCGAAGTCGTGCACACTACCCCTGAGCTATCATCGCGCGTAATATGAACAAGTTAGGATTCGACCGTCCATTTTTTTTTTTCAACTACCCTCATCAATGTACTGTTTCAATGTGGAATAATATAGATATGTGTATGACAAGTTAGGATTCGACCGTCCATTTTTTTTTCAACTACCCTCATCAATGTACTGTTTCAATGTGGAATAATATAGATATGTGTATGACAAGTTAGGATTCGACCGTTCATTTTTTTTTTCAACTACCCTCATCAATGTACTGTTTCAATGTGGAATAATATAGATATGTGTATGACAAGTTAGGATTCGACCGTCCATTTTTTTTTTCAACTACCCTCATCAATGTACTGTTTCAATGTGGAATAATATAGATATGTGTATGACAAGTTAGGATTCGACCGTCCATTTTTTTTTTCAACTACCCTCATCAATGTACTGTTTCAATGTGGAATAATATAGATATGTGTATGACAAGTTAGGATTCGACCGTCCATTTTTTTTTTCAACTACCCTCATCAATGTACTGTTTCAATGTGGAATAATATAGATATGTGTATGGGTGCTGTACCTTCCCGTCGTGCCCGGAGAGTGTCCTCAGCGGGTGCCAGGCCGGGTTCGACCACAGCTTCGCGGACTTGTCATATGATGAGGTCAGCAGGAAATGTCCGTGACTGCGCTGGTACCTCACATCTGTGACATACAAACCGACACATCACACGATGAAAATAATATTACACATACTGCACCGTATATAGTTGCTACTACCCTCAAGTTGAAAATCTGGGGCGAGTGGTACTCGAGAGCGAGTCCTTCCAACAGGCTTATCGTATCCGCCGTCTTTGGCCACGTCGTCACTTACCATCAGGTTAGACCGTGGCCACAACGCTAAAACTATAACTATAATCTGAAGCGGTGATAGCTCAGTGGTAGTGTGCACGACTTCGCGTCATGGGACGTGAGTTCGAATCCACCCGCCCACAATGAGCTTGAGCTTTCGGTGACGGAAAACATCGTGAGGAAACCATAGCGTGGTGGTAGGGCTTTTTTGATGCCCGCCTGGGTAGCTACCACCCTCAAGTTGAAAACTTGCCGCCGAATGCCAATAGGTGTGTTTCGGCAGATGCACTTGAGAGCCAGTTCTTCTACAGGTTTATCGCGTCTACCAACTTGGGTCGTATCATCACTTAAGATCAGATGAGATTCTGGCCATAACGCTAAACCTAAAATATATAAAAAAAAAGGGAAAAACAAAAATGTTGCGGATTAGAATTTCAAAGTCCATAAAAAAACCCACTTAAAAAAGGATTAAAGACACCCGAAGAATTTAACATTGCAAAATTAAACAAAGGCTTTGTAAAATGGGCGACATCCAAATGGAAGGTGTTACACAAAACACTCATACGCAGGGTACATACATTGAACTGCATGTAACACTTACCGCTAAGCAGATGCGTGTGCGAAGGTATAGTGTACAAGATGGATCGTCTCCTTAGATCCCATATTTTAACCTGAAACGAAACTTTACAATCAGATCTAGAGTTGTAAATGATCATAATGTAATAAAAGTCAGTAAACTGGATAGGAAATTTTATACATATATATATTCAAAGTAATATATGCCGAAATACAGAATGAAACGGCTTAGATTGCAAATTGTAAATGTTAAAAACCTTACAACTAGATCGAGATTTAAAAAAATCAAAATGTAAATATAAGTCACTTTACAGGATGAGAAATGTTATCTCAATTTCGAACTAAAATATGTGTGTAAAAATATAGGATGAAATACCTCCTTGGATCCCAAAATTTTAATCTACAATCAAACTTTACAATCAGATCAAGTTTTTAAAGATCAAAATGTAATAAGGCAATGTTTAGAAGTAAAAACTACACCCGATGAGATTATAGGTTACTTAATTTCGAGAAAATAAGAGATTCCATAATGTCGGCAGTGTTTAAGTTTATGTAGTTATTATAATAATCAGAAGGATGTGGATAGTGAAGTGATGATGTTAGGTGTAGCTGGCAAAGTGGTCATGGTAGATGTAGACGTTAAAGTGATGACGGTGAGTATAGATGGTAAAGTGATCATGGTAGGTGTAAATAGTAAAGTGAGGATAGAAGATGTAAATGGTAAAGTGATGATGGTAGATGTAGATGTTAGAGTAATGAAGGTAGGTGTAGATGGTAAAGTGATGATGGTTGATGTAGATAATAAAGTGGTGATGGTAGATGTAAATGGTAGAGTAATGAAGGTAGGTGTAGATGGTAAAGTGATGATGGTTGGTGTAGACGATAAAGTGGTGATGGTAGTTGTAGATGGTAAAGTGATGATGTTAGGTGTAGACGATAAAGTGGTGATGGTAGTTGTAGATGGTAAAGTGATGATGGTAGTTGTAGATGGTAAAGTGATGATGGTAGTTGTAGATGGTAAAGTGATGATGGTAGTTGTAGATGGTAAAGTGATGATGGTAGGTGTAGACGGTGAAGTGGTAATGGTGGTGATGTACCTGATGGTCGGCGGCAGCGGTCGCGAGCTGGTGGCCGGCGGGGGACCAGTCGGACCCGAGCACGGCCCCGAGATGCCCCTCGAGGAACATGACGCAGCGGCCGGTGCGCAGGTCCCACACGCGACCGAACGCGTCCATACCACTAACCAAAATAACTTCTTTTTAGCCGAAGCGTTTACGATGTTTTTTCTTTGTTAGTTTTTGTTTTCTATTTAAGAAAAAGGCAAAGCCATCCAATGCCGTGCAGCCGTGTCAGACATTATTACATGATCGAAACGTTAGTGCTACGACAAGATGGTAACTCTCTTGTGACTTTTTTTTAGGTTTATAAATTTAACGTTATGGCAATTTTGCATGGTGGTAGGGCTTTTTCTAACGCTCGCCTGGTTAGCAACTACCCTCAAATTGAAAATCTTCCGTCAATTACCAACAGGTGTGTTCCGGCAGTTGCACTTGAGAGCCAGTTCCTCCACAGGTTTAGCGTGTCTACCAACTTGGGCCGTATCGTCACTTAAGATCAGGTGAGATTATGGCCATAATGCTAAATCTTAAGTATTAAAAAAAAATAAGAGAAAAAAAACGAATTCGAGAAAGTACGATAGAGGCCTTCGATATACTTACCCGGTTAGAGCGAGAGAGCCGTCACATTGGAACGAGACAGTGTACACCGGCCGAGCGTGTCCCTCCTGGTGGAGGACCTCCGTCGCTGTAAGTGGAATACGTACATCGATGAAATTTGATCCACGGGGAGGTGTGACATGACATTCTTTTTATTTTTTTATTGATCTGGGGTATTTAGGCAAACGAGCAAGCGGGTCACCTGATCGTAAGTGATTGCCTATGGACATACATAATATCAGAGAAATCGGAACACTGGGGAAATTTCTAGATAGGCAAATGTCAAGACTAAAAAAAACAGCAACCCACTTAGTATAACCGGATAATTGTTTTCAAGTGAGCAGCGATTATCAGACCTATGGTAATATGTATTTATGATAAATCAAGTTTGAAGTTTCTTTTTTTAATACTTAACATTTAGCGTTATGGCCATAATCTCACCTGATCTTAAGTGACGATACGGCCCAACTTGGTAGACACGCTAAACCTGTGGAGGGACTGGCTCTCAAGTGCAGCTGCCGGAACACACCTATTGGTATTTGGCGGCAGGTTTACAACTTGAGGGTGGTAGCTAGCCAGGCGGGAAACAGAAAAAGCTCTATCACCATGCTACGGATTCCTCACGATGTTTTCCTTCACCGAAAGCTCAAGCACATTGTAGGTGCTTGGATTCGAACGCACGTCCCTTGACGCGAAGTCTTACACACTACCACTGAGCTAAGTGTCTAAAGACAGGTCGTTTATGCCATCTAGAACAAGATTAATCATGTACAAAATGCTCGCGGCCACCACACACAAAGTTAAATACCTGTTACTGATGTTAAGAAGCTTCAAACCCTAGTATTAGGTGGTATGTATCCAACAATTGGTATTGGATTGGATTGCAAACACCAGACACATAGTTATATGGCACCAACAATGGGTATATGAAATTAATCCCTATTTAAGTATCCAAAGCATAGGTTCTCAAAGTGGGCGGTACCGTTCCCCAGTGGGTGCTGAGGTTATTTGAGGTGGATATTGAAATTTCAACTGATATTGAGGAAGGATAAAAAAAAGTTGGTGTGCGAAGTATTTCCCTACGAGTTTCAGTAAAAAAAATTACATTAAGTATTCGTGGGGCTTCCGTTGGGCATTCAATTTCCCCTAAAGTAGGCGCTACACTAAAAAGTTTGAGAAACACCGACCAAGCGAGAGGTTTAGTTGCAAGTACAGTGTAGTCAGTTTGATGCGTCGGAAAAAAAAATAAGAATAAATAATGAACAATGTTTTCATAACGGAGTACGAAAATAAAATAAAAAGATTGTAAATGAAAATCATGGGGCGCATAATTTTCAAATTATATATTTCATGTGCCCCATACTTTTTCGTATCATATTTTTATCATATCAAATCACATTTTTTCATACTATCATATTTATATACATTATATTTTTTAATAATTATTTTCCGCGTTTTATGGTAACGTGAATGAAATTTAGGTACATTTTTTTAATCTGTCAGATAGATTCGAGATATATTCGAGTATACAGCTGATCGAAAAACAAGTTATAAATCGATTTTAATTTTATACCATATTTTTTTTTACATTTTCATTCATTGTCATCCCACTTCTGAGCTATGGCCCAAATATTAAAGTGTCTAGCTCATCGGGAAGTTAGTTTAAAATCAATTACAAAATACCACCCGGACAGACATACAAGAAAGCGAGATTATAAGAGCATTGTAAAAAAAAAAAGAATTGGTTTGTGCTTAAGATCACACGACAGAGTGAAACACCACTATACATCTCTCTCGCTCGCTTAGCCGCCTCGAGCCGACTATATCCGAACGAGTGTCATAGAAAAAGGTTGCAAATTAGTATTTTAAAGCCCTCCCATAACAAGTTTCAACTTTAAAAATCACGTGACATAAGTGAAAACTGCATTGAGGTGAAAAAAAAACTTAATAACACAAAATAAACGGTATTAACACGACACAGCGAATGCGACTGATGCGTCACGCTCTCAGATGTAACTCGTGGGCTACGTCTGCCGGCCGAGCGTGACGGGTCAGTCACATTCACACTACGTGTGCTCTCGACTCACCCGTCTCGAGATCCCACAGCCTCCAGGAGTGGTCGAAGACGGCGGCCGCCAGGAACCTGCCCGACGGGTGGAACTCGACCCTGGATACTCGGTACGGGCTGTGCCCGCTCAGCGATGCCATCGGGGACCCGCTATGGAGTAACAAGGATTAGGATTTCTCCTTTATTACAAAGATACCAACCAAATAGCGATGATAGCTCAGTGGTAGTGTGCACGACTTCGCGTCAAGGGACGTGGGTTCGAACCCAAGCACCTACAATGAGCTTGAGCTTTAGGTGAAGGAAAACGTCGTGAGGAAACCATAGTACGGTGGTAGGGCTTTTTCTAACGCCCGCCTGGGTAGCTACCACCCTCAAGTTGTAAACCTGCCGCCAAATACCAATAGGTGTGTTCCGGCAGCTGCACTTGAGAGCCAGTTCCTCCACAGGTTTAGCGTGTCTACCAACTTGGGCCGTATCGTCACTTAAGATCAGGTGAGATTATGGCCATAACGCTAAACCTTAAGTATAAAAAAAACTCAAAATACCATGCTATGGTTTCATCACGATGTATCCCTTCACAGAAAGCTCGAGCTCAACTGCAGGTCCAATCGAACTCACGTTCGCAGACACGAGATCCGTACACACTACCAACTGAGCTATCATCGCTTCATATTTACACCAATCGAACATAGCTGGAAGGTATCTCTGTACGCGACAGTCAAAACCCCCATACGCATAGTGATAAACAACACAACACAACACAAAACAATGGCTTTGGAAAAGTTTGTTTGAAGGCGTTCGTCTTAGAAACCACTGGTCAGATTTCGATAATACTCATTTTATTCGATAGAGATATAGTTGAGAAACGCTGTACACTATTTAACATCACGCTACTGTCAATAGGAGAAAAGATATATTGAAAAAAAGTTACAAAAAACAGACGTTAAAAAAAAAAATTTGATTGTTGAAAATTGTCAACAAATTAACTTCACGTCACATCAATACTCATTTTTGTCAAAAGAAATATGTTCTCTCCACTAAACGTAACTAATATTAAATAAAAATAATTAATCCAAACGTTTTCAAATAAACGCAACGTAATCAAACCCACATTAACTTATTTAAACGAAAGGGGGTCGAAAAATCGGCAAAATCACCCCACGTTATTTATGAACGCGCCCTCAGATGGCGCTGAGACAGTCACAGTGACTCGTTTTGATTTAACCACATTTCAGCAAATATTATAATATGCAAACGAACAAACCGGTGGGTACCTGGAAAAGTTCCAAAGATGGACAGTCCCATCGTAGGCTGATGAGGCCATGGTACACACTTCCGACCTCTCCTCTCCACTGATCTCCATCTCTTCTTGCCCGCTCCCATCTTTAACTGCTTCTATCTGCAATAAATCATCACTTTTTAAGGTTAAAAACCTAACATGTAAATATCCCACTTCTGAATAAAACTCATTAGTCATACAGTTTTTCTTTATAATATACAGGTTGCGTTATGGCCATAATCTAACCTGGTTTTAAACGACGATGTGACCCAAGATGGTGGTCACACTTAATTTAGTGGAGGAACTGGCTCTCAAGTGCAACTTCCGGAGCTCATCTATAGGTTTTTGAGGTAGATTTTAAGTTGAAGGTGACAGCTAACCAGTTGGGCATCAAGTCCTACCACCATTCTATGATATCTCACGATATTTTCCATCACCGAAATCTCCATTATAAGTGGATTCGAATTCACGACCATTGACACGCCGTCCGTACGCACTACCAACTGAACCATCAACGCTTTCACCAACAACATCTCGATTCTCCACCAAAGTCCTAGTTTCTCACCTTCCTCTGGAAGTGGGCTGGCAACTCCGCTGAAGGGTGGAACGTGGCGCAGCTGACGTTGCACGAGTGCCCACTTAACACCTGGAGGGGAGTGCACTCTGGTACTGACCACACCTTGCTCAGGCCGGACCTGGAACCATGCACGATAAAATTGATGAGAAATTGGGTCTAGATCAAAAATTGGCTGTGGTCGGGACTTACTTTTAACCCATTCCTCCCCACTGTCATATTTTTAGGACACTATTTAAAACGTATTAGGACTTTTATTTTAATTATTTCTTATGAAATTAATATTTTTACACTATTTTTCTAATAAAAAAATTTTTTTTTCGCTGTAAAAAATGTTTAAATAATAAAAAATAAAAGTCCTAATACGTAAAATGAAATTTTGAAAATGGTGTCCTAAAAATATGACAGCGGGGAGGAATGGGTTAACATATCTTAAATCGGCAAAATTTTCAGTACAATATTACTGAACGTTTTGACCACTCAATATCGAATGGATTTTGAGCCTATTCGATAAACCAAGTTTACTTACCAACTGGAGGTGATTAACATCTTACTGTCAGCGCTGAATCTGCAAAAGCTTATGGGCCTCGTGTCTCCTATCTGAAATGACATATAATTTACAAACATATTGAAGTGTTTAGCGAATTTAACGTTCTGACTACAATTTCACCTAATTTTAAACGTAGATTAGTATAAATATTAATATTTTTTGGGCTAATATTAATATCAGCCTTTGTTCTTTGTCAATGTTTATAATTCTGACATTATTGTAAAGATTATGTTTTGTCAATCATGATTTTTTACGTTTTGATGTTATGAACGGTTCAAAAACATATTATACTGTCCAGTTTCGTGAATAAGTTTTTTTCTTTTTTTTTTAAATATTATTGTAGACAATTTTACCAGTGTCAAGTGTGATAGTAGATTTTTTTTATAGTTAAGGTTTAGCGTTATGGCCATAATCTCATCTGATCTTAAGTGACGATACGGCCCAAGTTGGTTGACACGCTAAACTCGTCGAGGAACTGGCTCCCAAGTGCAGCTGCCGGAACACACCTATTGGTATTCGGCGGCAGATTTACAACCTGAGGGTGGTAGCTAGCCAGGCGGGCATCAAAAAAGCCCTACCACCATGCTATGGTTTCCTCACGATGTTTTCCGTCACCGAAAGCTCAAGCTCATTGTGGGCGGGTGGATTCGAACTCACGTCCATTGACGCGAAGTCGTACACTCTACCACAGAGCTGTCATCGCATCAAAAAGATTATTGCAAATGTCGTGAAATAGGCAATTCAGTAATACGAGACGGGCAAATGGCATTTCTGCCGAGGCATATATAGTGCTTTTCTTAAAAGAATGTAGGTAAATAAAATTTATTTAACCCATTCCTCCCCAGTGTCATATTTTTAGGACACTATTTCTTTTACGTATTAGGACAATTATTTCTGATGAAATTCATATTTTTACACTATTGTTCTAATAAAATACTTTTTTTTTTATAAAAATAAAAGTCCTAATACGTAAAAAGACATTTTGAAAATAGTGTCCTAAAAATATGACAGTGGGGAGGAATGGGTTAACATTAAAATTTACATGATTACTTGGGGCAACAACTAAAAGAAAATGTTATTAATATGTTTGTTTGTTGTGATATTTGTTTGTTGAATTTCTGATGAGGTTTGCAGATGAGAATTGGGTATGGTAGAAGATGTCTGAATATGCTGTTTTGAGGTGGATGGCTGTGGACTTAGACAAGTGGCCAGCGGGTGTGGTTCTGTTTCCGGATTCGGTGCTGAATTGGTGAAGGAAAACATCGCGAGGAAACCATAGCATGGTGGTAGGGCGTTTTCTGATGCCCGACTGGCTAGCAACCACCTTCAAGTTGAAAATCTGCCGCCAAATACCGATAGGTGTGTTGCGGCAGTTACACTTGAGAGGCAGTCCCTCAAAAGGTTTTTAGCGTGTCTACCAACTTGGGCCGTATCGTCACTTAAGATCAGTGACGTTTTGATTTATTTCATTTATTAAGTATGTAAATGACAAAACGAGACGAATTTTCAGTTTTGCCGCCAATTATCTATTTATCATCTGTACCTAAAGGCAAGAGTATTATGTCTATACAGCCACGTGAATGCAATTTGTACTAAGCAAAGAGACTTACTTTGGTAGACCAAGAATGATAAAAGAGATGCAATCAAAGTGTATTTACTAACCCCAGCACGATATTTTACACAACATTGCTGGAGGGTTGTAATGTAAATGTAAATTCGATACTTCGCCTAGTATTTTTTCGAAAATAATGACAATATTTTCATGCATGTTTGAGAGAAGCAATATTTAACCACAATTACGAGCACATAGCGAAAGCCAAACTGAAAGCAATCAATTGAAATGTGAAAATATTGTCCAGTGCGGGACTCGAATCCAAAACCTCGTGGTTGCAGCGAGGCAACTCCTCTAACCACTAAACCAACCGTGCACTCTAATGGCAGTATGAAAGCGACGCTTGTCAATTTATTGTAAAAAAGATATATATAGTCTTTCAACTCTACTAGGTTTCTTTACACTTTGGCCACAATCTCACCTGTTGGTAAGTGACAATGTGGGCCCATTGGAGGGACTAGCTCTCTAGTATAACACCTGTAGGTATTTGACGGCAGATTTTCAACTTGAAGACGGTAGCTAACCAGGTGCTATCACCATGTTATGGTTTCATCACGATGTTTTCCTTCACCCAAAGCTCGAGCTCATTGTAGATGGGATTCGAACTCACGTCCTATGACGTGTTGTCCGTACACAATACCAATTGTGCTATCGACGCTTCTAAATCCAAAGGGCTTATCTAAAGGTACAACGTAATTTTTTTTTCTATAATTAAGGCTTAGCGTAATGGCCATAATCTCACCTGATCTTAAGTGACGATACGGCCCAAGTTGATAGACATGCTAAACCTGTGGAGGGACTGGCTCTCAAGTGCAGCTGCCGGAACACACCTATTGGTATTCGGCGGTAGATTTTCAACCTGAGGGTGGTAGCTAACCAAGCGGGCATCAGAAAAAACCCTACCACCATGTTATGGTTTCCTTCACCGAAAGCTCAAGCTCATTGTAGGTGCTTGGATTCGAACTCACGTCCCTTGACGCGCTATCATCGCTTCTGGTAGTGGTTTTCACCAGCTGGAATTAGAAAAATCACGGGTATCTGACATCACCTGACTGCAGTAAGTGGACATGGCGGAAGCCCTCCTCTGGGACTCCTGCTTGGCTGCAGCTCGTACGCTGCCGGCCAGCTTCAATTCCTCACGGGCTCGGTTCAGTCTGAACATTACCGAAAATATGGACGACTTATTAGGATTTTTATATATATATACTTAATTACGGCCATAATGTCACCTGATCTCAAGTGACGATACGGCCCAAGTCGGTATACACGCCAAACCTGTGGAGGAACTGGCTCTCAAGTGCAGCTGCCGGAACACACCTATTGGTATTTGGCGGCAGGTTTACAACTCGAGGGTGGTAGCTACCCAGGCGGGAATTTGGAAAAGCCCTACCGCCATGCTATGGTTTCCTCACGGTGTTTTCCTTCACCGAAAGCTCAAGCTCATTGTAGGTGCTTGGATTCGAACTCACGTCCCTGGACGCGAAGTCGTACACACTACCGCTGACTCGTGACTCTCTGTCGACTCGTGAACACAATCTCATCTGATGGTAACGGGCGGTGTGACTTAAAGTGGTAAATAGGCTTGCCAGAACTTACTACCATTAATTGTAGCAATTTTGGGAACGAAGTTCCTTATGAACCCGGCAAAAAACGTCCGTAACGTTAGCGTAAGATGTTTATGTATAGTCTATGTATGATGGCTATACAGTGTCTAATGTATAGTCTACGTATGATAGCTATACAGTGTCTAATGTATAGTCTACGTATGATGGCTATACAGTGTCTAATGTATAGTCTACGTATGATGGCTATACAGTGTCTAATGTATAGTCTACGTATGATGGCTATGCAGTGTCTAATGTATAGTCTACGTATGATGGCTATGCAGTGTCTAATGTATAGTCTACGTATGATGGCTATACAGTGTCTAATGTATAGTCTACGTATGATGGCTATACAGTGTCTAATGTATAGTCTACGTATGATGGCTATACAGTGTCTTATGTATAGTCTACGTGATGACTGTTATTATTATATATTTTTATAAATCATCGTAAACAAAATAAAGGTGTTAAGATAATGTTGTAAAGTAGATTTTTCTTTATTTTATCGATAATAAAATTATAATAAAAAATGTATACCCGAATAATTTTTTTTTTATAACTTGAATGGAACTTGAAATTAATAAGTTTATAATAAGGAACTTCGTTACTATCTGGTTTTCCACGACACCACTTGGTTTATTTATTTATTTAAACTTTATGCATGCAATGGCGGCCGTTAAGCTATAGATATTATGAAAGTCGTAACCTTAAGGTGATGCAGAGATAAATGTTTTTAAATTATATATGTATATATGTTATAGGAGGGCAGTTTATGGCATAATGTAGTTCAAAACATTGAATAGTATTCAGGGCAATAAGAGCGCGGCTTTGAGTGCAGTCCAAGCGAGGCACTCGAGGCGTAATCATCGTACGTAGCTGGAACATCACCGATGGGAACTTAAGATTTATATTACTCCATTATGACACTGTTATAGTATTTATGCTGTAAATCATTATCGGGGATAATTTATACTGGGCAGAGAGAAACACGAGCGGTGAAGTTGCATGTTGACAATTGTCGAAAAGAGGGCGCCTTAAACGTACATCGGAGTTGCAAGTCTCGGACACTACCTCGTGTTATCCTCTCTCTGCCACAACGATTAGGTTTCACGATGTACCCGGCTGTAATACTTGGTTTGCTAAGCAGTTCGTATCTCATCCTGACATTATTATTGATCCGATTACCTCTAACTACTTAAGCCTCATATCTCTTGTTTCTAAATGTATATAAACAAGCTGTATCTTTGTTCGTGTGGAATGAAAAATGGTTTAATAATTAAAGCCCGTTTCTGTTACTTTCCCAATACAGCTTAACTCCTAGCGTGAAGAAGAAGAAGAGAGTGAAGATGGACGCCGTGAAGCAATTCTCTTTCTCGATCTCCGAAACCTCAACTAAAGTGTTCGCGGGTACAAAATAGACAATTCAATTTATATAGTTACTAACGTGCTCTGAAACTGTTAATTTTAGGTTCATATAAACAAACAGTTTGGATTCATAATGTAGAATGATGATCGATTATAGCTCAGTGGTAGTGTGTACGACTTCACGTCAAGGGACGTGAGTTCGAATCCAACCACCTACAATGAGCTTGAGCTTTCGGTGAAGGAAAACATCGTGAGGAAAACCATAGCATGGTGGTAGGGCGTTTTCTGATGCCTGCCTGGCTAGCTACCACACTCAAGTTGAAATTCTGCCGCCAAATATCAATAGGTGTGTTCCGGCAGTTGCACTTGGGAACCAGTCCCTCCACAGGTTTAGCGTGTCTACCAGCTTGGGCCATATCGTCACTTAAGATCAGGTGAGATTGTGGCCATAATGCTTTTTTTTTTTTTTTTTCGTGGGGAAATGCATTAACGCATACCCTCCATTAACATGAATTATAAAAAAAAACCTTTTTTTACATACCCACATAACTAGTAACATCTGTACCGACCCATTTCAACCAGCTAGATATATTAGGGCGCCGCGACGAAATAGTAATACGTATGTGCGTCGCGAACTAAAAAGTTTGGGAACCACTGTCCTAAATCCTTCCTCAATGACGGCTTTACCAAATACAATAAGATCTCTGGAATTCGTCTAGCGCGTTCAAACAAAACAATATTCAGGCTTTATAATATTAATATAGGTTTCTTTGACAGACCTTCGCTTGGCGTTAGGGAGCGAGTATCGTGCGATCCACAGCCTCGCCTGCCGCAGCTCAGGCGGACCCTCATGGTACCAGGTGCCCTCCCTACCCCGGTCCCTCTCTATCCTAGCCTCCTCCTCTTCCAGCTTCTTGTTTATCGCATCCTCGCCAAGGCTGACGGAATAACACTAACATTTACTGCTGGACACGAAACTGTCTAAGAATTTAGGATCCCTGCACGAGCTCGAGCTTTCGGTGAAGGAAAACACCGTGAGGAAACCACGGCATGGTGGTAGGGCTTTTCTGATGCCCACCTGGCTAGCTACCACCCTCAATTTGAAATTCTGTCGCCAAAGACTTATAAGCGTTTTTTTATATACCTAAAGTTTAGCGTTATGACCATAATATCACCTGATCTTAAGGGTCGATACGGCCCAAGTTGGTAGACACGCTAAAACCAGTTCCTCGGCTCTCAAGTGCAGCTGCCGGAACACACCTATTGGTATTTGGCGGCAGGTTTACAGCTTGAGGGTGGTAGCTACCCAGGCGGGCATTAGAAAAAGCCCTACCACCATAGCTAGCTACCACCCTCAATTTCCCGTGTTTCCCGGCAGTTACATTTGAGAGTCGGCCCTTCCACTGGCATTAGCGTGCACACCACATGCGTCACTTAACATCGAGTGCGATCATGGCCATAACGCTAAACCTATAAAAAGTGGACGCACACCGTAACACAGGATTTCTATAAAGACTTTTCTAAATATCTTATAGCTACGATCTCATTTGATGTTAAATGACGATATGGCTTAGGTGGTCTCAAGTTCAACTAGCGGAACACACCTTTAGGTATTTGTGGGCAGGATTTCCACCAGAGCACGGTAGCTAGCCAGGCGGGAATTAAAAAAGACCCTACCACCATGCTACAGCTTGATCATGTTTGATTCGAACACCGTATTGCAATATTCCAATAAATAGCATTCCAATTTGAAGCGATGATAGCTCAGTGGTAGTGTGTACGACTTCGCGTCAAGGGGCGTGAGTTCGAACCCAAGCACCTACAAGCTTCGTGAGGAAACCATAGCATGGTGGTAGGGCTTTTTCTAATGCCCACCTGGGTAGCTACCACCCTCAAGTTGTAAACCTCCCGCCAAATACCAATAGGTGTGTTCCGGCAGCTGCACTTGAGAGCCAGTCCCTCCACAGATATAACGTGTCTACCAACTTGGGCCGTATCGTCACTTAAGATCAGGTCAGATTATGGCCATAACGCTAAACGTTAAGTATATAAAAAAAAAATTCGCGTTACAAACAGTTCTGTAATACATTTGCAATAGTCAAGCAGCATTTTTGGGACCAAAGTTTACATGACGGGGTTGTAACTGAGCAAAATGAATTGGATAAACACTCACTAGCTTAGTAGATCTCTGAGACGGACTCTCCTCTCCGCTGGACCCTCGCCGAACAGACAGACCGGTTCACCCAACTGGCGCAAGCTTCTTCTTACCTGAACAAATGCAATACTAACATCGATCCACGCATACTATCCAATACCATCATGTCTGTCAGGGACGTGTGTTCGAATCCAACTACCTGCAATGAGCTTGAGGTTTCGGTGAAGGAAAACATCGTGCGGAAACCGTAGCATGGTGGTAGGGCTTCTCTAATGCCCGCCTGGGTAGCTACCACCCTCAGGTTGAAAATCTGCCGCCGAATACCTATAGGTGTGTTCCGGCAGCTGCACTTGAGAGCCAGTTCCTCCACCGGTTTAGTGTGTCTACGAACTTCGTATCGTCACATAAGATCAGGTGAGATTTTGGCGATAACGCTAAACCTTAACTATAAAAAAAAAAACACAGATTTTCATACAGCTTAGGAATAGCCTAAGTAATTCATAAGGAAGGTTAAAGAGTATAGTTTTTTTAATAGTTTTCAGGTTTAGCGTTACAGCCATAATCTCACCTGATCTTAAGTGATAATACGGCCCAAATTCGTGGATACACTAAACCCGGTGAGGTACTGGCTCTCAAGTGCAACTGCCGGAACACAACTATTGATATTTGGTGACAGAAATTCAACTTGAAGGTGGTAGCTAGACAGGCAGGCGTTAGTAAAAGCCCTACCGCCATGCTATGGATTCCTGACGATATTTTCCTTTACCGAAAGCAAAAGCTCATTACAGGTGGATTCGAACTCATGACCATTGATGCATTTTCCGTACACATTAAACAAAATGAGTTATGGTCATTATTGTTCTAAATAAAAAAAAAAAAAAATTTTTTTTTTTTTCGTTTGTAACAGGCAAGCAGTCGATTCAACTAATATGGGACTCTATATTCAAAGAATCTATACACTAAGGAGTTGAAAAATCACGTCACACTGTTTATTTAAGATCTTGTGTGTTTCAATCATGTTTCCTGCGACCTTTAAAAAAATGTAAATTTTAATTATTTCATATGAATCACCTCGTCATCATCAGTGGAAACATTCAACTGCCTCGCTTTCCTTCGCCTCTCGAACTCTTCCAATAATGCTTTCTTGTCTTTTGACATCTCCTCTCCAAGTTCCATGTACTCTGCAAAACACATGATTCGGGAATCATTTGAACATGACACTGAAGGCGCTTATTGATGTGAAAAATCTATAGGCGAGGGTAAACCTGCTTGTTGGCGTGGCGACACAGACCGTGGCGACGCATCACCACGCTATATGATGGAATATATGTACTACGCGTACTATATACGTAGTAGTGTGTGAGACGTGCAGACGAAATATTTTTTTGTATTGAATAAAAATGGATATTTATGTAATGATTTCTTATGTTTACGATAGATAATATTATTCATTGAAATAAAACTAATTTAAACGGATTTTATCGCGGTTATTTATTGATTTTGGCCCCGACGTTTGGAAAGCTTTTCAGCGTTCCTGGTCACGAGGTGGACTGAGGTGTAGGTTGTTCAGAAAAGTTACCTTCAATTGAAGGTAGACGCACTGTAACATTAACTTTTCTGGACAACCTACAACTCAGTCAACCCCGTGACCGCGAAGGCTAAAAAGCTTCCGAAACGTCGGTATCAAAATTTATAAATAACCGCGATAAAATCCGTTTAAATTAGTTTTATTTCAATGGATTATTATGTAATAAACTGTCATTATATTATGGGACAAATTTGTCTGATTTCTATCGGAATCTGTTCTTTTATGCAAACAATTTCGATGATTCACATCTACCAAGCTTCCCGTGACGGCTCCCCTTTTTCTTTGACTGTATGGACTCATCGTGGTTTACATTATTTATTTTTTTATATTTTATAGACTTATATTTAACCACAATCTCACTTAATGTTAAGGGTCTATACATGTATTGCGTAACGCAATTTAGGGAGAATGGGGGGTAAAAAATCTACAAAATTTGCAAAAACTATTACTTGAAAAGTCTCTAAGTGACAATGTGATCCAACATAAGTGAATACACTAAATATGGAATTGGCTCTCAGTTTAATTGATTGAGATGAGCAGCTAATCCTAGGAAACCAGTGTGGAGTCTAATGTTAGAAAGATTTAAACTTGAAACGAGATCAACGAATTTTAATATAGATAGACAGCAAGTTTGTGATATTTAAAAATCCCTTGTGCAGATGAGGGTAGTAAATACCACTTATTATTAAAACCAGAACAAATCAATTATAACCTGTGTAATCAGACAAAACCATTTCTTTTATGTTTCACAGCAACAAGTAACAATCCTGCACTAGATGTTAAGTACAGTACAATCCGAAATTGGCTGTAACTGACACTGAATACCAAAATTCACTGCCAGTTGCTGCCATCATTCTGGCCTGTGTAGGTACCTCTACACCCCTATTTCAAAGGATCCAATGTCATTAGAAGGACTTAAATTGCTTTAGTGTCATTGCATGATTAAAATTATGTAAGATAGTATTACACCTGTTTATAATATTCATTCATAATGTTCTAATCAGCCGATCAGGCAAGAGTGCTCTTACATATGGTGCCTGAAGGCAGAGGATCAGTTATTGTACAGCAAATAGGTCTTGGATAATGCCAGTAATCTAAACATCTAATAAAACTGTAATCAACTCGAAACAGTTTTTTGTGTCTGTCTAAAAGCTAGTGGTAATAGCTCAGTGGTAGTGTGTATGACTTTGCGTCACGGGACGTAAGTTCAAATCCACCTACAATGAGCTTGAACTTCTGGTGATGGAAAACGTTGAGGAAGCCGTAGAATGGTGGTGGAATTTTTTCTAATGCCCGCCTGACTAGCAACCACCATCAAGTTGGAAATCTGCTACCAATTACGAATATGTGTGTTCAGGCTGTTACACTAGAGCCAGTTCCTCCACAGGTTTAGGGTGTCTACCAACTTAATCATCAGTTAGGATCAGCTGAGATTATGGTCATAACACTATACTTTAACTATAAAAAAAGGACTATAGGTCTTAGCCTGCCTAGGATTGCAATAACATCTATAGTACAACATGACTCTGAAGCTGCATTAGCAGTCTTCTACTAAATTTGGCTGGGCAGTGAGATAAACACGAGTAGTGAAGGTGAGTGTTGAAATGCATCAGAAAGGGACTCCTTAAACCTACATCTGTATACCAAGTCTCGGGAACTGCTCGGTGAATGCTTGGATAGCTAAGAAGTTAGTCTCTCTTATAACATTTGTTATCAAACTTGAGGTAATAGAAAACATTTTTATTTTTATTTTATCTGTGCTTTTGTCCTCTTAAATATTCAACAGTTTAAAATACAGGATACAGTCTCCTTATATTTAACTAATAACCATTACAAAAAGATGTATTACAGCTCGCTGCCTCATATACTTTATCGTTTGTACGCCTCATCACCACTTCAGCAAGCTGTCAAAGATCGCCGAGCACAACTAGAATTGCACTACCAATTTATATATAAGCAGATTTATATATGCTGATATATTCTAGTTACCGGCAGCCAAAGTAATAACTCATAATGAAGTCCTTCGGTTCATTTGAGTCATGAGTTCAATAGAGTACTTAGCAGTCTTCCCTAGGGTTACCTAGGCCACTGTGATCGTGCACACTGCAGCCTTTCGGCTTTCCTTGTATTTGGAGTAAGGGTAAGTAAGGAAATTAATTTAGATAGGTATCCAGTGTTTTCAATATAAATCGTTAAAGGACTTAGGCTATTTAATATCAAGTTACTAAAAATAGAAGTAAAACTGTATTTAAAAAGTTACAAAAATAGGTTAAATGTATTCAATCGGTTTTAGTACGATGCGAACGTAGTCTCACGGACACAGTTAAAACTTTAACACCACTTGAACTAATCTTTGTGAAAATTCATACATTCATATACTTTTCCATGGAAAAGATTCTAATGCCACCAGAAACATAATAGGTTACAATGCCTACAAGGTATCTAGTAAGGAATATAACAGCTCACCATTGGAGATTTGGATGTCACCGACTTCCTTCCCACTTTCTTCAACGCCATCCCGTGCAGCGGCTGCCAGGGCCGCCAGTCTGGCCTTCTCTTGCTCTTCAAGCGACCCATAATGCACCTGTTTACTCCTCTTAGCAATAATTATATCTTCATCGTCAGACATAATTACTTGTAACTAGCAAAACTTGGCACTGAAACTTTAAAATGTTATTCAATATACAATGTATCTAAATTTTATTTCAAAAACATAACTTAGGTTATGAACTAAACAAACTAAACTTTCAGCTTTAGTGTATTATCTATGACCTTAAATACAATAATGCACAGATTCCGAAAATAAAAATTAAACTATAAATGTCAAACAATAATGCATCCATAAGCGTTTGCTTCGTGCATTTAATACGTTAAATGCAAAAATGAAGGACAATTTCCGAAATGAAAAGCACATTACTTACTTTAAATCTTCGTTACATATAGAACAAGATCGTCGTAAAGTTTTCATACGGTGTCTTTTTGATATCTCAAAAAAAAATTTGTAAATAAAAAACCAACAAAAAAATATATATAAATTGCCACCGTTGTGAGATAATTGAAAACGATTTCATATACATGCGAAAATAAATGCAGTTTCTGATAAGAACTAAGCGATATTTTATTACATTCAAACGATCATAGGTGAATTTTGAATATCGGCGTACACGATTGATTCCCTGGGTGCGTGTTAATCGAATAGACTGCTTATAAAAAACAAAAGAACATGACATTTTATTTGATTATAAATATATTTATCAAATACGCATCAATTTGGACCGAATAGTTTCAAAGTTATACTGAATTTTTCATACAGTGAAAGTTTTTTTACTACATTATTAAATTACTGTATAAATGGTTTTATCGTAATACTCAATAATTTCATTAGATGATTATTGAGTTTGATTTATATTTAATAGATATTATATGTAAAAAAATAACACATTAATATAATAATTAGAAACTTAATCATAAAACTATATTCAAATGAAAGGAATAATGATTTAAATAATTACAAGACATTTGAAGACATCTCGTTTATAAACATCACTGGAGTTGAGATACATAGATTTTAGTACATCAAATTGCCATATTTTTTCATTTTGAAATAATTTATAACATTTATAGTACTCTTTTGAAATCTTTATTTTTCCTGTAGCAGCAACACTGGTAATGTCGTTGTTTACGTCAGTGATAGACCCAAATATTTGCAAAAGTATTTATAAAATCACTTATAAATTTTACTATGTTTAATTGCTACATCATAATGTCTGTTAAATAAGTATACTAAGATTATTTTCAAAGAGTTTCTAAATTTACAATCAGGTATAACCTCAAAAGTGTTGTGTGAAATCAGTTTTATCGTATACCTCTGCTTGTAATTGTGTTGTTTTTGAAGCAATGACGCTCCAATTGTCACGGCGGGAGGTGGAGGAGTTGCGCTCGTCGTTGGACCGAGCTATTTACCGGACTATAGGGAAATCGGATAACTCGCTTCTATCCACTGTCTCGTCATGTTTATCCAACGGGTAAGAATTTTGTCGTTGTATCAACCGTTCCTATTGGAAACTCCCAATATTAAATATTCTTAGGGGAAACAAATACTTATAAACCTTATATCTTTATGCTTACGAACATTTGTATAAGGAGATAGAGTGAAAAAATTTATATTAATGATGCACTGGTTTATGCTCCCACTTAATTTACTACCTTGGCATTACTGATATATCTTTTTAATGTCATAATGGCTCTGTAATAGAAAGAATGAAAATGAATTTATTTACAAGGCACAAGGGTACACGGATAAAGTAAAAAATACATTAAAATTAATTCACACAGCATTTGTCATAAAATAGTATTAAACATAATCTAAAAATAAATAAAAAAATGATATAGCTCATTGAAATATCATTTTATATATTTTTTTTATACTTAAGGTTTGAGCCGTATGGCCATAATCTCACCTGATCTTAAGTGATGATACTGCCCAAGTTAGTAGACACGCTAAACCTGTGGAGGAACTGGCTCTCAAGTGCCGCTGACCAAACACACTTATTGGTATTTAGCTGTAGGTTTACAACTTGAGGGTGGTAGCTAACCAGGCGGGCATTAGAAAAAACCTTACCACCATGCAAAATACTGTAGAGCTTTTCTAAAGCCTGCTTTATTAGTTACCAGCCTCAATTTGAAAATCGACTACCAAATACCTATAGATGAGTTCGAGCAGTTGCACTTGAGAGCCAGTTCCTCCACTAGGCTTAGGGTGTGTCTGTCGACCATCTTAGGAAATATCGGCACTTAACAGTGTATGAGATTTGGCCATATCGCTAAGATTATAAAGTATTAAAACAAACCTGTTCTTGATAATAGAGTTCTTCAGTAGGGATTGTTGAATGTACTTACCTATGATAAAATAAAAGTTGTATATTTATTGATAAGAGATGATAGCTCTGTGGTAGTGTGTACTACTTTTGGTCGAGGTATGTGAGTTTAGATCCAACCATCTACAATGAGCTTGAAAAACATTGTTAGGAAACCAAAGCAAGGTAGTAGGGCTTTTTCTAATGCTGCCTGGCTAGCAACCGCTAGTTGTAAATCTACTGCCAAACACTAAAAGGTGTGTTCCGGCAGTTGCACTTGAGAGCCAGTCCCTCCACAGGTTTAACATATCTACCAACTTGGGCTGTATCATTGCTTAAGATCAGGTGAGATTATAGCCATAATAGCAAACCTTTTTGTATAAAAAAAAATCTAATTACTTGTGCTGCATGCATTATCATTGGACTATTCATACAATTTATGAATATCCAGTAAGATTTTAGTTTGATATCACTCTTTTAAATACATCATCAGGGAATAAGCACCCATCATTTTGATTTGTTTTAAAGAAGCTATCAAAAACAGTGCCTTACCTCAAAAACAGTACTATGCTATGATGGTAAAAATCTATTAACTTTCAGATACGAAAGGAGAAAAATAATTGACAGATTATCATCTCACATAGATTCAAAAAAGGCGAGTAAACTTACAGACAAAGTCCTAGCTCTCGCCCAAGAGCTGATATCTACCTCCAAGTCGCAAAAACGTAAGCATGAGGTGCCAGACAGAGATAAGGACATCAAGAGGCCACGGCACAGCGATTCCAAGTATGAAGAAAGAAGAGATAGAGATGGAGAACAGAAGCAGGTCGAGGTCGGGAATGGTGTGCAGATGGAAAATGCAGCAGAGCCTACATTGCCGGAGGGAGAGACAGTTGGATCTAAAATTGCTGTCTTGAGTGCAGATAGAATCAAGGTCCTTTCCTTTTTTAAGTTATGGCTTTTGCACTTTTTTTTTATTGTTATAGGTTTATATTTATAGCTACAGTCTCACCTAATGTTAGTGGACATGCTAAGCCTAATGAAAGGTCTGGCAGAACACACCTATAGATAGATTTTAAAGCAATGATAGCTCAGTGGTAGTGTATACGATTTTGCGTCAAGTGACGTGAAATCGAATCCAAACACCTACAATGAGTTTGAGCTTTCGGCGAATGAAAGCATCGTTAGTATACCATAGCATGGTGGTACTGTTTTTCTAATGCCCGCCTGGCTAGCAACCACCCTCAAGTTAAAAACCTACCACCAAATACCAATAGGTGTGTCCTGGCGGCTGCACTTGAGAGCCAGTTTCTCCACAGGTTAAGCATATCTACCAACTTGGGCTGTATTATTACTTAAGATCAGGTGAAATTATGGCCATAACGCTAAACCTTAACTATTAAAAAAATAAAGTATGGCAACAGATTTTTAACCTGCGCTTGCTAGCTAGCCAGCTGAGCATTACCGAGAGCCTAACTATCATACTGTTTCTTCATGATGTTTTCCCTTGCCAAATGCTGAGGCTCAGGTGGTTTCAGTTCACGTCTATTGACATGATATGACACGCTACCAACATAGCTAACATTGCTTGAAGGTAACCACATTCATTAGTGTCAAAAGTGTCAAAAATATGCTTGACCTGATTTAACCATACTATGCTGGTAGGTAGCTTAATATTAGGATAATTTAGGAAAGGAGTTTAAATGAGTGGAGTTTGAAGTGTTGCCATAAAAAGCACGTCATTACTTTACATTAGAAGAGATTTTTATTAGCTGAAATCAACACTAAGGCAGAGTTTCTTTTCTAATCTTTTTTTTTTGTTTTATTGGTGAAAAATTGCTTTTATATAATTCCAAAGTTTTTATAGAAATAGTTACTAAAAATAATATAGGGATGTAGTTGTAGATGGGTGCTTTATGGCAGAATATAAGTTATTGAAGGGTAGTTTATAACACCAATTATATCTTACATGGCAGAGGGTATAGAGTGTAACGTATTTTATGAACAACCCCTTAAAATGTTGCTGCTGCTTGACGATATGAACAATAATTCCAGCTGATGATGGCCAACGCTCAGAAAGAGATCGAAGAAAGGAAACGGGCTCTGATAGCGATGAAGGGCGGCGTCGAACCTAAGGCCAACGTGAACGCGGCGGTCGCAGCCGCACAGCACATCAAGGTCCAAATGCAGCAGAACAACGCCATACCGCCGCCCAGCGTCATCAAACCGGTCCTGTATTCGAAACCCGGTGAGTGACCTTTATAAACCTGTCTCAAACTATTCTAATATTTTATAAATTTAGCTCTTTGGATACAATCTCACCTGATATTAAGTTATCATGTGGTCCAAAATGGTGGACATGTTATGCCTAACAGAGTTTTTGCTATGCCAACGGACGGTAAACAGGCAGAAGATACATCTGATGATCTAAATAGTTACCTTCGGCTACAGACAGCCGCAACACCTGGGCTATTACAGCCATGTTCCTGAGCTTGCAAAAAGAGCTGGTTCTCCTTCACTATGTGGGAACAAAGACTCATACTGGTCCTGGCTGGTTGCTTTCCAGTCTGGCAATAACTTTACCACCAAGCTGTGACAGGTCCAGGGTTATATGGTTAAATTTCATGACCGAAACCAAATGTGGGAGTAATAATTGCCATACCTTTGTTGGTTACTCGGTAGAGTGCACCGCTTGCTGGTGGGGTTGACTTGGGTCACTCCGATGGTATACCTTCATGTGTTTTAGTTTCTGTTTATATTTGTTTAATTATTAAGGTTTAGCGTTATGGCCATAATCTCACCTGATCTTAAGTGACGATACGGCCTAAGTTGGTAGACACGCTAAACCTGTGGAGGAACTGGCACTCAAGTGCAACTCCTGGAACATACCTATTAGTATTAGGCAGGAGATTTTCAACTTTAGGGCGGTGACAAGCCCTACCACCATGCTATAGTTTCCTTCACCGAAAGCTCAAGCACAGTATAGATGGATTCGAACTCTCTCCCTTTGACCTGGAATCCGTATACACTACCGTTGAGCTACAAATGTTTCAAATGTGTAACACGGTCCCATTATTATAGATACTCTCTTATATCAATATCTTTTTTATTATATGTATTACAGCAGCCGTGCCCTTGAGTCATGATGAGTTGGAGAAGCAGAGGAAGATCGCTGAGCTGCAGGCCAGGATACAGAGGAAATTGGCAGGTGACTAATATCAAGTTTCAGTTTACCGTCCGATTCTAACCCAGTCACTTACATTCCCAGTGTGCTATTGAAGACAATGAAATAAGAATATCTTATCCAATTTAGGCCTTCAGATGACACTTAAGGGCTCTTCGTAGAAAATGTGTCTCAAAATTTTACTTTTTGAGTCTTCCCCCCCCCCCCCCCCCCTTCATCACCCTATGTCATATTTTCAGTGCCCCCCCCACCCTATCACTATCACGTCACAAATGATACACCCCCAAGCACGTGATGTATGACATATGCATTTAAATATCTGTAATAGTTGAAACGAAAAAAGTGTACCAAATTGTTGTATGAATTGCGTATGTCACCTTTATTTAGGACGCCCTTGTCACAGTAAGCGACGCCCGCTACCCCTGTAAAAAGCGTTATGGCCATAATCTGACCTGATCTTAAGTGACGATACGGCCCAAGTTGGTAGACGCGCTAAACCTGTGGAGGAACTGGCTCTCAAGTGCTGCTGCCGGAACACACCTTTCGGTGTTTGGCGGTAGATTTTCAACTTGAGGGTGGTAGCTAGCCAGGCGGGCATCAGAAAAAGCCCTGCCACCATGCTATGGTTTCCTGCGATGTTTTCCTTTACTGGGCGATCAAGCATACTGTTGGTGGTCGGATATGAACTCACGTCCCACGACGCGGCGTTCCTACACGCTACCACAGAGCTATCATCACTTCGTAAGCTACCACCGGTACGAAAAATAACCGGTAAGAAACTCAATATGATTTGATATTATTAGTTACAACAAACAAAAAGACAACAAAGATAAATTGTAATACATTTGCAATTGTTTTATCCACCCTATAATAGTCTTTTGATATCAAATTGACATATTGACATCATATCATCATCATCATATCATACATCAAATTGACATCATATTGACATGAAGGTTAATTTACTGTCCGTCATATTGGCTATGTGCTTTGAGACTTTGTTGTAAAACTTAACGCTATTGCCTAATCGAAATAAAACTAATTTAAACGGATTTTATCGCGGTTATTTATTAATTTAGATCCCGACGATTCGAATGCTTTTCAGCCTTCGCGGTCGCGGGGCGGACTGAGGTGTGGGTTGTCCAGAAAAGCTCTTGAAACACACACTTTTAACTTGAACTTTTCTGGACAACCCACACGTCAGTCCGCCCCGCGACCGCGAAGGCTGAAAAGCTTTCGAAACGTCGGGATCTAAATTAATAAATAACCGCGATAAAATCCGTTTAAATTAGTTTTATTTCGATGAATAATATTCGCGTAAACATAAGAAATCATTACTATTGCCTGAAAAATGTTGGTCTTACTGAGTGTAAAAATATGCCATCACATCAACTGCAGGAAGACAGGGGTCTTCGCGGTGAGTTTCTTCACCACGGCAAAAAATGCTTGGCAGAATGATTGTATTATATCCGATGTAGAGCTCAGTTGAATCTACAAACGATGGAAACCATCAAAAGAAATATTCTCCACCAGCATTCTTCACCGACATATAAATGTTCCTTACCGTCGCGCTCGAAGGACCAAATGTTATATAGAGGATTCTGACTGGAACATTACAAGTTGGGACAAAGTAACATTTTCATGTCCTGGTCCCAAGTAATTTGGAGTCGGTGCTGTATACGTTCTCTTCTTCCACAAATCTGTATCAGCCATCATCTCTTCAGTCACTTCCTTTCCCTTCATCTCATTCTCCACGCATGATATCCATCTTTTCTTTGGCCTTTTTTTCTTTTCCATCTTTCAACAATGATATCCATTACTTTTCTCGTCACATGAGTTTCCTCTCTTCGCATATGCCATGCCCGAACCATGACAATCGATTCCCTTGCGACTTCTCTACCAACTATCAACCAACTTCTAACTTTGTACATTCTCGTAACAGCACGTATCCATTTAAATATTCGCTTTTATGCTGCATTGTATCGACACTCATCCTTTCTTTTTACTAGCCCAGTACTCATATTATAGGTCTTGGACCTTGAACCCAAGGGGCATTTTGCAGTCACATATTATGCGATATGTGATATGCGATCACATATTATGAAGCGATGATAGCTCAGTGGTAGTGTGTACGACTTCGCGTCAAGGGACGTGAGTTGGAATCTAAGCACCTACAATGAGCTTGAGCTTTCGGTGAAGGAAAACATCGTGAGGAAACCATAGCATGGTGGTAGGGCTTTTTCACATGCCCGCCTGGGTAGCTACCACCCTCAAGGGGTAAACCTGCCGCCAAATACCACTAGGTGTGTTCCGGCAGCTGCACTTGAGAGCCAGTTCCTCCACAGGTTTAGTGTGTCTACCAACTTGAGCCATATCGTCACTTTAGATCAGGTGAGATTATGGCCATAACGCTAAACCTTAAGTATAAGAAAAAAAAATGCCCGAGACCTGTAGCCACTTAATCCACCCTGGACAAAGTGACAATAGGTATAACTGAATATGGTGGCGACCAAGAGGAAATAAGAAGTCATCGGTCAGCATAAAAGCCTGTTTATGCCCGGCTCGAAGGACCAAATGTTATATACTGAGGATATCGTCCGAGAGATTTATTCATACATTCTCAATGGGATATACAGGATAGTGTGAACGAAGGTCACTTAAAGTTATGGCGTAGAATGAATGGTTATTTTACGATGGTGTTTATCAAGGTGGAGCCCTGGCCAGCGCAGGGTGCTCCGGTCCAGCGCCGCTGATCCTGGATAGGGAAGGTCGCACCATAGACACCACAGGGAAGAGGGTCCAGTTGACGCATGTAGCTCCAACGCTGAAGGTAATCTGTACTGATATTATAAAGCGGAAAATTTTGTTTCAGCGCGTTAATCTTAGGCGCTACCAGTCGAATATTAAAAATTGATTGTTTTATTTGCTATTCAACTTCACGATACCAAACCAATTATATTATACTCTAGGATTACGTTAGGTGTATTAATTTATTTCAACGGCGCATTTTTACGCGCGCCCACTTACAATATTTTCACGTACCTCCTTTACATGCACGCAAAGTGCTTTAAATTAAGACTGATTCTCAGAAAACCCTTGGTTTGGGCTTTTAATGCACAGTACTTTTTAATTCTTTCCTTTTTTTTAAATTGTTCTTTATTATTATAGTGTCTCTGCCTCTTACAACACAGTTATTATTAAGGTAGGAGGCAGAGTTTCCTTATATATGTACCTGTAACATTTTGTATTGAAATAAAATTATTATTATTATTAGGCGTAAAGTTATATTTAATTTGTATATCTGTGATTGTGTCTGACTTAATCGATTTTAAGTGGTCATATAAAATTTATAATTTCTGTAAGATTCTGTTCAAAATGTTAGGTTACCTTTGAACTCATAGCCTCTTGGGCCCGGGGACTCTCGGGATCAACAACATTCATAAGAATCCGTTTAAATGTTAATGATTTGGTTTGTACATCTTTAATTGTAAATGTAATTGTGTTCAAGTGCTTTTGTAGAATTTATATTTTAACCCGGATTTTGGTAAAAATGTTTGGTTACCTTTGAACTCGCAGCCTCTTGGGCCTGGGGCCCTTCAGGATCAGTAACATTCATAAGGATCCCTATAAATCCCAATATTTTTATTTGTATATCTTTTGTTGTGTCCGACTTTAATTGATTTTAAGTTGCTTATATAATATTTTTTGCAGATTTTGCTAAAAATGTTAGGTTACGTCTGAACTCTCAGCCTCTTGGGCCCGCGGCCCCTAAAAATCATCAATATTCATTCCTAAGATTGCATTTAAATCTAAATAGTTTAATTTGTATATCTTTAGTTGCGTCTGAATTCCATATATAAAATGTGTATTTTTTTAAGCGTTAGAGTTTAAGTATTTCTGAACTCACAGCCTTTTGGCCCGGGACCTCTTAGGATCAAATAAGAATCCGTTTAAATCTTAATAGTTTAAGTTTTATTTATATCTTTAGTTGTGTCTGAATTTGATATAACATTTATATATATTTTTTTTAAGTGTTAGCTTACTTTTGAACTCGCAGCCTCTTGTATCTGGGACCCCTTAGAATAAAAAAATTATCCATTAACATTTTAATAATTCTTTAATTGATTTTAAGCGCTTATATAAAATGTATAGTGTCTACCAATTATATTCATAAATGATAGGTTACTTCTGAACTCACTGCCCCTTGGGTCCGGGAGTTCGTGGTGCTTGCCAGCTCTGGCACTGTATAGTTACGGGCGTGGTTTTTTTTTTTTTTTTTTTTTTTTTTTTTATACATAAGGTTTAGCGTTATGGCCATAATCTCACCTGATCTTAAGTGACGATACGGCCCAAGTTGGTAGACACGCTAAACCTGTGGAGAAACTGGCTCTCAAGTGCTGCTGCCGGAACACACCTATTGGTATTTGGCGGCAGGTTCACAACTTGAGGGTGGTTGCTAGCCAGGCGGGCATTAGAAAAAGCCCTACCACCATGCTATGGTTTCCTCACGATGTTTTCCTTCACCGAAAGCTCAAGCTCATTGTAGGTGCTTGGGTTCGAACCCACGTCCCTTGACGCGAAGTCGTGCACACTACCACTGAGCTATCATCGCTATGTAACCCCGCAGGCGAACATAAGGGCGAAGCGGCGCGAGGAGTTCAAGCAGCAGCTGTCGGGTCAGGCCACGTCGGAGGTGGTGGCGGAGGCCGGCTGGATGGACGAGCGGCTCGCGATGAAGCCCCCGGTGCGGGTTAAGAGAGCCCTGCGGTTCCACGAGCCCGGCAAGTTCAGGCAGATGGCCGAGAGGCTCCGGATGAAGGTATTCAATACAACTATTAATCCGAATAAGAATTCCGATACAGGTGCGGCAATAAAACACAGTGCATCCCTTTTTTACTTATAACTCATACGGTAACTTGTAATGATGATAACAAGAGTATTATATTACTAGCAAAATGTCGATGCAGTTATGGCCATAATATATGTAAGCAGTGCGGAGTAAATGGTCCACTCTGTGGCACTTATAGATGTTACTAACAAATGTTAAATCGAAGCGACGATAGCTCAGTAGTAGTGTGTAGGAACGTCGCGCCATGGGACGTGAGTTCGAATCCAAACACCTACAATGAACTTGAGCTTTCGGTGAAGGAAAACATCGTGAGGAAACTATAGTATGGTGGTAGGTATTTTTCTTATGGCCGCCTGGCTAGCTACCACCCTCAAGTTGAAAATCTGCCGCCAAATACCAATGGGTGTGCTCCGGCAGTTGCACTTGAGAGCCAGTACCTCCTATAAAGGCAGGCAACGTACCTACGATTCCCCTGCAGTAGACGGCGGTGATCACTTACCATCAGATGACACGCTTAATCGATTGCCCCCTATTCCCTATCCCTATACCATAAAAATATAGCTCCGTTGGTAGTATGAAATACACCTCTTAGCGATATTCTATTTAACTAACTATGAAGTGATGATAGCTCGGTGGTACTGTGTACGGACGCCACGTCAAGGGACGCGAGTTCGAATCGATCAGTATTGAGCTTGAGCCTTCTGTGAAGGGAAACATCGCTATGAAGCTATAGTAAGGTGTTAGATCTTTTTCTAATTAATATCCGCCTGGATAGCTACCACCCTCAAGTTGAAAATCTGCCGCCAAATACCAATAGGTGTGTTCCGGCAGCTGCACTTGAGAACCAGTTGCTCAACAAACGATGGGGTTGAAAATCGGTTGACAACACGCACTCCGATTGGTGTATTCGCTATCACGGTATTGACTGTGAATAGATTCTTAATCGAATGGTGGCCCCATTTTACGGCGTAACGTTGTGTTTTTTATGTATTATAAGTTGTGGCCACAATCTCATCTAACGTTAAGTAACGATGTGGCCAAAGATGGTGGGCAAGCTAAGCGTATAGTGGAGGGACTTGAAAATATAGGTGTTTGGCGGCAGATTTCAACTTGAGAATGGTTGCTAACCCTCTAGAGATTAGAATTAATGTGCTGATCTCTGGCAACACGTGAGAGTGTCAGGGTGGTTCGTTTTAGTGGGTAATGTTGGGCGATTTGCAACTGACGAGTCACCACATGCCCCTCTGGCCTTAAATTATGATCTTAAACACCACGTTTATATAAAAGGGTGGCAACTAGCCTGGTGGGTGTTACGAAAAGGCAAAAAAAACAAATAGAAATACAAAGTCCCACTTCTGATATTGGGATGTTGCTTGAGATTCGATGAGGTCTTAGACCAGTTAACGGCATATAGTTAGTTTATTTCTAGGCTCAATTGGAGAAACTTCAGAACGAGATATCCCAGATAGCCCGCAAGACCGGTATATCATCAGCTACGAAGCTGGCACTCCTCGCCGCGGACACTCCCGACTCTGATCGGGTTCCGGACATCGAATGGTATTGTTTTTTTTTTTTAAATATATACTATAATAATACTCTTTCAGATGTTTTTGGGGTACAGCACTAGACGCAATGGTCTTTTAAGTCGACTGTATGGTAGAGTCGAGGTGTGTTACAAATATTATCTATGTTAGTATTATAAAGGGAAATTGGTTGTTTGTTTGTGTGATCGTGCTAAACATTAGGAGCTGCCAGTCGGCTATCGAAAAATATTTTTGTATGAATTAGAACAATCATAGACGAAGGTTTTAGTCTACCTACATTCACACTACCACCAGTGGGAGTAAACCTGTATTGAGAATAGTTACCAAAACGGGCGAAAGTTGGTATTATCACCAAAGACTAGCTAGCTCCTTGATCTGGGGGGGAGGGGGGGGGTGGCAGTTTCAGGGGTGTCGAAATCGTGAAATACCAATCCTAAATGGGAATATAGTGAAACCAGATGGTCGTCTTAACGTTAAGTGTTACATAACCTAACTTGACGGCTCGGCCTCATTCATCACAAAGCGTGATTAAAGTTATTAATTAATAGGTAATAGAGTGTGTAATTTCATTTTAGGATTCTAATTATCCCGAACGCAAAAAAAGCGACCCATTATATATCGACGCGAATATTATATAAGCAGGAAATACAATAAAAGTAAACCAGTGAATTATGATTATAAGTACTTCAACGAATGTTTGTGCATTAAAAGTACTTCAACGAATTATGATTTTAAAGTATTTCAACAAATGTTCGTGGATTAAATGTACTTCAACGATTATGATTAAAAGTATTTCAACGGATTATGCTTAATAATTCTTCCACGAATGTGGTGCATTACGTGACGTAGCACTCCCAGCTACCACTATACTATAAAAGGGCGCCACATAACGCTAGGTACTAGTTCAAGAGCTGCTCGCAATGCATACACGACGCCCTTCAAACAAATTAGGTCACTACAAGCTCAGTACAATTGACTCCACCGATTTCCTTGCCTCCTCATTAAATATTTTACCTTTTAAAAAGCCTTGCTTAGCTGTGAAAACCCTTCCGGCTAACAGCGTATGTCCTTACGAAAAAAAAACTGGCTACGATATATCGTAAGACACTCGCCAGCGATACTGATCATTCGGAGAAAAAATGACATTTTACAATGTCGCCGTAAAAGTCGTACATGAAATAACAAGATTGCTTATTTCCTGCTAGTACCGGAAGTGCTCTCAGAAAACAAGCCATCTTGTTGACTCATGTGTGTTAATTCATAAAATTCTCAATCTTGCTCGGGAGTCTCTCACGATATATAGTAGCCAGCGTTATGTAACGCCTTTTTATAGTATAGGTATAGGGGAGTGCTACGTCACGTATTGCACGAACTTTCGTTGAAGTACTTTTAATCATAATTCGTTGAAGTATATTTAATGCACTAACATTCGTTGAAGTACTTTTAATCATAATTCGTTTATGTACTTTTATTGCATTTCCTGCCTATATAATATTTTATTATATATCGAGTTTCTGCCCCGGTTCGAAAATATCATAGATCCGTGACTAATACTAGCATTGCCCGCGACTTCGTTTGCGTGGACTTAATATTTTTTTTTATGAATGTTTATGATGGTGGGGAAGTTTAGCTCGAACTGTTTTGTGTTAATAGTGTTAAGTTTATATTATAAAGTCCCAAAGCACAGTACTGAATTACCGGACAGCAGGTTCGAGAACCGTGTCAAGCGGGTTTTGATGTCAAAAGGCTATTATAGGGTGGATCAATATGTGAGCGATCGTGATGTCTGGAATTGACGCCCCTCTCTGTACATCCGCTAATAACTACTGTAAGACATTCAACTATTATATAAAAAAGATAAGAATAAGACCTAAAAAAAAAGATGCAGATCGAGTTTCTTGCTGGTCCTTCTCGATGACTGAGTTACTTCCCGAACCGGTGGTAGTTTTGACGTTCACAAGCGTAATGATTTCTTATGTTTACGCGAATATTATCCATTGAAATAAAAATAATTTAAACGGATTTTATCGCGGTTATTTATTGATTTTGATCCCGACGTTTCGAAAGCTTTTCCGCCTTCGTGGCTGACTGTGGACTGAGGTGTAGGTTGTCCAGAAAAGTTCTTGTCACTGTGTCTCTCTACCTTCAATTTAATGTTTGTTATTGATAGTGTTCCGATCTACGCAGAAAGAGCTCAGTGTCTTGAGGTCTGGCAATTGGTCTTTTGGGTTCCGATTTAATTAAATGTATAATCGGATCCCAGGCTTGTGCTGGCTTCCAACCATCTTGTCTATTGAAATTTGGATGTTTTTTAATTTCAATAGCCTCACGAATCATCCTAGGTAGGAATCGGTGTTCTTTGGCAAGGATTTGTGGCTTGTCGAATCCAAGATAATGTTTGGAGCCTCCTTCTGAATGTTCAGCAACTGCAGACTTCGTAGAGCGTCGGTGTTTAACGTCAGCTATATGTTCTTTTAGGGTCTAAATGAAGATTTTCGATTTGATTACCACCACAGGTGGGACAGCGTGATACTGATGACGGCTGAGGAGCGGCAGGCTCGGCGCACTGGCTCCCACCCCGGGGTGGAGGAACAGCTTCAGCAGCGTCAGGAGTCGGGAGCGACGGCGACCGTCGACCGCCGCTCGGACGTACAGCGAGTCGACGACTGCAACGTCGGGGACGATGACATCGTGGACAACCTGAACGAGCTGGCTGTCACCAACCTGGTGGAACACCCTCAGCAACTCCGGCCGCCCAGTGAGTATCACATCCAAGAGTTGTATATATCGAATCCAAGGACCTACAATGAGCTTGAGCTTTTGGTGAAGGAAAACACCGTGAGGAAACCGTAGCATGGTGGTAGGGCTTTTTCTAATGCCCGCCTGGGTAGCTACCACCCTCAAGTTGAAAATCTGCCGCCGAATATCTATAGGTGTGTTCCGGCAGCTGCACTTGAGAGCCAGTTTCTGCACAGGTTTAGCGTGTCTACCAACTTGGGCCGTATCGTCACTTAAGATCAGGTGAGATTATGGCCATAACGCTAAACGATACACGATAACACGAAAACACGATACGGCCCAAGTTGGTAAACACGCTAAGCCTGTGGTATATGGTAATATTGGTATTTGGCGGCAGATTTTTAACCTGAGGGTGGTAGTTACCCAGACGGGCATCAGAAAAAGCCCTACCACCATGCTATGGTTTCCACACGATGTGTTCCTTCACCTGGCGCTCAAGCCCATTTTCGGATTCGAACTCACGTCCCATGACGCGGCGTTCCTACACGCTACCACTGAGCTATCATCGGTTCTTGACGGTCGTAACACTACAGATTCTTTGTATACGCAGACAGTTCCAATGAATATTTAAATCGCCCCGAAATAATATTGTAGGTAATTGACCCCAACGACGACACAACTACCCTCATCACTGGTTATAGCCACTGCCTATAAAAGGGCAGCTGGACCGCCGGAGCGCTCATTTAGTTCCGAGCGTTCGTCGCGTGCACATCAGTTGTGTTGCGTCAACGTTAGGCCGTAGCGTTTTTTTATTGAGAATTTCTGCTTCTCATTGATAAACATATAATATCATGCAACTCGGCACACTTCACAGCGTTTAAAATGTTATATAACACATCTGAAGCGATGATAGCTCAGCTAGACTCAGGTTCGAATCCAGGGTTTTTGTCTCCTAGCCACAATCCACTACTTGAAAAACCTGCCGCCAAATACTTATAGGTGTGTTCCGGCAGTTGCACATTTTTTTTTTTTATAGTTAAGGTTTAGCGTTATGGCCATAATCTCACCTGATCTTATGTGACGATACGGCCCAAGTTGGTAGACGAGTTAAGCCTGTGGAGGAACTGGCTCTCAAGTGCAGCTGCCGGAACACACCTATTGGTATTTGGTGGCAGATTTTCTACCTGAGGGTGGTAGCTAACCAGTCGGCCATCAGAAAAAGCCCTACCACCGTGCTATGGTTTCCCCACGATGTTTCCCTTCACCGGGCGCTCAAGCTCATTGTAGGTGCTTGGATTCGAACTCACGTCCCTTGACGCGAAGTCGTGCACACTACCACTGAGCTATCATCGCTTCGAAACCCAGTCCCTCCACTAGGCTTAACATGTCCACCGTCTCGGGCCACGTCGTCACTTAACATCAGGTGAGATTGTGACACAATAACTCCTGAGCTATTAAATAACAACCGAGTCATATATTTTTATTGACTTAGTTCTTTGTAAATGTTATTTCTACACTTAGGTTATTATGGTGATGGGTCGAATTGTGATAACCTCTATCGATAAACCGTGTCAACTCGTGTTTGTTCGATACTGTAATAATAAGCCGGTTGAATTCTGTTTTATTTATGCTTAAGGTATAGCGTTATGACCGTAATCTCACCTGATCTTAAGTGACGATACGGCCCAAGTCGGTAGACACGCTAAACCTGTGGAGGAACTGGCTCTCAAGTGCTGCTGCCGGAACACACCTATTGGTATTTGGTGGTAGATTTACAACTTGAGGGTGGTAGCTAACCAGGCGGGCGTTAGAAAAAGCCCTACCACCATGCTATGGTTTCCTCACGATGTTTTCCTTCGCTGAAAGCTCAAGCTCATTGTAGGTGCTTGGATTCGAACTCACGACCCTTGACGCGAAGTCGTGCACACTACCACTGAGCTATCATCGCTTTTTTGTATATATAGGTTTAGCGATATGGCCACAATCTCACCTGATATTAAGTTACGCCTAAGGAACTGGCTCTGCAGTGCGGCTACCGGAATACAGGTACCTACAGGTGTTTGACGGTAGATTGTAAAAAAATAATTTTTATCTACTATAGGGATCAAAGATTTTCTCACAGTAATTTTCTTGTCGAAAAAAGGTCTCTTGATTTCGTAAGTTCTTTATCTATAGTGGTTTTTTTTCTACAAATTCAGAAAACTTATTCCGATAAGAAAGTTTAGAAAAGAAAATTGATAAATTTCATTGAAAAGAAAATTTTAGTTTTCTCGCATAGGCGGACTGTTTCTGCACGGAAAAAAATTACGTGTTATTGGCCGAGTTCTCCCTCTCCCCAGAGTGACCTCGAAATCCCCCCCCCCTCCTAATCACCTCGCATATTTAATGGACGGCCCTCCCCTAACTTGGAACCATCTAGGAAAGATTCCGCATCGAATGGTCCTTTTCCCATCACGATATTTTTCTATAGTTTTTATATATCGTTAGGGTTTAGCGTTATGGTCATAATCTCACCTGATCTTGAGAGACTGACTCTCAAGTACAAATGCCGGAACACACCTATAGGTATTTGGTGACCGATTTTCCACTTGAGGGTAGTAACTACCCAGGCGGGCATCAGAAAAAGCCCTAATACCATGCTATGTTTTCCTCACGATGTATTCAAGCTCATTGCAGGTGGATTCGAACTCACGACCCTTGACGCGAAATCCGTACACACTACCAACTGAATTATCATCCGCTTTTTGCGTCAATTTTTACACTATGCTCGCTAACTCGGGTTTGACGTAGTTGTGTTTCGAGAATTACTAACGTAAAAAATATATATGTAAAAACGGGATATGGCAAGTAATTTAAAAAGGTTAATCGAATAAATCTACTGTCAGAATGATATACGAACTTTATAGCAAACCACGGATTCACCGTGAGGGTAGACAAACCTAACCATTGTGACAGAGAGAGTATAACATTAGACAGCGTCCGAGACTTGCAACCCCGATGTAGGTTTAAGGCGGCCTCTTTTCGATGACCATCAACACTCACCATCACCGCTCGTGCCTCTTACCATAACCATTCCCGATAATGGTTTACAGCATAAATACGAAAACAGTGTCAATAATAGAGAAATATAACTTTTACGTCCCTTCGGTAATGTTCCAAATACGCACGATGCGTACGCCTCAAGCGACAAGCTTTGACTGAACCCAAAGCCGCGCTCCTATCGCGTTTTATACTATCCAGCATTATAAACTACCCTCCTATAATTCTATTCTGTAATATAACGCCCTCCCTATAGATGTATTAGCATGTTTGTTTTGGAAACTAATATTTTTTCCACTCCCATCTTCAAAAATAACTTCAAAAATATCCTCGATAATTTAGACCCTTGATATTATTAATGTTAACTGCTTCACCAAGATGTTCCCGTTTAAAATACACGTACACATGGATTCTCAAGTTTTGGGTGGTCTAGAAAAGATGCCCCTACGAATTACCTAACCGCATGAAATATATAAAAATCTTAAACCATTGAAATCGTTCGAAGCAATCGATGGCTCAGTGGTAGAGTATACGGACGTGGGTTGTAATCCCTGCAACGAGCCCGAGCGTCAATACCTTTAGGTGTGTTCCGGCAGTGACACTTGTGAACCAGTCATTCCACTAGGCTTAGCGTGTCCGCCATCTTGGGCCACATCGTCACATAACATCAGGCGAGATTGTGGCCATGACGCTAAAACGATAGTGTGTACGACTTCGCGTCAAGGGACGTGAGTTCGAATCCAACCATACAACATCGTGAGGAAACCAGTGATAGGACTTTTTCTGATTCCCGCCTGGCCTGCTACCACCCTCAAGTTGAAAAATCTGCCGCCAAATACCACTAGGTATGTTCCGGCAGTTGCACTTGAGAGCCAGTTCCTCCACAGGCTTAACTCGTCTACCAACTTGGGCCGTATCGTCACATAAGATCAGGTGAGATTATGGCCATAAAGCCATTGGCATTACCTGGACTACCACCTCACAGATTGCTAATAAAAGTATTGACGAACAGGCGTACAGATACCACGTATATATATATATATATATATATTTAATTAATTGAAGTTATAGACAAGTTTCATACGATAATGGAAACAAAGTGAACAAAACGATATTGCATATAACCGATTCTATTGATTTTAAGGAATTGTAGTTGGAAGTTTCATTGGAATTGATCATTGCTAAAATAAATTAAAAAAATATATATATATATAAAATAACATCGATTACAGAGGTGATACGAAGTTCACAGGGTTAGCTAGTATAAAAAAAAACTTTAGATTCATTGATCTTAGCGAGAATACAAACAAACGTACAATCAACAATTCGAAGAGATAAATTTAAGAATACTAACATAAAAGAGAATACTAATAAGCAGTGTCATGTCAAATGCGTATTTGAAAAGGTCATATTAGTTCATAAAGATATTGACAATTAAATGTAAACCGTCATTTTCATGGTCGTAATCATATTGTGAAGCGATGATAGTGTGTACGACTTCGTGTCAAGTGCTATCAAGGATTGAGCTTTCGGTGAAGGAAAACATCGTGAGGAAACCATAGCATGGTGGTAGAGCTTTGTCTAACGTCCGTCTGGCTACCTACCACTATCAAGTTGAAAATCTACCGCCAAATACCAATAGGTGTGTTCCGGCAGTTGCGCTTGAGAGCCAGTTCCTGCACAGGTTTAGCGTGTCCACCAACTCGGGCCGTATCGTCACTTAAGATCAGCTCCTGATATCTCTTGATAGAGTGAACCGATTGCGATAAAAGAAAAACTAAGTAATACTTTAGGTTGCGTACAATTTTCACTTATACAAGTTATTACATTTTATGTGATGCGTACACAGACAGACAGACAAAAAAATCCACAGATTTATAATATACTCTCCGTGCACGTGACTTTCAATAGCTTGCAATAAAAGTAACTTAAATCACTCTTTGTAATATCGACCATATGTCAGTGAAGGTCCGGTTGAAATCGGTTTAACCGGTTTGAATATAATCCGGAAGATACCGGCATATATTTAGGGAGACGTTTCTGTCCATTAGGCTTGTATAATTTAACTGGTTAAGCCGGATTATAAAGTTAACCGGTTAGTTAAATTAACTTAGCTGATTATCTCGACGGCTTAACCGGCTAACCTAACTTAGCTCCATTTGCCATCTCATTCACGGACAGATCTAATAATATTAATATTTAATTCATGACAAACAAAACGACAATACTATATATACATTATAATCTCCAAACGGAACTGTCTACTTGTCGAGAACGTTAATTTATGTATTTGTGCATATCGAAGTACAGATATAAATGAGAAAAAGTTAAGCAATCAAATGAAAACGTTATTTATATTAATAATAAATCAAAAGAGACTGAAAAGTATTGCTTAATAAATTATTCACTTCGATTCTGATCATTTATGTCGTGTGGTTTTGTAAGTGCACACCGAGGGTTGATTAATAAATTATTCACTTCGATTCTGATCATTTATGTCGTGTGGTTTTTTAAGTGCACACCGTTTTCCCCTTCACGTTAATATTTTCTATAAGTAGTCCTCTTCTTCATCGTTTCCTTTATTTGAAACGCAGAATATGCCCATTTTCTTCATCAACGCGGGGCAGCCTATGTTACATAGAATGCATGCTATCTGTGGCGTTGTAGTTTCGATAGTCTCGTGTGGTTCGGTCCCATTGGAATACGGTATGGAGTTTGCGTGGCCGATGTCGTAACCTCTATTGTTGTCCATTACGGGCTGCTGCTGGGTATATGACGGTTGTTGCTGGGTATATGACGCTTGTTGCTGGGTATATGACGGTAATTGTTGCGTATATGACGGTTGTTGTTGTGTATATACCGGTAGTTGCTGGTTATATGCCGGTCGTTGTTGAGTATACACCGGTTGTTGTTGCCCGTTCGGTGGGATGTTAAAAGGGTTGTATTGCCACCTATAGGTTGGGCTATAAGTTGTCCCGATATATTGATAGTTATGATTATTAACTTGGCTATAAGGCATCGTAGTTGGCGATTCGTTATAGTTACTGTTGTAATATGCTCGTTTCGCTCTGCGCTCGTAGTGAGCGCCTTGGAGTAGAGGTTTCACATCGACCCCTAGTTTTTTGGTTCTGGCAACATCGTCCCTCCTGACTCGTATGTTCTTTAACTCAGGGTCATCGGGGATATTATAGTTGCTTATGTTCGCAAGTAAATTGATAATGGCGACCACGATGATAATTGGCGCCATAACTTTGAAGGCTCACTGGAAAAGGTTACTTACAGTTTCTTCAAAGGTTCACGGAAGTTGTGATGGCTGTTGGAGAAGGCGGTTATTTATTGATTCAGATACCACCAGAAGTTGAACACTTTTATTTTTAGAGTTACTTTTTATCCGTGACGCAATTGTCTTTAATCAATCAGTTATTTATTTCCCTGTGTTTTTTTTGTTTTAATATAAAATGTACACACGTTTGTTTTAGTCTAGTTTAGTATGTCTAATGTTAATTTACCACTGAGTTGGAGGGAATGATTAAATATGTTTTTGATTTAATTATTATTTGTAGGTATGATAGGCTGACCCGAGGTTCGAATACTACGCATTATATATAAAGATAAACATGATGTCAAGCGTTAATAGTTTATTTCTATTGGGTTCCGTCGGTTTATTTTTGTTCATGATGAGCTCCGTGGTAGTGTGTAGGAACGCCGTGAAAATAAATTTTACTATATTTAAATTTAGAATAGTGTATTTTTGTTAAAAAAAAATATGAATTAATAATAGTGTAAAAAAAAAAAAATATTTGAATTAAAAGTGTGGGGAGCTTTTTAAGACATTACCGTAATGATAATCCTTTTACTCATAGCTGTCAATAAAATATTTATGACTATTGACACCATGCACCCCCCGCTTTTTTCTTTAATTTTTTTTTTAATTTATATTCAAATTTATTTGGTTTTCTATAAAAGTTTGTTTTTTAGTTTTATTTTCTACTTTTTTTTTCACTTAAATCGAACTCACAACCCGTGTCAGCGAGGCGAACGCCTAACCCGCTACACCAACTGACCGATTATAAATTGCCATACGTACTATCGTAAAGTATATTTGAGAGTTAAACGAGATCGTGAAATTATATCATTTTTTTTCTATTTCAATAATTTGAATGATAAATAATAATAAAATAAAAACAATAATGTACTATGTTTTTATAACGCACTGCAATGTATAAGAGCACACACATTTTTAACCGGATACAGATTCCTGGTATACCGTTTGATAGCCGGATGTACTTGTGGATTCTAAAACGGATTGACCGGTTTTGTCGGTAGCGTGTAGGGACTTCGCGGCAATGGACGTGGATTCGAATCCCTGCAATGATCTGGAGCATTCGGTGTACTTCGTTGAAACCATAGCATGATGGTAGGGCTTATTCTAATGCCCGCCTGGCTAGCTAACGCACTCAAGTGCGGAATACTTGTAGGTTTGTTCCGGCAATTGCACTTGAAAGCCAGTACCTCCACTAGACTTAGCGTGGTCCATCGTCCTGGACTATATTGTCACTTAACATCAGTTGAGATTTCGGCCATAACTTTAAATCTGTAGACAATAAACAAAAAATTTCAAAGCAGTCATGAGGTCTGCCGACGGAACTGAAAACTTAATACTATAAACAACAGTTGTTATTTTTGGATATACCAATTAATTGTTTGATATTAAATTAAAACTTGTAAATCAAAACTGTGTTAGAGCGCTATAAGTGTATACAAATAGGAACGGATATAGTGTGTACGTGAACACGTCACGTGACCATGTCGATGACGATTTACATGAACTTACTCACTATACAAACCTTCCTTTTATATAGTTGAGGTGTTAAGGTTATGGCCCTAATCTCACCTGATCCCAAGTGACGATACGGCCCAAGTTCTTAGGCACTCTAAGTCTGTGGAGGGACTGGCTCTCAAGTGCAGTTGCTGGGACGCATCTATATGTATTTGGCGGCAAATTTTCAACTTGAGGGTGGTAGCTAGCCAGATGAGGGTTACAAAAAAGCCCTACCACCGTGATATGGTATCATCATGATGTTTTCCTTCACCGAAAGCTCAAGCTCATTGTATGTGGATTCGAAGTCGCGTCCATCGATGCGCCGTGTACACACTACCATTGAGCTATTATCGCTTCAAAATATGTCGTTTCCTCGCCAGCTGAACCGCTAAAGCCTACGTATATGCCGGTGTTCCTGACGAAGAAGGAACAGAAGAAGCTCCGGCGGCAGAGCAGGCGCGAGGCCTGGAAGGAAGAGCAAGAGAAGGTGCGGCTTGGGCTGGAAGCACCGCCGGAGCCTAAACTTAGGTAAGTGTCGTTATTTTGAGCCTTGTAAGAAAACATCGTATTTTCAGCGATAATTGCAAATTTTTCCAGAGACAATTTTATCGGTCCTAATTGAAAAAACACAGCAACAACAACTGATTCTCATGCATCCGCCGAAATAAACCTATAAGTATTTTCAACTTGAAGGTAGTAGCTAGCCAGGCGGGTATTAGAAAAAGCCCTACCGCACAGGCTATCAATTGAGCGACCATCGCTTCTAAAACCATCGACTCCCGCATATAATCAAACTTAGCCATATTGATAGTTACAGCGGAATTGAACTTAGCCATGTTGATAGCTAAACCGGGATCAAACTTAGCCATATTGATAGCTAAAGCGGAATCAAACTTAGCCATGTTGATAGCTAAAGCGAAATCAAACTTAGCCGTGTTGATAGGTAGAGCGGAATCAAACTTAGCCATATTGATAGCTAAAGCGGAATCAAACTTAGACATGTTGATAGCTAAAGCGGAATCAAACTTAGCCATGTTGATAGCTAAAGCGGAATCAAACTTAGCCATGTTGATTGCTAAACCGGGATCAAACTTAACCATATTGGTAGCTAAAGCGGAATCAAACTTAGCCATGTTGATAGCTAAAGCGGAATCAAACTTAGCCATGTTGATAGCTAAAGCGGAATCTAACTTAGCCATGTTGATTGCTAAAGCGGAATCAAACTTAGCCACGTTGATAGCTAAAGCGGAATCAAACTTAGCCATGTTGATAGGTAAAGCGGAATCAAACTTAGCCATGTTGATAGCTAAAGTGGAATCAAACTTAGCCATGTTGATTGCTAAACCGGGATCAAACTTAGCCATATTGATAGCTAAAGCGGAATCTAACTTAACCATGTTGACAGCTAAACCGAGATCAAACTTAGCCATATTGATAGCTAAAGCTGGAACAAATCGAGTTTCTTTATGAAAAATATCATAAGCGCCGAAAGTCTTATAATGTTTTGTCTCAATTTAATTCATCATTCGTAGGATATCGAACCTGATGCGAGCCCTCGGTACGGAAGCCGTGCAGGACCCGACTGCCATCGAGGCGAAGGTCCGGGAGCAAATCGCGAAACGCCAGAAGACCCACCAGGACGCGAACAACGCGAGGGCACTCACGAAGGAGCAGAAGAGGGAGAAGGTATTTTTTGCCATTAATACTCTTTGTAACTTCTCTTAACTCCTCCAATCTCTCTATCAGATTTGCCAAAACCTGGTCGCAACTACGATGTTATTGAAGCGGTGATAGCTCAGTGGTAGTGTGTACGGACGCCGCGTCAATGGACGTGAATTGCATCCCTGGAATGTGCTTGAGTTTTGGTAAAGGGAAACGTCGTGATGAAACCATAGCATGGTGGTAGCATCTGGTTAGCTAGCTACCCTAAAGTTGAAAATCTGCACTCGAGAGCCAATCCTAGGCTCCAAACTAGGCTTAGCGTGTCCACCGCCTCGGGCCACATCGTCACTTAACGTCAAATGAGATTGTGGCCATAACGCTAAACCTATACAGAATAAAAAAAAAAACGAAGCGGTCAAGTGTTTTATAAGTTACGCTATCACTGAGAGAAGTGTATATATATATATACATATATAAACACTACAACAATTTTTTTGTCGTATTTGTAATCTATGTCCATTATAACAATGTACAGATAGAAAAAAAGGGATGGGTTGTTATAGATAATGAATAATTTTCAGGTCGACAGGAAACTCAGGGAGGACACGAGTATGGGGGTGCATGTCGCGGTCTATAGGTAAGTGTCGACACAGTGCTTAATTCTGAACACTGTATAATCCGAAAAGTAAGTGTCGACACAGTGCTTAATTCTGAACACTGTATAATCCGAAAACAATGATCAATACATAAAATATTAAAAAAAAAATGACTCCTAAATTTTTCACTTGTGGGTAGTCAGAATAGATGACTTCGAAAATCAAAGTTTTTAATGTCTTTTAATTTGAAAGGGGATAATTTAACCTGGGATTATTTCTATTTTTTATTTTTGTTTGTTTATAGAGTACAACCTCTATAAGTCGAACATCGAGGGAGACGCCAAAAAATTCGCGTTATAGAGTTTTCGAGTTATAGAGAATGGAGGTTTTGGTGCTTGAAGCAAAGGGATCAAAACATTTTTTTGAGATTCGGAGGTTTTTAACTTATCGCGGTACGACTTAACGAGGTTCGACTGTAGATCACAAATCGATCATCAGAATTCTGATGATCGATATATCCTTTTGTGCGGAATCGAACGTTCTTTGGGTTGAGAATTTTATTATAAGGCTATAATTTTGAAGTCTAGCAATTTTGTCTATACTATTAATATTATAAAGTTTGTTGAACCGGCTAATCCCAGGAAATACTTGTCGGACTTTACCTTACCTTACTTTATTTTACCTTGATTGTCAGACGTTACCTTGATAGAGCAATCTTTGAATAAGGTTTCAGGCTATTTTACATCTCATTACCGCCAATACTGTATGTACTGAAAAAAGTTACAAAAAACCGAGGTTTTTTTTCGGTATACTCCATAATAAATTATTTTTATATTTAATCTGCGTTATGATAATTCTATTAGGAGTGAAATAGAGTGTTACCTAAAAGTGAGGCGTTAGGTTGTGTATGTATATACAAAGTGCTATGAAGCGATGATAGCTCAGTGGTAGTGCGTAGGAACGCCGCGTCAAGGGACGCGAGTTCGAATCCAACCACCTACAACGAGCTCGAGCTTTCGGTGAAGGAAAACATCATGATGAAACCAGAGCACGGTGGTAGGGGGTTATCTGATGCCCGCCAGGCTAGCTACCACCCTCGAGTTGAAAATCTGCCGCCAAATACCAATAGGTGTGTTCCGGCAGTTGCACTTAAGATCCAGTCCCTCCACAGGCTCAGTCCGTCTACCATGATGTAAATAATATGAATAAATATTTATATGTGCTTGGATTACTTTTCCAAATGCTTTTATTTACCATCTTTTTACATAATCTACATAATAATACTTCTTAAGGAGTCTTTCCTCGTTTGCAACGGCCCACTACAATCCAAATTTTCCCTCCCAGTTAGTCAACATTCAGATCCCAGTGGATCAGTTAGATTCGAGTCTCCCTTTATGTCGATTTGTCAGTAGGCATTGACACCGCCAGCTAGGGTCGCACAGTCCAATCCTTTGGCGCCATTTTGGCCCAATACAATCACTCCATTTTAGTTAGTGCAGAGTTAGTTTGTTAGTAGAGAGTTAGTTAGACAGCCCAAGCCGAGGTTCAGTCACTAGTGACACCCTTGCGCGAGTTAAGACCGGTGAAGCCGCGAAAGCCCTTAAGGCTAACAGTGTAGGTCCTACAGAAAAAAGGCCTTGAGGTGTCGGGCTTGAGACACGTACACGGGGGGTTTTTGGAACGTAGTTCCTCATCGCGCGTTGTGAAAGGAGGGTAGACGGAAAAAATTCTCACGAAAAGTTGTAACGACACTTTTTGCTATAGTAAGCTATTGTAAGCTGTGCGGCGTGCGCATGTTTCTCTCTCTCTCTCTCTCTCTCTCTCTCTCTCTCTCTCTCTCTCTTTCTCTCTCTCTCTCTCTCTCTTTTCGAACGTATACAGGTTTTTTGTACATAATAAATAATAAAAAATGATTATTACAATTCCTTCACTAATTATTCGAAAGGAGCTTCGTTCCATCCGGGAGTCCCTTGACACCTCTCAACTTTTTTTTTTTTTTTCTTTGCCCAGGGTCCGGGACCTGTTCGAATGCGCGTCCGCTAAGTTCAAAGTCGAGGTGAACGCGCAACAGCTGCACATGAGCGGGTGCGTGGTTCTGCACCGAGGGTGCTGTGTGGTGGTCGTCGAGGGTGGGCCGAAACAGCACTCCAAGTACAAGAGGTATGTCAGAAAGAGAGATAGAAAATACATTTATTGAAATAAAACTAATTTAAACGGATTTTATCGCGGTTATTTATTAAATTTTGATCCCGACGTTTCGAAAGCTTTTCAGCCTTCGCGGTCACGGGGCGGACTGAGGTGTGGGTTGTCCAGAAAAGTTTATGTTACTGTGTCTACCTTCAATTTAATTTTTATTATATATAGTGTTCCGATCTACGCAGAAAGAGCTCACAGTGTCTTGAGGTCTGGCAATTGGTCTTTTGGGTTCCGATTTAATTAAATGTATAATTGGATCCCAGGCTTGTGTTAGCTTCCAAACATCTTCTCTATTGAAATTTGGATGTTTTTTAATTTCAATAGCCTCACGAATCATCCTAGGTAGGAATCGGTGTTCTTTGGCAAGGATTTGTGGCTTGTCGAATCGAAGATAATGTTTGGAGCCTTCTTCTGAATGTTCAGCAACTGCAGACTTCGTAGAGCGTCGGTGTTTAACATCAGCTATATGTTCTTTTACGCGGGTCCCTATATTTCTTTTGGTTTGTAAATACATTTATCACGAAACTCACACTGACTAAATGATTGACAAAAGTAATTATTAAAAATTAGGGCGAAAGACAACGCTAGATAGCGTGTCACCTGATGGTAAGTGATCACCGCCGCCCATGGATACCCACGACACCAAAATCGTAGGTGCGTCGCCGGCCCTTATAGGGCGGACTGACCGACTCCTCCAAAGGCTTAGCGTGTCTGCCAACTTGGGCCGTATCGCCACTTAAGATCAGGTGAGATTGTGGACATAACGCTAAGCCTAAAAAAATCACTTGGATCCGAACTCACTTCCCATGACGCGGCGTTCCTACACGCTACCACTGAGCTGTCATCGCTTCAAAACGGCTTTGGAGCCCGTTCATAAAAACAATACAATACACTATAATACAATATGTTTGTATGGTTTGTATGAATATTGTCTATATAGGTCTTATATTTATAAAAATTGATCCCATAATATTCTAACATTTGTATCGTGAAATTTATTAAAAAATTAAATTTAAATTGAAATACATTAATCAATAAATTATACATAACACACTTGATACGTATATAAAAAATAACATGTCTTAACTAATTAGTAGTATTAACGCATTTTACACATTACATATATTACACTAAGAAATGTTTGTATTATTGTGGATTATATAAAAGTGTCGTTTAAAAAGTCATTTCACGTTACACTAATCTCTAAATTCTGAAGCGATGATAGCTCAGTCGGTAATGTGTACGGACGCCACGACAAGGAATGTGAGTTCGAATCCACTTATAATTGACTTTTTTTTAAGGTTTAACGTTATGGCCATAATCTCACCTGATCTTAAGTGACGATACGGCCCAAGTTGGTAGACACGCTAAACCTGTGGAGGAACTGGCTCTAAAGTACAACTGCCGGAACACACCTATTAGTATTTGGCGGCAGGTTTTTTTTTATAGTTAAGGTTTAGCGTTATGGCCATAATCTTACCTGATCTTAAGTGACGATACGCCCCATGTTAGTAGACACGCTAAACCTGTGGAGGGACTGGCACATTCAAGTGTTGCTACCGGAACACATCTATTGGTATTTGCCGGTAGAATTTCAACTTGAGGCTGAAAAAGAAAAAGCCCTACCACCATGCATTGATTCCGTCACGATCTATTCCTTAAGCTCAAGCTCATTGTAGCTGGCTTGGAACTCGCGTACCTTGACGGGAAGTCGTACACACTATCACTGAGCTATCATCGCGCCGAGATTGCACAGATTGTATCTATATCTACATGAATGTTAATTCTAAACTATCCCATCTCAGTATCGAAATAAACCTAATTTACACTAATAAAACTAATTGAGCACGAAGGCTGAAAAGCTTTCGAAGCGTCGGGATCAAAATTAATAAATAAACGCGATAAAATCCGTTTTTTATAAAAACTGTGTATTTAGTCAGTTCGTATTCGGTATGAGGGTATGACAAATAAAAAATAACGGATTTGTGCTTATCCCAGTTTAGGGGAAGTGATGAATAGTCAGCGAGGGGTAGTATATCTAATACTTTTTTATAAAAACTGTTTATGTAATCAGTCTGTTTTCGGTATAAGGGTATGGCAAATAAAAACTAACAGATCTATACTTATCCTAGTGTGGGGGTAGTGATGCATAGTCAGTGAGGGGTAATATCTTAATACTTTTTTAAAAAAACTATCCATGTAGTCAATTCAATTTCGATATGAGGGTATTGCAAATAAAAAATAACGGATCTGTGCTTTTATCCCAGTGTGGGGGTAGTGATGCATAGTCAGTGAAGGGTAATATCTTAATACTTTTTTATAAAAACTATGCATGTAGTCAATTCAATTTCGATATGAGGGTATTGCAAATAAAAATAACGGATCAGTGCTTTTATCCCAGTGTGGGGTAGTGATGCATAGTCAGTGAGGGGTAATATCTTAATACTTTTTTATACAAACTATGCATGTAGTCAATTCAATTTCGATATGAGGGTATGGTAAATAAAAAATAATGGATCTGTGTTTTTATCCCAGTGTGGGGGTAAATTTTGAATAATCAACGAAGGGTGGTAAAGGAGATGAAATTTTCGTCCAGGTTAATGCTGCACCGGATTAAATGGGAGGAGGACACGGTGAAGGACCACGAGGGGGCGGACGTGCCGAACAGCTGCCACCTCGTGTGGGAGGGCACCACCCAGCAGAGGGCCTTCGGGGAGATCAAGTTCAAGGTGCGCTGGTCACTGTATCAACATGTATTGGCATGTGTTTGTAGTAAAATTGACGGGTGCGCCGTGACGGTAAACGGCATGACGCTCTCTTTGGGACAGTTTATAAAATACGTAACGACAAACTTATCCCTTTATTACCCTTCCCCCTCATATGTGCACACGTATTTTTTGAAACATTAATCACTATGATTTCTTATGTTTACGCGAATATTATTCATTGAAATAAAACTAATTTAAACGGATTTTATCGCGGTTATTTATTGATTTTGATCCCGACGTTTCGAAAGCTTTTCAGCCTTCGCTGTCACGGGACGGACTGAGATGTGGGTTGTCCAGAAAAGTTCATGTCATTGTGTCTACCTTCAATTTAGAATAAGATTTAGAATTAGAATTTAGAATTTATTTAAATCAATAAATAACCGCGATAAAATCCGTTTAAATTAGTTTTATTCCATATTAATCACTTTTATGGTTCGCACGGTTGGTCTATCGGTCGCCGCATCGAAGTGCCGCGGGTTCGAATCCCGTTTAACAATTATTTGTCTGATCCCCACACGATCGCGTAACGGTGATCGACCACCGCAGCGGACGTTACGTTTTACACCACTTTATCATCAGAAACGTTACATCCAGATACTCCTCGGGATTTTTTTTTTGTGCCTTATGTCATATAAAGTTTCACTTCGATAAAACCAAGCCTAAATTGAATTCCAGGTGATACCGACAGAGAAACTGGCCCGCGAGCACTTCCAGAAGCACGGCGTCGAGCACTACTGGGACCTCGCGTACAGCAGCGCCGTGCTCGGGAACACCGATGAACCTTAGACCTCGAGGCGCATGGACCGCGGACGACACTACAAATCATATTTGACGTATCTCGCAGAATCGGACACCATCCGAGATGAAGAAAACGTTTACTAAAATACATATTGTACAAAAAAAAAAAAAAAAAAAACTTACACCATTTTTTTTTTTTTTATTATGTTGTATGAAACACATTTTTCATACATTCTTTCGATGCGTTTTCTTTGCCCGTTTCAATGGATAATGGATAATAACTCGTATTCAAGGTTCTGCGGATCGTATATTTGTGCTTTCTGTCGTCGATAAGAAATGGTCAGTGGATACGAATTCGCCAAACAAGTAGTAGCTCTGTCTTCGACTCCATTCGCGTGGACGTGAATGATATATACTAATAAAATTTTATAATTGTTTTGTTTCTTTTAACCCGCTATACTCTGGAGCTGCAAATGGAATTAGATAACTTAGTTTTTCTATCTACATTTGTATACGGTGACGTCACGAAACCTACGTGCATAGCGTGCTTATTGCATGCTAAGCAGTATTTACTATACAATTTAGTATGAAATCACGATGCCAAATAATAATAATAATAAATCTTTATTGGTACAAAAAACAATATAACATATAGTACAGTTGTATGTTGCTAACTGCAGTAGTTAGTAATCTAACTGTGTCGCAGTTAACAGCGCCCACCTCCGGATACTAACAAAATTTAAGGGAACGTTGAAATTAAAAAAAGAAGTTAATATTAGAAAAAATAATAATAATAACTGAGAAATGAAAAGAAAAAAAAAGAGTGAAGTGTGAGTGTGTGTGTGTGTGTATGTGTGTGTCTGTGTCATGTAAGTGGCTGAACCGAATTTAGTTGTCTAAAAAGTTGACAATTACACGTAGGATATGAGATTTTCAGTATCATCATATGGACCGTTTATTCTGAAAGTGGTGTAAGTCCATTTTCTTTTGTTTCGAGAAAATTAAAGGTTACTACTATATTTGTCGATAATGCAATTTCATTTACCGACCGATTTTAAGTTGTACAAAACATGGGATTTTTTTGTGAAATTAAACACGGACTAGTTATATATAAAAAAAAAACATTAAATTAAGCATGAATTACGTGATAGCTCATTTTTCTCAAAAATTGTCTTTTTTTATACTTAAGGTTTACCGTTATGGCCGTAATCTCACCTGATCTTAAGTGACGATACGGCCCAAGTTGGTAGACACGCTAAACCTGTGGAGGAACTGGCTTTCAAGTGCAGCTGCCGGAACACACCTATTGGTATTTGGCGGCAGGTTCACAACTCGAGGGTAGTAGCTAACCAGGCGAGCATTAGAAAAAGCCCTACCACCATGCTGTGGTTTCCTCACGATGTTTTCCTTCACCGAAAGCTCAAGCTCATTGTAGGTGCTTGGGTTCGAACCCACGTCCCTTGACGCGAAGTCGTGCACGCTACCACTGAGCTATCATCGCTTCAAAACACTTACACCACTTTCAAAATAAACGGTCCATATGTGAATGCCATTAGCCAAATCACTGGCTAACTAAGGAATCGCGAACTGTACGAGTGTGCTTTCAGAGAAAGAATTAGTCTTTTCACTTACCACTGTATAACCCTTTTACGGAATATACCATTTAACATTATAACAACTTCTTTACTCAACCTACTGCATACAAATGACAGTGTGCGGATTTACTTACTACAAACCCGTACGATATTGGCAGATTCGTAGGGTATATAGGGTAGTGGTTTACAAAATGCGTGAATGTTTGTGACGTTTGAGGGTCGCGAAGCCTCTGTAACGGGATTTGAAGGGATTAGAGAGCTTAGATAAAGTGGTCTTAAAGGGGTCGCAAAATCTCTAGGGTCTTGAAGAGTTAGGCAAATCAAATCAAATCAAAAAAAAACTTTATTCAATTTAGACCCTAAAAAGGCGCTTATGAACGTCAAGAATTACTAATTACTACCGGTTCGAAAAGTAACGCAGTCATCGAGAAGAGCCGGCAAGAAACACGATCTGCATCTTTTTTTTTTTAATTCTTATTCTTATGCTTATAATCAATAATGTAATGTGTTACAGCAGTTATTAGCGGATGTACAGAGAGGGAAGTCAATTCCAGACATCACGATAATAGCCTTATGACATCAAAACCCGTTTGACATGGTTCTTGCACCTACTGTCCGGCAATTCAGTAATGTGCTTCGGGACTTTATTATAAAACCTGACACTATTACCTAAAAAACTGTTACTTGTCTTACTCAGTCTAACATAGGGAGTGACCAGTTTATCGCGATTTCTTGTATTCAAATTATGGCGGTCTTTAATGAAATCTAGCTTTTGTAAGTTTTTGCGGACATACATTAAATGATCTAGAATATATTGGGAGGGCAAAGATAAAACACCAAATTCCGAAAACTTATCCTTTAATGATTCTCGAGGTCTCATATTGTAAATGGGTCGAAATGGTCGTTTTTGTAACGGATTATACATGGTGGGCTTGGGGTTCGCAAAAATTTTGTAAAGATGCCATAAGGCCACGAGACTGTCAAGAGGGTCGCTAAAACCTTTACGAAAGGGGATGAAGGGGGTCGCGAAGGCTCAGCAAAATAAAGTAACTGTTGAAGAATGTTATAGATTATATATTATCCAGAAACCAGTGTTGTTCCAAATCAAATCAAATCAAAAAATCTTTATTCAATTTAGGCCCTAAGAAGGCGCTTATGAACGTCAAAAATTTCTACCACTAAAATTACTTCCAGTTGGATAGGCGAATAATTTTTAATTCCACGCGAACGCAGTCACGGGCAGAGCACGGTATTTTTAATTGTTCTGGACATTGTAATAATATGTTAAATATAAATTTTAATATAACACTTTTTTATACCTATTGTTAGTTCAAAATTATAATCTACTAAGAAGTTCATTGTGGTGGTAAGGTATTATCGAATCGAGTCGATCTAATCGAGTGTTACGTAAAAGTGAGGCATTACGTTCCTTCGCGCAACGCACTTTGATCGTTCACTTCGAGATAACGAATGTGTGTATACATACACAAAGTGCTATGAAGCGATGATAGCTCAGTGGTAGTGTGTAGGACTTAGCGTCAAGGGACGTGAGTTCGAATCCAAGCACCTACAATGAGCTCGAGCTTTCGGTGAAGGAAAACGTCGTGAGGAAATCAGAGCACGGCGAGCTACCGCCGTCGAGTTGAAAATATGCCGCCAAATACCAATAGGTGTGTTCCGGCAGCTGCACTTGAGAGCCAGTCCCTCCACAGGTTTAGCGTGTCCACCAACTTGGGCCGTATCGTCACTTAAGATCAGGTGAGATTATGGCCATAATGCTAAACTTTAATTATAAGAAAAAAAAAATTACTGTGATTTTCAATTGGTTAGATTTGGGCAGATGAAACTGTCTTCAACACGATGGTGACTTTCTTGTTGAAGGTCTCGTGGGAGTTTCTAATGCCCGCCTTGGTAGCTACCACTCTCAAGTTGAAAATTTACCGCCGAATACCAATAGGTGTATTCCCGCAGTTGCAATTGAGAGCCAGTTCCTCCACAAGTTAAGCTTGAAGCTTGAAGTATAGTAGATTAAGATCAGGTGAGATTATGGCCGTAACGCTAAAACCTTGACTATTAAAAAAAAAACAAATGTATATGTATATATACATTGTTTATGATAAAATATTTTCCTCCTTCCTCTACTTTCCATAATAAACAACATTTGAAACAACAAATTAAAAATCATTGTATTATTTACAAAGGACTTCCACTAAATAATACCTTTTACTATATCAACTATCTAGATCGATTTCCGATAGCAAACGTTTTTTTTTTTATAACCTTCCGAGAAACTATAGATAAAATCAGCTTATCGAGCAATGTTATTCTATATTATATGTACATTGTCAGTGTATCTTTTGTCTGGACTAGTAATTTATAATAATTGAAACCATTATAATATTTGCAGAGAGTCTTCTAATGATTTTAGTAGTTTAACAATGCGGTGAACGCCTTATAAGTTAGATAAACAAATTTAACAATAAAAACCGACATGACAGACTAACATTCCCGCCAAAACCTACGAATACAGAGTCATAATTAGTTACATAAAAATTAGGTCTTCTTTATTATTCTTGGCAACTCAGTCCTCTTCAGAGACTATTACTGCCATTTCAAATGATAAGTTTTAGGTATTTTGTGCAGATGAAACTATCTTTATTAACTATATAGTGGGAATAATATATCATGTTCCGAATGATTATTCATAATTCACTTCATTTATGCTGTTCAGCTACACTATATCACGTAACATGTCCCCTAAATTATACAACATAGGGCTAAATAACTTAGTATATGAATAAAAACTACAACATGACAGATCAAGATCCCGCCAAAAACTCGAATACAGAGTCATAATTAGATAAAAAAATTTATCACTACAATGCTATTTTTGTCGGTATGTTTTAAGTAGCAATATTAATTTTTAACGTTAAATCGTTATAACGTTATATCTCTGAGAGGGATAATGTGATTCATTTTATTACTGATCTCTGATGTGACTTTTATATATTTTTCTTATACATCGTTTTACTCTTCATGCCTTCTGAATAATATAATAATATGGTAATGCTAGATTAGAATGTTTAATTAGTTATGAGGGGGATATTGAACTACTATAAGCAATGTTTAAGTTAAATAAATGTCTGTTCACTGTTAAACAAAATAAAAAAAACCTAAACACCTACCCATTCATGATTATATAACATTATATATTTTTACTTATTTATAATCATTCCCTGAACAAATTATCCCAATCTTTTCCTTATATACTTTGGCATCCGCTTCTGAGGCTTCTTACGTAATACTTAATTGTTTATTTATTTATCATTTGTATAGAGGCTTACAGACTAATACAAATGTTACCACAATAATTATAGAAGTCTTCAGTAGGAGCTAAATAGTGTTTGGATATATTAGGTTGGTTGATTCAGAATGAGAATATGCAGATGTTTGTTTCTATGGTTTGGTTAGATTAATTTGAATGTAAGTGATCACCGCCGCCCATGGATACCCACAACGCCAGAGAAATCGCAGATGCATTGCCGGCCTTTAATTTATGTATTATTAAATAAAATGTCAGGACTCAGTACTAATGTGAAGTTTTATTTATGCGTGATTTAAATATTACCTGATTATTTATTATATCTCTTGAAAAAGTATCAAATTATGTACTAAAGTAGAGAGCAATCATTATAAGTTTCCAATGTTACATACAATAATATTTTTATTGCCTTATAAAATCAGGGATATGCTAGTTAGACTGCAATATCATGATATCTAATACTATAATTACAACAACAACATATTTATTATGCGATAAACATCGAAATAAATAGTCATGTTTTCGTAAAGGTACAATATATTTTACTATGCATTTTGTTTATTAAAAAAATAGAATACACAAACAATAATGTGCACTAATCTATTATTAGGTATTTTATTGAGAAAAAACCCATACTATTGCGAATCTGGTCTTATCCTTTTTAATCTTAATAAATTATTAATTTGTGACCTTACCAAACTGTAAACTCTTTTATAGTACATATTATTAAAAGAATATTTGAATACATTCAATAATTACAAAGTAGAGTTGATTACATAATGAAATAATTTAAAAAACGTTATCTTAAAAAACCGAGCAACATCCAACACTGATTTGTAGGGATGTACTTATGACCTAAATAGATTACAATACTGCTGATAGTTTTCAGGACTTTTTTTATAGCTAATGACATAATAGATACAGTGAGATAAACGAAATGTTTATCAGTCATTTGTATTAGGCACAATTAAACCTTATCGTATGATGTTAATCGGGATTTATAATAGGAAATATAATTAGTGAAACATGTTGCAAATCTTTGGGACGTATATTTCTTTTGAACTCTGGTGATAACTACAATAAAATCATCAATTTTGTTAAATAGTTGATAAATGAACACGAAATGTATTTTACGATCAAAACTACTATGGTGATAATAGTACTCTGGTCGTATAAAAAAACAAATATATATATATATATATATAATGTACATATAGTGATTTGTATGTAAATCAAAATTACTATTAGTAACACAACAAAAGTAGAACGCTTGGACAAACTTCATATGGGGATTGGGTGTTTCTAAGTTATAAAATGAACTACCACAGGTGAACTAAATATATTGCTATAACCATTGCAACAGTCCCTTTTTCCATTACTAATAATATAAAAGGAATCTTTTAAAATCTATAACAGCGTTGTTACTAAAAATAATGTGTAAATTGATATAATAGTTTTATAATAATATATTATAAATAATATATTATATAGGTGTAATGGAATCACATTGCATGAAAAAAAAATCGTTTATGATATGGCAACCTTTTATGTCACTTTTTTGTCTATTTTCCCAACTAACATACGGTGTTAGCCCCGAGGGCTTTGACAGCTTCACCAAACTTTTTGCGGTGAGTGCTGTGGGTACTCAGCCCCGAAATTTTTTTTGTCACTACTGATATTGACTGTGATTGTCATTTTGCTATTTAAATATATTATCTTGGATAAAAAGTGTTGAGGAAACCACTTCGATCTCTGGCATGAAGTATTGTGCACAGGGTATATTTTAAATTTCGTGAGGAAGAAAGTGAATATCAAACGCAATCTTCCATTTAAAACGTGTCGTTGAACAGACTGTAATAAGCTTTATGTTGTATGTTCTGAATCTATATCATCCGATTATCTTTAAGGATTATTTTAGGGGTTTGCTGCACTATAGTACGCCGTATCATATGTGAAGGAACGTTGAATAATGATTAATTTTCAGCACCTGGCAAAAAGAGGACTGACGGGAAAAAGAAAATTAATTTAGACAGTTTTAATTTGGAATTAATTTTAAATAAAGTGAAAGAATTCTATACTCATTTCTTATGTTTACGCGTATATCACTCATCGAAATCGTGGTTATTCATAACAAAATTAATAAATAACCATGATAAAATCCGTGTAAATTAGTTTTATTTTGATGATTTCTATAATGTTTTGACAAACTTATTCCGAACCTGACAAGACCCTCATTAATTGTCATATTCTATGCAAAAAAATAGGCCGCATACGCGAGCAAGTTGCATCCGTGACACAAAAGAATGTCTCCATAAAATTACTATTTCTAATGAAAATTTTTGGCGTAAATGTCATCAACTTGAAATTGTTAATCAAAAAATATACGCACCAGTGTATAAAATAGATGATGTTTTATAACCTCATGACCATCAAGTTGTACCAGACTATTGTGCTTTAAATGATATAGAATTAGTTTGAGGAATTTAGCAAAAGCAAAAACGTAGCAACGAAAAATGTTAATAGGCCAGAAGGTATTATAAAGTTCTAAATGAAGAAGCTATTTTCGAATTTGGTATAAATAAATGGCAAAAATGCTGTCATAACACATTAAAAGTTGAAAACGAAATCACCAAGACGTAATAATTGAATATTTTTAGACAGTTTTATTTTATATATGTACATAATTTTCTTCGTCCTCAACATCACCATCATCGTCTGATAAAGAGGAAGAAATGCATGTCGAGTTTTTGGATACATTTTCCAGTTCTAATTACTGTTTTTATTTTATACATTTGTAAGATTATATGTTACACTCAAAATAAATGTTTCTTTTTTTACTAATATACAGTATAATAGACACACAAAATAAGTAATTATTTAAAAAATATTTTAGTAAAGATGAATAGCAGACAAGTAATAACTACACAAGTAATACCTGCATGTATTAATAGAAATGTGTTAAAACAAACATTTATGACACAATATAACGGAAATCCGTTCCTACATAAACTAAAATTGGATATTTTTACTATATATATTCACAGTGATCAAAAAAAAATACAAGTATCAAGTCTATTTACTCCAATTACCATTGTGTTGCTTACTACAATTTTTAATTTCCGTATATACCATCAGATTCTTTTAGACCTATTGTACCCAGGACATGTAGTCACAAAAAAATATGTTTAATAAAATAGTTTTTGTTAATCTTGCTTAAACCATTCATTCAATGATTAGATCTATCGATGTATGTATCTCTATTTCAGTCTGGTAAACATGTCAAAGTCAACTTCGAGTATAGTTCATTGGCCTGGTTTATACATGACATTCCAGGAATTGAGTAATTAACTTTCCCGTTTTAGTCATAAGAACTTTGTGCTAATTACATGAAATTATAATTTAATATCTGATCACCTGTTATAATTATAAAACATTTACCACTTCACTTGAACCTTTAATGGTTTTTCACAAAATTACAAATAATAACCTATACAAACATTTAATTAATAAACATCATAAAAATTAATTACTTGTTACATGAACAATTGCATACTTAATTGTAATTGCTTATTAATTTTAAATCTCAACATTTGTTAGTATTTAAGATTTTATTCTCCAACAAGCCATCAGCTACGTTATTAAAAAGGTTACTGTTTTTCCAATATATTTTATTTCAATATCATTTTTATAATATAGCATTTTATTTCCAACATATCTCCTTATGTTAACTTTATTACTGTAAATTAACTTTTTATAAGATACAACGTATTTATAGACGTATATCTAAATTACAAAAAATACTTCATTAATCTTATCAATATGATGTAATAAAATCAAAATGATAAATCTTAAGTACCTCTAAATTTTTAGGATTGTAGTGCTGTTAATTGTAGATTGAAATGATAAAAGAACAAAATGATAGCCCGGATTATTTGTAGCTGAATCATTGAAGTAATCAAATTTATTCAGCTTTATAACAGCAGAGAAATTAAATGACATAATAATATGAGCTATTTTCAATATTTTAAATTAAATACATAACTATTAATAGTAATTACGCGCATCACTATACTCAAATGAAATGTCTGTAATGTCAATGACTCTTACAAGTTTGTATTAGTAGGTGGTCGTCGGATGGTAGCTGAGAGTAGTCTTGTGCAACGCGACGTCGCGAGGCCCGTTAATTGAACGCTCGAGGCCGGCCCCGACCGTCCACACGCCCCGCATCCAATCTCCACGCGTCATCACACAACAGAAACCATTTAGATAGATAAAAAATATACCCCGATTCCAATCAGTTTGCACTATCGTGCGATAATTAAATCGCGTTTTCCAATTAAATAGCGTTCCGAACGCGCCATTATCGTTTGTTTCGTTTCCGCCGCGGCCGCGATACGACGTTGCGATGGTCGTCGAGAGAATTTGCTGCCTCGGAGCTGGTTACGTCGGCGGTCCAACTTGCAGCGTAATCGCTTTGAAATGTCCGAATATTAAAGTCACCGTCTGCGACAAGAGCGTCGAAAGGATAAACCAGTGGAACTCGGACAAGCTGCCGATATACGAGCCCGGTTTGGACGAAGTCGTGCAACAATGCCGTGGTAAAAACTTATTCTTCTCGACGGACATCGAGAAAGGTATACAGGAGGCCGATCTCATATTTATATCTGTCAATACGCCGACGAAAATCATCGGTAACGGGAAAGGTCGGGCTGCGGATCTCAAATATATTGAGAGTGCGGCTCGAATGATAGCTGACTTGGCGACCAGCAACAAGATTGTGGTGGAAAAGAGCACAGTGCCTGTCAAAGCGGCCGAAATTATTATGAAAATATTAAGAGCCAACACAAAGCCCGGGGTTGAGTATCAGATATTGTCTAATCCGGAGTTTCTAGCCGAAGGTACGGCTATAGTGGATTTGGTCGAGGCAGAGAGAGTGTTAATAGGTGGAGAAGAGACTCCGGAGGGGCAGAAGGCTATACAAGAACTGTGCTGGGTGTATGAACACTGGATTCCAGCTAAAAATATTCTAACAACTAACACCTGGAGCTCTGAACTTTCGAAATTAGCTGCAAATGCGTTTTTAGCTCAACGTATCTCAAGTATCAACTCTTTGTCTGCTGTGTGTGAGGCTACCGGTGCTGATGTGTCAGAGGTTGCTAGAGCAGTGGGCAGAGACTCCCGTATAGGACCGAAGTTCCTTGAAGCCTCAATAGGATTCGGAGGCAGCTGTTTCCAGAAAGACATTCTCAATTTAATCTATTTGTGCGAATGCCTTAACTTGCCAGAGGTGGCAGCATATTGGCAGCAAGTTGTTAGCTTAAATGACTACCAGAAGGCGAGGTTTACACGTAAAGTAATCGAGTCACTGTTTAACACAGTGTCTGACAAGAAGATAGCTATATTAGGGTTCTCATTCAAGAAGAATACAGGTGACACCAGGGAATCTCCAGCTATTTCTGTTGCTAAGACCTTATTAGATGAGGGAGCGAAACTGCATATATATGACCCTAAAGTGGAAACAGAGCAAATATTCTATGAGCTGACGAATCCGTATGTCACTTCTGAGCCTGAAACTGTGAGTTTATATTTTGTTTATCTATATATAAATAAATATCTATTTCCCTTCGTCATCGCATTACGCGTGAACGGGTGGAACAATTTTGCAATTTCTTTTTCTGTTGGGTTAATAATCATCAGGACAAGGTTCTTATGAATAAAAAAATTAAGGAAGTTGACTGGAATAATAGGAAATTTCAGCAAATTTAAAAAACTTAAGGATGATGTCAATTTTACGTAACAAGCTGTGAGTTATCACAGAGCATTACAATAATGAACACTATGTTCTTGAATTATTTTTAATTTTATATTTTATAGCTAGTTTATAGCTACTTCTTTATATTTTAATTGATTCAAATATGATAAAATATAGTTTATTCTATCTGTCATAAATAAATTTTTACAGGAGATTTGTTTGAATTAATCTGTAATTATTTAGTGCTAAGTTTTTTAAATGTATTACTGATTATAATATTCAACTCTTTTAAGCATTTATAATTTTCTAACATGTTCTAAAACAAGCTTCGCTGGTTGAATTATATGTAATTAAATACTTGGTTCGAATGGTACACTCACATCCCTCTTTTTGTATAACAGTATCATTCTAAGTAAAAACTTAAAATCTCTGAAGTGTTCAAGACCCCAAAAGGTTTGGTAGATTCAATAGTGCACACCTCATAATCTAATAATATTTTTTTTGTTTATTTAATAACAATTAAACCACATGGAATCAGACCATGAAAAGTAATAGGGTTCTATTCCTAATTATATTGAATCCTAATTAAAAAAGACTTAGTAAAGTATTTCGGTCATTATCATTATAAAATACAGGATCCTTACATACAGACACACAGACATCCAAGATGGAACTGCTTTAACTAGTTTAAATAACAAAATTGGCATCAAAAATATTACAAGTGTTAAAAATAGTATTTTTTTCTTGATATGTATAGTGTTAACATAATTACATCTCATTTCAGTATTTCATATACACAGATACTCTTTATTATCTATCAGTATATATATATATATATGACCCTTTTTGAGTTTTAGCGAGAATAAAAACATTGACTGTAGGTGATAAGAAGCTGGTATTTTATAATGAAGACAGTAATTAAAAGATCTTAGTGGGACATTAAACATGAGTTTGATCTCTGGAATCTTTAAAGACATTGTGGCAGAGTATCTTTTTACACCACCACCACCACTCTCAAGCTGAAAACCTGTCATTTAATACCACTATAAATGTGTTTCGGCAGTTGTATTTGAGAGTCAGTCCTCCCACTAGGCTTAGAGTGTCCACCATCTCGGGCCACATCATCACTTAATATAAGATATAGATCCTATGTACATATGTTGGGTTACCATCTGTATGTGCTGACTGTTAAAGTTTTGTCTGGTTTTTTTAATGTAATAGCAGACAAACGAGCAAGCGTGTGACTTGATGGTAAGTTATCACCGCCGCCTATGGACGTCCGCAACACCGGAGAAATTGCGAGTGCATTCCCGGCCTTTATCGGAGGAACTGGCTCTCAGGTGCTATTGCCGGAACACACCTATTGGTATTCGGCGGCAGATTTTCAACTTGGGCATCAGAAAAAGTCTTACCACCATGATATGGATTCCTCACGATGTTTTCCTTCACCGAAAGCTTAAGCTCATTGTAGATATGCTTGGATTCGAACTCACGTCCCTTGACGCGAAGTCGTACACACTAGCACTGATCTATCATCGCTTCAGAATATATATATCTTTTACAATGGCCAGTGAAGACGCGCAATGCGACCTAATATAATTTTCTAGAAATATATTTTCTTTACATATACACCGAAATATACAAAAACCACTTTTCTACAGATTTATTATATGTATAGATAAGGCAGTTCCTTTATAAGCCAAGTTTATTATCAGGTGAGGAAAAACGTGGAAATCCATGACACCGCTTACTCGGCGGTGACCGGCGCCCATGCCATCGTCCTCTGCACCGAATGGGACGAGTTCAAACAGCTGAACTTCAAGAAGATCTACGAGGTGATGATGAAGCCCGCTTACATCTTCGATGGCAGGAAGATACTCGACCACGAGGCGCTGATCAACATCGGCTTCCACGTCCAGACGATAGGCAAGAGGCTGAACAGGACCGGCAGCATTAGAGCACAGGGAAGCCAGACAATGCCTTAGTTCATGTGAGTATTTTTTTTAGTTCGAGTCATTTTTAAGTTCATGTGAGTCATTTTTAAGTTCATGTAAGTCATTTTTAAGTTCATGTGAGTCTTTTTTAAGTTCATGTGAGTAATTGTTTAGTTTATGTGAGTTAGTGTTTAGTTCATGTGAGTCGTTTTAAGTTCATGTGAGTTATTTTTTCGTTCACGTGAGTAATTTTTTTTAGTTCATGTGAGACATTATTTAGTTCATGTAAGTTAGTGTTTAGTTCATGCGAGTCATTTTTTTGCATTTTATTTACAGCTATTGTAACAATGATAGCTCAGTTGGTAGTATTACGGACGCTGTTTTTATGGACGCGAGGTCGAATCTTTATAAAGAGCCCGAGCGCCCAGTGAAGGGAAATCACCGTGATGAAGTCATATGCATGGTGGTAGGGCTTTTTCTAATGCCCGCCTGGGTAGCTACCACCCTCAAGATGTAAACCTGCCGCCAAATACCGATAGGTGTGTTCCGGCAGCAGCACTTGAGAGCCAGTTCCTCCACAGGTTTAGCGTGCCTACCAACTTGGGCCGTATCGTCACTTAAGATCAGGTGAGATTATGGCCATAACGCTAAACCTTAAGTATAAAAAAAAAAACATGGTGGTAACGTCCGGTAACGTGGTGTTTAAAATCCCAGTTTTTACGGACTTCCTAACGCGTTACCCGGGCTCAGGTAAAAGGCGTGAGGCGAATGTGGTAACTCATCGGGTGCTAATCGAAGGGATGATAGCTCAGTGGTAGTGTGTACGACTTCGCGTCAAGGGACGTGAGTTCGAATCCAAGCACCTACAATGAACTTGACCTTTTGGTGAAGGAAAACATCGTGAGGAAACCATAGCACGGTGGTAGGGCTTTTTCTAATGCCCGCCTGGCTAGCTACCACCCTCAAGTTGTAAACCTGCCGCCAAATACCAAAAGGTGTGTTCCGGCAGTTGCACTGTAGAGCCAGCTCCTCCACAGGTTTACCGTGTCTACCAACTTGGGCCGTATCGTCACTTGAGATCAGGTGAGATTATGGCCATAACGCTAAACCTTAAGTAAAAAAAAAGATAATACTGTTCGAACAAACATAGTGTGCGTTTGTGTTGCATCACGTGAAACGAGCGTGACGGTGAAACGACCGTGACAATTTTTTTTTTTTAATACTTAAGGTTAAACGTTATGGGTATAATCTCACCTGATCTTAAGTGTCATATCGCATGACAGCGCTGACTGATTGTGAATTTTGGATCATTGTGAGTCACCGCTGTTCTGGATTGTACTGTACTTAACACCAGGCCAGTCACTGTGCTGCGCAACATAAAAAAAAGTGACGATACAGCCCGAGTTCGTAGACACGCGAAACCAGTGGAGGGACTTTCAACTTGAGGGTGGTAGCTAGCGAGGCGGCCGTTAAAGAAAGCTCCACCGCCATGCCATATGGTATGGTATGCATATATCGTAGGTGGATTCGAAATCACGTCCCGTGACGCGGAGTCCGTACACACTACCACTGAGCTACCATCGGTTCAATCGGACAGGAACACACAAAGGATTTTAAATTTGTTTTTTTTTTTTTTATCTTACTCAATATTTTTTTTTTTTGTTCTATTTACGGTGAAATAAATGTCGATACGATATCGCGCAAATCGATTCATTGTTACGGATTGTTTTTGCCCCTTATCATTTAATTGTTTGGGGAATTGATAACGTTTCGTTTTGTATAATGTGTGGATGTAACGACAGTACTACTAACCTACGGTTAATAGGTCGGTAGAGTTGGCAAAATACTCCGATCCTGGGGCGTAGTGTGGATACAGTTCCTGGGAACTGGCAACACGGGAGCTTACAATAGGGATGCCGATTCTTTCTGAAACAGATCGATCGATTCACAAAAAAATCGAGATCCCAATGATCGATTCAGAAAAATTGTTTTATTTCTATTCCCTTTTCGATAATAATCGAACTTCGATGTTTATCGATACACCGGATCGATTCTGAGTTATGAATCGATTTAATAATTCGTTTTGTCTATATAAAGTCTATTCTTAGATAAATCGACCTCAGATCGCCATCCATATAGTTTAAGATCCCGATATAGAACGATCTTCACCGAGCTGGTTAATGGATCAAACATATTTTTTATGTATTTTAATATATCAAAAAAAATATTGCTTATGGTTTGCCTAGCAAATTTCAGTCCAGTATATTTTTAATTAACTAATAACTTTTAACTATTAAATTATAAATAAATATATATAAATTATAAACTATTAAATAATAAATAATTAACTAATATATATATATATAGGATTCATGGGTAATGAATAAATTCTACACGAATCGAAAGTATGCAGCCCATAGTATATGCAAAAGTTAGGTTTCCTGTTTTTTTTTCCTGTCACAACCCTTGGGTTGCCACGTATGAAGAGTTAAATCGATACTAGTAATTTGCAGTCTGGTTAACGAATGAAACTTAAATAGAAATAAAGTGTATTACATTACAAACACGGTGATATAGGGTTGCCTGCGAAAAATGCAACGGATCCAGTATGTGTAAAACTTCAGCCTGAGAACTGCGGTTGGTTCTTTGATGAATATTTAAAACCAATAGGATTCATTGGGGATCGTACACCTTTAAGAATTGAAGACATTGTCGTAACAACTGAAATAGAAAATGATGATGAAGAAAGTTCAGAAGTAGGAGATCCATTTTTTTTTTAAATTAATTAAAAATATCCTGGACTGAAATTTGCTAGGCAACCCATATGCAATATATTTTTTTAATATATTAAAATATATAAAAAATATGTTTGATCCATTAACCAGCTCGGTGAAGGTAGTTTTATATCGGGATCCTGTACTAATAGTTTGAAGTGTCAGAAGCCAGTTCCTTCGATGAAGCTGAGCGTGACCACCATCTCGGGCCATAACCTACAAAGCATTCAAATAAAAACTTGTTTAATATATTGTAATTAACACGAACATATCTGAAAGCGGTTTTTCGTTAATGTACAATTTAAAAGAGCTAATTGGGTCGGCGATAACTCGAATAAACCTATTTTTAAAAGGTCATTATTGCGCTACGTTAATTAATGAACGAGTTTTGTTTTAAATATCACGTTGTTTGCGTAATTTTGAAGCGATGATACCTCGGTGGTGGTGTGTACGACTTTGCGTCAAGGGATGTGAGTTCGAATTCAACCACCTACCATAGCATGGTGGTAGGGCTTTTTCTGATGCCCGCCCGGCTAGCTACCACTCTCAAGTTGAAAATCTGCCGCCAAATACCAATAGTGTGTTCCGACAGTTGCACTTTAGAGCCAGTCCCTCCACAGGCTTAGCGTGTCTACCGACTTTGGCCGTATCGTCACTTAAGATCAGGTGATATTATGGCCATAACGCTAAGTCTTAACTATAAAAAAAACTTTAATCAAACATATGATTGATATATTCGACCATTTTTCATTGTACTTTTCTGATTGCCATATACACAAATAAATCTAGAAAACCGAATGCTAATTTCTAAGTTTAGCGTTCAAACAGACAGACTTCCTCGCTTTATAATATTCATATATAAAAAAAATTCGCGTCACGTTGTTTGCCCGCGACGAACTCCTAAACTACTGAACCGATTTTAATCAAATTTAGCACACCGTTCGCAGTTTGATCCGACTCGAGAGATAGGATACTTTCTATCTCGATAAGTGATCGTAACGCGATAGATGTCGCTGTAGTCGATGTGATTTATTACTCAATAATTCAGAACAAGGTCGGCCAGGTCACCTAGTATTAAAATAGGTATAGGAAGGTAAGTCGATATAACTGTAGCTATCATCCTTTTAAATATCATGAAAATGTGAAATATAATAAAAGCATGTCGTGTTAACGATTGATTTCACGCACTCGAGTTATGGAATGATACGATGCGCGATTCGCGTGAAAGCGTTGCGTACACTCGCATCTCTAATTTAGGGTTGCCCGGTGTAAAAAAATTACTGGGACGTCGCAGAAATGGTAGTGGAAAAATGTTTGGAAAATCCAAAAGTGCACGGCCGTTTCGCCGTGGTGCGTGTTAGTGTGTAGTGTTAGGTACCTCTTTGTCTCTGGCAACACGGGAGTTTGAAATGTCGCCGTGGTGCGTGTTAGTGTGTAGTGCTAGGTGCCTCTTTGTCTCTGGCAACACGGGAGTTTGAAATGTCGCCGTGGTGCGTGTTAATGTGTAGTGTTCGGTGCCTCTTTGTCTCTGGCAACACGGGAGTTTAAAAATGTCGCCGTGGTGCGTGTTAATGTGTAGTGTTCGGTGACTCTTTGTCTCTGGCAACACGGAAGTTTGAAATGTCGCCGTGGTGCGTGTTAGTGTGTAGTGTTAGGTGCCTCTTTGTCTCTGGCAACACGGCAGTTTGAAATGTCGCCGTGGTGCGTGTTAGTGTGTAGTGTTAGGTGCCTCTTTGTCTCTGGCAACACGGGAGTTTGAAATGTTGCCGTGGTGCGTGTTAATGTGTAGTGTTCGGTGCCTCTTTGTCTCTGGCAACACGGGAGTTTAAAAATGTCGCCGTGGTGCGAGTTAATGTGTAGTGTTCGGTGCCTCTTTGTCTCTGGCAACACGGGAGTTTGAAATGTCGCTGTGGTGCGTGTTAGTGTGTAGTGTTAGGTGCCTCTTTGTCTCTGGCAACACGGGAGATTGAAATGTCGCCGTGGTGCGTGTTAGTGTGTAGTGTTAGGTGCCTCTTTGTCTCTGGCAACACGGGAGTTTGAAATGTCGCCGTGGTGAGTGTTAGTGTGTAGTGTTAGGTGCCTCTTTGTCTCTGGCAACACGGGAGTTTGAAATGTCGCCGTGGTGCGTGTTAGTGTGTAGTGTTAGGTGCCTCTTTGTCTCTGGCAACACGGGAGTTTGAAATGTCGCCGTGGTGCGTGTTAGTGTGTAGTGTTAGGTGCCTCTTTGTTTCTGACAACACGGGAGATTGAAATGTAGCCGTGGTGCGTGTTAGTGTGTAGTGTTAGGTGCCTCTTTGTCTCTGGCAACACGGGAGTTTGAAATGTTGCCGTGGTGCGTGTTAGTGTGTAGTGTTAGGTGCCTCTTTGTCTCTGGCAACACGGGAGTTTGAAATGTCGCCGTGGTGCGTGTTAGTGTGTAGTGTTAGGTGCCTCTTTGTTTCTGACAACACGGGAGATTGAAATGTAGCCGTGGTGCGTGTTAGTGTGTAGTGTTAGGTGCCTCTTTGTCTCTGGCAACGCGGGAGATTGAAATGTAGCCGTGGTGCGTGTTAGTGTGTAGTGTTAGGTGCCTCTTTGTCTCTGGCAACACGGGAGTTTGAAATTTCGCCGTGATGCGTGTTAGTGTGTAGTGGTAGGTGCCTCTTTGTCTCTGGCAACACGGGAGTTTGAAATGTCGCCGTGGAGCGTGTTAATGTGTAGTGTTCGGTGATTATCACCCAATGAGCCACCACACGCCTCTCGCAGTGACCTGATCCCGGGTAATGCGTTTAGAGTTTCTAATTGTACATCTATGTCTAAAGGTGCACAATAAAGATTAGATCACACCAGTATTATGAATGCGAAAGTGTGCCTGTTTGTTTGTTACGCGTTCACGCCTAAACCGCTGAATCGATTGTGATGAATTTTTATATAGACATAGACGGGAAACTAAAGACGATGATAAGCTACTTTGTATGAGACGGTTTTTTTTGCGTCATTCGATTATTTGCCAAACTCTATATTGACACGAGAAAAGACGAACGTAAAATGTAGTAAATATTATTTATTGACGTGCCTCGTGTTGCCAAACGCATCCTGAAGGGTGCCTTTTGAAGTACAGAGCGGTCACGTTAGATGCCTCGTCTCCAACATATATATGCGGTAACTACCAACCTTTGGACGTGTTACAAACATGTATGATGTCACGAAACACTAGCTATCGCTTGATATTTTATATTAATACCAGGTGATCTGCCAGACCTCGTTCTAACCTTTCGAGAAGTCACTCACATCGACCACAGCGTCATCTATCGCGTTACGATCACTTATCGAGATAGAAAGTATCCTATCTCTCCAGTCGGATCAGACTGTACAGTGTGTTAAATTTGCTTAAAATCGGTTCAGTATTTTAGTAGTTTACCGCGGACAAACAACGTGACGCGAAATTTATTTATATATATGTAATGTGTTGTGTGGTAGAGATGATTAGGGTGACGAAACAATAAGCTTAATAGTTGCTCTGTAATTAAAAGTATTTTATTATATTAAATACAAATGTTAGATAAAATATATGCACAAAATAACTTCTCATTAATAACCTAACTTACTAAGTACATATTATATTTTACGTATCTGTAATAAAGAGAAACAACATTTAAATCTATTGCTTCACTTTATTTGTATCTTAATATTTATTATCTAATTATTTCTTAATTTATTCAATGTAATGACATCTCATGAAGTATTTTTGACGTATACATTGTTTCATAGACAACTATCGATAATATAGATTTTAAAAGAAAAATGTATAGTCTAAATAAAAAGAGTTTATAAGCGTAGAGATGAAATGAAGGTTTAAATGACCTTCATATATATATATTGAGGTTACAAAGCGGAAATATTTGTTTGTTTGTTTGAACGCGCAAATCTTAGAAAGTACCAGACCGATTTCATAAATTATTTTTGTATTCGATACAGTAATCGTCGAGGAAGGCTTTCGGCTGTTTAACATCACGCTACCGCCGATAGGGGTAGAGCTGTATTGATAAATGTTACAAAATTCGGGCAAAAATTATTGATCAATTTTTTTTAGTCGACGCGAACTAAGTCGCAGGTCCTGCTAAAAATAACTGTGAATATAATCATTTCATATTATATTTATATTAAAAATGCGAGAGTGTGTCTGGTTGTTTGTTACGCTTTCGCGCCTAGACCGCTGTATCGGTTACGATGAATTTCGGCACAGAGATAGACGGGATCGTGGAGACTGAGGTAGGCTACTTTTTCTCGCGGAAAACGTATAGTAAGTGGGATTTATCTTGTATGAAACTCTATATTGCGTCATCGGATTTCTTTGACATAAAATCAGTATTAACGCGACCGAAGCCGCGTGTAATGTCTAGTGACTAATAATTACATTGATTTTATTGATGATTCGTGATCACGGAACTGGTAAGTTTAACCTTCCCGTCGAGAAACTGGAAAGTTACTTGGGGTTAACTGGTTTACCTTGGCAAAGCACGATTTAGGTATCAATGATGCATCATAATCTTTGTAAAGTGGTCATCATCAGAGATGTGTCGTTCAGGACTTAGCGATATGGGCGCAATCTCACCTGATCTTAAGCGACGATGTGTGGAGTGTGGAGGGGCTGGTTCTCATGTGCGAATGCCGGAACACACTTATAGGTTTTTCGGCAGCAAGTTTTCAACTTGAGGGTGGTAGCTAGCCAGGCGGGTATTATAAAATACACACTGGCACTGAAATATCGTCGCTTGAAACTTTAACCGGCTTTCTTGTATGCCTGTACCACTGTACAATTGTACTGTACTGTACTGTCACTTCACGCGAAACAACTGATCTTTCATCATGATACCATGGTGGTAGGGTTTTTATAACGCACGCTTGGTTAGTTAGTACCGTCGTGTTGAAGTTCTGACACCAAATACCTGTAGATATTTCCGGTATTTGAACTTTGACTCATTCCTTCAGCAGGCTTAGGGGCCATTCTATATTAAGTAAGGATGATTTGGTAACTTTTGACTACCCTACCACCATGTAATTGTGTATACGTAAGATTTCTCGAACCCCCCTCCCCTTGCTAACGTAAGATTCTATCTTGATCTTCTAAATAATAAACTGTTATGTTAGGAAAGGAGATGTTTTTTTATTTATTTATGAAATAATAAAATACGATAAAGTGTACTATAACTTTTTCTATAGAACCATACATAGATAACAATAAAAACATATGACAATTTTTTTTTTTTCAATAAGCAATGAAAGTTATTTAAATAAATTTAAAAGTCGACTGTATATTTTAAATTGATGAAAACTATTTGGAATCCAAAACGGAATTTGGTTTTTAATATTGAATTTTGATTCACGAAATATTACTTAAGAATTAATTTTACCCCCTCCCCTCCAACATGAGGACATGTAGAGATTTACTTAACCCCTTTTGGCCCCTTAACGTGTGCACCATTTTGGGGCATATCGTCACTTAACATCAGGTGAGATTGTAGCGGTTACGCTAAACCTATGAATCTTAAAACTAAAGATGGATTTGACGATCACGCGCGTGCGACGAAAGAATTCCGAACGACATCGCGGGTTATAGCTAGTTCATTTATTTAATGGTATTAGGAGGCAACCGTGTCACCCAATGGTCCTTCACCGAACGCTCAAGCTCATCGTAAGCGGTTGGATTCGAACTCACGTCCGATAACGCGGCGTTCGTACACGCTACCATTGAGCTGTGAACACTATTTCACTAACACTATTATATAACTTGACCCCACAGTTAGTAACCCATTCCTCCCGACTGTCATATTTTTAGTACACTATTTTCAAAATTTCTTTTTACATATTAGGACTTTTATTTTTATTAATTCTGATGAAATTAATATTTTTACACTATTTTTCTAATAAAATTTTTTTTTTTCACTGTAATTTTTTTTTAATAATAAATATAAAAATCCTAATACGTAAAAAGACATTTTGAAAACAGTGTCCTAAAAATATGACAGTGGGGAGGAATGGGTTAACTCGTCCATCCCAGTGCATTCTTGACACTTTAATGCGTGTCCGCAAAAATTTGGGTAAGCTGGACACAGTAACATAAACTTTTCTGGACAACCTACACCTCAGTCCGCCCCGTGACCACGAAGGCTGAAAAGCTTTCGAAACGTCGGGATCGAAATTTAATAAATAACCGCGATAAAAATCCGTTTAAATTAGTTTTATTTCAATGAATAATATTCGCGTAAACCTGAAAAATCATTAAGCTGGATAATTTAATAGACCGGCATAATTTAAATACTGGAAATGGTCACAAACTGGTCACCACATACTGGATACTCGGTGAGACCAGTAAAACTTTTGTTCGGTATCGGTGTTAGTTAAGTACAAAGCCGATAACAGATATCCCGGAGCGGCTCGAGCACCAAATCAAGCTAGTTGTATCGCTTTCATCTCGTCTCATCACATGCCCACACCACTCTAACCTATACTCGTTTAACTTCTCTGCCACTGGTGCTATTTTCAAGCTCCCTCGAATATATTCATTCATATACTTATCCATTCCAGTTATTGTAAACTAAGGCTATTCGTATTGAAAAATATCGATTCATCGATAATCGATTCGGTTTTCACAGACAACGGAAAACGGAATAATCGATTTTATCATTCTGAAACATTTAAATAATTGTAAATAATGTCGTTGGCAAATAGATAGGAATCGATTTATAAGGGTGAAATATCGATTCACTGGTTCGATTCAGAGCTGTAAATCGATTTAAAAATCGTTTTTTTGTTAATCAATTCTTCTATAATCGATCTTAGATCATCATCCCCGCTCCACGATTACATTTTAACATTCGCGTCTCAGCTACATGTAATTTCCTAACATCCATCTCTTTCGTTGCTCAATAAATTTTTTTCTATGACGTAGCATAAAAAAAAATATACCACCTTAAACTTTCACCCTCCAACCCTCATCCTCTCATTTGTAAATACAAGCAAAGTATTCACTAGAAATACTTTACAAGGTTTGTCGGGTCTGCTAGTGAATTACAAACTTACTTGTAAACTCGTATAGAATTATTATCAATTTATTATTACATTATTTGAACAGTTGCATGCAATCTCGTGCAGTTGATTAAATAATACACGGCCTTGGCGTATTCGCGTCCCATTGTTATATAGTACAAATGGAAAGTTTATTCGAACGATATGTTTACTCGGGTCTACCGTTATGGCTATATTCTCACCTGACATGCTAAGTGGAGGTACTGGCGCCTAAGTAAAACTGCCAGAACACATCTATAGGTATTTGGGGGGAGATATTCAACTTGAGTGTGGTAGGTACCCAGGCGGGTATATATGGTTTCATCACGAAGTTTTCTTTCAAAGATACCACAGGCTTATTGCTGGGATTCGAACCCAAGATCCAATTACGCGGCGTCCGTACACTGCACTAACACCGCTTTAATGGAAAAGTTTTACAAGACACTTTTACACTTAGGTTGTTTTTTTTTATACTTAAGGTTTAGCGTTATGGCCGTAATCTCACCTGATCTCAAGTGACGATGCGGCCCAAGTTGGTAGACGCGCTAAACCTGTGGAGGAACTGGCTCTCAAGTGCAGCTGCCGGAACACACCTCTTTGGTATTTGGCGGCAGGTTTACAACTTGAGGGTGGTAGCTACTCAGGCGGGCATTAGAAAAAGCCCTACCACCATGCTACGGTTTCCTCACGATGTTTTCCTTCACCGAAAGCTCAAGCTCATTGTAAGTGCTTGGATTCGATACCCACGTCCCTTGACGCGAAGTCGTACACACTACCACTGAGCTATCATCGCTTCAAAGTTAACGTTATGGCCACAGTTTCAACTGATGTCGAGTGACGTCGTGGCCTAAGGTAGTGGACACGCCAAGCCTAGCGGAGGAACTGGTTCTGCCTGCAATGAGCTCGAGATTTCGGTGAAGGAACACATCGTGATGACACTATAGTTTGGTGGTAAATTTGTCGTCAAATACCTGTGGGTGTGTTCCTTGAAGCGATGATAGCTCAGTGGTAGTGGGCACGACTTCGCGTCAAGGGACGTGGGTTCGAACCCAAGCACCTACAATGAACTTGAGCTTTCGGTGAAGGGAAACATCGTGAGGAAACCATAGCATGGTGGTAGGGCTTTTTCTAATGCCCGCCTGGGTAGCTACCACCCTCTAGTTGTGAACCTGCCGCCAAATACCAATAGGTGTGTTCCGGCAGCAGCACTTGAGAGCCAGTTCATCAACTAGGTTTGGCATAACCACCCTCCTGGACAACTTCGTACACGCATAGCGACAGATCATATAGTTTTATGTTTCCCTAAAGTTTCATTGGAATCACTAATATATATCTAAGAAAAACCCATTCTCGTCATACAGAATATTACCCAGTTTAATGGGAAAATATTATTTGATTCATCGACTCAATGTAGACTCACCGGGTTAGTGTGTGTGGCCGCCATTTTGGGTATTATATGTTCATAGGGTTGTCAATACCTCTGGTAGAACTTAGGTATTCTAGGTATACTTTAGGTGGTTCTTACCGGGTCTAGTCTTTTAGACCTATATTTTTACATACACGTGCAATTATTGGTGTAGAAAAAAAAATGATTGTGAGATTTATGAAATCACAATGCAAGTAATGACGGCTCAGAGGTGTGTGTACGACTTTACGTCAAGGGACAAGTTTTCGCATCCACCTACAATGCTCTTGAGGTGAAAGGAAAACGTTGTGAGGAAACTATAGCATGGTGGTAGGGCTTTTTCTAATGCCCGCCTGGCTAGCTACCACCCTCAAGTTGAAAGTCTGTCGCGAAAATACCAATAGGTTGGTAGGTTGCACTTTAGAGCCAGTTCCTCCGCAGGTTTAGCGTGTCTACCAAGTTGGGTCGTATCGTCACTTAAGATCAGGTGAAATTATGGCCATAACGCTAAACTCCAACTATAAAATAAGTGGAAGTGTTCGGAAAATTATTGGATTTTTAAATCGCGTTTTTCATCCCAAGTTAATTATTAGAGAATGCGAATGATTATGGGAAATCTATACTACGCGGCCAGCCGATGCGAGCCGTGGATGCCGCCATATTGGCATTGGCTGCTCTGCTGAGTCCCCCCCACATTACCCCTACTCCGCGGCCGGCTGTATCGCGACACGCGATAGATGCACGAAAAATGTTTAGGCTTTGTAAATGTGTGTTGTTTAACTTTAAAAACAAGACAACATACAAAATCGACGACATATTTCAACAAGACATATGAATTATTATTATTATTATTATTTAGTAAAACACACTAGCAGCTAATTAGCTGATGCGTGTGTATCAAATAGCTTGGAGACAAGGAAATCTTGCTTATCCAATCTCTTCTTAAAGCAGCTTAAGGTTGGAGCCATAACAACGTTCTGTGGGAGTTTGTTCCATGCTACGAATGTAATAAAAATATAAATTCACATGGAAATTTAAATATCCTGACACGCCCTGACCGCGGATTTGTGTTTTAGATACGTACGAAAAAAAAAATATATATCTGAATGGAATTTGTGACTTTGTTCGCTTGGAAATTATTTAACCTCACGCCGTCATTTAAATTAAAATAACATTTATAGAGCTAATTCATTCTAAAGAGACATACGTTCAAACGATGAAAATAAGCCGGTCCCCCCACTAGGCTACGCGTGTCCACCATTTTGGGTGACATCGTCACCTAACATCAGGTGAGATCGTGGTCATAACTCTCTAAACCTTAATCATAAATAAATACTATTTTAAAGCTAATTAAAAGAAAATACTAGTGGCGTCACGGGACACCGGATAGAAACGAAGTTCCTTATTATAAAAATATTAAGTTCCATTCGAGGTATAAAGGATTTTTAATTATGATTTCTTTATCGCCATAAAAAAAACTACTTTACAAAACATTATCTTAACACCTTTATTTTGTTTACGATGATTTATACAAATATATAATAATAACAGTGATCACGTAGACTATACATAAAACACTGTATAGACATCATACATAGACTGTACGTAAACATCTTACGCTAACGTTACGGACGTTTTTTGCCGGCTACGCGATACTCCATAAGGAACTTCGTTCCAAATAACACAGTCTTTATTAAAACAGCTTTCCTCGTTACCGGGTAAAAGAAATATTATCGAGCGCCGATGAAACTCGAGTTTATTGCTTTTTAAATGGAATGTGGGTGGGTTAAGATAATTCTCACGGGCGTTTTACTAAGAATTTTGCGCATTTTGAGAAACAGAAATAACGGACACGTCTCAGATGTCTAGCGTACACAAAGAATAGAGAACGGATGGTTTGTTTTTTTTTTTTTGTGCTTACGAAGTTTTCAAGTGTAAACCTCTTTAAACGCGTCACGTGTCGATGATAGCTCTGTAGTAGCGTGTAGGAATGCCGCGTTATGGATCGTGAGTTCGAATCCACCTACAATGAGCTTGAGCTTTCGGTGAAAGAAAACATCGTGAGGAAACCATAGCATGGTTGTAGGGTTTTATATAATGCCCGCCTGGCTAGCTACCATCCCCAAGATGGAAATCTGCCGCCAAACATCGATATGTGTGTACCAGCAGTGGCACTCGAGAGCCAGTCCTTCCTGTAAAAAGGCCGGCAACGTACCTGCGATTTCCTTGTTGTGTGTCTGTGTGTCTATGGAAGTCGGTGGTCGCTTACCATCAGATGACACGCTTTCTCGTTTGTCACCTATTCCATAAAAAAAGTAAATATACTGGCAGTGAAGGAATCAATCAATTTTTTTTTTTTTTTTTTTTTATTGCCTCGATAGGCAGACGAGCAAGCGGCCCGCCTGATGGTAAGCGGTTACCACCGCTCATGGACTTCCGCAATGCCAGGGGCACAGCCAAGCCGCTGCCTACCGCTAAATTAATTAGAGATAGAATCAATTAGAGATAAATAAAAAATTTCCCGTTATTACAACTTATTTCACTACAGCCTTGCTCCTATTGGTGATAGCGTGATGTTAAATACTCTAAAGCGTCCCTACCGATTGCTCTATCAAACACAAGAAGAATTATGACGTGAAACTTCTATAGGCGAGGGTAGACCTGACTGTTGGCGTGGCGATACAGGCCGTGGCGACGCATCGTCACGCTGTATATCTTATTTTTCATTATACCATATTTATTACCTGTCGTAAACCATGCTTTTATGTATGTTATCTGTACATAATAATTTCTATGTTTCGCATCTACACGGCGTCCCGAGAAGTATAATTTTTGAAATCCGAACGGCCGGTTTTGTGAGTAGGTCGTTCAAAAAAACAAAAAAAAAATGGTATTTAAAATGTTTAACATCTGTCGCTATGTATGTCTTATTTTTCATTATGCCATATTAATTACCTTTCGTAAACCTTACTTTTATGCATATTACCTGTACATAATGATATCTATGTTTCGCATCTACAAGGCGTCCCGAGAAGACTCATTTTTGAAATCCGAACGGCCGGTTTTGTGGGTAGGTCGTTCAAACAAAACAGAAACATGATATTTAAAATGTTTAACATCTGTCGCTATATATGTCTTATTTTTCATTATGCCATATTAATTACCTTTCGTAAACCTCGCTTTTATGCATATTACCTGTACATAATGATATCTATGTTTCGCATCTACAAGGCGTCCCGAGAAGACTCATTTTTGAAATCCGAACGGCCGGTTTTGTGTGTAGGTCGTTCAAACAAAACAGAAACATGATATTTAAAATGTTTAACATCTGTCGCAATATATGTCTTATTTTTCATTATGCCATATTAATTACCTTTCGTAAACCTTACTTTTATGTATATTACTTGTATATAATGATATCTATGATTCGCATCTACAAGGCGTCCCGAGACGACGCAGTTTTGAAATTCGAAAAACTGTGTTATAATATGAAAAATGTTTCACATCTGTCGGGAGTACCGTGGCGTGGCGACACTTTTGTTTCGTTTGATTTCTATGTTCTTTACCTCGAGTGGACTATCTGTACTGTTATTTGCTATGTCGCGAGTCCGCAGTCTAAGCGGGTGGGTACCGTTTTCGCATATATATGTTTATTTTGTTTGCATTTCATTACGTACGCGGACGGCGAACGCATGGACTGAGTTTATGTTTTAAGCGTCTTGATATTATCACGGATACGTTGAAACGGCCTGTTTTGCAAAGCGTTGACAGCTCAGTGGTAATTTGTAGTGGGAGGGACGTGAGTTCGAAGCCAACCATCACCTACAATGAGCTTGAGCTTTCGGCGAAGGAAAATATTTGGAGGAAACCGCAGCATAGTGGTAGGGCTTTTTCTAAAGCCCGCCTGGCTAGCAACCAACCTCACGTTGGAAATCTGCCGCCAAATACCAATAGGTGTGTTCCGGCAGCTGCACTTGAGAGCCAGTTCCTCCACAGGTTTAGCGTGTCTACCAACTAGGGCCGTATCGTCACTTAAGATCAGGTGAGATTATGGCCGTAACGCTAAACCTTAACTATAAAAAAAATAGACAAGGATATAGAAGAAAAACATACAGCAGGTGTCCCGCAACTTCGCCCACGTAACTTATGTAACCATTCAATATTTCGTTCTTCTAACATATGTATCTATATTAATATTAAAAAGCGGAATAGTTTGTTTGTTCGCGTTTATTTTAGGACTAACCAGTCGGTTTTTTAAAATTATTTTTGTATTCGATAGAGCAATTATTGGCGAAGGCTTTTGGGGATTTAACATCACGCTACCATCGATAGGTGTAAGGCTGTATTGAAAATAGTTTGTGAAACGGGCAAAATTTGTTTACTTCTAATTCATTTATTCGTTCACTTTTTTTTTATAATGAAGATATAGCGTTATGGCCATAATCTCACATGATCTCAAGTGACGATACGACCCAAGTTGGTAGTCACGCTAAACCTGTAGAGGAACTGGCTCTCAAGTGCGGCTGCCGGAACACACCTATTGGTATTTGGCGGCATGTTTTCAACTCGACGGTGGTAGCTGGCCAGGCGGGCATTAGAAAAAGCCCTACCACCATGCACCATTGTTAGTATATACTTTTCTTTTATGGAAACTCATTGAATGATTTGTATTACTTAGCGCACGAACTCACAAGCACAATGACCGATTTATGACGCAAAATAACTAAATGACGTAGGGTCGAATGACGTTTCGAGGAATCACAATTCAAACCACAGCTTGGTAGATTGAGGATACCGGTAAAAAACCGCTTGCAAATTACCCACATTCGACTGCAGTGTCAGAGCTGTCGTTAAAACGTTATTTAAATGCCTTTATACATAAAAGTTTCGTGTCACGTCGTTTGTCCGCGATGAACTCCCAAACTGTTAAACCGATTTTAATCAAATTTAGCACACTGCGTGCAGTTTGATCCAGTTCGAGAGTAAGAGAGAAAGAAGAAAGTTTTTTTTATCCAACACATAGCAAATGATGGTTCAAATAGAAAGAAAGAAAGAAAGAAAGAAAATACATTTATTACGAAACTCACACTGACTAAATGATTAACATAGATAATAATTAAAATAGGGCGAAAAACAAAACAATAACCTACTAAATATAAGGCAAAGCGTGCCCACTAAACAGTTGTGTGAGGCCGTAAATGGACCCATCTCAGCAAGAAAAATAAATAAAAGAAAATAAAATAAAATATAATAATATAGATAGAATACTTTTTATCTCGATAAGTGATCGTAACGCGATAGATGACGCTGTAGTCGATGTGATTGATTACTCGAAAAGGCAGAACATGGTCTGGTAGGTCACCTACTATATATATATATATATAATATATATATATATATATATATATATATATATATATATATATATATATATATATAAGTTTCGTGAAACGATGATAGCTCAGTTGGTAGTGTCAACGGACGTGAGCTCGAATATTTACAAAGAGCTTTCGGTAAAATAGCGTGATAAACCCATAACATGGTGGTAGGGCATTTATCTGATTACCACTTAGCTAACTACCACTCTTTATGATAGATATCTGCCGCCAAATAATTTTACGTGTGTGGCCGGTATTTGAGAGCCAGTAGAGACACTAGGCTGCACGTGTCCGCCATCTTGGGCCAGGTCGTCATTTAACATCAGGTGAGATTGTGGCCATAACACACTATAGACTATTAAAAAATCTGTGAACGTCGTGGAACACTCGGTTGGTAGGAATACCGTATTGATTAACGTATTATGTTAATGATTAACAAATAGAAATAAATGAATTACTAGCGTTAAATGAAACGCATAGATAACCAATGAATTGAAGAAATGATAGGTAGGTAGGTAATTTCGACAGTAATATATTTGTTCTTGTTGTGATAATAAACATTTCATTGTACATCATTCAATTCATTATAATACATATAATACGCTATGAAACAGCTGACGCGTATGACGTCTGCAAACTATATCTACGCAGCTGTTGAGAACGTACTGGTTAGCTTGAACCAATGAGCGCGCACCTGTGCCTGGGCGCAGCCAATAGCGTACGCGCTGCGGATAACCGTCTACACTATACAAATATACTGCAATATAGAACCGACTAAAGACAGGGTCGTGATGGTATATTTTTTTTGATTTGGCTAGCTTTTTTTTTCTCATATCTTATAAGTGTAGCGTTATGGCTATAATCTCATCTGATCTTAAGCGAAGACACGGCCCAAGTTAGTGAACACACTAACGATGTGAAGGAACATGTTCTCAAGTGCAACAGCCGGAACACAACTATTGGTATTTGGCGGCAGATTTTCAACATGAGGATGGTAGCTAGCCAGGCGGGCATTAGACAAAGCCCTACGACCATGCTATGGTTTCCTCACGATGTCTTCCTTCAGCGAACGCTCAAGCTCATTGTAGGTGGATTAGAACTCGCGTCTCTTGACGCGGCGTTCGTACACGCTACCACTAAGCTTCCATCCGTGCCGTGCGATAGGGACTTTAGTTGCAAATATAAATATATATATATTTATCTACCCTCGTTATTTTGTGCAATATTTTCAAAAAAGTGGTCACTCACCGTCATCGTCTCCCTGGCGTCACCTCCTGCGCCTCCTGCCAGGGCTCAGGAGACGCTCCCGGCAGCATCCGAACATCTGGAACAGAAAAATGAACATTATTAGTGCGACGTCGTTTGTGATAAATTTTGAGTGATTGTTTTTCCATCGAATTTCACGAATTTTCCTCGGCGGGTCTCGAGATTTCCATCGATTCATATAGTACTCGATCCCCCGCGTCGAATGACACCACTCTCGCCCCGAAATTCAGACCCTATATATTTATCTACCCTCGTTATTTTGTGCGTGACATCGAATACTTCTGCGTTACATCGCATTCGTAAAACTTTACATCCGTGACCGACTATACGCACGCGCACCGAGGTCGAAAAGGTCAGCCCGCCGAGGTCACTTGATGCATCTGACCTCGCTGACCAGTTATTCGTTCCCGGCAACACATTGTTTAACTATTTAGATAACCAATAATCAATCGACCATCACAGTAGACGTTACCTTGCCATTTCCAACAGTCAGTTCTTCAATAATAATAATAAAGCCAATTATTAATCCAATAACTTTTTATATGTAACAAGGTTTTTTTTTATATACTTAAAGTATAGCGTAATAGCCGTAATCTCACCTGATCTTAAGTGACGATACGGCCCAAGTTGGTAGACACGCTAAACCTGTGGAGGAACTGGCTGGTGGTAGGTGGTTGCATTCGAACTCGCGTCCCGTGACGCGGCATATCTACACGCTGCCACTGAGCTATCATCGCTTCAAATTAAGTCTAAAACATATAGTCATATTTTCGTATTATTATTAAACAAAAAACTTAACAAAACCAGTTCCATGAATAATATATCTTTAAGAGCTAATTCAGAGCAATTATTTCGAACTCTGGACAGCTGAGGTTTCCGGGAAAATGTTTACGAGGTAAAAAACCCAACGTTCCCTCGTACAAGACGGTTGAGTCATTATTTAGGGTTGCCAGGTTATAGAGCATACGTTAATTATATGGACTACATAATTTTTTTTTTCAATATAAAGCACTAACAATGTTTTCAGTATGACATTCTTTATAATAGAAAATATACAGTAAAACCTCGTTAAGTTGAAAACCTCCTTTCTCTATAAGTTGAATTCTCTATAACTCGAATTTTTCGGCGTCTCCCTCGATGTTCGACTTATAGAGGTTCTAATGTATATACAATTTCAAGCACAAATTTATTCTTAATTTTGTAGGTGAATATGAGACATATTAATTGTGTTAGCAAGAGACATGCATTTTATAACTTAAATGTTGGTAATGAATATCGAAAAAATCAGATGAAATTATGTGAAATTAAAATTATCTGGACTAATATGAAATGAATTGAGATTGAAAATAAATAACAGAAATATTTTTTAAGCCATGGTAGCGCAGATGGTATGGTGTAAGGACGCCGCGTCAAGGGACGTCAGTTTAAATACACCTGTAATGAGTTTGAACTTTCTGTGAGGTGAAGGAGTGTCATGAAGGTGTCATGAGGAAACTATAATAGCATGATGGTATGGCTTTTTCTTATGCCCGCCTAGCTACCTACCACCACCGTCAAGTTTAAATTCTACTGCCAAATACCTACAGGTACGTTCCGGCAGTTGCACTTTAAAACCAGTCCGTCCACTAGGGTTATCGTGTTAACTCACCATCTTGCGCCACACCGCCAGTTAACCCATTCCTCCCCACTGTCATATGTTTAGGACACTATTTTCAAAATGTCTTTTTACGTATTAGGACTTCTATTTTTATTATAAAATATTTTTTTTACAGCGAAAAAAAATTATTTTATTAACAACAAACGTGTAGAAATATGAATTGCATCAGAAATAATAAAAATAAGAGTCGTAATACGTAAAGAGAAATTTTGAAAATAGTGTCCTATAAATATGACAGTGGGTAGGAATGGGTTAATATCAGTGGAGATTATAACCAAAGCGCTAAAACAAACTTATTAAGTATTTGAAAAAAAAAAGATCATTTTAAAAGTGTATAGAGAAGTTTCCTTTTAATAAATAATTACACAAATATGTTCAATCGTTATGAAGCGCCGTGTTTATCAACGAACATCTAGATATGATTACTTGTCTATATATATACGATCACGTCTTTCTAGAGTTATTAACGCAATATATCAAACTATTACGGAATATCTGTACGTGGAAGCGTCTGAGTGACTCAATATACGCTAAAAGGTTACGTAAACTAGCCACTAGTGATGTACGAAATCAAGTATCGATATTTTTACGGGACGTTGAGCGCTGAGGCGGAAGTTCCGCCGTCTAGCTCTTGTTTTAAATTTCGATACTATCGATATCGATTCTACGATATATCAATTCATATACGTATGTATCGACACACATATTGAGTAACACGCATAACCGTTTTTCGAATCCTGGGCCGTATCTTTTTGTCTCACTTAATTGTAAGTGACGATACGGCTCAAGTTGGTGGACACGCTAAACCTGTGGAGGGACTGGCTCGCAAATGCAACCGCTGGAACACACATATTAGTATTTGGCGGCAGATTTTCATATTAAAGGTGGTAGCTAACCAGGCAGGCCGTAGAAAAAGCCCTACCACCATACTATAGTTACACCATGATGTTTTCCTTCACCGAAAACTCGAGCCCATTAACTAAGTCATCATCGCTTCTGAAAAAAGATAAAATCAATACTAAAAACGAAGGAATTTAATGTATTTTTTTTTTGTTTCAGGTATGGAGCGATGCAAGGGTTTATATACACGTGAATGATATATCTGATTTTATATTACACCTAAGTAAATATCTTAGTATTAAGTAACAAAGTGCTCGAAGTAGGCAGCGCCATTATCTCAGAAGTGGGATACGCATAATGCATGTCCTCAATGTCCAAGTCAATAGATTAAAATACGTATCGACACGCACTACCGAATTTCATCGTGCGTATTTATTAACAACCAGAGATAATTGAGGAAAAATCTTGGGCATGATAGTGTTGCCAACAATAACTGACAGTTCATCTTACTCTTTAACTAAAGGTATTTTTGTAATATTCAAAAAACATCGCCAATTGTTTCAACGAATTGGATTTTTTATTGGAATTCGTTTGCGTCCAAATATTCTGTGACAAAACCTTTCCATTGTAATTAAAACCAATTTGTTGATAGATTGCTTTTTAAAATAGCAGGAATATGCTTTTCCTTTTTTATAATTAAGGCTTTTGCGTTGCGGCCACAATCTCACCTGATCTTAAGTGACGATACGGCCGCCCAAGTTTGTAAAAACACTAAACCTGTAGAAGAACTGGCTCTCAAGTGCAAGTGCTGGAACACACCTATTGATATTTGACGGCAGATTTTCAACTTGAGGGTGGTAGCTAACTAGGCGGGCACCAGAGAAAGCCCTACCACTATGCTATGGTTTCCTCACGATGTTTTCCGTCACCGAAAGCTCAAGCTCATTGTAGGTGGATACGAACTCACGTCCCTTGACGCGAAGTCGTACACACAACCACTGAGCTATCAGGGCTTTACGAGAAACCCTAAAGATCCCCAGTAACTACTTAACATAAAAATACAGAAAATCGGTTGACAAATCGAAGAGAAAGCACAAGATTGTTTCATCATTGTCTCTTTATATAGACTTGCTCTGGCAACACTGACCATATTATAAACCTCTCTATTAGTATAGATTTGAGGATAATTGCATATGCATTTAAATTCATAGCGTGTCGAAGCTAAGAACGACAGCTGAGCAAAGGACGTATGCAGGAACAATTGAACAAACTTTTTGGAACCGAGTTCCTTATCGCACGTTACCGTTCGGATATGGAGGGTAGATCGAAAAAAATTGTATCAATGAAAGACGACACCAACTACCGACCATGATTTTCGAATAACTTTTGAGGCATTTCCCGATCACATCGTAAAATAAAACTTTTTTCAATCGATTCAGTTGGTCGTCAATTTTGAGGGTATGCAAAAATACTTTGGCTTGTAAAAATTTATTTTGATACAAACACAGAAAAAATATAGCGATAGGAACTCCGTTCCAACCGGGTGTTCGTGAGACACCTCTATTTTTATTATTTATAATAGATACGCTAGATCGAATCGAATATTCTCGTCTTCAGAAATCCCATCATATGTCTCGCCTGACGACAGTAAAGGGATTTAATTTGCAGATCATCCATAAATTACGTCAACGTCATACGACAAGAATCGTAAAAATATTATTAAATAAAACTGACTCTATTAATTTTTTATCGTGTCTGTAATTAAATCGAAGCGATAGTTGACCATATATATGTCAAATAGTGTGAAAAAACTCGGTTTTTCTATAAACGGTAATTTATACGATGTATCGATTTAAAATTAATTAGTCAGTCGCGATTCTGAATAAGAGAATGAGTTCGGTTAATACGATAGAAAGAGTTCGGTCTTAAATTCAATATTAAATACTTTCTTCGACCTTCGAATTTGTAATGGAGAAATTTGTTCAGATTACTAAATAACTCTAATGTATAATAATGAATGATCAATTGTTCAGTTATTAATATTGGAAATTTATGAAAATAAAACCGTAACGCCTTTTAAAAATAAGATTTTTCCATCAAAAATTGTATTTTTTTTTATCACAATCGACTTCTGTTCACTAGTTGACATATAAAATAAACAAGTTCGGCCATAGAAACATATTCTTATTAATAACGGTATACAAAATTATTTCATTCAGATAATTATGTATCTAGTTCGTCGGATGAGGAGCCAGCAGAATAATTAAATTTCCATATTTTAAGACGTAATTTATGGATGACCTTATTCTCGAGTCAACGGGGATTGCGAAATAAAAAAAATAATAGTAATAAGATCATTATTTTTTAAGCCTTTGAATATTGTTTTTTCATGATACATATATATATATATATATAAAAAACATTTGTCTTCGCTTACTTACATTCTAAGTTTAATTGATATATAGTACGTATGTATCGAATTTTTGTAAGGTTTTTTTTTTATGTAACTCCATTACTTACTTGACCGATTTTTAACGATGCAGAAAGAATTCTTGGCAGGTTCGTGTTCGTTCAACTTACAACGCTCACGACCGTGGTTGTTCCCGTTTCACTTGCTTGCGAGCGTTACGATCGTGATGCCGATTGGAATGGTATATGGCTCGATTTTGACATACACGTTCTTCTGAGCTGAGTTATTGTATTGATGCAGTTTTCGTTTAGCGTGTATAACAAACAAACTTAAAATAATTCTAATAATATAGATGTCGCGAATACGCTGGCAATCGTTCCTTCACAGGTAACATTAATCAAAGTTCGTTGACTTATTTTTTTTACTAATAAACATTCGAGTGTCAGTACTTTAAAGGAAAATGGATGTACAAGATCTATATGTCATATTCAAATGTATCGGAAGCCGGTTTAATATTATTATCCGGTCCGTTAGACGCGAATGCTCGATCATCCGGTGACCTTGGGTTGACTAATACCTGTTAGTCATATCGAATATGCGTTGGCAGTGAATTCGACACGTGAAGCGATGATAGCTCGGTGGTAGCGTGTAGGAACGCCGCGTCAAGAACGTGAGTGCGAAACTAGCCATCTACGATGAGCTGGGGCTTCCTATGAAGGAAGACATCGTCAGGAAACTATAGCGTTCTGGTAGGGCTTTTGCTGACGCCCGCCTGGCTAGCTACCACCGTTGCAAATCTGCCGCCAAATGCCAATAGGTGTGGTCCGGCAAATGCACTTGAGAACCAGAGTGTCCGATAAAGGCTGGCAATGCACCTTCAATTCCCCTGGAGTTTTATGTACCCATGGGCGGCGGTGATCACTTACTATCAGGTGAAGCGCTTGCTCGTTTGCCCGCTGTTACATAAAAAAAAGATACCGTCACGGGAACGGTATGACGATGTCTTATAACGTCATAGTTTTCCAGCTGGCGCTCTCGAATGTTTATTTTTTTTTACCTGGATTGGACCCGAGCCTATATCTTTATCTTTACATATTGACATCTTGAGGTTGTCAAAGCAAGCATTCAAGAATTTAAATCCGGTTTTCAAGTTGAAAAAATAAATAAAACGGATTTCAAAATTCTGCCGCCTAAAAGTTTTGGCGCCCCTAGGAATTTGCTGCCATTGGCTTCTAAGCGTCGCATATATATACCTAAACATTATTATATATATATTGTCTTGTATATCTGATTATTCCATTAATAAAAAAAAACAATTTAGAATGTAAGGCAATTAAAATATAGATCTTATGCAGGGATGAAAGTATATAATCTGGCAACACTAGCCGAGAGATCAACAAGTTAAAAACTGGTCGACTTTGATATTTAAGCAAAAAAAAAACTATTATTCCTATTTAGTTATTATAATCGTGTATAATATATATTTTAAATTTCCAAGACATATTTAATTAACAAGATGTCGAGTTCCTGTCGATTAAAATGCAGTGACACCGTGTTCTTTTAGTTATTTTTTTTTTAATTGCGGCCCTGACATTTGTCGGAAATTCTGCCGGTGTCAAATGGTACACGTGTGTACGTTTGATTAATTCTGTTGATTGGCACATTAGCGATTTTTTTTTCTAATCAGAGGCAACTGTTAAAACACTATACTTTATTTAGTGAAACTGAAATGATTACGAATGCTGTTGAAAAATATTATATTTAAGGTTATGTTTTAGTGACATAGTATTTTTTTTACGTCATTAGACAACATGTGTTGATAAATAATAATTAATATATCATCCAAATTGACATTTTCTTATCAATTAACTTTATAATGCATATAGCAAATGGAGGTGTTTTTGTAAAGGTTTCTTGTTAAGTGTCTGTTCTCATTTTAACTTTGTTTTACACCACAATTCTTTAATCTATAGTCTTTTGTGTCTATATATAGTTTCTATAAGTTCATTATTTTATTATTATTCCATATTATTTGTTCGTAAGGGGCCATTCATTAATTACCTAAGGGAATTGATGTGGGGGGGATAAGTTAAGAAAATTCGCTACGCGTCCTTATGTTGGGGAGAGGGGGATAAAATTAATTCTCACGTAATATTTCGTGAATCAACATTAATTATTTAAAATCGAATTCCATTTTGGATTCCATTTATTTAAATAATTTTTATTGCTTATTTAAAAATAACTTATTAAAATTTCATATGGTTTTGATGTTATCCATTTTCGTTTGTATAGAAAAAAATATAGTACATTTTTACATGTATTATAGGATATTTATTATTTAAAAAAATAATAACTTTTCCTTTCCAAACATAACAGTTTATTATTTAGAAGATCAAGATAGAATCTTACGTAAGAAAGGGAGGGGGGTTCGAGAAATCTTAAGTATATTGACATGAGGGAGGGGGGTGAAAAGCGACCAAAATAATCCTTACGTAATTAATGAATGACCCCTATTCAACAAAACATTTATATTTAAAACGTCACTGTCATATATGACATTGGGTAAAACTACACGTAGATAGGAGGCCAATGTAAAAAAATATTACATACGAACCATAAACACGAAAAAAATTTTTCTTTTTTTATTCACTCTGTATATTCACTTTTGCCATAATATACGCACAAGTTCTCATAACTTTAGTGAAATCTGTTTGAATTATTTATAGTATATAGGCATTTATTTTCGAATTTACATTGTTCCTGTATTATTTTTATTTTAAACATATAAAAGCAAGTATTATTATAAGTTCGAAATTTTTATTGTATTCCAAACGTGTTTTCGATTATTTCATAAATGTATACACGTGCAATGTATAGTAATAAATAAAAATATATTTCTATTTGGTGTGAATTCATTTTAATATTGAAGCTTCGTACAGAGCGGTAGATTGGTTAAACGTCGTCTTAACAGTCGCGAGTTCGAATCTGTACACAGTGGCAGAGTTTGGTTTTCCACCATCCTCAAGTTGATCATCTGTCTCCAAACAGAACTAAATATGTTCGGACGTCTACCGTTTAGCTCAAGTCACCACTGTCACTTTAGATGAAATTGTAACTACAAAGAGGTATTTTTATACGTCGTCCGCTTTATGCGTTTAGCGTTATGGCTACGGTCTCATGTGATGTTGAGTGACGACAACGCTTTTTTCTTAGGTTAAAAAATGAAAGTCCACAGATAATTTTTACATATTCTTTTAATATCCCTTACAGTTTTTCGCTTACAAATCATCGTATTCGTCAATATTACTACAGTTATTATTTTTAAATAAATTACATTAGTACCCTCATATTATAAATTAATTTTCAATTAATAAAAGTTTTCTTTTTTCTACGTATACAATGCGTTTTATAATACGTCCCAGCGTTAGATAATACGGGAAGCGATATATCGTGGAATTTATATGAGAAGAAATTAATAAGGAAAATATATATATATATCTAAATTTATATATACAACCACTAGCTGTGCCTGCGACTTCGTTCGCGTTTTTTACTGCGTTTTTATTAACTCATATGTCTGTCCGGGTGGAATTTTGTAATTGATTTTAAAGTAACTTCCCGACGAGCTAGATACATGAAAATTGTTTTTTTTTTTGCGGTAAAAAATATATAATCGATTTATAACTAACTTCTCGATCAGCTATATACTTGAATAAAGCTCAAAATTAACTGACGGATAAACGAGATTAATCAAAATTTCATTCACATAACCCTAAAACGTAGAAAATAAAAGATTGGGAACGAAAAATATGGGGCTCATGCAAAGTATAAATATGGGGCACATGCAATATATGAATATAGGGCACATGCAATATACATAAAAACATGTGCCCCATGTTTTTCGTTTACGATCTTTTATTTTCTACTTTGTAGTCCGTGACACAAACATGGTACATTTTTTTTTTTTTATTATTGTTTTTTTTTCAACACCGCTTTGCTGATTTTTTGATAAGCGAGTTCAAACAAACAAACTTACCCGCTTCATAATATTAATATAGATATTGAAACTTACAAGTTAATTTTTGCGGCTAAAGTAATCAAAAAGCTGCCTATTAATAAATACTTAAAGCTCTTTAACAACACTGCTTCGACGCTGCGTGGTTGTCTCGGGTTCGAATACCACAACAATTACGTTTATTGTTGTTGTGTAGTTAGAAGTTACTTTCTATCGATTTCGTGTAAGTTTTGGTATCGTATTAGAGAATACAGTGCGAACTCCATGTAACGAAACTCCCCATAACGCCATTAAATGCTCTACATAGGTTTAATTAAAATACAGCTATGTCTGTCGTAAGAGTTACAGACGGACAAAACGATTTAAATTATATATAAATACACGTTCAAAAACTACTACACTTGCTATAACAACATTCTTATTTACCTTTCAACCATTATGAGATCTTACTAATTTCCAAAATGACCGATTGTTTTTTACTTTAGTTATAAATTAAATCATTGTGTAATAAAAGACAATTATCACCGAGTTTTTAATGTGGATACTGAATGAGACTGATCCGTAACGCTCGGCTATGTGACGCTCGTTCGGGTATCTCGATTCGAGTTGACTATGGCAGCTAGAGAGGTATGCTGAACGCGTCACTGCTTTGCTCGCTCGGAGAGCGTTACAAGAGAGCGTGATGAATCATTCACATTCGGTATGGATATGAACACGGTTGTATTTCGTATTATTGATCTCGTCTTGATGAAGTTTTCGCTTTTGTCGTGCACACAGCTTTTTTTTTGTATCAAGTGCGTGAACAGTGCCTGACGGTGACCACTGTACAATACTAAAGCGACAATTACCGTCGAAAGGTAAGCGATCCATTGACCGCCTATAAATCATTCGGCAGTTGGAGACAAATTGTCGAATTATATTATCGGAGACAGGTTCCTGTCACCTCTTTTGACTGCAAAGCGTGAAGGTATAAAGATGTCACAGCTACCCCTCGTTTTACAGATAAATGCATTTATGTACCCCCTCCCATTTTGGCAAGACCTTACTAAATAGTAAGGATATGCAGAACTCGTAATGCGAGAATAACAACAGTTTAAGTATCACCTGTGAAATAAATATCACTGTTATGTTACAAATGATATATGGTGAATTTTAAAGGTTCCCGCTCTAATCACGGAATTGTATCGATTTATTGTTTAAAAAGTCATCCCATATATCTGATTGATAGTTTTTAACGTTAAAAATTTTAGAAATGACTACTTGGCTATGAGGGCTGGTATATGATAGTTCCGATTGACCTGTACACGATTCTGGTGTACCAATATCTCGTCAATTATAATAAATAGTGAACTTTCTAATTTATATCGAGATATGTATTGGCAAAGAGTAGATACTTAATTTCATGTTCTGTTCCCTCCACACATGCATTTTTTTACCTACAAGCTTCAGAAAAACATACAATCGTAATACCCCCTAACTCGTAGTTATATATATGTTTATTGAATATTGATACCGCAACATCTTAATTTTTTATCGACAATGAACCAGCCATATAATATATTGGAGTTTTTCGGACCAAAATTCAAAGTAAACACAATTTTCCTTGAAGTTCACTCGCAACTGAATTATCCAGGTAGCTCCTCGGGAGTATCAAACCAATATAGCTGGCAAATATAAATAATATAACATGAAGATATTTCTTTGTCGCGGTTATATATCACCGGTGACATATCACTATCAGTTAAATTTCACAGGCGACTATTTACAGCAGTATCGAGCAACGACAGCGTTACATAACTACATAAAAGGTGAAACAATTTGTAAGTTATAATATTGGTTTAGGCTTATTAAATTATAGCTACTTTGATATCTATATCACTCTATGATTATATTTTTTCTCACCGTTATATCACGGGTGATAAATCACGAACCGAATTCTTACATACACCGATTATATAATATTAAGCTCTATCGGAGCTCAGTGGAAATGCATAGGACTGTAAGTGAAATAATTTGTCACATAATGTCATATCGGATTAAAAAAGACTCCCAAGTAAATGAAAACTCAACATATTGTCATTTTTCTTCATCCGTTCTTTTTCCCACTCGTAGCTAAATCGTTAAATTTGAGTAAATTTATATCACTGCTATTCAATATATAACAAGCATTTTTTAAAAACATGTGACTAATTTTACTAGTGATATATATATTTAACACAAGTTATTTTAACTGCTTTAAGTTAATCACATTAACTGTGAAATACCATCCACACTGACAGCAATGTACAAACATATTCATTTATTCACGAGAATTAACATAAATCGAAAATTCCATTCCTTTTTCCGGATCAATAAACGCTATTATTGGAAAAAAAATTGTTTTTCTGTGTCAATTATATAATGGTATTTGTTGTTATTAAGAAAAAAGTCGTTTAAAGACACATACGTATTTAAGGAAAAACATTTTCTTTTTTTTCAATACGCTTCAAAAGCTAAAACATTACAAAACAAGGTTTAAATAATCCAAATGCATCCAAATGCAAAATACAAGATGTTTTCAATTTCAACGCACGTATAAAAATATTAAACCTCACAACAGCCGGAGCTATAATATAAATCATAGCAAGGTATATTACGATATATTTTATATCGGAATCGGCGAATGTCCACAGACGTAGCTGTAACGCCTATTTTTATTAAGTGACCAAAATGATGATGAAGCGATGATAGCTCAGCGGTAGTGTGCAGGAACGTCACGTCATGGGACGTGAGTTCGAATCCAGCCACCTACAATGAGCTTGAGCTTTCGGTGAAGGAAAACATGACGTGAGGAAACCATAGCATGGTGGTAGGGCTTTTTCTAAGGCCCGCCTGGCTAACTACAACCCGCGTGTTGAAAATCTGCCGCCAAATACCAATAATAGGTGTGTTCCGGCAGTGACAACTGAGACCAAGTTCCTTCAAATAAAGGCCGACAATGCATCCGCAATTTCCCCGGCGTTGTGGATGTTCATAGGCGGCGATGATCACTTACCAGCAGGTGATACGCTTGCCTGTTTGCCCGCTATTACATTAAAAAAAATGTTGTCAGATATAGCTCGATATATTTTGGTATAGTAAAACATATTAAGGTATATTTTAATATATTTCAAGAAAGCTGAGTGTAATTTTTCACCTGTCATTTCTGTGCACAGTGAATATAACTAGTTAAATCGATTATACGATATACAATGTAGCACAAACACGTGCTCATGCAACGACGGCCGCAGAGCTAATGACTGCAAAAATATATATTATAGCATAGCCACCGTCTGTGGTAGCTTGCTATACCGTAATATATAGCTTACTATATTAATATATATTATAGTAATCCGTCTACTGTGGTCTTAAAGGTACGTTCCAGTTGAATTAATAATCCACACGTACACAAGAAAGTGGAACGGTAAACACCGCGATCGTGAGCGTTGTCAACCTAAATATTCCGAAGAAATAAGATGGCGGAGAAGAAATAGGAATACATATTTTTCGTTTCTACCCTCACAAAGCCATGGCACGACGATACGCATAGACAACGAAATAATTATATACAAACACGCATTCCCACGGTCGAACTGTATATCGATAAAAAAAAATCAGCGACAAAGAAACCGGAAGTCAAAGTTAGTAAACAAAAAAGAAACAAAAATATATTTCCAAACTAGTACGTACATGATATAAGTTATAATTATTTACACTTAAAATCTAATACAATATACATTAAAAATAAACACTCTATATAATATGGCGTTCGATGAAGTTAAAAAAAAATCCATAATCATTTCGATTCGATACATTTCGTTTTGAAATACATTCCGCGTCCGTTCGACAGGTTACCGACCCTATTGCGAGTCGATGACCCGTTTGCATAGCGGGATAGTAACCGGGCGAGTAACTCGACCGAAGGACAGTCACTTTCACAAGACATTATGTAGAGATGATAGCTCAGTTGGTAGTGTGTACGATTCCCGCGTCAGTGGGCGTGAATTCGAATATCTGAGCTTTCGGTGAAGGAAAACATCGTGATGATATTATATATTTTTTTAATAGTCAAGCCTTAGCGTTATGGCCACAATCTCACCTGATCTTAAGTGACGATACGCCTTAAGTTGGTCGACACGCTAAACCTGTGGAAGAACTGGCTCTCAAGTGCTACTACCGGAACACATCTATTGGTATTTGGCGGCAGATTTTCAACTTGAGGGTGGTAGCTAGTCAGGCGGACATCACAGAGAGCCCTACCGCCATGCTACAGTTTCCTCACGATGTTTTCCTTCACCGAAAGCTTAAGCTCATTGTAGTAGGTTGGAATCGAACTCACGTCCGTTGACGCAAAGTCGTATACACTACCACTGAGCTATCATCGCTTCAATGCTAAACTAATAACAATTCATGATACAAACGTCGTGAGTACCAACGACCCTATTTTTATTAACATAGTGTTCAAAATTCTACGGACTTCCTCAGCGCAAACATATACCCATTAACACGCACCACGGCGACACTTCAAACTCCCATGTTGACAGAGACCCGGAACGCTTTGAAACTTTTTTTTTTATATAGGGTTTAGCGTTATGGCCATAATTTCACCTGATCTTAAGTGACGATACGCCTTAAGTTGGTAGACACGCTAAACCTGTGGAGGAACTGGCTCTCAAGTGCTGCTACCGGAACACACCTATTGGTATTTGGCGGCAGATTTTGAACTTGAGGGTGGTAGCTACCCAGGCGGGGATTAGAAAAAGCCCTACCACCATGCAAACCACCACCACTTCTACCAGGAACCAACTACCCTCAAGTTGAATATTTGCCGCAAAATACTTATAGATATGTTCCGGCAGTTCCACTTGAGAGCCAGTACCTCCACCAGGCTTAGCGTGTCCACCACCTCGGGCCACATCGTCACTTGACATCACGAAGGCAAAAGTTACGGAAAATCCGAAAAAAATAATTAAAGGAATAAATATAGCTGAAATAAACACCATCTAAATTCCCATGTCATAAAAATAAACTAAGCTGTGACCCCTGCCTTAAACGGACCCTTAAGATTTTTATATAAAGCATCGCATGGTGGTAGGGCTTTTTCTAATGCCCGCCTGGCTAGCTACCACCCTCAGGTTGTAAACCTGCCGCCAAATACCAATAGGTGTGTTCCGGCAGCTGCACTTGAGAGCCAGTCCCTCCACAGGAGAAGCGTGTCTACCAACTTGGGCCCTATCGTCACTTAAGATCAGGTGAGATTATGGCCGTAACGGTAAAAACCTTAAGTATAAAAAAAAAATATGGCCTTCCGTATGCAAATATGATGAGTGGGATTAAGGCAAGCATCGCGTTCTTCTGCGTAACCTACCTTGCGCATTAATTAATAATCAATTAATGACCTGTGAGAACAAACAATACAGGACATTGAATGTGTCACAGTTAGATTGGAATCATCCATATACCGTGTTACAAAGAAAACGGAAACCTACTTCTATATTAAAAAACGGTATGTACTCAACTACACGACACAAGTGAAACAACACTATACCCCTCTCGCTCGACCTAACGACTTTACCCGAACGAGCGTCACACGGAAAGGTTGCGCATGAAAATTTCAAAGCGGTCAAACGATTGTCAAATTAACGCGCAACGTATGTTGCTTAGAAAAACGTAGCGCTCGTATTAACACCACTCTTTATAAAAGTTCCATAACGTGTTAATTTTTTTTTATTAAGGAGTAAAGTTCAAAAAACATAAATTCACATATATATTATACCAACTCGCCTGACCACTTGCCTGCCCACTATCCCGCAGTTCAAACGAGGCATACGACCACCAATATTCCAATATACGTCAATGGCACATAATAAATTTAACATATTTAGAAAATACTTAAGTATTAATACGTATATCATAGACAATAATCGATATTCGATATATTTTTCACTCTCAAGCCAAAAACTATATTTAAAAAGTAAAAATCTATATGTGAATAGATAATGACAAAATATTGTTTTTGACAAACTTTAATGCTGCCAATAAAAAAACGTCCAAAACTTTGCAAAATAATTAATGTCAAATGTCGACAACCGGACGAAATATAGTAAAAAAAAATCACAAAGAAATCCTTCATTTACTTTTGATTTTTTTATGGCAACACTGTGTTCATTGCTGAGGGACTTCTACAGAATATATAGAATACTCCAGTAGTGTTTTAGACCACAATCATACGTGGTTCAAACGGTACATTATGACGTCACTAACAGTCAAAAAACTTGTCGATACCAACCTTCAAATAGACACTGACAACTCCGTTTCCCTTCACAACACTAGTGATGTTCTATCCAAAATATATCGTAATAACACACAAAGATTCCAGGAAGCACACGCGTCGCGAAACGTAAAACGAAAACGGCACATCACTACCCGTATCGACATCGAGGGCGAGTCCAGAGTCGATAAAACTAATCACCGAACATCGACAACACATACACACTACACTATAACTGCGTCGTAAACGATCGACTAAAAACACAAACATTGATAATAATATCGGACTCCATAGTGATGTTCCGATACTACAAACTATCGATAAGTCGATTACATAGCCACATATTACCAGTTAAACACGTCTCTAAGTTACTTAACGCCATCTAGCGGCACGACTACTCTTAATTTACAAGATAATATATATACTTAGGTATAGCTAAAATGACACTCGATTATTCCTGTGGGGGATTTGGCAGTTTGGGGTCGACCTCTCACAGCTTTGTCCTGTAATTAAAAAAAAAAGAAGTAATATTAATGTTTACTAAAAACGAGCAAGGCATTTTAGAGATTAGACTATTTTACTTAAAGGGAGTAAAGTGATCACTAAAAGGGAGTTGGGTATTTATAGAGGGTCAGAGTATTTACTATGAAGAAATAATATATTTAATATAAGGAATATCTGTTAATAGTTATTAGAGAAATTATCAAAAATTACTTAAAATTAAAAAAAAATGAGTACAGTGTTTGGTATGACATTGTCAGAGTATTTACTAAAGGGGAGTAAGGTAATTTTATAAAAGTTAGGCGAGTATATACTAAAAATCAGAGTATTTACTGAGACATGATAGAGATTAGATATTTGTTAATAATGCGCAGGGTATGTACCAAGAGGAAGGAAAGTATTTAGTAAATGGGAGCCGAGTATCTACTTAGACGGGAGTAGAGTAATTATCATTAGAGATCATAGTATTTACTGGGGGGACAAATTATTTACTAGGGCCAAAGTATATACGGGGGACATGGCGTTTACTGAGAGCGGGGACAAAGTATTTATTGGGGTTGGGGATAAAGCGTTTATTGGAGGGTGGGGACATAGTATTTACCGTTATAGAAAGAGCACGGGACGATCGGCCGCGTGATGGTGCGGCTGGTCGGGCCGGCGCGCGTCCGGCAGCGAAGCCCCCGAGTGTGCGGAGTGCGCCGAGTGGGCGGAGTGCGCGGAGCCCGAGCTGGAGGTGGGCTCCTTGCCGCCGCCGGCGCCGGCCGCGCGCTCCGACCCGGCGCTGGAGCCGCCGCTGCCGGACACCACGGACTCCTCGCGGTTGTATCTGGCGACATCGCACGGATAATTTGATAGCTCATTTGTAGTATGCATGGATGCTACATCAAGGGACGGGAGTTCGAGTCCACGTACAATAAACTTGAGCGCCCGGTGACGAAACCATAGCATGGTTGTAGGGCTTTTTCTAATAGCCTCCTGGGCTAGCTACCACCCTCAAGTTGTAAACCTGCCGCCAACAGGGTTAGCGTGTCCACCAACTCGGGTCGTCACTTAAGATCAGGTGAGATTATTGCTATACCAATAAACTATTAAAAAAACAGTGTAAACTTCATTTCACGAAACCCCATTGAACGACACTTCGTTTAACGCCACTCTCATTAACGATTATTATTAATAATATTATTGGTCTTTCTTTTCCGGCAACCAGACTCACGCGACAAGTGTTGCATCCAGTGTTAAAGAAAGGAAGTTTGACATTTTATTTGACACACTCACAGCAATAAAAAATGTCTCAGTTTTCTTAAACAAGAATATACTTCTAATTGGTTTATTCTTACATAAAGTCATCTTTTTTTTTTTAATTTTAAATTACAATATTAAATAAAACTGTTTTGTAAACCTCCGTATAATTTATATTGAAGCGATGATAGCTCAGTGGTAGTGTGTACGACTTCGCGTCAAGGGACGTGAGTTCGAATCCAAGCACCTACAATGAGCTTGAGCTTTCGATGAAGGAAAAAATCGTGTGGAAACCATAGCATGGTGGTAGGGCTTTATCTAATGCACGCCTGGGTAGCTACCACCCTCAAGTTGTAAACCTGCCGCCAAATACCAATAGGTGTGTTCCGGCAGCTGCACTGGAGAGCCAGTCCCTCCAAAGGTTTAGCGTGTCTACCAACTTGGGCCGTATCGTCACTTAAGATCAGGTGAGATTATGGCCATAATGCTAAACCTTAAGTATAAAAAAAATAATTATTCATATTGTTAACATTGGAATTACTACATTTGTTTTATTATAATAACTTAAATGTGCATGTCATAGTCACCTGTAATTAAGTTTACATTTAAGACAATATTGAACTATGTAACATGTGGTGAATTTTAATACATTTATATAAACTCTGTTAGTGACTTATATAAATAAATTAATGACAACCTTTTTAAAGCGATGAAATTATAGACCAAAAATATTACTCAAATGACGGCAAGAATCTGGGGGATGAGAGATAAGTCAGTTAAAAAGTTGTGTTTAGACATTTATTTTGGCACCCAAAAACTTGTCTAATAACCTACATATCACAACATGACCATGACTACAGACATTCCACGGTCAGAGGCCAAAAAATCTTTTTTTTATTTAACACATTTATTACAAATATATCGTTCCCTATGGTTTTTATCGTATTAAATATTGTATAGCATTAAATTCTCTACAATTTTTGTTTAAACAATTTAGCATGGGCTCTCAAGTTGATAATCAGAGTCCAATCTCATTCGATATAGCACAAAACCACAATGAACCGGACGGTGAGTGTGTGGTTCAAAGGTATCCGGTAAGAAATGTATAAACTAATTACCCGTATATAGTGTGATCGCTGTTGGCACAGGAATATTTGAACGGTATGGGTTGGTATGCGTAGGAGCTTGCATATGGTAAGTAGCCAGGGCCGACGAGGCTGTCAACAAAATGTCAAAATTAGTTTGAGAACAAACAATCTTTACTAATTATATATATATATATATATATATATATATATATATACTGATACTATATACTAAATATTTTTTAATTTCTATATCATAGAGAATTTCATGGCGAACAGTACGTGTTTATGTGTCCTATTGTATATAGATACTAGCTATGTTCGCGACTTCGTTCGCGTGTAATTAACAATTAATTAATAATTTTTACCGCCACTTGGAACTTTTTTCAACACAGCTTTACTCCTATCGGTGATAGCGTGATGTTAAAATAGCCAAAAGTCTTTCTGAACGATTTCTTTACAAAATACAAAAATAATTATTAAACTCCGTGTTGTAGTTCCTAAGGATAATGCGTTCAAACTTTTCCTTTTAATTATTTTAATATAGATTGTTATAATGTTGCGGGCCGGACAAATCTGATAGCGATATGTACCCCGTTTGATAATGGCTGTTAAAGATTATATAAATCTGCCAGCATTACGGGCCGCAGATTTACAACCGCAATTAAAGATGATACATTACTGCCAGCATTACGGGCCGCAGATTTACAACCGCGGTTGATGATACATTACTGGCAGCATTGCGGGTCGCAGGTTGACGACCGCTGTTAAAAATAATACAAATCTGTCAGCATCCCGGGCCGTAGGTTGACAACCGCAGTTAAAGATTTTACATTACTGGCAGCATTGCGAACCGCAGATTTACAACCGCTGTTAAAGATGATGCGAATCTTGCAGCATTGCGGGCCGCAAATTGACAGTCGCAATATGACACAAATCCTGCAATAGTGCGGGCCGCAAATTGACAACCGCAGCTAAATATGAAAAAATTAAAAATGAAAAATATCTTTATTTAACATAAATTATAAACACAATGCATACAAATTATCTGTTGATCCCCGCACTAGGAAATAAATCCTGTATCGCGGGTAATCGACCAAAACCGAGTTACAAAATTTATATCCTGTTAGTGCCATGAATGTGCCAGTTTGCAACAATAAAATAATAGATAATAACAAATGCATAAATTGATCAATTAAGAGATTAAGATAAGATTAATATATGAGACAATACTGACAGCATTGCGGGCCGCAAATTGACAGCCGCAATATGACACAAATCTTGCAATAGTGCGGGCCGCAGATTGACAACCGCAGCTAAATATGATACAACACTGGCAGCATTGCGGGCCGCAAATTTACAAACGCTGTTCAAGATAATGTAAATCTTGCAGCATTGCGGGCCGGAGATTGACAGCCGCAGTAAAATATGACTCAATACTGGCAGCGTTGCGAGCCGCAGATTTACAACCGCAGTAAAATATGACTCAATACTGGCAGCGTTGCGGGCCGCAAATTGACAGCCGCAATATGACACAAATCCTGCAATAGTGCGGACCGCAGATTTACAACCGCTGTTAAAGATGATGCGAATCTTGCAGCATTGCGGCCCGCAAATTGACAGCCGCAATATGATACAAGTCTTTCAATATTGCGAGCCGCAAATTGACAGCCGCAATACGGTACAAATCTTGCAACATTCCGGGCCGCAGATTGACAACCGCATTCAAAGACGACATCCACTAACTTGGGATTGGGCAGGGGCTTCAGGGCGTCGCTGGCGAGGCTGTCCGCGTCCGAGGGCCGGAGCCGCAGCCCGGCGAGGTCCGCGCAGAGCCCCCCGGCCACGTAGTAGCACTGCTCGGAGAACGTTATCTTGTTGACAGTATGCCTGATGAAGCCGGCCTGGGAATTGAAAACACTGGATATTACATATACCGAGATAACAGTCTACAGTTATATCCCTTCTTTGCATAATGATGGAAATTTCTAGCATAATATTGAATGCTCAAAAAATTATATAAAATAACAAATTCACGTTAAGTTGATCGTGTCTGGATACCTTTTTAATGTTCATTGCATGAAAAAAAAAACATAGCTATGAAAAATAAGCAAGTGTCACTATCGGTTAAACGAGCTTAAAGTTGTCATTCTGCTTTTGTTATAATTGCAATAAAATCATTTTAAAGAAAAAATCATGCAAAGAAGGGATATATTGAACCTGGCCGGAACCTGACCACCATATACTGGGAATAAGACCCATAATAAATAAATATAAATGTATTTTTTTATTATTTTGTTATGAAATAGGGGGTGAACTATCTAACATGTATGTAGCCAGACGGGCAGTACAAAGAGCCCCACCAGAACGCTATGGTTTCCTCAAGATGTTTCCCCTCACCGAATGCTAAGCTCATTTTAGGTGTTCCGATTCGAACTCACGTCCCATGACGTCGCGTTCCTGCGCACTACAACTGCGCTATCTATGAAAAAAAAAATTATACATATACGAGCTGTGCCCGCGACTTCGTTCGCATGGAACTGAAAATTATTCAACTAACATACAGTCAATGTAACTCTTAGATAATACAGCAGACTAATGGTGAATGATTTTTTTAAAATCGGTCCAGTAATTTTTGAGTCTATTCGTTACAAACAGAAATACAAATCTTTCCTCTTTATAATATATTAGTATAGATATGTATTAACATTACAAAGAGGAATAGTTTGTTTGTGTGCAATAAATATTAAAAATTACTAATTTCTATAATTCTTTATATACTTGTTAAAACAATAATTGTGGATGGCTTTAAGGTATTTAACATCACGCTATCACCATTAGGAGTCCATCTGTATTGAGAGTTACAAAAATGGACAATTATGAGTAAATAACTTATGGTAACAGTTTGTGTGGTTATGAACAGTAAAAAAAAAAAAAATCTTTATAGTACATATGTCTAGTGGAACACCGTTAAAGGTGGTAGACTTTTCAGGATCCACGGAACACCCTGAATGAGAAGCACCATCATCTATACACATTTCGGGTCTGGTCTTCTGCAGCCCGCTCCAGCATTAACAGTTCTGAAGCGACGATAGCTCAGTGGTAGTGTGTACGGCCTCGGCGTCAAAGGACGCGAGTTCAAACCCACGTACAATGAGCTTGAGCTATCGGTGAAGGAAAACATCTTGAGGTAACTGTAGCATGGTGGTAGCACTTTTTCTTATGCACGCCTGGACAGCTAAGATTATCAAGTTGATAATTTGCCACCAGATACCAATATTATATTAAATCTCTCCACACGTTTAACATGTCTACCAACTTGGGCCGTATCGTCACTTAAGATCAGATGAGATTATAGCTATAACGTTCAACCTTGACTATAAAAAATACATATGCCGATAGTAAAAAAACATTACCAGCATCTGCGGGGTAGCAAAAAAAACCATTCGGTACATCATGCACCCAAGGTCAGGGATTTAGGTATATACCTTGAGCATGTGGGAGGCGTATTTCCTGGCGTCACGGCGGTCAGCGATCCCGGCCACATGCTGGAGAACCCAATCCACTACATCAGCACCGATGAAAGCATTCGGTATGGTTATCTTCAGCCACATCCGGTCTCTGATCTCCAGCCCTGGAATGGAAGCAAACATAGTATGTGAGATACATAAATTTGTAATAAGTGATGATTTGTGCCAAGATTTTGGACTCCTAAGCCTATTGGAGGGACTGGTTGTTAAGTGCCGGAACACACCTATTGATATTTGGTAGCAGATTTTCAACTTGAGTGTGGTAGTTAGCCAGGCCATTAAAAAAAGCCCTACCACCATGCTATGGTATCATCACAATGTTTTCCTTCATCGAATACTCAAGCTCAATAGGTGAAGCAGATAAGAACTCACATACCTTGACATGGCATCCGTACACACTAACAACTGAGTTATCATCCCTTCCAAATTTGAGAGAGTCCCTATAAACTGTTTTTAAGCATTATGCCCACAATATCAGCCGAGTCCAAGTGATGAATTGGTCGAAGATGGTGGACATGTTAAGGCTAATAGAAGAACTGGCTCTCAAGTAAAACTACCACGACTCACCTATACCTATATAAAAGCCCTACCACCATTCTACGTTCACATTCATTGTCATGTTGTCCGTACACACTGTCAATTGCCCCAGCATCGGTTAAAAATTCCAACACTACCGTAACCCTGCAGACTTTACCGAGCATCAAACCTACATCATTACACTGGCAACCCGAGCCGGTGTGAGTGCAAAGTAGAGTGCCAACTGACCGGAGTCAGGCCGGAGCATGGCCCTGACAACGATGGCCATGTCCATGTTGACGGAGAGGTGGTGGTCGAGGGCCGGGGCAGTGGTCGCCTCTGAAGCTCGCTCGGACGCGCAGGAGGCAGGCAGAGAGGGCAGAGTCACCGGCGGTGGTGGGTAGGCCTCGCGCAGCGCCTGCGTGTGCGCCACCCATGCACCTGGAAACAAGCAAACAGACAGACATGAAAATGAGAAAATCTTTACAAGTGATACAGGCAGTGAGGGGCTCTAGAAGCAGGTGGGGCCTGGTCCATGGGATACTAAATAAAATAGAGAAGTATTTAACGTGTTAGAGTGGGTAGTCAGTGTGTGTGTGTGTGTGTGTTTGTGTGTGTGTGTGTGTGTGTGTGTGTGTTGTATACATGTATACATACATACTTGTATACTTGGATGTAATTATAAGAGGGTGGTTTATGACAGAATGTAGTTACATGAGGGTAGTATACAACACCGATTAGTATAAATCGGGTTGCCAGCTATGGGTTCAGTCTAGTGATGTCTTGAGTATGAATTTATCACTCGAACTGAGTTTCGATTAGTTTAAATTAAGAAATTTCAAATGCCTTTATTAAATTAGTAATATTCGATGATATGAAATAAATTACTAACTATTATTTACCTTATTTATGTTACTAAACAACTAAGAAAAATTAAGTGAATTTACTCGGCACGACCAGTTGACTCCATGTTCACTCGAGTACGAGTTTAAAAAATTCACTCGACTCACTCTAGTTAAATACGCTCCGAGTCGCATCACTAGTTCAGTCAAAGCAAAGCACTCGAGACCAAATATTCATCGTACGTAGCTAGAACGTTACGGAAGGGACGTAAGATTTATATTTTTCTATTATCGACACTGTTTTGACACTTATACATCATATTTGTGGAATGCTTTATACTGAGCAGAGAGAGAAACACGAGAGGCTGACTATCGTCGAAAAAGGAGGCCTCCTGAAACCCAAATCCGTGTCGCAAGTCTCGGACACGGCTCGTAGTTTTCCTCTCTGCCACAACTATTCCTATATATACACATACATCTTCTTTTTAATATAATGGCGACATGCGCGAAATGCCGTGTCATGTGATTAGAAGTTACAGTGAAGGAAGTTGGCTGGTAGGACGCTACAGTATATCTATTAAAATTAACCAGTGTAAAATCTAAGCCAGATAATCTAAAACAAAAAGGGCATCTAAATAAATAAACATAACACCAAAACTGACAATGACACTACACTCTGCATATGTATATGGTGCCAATTTTTACACTCTGGAGGTAGTAACACTCTGTAGATATTGAAATAAAACTAATTTAAACGGATTTTATCGCGGTTATTTATTTATTTTAATACCGACGTTTCGAAAGCTTTTTAGCCTGCAAAAAAAGCCTGCTGAAAAGCTTTCGAAACGTCTCAATTAAAATCAATAAAAAACCGCGATAAAATCCGTTTAAATTAGTTTATTTCAATTAATAATATTCGCGTAAACATAAGAAATCACTCTGTAGATATGTAATCCGCAATTTTTAACACTCTGTAGATATGTAATCCACATTTTTAACACCCTGCAGATATATGGTTCACAGTATTTAAACTCTGCAGATAAGTGGTACACTTTTTTAAAACTCTGCAGATATGTGGCCGCAGATTTTACACTCTGCACATTTACAGTCCCCATTTTTTACACTATATATATATTTAACATTTTTTATACTCTGCAAGTATGTGGTATAGGTTTTATACATAAACAAGTCGACAACAACTAGCGAATGCTTTTGCACTGTATTTAAAACAGACACAATCTATACTATAGCAAATCTTGACAGAAATAACATATTTTTTTAACAAATTTATTTAGAATAATGATCGTCAGCACCGAGGGTTTTGTCTAGAGTGAGAGTGTGAGAGAGAGAGGCGGGGAGAGAGAGAGAGAGATGGAGAGAGGAGAAGTGAGGGGGGATAGAGGGGGGAGAGAGGGGTAGCGAGGGGGAGCGAGAGAGGGAGGGAAGGAGAGAGCGGGAGAGAGAGAGGGAAAGAGAGAATGAGAGATAAAAACAAAAACCAACCTGGATCTATAGGTCTGACTGGCTCTGTTCTCGGTATAGTGAAATATCCTTTCGGATTTGGGTCCCAGCACTTCGCGACCACCAATTTGATGGGGCCAGGCTTCTGGACAACCTCGCGGAGCACCCTCACGGCTTCATCATTGGTCATGTCTTCAAAGTTTACATCATTCACCTGAAAATATGAGTTTATATTTTCATTAGGAAATTTTAATACTTGATTTTAAGTGTGTATTATAGTTTTGGGTTTATACAATATTTGCCACACCAATTTACTCTATTTAGTGACATTTAAAAGAATCTCGTCTCTCTCTTCGACTCTGTATACCACAAAAAGAGACTCTTCTCGAAATTTCATTTTTCTGGCTTGAGTACCTTCGGCTGTTTATTGATGAATCAGTTAACTAGCTTCATATATACTAACTGGTGTTGCCAACTTCATTCACGTATTTCCTGTCAGCTATTTATAATAGTAAAAGCTGTATTTAGTGGTTGCCGATGTTGAAAAAGATATATCCATGACAAATTTAAAGTCCGTAAGTCTGTTGGTTTTAAAGATATATATTGAAATTTTGCTTATATACATATGTAGATTATATATAGTTTTGAAGAGATGATAGCTCAGTTAGTAGTATGTACAGATGTTGTGTTAATGGATGTGAGTTGGAATCCACCTACAATGAGCTCGAGCTTTCAGTGAAGGAAAACATTGCGATGAACCATAGCATGGTAGTATGGCTTTTTCTATGCCCCTTAGCTAGCTACCTTCAAATACCTATAGGTTCTCTAGCAGTTGCATTTAAGAGCCAGTACCTCCATTAGGCTTAGTGTATCTACCATCTTGGGCCAAATCATCACTTAACATCAGGACAGTGTGGCCATAACTCTTACCAGATGGATAGACCTCGTAGATAGATGTGTATGTTAAAAGCCCATAGCAGAGGGAGCTATTATATATATTATATAAATATAATATACCTTGCTATATATATATATATATATATATATATATATATATATATATATAGCAAGGTATATTATAGTATATTTTCTAAAAGAATCAGCAAGACACCACTGACATAGTTATAATGTATATTTTTATTACGTCACCAAAATAATTGAAATGTATAGCATGATATATTTTTGTATAGTAATATATATTAACATATATTTTGATTAATTTCCAGAAAACAAGGTGTCATATCTAGTTACATCCATTATATGAAATCTAAAATTAGAACACCTTTTTTAAGAATGTCGCACAAATATGTGCTCATGTAATGACAGCCACAGAGCTGATGACTGCAATAAAAACAAATAGTTTATGGCAGCTAGATATACTGTAATATATAGCTTACTATATTAATATATATTATATCTCCATCTGTTGTGGGCTTTATACAATTCTAAGTGCGAAAATTATCTACAAATCCTAATAGTCTGTCAGCTTGTCTCTTTCTTTTAGACATGTTTACAAGTGAACTGGAATAAATAATGTGTTCAGTTCTATCAGCTGACTAATATTTACTATATATTTGAATAATTGTAATTATCCTTTGTATATTTTTAGAACATGTCTTGCCACTTTCTTAGTTACATTAACGTAATTCAAATATTAGACTTGTTTTTTGTTCAACTTTGAGAACCAGGCCAAGAGAAATAACTGACATAGTACACCATACATTAGTAGTACACAGCTGATACCAGTTTATACAGTTTTTTTTTAACAAAAACAAGATGGACTCTAAGAAGATCTACTTTAAAAACTTTCCAATATCTCAATCGTTATATGTTTCCTATTCAGTTTTAAAGAGTTACCTAGTATATAATCAAAATCTAAGGTTCAGTGCTTATGGAATTATAATAGGATGTTTTAGAATATATTCCCTTTAGAATAAAAATTACAGTAAAATATTTTTATACAGTACTGTGTTTTTATAATGGATTAAAAATGTATAAAATAAAAAATTGGATACAAAAAACATTGGACACAATTAATCCATTATAGAAACATGTAGACTAAAAAATATGTAAATATTTTTTATTTTTCTGATTTTTATGCCATTTTGATCCATTTCTAAGCCGAGCTCCAAATTTCAAGTATCTATTCTCATCAAGAAGTTAGTTTAAAATTATTTACAAATTCCACCAGGACAGACTTACAAGAAAGCACATATTTTAAGGTTTGTATTATGGCACTAATCTCACCTGATCTTAAGTGACAATATGGACCAAGTTGATGGACATGTTAATTCTGTGGAGGAACTGGTTCTCATGTGCAACTGCCGGAACACACTTATTGGTATTAGGTGCCAAACTTTGAACTTAAGGGTAATAGCTAGCTAGGCAGACATTAGAAAAAACTCTATCACCATGCTATCATTTTCTCAAGATGTGTTCCTTCACAAAAATCTCAAGCTTATTGTAGGTGGATGCAACCTCATGTACCTTAATACAGAGTCCATACACACTAAGCTAGCTATCATTGCTTTATTTAATAAAAACATGGTAGAAACACTAATTAATTTAAAGTTTTTAGGTAGGTAACAAACATTAAAACAATATAACAGATCTCCGTGATTTGCTGGTATATGGTATGAAGAATTCTGATATTCTGATTGACTGCTGGAAAATAAATAATATCAGAAGGCCAACTAGTATTAAAATAAGATAATTATAACATGCACTCGCACCTGAAGACGCAAGTGGATATTGAACACAAACAGTTACAAGACCATACCTGAAGGATCATATCTCCAGGCTCTATCCTTCCATCCAGTGCTACTGCACCTCCCTTCATTATACTGCCAACGTAAATACCTCCATCTCCACCTTTGTTTGACTGCCCCACAATCGATATACCCAGGAAATTGACTGTATCCATATTCAAGGTGACAGTTATAATATGCATAGACATAGTTGAATCAGTTATCGAAGAGTACGAAGAGGTTCTTGACATGATCTGTGGTCGTTTTCGTCTACGCTGTGGCCGTTTCCTGGAGCTGACTTGTAAATGGGAGATACTGCTACACTCGGTGAGTGCTCTGTCGACTGATGCGTTCGTGTGCCTGCCGGTGGTGGTAGTGATTTCAGATTGACTGTCAAATAGGCTTGTAGAGTCCAAATCTGAGCTTAAAACAGAAGCTGTCTCGTACTCTAGTCCATGGTTACCATATTTAGAGTGACCATTGATTCTCAGGCCTCTGTATTTGTATTTGTCGCACGAAGCCCTATGACCGGGGCGGGAGCTGATCGTGCTATCAGTGTCGGTGCATGTATCCCTCGTAAGAGGCGCAGTCGGAGCCCCGTGGGTGTTCTGTTTCGCTTTACCTGCATTGCTGTCGGTGCACTGGGAGGCGCCGTCCGATGGATTCGAGCCCTCGGCGGACACCAGCCAAGACACGACACGGCCGTTAAAACACGGCAAATGTGCACTATCGTCGACAATTTCCTCTTTCACAACGCCAAAATCATCGTCCATTGATTTGAAGAAGAATTTATAGTTCGGTCGATTCAGCTGATTTTTAAAGTCTAACAACGTAACTTTCTCCGGTGATATAGGTATTTTCACTAAATACGGCGTCTCCTCATCGTCTATGTAGTAAATAACTTTAGTTTCCTCCATTTTAAAGCATTTATTTATTCAAAAACAACACCCTTGCAATCTATAAATATCGGCCGCCATCACAAATATGGCGACCGCTTTTAGTTCTATCTTTGACTGTTTCGCGGCGCTACTGTATGCGAACAAAAGATATGGATCACGTTATTTTATCATGCTATATTTTATATATTCTGCTACAGCACTTGTTGTGCACTCTATATTTCTTTATTAATCTGTAGTAGTTCACAATCGTCTACTTTGTTTGTGGTTAGCTTTAAAATAAAATTCGTTACATATTGAACGTTGAATACCAGTAAAATATTAAAATTTACGAACTTATATAATTTTATACATATATAAATATGAGTGGTGAAGATAAGGAACAGTGGTGTTCTAAAATTATAAACAAACTAGATGATTTTATCGAGAGATACAATGGTGAGTGAATTAGGAATACTATATATTTGATATGTAAAAATTTTGGAATCTAAAGGCGCTAATATGTTATTGTAAATATATTTTATTAATTATCAATACATATCTATCAATACCTACACATATGAAGTAGTTCATGCGATAATGTACGCCCCTTGGTTTATTAGAGCTTAGTACTTGATTGTCGTTAGAACATTTTCAAGTATCCACCGTGATAGTTACAACTCTCGAATCAGAGGTAGATATTCAAGCATCTATGAGTGTATTACGGCAGACGCTATTGAAATTAAATCTCAATGTGCTATATTAACAGCTAATTTCAGGTAAGATAGTGGTCAAACACTAGTCAAGTAAACAAAAATTGTGTATAGACAAAGTAGTAATTAATTTAAAAATAGAATGTAACAGTTGTTACTTATAGGGATGTATTTTAGTCTCACCAAAAAAGAGTTAGTGATGTGTTACTCAAAGATCTTCAATCTTTTGCTGATAGAGCTTTTGCTAATGTCTGCCTGGCTAGCTACCAAGCACCAAGTTGAAAGTTTGCCACCGAATACCTACAGGTGTGTTCTAGTAGTTGCACTTGAGAGCCAGTCCCTCCACTTAGTGAGCCCACCATCTTGGGTCACATTGTCATTTAACATCAGGTGAGAATGTGACCATCACACTAAATCTATAAGCTATAAAAAAACATTGAAAATCTGCCAGCAAATATGTATAAATGCGTTCAGGCAGTAGCGCTTGAGAGTCAGTCCCTCCATTAGGCTTAGCATCTCCACCATCTTGCGCCACATCGTCACTTACCATCAGATGAGATTGTAGCAATAATTCAAAATTTATATATATATTTTTTTATGCAATAAGCCCCAAACAAGCAATTGTGTCATCCGATTGTAAGTGATAACTGCCAACTATGTACACCCACAATACCAGAGGAATCACAGTAGTGTTGCCAGCCCTTATAGGAGGGACTGGCTCTCATCTACAACTTTAATGATTTGTGTGTTTGACATCCTTACTAATATTTAAATGCTAGAGTTTATATATATGGATGTTTGTTACTAGTTTATATAAAAACTACTGAGTGGATTTTAATGAAACTCTTCATTAATATAGATTATACATCAGAATAACATATTGGGTATACCTAATATATATAAATACATTGTGTGAATTGTCCAAAATATAATGATTAGTGTTAAGTAGGTAAAAATCTACCATCTGTGAGCCATTTTGCCATCCGCTACACAAAGAGTTTATACTTATATACATTTTTTTTGTGTCATATGATGGTAAGCTATTACCACCGCCCATGCATACCTACATCACCAACGTTTGAGGAATCACAGGTGCATTGCTAGCCTTTATAAGAGGTACTGGCTTTCAAGTGCAACTGCCAGGACACACCTAATGGTATTTGGCGACAGATTTTCAACTTGAGGGTGGTAGCTAGCCTGGTGGTCATTAGGAAAAGCCCTATTACCATATGGTTTCCTCATAGTGTTTTCCTTCACTGCAAGGTCAAGCTCATTGTAGGTGGTTGGATTTGAACTTACGTCCAATGATGCAGGGTTCCTACATGTTACCACTGACCTATCATCGCTATATAATGTATATTGGAAATGGTTATCTTAAATAGTTCTACAAAAATAGGTAGACAGCATATTATCTATCTTTTATGTGTAATGCAGTGGTAGTAATAAACTCAACCTTATATGAAAATAAACACTTGACTAAAACTTTAAATAATTACTTGTAACCCTTACTAATGTTGTAAATACGAAAGTGTGTCTCTTTGTTTGTTACGCTTCAACACCTTTCGGTTGAGCTGAATCGATTATGATGAATTTTGATTTAGGAAAGATGGAAACTTGGAAGCAGCGTAGGCTTCTTTTCTCAGAAAAAGCTTATTGTAAGTGGGTTAAAGAGAGGGACCAACATTGTATGAAACTTTTTATAACATCCTCCAATTTGTTTGGGACGATCAATATTAATGTGAGTGAAAGACACTAGTGATAAATAAATAAAAAATGCTGCATACTTAAGACCACCCAACAGAAGTGAAAACTTTATCAATAGGAGGTTAATAATCTGAAATAGAACTCTAACGTAACATGATAGCTCAGCTGTAGTGTGTACGAACGCCGCATCATGGAACATGATTTCAAATCCAACCACCTACAATGAGCTTGAGAGCATTCGGTGAAGGAAAACATCGTGAGGAAAACATAGCAAGATGGTACGGCTTTTCCAATGCCCGCCTGGCTAGCTACCACCCTTAATTTGAAAATCTACCATCAAAAACCAACATGTGTGTTCCGGTAGTTGCACTTGAGAGCCAGTCCCTCCACAAGCTTACTGTGTCCACCATCTTGGGCCGTATCGTCACTTAAGATCAGGTGAGGTTATGGCCATAACGCTAATCAGTAACTAAAAAAAAATTAGGTATATAGGGTGTTCTAAAACAGTTTTATAGAAAATCATAATCAGTCTCTATAACTTAACGTTTTGAGATCAAACTGTGCATAACAGAGGAGTGCATGGCTTGCAAGCTCGCATGACAGCAGCGACCAGTGATGTGTGGCTGATCTTCCAATGGTCACCATTGTGTTCATGGTTTACATAACGCAGGTTCACGTGTTAACATTTATCAGTTGGAATTATTTTTTTTCAAAACGCTCCTTCCACAGAAAGTGTTGACAAACAACAACAGCAAATGAGGGCATGCAAAAAGAAAAATGAGTTAGAGACGAAATTGGCTCAAGAGATAAAACTGAATGTAAGTTTGTACATAAACTAAGTCTGCCTTGCGACTTACCTCATGCAATCACCACATTATCTCTTGTATTACAATCCTTAGTATTATAAATATGAAAGTGAGTTTGTTTGTTTGTTACGCCTAAACCACTGTAAGTGATGATAGCACATTGGTAGCGTGTAGGAACGCCACGTCATGGGACGTGAGTACGAATCCAACCACCTACAATGAGCTTGAGCTTTCAGTGAAGGAAAACGTTGTGAGGAAACCATAGTATGGTGGTAGGGTTTATTCTAATGCCCGCCTGGCTAGCTACCATTCCCAAATTAAAAATATGCCGTCAAATACCATTAGGTGTGTTCCGGCAGTGGCACTTGAGAGCCAATCCCTCCTGTAAAGGCCGGCAACGCATCTGCGATTCCTCTGGTGTTGTAGACAGTGATCACTTACCATTAGGTGACACGCTAACTCGTTTGCCCCCACATAGATGGGAACCTGAAAACAGTGGTAAGCTACTATTACTCACGAAAACATTATTGGAAGTTGAGTAAAGAGAAAGAGAAACTTTATATGACACTTTTTAATGTCATCTCACTTGTTTGACAAACTCATTATTGGCACAAACGAAGCCGCACGTAAAATATACTTTTGTTATGAAAATGGCTGGTTTTTACAAGTATTATATTATCTAATACTTGGTGATCGATGAACTTTATATCATAGTACACATCTTTATATGTTTCGCCTTTGCTGTACTATAATAGCACGGTAAAACCCTGGTGGAAATATTTTCTGCTAGAAGTCAGATTAATTCTCGCAGCATTCTGAAAAAAAATTCTAGAAGAATAAATAAGTCAGAAAAATTGAGAAAAATTCTGAATAAGTATAATAATACATTTTTAAGATTTATATGGCATTTTAAAGACTGCATTTTTAAACGTTTTTGGACTCTTCTGAAAAAGTCTTCCAGAAGCGTCCAAAAACGTTTAAAAATGCAGTCTTTAAAAAGCAATATAAATCTTGAATATGTCTTTTTCAGAATTTTTCTGACTTATTTATTCTTCTACAATTTTTTTTTAGAATGGTGCAAGAATTAATCTGACTCCTAGCAGAAAATATTTCCACCAGGGAATCTTGCCTCGCCTGCCATGGCACAGTACAAACGAAACGAAAGGGGATCAGTTAGTTTCGATTTTATCATGGTACAATTAATACATCTTAATGTACAATCTTTCGCGTCCTTACAATAACACTTCTATTTATATTAATAGCTAGTACCGCGCTCGATTCTTTCTTTCGCGTTTCGGTAACAGCCCAAGCCGAAGTTCGGTCACTAGGGACACTATTGTGCGAGTGGTGATCGGTGAAGCTGTAAAAGACCCTCAGGCTAACAGTGCAGATCCCTTCGAAAAAAAAAAAAATGTACTATAATATGTATGTATTGTACATATAAACCTTCCTGATGGATCACTCTATCTATTGCTGAAAACTGCATTAAAATCCGTTTAATAATGTAAAACAGCGATACTCAACCTTTTTTCTATAGGTCCATAAAAGTGTGTTAAACATGGTCTCGTGGGCAGCAAATGAAACTAATTTTTGGTAATAGTTATATAGGTTTTACAGGTGCTTAGGAAATTTAAAATAAATCAATTCCAGGTGGGCTAACCACAAAAGCCTTACGGGCAGGTTGAGTGTAGTAGGTTTAAGAGATCCAAGCAAACAGACAGCGGAAGAGACTTCATTTTATAGTATGTAAAGATTTATTGACCTGGCAATGATCATATATTCGTCTCGGTTAAAACATATTTACAGGTGAAATCTGTTTACAGAACACTGAGTTACTTGTATTGGCCAGGGTTAGATGCGAGAGTGGTATTTTAAACTCTTGAGAAGTGCTTGCTTGGTATCAGAATGATATTAAAAATAAAAAAATTACAGAATGAACTAACAGAGCAGCTCGCAGAGCTAACAAGACGTAGCTCAGAGATAGACAGAGTGTGTGCCAGCCTGCAGAGCCGTCTGACAATAGGTGACAACGATAAGAAACGCCTTGAAAATGCCAGGTCAGTAGGAAGAGCTCCTTTTCGAATGTTACTTTTTTTTAGGTAGTTAAAGTTTAGCGTTATGGCCATAATCTCACCTGATCTTAAGTGACCTTAAGTATCCTGTGGAAGTAATTGGCTCTCAAGTGCAACTGCCGGAACACACCTATTTGGTGGCGGATTTTCACCTCGAGGATGGTTGAAAGCCAGGCGGACGTTAGAAGCCCTACCATCATGCTAGGGCTTCCTTCACCAAAACTCAAGCTCGTTGTAGGTGGATTCGAACTCACGTCCCTTAACCGGAAGTCGTACCCATTACCACTGAGCTATCATCGCTTCAAATTTATTTATGGTGCATATGGTACAAATCTACTGCCAAATACCTATAGATATGTTCTAACAGTTGCCTTTGAGAACCAGTCCCTCCACTACGCTCTACTTAGGACAGAAGGTCAATTAACATCAGGTGAGATTGTAGTCATAACGAAAAAACTATTAACTATACAAAAAGTTGAATATACAGTTTGCTGCTGGGGACTAGTTTTCTAGTAAGTTTTCTATAGTTCGTCGCTAAATCGAGTGACGTTAATTGGAGTTTATACTGTATATATCACAGTCTGTTGTTAACTAAATTATTAAGTTTAAGTAACTAAGTTATATCTTCTTTCCAGAGAGACGAATGAAGTCTTGAAGAAATTGACAGGCATTCGGTTTGACTACACCGCACCCCCAAATGTAGCCAAGGGCTGTATCCTTTTTGATTATCATCTATATATATATATATATAAATGAATCCCTGCCTATCTATGATCTCATTGCATCATGAGGTGATGATAGCTCAGTGGTAGTGTGTAAGACTTCGCGTCAAGGGACGTGAGTTCGAGTCCAACCACTTACAATGAGCTTGAGCTTTCGGTAAAAGAAAACATCGTGAGGAAACCATAGCATGGTGGTAGGGCTTTCTCTAATGCCCGCCTGGCTAGCTACCACCCGCAAGTTGAAAATCTGCACTTGAGAGGCAGTTCGTCCACAGGTATAACGTGTCTACCAACTTGGGCCGTATCGTCACTTAAGATCAGGTGAGATTATGGCCGTAACGCTAAACCTTAACTATAAAAAAAAAACACGCGTGAACGGATGGAACGATTTCGCTAACTCTATAATTGTTGTGTTATTTATTGTCAGGAGAAGGTTTTTATGAAAGAAAAAAAATATGGAAGTTCAGCGGAATGTTAGAAAATTTACACTACTATATTATTTACACACACACAATATATATACACAATAATACTATATTATTTATATATTTTTTTATTAATTATACCAATCCTCATTCCATTTTCATAGCAATAATTATATGGGCTTAGAAATCATAAACCCCATGGATTTAATTTAACCCTCATCAAATGGCGAGAGATTAACCCGTTTTTTTTTTGTACTCATGGTTTAACGCTTTGGCTAATATCTCACAGGGTGTTAAGTGACGATGTGGTCCAAGATGGTTGACATGCTAAATAAGCCTAGTGGAAGAAACTGGCTCTAGAGTGCAACTGCCGGAACACACCTGTAGTGTTTGGTGGCATATTTTCAACTTGAGGGTGGTAGCTAAGCTTATACGGTCTCCATAGGTTTTAATTAGTGTTACTCCAACCCACCAGGGACATACTAACCTCCCCTAATCATGTAATACAGTAGAACCTCTATAAGTCGAACGTCAAGGGAGACGCCTAAAAATTCGAGTTATACAGTTTTCGACTTATAGGGAATTGAGGTTTTGGTGTTTGAAGCAATGGGAGATATAACATTTTTTCAAGATTTGGAGGTGTTCAACTTATCGAGGTTCGACTTAAGGAGGTTCTACTGTATATTGGCATAGTAACATTGTACATGTATACAGAATTATAGAATTATTTATCCAAGAGGCTTTCTGTTTAACCCTGACACCCCAAGTAATTAGGCAAACCCTAAACGGGCATTAAGAAATACCCTTCCTACATGTGAAATAATACATTCTTAGGGTCTTTCATAAAATTTGATTAGTCACACAATATTAATTTTTTTTTAGACCCCTCCTTAGTACATGACATATGACCATCAACAGCAGTATACAGATTTCAATATTTTTAAATAACTAGCTAACCGTGTTAACTTTGTATCACCTAGTCACTGTTCGATAGTAAAACTCAAAAACTGGGTTGACCGATTGCAATGTATTTAATAACATTATCAGTCACTATATATCCTAATCGACCTTCCAACTTACTTTAACTCCTTCTTACTTACCTACTTTATCACCTACTCTCATACCTACTAGATATATATTAAAAAATTCATAAAAATTGGTCGAGCCGTTTCAGCACAGTGCAAGCACACACACCGTGACACGAAATGTATATCACGTATATTCTGTAATGCTAGATGGCGTTGAAGTAAGTTTATGACAAAAAAAATATTTTGATTTCAAAAAAAAAAATATTTTTTCTTTTTTTTTTTTCAAACTATCCTATGTTACTTCTAATACCTCCAAGAATGTGTGTACAAAGTTTCATGATGATCGGTTAAGTAGTTTTCGCGTGAAAGTGTAACAAACAAACTTACATTCACATTTACATTACATTAGTAGGGATATATATATATATATATATATATATATATGTGTTTATAATATAGATTATTGCTTACTGTTAAGTAGAATGTCAGTCCAATAAAATATTTTATTGTGTGGCAACCCAGACAAATTGACCTTATTCTTTCTTCCTGTTCCTGATGGCCGACGCCGATACACTTTATATTTTGCGTCTATCCATTTTATTTATTTCTTATTTTATTATTATATTATTTATAAAACCCTGACACTTACTATAATAAAACTTTAATAAAAATTAATAAATGTCTGTAATAACATGACTAAATGTACAAAATTGTATTGAGCTGCGAACGTCACATTGTCTTTTAGATCAGTCCTCATCCCATCATATCACATTTAGTCACAGCAAGCGTATCATATGACCTTAACATGCAGATAAACAGACATAAAAAATGAGAAAAGAAGAGTTTTGCAGCCGTTTGAAATCGACATGTCCAATGGAGACTGCAGCGAAGCCCTATGGACCGCTGTGCAGTCCACTGTGATGCCAGAGTGGCTGGCACTTAAGGAACGTACCAATAAAGTTTAACCAGTAAAGATATGTTTTAATTTTATTTGCCTACCCATATTTTTGGATACATCATAGCTCAGTGGTAGTGTCTACGACTTTGCGTTAAGATACATGAGTTCAAATTCACCTACAATGAGCTTGAGCCTTCGGTGAAGGAAATATCGTGAGGAAACCGTAGCATGGTGGTAAGGCTTTTTTTAATGCCCGCCTGGATAGCGTCCACCTTCAAGTTGAAAATCGGCCATCAAATACCAATAGGCGTGTTTCGGTAGTTGCACTTGAGAGCCAGTTCCTCCACAGGTTTAGCGTGTTTACCAACTTGGTCCGTATCACCATTAGAGACCAGGAGCGATTATGGTCATGACGCTAAACCTTAAGTATTTAAAAAATGTACGTACGTATGATGAACGCTTTGTTTCGCCTCGAGTGCTTCGTTTTGACTGAACCCATAGCCGCGCTCGCGTCGCGCTTATATAGCAATCTGTGCTATTTAACATGTTTTGAAGCGGTGATATCTCAGTTGCTACTGTGTAAGGACGCTGCATCAAGGGATGTGGGTTCGAATCTGTCTGCAACGGGCTTCAGATTTCGGTGAATATCGAGACAAAACCGTAACATAGTAGAGCTTATTCTAATATTCGCCCAGTTTGCTACCACCCTCAAGTTGAAAATCTGCCGCCAAATATCTATAGGCGTGTTCCAGTGGATACACTTAAGAGCCATTTCGTCCACTAAGCTTAGCGTGTCCATCATCTTGGGTCACATCGTTACTTAACATCAGGTGAGATTGTGACCATTAATTTAGATTCAGATGCCAATTTAATATGGATTTGATAATTTCAACACTTCGATATCCAACCGAAATAATTGAAATTATATATTTTTTTATGGAATAGGCGGCAGAGGAGCATGCTTGTCACCTGATAGCAAGTGATCGCCACTACTCATGGACACCCACAACACTAGAGAAATCGGAGGTGCGTTGCCGGCCTTTATAGGAGGGACGGGCTCTCATCATAAATCATCAATTTATTTATTTGAAAAACGTAAAATTGGCCTATTTTCCCATATTCTTCGTGATATTAGTGACGTTTTATGTGAGGTAATTAACATAGTTAATATTTCCAAATACAGAAGTAGTAGGTGTAAATCTTGCAACACTTAGAATCTTAAAAACAGATCACCACAAAAGTCACAGACTAAAAATAAATCGCTTTAATCAGGGCAGTGGCTTTAGTATTCCAGGTGGCAAATAACATATTGTGAATACGCCGAATGTAACATTATTATGTAAGGATTAGTCTTCTTATTTAGATAGGGGCGACCCGTTTGTACGTAGTTATGCCAATATCACGTTGAGTGGTAGAATATCTTGCAAATTCACGTCTTGATATACGAGAATGTGATGTGCTTAATACAAAAAAAGTGATATGTGAAGCGATGGTAACTCAGTTGGTAGTTGTACTGACGTCGAAGTTGCTAGAAATATTTGAATAATTCTAACAAGGTGACACCGTACTGTTATCACTCTTAAATTCTACTAATATCATGTAGATCTATGAAAATTCAAATGATGGCAGTCGCTAAAGTTTTTCTTGAATTTAAATTATTAGTTATGACATTGGCAGAACTGTTTGTAAGTGAACGTTGCTATAAAATAAACTTCAAGAAATCGATACATACAATAAAACTCTAGAAATGTCGTTTTTATACATACTAAATATTAAAAAAAAAAATTTAGCCAAGGTAGTAAAGGATAACCAGTAGAACACATTTTCAGCATTTTTAGAATTTGTGTCTGTTTGTCTGTGCACGCATTACGTAAAATGTTCAAAACCAATGTAGGTAACTTATACGTACAAATTATACTCAACTTGGGGTATTACTAAGTGTTTGTTTTATCGGAATCAATTTACTCTATCACTAGATATGTATAACTAAGTAATACTCCAAGTTGCGTACAATATTTACGTATTTATATATGAATAGCCGAAATGTATGACAGCGCGTAACAGGACAAGGTTTGTAAAGAAAAATAAAAGAAAATTAATAGAGTTTTTTTTGTCTCGTAATATGAAAGGTAATGAAGCGATGATAGCCCAGTCAGTAGTATATACGGGCGCCGTGTCAAGGGACGTGGTTACGAATTCACTTATATTTAAATTACATATAATTAAAAGACATTCAATTTATTGGAGTTATAAACAAGTTTCATTCGATAATCAAAAGAAAGGAAAACGGAATCGATAATAGATATAGCCAGTTTTATTGATTTTAACCAATTGAAGTTGGTAGGTTGATTAGGATTGATTAATTATGAAAATGTAAATTAAAAGAACATACAAACCAGTCAACCGTTTCTGAGTTTTGGCGAGACTAAAAACAACGAGTATAGGTGACACGAAGCCCACCGAGTCAGCTAGTGTATAATATTTTTTATCTATGCTTTGAATGTCATTAGTTTGTCTTATGAGATGTTGAGTGATTAATTATCATCTTGTAGTTATTAACCAAAAAATTTGTATGTAAAGTAAATGCTGTTTTATTGGTAATTGTTTATCTGTTCCCAGTTTTCTTTGGTTAACCCTTATGTTTTATGATGGGTGGTCCATAAAAGAGGGGTATGAAATTCATGTGATAATCACTGTTAAATATTCAGTATAAATTAAACAATGCGGTGACTCAAACCCCTATACTGCCAGAGACTGTGGCCAGCTTTCGCAATACCTAAGTTCGATTTTCAATACACTCACAATTTTTCAAACACTATAAGTTTATGTGGCCATACAAAGGTTAGTAAAGGGACTGGCTGTCTAGCGCATTAAGCGAAATACATCCATAGGTATTTAGCGACTTAATTTTAACTTGTAGGTGATAGTTAGCCAGGCGGGGATGAGAAAATTCCCTACCACGAAATTATGGTTCCATCACGAGGTCTTCCTTCGTCGAAAACTCAGGCTTAGGCAGGTCCATTGACACGGCCTTCGTGTATACTGCCAATGTGCTAACTAAGCCATCATCGCAAGATGTATATTATTTTTTGTGGTAATGAAATATTATATTGCGTATTCAGTTGAGGAAATTGTCTTAAGGGTTAATTATAATTACTTCTGAATTTCTTCTAAATAAATTCTGAAAATTATAACTCAACTGAATATTTGATTAATAATTATTTATTTCAGTTAGTTGTTTAGTCCTATATTGTGTAAATCAAGGTGACATTTTACATAATGTAGTGTAGCTGAAGAGCAGAGGTGAAGTGAATTGTCAATAATCATTCGAACTATGATATATTAGTTGTCATAAAAACTCCTAAGAAAGCTTCAACAAGAGAGTCACCATCTTGTTGAAGATAGTATCTTCTGGATTTAAAACAACATCTGACTTGGCTATATGATTTAAATACCTTTGTCTATTCCTTTCTCAATTGAAAGGCATTATACCAAATAAAAAAAAGTATGTGTCATTAACGTCATAAGTGAGAACCGAAATTTGACGTCCGTCTTCACGTGTTGATTGTTTTCCATCAGAATCGAATTCGAAATGGTTAATTGGTTTTAATTTAAATTCACTCTTAAATATAAAGAAAATGTTATTGACAGAGGACACGGAGGTGGATCTATTTGTGGCCAGTAAAATAGGTTCATTCAAACGTTAGTACATAATTTTTTTTTGTTAAAAATTGTGTTTAAAGTTTTTCTTAATTTTCCTATACAAAGTAGTGTTTTATACTGTCGTTTTTTATTTTACATGCGCGATATTTTTTTTAACGTTAAGTAGAATGTGTACTATTACACTTTTTTATTATGTTTTTAATTCATGTTTAGAAACCAAGTTACTTCGTCTAAAAGTTTAGGTTTGTGCACTCTCAGTCTAGTTTTTGTTTTGTACTAAATAATTAAATATATGATTTCATTTCTCACTAAAGAGATTGTAATGCTAAAATCCTGTCCAAATAAAAAAGAAAACATAGATGTAATGATTTCTTATGTTTACGCGAATATTATTCATCGAAATAAAACTAATTTAAACGGGTTTCGTGGTCACGGGGCGGACTGAGGTGTAGGTTGTCCAGAAAAGTTTATGTTGCTGTGTCTACCTTCAATTTAATTTTTGTTATTGATAGTTTTCTGATCTGCACAGAAAGAGCTCACAGTGTCCTGAGGTCTGGCTTTTTGTCTCCTCAGTCCTCCCTGTGACTATGAAGGCTGAAAAGCTTTTGAAACGTCGGTATCGAAATTAATAAATAATAATGATAAAATCTGTTAAAATTAGTTTTATTTCAAAAAACATAAATGTATTCCCTTTTTTGATTGGTCAAAAATTATATTAGACACTTTTATTAAATAAAAAAAAATACTTGTATGGAAACTCTGCTTACCCGCATTTTCTCCACTTTTTCTAATTATATCAATATATAATACAATTCTTTGAATAAAATTTAAATATATGGGTGATACTGTATTGTTTGTTCTCACAGGTCATTAATTGATAGTCAATTAATGAATTTTTTGTGTTAATTTGATAATTATAAACATATTTTAACAGTATTTTTATATAATATAATTTGCCACTTAGAGAAAATGTACAATATATCACTTAAATGCCAGTACAGTGTCATGTCCAATTTAACAATTTTTTTTTTGTCGCAAAAAATGATATAAACTAATTACCTCATGAATTCTAATGTTTATGGTTAAACTGAAAAAAATGACACACTTTTTATTGAATGTATTAAGTTAACTTTGAATTCTAGTTCAATAACTTGTGTCTTTAAATAATAATGAATTTTTGATTTTGAATTTGTATGACTCGAGTGCCATAAATTAATAAATGAAATAATGTTAATTATAAATAAATTTTCTCAATTAATCTCTATTGAATTTATTTTTGTCAGTACTATGGAGCATAAAACATGATAGTTGCTACTCAGTCTTCACACTTGGAAGTTGTAGTAAAGTCCTCTCAGATTTTCATTTTTACAGTAAAATCAATAAATAATATGCATACAAAATTTGAAAAAGTTTTATTTCAAAAGCTTAAGGTTTTTAATAAAGAAAATCACAATTTGAATGGAATCATCCACGGAATCAGAATCACCAAAGGAATCAGAATTTTGTTAGGGTATTAAAGTCTTCATCACTACTAATATTTTTTTCTAATATTTCATATTTCTTTGTATAATTGGCTGGCTAGCTAGCTACTACCCTCAAGTTGAAAATCTGTCATCAATTACCTATAGGTATGTTCCACGAATTGCACGACAGCCAGTGTATCCACCATCTTGGACCACATTGTCACTTAACATCAAGTGAAATTGCCACCAATACAAAACCTTAACTATAAAAGAAACGGTTGATCTTCACAAGTATTAAGAATTGTAATAACATATAATTATAATAATTTCAGATATTAAATATCACACAGAAGTAAGCAAAAATAATAAGAAATGTATCGAGAACCTGGTAGACGTCAAAACATTGCAAAAGGATGATGAAGTGACGTGCATGGAGTGGGGTAATCCGGAGCAGACTGAGATATTAATTGCAAGGAAAAATCAACAGGTAATTAATTTGATGTACACATGTCATCCTGTAGAATCCAAAAAAAAAAAAACAGAGGATATTGGCACATCAACTTCCAGATCAGATATATTTATTTATTCTAGGACAACTGAACACATAATACTATTTGAATTTACTATACCGTGGGTAACAAACATACCTAAAGATCAGGCTATGAAAACAAATACTTCAAGCCACTAAATGACCTAAATAGGAAGTAGTAGTGAGAGGTGTTCCAGAAAAATCTTTTGAATGATCTTGGCCTGTTCAGGACTGCAGTAATTTCTGTACTTCTAAAACTGCCGTAGCATGCTCCTGCCAAATTTGTCTGGGCAGGAAGAGAAACATTAGTAGTAAAGGTGAGAGTTGACGCACAACGAAAGAGGCCACCTACAACTATACCTGTGTCACAAGTCTTGGGCTCTGCTCGGACTTTCCTTCTCTGCCATTTTGATGGACCTAGCATCCTCATAGTGAATCCATGGGTTGCTAAGAAGTTTCCCTCTGTGTATGAAAAAATCTTGACTCTAATGCTTCAGGGCTTTAGCTGTAGTGTGTAGTCCTTGATGATATATCATATCCTCTCTTCTTCTTTCCTTTCTATCCTGTGGTGTGTTAAAAAACTTATAGAGTGAGTTTGAGAACTATACACACTAAAGAAAGTAATATATATTATTATTTATAAGAATCTTGCACATTGCCCGAAAACCTGTAAGTCCAAGAGAGGGTAGTGTATACTACGCTCTGCTCACACACTTTACTGCCTTACTTATAGCATAAATTTGTTCATAGTAAATTGAGTGAGTAAAGTGGTACAGTGAATGAGATAGGAGATAGGCTTGTGAGTAAAATCTACAAAAGTGAGAAAAGAGAGCACTGTATACTCTAAGCTGCTCACACATTTTGCTGTTGAGCTTATAGCAAAATTAGATCCTTAGTGTAATGACTGAGTAAAATAATAAAGTGAGTGAGATAGCATAACACATTTGTCTGTTTTGAGTGAAATTCTTTAGTATAAGGGTGTGTGTATTATTTAATGATTTCTCATGTTTATGCGAATATTATTCATTGAAATAAAACTAATTTAAACGGATTTTATCTCAGTTATTTATTTATTTTGATCTCGACGTTTCGAAAGCTTTTCATCCTTCGCGGTCACGGTGCAGACTGAGCTGTAGGTTGTCCAGAAAAGTTCATGTTACTGTGTCTACCTTCTTTGAAAAGCTTTCGAACCGTCGAGATCAAAATCAATAAATAACCGCGATAAAATCCGTTTAAATTAGTTTTATTTCAATGTGTGTATTATCTTCCACTTTGCTCAATTGCTTAAATACCGCATTTATAACAGAATTTGGTCTCTAATATAGTGTATGAGTAAAGTGGTATAGTGCGCGGGTAAAGTGGTCTCATGAACGAGTAAAGTGATAATTTGTCTACCATCCAGTAAGATCTAACTACACAATAGTCTTTAAGCGATGATAGCTCAGTGGTTGTGTGTAGGAACGCCGCGTCACGGGACGCGAGTTCGACTCCAACCACCTGCAATGAGCTTGAACTTTCGGAGACGGAAAACATCGTGAGAAAACCATAGCATGGTGGTAGGGCTTTTTCTAATGTCCACCTGCCTAGATACCACCCTCAAGTTGAAAACCTGCCGCCAAATACCTGTAGGTGTGTTCCGGCAGTTGCACTTGAGAGCCAGTCCCTCCATTAAAGGCCGTCAACGCACCTGCGATTTCCCAGGTGGCGGTGATCATTCACCATCAGGTGATGATACCCTTGATGGTTTGACGGTTATTCAATAAAAAAAAAATGCTAATTCAACTTTGTAGGTACAAATATACTCGACTGTGGACGGCTTCAAAGCTACCCACAGCTCGGACTTCGCCGTGGGTCACGTGGTAGGTATCGGTCGGTCCGGGCACAGCCTCGTCACCGGCCACTCTAGTGGCGTGGTGCGTGTGTGGGCCGAGGATCCGGTGGACTTCCAGGCCGGTGCTAAACTTGACAGACTAAAAGTTTGCGAAGACGCCCGGGAACTTGTTGGCACCGGTACTTGTTTGGAGTGTTTATTGCTAGAAATAATTACGTTTGTGTCTATAGTTTATGCGTTTAATGGTGTTGCCACAATCTCACCTGATGTCAAATGACGATGACGCGAGATGGTGGATATGCTAAGCCTAGAGGGGGGGAATTTTCAACTTGAGTGTTGTTTTTTTATATACTTAAGGTTTAGCGTTATGGCCATAATCTCACCTGATCTTAAGTGACGATACGGCCCAAGTTGGTAGACACGCTAAACCTGTGGAGGAACTGGCTTTCAAGTGCAGCTGCCGGAACACTTATTTGGTATTTGGCGGCAGGTTTACAACTTGAGGGTGGTAGCTACCCAGGCGGGCATTAGAAAAAGCCCTACCACCATGCTATGGTTGCCTCACGATGTTTTCCTTCACCGAGAGCTCAAGCTCATTGTAGGTGTTTGGATTCGAACTCACGTCCCTTGACGTGAAGTCGTACACACTACCACTGAGTTATGGTGGCTAGCCAGATGCTACCACTATGCCGGGGTTTCAAGACGACGTTTCCGTTTACCGAAAGCTCTAGATCATTGCAGGAATTCGAATACGAGTTAATCGATTAATCATTATATAGTTTCAAAATATCTCATTGTAATATCGGTCAGGATTCCCTTGCAGGCGGTGAAGAAAACGACCTGAAGATATGGAGGATCGGTGAAGCGGAAGCTGTGTTCACCGCGAAGAACCTTCCTCACGACTTCCTGGAGCTGCGCCGGCCGGTGTGGGTGTCCGACCTGACCTTCCTGCCGAACGAGGGTGGTAGACTCGCAGCGGTCTGCTCTAGGCATGGATATGTCAGGTATATCCGGTTAGGGTTTTAGCGTTATGGCCTCAATCTCTGCTGATGTTAAGTGACCGAATATGGTGGACGCGGTAAGCTTTGTGAAGGAACTGGCTGCCAGCTGCCAGGATACACCTATAGGTATCTGGTGGCAGATTTTCAACATAAGCCATGCTATGGGTTGCATCATGATGTTTTCCTTCACCGAAAGTTTAAGTTCATTGCAGATGGATTCGAACTCACGCCCATTGACGTGGCATCTGTACGCATTAGCAACTGAGCTGTCATCAGTTGTCTGTAAGTAACTCATGCTGAAACATCCGCTTCACAACATCACATCTGATTTTTTAGAAGATTTTAAAAGTTTTTAAATATTGTCATTGAAAAATGGAAAATCTTAAATTAACAGGCAAATCTACTAATCTAATGCGGTACTAATTACTTTTCTTACTTTACAATTAATTTTTCTTTATTGATTTTTTTTTATTTTTTTTTTAATTTTTCCACATCTAATTATAATTTAATTAATTCATGTTTTTGTAACATATCTGTTGTATTACCAAAGTCTCTGACCTCTGGCAGAGGTAATATTAGAACAAACAAAAAAAACACATCAAATTTATAAGCTAAATCCTATATATAATATATAAATCCATACAACGCTGTCTTGTACTAGTTTTTAGTAGTATTAATATAGACTCCATTTATTCTAGGTTATATGACACTAGAGCTCAACGAAGGCCGGTGCAGACCGTGGACTTTCAACTGGCTGCTGTTTGCATCACACCGAGCTTTGATGACAGGTACAATAGACATACCATACACGTACTAGTAACGTTAAGTATTTTGTATAGGTTGAAATTTTTAGTTTTGTAATATCTTTTAAATGAAATGTCTGATTTGAATAGTTTATAAAAGTAATCAACATGTATTGAAATAGTTTTAAATACGAATTGATTTACTTGAATAAGGATTAATACAATTAATACAATTACTACAATTAATACAATTAATATAATTAATATAATTAATACGATTAATACAATTACTACAATTAATACAATTACTCCAATTAATACAATTATTAGAATTAATACAATTAATTCAATTAATACGATTAATACAATTAATACGATTAGTACAATTAATACATTTAGTACAATTTTGATCAGCATTTATATCAAGTTTTAAAATTAAAAAAAAAATTAGCTATAGTGACATAACTACAATGGTTGGGCATATGGTATCAGGAAGTTTTTTGTAGATATTGATGTGTCTATCTTCAATAGTTTTCGCAGTGTTTCGCATACGATAGGCATTCTAGGACTGACTTTTACACCTTGTATTACGGTATTGAAGTTCTAGGAGGAATCCCTATTTTATTCTAATAATAAATATAGCCTATGTTACTCAGAAGTAATGTAGCATTGTAATGGGGTAGAATTTTTGAAATAGATGCTGTAGTTTTTGAGTTTATTCGTTACAATCATACAAAAATACAAATCTTACGCTTTTATAATATTAGTAAAGAAGTGTATAGACAACAGCAAATTTCATTAGGATTAACTGTTAGTCTATTTCAATCAAATCAAATCAATATATTTTATTCAATTTAGTCTATTTCAATCAAATCAAATCAAAATAAAATATTGTATTCAATTTAGTCTATTTCAATCAAATTAATTCAACTAAAATATTGTAGTCAATTTAGTCTATTTCAATCAAAAAAAAAAAATCAAAATATTTAATTCAATTTAGTCTATTTCAATCAAATCAAATCAAATTAAAATATTTTATTCAATTTAGATCTGTAGAAAGTCGTCCATCGCCTACGCCACATATATCGATACGCTACTGACAGCTATCGACAGCGAGGAAAAAAATTATGCCCTTCCAGAACCGATACAAGACAAAACCATAATACGGTAGTATGTACGACTTCGCGTCTAAGGACGTGAGTTCGAATTCAAATACCTATCCCTAAAGGAAAACATCGTGAGGTAACCATAGCATGATGGTAGGGCTTTAGCTGATGCCCGCCTGGCACCGCACACTACTACACACTACCGCTGATTCTAAAATTCCACCTTCACTGCCTCCACACCCTCACCACAATCGCGGGGATTTGAACTCGCGCCCATCGACAAGTTCCTTACAGTCTACAACTGGAATTGTACATCCTCAGGCAGGTTCTGGTCGGGTTCGGTCGAGGCCAGCTCCAGCAGGTCGACCTGCGATCAGGGAAACCGGATAAGGGCTTCAAAGGCCCTGCGGGAGCTGTCACTTCCGTGAGGACGGTCCGCACCGGCAGGCTCATCGTCAGCTGCAGCCTGGACAGGCATCTGCGGGTCCACGAATACCATTCCAAGGCCATGGTCTACAAGGTAACGTTGATGGAGTGATTTAACAGCTGTCTTGGGCCAAACGGTACTTTGTATAGTCAAGGTTATATGCGTTATGGCGGTAATTTTAATTATAATTTAAAGTAATAATTTGAAGCGATGATAGCTCAGTGGTAGTGTGCACGCGTCAAGGGACGTGGGTTCGAACCCGAGCACCTACAATGAGCTTGAGCTTTCGGTGAAGGAAAACATCGTGAGGAAACCGTAGCATGGTGGTAGGGCTTTTTCTAATGCCCGCCTGGCTAGCTACCACCCTCAAGTTGTGAATCTGCCGCCAAATACCAATAGGTGTGTTCCGGCAGCAGCACTTGAGAGTCAGTTCCTCCACAGGTTTAGCGTGTCTACCGACTTGGGCCGTATCGTCACTTAAGATCAGGTGAGATTAACGGTAAACCTTAAGTATAAAAAAAAAAAAAAAAAAAAAAAAAAAAAAAAAAAAAAATCTCGTCTGATGTTAAGTGACGATGCGGTTCAATATGGTGGACGCGCGTAATGGAGGTGCTGGCTCTCAAGCGCACCCACCGTAACACACTTAATGGTATTTGGTTATAGATTTTCAACTTGAGGGTGGTAGCTGCTCAGGTCTAAACCATGCTAGGGTTTCCTCACGACGTTTTCTTTACCGGAGGCTCAAGCTCGAATGTGGGCGGATTCGAACTCACGTCCCTTGACGACGCTGCGCCCGGACGCGCTTCCACTGAGCTATCACCGCTTTGGTTTATTTAATTTTCACTTAGTGAAAGCTTAAACGTAAATCTATTACAGCAATATCTGACCTCGAAGTTGACTGCTGTGTTGGCGCAGACAGAGAACTCCACTCCGTTGAGGAAGACAGTGGAAGAGATCAAAATAGAGACAGAGGTAAAAGAAGAGGACATCCCGGACAATATGGATATGCTGTTTGAGAAGATGCAGCCAGTCGGGTGAGTTGTACAGATCAAATCCAATTAAATAAATAACCTTTATTTAATTTAGGACCTAAGAAAGCTCTTATCAACGTCTGAAATGTATATTCTTTTATAGTTAAGGTTAAGCGTTTTGGCTGTAATCTCACCTGATGTTAAGTGACGATGCGGCCCGAGTTGGTAGACACGATAAACCTGTGGAGGAACTGGCTCTCACGTTTTGGCTGTAATCTCACCTGATGTTAAGTGACGATACGGCCCGAGTTGGTAGATACGATAAATCTGTGGAGTAACTGCCTCTCATGTTTTGGCAGTAATCTCACCTGATGTTAAGTGACGATGCGGCCTGAGTTGGTAGACACGATAAACCTGTGGAGGAACTGGCTCTCACGTTTTGGCTGTAATCTCACCTGATCTTAAGTGACGATACGGCCCGAGTTGGGAGACACGATAAACCTGTGCAGGAACTGGCTCTCACGTTTTGGCCGTAATCTCACCTGATCTTAAGTGACGATACGGCCCGAGTTGGTAGACACGATAAACCTGTGCAGGAACTGGCTCTCACGTTTTGGCCGTAATCTCACCTGATCTTAAGTGACGATACGGCCCGAGTTTGTATACACTATACACTTGCGAAGGAACTGGCTCTCAAGTGCAACTGCCGGAACACACCTATAGGTATTTGACGGCAGATTTTCAACTCGAGGGTGGTAGCTAACTAAAAGCTACCACCATGCTATGGTTTCCTCACGATGATTTCCTTCACCGAAAACTCAAGTTCATTGTCGGTGGTTTCGAACTGACGTCCCTCGACGCAGAGTCCGGGCACGCTACCACTGAGCTATCGTGCCTTCGGACTACGACCGGTTCGGAAAGTGACGCAGACGTCGGGAAGAAACTCGATCTACCCTTTTTTTTACATAATACTTTAATGTGTATTTACAACAGTTATTAGTTGACATCAAAACCTGTTTGACACGGTACTCGAACCCACTGTCCGGCAATACAGTAACGTGCTTTGGGAGTTTATTATAAAACCTGACACTATTACCTAAAAAAACTCGTTAGTGGTCTTACTGAGTCTAAAATAGGGGGTGACCAGTTTGTCATGATTACTAAAATCAATCCGGTGTTTAACGAAATCTAGCTTGTGAAGAATTTTGCTTGAATTCTTATATACAGGTTTATCGTTATGTCCATAATTTCATCTGATGTTAAGTGACCACGTGGGTCGAGATGGTGAACACACTAAGCCTAGTGGTAGTTAGCTGGCTGTTAAGTGCAACTGCCGGAATACACCTATTGGTATTTGGCTATAGATTTTCAACTTGATGGTGGTAGTTAGCTGGCTCTTAAGTGCAACTGCCGGAACACACCTATTGGTATTTGGCTATAGATTTTCAACTCGAGGATGGTAGTTAGCTGGCTCTTAAGTGCAACTACCGGACCACACCTATTGGTATTTGGCTATAGATTTTCAACTTGAGGATGGTAGTTAGTTGGCTCTTAAGTGCAACTGCCGGAACACACCTATTGGTATTTGGCTATAGATTTTCAACTCGAGGATGGTAGTTAGCTGGCTCTTAAGTGCAACTGCCGGACCACACCTATTGGTATTTGGCTATAGATTTTTAACTTGAGGGTGGTATTTAGCTGGCTCTTAAGTGCAACTGCCGGAACACACCTATTGGTATTTGGCTATAGATTTTCAACTCGAGGATGGTAGTTAGCTGGTTCTTAAGTGCAACTTTAAGCATGGTGGTAAGGCTTTTTCTAATGCTCGCCTGGGTAGCTACCACCCTCAAGTTGTAAATCTGCCGCCAAATACCAATAGGTGTGTTCTGGCAGCTGCACTTGAGAGCCAGTTCCTCCACAGGTTTAGCGAGTCTACCAACTTGGGCCATATCGTCACTTAAGATCAGGTGAGATTATGGCCATAACGCTAAACCTTAAGTATTAAAAAAAAAAAAAAAACTGCCGCAACACACCCATAGGTATTTGGACATACATTTTCAACATGAGGATGGTAGTTAGCCATTTCCAGTTCTTCTTACAACGAATACTCAGTCTTATAGCAGGGATCCAACTCACATCCATTGAGGTGAGGTCCGTGCACATTACCAACTGAGCTATCATCAATTTAAATCTCTAATATGCTTTTGGGATTAATAAAATCTATGGACATGTCTAAGTGAAGTAAACCCCATTGGCCACCACACTAAGAAAATGTAACAGTTGTTTTTAAAACTTACATGAGTTCTTAAAATTATAAAAAATATTTAAAAAGTTTTATTTGTTTTAATAACTTTTTTCAATACTGCCTTACTCCTATTGGCGGTAGCGTGATGTTAAACAGCCAAAAGCCTTCCTAAATAATTGCTCTATCAAATACAATAATAATTCATGGAAACCGCCTGGTAGTTCTTGAGATTCGCGTGTTCAAACAAACAAACTATTAATATAGATATTATGTAATACAATAGAATTCTATATTCGAACATCAAGAGAGATACCAAAACATTCGTCTTATAGAGTTTTCGACTTACAGAGAATGGAGGTTTTGGTGTTTGAAGGGAAGGGAACAAAACATTTTTTCGACATTTCGAGGTTTTCGACTTATCGAGGTGCTACTGTGATTGTAATTAATGTAAAGAGATTTCATGTGCAATTTTATATCGGTCTGTATGTTCATCACAGAATTTTGGAAATTCGACTGCTAGTTCCCAAGATAAGGGCGATCAAACTTTTCCTCTTTACAATATTCAATATAGATACATATTTCAATGGTTTTTAAACATATTCCATATGAAACATACATTAAAAGTTATAAATACTAACATTGAATTGTAATGTATTATTAATTAATTGCAGAGAAATACCTAGAAAGAAAAAGAAAGTGGTAGAGTCTTCAGAGAACATGAAGCCTTCGACAGAAGGTAGCACTGTCGTTGATTTGACAGAAGAAGAGAAAGAGGAAGCAATTGTAAAACTTCTCAGAAGTACAGAGAGGCAGAAGAGAAAGAGGGAGCAGAAGAAACGGGACAAGAAAGCTAAAAGTGTATTTCATAATGCTTAGAAATAAAGTTTAATTCCTGTTCTGGTTTTTAATTATTAGTGTTAATCATTTTTAACATCGTGAGTGAAGGTAGTTGAATATTTTTTTACGATATCCTAAAAGTCTATAAATATGGAAATCACAACCGAATTTTACTAATTAATTACCTAAAATTGAACTCATTTTATTCTAAAAGATACATTTGAAATATTATAAATGGAAAGTGAGTTTGTTTGCTTGTTTGTTACACTTTCACGTCTAAACCGCTGAATCATTAATGATGAATTTTGATATGGAGTTATATGGGAATCGGGAGACAGCGATAGGCTACTTTTTCTCGTGAAAAGCTTATTGAAAGTGGAGTAAACAGAGGAATATACTTTGTATTAAACACTTTAATGCATCATCCAATTTCTTTCAAAGTTCATAGAACGCGAGTGGAGTCGCAAGTAAAACTTAGTTCATGCCATAAGTCGAATAGCAATAAGAGGAGCCTGTATTTTAGTGAAATATAATGGATTTAAAATATTAGTGCATTTTTTTCAACGACAATATGTCTCCTCAAACTATATATAAACTGTTAGTGGACCTAACAGACCTTGTGCTTACTATGCGAGTAGTCGATCACATCACCTACAGCGAATCTATCGCGTTATGATCACTTATCGATATAAACAGTACCCTATTTCTCAAGTTGTATAAAATTGCACACATTGTGCTAAATTTGATTAAAATCGGTTCAGTAGTTTATGAATTTATTTAATTTAATTTAATTTATATAGTTTATTTTTATATATAAAAATGTTAAGGAGGTTTGGTGATTTGAAATAATTTGTTACTAGTCTCTGATTAAAAGTGTGGATCTGGTTTCCTGGTCTCTGGCATCACATGAGTTTGAAGTGTCACCGTGGTGAGTTTTAGTGGATAGTAGTCTTGATCTGAGCCCGGGTAATGCGTTTACGCGTTGCGATGCGGAATTTCGTAAAGAATAGGATTTTAAACATCACGTTAGTAATAATAGGGGATTTTTATTGATATATTTAGTTATTTGGCTATATGTTATGCAATATTGATAATGTTTTATGTGATATAGGTTAGCTAGTTTGCTTAAGTAACGTGTAATTGTATTCTTAAATATGATATGGAACATGATATATTAGTTGCTGAAAAATTTGCCTGCATTTTTTAACTGAAGTTATTTAGCTATTAATAACTATTTAGTTAAATGACGTCTACCTGGCTGTATGGTCTCGATAACTTTGACTGTATCTTATGAAGTAAAAAAAAATTCAGATAATAATTTAAATTCCATTCTTTAGGTTCACGATCGTTATTCAATGTATCGTATGATTTTATTAAATTAAAATGCGCTTAAATTTAGATTTAGCAGTCAGTATGTTATTAGTACCTTTGCCTTTTCTTTAAAAAGTTAAAAAGGATTGCTTGGCATGATTTTTAAGGATGTCTGTATGGAGAAAATATTAATTATGAATTAATCGATATTATTGTTAATCTAAAACCAATTATAGGAAACATTGCTTGTTGATTAAATTAAAATCAATTTTTCAAAATTTCGTTTTTTTTTTTTTTTATAAAATAATTGTACTTACTAATAAAAAAAAAATACAAATTTATTTACTGTTGGTACTTAAATTGCGACGGATCTTAGGAGTCTTTAAAAAACTTAAAGTTGATTATAAAACTTTAATGTTTCTCCAATGGTGGTTAAATACAGAATGACTTAAAATCTATGTTACTTTCTTAGTCTAAATAAAAATATTATCTGCACCGGACAAGCGTGGGCGATTCGGTTACTAAGAATTATCCAAGGCAGGTACGTTACTGCTGAGTAACTTTTTGAAATATAGAGGCAAGGCTGGACTGAGGGGATATAACTAGGTAACTATTTCTCTGCAAACAGTGCCAAAGTTATTGTTTTGTAATTATTTACCACATATTGTTTGGCAAAGAATTAAGGAATAAAAGCTTCGGCAGCCTTTTCCCTAAAATTCGCTTCCTAGTTTTTCTGAGAATACTTACCACTTTAGAAAAAAAAATTGAGGTGTTGCTGTGTTCTAGCTTTTCTGAGTCAAAATGTATGCTAGTCTTTAGCGTAGGGAATTCAAAACGTCGGCAGTTCCGTCTCCGGCGGACGCCTTGCATCCGAGTTCTCACTCAATCTTTTTTCTTTGATCATTAAGCTATATACTGTTGCAATTTAATTTGGAATGTACATGATATATATGTAGCTGCAACACTAAACTTTATATCCCAATTTTCTTATTATTGGTTTTATGGAATCCCACCCACTGTTGGTACAAATTTAAAGACGTAGTTATGTGAAAAGTCTTCTCCTTGTTCCGATGACGCACAAACCAACAAATGTTTGTTGGCCAATGAAATTAAGAACCGATATGATATTTCATAAACACTAAGAAAAGATAACCCCCGAATAAATTGGATAGAAGTAACCTTGTTATTTTTTATACGGGTAGTAAAAAAATGATTTATGTATTAAAAGAAATAAAAACGGTATATAAGTTTTCGGTTAGTATGAAATAATAATCGATTTTTTTAATAATTGCTAGTTTGTAACATCCCTAATGATATTATTTAATGTTTGTTTATATATTTAAAAAATAAATGTTACAGCTCATACCTACGCCAGAAAATGGTTCGATTTTTAACAGTTACCTGCATATGTGTCTAGTATGTTTCCAAATTTAATATCTGATAAAAAATAACTGTGTAATAAGTAAAAAAAATGGATTTTGCTAAGATATGCCGTACTTGTCTCGGCTCAGAGAATTTAAATCCAATATTCAATCGTGGTGTGGATGACACTCGTTATTTCTATGCCATCTACTGGACTGCAGGCGTGAAGGTAATATTAGTAATTTACATTGTATTTGGTAATAAAAATTACTTGAACAATAACCCGCGAAACTTTTTACCTTTATTTCAAAAGTTCTCGGTACTTCTTGGAAGGAGCTCGATCTAAAAATAATGTATTGGATATTTAAACATTATAAATATTCACAAATAAAAAATAATAATATATAGACAGTGAAATCAGTATATTTGTAATGTTTGTGCTTTGTAATTGAACACCAAATAAGGACGTAGAATAGTTTACATTGAACTAACTTCCTTTAGACCTTAATTTCCATTTCAACATAACTCTAAACGGTTCCTTACAATACTACAGATATATTATATATACACTAGATCCTTGTTAAGTCGAATGTCGATAAGTTGAAAACCTCCAACTCTCGGAAAAATATTTTCTTCCCTTCCCTTTAAACACCTAAACCTATATTCTCTATAAGTCGAAGACTCTGTAATTCGAATTTTTTGGCATCTCCCTTGATGTTCGACTTATAGAGGTTCTTCTGTATCTATGTATATAAAAATTAATCTATATTTCACTTGATCATCGCATTACATGTGGAATGGATGGCACAATTCCGCTAATTATTTTATGTTGTCTTATTAATGCTCAGAAGGTTCTTAGGAAAGAAAAAAATTTTAGGTAGTTGAATTTTCTAATGTTCCAGATATTATAAAATTTAAAAAAAATAAGATAATATTAATTTAACATAACAGTCAGTTGTCATAGAGCATTACAATAGTAAACATTATGTTTTTGAATATTTTTTTTTATTCATAATACCAATTCAACTTCAGTATTCTTAGTTGGGACAGGACAATGACTGTCTGGTCAGCTAGTATATATATATATATATATGTATTTTTTAATGTAATAGCAGGCAAACGAGCAAGCGTGTCACCAGATGTTAAGTGACCGCCTAGGGACACCCACAACTCCAGAGGAAAAACCGGCCTTTATTGTTTTATTTTTATATTTTTTTAACAGGTGAAGATAAATGACGGGCTGCCACAGAACATGTGTACACAGTGTCTCGTGCACTTGAACAATGCCTTGAAATTTAGGAAACTGTCTCAGGATTCTGAGAAACAATTAAAATCTTTGAGGGATGAATTGATTGTGATTGAAGAATGCAAGAAGGTAATGAATTCTGTACACTTTTAAGTATAATTCTTTAATATTAACTCTTCTAAACAGGAGGGTATAGAATAGCAGTAAGTCACCAGGAAAACTTTAGAGTTACCTTAAATTTTCATTATGACATTTATGTATTAAGGCAATTTTTCCAACGTCTAAAGAATAATCTTAAAATAAGGACCAAACTTAGAACTGCTAAGTGTGTATCTTATAAATATTTGTCCTTTGTGGGACTCAAATCTACAGCACTTCGGCACGACCGTTGCAGTGTGACTATTGCTTTAACTGCTATACCAACTAACTTGTCTATAACCATGTTTACAGTTGATATCGGTATTAATATTATGATGCACAAATTTTATTTTTTAATACTTAAGGTTCTCATTATGGCCATAATCTCATCTGATCTTAAGTAATGATATGGTCCAAATTGATAGACACACTTGACCTGTTGAGGGACTGGCTCTCAAGTGTAATTGCCGGAACACACCTATTGGTATTTGGTGGCAGATTTTCAACTTGAGAGTTATCTAGCCAGGCGGACATTAGAAAAAGCCCTACCAACATGCAATGGTTTCCTCAAAATGTTTTACTTTACCGAAAGCTCAAGCTCATTGTAGGATTTTGGCTTCAAACTCACGTCCCTTGACGCGAAGCCCTACACACTACTACTGCTCTATCATAGCTTGCTAATCTTACTAATAATTGGAACAATTAGTCAGATCACAAAAAAAAAAAAATCATTTTTCATAATACAATCATTAAGGCAGGCACTAAGCTATTTAATATCACGCTACTGCCAGAAGTAGCAAAGATGTATTAAGAAAAGATACAAAAAGGGCAAAACTTATTGATACCCTTGCTTGAGCTTACCGAGAAAGAAACTATAGTATGATGGTAGGGCATTTTCTAATGGCCACCTGGTTAGCTACCACCCTCAAGTTGAAAATCTGCCACCAGTTACGTATGTTCCGGCAGTTGCACTTGAGAGCCAGTCCCTCTTATAGAAGCGGGTACGCACCTGCGATTGCTCTGGTGTTGTTAGGTCCATGGGTGGTGGTGATCGCTTACCGTCAGGGGACAGGGTTGCTCATTGGCCCACTATTCAATAAAAAAAATCTATGTGAACAAAGTCATTGACACGGATAGTATTGTTATAATTAACCATATGTATAGACATGGGAATCATTTCCAGTTATCATGATCTACAGTAAAAACTTGCTGGTCATGGTTCTTAAGCCTATATCAGTAATATTCTTAGAAATGTTTTATTAAACATAAAAATATTATGGAAAAGGTTTTCTTTTTCTGTTTAAGTTTGAAACATGACATTATTACATTGTGTTCATAGACAATAATAGATCTAGATTAATGTTAAATTTAGTCTGTGGTATTATCTATTGGTCATGTTGTTTGTGTTTTCTTTTACCATTACTATTATTATTTATACAATTTTTTTAATGTAATTTTTTTACATAATACAATATAAATAGGGTTTTATTTCTATTATTAAAACTGTGTCACCACACATTACAATAATCTCACCCAATTATTTAGAGACATAAATGTTAATTTTTCAGATATGTTTTTTGGAGGGTAGTGTAAATATTGTAAATTACTAGAATGTCTTGTTTCTTGGATCATGATATCGCAGGCTATAAATAAGTTAGGATGATAAGTTATAATGGATCAAATAATTGAATCATAGAAATATCTATTTCAGGAGAATATAAAACAAAGTGATCATAACATGTCCTCAACATTAGTAGAAGATACTGGAGATATTAAATTTGAGATTGTCGAAGCCTTCTCTGATGATGAGAAACCTCTATCGGGTGATGAGAAATCATTGTCAGATGATGAGAAAATGTTACCCAATGACGAGAAGCCATCGATGGATAATGTTGCCGATGGAATGATTGAAAATAATATTGATCATGGTGAGTCTTACTTAAACGAACACTTCTTTGTAGCGTTGTTGTGGCAACACACAGGTATATTCGTATCTGGCGACCCACACGTGGAAGCCACACCCCGAGGTAGCAGTTAGGTGTGCGGTCCGCTGTGGAAGTTTCCATAATTAATTAAGAAAGACATGCTGTGTTACTCTTATTAGTTATCTATTATTATTTTAACTTTTTAATCTATCATTTTTATTTATTTACTCGTTGGAAGTCCAACAGCATACATATACATAGTTAACGTACATATTTAAAAAACACAAGGCCATAACAGGATTTTACAAATATTAATAGTATATACACTATATAATGGAATGTGGCAAATAAATATAAATAAAAATAAAACCCAAAATGAGAATAAAGAGAAAAATTTGTACAGTATTAATTATAAAATAATCATGGCGCGTGATGTGTGCGTGCGTGTGTATATGTGTGAGAGTGAGCGTGCGTGTGTGTGTGTGTGTGTATGTGTGTGGTGTGTGTGTTAGCGAGTGTGTGTATGTCTTTGCATGTGAAATGTATGTTTATAGTCTAGAGTTTTAATAATTAAACTGCCTACCTTACATTGCAGTTTGTGGTGGCTTTCAAAGGCCAATATGTCTACAGTTTGTTTATATAGTTATTAATGTATGTTTGGAGTATTGGTCACTCTTTGTGCAAACTAAATGAAAATAAAAGTTTCACACGAACAGAGTTGTTAGTATATGTGTAGATCTTGTCTTTTTATAGTTAAGGTCTAGCGTTATGGCTACAGTCTCACCTAATCTTATGTGACGATACGACCCAAGTAGGTGGACACTCTAAACCTCTGGAGGGACTTGCTCTCAAGTGCAACTACCGGAACGTACCTATTGCTATTATGCGGCAGATCTTCAATTTGAGGGTGGTAGCTAGCCAGGCGGGCATTAGAGGAAGCACTACCACCATGCAATGGTTTTCTCACGAGGTTTTCCTTCACCGAAAGTTCAAACTCATTGTTGATGGATTTGAACTCACATCCCTTGACGGGGAGTCCGTACACGCTACCACTGAGCTGTCATCGCTTCAAAACTATTCCTTATTTTCAGTCCAGTGTTTTAAGTACCTCATGATCTTAGTTGGCATGATCATATAGGAATATCCCACTCTGCCTGGGATTCTAACACGTTTCTTAGCATTTGTCTCTTGCAAATAGAAGGAACCCTATATGAGGGTAATGTGAAAAACCAAAGCAAGGGAAGCCGGGTGACGTGCAATCTATGCCAGATGGAGCTGTCCATCAGAAGCGTGGCCGGGCACATGGCCAGGAGACACCCTGGCGCCGACGAGACCAAGGCCAAGTGCGAGCTGTGCGAGGTCTACGTCACGAGGAGTAGGATGAACCGGCACAAAGTGATGATGCATGGGAACCAAGGGTTCAAATGTGGGGTAAGTTTTTCGGGACAACGGCATGAACTGAGAGGAATCGGTCGTAATCTTTTTTTTAATACCCTTAATTGATAAGGGTGGTTCACCCCAACCATTTTTTTTGTATGATGTGCCATAAAAAATACACAACCGTACATTTTCACCCTCCTACCCTCAACCTCTTATTTTTTAATACATCCAAAGTATTCACTGGAAATATTTTATAAGACAGAACAACGTATGTCGGGTCCGTTAGCGTATATATTGTTAAAAATAAACAGGAGAGTAGTTAAAATATATATCTCACTTCCTTCGGTTCCAGCTATGTACGATGAATATTTTGTCTCGCCTCGAGCGCTTCGCCTTGACTGAACGCATAGCCGCGCTCGTGTCGCGCTTATGTAGCAATCGGTGTTAATGAACTACACTCCTTGAACTTACTTCTAACAATATAGATACCCGACAGACCTTGTTCTGCTTTTCGAGTAGTCAATCATATCGACTACAGCGACATCTATCGCGTTATGATCACTTATCGAGATAAAAGTGTCCTAACTCTTGAGTTGAATCCAACTGCAACAGTGTGCCATGTTTGATTAAAATCGGTTCAGTAGCTTAGGAGTTCATCGCGGACAAACAACGTGACACGACATTGTTATATGTAAAGATTACTATTTTTATATATAGTGCTTATAATCTTATTTTGTTGATATATTTTTAATGTAAAAATATTCCTTGAAGTGCTTTTAATCGTAATTCGTTGATGTACTTTTAATGCACTAATATTGGTTTAGTACTTTTAATCATACTTCGTTGATGTACTTTTAATGCATTAATATTCGTTTAGTACTTTAATCATACTTTGTTGATGTACTTTTAATACACTAATATTCGTTTAGTACTTTTAATCATACTTAGTTGATGTACTTTTAATACACTAATATTCGTTTAGTACTTTTAATCATACTTCGTTGATGTACTTTTAATACACTAATATTCGTTTAGTACTTTTAATCATACTTCGTTGATGTACTTTTAATAGACTAATATTCGTTTAGTACTTTTAATCATACTTCGTTGATGTACTTTTAATACACTAATATTCGTTTAGTACTTTTAATCATACTTGGTTGATGTACTTTTAATACACTAATATTCGTTTAGTACTTTTAATCATACTTCGTTGATGTACTTTTAATACACTAATATTCGTTTAGTACTTTTAATCATACTTCGTTGATGTACTTTTAATACACTAATATTCGTTTAGTACTTTTAATCATACTTCGTTGATGTACTTTTAATACACTAATATTCGTTTAGTACTTTTAACCATACTTCGTTGATGTACTTTTAATGCATTAATATTAGTTTAGTACTTTTAATCATACTTCGTTGATGCACTTTTAATGCACTAATATTCGTTTAGTACTTTTAATCATACTTCGTTGATGTACTTTTAATACACTAATATTGTTTTAGTACTTTTAATCATACTTCGTTGATGTACTTTTAATACACTAATATTGTTTTAGTACTTTTAATTATACTTTGTTGATGTACTTTTAATACATTAATATTCGTTTAGTACTTTTAATCATACTTTGTTGATGTACTTTAAATACACTAATATTCTTTTAGTACTTTTAATCATACTTCGTTGATGTACTTTTAATACACTAATATTCGTTTAGTACTTTTAATCATACTTTGTTGATGTACTTTTAATGCACAAATATTCATTGAAGTACTTTTAATCATAATTCGTTGATGTACTTTTAATGTACTTGCAGCCTATGTAATATTTGCATATATTGTTTCAGTATTGCAAAACCGATTTCGGAAGTAAAGAAGTATTGTTGGACCACGTTTCAGGTTGCTCGGGGAAGAAAAAAAAAAGGAAGGCACCGGAGTCGGTATGAGTTTTATTTCTGTATATTGGGAGTTGTATATATATATATATATATATATCGTTCTTTATACATATAAATCTTATAACGCCTGTTTCAAAACTTGTTACATGTAATCGAGTTCATAATAGTTCATAGCTATGCCATGATATGGTGTCTTTTATAAAATATGTTCGCACATTTTGGGGTGGGGGGGTGGCAGGGTCGCTTACTGAGGCACGGGGGGCGGCGGGGTCACTTACTGAGGCATGGGGGGTGGCTGGTTCGCGTACTGAGGCACGGGGGGCGGCGGGGTCGCTTACTGAGGGATTGGGGTCGGCGGGGTCGCTTACTGAGACGTGAGGGGCGGCGGGGTCACTTACTGAGGCATGGGGGTTGGCGGGGTCGCTTACTGAGGCACGGGAGGCCGGATGGCCGAACGTGACGTTCGCAGCTCATAAAACAATTTTGTAAATTTTACATGTTGTTACAGATGTTTATTAATTTATGAAAGAAAGGCACGTGAGTTCTGAGTCACCTACTATGAGTTCGAGCTTTCGGTGAAGGAAAACTTCGTGAGGAAACCGTAGCATGGTGGTAGCTACCACCCTCAGGTTGAAAATCTACCGCCAAATACCTATAGGTGTGTTCCGGCAGTTGCATTTGAGAACCAGTCCCTCTACAAGTTTAGCGTGTCCACCAACTTGATGAGTGAGTTTATGTGGCCGTAACGCGAAATCTTAACTGTAAAAGAATTTAATTATCAAAGCTCAAAGGCTTTAATTAATTATGCTATGTCTGAAACACTGTATGACTCTGTTGTGTTCGTTAACCACAATGTTTTTAGATTCATCACTGTTTTAATGCGTGATATCGTCTCTACTTACGTTGGTTTACGTTAGTAATCTTTGATGTTCATAAGCGCCTTCTTAGGGCCTAAATTGAATATAGATTTTTGATTTGATTTGGTTTCGTTTTTTTTTACCATGTCTTTTACCTGTTTATTTACCAATTCATACTGGTTTTTACTCATTTTGCATTGATTGAAATCACAGAATGCAGCTTCAGTAATTTAATGTTTTTTTTTTTTATCATATTATTTATCTTTCCTTTTTTTGTTTACTTTGAGTAAATTTGTATGTTTTTACTTTTTTTTGTAAACTAATTGTAATTAATGCAGGTGAAGTAATTTGAGACCTTGTAAATGCTAAGGGTATCGTTTGTCGCAGAGTCGGCAGTTAAGCGAATGCGACATTTGCCATAAGACGATGCAAAAGGCTAGCCTCAGGCTTCACAAGGAGATCAAACACGCAGGCCTCCGCCCCGTTTGTGAGGTAAATATCACCTACGTCAAATCGGACGTATATAAAACATATATCATGCTATTTGATTAAGTAAAAGTAACCAAAAAAAAAATCAGAAGTAGGAGATTTTTTTTTATTGTGTTCCATTTTCCTTTCATACAGAGAAATTATTGTCCACTATTTCCCGATTCAGTAGTAAAGATATGTTTTATTGTGTTATTCGAGATGTTGACAGCATTGCGGTTAGCACTTCTCTAATAAATACTGTTTAATAGATTAATTCCATGAAATAACAGTGATAAAAGTAACTTGATACTGTTAAAATATATCACAGTTGCTATAACTTACTGGAATATTTGTAAAGATATAATTATATAAGTGATTTCAGTTATATGTATATTAGGTTGAGTGGCTTGGTAATAAGTTACGTTAAATATAGTTAGGATAGCTACATGTAATAACTTCTCGTGATTTACAATTCGTGATACAATGATAACAAATAATTTGTTGTTCTTTAGATATGTTACGTTAGATGTGTAAGAGTAACGGGGATACTCTCAGGAAATAATACATCTGATTAATTCACGTTTTATTAGTAAAATGATAACAAACTCTGGATGATCAGTCTCGCTCGTGAGTCTTTCACGATATATCCTAGCCAGCGTTACGTAGCACCCTTTTATAGTATAGTGGAGCGCTGCCGTTATGTAAACAATGCAAACATCCGTTGAAGTAATTTTAATAATTCAATGATGTACTCTAATCATAATTCGTTAGAACACTTTCATCGTATTTTCTGCTTATATAATATTTGCGCCGATAAATATATAATTTTTAATGAGGTAGTCATCTTAAAATTTTGTATGTGATTCTAGTAGTATGTATATATGTATTGGTAATAATGCGGTGAAAGTTTCTGTAATAAGTAACGTTTAATATAACAGTGATTAAAATATAACGGTTTATGTGTCTATTGGCAGCACTGCGGAAAGCATTTATGTGATAAGTAACATTTAATACTAGTCGGGATGGCTTTATGTTAAATATTCTCGTGATTTACAGTCTGTGATATAGCAGTGTTAAAAATAACTTGATGCTGTTTAAATATACTAGGTTAGATATCATGTCTTGTTAAGATATTATTATATCAGTTATTTATGTGTTGGCAGCACTACGGTGCAGTATGCATGGTGGTAGGGCTTTTTCTAATGCCCGTCTGGTAAGCTACCACCCTCAAGTTGACATCTACCGCCAAATACAATTAAATGTATTTCCGGCAGTGGCACTTGAGAGCCAGTCCGTCTTATAAGATAACGCAACTGCGATTCCTCTGATGTTGTGGGTGTCCACGGACGGTGGTGATCACTTACCATCAAGTATACGTTTGCGTTTAAAAAAGCAGTGATTAAAATATAACAGTGATATAACAGATCAGTGATATAACAGTGTATGTGTGTGTTGTCAGCACTGCGGTGAGCGCTTTGGTAATAAGTACCGGTTATCGGAACACTACAGAGCTAAACACGGCTACGAGAAGTTCAAATGTTCCTACTGTGAGTTCGAGAGCGCCGCCATTGTGGCCATGAGGGTGCGTACGGTGTTAAATAACTGCGAAATTAATTCTCCCACCCGTATGTCTCTGGTGATTCGCATCTTTGTTTGCGTCAATGGACGTGAGTTCGCATCCAACTGCCTACAATGAGCTTGAGCTTTCAGTGAAGGAAAACACCGTGAGGAAACCATAGCATGGTGGTAGGGCTTTTTCGAATGCCCGCCTGGCTAGCTACCACCCTCAAGTTGAAAACCTGCCGCCAAATACCAATAGGTGTGTTCCGGCAGCTGCACTTGAGAGCCAGTTCCTCCGCAGGTTTAGCGTGTCTACTAATTTGGGTCATATCGTCACTTAAGATCAGGTGAGAGAGATTATGGCCAATATGCTAAACCTTAACTGTATATACAACAAAAAAAAAATATAGCTCTAATGTTATGAGTTATCATCTCACCTGATGTTAAGTGACGATGTGGCTAAAGATGGTGGTCATGCTGAGCCTAGTGAAGCGACCGATTCTCAAGTGCAACTGCCGGAACACAACTATAGGTATTTGGCAGATTCTTCACATGATAGTGGTAGCTTCTCATGCGGGCATTGGAAAATACCCTATCACCAGGCTATGGTTTCATCAGGATGTTTTCCTTCACCGACAGCGCAAGCTTATTGAAAGTGGATTCGAACACACGTCCATTAATTTAGCATAATGCATAGCCTTAGTTGGTGATAGAATGTTTTCTGACATCCTACCTTTTTCATTAATGTGGTGTTCGAAATTTCTCTACGGACTTCCTCAGCGCAACGCGCCAACGCATTACTCGGGTTCCGGTTAAAGGTGTGAGGGGCTTGTGGCAACACTCATTAGGTGATAAGTACGCATCCACTAAAAAGCACCACTATAACACTTCAAAACTCGAGTCCTTGTGGCAACACTCATAGGGTGATAAGTACGCATCCACTAAAAAGCACCACGATAACACTTCAAAACTCGAGTGTTACCAGGGGCTAGGGGGGACAGAGCCCATCCTTCTTTTGAAACTACCTTCATACCATCAAGTTAAATTAATCTACCAACAAATATCTATATACATGTACAATCAGTATTGCACTTGAGAGCCAGTCCCTCCATTAGTATTAACGTGTTCATCATCTCGGGTCATTTAACAACAGATGAGAGTGTGGACAAATGTCAAACCTTGAAAATGAATAAAAAAAAAAAATTCAACGTTCTAGAACCACGAACGGAGACATCGTGGTGAAAAACCGTTTGTTTGTAAGTCGTGCGGGGCGAAGTTCCACGCGGCGTACCTGCTCGCTCAGCATGAAAAGTCCCACCGCACTGAGAAACTTATAAAGGTCAGTCACTATTGTAGAGAATTTGCTTAGTAAAGTGCATTTTCGATGTTTGTATTATAAAGTAAACCATGTATTGCCTTTGAATCCCAATATTTATGTCATTTATCTGATTGAAAAAAAAGGGTTGTAAAGCACGTTAGTGTCCTTCACTAAGTGCGTTAGCGTCACATATAAAATGCTTTAAATTCCGTCGCAAAGTGCGTCTACTACATCTCTTGCGAACTATGTTAGAGTCCTTCGCAAAGTGTGTGTGCGTCTACTACATCTCTTGCGAACTCTGTTAGAGTCCTTCGCAAAGTGTGTGTGCGTCTACTACATCTCTTGCGAACTATGTTAGAGTCCTTCGCAAAGTGTGTGTGCGTCTACTACATCTCTTGCGAACTATGTTAGAGTCCTTCGCAAAGTGTGTGTGCGTCTACTACATCTCTTGCGAACTATGTTAGAGTCCTTCGCAAAGTGTGTCTGCGCTACTTGTAGAGTGCTTCAGTGTCCTTCGCAATATGCACCGATGATTTTTTTATAAAGTATGTTAGTGGTCTTCGTAAAGTGCGTCTAGGTTCTTTGTAAACTATGTTAGTGGCCTTCGCAATGTGCGTCAAGGTTCTCTGTAAAGTATGATAGTGGCCTTCGCAAAGTGCGTCAAGGTTCTTTCTAAAGCATGTTAGTGGCCTTTGCAAAGTGCGTCAAAGCTCTCTGTAAAGTATGTTAGTGGCCTACGCAAAGTGCGTCAAGGTTCTTTGTAAAGTATGATAGTGGCCTTTGCAAAGTGCGCCAAGGTTCTTTGTAAAATATGTTAGTGGCATTCGCAATGTGCGTCAAGGCTCTTTGTAAAGTATGATAGTGGCCTTCGTAAAGTGCATCAAGGTTCTTTGTAAAGTATGTTAGTGGCCTTCGCAATGTGCGTCAAGGTTCTCTGTAAAGTATGTTAGTGGCCTACGCAAAGTGCGTCAAAGCTCTTTGTAAAGTATGTTAGTGGCCTACGCAAAGTGCGTCAAGGCTCTCTGTAAAGTATATTAGTGGCCTACGCAAAGTGCGTCAAGGTTCTTTGTAAAGTATGTTAGTGGCCTTCTTAAAGTGCAAGTCTTTTGTGAATTCTATATATGTGCCATTCGCTCTTTTTTCTCTGCGCACCCGCTAATAACTATTGTAAATGCATTTAATATTTACCTTGTTTAGATATTAACCTACTTATTCTTTCGAACCATTATTCGACGTAGGTATGATTGGTAAAACATGTTATCTACTTCCACTCTACTCTATCGGATGTCATTTCCGTATTCACGCTGTTTATACACACATCATATCATGTTTCAATATGTACTAATAAAATATAATATAACCGGTTTTGACAATTTATAAGAACCTTCTTCAGGCCTGAATTGAAAAAAAAAAGTATTTTAATTAGATTTGACTTGATTGCGGGATAGATTGATTTGCTAGAATAGATAGCCCAGTGGTAGTATGTACGGACTCCATGTCAAGCGATGTGAGTTCGAATTCACCCACAACGAGCTTGAGCTTTCGGTGAAGGGAAACAGCGTGAGGTAACCATAGCATGGTGGTAGGTAGGTAATAGTGTGTTCCGGTAGTTGCACTTGAGAGCCAGTCCCTCCACAGGTTTGGCGTGTCCACCAACTTGGGCCGCATCGTCAGGTAAGATCAGGTGAGATTATGGCAATAACGCTAAACTTTAACTATAAAAAAAATTTAGTAATAGCTTCATTTCCAGTGCGAGCAATGCCCGGCCCGGTTCAAAGCAAACAACAGCTTGAATATGCACAAACTGACTTGCCATAGCGCGTCCCTCTACAGATGCACGATGTGCGTCAGGACTTATAGGTAAGAGACCACACGGAATCGCTGATTGCTATAGAATGGTGTACGAATCGATAATGGCTTAGTCGGTAGTGTGGACTGACTAAGGATGGCAATCTTTTTGAAGGGATCGATTCGATGCATCGATGTGTAAATGAATCGATTCACAAAATAATCGATATGCTAAAGGTCGATACAACACAAATCGTTTATCATTCTGTATATGTGAAAAATTACCATTTCTATAAATAATTTAGGTGGAACATTCAAATAATTGTGCAGAAATATTTATGTAAATAGATGAGAGTTGAACCTCGATTTTTAGGGGGTAATATAGATTCGCAGGATCGATTCAGAGCTGTGAATTGATTAAAAATCATTTTTCTTTTACCTCAAAAAGTCGATTCTTCAATTAATCGATCATAGATCGCCATTCCTAATACGGACTTCACATCAATGGACCTCAGTTTTTCCTAAGTTTAGTTTTTCAAGCTAAAAATCCGCCGTGAAATACCTATAGGTGTGTTCCGGCAGTTGCACTTGAGAGCTAGTCCCTCCACTAGGCTTAGTGTGTCAAACATCTTGCTCCACATCCTCACTTAACATTAGTTGAGATTGTGGTTATAATGCTAGACCTATAAAAAAAGTCCCACTTCTGAATTAACTTTTGTCTCGTAGTATCTACAATAATATTTAATTTTCAGATTAGCAAGATTCGAGATAATACGGTTTTGATAGATTTTATGTCCTCAAAGCTCACCTGACGTTAAGTGACGATGTGACCTGATATAGTGGACACACTAAATCCTTGGAGGGAAGCTCGTAGATTGGCGAGGTAGATTTTCAACTTGAGTGTGGTATTAGAAAAAGCCCAACGTTTTTTCACTGGGCGTCCAGGTGCATAGCAGGGAATCGAACTCACGTCCGACTGGACCATCGGCACTTCTATATCTTCATAGATCATTCCTATATTTTAGCTGCAGACATTACGCCGTAAAACATTTGAGACAAGTCCATCAATACACTGGGCCTGTCCCAAGGTTGCAGCGAGTGCCCGCTAAGCCTGAACACGATGGAGTCTAAGTTCGATTCCATTATAACACGCCTCATAAGCGAAGCGTTGTGGTGGGTACTACTGTCACTTCACGCGAAACAACTGATTTTTTCAAACTTCAAATGTCTCTATTTATCATATATTGCACTTGTGAAATAATATATACACACACGTATCAAGAGAAAACACTATTTTTAACACTCATGATGATATTTTTGAAGCCATTTTTGTTATTTAAACTAGTTAAAAAAACTATTTAAAAATGTTGGACGTCCGTGTGTCTGTATGTGCGGATCTTGTATGTTAATCACGATAACGACCGAAATACTTAACCAATCGAGCCTTTATTTTTCTTACGTTTCAGTATAATTAGGAATAGAACCCTATTACTTTTCACAGTCTGATTCGATGTGGTTTAATTGTTGTTAAATAAACAAAAAAAAAAAATTAAATTATGAGGCGTGCACTTTTTGGATTTTCTAAACTTTTTTGATGTGAAAATTATATAGGCGAGGGTAAACTTGATTGTTGGCGTGGCGATACAGGCCGTGGCGACGCATCGCCACACTATATGATGCAATATATGTACTATACGTAGTAGGGTTAGTTAGTTAGTTAAATTTAGAATTATTGTATTTTGTATTTAGTAAAAAATAATATTTATGTAATAAACATTTATTATTTTATGGGACAAATTTGTAATGCTTTATTTTTTCATTATGCCATATCTGATTCCTGTCGTAATCTGTTCTTTTATGAATATAACTTATACAAAACAATTTCGACGATTCACATCTGTAAAGCGTCCCGTGTCGGCTCACATCATATTTTATCAATTCCTTCGTTGAAGTAACTTCCGTTTGTTATAACTATTCACCCTTTTTTTATGGAAGGGCTTTGAAACTCTAACCCGTAACATTTTGATGTGACACTTCTAATGCGGCGGGTTAGACGGTCTATAGGAATGGCGACGCGTCGCCACGGCATACATCGCCATGTTATGTGATAGTATATGTAAAGAAGTGTCTAATGAGAAGAATCAAGTTGTTTCCATTTAATATGTATATTAATTTAATGTAAATATATCCTTATTTCATTCCTTACTTAATATTATAAGTGCGAAAGTGAGTTTGTTTGTTGTTTACGCATTCACGCCTAAACCGCTGAATCGATGATGATGAATTTTAGCATAGAGATAGATGGTAACCTGGAGACGGTGATAGGCTACTTTTCTCGCAAAAAACTTATTGGAAGTAGGATAAAGAAAGGTTTAATCTTGTATGAAACTTTTTATTGCGTCATTTTATTTGTTTGACTAAATCAATATTAACGTGAGCGAAGCCGCAGGTTACAGCTAGTATATAATATTATAAATGCGATAGTGAGTTTGTTTGTTTGTTACCCTTATAAATAATCAGCTTAATTTCTAAAAACATTTCGGTATTTTTAAAATATTTCATTGTTCCATATTTATTTCCATACAAACATCTAGAGACCGGTGTGAGGGAATCCTAAGATTGTATATATAAGAATGTAGTCATAGGCTGGATGTTTTATGGCAGAATATAGTTATAGGAGGGTAGTTTATATCGCTGATTAGTAGAACTCACGATATAAGCGCGGCCCTGGGTTCAGTCCAAGCAAGACGCTTGAGTCGTGTTCATCGCACGTAGCTGGAACATTACCGAAGGGATGTAAGATTTATATTTCTCTATTATTAACACCGGTTTGGTGTTTACGCCGTAAACCATTATCGGGAATGATTTATACCGGGCGGAGAGAGCCACGAGCGGTGGAGGTGAGTGTTGACAATTGTCGAAAAGAGGCCGCATTAAACCTACATCGGGGTCGCAAGTCTCGGACACTGTTGTTATCCTCTCTCTGTCACAACGGTTAGGCTTCACGATGTATCCGGCACCCGCACGGTGAATCCGTGGTTTGCTGAAAAGTTAATATACCGTTCTGACAGTAGATTTATCCAATTAACCGCATTATCAGCATATATTATTATTCTAAAACTCGACATGTCTACATGTACATATAATACAAATCAATAATACTTCTGTGTTCATATAATAAACAAAATGAATTAAAACAAGGTTTTTTATTTATAAACTGCCTTTTCTAGTCATTTTTAAGCGACAATAGCTCAGTTGGTAATGTGTTCGGAGGCTGCGCCAATGGGCGTGGGTTCGAATTCACGTGTAATGAGTTTGAGGTTTCGGTGACGGAAAAGATTGTGAGAAAACCATAGGATCGTGAGGCTTTTGCTATGCCCGGCTGGCTAGCTACCACCCTCAAGTTGTAAACCTTGTGTTATACCAAATACCAATACCAATAGGTGTGTTCCGGCAGTTGCACTTGAGAGCCCGTCTCTCCACAGGCTTAACGAGTCAACCATCTTATTTATTTATACATCTTGAGCCGCATCGTCATATAACATCAGGTGAGATTTTATCCAACATAATACTAAATCTGTTTATATATAATAAAATCTAATTCATTTCACTCTTACACAACAACAACTTTTTTTTTCAATTTGTAGGTTTCGCGTTATGGTTACGTTTTCACCTGATGTTAAGTGACGATACGGCCCAAGTTGGTAGACACGCTAAACCTGTGGAGGAACTGGCTCTCAAGTGCAGCTGCCGGAACACATCTGTTGGTCTTTGGCGGCAGGTTTACAACTTGAGGGTGGTAGCTAGCCAGCCGGGCATTATAAAATGCCCTACCACCATGCTATGGTTTCCTTACGATGTTTTCGTTCACCGAAAGCGCAAGCTCATTATATGTGCTTAGATTCGAACTCACGTCCCTTGACGCGAAGTCGTACACACTACCACTGAGCTATCATCGCTTCAGAAGACATAAAAACGAAATCAATCCCCCCAATAAGCTTAGCGTGTTCACCATCTTGGGCCATTAAAATCTGATGAGATTGCGGGTAGATAATAATCTGTAATCAATCTCAGTCTTCCACAATAACTAACTAATATACTAACGCACTAAATAAGTTGATGTACTAAAACATCTAAGTATTTATTTATCCACTTGAGATATTAAAATCCTTTGTAGTTTAAGTCGTTCCTAACAGGCTTAATGTACCCATCGTCTCAGGTGACATCGTGACTTAACGTTAGATGAGATCGTGGATACATACTTTTTTAAAAGACAGGGGGTAAATAACCAAGCTGGTAACCTGATGGTAAGAGTCACGCCCGCCCCTGGACACCCACAACACCAGAGCAATCGCTGGTGCATTGCCGGCTTTCAAAGTACGAGTAAACTCTCATTTGAAGGTTTCCAAAGAATCTCTGCTTATGTCAGTTGTGTAAAAATCCTCCACTCCACTAGTATCTTCACCGCTTCAGTATTATAAGACTTATTTATATTCCCACAACCGGAAACTAAAAGCGCTAAAAGCGAACCACTTGAAATAGACTATTAAAACAAGTTTTATAAAATCTTTTTAATACAATTTTAATTTATAAAGTTATATTTAACCGAACATGTAAAAATCAATTTCAATATATACGTGTAAATATTTAAACCCCTGTAATATGATACTTAATAAATATAAAGATACGATGAACAATAAAGCTAATACTTGAAATAGATTAAATTTTATTTAAATCTCGTCATTTCAATTTGAATGTATAAAGTTATTTTTAACCAAACATCAATAATCAATACATCCAAACATCAACAATCAATATCAATTTCAATCCATAAAGTTATTTTTAATGAAACGTGTAAATATTTAGACACATTTATTTTATATTTAATATAAAGAGACTATGAACGATAAGGCTAACATTATAAAGTGAAAGGGAAGTAATTCCACGCGTAACGCACCGTCGTAGATCGCCATTCATCCAGACGGTGAGGATGGGATTCAAGTGTATGGCGCGTTGTACGGTGGTGGAATCCAGTCGCAGGTATTAATCAGTGCAATTCCTGGGAACACTCTCTATGGTAAATCCCGGTATAGATGTAGTCAGCTCGTGACCACGGCCTGTGTGACCAGACCAAAACGCTTTAGACCCTTATTTATATTTCCATATTATAAAGCCACGACTCTTCGAAAGCCATGCAGTGAGTGGATAGAGATCATCGGTAAGAAATTGGTTATTAATCGAAATGCTCTGCGTTGGATCTGGTCGAATGGAAGAAGCTGTTACTGCGGTTTTCCCAGCCTGCATAGTGTGTACGGACTTCGCGTCAAAAGACGTGAGTTCGAATCCCTCCAATGACCTTGAGCTATCCGTGATGAAACCAGAGCACGCTCAAGTTGAAAATCTACCGCTAAATACCAAGAGGTGTGTTGCAGCAGTTGTGCTTGAGAGACAGTCACTACCTTAGGTTTAGTGAGTTAACTAGTTTGGGGCACATCGTCACTTAACATTAAGTGAAATGGTAGCCGTAACGCTAAATCTATCTAAGACCTATCTAAACATAGACTAAAAAAAATCGAGCCTTTTCAGGAAAAACGCTGTAAGCAACAACTTACACTTTTTACAGGATACAGTTTTTTTTATTCCTAAGTAAAATATATATTATATGTATATAAAAATTATGCCTTGTTCATAATTAACTATTGATCTATTAAAAATTGTGACTATTAACATAATGCTGCGAATAAATTTTTTTTTTTGAAAACTACTATAAAAAAATGCAAGATTTTTGGCGCTCACAATGTTTTTCCTGAATAGGTTCAATATTAGAAAAAATATTTTGACACTATTGACAGTTTTAGACAGACTCAAAAGGCTCTACGACGAAACTAATATTACGAATGAAAGTTTTAATTAGTAACATAATCGGGCCATAAGTAATTCAATGTTATACTAAGAATGTTATTTTTTTGTTGAAAATATAATAAATTTAAAAGTTATTGTACGTTTTTGGTATTACTTGGCAACATTTAAAATTTATTTAACGACTTTCTGTATACTCTGTGGAACAATTCTACAACAGGTTATATATTTGTCGTTGGCAGTATGAATGTAAACGATTAAAGTTAATTAAATTAATTTATTTGTGTCAAAAATATAAAGTTTAACTATGTCGGATCAAAGATATGTTCGTGCGGGTAGCAATCATAAAAATGGATCTATAGATTTCCCTCGCTATTGTATATAGATAACAATAGAAACTTCAGATTTAAAAAGTTTACATTTTTACATTCTTATTTCACGGCTGGTAACTCTGGCTTATATAAAAATTCAATCCTAAAGATTTGCCATATACGTCAAAAGAAATATATACATAATAAAAACTAAATACATTCTATAATGAAAACTCTAATATGTCATAAGACCCTGTCAGTTGTTCTTAATAATATTATCGAATTTTCCTTCTCCTGACCACATATTTTTTAAATTACTCCACGAACAGTGTTCCTTTTTATGATGTTTTTTATGATGAACCTACCTCTTTTCCCCGTCTTATTAACATTATTTGCCACCTAAATCTTCTTACGGATAATGGATTAGTTGTAAAATGCTTGTCAAGTTTTATAAGGACTAATAAAATTAAACTTTAAGATTTTTAATGTCATTCTGTGGTGTATATTTGTAATGTAAAGGTATATTTTATATGTAGTTTGCATGTATTGTTTGTGTCATCTATTTGTTAGTGAATAGCCTGGTTTTGGATATAATTTAGAGAGAAAAACAAAAATTGTTTAATACAATCTCCATCCTTTATGGTTCTATCTACGTGACATTGGCAAAATTGTGTGCGCACACATGTGGCCATTAAATAAAAAAGAAGTATTTTCTAAAGTGTATAAACCTTATTAAAGTTAGTCCATAAACAATATGTTAGTTACCACGGGCAACACACCCAAACAAATGAATGTTTTCCAAACAAATCTGACACATATCGAATTCCTTGGGTCGCGTAAAAATGTCCAATTTTAGCGGATTCGATAGCGAACCCGTCGGTTTTCACTCCGTAAGCCTCGAACGACGTGAAGAAATGACATCGAGCACGCAGACAACAGAATTCAAAGAAACGAGCGCTTCATGCCAGACTAGCACGATGAAAGATTCCGGATCGACTGCATCCCCTAAAGATTTCAAACAAAAGGACACCTTCAAGGAATATCCACCGCCAGGCCTGAACGAGTTCCTCAAGCGAGTGGTTCCCGGCATGTTGGAACAGCTCGATCAAAACAACAAAGATCCGTACAACTCATCGGATTCCGACGAGGATGATGCTGTCGTTGCCAAACTGGTCCAGGAGATACAGGCGTCCGACGTCCAGGGTGACGGGGATCGATCGGTATCGATCCTGGACTTATCATGGAGCAGCGCAGGGAACTCTATAGCCGTGTCCATCGGCGCCAGTCAGCACGAAAACTGGTGCACGCATGCGGGAATCATTCGAATTTATACAGTAAAATTTTCTGGCGGCGACAAATTCTTCCACAACATGGACATACACGAAAAGAACTGCGTTACAGCCCTCGAGTACCATCCCACGATCTCGGCGTTGTTGGCCTACGGAACTGCCGCTGGAGAAGTGGTAGTATGCAATTTGAGTAATCCGGTCGAAGGTATGCAACTGACGTCTCCGACTGATTGTCACGGATGCAGGCGTGTCTCCCTCATCCAATGGGCCGATCTCTCCCTCGCGAACACTTTCCTCACCATGCAGATTAAGAACAAGGGTAAACGTAGAAGGGCATCCGACCAGATTCTAATCTCATCCGGCTCTGACGGTACCCTCAACGTCTGGCTGGTGAATTCCAATTCGAGGGTCTTTGAAAATGTTGTCTCGTACGCTCTAAACGGGTCCCGCAAAATGGCGGCGCCGGATATCACATGTTTCGACTTTATGAAGACGTTCCCTTTAAGACCCTGCGAGGAGAAGGCGGCTGAAGACCTCTTCGTGGTCGGCACGAAGAGTGGCGTATTGTTTTTGTGTAAGATAAAGAATGGTAGACCCGCAATTGATGGGAACGCCGTGGACCCGGTGTGGGAGATCTTGGAAGCGCATTCGACGTGCATATTGACCGTCGCGTTCAGTTTCCAGAGGCCCGGGTTGTTCTATTCCCTATCTATAGATTCGGAACTTCGAGTATACGATGTCAAGCAGACGAGCCCAATAAAGGTAAGTGTCTCACTATACCTACTAAATATTGCACTATATACTTTGGAAATCCGACTGGTAGCTCTTAAGATAAGAGCGTTGAAACAAAGTTTTTTTTTTATTTTTTTTTATTTAGCGTTATGACCTATCTATATATATCACACCTGATCTTAAGTGACGATACGGCCCAAGTTGGTAGACACGATAAACCTGTGGAGGAACTGGCTCTCAAGTGCTGATGCCGGAACACACCTATTGGTATTTGGCGGCAGGTTTACAACTTGAGGGCGGTAGCTAGCCAGACGGGCATTAGAAAAAGCCCCACCACCATGCTATAGTTTCCTCACGATGTTTTCCTTCACCGAAAGCTCAAGCTCATTGTAGGTGCTTGGGTTCGAGCCCACGTCCCTTGACGCGAAGTCGTGCACACTACCACTGAGCTACCATCGCTTCAATTTTATTAATATAGATTAGATTTTACGTAGCTCGTGTAATATTGATTTTGTAACAAAATGTATGACGCAATAAAATCTTCCAAATGAACTCTATACCTTTCTCTACTCCACTAGTAAGGTTTTCGCCACGAAAAGTACCCTATCAGCGTCTCCAGGATCCCGTCTATCTCTATGGCAAAATTCATCATAATCGATTCACGGGGTTGCACGCGCCGGTACGTCCGTGCTCTTCCATTGTTATAAGCCTACTTAGGGGGGGGCGAGTTGGGGACACGCCCCCCTTGCACCAGTTCGACTGACTGCAAGGGCAGCTTGCCAGGCTGCCCGGATGGGGCCCGGCTCACCACCAGGCCGGGCCGGTCGCTGGGGTGACGCAATTGCATGCACGTACCCGATAACCCTCTCACCCCTCGCTCAGAGGGATACATAATTGCATTTCCTCACATAAAAAAGGAACCGTGCATTTTGTATTCAAGGCTAATAGGTTAGAAGATTGCCGAAGTTTGTCACTATAATGCTGGGTAGCAAGCCATAGAAAATATACTATCCGATCTCAAAACTCGACTTACTGAAAGTGAGGCACTGTGTTTGGCTTATCACCATGATTATGGCTGCAGTAACCCAGTTGGGAACTCATTCGTACTGGTTTAGTCGAATAACATTCCTATTACTGGGTTAATCCCGATACACGTTATGCCTAAATATACCGCTAAGGCCGGTTATATATACACTTGGTGTAGAGTGGTTCAGTGCCGCTCGCCGCGTTGATCGATGCGAGTTCAAATCCCTGTAATATGTCTGAGTGCCCCGTGAAGGAAAACATCTTGAGGAAACCATAGCATGGTGGTAGGGCCTGGTTAGCTGCCATCCTCAAGTTGAAAATCTACCGCGAAACACCAATAGGCGTGTTTCGGTAGTTGAGAGCCAGTCCACTAGCGTGTTCATCATTTTGGGCTACATTGTCATTTGACCATCGGATGAGATTGTGTTCAGTGATGCTGTCATACTTGGAGGTTGGGAACACATCACTGCCACTATACTTGATGGTTCGGTGGCTGTACGATGGATGGAACGTGGTATCAGCCTGCAAAGTGCCCATGTCTCCCAAAGGTGTTCATGCTGGAGATACCGGTTACCTGCATGCGCTGGCTACCGAACAGCCCATGCGTGGCAGTCGCCGGGGTATCTGGAGCCCGAGGGCCACTGAGTTTATACAATACGCGCAGCGGTTGCGCCGTGCGGCTCGAAGGACTTACTGGCGATAAAGAGAAGGTCGTCACTTCGATCGCCGTGAACCAGGACGGGTCTGTGATTTTGTATTTTGTTTAGACTAAAGCTCGTTACACACGTAACGACTATACAGTTAAATCGAAGGATTCTAGTGTCAGTTCTCAGTAGAAACCTGTAAATTTTATTTTTTAGTTGAGGTTTACCGATATGGCTATAATCTCACCCGATCTTAAGTGACGATACGGCCCAAGTCGGTAGACACGCTACACCTACGGAGGGACTGGCTCTCGAGTGCGACTACCGGAACACACCTGTTGGTATTTGGCGACAGATTTTCAACTTGAAGGTGGCAGCTGACCAGGCTCTGGTTTCCTCACGATGTTTTCCATCACCGAGAGCTCAAGCTCATTGTAGGTGGATTCGAACTCTCGTCCCTTGACGCGAAGTCGTACACACTAGCACGTAGCTATCATCGCTTCATTTTTGTATTACTAAGCTCTCTTTTGTATGAAGTCCTAATATAACTTACCCTCTTCGTATTTGGATCACAATGGCTTTATATTTCCACAAACATCTTGTATGCGACATTTTTATTGTTGTGATCATGGTATTCCTTTGATTTTGTCTTTCAAAGGCAAAAATCGCATCTCTGATTCTCTATAAACTCTTCTAGTCGTTGGCGGTGTCCACCTCTTAGTCTTTCGACATATTGCAAAGAGTGTAAAACCGCCGCCGATGGAGGGCAATCTGCCACGATTTTTTAATCGATCGGTATGCACGGATTAATCGATACGATATATCGTTACGTGTGTAGCGGGCTCAAACTGCGGTAAATACTACACACAGAGTAACATATACGGATGCTGTGTCTTGAGATAATTTTGATGTATTGTAGTGTAAAAAAAAACACTGTTCGATATATAGTTGTTATTATTATTGTCGACACTCGAAGCTTATATCAGTTTAAACGAGCAACTTTATAATTTCACTCAGTCTTTCACCCTGGATGAACTTAAACATGTTTAACTCTTTCAGATAGAGAAAACAGAGTGATTAATATTGTCTTTACTATTCGTAAAAATATCAATAACAACGTCAAATACCAATTCATTCGGCTATGGGTCCGTTCGAGTTTTACGTAACGCCATTTTTGAAGATTTTTGCAGCCACCCTCCCCCCCATGTAACGCATCGTAACATTTATCTGTATATCCCCTCTTCAAACGTTACGTAACGCCCAAGTGAGCATTGTTTCTTAACTTTAATGTTTTACCTTTGTTTTTACTAATTCACTGTTACAATAAATAACTTATTATTGTTAACCAATGGAAACGAGTTTAGAAACAGTCGAGGGATTCACCGTAAATCAAATCCTCACGATGTTTTCCTTCGCCGAGCGCTCGAGGTCATTGTAGGTGGATTCGACCTAACGTCCCTATTTTGAAACTTAATAAATAAATATTTTTAATTTTGAAATGATTCCCGGCTGTCGCAGAGCGTGTCGCGTGGCCGCGGGCGACGCCGCGGGCGGAGTACGAGTGTGGGAGTTCCCTTCGCGTCGCATTCGCCTCACAGCGGAGGATTACGACTTCTAAATGTACTTATACGTCTTAATATACTCTAAAATATTAATCTTGGATTTTTTTATTCGTTACTAAGTAGTTTCACAGTGATGAACGAACGGACCGATGTGATAAAATCTATTTTTTTTATATGTAGTTAAGATTTACCGTTATGGTCATAATTTCATCTGTTTATAAGTGACGAACGGCCCGAAATGGTAGACACGATAAACTTGACAAACAGTCAATATTAATACAGTAGAAGCTCGTTAAGTCGAACCTCGATAAGTTGAAAACCTCCATACTTCGAAAAAAATATTTTGTTCCCTTCGCTTCAAATATTAAAACTTCCATTCTCTATAAGTCGAAAACTCTACAAGTCGATATATATAATATGATATAATAGTTTGTTTGTTTGAACGCGCTAATCTCAAGAACTACCAGGCGGATTTCATAAATTATTTTTGTAACATCACGCTACCATCGATAGGGGCAAAGCTGTATAGACAAAAAGTTACGAAAGCGGGCAAAAGCTATCGAGTCATTTCCCGTTCCACGCGAAGTCGCAGGCAAAGCTAGTATAAGTACATACATACAAATAAATCAAATTGAAGTGTCCGTTTGTAATGTTAAAATAACACCTTTTTACTAAATCCATATGAAAGATATAAGGTACACATAACAAAAAAAAACATAATCTGTTGGGAGTCTGTCTGTTTGTACCAGCTAATCTCTGAAACGGCTGTACCGATTTTGAAAAGTCTCTCGCTGATAGATAACTGATGTTATAAAGAGTAACTTAGGCTACTTTTATTTTAGAAAAAAAAATAGAGGTCCCGGAAAAAACGTCAATCAATAATTTTTACTTCCACGCAAAGTCGCGTGCACAGCTGGTATGTCTATTATTTCATTGTACATTTTCTATAATTAGTTTTAAAACAATTATAAATTCGAATATAAACTTCGATGCGTCACATCCGTGGAGCGTCCCGTGACGGCAAATTACATAGTTGTTTTTTCTACATAAATAAAACACAACTACCCACTAATTATTAATTTATGTTATTTAATTAAAAATTACAATCTTTTCAAGTCATTTTTTTTTTTTTTGTTTCACAGCGATTTACATTCTGCAATTTCGTCGCCGGCTTTTTCTCGGCGACGTCTGGAGGTCGCTCATTGTCCTTACTTAGTAACTGGAAACATTAAACAAACACACATATATATATATATATATATATATATAGATATATATATATGTTATATATATTATGTTCAAATAAACATACAGACAAACAACATTATATATAGTGACTGCAGAATGTATAAAAATGTAGGTAGGGTTTAATTTTATATAAAGTAGTATTACGTTTACCCATTTATATATATATATATATATATATAGAAATTTCTTGTCACGTTGTTTGTCCGCGATAAACTCCTAAACGACTGAACCGATTCGAGAGATAGGATACTTTCTATCTCGATAAGTGATCATAACGCGATAGATGTCGCTGTAGGCGATATAATTGATTACTCGATAACGTTGAACAAGATTTTCCAGGTCAACTAGTATTATATATTTTTTTCTTTTATTTATTTTTTACATAGTTAAGGCCATAATCACACTATCATCATCTGAAGGCCATCAGAAAAAGCCCCACCACCATGCTATGGTTTCCTCACGATGTTTCCTCCAACAAAAGCTGAAGCTCATTGTAAGTGATCGGATTCGAACCCACGTCCCTCGACGAGAATTCGTACATTACCACTGAGCTATCATCGCTTCAAAACTTTTAGCGCTATTCGATTCTTCCAATAAAAAGCAATATAGATGAGTCTACCCACATTTTACATTTAACTTATAATTCAGAAGTAAATTGAAGAAAACTGCTTTAAGCTAAGAGACGTAATGGACGTGAATTCGAATCCACTTACAATGAACTCGATGCAATGACAATGGGTGGTGTACTCTCAAGTTGAAAATCTACCATTAAATACCTATAGGTGTGTATCGGCAGGTGCACTTTAAAGCCAGACCCTCCATAGGTTAAGCGTGTCTTCTTGAGCCACATCGTCACTTAACACCAGGTGAGATTGCGGCCATACCGCTGAAGCTTTACTATAATAATTAGGATAATCGGATGCTTTGATCGGATTATTGCATTGTCATCGATCTTTGACAGGTGCGCAAAGTTTGAATTAAATCTGATCGTTCAAAGTAGGACAAAATCGAGCTCAAAGGGGTCGGTTACATACATACATACATACATACAGGTGAAGCTAATATAAAGCGTGTAAAAAAAAACTAACCTAAAATGACAAAGGGACAACGTGTATCCAAAAACCCTAGCACCATCTACAGAAATTTACGCATCGAACGGCCACAGTCACATCCCAGTAGTTCCAATTGTTTCGACGAGAATGGTTTCTTTTATTAAAATTATAATTCATTGAATATATGACATGATATTCAAAGATTTCACGAGGGTAGATCCCAAAAAAAAAAACCAGGGACAAATGAATCCAAACACTAAGTAAATAAAGGTGCGAATAAAAAAGCAAATGATACACAAAGTATACGAGGGTAGATCGAAAAAAAATATATATGCAAACACTAAGTAAATAAAACTGCGATTAAAAAGCAAATGATATATAAAGTATACGAGGGTAGATCAAAAAAAAAAAACCAAATACTATATAAATAAAACTGCAATTAAAAAACATTTTGAACAGATGAACCTATCTTCAAAAAAATGGCGCCATCTTTGGGAGTTTTTGTAGCATCTAATATATCATGTTCCGAATGATTATTCACAATTTACTTCACCTATACTCTTCAGCTACACAACATCACGTAATATGTCACTTATATTACACAATACAGGGCTAAATAACTCTAAATACCGTAGAACCTCTATAAGTCGAACATCAAGGGAGACGCCGAAAAATTCGACTTAAACGAATTTTCGACTTATGGAGAATGGTGGTTGAGTTTTTGAACCGAAGGGAACGATACATTTTTTTCGACATATCGAGGTTTCAGACTCATCGAGGTTCGACTTAACGAGGTTCTACTGTATATGAATAAAAATAAAAATCACAGCATGACAGATCGAGATCCCGCCAGGAAGTAAAAGAATTCGCCTATGAACGTCAAAACTACCACCGGTTTCCGAAAATAACCCAGTCACTGAAAAGACACTCGATCTGAATATTCTTTACACGCTTAATATTAGCTTCACTTGTGTGTTTGTTTGTATGTTTGTAACCGATACCTTTGGACTCGATTTTGACCGACTTCAAACAGTCAGATTTCATTAAATTTCATAGACTTATCGAGGACTGATGACGATACACTAATTTGATAAGATTATTCCATTATTTAATTTGCGGAATAAGATTTGTTAGTTTATATAACTTTCATCTATAGTCGATAAGACAGGAATTGATGATCCAATCCATTCCAATCATTATCTTTAACCGATATATCTAATATTAACAAATTTTCAAATACCAAAAAAGAATTTTAATTCAACAAAATAAGCAAGAATTTATATTTACAATTTTGGAGGAAAGAGCCTTGTCCGCTATTGTAATGAATTGTATTGTATTGAGCTACCGATTGATTTTGCTCTAATAAAAATAATAGTTTAAAATAGGTAAAAATACGTTTCTATAGAAAACTAAACTAAAATATTGAAAAACAAATTTTGAATTAAGAGTTGTGTATGATTTTTAAATAAATATCAATTAATTATAGTGTCAATAAGAAAAAAAAAGTACTTTGTAAAAAAAAACCGTGGTATTCTTTTAAGGGTATTAAAATAAAATATTTATAACTATATATATACACATTTTTTTTTTAATATTTACACTATAAATAATTTACATTAAAAAAAATTACACTATCCTTAATTCAAATTAATTAAAATTTATTTTCAATTTTTTTATTTGGTTTCCTATAAAAGCAGTATTTCTCAGTTTTTTTTTTACTGTTTTTTATATTAGGTCTTATTCTTATCTTTTTGTTTACATAATAATTAAATGTGTTACAATAGTCATTAGCGGATGTACAGAGAGGGGCGCCAATTCCAGACATCACGATCGCTCACATATCGATCCACCCTATAATAGCCTTTTGACATCAAAACCCGTTTGACACGGTACTCGAACCCACTGTCCGGCGCAATTAAGTAATTTACTTCGGGACTTTATTAGAAAACCTAAAACACTGTTACCGGTTTTAACGAGTCTAAAAGAGGGGACGACCAGTTTTGGGGGGGAGGGCGGATGGTTCAGCGGTTACGTGTACCTGTCATTGCTTAGTGCGGCGCGTGGGTTCGGTGGCGGTGGGCGGCGGCGGGGGGCCCTTCTTCTCCATCTCCTCCAGGTAGCTCATGATGATCAGCTCCCGCTCCTCGCTGACATGCTCCAGGGCCAGGTACCTGGAACCCGAGTCGCGTGCGGTCGATATCGAAACGTAATATCACGTGAAAATACGGTGGCGTTTTCAAAAATTCAAAAATCAAAACTACCCACCCAAAAATTAGAAACTGCAATATCATCAGAACAGTAATTAGTCTTGTTGCGTAAATTTCGATTTCACTATCAAGTTGTGCCAATAGATGTGTCGCATATAAGAAAGTGAAACCACGTGACGGCATACGCGAGCGTCATGCCGTTTGCCGTCACGCCACGCGGGTCGATTTTATTTTCGAGGCGCGGAAAAAAACGTATCTCACCTGACGGCATAAGTGTGCGTCATGCCGTCTGCCGTCACGGCATCGAGGTCTATTTTACCGCCAAGGAGTTCCAATAGACGGGTGTCACACCGTCCTAGTGTCTTTTTTATTGTTCAAGTTTTAGAGTTGTGGCAGTAATCTCACCTGATCTTAAGTGACCATTCGATCCAACACACGTCTATGCCACACGATGTATCTCATCCTTACATTATTATTGATCCAATTAACCTTTTAAACTACACCATCTATTCCTATAAATACATTACTTTTGACCCGAAGATAGCTCAGTGGTAGTGTGTTCGAACGTCACATCATGGGACGTGAGTTCAAATCCAACCAACAACAGTGAGCTTGGGCTTACGGTGAAGGGAAACATTGTGATAATGCCATATCATGGTGGTAGGGTACTTTTCAATGCCTTTCCGATTAGCTACCACCCTCAAGTTGCAAATCTGTCGCCAAATACCTATAGGTGTGTTCCGGCAGCTGCACTTGAGGCCTTTCACAGGTTTAACATTTTCACCAGCTCGGGCCACATCGTCACTTAATATCAGGTGAGATTGTCGCCATAATGCTATACATAAACTATAAAAAAAAAAAACATGCGTGCGTACAAAGTACACATGTCAGAAGTGAAACAACTTCTTTGGCGAACTAATTTATAAACCTTGTTTATATTTATACAAATCTAAAACTTTAAATTAACTTTAAATTGATAATTTAATTTTTAACTTTAATTTAAATTTCCCTGTCTTACTCTCTCTCAATCGGTCTCGATCACTCTCTCTCTCTCTTTTCCGACACCGTTTCCGTTGCATACCGGCGTGACGTTTCATCTGTAAAAATTTTACCCTCATGCGCCTAAAGAAGTTTCACTTCAAAAAAAAAAAAAAAATAGTCGACATCCCGTATGCGGGGATTCCCCGTTTAAACAGCTGAGTTACCAACCAGTGAAGCTGAGCCGGAAATGATGCAGCATATAATAGAAATAGGGTAAAACGTACCTAGCGTCCAGCTTCAAGCCGTCGTGCAGATGCAGCATGGCGGCCGGGTTCTCCTTCACGGCGCCGAGGGTCTTGTGGCTGATGGTCCTCGTCTCCAGCAGCAGCTGACGCAGCGCTGTCTTCGCGGCGCTCAGCTTGTCCCGCTGGTACTCGCGGAACTCCCTCTCCATCTGGAGGTGGTTTTTATTTCCTATTAGACAAGTGCTGGTACTCTGAGCAGTTCCCACAGCTTCAGCAATCTTGGGACGCTGTCGGAGGACGAATGAAATCGTGGTCCTGACTAATTCTATGACCGATTTTATCATAAGTGGCACAACCTTGGTACCTACAAGTAGACTGTAGAGTTCGTGAAACAGAGTCGAAGATCGCATATCAAGGACCGAACCACGTTCAGGGTCAGGGCAGTTGTTGGAAACTCTTGTGTTAGTAAATTAATTTTTTTTGAAGTGAAACTTCTTTAGGCGCATGAGGGTAAAATTTTTACAGATGAAACGTCACGCCGGTATGCAACGGAAGTGTCGGAAAAGAGAGAGAGAGAGTGATCGAGACCGATTGAGAGAGAGTAAGACAGGGCGATTAGGTATCTTTAGCTGAACGCTTGCACCAGTGTCATCTAGCGGCAATACTTGGAACATCATCTATTATACATTAATGAATTCATGCATTATACAAAAAAAAGTTAATAATTTATTGTTTTTTTTTTTTAATTAGATAAGATTTATTTAAATACTAAAAAAATACTATTCTTTAACGTCTCAAACAATTTAAAAGTCTGAAACAAAAACTAACGGCGCCATCTTGCGTACGTAAATCAATGTTGTTAATAAGAACTCGCTACAAATAATACTATAAATGTCGAAAAGAGGGCGCTAGTAAAGCTTTCCATATACGCCCAAGTTAGACAACACAGTTTATTTTAATGACAATTAAATTCCTAACCTATCTCTTCCTTTCTCCCTTCCTCTTAATCTTGGGAATTTAAAGTTTTAGATTTGTATAAATATAAACAAGATTTATAAATTAGTTCTTTTTTTTACAGCCTCACAATGCTGGGACGATTTACCCCCACCAGTTTGTAGTCGAAATAAAGTTGAAGCGTTTAAAATAAAGTTTAAAAAGCTTTTACTGCAAGAGCAGATTGGTAACTTTAATTTAACCTCTTAAGTATGATCCGCCTTATGATTTATATATTCGCCCTTTTAAATAATAGTAAAGAACTCTACTATACTGTAAAGTCTACTGACTATATCAGTGTAGCTGTTATGCTGAAACTGGTACCAATTTATCCACACATTACGTTCGTTTTGTTTATTTTATTTATTTAAATATCATTTGCTGTGTGTCGGATAAATAAAACATTCTTTCTTTTTAGTATCCCCATTCTCCCCTTGTCAATTTCCCTTTTTGTACGCTCGGTAAAGCCGCACGCTGAGCCTAGTGGACGGACTGACTGTTAAGTGCGACTTTGATTCGAACTCACGGCCATTGACGCGGCGTCCGTACAGACTACCGACTGAGCTATCATCGCTTCAAGTTCATAGTTGGATGTGTCAGATTTTCCCCAGTTTCCCCTAGCCAAGTCGCCTAGTGATAGGGGTTTTTCTAATGTTCGCCTGAGTACCCTCAAATTAAAAACCTGCCGCACAAATACCTCCCGAACTACAAAGTGTTACGGCAGTTAGGCGTGTCCGCTACCTTGGACCACATTGTCACTTAACATCGGGTGAGATTGTGGTCATAACAGTAAACTTGAACTATTAAAAGTGTGAATAGAATTGTTTGTTGGATCTCTCGTCAGATACTCGTCGTAAACTGTGGATTTAGTCTTTAGAATGCCAACCAATACATTTTTTTTAAGTATGGGGGAGGGAGGGGGGAGGGGGGTTCTAAAAGGTGATCATAATCCGAGCTCAGCATAAAAAAACCTGTCCTATCTCACATGATTAGCAACTTTGCTTATTTAGACCGGCCTGCCTTTTCTTTTATCAGGCCCTGGCTTAAGAATACGTTATTTGGAGTTGGATTTAGAGCGAACTGTTTTTTTTTTATTTGAATTTACATAAGCCACCTGACAAGTTATAAACTCAAAAGTGCTGATTGTCCCACTTCTGATTACTGAGAACTACCGCCAATATAGATATTGGGTTAAAACCTGTTAAGGGTGTGACCTGTGTGGGGAGCTCCAGCTTCTCTACTCCTGCTAGTAGAGAGACTATTCTCTATTATTTACTTTACTCTCTATAGCTACTATGGGGATTAAAACTCTACTACTCCAGTGGAAGCTGCAGGATTCTAGCAGCTCAAGAGATTAGTTTAGGCCGTACTGAGGGTAGTGGAGAGCTGGAGTATGTGAGCGCTGCAGGATCTTAGTACATAAAGAAGTTGGGTTTAGGGTGTGACCTGTGAGGAGCTGGAGTAGGTGGGCGCTGTGGGGTCCTGGCTGAGCTGTTCCTTGACGTCGCGCCAGTGCGAGGTGCAGCCGACGCCGAGCTCGTTGAGTATCGCGCGCAGCTTGTCCCTCCTCTTGGTGCTGAGCGCGCTCGTGTGCTGGCTGAACAAACGCTCCTGGAAACCAAACATTATAGGACAAGTTACTTATAGGATGTCTTTTGGTTGGAACAAGTTAGTTATAGGACAAGTTACTTATAGGATGTCTATTAAATGGAACAAGTTAGTTATAGGACAAGTTACTTATTGGATGTCTTTTGATTGGAACAAGTTAGTTATAGGACAAGTTACTTGTAGAATGTCTTTTAAATAGAACAAGTTAGTTATAAGACAAGTTACTTGTAGAATGTCTTTTAAATGGAACAAGTTAGTTATAGGACAAGTTACTTATAGGATGTCTTTTGAATGGAACAAGTTAGTTATAGGACAAGTTACTTATAGGATGTCATTTAAATGGAACAAGTTAGTTATAGGACAAGTTACTTATAGGATGTCTTTTTAAAGGAACAAGTTAGTTATAGGACATGTTACTTATAGGATGTGTTTTGAATGGAACAAGTTAGTTATAGGACAAGTTGTTTATAGGGTCTATTTTAAATGAAAACAGTTATAGAATATGTTGCTTATAAGTGTGATAGAAATGATCAATTTAATTGAAAGAGATATGTTGCTTATAAGTGTGATAGAAATGATCAATTTAATTGAAAGAGTGTTATAAATAGGACAGGTTGTGTATAGGATGTGCTTTTAATGGGCGAGATTAGAGTTATAGGACCTATTGTAAATAGTATCATTTACGTAAAATGTCATAGGTGGTGTTTTGTTTGAGTTAATAACAAAATAATTTGCAGTTAATTTAGCTAATATTCCTAGTGAGACATGTTGCTTATATGGTATGTTTTAAACTAATCTATTTAGTTTTAAGACGAGTTATAAATAGGACAAGTTGTGTATAGGACGTGTTTTAAATGGGTGAGGTTAGTTATACTATCCGTTGTTAAAAGGATAATTTGCGTAAAAAAGTCATATGTGGCGTTTTCCGCGTCATCAACGTATTTAAAGTTGCAGTTTAGTTAGCTGAAGATTTCAGCGTCTTTTAGACAAAAAAAGCAATTTTTTTATGCTTAAGGTTTAGCGTTATGGCCATAATCTCATCTGATCTTAAGTGATGATACGGCCCAAGTTGGTAGACACGCTAAACCTGTGGAGGAACTGGCTCTCAAGTGCAACTGCCGGAACACACCTATTGGTATTTGACGGCAGTTTTTCAACTTGAGCGTGGTAGCTACCCAGGCGGGCATTAGAAAACGCCCTACCACCATGCTATGGTTTCCTCACGATGTTTGCCTTCACCGAAAGCTCATTGTAGGTGCTCGGATTGGAACTCACGTCCCTGACGCGAAGTCGTACACACTAACACTGAGCTATCATCGCTTCAAAAGTATCCAAGAGACAGCGAAAGCAAGTCACCTTGTCGTCCTTGCTGAGTAACTCTGCTAAGCTGTACCGATGGTCCTTCTTGAGCTGCTTCTTCGCGTCGCGCCACGCGAGGTCCGGATTCCTCACCAGGTCAGCCAGCAGCGCGTTGAAGTGCTGCAACGGGAATCAAGACAATAGTCAGTGAACTAGGTATATAGTAAAGTATTTTTGAAGTGAAACTTCTTTAGGCGCATGAGGGTAAAATTTTTACAGATGAAACGTCACGCCGGTATGCAACGGAAGTGTCGGAAAAGAGAGAGAGAGTGATCGAGACCGATTGAGAGAGAGTAAGACAGGGCGAACGTAGCATGAGCAACTAGCCGTGGAGTGAGAGTAGGGAGCAAGCGAGTGAGAAAGATTGAGAGAAAAAGTGAGACAGAGCGAACGTCGTATATAAACAAGATTTATAAATTAGTTCGCCAAAGAAGTTTCACTTCTGACATGTGTACTTTGTACGCACGCATGTTTTTTTTTTTATCGAATAGGGGGCAAACGAGTAAGCGTGTCAACTGATGGTAAGCGATCACTGCCGCCCATGGACACACACGACACTAGAGTAATAGCAGCTGCGTTTCCGGTCTTTATAATGTGGTATTTGGCGGCGGATTTTCAATTTGAAGGTGGATACTAGTCTGGCCTAAGCCCTGCCACTCTGCTATGGTTTCCTCACGATGTTCTCCTTCACCGGAAGCTCAAGCTCATTGTAGGTGGTTGGATTCGAACTCACGTCCCATGACGCGGCGTTCCTACACGCTACCACCGAGCTAACTATTTGAGGGTCCTCACCTGAACAGCTTCGTCCCGTTTGTGGTACTCCCTCTCCTTGTCCCTGTCTCGGAGGCTGGTCGCGAGCGCCCGTTGCACCTCTCGCTCCCTCTCCTTGATGGACGCCTGCGCTCGAGCTTCCCTCTCTTTCGCGGCGGCCGCTTCCTCTGCCGTCGGCTCCGTCTCCACACCCTCGCGCGTCACCTCAGCCTGCTTCTCCTTCTGCATCATGAATATACACCCCTATTATTAATTTACGACTGCCATAGGTCCAAATCCAAACATGGAACATTTAAAGACAAATGTGTAACAGGAATGCGATACAATTTTGTGATCTTTGTAGATTTAGCTATAATATATATTAATTCTAGGTGACCTGGCCAGACCTCGTTCTGACTTTTCGAGTAGTCAATCACATCGACTACAGCGTCATCTAACGCGTTATGATCACGTATCGAGATAAAAGTATCCAATCTCTCAAGTTGGATCAAACTGCACACATTGTGCAAAAATTGATTAAAATCTGTTCAGTAGTTTAGGAGTTCGTCGCGGACAAATTACGTAATACGAAATTTTTGTATATAATAATACATCATAGCAAGGTATATTATGGTATATTTTCTATAGTAATCGGCCAGTGACCACAGACGCAGAGACGGATCTATAACTTACATCTTTATTAGGTCACCAAAATATATTTTCGTATATTAATATATATTAAAGTATACTTTGATACATTTCAATAAAGCAGGGTGTCATTTTTCATCTGTCATTTGTGTGCACAGTGAATATAACTAGTTATCTAATGTAGCACAAATACGTGCTCATGCAAGGACGGTCGCAGAGCTAATAAGTGCAAAAATATCTACTATAGCATAGCCACCGTCTGTGACAGCTTTCTATACCATAATATATAGCTTACTATATTAATATATATTATAGCTACGTCTGTCGTAGTCTTTATGGCTACAACTTCACCTGATGGTAACTGATGATGTGGTACAAAATGGTGAACACGTTAAGCCTATGGTAGAGACTGGCTCTCAAAGATTCTGCGCTATTTTAATCGATATATAAAAATATACAGTACGTTTGTCAGGTCGTATAACTTGCTAAAGTCAAGACAAGAACAAATTCACCTACCTACCCAATAGTGTCAAGTTTGGTAAAAAAGACGTGAAAAGTTTGGGCACCTATGTTCTAAACTGCTAATATATCAACACTGCTCGAATCAGTTAACTTCGTGCGAAGTATGACCATTAGTCCCCGTGCTAGCATGACATAGTCATATGGATTTTCAATAATGTGTTCAAAATAAACAAATTTGAAACACAATTTTACGGTGTATGCTTTAGCCAAGTTACAATGAAAAGGAAGAGGCTTATTATACCCATGAGAACTACCTCCAGATGAGTACTATGGTACCTCCCTTATTACTATTTCGCAGAATATATAGACTCTTATTTGAAAATTTTGCTATCAAATCAAAATACTTTGTTCAACTTAGGACCTTGTCAACGTCAAAACTACTACCGGTTCGGAAATCAACCGAAACATCGAGAACAACCGGCCGGAAAAATAATCGGCTTATATATTTTTGGGCACATATTAAAAAAGTGCATTAAAAAGTCTTAGCGGTTGCACAAAACTGGGTAAACGTTAATATCTACGGTAATTTACGACTGCGTTGTAGCCACCATCAGCCATCTCCGAAATATATCTATATAACTTCACCGTAAGGTTATATAAATTATTATGTTAATGTTAGTTAATTTATCTTAACTAAGCAAAGTAATTTCAAACTGAGCATTGTGTGTGTGTGTGAATGTGTTGAAGCGTTGATAGCTCAGTGACAGTGCGTACGGACTCCGTGTCAACGGACGCGAGTTCGAATCCACCTACAATGAACTTGAGCTTTCGGTGAACGAGAGATCGTGAGGAAACTTTAGCGTGGTGGTAGCGCCTGGCTACCTAACACCCTCAAGTTGACACTATGCCACCAAAATACAAATAGGTGTGTTCAGTCAGTTGCAATTAAGAGCAAGTTCCTCCACAGGTTTACTGGGTCTACCAACTTGGGCCGTATCGTCACTAAAGATCAGGTGAGATAATAGCGGAGAAACGAGCAATCGTGTCACCTGATGGTAGGTGATCACCGCCCATGGACACCCACAAAACCAAGGGAATCGCAGGTGCATTCCCAAACTCTTATATTTGCAGGGACTGGCTCACAAGTGGAACTGCCGGAACACACCAAATGGTATTTGGAGGCAGATTTTCAACTTGAAGGTGGTAGCTTGCCAGGCGGGCATCAGAGAAAGCCCTACCACCACGTTATGATTTCCTTACAATATTTTCCCTCACCGACAACTCAAGCTCATAGTAGGAGGTTGGAATCGCACTCACGTCCCGTGACGCGGCGTTCATACACACTACCACTGATCTACCACCGCTGCTGTTTTTAATGTAATGAATTTGTCAGAGCGGGCGTATAAACTGTAGAATTGTAACGTGATATTGAATAGAAGAAGGTAATTGTTCGGTTTCCTAATAAGATCGAGGAGTCAAGATACGACATGTTTTTAGTAATGTCCAAATATTAATTTCTTTATTGTTGATGTCGTATTGTGTGTATTATTTATGTCGGTTTCACATCGAGCAGGATAAATTACATAAAAAAGCATGTACGTTTTGTTTTCTCATGATGTTCAATGACAGTTTTGTGAAGAAGAAAAAATTTTTTTTTTTCACAGGCAGCCGAAAAATAAAATAAACTACGACGCTTTTTAATACAGTAAGAAATTTATTCACATTTAATTACACATAAATCGAGTAGACGGGGGTTGGTTTAAAGTTAAATGTTACATTATTATGTACAGAAGGATTCCTTTTTTTTTTTTTTTCTTTCGCCTACAGATTATACCAACGCGTCATCGCGTCTTGTCTATGACACGTCACGGGTCTAAGATGGCGGCACTTCGTATTTATCGGGGATGCGTATATTAAAGTAAAAATACACACGTCTGTGAACGAAAAAAAAAATGTAGGGCAGTTACAAAACTTACTACTTACTATAGATTACTGTTACAAAGTTAGTTAGTTTGAACGCCCTGAACTTAGGTACTGCCAGATAGATTTAAAAAATATATATATATATTTCACTAGCACAGCCCGACAGACGTTGTTCTGTGCTTACTATGAATATTGAATTAGAATTAGTAAATTAAAAAAAAATATACGTTGTATTACAACTGATAGTTATGTAAAATATTATTATCGATAAGGTATTTTATTATTTTCTTAAATTTATATGTCCCACTCGACGTCCTTAATTTTTTCTTTCATAAAAACCTTCTTCTGGCAATAATTAATACAAAGAATCCAATTCCAATAAAATAGAGATTCAACTTTATATATATAGATAAAACCAATCAATGAAGAAGGCTTTAGGGATTTAGGCTATTTAACATCACGCTACCACCGATAGAAGCAAAGCTATATCGAATTATGTTATAAAAGCGGGAAAAATTATGAAATATTTGTCTACACAAAATAAATTTGAAAACAGTTTTGTTTCAGCCATCATTGCAAAAGTTTCTTCGAATTACCATTAATTTTTTAAATACAATTGGTTAATATATTTTTTTTCGTTCACAGGCGTCACAAGAACGTTATTTTAAAATTTAATAGCATTTTCTACCTAAAACCCTTCAAGGGAGGTGAAGACGATAACAAATTTCCGTCTCACCCGTTTACTTTCTACATCTAAAATTACTTACAAATATAAACACTGAACTTACAGACCTCGCTTACAAATACACTGAGAAAAAAAATATATATATATATCTACAGTGAAAACTCCATTTAACGAAACACGCTTTAAAACGTCCGCCGAAATGACTTTGGTCGGATTGATTTTTTCTTTTATGATTTCTCTCTATTTAACGTCATTCAACGCCCGATATTTGAATATCGTTGTATAGAGTGAACACTGTATTTTAAATCTACACCATGATTGTTATGACGCCCCATATTGATCGGTCGACTTTTAAACAAAATTGTAGTAAACACTCACCAAAACAAAACGCGCATCGACACTTTTATTTTATTTATTTCTGTTAAAGGTGCCGCCAACCAGAATCCTATCCTTACTAATATTATAAATGCGAAAGTGGGTCTGTCCGTTTGTTACGGTTTCACGGCTGAATCGATTCTGATTAATTTTGGCATAAAGATAGATGAGAAACCGGAGACGGTGATAGCTTAATTTTTCCAGCGAAAAACTAAATGGCGGTTATATAAATAGTCGTAAGATCACGCTGCAGGAATATTGCACTCGTCGAATGTCTGCTAAAAACGAAATTGACAGGTATATTTATTATTGGGAGAATATACATTTACCAGGTTGCCTATCAAAGTGTGGTTGCTAGTATGTTTTAATTAATTCGCTCGCTTTTTTAAGTAAAATTTCTTGCATTTCACGGCGATATATATAAAGATTGAAAAACAATGGATTCCGTCGTGAACTTAGTCCCACCTTTTCGCCGCCAGGTATGATTTTAATACATATTTATGAGGTCATGACGCCATTTATTATTACACGCCTCATAAGCGAAGCGTTGAGGTGGGTGCTACTGTCACTTGGTGCAAAACGACTGATTCTTCCAACGTAAAATGTCTCGTCATACATTGCACTTGTAAAATAGTATATACATACGCGTGTCAAGAAAAAACACTATTTTTAACACTCGTGATATATTTGATGCAATTTTTGTTACTTAAACTAGTAAAAAAACTGTTTAAAAAAGTTCTGTCTTGGACGTCCGTGTGTCTGTATGTGCGGATCCTGTATGTTGTCACGATAACGACCGAAATACTTTACTAGTCGAGTCTTTTTTTTTCCTTACGCTTCAGTATAATTAGGAATAGAACCCTATTACTTTTCACGGTCTGATTCTGTGCGGTTTAATAGTTATTAAAAAAGAAAATTAAAAAACAAATAGATTATGAGGCGTGCACTTTAGGATTTTCCAAACGTTTTTGATATCAAATTAAAGCCAATTTTTTTTTCTGTTTATTAAGATATACTGTCGCTTAATTAAATCTGGCTGCAAATAATGGTTGTTGGCTGGTCGGTCACGTCAAAACTACAGACCATATTGGGACGGGACTGTGACCAGTCGATGCGGATTTTTGAAAATGTTTCCAGGGTTGTTGGATTACATTGTTCCCGTCATTTTTTTTTTATTTATTTCGATATGCTCAGCCTAGTAACTGGACGACGGCTGATAAGATATAGAAAATTTTATTTATTTATTGTAAATAAATCGACCAATCAAAGCGATGCGTCATACATTAATATATAAGTTTTAAATCTATCTATACAATAAGGGAAATCTCCTATCCTATGAAACTTATTGGTAACACCCGAGGGGTGAAATTAGGGTAGCAGTCGAGGGTCTATTTAAATGTTTGACAAAAAACCTCCCCTACAAACTAAGCCAGGACGAGTTTACAACCCTTACACCGGAATTCGTAAGTGACAAAAATCTTTTTAAGCTATCTATCTATATAAATCAGTATTTAATTCCGTGTGTTTATCATTTTCCCTATAGACAACAAGCAAAATGTCCGTCTGTCCGTTCGCTTCTAACTTAAAAATTAAAATAATTAACATAAACAAAAAAAAAAAATTGTTAAAAATTGTAAAAAAAAAGAAACTAAACCGATTCTGATGAAATGGAACAGACTGAAAGTAGATTGTATGGTTCGTAAATTAATAGGTTAATAGTGCCTATAGCCAATTACTGTTTTAGTGAAATCGTTAGTGCAAAGTGTAACCAAAATGTATGCTGATTATATTACCCGCGTCAGAAACTTTACAATCTCCATACATTCGACGCCCGCGGTCGTTGTGGTCGCGACGAGTACGTCGTCAATGACGTCACCAGTTACATGAACGCCCAGAACGGTCCACCTTGAAGAGACGGATAGACCGTTCCACTTGGGTGAATATTTCTAACGCCTATCGACCGGCAAAGTTCGTGGTCGCAAGTATCAGCGGTGTAACCTTTATATCGAGCCTTCTTAGGGAAAAAATAATAAACGACAATTTGTACTTTATACAGGAGAGAGCTTTTTCATTCGTAATTAAAAAAAAAAGTTATCTTTATCAAATACTAGCTGTGTCCGCGACTCCGTTCGTTAATCATTTTAATTAATATATATATATATATAGCCTATGTTACTAATTCTAATGGTGAGAGCTTTTGTAATCGGTCCAGTAGTTCTTGAGTTGATTCGTTACAAACAAAAATACGAATCATTCCTCTATTAATACTAGTATAGGTAAGGATTTGTTCATAATTAACCAGTGATCTTTTAAAATCGTGGATATTAACATACTGCAGGGGCCGTTCTGGGGGGCGGGAAGAGAGAGAGAGAGAGAGAGGGATAGAGAGAGAGAGAGAGAGAGAGAGAGAGAGAGAGAGAGAGAGAGAGAGATATCTTCGGTGCTATGGATATACGTTTCTTTTCTAATTAATGAGATATATATATATATATTTTCTAAGGGGTGGAAATTTAGCTGTTTGTGCGTGGTGACGTAATCGATAGAGCGGACACTGCACACTGTTGCTACTTTCCAAAGATAATTTTTAGTAGATCACAATAACTTTTATTTTTTAATTTTAGTCGCCGTTGAAAGTTGTACCATAAAGGGCTGAATATCTATGCGCAATATATAGAGCCCTTTCTGGGACAACGTTATAAGCGACAAATATATATATATATATATATATATATATATATTATATATATTTGTCGTAACCTCTTGTATTATCTTTGTAAATTCTAAGCAGTATTAACAACGATTATTTGTTAATAGATCATTGGTTCATTATGAATAATATTGAAGCAATGATAGCTGGCGGTGTGTAAACATAGGATGGTGTTAGGGATTTTACTAATGCCCGTCTGGCTAGCTATCACCCTCAAGTTGAAAATCTACCGCCAATTACCAATAGGCGTGTTCCTGAGCTGATGTGAGCCAGTTCCTCCACGGATGAACCGTGTCCACCAACTGCGGCCGTATCGTCACTTAAGATCAGGTGAGATTACGGCCATAATTTTAAACCTTACTATTAAAAAGAAACCTATATATTATAACGCGGATAAGTTTCTTTGTTTGAACACGCTTATCTTAGAAACTATAGGTCGGTTTTAAAAAATCTTTTTGTATCTAACAGAGTGATCATCGAGATAGGCTGTAGTCTATTTAACATCACGCTACCACCGATAGGAGGTAAGCTGTATTGAAAAAAGTTACAAAAAACTATCATAAATACTTTTTAATTATGCATGAACCACACTCAAGTGCAAACTTGCATATTTGTGCCGGATATCCGTAACGTCCCTAATATTGTATTGTATACCCGGACGATATATTATACCGGCTGTTAATATAAATTAACATTAAAAAGTATTATTAAAAATACGACATCTATATATTGAAACATCTACATTACAGACACTTAGGCTAACCATATACATGATAAATGTATCAACACATATCCAGGCGGGGACTCACACGTATTATATATATAAATATATATTTGTATACATAAATATATAGTTTAATACATACAATTTCATATAAACGGCACGGCGTCATCGAATACGTGAAGTTACATAACCTTTGCATATGTCTTGTACCAATCGGTCGATAATTGTTGTAAACATGTCTTAAAAATACATGTTTTGAAGTGACAACTTCAAAATCGTGTCAATTTACACGCAATACAAATAAACCTATCTCTCTAACACTATTAAATGAGCAATTCTTTTGTACAATTTTATAAAACGACAATTTTATGTGTGATAATTTGATACCATAATGGAGAAGCTAGGTTTTGAGTTGACTTTATTACCTGGAAGTGATGGGAAATCCAACATTTGAATAGAGTCTATCCAATACCAGAATCCCTACAAGCTGTTACACGTCACAGAGAAGCTATGAAGACAATGGCTTATAATAAAGTGTTAAACAGCTTAGGAAAAGTGTACCAAGAAGAGCTTAGATAGCTATGACAGAAGAGCTTAAAATAAGCTATGAAGTGGGACGAAGTGTTCCAAAACTGTATACGCCGATGAGGTGGTCACAGCTAGCACGGTGCTGCTGGGTTAGTTTACGTTGGACGCGTGATAACCATCTAGATATCTATATTTACTTTTTAAATCTGCGTGTCCGTGTGTTTGACTGCTCGATTAGGCATAACAAGAACTGCCACGTCAGCAAGTTATATTATAAACTAGCGGACCAAACAGACAGACGTTGTCCTGTCTTAACTATGAATATTGAACTCAAATTGGTATATAATTAATAAATAAAAATATTATTCAAAAAACATACCGTGTTCATTATTGTAATGCTCTATGATAACTGACAGCTGGTTATGTAAAATTGATATTGTAGGAAAGTTTTTTAAATTTTTCTTAAATTTTCTGTAATTCCGGTCAATTTTCTTAATTTTCTCTTTCGTGAGAACCTTATCTTGACGATAACTAACCCAACATAGAAAGAAATAGAGAAATTGTTTCATCCGTTCACGCGTGATGCGATGACCAAGGAAAATAGGGATTCATTTTTATATATATATAGAAATAATGGCGAAAGCGAGTTTGTTTGTTACGTTTTCACGCCTAAAACGTTATTTTCATAGTTATTCTGCTATTCTAGGCAGAGACGAATCAAACTAATGAGAGAACATTAAAATCGGTTCAGCCGTTATAGGGTTATTATAATTGGTGTAATTTACCCGAGTTTCTTTTATGTAATATATATAATATCAGATATGTATGTCGTTAAATCCATACTAATATTATAAATGCGAAAGTGAGTTCGTCTGTTTATTTTTGTTTGTTTCACGCCCACAGCGCTGAATCGATTATGATGAATTTTGGTATAGAGATAGATGGGAACCTGGAGACAGCGATAGGGTATTTTTTTCTCGCGAAACCTTTACAGGAAGTGGGATAGAGAGGGGGATTAACTTTATATGAACGTTTTTAATCCGTCATTTGATTCGCTGCAAAGTTTACTTTTAGTTTTCTTTTATAAATACATACGTAAATCGATTCACTATTGATTTCGCAATATTTCATAGTAAAAGAACTACCGCTATATGTTATATGTTTAAGGTTTTGATGGTTTATTGTTTTAACGTCAATTTCAGGGCACGTCTACCCTCATTACGTTGCACGATAGAGAAGAAAGATGTTAACGTAGTAAGAAGGAGCAAGAGAGAGCTAGACGTCGTACTTTGAAGTACTTCCACTTTTATTAAGCATTGGGTGTTGGATGCGCGATTTTTTTTAAGCAGGTCTGAATAAAACCTGTCTTTTTCTTTTTCTTCTCACGCTCAACTCTATCAGCCGTCATCTCAGTGTTCACTCTTTTTATACACATACCATGTCTCACACAGTCCATCCATATCTTCTTCGGCCTTCCTCTTCTCTTACATCCATTCACCTACATACTCAACATTCTTCTAGTTACATGCCTTTCATCCCTTCTCATAACATGCCCACACCACGCTAACCAATTACTCGTCGATTTCTCTCTCACTGGTGCTATTTTCATGCTTCCTCGAATATATATATATATATATTTTTTATAGTCAAGGTTTAGCGTTATGGCAATAATCTCACCTGATCTTAGGTGACGATACGGCCCAAGTTGGTAGACACGTTATACCTGTGGACGAACTGCCTCTCAAGTGCAGGTTTACAACTTGAGGGTGGTAGCTAGCCAGGCGGGCATTAGAAAAAGCCCTACCACCATGCTATGGTTTCCTCACGATGTTTTCCTTCACCGAAAGCTCAAGCTCATTGTAGCTGCTTGGATTCGAACTCACGTCCCTTGACGCGAAATCGTACACACTACCACTGAGCTATCATCGCTTCGTTCCTCGAATATATTCATGCCTAATCTAATCCATTCCAGTCACTCCCCACATCCATCGCAACATTCGCATCTCTGTTACGTGTAATTTTCTTTCATCTCTTTCGTTGCCCAACATTCAGATGCATAAAACACTACAGGCCTTACAATAGTTTTATAACTTTTCCTTCGAGTTTCACACACATTCTTAGATCACAGGTCACGCTTGTGACCTATCGCCATTTCATCCACCCTACTTTCGTCATATTATTTACGTCCCAGTTATTATTGGAATAAAACTTGCGTCACATACTATTAAGAAAAAAAAAAAACTAACATAGAATTAAACAGTAAATTATTTTAAAAGAGTCCTTTGTTGTCGATATAGAAATAAAACTTATAATTTTTTTATATATTTATCTATCTTTTTATACGGGTATATTATTACTCCGAAACTATTCGGCGGCCTTTTCTGAAATTTCGCTCTGTCGTAACTTAATACTAAGGAATCAAAATATAAAAAATTTTCTATTCTACAAACCGAAAACATTCCAAAGGGATAGGGGATGATAATAATTTAAAAATTCAGCCTATGCAGGCAAATTGGTAAATGTCAAGTGAGAAGTCTTACAAGCAATCTTTGGTGGATCGTACAGAGAATTGTCCCATGCGGGAATCGAACTCACGGCCAGCGGGCAGTAAGGTAAAACGGTAGACCAACTATGCAATCCGAGTCACCTATACTATTAAAGTCATAGAGAACAAAAACGCATAGATCACAATAACCTCACGTCATCGACAAACGGCATAGACAATAGAGGATTGAGCATTTGGATAACAGACTATACATAAAGTACCATAGACACACGAAATTTTATTTCTATGAATATTTACAAATATTAATCCTATAAAACACTGACATCTATTTATTATATTTAAAGATAATATATTAAAATAAATCTAGTACCGCCATCTGACACGTTTTCTTTTTAATTATTATAAATTTTCACGGGCGAAGATTCGTGATCTTAGCTGCTTCACCCGTTTACATGTTAACAATAAAGAAATATATAACATCAAACAAATAATATATTAAAAAAAAAATACATTATAAACAAAGTATATTTTACACTGTCCAACTATGTCTAAAAGCGTTAAATTAAATTAGAATTTTGACCAAAAAAAAAAAAAAAAAAAAAACGTTCAGAAATACATACATCCAGCTATTTTGAGCATTCTATTTGGTGCTCGATTTATAATTAAAAATACAATAAACCACGTTTCGGCAAACGAAGGCAGTGAATATATCGAATAACGTGATTTTAAAAAATAAAGCTTTTTCTTTTCTCTTTTTTTTTTAATCAAATCATATTTTATAATCTATAATAACGCACGAGTTGCTCGAATTATATGAAAAAAAAAAACATATATACAAATTAACAACGACTCCGTTAGCAGAAATCACTTCCATTAAAATTACGTATTTCACAGAAACAAAGTGATAGCAAAAAAATCGCTGAACATTCATTTCGAATTTGCAAATACATGTTATGATGTATCAGTTTTATTTATTTATTTATTTTCATTTTTACGTTGCTCAGCATAGTGACTGTACTGCACCTGGTGTTAAGTACAGTACAATCCAGAACAGCGGTGACTGACAATGATCCAAAATACGCAATCGCCCCTTTGAAGGAACCTGTGATATTTTTTTTTTGTCGATTATTCGCGATTTTTTTTGCTATCGCTTTGCTTAAGCGCTATACGCAATAAGGAGTCGGTGAACAGAAATGAATGGAGCTGTTATTTCTTTCGCTTTTTTTTCCTACTTCTTTTCCCCAGGCGGATGTCGGCAAGACTTATAATCAATTCAAATATCGCGCGTGCTTCTACAACGCCTCTGCTATACTATTGCACACGGAGGGTTGCCAGGTATCTGGTATTACTCCGGGTATATTGGTATTTATATCTCGTCCGGAGAGAAAAACAAACAATGGTAATGAAATAATACAAATATATATAAATAGGTTTTAAGTGAAACAAATATTTCCTTGCACTATGAATCTACTGCTTTTTCTAACGCAATTCCCGTACCCTTTGTCCGATATATATCTATATATAAATATAGGCAGAAATTAAACATTTCAAATTTTTTTTTAGCTATTTGACAACATTAGTATAGTAAATAAAATATAAATTGGATTCGTTTCCACACTTATGAAGATGAATTTCCGCTCATTTTCAGTTAAAAGTCTAGTGCATATCGATATTCCTTTATCTGGCAACCCAGTGCTTACGCGTGTGAGTATATACACTTATATAATATATGTCACATTTTTCGCATGACTGTTTGTTACAAACGCCAGATTTTAATAATTTTCGGCGTCGAAAACACCAATCCCAGTAACGGGTGTGTATTGTGCAGATGTTAAACTATGTTTGTCACCCGACTCTATGAATGTTGAGTTTCGAAATAACCATTCGTGATTTATATGATTTCACGACACGCTAACACTTCAATAAGTGAGCGAACATCGCGTGCATTCGTCTGCCGTATCACGAAAACGAAATCGCGGCTATATGTTACAATCGAAAATTCTCTCCTTCTAAACTTTGTTTCAGTTCGATTTAATAAGCGGTGAAAGAAAAGCGCTCGCTAACAATGTGGTCACGTATTTTATTATTAAATGGAACTGAAGAAAGTGCGAAGTGTTTAGTACATTATTTACGTATAACATTTCGAAAAGCGATTGCACGTTACACCTAACATCATTTTTACAATTAATATCTTTGCATCTTAACTTTCTACTAATAAGAATCACAATCGAATGCCTAACTATCACTTTCCTTACATTGAAAACGATCCCTAAACCACTTACATATTTTCTTCCTTTAAGTGATCATTACATAGCATGAGAGTCGGGTACTTAGAATATCATAGAGACTAAAATGTTGACAAGGAGTCAACGATTCCAACCTACACTAAAGTAACGACAACCCCGGCTCCGACCCGATCTTAAACTCTCTTTTTACAAACAATCACTTATCTATCGTGCATCGCTGACTCCTTGAGTAACGCGATAACATAAACTGATAACGAAGCTCTTTGACTACTGAGAAAATAGTCAAATTTTACGCAATAACTGCAGTAAGCGTTGCTATTTTAATATAATAGCATTGTAGTGAAATAACTCTTTTTTTATCATTCACATTTCACAGGTGATATATGAAACGACAGTGTTATGTATCACGATGAAGGCGCACACTATAATAATTTGTTTTTACTTCCTCGGTTTTAAAGCCTAGATATGACTTCTTGGCTTTTGTAAAAGCGAACTTTTTATTCGGTTTTTCTCTTACTAAATGCCAATGTTTTCTATTACTAATAAAAGGCTTTAATTACATGTTTTTTTTTTTAAATTATACCATAGGTTGAAAAGGCCATAATAATAATGCCAATGTGGGATGTGGCTTTCAAGTATCGACTCACGAAATACTATAATTCTAACTTAAGGAAGATAGCTAGCTAGCCTAGTATTAAAAATTACCTATCACCATATTCTATGGTTTCATTATCATGATTTTCTTTAGCGAATATTTTCATGGTTACAATAGAGCTTCTAACTAACGTCAATCAACGCGGTATTCGAGCAGGATACCTCCAAGCCGTCATGGCTAATCATTATTGATAATTAAAAACGAATAATAATTTTAAGCCTATGAAATATGATGCAGATTTATTCATAAATATCGTATGATATTTTATGTCACGTGACAAATAGCAGTGATATATAAAAAGTTCCGTTTTTTTTAATCTTTAACGTGAAAGAGTTATTCCAAAATGTATTTCCATTATACCCCGATTCTGTTCTATTTTAATATATTGCACTAATAACTTGCCATTTTATAGCATAGTTGAAAATTATATATTTTCTTTGGCTCGGATGAAATTAAGTCAGATACCGGAGACTTTAGTTTAAATGTATATATTCTTCAATAGTCAAAGAACTTTTTAAAATATTTACAACATAATAAAGATGTTTTATACCATCCTACATTTTGGTAGCTTACGAACTAACAGAGTCTCGCGGTTCACTGTATAAGTGATACATATTTTAATATGTTAATATGCGTTTATTCACAGATGTTTTATAATTAAATATATTCTTTTTCAGATTTTTCAGTTGTTATACATCTTGCATGGGGGGTTATGTATGTATCAAAACGAGAGTTGCAAATAGACGAAAAATTTCACGGGTTTGATCAACGATATTTGCAAATGCGATACCTTTTCAGAACAGTTACTGAAAATATCACGATGCTCGTTTATTTCACGATAATTGCTACTTCTCTAGTTTAGTACACGTCACTTTTTTATAACGTAACCAGAAAAAAAAGTCTCATATTTCTGTATTTTTTAATAACATTATATAACGTAAATAAATACATATTTAAAAATACTTCGTAACAAATATGAATTATACAATCAAAAAAAAAAACACACACATTTATATACATGTCAAAGAATTTTACAGAGTCTCGTGTTATGTATATTTTTATTTTTTAATAATCTGTTCTTAAAACCATCCTAAGATGTCCATAGACTCAAAATGCCACTATACACGAGTTATCGTGAATGTATACTTGACCACATAAAGTAGAAAGGTGTCGACAGCGTTACATACTCCATACCCCCCACTAAGACTGAATCTATGTCAAACTTTTAATATTTCCGTAGTGACGGCACGTGAATAATCTGCATATTAACATAATACCTAAATCACCATTTACAGTAAACGTAAAACAAACACTATTGCTTCTCAGTCTTCTTCCGTTTCTTCCTCTCCGTTTTCGGGACCTTCACCGCTTGCGTCTCCTGCATCTCCTGAATGTTGTTCTCGACGTTTTCCGCGTTCTCGTCGGCGTTCTGCGCCTCGTCCACCCCCCTCTCCATTTTGGCCGCCTTCGCCGACTCCCTCTTCTTCGATTTCTTCTTCTTCTCCTCCGGCTCGGGCGAGAAGAACCGTTCGAATTTCCGCTTCTTCGGCGGTGATTTTATTATCAGCTTCAGCGGTTCCGAATCGGAGACCTGAACAGCCGTCGGCAGCAATACCGGGGACGACGCCGCCGCGGATTCTCGCTTCGACGAGCGCAACTGCTTCGGCGATAGGATCTCTTCGTCCGAGGATTCTGTCTCCTCCTGCTGTACGAGCTCGACTTTGATTTTTCTCGACTTCGTTTTCGGCCTAGGGTTAGAGTTCTCGCCGCCCGGTATACCGAGGATATCGGCCCACTGGTCCGGCGGCGGCGTCGGCTGTTTAGGGACGTCCTCTGACGCCTGCTCTGTATGTTTCTGCGGGCGCAAAGAGAGCTTTCCAATTAATTTCAAACTGCATTAACTACTAAACGCCAGCATACAAACTAACCAGCATCGGACATACAAAGGCGGGATTTGACGGCCTTAAATTACGTAAGGTATTCGAGTTTTTTTTTTTTTTTTAGTTATTCACGGTCGTTATCCTCGTATTTGTTTACAGTGTTAGTAAGAATACTAGAATGTGAAACCATGTGTAATATTGTCTATATAATTTATGACTACTCTGTGTATTACAAGTAGCTAGACGTATGTTTTCTTGGAAATATGTAAATCGAATGAATTATAAATAGTATAGAGGAATATCTAAAATTTAACTCTTTATGGAATTAACTATTAAAATATGTATATATATATCGGAAAGATATTACCTGTAAATCCAATGGTGTTAACGGAAAGAGACCAGCGGAATTTAACAACAACATGTATTATTATTATTATTTTTATTAAATATTACCTATAAATCGTACCTAAGGCGGTGATATCATATTTTGTAGGTCAGAAGTTTAGATATAGGTTTTACAGTCGTTTCACTAATGCGTAAGTGTCATGAACGTGAAATCTGAGCTTTCCAATTGTAATACGTATTTATTAATGTGCTTTATATTTTTATTATTTTAAGGCTACACTAATAAAGTGCTTTCAAGAGAAAACGTTAGATTCCATAGTAAGATTTCCTAAACAGATTAACGATTTGCCGCACGTTAAGAGTTCATAGGGTAGATGATAATGTAAATAATAATTATGATAATTACCATAATCAAAATTACTTTACATTACAAATTATGTGGTTACTACAAAGGTCGGCCTATAGTGATTAATAAACCTACGCTTAAGTTATTCCATATACACTTTTATACTGTTTATGAATACTTTTCGAAACACTTACATTCATAAACTATACTAGACCCAAAATTAAGGGATATAAAAAAAAATCCAAATTTTTGGGTGATTTTCAACGAGCTGTAACTCCGAGGAAAATGATCGTACAGAAAAAACAAAAAAAGCAAATTGTAGCTCCATGTGTCTAGTTTTCAGATATGACTATGAAAAATTTTTTTCATGTCCAGGTCTGGAGAAATCCAAAGAAAACTACCAAAAAATTTTTTTTCCAAATTTTTAATCGTCTAAAAAAAGGTCCACGGACTTCAAAAAATTTTTTTAGATTGTTTCGTTCAAAAGCTCTTTTAGAAAATTTAATACTCTTTAATTTGACGTATTCAATTGACAATAATCAAAGCAAAAAAGTTCTTATTCACTTTGATAATCAATAACTCCGGAAATAATGATCGTATAGGAAATTGAAGGAGGGTTTTGAAAACTGCACAATATTCTCTATCAGAAAATGTAAAAATTTTTTAGAAAAAAAATTTTTTTGAATTGAAAATTCGGACTGAAAAAAAGACAAAAATTCGCATAATTAAGGATATTTGGATAACTTGGTATAACTTTGGATAAAATGGATGAACGAAGGATATCGTCGGTAATTTTTTAACCTCAAAGTGTCCCCTAAAATCCCTCAAAAATTCAAAGCGCACCGATTTTTTTTTCATTGTGCCCCGAAGCTTCAAATTCTTTGTTTTTGCAAAAATCACCATTATGAGCAATGTTGTGATTTTTATTCATTTTTTCAATGAAAAAAATATTTTTCTCTCTAAAATTTCTATTTTTTTGATCAGAAAGATTAACTGCTTAAGAAATTTGAAAAAAAAAAAAAAAAAAACAATTCCTATACGATCATTATTTCCGGAGTTATTGATTATCAAAGTAAAAAAGAACTTGAGGAAACCCCTCACGATATTTTCGTTCATCGAAAGCTCAAACTCACTGTAGGTCGGATTCGGAGTTCCAACGCACTACCACTGAGCTATCATCGTTTCATCATTCAATATTGTTACTTCAAAAGAAAGTGAACTATTTCTGATTTCATTACGTTCTCTACTCATCTATGTTATTTCGCTCATATCAAGTAAGATAGTAATAACTAAACTAAGAACTAACATTTGCTGGTCACACTGATCATTGTCGAGTGCCGTATTCGAACCGACCACCGCATCAGCGCGGTGTCAGCACATCGCACCACTGCTCATATAGTGACAACTTCAAACAACCGCTTGCTCAAGACGGCACGACAAAAGAAACGTCACTTTCTCGCTTTTATTGTCGAACGAGCGTCACACAAAAAGGTTGCAGATCAGAATTTCAAAGCCCCATAAGAAGTTTTACTTCAAAAAGAATTTATATCGTATTAGATTTTCGGGGTAATATAAAATGACGTTTTGTAAGTCGTGCAAGCTTTTTTTAAATACAGAAAACCGTTTTGTTACAAATTAAAGAAAGATACTGCAAAGTAAAATATAGGTAAGAGTTATTATAAATTATGGACGTCTTATTGTCGATAATGTTTTATTTTTTGAGTTGTGACAATATGTGAGCGGAGGATGTGTGAATTTTTAAGGGTTTTTTTTTTTAATGTAACCCAAGATGGTAGGTACGCTATACCTAGTGGAGTTATTGGCTCTCAATTACGACTACCGGAACACACCTATAGGTATCTGACGGTAGGTTTTCAACTTGCGGGCGGTAGACCAGCCAGGCGAGCATTAAAAAATACTTTACCTCCTTTCGGTAATAATATGTTATTATCGATATGGACTGTCTTCTAAAATCTAGAATCTCATTCCGTTCATATTTTTTTTACACTAACGCTTTCGTGGCTAAAGACAACTTGGCTAATGGCACTGATCACTAGAATTCTGCTCGATTACTAAATATACAATGGCCGCGCCCGAAAGGCGATGCGTTTAAACGCGTTACAAGCCAGCTATTTCGTGTATGGAAGTGACGGATTCGAATTTAAATCACTCAAAATCAAATCAAAAATCTTTATTCAATTTAGGCCCTAAGAAAGCGCTTAAGAACGTCTAAACTACCACCGTTTCGGAAAGTAACGTAGTCATCGAGAACAACCGGCTAGAAACTCGATCTGCATCTTTTTTAGGTCATATTCTTTTCTATTTTTTTATATAATAGTTGAATGTGTTACAGTGGTTATTAGCGGATGTACAGAGAGGGCTGTCAATTACAGACATCACAAATCCACCCTATAACTCATATGGATGCGACCACCCATTTAAAATAGTCATCAACTTCAAAATTTTAATTTCGTAACTATGCGTTTTCTTAAATCTACGTATAACGTGCTACTAACAAACATCTTTATACTGAGGACATCGAGTCTTTCCAAGCGGTGCTCAAACAAACTTGCAGAGCACCATATTTGATTTAAGAAAAAAAAAAAACTATTCAAGACACATACAGTTAATTTGACGCACAATTACGTCAAATCTGTTCTACCTATTTAGACGGGACTGTAACCATTCGAAGCGGAAACGTATATAGGAGGTCCAGGGCTCTTAGTTTTTTAATTCCAATGCACCCATGTCATTATCTACAAATAATTCCGCATCGAACGGTCACGGTGCCGTGTCAATACGATCACTAGTTTTGACGTTATTACTACGCCTCAAACAAACACGATTTATAAACGAAATATTGAATCAATTTCAGGCCCTGGGAAGGCGTTTATGAACGTCAAAACTACTACCGGTTCCGAAAATAATCCAGGCATCGAGACGAACCGGCAAGAAAACCGATGTGAGTGTATTTTTTCCTACAAAGAAAAACCTATTTAAATACTCAATAGGTTTTAGCGCATGCACAAAGAGGGCATGGTGCATGCACTTACTGACCGGCAAATCGGTAATGTGCTTTGGGACTTTGTTATTACACTATTAACTAAAATACTTTTTCTTGTCTTACTGAGTCTAGAATGTGGGGTGAGCAGTTTGTCACGATTTCCAGTTTTTAAGTCACGCTGGTCTTTTACGCAATCAAGGTCATGCAAGTTTGTGAGGACGTACATTAAATTATGAAGAACGTACTGGGAGGGCTGAGTTAAGATACTGAATTCCGGTAATTTAGCCTTAAATGATTCGCGAGGTCTCGAATATATGGGTAGATATACAAGGGTAGCCCAATATAATAGGAAGGATATTCTTGAGTCTCTTACGAATATATGTTAGATTATCATGATTTTGAGAGCCCCCTCCAAATAGCAGATCAAAAATAATAATTTAAGAGGTCGTTCAAAACTTTTAAAATTTTCCAATACCGTCGAAAATTGTTTTTTTATTGTATTTTTTTTCTCGTTATTCACTATTTTCTACTATTAAAATGATTAGGATCTTGAAATTTTCAAGTCGATAATTTAATATTTAAACGGTGGCTCCAGATTTTTTTTCGTTTCCAAGTAGTGCTTAGACCTTTTCCAGCATTTCTGGACATGAATATTAACATTTTAAATAGTTTTAAAGCTGACGTACTAAACAATAGAAATAGGGCTGGAGAGATGCAAAATTAAAAATATCGGTAATATTCATCTCAAGTAGTCGCTGGAAAAGGTACTTAAAAAAATCTTGAGCGAGCTTTCTCAGTTTCCAAAGTCCCATCTATATCTATACCAAAATTCATCATAACCGATTCACCGGTTTAGGCGTGAAAGCGTAACAGACGAACTCACTTCCGCATTTCTAATATTAGTAAGGAAGTGAGAGCTATATTTGTGGTCAGTATAGTTATTGAAAATTCGAAAATGTACCTAGATAGAATTGCGTCTCTATCAATACATTAGAAGTCACAAGTCCACTACACCGGCCGTCTAAGCTCCAAGGCGGCATGACTTTTTCCTACACTTGAAAAATTACTGGCATATTTTAATCAATAAAAAAACATTTAAAAAGAATGTCAATTCAGGCCCTAAAAAGACGCTTATAAACGTCAAAATTATCAAAGGGTCAGAAAATAATCCCGTTATCGAGAAAAATCGAAAAGAAACTCGATCTGGCTATGTATTATCAACTTGTACAAAATGTGTGTAAATTTCACACACACCCATCTTTCACATATTGCACCACTCTGTAATAGAACCTTGACACCAAAACCCGCTTGACGTGGTGCTGTCAATGTGCTTTGGGAAATCTTCATATATAAAAATTTCGTGGCCCACTGTTTATCCGCGATGAACTCCTACTGAACCGATTTTCATCGAATTCTGCACACCGTGTGCAGTTTGATCCGACTTGAGAGATAGGATACTTATTATCACGATAAGTGATCGTAACGTGATAGATGTCACTGCATTCGATGTGATCGATTATTCGAAAAGGTGGAACAAGGTGTGCCAGGTCAAATCAGTAATGCGCTTTGGAACTTTGTTATAAAACTTAACACTATTACTTAAAAAACTTCCAGTACCAGTTCCATGACCAGTTAGTCACGATATCTAGTATTTAAGTTATGTTTACTACACAACCCCGATTATCCAAGTCGAGAATGTACTTTGCGGGCAGAGTTAAGATACCGAATTCCGGAAACTTAGCCTTCAATGATTCGCGGGGCCGCATACTGTAAACTGCTCGAACTGCACGTTTTTCTAATACGGTGTCTACCTCAGCTAATGCCTCCCATAGTAAAATACCATAAGACTTTAAGCAGTGGAGGTAAGGGAAATAGACCAACCTAGCGGTGGCAATATCTGTCAGACGGTGAATCTTACGAACTGTGAATGCGGCAGAATTTACACTTCCCGTCCATATTTTAACGTGAGGACCCCGTTGTAATACCCACGAATATAGTACTATGAACAAAGCCTAAAAACTTAACAAACTATACGCCTAGACGTCCCTCGTGAATCACTCTGTCTATTGGTAGAAACCGCATGAAAATACGGTGAATAGTTTTTGCGTTGGGTTGCGTACTTTGTTCCCTACACTAATATTATACAGAGGAAAGATTTGTATTTCTGTATGTAACATATAAACTCAAAAAATACTGGACCGATTTCAAAAATTCCTTTATCATTGGAATGCTATATCATCCCAGATTAACATTGGCCATACGTTAGTTAAATAATTTTCAATTCCATGCGAAGTCGCAGGCGGAGCTAGTGCAATATACATTGATAATATGTTACAGTCCTGCCGCTTATTATTCAGTCTACAAATAAAACTTTCAATAACCGAGAAACCATCTTTCCATAGCAATCACGATATATTTATCGCTAATTATAAATATTCATTAGTATAAAATAACTTCTCCATACATAAATCATTTCAAGTAATTACAATTCCATCGCGTCTCTTGTCAATCTCACACGACATTAAGTGAGCTCGAGCCTACAGTGTATAACGAGATCCCGTCACCAAAGCAAAGTTACTGAAAATTTGTTATTGATGTTAAAAAAATATTTAACCGAGCCAGATCTATTAACCATAGATATGAACTGAAAACTATAATTGATTGTTGGTTTGTTTATATCATTTTTTTCAGGAACTTCGGTCCACAAAGGACACGTCAGTCCCATCGTACATAATACATCATGTACAAAAAATACTTACAATGATTTAGAGATTTTTTTAAATAGTACTTGGTAAATTTTCCCTCATACTTTTGCATTACTGTTAAACGACTGCAGAATTTTTAAAAAAAATCGACGCGATGACAATTCATTTCATGCGTTAACATAATATATTAGATTGCATCAACGAGATTTATTTACATATACTTTTCTTATTTCTATAGAAAAAATTAAAAGATTATTAAGAGATATATTTACTAATCTATACTCGAAAGCTGAAAGGGATTCTGTAAATTAGTGGTTATAACAAACTCGCCCAATTCACGTTTCGTTTTCAGGTACATTAAAATATACATGTTGTATATCTGTATATTTTTATAGTTAAGGTTTGGAGTTATCACCACAATCTCAGCTAATGTTAAGTGATGACGTAGCTCAAGATGGTCGACACGCTAAGTCTAGTTTTTTTTTTTCGACTGGAAGTGCGCTGTTAGGAGGAGGGGCTTTCACAGCTTGGCAGGACTTTTTTGGGCGAATGCTGAGGGCACTCAGCCCAGAGGCAGCGGGCACAATGGTACCGTAGTGGCTGGCCCTTGGCATGGACTGTATGAAATAGTAAGGACTGGCCTACTGGAGTCGACCTTTAGCTAAAATACTGATTATTTACGGAGACCTTAAGTCGGTGGAGTGGATTGTACTGTACTGTACTGTTCAAGTTTAAGATGATCTGATTTGTTAGTACGAAGACACTAAGCCTAGTGGAGGGACTGGCTATACATACTAAGCCGATGTTTATATTGGAACAGTTATGTAAACAATACGCACTAATATTTACATAAACATAGGAGAGGGTTGTGAGAGCTTCACTTAATTTTCGCTAACAAGATTGAGAGACTCAAAAATTACCAAAACTTTCTTGACGCGATACTTGCATGAACACAAAAATCATTTTACGGGGATTCGAGTAACAGTGAAAAATTTCAACAACGCTATTGTAGAGAAAGATATCGGTTTTTTTTTTTAAACATGTTTACTACTGGAAAAGGCATGGGAAACTCTACCAAACCAGTTACTATTACATGATAATGCTAATAGACTACGTTGTTGTCTTAAAACAGCGACAAGATATGTTAATAGAGTAACCAATAATAACAATTATATTAAAAAAAAAACTGTAGAAAAAAATTCACTAAAGGAAGTTTCGACGTGCGAATGCTAAGTCAGTCCAGGGTGCCCCAGTATCATAGACACACCTAACCTAGTTTTGATTGATATAAACCTACCAACTTCTATATCACTATCTTCTATAATATCTTTGAAATTCAAGTTCAATCATGCTAAATAATGCCAATGGTTTGAAATTATTCTGTTCATAATAAAATCATTTTATTTACAAATCAGTGTTAATGAAGTTCTGGGGTAACGAATATTAAAAAAAAAATACAACGGAAATTCGAACTTTTTACTTTTTGATATGAATCTGGTTAAAATAACACAACCTTAACTTACAACGGGTTGTTTTTTTATAGTTAAGGTTTGACGTTAAGGTCATGTTTTCCTCCAGCGAAAGCTCAAGCTCATTGCAGGTGGATTCGAACTCACGTCTTTTGGAGCGAAATCGTACACACTACCACAGAGCTATCATCGTTTCAAACTATGATACATCTATTTTCCAAACACAACACACTATATTCTGGATAGATCACTACTGCTTATAACAATATTAATTTGAAAATGGAGTACGTTAATCTTGATACGTTATATGTATAAAATAGAAAATTGATAATTCTCCATGGCACTGTACAATTTTTTTAATTAAATAAAATCCACATATATCATAATTAAGATGGTTACAAGAGTGAGTCGCGTTATAATAACAAACCATAGGGTAACACCACTAATAATTGCCACGTGGTTAATGTAAAATGTTGGAAGTACAGTAAGAACCTCTGTAAGTCAAACATCAAAGTAGACGTCAAAAAATTCGAGTTACAGTCTTCAGCTTATAGAGAATGGATGTTTTTTTAAGCGAAGGAATAAAACATTTTTTAGATATTTGGAAATTTTCAACATATCGAGGTTCGACTTAACCGAGGTTCTACTGTATTATAATTGAGAGCCCTACAAAAGTGGAGTGTGTTAAAATACCGAACGCCAGAGTAACAACACTATAATCGTACATTATTTTTTTTTATAAAAAATGGGTTAAAAAAGTTGCGTCAATTGAAACACTGAGTTTTAACTCGAAACCATTTTACTCCGTTCAAAATTATGCAGAAACCTGACTCTCTTTTTCATCGAAAAATTGAATAGTAAATATTAAAACAGATATATCGATAGATAAAACGCGGCAGCCCGAATAGTGTCATCCGTATTTTTATCGATAAGAGATGCTATATTATTAGTGCCCATTGTCCGATGCCGGTATCGCTGTACGCTTCTGTCTTAGCTCTATTTGCTCTTTGCACCCTTCTTATGAAACATACTAAAATATTGCAATGCCACCACCAAATTCACTTTCAAAATATAAAAAATTTTCTTTATTCCTTCAGTTTTTCTGTTCTTTTTTTTTGCTGCGCAGAGCCACCCACCGATTATTCACCGTCACTGATATTAAAACTTCTATTAAAGTTCAAATCTCACACAGCACTAGTTTTAATATTTTCTTTTATTCTGGCCAAGCGTATAAACACACTTTTAAATTTTACACGGTAAAGAAAATTCTTAAAAATATATATTCAGATATATAATTATACACTGTTGTTGACACAGCCATTTCTAAACACGGTTTCAAAATATCGCGAGTATAAAAAAAAACTACACGATCGTGAAATAATCTCACATGATAAAGTACAAAAAGGGAGAAGATCGTAGATAAAACTACGATTTAAAGCGCGAGCGATCAATACGAGTAAAACGCGAAAAAAATGGACGCAACACCCAAATAGGATGTAATAAATTATAATTTAATAATATTCAATCACTACAATAGAATAAAAATAATATAAATTTGCGATTTCATGTGATAATGTGGCCCGAGACAGACGCTGAGCCTAGTGGAGCTTTCAATTGCAACTGCCAGAATACATCTGTATTAGGCGAAAGATTTCCAACTAGAGGGTGGTCAGGATAGCCAGAATGAATTCAGATAATACCTTATCAGCATGCTGTGTTTGCATCACGATGTTTTCTTTTACCAAGAGCTGAAGCTCATAGCATGGTTGCGAACTATGTCGTCGATCGACGTGACTTTCAAACGCGCTGCCACTAAGCTACCTTTGCATTGAAATAGTACAATATATAGCAGAATCACGACAATTTTAGCCCTCTGTTGGTCCAATACCTATTGCCGGGTTAATACACCTACGTGATCAACACCGCGCCAGCTCGAAAAGTATAAAACGACTTTAAACATTGAGACACATCTACAGTGATTATGTTAAACTATTTTATGATGGAAGTGAAGTGAAAGGTAGCACTTAAGATTTCTCACGGTGCTTTCTCTAAATTCAGTAGATGTTTTCTTTTATAATTATATGAAAAAACAAATGTATACAACAGTACGAGCCAGCGATATCGGTTTTCAAATAAAATAAATATATCGAAAGTTTATAGGATAAGTGTTAGAGTTACGTTTCAAGCATTTATATAAAAATACGGTAAGTCTGTTTGTTTCATGTCACCTTAACTCAAATGCAGCAGTCAGATTTCAATAAAGAAATCTGGATGACATATTTAGGTTCGGTATCTAAAAAAACATATCTAAGTTAATTCGAAGAGTATAACTTATCTAAAAGTACATTTTCATGAAAACTGTTGGAGTTCATTTAAGAGAAATAAATTACATAGATAAATATATATGAATATGTATATATACAAAATAATATCTTCGTCCAGACTATAATAGTAGTTTGGGCGGCCCAAATCTTGCTCGATGTTTTAAAAACGGCTCTCTAGGTAAATTTAGGTAATAAACTTTCATCTCTATTTACTTTTTAAAGTAGTATACGAGAAATTAGATACAAGAATTACAACATATTAATAAGAATTGCTTACTTAATAGTGTTAAATACTGAAATCGACTGGAGGATCCATGATACATAAATGATAAAGAACGTTTAGAGAAATAAAGCAATTTTAAAACACGCAGTTCCTATGACGCAACTTGCTGTGGATTATCGAAAATGTTTTCACGCAGTCACGAGCACTAGATAATTTGTACATGCGTATATCTATACTACTATAATAAAGAGGAAACATTTGTATTTTTGTTTGTAACGAATATACTCAAGAACTACTGGACCGTATTGCACAACTCTTTCACCATAGAATGCTACATTAACCCTGAGTAACATAAGCTATATAACATTGTTTTCTATTTAATGAAAATGATTACATAAAATGATAGTTCCACGCGAACGAAGTCGCGGACACAGCTAGTCTTAAATATAAGGTATAACTAGGGGAAGAATGTTTGGGTTTCGACTTGCAGATATATTTATTTATGCTAGAACAACTAAACATATACTAGGGTTGAGCTCACTGTATCATGACAAACAAACATACCTAAAGACCACGCTATAAATATAAATAGATATGACTAGCTACTAAATGACCTGAACAGGAATGGCTACGTAGTTAATTTATACGCGGTCAAAGTGGGAGCGAGAGGTAAACCAGCTAAATCTCTCTATAATCTTTTAAAATATCTTGACCTGTATAGGACTGCAGTAAGTTTTATACTAGAACGTGCTTCTAAGGCTTCGCTAACAGGTTCCTACTAAATTTGGCTGTGCAGGGAGAGAAACACGAGCAGTGAAGGTGTCACAAGTCTCGGGAACTGCTCGGAGTAACCCTTTCAGCTACACAATGAACTCGGTGCTCGCACGGTGATTCCATGATTTGCTATGAAGTTCGGCTTTATAAGCTCCAAAGTTTGTATACAGAAGGTAGATAGATAGTATACGCTTGTGGCAAATTAATATATTTTATTTACACCCGATATAACCTATCACTTATTTGTTTTCGGTATAGTTTAATTAATTATCGCATTTTAGCGTTTGTAAGCAAATCTCCAAACAACAAGATGACTTTACCAATTGAGTTCAAATTAAAGTTTGTTTATACGCCTATAATTATTGAGCTAATTGAAGCAGTAATCTTTACCGATAATAAATAATACAAGCTCGTTTCTATATAAATATATCAATAGTTCTGTTTGTATAGTAATAAAGTCTATTTATTATATGAGATCTAAAAAAAAACTATCTGCCTGTTTGCATGTTAACTTAACGATGAACGATTCTACACTAGATGAGTTCCTTAATTTTTTTCAAAAAAGGCTCGACTGATGTAACTAAAAGGCTTGTTAAAATAATAGCAATACCTTAAGAAACAATAAACAAATAAAAAAAATCACAATTTATTCATTCTCTATTGATTTATACAATGTATTGTACAAGGGAGATGCATGTCACTACCTAAATAATAGGCTCTAGCCACTAGTAAAATTACTTATTGGAAAAAAAAACCAACTCCATATGAGTATAGACAAAATTACACGAATGGATGGATGATTACTGTTCAATAAACGCATGTGAAGCCGCGGGCACAGCTAGTCTTGCTATAGTTAATCAAGCAATATACTAACCATTTTTTTTAATATACATTTTAGTAAGCCTTGTTTCGACTAGAGACACTGTGCGTAAATATAAATCATAATAGACAGATATACAAATTTATATATAATTAGTATAGTAGATGTAGTTAAATTCCCAAAAAATCCTATAAAATACACTTGTAGTATGTATTTTATTGCAATAGTTGACAGATATTGTGTCACAGTGGTGGCAAGTTTTCTTATTGAGCTGAGAGGTCGAGGGTTTGATCCCTCTGCCTAAGATTTGATTGTCTGACGCCCAATTACCATATATCGGTTTGAATACAAATAATTGTTAAGTTAAATGACATTACCCTACGTGAAATTGTGTAAATATTTTTTTTTTTTAAATAAAGTGTATGAAAAACATGTGAGTGCAACGCCGTATATATGACAGAAATAACACTTCTTAAAAGGACAGTATTAAAGAGAGACGGTAGATAAATAACCTAGTATGTTTGTTGCATATATATTTTTTACTATTTTCACTCTTATATATCTTATCCACACATTTTTCTGCTTTCTAAAGTAATAAACCAAGCCTAAGCATGACTAGCCCGATAAATTTGTAATTCTTTTAAAGAATATAAACATCGTTAATAAAAAAAATCGGTGTGACAACTATAGGTGCATCTACCTTACAAGGGTACAGGGTGACCACGTATTCTATAAGAATATAAATTTTAATTTTGTAGCATAAAAGTTTCCGCGTTATCGGACCACAGTGTCACGTAATGAGAAGCGTAGATATTGACGATTGCGTCACAGGCATAAAACATGTAATATTAACGTTAATTCTTAGCAGTAAAACGATAGTAGAATAGGTTCAAAATTATATGTAACATAGTTCGAGTCCACGCGAATGAAGTTCCCAGGCACGACACTCTTGTGAATATTTATTCATAGTTTATTGACGGTATAGTGTTTTGACGAACAAAATTGTAGGTATAGACACTTATAAGCCTTAAAGAAAAAAGTGGATTTTATTGTAAGTTTGCTCTTGTTTAAACTGCAAACGGCATGATGCTTGTTTATGCCGTCATACACTCTCACGTCACTTTGAATGTGTGCACAGGTCTTTGTGTAAGTTGCATATTATTCTGATCCCGATTTTTCATATTTATATTTATTATTTATAAATTGTAATATCAAACGTAGTTTCACTTCTGCCGACCGTTCCGTTACAGAAAACTTTTTCTTGTTTAATATATTTTGAAGAACTTCAGTATTACAATAAAAAAAAAGTTTTTTCCCATTTTTACAACAATTTCGCCCAAATTTTTGGATCACTGATTGTAGTACGATTTTTATCACTGGCCGAACACTAGAATTCTTAAATAAGTAACAAGGTAAGATATAATAATGGCGAACGAATATTTATTATCTGTACGATAGAATAAAGGCTGAAAAGAGACGATATCACTGCCTTAGTTACGTTTTTTTTTTTTTTTGCTATATAAAAAAATGTTTAGGCAAAGTGACTGCACTGCAATCCATCGACAGTCGCAGCTATAATACTATAAGCCTATCGGACTATTTCGAAACTAAGCATTAAGCGTATTGATTTTGCGACTCAAATCTCAAACGGCTTCTCTAGGGAATGCAATACTGCTATGTATTTTGTATGTATACGCCTAATTTATGGCGGTCGAGATCCAACCTGAGACAGTTTTATCACATCCCTCACGTTAAAGTTTATCTAAAGCCCGATATAACTTCAAACGACTAAGCTAAAAAATGTATATCAAATAAAAAAAAAATATCCTAGACTACGTTCATCACAAAAAAAGGTCGCTTCGCCCATACATACGACTTAGTTTGACCAGGCGCATTGGAATAATCAGTTGCGATTGAAAAAACTTTACTAAAATATTCACTCAAGGCAACTAAATTTTAGATTTTTTACGTTATATTCTAGGGGACTTTCAAATGTATACTGGACCAAAATAACAAATTGATGTAAACATTTAATTATTAAAATTTGAATAAAAATGTATCGATTTCATACAATATTGCAGTAAAAAGCGAGTGTATTGTGTCCAAATGGACCGACATGCTGCCATTTCGTTTGACGTGTAAGAAAGCCGTCTATGTCATATTTAAACGAATATAAATGTTATGATAATAATTTTTTTTTTTAATTCTATCATTTATCGAATAATATAAATATTAATCGATCATGAAAAGTCGATAGTGAGTTAAAGTTATACCCCATCTCTAGAATACAATTATTAAACACCTGTCACGCAACTTTTTTTAAGATGAACATAGTACAGGGATTATATACATTCGCACATGCATACATATATACATATAAATACAAATAGTTTTATAACATTTAAAACTAATATTAATAATAATAATAATAATAATAATAATAATAATAATAATAATAATAATAATACACATTATAAAGAACAGGATAAGTATATACTAGAAAATTCGCTGTGCGCAAAAATAAAAATACAGAAAAAAAATCGATAAACTTTTTTTTTTTTAATCACAATATATTATCTACTGTGAACGAGGGATACCGTATTCCTTACATTCAGTGACCTTAATTTATATATATTTTTTTAAAATCACTAAACCTGCTACTAATAACGTCGATAACGAGAGAGTTTCACTCTGAAATATGAAATCGAATTTGGCCTTTATTAAGTGATATGTAACAGACGTTTATAACAATTATTCGTACCTTTTTCAGCATACAAGGAAGAAAAATTGTTATAATTAAATCAAAATTTTAGAAAGAAAGTAAAACAGTTAACATCTCAGTAATACTCTCTCGTATTAGAGTTATTTTGATAATTACTTGATACGGTTCTCAAGGGATATGAAGCCGAAACATTCCGACTGTCGGACGCGGTCTAAATATACATACAAAAAATAAAAACTACTTATCCTTACTTACTATTATAAATGCAAAAATGAGTTTTGTTTGTTTGTTACGTTTTCACATGTAAGCCGCTAAATCGATTATGATGATTTTTGACATAGAGATGGATAGGACCTTAGAGACGGTGATATTCTACTTTTTCTTACCAAAACTTATTGGAAACGGGGTAAAGAGAGGTATAAACACTCTATGAAACTTTTAATTGGGTCATCCGATCTCATTGACAGAATCAGTATGAGGAAAGCCGCGGGTAAGAGGTAGTGAGTAATATATTTAAAACGATATGATGGGCTTTCAACTTAATTAGGTTCAATGTATTTTTGAAGAATTTCTTGATCTTTGGCAGCATGGTTTTGCGAGTGCCGACTATCTTATTACGGGGTACTTGACATTCCGTCTGACCTGAAAAGTGTCACCACACACCTCCCTTATGGGTAAGAGGACCTCCAGTAATGGATTTTGACGTGAAACCACTGTTCGAGTGTGTGTGTGTGTGTGTGCGTGTGTGTGTGTATGTGTGTCTACAGTGAAATCGACCTGTTTGGCGTGACGATAAATGGCATGACGATCGTATATACAGTCTACACACTTTATGCTTTTTTGTAACAATGTATACTATTATTATTTTAATCTACATTATATTAATTGTTTTTATTTTGTTTCATTAAATGACTAATTAATTAATTTAATAACGATCCTCTCATTTACGTATACATTCTTCTATAGGGCAATCCAAAAAATACCTATTTAGGACAAATATAAATGTATCTCAAATTCGTTCAATTTAATTCTTGCAAAAAATATTTTACCGGTAAATATTAAAACTAAAAACGGTTTTATTTTTATTTTTATACACAAGCAAATATGTAGAATTACTAGTGTAGTACCCAGTAAAAGAACGATATGATTTAAAAATCAAATTATCTCTTCATTAAATACAACGGATGAGTTAATAAACAAACATTCCGAGAAACGTCTTTTTTCATACAACACTACATATTACAAGTAACACAAAAAAAGTCTAACAGACCCCGTAGAAATATACCATTGCAGGGAACGTCAACGTTTCTGCTAACTTTATTCTTTAAAGAGAACGTAATGTTTCAATTATTTCATTATGAATTTTAATCGAAAACTTGAATTAAATAGATTGAAAATCAAATAAAATAAATCGTTATCACATGTACGCGTTTTAATCTATTTATGCCCGTGACTTCGTTCGCGTGAACTTGAAATAAATGTAAGCTGAAATTACTACTTGTAACATCAACCGCTACCAGTGAAAATTCCGTCAGAATCAGTCCAACCGTTTCCGAGAAAAACCGGAATCAACCGACAATCGTGTAAAAAATTTAAACACAGCTTTTTTTCATTTTTTATTGCGTAAAAACATTTTCAGAATAAGATTGGATAAAAAAGCTGTTATTTTGACATTGTCACAGTCATTTTAAATTAATATTATTTACTTGTATATACAAGTTTTTTTTTTTTCATTTTTCGACTTATTTTCGTATGACCGGCGCACCGGGCGAGTTAAAGCAATTCCCTGTACAACAAAATTCTATGCTAAAATCTGATAGACAATGCAGTGGTTCGGTTATTAACTTAAAAAAAAAAAATCTATAATTGGTTGGTAAACAGCAAAGTATCTACTTTCCATACATAAATGCTTGATAGCCACTTTCGAAGCTTAGGAAATTTCCATAACCCTGTCTAATAAATTTTTCTCAAAACTTTCAACTTTTAAAACCAATTATATTATTAAAAAAAAAACATTGAAGCATTGTACAAGTAAACGTCAGTCAAGTAGATTTAAAACAGAAATGTACTCAATGTACCTACAAAAAACGAACAAAAACATGTTTTTTCACATGTTAAACGTTATTTTTCTCTGTTTTTGCTAATTTAATTATTAAAAAAAAGGCTGTAATACGCTTTAAAAAATAACGCGCATCAATCATCACAACGAGTTATAAAAAACGGACACCCCCGTTCACACGGATCAAATTAAAGAAAAAATAAACTGTCCAAATTCATCATTATTTTGCTGCACGGACGACGGACATAACCTGTTATATAATGTACTTATATATTAAAAAAAAGAAAACTAAAATTCACACCTAAAATCATAAAAAAAAAGAGAAACAGCAAATCACACAAAATTAGCAGGTACCCGTTGCGATGATCTCTTCTCAGAGCTGTCAGATCTGTTCAAGTCTTGTTAGATATACAATAATAGACAACTGCAATACCACTCTTGATAGAAACAGACAATATTTTGGCATACAATACCGATAAAAAATTATTAAAAGAATCATAAATCTGCAAATAAACTCCTATATCTCCGAGTAAAACTCATATATCCGCAAAAAAATATGCATATCTGCAAGAAAACTCATATATACGCAAGAAAAACTCATATATCCACGTGTAAAAAGAAAATAATATATAAGATTAGTCTAGACGCGATTTTTAATAACCCATATACGAGGGGTAGTTATAGCTTTATATAATGAGTTAATTTAAAATTTTTTTTATTAACCGCTAGTTGACCCAACAGACGTAGTCGTGCCCTGAATTCAAATTGGTATAATTAATAAAAAATATATATAATTATTCAAAAACATAGCGTTTATTATTTTAATATTCTATGACAACTCACAGATATGTAAAATTACTATTATCGTTAAGATTTTTTAAATTTTCTAATTTTTTTTTACGTTCCGCTCAACTTTATTATTTTTATTTTTGCATTTATAAATACCCTTCCCTGATAATAAGTATCAAAAAAAAATTAGCGAAATTGATGCATCCGTTCATGCATGATGCGATGACCGAGGGAAATAGAGATTTATATATATATATATATATATAGACATATACACATAGATTATTGTCTGCAACATAGAAAAGAGCACAGAGAAGATTTTACCTCGAAAACAGTAATATTTCTGAGAGATAAATTAAGAGCACACGACAAAAGTGAAATATAATTATATCTCTCTCGCTCCCTCAGTCGAATCGAACCGATTTTACTTGATCGAGCGTCACACGAAAAGGTAGCGCAAAATAATTTCAAAGCCCACCCGTAAAACTTATATTTACATATCCGTCGCGTGGCATCTATATTTTAATTTTTCAAATCACAATATTTATTAAAAAATATGTATATATTCAGAACAGTATTGGATGCCAAAATAAAAAAATCAATGTTAACACAATGTCTCAGAAATAATCACAGCACTTACCTCAGCTTTCTCCTTCTTCTTCTCTCGCTTACTCTCCTTGTCTCTATCCTTGTCTTTCTTCTCCTTTTTGCTGCGATCTGCAAAAGATATTCACTTATTGAAGTTACATACTTATTTTATCGTATTAGGGCATTAAAAGCATTATAGGTGGGGGGAGGCTGCTTAGTTGTTTTTACGACCTAGGAGACCGGGGAGTGGGGTGAATAGAATCTGGTGATTACATCAACAATATAAGCTGATGAACTTGACCTATTTTTTGCACGCCTCATAAGCGAAGCGTTGAGGTGGGTACTACTGTCACTTCACGCGAAACAACTGATTTTTCAAACTTGAAATGTCTCTATTTATCATATATTGCACTTGTGAAATAATATATACACACACGTATCAAAAAAAAACTGTTTTTAACACTCATGATATTTTTGATGCAATTTTTGTTATTTAAACTAGTGAAAAAAACTGTTCAAAACGTTCTGTCTCGGATGTCCGTGTGTCTGTATGTGCGGATCCTGTATGTTATCACGATAACGACCGAAATACTTTACTAATCGAGTCTATATTTTTCTTACGCTTCAGTATAATTAGGAATAGAAGCCTATTACTTTTCACGGTCTGATTCGATGCGGTTAAATTGTTATTAAATAAACAAAAAAATAATGAGATTACGAGGCGTCCACTTTTGGATTTTCAAAAACTGAAACTTTGCCTACACGTATTCTAAGAACGGCTGAGAGAGAGTTATTTCGAAAAAATAGCTGACCCGACAGACTTTGATCCGTCTCTATTATGCTATATTGGATTCGAATTGGTGTAACTAATAAAAAAATATATTATGTAGTAACATACGTCTTATTGTAATGACTCTCTGTGACAACTGACAGTTATGTGAAGTTAATATTGACGTTAAAGATTTTATTAATTTTCTAATGTTTCACTCAACGTCTGTATTTTTTTTTTATTCTTTCATAAGAACCTTCTCCTGACGATAAATGACACAATAAAAAAAGAATTAGCGAAATTGTCGCATCCGTTCACGCGTGATGCGATGATGACCGAGAGAATGCACTAGAGAGCCAGTCCCTCCACAGGTATAGCGTGCCTACCAACTCGGACGGTATCGTCACTTAACATCAGGTGAGATTATGGCCAATTTAGTAAACAAAAAATCAAATGCTATAACTCAATCAAGACGATTTCCTACATCGAGCGCCAATGCTAATTGCTACTCCAGTACTATTACGATCGAGTATTGCCAACGACTGGAAAATCTGCACAACCAGTTACGTTTCTCACGACAAGCGAACCGTGAGGGTTAAAAATTATTATAAAAATAAAGAAATGTTTAAAAAAAAAAATATTTTATTTAAAAAAAAGCGTCGGGTGCATGGTGTCAATAGTTATAAATGTTTTATCGTGCTTTTAAGATTATCATATGATAATCACTGTACTCATATCTGTCGATAAAACATTTATAACTATTGACACCATGCACACCACGCTTTTTTTAAAATAAAATGTATATTTTTTTATTTACACTATTCTTAATTTATATTTATTGAAATTTTTAACACTATTCTTAATTGAAAATTTATTAAAACTTGTTTTCTATTTTTTTAGTTCAGTTTTCCATAAAAAAGCATGTTTTTTATTTTTTTTTAAACTATTATTTATTTTCTACTTTTTAGTTTCCTTTATTTTAATTAAAATTAAGTCTCTTGCCTTAACGACTATAGATGAAAATTATATAAATTAACAAAAAATCGTATTTTGCAAATTGAAAAATGTAATAATTTTATCAAATTAACATATAGTCATCGGTCCTCGATAAATCTACAAAGTTACAAATCCGGCCGTTTAAACCGAGTCAAAATCGCGCCCAAACGAGTCGGTTACGAACATACAAACAAACATACATACATACAGGTGAAGTTAATAAAAAGCGTGAACTAAAATCCTAAACTGACCCTTTTCCTTTCCCTCCTTCTCCTTCTTCTTTCCCTCTTTGACCATCTTGCAGTACTCCCGGAAATAGTCCTCCTTCAGACCGCTAGCCTCGACGGCTTTGTACCTAGGGTCGGTGTCGATTTTCTTCTTCGCTTCCACCCATCTCGTGTGCCGATCGATCGCTTTCTCCTTAAGCAGTGCTATGAAGTCCACCTTACCCTATAACGGAAGATGCACCGCGTTAGGTCGCCTAAATGACTGTATCGCTGTGGGAACTCTGTTCGGGTTACGTCGATGAGCCCGCCCTCGTGGTTGGTGGGCGTTTTTGGGGGTTGTTTTTTTTTTTTTTTTTTTTTGTCGTCGACGTGTATTCAGTTTAGCCAATTTTATTTCGAAAGGGTCTACTTTACGGGAACTCGTGGGGATGTGAAGGGATGAAGGTTGGTTTTTTTACGCTTCTCCAATTGGAGAAATCGGAATTGAGAAAGAAATACGTATTTGTACTCGTCATGTTCGATGCAAAGAAATATAATTTATTCGTATTTTACAACATTATAAGCCGTTCACGTACTGCTACCGATACTAATATTATAAATGCGAATGTGAGTTTGTTTGTTTGTTACGTTTTCACGCCTAACCGCTAAGATGGAAAACCGGATACGGTGATAGGCTATATTTTTTCGCGAAAAACTTATCAGAAGGGGGTAAAACAGAGGGATGATCTGTGAAAATTTTTAATGCGTTATCCGATTTGTTTACAAAGGTAGAAGAAGCTAGTAGTTAATCGTTTATTTCTGAATACTGGCGTGTTCTGTCTGAGATACTATAGGTTCCTAGTGCCTAAAGTGGAAATGATAGCTTATCACAAATAATAAGTCCAAATGTCTTAAACTGCGTTAAGACGGTGTGCGGACGAATGACTTTGACCTCACCGATGATGCATTGGTAGGTTCATTAATTAACATAAGCCACACTAGTGCTGACACCACAACACTAAAATTATTATCTTTTCATTAAATAGAAATAAAATAAAACTTCCTCTATTATAAAGTAATTTACCAAGATGTTTTTATGAAAAAATATTTTTACGTATAAATGGCACAAACTATTATTAAAATTGAATATACAATTGAAAAGGTAAATAAAATCATTTAATTTGATTTATTTATTATTACTTTAGTTATTTATAATTATCCTCACATACTAAAGTAATTCACAAAGATAAAAGATAAAAATCGAAATCGATTCGAAAGAGAAACGAAAAGAACTATGGAGAAGAGAAGTTAAGAATAGCACAAAAGGCAAGTAAAGAAAGAAGGTGGAGAAAAACGCAGAGGGATTGTAAGACAAAACAGACACAGGTGAAGAACAGAGGCAGAAAGAGAAAGAAGGATTATTAAACTAGGATCGACGGGGGGGTGGGGCTGGAGCAAACTAAAGTTTAAAAAAAAACCAAAACTCGCACAGCGCACACCCGTTTCCCCCCATAACCCCACCAACCACGAGGCCCCACCGTTCTGCTATCGAGCAGAACTACCAGCGCCTGGAAGGGAATATAATTAGCGTTATTAGCTGAAAAGAGAAAGAGATATAGTGTAAACCTGTGGGGAGAAAGAGAGATTAGATCCTGAAAGAGAAGTGCTCATTAGTTGACGACGGTAAGACGGAAGCAAATGCAAATCTTGTTAACGTATTGACCGTATAAAGAAAGATTATATTTAAAAAAAAAATGGCTTAGCAAAATAAACGTTCAATATCAGCTTTCATGTTCCGGTATAATAATGAAGAATCAGCCCTTCCTTCAAGGCCAGCGACAAGGCTATTACAACCCTCGTGTTACGGCTATTATAATAACCATTTACCATCAGATAGTCCGAACGCATGTTCTGTCTTCATTAGCACAAAAAAAAAGAAACTACCTTCAAACACACGAATGTTTTAACCAAAAACACGAGGTAAATCCTTTTACTTACAAATAACTTTATTGAGGAACCAACATTCTTAGATTTCTTAAGTGCAACTGCCGGAACAAACTTAGTCGCGGCAGATTTTCACCTTGAGGGTGGTAGCCAGCCAGGCGCTCATTAGACAAAGCCCTAGCACCACGCCATGGTTTCACCACGATGTTTTCCTTCACCGAAATCTCAAGCACGTTGTAGGTGGATTCGAACACGCGTCCTCTGACGGAAATTTCTCAAAACCAAAGTCCCAAAACGTACTAAAATTAAAAAAAAAACTATTGTTGTTAAGGCATTCGTAGAAGGATTTACCCATGTTACAGGAAACGCACTCCAAACGTGTACAGAAATTAGTCAGTGTTCAAAATTAAATTTAAAAAGAAATTGTAGTATATAACAAATGTTGCATAAAACCAAGGCCTGGTGGTACGTTCTTATCACAAAACCTACTTGCGATCTACCACCCTGAGTTGAAAATCCGTCGCCAAGCACCTAAGTGTTCAAACCAATTCTTCTACAAATTGAGAACGTCACCAGTAACTTAAGCCTCATGGTTTACTTACCATCAGGATCGAACTGCATATGCAGACTTTCCAGAAGTAAATACCTAGGTCACAGCGCCACCTATCGCGTTCAGGATTAACAATGATGGGTCAGTGGTATAGTGTAAGGATAACGATGGACGTGAGTTCGAATCCCTGAAATTTACCTGCGCGCTTGGTCTAAAAAAGCATCGTGATGAAACCATATATTTTTTTATGTTTAACGTTATGGCCACAATCTCACCTGATGCGGCCCAAAGTGGTGGACACGCTAAGCCTGTGGAGGGACTGGTTATCAAGCGCAACTGCTGGAACACCTACAGGCAGAATTCCAACTTGAGGGTGGTAGCTAGCCAGGCGGGCATTAGAGAAAGCCTGTGCTATGGTTTCATCACGATGTCTTCCTTCACCGGAAGCGCAAATTAATTTTAGGTAGACTTAAACAACTCAGTTCCGTCGTCCCTTCAATCACCATAGCATGGTGGTAGGAGCCAGGCTTGTCACTCGCAACGTGGCAAATCTATCGATACATTTTTGAGAGCCGGTCCCTCCACTAGCCTTAGCATATCCCATTAGAAGTGTAACCCTCGTCTCTGGCACTACAGAAGTTTCATTATCGTTATGGTGCTTTTTACTGGGTAGTTTGAAGGTGCCTGTCACCCGATGGCTCCCACATGCCCCTTTCGCCTTGCCCAGAGCCCGGGTAATACTTTTACGCATTACGAGAACAAATCCATAAATGTTCCACTGACATAAAAAAAAAAAACTCATATCCCCACCACCACCTGGGCCCAAATCGTCACTCAACACCACGTGCGAGTGTGGTCATAACACTTAACCTACTATAAAAAATGAAATAGCATAAGAACCTTCACGCCATGATTTTTTTTCAGACATTTTTTTTATTTATTTATTTATTGCTTTTACTTCCGAAAACCGTATTGTATTTTATCCTAACGCTCAGCTCCGTAAACAAACCTTACGGGAGGCGGATATTTTAAAAACCAATAGTCCTCCATCTTCCGCTCTCCGTATGTGCCCACTTCTGATATTTAATGCCCAACTCACAACATTTATAATTAAAAAAAAAAAAACAAAAAAAAACGTACTCTCACTCTATAAAATAATGACCATAAAACTCTGTCCAGCCCTGATCAAAGTGAAAAAATATACTACATAAAGCATGGCGAGAATCGAACCCGCGCCCTTTCTCGTTAGTCTAATCGACTGTTGTCTACAGAACAAAGCCCGCGATTTACAAACAGACAAATCTGTTTCATTAATATACATGTATGTAAATTATTTGTATGTAAAGTGTACTTAAGTGAAATATTTTCGTTTCGACCAGGAATCGAACCCAGACGCCCTAGCAGAGTCCAGTATACTCTCATAATTAAAAAATATATATAAATAATAAAAATCAGGGCAAGTGGATACGGGGCGAAAAGCATAGTGAATACTAAATATGACTTAATAACATCTGCTATTTCTAAACTCCTAATAGGCTCAGTCGAAAAACCAGTCACAGTGACTCATTGTGCACTAATCGCGCGTCTCGGTCAGCCAACGTGGAATATTGAAATCGCAAACTTATGCGCTGATATACAACGGTCACTGTCGATGGATCTTTACCCTTTGACAGTCGACTTTAGTGTACCATCCATTATATTAGATAAAACTTAGTTCACACATAATAAACTGAAACAGGATTATTTTACTTTAAACAACCTACAATTTCTTTAAAAAAAAAAATCTTTTTTTATTGATGGTATCCTATTGTTTATAAGTAATTTAATTAATAAAAAATATCTAATATCTTCTTACAAACTAAAACTCCCGTAAAATTGGTTTACCACTTCCACTGACTAATTATTTCTTTTATTTAAAAACATTTATACTGAATTACATTAACATGTAATTTATAAATTACAAAAAAAAAAACTTAGATTTTTTTGTATATAAAATATTTTTCCAAGTAGTCTTATACTCTCGTAATTTATGCATCGGTTCAGTAGTATCTCTTTGCAACAAAACTTAAACATAAATTTATTTAATTTTATTAATTAATAACATAAAAATAAAAACAAATAAATCCTGAAAAAGAAAATAATATTAAAAGTTATACACTAAAACCTATATACAATTGTTTTTCTTCTGTTTCAAACCCAACACCCGGCAACGATTCAATTCAATAATTTTCTACCAAAATGGTAGATTTTATTTAATTATCTATTATTATTATTATTATTGTAATTTCAAGCAGCATTTTAAGCTTTTAATCCCCAAGTAGACATGCAATGAATATTTTAAAGCTGTAAGGGGACTTTATCATTCTATAATTTAGAGAGAGAGAGAGAAATATCTATTTTATCTCTTCATCAAATTCAGCACGCTTCACAGAGATGTCCAAAACGATTTTCTATCTAAACTTTACTAAACAAAGTAGCACACTCGAGCGTCAAAATGTCTCCAACTTCATAAACTAAAAAAATATAACATAAAAGAAAGAGTATTAAAATCTTTGAACATCACTGGAAACGAACAGCTGTTCTCAACATTTTTTAATTTTGCTCCAATTTTGTTAGATGTAAAAAAATATATATATATATAAAAAAGTTATTTTATATATCGTTGTTTCACTTAAAATATATATCTAACCTTATATATTTTTTTTGGCTGGGCGGTGTGACCATTTGACGATAATAGTTTTCTAATTGTACTATATCATGGTATATTACATATATATTATCCTGAAAGAATTTGAAAAAAAAAAAGAAATTGAAATCTGTCACTGGAGATATAAAAAACTTGATACAAGAAATCCTAAATAAGTTGTGAATAATAGGAGCGTAGGAAACTTCTTAATAGAAGTCGATAAAATAAAATTTTACATAAAATAAAACGGAAAATAGTTAAATGGAATATGAAAATTTAAACAAAATAAGATCATAGAAACTGATCACTAGAAAAAACTAGATACAAGAAACCTACATAAGTAGTGACTAATGGGAGTGAAAAGGCCTCCCAGGCGGACATCGATAAAATCAAATTTCACAATAACTTAATATCGATAAACGAAATGTGAAAACTTAAAAGACATTAGACTCTAGTTACATTCAATTCAATCAGCGTCCCCATAGCCTCGGCCATCATTTTGACAATAGTGTGACGCATATAATCATCGATGAATTATGTACTAAAATTTTTAAATATCGATAATTCGTTTCTTTTTAATGGAATGTATGGAATTATCGATAACAATGTAGATGTCGAGTTTTAATGGAATCAAGGGCTATTCACCGTTGCATTTCCTGCGTGTCTATAGGGGTGTATATATTTGTTCTGTATCGATAGTGCTGGGCAGCGGTGCCGCGGGATATCGTCAATTGGTCAACAAGCCCACAGCCGCAGCGGGTGTCGTGTCGGGGGCGGCGCCTCCGCATGGGGCTCCGGTCCACGAGCGTCGCTGCCTCGCTATACCCACAAACAATGATGCAACTACCCTTCGTGTTTTTTTCACTATTTCACTGCTAGATATCGTGTTAAAAGGGGGAATTTTTCGATTATGATTTCGCACTGCGACCGGCGAAAGTGCAGTCGTGATGTGAACCCATTCACGTAGTTATCGAATTTGACTCCCATCGTTTGAGAAGTATCGACAATCAGAAACCGTTTTTTTTTTTACATTTTTTACATAGAAAAAGAAACAAAAACGTAGTCTCTTTTAATGACTTTTAAATCGTTTTTTTTTTTTGCCTGTGGTAAGAAGGGTGTGAACATCATGAAACACTGTCGCCATTTTCAAAGCAAGTGTCTATGTACTGTGACAATATTTTCTACTACCAAAAAAAATCCATTACAAATTTACTTCCAAACGTCACACATCGACAATGTCACTCACCTTAGGAGATAAAGTAATTTTGAAAAAATATATTAATTAAAAAATTTAATTGAAAAAATAAACTACACTTTGCTGCTTTTCAAGCAGTCTGTATTTTATTTTCATATATTTAAATGTAATATATCTTAGTAATAGTTTAAAGCGATTCGGTTATAAGCTATAAGGATTGCAAATGTTCATAAAATAACACCTACCGAACCTCTCTGTTCTATACAATACGTTTTGTCGTTTTTTTTTTCGTTTTTACTTATTCGTCAGGATTCGAACCTGTCGTTTGATTATCTCCAAATTGAACATCACAGTGTTGCCTGTTTCAGTAAACGGCAACCGTCTCCAGAGTCGATAGGGTTGCCTTCGATTATCGATAACATGGCGCATCGCTATTAGTGTTTATATTTCCACGTAGATATAGTAACACCTTATATGTGCAGTGAAAAAGAATAAAAATTTAGATAAATCGATATTCTTATTAGCCTAAAGTCTATAAAATAGATGATGTAATTCGACCGAACCATGCCGGAAGATTAAATAGAAAATATTAAGGGATAATGACTCCCTCAAGAGTGGTAACTTGGACCAGCACTTTAGTGGTAATTAGAGTCACCACCACTACCCTTAGATGCCTTGGGAGCTGAAAAGTTTTTTACAAAATAAAGACAGAATAAAAATTCACATAATATAGAGAAACACAATTAATAATCTTAATGTTATCATCAGCCGACTCTACATTAAATTCGTCAATTGATTATATAATAAAAACAAAGTCTTTGGTACATAAAATGAAAATAGAAAAAATCTAGAAAAAAAATCGGCTTCAGTAATTTTTTAAACTAAACATATATTATTATTTGTCATATAGCTGTTATACAACACACAAGCATATCAAATATATATTATTAAGTTTATAATTAATTATTTTTTTCCCCATATTTTTATGTCGATATCGATAAAAACATATCACATCCCTAAATCTTAGCCAACACAAGCGGGTAATTTATTAGACATAATACCGTATAGTTTGGATAAGAGCTCGAGGTAATGATGTGCCCTCTCCCACAAGAGGAGTGCATAAGCGGGCGTTCGCTCACCTGTTCCCTCTTCTTCTCTTTCTCCTCCTTCTCGCGTTTCCTGACGTCGGCGATGTGCTCGTTGAAGTAGTTCTCCCGGTCTCGGGGCTTCTCTATCGCTTTGAACCTCTCGTCGCGGCCGTGCTTCGCCGAGAACTCCGTGTACGATGACCTGGGGGTAACAATTCAAAGTGTAATTTTTGAAGTGATACCTTTGAAGTGAACCTTTTGAAGTAAATCTTTTTAAGTTGCATGGTGGTAGGGCTTTTTTTAATGCCCGTCGGGCTACTTTTTTTGATGGGATCTACACTGTTAGCCTGAGGGGCTTTTACAGCTTCATCTGAACTAGGGGGGGGGGGGGGGCGAACGCGGCCCGCCTGGCTACCTACCACCCTCAGGTTACAAATCTGCCGCCACATACCAGTGACGTGAAGCTTTTCGAGTGTAACTTCTTATGGGGAGGGCTGTCACACTGTAAATTATTTATCATATCACTCACTTGGAATGCAATTTGGCCTCATCGAGAAGCTGTTTAAAGGCGGTCTTCTTCTGCTGCAAACGGCTCTTCTTCTCTTTCCTCTCCTCTTCAGCGCGCTCGCGTACGTACTGATCGAAGACCTTCGTTATAGAGAAAAAAAAAGGTTTTTATTTTTTTAACAAACGGTACAGCATATTTACATACACTCCTACTAAAGTAGCCTAAATAAGCTGCTCCAGTAGCCAAGTTGTCTTCTCTAACAACTGTTACTGCAAAAGAGAAAACAACAAAAGTAATAGATAGATTCAATATCCTTTCGCTTGAAGACACCATATATTTTTTTAAGTTTATTATAGCTCATAGGTTTTTAATGTTAACAACTACTTTCTCACGTGATGTTAAGTGACGTTGTGGTCCAAGATTTTAAGCAGCACGTTAATAAAAAAATAGGTAATAGATACCACTATACTATCTCTTTCATGATGGTTGGTGAGCCATATCTTTATCAGTAAGAGAAAAAACAAAAAAGATGGAACGTCATTCTAAACCCCATAACTTGTACATAACATATATTTTTAAAATGTTCAGTTAATTTATAGCTTTTTAGTGTTTATGACCGCATTCTCATCTGATATTAAGTAACGATGTGGACCATAAAGTTGATTTTAAACATCACATTAATAAAGATAGTATGGTGCTGTCTGTTTGATGATGTTTTTTTTTTTTTTTTTTTTTTTTTTTTATATTCTTAAGGTTTAGCGTTATGGCCATAATCTCACCTGATCTTAAGTGACGATACGGCCTAAGTTGGTAGACACGCTAAACCTGTGGAGGAACTGGCTCTCAAGTGCTGCTGCCGGAACACACCTATTGGTATTTGGCGGCAGGTTTACAACTTGAGGGTGGTAGCTACCCAGGCGGGCATTAGAAAAAGCCCTACCACCATGCTATGGTTTCCTCACGATGTTTTCCTTCACCGAAAGCTCAAGCTCATTGTAGGTGCTTGGGTTCGAACCCACGTCCCTTGACGCGAAGTCGTGCACACTACCACTGAGCTATCATCGCTTCAAATGATATCTGGCAGCGGTTCCGCACTGACCTGGCGTCGCTCCTTCGAGTTGAGCATGAGGTAGCGCGGGTCGAAGACGATCTTGTGCAGCTCCTTCTCCCAGGTGCTGAAGGCGGAGACGTCCTTCTCGTGCAGCATCTGCTGGAAGCTGCGCAGGCGCTGGTCGTGCGGCACCAGCCCGCGCTCGCGAGCCGCGCGCACCTCCGCCTCCACGGCCGCCTCCTTGCCCACGTCGATGGTTTTCTTGCCTAAACATACCCGCCGTCTTCAACTTTTAACAACGACTCAACTCACACTATAATTTAACATTTACTCAACTTATAATCTAATATAATTTAACATCGACTCAACTTACACTCAATTTTAATTTAACATCGACTCAACTTAAATCGAAATTCAAATTAACAAACTCAATTTCAACATAATTATTAAGGAAGACGCTCGCTCACATTATCATCAATAGGGGCAAACCTGTATTGATAAAAGATACAGAAACCAGCAAAAGTGGTTCAATAATTTATACTTCCACGCGAACGACGCCACAGGCAAGGCTAGTTTACATATAAGTATGTGTGATGAGGTGGTGAGTGATATACAATATAACCGAATATTAATAGAGGACGTGGCCCAAAATGGCGGACATTCTAAGCCTAGCTTGCATGGGTTTAGTGCTTTTTCTAATGCCTAGCCCGACTGGCTACCGCTCTCAAGTTGAACATCTGCCATCAAATACAAATAGGTGTGTTCCGACAGTTGCACTCGAGAGCCAGCCCTTCCGCAGGTTTAGAGTGTCCACCATCGTGGGCCGCATCGTCACTTAAGACCAGCTGAGATTACGACCACAAAACGATAAATAAAGGTGTGTGTCCGATTCACACACGACAGAAGTGAAACTTCAGTAAATCGACAAAAGAATGAGATCGAAAGTAGCGATTGGCGATGGATTGTCGTTCTCTCGATGGTCGCCGCTGTTTTTGGACTGTACTGTACTTAACATCAGGTACAGTGCAGTCACTTTGCCGAGCTACCATAAGAAAAAAAAAGATATAAATATATATATATAAATATCTGTCTCATTCTTTGCCGGCTTCATCCTACACATTTCTGTATATTTGTGTCTCTTACCTGTCGTTTTTTCCGTTGCATCATCCCGTTTGAAATCACAACGATTCTAAAGAAGTTTCACTTCGATAAAGATAATGATTTCTTATATTTACGCGAATATTATTCATTGAGACAAAACTAATTTAAACGGATTTTATCGCGGTTATTTATTGATTTTGTTCATGTTACTGTGTCTACGTTCAATTTTAAATTGAATTGGAAAGCTGTCGAAACGTCTGGATCAAAATCGATAAACAACCGCGATAAGATCCGTTTAAATTGGTTTTATTTCGATAAAGACGATAGTGAGTCACGAGCGAGCCAGCGCTGTTCGACCGTCTGCCAACTCATCATCACATGCAATGAACTCTATACATTTTTAGCTTTATTTGCTTCCTTTTATTTTGTAATGTACTCTTCTTTTAGTGTTTGCCCGTTTTGGATATATCGAATTGTATTATTCCGATTCTACATACTACATATTTGCACTAGTGTTATTATTGTGTTTTCTTTTGTGTCGTGTTGCCGATCTAGTCATGTCAGACGTACCTACCAACCGAGTCATGTTTACATGAGAGCGCCAATACATCGCACCAGCAGACGCAGGTCTACAAAGCGCTGACGGAGCGTCTGGTACTCCGCCACTCAAGGAGATTGGGAGGCAACGTAGTTTATAATTATTAGGTTAGGTTAGGTTAGGAGCCTGTTAGGAGCCAGCGTTGTTCGACCGTTTGGCAACCTCATCATCACATGCAATGAACTCTATACATTTTTAGCTTTATTTGCTTCCTTTTACTTTGTAATGTACTTTTCTTTTAGTGGTTGCTCGTTTTGGATATATTGAATTGTATTATTCCAATTCTACATACTACATATTTGCACTAGTGTTATTATTGTGTTTTTTTTTTTGTGTCGTGTTGCCGATCTAGTCATGTCAGACGTACCTACCAACCGAGTCATGTTTACATGAGAGCGCCAACACATCGCGCCACCAGACGCAGGTGTATAAAGCGCTGACGGAGCGTCTGGTACTCCGCCACTCAAGGAGATTGGGAGGCAACGTAGTTTGTGATTATTAGATTAAGCACCAATCTATTATAGTTGGTACTAAAGTCTAATTCAAATCAATTAAATTCTTATTTTTAAAAACACTCTCGCGGGTTTCCCAAACAAGTCTATCTACGAATAGCGCATGCGTAAACTAATAAATAAATTACGGGGGGCAGACTGAAAACCAGCGCTGTGCGGTGCAACTGTGCCTCACAGCATTTGCTGAATTTCTCCCTTTGTCACTTAGTATAAGCTTAAATATATATATTTCTAAAATTTTTGTGACTGGCAATAAAAAAAAAATATATTTTTATCAATCATAAGCAGAAATTCTTAATAAAAAAACAAGTTTGCTACGACCTAACGTTAACGCAACACAACACAACTGATGTGCACGCGACGAACGCTCGGAAGTAAGTGAGCGCACGGGCTTTTTTTTTTTTTTCGAAAGGCCCTACACTGTTAGCCTGAGGGGCTTTTACAGCTTCACCTGAACCAGGGGCAACTCGCGCAAGGGTGTCCCTAGTGACCGAACCTCGGCTTGGGCTGTCGCCGAAACGCGTACGAGAAAAACGAACGCGGTACTAGCTATTAATGAGAGAATGTTATAATAATAAGAAAGTAAAAATCGAAACTAACTGATCTCCTCAGTTAGGGATCTGATAAAAACTTATTCTAGTTTGTACTGTGCAAAGCGGCGAGACAAGATTGTACTGTGCGTCCTTCCCACCTAAATAGTGAACGACGCGAGTACCTAACCTAGCAAATCGAACCCTCAGAACCGAGAAGAAGGCAATGAAACGCTGAATTATATATGAAACGCTGAATTATATATGAAACGCTGAATTATATATGTAACGCTGAATTATATGAAACGCTGAATTATATATGAAACGCTGAATTACATATGAAACGCTGAATTATATATGAAACGCTGAATTATATGAAACGCTGAATTATATATGAAACGCTGAATTATATATGAAACGCTGAATTATATATGAAACGCTGAATTATATATAATAAATATAAATCAAAAGGCCAGCGCATCGGCGGTCTAGCTGCCTTTTTATAGGCAGTGGCTATAAGCAGTGATGAGGGTAGTTGTGTGTCGTCGTTGAGGTCAATTTTCCCTACAACATTATTATTATTATTATAACTGACCGTCGTCGGGTTTAGGTTTCTTCGGGGGTTCAGCGTCGGAGTCGGACTCGGAGCGGTCCGCACCGCGCTTCAGTTCCCCGTTGGACTTGGCCTCGCTGTTGGAGCTGTCCGCCGGGCCCGATCTGTTCTCCTTGCGCTATAGGCATAAGAGAGGCTTATTGGCTATAAGGCACAAGATGAAGTTACCTACGATACACATTCGATGGTTCACCTAGATCAGTGGTTCCCAAAGTTGCAGTGGGCTTTAATTAGTCTAAAAAAAAAAACAAAACAGGGGCGTGATTATATTAATAACTGGCTGTGTGCCCGCGACTTCGTTTGCGTGTAATTAAATAGCTTTTCTTTTTTCGCAAATCCTTAAGTTGTTTTTAGAAAATTAAAGTAACTAAGCTTCTGCTTATAACATCAGCTTTCTGCCAGCGAACGTCTCGTCAGAATCGGTTTAACAGTTACAGAGATTAGACTAACAAACAAACAGGAAAACGAAACTTTTAAAGATTGCTTTTTTAGTATATATACTGTTATATAGCAAAAAGCTATTATTATGACATTACAAATAGGCACTTCAATCTTATTTGTATAAAAAATCTTTTGAAAACATTCCAATTAACATTTTTTAATTTGTGAATAAAAGGAATGTTATATTTAATAGGAAATATGAGTTTTTAACTTAACTTTTGTAAGGACAGTTATAGTATCTACTTTGATTTCGTATTTTTCGGGAATGATTCAAGATTAAGTGGCAACCAAAAATTGTATAAAAAAAATTACTATAATTTCTTTTTACTCTAAAAATAAACAAATTCTAGTTGAATTGAACAAATTGTAATTACAGTTGATTGGTGAAGACATTACCTTGTAGAAATCCATAATTCAATGTATATTACTAAGCGGAAGGGCAAAGTAATATACACTTTAACATTTAAATTGTAATAAAAAAAAATCATCTTTTGATATGTTTGCTGTAAAAAATTCACTCTAAAATCGCTTACTAAATATTTCTTATTGTATTTTGTTAAATAATAAAAATTTTTACTACAATTTTGTACGTTACGAATAATTTAATTTTCAAAAATATTACTTTACATTTCTACTTTTCAAAAATATTACATTACATTTTTACTATTCAAAAATTTTACATTAGATTTTTACTTTTTCAAAAATATTACAATGAATTTTTGTTTTGAAATAAATAATAATAATAAAGCAGGCAATAGTGACCATGGTCTCGGCGAGCATCGGCGGCGGCGTCGAGACGGCCTTGTCGACGTCGGCGCGGCCGATGAGCTGCGCGGGCCGCTCCCACACGGACGACAGCGCCGTCGGGTTGTGGAAGAACACGCGCCCGTCGCCGGTCCACACCACGCACCTGCCGCACGACCACACGACCACCGTACACGTGTTAAAACCGCTCACTTACATTTTTACGTGCGTTCAACACTTTTTGGGAGAAGAAAAATCACGAAACTCGCGTTATCGACACCATACATTTCCTATGAGCTATATGTATATCTTATACAGATGTAAAATAATTCAAAGATAATACACGAGTTACTTAGTTTTCACTTTTATCGACAGTGCCCAAAGAAAAGTTAAGCGTTATGGCTATAATTTTACCTGATCATAAGTGGACGATACGCGCCAAGTTGGTGGACACGCTACACCTGTGGAGGGGCTGGCTCTCAAGTGCAACTGCCGGAAAACACCTATTGGTATTTGACGGCAGATTTTCAACCTGAGGATGCTGGCTAAACAAAAGCTACCACCACGTTATGGTCATAATCTCATCTGATCTTAAGTGACGATACGGCCCAAGTTGGTAGACACGCTAAACCTATGGAGGAACTGGCTCTCAAGTGCAGCTGCCGGAACACACCTATTGGTATTTGGCGGTAGGTTTTCAACTTGAGGGTGGTAGTTAACTAGGGGGGCATTAGATACAGCCCTACCACTATGCTATGGTTTCCTCATGATGTTTTCCTTCATCGAAAGCTCAAGCTCATTGTAGGAGCTTGGATTCGAACTCACGTCCCTTGACGCGAATTCGTACACACTACCACTGAGCTATCATCGCTTCAGCTCAAGCTCATTCTAGGTGCTTGGATTCGAACTCACGTCCCTTGACGCGAAGTCGTACACACTACCACTGAGCTATCATCGCTTTAGCTCAAGCTCATTCGAGGTGCTTGGATTCGAACTCACGTCCCTTGACGCGAAGTCGTACACACTACCACTGAGCTATCATCGCTTCAGCTCAAGCTCATTGTAGGTGCTTGGATTCGAACTCACGTCCCTTGACGCGAAGTCGTACACACTACCACTGAGCTATCATCGCTTCAGCTCAAGCTCATTGTAGGTGCTTGGATTCGAACTCACGTCCCTTGACGCGAAGTCGTACACACTACCACTGAGCTTATAAAATGTAAATAGGGATTGCCAGTTGTTCAGGTTATATGTATCGAAATAGAAGAATTACTAGCGCTATTCCCGGTCTCTGGCAACACGGGAGTTTGAAGTGTTGCCATGGTTCGCGTTAGTGTTGTGTGATTAGCACCAGATGAGTAAGATGATAGCTCAGCGGTAGCGTGTACGACTTCGCGTCAAGAGACGTGAGTTCGAATCCCTGCAATAAATCGTTGGTTTTTCTAACGCTCACTTGGCTAGCTACCGCATTCAAGTTGAAGATCCGCTGCTAAATACCTATAGGTGTGTTCCGGCGATTACATTTGAGAGGCAGGCCCTGCACTAACCTCACTTAACATCAGGTGAGATTTTGACAATAACGCTAAAGATGTAATGCATAAAATAACCCAGTTCATAGAGTACTACTGACCAGGGTGTGCCGGATATGGCAATCGTCGATACAGGCAGCCTCTTGTCCTGCTTGACCTTCTCCTTTTGCGCCGCCTCCTTCTCCTGTTTCTCCTTCTCCGCCTTCTCCCTCTCTAGCTTCTCCTGCTCAGCGGCGGCTTCTCTCGCCTTCTCCTCCGCCAGCTCGGCGGCGGCTTGACGTTCGATTTCCGCCTTCGCCGCCTCTTCCGCTTGGAGCAGGTCTACTTCTGTTATCAGGACAAGGTTTTTTTTTTTAAATTATAAATGAAAAAACACACTTATGGGTGATGAGTTAACATTGAAGAATAGGGTGGGTAAAAAAAAACTCCTTTTTTGTTACAGATGTCATGGAAAAATGGGTCGCTAGGCATCTTAAAAATATTCTCACCAAACATGAGGTCTTAATTTGAAAAGGAAGATCCTCTGCATAAAAAAAAAAAAATTTTTTCAACCTTCCCATAGTAAAAAAATCATACCTCATCATTAATTAATTGTACAGAAAAATGTTCTTGAAGAATTTTGTAGGAAATTTGATGCTCCACGAAAAAGGAATCCTATATATTTTCCGTAAACCTCTCTCCATTTGAATGATACTGAAGATTTAAATTTGATTATTTTAAGACGAATTTCAATTTTGTTTATGAATTTTATAACTCGCGATAAATGACTATTATAAAGTGCGCGATACAATTTTTTTGTAGCACATTAACTGCACTATAAAAATGGTCTATGTTTTGGCGATTATTAAATTAATCACTCAATTAATATATCCATTCGTTACTCTCACTATTACGTAAACGAGCCATTATTTTAATTCTTGTTTCTAATTATATAACTTTTATTTTGATTCCATTTTTATCGATGTTTTACCATTATAACAGTTTAGAAAAAAAAATAGACGCAAATTACACGTAAAACCCTCTAAAAAATCTTAAAAATTAAAACATAAACTCGAATTCGTAGTCCAAAATATGAGCTTCCAGTCACTAGCTTTTACATAAACTGCTTTGAGTTTGCGTGTCTTATATATCTCCCTAAACGTATATTGTATTTCTCAATACGGGGAGTCCCCGTTATTGCCACCAGTGTTGCCACATGTACGAGACTCAAAAAATATTTCCAACGATTCGTATATGGCGAATATGCATGTAAATATTTTTTTTAAGTTTTATAAATTTCGTTATGGGATTTGTTCGGATACGGGGAGGGGTGGTCATAGGTTTTCGTAACACATTCAATATTCTCTAGGGAAATCAGTCTTTTTAACTCTTTGTTTGCAGAAAACGATTGAAAACCGTATTTATGAAATAATACGTGATAATTAGAGGGACATGGGGCAGGGGGGGGGTCTTGTAATTTACTACCGGAAATCACTGAGGGGTGGAGATGGGGGTGGATTATTTAGTAATTATTTTATTTTTTTAATGGGTCACGGCGTTAAATGGGTAACACACTTTCATAAACATCAAAACTACCACGGGTTAGGAAAACAAATTAAGAAAGAACCAACAATAAATTCCATCCAATTCGCCATCCAGAATCAACTTTGGATCTTATAATAGTTGGTTTTTTATTTAATACTACATTTTCCTCGCGGCTTCGCTTGCGTTAATATTGATATAGTCAAACAAATGAGATGACGCAATAAGAAGTTTCATACATAATTTACCCCTGTCTTTACCACACTTCCAATAAAGTTTTCGCAAGGAAAAGTAGCATGTCACGGTCTCCAGGTTACCATCTTTCACTATGCCAAAATTCATCATAATCGAATTAGCCTTTATAATACTAGTATGATAAATTAGCTGACCCGGTGCACTCGGTATCGACTAAAACAGTGTTTCTCAAAATTTTTGTTGTACCGCCCACTATGGGGAAAAATTGAACGCCTCCCAAATATTTCATCAAATTTTTTCCAAAAAAACGTTGTACTTTAAAACATTTATTATTATAAGAATGATAAAATACCAATTCTTTTGACATTCTCTTTGTTTTCTATGATTGATTTTATATTAGTAAAAAAAAAAACAAAAAACGCCAAAATCGATTAGAAAAATAAACGATTAATGACAAAACGATCTTTTGATGATTTTTCAATGAATCGATTAATTTGATCTCGATGCAAGAATCGATATTTCTGCGAATGAAACGCCATAGTCTGCCTGGTAGTATTGGGATATTGACTACCTTATCACCAAGAACGGCAAAGTGAAACAAGTTGAAGTTTCCTACTAGAGGAGTGCGATCACGAACACCGTGACACGAAATTTATATATATATATATAATAAATTAAGAGAGGCCCAAAAAATGTTTTTTTTTTCTAGTCTTGTACCAACATATGTATGTTTTAAGAGTCCCAACTAAACGGCAGGTCAAAAAAAGTGTCTAGAAAACTCAATTTTTTTTTAAATATCTAAAATTTTTCATTAGTCGACTTTCTCGAAAATATAGAAAGTACTAGCTTCGGAAAATTTGGAGCAAACTTTAAATTTCGACTAAAGTATTTCAGGACCTTTATAATTTTTTACATATTTTGGAAACGAGACTAGAAAAAAATTTTTTTTTTTTTTTTGCCTACCTAATTGAGCGAACCTTATAAATAATTTCCCCTGACTACTTTGCTGTATTAGAATATGAGAGGACGAGCGTAGGAGGGTGAATTTTTAGGATTGAATGTATTTTTAATACCCTAGTGTACGACCCTTATCACTTAAGTGTATGAAAATAATTACGACCGACTCTCACACCTACTAAATATACATGAAAATTTCATAGAAATCGGTCGAGCCGTTTCAGAGGAGTGCGGCGACTAAAATTGTGACACGAAATTTTCATATACATATATATATATATATATAAACGTATAAACAGACCGTCCGGCTTGTCGTCGATCACGATCGTCTCGATCTTCCTTTCCCCGTTCTCGATCGCGATTTTCAACTCCAATTCTGGATGAAATATTAATGTAAAATTAATATTTACATACGGAAATGTATACATAAGGGGGTGTTTTAATCTATTGCGTTAACACTATATTTTATATCGCACAGTTCATTCATAAATAAGAGATTGAGGAGAGGTAAGAAGGGAACTGGAAGGACAGAAGACTAGAAGGGAAAGTAAAATTAAAAAGAAGAAAATGAGGGGAAGAGTGGAATAGAGAATGAAATTGAGATGGAGAAAGACGAGGAAAAGTGAAATGGGGTAGGAGTAATTAGAGAGGGAAAGGTAGAATGAGCAAGAGAAGGAGTAAAGAGACAAAAGATCCAGGATGCACAGAAAGAAACATAAAAAAACATTGTCTAACGGACCAATCTGGTATGGAAATTATCACAGAAATAAAGATATAATCTATAATACGCAGTCTATCAGAGTACATCAAAACACTTTCGCTTAAATCTTTACATTATTAATGTCTCATAAATTTAAGGCAAAAAAAAAAAAAAAAAACTTCTTCACCGTTCCACTTAAATTGGTACATTTTTTATTTTATTTCTATCGAACATGGGGCAAATGATCAAGCCTGCCACCTGATGGTAAGTGATCACCGCCGCCCATGGACACCGACAACACCAGAGAAATCGCAGGTGCTTTGCCGACCTTTATTGAAGGGACTGGCTCTCAAGTGTAGCTGCCGGAACACACCTATAGGTATTTGGCTGCAGATTTACAACCTGAGGGTGGTAGCTAACCAGGACGGCATTAGATACAATTACAATACGATTTATCACTATGAAAGCTCTTTTGTGATGCTTTGGTCAAGTCACCGATTACTGATGATATATGTGAGTATATATTTTTCCTTTTACCTTCATATTCCTTGAGGACCTTCGGCTTCTCCCAGACGCTCTCCTTCCTGGCGGAGTTGTAATAGTAGAACCTACCGTCGGGCGATTTGTGTGATGTCCATTCCGAGGCTTTCGCATATAATTCCGGCGAGATCGTCTGCACATGTGACAACAAACACTAGTTAAGCCAACAACACACGTACTAGTCTAGTCAACAAGTTCAAAAATTTTTAATGTAATAATTAAAAATTAAAATTAAGAAAAATTTTTTTTTTAAAAATCATAATTTTTTTTGTAAACAAAAAAATAGGTTTTTTTTTTTTTTTTTTTAATTTTGAATTTCTCAATTCGTTTATAACAATTTTATAAACAAATTACGTAAAAAATTCATAACCTATGTTAATTACTGCCATTGTTCAATGTGAAAACAGGCATAGCTAAATATTAATTGAAGAAAATTTTTTTATCAACATTTTTTATATTTTTAATTTTTCAATAGTTATAAAAAATCATAATTAACAAATTAATAAACTTTAATGAAAATTTACCGCAGGATCTTATAAAGTACATATACCAAAAGGGCTCCACGAAGTTTAAAATTTATAGGCCAATTATTTATACCTTTCATCCCATTGTTTATGCCAATGGAGATTGGGAAAAAAATGGTTAGTTAACAATTGAATAACTTTTTGAAAAATGGTGATTAAATATTTTTTCTTCAGGGCTCGATTTTTTCAAGTGTTAAGAAGATACCAGAATTTTTTCAAATTTTTAAAATCACATTTTATGTTATAAAAATATTATTTTTACTGCTGAACTCTCTTTAGCGGCGGCGCGCGCATGCCGTAACTGCCGCGCGGAGCCCTATTTTCAACGTCTAATTAAAATTATAAATAATGGAGATAGAATTCCGGGAGTCAGGACTTTTTTATTGGAAATTTCCTCCTCTTTAACGAGCTTTTTTCAAATTTTCTTAAATGTTAATATTTTTCGAGTTATTAACAAAAAACGAAACATCATTTTTTTTTCATCTTATTTTGTTAATGACAATTGCAATTTTTAACCTGCACCAAAATCCTTCAAAAACATTTTTCAAGAGGTGATTACGAATCGAATGAGCCATCGCTCATATTTTTAGGACCTTTATCTCTATTTTTCACGTTTTTGAACTTGTTGACTAGACTAACCTATAATATAATTATTTGGGTAACATACAGTTCTTTATCCTTATAAATGTATACACAATCAGTTATTATATTTCAATTAAGTTGACACATATATCAGAAAACATACAATATCGTATCGCTGGATATCAATGTATTAAAAATTAAATATAAATTATTTGTGGTAAAGAAAACAATTAAAAAAATAGAAAAACAAGACACACAACTACACCAACATATTAGCATGAGATTTAAGAAATTTTCCAATTTTAAGATATAATAATAAAAAAAATAAAAAAAATTAAATTAAATTACACACACAAAACAATTTAAACGCCCATCACTTATGCAATTAATCTGTAATACTCTCACACTTTGTATGGATTTTTTTTCTTAATAAAATTACATATACTTTACATAATACTTACACATTCTAAATAAAAATGTATTAAATACAAAATTAGTTTTACACGATATACATTAATATATTAAGCTATATATATTATAGTATAGCAAGGTGTCACAGACGGCAGCTATGCTATCTTTCATTCTCTCTTTACTATACTTTCTTTTCCAACTGACATACGCTAACACTTTTTAAACTTTAATGTATTGTATACATTATAATCATCTCCTACGCTGTCCATCTCATACTTCTCGTCTTGTACACTCTTCTTCTCATATCTAATCTATTCTTATGGAATGGGCTTCCACTAGATATCAGGAGTCGACTAATACCTTGAGCTTCAAAGCCAAGCTACGTCAGTTTTATAACAGTTTTTTGGCAGAATTATTTCAATATACTCTAATAAACTGTAAAGCGATAATAGCTCAGTGGTAGTGTGCACGACTTCGCGTCAAGGGACGTGGGTTCGAATCCAAGCACCTACAATTAGCTTGAGCTTTCGGTGAAGGAAAGCATCGTGAGGAAACCATAGCATGGCGGTAGGGCTTTTACTAATGCCCGCCTGGCTAGCTACCACCCTCAAGTTGTAAACCTGCCGCCAAATACCAATAGGTGTGTTCCGGCAGCTGCACTTGAGAGCCAGTTCCTCCACAGGTTTAGCGTGTCTACCGACTTTGGCCGTATCGTCACTTAAGATCAGGTGAGATTATGGCCATAACCTTAAGTATAAAAAAAAAAATTAAACGGATTTTATCGCGGTTATTTATTAATTTTGATCTCGACGTTTCGAAAGCTTTTCATCAGCCTTCGCGGTCACGGGGTGGACTGAGGTGTCCAGAAAAGTTAATGTCACTGTGTCTACCTTCAATTTAATTTTTATTATTCGGAACATATATATATTGTAGATCGGAACTCTATGAATAACAAAATTTTAATTGACCTATTTAACCTTTGGCAAACAAATTTTCAACTGAACACAGTTTAGGTGATAACAAGAGTCGGGGTAGATTGAACTAACCTTGGCTTTTTATGGTACCTTCGATACTGTAACTTGATCAATAGATACCAAATGTAGTTTTATAGGGTTTAGTGTTATGGCCAAAATCTCATCTGTTGTTAAGTGACTGTTATTGGAGCTGTGGAACCGTCTTCCGGTCAGCGTATTCCCCCCCCCTCCTATGACATAGGGTGACCTTTGAAAGAGGGGTGAAAAGGTATCTAAGCAGATCAGCATGACAGCGGTGACTGATTGTGTATTTCGGATCATTGTCAGTCACCGCTGTTCTGTACTGTACTGTACTTAACACCGGGTCCAGTACAGTCACTATGCAACATAAAAAAAAAAATTACGATGTGGTCTCAAGACTGTGGTCACACAAAACGTAACGGTGGGGCTGGGTCTCAAATACAACTACCGGAACACACTTGATTTTTGGTATTTGACACTTGGTATTTGACAGTTCAGCTTCAGTGTAATAGTTAATCAGACGGGCGTTAGAAATAACCCTATGCTATAATATCATCACGATGTTTCCCTTCCCTCATTACAGATGGATTCGAACCCACGTCCATGGACGTCGGGTTTATACTTGCTATTTAGCTATCATCGCTTCAGAATTAATATTTTGTTTATAATCAACACTATTGAAGATAGCAGTTAACCAGGCATAGCTCAGTGGTAGTGTGTGTGGGCTCCGCGTTAAGAGACGGGTTCGAATCCACCTACAATGAGCTTGAGCTTTCGGTGAAGGAAAACATCGTGAGGAAACCATAGCATGGTGGTAGGCCTTTTCTGATGGCCGCCTGGGTAGCTACCACCCTCAAGCTGAAAATCTGCCGCCAAATACCAATAGGTGCGTTCCGGCAGCTGCACTTGAGAGCCAACCCCCCACAGGTTTAGCGTGCCCACCATCTTCGGCCCTATTGTACCTTAACCCATTCCCCCCACTGTCATATTTTTAGGACACCATTTTCAAAATGCCTTTTTACGTATTAGGACTTTTATTTTTATTATTTAAACATTTTTAACAGCTAAAAAAAATTATTTCATTAGAATCAATCAAAAGTCCTATAACACGTAAAAAGAAATTTTGAACATAGTGTCTTAAAAATATGACAGTGGAGCGGAATTGGTTAAGATCAGGTGAAATTATGGCAAATAACACTAAATCTTAACAATAAAGAAGAAAAAAAAAAAATTTTTTTTCTTCACCAGGGATTCGAACCACCGACCTATCACCGCCGCCCTCGTCACGTCCGAGCGGTACTCACAGTATGTTTGCCTTGCTTGAGCGGCTTCAGCGGAAACGTCGACATACTGGGGCTCTGCGACTGGCTCTGCAGTGGCTGGCTGCCAATCTGCTGCTGCTGGGACTGCTGCTGGGACTGCTGCTGCTGCTGCTGCTGGTGCTGGAGGTCGCTCGGCATCCCACTCATCTGTGGTTGCGCGCCTGCACCGGAGGTGGAGGAGGAACAGAGTTTAAACCAGCACATACACATGGTAATAGAGAACCGCGTCCGAAAACGAAGACACATGACAGTACTAATGATAATTCTGATGATGAAAAAGAAAAGTTCTTGTAACATTATTCACACTTCATTTCAGTAGGGCTCAATTAACCATTAATTAAAAAAAAAAAACATCAATTTACTAATTATAAATGACCATCAAAGTAAAACAAACAGCTGACAGGTTTCCGCAGATATTTTCATATATCTGTAATCGCTATAATCGCACCTGATCTTAAGTGACGATACGGCCCTAAAAGTTGGTAGACATGTTAAACCTGTGGAGGGACTGGCTCTCAAGTGCAGCTGCCGGAACACATCTATTCACCGATAGGTAGTACCTGATGGTAAGTGACCACCGTAACCCGTGGACATTCACAACGCCAGGGGATTCGCAGATGCTGGCATTTGTAGGAGAGACCGGCTCTCAAGTACCACTTCCGGAACACACGTGAATTTGACGGCATATTTACAACTTGAGGGTGGTAGCTACCCAGGCGGGCATTAGAATAAGCCCTACCACCATGTTACGGTTTCATCACGACGTTTTCCATCACCGAAACCTCAAGCTCATTATAGGTAGGCTTACCATACGTCCCGGTTTGAGATCCCTGTCCCGGCGTCCCGGTCAAAATTTTGATTGCATTTCAAATATGAAAAACACAAATTAAGCGAAAAGCAAAATGAAAATGAGCCTCTTTCCCTTCTGCGTCCCGGTTTGGTTCTCTTCTGCGTCCCAGTCAAAATTTTGATTGCATTTCAAATATGAAAAACACAAATTAAGCGAAAAGCAAAATGAAAATGAGCCTCTTTCCCTTCTGCGTCCCGGTTTGGTTCTCTTCTGCGTCCCAGTCAAAATTTTGATTGCATTTCAAATATGAACAACACAAATTAAGCGAAAAGCAAAATGAAAATGAGCCTCTTTCTCTTCTGCGTCCCGGTTTGGTTCTCTTCTGCGTCCCAGTCAAAATTTTGATTGCATTTCAAATATGAAAAACACAAATTAAGCGAAAAGCAAAATGAAAATGAGCCTCTTTCTCTTCTGCGTCCCGGTTTGGTTCTCTTCTGCGTCCCAGTCAAAATTTTGATTGCATTTCAAATATGAAAAACACAAATTAAGCGAAAAGCAAAATGAAAATGAGCCTCTTTCCCTTCTGCGTCCCGGTTTGGTTCTCTTCTGCGTCCCAGTCAAAATTTTGATTGCATTTCAAATATGAAAAACACAAATTAAGCGAAAACAAAATGAAAATGAGCCTCTTTCCCTTCTGCGTCCCGGTTTGGTTCTCTTCTGCGTCCCAGTCAAAATTTTGATTGCATTTCAAATATGAAAAACACAAATTAAGCGAAAAGCAAAATGAAAATGAGCCTCTTTCTCTTCTGCGTCCCGGTTTGGCTCTTCGTAATTATAGTAAGCCTAATTATAGGTGAATTCGAACTTAACTTTGTCCAAATACCTAACTTGCTACCTTATTGAATAAACCTGTCTGATACCTGAATAGAATTGTCTAAGCCGTTTGGTCGTTAGAAGAAAAAAAAAGTAAAGCAATATACCGTTTTCTCCCATTTGCTGGGACGGCATGTTGGGCGGCGGCTGGGAGACCATCTGCGGAGGCCAACCGCCCCCCCAGCCACCCCAGGATCCGTAGCCGGCGTTGGCGGGACCCGGACCCCCCTGTCCCCCGGCCGGGTAGCCCCCCTGCTGCGGCTGCGGCTGCTGTTGCTGCTGCGGTTGCGGCTGCTGTTGCTGTTGCTGCGGCTGCTGCTGGGCGCCGCCCGGGAACGCGCCGCCGGCGTTGAACCCGGGACTGGTGACGGGGTAACCTCCGCCCATGTTACCTACGTACATACACGTGACAAATTATTACTCATATATATTATATATATATATATATATATATACTCATATATATATAATTCAAGTGTTACGTATTTTTTGAACACCCTGTGTCAATAATTACAGAAAACAAATAAAAAAAATTAACAAATAACAGTTGACATTCGACAATTGTGAAATTAGCGTTATCACTTGAAGATGGCAACGTAACGATGATAGCTCAGTGGTAGTGTGTACGAATTCGCGTCAAGGGACGTGAGTTCGAATCCACCCACATACAATGAGCTTTCGGTGAAGGAAAACATCGTGAGGAAACCATAGCATGGTGGTAGGGCTTTTTCTAATGCCCGCCTGGCTAGCTACCACCCTCAAGTTAAAATTCTGCCGCCAAATACCAATAGGTGTGTTCCGGCAGCTGCACTTGAGAGCCAGTTCCTCCACAGGTTTAGCGTGTCTACCAACTTGGGCAGTATCGTCACTTAAGATCACGTGAGATTATGGTCATAAAGCTAAACCTTAAGTATAATAAATAAAAAAAAACAACTTACTATTAGAATTCTGCATCATCGACATAGTCTCTCCAGGCGGCATCTCATCACCCTCTTGGGTGATTTCTTCTGATTTCTCTTTATTAGCTGGAAAAAATATACACGTTAGGACAAATTCATTGGTTGTGTCTCGTCCATCGGTGGGCACAGTCTCATCTGACATTAAGTGACGATGTGGACCAAGATCGTGGAAACGCTAAACCTGTGATGGGTCTGGCTCTCAAGTGCAACTGCCGGAACACACCTATTGGTATTTGGCGGCAGAATTTTAACTTGGTATCTACCCAGGCGGGCATCAGAAAAGGCCTACTAACATGCTATGGTTTCCTCACGATGTTTTCCTTTATCGAAAGCTCGTGCCCATTGTATGTGCTCGGATTCGAACTCACGTCCCTTGACGCGAATTCGTACACACTACCACTGAGCTATTATCATTATGTTGCCACGGGCTGGTTTAGGTTTCTGGTCTTTGAAAAAATGGTGTTATGTTGCGTGATAAGCCATCACATGCCCCTCTCGCTTTGACCTGATCCCGGGTAATACGTATCTACTGGGGATGGCGATATGATATCGATTTATTGAATAATCGATTGTTTAGTATAGTAAAAATATCGATTTTTTGAAATCGATTCACAGCTATAAATCGATATATCAACCTTAAAAACCGAGGTTCGATTCTTATCTATTATTCACATAAACATTACTTACAATTATTGGAATGTGTCACTCAAACATATAAAGAAATTATAATTTTGGACATATATAGATAAATAGAATCGATTATTTGGTGCTCTTTTTATTATCTACGATTGCTATTATATTGAAAATATAAGTACGGAGAGTGAATCGAGAAAAAATTATTTTAATCGATCTTTTGGAACTCGATGTTTTTGTAAATCGATTAATTCGATTTCGATTAGATACGATCCAAGAACCGATCTTTTATTGAAAGAACCGCCATCCTAATTTTACCTTGCGATGTGGACGTCCGTAAACAATTGGATTAACCCTTAGAAGCCAGTTATGCCATATTAAAATTAAAACGTACTGTATATTGAATAATTAGAATTATGACAGCTGACGTCTATTTTGACATATTTTTTTCAAAGGAATATTAGGCAACGATGACCATACACACAGTAACGTATAAAAAACAAACCAACTGCAAGTGGTGATTAAATAGGATTATATTGTAATCAACTTTTGGTCGCTGTTTAAAAAAAAAAAAAAAGATATCTGTTTTATATAAAAATTAACAGAGTATTTGTAACCAATTCAAAACAATGTTATGTCATTTTAAAGTGCCAATCACGAAAGTAAGCACATATATTAACGCTAACTATAATGTTTTTTTTTTTTTTTTTTCGAAGGGACCTCCACTGTTAGCCTGGGGGCCTTTTACAGCTTCACCGAACTACTTTACAAGTGTAAGAGAGAATCGAACGCGGTACTAGCTACTAATAAGAAGAGAAGAGTAATTGTAACGGCGCGAAAGATTGTACATATATAAACCTAACTGGCGGTGCTTAAGACTGTTACCTGATCGAAAGTAATAAAATCGAAGCTAACTGATCCGCTTCGAGATCTGAAAAACTATATATGATTTGTACTGTGCCATGGCAGGCGAGGCCTTATAACGATAGACCTTGTAGAATAAATATATGTAAAGGATATGATATCTACGCTATTGTTATTATAGAATCTGTGGAACTATTAGCTGTCAGTGTGACGTGTGACACTGACGATAAATTTAGAAGGAAAAAGAGAGGTTAAGTGCTTTTTACAAAAACGTGGAAAATATTCTCCTGATTTATTTTAAATAGAATTATATTATCATTTAAACTAGAAGTAAAGGCTTTAAATGTTGTTTTTGTTATTTCAGGTAAGTTATCCTGTTAAAAATGTGTTAATTGTAGTAAAACTTGTGTATAAGTGTGATGTGAATAAAAGAATTTTGTTATTTCAGAAAACGCAATTACGTCTTTATTTCACCTGAGCATTTACTATTATATATACATTTTTAATAAATAATTTCACGTGCCAATACGCGATTTAACGTGCGTCGTTTCTCTAGTATACTGAACTTTGTATAAATCGACTTGATTAAATAATTCAAAGGTGGGAAATATCAATATCATCCTATAAGTTACTTTGCCTGTATAGATCAATGAATATCGAGCGTGTAAATTTACTATACGACATTGTACTAAAACTGGAGTTTCTAGTGGCTTTAATATGTTAATTGACATACAAATTACTTAACGCTTAAATCTGTACAATATCGAAGCTGACCTGGCAGACTGTGTTCTGTCTATTCTAGAAGTCAATCACATCGACTACAGCGTCACCTATCGCGTTATGATCACTCATCGAGATAATATAAAAAGTAATTAGGTGTAATAAAAAATAAAGTGATTCAAAAGTTCGGTATCAAATTTGCAACCTCATGCATTTAAGTGATAAACACGCAAAAAAATAATAATAAAGCGCAAGCTAACCATCATACTGCCCTTCCTTGATCCAGGGCGGCGGTTGACCCATGTACGGTGGCATGGCGCCCTGCTGCTGCGGGTTCTGGGGCGGCATCATGCCGCCCATCATGCCGTTGGGCATCATGCCCATGGGCGGGCCCCCCATGGGCCCCCCCATGCCGCCGTTGAGCGCGGCCAACGTCTGCGGCGGCACAGTGATATTCGTCACTTGCCCTGACGGAAATCCTAGATTATTGAATTGGAAGAATTTATAGCACAGCTTTGAAATAATGAACACACACAAAAATAAATAAAAACAAAATAAAAAAAATTAAAAACTCTAAAATGGCGTCTATATTGTATGTTTTTTGAATCGATTATAGCTCTGCTAATCAATGAACGCGAATGGTTATAGGTTCATAGGGACAGCTTTTCAAGCTATTTTTCTTTCTATATTTAGATTTTAGCGCTATGGCCATAATCTCATCTGATCTTAAGTGACGGTACGGCCCAAGTTGGCTAATATGCTAAACCTGTGGAGGTACTGTCTCTCAAGTGCAAAAGTTTGAGGATGATAGCCAGCTAGGCGGGCATTATAAAAAACCCCAGCACCATGATATACTTTGGTATGGCAGATCGAACTCACATCCATTGACGCGTCGTTCGTACACACTACAAACTGAGCTATCATCGCTTCGATTCGATTATCTTAACGAAAGTTACAAAAACGAAAAAGAAATTAAAAAAATAAATGATATAAAAATATTAATAAACACTTTACGACAGTTTAAAAACGATGCATGTATGCAAACAAACATACCTAAATACATATTGAAACAATTACTTATATTAACAGTTTTCTATTTGCATGTGGATCGCACACAAAACTGTCCTATTCGGGACTCGAACCCCATAGTATTTCGGCGCAGTTGTGAACTACATAATCTCTAGACGGGAAAAAGTCTTATCGCATATAGTATTTTTAAAAATGTAATAAAAATTGTTTGACTGTGCTCTTTGCTTTGGCTGGTTTGATGACATTGAAAGGTTACAACATTATTAAAAAAAAGTAAAAAAATTAGTCAAATGTTCTTTTTTATTCTTGGCAACTCGGTCCTTTTTATAATCTATTACTACACCTCACCACACACACACGTCACCTATAAGTAACTAAGTGTACGGATCCAAATAAAATAACAACATGACAAATCAAGATCCCGCCAAAAACTCCAAGACAAATGTTGTTTCCAGCCATTTTGCATTTAATTTCCTCCTTTCAAAATTAATGACCCTAATAAAGAGTTTGATACATTGTCAAATTTTGCTAGAAAACATGTAATAAAACAATGCAATGCTAGCAGGGAAGAAATTGTGACATTTATGGACCTAATGCAGTGCCAGTAAGAGTAGCGCAAAGTTGGTTTAAGCATTTTCATTTTAGGAATTTTGATATCAAAGATGCACCCGGCTCTGGTCGCCTTATTACCAATTAAGTGGTAGATATTTCTTCAAAAGGGAGCAAGACCGACGCATCAGTATTTATGACACAGCTGAAGAACTGAGAATTCAGCACAAAACTGTTATGATCCATTAGAAAAAATCTGGGTTCACACAAAAACCTCGGTATTTGTGTGTCGAACGAGCTCACTGAAAGAAACCTAATGAACTGTTTCTCTTTGTGATTCGTTACTGAGACATAATTAACTGTTATTGAAGAGATTAATAACTGGTGATGAAAAGTGAATCACGTACGACATGAACGTGCGAAAAATGGCGTGGTCACGGTCAGTCTTTTTTTATAGTTAAGGCTTAGTGTTATGGCCATAAATCTCACTTGATCTTAAATGACGATACGACCCAAGTTGGTTGACACGGTAAACCTTTGGAGGAACTGGCTCTCAAGTGCAACTGCCGGAACACACCTATTGGTATTTGCGGGCAGATTTTTAACTTGAGGGTGGTAGCTAGACAGGCGGGCATCAAAAAATGCCCTACCACGATGCTATGGTTTCCTCACGATGTTTTCCTTCACCGAAAGCTCAAGCTCATTGTAGGCGGTTGGATTCGAACTCATTACTACTGAGCCGCTAAATTGACTTGAAAAGAGACTGGCAAAACCTGGGTTAAAACGCAGTAAGGTGATGCTGTGTGTATGGTGGGATTGGAATGGCATTGTTCGTTATGAGCTTCTGGCCAGAACCATCGATTCGGATCTTTACTGCCAACATCTAATAAGGGTAAAGCAAGAATTTGAGAGGAATCAGCCGGAATTTATCAATAGAATGGGTGTGGTCTTTCATTACGATAACGCTAGACCACAACTCAGGAAAAATTAAGACAGTTTAGCTGCGGGATGTCAATGCATCCGTCATATAGCCCTGATCTGCACTTCCAGATTTCCACCTGCTTCGCGATCTCTTTGAAATTCTTTACGCAGTGTCAGATTAATATCAAGAGCGGACTACCGAAACCACTTATAGCATTTTTTTTAAAGTTCTAAAATTTCTACAGCCACGGTATCACGGCAATAGCTACAAAATGGCAGAATCGAACGAAATGGCACATATATACTATATTTAAATGTAAAAAAAAACACATTGAAACAGAAAATATTCAGCTTTCATATACAATGCAAAGAGACTTTTCACCCCAGTCTAATGTAAAAAAAATAATCGCCAATTCTGTCTGTTTTTATATACAAGTATAACTAGCCGATCCGTGCGGATACTTTGCACATTGTTTTAAGCAAATACCAAGTGGTGTAACATACCACGTCTACAGCTTATTCATATGGAAACTTAATAATACTATATACTTTAAATTAATGAGAAGGAGGGTAGTTGCTAACACAGATTACTATATAAGTGCGATGCGAGCGCTTCAATAGTTCCTATCTCATTGAGTCCCATAATGGGCTGCATTTTGAAATAGAATGTAAATAATCTAACCAACTGTCGCTTTAGTTCCGCAGACTGTTACTAGATGGCGCTTATTGCATATTGTCGACTTAGTAATCAAAGTACGTTTTATTACAATGTTTTTATAAATCCGGAAATCCGTATTCTTGTACTTCCGTTCAGGTGGAATTTTGTAATTAATTTTAAACACTAACTCCCGCTGAGTTAGATACTCGAAACTTTTACCACTGCTCAGAAGTGGGAGATGATGCATGAAAATGTGTAACAATTAATTTGTTTGTATTTTCGCCTAACTAACTTCTCGATTAATTATATACTTGAATATAACTCAAATCTAACTGACACCTGAACAGAATATATCAAAATATCGTTCAGATTACCCTAAAAACAGAATACAATACACACGCGCTCCGGGTTTTTCGTTACAATCTTTTATTTTCCACTCTTTTGTCCGTTATGAAAACATTGTAATTTTTTTTAATTTATTATTGTTATTATATATATAAATATTATAAACTCTTAATTTAAACTAAGTAATTGATTATTGAATTAGGTGACAAAAATACTATCGAGAAATAATATATACATGCATTTTCTTATGCTATTGAAACGGTAAAATCATTGCGCCCGATGATGAACGTCATAATCTTACACACGACGACCGTCGACGGTCACCGTCGGCTAGAAAATACCGTGAGAAATCAGCACTCTTACCATATCTTAACACCGCACAGCCCAACTTAATCTAAAGTTAATAATATATATATACTTTTCTACTTTAAAGAGGCGATAAAAAAACTGCACGAGTGCAATCCGAAAACAACGACCACCGAGGGATCTGAGATCCGTCGATAGTCGTAACCATCGCTTTAGCCTACTTTGATATCTCTTCACGCCATACTTAAAGACTCCATGTCGTAAGCAGGAGGGAATACACAATCCCACGGCTTCACAGTACGTCTCTGTTCATGCCGCGATGGAGGTCATCGTGAAGCTAAGACTCCCGAGCCCAAACAATATTTTTTTTGGGCTAACGAGCAGCCAAAGCGGACATTCAGCCCATCTACAGGTAAATGGTTGACAGCGCCTGTAGCCAGCCGCAACACCAATGGTCTCACAACCATTTCACTTAGATACTGTATATCGATCCCTTTTTGAAGGACCATTCTTCAAGAACAGAGGTCATTATTCTGAGAGAAAACTGTACTGAACACCATAGATCTATGGTACGCGATAAGAAGGTTCTACAGCATATAACAGGTGTCACAACAAGGCCAGGTTTTAAAGTATGGGGAAAACGGACAACGACAACAAAAGCAAATTTTTTTTTTTTTTAAGTGAACAGCTTTAGGCACTTCGTGAGTGTTTTGTTGACTGTGACGCGAATCTATAATTTTATCTAATATTTTTTTTGCGTTATACAGAAAACAAGATAAGTCTGCGACTTCGTTCGCTTGGAACTAAAAATAAATTTTACAATTTTAACCCGTTTCTGTTAACTTTTTCCAATACAGCTATGCTCCTATAGGTGCTAGCGTGATGATAAATAGCCCAAATCCATTCTCGATTATTGCCCTATCATATACGACGAGATTTCTTTTAAATCCGCTGGTATTCCTCAAGATGAGCGAGATCAAACAAACTTTGACGCTATACAATATTAATAGTCCACGGGTTTGTAGTAAGTCAATCCGCACACTGTGATTTGTATCTAGTCAGTTGAGTAAAGTAGTTATAATGTTAAATGGTATATCTCGTAAAAGAGTTATACAGTGGTAAGTGAAAAGACTAATTATTTCTCTGAATGCACTCGTACAGTTCGCGATTTCTTAGTTAGCCAGTGATCTGTTATATCAACTGGTTTTTAACTGTTATATCAAAAAGTTTTTTTACATTTTATACTAAATTGTATAGTAAATACTTGTTAGCATGCAATCGCACGCTGCTTACGGTAGTCGGAGCGTTAAAATATAGACACCGATATTTGTGGTTGACTACTCACCTGCGGCGACCATCGCCTCCACCTCGCCCTGGCTGATGACCTTCAGGGTCGGCGTCTCCTGCGGCCGTGTCCAGGTCGTCTCCCGGGTGCGGGCGTGGTAGTAATAGGCCTTACCCTCGTCGGTCTTCGCTTCCACCCAGAATTCTGGCGTCGGTTGCTGATGAACATATTTGCACGTCACATTTTACCGTAATTTCCTTATCCGGCAGAAGAAAACTCATTATGAACTCGTCGGATATATATACGGACCGTTTAGTGGTCAAGTGGTGTAAGTCCATTTTCTTGTGTTTCGAGAAAATTAAAGGTTACTTATATTTGTTGATAATGCAATTTCATTTACCGACGATGTTAAGTTGTACAGAACATGGGATTTTATTGAGAAATTAAACACGGACTAGTTATATGTAAAAAATTTACATTAAATTAAGCATGAATTAAAAATGGACTTACTCCACTTTGAAAATAAACGATCCATATATAATATTTTTGTCAAACGCACCCTGGGCAGTTAGTTTCGGTACTCACTTCAGTGACTGGCCAATCTATTCATCACGTCATGGGCGTATTTTTCCAATACACTCTCTATATCCCGCGTTGCTGTTTTAGATGCTAAGGCTTTTACTAATGTCTTTCTGGCTAGCTACCACCCTCATGTTAAACATCTGCCGTCGAATACACATAGGTGTATTTCGGAACTTTAACTTCTTTTTTTTAGTTAAGGTTTAGCGTTATGGCCATAATCTCACCTGATCTTAAGTGACGATACGGCTCAAGTTGGTAGACACGCTAAACCTGTGGAGGGACTGGCTCTCTAGTGCAACTGCCGGAATACACCTATTTATTTAACTTGAGGGTGGTAGCTATCCAGGCGGGCATTAGAAAAAGCCCTACCACCATGCAAATATATTCCATAATGAATACGAATCAATATTCACTGTGATTATTAAAATGAATATTCCATATTCACTAATTTTGTATGCTCGCTCTTAAAGCTATGTGCTATGGTTTCCTCACGATGTTGACCTTCACAGGAAACTCAACCTCATTATAGGTGGATTCGAACTCACGTCCCTTTACGCGGAGTCCGTACACACTACCGCTGAGCTATCATCGCTTCAAAACACGAACCGATCCCTCCCTTATATTTAGCGTGTCCACCATCTAGGGTCACAGCGTCACCAAACATCAGGGGAGATTATGGCCATACTGCTAAATCTATACATTATAAAAAAAAAAACGAAATATTTGCTTCAAAATTGTATATTTACCAACTTTAGAGCAATTAATTACTTTGTTAATTTATCGCCGGATATTCGCTACTTATACATTGTTGTATTTCATTGAGTTATTTAATAAGAAAATCCGTTATAAAAAGTTCCTATTTAACTATTAATACTTTAAAAAAAAATTACTCATTTTTTGCGATATAATTTGTGGTTAGGAATTATTTAAAACAATTAAAATAATATATGTTTTATTAAAATTATAGACTGGATTTATTGCCAGTGATTTTCAACTTTGGTTATAGTTTTTCTTTAGTTAAATTCTTAATAGATCAGTGGCAACCGATTTCGCATTGTTAGGTGGTAGAAAATCCCAACTAGCAGTAGTCCTTGATCTGTGGCGACGATTATAGCTCAGTGGTAGTGTGTACGACTTCGCCAAGGGACGTGAGTTCGAATCCAAGCACCTACAATAAGTTTCGAGCTTTCGGTGAAGGGACACATCGTGAGGAAACCATAGCATGGTGGTAGGGCTTTTTCTAATGCTCGCCTGTCTAACTACCACCCTCAAGTTAAAACACCTGCCGCCAAATACCAATAGGTGTGTTCCGGCAGCTGCACTTGAGAGCCAGTTCCTCCACAGGTTTAGCGTGTCTACCAACTTAGGCCGTATCGTCACTTAAGATCAGGTGAGATTATGGCCATAAGGCTAAACCTTAACTATAATAAAAATATGGCAATAAAAGAGAATGCATGGTCACCATGACTGTTTTAATAGGTTCACCCGTAGCCCGTCCGGCATTTTCCGAGATGTATCACTATAAATGTATTTTCCTCGTGTTAAGAACAAAAAAAAAAAAAAGACACGAGAATATACCTATCACACTGAATACCATCAGGTAAAGTAAATATGTAGACGGGTTTAGAAAAAAACACTCTACTACCTAACTTACTATGTTCTCGTCACGATGTTTTCCCTTTATAAAAAAACCCAAGTTCGTTGTAGAAACACATATAAAACATATCTAACGATAGCGTTTTGAAAGTTCTGATAGCTCAGTTGGTAGTGTGTAGGGACGCCGCGTCATTGGACGTGAGTTCGAATCCAAGCACCTACAATGAGTTTCGAGCTTTCTGTGAAGGGAAACATCGTGAGGAAACCATAGCATGGTGGTAGGGCTTCTTCTAATGCCCGCCTGGGTAGCTACCACCCTCAAGGTGCAATTCTGCCGCCATATACCTATCGGTGTCCCTCCACACGTGCGAGCGTATCCAGCACCTTCGGCCGCATCGTGACTTAAGATCAAGTGAGATTGTAACCATAACGTTAAGCCTATACAGCACTAGCTGAGCCCGCGACTTCGTTCGTATGGAACTACAAATTATTAAATGCCCGTTTTTGTAACTTTTTCACAAGCTTATATTATTTTCACTTGTATGTTTGTTTGTATGTTTGTGACCGACTCTCTTGGACTTGATTTAGACCCACTTCAAACGGTCAGATTCCATTTAAATTTCATAGACTTATCGAGGACCCATGGCAGTACACTTATTTGAAAAGATTAATCCATTATTTAATTTGCGGAATAAGATTTGTTAGTTTATATAACTTTCATCTTTTTCATTTTCATCATTCATTTTTTCATCTTTCGTCGATAAGACAGGAATCGATGTTAATTATAGTTTCCAATCATTAAATTTGACTGATATATCTAATATTAATATATATTCAAATACCAAAGAGAATTTTAATTCAACAAAATAAGCAAGAATTTAAATCTACAATTTGGAGGAAAGACTCTTGTTCGCTATTGTAATGAGTGATGATTAAGTTATGGACTAATTTGGATGTAAGAAAAATATAGCAAATATTTTTGAATAAAATTGAATGAACAAAAGTGTAATTATTTTTTTAATAAATATAGATTAATTATAGTGTAAATAAGAAAGAAATGTATATCATTTAAAAAAATGCGTGTGTTGTTTTTTAAGATATTATCGAAATGATAATCCTTCTACTCATATCTGTCAATAAATTTTTTATAACTATTGACACCAGGTATCCTACGTTTTATTTATGAAATATAATTTTTTCTTATTTACAATATTATTAATTCATAATTATTAAAAAAAAATACACTATTCTTAATCCAAACCTATCAACATTTATTTTCAATTTTTTAGTTTGGTTTTATATATAAACGTGTTTTTTTTTACTTTTATTTTTTAATATATCTTGTCTCGTATTAGTGGTAGCGTGATGTTAAACAGCAAAAAAACCGTTTTCAATTATTGTAAGTAATACTTTATTTTATCAGACTATTAGGAACCCAAGAGTAGCGCGTTCAAACAAACAAACAAACTTTCCTTTGTATGATATTAAAATATGAAATAAAAATTAAAAAATATATATATCTATATATCCTACAACCATATTATTCATCACAATAAATAAAAAAAAGCTCAAATTCTCTGTACAAACTAACGTAAAACATGTCTACCTACGAGTTTATACGGATGAGATTCTACGGATGAGAAAAAAAAAAAAAGCAAAACGTTATACAGATTCGCTCGTCGAGTGCAGCAGCAATATACGCGGGGTTGTATAGACGACAACTCAATATCCTATGAATAGCACCCCATCCCCCGGCAGCGCGCACCCCACGCGCCGTGTTCCTGGAACGGGTCGGCCGAGCCGATCGATATCCCGGGCCGAGCTAGCTCGGATGCAACATGCACTATATACATACGTTTTCAATATAGGTATTCTGTACATCCTCTGATAACCTCGGGAGCGTCATGTATTCCTTTCACAATGTCACAAAACGTTAGTCAAAACGTAAACGTACTCGTCGACCTATATTATTATTTCATCTGACATTCTCGACTGGCCAAATCAAATTCAAAAATCATTATTCATTTCGAAGCGATGATAGCTCAGTGGTAGTGTGTACGACTTCGATTCCAAGCAACTACAATGAGCTTTCGCTGAAGGAAAACATCGTGAGGAAACCATAGCATGGTGGTAGGGATTTTTCTCACGCCCGCCTGGGTAGCTACCACGCTCAAGTTGTAAACCTGCCGCCAAATATCAATAGGTGTGTTCCGGCAGCTGCACTTGAGAGCCAGTTCCTCCACAGGTTTAGCGTGTCTACCAACTTGGGCCGTATCGTCGCTTAAGATCAGGTGAGATTATGGCCATAACGCTAAACCTTAAGTATAAAAAAAAAACAATTTAGCTCCTAAGAAGGTGCTTATGAACGTCAAAACTACCACCGGTTCGGAAAGTAACGCTGTCATCGAGACAAAAACCGGCAAGAAACTCGATATGCATATATATATGCATAAATAGTATTAATTATCGAATGTACAGAGAATGGTGTCGTTTCCATACAACACGATCGCTCAATTACTGATCCACCCTATAATAAATAGCCCTTTGACATCAAAACCCGTTTAACATGGTTCTCGAACTTCCTGTCCGGAAATTCGGTAACGTGCTTCGGAACTTTATCGTAAAACCTAACACTATTACGTAAAAAAAAAAACAGCTACTGGTCTTACCGAGTCTAAAATATGGGGTTGCCAGTTTGTCACGATTTCTAGTATTAACATAAAAAAAAGAAAAAAAAAACATAAAAGTAGTCAAGAGGGCTGCCGACAGACATGAAAACTTAAAACTATAAACAAACAGTTGTTAGCTTCGTATACCCAAATTAATTGTTTCATGTTAACTTAAAACTCGTAAATCAAATCTGTTTAAAGCACAAAAAGTTACACTAATAGGAACAGATACAGTGCGTACGTTAACACGTCACGTGACCATGTCGATGACGACTTACATGAAATTACACTCCCTCCACAAACTTTCCTATATAAATTTTCACTCAAAAAAACATATTATATAAAAATATACCACCTACAATGAGCTTGAGCATTCGGTGAAGGAAAACCTCGTGAGGAAACCATAGCACGGCGGTAGGGCTTTTTCAGATGCCTACCTAGCTAGATACCACACTCAAGTTGAAAATTTGCTGCCAAATACCAATAGGTGTGTTCCGGCAATTGTACTTGAGAGCCAGTTCTTGCACAGGTTTAGCGTGTCTACCAAATCGGGCCGTACCGTCACTTAAGATCAAGTGAGATTATGGCCATAATGTCAACCGTAACTTTAAAATATATATATATATAAAGGAAATCTCACCATATTGGGTGGCGGCATACCGGGCGGACCTCCGAACGGGGGCGGCTGTCCCATCATGTTCGGCGGCGGGCCCATCGGCCCCCCGGGGGGCATCATGCCCGGCGGGGGTCCGAACGGCGGCGGACCGCCCATCATGCCCGGCGGCGGGGGTCCCATCGGGCCCCAGTTGTTGTCGAAGTTCGGCCCGCCGTTAGGGCCGAAGCGCGGACCTCCGCGGCCCCTGAAGAAGCCCCTGCCCCGCATCGGTGGGCCGCCAGGGCCGTAGCCGCGACCGCGGAACCTCATGGGCGGCCCGTTCATCCAGCCCATTGGGGGTCCACGTCCTCGGCTCCTGCGTAAACGAAAGAATTCATCACGCATCATCTACACATAGATTTTACTCTAACGTTGTGTAGGACCAAGTTCACCTGTTGGGTTAAATATTAAGGATATACAATGAAATTAACATTGTATTAGAGGATTCGGATATATTTGCAATACATTCTAATACTTTTATAAAGAAAATTGAAAACTACTGAAGCTCTTGATGGAAATTAATTTATTGTCTACAATATATTTCCTGATGGTTTTTGTGCTATATTATTTTTATAACCATTTCAAATTACTTACATGGTCTAACAACATGTTAAATATATATGTTTTTTATGTTAATATTGCCTATATCATGCACGATTGTAATTATCAGTACTTTATGAATGTACTGAAAGCCTATAATTGGTTCTCATATTATAATAAAACATGGCAAGGATGTTAGTGAATGTATAATATGCACACTGGTGGCTTTTATAAAAAAAAAACTATGTAGCTTACACTAGTACAGCTTATAATATAGCATATTGGAATTCCTTCATTCAAATGCCGCCAAATACCAATAGGTGTGTTCCGGCAGTCGCACTTGATAGCCGTGTGTACCGACTTGGGCCGTATCGTCACTTAACATCAGGTGAGATTATGGGCACAACGCTAAACCTATAAACTTAAAAACCACGGTTCCCAGCAATCAGTCAGTTTGCTGATGAGTTAAAGGCATTTAGCACCAGGATCTTTCGTGAGAGGTTAGAGTGACTGTATTATTTAGTTTTCATAGATTAGTTATATTTAATCAATGTATTCGTTTGTTTTATAATTTATTTGGTTTATACACAATGTAAGGTATATCTGTTAAATTGTGGAAATAAATAAATAAATACATGTTCCTATTAGACAGACATGACAGTACATGCATACAGTGACGTATGACAGTAGCGACTGGCGATGGATTGGCGTTCTCTCCTGCTGTTTTTGGACTGTACAGTGCAGAGTGCAGTTACTTTACCGAACTGATATAAAAAAAAAAAAAAAACACTGCCAAAGAACAGGGAAAGCTTTCGCAATTCCCCTACGAAGATTTCCTCAAATCAATTCTTTTTTTTTTACAGCGATCGAAAACTAATATTCATTAAGAACCTAAGACAAAAACAGAAGCATGGTATCGAGTCATCAGGGCTAATTTTTTTTTAATAGTTTAGGTTTAGCGATATGGTTATTATCTCACTTGATCTTAGGTGACGATACAGTCCAAGTTAGTGGACACGCTAAACCTGTGGAGGAACTGGCTCTAAGTGCAGCTGCCGCAACACACCTATTGATATTCGGCGGCAGTTTTCAACTTGAGGGCGGTAGCTAGCCAGGCGGGCGTTAGAAAAAGCCCTACCACCATGCTACGGTTTCCTCACGATGTTTCCCTTCACCGAAAGCTCAAGCTCATTGCCGGTACTTCGCCTCAAACTCACGCCCCTTGACGCTATTATATGTACATACTCTATATACGACTAGAGTATGTATATGACGACGTTATTATAAAAAAAAGTGCAAAAATTATGCAAAATATACCGCAAAGAGAATTAACAATTCAACACTCACTGGTGTAGAAACACATCGGCGTACGCGTTTAGGGGGTTAATTAAGAAAACACGATCACATCCTACCGCAAAACCCACTACAACACTAACAGTGACAAACTTATTTTCTTAACAAAAAAAATAAAAAAAATTAAAATAAAACAATGTCACAAGTCACATTGCACGCCCAGTCTCGGGTCACGCAACGTGACCGATTTCGCCATCACACATACAGCCCTCTGCCCGCGACATCGTCTTGCGTACAACTAATTCATCCTTACTAACATTACAAACGCGAAAGTGTGTCTGTCTGTACGGATGCGTGGATGTTTGTTACTCTTTCACGCAAAAATTACTGAATGGATTTTAATGAAACTTTACAATAACATAGCTTACGTATTAGAGTAACATATAGGCTATATCTTATAAAGATATTGTATGATTCGTTTAAAATATAACGATAAGTAAGTAGGAAAAAATTCTAGTATCTGCGAGCTATTCTGGATAAGCATTTTAATGTATAATTATTTTTTTTATTTTAAATAGTCTTACAAAAAAGCCGGTGCAGCATATATTCATGTTTTAGTGTAAGCCATTATTGTCAAAAGATTTCTTTTTTATAAAGGTTTAGCGTTATGACCATAATCTCACCTGATCTTAAGTGACGATACGGCCCATGATGGTACACACCCTAAACCTATGAAAGAACTGGCTCTCAAGTGCGACTGCCGGAACACACCTATTGGTATTCGGCGGTAGATTTACAACTTGACGGTGGTAGCTAGCCAGTCGGGCATCAGAAAAAGCCCTACCACCATACTACGGTTTCCTCACGATGTTTTCCATCACCGGAAGCTCAAGCTCATTGTAGGTACTTGGCTTCAAACTCACGTCCCTTGACGAAAAGTCGTACACACCACCACTGAGCTATCATCGCTGCATCATTCATTCAGAGTAAACCGTGAATACAATAAAAATTTATCTTTTTTTTTATATTGATTATGCGCGGGCATAGCTAGTACTCAATAATAATATGACAGATAGAAAGAAAGTAAGAAAATAAATTTAATTACAAGACACAAGGCTACACGGATAAAGTAAAAAATACATGAAAATTAATTAACATTACAATCATTAAAAAAAAACATTATACATAATCTAAAAAAATAAAAATAAAATGTTATAATCCACCGTGCGCCGCAGTGCCACTGTAAAAGGCGCACAACTCAGCATAAGCTAAGTCACCATAATAGGCGGGCCCAGCGCTGATTTTCGGTTGTGGCCAAGTGGGTTTATACAAAAAAAAAAAAAATAATACAAAAAGCAAAGCAATTATTCCAAAATTATATTGAACACTGATAAAAAATATATAGGAGCCAAGAAGTCTAGAAGTGTTCATATATACAAATGTCAATTTTCAATGTACTTTTACCAATCACTTTTGACATAGTGTTTGCAAGTGATATCCGGCGCTATTGACTTTTTTTTATATATACTTAAGGTTTAGCGTTATGGTCATAATCTCACCTGATCTTAGGTGACGATATGGTCCAAGTTGGTAGACACGCTAAACCTGTGGAGGAACTGGCTCTCAAGTGCAGCTGCCGGAACACACCTATTGGTATTTGGCGGCAGGTTTACAACTTGAGGGTGGTTGCTACCCAGGCGGGCATTAGAAAAAGCCCTACCACCATGCCATGGTTTCCTCACGATGTTTTCCTTCACCGAAAGCTCAAGTTCATTGTAGGTGCTTGGATTCGAACTCACGTCCCTTGACGCGAAGTCGTACACACTTCCACTGAGCTATCATCGCGTCAAGTACATTATTCATCATATCCTCTTATTTCCTACTCCCGGTTACATCTCACTAATTAATTAATTACTATTATCAGATTTATATGTTATAATCAAATATTGACAATCGCGCTTTATACTAATCCGTGTTATAAACTACCCTCCTGCACCTAGATTCTGTTATAAACCACCCTCCGATAACTACATACCTCCCTATATATACAACACTACTATATATATACTATAAAACTATACTATACTATAAAACTACATACATCCCTATATATACAACACTATCGTCGCTTGTTAATAAAAGCTGTATCAATTTTAGTAGGTTAGGACCCGTTGGTTAGTTAGGGTCGCGAATCTTTTATCGTTTTCCGGCAGCAGCCCAAGGGGAGGTTCCGCCGTTCTGGGACCCTTGCGGCCGCTGCCTCGGAGCTGGGTGCCCTCAGCGTTTGCCCCAAAAAGCTGTCAAAGCCCTTACTGGTCTCATCGGATGGTAGGCAAAATAAAAAAAACTTAATAATATAACTTTTTTAAGTCCTAATTCTACTACAGTTTCGAAAACAATATCACGTTCTGAGTGAGAAGAAACGGCGAAGAAAACTTTCCAACAATCGCTTTTTTTTAACATGCATCATATACTTAATAATTGTCGGATCTTACAAAGATTAACGATATTTTAACCCCGCGCATGTTTATCAGAGAAATAATCTGCCATTGTAATATTCACTTTTTGTAACAAGTTTCTGTTTTACAATGACTTTAACCCATTCCTCCCCACTGTCATATTTTTAGGACACTATGTTCAACATTTCTTTTAACGTATTAGGACTTTTATTTTTACTATTTAAACATTTTTTACAGCGAAAAAAATTTATTTTATTACAAAAATTGTGTAAAAATATGAATTTCATCAGAAATAATAAAAATAAAAGTACTAATACGTAAAAAGGAATATTGAAAATAGTGTCCTAAAAATAGGACAGTGGGGAGGAATGGGTTAAACTGTTTTCGTTGCAGATCACGTATTTCGCGAGGGATTTTATTATAGAAGCAGACGTATATTGTCCTTTAAATGATTTCTGTATTTTTGCTAGCCTAATGTGGTTCAGAGTAAGATGGTGCCTATTTGAAGTATCACAACTAAGGAAATGACAATTAATTATGAATAAATATGATATTATCAAATACGTATTAACATGCCACTGTTATGTTGGTCTCCTAAAATTATCTATCACATAATAAGTATTTGAGAAATGAAAACAAACTAGCACATATTTTAACGTAAAAGAAACAAATTGAATAAACATGATGATAACTCAGTGATCCACGATTCCTCCATGAGTACCACGAAGAGTTCCAACTTCACTGACTGGCCAATGTTTTCATCACGACACAACAGATTTTTTTTTTTTTATACAGTTAGTGCCAATATTTAAGAGAAGATAAACTGGTGTGCCCAATCGCCGGGTCAGTGGACGTGAGTTCGAAACCGTCCAACGTACTTGAGCTTTCGGTGAAAGAAAGCATCGTGATGAAACCATAGCTTAGCGGTAGAGCTTTTCTAATGTCGACCTGGTTAAGGACCACATTCAAAGTTAAATAGGTTTGTTCCGGCAGTGGGACTTGAGAGCCAGTCGGCTGGGCTTGGCGTGTCCACCATCTCGAAGAACATCACCGCTTACACATCAGGTGTAACTGTGGCCGTAATGCTGGACCTACAAACTATAATAAATGAGAAGCCAATGACTGAGGAGTGCTTTAGAGCAATCTTGACATTTATTTATTTAGGACCACCAGTGGTCAGTACAGTGCAATAGTAACAAATTACAATTGAGCGAATTCTGCAAAAAAAAAAAAAAAGACTAAAGGAACCAACCATAACAGACAAAAGATAACAGATAAATGATAAATTGTCAATGGGTGTAAAATTAAGGGAGTAATTTATGACTTATAGTCCCTTAACAGACCCACAACCCGTAAAACTAAAAACTCTTTACATTTACACATTACATGAGTTATCAGAGAATTTCAGATGATCCTAAAGAAATTATTAAATTTCTATCAAATAGTCAGCTACGGAACGGAGAAAATTGCATCAAAGTTCTATATATATGTATACACAATAGGTATATATAGAATAAATAGAATATATAGTATATATAGAAATAGAAACAGGAACTAAAAATAATAATTTAAAATAGAAGTAAAAATAAATATAAATACATTTAAAGTGTCTGTACTTTTTAGATTTATTGCAATAAATATATTTCAAGTGACTAAGAATAAGTAATAAAATATATTTACATTATTTTTCAAAATGTCTATCTGTTTATTGGTGCAAGCTTTACTGCTAAAATACACAATTTATGTTAAAACATTATGAAGGCAATCATAAAATGTATCCTCAAGTAACATATACTTTTAGTTTAATTAAATCGGTTTAGTCTATCAAATGCAATTGTAATTTTAATGATGGCGCGAGATTAAATAATTTTAATTCCACGGGAACGAAGTCGCAGGTAGGGCTAGTTCAAATAATATAATCAAAACTTTAGCATGTACTACATAAAAATGAAAATGAAAATTAGGGGTTCCATATTGATTTATAGAAGAAATAGAAATATACAAAAAATACATATTCAGTGGGAAAATTAAACATAAATATATTAATATACATAAATAAACATAAACATATAAAATACTTCTTTAAATAGTTAAGTTTTAGCGTTATAGCTATAATCGCACCTAATCTTAAGTGGCGATACGGGCCAAGTTGGTAGACACACTAAACTCGTATAGGAACTGGCCCCCGAGTGCAACTGCCGGAACATAGCTATTGGTATTTGGTCGCAGATTTTCAATTTGAGTTCAGTTGCTAGTCATGCGGGCATTAGAAAAACCACGCTACGGTTTCCTCACTATGTTTTCCTTCACCGAAAGCTCGAGTTCATTGCAGGTGGATTTGAACTGACATCCCTTGACGTGTAATCGTATACACGGTAGTACACACTGAACTATGATCACTTCGAAGTGGTGTATCTACTATGCAAGCTAAATTTATATATATTTATATATATAATTTTATACGAAATAAATAAAAGCTAAGGTTACACTTTGCAGTAATAGTAACTCTATCTTTATATAGATTTATAATGCAAATATGCTAAAAGACAAGGCTATGAAGAAAAACAATAAATAAAAAAATTACTAAATAACCAGTACATGGATGGCTATGTAATTAATTAATTTATTTATTTTTCGAACTGACGTATGCCGTTAGCCCCAAGGGCTTTGACAGTTTCACGGAACTTTTTGGGGCGAGTGCTGAGGGCACTCAGTCCCGAGGCAGCGGGCACAAGGGTGCCAGGACGGCCGAACCTCGGCTTGGGCTGCTGCCGGTAAATGAAAATAGATTCATGATCCTGACTAACCAACAGGTTCTGTAGTACTAATTTAGTGATCCTAACTACGACCTTATCAGGTAAGCAGCTCAAGGGCCGCGAGGGTAGTCCCTTACAGAACCGTGTACTTAACGTGTGAGTGTGCAGGAATGGTATGCGGTGTGATGGTGTACTCTCAGTAATGTAGAGTGCCACTGTATCACGGGAGAATTCATCTCTCGTCTCATCAGTCTACCAAGAGATCCTGAACTGTCTAGGATTATAGTAAGTTCTATATTAGAATGTGTCTCTAAAACTGCGCTAGTAGACTCCTAAAAAATTTGTCCGGACAGCTAGAGTAACACAAGAAGATGAGTGTTGACATATATCAGAAAGAGGGCCCTAAACCTAAATGTGACATATGTCTCACGAACTGCTCGGAGTTCTCCTCTCTGACACATGATGGGTCCAGCAACAGCAAGATGAATCCATGAGGTAAGGAAATTCGTCAATTTTAAATAATTTATTGGACATTAAAGATTAACTATGATATAAAATACTCAGTTTATTGTTAGGATGTGAGATGAGGTAGCTTCCTGTATGAACCGATCATATGAAGGCTGTATCGAGTGTATAGAGACTAACAAAGAAACTGATTGAAATTTTGTAAAAACAGACAAGCATCTATAATCAAGTTCTCTGTTTTTACAACTGGTAATTAATAACAATATTATATACAATTTATATTATATAGATTATTTTTAGTCTTTTTAATGTAATAGCAAAGAAGCAAGCGTGTCACGAGATGGTAAGTGATCACAGCCACCTATGGACACCAACAAAACCGGAGAGATTGCAGATGCGTTTCTGGCCTGTTTTATAAGACGGACTGGCTCTCAAGTGCCACTGGTGGAACACATCTATTGGTATTTGGTGGCAGGTTTTCAACTTGAGGATGTTAGCTGCTAACCATGCGTACATCAGAAAGAGCCCTATCACCATGCTATGTTTTCCTCCATCAAAAGTTGGATTCGAACTCATATCCTATGATGCGGCATTCCTACATACTACTACTGAGCTATTATAGGCACTGCAATAGACCAACCAAGTTGAAAATACCACAATAATAAAAAAAGATACAGAGAGTGTACAAGAAAAATATACAAAATGAGAGTCACATCTACCAATTATAACATTTTACTCAGTGACTCTCCTTTGGTTCAATTGATTTCTAGATCACTTCAGAAGAACATGATTAAACATGATTGTCATGACAATGGGTAATTGGTTAGAAACAACAAATTTGCATGTTTTTGGAGTTTATTTTAAACCTTTTAAATGTTTAAACTAAATACAAAGGAAATATATGATCACCATCATACTAAGCTTAATGCAGTATATTAGAATTTATGGGATGTCTTGCAAGTTTAATATTGCCTAAAGTGGGCGCTACACCAAAAAGTTTGACTCTGATCCATGACATACCTAAATACTAGATCCAGTGAAGAGAGCATAGTACTGGTTATCCCGTAGTTCTAGAATGCCTATCAAGTAGTTCGAATAAAACTTATTAAGACTTTAGTGTCATTCTGTGGTGTATATTTGTAACCCAAAAATATATTTTATATGTAGCATGTTGCATGTATTCTTTGTTTCGTCTATTTTTGTTAGTGAATAGCCCGGTTTGGATATAATTTAAAGAGAAAAACAAAAATTATTTAAATACAATCTCCATCCTTTATCGTTATATCTATGTGACATTCGCAAAATTGTGTGCGCACACATGTGACCATTAAATAAATGAGAAGAGAGCATAGTAAAATCATTATAATTAACATACATTATATATGCAACCCTGATATTTGTTTTACAGCTGATAATGCAGCCTCGATGTTTTAGTTTAAACATACCCTGAGATCAGTTTTGAGATATATCATCAATTTAGTCTTTTAAATGTTATCTGATTTCTGTTCACCCTAGTGATTATAAACAGAGACAACTTGGCTAGACGGAGCAGGATAATTATAAGCTGGCTGCGCCTAGGTGGAACTAAAAATAATGAAACAATAATAGCTCAAGGGACACAAATTCGAATCCATTTACACTCATTGTGCTTTCAGTGTAGGAAAACATTGTATGGAAACCATAGTGTTAGGCCTTTTTCTAATACAAGCCTGGCTAGTTACCAACTTCAAGATAAGTATCTGCCCCAAATACCTATAGTTGTGTTCCGGAAGGCATAGGCAAAGCCAGTCCAGACATAAGGCTTAGAGTATCCACCATCAAAGGCCACATTTCACCTAATATCAAGTGAGAATGTGGCCATGACACTAAACTTTAAATATGACTTTAAAAAAATATATGATATTTGCCCATTTTTATAACATTTTTCAATATAAGCTCCAAGCAGCAGTAGGATAATGTTAAAATGCCTAAACCCATCCTCAATGATTGCTTAATCAAATATAAAACTAATTTTCCTAATTCGACTGGTAAATGCTATGATAAGCTCATAGGAACAAACAAACTATTCTGATTTATACAATATTTATTCATTTATTTACACTTTATGTTTGTCACAATAGCGGACTTAATGCCATAGGCATTCTCTAACAGTCTACCTTAAGGTGGTGCAGAGATAAAAGACGTTATCGAAATAAAATTACTTTAAAGGGATTCAATCGCGGTTATTTATTAATTTTGATCCCGACGTTTCGAAAGCTTTCAGCCTTCGCGGTCACGGGGCGGACTGAGGTGTAGATTGTCCACAAAAGTTCATGTACCTGTGTCTATCTTCAATTTAATAACCACGATAATATCTGTTTAAATTAGTTTTATTTCGATGAATAATATTCGCGTAAATATAAGAAATCATTATAAAGGATGTTAGGTGTAAAGCAAACAATAAATGAAAGAAAACTCTATAAACATGCAAATCTGGGTTGTAGATATTTAAAACAAAAGCTTTCAGTGTTCTTTTCTACAAATTGAATAAAAACGAGGAGTTGACTAAAACAAAATAATATAGATAGATTAATATATAGTTTCTTTTTTTATTTTTTATAGCTAAGGTTTAGCGTTATGGTTATAATCTCACCAGATCTTAAGTAACGATATGGCCTAAGTTGGTAGACACACTAAACCTGTGAAGAGATTAGCTCTCAAGGATTGCCGGAACATACCTATTTGTATTTGGTGGCAGATTTTCAACCTGAGGGTGGTAGCTAGCCAGGCGGGCATCAGAACAAGCCCTACCACCATGCTATGGTTTCCTCACTATGTTTTCTTTCACCAATAGCTCATTTATATGAGCTAAATAATTTGCCACAAATAAATAATATATTACAAAAACTGAAATGCATCTAACATTCAATAAACAGTGTTTTTTATATATTATATAAACATTGATAAGCATATGTAGCTTCATATACAAAAAACATCAAATTTAATAAACACTTAAAAAATATCACCTAAGTGTTGTATCACAAAACAATAATTTAAATTTCCGTTTATTCATCTCTTTATAATCACGTTTAACATGTCTCATTATCTACGTAACCAATGAAACTGTGTGAAATCAATAAACACCCATGAAATTACAAAATCATTTCTCTATCACAACACATAAAGCGGATAGACAAATATTTCAAGGTTACCACAATAAAACGATGTCGCATATAGTGAATTCATGTTTACCTGAAGCTCCCGCGTCCTCTGTTCATCCGAAAGTTGTTTCCTCCCTCGTCCTCTTCATAATTCTCCTCGTACAAACCTTCATTGTAGTCTTTCATATCACCTAACTCACCACCATCTCCACTTCTATTCATATCACTCATAGAGGGGTCCTGCATCTCCATATACTCGTCCTCCATTGTGAACAAAATTTTAACACCACCACACACTTATGTCCTCATGCCTGGCATGGATTTTTATCAAATACCACAACTTCACAAACACACTGCATGAAGACAACAAATGGCGCGCTCAAAATGGCGGCCGGCGGCTTCCCTGATTCACTAGTGCTTGCTTGTTGCGATGGCAATAATCGATCGATTCAACTGTAACCTTGTTATTATATCGTTACTAGCTACGTACGCTCAGTAATTAAATCGTATCTCAGTATTTCACAAGACTTGTAATGCTTCTTTCGTGAATATTAAATAACTGAAATATACCTAAATCTCTACTTAAAGACGATTATAATATATATCACTTAATTTTACTATGGTGATAATTTATATTTATTTGTATGAAATTTCAAATCCTGTGACTGTATAAAACAATGTAAGATAATAGTCAATCAAACGTGAGAGTAATTTTTTAAAGTTTAAAGTATATGGTTTTAGAGTAATTTAATGAATGAAGAATGCATTGTTCATTTTGTTTTATAATACACTAAAAACAGGTACTACAAAGTCGTGCTCACAATAAACTAATGGCAAATATTGCGTGGTTCAATTTTTTGGTATCTACCTATGTAGAATAAATATCGGAGAAGGTATGAGACTGTAACGCCTAACAATATTATGGCCGTGGAATGTCGAAATACCTCTTCACAAATAAAATACAGAATAGCTTGTTTACTGTTGGTACCATACGTTGTAACGTGTAATTTTTAGAATCAAATTCACTATTAGCTATGGATACTATACAAGAGAAGAAATGAAAAGGTGCAAGTTACGAAATAACATTTACTCGGTCGTGCCTGTGTTTTAAATCGGTTTGCAATTTCAAAATGAATGCAATGTCATAATGAGTACGCGAATAATCTTAATATGAATCATTCCAATTTCATTTATTTTACATTCGTATATTTATAAATCATTTTATAAGATATAAAGAATTTATTTACGTTGTGTAATTTTAGAATCAAGATTTTCATGGCGACGGTAATTGTAGTCAGTTTTTTCAATGAAAAAAGTTTACACTAGTTTACTCTAAAAAAAAGTAAATCAAAACCCAAAATAAGAAAATTTCATTTTCCGTAGCATATACTTGTCTGATAGTTGATTTAAGAAATGTTGCATAAATACTGTTACAATTAAATTCAAGAAGGGTAGCTTATTAACGCAAATCACTATAAAAGCGCAAAGTGAGCGCGGCTAGAGGGGCATTCTAACCGAAGCGACGTGAGATTTATATTTTTCTTAATAATTTTAAAGTATTAATTCGTTGAATAAACGCTCAGGCCGTTAACGCTGAATCGAGTTCGCTGGATTCTACACTACATCAAGCGCTCTCGTTTCTGATGCACTGAATCCTGTCTCCTTGGTCTCAGTCTTTATCCGCCACGTCTTAAGTTTTCATTTTTGTCAGTAGTCCGTCATGATTACCTACTTATTTGATCGGTATATCTTGCTGTTCCCTAGAATCAAGAGTCAAAAAAGAAGTTGTATGTGTCGTAAGATGAAATAAAGAATATAAATAAAAGAGTCTATGTTAGTTGTAAGAATAGATTAAGTATGTAATAGCTTTAAGACTTGGAGTAAAAGAATGCGCTCAAACAAAATAAAAAAAAGGCAAAGTAAACTGAAAAAAAATATTATTAACAAGGTCCCTAATTATGTTAGGGAAAAAAAATCAAGAGTCAAAGGATAATAAAAAATAAATTCTATTGTATCGAAATACTAATATTTTTATTAGATATAAGCGTGGCTGTCTTTTTATTACATGTTTTCCGAAAACGTTAGTAAATTTGTTAATTTATTTAATAATATAAGGCCGGCAACAGCCACACAATATTTCCTTTCTAATTATCCAACTCTCAGTTGCGTATTTAACTGTGTAAGTATTTATAGACGACCATAACATGCACAATTAACAAAAATACATCGTAACAACAATAAATAAATAAATTAAACGAAACGGGGATAATCACTTCGCTAAAACAAATGCAGACAAAAATTAAGCAGGTAATTAATTCGCAACAATGTTTTTAATTTGTGTAGCGTATTGCTTATTTCTTACAAAGTTCGTTTTATAGTCGCAATATACGCGGAATAATACTAAAGTGATACCGAGATTAGTCTTATCGACAGGTACAGCAATAGTGGAACAGGTTGATGGGAAAATCTATGCAACATCCTTATCTCAATTTGAAATAATACACCAATATTGTCTATTTGGTTATTTATTAGTTTGTATAGGAAATATCTAACAAAGTACAATTATGTATCACTCCAAATTCATTATTCAAAATTTTATCAATGTGAGCACACCTTTACACAGTACAATGACGTTGACCAATCCCGTGAGGACATTAGTGACGCATGTTCTCTGTTTTACGATAACTCGTGAATCGATATAATTATTTCATAGTCGAATATATTTTGTTTCATTACGAACAAGGACAATACTATACTTACAAATGATACAAATACAAATAAAAATACAAATACTGTAAGTAGGCATAGAAGCATTACATCGTGATGTTTTTAAAATGATATTGATTATATGTATAGAGTAGAATCTGCTTTATTTTAACGCGCTAATATTAGGAACTACCAGTCGGATTACAAATATTCTCTTTGTTCTTGATACAGCAATAATTGAAGAATGCTTTATGTTATTTATTATTACGCTAACATCATATCCGTATTGGAAAAAAATTACAAAATCGAGCAATAATTATTAAATAGTATTTAGATCCACGGGAACGAAATTGTAGGAAGCTAAATACCATTGATTGACTCTTCACGATATCTCAAAATATACTTGATAATTATACAGATTATACAGAATATTGATTCAAAATATGGAATGGACATTCCTTTCACGATGGAGTCCCCAATTAAAAGGATTTTAGAAAGTTGACGACAAAAGCGTAAATGATTTTGGAAGGACTGAAATGGCTCGACCTTTCAGGAAAATAATATTGTGACTTCCTAATAACTAACTTTGTAAATTAGAAGCAACATGTTAATAGCCACTATTTTAATAGATCACTGGAAAATTATGAACAGCATGTAATATTTTTTATAAAGATTTTATAAATACTTTTTAATTACGAATTAAAAAGCTCTGTTGTATCAAGTGCAAGTTGGCGCTGGCGATGTGTTTCCTACAAAGGGTCGATATGCTGTTAGACTGAAATGCTTTTAGAAATCCGTCAGGCTTTGTGGGGCGAATGCTGAGACCACTCAAGCCTAGGGTAACGAGCGCAAGGGTGCAGAGACGGCGTGTTGATAAAAAAAATTTATAGTTAATGCTTAGCATTATGGCCATAATCTCACCTGATCTTAATTGACGTTACGGCCCAAGTTGGTAGACACGCTAAACCTTTAGAGGAACTGGCTCTCAAGTGCAACTGTCGGAACACACCTATTGGTATTTGGCGGCAGATTTTCAACTTGAGGGTGGTAGCTAGCTCACGATGTTCTCCTTCACCGAAAGCTCGTCATTGTAGGTGGGTGGGGTCGAACTCACGTCCCTTGACGCAAAGTGGTACACACTACCATTCAGCTATTATCGCTTCAAAAATAATTACTGTCCTATACCGGCTTGGGGCAATGGACCGTGTACGTGCTGTGTGATTTGGATTGAAGCGAACTTAAATGAAATGGGGGCTACCACATAGTTTTATATATTGCAATGTGATTTGTAATAGAGACTCATATTTTGCTTTTTATGGAGAAATTTATTTATGCGTACCTTCTCTCCTGGGGTGACGAGAGAGTTATGTTGGACTCACCCGGTGCGAACCAGGAAAACCCACTAAAACTCCATTTTGTATCCCTATCGTATGAATTGTGGCAATCCAGGGTCGAGCTAGCAATCACCGCATCGCCCCAGTGACTTGCCCGAGTGGGCTCCAACAATATACTGGGCTCCGACGTTACACTGGGATCAGGCGTTACACTGGGATCAGGCGCTACTCTAGGATTTGGCGCTAGTAAAGACTCAAACTTACCATCATAATAGGATCTATTTTTTTATAATTTCTCAGCTTTTACCGTTATAGGTACAATCTTATTCAATGTTAAGTGACGATGTGTCCCAAAATGGTGGACACGTTAAGCCTGGTAGACGGACTGGCTTTCAAGTGTAGCTGTTGGAACACACCTGTAGGTATTTGGTGGCAGATTTAAACTTGCTAGTTTTCAAACTGGCTGTGCGAGTATTAGAAAAAGCCCTAACACCGTGTTGTGGTTTCGTCACGATGTTTGCTTTCATCGAAAGCTCAAGCTCATTGTAGGGATTCGAACTCATGTCCTTTGTAGTAGCGTCCATACACGGTACCAACAATATCATCTCTTCAAATCGAGGCTAAGATATAACGCGCACACAAGGTTCAGGTATGATGGCGATATACTATTGAATAGAATTGTATTGAAGCGACGATAGCTCAGTGGTAGTGTGTAGGAACGGCGTCTCATGGGTCGCGAGTTCGAATCGAACCACCTACTATGAGCTTGAGTTTTCCATTTTTGAGGAAACCACAGCATGGTGGTGGGGCTTTTTCTAATGCCCGCCTGGCTAGCTACCAGCCGCAAGTTGAAAATCTTCCGCTAAATACTAATAGATGTGTTCCGGCTGTTGCACTTGCGAGCGATTCCCCTGTAGTTGCGGGTGTCGATGGGCGGCGGTGATCGCTTACAATCAAGTGACACGCTTGCTGGATTTTGAAATAATCAAGATTCTGTCTGATTTTCACTTTAATTTATCCATTTATTCTAATGTGATAATACTATTAAATGAGCATTTTTTTTGTATCTTTATACATATATAAAAATTTCGTGTCACGTTGTTTGTCCGCGATGAACTCCCTAAACTACTGAACCGATTTTAATCAAATTTTACACAATGTATGCAGTTTGATCCGACTCGAGAGATACGATACATTTTATGTCAGTAAATGATCCTAACACTATAGATGTCGCTGTAGTCGATGTCGATGTCGATAGTCGATGTCGATAGTCGATGCCGATAGTCGATGTCGATAGTCGATGTCGATAGTCGATGTCGATAGTCGATGTCGATAGTCGATGTCGATAGTCGATGTCGATAGTCGATGTCGATAGTCGATGTCGATAGTCGATGTCGATAGTCGATGTCGATAGTCGATGTCGATAGTCGATGTCGATAGTCGATGTCGATAGTCGATGTCGATAGTCGATGTCGATAGTCGATGTCGATAGTCGATGTCGATAGTCGATGTCGATAGTCGATGTCGATGTCGAAAGGGCAGACCAGGGTCTTCCAAGTCAGCTAGTATATACATAAACATCGCGTATCTCGTAATGGATAACGATTTGTATGAAATTTTCTATTCAGACAGATTTTCGCTTTTCGAATTCATCTATACAGTTGTGTTTTACGTCAAAATACAGATATTTATATGAAAGCTTTGTCCAATAGAATGATGAATTATACTTGTGTTATATCCATATAAATGAATAGACGTATGTTTTTGTTATCCAAATATATTTATTGGAAGAAACACAATTTTTATTTAAGAATAATCCACTGTGTTAAGTTTTCCAGGTGCTGACAGTAAGAAGAAGAAACGAAACATATATATTTTTAAACTATTCTTTATTGCAAGAATTATGTAGTGATATATTTTAATAGGTATCTACGTTACAAGCGTGCTGAAGCCGTCAGGACCCATAATCTAAGCTGAGCTGTTTCGGATAGGGTTTTTTATAACGTGGAATCAACGAGTAATCGAATAACCCAGGTCCTATATCTGGCTGATCTCGTTCTTCCCGAGACAATAGCCGCTTCGGTTTCTCCAAAGTCGGGCAAAATTCGTAAAGATACTTCGAAGTGGTTCTACGTCTGATGGGGCTTCTGCAGCCCTTCCTAACACTTTCGTAGTAAGATAACGATTTCGAGGAAGGGTAAGTGTGTTTTTTTACCACAGGCTTCGAGGAACGACAGCTTTGTGTCGTACTAAAGTTATTACATTTCAGACACGGTCCCTGTGGTCTGCAATATGCTTGACAGTTCTTGGAGCATACGTTATTGGGTGTAACCTTGCTATGGGTGCAACGTTTTGCTGAACGCATACTCGAAGATGGCGACGTTGCTTGCGTACCGATCTTTGCATTGGCATCGCTACAGTCTGGAGTAGCAGCTGTGTTGAATGGAAACTTTGATATACTTGATCGAGGATATGGTATAGAATTATTGTTCCGCGGTGCTTCATTCATATTAATAGCTGGCACAATGTGAGACTGTAATAAGATTGCGCAGCTAGCATGCGGTGCTTGGGTTTTTGCAGCGTCGCTTGCTTTGCTGTCGGGCGTAGGGGCTGAGGGTTTAGGGCCGCTGTCGCTGCCGGGCTTCGAAGGGTCGCATGGTCCAACCGGAGCACAGATCCCGCTGACGTGATACGGTCCACAGAACCAGTAGCCGTATGGATAATAATAGTAGCCGGTCATGTATTGGACGCAACGTGGCGGGTGGTTGCACGGCGGTGGTAAACAACCACAGCCATCGTTACACGGCTTCGAATAGGCTCTTGTGAAATTGAGCTGTGATCCAACAGGGTTAAGCATAGAGGAAGTGGTCCATGCCGAGTATGGATTGGCTTGCGGGCCGTAATATCTGGGTATCTGGTGATGTCTCGTTTTGGTCCCAGGTATGAGATTAGGGCAGGATATACAGTACCGCGTACAAAGATTTCTTTGTTGGCCGCGACACTTCTTGAGTGTTGAAACGTCCTTCGGTTGTTCTGTCTCCGAATATCCGAGTGGTCGAGGTTTCTTCTCGTCTGTACGTCGCCACGGAACCGGGGTGGCTGAAAATTGATTTACACTCTTCACCATTATGTACTCGTGAGATTTGCTCACTTCGGTCATAATGTCACCTGATCTTAGGTGACGATGTGGCCCAGGTTGGTGGGCATGCCAAACCTTGGGGGGACCGGCTCTCAAGTGCAACTGCCAGAACACACCAGTTGGTAATTGGTGGCAGATTTAAAGTTGAGGGTGGTAGCTAGGCAGGTGGACATTAAGAAAGACCCTACCACCATGCTATGGTGTCCTCGCGATGTTTTCCTTCACCTAAAGCTCGAGCTTCGTGTAGGTGGATTCGAACCCACGTCCCTTGACACGGCGTCCGCACACACTACCACTGAGCTATCATCGCTTTAATAGTCTACCAGTTTGAGCAGAAAACAAATACATTTGCATACTTTCATGATTAATTATTTCTGCAAAGTTATAAAGTTCATCGGATGATACAATACAAAGTATGCCTCTCTCGCCCCACTCCCTATAAGATTTTCACGTGAAAAGTAGCTTATAACAGTCTCCAGGGTACAATCTATCTATATACCAAACTTCATCATAATCGATTCAGCGGTTTATGCGTGATAGCGTAACAAACAAACTTACTTTCGCTTTTATTACTAGTTGATTCCGCAACTACGTTCATTTGCAATTAAAACATGTTCAATAACTAGCTTTTACGTGCGGCTTCGCTAGCGTTAATATCGATTTTGTTAAATAAATCGGACGAATTGAGTCATACAAAGTTTATCCCTCTCTTTACCCCACTACCAATAAGAGTTTCGCGTGAGAAAGTAGCCCATAAGCGTCTCCAGGTATCCATCTATCTCTATACCAAAATTCATCACAATCGATTCAGCGGTTTAGGCGTGAAAGCGTGACAAAAAAAAGACAAGAACTCACGCATTTATAATATTAGCAAGAGTCTTTGCCCGTTGTAACTTTTTTTTATTCTGATCTACTCCTATTGGTGGTAGCGTGATGATAATGAGCCTAAAACCTTCCCCTGCGATTGTTCTATAAAATACACTATTTTTCATATCCGAATGGTAGCTGGCAAACACGCTAAACCTGTGGAGGGTCTGGCTCTCAAGTGCAGCTGCCGGAACACACCTATTGGTATTTAGCGGCAGGTTTACAACGTGAGGGTGGTAGCTACCCAGGCGGGCATTAGAAAAAGCCCTACCACCATGCTATGGTTTCCTCGCGATGTTTTCCTTCACCGAGCTCAAGCTCAACGTAGGTGCTTGGATTCGAACTCACGTCCCTTGACGCGAAGTCGTACACACTACCAGTGAGCTATCATCTATGATCTAAATTCCTAAGATCAGCGCGTACAAACGAACAAACTTATCCGGTTTATAACATAGATTTAGGATATAATTAGGGATGGCCTCGCCGTCAATTATATGGTAATAAAACATTACGTTATGAATAAAACTTTATTTATTGTATATGCCTGAAGTTTTATATCAAAAATACTGGGTGTATACTCCGAAAAAAAATCTTTTTGAATCGGCTTCATTCCAATTGATCTTCGGTAAATTGTCACGGTGTAACCTTCACCACGCCAGCAGCAGCGATCCTCGTCGAGACGCTGCCCCTTTTAGATTCTCTATTCACAGAAGAATCCACCGGTGACGTTTTACAAGCCTGACTGCTGCCGGAATCGCATTTCTTTGGTGCCGGGCTCGGAGGCGGACACGGGCTGGGACAGGGGCATGGACAAGGACAGGGTGGTGGGCATGGGCTGGGGAAACACGGCCCGCAGGGGCCCGGACAGCGGCAGGGACCACATGGCCCGCATGGCCCGCAAGGTCCGCACGGTCCGCACGGCCCGGGACAGGGACATCGGCATGGGCCACAGGGTCCACAAGGTCCGCAAGGTCCGCAAGGTCCGCAAGGTCCGCAGGGCCCGCAAGGCCCGCAAGGACAAGGTCCACACGGACATCCGCACGAAGGGCAGTTTCCTTGGCTGTCTTCCTTCTTGTTGGTATAATCACGAGAGTGATCATTTCTGTCTCCGCAGAACAAGAGCGTCGTGCGACCGGAACACCAGGATCCGAGTACAGATGCTCCAGAAGGCGATGTCACTGCAACAGACATCCAAGCCTATGATACTCGGTGAGCAAAGCACTCGCTGGTCGCCAATGTTATTCAGAAGAAAACGAGCGGTCTGGCCGAGTATTATAAGCCTGGGTATCTTACAGCGGTGACCAACATTCTCCGAAATAACATGAAGCTTTACCAGCGAGCATACAAAATTAGTGGATATATATCTATACATATAAATAAAATTGGAGTGTCCGTTTGTAATATTGAAATAACCGTTTTTTACTAAATGTATATGAATATATACGGTACATACACCAAATTTTTTTACAATTTTTGTCTGTCGGTTTGTTCCGGCTAATCTCAGAAATGGCGGGACCGATTTTGACGGGACTTTTATTGGCAGGTAGCTGATGTAATAAGGAGTAACTTAGGCTACGTTTATTTAAGTAAAATTCTTTTATTTTAGAAAAATAAAGTGATGTTGCAATGTCCAAGTACTGTCCAGTACCGCGCGCAGCTCACGTGCATGCCACTGGGCGGTCACGTCGGGCGCTTCCCACCAGCGAATTAATATTAGTTAAATATATTCATAGTTAAGACAGAACAAAGTCTGTCGGATCAGCTAGTATGGAATACATTAACACGGTGGTCGGGCTTTTTTCGAATGCCCGCCTGGCTAGCTACCACCCTCGAGTTGTAAATTTGCCTCCAAATACGAATAGGTGTGTTCCGGCAGTTGCACTTGAGAGCCAGTTCCTCCATTTTGGCGGCATCGTAACCCTATGTTATACTTTATTTTAATAACAAGCTTATTGACGCAAATACATGTAATTATGACGGATATTTTACAAGATGTAATCACGATTATTGTATGCATATAAGTTATATTAATAAAAAGTTTTACGCGCGCATCACCCTTCACAAACTGCAAGTGTTGCAAAATAGATTCATGCGCATAGTTGTCCATGCCCACCCATGTCCGGAACGTGATTTACATAAAAATATGGACCTTCCATCCTCATATGCATATATTAAAAATCTCACAAAGATTTTTTTCTAAAAGGCCGAAGAACATCCCAACCCCAAAATAGTACACGTAGTCAGCTACACTCCCCAATCCATACGCTAGACGCTTCGCGCGCCGGCCACGTAACTGCTTCACTGATCCCGTCGATAAAATAACAAGATTGAACACGCTCCTCCCTACCGTCTCCACCAATCGTACGTGTCCGCGTAGACGCCCGCGTAATCGCCGCCGAGCGGATAATTTCGCTCCCGCACACCCGCCGCGGCCACCTTCCGCAGACGCTTGAGCCTTGGTTCGATCCTCCGGATAGGAGCCCTCGAGTAACTCTGCTCGCGCGATACAGTGACACTCTACTTCACTGAGAGTACACCATTACACCATATACCCACACATTAAGTACACGGTTCTGTAAGGGACTACCCCCAAGACCCTTGCGCGGCTTGTCCGATGTCACTGTTAGGACTACTAAACTTACTAAGTTAGGACCTGTTGGTTAGTTAAGATCGCAAATGTTCGTTTTCCGGCAGCAGCCCAAGCCGAGGTTCCGCCATTCAGGCACCCTTGCGCCCGCCGCCTCGGGGCTGTGTACCCTCAGAATTCGCCCCAAAATGTTCGGTGAAGCTGTCAAAGACCTTACGGCTAATAGGGTGTCAATTCGAAAAAAAAAACAATTTTACGTACGACTGGTTCGTGCAAAGTTTGCGTGGACAGTTTTAAATAGAGTAAAATTATAGTTATAACTGACGTGTATATAAATGTGATGTCGATGAATAACAGATAGGAGAATAATGAACTTTCGATACTTACATCGAGCCGCTTGAGTCTTTTTATTTGAATCGTTCGCCAGAGTACGTCCAGTGATGCATTTGAACAGTGACACGTTTTTCGATAATACCGCCTTACGCAGGACCAGCGCCATTTTTGTTATTACTGATTTTGTTCTTCAATTATTGTACGATATTAAAACAAGAATTTCGGTCTATTTGTTGGTTTTATTTCACGTGAAATTTTGAGCCATGGTAAACGGTTGAGTTTGACCTACACTGTCAAGGCGGAACAAAAGCTGTGACACGTTCTCGATTCGAAAATATTTTCTTCTTTGATATTTGTCTTTTTCATATATTACAGTGGAGTCTATCATATTTATACGTTCAAATAGTTTTCATGTTCCTTTTGTCTATGTTAATTATCTATCCTTACTGAGATTATAAGCGCAAAAGTTTTTAGGTATGTATGCATCGATGTATGGATGTTTGTTACTCTCTCACGCAAAAACTACTGAATGGATTTTAGTGAAACTTTACAGTAATATAGCTTATGCATCAGAATAACACATAAGCTATAAACATATACAGATATCGTATGGACTGTCCAAAATATAACGATAAGTGTCAAGTAGATAGGAAAAATTCTGCCATCTGGGAGCTATTTTGGCGTGCGCTGCAAAAATCGTTAGTTACACGTATATAACGTACAATGGAAATGTTTATCTTAAATGGTCCTACAAAAAGGGCTGCGACTGCATATTTATATCTTTTATATGTAATCCATTATAGCCAAAATAGTGAGCGGCCCGCGTATAAATTACTAGGAGCACAAAATAAATAATGTTCTTATACCAGTGTCCTTTGATATAATTTATGTAAAATAGCGGGTACCGAAATCAAAATTGTATGACAAAATTTATATTAACTCGAGCAATGCCGCGGGTAAAGGCTAGTACTATATAAATTTAATATATATTTTCATATGAATATATCTATATTTAGTGACAATCAGTTTATATATGAATATATTGAACATCTGGCAGATCATCAGGTTTCATATGATTTCCCAGTCATTAATTACGTAAGGATAATTTTTGTCGGCATTAAAATTAATTAATAACCGCGATAATATCCGTTTAAATATAATTTTATTTCGATGAGTAATATCCGCGTAAACATAAGAAATAAAAAGAAAAATTAGCAAAAAATTAAAACGCGCAATTCAACAAACATTTCATTAATTTAATTACACAAATATCGATTACAATTACTATAATCACATTAAATATAAATACATTTTTTTTTTTTATGGCATAGTTGACAAACGAGCTATCGTGCCAACAAAGTGTTCACCGCCCATCGACACCCACAACATCAGAGGTATCGCAGATGCATTGCCGGCCTTTACAGGAGGAACTGGCTCTCAAGTGCAACTGCCGGAACACACCTATCGATATTTGGTGGCAGATTTTCAACTTGAGGGTGGTAGCTAACCAGGCGGGCATTAGAACAAGCCCTAAAATTTAATGCACTGGTTTATGTCTATTGATAGTCTAACGATATTCGATTTTCTTTTGGTATTGTATTTTATATGGTTCATAAGTTACGGTTTACTTTACGGCCACAATCTCACCTAATGGTAAGTGCCAGTAGAAGTTTCTTATTATAGCGATGATAGCTCAGTGGTAGTGTGTACGACTTTGCGTCAAGGGACGTGAGTTCGAATCCAACCACATACAATGAGCTTGAGCTTTCGGTGAAGGAAAACGTCGTGAGGTACCATAGCATGGTGGTACGGCTTTTTCTGATGTCCGCCTGGCTAGCAACCACCCTCAAGTTGAAAATCTGCCGCCAAATACCATTAGGTGTGTTCCGGCAGTTGCACTTGAGAGCCAGTTCCTTCTCACGTTTAGCGTAACTACCTATCTTGGGCCGTATCGTCACTAAAGATCAGGTGAGATTATGGCCATAATGCTAACCTTAACCTACTCTTAAGCTAGCGAGGCGGGCATTAGAAAAAGCCCTACCACCATGCTATGGTTTTCTCACGACGTTTTCCTTCACCGAAAGCTCAAGCTCATTGTAGACGTTTGGATTCGAATTAACATCCCTTGACGCGAAGTCGTACACACTACCACAGAGCTATCATCGCTTCATATGCTCGCGGTTTATGTTAAAAGCCAATGTGGCCCAAGACGGTGGAAACGCTAAGCCTAGTGGCGGAACTGGCTCTCAAGTGCAACTTCCGGGGCACACCTATACGAATTTAGTTGCATATTTTCAACTTGAGGATTGCGCTACCACCATACTATATATTACCAGGGTGTCCACCACGCTATCAGGTGTTTTCCTTCACCGGACGCTCGAGGCCATTGTTGGGACTCGAACTCACGTCCATTGACGCGCAACCTCCGTACGCACTGTTCACTGCTTTCGACCCATTAATCTGTACCCGTACTGACCGACAAACCGAAATAAATTAATCGATAGATTGAAAGGCAAGACACCGCTCAGCGCAGCGAAAGTTTTTATTTAAATGTCTACATTGGCATCGGCATCGATGGGTTCAGTCTGCGGCGGCGAGACAGGCGTGGTGCCTTGATCAGGGTCGGAGTCTCCCATGGCATGGATGCCTGGTCCCATCATACCCTGGCAGCATGAGCAGAGAAGGCACGTGAGACAAGCCATGCAGGCGGCACAGTCGACCGCACTCCTTAAACCTGATCCTTGTTGATACCCTGTACCAAGATAAATACTGATCTAGGCTTATAGCGAAGTTTTTGCATTTTTTTATCGTTATGGCCACAGCTGACTTCAAGTTAAGTGCTGATGTTGAAGAGCTGGCTCTCAAGTGCAACCTGAACGCAACTATACGTATATGACGGCAGCTTTGCAACTTGAGGCTGGTAACTAGCCAGCGGGTGTACGAAAAAGCCCTACTACCGTGCGATGATTTCATCACAATGTTTTCCTTCACAGGAAGCTCAGAGTCATTGTAAATACGAACTCAGGTCCGTTGACGCAGCGTCCGTACTCGATATTGCAAAAACCATCATCGTTTCGAGTAAAAATTACTCTATATAATGCTATATACAGCATAAAGGAAATATTATTTAGAACTCATATAAACACTGAGTATAAATAATCAATGTATATATAAACGAATCTCTATTTTCCTCGGTCATCGTATAACGCGTGAACGGACGGAACAATTTCGCTAATTCTTTTTCTGTTGTGCTAATTACTGTCAGGAGAAGCTGGTTATGAAAGAGGAAATTAGAAAACTTAAATATTACAATTATAAACGATATGTATTTAAATAATATTTTTTTTTTTAATTATACTAATCCTAATTTAACATTCATAGTTAAGACGGGACAACGTATGCCGGGTTAGCTAGTATAATATAAGTATACATGAGGACCTAAATAATAGATAATGACAAAGGGCTATCACAGGGCGGATCAATATGTGAACTAGTGATGTTAAGGAAGCGGGTATACTGAAGCCGAAGTCAGAACCGGAGGTTTATAATTTGCTTTATCAGAGTCGAAGTTAGAGGCGGAGTCAGATATAAAACGGTGTGGACAAGAAGACAGATATGTTAAAAAAATTAATTATATATATGTATATAAATAAATATATAGAACTGTATAGAGTGTATATAAATAGATGTAGAGAAAATGTAAAGAAGTCACTTACTTTTTAATGTAATGCATAACTACTATTATAAAGAAATTTCTTTTATAAAAAATAAATAAAAAAAGAACTCTCTTTTTAGCTTTTAGTGTAATGTTTAGTGTACTATTATAAAGCAATTTTTAAACGCCAACAAAATCACCTACTTATAAAAAAGTTGCAGACCTAAAGTCGCCAGATTGTCTTTATATTATTATAAATAATAATAATGTTTATATTATTATGATAATATAAATAATAATAATGTTTATATTATTCTGATAATATAAATAATAATAATGTTTATATTATTCTGATAATATAAATAATAATAATGTTTATATTATTATGATAATATAAAGACAATCTGGCGACTTTGGGTCCGCACCTTTTTATAAGTAGGTGATTTTGTTGGTGTTAAAAATTTGCTTTATAATAAAAAACTAAAAAGTAAGTGAGTTTTTTTCTATATTGTGCTTATGGAACTATTCCACTTAAATCTATAATTGCCTTGCGGTTGTGGTTTGGGCAATCATAGCTTGTGTGACCCTTTGGTCACCGTGTTTCGATCAATATAATAATATTATTCGACACTAGGATTTATAACAAGCGACGAAATCTGGAGTCTTCCATAAAACTTAATAGAAGGCTCTGTAGAGCAATACTTCGAAGTATCCAATACCCGGAGGAACAAGTTAAATTTTCCACGCACTTAACCGCAGTAACTTGTGTTGCGATTTCTTTTATAACCACAGATTCAAATTTACCGAAGGGAAAGTCGAAAAGTTCCGGCCTTTCGGTATCAGAGTCGCAGCTCCATAACATCCCTAATGTATACAATGGTGATGTGTGGAATCAATACCCCACTTTGAGCATCCCCTAATAACTATTGTAAATGAATTATTTACATGGTGGTAGGGCTTTTTCTAATGCCCTCCTGGCTAGCTACCACCCTCAAGTCGAAAATCTGCCATTAAATACCAATAGGTGTGCTCCGGCAGTTGCACTTGAGAGCCAGTCCCTCCTATAAGAGGCGGCAACGCACCCACGATTTCCCTAGTGTTGTGAAAGTCCTTGGGCGGCGGTGATCACTTACCATCAGGTGACACGCTTGCTCGTTTTTTACATGGCCATAATCTCACCTGATCTTAAGTGACGATACGGCCCAAGTTGGTAGAGACGCTAAACCTGTGGAGGAACTGGCTCTCAAGTGCAGCTTCCGGAACACACCTATTGGTATTTGGCGGCTGGTTTACAACTTGAGGGTGGTAGCTACCCAGGCGGGCATAAGAAAAAGCCCTACCACCGTGCTATGGTTTTCTCGCGATGTTTTCCTTCACCGAAAACTCAAGCTCATTGTAGGTGCTTGGATTCGAACTCACGTCCCTTGACGCGCAGTCGTACACATTATCACTGAGCTATCATCGCATCGCCTTTGCTTTCGCTTGGCTTCGTTTGCCGCCTATTCCATAAATGAAGCGATGATAGCTCAGTGGTCGTCTGTACGACTTTACGTCAAGGGACGTGAGTTCGAATCCAACCAACCTACATTGAGCTTGAGCTTTCGGTGAAGGAAAACGTCGCGAGGAAACCATAGCATGGTGGTAGGGCTTTTTCTGATGCCCGCCTGGGTAGCTACCACGCTCAAGATGAAAATATGCCGCCAAATACCAATAGGTGTGTTCCGGCAGTTGCACTTGAGAGCCAGTTCCTTCAGAGGTTTAGCGTGTCTACCAACTTGAGCCGTATCGTCACTTAAGATCAGGTGAGATTATTGAGATAACGCTAAACCTTAACTATAAAAAGAAAATGATATAAAAATGTCGAGTTTCGTGCCGGTTCTTCTCGGTGACCGGATTAGTTTCGGTGGTCGTTCTGACGTCCATAAACGCATTCTTAGGGTCTCGATTGGATAAAGTTTTTCGATTTGATATGAAAAGAATTTATGTGAAAATGATGAACACTGTGGTCACGCCTGCTCGTAAAAATAATCCGAGTATAGGAGCCAAAGTTTTGCTATGTCCTTTTAAAAGGCGTGCCTCCGCACTAGTTGTGCCAACAACTCTGTTCACGTGTTTTTTTTTTTTTTTTTAATAAATATAACGCGTACAATGCCAAGTAGGGTAATAGATACATTCAAAATACCCACTTATAACAACTATTTTGGGGAAAGACACAGAAGTTGCTTGGTGTCTAAATTGTATAACAGTTTACCGTTGTCGTTAAGGAATAATTATTCTACAAAACAAATTTTTAAAAATAAAACCAAACAGTTCCTTTTGGGTAATGTAAACATTTAGGATAATTTTATTTATTTTTTATTCTGCTAAAAAGTATTGATTTTTTTTTAATTTTTTTATTGTTAATCTTAATTGTTATTAATATTTTTATTGTTTTTATAACAATGCTTAATAGGTGTTTATAAAGATTACAGACAAATTTTCTTAACAACGGAGGTTACATCATACATAAATAAATAAAAAACAAAAAAAATTATGACATCATAACTGTAGAAACGTTTTTCAACTTTGCAGCCAAGGTATCGTTGCAATAATTGTATAAATGGCGTCCTCTAATAGCTCCGGTGGCGGATTTGCATTTTTGCCACCCATACGCTATTGCACGGCTCATAAGCGAAGCGTTGAGGTGGGTACTACTGTCACTTCACGCAAAACAACTGATTTTTCAAACTTGAAATGTCTCTATTTATCATATATTGCACTTGTAAAATAATATATACACACACGTATCAAGAAAAAACACTAATGTTATTTTTGTTATTTAAACTAGTTAAAAACTGTTTAAAAAAGTTCTGCCTCGGACGTCCGTGTCTGTATGTGCGGATCCTGTATGTTGTCACGGTAACGACCGAAATACTTTACTAATCGAGACTATTTTTTCTTACGCTTCAGTATAATAAGGAATAGAACCCTATTACTTTTCACGGTCTGATTCGATGTGGTTTAATTGTTATTAAATAAACAGAAAAGAAATAAGATAACGAGGCGTGCATTTTTAGATTTTCAAAACTTTTAACTTTATTCGATTTAGGGCATTCAAATTGCGTTTTCTAATCTTAACTTAATAATTGGAAAACAGCAATGATAATGGGAAATCAATGCTACACGGCCAGTCGATGCGAGCTGTGGGCGCCGCCCTATTGTCCTTGGCTGCTCTGCCGAGTCCCCCCCACATTACCCCCACTCCGCAGCCGGCTGTAATGTGACATGCGATAGATGGCTTACAAAATTTCAAGGTTTGAAGCGATGATAACTCAGTGGTAGCGTGCACGAACTCCGCGTCAAGGCGCATGATTTCGAATCCACCTACAATGAGCTTGAGTTTTCGGTGTAGGAAAACATCGTGAGGAAATCACAGTTGTAAGGTTTCTCTTTTGCCCGCCTGGCTATCAACCACCCTCGAGGTGAAAATCTGCCGCCAAACACCAATAGGTGTGTTCCGGCAGTTGCACTTGAGAGCCAGTCCCTCCACAGGTTTAGCGTGTCCACCGACTTGGGTCGTATCGTCACTTAAGGTCAGGTGGGATTATGGCCATAACGCTACACCTTAACTGTGATAATATACACGTACAGACCGCTATAAGTTGCAAATCAAAAACCATTAATTTAATTACAACCTATTTTAATATTGTAAACCGGAAAAGTTCAGTTATTTAAGCTCGTTAATTTTGAAAACTACCAGCCAGTTTTCAAAAAATCTTTTTGTATTTGATAGACCAATCACCGACGAAGGCTTTAGGTCACTTAACATCACGCTACCGCCAATAGGAGGACAGCTGTATTGAAAAAAAAAACAAAAAGACAGTAAAAATGATTGTATATAATTTTTAATACCAAGCGAATTCGCAGGTGCGGCTAGTAAATTTATCTATACAAATAAAGATAATTAAAGTGTCTGTTTGTGATATCAAAATAACTTTTTTTTTACGAAATGCATACGAAAGAATATACAGTAGTTATAATAATAAAAAAAAATTGTTAAAATTAAAAAAAAATGCATGTCTCGAAAGTCATCGTGACGATTAAAGCGCACGACGTTTAGTGTTACGGCCATAATCTCACCTGATCTTAACTGACGATACGGCCCAAGTTGGTAGACACGATAAACCTGTGGACGAACTGGCTCTCAAGTGCAACTGCCGGAACACACCCATTGGTATTTGACGGCAGACTTTCAACTTGAGAGTGATGGCTAGCCAGGCGGGCGTTACAAAAGCTCTACCACCATGCAAATTACTTACTAATTAGTCACTTAGACAATGGTTTATACCCGTGTATACCTTGCGGTGGATAGCCTTGGTGTGGATACCCTTGAAGTGGATACCCTTGAGGACCCCACTGCGGAGGGTAACCCTGATAAGGGTATATCTGGTGAGGATATGGTGGATATGTTTGCTGAAACAAATAAATGATAACAAAATCATCCTGATGCAACGTGACGCTGTGGTCAAAGATGGTAGACACGCTAAGCCTAGTGGAGAGACTGACTCTCAAGTGCAACTGCCGGAACACACCTATAAGTATTCGGAAGCAGAATTTCAACCTGAGGGTGGTAGACAACCAGGCGAACCTTAGAAAAAGCTTTACCAACGTGTTGTAATTTCATCACAATATTTTGCTTCACTGAAAGCCCAAGCTGATTGAATGTGGATGCGAATTGACGTTCCTTGTCGTGACGTCCGTCCGCACTACAACTGAGCTATCATCGCCCGTTCACCTATCATCTTGTCCTCACCTTTTATACGCATATCTTTCCTTACACAGTCCATCCATATCTTCCTCGGTCTTCCTCTCCTCTTACGTCCATCCACCTTCACACTTACCAATCTTCTAGTAATATGGCTTTCATCCCTTCTCATATCATGCCCATACCATGCTAACCTTTTACTTCTCAAGGTCTCTGTCGCTGGTGCTATTTTCATGCTTACTGAAGTATATTCATCCCTTTCTGTTGTAGGTATTTAATGCATTCGCCTTAACGTTTACATCTCTTACGAGGAACCTTCTTGCAACCGTCTCCTCCGTTACCCAGCATTCAAATGCCAAAGAACAAAATGTCACTGTTTACGCTAAATCATGCACGACAGTACAATACCTTGTCTATGTACCCTTTCCCCCCACGCTTTCTTTTCTAACCCTCTAACCGTGACAAAAGGTCAGTTATGTTTTGAATACGAGCGACACGTGAGCAATTGTGACTACGGTGCATCATATTTGTACATAAAGTGACTAACCAGAACATTATTGCAAGTATACACGTGCTAGAAGTGTAAGGTGTGTGCTCCAGCCGAAATACCAAGAAGAGGAAGCCTCCTAAACTATCGAAATCGGCGTTCAGGTGAGTCCTTTCTTTCCATCATCCCATCCGGTACTATTGTGCATAAATCGCAATTAGGTTTCATTAGGTCCCACTATTTTCGCGGCTATTTTATTATTGAGAAATTTAAAACCCGAACCAGCGCAAACAGTCACCATTTTACAAGAATATCTTTAAACTTTCTAGATTTTTTTTTATCCTGGCTTCGCCTGGTAGCAAGCTCAGTACGGTCCAGGGACAGTAGTGACGGTCGAAAGTGAAAATGTCCTCCCTAAGTCAGAGCTGCTATGGCGGCCTGCTAATCACTTATCCACGCCTAACTTAAAGGACCCAATGTTACATGAAGGAGGGAACGAAATGGTCATTTTTCGACTATTGGTCTAACATTATTAGCCAATGTGTAACGCGAAAGCGGCACACTAATTATGTGTGCCAGTTGGCGCACTGAAACCTCAGTATCGCGTCGGTGTTCAAGGAAGTAGGTCGTGTACGGCTTATATATCATGCGCTCTAAAATAATAGATTACGCCCGTGTGTGTTATGCGGTATTGCACAAACTATACAAACAAAACTTCTAAAAGTCATGGGATCGTATATGCAATTCGTAAATATTATTATTTTTAATGATTATTGCACGCGTCATAACGGGAACCGTTCGAGGTTGTGCATTACTCACAAAATTTCAGAGTCGAGGTATTTTCAAGAGTTCGATTATCATTATTTTAATATTTTTTTTGTTGTGTTTTACTGTAATTCCAATGTTTTATTACCCGGAGAAATACTCTCACTATCACACTATTTTTAATTGCTTTAAATGATTTTATATAAAATAAAAAATGTTGAAAGAACTGTTTCGTAGACGTCCGGATATCCGTGTGTATGGATATGTAACGGTTACACCTAAAAACATAATGTATTGGGACCATGTCTTTTTTAATATCTCTAGAATGACATCGGATTACTTCCTATCTAATATGAACGCTTAGATCCATGTCATTCAATTATAATTACGTTATGAGGCTTGCACTTTTGGGATTTTCCAAACCATTTGATATATTTTTTACACAATGTACACATAATTCCTTTGCATACCCAAATATAAAAAAAAAAAAAAAAAAAAACAAAATGTTTTAGTTCCCAGTTCATAGCAATTTTATTACGTACGCATTAGTGCGACATTTGTGTAGACCAAATATTATGGAGGTAAATTATTATACTTTTTTAATATCACCAGCTTTTACCTGCGGCTTTGTTCACGTTAATACTGACATTGTCAAACAATTCGGATGACCCATATAACGTGTCATGCAAAGCTTATCCCACTGTTCAGCCTATTTCCAATACGTTTTTCACGAGAAAAAGTAGCCTATCTCCGTCTCCAGGATCCCATCTATCTATGTGCCAAAGTTCATCACAATCGATTTAACGGTATAGGCGTGAATGCGTGACAAACAAATGTTAAGGTTTAGCGTTATGGCCATAATCTCTCCTGATCTTAAGTGACGATACGGCCCTAGTTGGTAGGCACGCTAAACTGTGGAGGAACTGGCTCTCAAGTGCAGCTGCCGGAACACACCTATTGGTATTTGGCAGTAGGCTTTTAACTTGAGGGTGGTTGCTAGCCAGGCGGGCATTAGAAAAAGCCCTACCACCATGCTATGGTTGGTTTTCTCACGACGTTTTCCTTCACCGAAAGCTCAAACTCATTGTAGGTGCTTGGATTCGAACTCACGTCCGTTGACGTGAAGTCGTACACACTACCACTGAGCTATCATCGCTTCATCAAGTTAGTATTACAATAGTAATATTTACGAACAAACCTGCTCAAACCCATGTGGTGGTTGCCCATAATATGCAGGTTGGTGAGCTGCCATCGGTGGTGTCCCAGCCTGGAGCCCTGGATTATTATTGTGTACTTGCTGCTGAACTGGACTTTGCCGAGCCCCAACAAAAGACCTTTGCTGCTGTCCGCTATTCTGATCTTGTTGTGGCCCAAGGAAAGGGCCTTGATGCTGAACGCCATATTGTTCTTGTCGAGGCCCAACGAAAGGGCTTTGTTGCTGAACACCATATTGATCTTGTCGGGGCCCAACGAAAGGGCCTTGTTGCTGAACGTCATATTGATCTTGTTGTGGCCCAACGAAAGGGCTTTGCTGCTGTCCGCCACAATGATCTTGTTGGGGCCCAACGAAAGGGCTTTGCTGCTGTCCGCCATAATGAACTTGCCCTGGGCCCCTATTATACCTGCCCTGATTCGGTACCTGAAAATTATCAAAATTACTGATTATGGTTTCAAATTTAATCAGCGACCCTTAAGGGATTGCGCTAATTTTCTGATATTTTTATACCTTACAGGTTCGGCGTTATGTCCACAATCTCACCTGATCATAAGTGAGGATGAGGCACGGTAAGCCTGGTGGAGACACTGGCTCTCAAGTGCAACTGCCGGAACACACCTATAGGTATTTGGTGTCGGATTTCCATCGTGAGGGTGATAGCTAGCCAGGTGGGCATTAGCGAAAGGTCTACCACCTTACTATAGTTTCTTCACGATGTTTATCTTCACAAGGTACTCAAATTTATTGCACTGAATCGAACTCACGTCCATTGACGCGTCGTCCGCACAAACTATACTGAGCAATCATCGCTTCAGAATATCTACAATGACTATTCGAATCCACTCCACCTGCAATGATCTTGAGCTTTCGGTGAAGGAAACCATAGCATGGTGGTAGGGCTTTATCTAATGCCCGCCTGGCTAGCTACCACCCTCAAGTTACCAATAGGTGTGTTCCGGCAGTTGCACTTGAGAGCCAGTTCCTCCACCGATTTAGCGTGTATACCAACTTTAGCCGTATCGTCACTTAAGATCAGGTGAGATTATGGCCATAACGCTAAACCTCGTTAAAACACTATGATGGGGTTATCTCCCAAGTAAGATCCTTAAAATCCCACTCGAGAGGACTGCAACCTCAGGATGGTCATAAAACACGGTGACCAAAGAATCACAAGATATAATTGCCCAAACCCCAACCAGAAAGCAAATATAGAAATAAGCGAAAACGTGTAATACTTCCAAAAGTGCAAAAAAAAACCCCCGTTATTTTTTAGTTTTTAGTATAATGCCTAACTAATGTTGTAAAGCAATTTTTACCGCCAACTATAAAAAAAGGTGCGGACCCAGAGTCCGTAGATTGTGTATATTATAATAATAATAAAATAAATAAAAAAAAACTGACTATTGGGTATACAATAGATTCTCCTCATACCGGAACGTGCTTTGTAAGTTATATGATCACATTTGTTATGCGGGCTTCGATATAGGAATTATTCCAAAACCCTTACCAAGTTTCCCATTGTCTTTAGATTCTACTATTTCCCACGAAACCAAGCGTTATAAAATACATTTCTTATTAAACTATAATGAATATTTTTATAGATGTCTAATTAAATGAATAACATATTAATATATGTTACTTTTTCTTCTTTTTTATTCATGGCCACATGTGTGCGCACACAGTTTTGCCAGTGTCACGTAGGTAGAACTATACACGATGGAGATTGTATTAAACAATTTTTGTTTTTCTCTTTAATTTATATCCAAACCGGGCTACTCACTAACAAATAGACGGCACAAACATTACATGAAAACTACATGTAAAATATATTTATTTATTTTACTATACAATCTTTCGACAGATGCAAAAGATGCTTGCGTTTTAAATGTCAAAGAAGATTGTCAATTATATGTTTATTTGTTAACTTTATCAATATTTCTTATATTATCTGTGTTTTTACTATGGTCAGACGCATTATTGTGATAGCGCCGTTGTAAATTATCTTAAATATGTATACATATGTTTTACAACCATAGTATCTTAAATCGCGGTAGAGTGACAATTTTGTAAGCCTTTTCAGTGATGGTGGCACTAAAAAATACACACAACCCGAAATTATGCGTCAACCTAAAATCATATTTTTTATTTTTCTGACAAATAGAATTATGTTTAATGTTTACGATATGGCATTGAAAATACACACACCCCTAAATTATGCAGTCAACCCCAAATTATTATTTTTCTTTTTTGCCAAATATAATTATTTTGAGTATTTACGATATGGCATTAAAAATACACACAACCCGAAATTATGCGGTCGACCCCAAATTGTATTTTTTTATTTTTCTGACAAATAGAATTATGTTTAATGTTTACAATATGGCATTAAAAAAACACACAACCCGAAATGATGCGGTAAACCCCGAATCATATTTTTAATTTTTCTGACAAGTAGAATTATGTTTATTATTTTCGATATGGCATTAAAAATACATTCACAACCCGAAATGATCAAAATTTGAGCAAACTCTTCTGCGTCTTTTTTATTGTTGGCAACTCAGTCCTGATTAGAGACCTTTACTGTCATTTTCAAGTGATATGATTTTAAATAATTTTTGCAGATTTTGTGCAGTTAGATCCAATTTGAGAGATAGGTCACTTTTTCTCTCGGTAAATGATTATAACGCGATAGATGACGCTGTAATCGATGTGATTGACTACTCGAGATGGCAGAATTTTATAATATGAAATCGCTGACTATACTAAATGAATAAATTGGCGCAAGCATCTCTATCCCGTCATCAACAATTGATGCTCTGGAATGATTGATGCCAGGGTTAAAGCCCTTTTGTAGCGATAATAGCTCCGTGTAGGTGTACGACTTCGCGTCAAGGGACGTAAGTTCGAATCCAACCACCTACCTACAATGAGCTTAAGCTTTCGCTGAAAGAAAACATCGTGAGGAAACCATAGCATGGTGGTAGGGCTTTTTCTGATGCCCGCCTGCCTAGCTACCACCCTCAAACTGAAAACCTGCCGTCAAATATCGATAGATGTGTTCCGGCAGTTGCGCTTGTAAGCCAGTTCCTCCACAGGTTTAGCGTGTGTACCAACTTGGGCAGTATCGTCCCTTAAGATCAGGTGAGATTATGACTATAACGCTAAACGTTAACTATAATATAAAGTCTCATTTGTCGAAAATCACCGCAAACTTTCATTTTTCTGTGTATTTGCTGACGCTAGTATATGCTTGGCCAGGGGAAGTACTCCTCTTTGTCAGTTCCGTTTCTGTCTCTGTAACTACTAGAAGAAGTGCGAATGCTGAATGAATGATTGAATGAACGAATGAATACTTTATGGCACCCCAATTATGCATACTGGCGAGCTTAATGCCATACGGAATTATCTTCCAGTTAACCAGAAATAATGTAGTTTGAAATAATTACTACAAGTGTAGGTAGTGCAAATAATTAGTGCAATAGGTTTCTTTTTTAACGAGGTTTAGCGTTATTGCCATAATCTCACCTGATCTTAAGTGACGATACGGCCTAAGTTGGTAGACACGCTAAACCTGTGGAGGAACTGGCTCTCAAGTGCAGCTGCCGGAACACATCTATCAGTATTTGGCGGGAGATTTTCAACTTGAGGGTGGTAGCTAGCCAGACGGGAATTAGAAAAAGCCCTACCACCATGGTATGGTTTCCTGATGATGTTTTCCTTCACCGAAACCTCAAGCTCAGTGTAAATGAATTCGAACTCTGTCACATATTGGCAGAATGTATTCGAAGCGAACGCATAAGATATGGGATCAATGCTTCTGGCTCATTCTACGTTGGTTTATATAATTCCTTGCTGTCTGACCCCGTTTCAAAATATACTAGAGAGTTATATAAAATAAAATAGAAAATATTTTTAATTATAGAATCTTGATAAGTACTTTACATAGTTTGTTACACGTTTACATTACTCATATTGTTACATTACTTATATTTAGGCTTACCATACATCCCGGTTTGACCGGGATAGTCCCGGTTTGAGATCCGTTTATTACATTTATTAATACGTTTTCAATTCATAATGATTTTGATTGCATTTCAAATATGAAAAACAGAAATTAAGCGAAAAGCAAAATGAAAATGAGCCTCTTTCTCTTCTGCGTCCCGGTTTGGCTCTTCGTAATTATGGTAAGCCTAATTATATTGTTTGTTACAATGTGGTTTAGTCGCGTCGGCGACTAAACCTTTAATAAAATAAAATAAAAAAACTAAATTATTCATACAAAACCTACCCTAGTAAACAGATTGTGTAACTCATTTTGAAATGAATCAAGTGAGTTGCCAAATATGTCGATGGTATTATTGTTTTTATTTGGCGGTAGATTTTTAACTTGAGGATGGTAGACAACCAGGCGCTATCATCATACTATGGTTCCCTCACGATGTCTTCAGCGAAAGTTCAAGCTCATTTTAGGTGGTTGGATTCGAACGCACGTCCCAAGACGCGGCGTTCCTACACGCTACCACTGAGCTATCATCGCTTCAGCTATTTTGCATCCTGTACACTGTAATCGCGATCGAAATTCGCTTGACATATTTTTTGAATTGTATCTGCGGTAAATCGATAATGTGGATTGGGAGATTGTTTTAAACTTAGTAACCTAAAATCACTGTTACTGGTCCTATTGGGTCTAAAATATGCGGTGTTCACTCGGCAACTCGCAAAGTACGAGTATCGGTTTAATGCTACCTAACCTTGTATCAGAAACGTTGAATTTTAATTGTGGATTCATAATTATGTTGGGTTTGATTCACGACTGTAGCCGCTCGCGTGATAATATCCAATTATAATTAAAAAAAATATATATAGACACGTTAACCCAGTGGAGGGGTTGGTTCTCAAGTGCCACTTCGGGAGCACACCTATTCTGGTATTTGGCGGTAGATTTACGACGTGAGGGCGGGAACTAGCTATGCGTGCACCAGAATCTTCTAGATGGTGTTTACGTCAACAATGTTTATCTTTTTTATAGTTAACAGGTCTCGGCCACAACTTCACCTGATGATAAGTGACCATGTGGCCACTGCCGGAACACACTTATACGTATTGGGTGGTAGCTAGCCAAGGCTATGGCAAAGCTCTACCACCGTGTTATGGTATTGCGAATGGACTCGAACTCACGTGCATTGACGCAGCGTCCTTACACTCTATCAACTGAGCCATAGGTATGTTGCTGACTCTGGGGGAATAGGCAGGTTCTATTTCACTCTTCCGGTACACAAAGGCTCATAGTGAAATATTATTTTGCGGCATTTTAAGCCCGTGGGTGCGGTCACAGATCAAGAAATATATGGTTACCTGTCATGACATGTCATCGAAGCGATGATAGCTCAGTGGTAGTGTGTACGACTTCGCGTCAAGGGACGTGAGTTCGAATCCAAGCACCCACAATTAGCTTGAGCTTCCGGTGAAGGTAAACATCGTGAGGAAACCATAGCATGGTGGTAGGGCTCTTCCTAATGCCCGCCTGGGTAGCTACCACGCTCAAGTTGTAAACCTGCCGCCAAATATTAATAGGTGTGTTCCGGCAGCTGCACTTGAGAGCGAGTTTCTCCGCAGGTTTAGCGTGTCTACGAACTTGGGCCGTATCGTCACTTAAGATCAGGTGAGATTATAGCCATAACGCTAAACCTTGACTGTAAAAAAAAAAACCGAATGTGGGACCAGCAGTCGGCGGAACCTCGTCGGTAACTGTGCAAGGTGCACCGCGTGCAGGTGTTGTTGGTTTGGGTAACTCGGATTGTATTGGACAGCCCTCACACCGCAAGATGAATACATTGAATAGTCGCCAAATACCTGTAGGTAGGTTCCGGCGGTGGCACTTGAGAGCCAGTCCCTTCACTATTTAACATCAGATGAGCTTGTGGCCATAACGCTGAACCTTAATTGTATATATTAGTAGCTGACCTGACAAACTTTGTTCAGTCTTATAAACTATCTCTAGTGAATACTTTGGTGGTATTAAAAAATGGGAGGTCGATGCGTACTAGGTGAAAATTGAAGGTTGTATGTATTTTAATGGCACGTTATGAAACAAAAAAATGTTTGTGGTGAACCACCCTTATCACTTAGGGGTGCGAAAAATAGATTACAACCGATTCTCAGACCTAACGAATATACATATAAAATTTAATAAAAATCGATCAAGTCCTTTTGAGTGAGGCATGGTAACTAACATTGTGACACGAGAATTCCATATATATAAGAATGTACGTAAAAGAATTTAAATATCAATAAGACGTATCAATAAGCTCAATGGTAGTGTGTACGATTTCGCGTCAAGGGACGTGAGTTCGAATCCAAGCACCCACAATGAGCTTGAGCTTCCGGTGAAGGTAAACATCGTGAGGAAACCATAGCATGATGGTAGGGCTCTTCCTAATGCCCGCCTGGCTAACTACCACCCTCAAGTTGTAAAACTGCCGCCAAATACCAATAGTTGTGTTCCGGCAGCTGCATTTGAGAGCCAGTTTCTCCGCAGGTTTAGCCAACCAACTTGGGCGCTATCGTCACTTAGATCAGGCGAGATTATGGCCATAACGCTAAACCTTAAGTATATACAAAAAAAGAATTATAGCAGTGTTCGTAGAAATGTAGGTAACGTTAGAAGAATCACCGCTTGTTAATTTCCAAATTACAGGGTCATTTCGCGTTAACAACGTTGGGTACTTTGTGGAAGTTTACATAGCCGTTTCGAAGGTCGCGTTGTATAATTTTCCACAGCTCGTAGCGATACTAGACGCATCTTAATATTACTGTGAATCGACCGGCCGGTTCGCCGCGACACGTCATATTTCAATATGAAATTAACCTTGAGTTCCATTACGTAGGATTAAAAGACGCATAAATAAACAATCCGTTTTGCAAGCACCGCGATACTTTTTTCTCGGTATCCAACGGTGAACAGAATTAATGAATACACAAAAACCAGTGTATATTTAAATGCACACGATAAAAGTGGTAATATTAACGATACATTTAGTTTTCTGGTAGGGTGATTGGCCGACTGGTTAGCGACCACCTTCGGGTTTAGACTGCCGCAAAATTAAGGTTCACTAAGTGCGTTTGTGTTCCGGCATAGTGTACGAGAGTAAGCCATTTCCGCCAAGATCAGCAACATGGCTGTAAAACCTCTTGGTATTGCGGCTATCTATACACGACGGTTATCATTTACCATCGTATGGGCCGTCTGCCTGTTTGCAGTGCATTAGTATAAAAACATCAAAACACCACTGCTGTTAAAACTCCCAGTTGAAAAAACAATGCGGGTCTCAAAGCTGCGGTGACAAAGTAAATGTTCCTTCTCAAACTTTGTTAACGGAATTTTAGTCTATCTCGACGCTATTTACCATCAGAGGGGATCAATAATTGCATAATTAATACTCTCTGAAGCGATGATAGCTCAGTGGTAGTGTGTACGACTTCACGTCAACGGACGTGAGTTCGAATCCAAGCACCTACAATGAGCTTGAGCTTTCGGTGAAGGAAAACATCGTGAGGAAACCATGGCATGGTGGTAGGGCTCTTCCTAATGCCCGCCTGGCTAACTACCACCCACAAGTTGTAAAACTGCCGCCAAATACCAATAGTTGTGTTCCGGCAGCTGCATTTGAGAGCCAGTTTCTCCGCAGGTTTAGCCAACCAACTTGGGCGCTATCGTCACTTAGATCAGGCGAGATTATGGCCATAACGCTAAACCTTAAGTATATACAAAAAAAGAATTATAGCAGTGTTCGTAGAAATGTAGGTAACGTTAGAAGAATCACCGCTTGTTAATTTCCAAATTACAGGGTCATTTCGCGTTAACAACGTTGGGTACTTTGTGGAAGTTTACATAGCCGTTTCGAAGGTCGCGTTGTATAATTTTCCACAGCTCGTAGCGATACTAGACGCATCTTAATATTACTGTGAATCGACCGGCCGGTTCGCCGCGACACGTCATATTTCAATATGAAATTAACCTTGAGTTCCATTACGTAGGATTAAAAGACGCATAAATAAACAATCCGTTTTGCAAGCACCGCGATACTTTTTTCTCGGTATCCAACGGTGAACAGAATTAATGAATACACAAAAACCAGTGTATATTTAAATGCACACGATAAAAGTGGTAATATTAACGATACATTTAGTTTTCTGGTAGGGTGATTGGCCGACTGGTTAGCGACCACCTTCGGGTTTAGACTGCCGCAAAATTAAGGTTCACTAAGTGCGTTTGTGTTCCGGCATAGTGTACGAGAGTAAGCCATTTCCGCCAAGATCAGCAACATGGCTGTAAAACCTCTTGGTATTGCGGCTATCTATACACGACGGTTATCATTTACCATCGTATGGGCCGTCTGCCTGTTTGCAGTGCATTAGTATAAAAACATCAAAACACCACTGCTGTTAAAACTCCCAGTTGAAAAAACAATGCGGGTCTCAAAGCTGCGGTGACAAAGTAAATGTTCCTTCTCAAACTTTGTTAACGGAATTTTAGTCTATCTCGACGCTATTTACCATCAGAGGGGATCAATAATCAATTTAGCGTGTCTACCAACTTGGGCCGTATCGTCACTTAAGATCAGATGAGATTATGGCCATAACTCTATACCTTAAATATATATATAACTCTGTTAGAATAAAATAAATTGGTATACAAACCAATCATTACAATACTGCAAACAATATTCGTAAGACAGTTAGTTCTGTTTTAAAAAGTCGCGTTAATGAAACTCAGACCTAAGCGTTCGGTGTATATTAAAAACGTGTCACACGCACCATTCGATTCATTTACCATTCGACTCTTCCAAAGGAAGTATTTAATTCGAGTGTTTTATTAAAATATATATTTTATAAATTATTATTTATTGAAAATGGCCGCCGGCGTTCCTGTAATATTCAACAATGGTCACACTTGTCCCGTTATCGGATTGGGCACTTGGAAGGTGAGTTATTTTTAAATATATTTTTTTAATTTTCTTGGCAACGGAAGCGTGTTTTCGCGGTCTTAAAAATACTAAACATTATAGTATATAATATGTGAATTGGTATCGATAAATGAGGTAAAAGAGGTCTGCAGGGATAGAAAGAACCTTTTTGTATTTCGTATCTGTTATTTACTCAACATCTGTAAGGTCTGAAACTACAAACTTTACAAGTACGCTCTGTAAGGGTCTACACCCGCGGCCCTTGCGCGGTTTGCCCGATAAGGTCATGCTAGGTACACTAAATTAGTAAGTAAGGACCTGTTGGTTAGTTAGGATCGCGAACCCTTGTTCACTTTCCGGCAGCAGCCCAAGCCGAGGCTCGGCCATCCTGCCATCCTGAGCGCCCTCAACACTCGCCCCAAAAAGTTCAGAGAAGCTGTCAAAGCCCTTAAGGTGAACAGCGTAAATCAAGGCGAATAAAAAAAATTACAAGCATTGGAACGATTAATTTTAACGTCATTATAAATATAATTTAAAGTCCTCATTCCCGCTCGAATAAAATATATTAAATTTATACAATATTGTTTGGAGTTTTTTTAGCACTAACATTTCACCCGCGATTCCTCTCGTGCAGTGGATAATATAGAAGGACAATAATAATAATAATAACTTTATTGACAAGAATTTTTACACTACAACACATAAAAATTATCTTAAGACATAGTATCGCTATATATTTTTGAATCCTAGCGCCTGTATCTCAGACGCTGTTTTCTTCCCGTATATTAGTATGTCCTAGATATGACTTACATATACTTTAATATAACTACAAGATATATAAATATGACATAAGGTATACTGCGATTTATTTTTACCTTATCCTACCTTACTTTTAATAATAGTGTAACGAGTTACACTACAATATTGTGAACTTAATTTTAACAATAAGAGAAGAAAATTTGATCGGTGACAGAGTTTTTTTTAATACCCGCCCGTCTAGTTGTCTGAAGTTGAAAATCTGCCGCCAAATCAACACAGGTATGTTCCGGCGGTTGCACCTTTGAGCCAGGACTATCACCAGGCTTAGCGTGTCCAACATCTTGCATCTAACTGTCAGATGTCAGGTCAGAAAGGCTACAGACGGCCGTGGGGTCTTAGTGGGTATTCCCGGCAGCTACCGCCGGGCCAGTCCCATATATCTAGTCCTCCAGGGCTGGGATGGGATGCATAAACGCATATCCACACGTAAAAAAAAATAGGTCACATCAGGTACGAGGGTAATCTATTGACGGCATAAAAAAGATTTATAGATATTTTTTTTATATATTTTGCTTTCCCTCAAGGTTATGATGTCCTCAAAAAGGGATTGAAATACGGTCTCCGTGGTCGGCAATACGGTTGTAATGCCCCCGTGTTACAGTTGTCCATCGGTGACGGTAACCCTTTAACATCAGATGGGCCGTCTGCCTGTTTGCTGCCGATTAACACAAAAAAAAATATGTAGATAGGTGTGGTTTTATTTGCTTTCTATTGTACTGTAATGACTGTTAGGCGCTAGGTATAATTTGTCATGTGATTTTAATCAATGAACTTAAGTATTCTACCCTAATGATATTAATATTAAAAAATATTTTTCAGTTACTCGCGAACGACGTCGCGGGCGTAGGTAGTGAATAAAGATCGAATAACAGCTCGGGGCATGATTTGTTGGTCGACGAAATAACTCTTCGTATAGTTTTACAAAGCGTTGTAAATAGAATATTCTATGTGATACTGAGGGTTAGAATTACAAAATAATTACGACAATTTATTACAATTTTACCCGACTGGTTAGCGACCACCTTCCTGATTAGACTGCTGCAAAATTAAGGTTCAGTATAAGCGTTCATATGCCGGCATAGTGAACCAGCTATTTCTGCCAAGGTCAGAGCAACATGGCTGTAACATCCTTGGTGTTGCGGCTATCTATAGGCGACAGTAACCCTTTACCATCGTATGGGCCGTCTGCCTATTTACATTACTATGGTATTGTTGTGTATTAGCATTAAAAAAAAACACGAACTACCACTCCTTTAAAAACTTCCAGGTGTTATGTTCTGGAAAAAAACAATGTTGAGTCTCAAAGCTTCAGTAATGTATAAATAATCTTTCTTGAAATTAGTTAACCCCATTTTACGCTATTTACGGATTGACTTTTAAGAAAAACCCCTTAAAATATGTTGTCAAATCAAATATCGGATTTAGGTTACACGATACAATGTCAATAAAGATAACGTCTTTTATATATATTGGTATTACTAGGTGACCTTGTTCTGCCTTTTCCAGTAATAAATCACCTTTTTGAAGCGATGATAGCTCAGTGGTAGTGTGTACGACTTCGCGTCAAGGGACGTGAGTTCGAATCCAAGCACCTACAGTGAGCTTGAGCTTTCGTTGAAGAATATCGTGAGGAAACTATAGCATGGTGGTAGGGCTTTTTCTAATGCCCGCCTGGGTAGCTACCACCCTCAAGTTGTAACCTGCCGCCAAATACCAATAGGTGTGTTCCGGCAGCAGCACTTGAGAGCCAGTTCCTCCACAGGTTTAGCGTGTCTACCAACTTGGGCCGTATAATCACTTAAGATCAGGTGAGATTACGGCCATAACGCTAAAGCTTAACTATAGAAAAATCTGTATTTGGTGTTTACTCTGTGTCGGTTACTTGTGGTTGTCAAGTCTTTCGTGAGTTTCTGGCGGGATCTTGATATGTAATGTTGTTATTTTATCTTTATTCATATACTTAGTTATTTAGCCCTGTATTGTGTAATATTGGCGACATATTACGTGACTTGGTGTAGATGAAGAGCATAGGTGAAGTGAAATGTAAATAAGCATTCGGAACATTATATATTAGTTGCCACATAAACTCCCAAGAGAGCTTCAACAAGAGTCGCCCAAAATGTGCCCAATGTGTCGTCATGTGCCCACTGTGTCGTCATGTGACCAATGTGTCGTCCTGTGCCCAAAATGGCCAAATCTTATCACTTGAAAATCACAGTAATAGTCTCTAAAGAGGACTGAGTTGCCAAGAATAAAACAGTAGAAGAAGGAGTCTTTCGGCACGTGACATTGGCGAAATAGCCTACGTAGGCATGGGCCATGATAAAAAAAGTATACTTGTCATATCTGACATTGGCCAAAATGTCTACTTAGATAGAAGCAGTATTGAAGTAAACGTTTAAGCAATCCCGCTATGTTATCTACATAATTGTTGTGTTTAGATTCGAGATAAGTGTTATCTGTTTGATAATTATTCTTACGGGATCGTTTTATCTCGATGTCACGTGGAAAATATTCAATTTAATTTCTCGCATGTTACTGCAATATTTTTATCGGTTTTCTTGCTATGTATACAAGCAAAATAAATTTCCTTTGAACCTCAGTTACGTCAAAACTACTGAACTCACCCGGATGGGACTGCGTCCATACGAAGCGAAGTTTAACGTAGATATTTTTTATATTATTTAAAAGCAAATTCAATTGAAGAGTCTGTTTCTAAGATCATGCTAAATGCATATGAAAATATATACGGCACTTATAAAAAAAATGTCTTTCTATTCTATTTTCTGTCTGTCTGTCTGTTTGTTTCGACTCAAATGAAAATTTTTCATCCAATTTAGACCTTGAGAATTAATGAACGTCAAACTACCACCGGTTTTGAATAACGCAGTTATCGCCAAGAATCGGCGCGAAACTCGATCTGCAACTTTTTTTAGGTCTTATAATTATTTTTAGGACTTGAAATAAATGACAAAGTTGAATTACTCTTACTAACTGTATTTTAATATACCCACTTTATATTACATTAATATTTAATATGTAACCACCACCACATCTCCCTCTTTTGATAAAAACATAAAATATTTTTATTTACAAGCACAACGTCAAACAACTGTTAAATCTACAATTAATGTACAATGGAATGTTTAATTTGTAATTCACTATTAATAATGTTTTTTAAAAGTTGAACATATAAGTATGTATTACAGTCATATGTATTATTTAGTTTAGTTATACATTTAATCTTTAAACAAGAGTTATCTTTTCTAAAGTTTGTGTGCGGTGTGTGTGTGCTCGTGTGTTCGTGTGTGTGTCTTTCTACGAGCACCGTCCCTGATGGTGTAGGGATGCCACTAAAATCCGTATCTGACTGCACCGGTATATACTTTACATTACGAGAATAAAACATATCACCTATAGGGTTTTCACAAACATTACCTAAGTCGGCGCTGCTTTTTTTTTATACTTAAGGTTTACCGTTATGGCCGTAATCTCATCTGATCTTAAGTGACGATACGGTCCAAGTTGGTAGACACGCTGAACCTGTGGAGGAACTGGCTCTCAAGTGCTGCTGCCGGAACACACCTATTGGTATTTGGCGGCAGGTTCACAACTAGAGGATGGTAGCTAGCCAGGCGGGCATTAGAAAAAGCCCTACCACCATGCTATGGTTTCCTCACGATGTTTTCCTTCACCGAAAGCTCAAGCTCATTGTAGATGCTTGGGTTCGAACCCACGTCCCTTGACGCGAAGTCGTGCACACTACCACTGAGCTATCATCGCTTCTAACATCTTATTACATCATAATTTAAATGTTGTTAATTAGTAGTGTATGGTGAAGAAATTACTGTCATTCTTGTTAAAATTTCTTCTGTGTCTCCTACATCTCTCTCCCCTTTTATCAGTAACAAGATACGATCGCGTTCCCTGTTCATGCTCAGTGATGAAATCTTCGTGCGTTACAGGTCCATCCAATGTTACTCGATCTCATACCCTTAAATTTGGAAGTTGTCGAACTCGTAAGTCGAAATGAACTTTATTATCCACTGATTTTTTTAAATATTTAGTCCTTATAATTATCTCGATCTGGCTTAAATTGTTGTACGCTCCATGGTAGTCGTGTATTTAATCTCCGCTCCATTGTAAGTTTTTTTTTTTTTTCGACCTGACTTACGCTGTTGGCCCCAAGGGCTTTGACAGCTTCACCGGACTTTTGGGGGCGAGTGCTGAGGGCACTCAGCCCCGAGGCAGCGGGCACAAGGGTGCCAGGACGGCCGAACCTCGGCTAAGGCTGCTGCCGGTAAATGAAAAAGATTCATGATCCTGACTAACCAACAGGTTCTTTATTACTAAATTAGTGATACTAACTACGACCTTATCAGGTAAGCAGCTCAAGGGCCGCGAGGGTAGTCCCTTACAGAACCGTGTACTTAACGTGTGAGTGTGCACGCATGGTATGCGGTGTGATGATGTAATCTCAGTGATGTAGAGTGTCACTGTATCGCGCGAGCAGAGTCACTCGAGGGCTCCTATCCGGAGGATCGAACCTAGGCTCAGGCGTCTGCGGAAGGAGGCCGCGGCGGGTGTGCGGGAGCGAAATTATCCGCTCGGCCTCGGCGGCGAGGACGGCGGTTACGCGGACGTGGTATTGTAAGTTGTGCAGTGCTAGATACTCCATCCCTCGGTGCAGTCATCCAAAGACTTTCTAAGCAAATATTTATGGTCCCTACTGCACGCTCACTTCTACCGTTGGATTGAGGATAATTAGGAGAAGAAGTTGTATGTTTAAATTTCCGCAAATAGACTAAACTCTTTAGACATATATGCTGGTCCATTATCGGTTATAACTTCTTGGGGTATTCCATGACGAGCAAACTGATCCTTCGTTTCCCGTATAACACTCTTAGAAGTTATACTATTTAATGTAGATACTACAACAAAATTTAAAAAGTAGTCTACAATAATTAAAAAATTTTGCCCATGGAAGATAAGGAATATGATGACCGATCATTGGCTCACGTCGTGGCATTGTAGCATGTTTTGTGCATGTGTCGCTACGCCTAACAATTTCCTTGATATCTTTACACATTCCAGGCCAGTACATAACGTCTCTTGCTCGATTTTTGCACCTATCTGTACTTAAATAATCTTCATGTACTCGAGACAGCATTTCAAAGGGAAACTCTTTAGGTATAAATACTAAATTATTCTTAAATGTCACCCCGTTTACATATTCAAAGCACCTACGAGAATCCCAATGAGATTGGACTTTTGTATTAATCGATATTTGTTAAAGTTTATCGTGCTTAGTTTCTGTATTTATTTTATGAAATTTTTCTTTACTAAATCTGACATTGGCAAGTAAAAAACATGTTTCTTCATATATTTCATCTGACAGCTTATTTTTCATAACATCGACTAGTCGACTAGCGACGAACATACATTTGCCAGGCTAGTGCATAACCTCAAAACTATATCTCCGGACTCTAAGCATCTCACGTTGTAACGAAGCAGGTATTTCATTCAACGATTTTCCAAAAAGTGTTTCTGATGGCTTGTGGTCAGTTTCTAACAATACATCGCTCTTTCCAAAGACATATTGCTGAATCCTTTTCAGGGCAAAAACTATCGCAAGCATCTTTTTTCTATTTGCGCATAGCGTTTTTACGTAAGAGTCATCGAAGCAAATTCTACAGGACGACTGTTTTATAGTAACATAGTTCCCAGGGCATGCGAAATTGCATCTACAGAGAGTACTGCCGGTTCTTTGGGCGTCCCAAGAGTTAGCACAGGAGAAGCATTACATATATCAGCTTTTAACTTTCTCACAACTTCCTCTTGTTAATCTCCATACTAATCTGTATTATTTTTTAATAGATTACGTAATAAAATTACCTTCACAGAATAGTTAGGGGTAATTTTACTTTTATTTGATACTTAAATATTAGCGTTATGGCCATCATCACACGTGATCTTAAGTGATGATACGGCCCAAGTTGGTAGACACGCTAAACCTGCGGAGGGATTGGCTCTCAAGTGCAACTGCCGGAACACATCTATACGTATTTGGCGGCAGGTTTTTTCAACTTGAAGGTGATTGCTAGCCTGGCGGGTAATAGAAAAAGACCTACCACCATACTATGGTTTCCTCTCGTTGTTTTGATTTTGATCACAATCACGTGAGTGTTGATGATCATTGAAATGAGGCCGCTTTAAACCTACATCGGTGTTGCAAGTCTCGGACACTCTCGTGTTATCCTCTCTCTGCCACAACGATTAGGTTTCACGATGTACCCGGCACCTGGTAGATCGAAACAGGTGGTAATCTGAAGGTGCAAGGCCAGGGTCCCTCCTATAAAGGTCGGCAACGCACCTGCGGTTCCTCTGGTAGTGTGGGTGTCCATGGGCGGTAGTGATCACTTACCATCAAGTGACACGCTTGCTCGTTTTCCCCGGTTCCATAAAAAAGGGTTGTATGGCGGATGTGTTAACACTCCCCAGCCAAACTCTCTTAATTGTTTTTGAGTATCTAAAGATGTGTGTCATTTAGCCTTATGGTGATGACAGACCACATCTGTCTATTGATCAATTCCAGCAGTTTTCTCTCAACTTCTCGCTTTAATCTCATTGGTTGTATGCAGTAGAGATCCAAATCAATGGTTCTGCCCCTGCGGCAATAACTCATAATGAACAAAGCCCTACCAATCCCTCCACACACACAGCATTACCTTATTGAAAGTTTTCACCACTGTTCACCACAGTCTGTGAAGTCTGACCGACCTTTGACCGTGACCTTTTTCGCACGCTCTTGTCGTCGTGACCCACTTTTCATCACCAGATATCTTCAAAAACGGTGCAGTTTCATTATGTCTCAATAAAGAATCGAAAACGAGTACACGGTACATTAGGTATCTTTCAGTGAGCTCGTGTGATACCCAAATATCGAGACTTTTATAAATGGTTCAATTCTCAGTGCCTCAACTATGTCGTAAACACTGATATAGCGATCTTGCTTGGTTTTTTCGAAAATGGCGTCCAATTTATTCGCAATAGGTCGACCAGAGCGAGGTGCCTCTGTAAACTTTTTAAGATTTGGAAAGATGATAACCATTACTTTGTCCTACTCTTAACAGAGTACTACATTAGGTCCGTAAATGTCCCAGATTTTCGGAACTTGCGTTGCATTTTTTTCCATTTATAATATATTTTTTAAACGTATCGAATCGCTTCATTAAATTCACTCAATTTAACAGAACGAAAACCAAATGTTCCAAAACAGGAATCAACATTTTCTGAAGCGATGATAGCTCAGTGGTAGTGTGTCGGAACGCCTACTATGAGCTTGGGTTTTCGGTGAAGGGAAATATCGTGAGTAATAGCATGGTGGTAAGGCGTTCTCTAATGCCCGCCTGGCTAGCTACCACCATCAAATTGAAAATCTGCCGTCAAATACCAATAGGTGTGTTCCGGCAGTTGCACTTGAGAGCCAGTCCCTTCAATAAAGGCCGACAACGCGCCTGCGACTCCTCTGGTGTTGTGGGTATCCATAGATGGTGGTGACACGCTTGCTCGTTTACCCGCTGTTACATATAGAAAAAGGTTTACAAATTTGTTTTTTTTTTTTTTTTAATAATTTAATGTATTCAAAACCAACTAAATACAAACAGTAGGTACAGCCAATAAGGTTTTATTACAAGTCTACACGTTATCATCATAATAATATTAGAAAGTGAGTTTGTATGTTTGTTACGCCCTCACGCCTAAACGGCTGAATCGTTTGTAACGAATTTTGATATAGATATAGATGGGATGCAGGAGACGGAGATAGGTTACTTTTGCACGCGAATTTTTTTATCTGAAATGGGTAAATTGAGGAATAAACTTATATATTGAAAATGATGTTTCTTTGAGACGCAATCACGTCAAAAATACTGATCGTATGGATATGGGACCGTGACCTTACGATGCGGAATTATTTGTAGACGATTCAGAACCATTTATTAATTGACTTACAATGATGTTTCATCATTTATTGCTAAATAAACGACAAACTTAATACAGTTTGGGTGGTGCTCGGTATATAACAAGTAAATTGGATACAGTTTTTTTTTTTTTTATAGTTTGAATTGACGATAACGTTTATTTATACATCCTGATTGTTCGGGGAATTGCGAACACGTATTTGGACCAGTCGATGAGTAGCGACTCGAATCCGGCCTTGCGCAAATTAACACGTACTTTATATGAACGTACCGTTTTTTTATTATTCCGATAAAACTGTTAAGTAACATTGGTAGGTATTTAGCGACAATCCGGTGTACGTTTAATTAGCACTTTCTAATTATGGAGAATTGATTTTTTTTTTACGGCAATCTCGTAATACTTTGTTATACTGTATACTGTAATGGGAAATCGATAATGCAATGTTACATTTCCACAGCTTGATTGGAAATGATTAAGAGTCAATGGACGTGAGTCCTAATATCTGCAAGGAGCTTGAGTTTCGGTGAAGGAAACGTCTTTGATGAAACCATAGCATGGTGGTAAGGCTTTTTTCTAATGCCCACCTGGGTTACTACTTTCAATTTGAAAATCTACCGCCAAATACCTATAAGCGTGTATCGGCAGATGCACTTGAGACTTCACCACTCCACTAGGTTTAGCGTGTATAGGTTTTTCATGCTTTACCATCTCTATAAGGCCCAAGTACGACCGTGCGTAGAATACTGCTCGCACCTCTGGGATGGATCTGCCATATATCTCATCAATGGCTTGGACAGAATGCATAGGTGGGTTGTCTGCATTGAAAATTATGCAGATATCACTACCACGTTAAAAACGCTGCAATTTCGCGGGAACATTGCCTCTCTGAGCGTGTTCTACCGTTAGCGTTGTGACCATTATCTTACCTGATCTTAAATGACGATACGGCCCAAGCTGGAAGACACGCTAAACCAGTGGACGGACTGGCTCTCAAGTGCAACTGCCGAAACACACCTATTAGTATTTGGCGGCAGACTTTCAACTTGAGGGTGGTAGCTAACCAGGCGGGCATCAGAAAAAGCCCTACCACCATGCTATGGTTTCCTCACGATGTTTTCTTTCACCGAAAGCTCAAGCTCAATGTAGATAGTTGGATTCGAATTCACGTCCCTTGACGCGAAGTCGTACACACTACCACTGAGCTACCATCGCTTCAAATCGCGTATATATCAAAGCGAGCCTACTTCCGTCTACGCTATTCCACAATATAACCACGCGGACGGGACTTCGGTGTGACACCTATATTATCGAGAACAAAAGTTGTGGGATCGTCTTCCAGTCGGCGTTCCAGTCCATCGTATGATATTGGGTTCTTCAAACAAGGAGTAAAGAGGTATCTAAGCATGCCAGCATGAAAGCGGTGACTGGCAGTGAGTTTAGATTCATTGTCAGTACATTGATTTGGTTTGTACTGGACTTAACATCAAGTGCAGTGCGATCACTATGCTATGCAACATTAAATAAAACCAGTGGAAGGAACTGGCTCTCAAGTGCAACTGCCGGAACCCACCTACAGGTATTTGGCGGCAGATTTTCAACTTGAGAGTGGTAGTTACCCAGTCGAGCATTAGAAAAACCCTACCACCATGCTATAGTTTCCACACGATGTTTTACGTCACTGAAAGCTGAAGCTCATTGTAGGTGGATTAGAACTCGCGTCCCTTGACGCGGCATCCGTACACAATACCACTTTAGAAACTAAGAATTAACTTTTCCACACAGTCGAAGCCAGGTGAAGTTACGCAAGCGGTTAAAGACGCCATCGACATCGGGTACCGACACATCGACTGCGCACACATCTATCTAAACGAGAAGGAAGTCGGAGAGGCCCTTAAGACAAAGTTCGCTGAGGGAGTTGTCAAAAGGTAACTTAAAAATTGTCTTCTTTTATTTGTATTGCATAAGTCTCGGCTTAACCGTTCTACAGTTTCATGGATAAAGATCGAATCCTTACTGATATTAAAAACGCGAATGTTTGTACGCATGGATGTATAAATGTTTGTAATACTTTCACGCAAAAACTACCGAATGGATTTTAATGAAACTTCACAATAATATTAGCTTATACGTCAGAATAACACATAGGCTATAATTTATAAAGATCAATATCAGTGAATTGGTCAAAATATAACGATATGTGTTAAGGAAAAATTCTGCCATTTACGAGTTATTCTAGCGTGCGCTGCAGAACTTATAAATTACACGTATATAATTTATAACAGAAATGTTTATCATAGATAGACCTACAAAACCGCCCGCGATAGCATATATCTATCTTTCATGTGTAATATAATCTGTAACGGAAATGTTTATCTTAGATAGACCTACAAAAACGCCCGCGATAGCAAATATTTATCTTTTATGTGTAATATAATCTGTAACGGAAATGTTTATCTTAGATAGACCTACAAAAACGCCCGCGATAGCATATGTCTATCTTTTATGTGTAATATAATCTGTAACGGAAATGTTTATCTTAGATAGACCTACAAAAACGCCCGCGATAGCATATATCTATCTTTTATGTGTAATATAATCTGTAACGGAAATGTTTATCTTAGATAGACCTACAAAACCGCCCGCGATAGCATGTATCTATCTTTCATGTGTAATATAATCTGTAACGGAAATGTTTATCTTAGATAGACCTACAAAAACGCCCGCGATAGCATATATCTATCTTTCATGTGTAATATAATCTATAACGGAAATGTTTATCTTAGATAGACCTACAAAAACGCCCGCGATAGCATATATCTATCTTTTATATGCAATCCCCACTATAGCTAAAATAGTGAATTATAAATACAATAAAAATTGATAATTTATTTTTTATTTTCTCACGACCGAAGTTATATAATGAAAATGATGTATGTTTGAGACGCAATCACGTCAAAACTACCGCTCGTATCGACATGGGACCTTGACCATATGTTGCAGAATTATTTGTAGATGGTTTAGATCTATTTATTTATTAAAGTCCATTGATATTTCATCTTTTTTTTTCTTATTTTACCATTATGAACATGTTTCCCGTCAATAAAATCAAAAGACAGGAGTAATATGTAATTCCATTAAGGCAGTCTCTAATGAACTAAGAAAGTGAAAGAAGTGTAGTAAATGAGTCACTCTCTGCTATGCTCCCGCGACAAAGCGTTGGTAGCTCAGTTGGTAGTGTGTACGGACGCCACTTCAAGGAACGTGAGTTCGAATCCACTCCACCTATAAAGAGCTTGGGCTTACGGTGAAAGAAAACATCGTGATGAAACCATAGCACGGTGGTAGGGCTTTTTCTAATGCCCGCCTGGCTAGCTACCTCCCTCAAGTTGTAAACCTACCGCCAAATACCAATAGGTGTGTTCCGGCAGCTGCACTATAAAATATACTATTAATATATAAAAAAAATTACATTAAATTAAGCATGAATTACGTGATAGCTCATTTTTCTCGAAAATGGACTTACACCACTTTCAAAATAAACGGTCCATATATATGTGTGTGTATATGTACACAATTTAGCCAAGGTGAAATGTAAAATGTATTATTAAATTATAGCAATTTGAAGCGATGGTAACTCAGTTGGTAGTGTGTACGGATTTCGCGTTAACGGACGTGAGTTGAATCCCTACAATAAATCTGAGAGCCCGGTGAAAGAAAAGATCATGAGGACACCATAGCATTATTGTAGGGCTTTTTCTAATGCCCACATGTCTAGCTACCACCCTCAAGTTGAAAATCTGCCGCCAAATACCGAAAGGTGTGTTCCGTCAGTTGCACTTGAGAGTCAGTCCCTCCAAAATAAAAGCCGGTAACACACGAGCGATTCCTCTGGTGTTGTAGGTGTTCATGGACGGCGGTGATCACTTACCATCAGGTGATACGCTTGCAGGGCTTTATCTAACGCCGACATGGCTACCTACCACCGTTGAGATGAAAAATTTGCCGATATTAACGGATAGTGTCAGAGATGGCACTTGAGAGCCAGTTACTTCGCTAAGTTTATTATGTTGAATAATGCATTTGATTCATTGACAGGGAAGACATTTTTATTACATCCAAACTGTGGTGCACCTTCCATCGGCCGGACCTCGTCGAGGAAGCCATTAAGACATCCCTTGCAGACCTCGGATTGGAGTATTTGGACCTTTATCTCATCCACTGGCCTCAGGCTTACAAGGTAAATGACCCAATAGAGCTATAATGACTCAGTGGTAGAAGGTGCAGACATTGCATCAATGGAATTGAGTTCGAATACCGGAGATAATCTTGAGCTTTCGGTGAAGGATACAACGTGATGGTTTTTTTTATTTGGTTTATTATACGTGTTACATAATATTTAATATATATTACATTTTACACACTTTTTTTTATAGTCAAGATTTAACATTATGGCTACAATCTCACCTGATCTTAAGTGACGACAGGGGTTATGTTGGCAGACACGCTAAGCCTGTGGAGGAACTGGCTCTCAAGTGCAGCTGCCGGAACACAACGGCATTTGGCGGCAGATTTTCAACTTGAAGGTGGTTCCTAGCCAGGCGGGCGTTAGAAAAAGCTCTACCACCATGCTACGCACACTTAATTATTGATAAGAGTAACGGGTAATGGAGTAGGTGTTTTCTTCTCGATGATAGCTACAAGTTTATAAATGAGAATGAGGAAGAAGGAAGCGATGACAGCTAATTTGGTAATGTTTACTGACGCTGCATCAAGTAACATGAGTTCGAACCCACCTGCGATGACCTTGAGCTTTCCATGAAGGAAAACATCGTAATGAAACCATAGCAGTGTGGTAGGGCTTTTTCTAATGCCCACCTGGCTAACCACCACCCTCAAATACCCACAGGTGTGTTCCGGCGGTTAGACTTGAGAGCCAGTCCTTCCACTAGGTTTAGCGTGTTCACCACCTTGGGCCACATCGTCACTTAACATCAGCCGAGATTATAGCCATAACGACTTCAAACTCTTGCAACGACTTCCTGTCAACTGCTGTATAATCTACAGGAAGGCGAGGAGCTGGTCCCAAATGACGCCTCCGGCAAACCGATCCCGTCACCAGTGGACTATGTGGACACTTGGAAGGCGATGGAGGGTCTCGTAGAAAAGGGGCTCACGCGTAGCATCGGTCTATCGAACTTCAACAAGAGACAGATCGAAAGGGTCTTGGAAGTGGCGAAGATCAAGCCAGCTGTTCTTCAGGTAAAGTAGAATTCAATGTAGATACAGCACCGGTATATATTTTAACGGCTTGAACACCAATTTTCGTTAGTCAACCCTTCAATAGTTTGGAAAAACCAAAAGAGCATAGATTTAAGCATTCATATTAAATATGAAAAAAGAATGAACTTTATATTCCATAAAGACTATTCACTGTTAACGAATTTATTAATTTTTTAATTATAATTACTCCCAATGATAACGAAGCGAATGAAAAACAATTGACTCAAAAAGTGATGTCTTTTGGACGTTTTCGTGACCACATACATCATCCGCCCATACAGACAACCCGAAGTCCACCAAAATGGTTTTTTTTAATACTATCTAGAAAAAAAAATATTTTTTAACTGTATACTGGTATAAAAAAGTGTTCTTGTTGATATTTGCCTAGTCATTTAGTACTCAAATTGCAAAAAAGATCGGATAAAAGCTTTTATTTTAAGCCGAGATAATTGCTCGACCTTGAGAGAGTGAGACTAAAGCACTACTCAAACGCTTTGCAACAGAAAAATTAGATTTTTAGGGCTTGATCATCAATTTTTCCTAGTCAATTCTGCAAAACCAAAATGAGGTGTTTTGGCGCGTAAAACACCACCAACTCTTGATCTTGATAACTCTTGAATAATTCAGTGAGATATCTTTATGATTTACGGACCATTTTGTGATAGTCAACTATTCAATAATAAAGTGAAACTTTCATAAGCCTTCAGCTATATTTTTTGCTAGCTTTTGAATACTAAAGTGAGATCTCTAAGACCTCAAGCACTAATATTTGATAGTCAACTCTTCAAGAGTAATTAGAGATCTTTTAGACCTTAAACGCCAATATTTTCTAGACAAATATTGCAAAAAAAAAGTCCACCTTAAGTACCAATTTTTAAAATAAACTCTTAAAAAAGTGGATTTATTTTAGGTCTCCAGTAACAATTATACACATTGTATGTTACGAAATATAAATAAAACTTCATTGGTATATAATTAATATAAACTAACTTGAATTTGAATGAACTTAATCACGGGGATCTTGAAGATTTTAAGTTATTTGGTAATCATCTAACGCGACCTAAATAGTTTTTGCTTGAAACATAATTCCAGATCGAAGTCCATCCCTACCTAACCCAGCAGAAGTTGTTCGATTATTGCAAGACCCGAGACATCGCTGTCACAGCCTACTCACCTCTTGGTTCACCGGACAGACCCTGGGCGAAACCCGGAGACCCGCAACTCATGGAGGACCCAAGACTGAAGGCCATCGCTGAGAAATACAAAAAGAGTCCGGCTCAAGTTCTGATCAGGTGAGGTGGATTTAAACGAAGCCGCTCATAGTGCGGGTTCTAATTCCACACACACCGTATTTATTCTTAGTTTGAGTATTACTGCTTTGATTATATGTATATCTGTAAAGATCCCGAAATATTTATTTAATTTATAGTACAGGGAGGTTGTTGGCCCCATCGGGCATCGGTTATGCGAGCAATGTGCCCAGCCCACTACCACTTAAGCTAAACAATTTTTCGGGCAATGTCGGTTACTTTGGTTCTTCTGCGGATCTCCTCATTCCTGATTCGATCACGCAGTGAAACTCCAAACATAGCCTACTCCATTGCCCTTTGAGCAACTTTGAGCTTATTTAATCTACTAAAAGCAGTAAACTAGATACAAGTTACATTACATATATCTTGTGTGAACCAATAAATACACAGACACATACTCATTCATACACAAACGATCACAGACATACACTCATACACATGCACACGCAACATCTCATACATACGAAAAGTGCGCTAAATTAAATTAAGCATTTATGTACTTTATATGAATAATATTTTAGAGTAAGGAATTATGTATATTGGGAAGACAGTGGCACCTGAGATACAGGTTAAAAAACCTAGTTCAGATGACAGGGCTTAACTTTACGTTGTAGTAAAAATATTTTTTGGTAAATAAATTATTAATATTATTATCATATTATTATTATTTATTAGGCCCATTGTGAGCGAACTCGTCTCAGTGCCGTATATCATTACTGGCAATACACACATACACACTGGTCGAAGACATTCGTCAGGAGACACTGCGGTATTTCGGACGAGAAGATTTCGCGTACGGGTTCTCGAATGGTTACTACGTACCGGAAGACGTAGCGTGGGTAGAACCCCGCCCCCCCCACAAGGTGGACCGACGACCTGGTGAAGGTCGCGGGAATCCGCTGGATGCGGTTGGCGCAAGACCGGTCGTCATGGAGATCTTTGAGGGAGACCTATGTCCAGCAGTAGACGTCTTTCGGCTGAATGGATGGATGGAGGCTGTTAACCAGTAAATCCAAAAGTGTATGCCTGATAACGTGCCTTATTACAATTGAGTGGCATAGTGTTACACACCACGTCTACTGCTTATTAATATGCTAACTTAATAATACTTTAAATGAATGAGATGGAGGGTAGTTGATAACACAGATTACTATATAAGTGTGATGCGTGCGCGGTTAAAGGTTCAGTTCAATCCAAGCGACATTCGCGGCGAGGTCAGTTGAGTTAAGGACGTTCGAGAGTTCGGACGTGTTGTAGTAAGCGGAAGCTCTGCTGTAAAATGTAAACATTGTGGAACGAGACTCTGAGTATGATTTACGTAACCTCCATGGTTTGTAAGATCAGATTTAAGCATTCATATTAAACAGGAACTAATCCGATGTCATTCTAGAGATATTAAAAAAGAAATTGTCCCAATACATTATGTTTTTTAGACATAATCGTCATACATCCAAACACACAGACATGAAATAATTTGGAAATCCAAAAGTACACATTTCATAACGTAATTATAATTTAAGGACATATTGAATTTTAAAAATATTGAGCAATCTTTTTTAATTCTTATTCTCTTCTATTCTATCCTATTCCTAATTATACTATAGCGTGAGTAAAAAAAGACTCGATTAGTAAAGTATTTCGGTCGTTATCGTGATAACATACAGGATCCGCACATACAGACACACGGACGTCCGAGACAGAGCTGTTTGATACAGTTTTTTAACTAGTTTAAATAACAAAAATACCTCTTTCCTATAGATACGCCATCGATCGCGGCATGATGGTGATACCGAAGTCGGTGACAAAGAGTCGCATTGCCCAGAACTTCAACGTGTTCGATTTCCAGCTGACCCTCGACGATATTAAGGAAATAAGCGGCTTCGAATGCAACGGCCGCGTCTGCAGCATGGGAGAGTGAGTTACACCACTTTAATATAGTATTTTCTATAGTCAATGTTACTAGCGGTATGGCCACAATCTCACCTGATGTTAAGAGATGCTATGGCCCAAAATGTTGGACATGCTAACCCTGAATCTTAAGTGCAACTGCACTGACACACATATAAGTATTTTCAATCATTATGGTACGGCTTTTTCTAATGCCCGCCTGGTTGGTTACTACCCTCAAGTTGAAAATGTGCCGCCAAATACCATTACGTGTGTTCCGGCGGTGGCATTTAAGTGAGAGTCCCTGCTATAACGGCTGGCAACGCAACTGGGATTCCTCTGATGTTGTAAGTATACATGGACGGCGATGATCACTTACCATCAGGTGACAAGCTTGGACCTTTTGCTCCATATTCAATATAAAAAATTTGCTAGCCAGGAGGTCATTAGAAAAAGCCCTACCACCATGCTATGGTATCATCACGATGTTTTCCTACGCCGAAAGCTCAAACTCGTTACAGACGGATTCGAACTCACGTCTCTTGACGCGACGTCCATAGACGCAACTGAGTTACTCTTCGTGGAACATCAATTTTTTTCTAATATGTTCGTAGCCTAAGTTACTCCTATTAACATGCAGCCGCCTCAGAGATTTTCCGGAATAAACAAACAGACAGACAGACAACTTATTTTTTATCTAAATATCGTATATACATTCATATGCATTTAATAAAAGAAAACTGTTATTTTGACATTAAAAACCAGACACTTCCAATTTCTTTATTAACATATAAAATATACATTATAATTTTCATAAGTACAAACGGATAGATTCTGATCAACAAAAAATAATACAATAATATTAAAAATCAAATATGTTGAATTATGTAACATTACATGTATATAGGGTTAGCATTATGGCCACAATTTCAACTGATGTTAAGTGACAATGTGACCCAAAAAGGGGAATATGCTAAAGCCAGTGCAGTGACCGGCTCTGAAGTGCCAACGGGCGGAACACACCTATAGGTATTTAGCAGCATATTTTCAACTCCAGACTGGTTTCAGCCAAGCGAGCATCAAAGAAAGCCCTACCACCTATCTTAAGTGACGATACGGCTCAAGTTGGTAGACACGCTAAACCTGTGGAGGAACTGGCTCTCGAATCCAACTGCCAGAACACACCTATTGGTATTTGGCGGCAGATTTTCAACTTAAGAGTGGTAGTTAGCCAGGCGGGCATCAGAGAAAGCCCTACCACCATGCTATGGTTTCATCACGATGCTTTTCTTCACCGAAAACCCTAGCTCATTGCAGGAATTCGAACTTACGTCCATTGGCACCGAAATTTTTGCCTTACAAGGAACTTTAACTTTGTTTTTGTATTGTTTCAGTACTCATCACCCTGACTTTCCGTTCCACGATGAATTTTAAATGTCGTGCTTTGTATTATTAAGCTAACTGACCTGGTGAACTTCTCATCACCTGTAAACGCTGTTCATTTCTCTAGTTTAAACTCGAAAACAGTTTCACCAATCTCATTTCCTTTTCCTAACATTTCAATTAGTTATCAATCCAAATCATCCTTCCAACTTCGATTCGATAGTATGAATAGAACAGACTATACTTACTGATATTATGAAGGTGAATATAAGTTTGTTTGTTACGCTTTCACGCGAAAACTACTTAACCGATATTCATGAAACTTTGTACATATATTCTTGGAGGTATTAGAAGTAACATAGGATACTTTTTTTTGTAAAAAAATAGATATATATTTTTTAAGAATGATAAAAAATTGTTTGTCAAAAAATCTCAATATGTAGCTACTTTAACGCTATCTAGCATTCCAGAGTATAGGTGATACGAAGATCACCGGGTCAGTTAGTATCATATGACTTTGGCGCTTTTTAATTCCTTTTATGTACCTGTTTCACACGACTGCAATGTAGAGATGGCAATGCTGTCTCAAAAAGATTCGATATAGGATCGATTCGAATCAAAGTCAAATGAATCGATTCACGAAAAAAATGAAGATCAAATTTTTTTTTTTATGTCAACTCTCTTTTCGTGTTTATATGTTCAATAGTCAACCAAACGTAGAAAATAAAACGAACACCACAGTAATCGATTTTATCATTCTATATATATGAAAAAAATATCATTGTTTACATATGTTTGGGTAAAACAATCGAATAAACTTGAATAATGTTTTATGAAAATATGTAAAAATCGCTACTCGATTTTCCATATTGCAAACAAGTTTTGGTGCCATAAAATATCAATTTTTCGATTAATCGATCTCAGACCGACATCCCTAATGCACTGTACATACTAATGTGGGGCCGTGTGGAGTGACGGACGAACGGACTGCGAGACATTTCCTCCGCTTTTTAAATCCCTCATATCTTCTAATATATTCATTTTAATGATAAGCTGCAAAAGGGAATTTTGATCTACGTAAAATTCCCAACGTCTCTAATGTATTTAATTGGATAAAGAATAATACTGTATTGTGTAAAATAGCTTGGTAAATTACCGATATTTTGTTTTTGTAGTATGTAAATGATATAAATGGTTACTGTGGGTTATCCTTATGAGATAAATATATACCGTCATAGACTTTTACATCGATCGGTTCAAGATATATAATTCCGTGGTACATTAATTTGATCTATCTCATAAGCTTTAGCCAGCGTTTGCAATGTAATCACAGATAAATGTGTTTATTACATCACATTAGAAAACTTTGAGTATCTCTGCTTCTAACTGTTATAATATGCATGTATACTATATGAACCTTTCTCACGAATCACTCTGTCTATTGCTGAAAACTGCATAGTTTTATATTATGTAAAGATAATTGTGTGTATCTTTGAATTTATTAAACAAAAATTTCATTTAAAAACATGTTATTTTTTATTTATTCCATAACAATACGACAATTGTGTCCGAGTGATTCACAATAATAATACACATCTCGTAGATACATATATAATTTTTTATACATAAGGCTTAGCACTATGGTCATAATCTCACCTGATCTTAAGTGACGATACGGCTCAAGTTGGTAGACACGCTAAACCTGTGGAGGAACTGACTCAACTGCAACTTCCGGAACACAACTATAGGTAATTGGCGGCAGATTTTCAACTTGAGGTTGGTAGCTAGGCAGACGGGCATTAGAAAAAGTCCTACCACCATGCATCGGTTTCCTCACGGTGTTTTCCTTCACCGAAAGCTCAAGCTCGTTGTTGGTGGATTCGAACTCACATCCCTTGACGCGAAGTCGTACACACTACCACTGAGCTATCATCGCTTCAGATAGTAACGAGAATCACGGTATATTTTTATTGGAATTACTTAGTTGGCAGTAGGAGGTTTTTAAAAAAGTAAGACGTTTGTTTGTCCTTTCAAAAATGTATATTTAGGAATTTACTTTAAAAATCATTAAAAAAAATAACAAATTCGATCGTGACGTAACAATCACAGGTGAATTTCAATTAACAATAATGAAAAACACAGATTAGTAACAAAATAATTACCAGCAAACAACAGATCATTAAAAAATAACAAGATACTTACGAATTAGCCGTCTTACAACAGCCTACATGAAATAATTATTCTTACAGTCCTTGAGCGATGTTAACTCGACCACAGACACCTGACAAATGCGCAGAAGCCTTTTTTTTCGACAGGACATACGCTGTTAGCCTGAGGGGCTTTTACAGTTTAACAGGACTTTTTTGGGGCGAATGCTGAGGCAGCGGGCACAAGGGTGCCGTAGTGGCTGGACCTTGGCATGGACTGCTGCCGGAAGAGGAAAAATTATATAAAAAGTAGTAAGGGCTGGCCTACTGGAGTAGGTCTTTAGATACAATAGTGATTGTTTAAAAAGGCAAGGAAATCGGTTGAGTGGATTGTACTGTACTGTTTAAGTTATAAATAATCTGAGATTTGAGATTGGGTGGCTCCCAGCTTATATACTCTCCCTTAGGGTATTTCTTATTGTATATATAATATAATTAAAATTAAGATGAACCTTCAAACTCGGGCGATCGAGCGAGATTAATCGTTTCTCATTGGTTCATTCAACGATATATAATTCGACGTGGTCTGCCTTTTATAATGATTCGCGTGGGATTTTTCACTTCAACCCGAGAAAACGTTATGTGGGTTTCGGTAGGTATATAGGCATTACAGTAGGTAACACAGGACATGGAACGTTCGGAAACTAGGAAAAACATGATAATTAAAATATATAGTCGATAAATATAATTTATTTAATTTACAAACGAAGTATACATTGTAACAAGCCACACGCGTGATATATCTACATTTTATTATCCTCTGTGATATACATAATAATACATTATGATTAATTGTAATATATATATTTATATATAATAATAATAATATAAATAATTCATCTAGGCACACTCTAATACGACGTCACGCCAGTCTTCATTTGCGGGTAGTTCAAAATTGTTGTAATAACCGTTAACTTATCAAACTACCATCAAACTCTTTTAATGCATTTTAAAAATACAATTCGCTTACATAATGCGGTAGAAAAGAATCCACGCGTCGGGTGTTGATGGAATGTTTTTTATTTTATTTTATAATTAAGGTTTATGACTGCAATCTTACCTGATGTTAAGTGACGATGCGGCCCAAGATGGTGGATCCGTTCCAGTTCCCCTTAATTTCATTCAAAAACCTGGGTTAGGGTATTTTCGAGAGCACATTAATCACCACTTACAATAACAAAGTTAAGTTGTACATTACTTTTGGGAGTTTAATTTTTCCGACATTTGAATGCAATATGTGATAAAATTCATTGTGTTACTTGCCCAAAAAAATATATATGAATTTATTATTTTTTTATTAATAATCATGCATTTAAAGGTAAATATGTAAATGTATATCGTTTTAAAAGACAACTCGTTCACTAAAAATTTATCCTTGGGATGCGGGTAACTTCAAGAACATACAGCTAATAGACACAAAGTAAAACTCGGATTCAGAACTATGGATCACATAAATAATTGTACTGTGCAGGATTCGAACCCAAATCACTTAGCGCGACGGCAGCAGCTTAACCGCTGAGCCAATCGTGCATTCTAAAATTCACCGTAAGAGGGAACGAGACGGATAACTGCAAAAACGAGATGGCATTAACTGTTTTTTTTTTAATACAACATAGATAATGTTAATCAATTTTTTTCTCTGTGAACCCTTTTTCAATGTATTTGCAAAAATATATAAAAATCAAATTAAAGTTTGATAAATATTTCTCTACGCTATCCGATAGCAAATAACTAGACGAAAAATCCATCTATAATGTTCGTATATTGGGTCATTTGTCGTTAGTAAAAAGATTTATATCTCTCGAGTTACCAAAAAAATTATAAAAATAAAACACCCGAAAGATGCAATAATTAGTCATTAAAAAAAAACTTTATAAAGTTATCTCGCAACTTAAGAGCCTCAGTTATTTTAATTCAAAGTCCGGTCCCATGACCCACCATAGCCCGGCGGTGAGTACGTCCCTGGTTACAAAATCATATACAAAACTGTATTAAATCTAATAAACACTATATATAATGTATGTAACATTCGAAAACCAATAATCCTTATAAATACAACAAAAACGAAAAACAAATTAAGCGACTTGATACTATCATCGCGTTTACACACAAATAGGGTTGCCACCGATAAAATCTAATATATATATATATTGTTACAATAAATTACTATCACTTTACACATCCACCGACACCCGATTACTAAAAAGAAAAATCAACAATATATATTTGTATAGGTTAAATTTTAATTTAAACTTTGGTCAGTATATTTAATAGTAATACGTTTATATTTTATCGCCGCTGACAACCCTAGGATATTTAATGGAATATTTCTCAACGGTTCTTTCAATCCATCCAGTCGTCGCCGCCGAAGTCGACCGTCTCCGAGAAGGAAGTCACTTGAACCTGTCGACGAAGCAAAATTGAAACAATGTAATGTAAGTTATACTTTTAACCCGACTTCTCCCGACGAGATATGTAATAAGGAGAGTTTTTTTTTTCGAAACGACGTACGCTGTTAGCCCCAAGGGCTTTGACAGCTTCACCGAACTTTTTGGGGCGAATGCTGAGGACACTCAGCCCCGAGGCAGCAAGCACAAGGGTGCCAGGACGGCCTAACCTCGGTTTGGGTTGCTGCCGGTAAATGAAAAAAGATTCATGATCCTGACTAACCAACAGGTTCTGTATTACGAATTTAGTGATTCTAACTACGACCTTATCGGGTAAGCAGCTCAAAGGCCGCGAGGGTAGTCCCTTACAGAACCGTGTACTTAACGTGTGAGTGTGCACGAATGGTATGCGGTGTGATGATGTACTCTCAGTGATGTAGAGTGTCACTGTATCGCGCGAGCAGAGTCACTCGAGGGCTCCTATCCGGAGGATCGAACCTAGGCTCAGGCGTCTGCGGAGGGAGGCCGCCGCATGTGTGCGGGAGCGAAATTATCCGCTCGGCTTCAGTGGCGAGGACGGCGGTTACGCGGACGTGTGCGCGGACACGTGCGATTGGTGGTGACGGTAGGGAGAAGCGTGTTTAATGTCGTTATCTTATCGACGAAGTCGGAGAAATAATAAGGAAAATAAAAAAAAAGAAATAACGGGAAATACCGCCAGGAGATTCTATTGACAGTGGGGACGTCCGTTATTTACGTCAGGCGTTTAGGCGGGAGGGGATCGAGCCGAATCTCACCCGATCTCACGTGAGGGAGAGGGGACCTCGATAGATATCACGTAATTTTTCTTCCGCAAGAAACAGTGCAAAATTGCGATAAAAATTGACATTGGTGTGTAGACAAGAAATTATCTGTTAAACATTTTTAACAATATTTATGCCCGTTATTATAGAAACGTTTTATTCCTCAGTGTAAATTAAATACGAAATGTTGTGTCAATAAACGTAATTAGTCTGAAATAAAAAGAATTAATGAAATTGTTTTTTTTAATAAACCGAACGCAATCAATCGCAGATTAACTTGTATTGATTATAGATTGAAAAATCTCACGTGCAAAAAAAAGGGGGGGGGACCAAACTCTAACAATATCTCATTAGAGGGAGGAGCTGCCAAAATCACCTCAGGTAATTAATTAATGTCCCCTTATTATTTCGGTTATTAAGGGACGAACTCGAACTGATCTGTACTGTTTCCCATCCCGGTCAAACACATTTTTTTTTGTTTTATTAACGTGGTGTTTAAAATCTCAGTTTTTACGGACTTCCTCAACGCGACGCACAAACGCATCACCCGGGCTCAGGTCAAAGGCGTGAAGGGATGTGGTGGCTCATCGGATGCTGATCATCCAAGACTACCCACTAACATGCACCACAGCGATGCTTCAAACATACATGTTGCCCTCTAGCTTCTGCCAGGGATAGCTTGGGAGCAGATGGTAATGTGAAGACACCGTGGGGTTTTTGTGGGTATTACCCCGTCGAGTCTTGCGCCCGTTGAGCCCCACATACCCTTCCCAGCCCATCAGGGAGAGGACGCCTAAAAGTCTATACCCACGTAAAAAAAAAACGTTTGAAAAATCCAAAAGTGCACGCCTCATAATCTCACTTTTTTTTTGTTTATTTAATAACAATTAAACCACATCGAATCACACCGTGAAAAGTAATAAGGTTCTATTCCTAATTATACTGAAGCGTAAGAAAAATAAAGACTCTATTAGTAAAGTATTTCGGTCGTTATCGTGATAACATACAGGATCCGCACATACAGGCACGCGGACGTCCGAGACAGAACTTTTTCGAACAGTTTTTTAACTAGTTTAAATAACAAAAATGGTATCAAAAATATCATGAGTGTTAAAAATTATGTTTTTTCTTGATACGTGTGTGTATATATTATTTTACAAGTGCAATATATGATAAATAGAGACATTTTAAGTTAGAAAAATCAGTCGTTTCGCGTGAAGTGACAGTAGTACCCACCTCAACGCATCGCTTATGAGGCGTGCAAAATACCAGGGACCTAGTCACTGGCGGACCCTAAGTCCCGTTTTTCCCCTCCTACTATTTTATTATAGTATGACGTGGGTAGGCACCGCACAAGACATGCGCCCGTGCCTTATACTGTTAGAGCAGGACCTGCTATTATTAGACCAAGATAGAAACAACCCTATTGCATGTACTCTTCGCCTTATTTATATTGTACTAGCTTTTACTCGCGGCTTTGCTCTCATTGAAGCCATTAAATAAGTTTATTTTATTTTTCTTCATATATATATATATATATATATTTTGTAATAGAAAGTATCCTATGTTACCTCCAAGAATATGTATACAAAGTTTCGTGATGATCGATTAAGTATCGCGTGAAAGCGTAACAAACAAACCTACAGTCATATTTATAACGTTAGAAGGGATTTTATTTAATTGTTAATAATATCGTTTTCTATATACAATGGAACCTCGTTAAGTAGAGCCTTGATAAGTTGAAAACTACCAAATCTGGAAAAATGTTTTATTCCCTTCGCTTCGAAGACCACAATCTCCATTCTCTATAAGTCGAAAACGCTGTAACACGAATTTTTCGGCGTCTGCCTTGATGTTCGACTTATAGAGATTCTACTGTATATATTTTTATAGTCAAGGTCAAGCGTTATGACCACAATCGCATCTGATGTTAGGTAATCATGTAGCCCAAGATGGTGGACACGCTAAGCTTAATGGAGGGACTCTCTCTCTCTATCTCTCTCTCTCCCCCGGAACACACCTATAGGTATTTGACGGCAGATTTTCAAATTGACGGTAGTAGCTAGCCTTAGCATTAGAAAATCCCCTACCACCATCCTATGGTGTCATCATGATGTTTTCCAGCACCGAAAGCTCGAGCTCGTTGCAGGGATCGAGCTAACGTCCCTTGACGCGGAATCCAAACACACTATAAACTAAGCTATCAGCGCTTCAAAAATCTTCATATAGCCTATTTTCCTACACGTTCGAGCGCGGATATTTACGCCGTATCCAGGATTACTCACCTCCTCCCTGGGCGGGCTGTTCGAGCTGAAACCTCCGCCGAGGGCGTATCCAGCGAGGCCCCCGGCAGCCAGTGCCCCAACCCCCAAACCCACGGCCGCCCCGGTACCCATCCCTCGTCTCTGCTCGGTCACATACGTTGTTGTTTCATATCCCTGAAAAGTAATACAAAGTGTCAATAGCAAGTATGGATATTTTGTGAATCGAAAACTTCCTTAGGTATGTCTATTTTGAGGATACTGAATGACACTGAGCGGAAACGCTCGGATATGTAACGTAACTTTGGGTAAAGTTGGCTCGAGTAGACTAAGGTGTTACAAACTTTCGAAAGCCAAGAATAAAGACGGATATTTTTGGAAGTGCACACTTTTTTAGGCGCGCTAAGCATTTTTTTTGTGGGTATTAAATCAGAATGAGTTAAAATGCAGAGATATATGACGCTTGTTTGGGTAAAGTCAGCTCGAGACAACTAATGCAGTTAAAGAGATATACAGTCAGTTGCAAGAAAGTCCTTATTAGCTTCCATTAGTTAATCTTGCACTACAATTAATACTAATTAAAATTATAACGGCAGCATTAAGAGTTGCATGCTGTAGAGCTTATTCTGATGCCCGCTTGGTTAACAACCACCCTCAAGATGAAAATCTACCGTCAAATACCAATAGGTGTGTTCCGGCAGCTGCACTTGAGAGCCAGTTCCTCAACAGGTTTAGCGTGTCTACCAACTTGGGCCGTATCGTTACATAAGACCAGGTGAGTTTATAGACATAACACTAAAACGTTAACTATAAAAAAAAGTTTCTTGCAACTGACTGATAGTCAACGCGTCATAGCAATACCCGCTAGGAGACCGTTACATGAGGCATCGTGTCGCATTCATTATTACACATTATTAGAATAATAAACCAAAATTATTCAATGGCTCACTCCTATCGTGTAACACATAGCCATTTTTATATATACAAATAGAGTAGAATCTGTACCTATATTAATACATTTTACGTGCGGCTTCGTTCGCGTTAATATTCATTTTGTCAAACAAATTGGATGACACAATAAAAAGTATTATACAAAGTTTATTCCTCTTTATCCTACTTGCAATAAGGTTTTCGCGAGAATAATAAGCCTATCACCGTCTCCAGGTTCCCATCTATCTCAATGGCAAAATTCATCATTATCGATTCGGCAGTTTAGGCGTGAAAGCGTAACAAACAAACAAATTCTCATTTATAAGTCAGGGTTTAAAAGCGGAAATAATAGGTTTTTTGAACGCGCTGATCTAAGAGACTACCAGCAGATAAAGAAAAAAAAATGTTTGTATTCGACAGAGCAATCACCAAGGTAGGCTTTAAGCTATGCAACATCACGCTATCGCCAATACGAGCAAAGCTGTATCGAAAAATGTTCCAGAAACCGGGCAAATTGATTAAATATAATTTTACCACCACGCGAACGGGTTCATAACAGAGTTCCCAAAATGTCCAAATTACCCGACTTCGGTTATATTTCTTTTCCCGACTTCGATATGCGTACGTCGATATAATCTTTCCATTTAACAACAACTCTCAATAGCAAACTATCGCTATATGAAATCAACAATGTGTACGCAAGGAAAAAAAAGTACACGGCAGATGTGTAACGACACTATGTCTGTCTTGCTTCCTCAGTCGCCTCGAGCCGAGTTTACCCGAACGAGCGTCACACAAAAAGGCTGCGGTTCAGAATTTCCAAGACCTCCCATAAGAAGTATCACTTCAAAACGATATTAGCCTTCTCGGTACCCGCTGTTTTAGTACAGCTTAGTATTTAATCCCACTAGGTCAGGGGTTCCCAAACTATGCGCCGTAGAGTGAAGAAGGACGCCATGAAGCGATTCTCTTTACAATTAGACCGGCTTTATATAGACCAGAGAGCCTCGAAATGAAAAATATTGAGAACCCCTGCACTAGGAGGTCTGACAGTAAACGTTCTGGTGTTTCTAACTCTTAATAACTTGACCATGACTTTTCTTATGCCCGATTTGAGAAGTTCCCGGTTGGGAAAATCGCAAGTGCGTTGCCGGCCTTTATAGGAGGGGCTGGCTGTAAAGTGCAACTTCCGGTACACACCTATTGGTATTTGGCGGCAGATTTGCAACTTGAGGGTGGTAGCTAGCCAGAAGCTACCACCGTGATATGGTTTCATCACAATGTTACCGGGTGCTTAACTCCATTGCAGAATTCGAACTGGCGTCAGTACACACTGCCATTTTCTTCACCATTAGACCAGCCAGACTGGTTAGGGCGCCGCTACAAAATAGCAAAACATGAACGTGCCCCGCAAACTGACAAAAGTATGCTCATATGAATTCACTTACCCCGACTCCATAACCTGAAACAAAACAGACATATGTATGTGAAAACTGTTTTTTTTTATTATACGTGTTTCGGCGCGCAAGCTTATAATCGTCTAGAAATTTGTTTGCGTTGACCTAAAAAAAATTTTTTTTACCTGGTTCCCTGTTTTTTTTTTTCTAAAACAAAGGTAACTCAAATTACGTACTATAACATCAGCTATGTACCAGCGAGAGTCCCATCAAAATCGGTCCAGTCGTTTCAGAGATTAATCGTAAAAACAGCCAGACAGACAAGAATTAATAAATATATCTTATATAGTAAACGCATACACTTTCATGTGAAAAGAGCTGTTAGTTTGACAATACAAACAGACACTTTACTTTTATTTATCTGTCTAGATAGAAACGTTATCTTTGTAATATTTGACCAAAACACTTGTTTACAACAAACAGTGTACAACAAACTAATGCGTACATGGTAATTAATATACCGGGAGTGAAAGAGAGGTATACATTGTTATGCATCGTCTAAGCTAGAGTTTCTCAAAGTTTTTTTTTGTTAGCCTTAAGGTCTTTGACAGCTTCACCGAACTTCGCCGGGGTTCTTCTGGGGTTCGCCATCTGATATTTTTTACATACTTAAGGTTTAACGTTACGGGCATAACCTCACCTGATCTTAAGTGACGATACGGCCCAAGTTGGTAGACACGTTAAACCTGTGGAGGAACTGGCTCTCGAGTGCAACTGCCGGTACACACCTATTGGTATTTGGCGGCAGATTTTCAACTTAAAGGTGATAGCTAGCAAGGTGGGCATTAGAAAAAGCCTTTGCTATGGTTTCATCACGACGTTTTCCTTCACCGAAAGTTCAATCATTGTAGGTGGATTCGAACTCGCGTGCCTTGACGCGAAATCATACACACTACCAACATCTTTTGAGATCAATAAGGGGTTAGCGACAAGATTTATATAATGGTGGCTTAATAACTGCCAGGTACTTTGCTACAACGTCTTATGTGACAGTGGATATTCAGATCTGGTCATGATCAAAACGAAATACAGAAATCGACTTGATACCTAGTCATAATTAAGGTTACAATTATCCAATATTACTCTAAAAATTGACAATTTGCGACAAGAAACAAAACCCACCTATCACGTTAATTTTCAAAAGATATTTCTTTTGGCATTGTATTTGTTACCTTTTATTTAAATAAAAACTATATTTGGGTAAGGGGCACGCTGTCTTCCGAAAATTTAACCATGAGTTCGTGGAGACATAAGTTTGAGAAACCTTGATCTAAAATGTATAAGTTTCTTTTCGTAACGAAAAATTTTATAGGCGGATAAATGTCATGTTATAAAAATATTAAATTATTCATCATAACATTAATAATAACTTTATTTTTTATACTTAAGGTTTAGCGTTATGGCCATAATCTCATCTGATCTTAAGTGACGATACGGCCCTAGTTGGTAGGGACGCTAAACCTGTGGCGGAACTGGCTCTCAAGTGCAGCTGCCGGAAACACCTATTGGTATTTGGCGGCAGGTTTTTAACTTGAGGGTGGTAGCTAGCCAGGCGGGCATTGGAAAAAGCCCTACCACCATGCTATGGTTTCCTCACGATGTTTTCCTTCATCGAAAGCTCAAACTCATTGCTCTCAGGTGCTTGGATTCGAACTCACGTCCCTTGACGTGAAGTCCTACAGACTACCACTGAGCTATCATCGCTGCAATTATTAATCAAAACAGTAATAATAACGAATTCAATGGGACCCTACGACCTTGAGAGGTTTGTTTTCGTATAGTGTGTACAATATGGTAATACACGTGAGGGCATTTTGTGTTGTTTTCGGGCACTCGATATGTCAATCGGTACACGACATACTTCTTTGAACGCCGACGCGATACTGAGGTTTGAGTGTGCCAATTGGCATAAAATCAGCGTAACATTTTCAGACTGCATATATCATATCTATATATTTTTACTTATAAATCATTTCTCCAAGCGGTTACACGGCGATCAATTTTTTTTTTTAATATGCGTATAATAAATATGTAAAGTCATTTTTGTACAACGAAAAAAAAAAGCCAGGGTGGTAAAGGATAACCAACAAAAACCATTTCTAGCATTTTTGGATTTTTTGTCTGTTTGTCTGTGCACGCATCATGTAAATGTACAAAACCAATGTAGATAACTTTTATACGTAAAAATTGTACGCAACTTGGGGTATTACTTAGTTTCTGTTTCATCGCAATCGGTTCACTCAATCAAGAGATATTAGATACCATGAATTTAAAGTGTTATCACGCACTCAATTCAGTTAAATTCTTGAGACGCGAAAATAGAACTAATGTTGACAGTTGAACGCCATATACGATAGATGGCGTTGTGCATAAAACATCATGTAACACGAATATTGACCGTACTTTTATTCTAAGCGTCGCGTTTTAGTTTCCGACAACTGTCATATATATTATGTTTAAATTAATATACAGACAAACAACATTATATATAGTGACTGCATTAGGTATAAAAATGTAGGTTATAGTTTAATTTTATATAAACAAGTATTACGTTTACCCACATAGATTATGGCCAGTTGTTGTTTTGGAAATAAGCCGATAACTCCGTGAGTCATTGTTTCATTAAATATAAACCAACAAGCACACGAAGGAAGTCGCGGGCATAGCTAGTAAATAATAAATACTAACCACCGTACTGACACCCTCTACCATCTACCCTTTACAGAAGCTAATCACTAAACCACAGCGCCAACTATTTCATTCAAGAGTAACATAAGAACCTTCTAGATGATCTCACTTGATGTTAACTGACGATGCGGCCCAAGATGGTAGACACGCTATATGTACTAGCGACACTGGCTTGGAAGTGCGACTATCGGTACACACTTATAACGGCGGCAGATTTTCAACTTGTGGGTGTTAGTTAGCCATAAGGGTTTCAAAATAAGCCTTACCACCATGCTAAGGTATCAAAACGACGTTTTCCTTCACCGAAAGCCCAACATTGCAAGTGGATTTGAACTCACGTCTCTTGACGCGGCGTCCGTATACACTACCGACTGAGCTATCATCGCTACTTTTGAGTCTGGATGTTCGTCTTCATCGCTTGTATGTCTATTCTCAGTTGACATTGGCGAACATGCTAGCATGGGCAGATGCCATAATTAAAAAAAAAGAAACGGGTGCAAAGCGACTGGCAAAATACGTTCCAGTTCGCGTTACACGAAGTTTAAAACATGCCCTCATTGTGTTCTTGGTTTTTTTTTTGACCTGACATACGTTGTTAGCCCTGTGGGCTTTGATAGCTTCACCGAACTCTTTGGGGCGTGTGCTGAGGGCACTCAGCTCCGAGGCAGCGAGCACAAGAGTGCCAGGACCGCCGAACCTCGGCTTGGGCAGCTGCCGGAAAGTAAACAAGGATTCGCGATCCTAACTAACCGACAGGTCCTAACTTACTAATTTAGTGCTCCTAGCACGACCTTATCGGGCAAGCCGCGTAATGGCCGCGGGGGTAGTCCCTTACAGAACCTTGTACTTAACGTGTAGGTGTGCGTGAATGGTATGCGGTGTGATGGTGTACTCTCAGTGACGTAGACAGTCACTGTATCGCGCGAGCAGAGTCACTCGAGGGCTCCTATGCGGAGGATCGATCCAAGGCTCAAGCGTCTGCGGTGGAAGGCCGCAGCGGGTGTGCGGGAGCGAAATTATCCGCTCGGCGGCGAGGGCGGCGGTTACTCGGGCGCGTGCGCGGACACGTATGATTGGTGGAAACGTAGGGAGAAGCGCGTTGGTGGAACAGCAATAATAACGTCACCTTTTTTCACTCACGTCAAGCATACAGCTAGAGCCGGATTTTCCTATAGTATTTTTACCTAAAAGTCATAATTATGTTTTACCTTTTTTTTTACGAATAAACTCTTGAAATATAATTTATTATGGTACAATTAATATTTTCCCTTCTATCCTAAAGTCTTAAGCACACGCCCATTTTTTAATTTAAATTTAACCTATTAGGGGTCAGTGGTAGTACGGTCAGTATGGACCTGACGGAATACATGGCGAGGAAACCATGGCACGGGGGTAGGCGACGCCCCTCTAGCGATTACGTCGCTACACAGTGGGCATTAAAGGCATTAACCCATTCGTCCCGACTGTCATATTTTTAGGACACTATTTTCAAAATGTCTTTTTACGTATTAGGACTTTTGTTTTTATTATTTCTGATGAAAATCATATTTTTACACTATTTTTCTAATAAAATAATTTTTTTTCGCTGTTAAAAATATTTAACAATAAAAATGACATTTTGAAAATGGTGTCCTAAAAATATGACAGTCGGGAGGAATGGGTTAAAGTCGTAACTTTAACTAAACACTATTCGATTCCACCACTGAAAAGTAATAGACCTGAGTATATCCACTTATTATTTCAGTTTACTTCCCGTACATGAAATGTTGAAGTGATTATAGCTCAGTTGTAACGTGTACGACTTCGCGTCAATGGACGTGAGTTCGAATCCAACCACCTACAATGAGCTTGAGCTTTAGGTGAAGGAAAAACATCGTGAGGAAACTATAGCATGGTGGTAAGGCTTTTTCTAATGCTCGCCTGGCTAGCTACCACCCTCGAGTTGAAAATCTGCCGCCAAATGCAAATAGGTGTGTTCCGGCAGCTGCACTTGAGAGCCAGTCCCTCCACAGGTTTAGCGTGTCTACCAACTTGGGCCGTATCGTCACTTAAAATCAGGTGAGATTATGGCCATAATGCTAAACCTTAAGTATATAAAAAAGGTTTTTTTATGTTTGGGTTTAGGTGCGTTGCCGGCCTTTATAGGAGGTACTGGCTCTCAAGTGCCACTTCCGGAACACGCCTAACGATATTTGGCAGCAAATTTTCAGCATGAACGTGGTAGCATTAGAAAAAGCCCTATCACCATGCTATGGTTTCTTCACGATGTATTCCTTTACCGACAGCTCAAGCTCATTGTAGATGGTTGGATTCGAACTCATATCCCATAACGCGGCGTATCACCACGCTACCACTGAGCTATCATTGCTTCAAAAGTTTTGAGTTGACAGTATTTATTATTAATATTTCCCCAATAATCACAAAATGAACATTATTTGCCGGCATTATAAAGTTAACATGTTAATATATGGACCGTTTATTTTGAAAGTGGTGTAAGTCCATTTTCTTTTGTTTCGAGAAAATTAAAGGTTACTTATATTTCTTGATAATGCAATTTAATTTACCGATCGATTTTAAGTTGTACAAAACATGGGATTTTTTTGAGAAATTAAACACGGACCAGTTATATATAAAAAAATTACATTAAATTAAGCATGAATTACGTGATAGCAAATTTTTCTCAAAAATGGACTTACACCACTTTCAAAATAAACGGTCCATATAAAGGTTTCACGATGGCGTCCATACATACGAACATCGAATTTTATACTTTCTTCCCATGTGAATAGATATTGTTAAACAAAATTTCGCCCGTTTTTGTAACTTCCTTCAATACTGCTTTACTCCTATTAGTGATAGCGTGATGTTAAATAGCTTAAAGCCGTCCCCAATCATTGCGACATCAAATACAAAAATATTTTTTGAAATCCTACCCACAGTTCCTAAGATTAGCGTATTTATACAAACCTGCAAACTACCGGTATATTAATATAGAGTTAACCAATAATAAATTGCTTTTAATTAAAAAAAAATACAATCACGTACCTACACAGATAATTATTTTCAAAAAATTATTCTACTTTTAAAATATGAACCCTTAAGGATGTCTAAAAATGAAAAAAAAAAACATCAGAATTCGGCTTTCACGTTGACAAAAAAAAAAAAAAAAATGATTCCAAATTTTTGCCGCCTCGGAAATTTGGGTGCCCACAATAAATTTCGCTCCAGGCCCGGGCCTCACATGACAAGCCCCGCGACTAATGGTTTTCAAATACCCACCTTCTATCTGAAATCCCTTTTTTGTTATTGTTACGTAAAACTCGTTATTCATCAGGTAACAAGCAGTGTTAAATAACCATTAAAGACATCATGGTAAACTTCAATCTCTCATGCCGCCAAAAAGCAGATACAGTTCTTTTAAGATGGTGAACTCGCTGAACCAGTGGAGGGACTGGCCCTCAAGTGCAACTGCCGGAACACACCTTTAGGTATTTGGCGGCAGATTTTCAACTTGAAGATGGCAGCTAGACAGGCGGGCATTAGAAAACTCTACCACCATGCTATAGTTTCATCACGATATTTCCTTCACCGACAGCTTAAGCTCATTGTAAGTGGTTGGATTCGAACCCACGTGCCATGATGCGGCGTTGCTACACGCTGCCACTGAGCTATCATCGCATCAAATTACACTTCGCAATTAGCTTACACTCGTCTTCTATTCTCCCTCAAGTTTCTATCGTCAAACACGTTTAGGTGTATTCCAGCAATTGCCCTTATAAACCACTCCCTCCACCATGATTGAGTGCCGATATACATCGTCACCTAGCATCAAGTAATATTTCATCCACCTATGTATATAAAAATCGAAGTGCGTATGTATGTTAATCACAAAAATTAGGGGTAAAAAAAACTCTTAATTTTAGAGGGATTTTCAAACGAGCTGTAACTCCGAGAAAAATGATCGTAAATAAAAAAGAAGCAAATGGAAGCTGTCGGTGTCTCGTTTTTAGATTTGTACTTGAATTATTTTTTATCATGTCTGGTTCTAGAGTAATTGTAATGAAGATACCGTTTTTTTTTACTTTTTTTGAAATTCTTGCTCGTCGCTAAAAGATCTGTGGGCTTATATTTTTTCCGCTAAAGATTAAAAAAAAAATAGATGCGTTAACTTCAACTAAAAAAAAAACCAGTGGTGTCGTGGGATACCAGATGAGAACGAAGTTCCTTATCATAAAAATATTAATTTCAAGTTCTATTCGAGGTATAAAGAAAATAATTATTCGGGTATACATTTTTTTATGATTTTTTCTCGATAAAAAAAAATCTTTACAAAATTATCTTAACACGTTTATTTTGTTTACTATGATTTATAAAAATATATAATAAAAACAGTGATCACGTAGACTATACATTAGACACTGTATAGCCATCATACGTAGACTATACATAAAAATCTTACGCTAACGTTACGGACGATTTTTGCTTACTAGGGTACCCCTCCGTGACGTCCCATAAGAAACTTCGTTCCGAAAATAAATAATTAATCGCATATTTCAGTATATTTCAATAACTCGGTATAACGTTGGATGAAATGGATGAATGAAATGTATCGTCGCGAATTTAAAGTAAAAATTATTTAATGTTTAAAATGACTCTGAGATCCCTGAGAAATACAAAGCGCTGCGATTTTATTTCTTTGTGACAAGATGCTTTAAATTTATCGTCTCGAAAAAAAAAATTCATCATTATGGGTAATTGTTCAATTCGTATACATTTTTTTTTTATACTTAAGGTTTAGCATTATGGCCATAATCTCACCTGAACTTAAGTGACGATACGGCCCTAGTTGGTAGACACGCTAAACCTGTGGAGGGACTGGCTGCCAAGTGCAACTGCCGGAACACACCTATTGGTGTTTGGCGGCAGATGTTCAACTTGAGGGTGGTAGCCAGCCAGACGGGCATTAGAAAAAGCCCTACCACCATGCAAACCTAAGAAAAACCTAAAAAAAAAACATATTTTTTTTAACAACGAATTTTCCTATACTATAATTATTTTCGTAGTTATTGATGATTAAAGTTAAAATTACCTTTTTAGCCTTGATTAAAGGTAACTCCACAGAAAATCATCGTACACGCTTTTTGACTAAATCAAATTATATGGTAATAAATCTCCTGAAAGAGATTAATAGTGAAATAATAAAAATAAAAATTTGAAACCCACAGATCTTTGTTAAGGCGAGAAAAAATTTACCTCAGCATTACTCCATAATCAGAAAAGGCAGAAATCATGGCCAGATCTAAAAATTACACACTTAGAGGAACAATTTGCTGTATTTTTTTTCATGTAATGTTATTCAAAAAAACCCCCGAAAATTTTTTTTTCTAAATACTTTAAAACAATGGAACAAGGCACGAAACAGGTAATATCATACTGTAAATTAAATAAACGGGTAATCCACGTAATCCTTATTAATATTATATATGCGAAAATGATTTTGTTTGTTTGTTAGTGACGCTTTCACGCCGATACCGCTGAATAGATTGTGATGAATTTTTGTATAGAGATAACTGGGAACCTGGAGACAGTGATAGCCGACTTTTTCTCGCGAAAACCTTATTAGAAGTTAGGTAAAGGATAAACTTTGTATTAACTTTTTAATTCGTCACCCGATTTGTTTGACAAAATCAATAACAACGCTAGCAAAACCGTATGGAAAATATAGTGATTTATTTTAATGAACTATAAATAAAAAAGATAGGAAATCATTAGAAAAAAAGACATTTTTATTTTTTTGTATAATTTTATTAAACACATAATATGAAATAGAAACATTAAATATATGATATATTTAATTAAATGCAAACTATAAACTAAAATGAACACAATTTCCCTGTCCTCGGCTGTTCCGCGTATATAATCCAATACGAGATTCAAAATATTCATTTCTTTTCTAATATACTTTCATACAGTTACAGCGTTATAGCGTGTATTATTCTCGAAAGTTCCGCATCACTTCAAACTATTTTATGTAATACTGTATTTACAATAGCAGAAGACAACTGTTTTGTGTAATTACAGCTTTAGAAGACAACTATTTTGTGTAATTACAATTTTAACAGACAACTGTTTCGTGTAATTACAGTTATAGAAGACAACTATTTTGTGTAATTAGGATAATGGGAAGCATGACAAAGGTTATTTTTCTGTTCCCCGTCACTTTTATAACAACAATGCGTCTAAGTAACAAATATTGCTAATGTCGTTCAAGTTCTAATAATTATCAAAAGAGAAAACAGTGAAACAGAATAAAAGAGATGTTGAAATGACATTGTTATTATAATTTTTAATAAATGAATGCATTGAAATGGAGGTCGTTGGTCAGTAAAACAATTTATTATAATATAACAATACTACTTATATTGGTTTTTAAAACTTCCACCATTTTTTTGAAAACGTATTACGGCATTATGAGACAACGCTTTTAATGCTTTAAAAGCACTGTAAAAGGCTAATTCAGTGTTAGTATGTGACAGTAGTAAATCGTTAGAGGATTCAATTGTCAGATTAGAAAGAGAAGACCATATATTTCCCTCTCGCCCAATGACTATGCAAGTCACTGGACCTAAATAGGACTTATAGGACAGGGAAATGTGTTACATGGAACGTTTTCTTCGTCCATCGTCACCGTCGATATCGATACGGTGACATCTCAGATTATAACGTGGAAGAAACAAATTTGGAACACATCAAAAATAGTTCAGCCTTGACAAAGCAAAGAAACTTACGTCACGTGAATTTATACATGATATACATAATTAGACAATGCAAGAGTCGAACGAGATTATAAAAATTTAATATCCAACGTCCAGTTCTGGTTGAATTTTTACGGTATTCATCGGGGAATTTTACTAAATTGGCAACACTGTGTATTTGCAAGTCAGGTAAACAATTGTTACATGATTGCGCAGTTAAAATGTCTAGTATGGAGAAATAAATCGATCAATTTCCAACTTTTTATAAAGGTCATAAAATAGAATGAAGGATATTAAATTTTTGTAATAAAATATATAAAAAAATCCAAACGTGACACAAAAATTACTTTGTGCATAGATTTTTAAGCGACAGTGACTGTTAACCCCTTAATGGTGAAAACGTGATGATACAATAAAATCGTATGATTCTCATCTCCAAAATTTTTCTATCGTTTTCCAGACTTTTTCCTCATGTCTCTTTTGTAAAAATATATAAAAAAAAAAGTAAAGATTTTTTTTTCATTGCTATTTAACATTAATTATAAAAATAGAGATTACACAAATCAAGATTATAATAATAGTACTTGATTTTAATAAATTTACGAATAAAAAAAAATACTACTATGAAAATAGCCGCGTTATAAATGTTTCAAATAAGCGCACTTACTAATATATCAAAATTAGAAAATTAAAAGAAAAATATATAGAGACACGTTTTTTTTTTTTATTTCTTAGGTAATCACACAAAGAATCAGCTTACAGAAAATCTGACTGAAAATAGTAGAATCGCGAGATAAACAAAGTTTAAAACTACAGAATATAAAAACTGCATCGAGATAAAGATCACATATAAAGTGACTCGAAGGAGCAATGTATGAAAAAATATGATCAAAATATAAAACAAACAAAAGAAAACCTCACTCATCTTAATCAATATTTTAACTTCCCCTTAATCAAACATATAAATCCTTTTTTCTTTTTGGCTCATTAAAGTGTTGGCAACATGATTTATTTATCTAAAGAGCAATATATGAATCAACATTAATATAAAATTTAAGTTTAAACTCTAAATGTAATATAAAAAAAAGAAATAAAGTGCATATCGTTACAAGGATCTTAGCACTTGAGCTGAAATTGAGTCGGGTGCATCCCCGTCAATATGCGCAATGTTGCCAACAATAAATATAAGAAATAAATACTTAAACAGTAAACCATGTAATGTTACATGTAACAAAGCAAAAAAAGCGCAGTTGTGCTATACATCTAAAAAAAAGTTACGGTCAAACTTGGTGATACAAAACAAAATAATTGAGTTGAGTTTGAGAAAATTAATAACTGAGTAATCAATAATTTAAATTAAGCATCTAATATTATACTATTATCTATATTAAAGTAAAAAACTACTAAACATTACAGTTGTTAATTGGCAACATTAACTATATTGTGCAGGGAGTTTTACCGAAACCTCGATCATACGCTTTTAGTTATTTTGCACGAGCAATAACAGGCATAAGTATGGGACTTCAAGACCGCTAAAATGCTAAAATCCTTATCACCTCCGGAATCGTTTTAATATTATTCTTATTACAAGGCACCTGAAAAAGAGAGATTTGATCTATTAATGCAATGATTTACAAATGTTTAACAAACGGCATTAAATATAGAGTCTTGACGACTTATAATTCATGTTATTAACTGTGTTATATAGATTAGTGTTGCCAACCTAAACGGAGTTTTCTATTTTTTGTTTCGTAATATATTAATATAACGGATATGATAGATTGTAATTACCACGATGCGTTATACGAATGGTATACGTCCTTTTATTGACTCCTCATATTTTGATGTAAGTTGGAGAATTTACCTATCAATTGAAGCTGTTCATAAAATACGCTCGCACTAACGACGGGGGTAAGGGGGTTTCGCTTATTTGAACAAATGTGGTATGGGGGCCGGGGGATCTAAGACAAATTTTTGACAACATTACATATATACATTAATTTATTATTGCAAGCAAAATTTATAAAAAATATACTGAAATTTGTGTAGTGCTATCAATTGCGACATATCGTGTATCATTTGTGACGTAAAACTAACAGTAACGTCGCAGAAAAGGTGAAATAGCGTGACCGAAGGAGGGGAGGAGATCTCAAAAGCTAAAATATCACTAGTCATATGTTATGAACGACCCCAATTTAACGAGGTGATCGATTTTTTACACCGACTTGTCATTTTTTTTTTTTAATTATATTAACGAACTTCTTTCACGATACCCGGTGCATCCTGCCACGGGAGGAGCTTGTGGGACTTCTAAGAATATATGCACAGTGAAATACCAAAGAAAACGGACAGCTCTCAACACTTCTTCTAGTCTCAACTACATTATATATAATAACTAGACGACCTCGCAGATCCTGTTCTGTCTTCAAGTAGTTGATCACATTGATACCAGCGACATCTATTACGTTATGATCGCTTATCGAGATAAAAAGTATCTCATCTCTCAAGTTGGATCAAACTGCACACAATGTGCAAAATTTGATGAAAATCGGTTCAGTAGTTTAGGGGTCCATCGCGAACAAACAACGTGACAGATTTTTTTTATATAAAGACTATTTAACTTGGCTGACCTTGTTCTGCCTTTTCGAGTTGTCAATCTTGTCGAATACAGCGTCATCTATCGTGTTACTTTAGATAAGATCACTTATCGGGATAAAAAGTGTCCTATCTCTCAAGTTGGATCAAACTGCACGCAGTGTACAAAATTTGATGAAAATCGGTTCAGTAGTTTAGGGGTCCATCGCGAACAGACGACGTGACACGATTTTTTTACATATAAAGATAAACATAGCAGGGGCGCTTTGCGTGAGATAATCAGTAATATGAATCTCACCACAGAAAAAAGTACATTTATCTAAATAGATTAAAGTCTTAGGTTTATGGCTACAATCTCACCTGTTGTTAAGTAACAACGTGGCCCAAGATGATCGACACGCTACGCCCTTACGCTTGAACACCTTATAGGTATTTTGGCGGCAGATTTTCAACTTGAGAGTCGTAATCACAGCTGGGAGGGCATTAGAAAAAGTCCTACCCCTATGCTGTCACCTAAAGCTCCGCCTTATTGGGGGGATTCGAACTCACCCGTTGACACGGAATCCGTACAAACTACCAACTAAGCCATCATCGCTTCATAATATTGTTGATCAGGTATATTGTCGCATTCATTGAGCCCTAAATATAAAATAATTGCATCATTTTGAAACTTTCTCGTGTTAAGTTGGCAATACTGATCCGGTACGACATATATAGGAAAATTATCTCTAATTTTCGACAAATAAGTCTGTTTCGTTTTTATAATAAACCCCATAGCATAAGAAAATACCTAAATGCCGAGTACAAAACTTACTTATGTTCTACAAAGTATAATATTCTTTACTAAAAACATACATAAGTAACATTTTATCAATAATAATCTATGCAAAAATGAGCTTACAAATTTTCATAAGAAACAACGATTCCAAAAGTATTCAAAATATCACCACAGACAACGTAAAATGAGTTTAAAATTTAAAAAATACTTTGTCTCTGAAAGGTCTTATTACTCTAAAACTAGTACTAAAACTTTTTGAATTAAAAACAAATCGAAAAAAAAACGCAAAACAATATTAGAATAATTAATTCCGGATATCATGAATCGAGCAAAATAATTTTAAAAATAAACAACGGAAAATATATAATTAGTAATAAATAATTTTAAAAACAAATACTCTACCTCTGCACACCAACTTTTTTTTTATCTTCAGCTAAATCTACGAGCACGTCAGTAGAAGCCTGTGCCAAAAGAAAGAAAAGAAGCATGAGATGTTGTGTACACATTTGAGAAACACAGTCGACATGAGTCACAATAAAAAGCCGACACCTTTCGCGTTTTCAAGCACACATTGCGACGAAAATGATTTTTTTTTTATTGAATCCAGGCATCCAGGCAATGGTGACTTAGTTGTAGCATCTACGTACATCGTGTCGGTCAACATGAGCTCAATTCTCTACAACGAGCTGTCAAAATCAGCGGTCAAACGATTGAAAAGCATCGCTCAAACGCTTGAAAATCGTCACTCGAACAAGTGAAAATCAACGCTCATCCGAATGAAAATTATTGCTCAGACGGGTGAAAATCGCTCAACTAGTGAATAGAATTGATGACTGTGGGTCCATTTGCTACATACACGCACATATTTAAAACTCACATTCAGTAAATTGAAAGCCTGTATTCCTTGTGTTTTATTTTACATATTTCAGTATCTCCGAACCTTTTTTTTTATATTCATATCTGTTCTAATAAAGCATGTACATGTGTTTGACATATGTTTTGTTTTTTCTTGTAATTAGGCTGAGCTTTCAAAGAAAGCGATATCGTGATTAAATACTCCCACAATTTTCGCTAACTAAAGTCCTCAAGCTCAAAATCTATCCTCAAATATTTATAGTGTTCTCAGACAAGTGCACTGCACAGCCAATTGCCTCAGTAAATTTAGCTTTATACTATCTTAAACCACGTTCTAACATCAGGTAAAATTGCCATCAGACGCTGAACCAATTAAAAAAGTTAAACTAACAATTGTTTTTGATTTTGGACGTGTCGGTGAACAAAAAAACACGAGTTCAAAAAGGGCTAAAAACGTCCATAAATTACATCACACGTTATTAAGGGGGGTGAGAGTAGAAAGGCGTGTAAACGATTTACCTTACAGTCTATAGATTTACCGATCCGTCCATAAAACGCCGAAACTATTTGACTTTGGCTTGGACTGCACATTATTATTAATTACCTTGTCTCCATTTTACGGCAAATATTTACATATACAATTATTTAATTTATACAACCAAAAATAATGTGTCAATGATCGGCTGTATATGCACCGAGTTTTATGTGACGTAGTTTATGGGCGTTCGCCACGTGTTAACACGGAATATTTGTTCGTTTTTTCTTTGTTCTGACATTCCTCGTTAGCCTTAAGGGCTTTGAAAGCTTCACCAAACTTTCTGAGGCGAGTGCTGAGGGTACTCAGCACCGAGGCAGTGGACGTCAGGCTGCCAAAATTGCCAAACCTCAGCCTGGGCTGCTGCCGGAAAATGAACAAAGATTCACGAGCCTGACTAACCAATAGGTCCAAACTTATTTATTTAGTGATCCTAACAACGACCTTATACGGCAAGCCGCTCAGGGGCCGCGGGGAAAGTCCCTTACAGAACTGTGTACTTAAGTGTGGGTGTGTAAGAATAGTATACAGTGTGATAATGTACTCTCAGTGATGTAGAGTGTCACCGTATTGCGAGAATATTTCTTTGTCCGTAGCGTTAATTTACACCGTCAGCGAACTTGGCACGCCCTTACGTAAGGCATTCAACCATGACCAGTGACAGCTTGCACAACTAGCCAACCTTCTTTTAGCCAACCAGTCCTATACTTTTACCCTTCGATACATTTGTCGATACACACATTACAGCATTTTATTTTCAGTTCAACCCCTAAGGATATGAAAAAAGCTGTCAGAGTTTAGAGGTAAACTCTTCGGGTCATGTTCTGCGTGACCTAATTTAGAATTAAATCCAACGGCATCCTGTTAATTTTAACGCAGTACTATACAAAAGCCAACGTACTTATTGCCTTCCAACCACCTCTCAGTCATTTTGTTCCCATATACACTGTGAAATTTGTTAATTTATACAAGACCAAAATACACACAAGCGTACATTAAAAATACTGTACATTCCATATAAACAATGCGAGCAAAGCTGCGGGTAAAAGTCTAGTTATAAATGCGAATACACAACTAACCCCTCACCATAGTTATTTACACATTACCCGTTCAAATGTTATTACATTAATTAATAGTCAAGCGTATTATAAAACTAATTTAATAAGCCTAAATATTTAATTTTAAAACATTAATGTCATTACGTTTATTAGCTTCAAAAATGCACTTTGCTATTAAACAATTTATTTAGTTTGTGCAATAACTGCCAATAGGAAAATAATTAATTGTAGTGGTGAATTATTATGTACAGTGTATCTTCTGTAATTTCTGGTTGTCATGACAATCTAATCGAGTATCCAACTGGGTATAGCATTTTAATATCTTACATATGTATGAAACAGTCTTATATTGCATCATTGGTACAACTTAGCCCGCACATAAATATTAATGGAACGTGCACTATATGATTGAATGACTAATATTAATTAACACAATTAGTCAGGCGTTATTCACTTTGACGTCAATAGGATGACAAGGTAATCTAATCAAGTAATCAAAAGGGTACAGAATCTTAATATCCTAGAAATGTACGAACCACACTGAAATTGCGTCATTAGTACCACTTTCTCTCGCATAAATTATAATGCAATGTGCACTATAAATCTGAATGACTAAGAATAATTAACAGAATTAGTCAGACGTTATTTACTTTAACGTCAATAAGATTTTAATATATGAATAATCTTGACAAAACCTGATAGTAAGTCGAAACCAATATAGGTTCGGAAATATCCGTCATCTAGACTAAGCATCATTCATTCTAAGAAAATTATGATCTTTATTTCCTTATAACTACAATATGAATAATATAAACAGGCATGAATAATACATGAATAATAATAATAGGTCAACGCCTCTTTCGATTATGTCTATTGGTTTTTCCATTATTTTTCTTATTCATTATCAGTTGAAAAACGTTGAGGATATACAAAAATAATTAAACATTACTTTTCTAGACGTCGACAAGAAATTTTAAATAATGATTGTATTCAAATTACAAAAACACTGGGTTAACACTAGTCTAATTAATTGTACTAAAATTAATGTGTATTATATAATTCCCATACTGAAATACATATTAATTAGGTATGGGCATCAAGTAATTACGCTTAGAATTAATACTTAATTAGGGAATTTATACGGCAAAATAATTTAAATGAAACTGAATGTATTAAATACATAAAGCAAGATAAATAAATACATATACTATTATTAATAATAATAAAATATATTAATACGACATCTAACTTACCTTTATGGTTGTAAAATACAAGCTTTCGTTTGGTCCACTCACATTAAAAAAACCGTTTTAAATATTGTATATATATTATAAATATAAAAATTCGTTTGTTTGTATGTTTATCAGTCACGGTTATACGAATGGATGGTGTGTGATAAAGTTTTGATAAAATAAAGAGACACCCAAATAAGCGCTAATTCAGTAATAACTAAAAAAAAAAAAAAATCTCAATATGCCATCTTATTTTACGAGTATATACAATAGATAATTTTTAAATTACATTTATGTACACAATTTATATATATTTTTTTATTCAGCATTCATTTTATTTTATTATTTTTATTCAGCGAAGGAAAAATTAATAAATAACTTCTAGTTTCACGAGAAGGAAGACGCAGGCACAACTAGTTATACCATAAAATTAAAAGGTTCTGCCGAGATGTGAGACGAAGTTAAAACTATACACTAAATGATTTTTTTGGGGTTTTTTGAAACACTTTTATGTGTTATTTAACTGACAATATAACTAAAAATATAAGCTATAATTGAACATCAACATCTTTATATAGAAAAATCTTATTTAAGTATGTTAGTTATCGTATAACTTCTACACGAGTTGACTGATAAAAGTAAATTTAACGTATTATTCAGCCTTGCAGGAAAAAAACATAGTAAGCGCCGAAAATCTTAAATTTTTCATTTTTCTAATGTAACCTCCTCAAAATTATAAATGTAAATTAGGAGTATGTTAAATATCCACACTATGACAATAGATCGGCGGTTAACGAACAAGGCGTATTTTTTCTTATGAATTATGGAAAAACATTTGCTTTAAAAATGACAATACTCACGAGGTTTTTCCTGAAAAGGCTCGATATATTTATTCTATGATATGATAGATGGCACTGCGGACGACTATTTTCATAGTTATCGTTTACTTATACGGCCGCAATCTCACTTGATGTTAAGTAACGATACGACCCAAGATGGTGGGTGGACTGGCTTTCGCTCATGTGCAATTGCCGGAACACACCTACAGGTATTTAGCGGCAGATTTTCAACTTCAGGGTGGTAGACAACCAGGCGGGCATCAGAAAAAGCTCTACCACCATGCTACGTTCGATATTTTCCTTCACCGAAAGCTCAAGCTCATTGCAGGTGGATTCGAACTCATGTCCATTGATACAGCGTCCGTACACACTACCAACTGAGCTATCATCGCTTCACGTAATAAAAAAAATTACTATGCTATACTTATAACTTACGGACATACTTTCCCATACCCAAATATATTTAGTAATAATATACCGAGTATTTTTTATTTTTCATTACTAAAATTTAAAAATATATTAAAAAGCGAAAGCGGAAATCCAAGCAAGCGTAACAAACTACATTTAAACTAATTCGTCTATTGTCAAACGAAGTAGACGTATTCCGGAGAAATCACCGAATCGAGGTCATCCATAAATTACGTCAAACATTATGAGAGGTGAAGGGGCTCGACGCAGTGTGACATTGTTTCCTGTGGACCTAAATTTCGTGACGTCACATTTAGAAATATATATATATATATCTTAGGACCTACCTAGTATACATGGAGGAAAAAAATTAAGGCGATGTAAACAAGTTTCACTAAAAAAAAAAACAATGGGGGCAAAACTGACTAACATTTTTCTTTATTCGCACGCAAACGAAGACGAAGCCACAGATAATCGAATATAACTAAGCAGTGACACACGAAATGTGAACTCTTATTTAACTGGTTTCGCCTAACAGTATCTTGATGAACAATTGCGAAATATGTGACGTCACACTAGGGAAGGAGGAGTCACAAATGTGATCAGCTGTCACAAGGACGGGGGAGACGTAAAAAAAAATATGAAATTCGTGAGACGTAATTTGTGGATGGCCCCATACGTAGTCGTCACATGGAAGTAAAATTGAGGGGTACAAAGGCAAAACCGCTTCAACCCTCAAAAATGTTTTTTTTTTTTTTGTAGTAAGTAGTAGTTCTTCAAAGAAGAAAGAATATCGTGTAATTATTAAAAAATAAATAAAAAAAAAACAATTTATGGTGAAGCAGATTTACCTTTTTACCCCTCAATTGATAAAGTATAAATAAAAATAAAATATATATGTTTTAATAATTTCATATCTACACACAGTTTATTTCTGTTGATGACGGTAGATCAATATTTTGTACAAAGTAATATATACACAGATGTCATGTTTATGTCATTTTATAAGCGTTGCATTTGACCACAATCTCGTCTGATGTTAAGTGACGATGTGGTCCAAGATGATTTTAGTTTAAAATATTATGAAACAAGTTTAATGGCTATTTGTTACTTAAATAAATAAATACAGAAAATAATAAGTGTTCTTTTACAAAAACTTCAGAATGTTACTTCTCAGATATATCTCCTCATCTCTATACGTTTAAAATGATTCAGTTTGAAATATAATTATAACAAACACCACGAATCAAAAACAAACTAATGCAGTTAGTATTATTAGTACTTATAAATGAAAATATACAAATCAAACATGCAAAAATTTCAGTCAAAACATGTTTGACTCTACGATGTCACAGTAAGAAAATGCCAACAAAATTACTGTCACTACAAAATCAGTACAAAAAAAAATACAAGAAAAAATTCTAATCATACGGGAAACATCAATGGATTTCTCAGTGTATGTGGAAAGACAAAAACTGATTTTGATTTCCTCATCTGTCACATTTAACTATGTGTTCCAAGCTGGTGAACACGCTGAACCTGTGGAGGGGATAGCTCTCAAGTGCAACTGCCGGAAACACCTATAGGTATTTGGGGAAAGATTTTCAACTTGAGGGTGGTAGCTAGCCAGACAGGCACTAGAAACAGCCCAACCACCATGCTATGGTTTCATCACGATGTTTTCCTTCACCGAAAGCTCAAGCTCATTGTAGGCGGATACGAACTCAGGTTCATTGACGCGGCGTCCGAACTCACTACCGACTGAGCTATCATCGCTCTTGACTAAACCAAAAACCCATAGAGATATATAAGAAGAAACTAAAATTATAAAGACATTTTTATACCTATAGGTATAATGTACTTAACAATCCCAGTATAAAAAATTAACAGATATAAAAAAATATTTAACAATGTTCATATTAAAAATAAATTATCTGAATAAAATCCAGTAAAGATATATATCTCAGTATATGAGGTAACAATAATTAAACATTTTTGACAATTGCGGGTATAACTAACCAATCCCAGATCCCAATACCAGAATAAAAAATAATCAGGCATACAAAAATATTCATAATAATATTCATATTAAAAATAAGTTACTTGAATAAACCCCAGTAAAGATATTTCACAGTACATGAGAAGAGGAAAAAAAAATGTAATTTTTGAAAATTGCTCGTATAACTTAACAGTCCCAGGATAAAAAATTAACAGCCATACAAAAATAGTTAACAATCTTGATAATAAAAATTAGTTATCTGCTTAAACTCCAGAAAATCTTCTCAGTATATGTGGAGAATCAAAAATCAAAGATTTTTTTTGTTATGTATAGTTATACCTTATCCCAAGATAAAATATTCACAGTCGCACGAAAATACATGAATAATATTCGTACTGCGAAAACTCGTAAGTAATTACAAGGTAAATTCAGTTCGAAACAAATATATTTCCCTCCTCATACGTCCACAGGTTTAGCGGGTCTACCAACTTGGGCCGTATCGTCACTTAAGATCAGGTGAGATTATGACCATAACGCTAAAACTTTAACTATACAAAAAAAAATATAGCGCAGTTCTATCTGCATATTCTCTATGTCTGTCAAGAAATTTCTTACTTTTTTTTTATGTTGTACTTAAACGTTTTTTTTTATGGTATCAGCATTTGTAGATCATAGTGCACTATAGTACCTTTTATATCCAGCTTCGATGTCAATTTCTTCATGCAACAAACTTTAATATATACCTATTGTTTTCTATTAACATGTACTTGTTCCAAAACAGGATGGAATAAGCTAAATAAGTTTTCAAATATACAAAAGTACTTTTAATGATATACATCCTAACAATATATGAGACATTTGTATATATTAAATTGTTAAAGTTCTACACTATATGTAAATTCCATATTTCCCATGGAGATTCCTTTAATGATACTCCTGGATGATATAGATGGCGCTCTGATCGAGTGATAGACCATTGGAAATTTAAAAATTATAAATATAAAATGATGAATAGTGTATTATATTCATACCTTGAGGTGCCCCGTATCCGGGAGCTCCGTAGGACGGTGGCGGAGCCCCGTAAGCGCCGTACGCTGGAGGCTCCGACTGTAACAAACGAATTCTGCTGAGAACTTACTTATCTTTGTCGCACAGTGGAACTGTCTTTCGATCTGAATGTTCCCTCCTTCCTACAATATTGGGTCTTTTAAACGAAGCCTGAAGAGGTATTTAGCAGGTCGGCATGAAGGTTTTCTTGTTGTGTACTTCATACTCGATATATCGACTTGGGTTGTACAGAGGAACCTCGTTAAGTCGAACTTCGTTAAGTGGAAAACTCCATATCACGAAAAAAAATTATCAGCAAAACCTCCGTTCTCTATATGTCGAAACACTACAACTCGAATTTATTGGCGTCTCCCTTGATGTTCGACTTATAGAGGTTCTACTGTACAATGTTTTAATTAATTGGTACATTATCTGTCCTGACATCTGAGACGCAGGATCACCTTGTTCAGGTGACAACGTTCATAACGTTGTGTGATGATGATGAACAAATGTCGATCTAAATATTGATTATTTTGTCTGATATGTATGATTTTGTTATAACTGGTGAATATTTTTTTCGCACGCCTCATAAGCGAAGCCATGAAGTGGGTACTACTGTGGCTTCAAGCAAAACAACAAATTATTAAAACTGGAAATGTCTCTATTTGTCGTATATTGTATTTATAAAATAATATATACACACACATATCAAGAAAAACACTATTTTTAACACTCCTGATTACTTTTGATGCCATTTTTGTTATTTAAACTAGATAAAAAACTGTTTAAAAAATGTCTGTCCTGGACGTACGTGTGTCTGTATGTGCGGATCCTTATGTTATCACGATAACGACCGAAATACTTTACTAATCGAGTGTTTCTTTTTCATACGCTTCAGTATAATTAGGAATAGAACCCTATTACTTTTCACGGTCTGATTCGATGTGGTTTAATTTTTATTAAATAAACAACAAAAAAATGAGATAATGAGGTGTGCACTTATGTATTTTCCAAACAATTTTTATGCCTTTAGAGTACTCCATACTGTTATTGGACCGAAATGACACTTACCATCAGGTGAAGTATAGTCATTGTGCCGAGCTACGATACACAACTATCGAAGTCATCTATAGTAAGACCCATTTGATTATATGTGGATATCATAGCCTAACGTATGGAACCCCGTAGTTAAAGTATAGTGTTATGGCTACAATCTGATCTGATGTTAAGTGCCAATGTGACCCATATGGTAGACACGCTAAGCCTAGTGGAGGTACTGGCTGTGAAGCGATGATAGCGCAGTGGTAGTGTGTACGACTTCGCGTCAAGGGACGTGGGTTCGAATCCAAGCACCTACAATGAGCTTGAGCTTTCGGTGAAGGAAAACATCGTGAGGAAACCATAGCATGGTGGTAGCGCTTTTTCTAATGCCCGCCTGGGTAGCTACCACCCTCAAGTTGTAAACCTGCCGCCAAATACCAATAGGTGTGTTCCGGCAGCTGCACTTGAGAGCCAGTTCCTCCACAGGTTTAGCGTGTCTACCAACTTGGGCCGTATCGTCACTTAAGATCAGGTGAGATTATGGCCATAACGCTAAAACCTTAAGAGTAAAAAAAAAACATTCTGGCGTGATCACCATGAGGTCCACGAGTTTCCTTGTGTCCACCATACTCACCATGTACATCTGCGTGGGCGGAGGCTGGGCACCCTCGAAGCCGATCAGCTGGATCATGACGTCTCCGTCGACGGTCAAGTGGGAGATGCGCTGGTACGGGATGCGGTGGAGGAACTCGCAGAAGTGGACCCCGTTTAAGGCGATCTGGTATGAATTGGACCAAACCATCAGTTAGACCTTTGTTGTTTAGTTTTTGTTGATGGAAAACGTGTATTAACATGCCTTGGCAGTAAAATTCTATGTTTCGTTACTTCCGTGTGAACTCTATATATAGTATACCAGAGGTTCCCAATCTTTTTCTGCTCGCCCTGACCTATATATATTTGAAATAGATACGACAACGATACGAGAATAGTAAACAAAATCGCTTCGCGGTGCCCTCCTTCACTGTCTACTGTGCACCAGAGTCCGCGGCGCACACTTTGGGAACCCCTGTTTTGTACATAAATATTCTATAATCGTTAATAAAGTGGTTTTATGATTAGAAGAATAAACTTTTGGAAATAAACATCTTATTTTCTCTTTATAATATTTCCATGGTGTCAAACGAACATGAACGAGTGATTGAGTGAAATGTACGAAAAATGCTGGCTACTAAATAATAACATAAGGAAATAGCTAGAGGTCGCTACAAGCACCATAGCGACAATTAACATTATAATATTTACCATACCACAATAATTCGTAATTATTATCATTGAAATACTATTTATTTTTATTTATTTATTTATTTATTTATTATTAATATATTTTCAATACTAAATATACATTTTAATACTTCTGCCAAACTGCATTACAGTTTATTGGCAGATGTAACCTCCGTTGTTAAGAAAATTTGTCTATAATCTTTATAAACGCCCATTAACCATTGTTATAAAAAAAATAATAACAAATAAGATTAGCAATAAAAATAAAAAAAGAAATCAATACATTATAGAAGAATAAAAATATAACTAAGAGAAATATATTGACTCCATTAACGAAACTCTATCGCTTTTATTTTATTCTGTTGCTTGTTTTCTTCATTTACTTTTACTAATCACTAGTTGTGACCGCGACTCCGTTCACGTCGAACTAAAATTTTATTTAATCATTTTAATTAAAAAAAAATGTTATATAGCCTATGTTATTCAGGGCTAATGTAGTATTCAAATGGTGAAAGAATTTTTGATATCTGCCCAGCAGTTCTTGAGTTTATTGGTTACAAACGAAAATACAAATATTTCCTCTTTAAAATACTAGCATAGAAAAGAAATTCTAATATGGACCCAAAAGTTTCACATCTGTGAGGCGTCCCGTGAAGGCCAACGTTGGTTTCGTTTCCATTCAAAAATTTATTTATTTAACGCGCCTATTGTGTAATCCCCGCGGTATTTTGATACAAAAACTCCAAGGAAAGTTCTAACAAAGACACGCTACTGCTTTGTTACAAAACACTCTACCCTCTTGATAATGAAAATAATTATATTCAGAAATAAGAATTAGTCCCTTAATTAGGGGGAAAAAACTCATGTTATCTAAGTTAGGGACATCTAAAGGGTTGAAAAGGTATAACGACCACAATCACTCATTTAAATTAATCTATATTAATATTGTTAGCAATTGTCCTCCACGACGACACAACTACCCCCATCACTGCTTATAGCCACTGCCTATAAAAGGGCAGCTAGACCGCCGATGCATTCACTTAGTTCCGAGCGTTCGTCGCGTGCACATCAGTTGTGTTGCGTTAGCGTTAGGCCGTAGCAAAGTGGTTTCTTTTTATTAAGAATTTCTGCTTCTGATTGATAAAATCAGACGTGGGATAAGTAACTTCTAGCCCACAGAACTAAGTAGTTTTAGTAAATATGACTGGCGGAATCCAGTCGTAGATCGCGACGTCGTTCTAGTAATAATAGGTCGCGGTATCGGTCACGTAGCCTAGCCGAACGAGTGTTTCAACGCGTAATTGTCGGTTATGTTGTCGTTCCTGTGACACTACACACCGGAACCCCAGACGTGTTCCGGGCGGGTTTTGAGTCAGGGTCAGGTGAGGCCGAGCCCACATAAGGTCGAGGCCTTTGTAAATTCACCGGTTCCTGAGAACGTTCGGCAGAGTTGTGTAAGTTCTACCAAATGAAGAATATGAGCTTGAAACTGCATAGCGGCAGTTATGAAAAACTACACAAGTAGCGGCGCAGTTTATGGTGCCTTGGCGTGGCGAGTGGTGCCCTGAGTTATGTGCAGCCTTCTTTGAGGGTATGTAAAAGCTTCCATTATCTGAACTACAGGCTTAAGGCCTTGGCGTTCAATTATCCGAACTTCGGGCATATTGCCCTGGCGTTTGTTGAACTACAGACCTAACATGGTCTTGGCGTTCTGAACTACAGGCTTTAAGCCTTGGCGTTCATTATCTGAACTACAGGCGTAAGGCCTTGGCGTTCAAATATCCGAACTTCGGGCATTTTGCCCTGGCGTTCGTTGAACTACAGACCTAACATGGTCTTGGCGTTCTGAAGTACAGGCTTTAAGCCTTGGCGTTCATTATCTGAACTACAGGCGTAAGGCCTTGGCGTTCCATTATCCGAACTTCGGGCATATTGCCCTGGCGTTCGTTGAACTACAGACCTAACATGGTCTTGGCGTTCATTAGACTTCATGCATATCTGCCTTGGCGTTTTACTTTCATACACAGCCTGGATAGTGACAACGACTGGAAGCTCAATAAAAGCTCTGAATCTACGAAGAAAAATGCCTGGGCTTGATGAAAATACGGTTGCACACGAGTCACAGAATAGCGCATCACGCTTTGGGGCCGGTTACTCTGTGCCTTCCCTAAATGTAGACCAAGATCTTGGAGCTGCCGTTGTTGTCGGTCCAAGCAGTTTGATTCCAGGCTCAGGAATCATTGTTAGTGATTCACTGTCCACTGTCACTGGAGGCAGAGACTTGGTCAGTCAATGAAAACGGCACCAGACCAGGCTTCAGCCATGGAGCTTGTGTCGAGGGCGACACTTGGTCAGGAGAGGCCGTGTTAGCAATTGTCCTCCACGAGGGTAGTTGTGTCGTCGTGGAGGACAATTGCTAACACGGCCTCTCCTGACCAAGTGTCGCCCTCGACACAAGCTCCGTGGCTGAAGCCTGGTCCGGTGCCGTTTTCATTGACTGACCAAGTCTCTGCCTCCAGTAGGGGCATTAACAGTCCAATTCCCGAGCCTGGAATCAAACTGCTTGGACCGACAACAACGGCAGCTCCAAGATCTTGGTCCACATTTAGGGAAGGCACAGAGTGACCGGCCCCAGAGCATGGTGCGCTATTCTGTGGCTCGTGTGCAACCGTATTTTCATCAAGCCCAGGCATTTTTCTTCGTAGATTCAGAGCTTTTATTGAGCTTCCAGTCGTTGTCACTATCCAGCCTATGTATGAAAGTAAAACGCCAAGGCAGATATGCCTGAAGTCTAATGAACGCCAAGACCATGTAAGGTCTGTAGTTCTACGAACGCCAGGGCAATATGCCCGAAGTTCGGATAATTGAACGCCAAGGCCTTATGCCTGTAGTTCAGATAATGAAAGCTTTTACATACCCTCAAAGAAGGCTGCACATAACTCAGGGCACCACTCGCCACGCCAAGGCACCATATACTGCGCCGCTGCTTGTGTAGTTTTTCATAACTGCCGCTATGCAGTTTCAAGCTCATATTCTTCATTTGGTAGAACCTTTACAACTCTGCCGAACGTTCTCAGGAACCGGTGAATTTACAAAGGCCTCGACCTTATGTGAGCTCGGCCTCACCTGACCCTGACTCAAAACCCGCCCGGAACACGTCTGGGGTTCCGGTGTGTAGTGTCTGGACACGTTCAGTTGAGACGTCACCCCGACCTCAGTGGTATCACGCACGTTACTAAGATCACAACGCACTATTTTCTACTACCACAGGAACGACGCCATAACCGACAATTCCGCGTTAAAACACTCGATCGGCTAAGCTACGTGACCGATACCGCGACCTATTATTACTAGAACGACGTCGCGATCTACGACTGGATCCGCCAGTCATATTTACTAAAACTACTCTGTTCTGTGGGCTAGAAGTTACTTATCCCACTTCTGATTTTATCAATCAGAAGCAGAAATTCTTAATAAAAAGAAACCACTTTTCTACGGCCTAACGCTAACGCAACACAACTGATGTGCACGCGACGAACGCTCGGAACTAAGTGAATGCATCGGCGGTCTAGCTGCCCTTTTATAGGCAGTGGCTATAAGTAGTGATGAGGGTAGTTGTGTCGTCGTGGAGGACAATTGCTAACAATATTATAAAAACCAAAAGTTTGTTTGAAAACCCCAATCTAAGAAACAACCAGTCGTATTTCAAAAATTCCTTTTGTATTTGATAACACAATCAATGAAAAATGCTTTAGACTAAATAACATCACGCTACCTACGAGAGGAGAAAGTAAAAAGAAGAAAGAAAAAAAGAGAAGCAAGAGGAGAAAGTAAAGTAATGAAGCCGCGTATTGAAAAAGGTAGTAAGCCCGCCAAAGGTAATTAAATATCTTTTGGTATATAATATAGTTTGGTAGTCTAAAGTAACCGTCATTGCCCGAAGAATTGCTAAACTTAAGTGGCAGTGGGCTGGGCATATTGCTCGCAGAACCGACGCCCGATGGGGCTTACGGGTTCTCGAATGGCTACCGCGTACCAGAAGACGTAGCGAGGGTAGGCCCCCCACAAGGTGAACCGACGAGCTGGTGAAGGTCGCGGGAATCCGCTGGATGCGGGCGGCGCAAGACCGGTCGTCGTGGAGATCTTTGGGGGATACCTATGTCCAGCAGTGGACGTCTTTCGGTTGAATGGATGGATGGAGTTCCCCGCGAACGAAGTCGCTAGCTCAGCTAGTATTTGTACCACAAATAGTGGCATTACAATCAATGCACTGATCTAACTTTAAGATACCAGTGACGATGCCTCAGTGTTGCCATGTACGGACACCACGTCCGAGGACGTGAGTTCGAATACCTGGGGAAGGAAAACATCGTGTCGAACCCATAGCATGGTGGTAGCGTATGCCTACCTACCGCTTCCACGTTGAAGGTCACCATATATGTATAGGTTTGTTCCATCAGGTGCACTTGAGAGCCAGTTCCTTTATTAGGTTTAGTGTGTCCACCAGCTGAGGCCAAATCCACACTTATCATCAGGTGAGATTGTGGTCATAGCGTTAAACCTATAAAATATAAAAAATAATTCAAAACAGCCATGAGGACTGCCGACAGAGGCGAAAACTTAAAACTATAAACAGGTATTGAAATAAAACTAATTTAAACGGATTTTATCGCGGCGATAAAATCCGTTTAAATTAGTTTTTTTTTTAATGAATAATATTCGCGTAAACCTAAGAAATCATTATATAAACAGGTAGTTGTTATTTTTGGATATCAAAAAAAATTAGAAGCGATGATAGCTCAGTGGTAGTGTGTTCGACTTCGCGTCAAGGGACGTGAGATCGAATCCAAGCGCCTACAATGAGCTTGAGCTTTCGGTGAAGAAAAACATCGTGAGGAAACCATAGCATTGTGGTAGGGCTTTTTCGAATGCCCGCCTGGCTAGATACCACCCTCACGTTGTAAAACCTGCAGCCAAATGCCAATAAATGTGTTCCGGCAGCTGCACTTGAGAGTCAGGTCCTCCACAGGTTTAGCGTGTCTACCAACTTGGGCCGTATCGTCACTTAAGATCAGGTAAAATTATGGCCATATCGCTAAACCTTAAGTATATTAAAAAAAAATGATCTTAAATCAAAATTGTCTACAGCGCAATAGCTGTATACTGATAAAAACAGATATAGTGTGTACGTTAACACGTCATCGTGACCATGTCGATGACGACATACATGAATTAACTCCCTATCCAAACCTTCCTCTGGAGGATTTCACTTCAGAAACACTAATTTAATCTCCTAATTCGACTGACCTTCAACGACTGTGGCTCGCAGAGGATCAGGGCCTCGAAGGAGTCACCCCTGGCGATGGGCATCCCGCCTCCGGTCTCCTCGCAGCCCCAACTCATGGCGGTCAGGTGGTTCCTGACCACGCACATCTCGACGAAGCGAAAGTTCAAATGCAGAGCGATATCGTCTCTCGGGTCCGTGTTGGGTCCGCACTGGAGGTTGATCGCGAACCTGACAGTTTAAGGGGAGACCGTGTTAAGCACTAGCTATGCCCGCAACTTCGTTCGCGTGGTTGTCGCAATATCCGTGTTACATGATGTTTTATGCACAACGCCATCTATCGAATATGGAGTTCAACCGTCAACATTAGTCTTATTTGTGCGTTGCAAGTAACTGAGTTGCGTGCGGGAGAACACTTTAAATTCATACCATCTAATATCTCTTGATAGAGTGAACCGATTGCGATGAAACAACAACTAAGTAATAACCCAAGTTGCGTGCAATTTTAACGTATAAAAGTTATCTACATTGGTTTCGTACATTTTACGTGATGCGTTCACAGACAAAAATTCCAAAAATGCTAGAAATGGGTTCTATTGGTTGTCCTTTATCACAGTGGCTATTTTTTTTGGAAATATTTTCGATTTATTATACGTATACATAAGAGTGAAGGGCAGAATATATAAGACCATTATAAAAGCTGTCATATTGTATCAAATCAAAAATATTTATTCAATTTAGGCCTTAATCAGGCGCTTATGAACGTCAAAAATTACTACCGGTCTCGATCGGAAAACTCTATCTGCATCATTTTTTTTAAGTCTTATTATCATGCTTATATACAATAGTTTAATGTGTTACAGTAGTTATTAGCGGATGTACAGAGAGGGGCGTCAATTACAGACATCACGATAGCTCACAGATTAATCCACCCTATAATAGCCTTTTGACATCAAAACCCGTTTGACATGGTTCTTGAACCTACTGTCCGGCAATTCAGTAATGTGCTTTGGGACTTTATTGTAAAAACTGACACTATTACCTAAAAAAACTGTTACTTATTTTATTAAGTTAAGATGGATGTGTGGTGTTACGAGAGACGAAGTCAGGAATGAGTATGTTAGAGGGAGTTTGAAAGTAGTGTTAGTGGCAGAAAATTTGAAAGGGAATCGTTCGTGTTGGTTCGGACATGTCATGTGAAGAGAGGAAACGCATATATTGCGAAAAACAATAGACATGAATGTTGAAGGATGCAAAAGAAGAGGAAGACCGAAGAAAAGATAGATAGAGTTTGTCAGGAATGAAATGAGTGAAAAGGGAGTGAATGAAGAGATGGCGGTTGATAGAGATTTATTGAAAAAAAAAACGTATTACGACGAACCCAATAACTTAGGACAGGACAAGAAGAAGTTTTAACTCAAAACATACCATAGCCCGTTCCACATGACAAGGGCGGTCGTCACAAACTAACTTCATGACGTCATTCTTTTCCCCCACGCTAAGCTCACGTCGACCAATCAGCAAGGGGGCACCCAGTGTGATACCAACGCGATGATAACTCAGTTGGTACCTGAGTGACTTGAGGTCTCGGTGAAGAAAAAGATCATTTTGAAACCATTGGTGGTAAGAATTTACCACCCTTTATTTATTCATTGGGGACTTCATTGTCACAACGCGCAAACACATTGCCCGGGCTCAGGTCTAAGGCGTGAGAGTATGGGGGTGCTAACCACCCAACACTACCCACTAAAACGCACCACGGCGATACTTCCAACTCCCCTGTTGCCCCAGAGGCTTGTGATAGCGAACGCACTTCTTCTGGTCTCTGGCGGAAAGCTACCACCCTCAAGTTGAAATAAATGGCAACTAATAACAGTACACAAATTTCAATATTTTTAATTATGTATTAAGAATAAAACTTTTATAAATAACAAATATCTGTAATAACATGTAAGAATTAACATTTTTTTCAATGAAAACTGCGAACGTCTCGTTTTTATAGACCCCAGATGAAATCAAAAAAACTTTATTCAATTTAGGCCCAGGGAAGGCGCTTATGAACGTCAAAACTACCACCGCGTTGGAAAACAATCCAGCTCTCGAGAAGAATCAGCAAGAAACTCAATCTGGTGATATTTAATTTATAAAATTAGTTTTCAAAGTATGTTTTTGTTTTAATGACACAAATTTCAATATAGTCCAGGGAAGGGTGTCAATACCAGACACGACATTCGTTCACATATCGATCCACTCTATAATAGACTATAGACATCAAAACCTTCCTAACATGGTGCTCGAACTTACTATATGGCAAATCAGTAAGGTTTTTTTGGGACATTGTTATCGAACCCAACACTATTACCTAAAAAACTTGCTGGTCTTACCGAGTCTAAAATATGGGGGGAGCAGTTTGTCACGATTTCTAGTATTTAAGTCACGCAAGTCTTTTACACAATCTAGGTTATGCAATTTTTTGCGAACATACATTAAATCATCAAGAACTAGCTGACCTGTTGAAGTTCGTATCACCTATTATACTCTGGAAGGATAGATGGCGTTAAAGTAGCTCTAGATTCTGAGATTTTAGTGACACACAATTTTTTTTATCTTTCGTAAAAGATATACATTTTTTTTCAATATAACCCTGTGTTACTTCTAATATCTCAAAGACTATGTGTACAAAGTTTCATGATGATCGGTTAAGTAGTTTTCGCGTGAAAGCGTTATAAACAAACTTACATTCACTCGTAATCGATCGATATTGTAGGAACCAGTGCTTTGAACTAAGCTTTGATTTAACAAATATCCGCAAAAGCTTAGGGAAGGTAGATTACGTTAAAGACCGTTTTGGTTTGAGTACTAGAAATCGTAACAAACTAGTCACCCCCTATTTTAGACTCAGTAAGACAGTAAGCTCTAGAACCATGTAGAACGGATTTTAATGTCAAATGGCTATTATAGGGTGGATCAATATGTGAGCGATCGTGATGTCTGGAATTGACACCCCTCTCTGTACATCCGCTAATAACTACTGGAACACATTAAACTATTATGTAAAAATGATAAGAATAAGACCTAAAGAAACAACGCGTAGATCGAGTGTCTTGCCGGTCCTTCTCGATGACTGCGTTAGTTACCGAACCGGTGGTAGTTTTGACGTTCATAAGCGCCTTCTTAGGGCCTAAATTGAATAAAGACTCTTGATTTGATCCGATTAAGCAATGTTTTTGGATAATTAATTATCGTAGCGAGTTGCTAGTACACGTCCTTACCTTTGAGCCCCCGGAGGCGTGTTTCCTTGTACCCTGATCATACGGCCAGGGTACATCCCCCCAGGAATCGTTTGCACGCATGGTATTACCTGGAAACAATAATTTTGATAAATAAATTACATTACATTACATTTTCCTCACGCCTTTCTTTTCTTTTTTTTTAAACTTATAAGTTTAGCGTTACGACCATAATCACACCTGATCTTAAGTGACGATACGACCCCTGATGATGGACACACTTAACCTGTGGAGGGATTGGCTCTCAAGCTAAACTACACCTATAATATACCTACAGGTATTTAGCGGAAGATTTCCAACTTGACGGTCATCAAAACAACTTCCACGATGACAAACCCGCGGGACGGAATCATCCAATCTCAGACAACCAAGACATTACTCATGGAGATAAGACCTACGTCGGAAGGGAGTATAAACTTGAAGATCTCCAATCCAGAAAAAATATTACCTACAACCGATGGCTACATGGACTAAGATGACAGTTTCCAACTGAATTCAATGTCCGGAAATGTATTATCCTTGGAACAAGAGGCTTACGGTCTACTGAAGACTAAAACCAAGAAAATTGTATGTGACAATATTCACGCCTGTCCAAAGTGTTCGAACACGTAAACTAATAAATAACAATTATAAAATACATTACACTAACCAGCCGCTACCATTATGCTATGGTTTCCTCACAATGTTTTCCATTACCGAAAGCTCCAGCTCATTTTTTTTTATTCTTAAGGCGTAGCGTTATCGCCATGATCTCACCTGACCTTAAGTGACGATACGGCCCAAGTTGGTAGACACGCTAAGCCTGTGGAGGAACTGGCTCTCAAGTGCAGCTGCCGGAACACACCTATTGGTATTCGGCGGCAAGTTTTACAACTTGAGGGTGGTAGCTAGCCAGGTGGGCATTAGAAAAAGCCCTACCACCATGCAAATTCATTGAAGGTGGAATCGAAGTCAGATCCATTGGTGAGGCGTCTTTACACACTAGTATAGAGCTTTCATCGCTATAAACGTACCAGTGACGTCAACTATATCTTTCGTAGCACCAGGCTAGCTACCACAGTCAATTGGAAATCTCTTGTCAAATACCTATAGGTGGGTTTCAGCAATTGCACTTAAGAGCCAGTCCCTCCACCGGTTTATCGTGTCCACCAACTTAAGTCGTGTCGTGACTTAGATCGGGTGAGATTATGACCATAACGCTAAATTTTAACTATTAAAAAAAACGTTACATGTAAGAGCGTGACGCATCAGCCGCATTCAGTACCCACATAAACACGGTATATGTCGTGACATTACGATCTTTTTATAGGCTATAGTTGTATTGCGTATAATTAATTTCGCTTTGATGCAGTTTCCACTTTGGTATTTGGTTTGGTATATTGGTAAGAGTAGCCGGATACTCTCAGGAAATAACCCATCTTGTTGACTCATGCTTTCATTCATAAACGACAACTACTTCCGAATGACCAGTCTCGCTCGAGAATCTATCACGATATATCCTAGCCAGATTTTTTTTATGGGACCTACACTGTTAGCCTGAGGGGCTTTTACAGCTTCACCTGAACTAGGGAAAACTCGTGCAAAGGTGTCACTAGTGACCGAACCTCGGCTTGGGCTGTTGCCGAATCGCGTAGGAGAAAATCGAACGCGGTACTAGCTATTAATAAAAATCGAAAAAGCTAAATGCACTAACTGAACCCTTTACTTCGGGATCTGGAAACTAAATTCGGTTTTTACTGTGCCTTGGCAGGCGAGGCAGGATTGTACTGTGCGTCCTCCCTATCTAGTAGTTGGTGAGATCCTAGCCAGAGTTACGTAACACCTTTTTATAGTATAATCGAGCGCTGACGTCACGTCATGTGCAAACATCCGTTGAAATACTTTTAATCATAATTCGTTGACGTACTCGTAATGCACAAATATCCGTTGAAGTACTTTTAATCATAATTCGTTAATGTACTCGTAATGCACTAACATTCGTTGAAGTACTTTTATCGTATATTCTGCTTATATATATATATATATATTTCTTTTTTTTTTCGACCTGACATACGCAGTTAGCCGTAATGGCTTTGACAGCTTCACCGAACTTTTTGGGGTGAATGCTAAGGACACTCAACCCCGTATATATTTGCGCCGATATACTCTTAAGAGCTCACCGAATTTTTACTCATTAAATAACGGCATAGTAAGTTTATAATATTACTAGCATTGCCCGTGACTCCGATCGAGTGGAACCAAAAATTATTTAATCTTCTTTGCCTTTTTTTAAACCATTTTCAACGCAGCCTGCGACCCATTGGCCGTAGCGTGATGTTAAATATCCTAAAGCAGAGTTTCTCAAAAAATTTTATGTACCGCCCACTTTAGGGAAAATTGAATGCACAACGCCTCAGGAAGACTCCCGTCTAAATTTTTTAAAGAAATATGTAGGGAAATCCATCCCACACAGATTTCTTTTAAGTCTCCTCCAATATCGCGCGAAGTTTTAATAGTCGCCTTGGGGGGTGGTACCGCAAACTTTGAGAGCCTATGGCCTAAAGCCTTCCTCAATAACTGGTCTATCAAATACAACTAGAATTCTGCAAATTCGAGTGGCAGTTCTTAAGATTTCTATGTGGTGATTATCAGCTCGACCCCGGGTAACCCCAATTTATGTGGCAGAGATAGACCGTGAAGTTTCAGTGGGTATACTCGGTTCGCACCGGGCGAGTCCCACATAACCCGCTCGTCCCCTCCGAGGCGAGGGGGTATCCATAAATGGATTTCTCCTATATAAAAAAAAAGTTTTTAAGGTTAGCTTATTTAAATAAACAAACAAACTGTTCTGCTTAATATTATTAAATAAATACAGATAAGGTGTACATTTATCACTGGAGTTTGAGTATAATTAAATAAGAAGTGTTTCAGATAAGGAAGTTATCAGTGGAACTAAGTTTTGAACCAAGTAATGACATAAGTTATTGTCAAGCTGTTATCTGCTGCACGCAAGTAACTTGAGACATTGAGCAAAATATCAGGTTTTCTTTAACAAGCGATTTTGAAGCGACGATAGCTAAGCGGTAGTGTGAACGACTTCGCGTCAAGGGACGTGAGTTCGAATCCAACCACCTACAATGAGCTTGAGCTTTCGGTGGAGGAAAACATCGTGAGGAAACCATAGCATGGTGGTAGGGATCTTCCTAATGCCCGCCTGGGTAGCAACCACCCTCAAGTTGTAAACCTGCCGCCAAATACCAATAGGTGTGTTCCGGCAGCTGCACTTGAAAGCCAGTTCTTCCACAGGTTTAGTGTGTCTACCAACTTGGGCCGTATCATCACTTAAGATCAGGTCAGATTATGGCTATAACACTAAACCTTAAGTATACAAAAAAAACAATGTTCTGGCTTCTTACATTTTGTATTACCACAACCTCATCTGATGACAATGACAATGTGTAACAAGATGATGGACGCACTAAGCTATTTTTTTTTTTACCTGGTAGTTAGTGATCACTGCTGCCCACAGACACCCACAACACCAGAGGAATCGCAGATACGTGTCTGGCTCTCAAGTGCCACTGCCGGAACACACCCATTGGTATTTGGCGGCAAACTTTCAACTTCCGAGTGGTAGCTAGCCAGGCGGCCATTAGAAAAAGCGGTACCACCATGCTACGGTTTCCTCACGATGTTCGCCTTCACCGAAAGATCAAGCTCATTCTTGGTGGTTGGATTCGAAATCGCGTCCCATGACGCGGCGTTCCTACACGCTACCACTGAGCTATCATAAAATACTCGTTAGTACCCAAAAATCGTTCACACTACGGTCGAGTACAGTCCACAAGCGAGCGGTGTTTCAGCGAGCTAATAAAGTTATCAGTAATTGGTATTTTAGAAGAAAAGGAAGAAGAAAATTGTAAAAGAAGCAGAATTTTCGAGAAACGATTTGAAGAAGAGGTTCGGACTTGCTTAACCAATGAGCAAGTAACCAGTGCCACGTGGCAGGAGGTGCCACTCTCCGTAGAAAGTAGATCGAAATTGATCTTCTCTACTAAATTATTTGCTATTCTACTCAATTATTCTATACAAGGCTTTAGGTAGGTACAAGTTATCAAGTTCTAAAAAGCTCACAATCATCTGTAAATAAGACATGCCAAGTAATTTCAAAAGTTAATCAAGTAAATCTAACGTCAGAATGATATACAAACTTCTTAGCAAGTCACAAATTAACCATGGGGTGCCGAGTACATCATGAAACCTAATTGTTGTGGCAGAGAGAGGATAACATGAGATAGTGTCTGAAACTTGTGACTCAGATGTAGGTTTAAGGCCCCCTTTCGACAATTCTCAACACTCACAGCTCGTGTATTCTCTCTACCCAGTATAAATAATTCCCCATAATGATTTACAGCATAAATACCAAACCGGTCTAAGTTAATAGTAGAAAATATAAATCTTATTTACCTTAGGACCAAACCCAAAACCTCGCTTGTATCACACTTTATACTAATCAGTGTTATAAACTACCCTCCTATAATTATATTCTTCCACCATAAAAACCCCCCTATATCTACATTCCTAAATATACATTAAAAACAAATACTGAAACAGGTTACAACTTAGTACTATCATCACCCCAAATATCAGTAACTAGCTGTCCTCTACCATCTATGCTAAGGATCTTTTGTTTATATACACATTGTGTTATGTTATTGAAGTTTTTGTAAGGATATGTGATTTTTCTAGGAATAAATATAGCCAATGTTACTCAGGGATAATGTAGCATTAAACTGGTGAAAGACTTTTTTGAAATTCTTATACTAGTTTTCTGAGTTTAATTGTTAGAAACACACAAAGTTTCAAATCAAATTTTTTTTTTGTAATAGTATAAGTTTAGTTGTGATAAAGCAGTACCAACGTTTACATTAAAACATTATTTATAAAAAATACCAGTACTAAAATAAGTGATCTAAATTTGATTAATGATTCTTTTTATACTAAAACAGTCCTTAAAATTGAATACCCAGGGTTCTCTGGATTGAAAAAGGTTAAGAAGCACTGTTCTAATCTAACCATAGGTTATTCTGTAATATTGTATCACAAATACATCAAGCGTTTATTGATGACAAGTAAATTGCATATTAGGAGTTTTTTTTTTTTTTTGAAGCATAAATCATTGCTGACTATGTACAAGACAGAAAACATACTTTATTTAAAAAACTAATTATGATTATTGTGAAATCTATAATTCATAGTCTGTTGTCATGCAAGCCTGGGAAATTGTCTCTTCATTGTTATGTTAGAGGGCTTCATGTTGTAGGGAATACACTAAGCAGAAGATAGTTCCACCACCACACTGTCTGGATAAGATATGATATATCAAATTGAATATATCATGTCTATATACTCAGATGTGGTATCCTGGAGCTCTCTTTGTAGGTCCTTGTCAAAAATTCACACATTGCAACATTCAATGTTCTTGTTCTGCATATAAAATGGTCACACAATTTAGCCAATATCATACAGGTAGACCTATAAATAATGGAGATTGTATTAAATTATTTTTTTTTGGTTATCTATTAACTGCATTCTATTAAGCTATTAAAACACACATACAATGTAAACTAAATATAAAATTATTGTTCAGTAACAAATATACACCACAGAATGACAGTAAATTCTTAAAGTCTAATTTTATTACTTCTAATAAATCTCTACAACTATGTGGTTATCTGTCACAATAGTTAGCAGACATAATAATTTCTTCTGTTTACGTGAATATTATTGGCCATAGCTGACTGCTATAAAACCCTTTTAAATTAGTTTTATTTCAATGAGTTAGCAGACATATAATGTAAATGGACAGGGAATAGAAGGAGGTAAAACATCATACAGGGAAAAACTGTTCTTAGAGCAATTAAAGAATATGTACTCAGGGGATCCGTCCTCTAAGCCACATTCACAAAGAGTGATCTCTAATCCATAGTATAGCCAAACGTATTGGTGTGCAGGCGAGACCAAGACAGAGGTAACGAATGATAGAGGTAACGTTTTTGCTTAGATTTTTCACCTCAAAAAACCAAGGCTTTTGTAGGATAATTGACATTCGATGTTTGTAATCAGCCAAAAAAATGTCCCATTTACGTAATTTAAGACATATTATTCATTTTACACATATATTGTGCAAGAGGAAGTTAAATAATAGTCAATTAACGTGCATCGAGTCATAGTATTACCGTATTAGGGAAAATGAACCTTCAAAAAACCCAAATACGTGCGGCATTCCCCCATATGAAGACTTGGTTAAATTTATTTAAGCAAACAACTCTATTTACACAGCGTACAAGGTAACTAATCGTTATATATTGTTTTCCGTGCCCTTGAAAATGCTAGAGTTTTCAGTGCCGAATCGTATTTTTTTCTCAGTCTGATAAAATTAGAAAATGTTACTTACCGGGCTGTAAATTGGCGGAGCTGCCATGTTTTTCGATTCTTCAAACAACGGTATTAAAGTATTTCTAGAACTTTAGACGCCTGTACGACGTTTGAATAATGGATTTATACTTAAATTAAGCACTAGCAACGCCTAGCGTGTCAATTTACAGTAAGAGGCAATGAATCGAAGTAAGAAATTCGAAACAATGCGTCATTGCCTCATATGACACTAGGTATATATGACGTTTCAGGCGATTGACGATGGCAATATGCAATTACAATGAGTTAGAGTGAAACATTTATATGATTTGGAACATGTTTAACTAAATCAAAAAAGAGATCAGCTATAACTTAAGGCTATATATTACATTCTTATGGTATGGAACAAAAATATTGTGTCTCTCGTCTCTTATCGTGTTATCAAGTTGGCTCTAACTAATCAATCACAGAAAAATGGAACTCCATACATTTATTCTAAACTTAGGTAGTGTAAACTGGTTTTTGTCCTATCGATAGCGTTTTTGGAATTCCAGATAAGGATGTTCGAAATAAAAAAAATATCAATATATATCATATCAATATTTTGAAAACAAATATCGATATTGAAATATTTATAAAAAAATATCTATATATCGGTATGATTTCACAGAGAATATTCGTGTTCTAAAAATTAATTTATTTGGTTCAATCATCTTACATTACTAGATAAATACTAATCAATAGACATCATTTTTAATAAATCAATAACAACTATTAAGAATATTTGAATTATTTATTAATCAAATAGATTTACAACAGATGCCACTCTTTCTAAGAAAACCCAGAACGCAGGCTATATGGAATACAAAAGAGATATATTGGAAAGAACTGGGGTAAAATGGCGACAATCAAACCATAATTTTGTTAAATTCTGTTTTTGGGGTATTATAGGTAATATTCACTTCACTTGACTTTGCGTTTGTCTTTTAAATTGCAAAAACGATTGGTGATGCTTATTTTTTATATATGCAGATAAATTCGTCATATTGCCACTGGTTTCATATGTTTTTCCACACAGATTACATAAAACGTTCTGTTTGTCTATTTTTGTGACAAAGTTCCATGTAAGACTAACAATACATTTAAAACAGAAATCCACTGCAATGCTCATATTTTGTTTTCATAAATTAATTACTAACTGATTGTTTGAGTACTAAGTAGGTACTCAAGTCCAGAAATACGCGCATGTTGGGGTTATAATATATAAGTCTTCTTCTTCTTCTTTTTTTATTTAATGACCACATGTAAATAAATAAATAAATATATAAGTCAGTCATGGCAATAATACGGACGGGCAGTTAAAGTTCAAATTGACAAACAAAGTTGCCAACTTACAAACCTAATTGTAAACTGCAAACCGAGTCAACCAAAAACACGAAATACCTGTAATATAATTTGTTAACTTTTTTTCTCTTAAAACTTATAAATGTATATTGGTTGAAATACATATCGATTTTTAAACCTTTTCGATGCTTGAAGTTTAATATCGATATAACAAAGAATTATATATCGCTCTAAAATATCGATATATTAATAAATATTATCGATATAATTTTGTATGTATTGATATTTTATCAATAAGCCTAACTTCAGAGTCATGGCAGTATCAACGATGTAACATCGTTCTCAATGTATTATTGACATAGTATTATTATATTCAAGTCTACAGGAAGACAAAATTCCAATAGTAGTAGTGGAAATAAAAATACTAGAAAAATTAAATTACGAATACAAATTTGACATGACTGTTTATGATATTCGTGCCAACGAGATAAATTTTTTTTACTCTCACCTCTTACCTCTATTCATATTATTAATTAAAACATATAATTATTATTCGTGATATATTTATTCGACCTGACTAAATATATTGTTTGATTAAATAGGACTCTGACAGTTTCATATGGTTTTACATGGAGCGCAAACAGCACTTAAAGCACGAAGTTAGACTATTCTATGCAACCAATTTTACAATAAAATGCAGGAATGTTCTACAAAACGGAAACTAGTTGTAAAAAGAATTGTTGAGTTGTTGCAACTACACTACAAAACAATTAGAATATAAAGTAAGACAGTTATGGGTTCGTATACGAACTAAAACATAACATACTCTCTATCGGTAATAAAGAAGTTGTGCATATTTTATTGATATAGATCATCAGCACGAGACTGGGCATTATTTATTTATTTAAAGAAATCAACAGCAGTTACAAATAAACAATAACATATTAGTTTAGCCAACAGAGATTGCAATCACATAAAATAATTTACAAAAAATGCATACCTGACAAAAACTATTCTTAAATTATAAATGTAGTGCTAAACAAAAAAAAATCAAATCAAAATTAAGGGTAATAAAAACAGACAAGTTTGCGTGCGCGTACGATGTGTCTATATATGTGTGTGTGGGAGAAAGATTTTTATGTTTGAGTAACCCAGGCCGCATATCAGAGCTGCAAGCGAACACCAAATACTGTACACCATATGCTTCCCAACATTCGCATCTTGAAGCATATGCGGCGAATATAGGGCCATTAATTGCTGCCTAAAGAATTTGCTGTATGCCTGCAGCATGCTGCTCCGGTGTGCAACCTGTGTTATGACTATCAGTTGCAAAGGTTTTCGAAAAGTTGAGTAACTACGACAACTTTGCTTTCATTTCGTTATACCTACAATAAATATAGATTAGGAACAACATAATATAGACATGATTTATTCGTAAAAAATGTACCACACTATTCAAAGACTAATATTTGCAACGAAAACTGTGTAATATTCGGACATTTATGAACAGTTTTGTAGTTTTGGAAGCTACAATAACATTTATAAACGATTTGTTTACATCACGGCGTGTCTTAAAGTTTTGTGTACCTTATAAATTAAAAGAAGAGAACAAAAAGTGAAACCTCATTTATTCGACTACCCTAAAAATGTATAATGTTTTCAATTTTCATGTATGTATATGAATTCCTTTATTCATCACCTAACTTTTAAATATCAGAGTAGATTTGGATATACAGTGTATCATTAGAACCTTAACATCGCCGATCTATTGAAGAAAAATGTGCAATTATTACAATATAACTACCAAATTGAACGCATTCAGTGGCATTAGGGCCACAATCTCACCTAATATTATATGAAGATCTGTTTCAAAAAAGTGAACAAGCTAAACCTAGAGGAAGGACTAGTTCTCATGTACAACTGGCTGAGGTAACCTATCGTGATTTGACAGCAGATATTCAACTTTAAAGTGGTTGCTAGCCTGGTGATCATTAACAAAGCGTCTCACCATGTACCTACAGAATAAACATTTTATCTTTGGTTGCAATCATTAAACTATCTTGAACCATACGATTAAAAATATGACATAATGTAAAGTATCATCTTGATTCAGCTGTTTTATTTATTCTGAAATATTATCGACCTGTAACTGTGAAAAACAAATAAAAGTATAAAAATAGTAAAAAACAATCCAAAACATATGGAAACTAGAATAAGTTAGACAGTAAAAAATTGTAAAAAAACATTAATACTTTTTGGTTTGTACTGTTTCGTTTGTCTCTGGGTAGGTTACTACTATTACCAGGTTGGTAGAATTGATATTGACGTAAATTTTATACATCTGTGATTGCTCAATTCTGACCATTGTTGATAGTACTTTACGATCATGGATTCTACGTTATTGCAGTATCTATAGCGAATAATTAATCTACAATTATACCTATTTCTATTAAATTGAATTTACGCCGAATTATTAATAATATCTGACACGCCGATCGTGTTCGTTTAATAATCTACGCAGAAAAAAATCCTTGGAAGCCCGTAAAATGACGATCGAAGGTAATAGAGACGAAGCAGAAAAGTGTATAGAGATTGCTCAGAGCGCTTTCACTGCGGGAAATATTGAAAAAGCGGAACGATTTTTATTGAAAGCTGAGCGTTTATATCCTACTGTTCGCGCTAAGGAGCTCCTGACGAGGGTGCGAGCGGCGGAAGCCTCGGGAAGTGCCACAAAGCGATCTCCTCCGGGGACACCAAAGGAAGATGTGCGAAGACGTAAGCCACCGTCCCACCAGCCTCCGCAAAGAGAGTACACTACGGAACAACTGGAGGCCGTGCGTCGTATCAAAACTAAATGCAAGGATTACTATGAAATATTAGGTTTGTTTGTGTAATTTATGCATTATCTATACTGAAGGTCAATTCGCTTTTATTATTCAGTTTAACGTGACTAGTTTTCGTTACGCTCTACCAAATTATTCTCTGGATGAATACTAATTTGTTTTCTATGTATGTAAGCATTAACAAAATTTAGCACGAAAACAATCTATACAAACAAAAATTAAAATGAACTGTTTGTAATGTCAAAATAACAGTTTTTTACTAAATGCATATGAAAGTGTGTAATGTACTTATATAAAAAAGTTTGTGCGTCAATATGAGAATGAGTGGCTGTAGTTTACTCCTTAAAAACTAAATGAGGGTAAATGAAAGTACCTTAAAAGCAATCAAAGTATATTTAAATAGCTATTCATACTATGTACATCATTTCAATGAAATATATAATATAAACTAAGTATACTTTGTTCACACACACTGTCTCTGCACACAGCAGCTTCTGCAACAAAAGGTCATTTGTGTGTGTGAACACAAACATAATTTCAAAGTAAACATATAAAGTACATTTTGCAAAGCAATGTCACACCTTACCTTTAGTTAACACTCTATTTGACTTCTCATCAAATTTTCATTCTGTGGGCGAAACGTGAAAATTGTTTTGGATAAAATCTGAAAACCAATTTTTTTTTATTTTTCTCTGTTTATTCTGGCTAATCTCTGAAATGGCTGGACCTGTGTTGATGGGACTTTTACTGGCAGATGTTGTAAGGAGTACTTAGGTTACTATTTTAGAGAAAAATGTTTTTAGTCCTACCTATACAAAATTGTATATGAAATATTTATACTCTTTTCATGTTAATATCATCATTTGTTATTGACATATTGACTTTAGGTAGCGTTCCAGAACACATTTTTTTTTATTTGCATCGCAGCAACATGTTAAACAGAGATTCTGTTACTTGTTGGCACCTTTATGCATGTTACCCTCAGAATGATTGCTTTCTGCCCTAGCTCTTAATGGTAACAGTGAATGTTTTTTTTTCTATACAACTTGCAGTGACATATTTATGGCGCAACTGAAACTCTATTGTTAGCCAGGGAGACTGAGAGGAGTATGTGGGACTCACTCAACACAGTCATTGGAAATACCCACTAAAACCTCACATTCATGCTTGCAATCACCACACCACACTAGAGACTGACCCAACCTGATAGTAAGCCAGGCTCCATTCTGGGTGCCTGTTGAGCTGCCCTTACAGTCTGCCGTTGGCCTGAATGGTGTAATGGGAGACGAGGCTTTCGACCTGCCCCCCTCAGTCCGTCATAATTGAGGCTGATAGCTAGCAAAGCGCTACCACCATGCTATTGTCTCATTAAATTTTTATTATTTCAAGCTCATTGCAAGGATTCAAACTCATGTCCATTGATGAGGGAATACCAGTACTGAAGCATTGCTTCTTATAAAGTGTAAACATTTCTTCAGAAAACTTTTTCAAATTACAGGTGTAACCAAAGAAGCAACAGATTCTGATATCAAGAAAGCCTACAAGAAACTCGCACTGCAATTGCATCCCGATAAAAATCATGCTCCTGGAGCTGCTGAGGCTTTCAAGGTCAGCAAAAAGTTACTTCATCTATGTTACTCCATAAAATTAGTAATTATTATTTCGAACTTCATTAAAAGCTCAGTGGTAGTGTGTACGACTTTGTGTCAAGGGACGTGAGTTCGAATCCAACCATCTACAATGATCTTGAGCTTACGGTGAAGGAAAACATCGTGAGGAAACCATAGCATGGTGGTAGGGCTTTTTCTGATGCCTGACTGGCTAGCTACCACCGTCAAGTTGTAAACCTGCCGCCAAATACCAGTAGGTGTGTTCCGGCAGTCGCACTTGTGAGCCAATTCCTTCACAGGTTTAGTGTGTCTACCATATTGGGCCGTAACGTCACTTAAGATCAGGTGAGATTATGGCCATAACGCTAAACCTTAACTATAAAAAAAAAAACTACACAGTGGTTTTAGACCTATTAAGGAATAGAGAAATGGGTGTGGTAAAGATCCCATATGAAATAATTTAGTCCTTGGTGTCAATACTTCACTGTGTCAATAGCAATTTGGCAGATTATTTAAATTATATTTTAAACTCGTTTCAAAAAAAGGAGGACGTTTCACAAGTTCACTGTTATGGCTACAATCTCAGTTGATGTTAAGTGACAATGTGGTAGACAGGTTAAGCCTAGTGGAGGGATTGATTTAAAATGCAACATCTGAAACACCTATAGGTATATGACGGTGTATTTTTAAATTAAGATTTATTTTAACAATTCATAATGTAGGGATTCCGTTTAATTAAAATTTTATTAGATGTATAGTTTATCCCCGGCTTCCCCTCTTACTATTACTTTTATAAGATGAAATATAACTAATTTAAATGGATTTTATCGCAGTTAACTATTAATTTTGATCACGACATGTCGATAGATTTTCAGCTTTCTTGGTCACGGGGAGGACTGAGGTGTGGGTAGTCCAGGAAGGTTCATTTTACTGTGTCTCTACCTTCAATTTAATTTTTAATATTGATAGTGTTCCGATCTACGCAGAAAGAGCTCACAGGGTCCTGTGGTCTGGCAATTGGTCTTTTGGGTTCCAATTTAATTAATTGTATAATCGGATCCCAGGCTTGTGCTAGCTTCCAATCGTATCAGTAATATTCGCGTAAACGCAAGAAATCATTACATTGAAATAATAAATTTTTGAACATAAGATTTGCATTCGTTTTTATTATTTTTAATTTTATTGAAGGCTTAAACGCAAACGCGACTGTATCGTCACTTAACAAACAATTACATAGGTACATATTAATATTTTGTCTTTAACAATGTTTTAACTTTATTTTATATGACTCGTAAGTAATTTTAGTAGAGACGGGTTCAGATAATAAGGAATTATATGAACCAACATGAAACAATCCTATATCTTACACGTTCACATCGAATACATTCTGCCTATATGTTGTGCACATTGTCGATGTTTTATTTTATTATACAGATTAACAAATACACCTATGCTATGTCTATCATCGTTTTAAAATACAAAACAAATATGAGAAAATGTATATTAACTAAATATTTTTATTAAACTGTCAACTCATTCCAATCTATTAAAAAAAAATAAAGAAACTGGTGCACAATTTTGCTCACTCTTCAGCATGAGAGGAGCCATGATTTGCCAGTGTCATAATTATCATCATAATTATCCAACTAATCGCAGGGATTCGTAGTCGCGTCCTTCGAAGCGATGATAGCTCAGTGGTAGTGCGTAGGAACACCGCACCATGGGACGTGAGTTCGAATCACCTACAATGAGCTTGAGCTTTCGATGAAGGGAAACATCGTGAGGAAACCATGGCATGGTGGTAGGGCTTTTCCTGATGCCCGCCTGGGTAGCTACCACCCTCAAGGTCAATCCCCCATAAGGGACCATCTATAATTTAACATTAAACAAATTATAGCTCATTTTTTTATAATTAAGGCTTAGCGTTATGGCCTTAAACTCACCTGATCTTAAGTGATGATACGGCCCAAGTTGGTGGTCACGCTAATCCTGTGGAGGAACTGGCTCTCAAGTGCAGCTGCCGGAATACACCAATTGGTATTTGGAGGCAGATATACACCTTGACGGTGGTTGCTAGCCAGGCGGGCACTAGACAAAGTCCTACCACCATGCTGTGGTTTCCTCACGATGTTTTCCTTCACCGGAAGCTCAAGATCATTGGTCGAGAACGTGTTACCGTTTGTGAACAGGCGATTGGCAACGCTGCGGCCATTCTAACCGACGCAGAGAAGAGGAAACAGTATGACCTGAGAGGGGAGGAACCGGTACACGCCAGCAGTGCCACCCACACCCACCAGTTCTATGCCAGGGGGTTCGAGTCCGACTTCACTGCTGAGGAGTTGTACAACATGTTCTTCGGAGGTGGTGGTAAGTAGGTTCAGTGGTATACTGTACGGACAACGTATCGGGGGGTGTGAAAGGAACACGTCATTTGTGGTAGTGTGCATGAGGTCGCGTCAAAGGACGTGGGTTCGAATCCGATCACCTGAAATGAGCTTGAGCTTCCGGTGACGGGAAACTATAGCATGATGGTAGGGCTTCTTTTAATGCCCGTATGGCTAGCTACCACCCTCAAGTTGGAAACCTCCCGCCAAATACCAATAGGTGTGTACCGGCAGCTGCACTCGAGAGCCAGTTCCTCCACAGGTTTAGCGTGTCTATTAACTTAGACCGTAGGGTCACTTAAGATCAGGTGAGATTATTGTCATAACGTTAAAACGTTAATTATAAAAAAAGTTATGATGAACCATAGCAAGGTGATAAGGTATTTTCTCATGCCCACTTGTAATGATAACTCAGTTGATGGTTCCCTATAATGATCTCTATTTTGTTTTTTATTAATTTTACTTGACTTAGAACTATGATATTGAATTCAGACATAATATATGAGAGAATGCGGTGTTGCCAGTATAATTTATTACATGAAATACAATATCTGACATAGATAACTATATTACAAGTTAAAATCCCCCTTGCAATGGGTTTCAGCTTTCGGTAATGCGAAACCTGATGATGGAACCATAGAATTGTGGTAGGGTATGTTTTAATGCTCGGCTGGCTAGCTACCACCCTCAAGTTAAACATTTACCCCCAAGTACCTATCGGTACATTCAGGCAGTTGCACTTGAGAGCCAGTCACTCCAATAGGCTTGACGTGATCACCACCTTGAGCCAGATCGTCACTTATCATCAGGTGAGATTGTGGCCATAACGCATTGGCTTTAGACTATAAAAGAAAGGGTACCTTCTGATGCCCGCTTGGTTAGCTACCACCCTCAAGTTAAACATTTACCCCCAAGTACCTATCGGTACATTCAGGCAGTTGCACTTGAGAGCCAGTCACTCCAATAGGCTTGACGTGATCACCGCCTTGGGCCAGATCGTCACTTATCATCAGGTGAGATTGTCGCCATAATGCATTGGCTTTAGACTATAAAAGAAAGGGTACTTTCTGATGCCCGCTTGGTTAGTTACCACCCTCAAGTTAAAGATTTACCCCCAAATACCCATCGGTACATTCAGGCAGTTGCACTTGAGAGCCAGTCACTCCAATAGGCTTAACGTGATCACCACCTTGAGCCAGATCGTCACTTATCATCAGGTGAGATTGTCGCCATAATGCATTGGCTTTAGACTATAAAAGAAAGGGTACCTTCTGATGCCCGCTTGGTTAGCTACCACCCTCAAGTTAAACATTTACCCCCAAATACCTATCGGTACATTCAGGCAGTTGCACTTGAGAGCCAGTCCCTCCAATAGGCTTAACGTGGTCACCACCTTGATCCAGATCGTCACTTATCATCAGGTGAGATTGTCGCCATAATGCATTGGCTTTAGACTATAAAAGAAAGGGTACCTTCTGATGCCCGCTTGGTTAGCTACCACGCTCAAGTTGTAAAGTCTGTGGCCAAGTACCTATAGGTGTCCCGGGCAGTTGCATTTGAGAGCCAGTCCATTCACCGAGCGTAGCATGATCACCGTCTTGGGTTGCATAGTCACTTAAAGTCACCTGAGATTGTGGGCATGGTTTAGGAAACGTTTTTTTTTTTTTTTTTTTTTCAGCTTTCCCCGGTGCCGGTCCCACCGTGTACACGAGGAGACGCGCCCGTGAACCGGAGACGAGGGAGAACCACGCGGGTCTGGTGCAGCTGCTCCCGATCCTGGTGCTGGTGCTGCTCTCGATGATGTCCGGGTTCTTCATCAGCGAGCCCGTGTACAGCCTCACCGCGAACCCCAAGTACCCGGTGCCGAGGGAGACGGCTAATCTCAAGGTGCATGTCAAAGTGATTTCGTTTGTTTGTAACGCTTTCACACTGTATCGTTTGTGGTGAATTTTGGTATAGAGATAGATGGGACCCAGGAGACGGTGGTAGGCTATTATTATAGGAGGTGGGGTAAAGAGAGGAATTTACTGTGTGTGCAACGTTTGCATAATGCGTCGTACGATTTGCTTTAGAGAACGCGAGCAGAGCCGCGGGTAAAAGTTAGTCTATAGTAATATTAAAATAATATGAAATTTTGCTTGTTTGTTTGTTTTTTTTTTTATAGTTCAGATTTAAGATTATGGTCATAATCTCATCTGATCTTAAGTGACGATATAGTCCAAGTGGTAGGCATGCTAAATCCGTGGAGGAACTGACTCTCAAGTGCAGCTGCCGGAACACACCTATTGGTATTTGGTGGCCAATATTCAACGTTAGGGGGGGGGGGGCTAGCCAGATAGGCGTTATAAGAAACCCTACCACCATGCTATGGTTTCCTCATAAAGTTTTCCTTCACCGAAAGCTCAAGCTCATTGTAGGTGGTTGGATTCGAACCCGCGTCCCGCGACGCTGCGTTCCTATACGCTACCACTGAGCTGTCACCGTATCTGTAATGTCTTCGAGTTGTGTAATTCCCTCCCATTTAGTATCTTCAACGGCTGTATGAATGATTTATTGTTATATTAAATTATAACTAGTTGTGCCTGCGGCTTCGCTTGGCACCAAAAATTAGTTAACTAGTTTGTTGACATATTTTGACAGCTTTCCTTTTATTGGTTGTATCGTGACGTTCAGAAATCTAAAACATACCTCAATAATTGCTCTATCGAATATAGAAACAATTTTTGAGATCCAAATTCTGGTGCCCTAAGAGTAGAGCATGCAAACAAACAAACATTTTAATATTAATATGGGAGGAAAGTAAAAATAATAATTAGATGATGGACATACCTATTCACTCGGTGTAGATATACCAGATGAATGTTTAGAAAACCTATTCACTCGGTGCAGATATCCCAGATGAATGTTTAGAAAACGTATTCACTCGGTGTAGATATCCCAGATGAATGTTTAGAAAACCTATTCACTCGGTGTAGATATCCCAGATGAATGTTTAGAAAACGTATTCACTCGGTGTAGATATCCCAGATGAATGTTTAGAAAACCTATTCACTCGGTGTAGATATCCCAGATGAATGTTTAGAAAACCTATTCACTCGGTGTAGATATCCCAGATGAATGTTTAGAAAACCTATTCACTCGGTGTAGATATCCCAGATGAATGTTTAGAAAACCTATTCACTCGGTGTAGATATCCCATATGAATGTTTAGAAAACCTATTCACTCGGTGTAGATATCCCAGATGAATGTTTAGAAAACCTATTCACTCGGTGTAGATATCCCAAATGAATGTTTAGAAAACCTATTCACTCGGTGTAGATATCCCAGATGAATGTTTAGAAAACCTATTCACTCGGTGTAGATATCCCAGATGAATGTTTAGAAAACCTATTCACTCGGTGTAGATATACCAGATGAATGATTAGATATCATAAGTTTGATTTAAATAATAATTATTGATTTGTAAATTTTCCAGATACCGTATTATGTGAGAGAGAATTTCCACACCGACTATCAGGGTTCGCTTCGAAGGCTCGAAATGACCATCGAAGAGGAGTATATAGGTGAGAGGGTAGTTTGATATTTTATATCGGAGTAGTCTTGTAAGCTGGGGAGTATTTTTTTAAGTGATACTAATTTCATCCGAACGCTACTCGACTGTTGATAGTGAGATTTTTATATTGAAACGTATGTTGCATGTTCATTGTGTAACACACCATGAAGTGAGCTGCAAGTGTTTCATCTAATGAATCAAGACTTTAACTTGAAATGAAGGGTAGTAAAAAAAATAATTGGAAAATCAATGAGAATTAAATATAATCGACTACATTACTATGTTTTTTTATATTATTATATACAATAACATAGACCCTGATTTCTACATTTCAAGTCATAAACACTTCCTGGAAAGTTTTGACAAGAAGTCACCATTTTGAAATGCCGATATCAAACCGAAAACAGAACGAGAATGTCAATAGAAATAAAATGACGAATTAATAATTGACGACACTGAAAGAATTGCTAGCGTGTAAATTTACTTCAGAGTTAAAAGCTTCCTCCCGAGACACCTCTCACTTAACATGACAAACTTACATAGATACAACTCACACACACATACATCCACCCACACATAAACTCAGACACATATGCACCCCCACATACATACACTCCGACACACATAAACCTACACACACATACACCCACACACATTCACCCACGCACACATGCATCCACACATACATACACCCACGCACACATGCATCCACACATACATACACCCAGGCATACATACACTCCCATACACACACACACACATAACACCCACACACACATACCCCCATACACATACACACGCGCGCGTGCGTGCTACCTACATACATATAGACCCACATACGAAAAAAACGCTTATTTTGCTTCACAGTCCTCAGGCTGAAGCGATGATAGCTCAGTGGTAGTGTGTAGGAACGCCGCGTCACGGGACGTCATTTCGAATCCGCCTACAATGAGCTTGAGCTTTCGGTGAAGGAAAATATCGCGAGGACACCATAGCATGGCGGTAGCGTCTGGTTAGCTACCACCCTCAAGTTGAAAATCCACCGCCAAATATCAACAGCTGTGTTCTGGAAGTTGCACTTGAGAGCCAGTCCCTCCTGTAAAGTCCGACAAACTACCTTCGATTCCCCTGGTGTTATGTATGTCCATGGGCGGCGGTGATCGCTTACCATCAGGTGACACGCTTGCTCGTCAGCCCACGAAAGGCTATGAAGATTTGCTTTGATTTATAAATGTATCTTTTATCGTGTTCCTGTATTCTGTATGCGGAACATGATCTCTTGGTGTTATCAGCTGCGATGCGCTCTCCGCTGCAGCGACTGATAACATATTCACCGTGTGTAATATGTTTCCAATAAAGTAACTATTATTGTTACCACCCCCCAGTGGGTCTGAAACACGCTTGCCAGCGCGAGAGGAACTACCGGGAGAGTATGGCCTGGAAGGCGCGGAACTTTGGCGACTCGCGACAGTACGCGGAGGCTCAGAAGCTCCGCACACCGAGCTGCGATAAGCTCTATCAGTACAAGCCGTAAGCTCTAACAGTACAGGCCGTAAGCTCTAACAGTACAGGCCGTAAGCTCTACCAGTACAGTCCGTAAGCTCCCCTGTTCCGAGCATACATCGCGTTAACAGTAATATATAAAAACCTGAATCGAGTCCAATACTGCCTCATGCTGTGATTACGGAAAACAATGTAGCTAATACCCGCTAAAGGAAAATCTATAAAAAAAATATATATCGTATATTTCATTTATGAGAGCGTCACTTTACCGCTTCCGTTCGCGACAGGTCGTGATAAGTGTCGACCTGTTACAGGCGGAAATAGCAAAGTATACGAAAATAATCGGTGGAAATAGGTTACAGTCACTTTACTACTTCCGTTTGGAGCCGGTTTAAAATGGCAAATTGCGTTGTGTTCCCGGCGAAAATAGCCAAGTGTATTTATACAAACAGCCTGTAGAAATAGGTTAGAGTTACTTTACTACTTCCGTTTGGAGCAGGTTAAAAATGGCAAATGTAGTTCTGGTCCTGGCGGAAATGGCCAAGTGCATTCATACAAACAACCTGTGAAAATAGGTAGAGCTACTTTTCTACTTCCGTTTTTAAGCAGGTTAGAAATGACAGGTGGAAACCTGTCCCAGGCGGAAATAGCAAAGTGTCTTTAAACGAACTATCTAGTGTAATAATTTTGTGTCACTTTACTAATTCTGCTGGAAACAGCTTATAAGGAAACGAAAATCGTAAAGCGTCTTCAATTGGTCGATTGAATCGGAATGCACCTATTGGTATTTGGCGGCAGATATCCAACTAGAGGGTGGTAGCAAGCCAGGCGGGCATTAAAAAAAGCCCTACCACCATGCTATGGTTTCCTCACGATGTTTTCCTTCACCGAATGCTTCAAGCTCATTGTAGGTTGATTCGAACTCGCGTCCCTTGACGCTAGGTCGTACACACAACCACTGAGCTATCATCACTTCATAAAGTTTGCGAGTTGCTTTTTATGGCTATTTTTTTTTGCATTCATTGGATGAGGAAAGATGTAATTATTTATTGAAATACTATCTGTATATGTATTTAAACTATATACATAAAAATAAATGTTTTTTTGTTACCTTTGCATACTTGAACCGTGTTAGGTTCATGTTTTAAAATGAAATTGAAACCTACGAACGGCATTATATAGTTATTTGTATAGATTATTAAAACTTGACCGCAGTGTCTCTTAATCTGGGGGGTCGTGACTCCCAAGGAGAGTCACTGAGCCCCACATGGGGGGTCGAAGTTTAATGGTAGGTAAAAATTAAAAGCGAAAGGTTTCTAGGTGTGTGTGACTACAGTTTTTACATGAGCAGGTTTACTTGATTTTCTGAATGGTATTCGGTCAAACTGGTAGTGAAATTGAGTAAAACGTGGACATATATATGAAGTCATAGGAATTCTGACACTCCACCACTTAAATTTAAATTTTAAATTTTAATAATGCCACTTTCGATATCATCCTGTATAATGGGCTCGATGTTAAATAATTGAACCATATTAATTATGGTTCCTCAAATTTAAATACAAAAACCACGCCTGGGATACATTTTTTTTTTGCCTCCCCTACGCATGTCATATGAATTAAAAGACAAGATGTATACTCAGGGGTTTCCTTGGTAAATTCCTCACCGTTTTGAACAAATGTCACATATTAATTATATTTAGATTTCCTCACTGGTCTACTGAAGCACGCCACTCTGTGATCGTTACTATATTGCCTATTGTATTCTTGAAAATTATAATGAATTTATTGTTATTGTAAATATTATAGAACTCACAAACGAGGTCACGGTGTATTGCGATTGTTATTTAAAATTAACACCTAATCTAGTAGTAAATCTTTGTAACGGGGATGATCGCAAATTGTCTGTGCGTCGCAGTGTTGCCAGGTAGCGAAAATAATCCTCGAATATCGGTGAATAAGGGAAAATATTTTTGAAATAATTGACCGATTTATGCTGACTTGGAGGCATTTTTTTTTGGAGTAAATCTTGTTCTGTGATGTTTATTTTTATTTGAAAAAACATGCGTGCGTACTAAGTACACATGTCAGAAGTGAAACTTCTTTGGCGAACTAATTTATAAATCTTGTTTATATTTATACAAATCTAAAACTTTAAATTAACTTTAAATTAATAATTTAATTTTTAACTTTAATTTAAATTTCCCTGTCTTACTCTCTCTCAATCGGTCTCGATCACTCTCTCTCTCTTTTCCGACACTTCCGTTGCATACCGGCGTGACGTTTCATCTGTAAAAATTTTACCCTCATGCGCCTAAAGAAGTTTCACTTCAAAAACTCTTGTAACTTTGATGGAATTGAGAGCGCGAGAGATTTTGAAACTGTTACCTGGCAACGCCGCCGATCATAGACAATTTCAGATGACCGTTACGTCGTACGTTTTTGGTTTTAGTCAAATTTGAATACAGTGTGAATTTTATATGGCGATACTAAACAGGCTGCGCATTTTACGGTACTATTAGCTGAGCCCGCGACTTCGGTCGCGTGGAAGTAAACATTATTTAAAAAAAGTTGCCCGATTTTGAAACTTTCTTCAGTACAGCTTTACTCCTATGGTTGGTAGCGTGATGTTAAAAAGCCTATAATCTTCCTCAATTATTTGCTCTATGAAATATAAGCAGAATTTGTGAAAATCCACTGGTAGTTTCTAATATTATCGCGTTGAAACAAACTTTACCGTTTTATATTGTTAATATAGATTAAAAATTCTGTTAAACCATGTAAAGACGTAGATAGCAAATTACCCGAAAATAAAATACATGCAAGGTTTCAAGTATTCTATTGTTAAATACAATTTACACTGTATATAAAAGAAAGTGTCCAACTTCGGTACGTAATAAATATTATTTATTGAATAAATGAGGTTTATTTAATTCGTATATGTAAGTTTTATTCTTGAAACCAATAAAGTTAATAAAATGTTTGTGCCTGAGTTTTATTTTTGTTAGGAACCCTTTACTTTATTGTCAAACCAGGGTACGATGAAGGGTGATGAATTTCCCGCCAGAGACCAGGGGTGAAAGCATTCTCTGACAACTGAGGGGGTGGGGGTATGTTTATATAGACTTTAAAGGTTTAGCGTTATGGTCATAATCTTATCTGATCTTAAGTGACGATACGGCCCGAGTTGGTAGACACGCTAAACCTGTGGAGGAACTGGCTCTCAAGTGCAACTGCCGGAACACACCGAATGGTGTTTGGCGGCAGATTTTCAACTTGAGGGTGGTAACTAGCAAAGCAAGTATTAGAAAAGCACTACCACCATGACATCTGCGAAATTTCAAGCTCATTGTAGGTGGATTCGAACTAGAGACCATTGAGGCGGCGTCCGTAGACTCTACCACTGAGCTATCATAGATTATTTTATCTATCAGCATTTACTGAATCAGATAAGAGGTCGTTCAAGTTAAAGATGCAAAACAACCGATTTAAAACGTTTTAAACAAAATATTGCCGTTTTATACCCCCCAAATAAATCGTTTTAAACGGTTGAAAACTCGCCTACAGATATGAAAGAACTTTGTTTTACACTTCATTGTTAACAATTTTTGGTCACCTGACATCATGTTTCGTGTTAATTAGTTTACGTAAAATTCATAGAATGCATCTACTCCATGTTACTATATTATACACACCTGGATATGAGATAACACTGACACAATCTCTCGTCCGTTTTTGTTGCACATGAAAGAGACAACGTTATGTTCTCAAGGCCGTCGCGCCGCGAGTGAACAGTGCACGCTAGGGCTTGCGAAAGTTTGTATTCGAAATAGTCGATTGAATACTATATTTCGTAATGCAGTGGTATTTAACCGGATACTATAGCTGACCCGACAGACTCCGTATCAGCTTTAGTCTCGACAAAACTCTATAACCCGTTTGACGAATTTGTATTATCTTTGTTGTATATTTTTTCTAGCTATAATCGATCCTAATCAACCTTCCAGCGACAATTCGTTAAGATCTATAGAACTGGCTATATTTAATGTCGTTTCTTTTATTAATATCTTTTGGTTCTTGAATATAACTTGTTTATAACTTGAATGATTGAAATGTCTTTTAATTTATGAAATTTATATGTATATGGATTCGAACACACGTCCCTGGAAACGGCGACCTTACTGAGCTATCATTGCTTAATTATTTTTAATATTATGAGAATAAAAGAAAATGTACTTGTCTTTTTTATATAAACCTTGCCCTGACAATCACGAACACAGTAGAAAATTATTATTCAATTTAGTACTGTCGTTCGGAAGTTATCCGCACATAAATTTCGGTGACTTATTTATATATATATAGATTTCTCCAAAATATTTGCAACTAACAAACAGTTTCGGGTATTTTTGGGTAGTTTACGATTTTTACATAATTTCCGGAAGTTGAAGTACTTTTCAACTTAATTTTCGGGTATATGTTTTTTTTTCATTATTTAACATAACATAAACAAATCACTATATATTATTGTAAAGTATTCCTAAAAATTGACACGTAGGGGTTAATTTTTTTCATGAAGGAAGTTTCTTACCTACAGCTAGTGTGTCTTCGAATATTACACTTAATTGGGTATACCAGCCCTAGATTTCGCGTGCGTGTGCAAACAAATACTGTAGTTAATATATTAAACATACGATATTCGTATGTTTTATTCAATTTGATATTTGTCAGCCCTAAAAGTAGTTAGTGATTGCGCGCGTGCACACGACAGTTGGAACGGTAACGTCGCATTTCGGGATTGATCGAATCATTGAATCAAGCAGCCAATGTTCACAGTGTTACTTTCACGAGCGGACGTGTTTCTAGTTTAATAATTACCCAATTTATTATGCCGCGACCTATCAGCACCGTTTGGGAACATTATTTGGTGTTGTGTGAAACCGACGGTAAAAAACATGTTACTTGTAGTTATTGCTCGATGCAATACAAACACGCTATGGCCAATAAACTGAGACAACACTTATTAAAATGTAATAAATGCCCAAATGACGTGAGAAACTTGTACAAACAAAACAACGTTCAGACAATACTACTCTCATCTCCAGAAGCAACTGTATCTCGACCTAAGTCCTCTTCGTCTACCATCGCACCATCCTCGCCGGACATGGCATCGTCACCATCATGGTCAGCCATGGAACCGATAGCAGAGAAACCTCTGCCCTCATCTTCCACATTTAATTTTGATGCTTCTCATAACACAACAGTCATGACGCAACCAGTAAGTCACGAGGATATAAACACTGCACTAGCGAGAGCTATATATACATCTGGTCAGTCAATGTCCTTGCTTGAGTCAGATCACTGGAAACGATTATTCCACCTTTTTGACCCATCTTATACAATCCCTTCACGATACGTTTTAAGCAGTACACTTCTCGACCAAGAATACAAAAGAGTAAAAGATGCAATTGATGTCAAGTTGAACAAGTCTTTAGCTCTTGCTCTCATTACTGATGGATGGACTGATGTAATTGGCAAAGGCGTAATCAATTTTATTGTCACAACCCCGGAACCCATATTCTATCACGCAGTATATCCAGAGGATCAAAGAGATACGGGTGAATTTATCAGCAGACAAATTATAAAAATCATCAACAAAATCGGCCCTTTTAAATTTGAAGTACTTGTTACTGATAACGCTGCAAATATGAAAGCTGTATGGAGAATAATTAGAAGAGAATTCCCTCATATTTCATGCGTTGGATGTTTGTGCCATTCCCTCAACTTAATTTACAAGGATGTTTTGAAAAAAATTGGGGTTTTTAATGAAATCCTGGATAAAATCCTCAAGGTAATAAAATTTATAAAACACAACATGAAGCATGGGCACAGTTCGAAAAATACCAGATCGTAAAATTTGGTGCTTCCGCGTGTACCCTGAAATTATTTTCCAAGACACGATGGAGTGGAGCGTATATCACCTTGAACTCTTATAAGCAAAACAGAGAAGCATTAGAGCAGCTAGCAATATTGCACAATGTTGTGGGACAAGAGGTCAAGAATATAATTTTAGATACTGAAATTTGGTTTAAGGTAGATGAAATAACAAACATTCTCGATCCACTTACAACAGGCCTTCTATCATCAAAGAAAGATAATTCACTGCTTTCAGATGCCCCACTCATATTCAAAACTGTATACCAAAACACATTACTAAAATTGGAAGAGGCTGTGTTTTTAGATGCAGGAGACAAAAAAAAACTTATTGATTGTATCATCAAACGCGAAAAAATGACTCTTCAACCAATACATTTCGCTGCTCATCTATTGGATCCACGGTACTGCGGTAGCAATATGTTCAGTGATGAAGAAATCTCTCAGGCGACAGAATTCATACGGGAGTACTGTACTACAAACGGCATTGATGAAGCAAAAACTTTGTCAAATATGGCAGAGTTTTATACAAAATCTAACTTTTTTGAATCATCGAAGGCTATTTGGGCTCCGGCTAAGCAACTGGAACCTAGATTGTGGTGGCAAACATTCGCTTTTAAACAAAGTATTGGTGTGGTTGCAGCTAAAATCTTAAGTATACCACCATCGTCAGCAGTTGCTGAGAGGAATTTATGTCTTTCTTCATGCACTCACACAAAAATTAGGAACCGCTTAAAGCAACCAAGAGTACTTAAACTGATAAGCATCAGGGCCAATATAAAGATCTGTGATTCGCAGTGCGACAAAACAAATGGAAGTGAGGTTCCGTTTAACGACCGATCTGAAAACGATCATGATACTGGTGACAGTGATCCTCAGAGTGATTTAGAAATGTCAGACGCTATAGATCCTCTCGATGACGTTAAGGACCTCTTCGCTTAGGTATATGTCAAAAACATCTGTGATCGTGTCTAACTTTTCTAGACAAGCTGTAGTTCTTGATTTTGAGCTGACCATTAAAAAAATTTTTTTTTTGTTGTACACAATCACTTGACATATCAAACATTATATTATTTTATACCTTGATTTATTCTTTTTTTTAACATAATAAGTTATTAGATTTGATAGGTACGCCAGTCATGACGATTAGTGTTAACGTGTATGTTTTTCATGTTTCAACCCTTAGGTATCTACCTAAAATGTCATTAATACATTAAAAAAAATAGTAGTAGATACCCAGTTCCTTTATTTTGATTCTTTCCATATTGGCTGAATTATATGTACTCAGATTTTATGTCGTAACCACATTATTATTTGTATTTAAACTATATATTTGTTTAAACTTACAATTACGACTGTAATGAATTCTTGCACAACTTTTATAATATTTTTTGGACAATTATTGATGGACATGATCCCAAAGAAGGACTAAGGCAAATTAATTATCCCAAATGGTTTTCACTGCCATGAATTAACCTGATTAAAGAAAAACATAGATATCGTGTAAGATTAAAAAAATTCTCTAGGGAACCTTCAAGTATTACGTAACGCAATTTTGAAGACTTTTGAGTTTCCTTCCCCCACCCTATGTAACGGATCTTAACTTTCTCTGTATTCTTTCCCCCCCCCCTTCTTCAAACGTTGTGTGACATACAAGTTAGTATTTTATCTTAAAGTTATAAATAATCTTAATGTAATAAAAAATTACTATAAGATACTTAACTTAAAACCTCTTTAGTTATTTTTTTCTTGTTGTATTGCATTTCAAAACTTTGTATGTATAAAGTAATAACATAATTACGCTAAAATATACATAAAAAATCTTACGGTAATTACAATTTAACCATGCAGATTTTACAGGCACACATGACATTTATATATATGTAATAATTATGGTGGAGTGCTATATAAAAAAAAAAAAAAAAAAATCATCTTTATTAGCTCACGTACATACGTTAACGTTGAAATATATAACTCAAATACTTTATGTTATTGACACTAATCGTCCCAACTTGCTTACCTACAAATTTCAAGTAATATTAGAAGAGTTTACTACTATATTTGCTTCGAAGCTGGGTGGAGAGTGCTTTGGTCTGTGTAAAGATTCTCATGATTTGAAGTTATTCAAAGAATTTAACCAAAATAATAACTACCACAACTATTCTCCATACACACGGCAAACATGTACCAAATTATATGTAATTAATCTCATTGTGGAAATGTGTGGAGAAGAAATAATCGTTGATAATTTGGAGACATGAAGCATTAAGGTTAAATTGGTGAAGGCAACACAACAAGTATCAAAGAAATCAGACTAGACGTATTGTGAAAGCTCTCCCTTGTATCTGGCAACACGGGAGTTTGAAGTGTTGCCGTGGTACGTTTAAGTGGGTAGTGTTGGGTGATTAGCACGCCTTTGACCTGAGCCCGGGTAATGCGTTTGCGCGTTGCGTTGACGAAGTCCGTAAAGATTGGGATTTTAAAAACCACATAAAAAAAAACTTATTTCAAAAAAAGTTAAGTAGATGACTTCTTGTCAAAAGAAAATATTTTTTAAGAGTAGAGAATACCTTATCATTATGGTTTTAAACAAGTGTTATTAAACTATTTAACCACTACCTTTTTAGTGATCCACTTCGTTGGCTGTCACTTGTCAATTTCATAACGTTAATTAATATATACATACATAATTATAGATCTCAAGAAGTCATATTAGGGAGAGCCTGGGTAATTGTAAACGTTACCTATAAATCAATGATTAAACACATTAAAAATATGTATCTTTTAGAGATTTTCATCTCGTAATCTAATATACTCTTATCTTATCAGAGTAGTACATGGAATTATTTTTCGTGTTTAGAATTATTCCTGAAATATTGCGTTTTCCGTTACGCCTGGTTTATCTTAAGAAAAGATCAATTTGTTAATTTTGTAATGTTGATTATTAAACAAATAAGCGTTGAAATTTAATTGTACTAGTTTTTTGTTTACAGTCATCGTAGCAAACCCATATGATAAAGACACAATTCCTACATGCGTATTGTTATAGCTATGCTATGCACCCTCGATTGCTTTTCTCACTCCTTTTCTGCCCACTCATCATTTGTCCACACTATCCCAACCTTTTAGTAGTCAGTCTCCTCTACCCTCTAACCGAGCTAGACGAATGCAAAACCTACTAATTTGTTTTTTATAAAGCTATTACTACAGAGGCTCATAACAGCACGTACCTACTGTCAAAGGGCCATTTTTAAATGCCCATTTTTATAGATATAAAATAACCTACTTAAAACTATTTAAATGTTGCCGTTTTAATCCTCAAATAAACCGTTTTAAACGGTTGAAAACTCACCTACAAAGATAAAAGAACTTACGTGGAGAAATCCGTTTATGGATACCCTCTCGCCCCGGGGGGACGAGCGTGGTATATGGGACTCACTCGGTGCGAACCGGAAGTACCCACTAAAACTTCACGGTGTTCCTATGCTTCCTGAATCAGGGCGACTTGGGTTCAAGCTGATATTCACGATGTCATCCTCGAGGCTTGTCCTGTCTGGGCTCCGGCGTTGAAGAGGCTTAGTTAAGTAATAACATACCTACTACACAAAAACTAAAGTATGTAGGTACCATATACGTATCTATACTTATTTATTATATTCCTAGCTGACTCGGTGAACTTCGTATCACCTAAAATCTATGTTGTTTATTCTCACTAAAACTCAAAAACGGTTTGATTTGTTTTGGATGTGAGACATCTCTAAGCGAGGGTGTACACCTGATTGCTGGCGTGGTGACGCATCGCCATGCTACGTTTTATTTTTTTCATTATGCCATATATATTATCTGTCGTAAACTATGCTTTTATGCATATTAACTGTACAAAATAATTTCTATGTTTCACATCTATCAGGCGTCCCACGATGACTCTTGTTTGTACATTTTTATTAGCTATAATCAATCCTAATCAACCATCCAACGTCAATTCGTTGAAATCAATAGAACCCACTTCGTTTGACTCGGTATCCGTACACACTACTCACTGTGTTATCATTGTTTTGTATATTATCAGAATTAAAAAAAATATTCTTTTTTTTGATACAAACGTTGCCCTGACAATAACTAACACAAGAAAAAATAATTATTCAATTTTGTATAATCGTTCGGAAGTTATATAGATATTAATATTACACACTAGATTAGAAGACATCATAAACATAGTCCGGTGAAGCTGTCAAAGCCGCCCTTGGGGCTAACAGCGTAAGGTCGAAAAAAAAAAAAAAAATCATAAACATAGTGCCATCCGTTTTACTCGCGCATGTAATATTTCATTTAGGCAAATTATGTATGTGCATGTTTGTGTAAGCGAGCTGGCAACGCCGCGTCGAATCACGAGTTACGCAACGAGTGTCAGTTTGGTTTTAAACCAAAACAAATCCGTTATTTATATCATTTGAAAATAATGATAAAAAAATGTACCAACATAGTGTTTTTTTTAATCTATCAATAGAGTTTCTATGAATTTTTAACGGATTTTTTCATTAATATTTAAAAAGTATCTATGTTTTTTTTTAATAATGCCTTGTTCCTTATCAATCTGTGATGTATTAAAATAGTCGCTATTAACAAACAGCTTCTAGTTTACAAAGACGTTTTTTATGAGGTTATAACAAAAAAAAGGGTTGATAAGATTTTTGCCGCTTACAATTTTTGCCCAAAAACGGCCGATATACACATAGGAGAGAAAAAAAAGTACAATAAATTCCAAAATCATTTATTTCAAACTGAAGTCGATAAATAATTTACAAAATCCATACATACATACATACATTGATCAGTCAGTCGGTGCGTTCAGTTCGATACGTTTTAGTCATTCAGAAAACCGACTGCAATTTACAAACTAAATATACACCATCGAGAAAATACAATTTTCATCACAACTTAAAGAATAAACAAATATTTTTATTCTGGAATAATAACGAAACAATTTCCCGATAATTATTTACCATTATGTACTTCTTTTATTTACTAAAGAATAATTATAAATAATCCGTGGTATATACAAATGGGAATGAATCTTTGGGTGTCAAAAATTCATGTTCTAATAATTTTTTTACAACTAAATGTTGCTTTTAAAAATCAAGTTCGCTGAGATGATCTATAATAAAATTAAAATGTCCGTGTGTTCATAATTCATAACACACACGGTTTCAACGATTTTAATTAATTTTAGTTCTTTTTTTTATGGTTCGACCCGATAGATCGAGCTATTGTTGGGACAAAAAAAAGTTACATTTTTTGCACATATTTTTTTATGTTCTTAACATAAAATCTTAATATTTTCAGGTTCTCAATAGCTCTGAGTACCGACTACCGGGTTTTTAATATAACTACGGAGTGTGGACACAAGAAGTATCTCATATGTTTTTAACTGAAAAATATCCATCCAAATTTATTTAATCCTATAAATAGCTAAAATGGCGGTAATGTAGCATAACGCCTGTAATCACCGTCAGTATATAGATTAAGTGAAATATATTCAAGATTCAGTGGCGGAGTGACTGAGCAGGCAGGCAAAGTTGGAGCAATTTTTTTACATCTGACAGTAATTAAAAAGGTTCACATAAATAAATCAAGATGTGTATTTCTGCACTTATAATCTAAGTATTATAAATTATATTTTTCGACAATTAGCCTAATCGTGTGTAGTATCCAATTATAGAAGTCGAAAGGGGTGGAAAAAATTGAATAGCCTACAGTCGGCAAATGTATAAATCTGCCACTGTCAAGATTATTAATAGAATATGTATTGCCAGTTGTTATATTTAATAGTGTAGTTAATATTAGAACATTTAAAGTGCTGGCATACATTTAAATAAACGTGCTGTAACATTGTTTATGTATTCTTTCAATTATAGTTGTTAAGCTACAGTAACTTCACTTTATTGTAATCAATGCTATTTTCTATACTGGAGAGATTCGTCTTATCTGCACACTCCATATATATAAATAAAACATCAAAATGAACGTGTTGTTATACAGCGAACATCCAAAAATATGGAAAAACAAAAAACAATTGTTTGTTAGTTGTTTACAGATAGATATATAATAATATTTTAAAAACATAATTGTGTCGCATATGTAGGCTTTCAATTTTGTATATCTTTACCTAATCTACGTTTATAAAAAAAAAAAACAATTATTTTAGAATACACATCAAAACGCGACACTGATACCTTGTAACGACAGTCATTGCATTACGTTTAAACAAAAAAAAAAACAGTCATTGTCAAAGACAATGACACCAAAATGGCGGCGCCTGTTTAAAGCGAAATTGGCGCGTAATTGACATCTTTGCAACAGGAAAAAGAAAACACATTATCAGATCGAATTGTGAACAGTAATAAAATACTGTCAACAAAAACTTTTCACTGTTATTTTTTCATAGTATCTTCTGCACAGGAAATTAGATTTTAGAGTGTATTTTTTTAAATACAAAAAAACTGTATAAAATCTTCATCTGATTCATTCGTTTGTGCGGGTGGTGTGACAAACGTCCCGGAGTCGACGCGAGCTCGACAATGCCGTGACCACTCCCCGCGCGGCGTGTGTGCTTCATTATAATTATATAAAAAAATTATATCACATTTCAAACAACATGTGTATATCGTATATGGGCTATGGAGATTGACCGTGACAGAATATTATGTCTTCAAAAATATTAGCCAATTTTACTTACATAGACGAGATTAAATAAAGAATTCATAATCAACATAATAACGCCTCGGTATTCAACATAATAACGCCTCGGTATGGCTATAACTGTAGCAAGTAGTTGAATTTTCGAACGAAGTTCCTTATGGAGCGTCGCGGAAGGGTCCTATAGGCGGTAAAAAACGTCCGTAACGTTAGCGTAAGATTTTTATGTATAGTCTACGTATGTTGGCTATACAGTGTCTAATGTATAGTCTACGTGATGACTGTTATTATTATATATTTTTATAAAGCATCGTAAACAAATTAAAGATGTTAAGATAATTTTGTAAAATAGTTTACTTTATTTTTATCGATACAAAAATCCTTTATACCTCGAATATAACTAGAAATTAATATTTTTATAATAAGGAACGACTCGTTTTTATTTTATTTTTTCTATAGTGTATGAGTCAAAAGGGTTTTTGTGGCAACGCCATCTCTCGTAATTCTTTATCAAAATTAATGATTTAAACAACATTTTAATACCATAGACACGAAATACTTCACTATTTTAGTTGATAATATACATGTACGATCTATTAACAATCAAAATAGTTTACCATGTTAGTTAAATAGCTAACATGACAGCTGTTAGATTATTTTCACTCTATAAGTATATATAATCTGTTGCGAGAATCAATGAAATAGGTACTCTTTAGTGCTCGATTACGATCACGTGGAAAATATACGCCTAGACTCGCTACTCTATACATAAACAAGGCTTAAAACACTTTAATCCGTTTGTCAACGAATTGCCTTTTTTATAGTAAGTATCGTCAAGCTTTAGTGTTATAAACCAAAAAAATTATAAGTGTTTTCCAACTCCAGTAACGTCACACTATCCATGTTGTTGTCACGTTATTTATTTTTTTAATTTAATTTTGCATAATCTATGGTGTAAGTAGAACCGGCCTAAATACTTATTATTGGAAACACAACATTCTGATACGGCAACCATTTGACTATTGTAGATTATGGAGGATCAGGGGGATAAGGGGGTTGTGTATATGTGTATATATATCTCTGCTATATTGCTATGTGTGTGTCACGCCGAGCAGGGAACTCTAAACGAGTGTTCACGCCTTCAGTCTTATAAATGGTCTCACGCCGTCCCATAGCTGGACCGAAACTTGCAAACGACGCTTAAATAATAGGTTGAGTAAAAAATGTCTGCAGAAAACAAGTTGTGTAAAATGAAAACCAGTTTTCTACAGTGTTATTTACAAGTCCACATTAGCATCTGGTCAACGATTCATATGCAAATTATTGCCCTTCAACCGTTCTTAACAGTTACGTTGTAAAAAACATAATAAGAATAAACTCTGCATTCTTTTTAATTCGCAATGTCAGCTGTCACAGCATCTTTAACTATTTATCCAGATTTCTCTAGATTTTGTTTTCTTCGTTAGAGAAATCACCGTTTATGCATCTGCCACTATCAATGTCAAATAATTACGTCACTGTAATTCCAATTTTGAATGGTGACATTCTGAAGTGTTAATAAATTTTGGAACAAAATAGAAGCTAAAAGTTTTTAAAGTAGAGTTCTATAAATAATTCTTTCTTTTTTCTTCGTTTGATAAACCAGTAATAACTTGCCTCCCAATGTGCATATTTAATAGCGTAGAATATTCTAGAGATTTCTAAAGAAGCTGAACTAAAGGTTTTCGTGTTACTTTAGATTCTTAAAGTCAGGATGAAGGTCTTGGTCCAGCTATATGAGGTTACGGATGGCACAAAGACCACAAATTAATGTCGGCAAGCCCCGCGTGGACTCCAAAACGTTTCTTGGTGCGCCGGAGCGCTCAACCGGGCCCGCGCGGGCGTGTGCAGCGCGCGGGTACAGAAACAACGGACTTAAGCTAATCTTAAACTACATGCCTTGCCACATATACCGATAATGTATCTATAAATACAGCCGAAAGAACTGCTTTTAAAAAATCTTTTTACATTTGGCAATTTGATCACAAACTCATTTGACCACCATCTGGCATGAAAATGATATGTTCAGTGGAAGAACTAGCACTCTGGAAGCTTTGGAACAAACCTATATATATTAAGAGACAAATTATCACTTCGAGGATGATGGTTAACCGGAGAGGCATTATAAAATTGCATAGAACCATGCAAAACATTATAATCACAAGTGGGATGACTGTTGTACTGAATAAATATAATATGTTAAAGACAGTCTCATCTTTACAAATGCTTGAGAATTTCACAACAAAGGTTGGGGTTACAGAGTTTCAGACACATTTAGAAATGTAACAAATTCATTGAAACACTTTTGTATTCCGAGCATGCATAGAGCATTTTTGAGCACAACAGTTTACTGAGGGGTTTGTTTGTTTCATGGTAGTAAATCAATTAACAAATACATCATTAGGAGACTTTTGACAGATTGTACATTTACTAACTAATATGTGGCAAGACAGGGTGTGATCTGTGACTGATTAAATGCGCCATTTTGTAGTTTCATATAACTTTTTTTTTAATTTACATTATGAGCTTCATGGTGGTATTATTTCACATTTCACAAGTGATGTTCTAGATTTTATTGCAGCCAAGGAACTTATTGTCGCAAAGAAGTTAAAATTTACAATCTGAAGGTATTTTGAGTAGGTGTATGAAATATAAATTATTCTCCCAGAAGCAATGTTTTGAAGCTCAGGGTACAGATATTTAATTAACAGCCACCTCTGTAGATAGAGTATTCAAGTTCATTTTATATGTGAGATATATTTTTTTAAGCCCTATATGAATAATTCTATTTTAATTGCTTATTTTTCATCAGCCACAGATCACAAATGATATTAAATGTTGTGGGAAAAAAAACAGAACTTGTAACACTTAACATCTAAGTAAAAATGAGAAACAAAGATTTTTGTGTGCATTAAAAGCTACATTATTTAGATTAAGGTCTCTATAATATTTAATTTAGAAGAGATATAGAAAGTTTTTTAACCAATTACAACTTGTCTAACTTCAATATCATGCATAATAAAGTTTCAGTGTAAAATCAAATCTATTTCAGTCCAAGATTAGTATTTTTAAGTACGCCATAAAAATTTGGTGTGTTCTTACTTAAAAAATACCAATTTTTGACTGAAGTGAATTTGCTTTTATAGCCCACTTTTGTGTGAATAAATTTACTCATAACTCCCAATTGTATATAATCAAAATGAAGGTAATCTATAAAATAAATATATACAGAATCAACAACTAAAGAAATGAGAGGTAGAGACAATTATCTATGGTAAGCCTGGGTTATAAGTTTTCATAAATTGTAGAGATTTACTTGGCTTAATTAAGCATATAAACAAATGTCAGTTATTATTGAATTTCTCATAGATTATAAACATGAAAATGGGTATCATCTTAGTAAAACCAATATCTGATAAAACTGTAACTTGAAATCTATGTGTAATAAAAATGTAAATTTAACAGTGTGTGAAAAAATCTTGCAAGTGGCAAAGAGTAAGTTATAAAATATGTATACATAATTTTTCAAATTGTCTGTATATGTTTGTGCATCACTACTAAAGTACAGTATAAAGTAACATTTAATGTTTGTTTCATTGAAATTAGTTAACTCTACCAAAAGTTATTGTAACTTGAATGACTGTGAAATATTAAATAATTTTAGTTCCTTGCGAATAAAGTCACAGGTCCAGCTAGTATAGAATGAGATTGTAGTTTTTACTTAACAATGTTCTGTTAATTATATATATTTATGATCACAGTTCCTCATATAATATCTAAGAGTCACACAGCAATCTTTCGTAAACACAATTTGGTTTAGAAAACTATTAAAAATGTTTAAACACCTCTAAAAAGTGTTACACTGCAGATATTGGTTTCCAAATGATGATCTGTATATTTTTCAAATTTTTCTATTACAACTAGGGCTTTGGTCTGTGGATAATGTAAGTTTATAATGCACACATAAATCTGTGTAATATCACATCATTTATAAAAATACAGACCCTGCAGGCCTTATGGAAGTGTGTGCGTTGATTGGCTTGATAATGAGAAGTAATGTCACGGGGTATAGATCCAAAAGTATGAAATCTTCAAAACATGTTCAACACGCAAAGGTATGTATTGGCAAGTACCTTCAAGCTGGTGATACGATTTAAAGGTAAAATATGGCCACTTGAAATCATGACGCAACTATTATATTTAATATTGTATGATGTTATTGAATTCAGATGTTGTGTAAAAAGATCATCAACGGACTAGAATGCTTGTATGCTATTACGAATATTTTCAAGCGAACATCTTGAAGATTCATTTATATATATATTTTATCACCACATGACATTACTTACTGAACCGAATTACAAGTGTTACGTTGGCGCACGTATTTTTTCAAGTGTAAAATGGGCGTCTACGCAACGAAGTCCAGAGGCCTGTTAAAACCTCCCTTTCTGTTCATGTACTGCCTATACTTCCTCTTTAACACCACGTGAACGTCACCTTCAACGTTATCCTCTACTTTCTTACCTTTCGTCGTGTCGAAACCACAGAAGCCCATGACTTTTAACATCTCCTGTTCCTCGGGCGTCTTCCCCTCTAAATCGGCTGGAGTGATAATGGGGCGCTCTGCAAACGATTTTTTTTGTTTTACAAAGGATGTGGAAGGTACAGGCGATTGCGAGCGGCGGCGGCGCGGAGAGGGTGATCTTCGACGGTCTGGGGAACGTCTCCGTCGGTCTAGAGATCTGGAACGAGACCTCGTCCTGGGTCTCCGCCTTTCCCTTTCTCTGTCTCTGTCCCTGCGATCGTCGCGGCGCCTGTCGTCGCGTCGCCGCGGGCTTGGCGACCGGCCCATCTTACCCTGCAAAGTAAAAAGATCACGTTAGATGTTTCGAAATGCCACTACAAACAGTGCAGAAAAAAGTGAATGTAATAGAAACGTACCTTATTTTAATTCAACAGTTTATAAATTTTCATTTAAAACAAATAAAAAATTAACAACGCACACAAACTAAACGAACGCCATTTTTGAAGTGAGGTATTTTTTTCCATGGCCTCTTAACAGCGCTAGTTGCGTTTCGTTCTTGAATCTTAGATTTTCTTTCAAAGTTTACGTTTATATCGAAGATAGCTATAATAAATAGAAGATAATTTTATAATATATATCATAATACTTGATTATATTACTTATAAGTACATATTTAAGCGTTTGAGAATATTGTTCAAATTGAAAAATAAAACGCAAACAACATTTCAGTATACGTGCATTATTTTGATAAAATGTACCAGTAGTAATTGTTCACTATAAATAAATAACAAATTTTATTCTAAACAATACATAAAATAGAAATGAATAAAATAAAGTCATTATTATTATATAATTGAAAGTCATTAATGCCTACTGTCATTGTAATATTCTATTAAAGTGTGTACTATCAACATGAAATGTTTTATCGTTTATATAGTATTTTTAAAAGTACAGAGTTTCATAGACAAAAACTGTTCTTAGTATTTAATACCCTAATAAAAATGAATAGAATGAGAAAATTAATAAAAGCGACCTATTTGATTATTAATGCGTGTAAAGGAATATTTTCAAAATAAGTTGCCAAAAAATGAAACTTGACAATATTTAAGGTAATATAATAAGAGGAATGCCTCCATTTAGAACAAGTGTGAAATTATGATTTCTTATATATACGCGAATATTACTTATCGAAATAAAACTAATTTATTCAGCTTTTTTTCGCGGTTTTTTATTAATTTTGATACCGACGTTTTAAACACTTTTCAGCCTGCGTGGTCACGGAATGGATGGAGGTGTAGGTTGGTCAGAAAAGTTAATGTTACAGTGTCAACCTTCGGTTTACAATTATTGATAAAATTTAATTTTTAATTTATTTAATTAAATTGGTACCCAAAAGATCAATTGCCAGATCCCAAGACACTGCGAGCTCTTTCTGCGTAGATCGGACCATTAACAAAATTAAATTTTATCAATAATTGTTAACTGAAGGTAGACACTATAACATTAACTTTTCTGACCAACCTACACCTCCATCCATTCCGTGACCATGCAGGCTGAAAGTGTTTAAAACGTCGGTATCAAATTTAATAAAAAACTGATGTGATTTAAGTCAAAATATTAGGAATATATTTACTATTTATCTAGAAATTGCTTATAACAAAAATAAATCTTTAATTACTTTTAAAATAAATTACCAAAAAGCAACTGTAACGTCTTTAGAAGTGTTTAAAACCGATTTTTCAACAGTATATACGTGTGAAACAGAATATACCTTGATGTTAATGATGAGCTAGAAATATTAGGGACTATTTTCATTTTTGAGCTGGCAATATAAGTTACATCAGCGCCATCATAATTTTCGTGAAACTTTAATCGTGTGACTACAGCGCCACAGTGGTGAAAATAAGAAACCCACGCCGACATCGATCTTAGCGAGTGGCGTGTTTGCTGATTCCTTTCTGACGAACGAAATATTGAAATAAATCCGTTCACATGTAATGCCGGTGGTGCTAGTGCTTATAACATAAGAAAAAAACATTTCGTGCTTTTATTTTAATATAATGTTACGTGGATAACGTGCTTAGTGTATATTTACGATAGCTGCCTTTTATGAAGTGGGAGTGATAGTGAGAAGTGTTTGAAAATATCGACTTTGTACAGCCACGGATCCGTTTGCCGGTACGTATTGAGCCTTTGATACTTATATTTGCATTTACCTATTTACACTTTTAACGTATGAGCGTCGTTCGTGGCGTGAAATGCCTTTTTTATGACACTCTTATTAGGGTGTGTCAATTTACACTGGTTGTATATGGGTCGATTTTTATAGCCGCCAAGCCTTTTTACTAGTCGCGCTTCCTAATTTTAAACTTACTATTGTGTTCCGGTGCCAATTGTATGTATGAATATAGCGGAAAATTGATTCATTCATGGTGATTTATGATATTTTTTTCTTAATATTATTTAAATAATTCTTAAGAGAATTACATAAAATATTGTGCATACATATAATTTCCGTTATGATATATTGTGTTTAACTTTTTTTTCTGGGGCGTGACACTAATCAACAGCGCTATCTACTTACTCAATAAAATCGGATGATGTCATCCGACCGGGCGCGGATTGTCGTAAGTCGACCAAATTGAATACAACGTTTAATTCAAGCGCACGAACCGGCATTGGCCGATGTTTTAAATTTGTCACGATTATATTAGATTTTTTTTTTTTCGACGGAATGAAATTGATCCCTGTTATTTCTCATGACTCTGTTGGATGCATTATTTTAATGTTTTCTTTTTACGTTACGAAAGACTAACTTGTTGATACGGTTTCGATCGTATTTTATGTGATTTAACATATATTTATTATTTAGTTATAATATCAAATAGATATTTGCCATTTTTGTTACTTATTTTAAGTTATTATGTATGATTTGATATTTCTTTAAATATTTTGCTGTTTCTATCGTACTGATATGAAGTAAATTATTAATTTAGTTATATAACATGGAATATAATAATAATGATTGATTACTAAATATTAATTTATGTAGCCTGCAAGCATTAAGTTGAATGGAAAGATGTGAAGCTATTACTAATAAAGATCATAATTTGTTTTAATAAAATAAATCATGCATACAAATCAACACAATAATTAGAATGTATTTGTGAGTGTTAAAATCTACAATCTTTTGAGTGTAATTTCTAAGAGGGTAATTTGATAATTAGATGAAAATTCCATAAAGTCTGATTACTGTACAAAATTGAATAATTCCTTTTTCATTGTGTTCATTATTGGTAGGGCATTGTTTGTATAAATAAAAATTAAAAAAAAAATTCATATGAAGAGTAATGAAACAATAATAGCTCAGTTGGAAGTGATGATAGTTTGTATGGTCGTGTATCAATTAAATTGGTTGGTGGTAGTTTGTATTGATGCTGGACCAAGGGAAGTGGATTCAAATCCAACTATATTTAAATTTCATGTAATTGAAATACATTTAGTTCATTAAAATTATAAACTAGTTTCATTCAATAACCAAATGAAAAAATGGAAATAATATTAGAAATAGGCAGTTCTATTGATTTTAATGAATTATAGTTGGAAGGTTGATTTGGACTTATTTTAGCTAATTAAAATGTAAAAAAAAAACAAATTGGGGGAACCGTTTTTGAGTTTTATTCAGAATAAAGAATATTGAGTTTAGGTGATAGGAGGTTCACTGCATGAAATAGTTATTTATAGTTATAATTTATATTTTAGTAAATGCACTTTGAGGCACTTCCAGACACTCTATTATTTACAAAATAATCCACCAAATACAATCTACTCCAACTAATGATATAGGGGAAAACCCAGTGGAAATTACCACTCGGAAGGAAGGTGAACTTTTTGGCTCAAAATTCTTAGGACATGGTTCATTCCGAGCAGAAGATCCCTATTCCATGCAGCAGTTTTCAAGGTTAACTTTTGGGGGGACATGGCACTTCAAAAAGAAGATTAATCAGCCTCAGAACCTTGTTTCATACATTGGATCTATAGAGTACAATACATACAGCTACTCAGCACAGTTTTCCCCTAGAACTGTCATATGGGGCTCTTCAGAAAGTGATTGAAATATGGTCTCCAAGGTCAGCCACATGGCAGTAATACCTCTGGTATTAAGGCTCTCCATACGCGATAGAAAGACAGAAACTATTTTTCGTCACATTGGCTGTCTGCCTGTTTGCTGCCCATTAGCATAAAAAACCTTTGATAGATCTGTAAGACTTGGCTCTTGAAATTGCTGACCTTAGAATCTGTTATGTTATTAGGGATTTTATTACAGTACCCCGTTACTCTGCAGGGTGCACCCCATGCAGATGTGGTTGCCTTAGGTAACTCAGACAGTATTTGATTCCCCGCTACACCCCAAAACTTTTAATTCTGTCCTCCCAACATATTCTTGATAATTTAATGTATGTTAGAAAAAACCTGGAAAATCTAGATTTTTTGACAGTTAATATTAGAAATCGTGATCTTCTGGGAAGCTTCTATTTTGGATTTTGTAAGACCAGTAACAGTTTTTTAGATAATAGTTTTGATGTTAAAATGCTATTATATGGTGGATCAATATGTGAGCAATGGTGATGATTAAACCAGGTAAAGTTTTTTGCCAGTTCATCTCTGTGACTGGTGCTTGTTCTGAACTGGTGGTAGTGTAGACATGCATAAGCGTCTTTTCAAGGCTTTTTTACTTGGGAACTTGGGAAATGCATTTATGTATCCCGTCCCAGCCCGGGGGAGTGAGGGGAGGAATCCGTGCATGCAATCACTGCGTAATTGAATAAAGATTTTCGATTTTATTTAATGGTAAGAAATAGGTGTTTTTTTACGTCGACAAGAACAATAAAGTTCTTTTTCTAAAACTACTACCCCAATCTAACTGAAGATACGGGCTGGCGAATACGTAAATACGGCAATAATATGATAAAAGGTTTGTTCAGACTCTTAAGTAATTGGGAACAATATAACAATCAGGTTAATTAGTATTTACACTGATAATAATATCATGTATATGTTTATCATTGTAATTACTGTATTGTACGTATCTGGGTGGACAAGGTTTATTCAGTGTATATTGGGAAAAAATCGTTTATCTAAAAAAATATTTATTGCTGATGGTTTTTAGCGTCGTGGTTGTAATCTCGCTGTACAGTGACGATGTGATCCAAGCTGGTGGACACGCTAAACCTGTGGAGGGACTGGCTCCAATGTGCAACTGCTAGAACATACCAAAAGTGTTTGACGGCAGATTCTCAACTTGAAAGTGGTAGCTAGCCAGGCGGGCATTATAAAATGCCATGCTATGGTTTCATCAAGATGTTTTTCACCACCGAAATCTCGCCAACTACAAACCGACAACCCTAATTAGATGACAAAATAATTCAGTTGAGAAGAAATAGTTAAGAGCCAGTCAAGTTGAAAATCTGCCGCCAAATACCATTAAGTGCGATCCGGCAGTGGCACTTGAGAGCCAGTCCCTCCTATAAAGGCCGGCAACGCACCCACGATTCCTCTAGTGTTGTATGTGACCAAGGGCGGCGGTGATTACGCTTGTTTGCCCCCCTACTACATAAAAAAATGCAAAATTTGATGAAAATCGGTTCAGCAATTTAAGAGAACATTAGCATATATAGATAGATCCAAATCATTATTTTATCCTGTTTAGTCCGTTAAAAAAATATGGTATATGATTTTTTTATTATTGTTATTATATTCTTTTTACGGTCATGTGAATGAACTTTTCATATATTCTACTCATCTGTCATATCTTTATCTATTCCATTTTGTTTTTTTTTTCTTCTTTTTTCACTTTTTCATGTGTTGTCATCCCACTTCTGAGATATGCTCCAAATTTCAAGTAACTAGCTCTCCTGGAAGTTATTTTACATACAATTACAAGATTCCACCCCGATAGTCATAAAAGAAAGCTAATTAATCAATAAAATACATGGTACTAATAAAATTACATCGTAAAATAATAATAAAGTGAGGACGTAGTCTGTTAGTCGATATCTTGGTTAATTGTGAACGGATTTTAATGTTTTTATTTAATTCATTTATTAGAATACACAGTACCACACATTAATGCCGTGTATTGATAACGTATAAATGGTATTTTCATAATTCTTGTCTGTCTGTTTGTTCCGTCTTATCGCCGAAACGTTTCGAACTATTTTGACCCACTTTCACTGGCTGATAGGTGACGTTGTAAAGAGTATTTTATTTCAATTTTAAGCGAACGAAGTCGCTGGCACCGCTAGTGTGAAATGTGAAATTGTTGTTTTCGGAGAGTTAATACTGTTTTTTTTTTGCGTAAATTTTCTTCAGTATTAAGTCTTTTCTAAGCACGTATCTGTAACGGTTTTTACAGTCTGTCAAGAATCTATTTTGTTTTTATTAGAGATTTTTTTAAACCTTTTATATAAAATCTAGATTTTTTTTTTTACTTATTCCTTTAATCTACTCAGCACTATTTTGCAATTATACTGAATGAAAAAGTTATTATATTTGTAATAAAAAAAAGAACTTCGTTTTTTTACCAACCGAATAACAGTGCTTTGAGAAGCGATTATTCCGAATATAATAAAAAAGTTATAAGTTGGAAAACACTATTTGTGAAGGTGTTTTTTTAGTCCTTCACTATTTGTACCCGTGTCTTCACTCCCTTCGAGTTAAATCTTATTTTTTTCTCTTCCCGATTTAAAAAAAAATATATAATATTATTGAGTTTGTAACAAAAATTATCTATTTTTTTTTAAAGTTAAGGTTTATCGTTGTGGTCATAGTATCACCTGATCTTAAGTGATGATACGGCCCAAGTTGGTAGACAGACTAAACCTGTGAAGGAACTGGCTCTCAAGTGCAGCTGCCGGAATACACCTATTGGTATTTGGCGGCAGGTTTTACAACTTAAGGGTGGTAGCTAGCCAGGCGGGCATTAGGATAAGCCCTACCACCATGCTATGGTTTCGTCACGATGTTTTTCTTCACCGAAAAATCAAGCTCATTTCGGACTCACGTCCCTTGACGCGAAGTCGTACACACTACCACTAAGCTATGATCGCTTCAATTGACTTGAGTTACAGCACTTGAAATACTTTTGGACGCTAAAAATACGGTATACATTCTATTTAACATTGCTCGAGATTCCGTTAACTTTTTAAAACCGTCGAATTCACTTGACTTTCAGTTGGTTGACATTGTCTATACCAGGGGTTCCCAATCTTTTTCACTTCGCGGCGTACATTCATGTTTACTATTTAGTCGCGGCTCCCGAACCTATCTAGATGGTAGAAATAGATAGATACAATGATACTAGTTTTGCAGATAGACACAAAATATGAAACATCCACATTATGAATCCGAACTGTTTATTTATACGAACGTAAAATTAAAACATTCCGCGCACGTTGGTAAGCATATAAATTAAATCTTTTATTTTGTACCCGCGAACACTTCAGTTGAGGTTTCGGAGAATAGTAAAGAGAATCGCTTCACGTCTCCCTTCTACAACGTTTGAGCACAGTTTGAGAACCCCTGGTCTATACAATGGCATCTTCTCTGCCTTAAACGACAACTCTCGATGGCGACATATAAAAGCGCAGTCTCTTTAACCGTCGCTATAACCAAATTTAGTTTCCAGATCCCGAAGTAAAGGGTTCAGTTAGTACATTTAGCTTTTTCGATTTTTATTAATAGCTAGTACCGCGTTCGATTTTCTCCTACGCGTTTCGGCAACAGCCCAAGCCGAGGTTCGGTCACTAGTGACACCCTTGCACGAGTTGCCTCTCGGGCCCGAGCGCCCTCCGCGCTCGCCTCCCTAGTTCAGGTGAAGCTGTAAAAGCCCCACGAGCTAACAGTGTAGGTCCCTTAGAAAAAAAAAAACGGTGCTATAGCGAGTTTCCTCTGTTTGTTCTTATAACAAATTATACACCAAAACGTATAAGATTTGTATTTACGTACGACGCTATTGGCGATTGGCCAATTTGTAATGTTTAACCTTTACATCCGATCAGGATTCGATTCGTGGTTACGACATCTCTATATGAACACCGATTCATAAATTACTAAGAGTGTATCTATGACGTAGTCGTAGCGTGTATAGACACGACGTCGATGGACGCGTGTTCGGATCCCTCGCAATAAACTCGAGCGCTCGGTGAAAGAATTCGTTGACGTTAGACCAAATGAAACCAGGTCTGCGTTTTTAAATAACGTTGCATTAAAAGTCCCAGTTTTTACGGACTTTTTCATCGCGACGCATTACCCGGGCTCAGGACAAAGGCGTGAGTGGCATGTGATCACTAAAACGCACCACGGCGACACTTGACACTCCCGTGTTGCCAGAGACCAGTGGCAGCTCTCGCACTTCTATAACCTCGACAAGTATTGGCACGATATATTTTTCCTTGAATTAGGTTAGTACTTTATCCTGGAACGAGGTAGGTGAAGTTATGTTCCAATTATTCACTATTAAAAAAGGCAAAACAAAGTCTGCCAGTTGAGCTTGTTTGTGCATAAAAAAATAAAAATCAGTATATGTCAGAATAAGTTTCCATCAAAAACATCGTCGGCGGCAGAGCCGTCTGTTGTTGCGTAAGAAATAAAAAGTTCATTTCGGGTTGCCATTGCTCAGGCTGTCTGGGAACCGGTGTCGCCACTTTAAAGCTCGCATGCCATCACTAGCTATGTATTAGTCATAGCTATACTATGTACCATGATTACATCACTTACATATAAAGGTTGGTTGATATTAGGTCAGGCAATGTTGCCAAAACTTAAAACGTTGTTGGATTTTATCAATTTCAATATACAAACGTCTATTATAAAGCGGGAAAGTTTCTTTGTTCCTTCTTATTATTATTTTTTATTCTTGACAACTCAGTCCTCTTTATAGATTATTACTGCCGTTTTCAAGTGATAAGATTTGGGCGTTTTTGACAGAAAAAACTATTTTTAACAAGATGGTGATTTTCTAGTTAAAGTTCTTTGGTAGTTTTTGTGGCAACTGATATACTATGTTCCGAATGATTACTCATAATTCACTTTTCTCATGCTCTTCAGCGACACTGCATCACGTAAAATGTCGCCTAAATAACACAATACATGTCTAAATAAGTATATAAATTAAAATTAAAATTCACAACATGACAGATCAAGATCCCTCCTAAAACTCCATAAGTATATAAATTAAAATTCACAACATGACAGATCAACTCCGAGAACTTTCTTATTTAACTCCGTTTCTTTGTTATTTGAACGCGCTGATCTTAAGCACTCCAAGTCTGGTTTCAAATAAATATTTTTGTATTTGTAAGCGCTATCATTGATGAAGGCTTTAGGCTGTTTAATATTACGCCACCACCAATAAGAGAAAAGCTGTATTGAAAAAAGTTACAAAAACTGGCAAAAGTTGGAAAATATTAAGTAGCAAGTAGCAGGCAAAGCCAGTTTTTTATATATACAGATTGTTTTTAGTTATGCATCAATATGCGTTTGACTTTAATACTCTGTATAGCGGAGAAATATTTTTATTTTTTAATTTTAATGGAATAAAAACATCGTATTGCTTGATCCATAGTACTATTCATCATCTTACTGAGTTTCATCAAATGTCATCCAGTAGTTTTACATGAGCAGAAAAATTTAAATAACACATATTTTTAACATCACTTTGTTTTATTATGTGCATAGATTTAATGATATTGTAATCTAAGATTAGCGACATATTATGACTTAAATATTTATTAGTGTGAATGAATTAATGAATGAATACTTCATTGCACTTTAACTATGTACAATGTTTCTTACAGCTAACCAGCGGTAATGTAGTAAAAAAAATACTACCATTGTAGATAGTTCAAATAAAATAATTCGCGAGATAAGTATATAATAATGAAAACATTAACATAATATAAATAATTCATAACGAATAGCATATTAAATGAGCAAAATGTAGTTTAAATAAACGAAATATACGTATTTACATATATAAAGTACACATTTACAAACTTTAGAACAGCGAATTGTGTTAAACAACATGTGTCTTATTAAACAAATGTCATGTTTTTTTTTATATACTTCAGGTTTTGCGTTATTGCCATAATCTCACCTGATTTTAAGTGACGATATGGCCCCAAGTTGGTAGACACGCTAAACTTGTCCAAGAACTGACTCTCAAGTGCAGCTGCCGGAACACATCTATTGGTATTTGGCGGCAGGTTTACAACTTGAGGGTGGTAGCTATCCATGGCGAGCATTAGAGAAAGCCCTACCACCATGCTATGGTTTCCTCACGATGTTTCCCTTCACCGAAAGCTCAAGCTCATTGTAGGTGCTTGGATTCGAACTCACGTCCCTTGACGCGAAGTCGTACACACTACCACTGAGCTATCATCGCTTCAAATATAACGCATATTAAATGAGCAAAGTGTAGACAAAATAATGTAAATTTCAGCGAATTCTGTTAAACAACATGTCTCTAAATCTTGTTTATTAAACAAATGTCATGTAATATCAGTGTACATTTTAATCGCGTAGCTTTCTATGTGTACGGTACTTAAGCTGATACCGGTGTATCTCGGATCGCAGCGTTTATAAAAGAACAGGCTTTTGTAACGGTCATGGCGACTTAATGAATTGCACAAAGTTTTATGTTTTGGTTGATTATAATTGCGGTGTGCTGGTGGAATAAGATATAAGATTATTCGATCGTAGTGGGTGTTAAGTGACGACGTGGCCCGTCGTGGTTGACACGCTAAGCCTAGTGGGTGGGGGGGGGGGGGGGGGGCTGGGTCTCACGTGCAACTGGTAGTACGTATCTATCTAGGTATTTGGCTGCAGATTTTCTACTTGTCGGTGGTAGATAGTCACGAGATGTATCGCGAAAGCTGTCCCTCGGTGTCTGGCAGCACTGGAGTTTGAAGCGTGACCGTGGTGCGTTCTGGTGGGTAGTGTTGGGTGGTTAGCGTCCCATGAGCCACCACGTGCCTCTTACACCATTGTCCTGAGACTGGGTAATGAGTTTACGTGTTGCGTAAAAACTGGGAAATTAAACACCACGATTATAAAAAAAAATGCGGTAGCTAGCCAGGCGGGCTTTAGAAAAAACCTTACCACCATGTTATGGTTTCATTGAATGTTTTCCTTAACCGAAAGCTCATTGCATGTATTCGAAGTCACGTCCATTAACGCGGCATCCAACACACTACCAACTGAGCTATCTCGATCTGTAACGCTTCCGTGCGAATTTTAGTTTTCGATGATCAATTGTAACGGTTATTTATAAACCGTTGGGTGACATTTTAATTAAAAATATAATGCTATTTATAATCACCGCTATACGCGATAAAATCTTGGGTTATAAAAGGCTTTCGACGTTAGCACTCAATTTACAGTGTAGGAAATAAATATGTATAATGAAACTATAACCGAGTCATCATCATCACAATCCTGCTCCCAATTTGCTATTTGGGGTCGGCGCAGTGTCTTCTTCCATACAGCTCTATCAGTTACCATATCTTCATTCACCCCCTTTTGTCTTCATATCTTCCCTCAGACACTCCATCCATCTTTTCTTTGGACGACCTCTCTTTCTCCATCCCTCAACATTCATAGTCATCACTTTCTTCGTCACATGCGTTTCGTCTCTTTTCAAAAAATGTCCATACCAAGACAAACGATACCCTCTCATCTTTTCTGTCACGGGCGCCACTTTCAAACTTCCTCTAACACAACCTGAAACTATAACCGAGTCAAAACATTTTAATAGAAGTTATAGTAGCAGTGTATTTATTACCGATGTGACAGTGAAAACATTTCAGTTTATATAAAAGTTTACACATATGATACAAAAACCAAACTAAATGGATACAGTATCACATCTTTAAGTCGAAAAATATATTTCTTCCCTACCCTTTAAGCCCCAAAACATCCGATACTTGAATTTTCAACCTTCTTTTATGTCGAGATAATCAGTAACTATTTGGGTGCATCTTTTTTTCCTCCATAACTCGAAATAATGTATTCGACCTCTGTATCTCGAACTCGGTAATGTTTAAAATTTACAACCTCTACAACTCGATCATTTGAAACCAAGTACTTGTGTGTTCCGAAGAAATTACCAACTTTAACAATTTACTAACAATGTGCCTACTACATTATTTCTTAGAAAACAGTACATAAGTGTATAATTTTTTTTCTATAGTTAAGGTTTAGAGTTATGGCCATAATCTCACCTGATCTAAAGTGACGATACGGCTCAAGTTGGTAGACACGCTCAACCTATGGAGGAACTAGTCTTCAAGTGCAGCTGCGGGAAGACACCTATTGGTATTTGGCGGCTGATTTGCTAACTTGAGGGTGGTTGCTACCCAGGCGGGCCTCAGGAAAAGCCCTACAACCATGCTATGGTTTCCTCGCGATGTTTTCCTTCACCGAAAGCTCAAGCTCATTGTAGGTGGTTGGATTCGAACTCACGTCCCTTGTCGCGTCGTCCGTACAAGCTATCGCTGAGCTATCATCGCTTCAACTTGTTTACTTTCGATTTGAAAAATGTTTATATAAAAAATTCGTGTCACGTTTTTAATACGCGATAAACTCCATATGGCTGAATCGATTTTAAACAAATTTTGTACTAGGATACTCTTTTTATCTCGATAAGTGACCGTAATGCGATAGATAACGTTGTAGTCGATGTGATTGACCACTCGAAAAGGCAGAAAAAGGTCTGCCAGGCCAGCTAGTGTTATAATAACATAGAAACGCTTACCACAGTGCCTCTTCGTAGAGCCCGTTGTATCCGTGGCGTATCTATCCGCAGACGTTTGGAGTTTATTTTTAGATTCGAAACCATCTCCACGCCGGAAGCTCTGTATCTACGACAGCTGTGTAGGTAACGTCACACGTTTTGTGTTTCTGTTTATGCTTGTTTACTTTTTTTTCTCTTTTACAATCAATCAACAGAAACCCTCCACAAGTTTAGCGCGTCTACCAATTTGGGTCGTATATTCACTTAAGATCAGATGAGATTTGGATTTAAGTTTTGGGTTCTCTGTTTACCATTGAAGCAGAATGAGTTAGAATCATTGCAAGTAGCGTGCGTAGCATAGTGATGAAACCAGGGCATGGTGGTAGGGCATTTAATGCTGGCTGACTACCGTTCAAGATCAAGTTGAAAATCTACCGGCAGATGCATATCGGTGTGTTCCAGCAGTTGCATTTATGAGCCAGTTCCGCCACTAGGCTTAGCGTGTCCACCGATTTTAAGCTACATCAACGTTGTGCTTTAATCTCTTTCTTTGTTAGCGGTAGACATCCGAATCCATGGTTCTGGACGGCGGTAAAGCTCATAATGAACAACGCCTTTCCAATCCCAAAATATATACGGCATTATCTTATCCTGACCGATCTTTGTCCATGACCTTTTTCGCACGTTCTTGTCGTACGTGATTCACTTTTAATCACCAGTTACCAATCCCTTCTAAAACGGTTCGATTCCATTACGTCTCAATATAGAATCGCAAAGAGTACACGGCATCCAAATATCAAGGTATTGTGTGTACCCAGCTTTTTTTAAATGGGTCAAAATTGTTTTACGCTCAATTCCCAGTTGTTCAGCTATGTCGTAATTACTGATACGTAGTAATTTTCCACAGTTTTTTTTTTAATTGGCGTCCACTTTATTCTATCGATTCGATTCATTCGTGGTGCGTCTTTGACATCAAAATTCCCGAATTGAAAACGACTTAACCAACTATGTGCTTCTCTTTTTTTTACAGATACCCTCTTAGGTCCGTAAATGTAACACATTTATTTACGCTGCATTTGTTCCCTTTTTGTATTACATTTTCGTTTGTACCTGATCTTGAATTATTAACCCGGCCCAAAATGTCCCGACTATCCCCTAAAGAAATTTTCTCCAAATACACGGCAACCCCACACCGACCGTCGGCAAGAATTCCCAACCTGTTTTTTTTTTCGCCCCGTCTCGTTACCGTAGAAGCTACCGAAAACTATATACGTACTACACCGCTGTATCTGGTTTGACCGGTCCCCGAAAACCCTGCCACGGGATGGATACGCACGTGTCAGAGCAAGACGGTCGTATACGTGTAAGAGCGGGACGGAGGTACTCGTGTCGGAGCGAGACGGATGTACCCGTGTGCCGCGGCGTTTTCGGAACATGATAGATACACTATGTTCCAAAGTTTGTATTGTATTATTGCCCTTTATAATTATATCTGGAATGTTGATTGAAAAGTATCCAAAGGTATTATTTATTATAAAACTACAATTTTGTGTTACTATATGTCCTTATTCATTTTCTATTATCGATACTGATATTTCCTTGTACTACTTAACTGACTTTAGACCGCTGTTACTCTCGCGTATTGTAGATTTATTCTATCTGTAAGTTATTTTGTACTTCCGTTAACGTGTATGAAAAAAATAATGCTGATTGGTTGAGTATTGAAAGCTTCCAAGCGTCACAAACTAAGAAACACGCATTCTAATTTGTTAGTTACGACATTATTTATATGAAGGGTGTAAAACCGGAAATGACATAAAAATTTAACATCGGTTCTTGGATTAATTGAAAAACAATGATGGCTACGTGGTGATTTTTATGTACACCATGTCGTTGGACGTGGGTTCGCATCCGTGCCTGAGCCATAGAAACCATACATGCAACTTGATTAATTCAGTATAATTTTATTCAACATTTTTTCCCCGGTTTGTAACATTTTTAAATATAACTGTTCCTATTGGTGATAGCGTGATGTTAAATAACCTACGACCTTCCTGAGTGATTGTTTTCTCGTTTGAAAAATTATGTTTTGAAATCTCACCGGTAGTTCCTGAGATTAGCGCGTTCAAAGAAACAAACTTTTACACTTTATTATATTAATATAGATAGATCAGTTCGTTCACGTGTAACGAAGTAATATTTTATACCCGTTCTTGTATTGTTTTTATCAATACAGCTTCGTTCGTATTTGTATTAGCGTGATCCTAAAAAGCCTTCCTCGATGAATCCTGTATCGAATATAAAAATAATTATTGAGATCCGACCGGTAGCTTTTAAGATTAACGTGTTCAAACAAACAAACCACATCGCTTTATAATATTAATAACATAGATAGATTAAGCTTATGACCTCACGAGGCGTCTGGGAAAAGAATGTGCGAGGAATCATTGCGGTGAAAATCTTCTTTTTTTTATGATATGAGGGCAAACGGATTTCTGGTATGGACACACCCACAACAACAGAGGAATCGCAGATGCATTGCCGGCCTTTATAGGAGGGATTGGCTGTCAAGTGCCACTGCCGGAACACACCTAATGGTATTCGGCGGCAAATTTTCAACTTGAGCGTGGTAGCTAAGGTGGCATTAGAAAAGTCCTGGCACCATGCAAGTTATTCACACTTTAGTTTGCTATATCAGCCCGTTTTCACCCACTGTCGGTTATAGACCTTCTGTCGCCGATTCGATCTTTTTCGGTTCTGTGCTAGCGTCATCCGAGCGACCTGACCATGTCGTCTGATCATCAGGATGGTGCATTGTTTTCAAAATTGTTTCAATACATTTATGACGTCCCCTAGGTCCCTCGGCCCCTAGGTCGTCATCCGTTCCGAGGATACCACTCCGAAACTGCCCTAGTCTATCTGTATTTTTTTTAAATATATAACCCCCAGAATACCTTGAACATGATCCAAGACCTTATTTACTTTTTTTTTCTTTAATTCATAATACGTATTGTATACAAGGTGCACTAAATTATTACATCCAACCATTGCCTTAAATTCTTACATCGCAGGTTATCGCAGTGATCATTTACCATCAGATGACACTCTAGCTGGTTTGCTTCTTGTTCTATATAAAAAAAATTGAAAAAAAAAAAAAATGTGTCACTTAAATATTATTAGTGCCTTCTATAGAGATGATCCATCGTGGCACGACCCGACGCAACGTTTGAGTGTCTCGCGTTAACTCTATTGACCTTGTTGCCCACTTCAGATGCTGTCATTCTGTAATGATGTCATATTATGACAGTATAAAGACCTTGGAGCGTACATTATGAAAAGTCGTGTAATCAACCATAGGACTAGACTGGAATTCTAGAGAATATTGTAAATTAAATGAACCCACTTGACTTCGTTCTCGTGGAATCAAAAGATATTTCGTCTGTCCCACGGGAAGTACTTAACGCATTCCTACCCACTGTCATGTTATTAGAATACTATTTTCAAAATATCTTTTTACGTATTAGGACTGTTTTATTATTTCTGATTTATTCGCTGTAAAAAATGTTTAAATAATAAAAATAAAAGTCCTAATACGTAAAAAGAAATTTTGGAAATAGTGTCCTAAAAATATGTCAGTGGGGAGGAATGGGTTAATATGATAGGCGACGAGTTTCTCATACAATTTTTCATCTCTTATACTTAGGAACAAACATACCTAAGGACCACGCTATAAAAAGAAATTAATACAACGAGCTACTAAATGAGCTAAATAGGAATGGCTACTTGGTTTATTTATATGCGGTCGAAGGTGGAAGCGAGAGGTATAGCAGCTAAATCTCTTTATAACCTTGTAAAGGACCTTGTCTTGTCTTGTATTAGAAGTGCAGTAAGTTCTATACTAGAACGTGCTTGTAAAGCTACGCTAGCAGGCTCCTACCTCTTATATAAAAGTAGTAAATGTCAGTATTGACGCGCGTCGGGTGGGACCCCTTAAACCTACATCCGTCCCACAAGTTTCAAGGACTGTTCGGAGTTTCCCTCTCTGCTACACGATGGACTCCCCTTTAAGAAGATTATCTCTCTCTCTCTCTCTCTACCGCTTTAGGAGCACCACTAATTACGTATGGTGTTTATACATAGGGGGGGGGGGGGCAGGCCATACTTCACAGAATTTCACGTAGGGGCTAGGGTAGTCTCGGCAAATATCACGGTGAAACTGGGTTAAATTTGAAACTTTCGATTTGAGTTTATTTTTCAGATTATCAAAATCTTACATTTAATGCGTTCGAGCCCGCTGGTGAAATTCAGTATACAAAATGTATGACGTCATAAATGTATCGAAACGATTTTGAAAACAATGCACAACGATACCGTCCTCATTCAGTGAGTCAATACTAACGTTTCTATCAAATCTGAACATAAAAAAGGACAAACAATACATTCTGTATTCGATATATGCGATAAGATTGTACGTGTCTGTGGTTCTCAAACTTAGCGATACAACTGCCGTCCCAGTTTAATGTGACGTAACAATAATCTATCTATACATATAACATAATAAAGAGTTCTTTTGACGGTAAATCATTTCAATATTAGTGAACTTATCGCGATGGACTGTGATCATTCCATCATGCCAGTCGGGCATTGGAAAAAACTCTACCACCATGCGTTTTTGGACTACCATAATATAAAAGATACATTCATATAAAGTAGAATATAATATAAAAGATTTTAGCTAATATTGAAGCGATGATAGCTCAGTGGTGGTAGTGTGTACGACTTTGCGTCAAAGGACGTGAGTTCGGACCCACTTCCCTTGCAAGCTAGAGCTTTCGGTGAAGGAAATCATCGTGATGAAAACTATAGTACGGTGGTAGGGCTTTTTCACGGACAGAATAATAATTTTTAGTACCATGTGAAATCGGAAGCATAAGGGGCCATTCATTAATTACGTAAGGGTAATTATGGTCACTTTTGACCCCGCCCCTCCATGTAAGTATACGTAACATTTCTCGAAACCCCTTCCCCTTTGTTACGTACCATTCTATCTTGATCTTTTAAATAATAAACTGTTATGTTAGGAAAGGCTCCGTATCACTAAAACTTACAGTTCAACGTAGATCCCTTATTTTTATTTTTTAACTAGTAATAATTTAAATAATACTAGCAAACATAAGTCAAAAAAACTACAAACTCATAACATATTACAATTTCAATTATCTTCAAAATAAAAGAAATGTTTATTTTTTAAATAATAAAAATACGATAACACACGGAATAATGTACTATTTTTTTTCTCTAACACTAAACATGGATAACAATAAAAACATGTTTTTTTTTTTCGATAAGGAATTAAAAAATATGGCTACACTTTAAAATTAAGAAAACTATTTAGAAGTCAAAATAGAATTTGATTTTTAATATTGAATTTTGATTCATGTAATACTACGTAAGAATGAATTTCAACTCCCTCCCCTCCAACATAAGAACATGTAGAGATTTTCTTAACTAAAAACCCATAAATGAATATATATACAAAAGGAATCTATGTATATTCTATTAGTATTAACTTAAATTACTATTGGATATAGTGAACCAAAATTACTATTGTGGATTTCGGGTGAAGGCCACCACCAGAGATTGCCAAGCGATTTTTATGCAATGACTACCCAGATGTCGATTGTATCTTGTCTTTCCGCCGAGCCTTTGGTCTACTACAACCTTTATATCCGAAAATTTTACGATCTTTGTTCATCGGTTGCCGGTTACAGAAGCCACGTACTCTGCCTATCTCCATTTTAAACTACGAGCGGAAGAGAGAGCGTGTAGTGTTTTGTTTTTTGTTTCCATATGTTTGTGATTTATAATATATTTTAGTTTTATTATGAGAAAACTGGAGTCAAGAGTACAAATCTCTAGGAAAAAAATATGTCGACAATTAATTATGATACATGTTCATGTAAACCGCGCTTGCGGGAATTTCATGTTTAAACGGTTTGAGTATCGCTGACCCGTGTAGAGCCGTCCCGTTCCTCTGTCGGTGAAATTATCACGTACTGGCCGACCTATCTTATCAGGGCTATGTTATCGCCACAGTTTTAAGTATAAGAAAATAGTTTGTTTGATAAAGTGTTTGGAATCGAAGAATGATAAGGCACACGGCGCTTTCGATGCGACGTGATTATGTTTTTAATATATTATTAATGTTTTCTTACTTGAAATTTTAAAATATTTCAACGTGTTCGACGTTGCTGACACAGGTAAAATTCAGAAGTGGGATTTAAATAGCGGATAACGCTGTGGATGCTTCTTGGCAGTAAATATGACTCGTATGCCGTGACAGCGAACGGCATGACGGTCGTTTATATTAGAATACAAAGCTTGGAAAGAAAGTATTCTTTTATTATGTAAGAGTGTCCAGTCCAGCATACGTAAACGTGTACCCTAGGAAGCATTCCGCACTGATTTTCGGCTGGAACTCAGATACGCGTACAAGTAGTGAAGTTATGAAGCAATGATGGCTCAATAGTAGTACGTACAGACGAGCCAGAAGTGTTAGTTTCAATCTCTGCAATTAAACATGGTTTCGGTTAAGGAAAACATTGTGATGAAACCATAGCATGGTGGTAAGGCTTATTGCAATGCTCATCTGGCTAACTACTGTCCTCAAGTTGAAAATTTTCCGCCGAATACCAATAGGTGTGTTCCGGTAGTTGCACTTGAGAGCCAGTCCCTGCCACTAGACTTAAGAGTGTCCGTCATCTTCAGCTATATGTTCACTTGACATCAGGTGAGTTTACGGCCACACCGCTAAACATATAAAATGTAAAAAAATTAAGGAGATAGCCGGCGAAATCAAAACATTTTTTTATAGAGATTGTGTTCGCTGAATCGTTTGAAAGTAAAAATTATTTAGTAAAGTTTAGCCCGTTTTTCTTTAGCGAAAGCTCAAGCTCATTGTAGATGGATTCAACTCGCGTCCCTTGACGCGCAGTCCGTTCACACTACTTACTACCACTGAGCTACCATCGCTTCGGAACGCACTAATCTGTGCACGAGGTTATCTAGTGACCCGTCTGTGTGTTTGGGTTTGTAATCTGTGGATTGTAATTTGTGGCTACATTTCGACCTCTGACCTCTTAATTGTTACGATATGTATTCAGACGGAGTTTGAAAGACAGTATCTTGGTTTTTAAGTTGTAACTCATTTAGTGTATCAACATTATATAGCTTGTCATCTATTTTTATCTATACTAATATTATAAAGAGGACAGATGTGTATTTCTGTTTTGTACAGAATAAACTCGATAACGGCTGAGCTGATATCTAAAATTCTTTCACCGTTAGTATGCTATATTAACCCTGAGTAACATAGGCTATAAATTAGTTAAATAGTTTTCAGTGCCATGCGAAGGAAGTCACAGGCAAAACTAGTTGTAAATAAAATACACTGTTTATTATAGGTAGTAAAAAAATATGGCAAATTAAGTAAGATTTATTTTATTTTATTATTTTGATTGTAAAGTATTTCTCATTATTTGTAGCGACAATTTTGTGCCTCTTTTTTATAGGGGCTTTGGTCCACAAAAGACATGTTATTTCCACTGTACTTTGATCTTACAATATTTACATAAATGTTGAGTGATGTTAAGTGACGATGTGGCTTAAGATGGTGAACAAGCTAAACTCAGTGGAGGGACTGGCTCTCAAGTGCCTCTGCCGAAACACACCTACATGTATTTGACGGCAGATTCTCAATTTTAGTGTGGTAGCTAGCCAGGCGGGTATTAGAAAAAGCCCTACCACCTTGCTATGGTTTCATCACGAATGTTTCTTACCGCTGAAGTATCATTATTTCAAATTGGTTATTTTGTTTGTCATAAAAATTCTTACACGTAACTTTGCTTGTATGAGTAAAATTTACCCCCGAGTGAGAAAATCGCTTAATTTTGCCAACAAGCGAAGGTAAGTGTCAGAAATAATATTTTTTTTTTCTCGAAAGGGCGTACACTGTGAGCCTGAGGGGCTTTTACAGCTTCACCGAACCAGGGGCAACTCGCACAAGAGTGTCCCTAGTGACCGAACCTCGGCTTGGGCTGTCGCCGAAACGCGTAAAAGAGAATCGAACGCGTACTAGCTACTAATAAACAGAGAAGAGTAATTGTATTGGCGTGGAAGATTGTACATATATAAACCTAACTGGCGGTGCTTGAGACTGTTACCTGATCGAAAGTAGTAAAATCGAAACTAACTGATCCCTTCGGGATCTGAAAGTAATAAAAAATTCTGCTAAGGTAATACTTGAATGATCTCTCGTGTGATTGTGTAGTCATTTAAATATCTGTCCTTAAATACTCTATTGTAGAGGAACAGTGACGGTGACCGTTGACGCGTTTAATTATATTGACCGGTGCGATCGCGAATTGTTCACCAACAAGGTCAAAACGCGGCGCGGACGTTGTGTGCGCGCCGGTCGCGCTCCAATTGCGCGGGCGCACCCGCAAGCCTATGACGTCAGCAATAGAGACGTGCGACACATGCAACGGTAAAGTTATCATCGATAAAATAAAAAATATATATTTGTTCTTCGGTAAAACCTATGTATACTTATTAATATTATTGGAAGAATATAAGAAAGAAGTTACTTTTTCATCGGACATTCCTCATAGCGATTACATTGCCGAAGGGCCGTAAGATTTGCATTTTTCTATTGGCAACACTATTTTATATAATTAGGTATTGGAAATTGTTTATAGTGAGTTTACGGTTATAACTTTGTTCCTTCATCAGACATATACAAATTTTCATTTTAAACGTGAATATTTAGAGTTCGTATTTTTATTACCATTTTTATATATCTTTTTAAACTACCACTTTGATTTCGATGGCTAAAAATTTAATAAACGTGAAAGTGTGAATGTTCATTACAGAATTACGTAAAAACGGGTGAATGAATTTGGATGTAATTTGACACATGTACACGTAGAATTTGTTTGTTTATTTGGTATGTTTGCTGTTAAAACGAATTGTAATCTCAAAACCGACGTAGTCGCAGGTTACAGCTAGTAATTTTATAAACTAGAGTGTATTCCATACGCTTTGACAGATTTAATGAAAAGGATATAGTCTTAAGAAGAAGTATTCACTAAGACTGAACTTCACTGTGAGTTCCTCTACAGGTTTAACGTGTCTACCGACTTAGGCCGTTTCGACACTTGATATCAGGTGAAATTATTGCAATAACGCTAAGCCTTAACTATAAAAAAAAAAGAAAAATAAGTTTTAGTTCTAGATGAACGAAGTGTCAGGCTCGGGTAGGACTGTATTAAATTGAAATAAAAAACCTTTTATTTTATATATACGTATTTAGCACATCAACAAAATAATTACATCAAAATTTAAAATTACATAATTTTAACATTACATATGCACGACATTTACATGTTAAAATAATTATGTTACAATTTTAATCATTCAACGTGTTTACAGTACAACAGAAAAAACATTACATACTATAGAGGCAGTAGGCAATAGTACATTATTGCAAAGGCCGTGAAATAGGCTAGTGCAGGTCGAGTCTGAGTTTGAAGGCCAAGCCGTGGGCGAAGACTTCACAATTACGAGACAATCAATTGCCATTTCCGTCGAGGCATCTATGTATAGTGCTTTTCTCAAAGGAATGCAGGGAAATAAAACATATTTTTTTTATTATACAATTAATTTAATTAATATTAAAAGTTATTCATACTGGGGTAATAGCTAAAAGAAAATTTATATTTATTAAGTATGTAAATAACAAATCAAAACGAATTTTCAGTGTTGCCGCCAATTTTGTATTTTTCATCTGTGCCGAATGGCAAGCGTATTTGTGGCTATACAGCCACGTGAACGCAATTTGTACTAAGCAAAGAGACTTACTTTGTTATGCCAAGAATGATAAAAGAGTATTTACTAACCCCAGCACGCCGTTTTATACAAAATTGATGGAGCGTTGTAATATCCCAAATTCAAAAAAAGCTCTCCTGCAATGGATTTAATTATCTTTGTCCGTAAATTCAAGTACTTCGAGTATTCGAAAATGATGCCAATATGTTAGAGAAATAGTTATTTATTAAGTTAAAAATGATTTATAACGTATAAAGGTAAGGAAGTCAAATTTGGTTAGATTTTATTAAATTTTAGTTCATTATGACAGTGATGTAGTTTTCCTTTTCCTATAATAAAACCGATGACTGAAGCGATGATAGCTAACTGAGCTAGCTGACAGTGTGTACGTACGTCGCGTCAATGTAGGTGAATTCGAATTAAGTTTCATTGAGCCTGTGGTGATGGAAAACATATTGAGGTAACCATAGTACTGTGCTAGGGTTATTTCTAATGCCCGCCTGGCTAGCTACCACTCTCAAGTTGGAAATGTACCGCCAAAAATCTATAGGTTAGGCAGTTGCACTTAGCCCACAACTTAGGACATGTCGTCATTTAAATTTTGTCGATATTGTGGTCCTAACGCTGTACGTATGAAGTATGTTTAAAAAAAAAATCAATCAGACACTATTGTCGTTATTATAATTTGTATCGATATATTTGTAATATACGCATCTCTATTATGAAACCATATAGAGCGTAACAGATGGTTTGCGTATATGAAAAATTAAGTCAATTTTGTTTGCCTTTTGCGGTCTGTGAATTGCTCATTGTAAGGTTGAATAGTGCGCTTGTCGGTCTGTTTATACAGATGTACGAATGTATATCATATTATGTTTTAAAACGAGACTGTAATACGTTTATTTTGTATAATAGTCGCTTCGTTACACGTCATCGTCTTTGCAGTAGTTGAGAATTGGACCATACCGCCATCTATCTTATAACAGAATAGTGTTCGGTGATAAGCGCTTTTGTAGAGTTTTTTTTTATAGGTTTAGCGTTGTGCCCATAATCTCACCTGATCTTAAGTGACGATGCGGCCCAGGTTAGAGGACGCGCTAAACCTGTGGACAGACTGGCTCTCAAAGGAACACACCTATCGTTATTTGGCGCAGATTCTCAATTCGAGGCCGTATCACAATACTATGGTTTTCGCACGATGTTTTCCTTCACCGAAAAGTCAAGCTCTTTGTAGGTGGACTCGAACTCACGTCCCGTGATGCGGCGTCCGTACACGCCACCACGGAGCTATCATCGTTTCGTTTACCAACATCGTAAGTAATTAATTTGGTAATAGAGTGACGTATCACAAGATACGTTTTGGTTATGGATTTGTGGCCCCTCGATCGCCACTGTTACGTATGTGCACTGGCCGTTTCTGCCCAATAGCAAATAAAAAAAAGTTTGGAAAATCCAAAAGTAAATGTCTCTTTTTTTTTTGTTTATTTAACAACAATTAAACCACTTCGAATCAGACCGTGAAAAGTAATAGGGTTCTATTCCTAATTATACTGAAACGTAAGAAAAATAAAGATTCGATTGGTTAAGTATGTCGGTTGGTATCGTGATAACATACAGGATCCGCACATACAGACACACGGACGTCCGACATTTTTAAATAGTTTTTTTTTTATAGTTTAAATAACAAAAATGGCATCAAAAATATAATGACTGTTAAAAATAGTGTTTATTTTTTTCATAAGAGTTTGTAAATATTATTTTACAAGTGCAATATATTATAAATAGAGACATTTTAATTTTGAAAATTCAATTGTTTCGCGTGAAGTGACAGTAGTACCCACCTCAACGCTTCGCTTATGAGGCGTGCAATGTTCGATTCTTTGGAATTGATATGACATAAAATATAATCTATATTTTGTGATGTTAAATAGGCCAAAGGTTTCCACAGTAATTGCTCTGTGAAATACAAAAAGGATTTATGTAATCCGAATGGTAGTTCCTAAGATGAGAAGCAAATCTTTCCGCTTAATAAATTAATAGAGATTTCTTTTTTTTTATAATACGCTGGACCTCCTTTAATGTTAGGAATGGTGATAGACGATATACTACTATTATAAAAAGAGGTTGCATGGTGGTAGGATAGTAGATTTTTGTCATCAAAAATGTGGTACACTTATCCTATTTTTGAGAATTAAATGATTCGGTTTGAGGGCTTTTTCTAATGTCCACTCAGCTAGCTATCACTGTCAAGTTGAAAATCTGCCGCCAAATACCTATAGGTGTGTTACGGCAGTTAGACTCGAGGACCAGTCCCTCCATTAAGCTTGCCCACCATCTTAAGCCATATCGTCACTAAACATAGAAAGTATAAATAATTAAAAAGAAAAAAAAAAACATTACGTAAAATCTCAGTCATAGGATTCGACTGTAGCTTCTGGAACGAACTGAGATAGCCCAGGTTGTGGCCAAAAGTGTAATACAAACGTGGTTTTATAACAAAAAGGAAATCGACTTGCAGTAGGAATCGAATCTAGGTCGGTCATTAAGTCTATCATTGTGTGAAACTTCAGGCAGAACTTGCCTTGCATCATGTTCTTACGTTAGATTATAAAGATTACAACAATTGTTGGTGAGAAAACTCGCAGACAATCGCACTTTACATTTGGCAATTTATTCCGTCGGAGAAAATGTCTCAGCGCATATAATGTGCATTGAGCTTAACTCGGCCCTTTCTATTTATGTATTTTAATATAACTAAATACAAATCGCATCTTCATTAAACTATTTGTATGAACTCTTTATTTAAATGAAAAAGATATTAAATTAAAAAAATCACTTTTGTACTTTCTTTTAATTGCGTTTTTATAAAAAATATCTCTTTATATAATTAAGGAAGCAGAGATCTATGTGAATACTAAATTTCATCCAAATCGTTAGAGCAGTTTCAGAAATATATATAATATATATATATACATATATATGTAAGGTAACGTTCTTTCACTGTGCCGGGTACATCGTGAAACCTAATCATTGTGGCAGAGAGAGGATAACACGAGAGTGTCTTAGACTTGCGACTCAGATGTAGGTTTAAGGAGGCCTCCTTTCGACAATTGTCAACATTCACCTTCACCGCTCGTGCCTCTCTCCGCACAGTATAAACCATTCCCGATAATGATTTACAGCATAAATACCAAAACAGTGTCAATAGTAAAGAAATATTAAATCTTACGTCCGTTCGGTAGTGTTTCAGCTACGTATACGTGAATACGGCTCAAGCGCCTCTCTTACACTGAACCCAGTGGCACGCTTGAATCGCGCTTTATGCTAATCTGCGTTATAAACTACCCTCCTATAACTATATTCTATATATATATATATTCATAGAATAACCACCCTATCACTACATCCCTATATATATTAGGATATATAGGATATATATATAGGATAGATGATTATATATATATAATCACGCGATGAGTGTTGCAGATTCGAATCTCCAACTTGCACATTCATTTGATTCGATATCGAGCATATCTGGGTCATCCTTTATGTCGATGAATTCTATAATAGTAAAGTATGTGGTCGCAATGAGACGTTTTTCTAACAGGCTATGTATACGCCGTGTCCGTTCTGGATCCATCGTGTAACAGAAGGAGAAACCCGGAACAGATTCCAGGGCTTGTGAGACGGGTGTAGATTTAAAAACCGAAACGTCAACACTTACCGTCTCTACTCATGTTACAAGCACATTTGTATAGAATTTACCTCAGCTCTAGACAGACCAACTCTGTAAGTGTAGCAAAGTTTCACATGCACACCTCTCGTTCATACTACGGCCGCGTATAAACTAACCAAGTAGACACATTTCTAACGTTGTTTTCAGTGTTTATAGCAATGATTTATTAAAGTGAAATACTTGTCTTTATATAAAGAAAAATATGAAAAGTGTGTATGAACCCGCTAAAACCTACTAGGGACCGATTAAATCAAATTTAGCTCACTGTGTGCAGTTTGATCCGACTCGAGAATTAGGATAATTGTTATCTCGATAAGTGATCGTAATGTGATAGATGACGCTGTAGTCGAAAAAGCAGAACAAGGTCTGTCAGTTTAGCTAGTAATAATATAATAAATACTTTATTTGTATAGAAGCAATTAGTTTAAAGCCAATCATTATAGGCCGAATTCAATTTCTTCGATGTGTCCAAATCTTTGTTTGGTACAGGAATTCTTCAACAGTATCACGTCAGTATGGGCTAATATCTTGTCCAAGGATTCATAGTTTTCCTTGAACTTTTGAACCTTTTGAAGCGACGATAGTTCAGTGGTAGTGTGTACGGACTCTGCTTCAATGGACGTGAATTCAAAGGCGTGAAAAGGCAGAAAAAGTTCGTCTGCTAGGTCAGTCGTAAACCTGCCGCCAAATACCTATAGGTATATTCCGGCAGCTGCACTTCAGAACCAGTTCCTCCACAGGTTTAGCGTGTCTACCAACAGTGGGCCGTATCGACACTTAACATCAGGTGAGATTATGGCCATAACGCTAAACCTTTAGTATATAAAAAAAGTAAGTATTAATATAGATTTTATTTTAATTCCAGGTAGCGGTGCATGAATCCGTCGTGCAAACGTGCGCTCTGAGAGAGATCAACACGAGTTATTAAGTAAGTGTCTTATACAACTATACTAGCCTTCGCTCGCGGCATCGTTTGCATCGTTAGCCAATAATTTTTGCCAGGTATTGTAACTTTTTTCCGATACAACTGTACCGACAATATCGTTTACGTAGGATTCGGGAAACCGTTCGCTAGTACGCCTATGTAAGGCCATCGGAGTTTTTAATTGGTTATTTCTGTGTGACCAGCCCCCGGCACGTACAGTGTCGGTTTGACAGGCCGGGTAAGCACTCACCCGGTTAATATTATATCTATCTTTAACCGGAATTTTAACGATATACTGCTTATGAAATTATAAGTGTATTGTATGTGTTTATAGCGATGATAGCTCCGTGGTATCGCTTTCGGTGGAGGAAAACATCGTGAGGAAACCATAGCATGGTGGTAGGGCATTTGCTGATACTCGCCTGTCTAGCTACCATCTTCAAGTTGAAAACCTGCCGCCAAATACCAATAGGTGTGTTCCGGAAGTTGCACTCGAGAACCAGTTTCTCACAGGTTTAGCGTGTCTACCAACTTGGGTCGTATCATCATTTTAGATCGGGTGAGATTATGGGCATAATGCTAAACTTTAACTATGAAAACTTTACGCATATATATATAAGCAGTTAACCTACTCAGTTCCAACGAGGGTTATGTATGCGTATGTAAACTTATTAAACTATATGGTTCTTCCTTCAGAACTTAACTAACTAGTCCAACTTTATTTAAATTGTTGACTGGGATATTTTCCAACCGGTAGTTCTTTAGACGTTTATATGCGCCTTCTCAGGGCCTAAATTGAGTTATTTTTTTACTTGATTTATTTGCAATAGAAAATGTCTATTCTATCATTTCAAGTAAATAAATAGGTAAATAATTTCAACTAACCCTCCGCTAATCGCTAACTATACTTGAGTCTACGTAAAAAAATAAAATCTACAGTCCAAATTTGATATTGAAAATTTCTCGGTACAAAATATATGAGGGCGGGTTATTTTAACTAGTTCAAGCTGTTGCAACGCCGGAATAGTTTCGCGCTCTTCGCGCAACGGCGTCCGGTATAGCTCCCGTCTCGTTCTTTCGTAATGCGAAAAGTGGAGGGTGAAAAAACAAACTTGTGGCGTATCGATCGCGTCGCAGTGGCGCGACTGCGGTGTCGCGTCGCGACGACAATGACATCATTACGCCGGGCCCGTTAGGGGGTCGGAGGAAAGGGTTAGGAGGAGTACGTGTGCGAATGATTGTATAAGCGATGATAACTCAGTTGGTAGTGTGTACAGAGGCTGCATCGAGGGATGTGAGTTGCATTCCATCTAGAGTGAACTTGAGCTTTCGGTGAAGGAAATAATAGTGATGAAACCATAGCATGGTGGTAGCGTCTGGTGGGAGATTTTCAATATGAGGTCATAAGAAAAATGCTCTACCACCGTACTAAGGGTTCATTATGATGTTTACCTTCACCTTCAGATTAGATGCTGGTTGATTCGAACTAACGTCTGTTGTCGCGGCGTCAGTGCGCAGTAAATACCTATAGGTGTTACGCTATAGAAAAAAAAAAAAAAATTACATGTATTATTTCTGTATCGATCGTCTACTAATATTAGTTGACAATATAGTTTATACTATATGACAAAATATCGACTCGAGCGAATATAAATGTATGTTCTTATTTTTTTATTAATAATTTTAAGTAATTAAACTGTATTACAATGTGTTTAATTGTACCTCAGACTTCCTATAAATGCGCTAATGCGTTGAATGTTAAATCATTAACGGCAGTAAAATTATTGTAGTCACTAAAGACATTTTGCAATTAGACTACGCGAGATGAATATAAGACTCGAACGGTCTGAACCAGCAACATTCTCATACATATACTAATAAATATTCCCAAAGTGGGTGACCCTAAATTCCTCCCTTACGTTCCAAACATAAAAAACCACATACGTATCCCTTTTAGTCCTTGGTGGGCGAGGTATAAATTTAAGTTGGCGATCTGAGATCGATTAATCGAAGAATCGATTTTTTAGCGTAAATAAATTTATTTTTTTTTAATCTACTCACAGCTTTGAATCGATCCAGTGAATCTATATAACACCCTAAAAATCGATTTATCGAAAAATCTATTTTTTAGAGTAAAAAAAATTTGATTTTTTAAATCTATTTACAGCTTTGAATCGATCCAGTGAATCTATATTACACCCTAAAAAATCGATTTATAGAAAAATCTATTTTTAAGAGTAAATAAATTGATTTTTTTAATCTACTCACAGCTCTAAATCGATCTAGTGAATCTATATTACACCCTAAAAAAACATCGAAATTCGATAATTATGTATGTTCATAAAAAAATATTTACAATTATTTGAATTTTTTATTCCCAAACATATATAGAAATGATAATTGTTCAAATGTGTAAAATGATAAAATCGACTATTGCGGTGTTCAATGGTTTCTGTGATTGGTCTTATATTGAAAATATAAGCACAAACTGCGAATCAAAAAAAAAATTGTCTTATGATGAATCGATCTTTTATATCTCGATTTATATGTGAATCGATTAATTTGATTTCGACTCGAGTCGTACCGAGAATCGATCTCTTTCAGAAAGTATCGTCAACCCTAGTACAAATGCGCTATCCGGACTCCAGCCAGCCGCAGAGGTCAGATCAGGCACAGCTTTCACGCTTCTTGTAGTACCTATTGCCTTAAAGGCAGTGCTTGAAATCCTATAGGACTTCTTCATCATGATGATTAGATGCATTTTTCAGCTCAGGTCAAGGTGGCCAGGGCGTGTGGTAATACCCATCGGGTGATAAACACCCGACACTCCATTAAAACGTACCAAGTCGACACCTCAAACTCCCGTATTGCCCAAAAACCAGGGTCATCGCACACACTGCCTCTTTAAAATCCTATTCGTTAAGGACTTCCTCATCGCAAATCGGCAGACGTATAACCCAGGCTCAGCCCACAGCGGTAGGGGGAAGTGGTATATTGCCTCTCTAAGCGTGTTCTATCGCCTATATCGTGGTGAGTGTTCTGAAGAGCTCTTTGAACTCAGCCTCCCCTCTTCTTTCCACAACAGAACCACACGGGCGGGGCTTCGGTGTCACACTTTCACGGTGACACCTGTAACGTCCGGAACCAAAAAGTTTGCCGACTCTTATCTGTCTCGCACCGTAACATTGTGGAACCGTCTTCCTGTCAAGGTGTTCCCTCCTTCTTATGATATTGGGTCCTTCAAACGAGGCGTGAAGAGGTACCTAAGCAGGCCAGCATGACAGCCGCGACTGGCAGTGTATTCTGTTCGGTTTCAGTCACCGCTGATATGAATTGTACTGTATTTACCATCAGGTCCAGTGCAGTCACTTTCCTGTCCAACATATAAAGAAAAAAAAAAAAAGACTCATCAGGTGATAACCACCTGACACTACCTATCAAAACGCACCAATTCACGCCGGTGACACTTTTTTTTTTTATGGAATAGGGGGCAAACAGGCAGGAGGCTCACCTGATGGAAAGTGATCACCGCCGCCCATGAACACCTGCAACACCGGAGGGCTCTCAAGTGCGTTGCCGGCCTTTAAGGAAGGAATACGCTCTCTTCTTGAAGGTTCCCAAGTCGTAACTGTTCGGAAAGACCGCCGGCGACAGCTGGTTCCAGAGACAGCGCCGGTACTTCTAACCTCTGGCGTAAACCTGTTGCCCAACCCAGCTAATGTCTATTTACTTATAGGATCGAACACCACTCCCGTTTCGCCTTGACCCGTTGTCAGTTTACCACATGCAATGTTACTACTCGCTAGGGCGCAGCTCTATTGTAGGTAGGATGGCCAAACGATCGCGTGTTAAATGGACACGGAAATAATGCTTCCTTATAATGACATTACTGTTGCGTCATAACGTATATTGACTAGTACTTCTAATGGTACAAGGTTCGATCATGGTCGTTCTTGAAAAATTCGAAAAAACTATTATACTTTATTTTGTCTATACTTGTTTCGAATACACGTTTTTCGATAGCTATAAAACATTTCATAATGTAAAGCGAAAAATTTGTGTGTTTGTTTGTTCGCGCTATTCTTAACCCGTTCCTCCCCGCTGTCATATTTTCAGGACACTATTTTCAAAATAGCTTTTTACGTATTCGTACTATTATTTTTATTCTTTAAACATTTTTTACAACGAAAAAAAAATATTTTACTAAAAAAATAGTGTATAAAATAAGATTTTTTTTCAAAAATAATAAAAATAAGTCCTAATACGTAAAAAGAAATTTAAAAAATAGTGTCCTAAAAATATGACAGTGGGGAGGAATGGGTTAAAACGTAATTTTTGGTTTCGTGTACGCTTTAACATCTGTTATAAAGTGCCTCAGTATCGATCGCGGCAGCTCGGCGTCACTATTCCCTGTAATAAAGTTCTAAATTGCCCGCAATAAATTATATTAGCAATAATGTACTTTTTGCCTATTACCCGTTAGTTAGTTCATAGCTTTATCGTTGCCAAAACATCTTTATATCACGCCATACCGTTTATTTTAAGACACGATTTTATTGTAAAAGGTTCCCCGCCTTTATATTGTCTGTAGAATCGTCTAGAAAATGTTTTTTTGTTTGTCTTTAACGAGACTTTTATTGGAGTCGTTTGTGTCTCTCGTCTATCATTGTAACGGAATGTTTTGACTTGATTCTGATCGACTCGTACTCGTCTGGTTGATTTTGAAACTTAGTACATGTGTTGGTGCGTAATACACAAGTATTTGTATTAGGTGAAGGGATAAGTAATAATAGCGGACAGACTTACAACCTACATTTTTTTATAGTTATGGTTTAGCATTGTGGCCACAATCTCACCTGACGTTAAGTGATGCTGTGGCTCAAGGTGGTGGACACGCTTGACTTAATGGCGGGACTGGATCTCAGGTGCAACTGCTGGATCAGACGTACAGATATTTGGCGGTCGATTTTCAACTTGAATGTGGTAGCTAGCCAGGTCTAGCCAGGCGATCATTAGGAAAAGCCGTATGAACATGCTATGGTTTCATCACGATTCGAACTAACGTTCATTGACGCGCGGCCTCCGTCGCCCTACCAACTGAGCTATCATCGCTTCAACCATGTAAAGTGACAGTCCTCAGGTGACGATTCGATAATTGATGAGAAGGGTAAATGAGATTTTCGAATGATAACGCGGCCCCCCCCCTTTTTATTGTCTAAATTGGTAGACGCTATAATTGTTAAAGAAAATACCTAGCGTCAGTCTGTTAAGTTTGGCTGTATAATGTGCTCGCCACTTCGGATGAAACTAAAGATTATCTAAAGCGATGATAGCTCAGTGGTAATGTGTAGGAACGCCGCGCCACGGGACGTGAGTTCGAATCCAACCACCCACAATGAGCTAGAGCTTTCGGTGAATGAAAACGTCGTGAGGGAGCCATAGCATGCTGGAAGGGCTATTTCTGATGCCCGCCTGGCTAGCCACCACCCTGAAGTTGAAAATCTGCCGCTAAATAGCAATAGGTGTGTTCTGGCAGTTGCACTCGAGAGCCCATACCTCCAATAAAGGCCGGCAACGCACCTGTGATATATCCTTGGAGTTTTAAGTGTGCATGGGCGGCTGTGATCACTTACCATCAGATGAGATACGATTGCTCGGTTGCCTCTAATCCATAAAAAAATCTAATAATTACTGCCCGTTTTTGTAACTTTTTCACTACAGCTCTGCCCCTGTTGGCGGTAGCGTGATGTTAAATAGCCTAATGCTTTCTGTAAAGATTGCTCTGTCAAAGTGGTTTTTTGTAATCCGATTTGTGGTTCCTAAGAATAACGCGTACAGACAAAGTTTTCTTCTTTTGTAATATATAGATATTTGTTGGTCTTATTGCTCGATTTTGGCCGGCTGTTTCGGAACTACTGTGTTGCTAAAAACGGTGTTACTCATGATACAATGGGGGAAGGATAGTAGAGGGAGGAATAATGACATATCACACGATATACTACCGGCTCGAGCGAATGGAATGTTCCAGTTAGGGATGGCAATTCTTACTGAAAAAGATCGATTCTTCGATTTATTCGAATCGAAATCGATTGAATCGATTTACAATTAAAAAAAATAGATCCAAAATACCCATCGAAAAATTTTTTTTTTGCTTTTCGTTCGTTCAATATGAAACCGATCATTAAAACAAATAAAAGGAACATTAATCGATATCAATAATTAAATAATCGATATTTTTACACTCTCATAGTGATTAATGTTTCTATATACGTATATGTTTTGATAAAACTACGAAAATCCTTGTAAATTTATGTTTTATGAAAATAGATAAGAATCGGGACCTTGTTATTACAGGGTAAAATATCGATTCACTGTATAGATTTAAAAAACGAAGTGATGATAATGTACATGGCCTCCGCTTCAAAGGGACATGAGTTCAAATCCACCTACAATGAACTTGACCTTTCTATGAAGAAAAGCATCGCGATGAAGCCATAGCATGGTGGTAGGGCTTTTTAGCTACCAACCCCAGGTTGAAAATCTGCCGCTAAATACCAATAGGTGTGTTCCGGCAGTTGCACTTGAGAGCCGGTCCCTCCACAGGTTTAGCGTGTCCACCAACTTGGGCCGTATCGTCACTTAAGATCAGGTGAGATTATGGCCATAATGCTAAACCTTACCTACAGTATGTGCGTATTCACAATAGTTATTAGTGGACGGACAGACAGTTCGCCATCGTCGATATATTGATCCACGCTGTAATATCCTTGTGAAGTGAAAAGACGCTTAACATGGTTCTCAAAGTTACTGTCCGACAATTCGGTAACGTGCTTTCGGACTTTATTGTAAAACCTAACACTATAATTACGTTGAAGATAACTATTACTGATATTAATGAGTTTTAAATATATGGTGATCAATTTGTCACGGTTTCTAAAGGTTAAGCACCGTCGGATACCCAATGAACGTTATTATGGGGAGCCGTATTGTCCAGAGACCTGATTCTGAAGCGATGATTGCTCAGTCGGTAGTGTGTACGAATGCCGCGTCGAGGTACGTGAGTTCGAATCTACCTACAATGGGTTTGAGCTTTCGGTGAAGAAAGCGTGACGAAACCATAGCATAGTGGTAGGTTGTAACAGTTTACAAACTGTTAAAAAAGAAACGATTTAACTGTAAAAGTTAAAAAAAGTATCGATCAAACGATATCAGATCGCCATCCCTAGCTCCAGGTAACTCGGCCGGAGTCGCGTTCCGTATCCGGTGCGTACCCAATTGGGGGCGTCCTGTGGAACGCTCATTTCCTGGACCTTTGTGCATATACACGTTTTTTCCTATTACACACCCGTGTCGCCGATTTGACGTGCGATAATAATCCGGGAGCAGTGCTGTGGTATATATTGTACTATAATGTTTATTTAATTGCACTCTATGTATAGCGCAATGGTGGACTTAATGCCATAGACATTCTCTGACGGTCGACCTAAATGTTATGCAGAGATAAAATATGATAGGTGTAAATATATAAATGAATGAACGACATGTAAACTATTACAAATCTAAGACTAACTATAACACACTATATGTAGCATGATATCTATATGAAAATAATATAAAACCGAAAAGTTTGACTATTTGAACGCGCTAACCTTAATAGCTGTCGGATTTATATTAAAAAAAAAATCTTTGTTTCTGATCGAGGATTCGTAGAAGAAGCCTTTAGGCTATTCAACATCACGCTACCACCAATAGACGCGAAGTTGTATTGTATAGAGAAAAACATGCGAAAATTATTAATTAATTTTTGGTTTCACGCGAACGAAGCCGCAGGCGTAGCCAGTTAATAATATGAAGCCGTGTAAAGTTTGTTCGTACGCGCTAATATAGGGAAGTATCAGTTGTATTAAAACAGATTATGGCCATTACGCTAGGAGCCTAAGTATAAAAAAAAAAAAACGATCATCGAGGAAGCTTTAAGACTATTTAATATCATTGAAAAAGTTGCAAAAACTGGCGAAAATTTTTTTTTGAATATATTTTTTTATATTTTTGTCTATCGGTCTACCTTTTTTTTATCATACTTTATAGGTTTAACGTTATGGCCACAACCTCGCGTGATGTTGGGTGACGATGTGGCCCGAGATGGTGGACATGCCAAGCCCAGTGGTGGGACTGAATCTCAAGTGCAACTGCCGGAACACACCTATAGGTATTTGAGGGCAGATTTACAACTTGAGGGTGGTAGGCTAGCCAGGCGGATATTAGAGAGAGGACTCTACTAGCATGCAGGATTACGAAATTACTTTCTTCTCTCTCTGTTTGTATGTCTGTAGGTCCGAATTTCACTGAAACGATGGCGCAGTCCGCGTGCGTTATGTAACAACGTATGATCGAATGCATGTGACGCCGGAAGGTTATCTTATCTGGCTTTGACAGGTGAATAAGAATAAATAAATCACGCTAAGTGACTGCTCACGGATCGTTCGCAGACACGTCGTGACGTTCATTTCTGTTATCGTCGTTTTGTATATAAATATATATATATATATATATATATACATATATATATATATATTTTAGTTTATATGATTAGTAGACATGCTAAGCCCAGTGGAGGGGCTGGTTTACTAGTGCAACTGTCCGAACACCTCTATAATGTGTGACGACAGATTTTCAACTTGAGGGTGGTAGCTAGCCGGGCGGGGGTGTTAGAGAAACCATTAACACCATACTATGGTGTCCTCACGATGCCTTCCCTCACTCAAAGCTCGGGTTCATTGCGGATGGATTCGAACTCACGTCCGTTAACGCGGTAACCGTACACGCTACCAACCATAGAGTAAATGCTGTGTGAATATGCAAGAACAGTCTGATACGGTATGACCGTAGTGTCGGTTATCACAAACGATGATAGCTCAGTGGTAGTTTTTACGACTTCGCGTCAAGGGACGTGAGTTCGAATCCAAGCGTCTACAATGAGCTTGAGCTTTCGGTGAAGGAAAACATCGTGAGGAAACCATAGCATGGTGGCAGGGCTTTTTCTGAAGCTACCACCCTCAAGTTAAAAATCTGCCACCAAATACCAATAGGTGTGTTCCGGCAGCTGCACTTGAGAGCCAGTTCCTCCACAGGTTTAACGTGTCTACCAACTTGGGCCGTATTGTCACTTAAGATCAGGTGAGATTATGGCAATAATGCTAAACCTTAAGTATAAAAAAAAACCACAATGCGTCAAAACCTATAGAGCTCGAGTTAGGGAATGGGATGTGTTAGAAACAAAAATGAATACTGCAAACCGGAAAAGTCTGTTTGTCTGTTTGGATGCTTCACTCATGTATTATTATAATTATATAAAATAAACTATTTCGTATTCGATACCGTAATCATTTTTAAATGCTTTAGACTATTTAACATCACGCTACCACCAATAGGGGCAAAGCGGTGTCGATAGAGGTTACAGAATCGGGCAAAAAAACATATTCAATATGTTTTACTTCCACGCGAACTCAAAGCCTAAATTAAAATTACTCTTGACTAGCGTTTACCTGCTGCTACACTCGAGTTAGTATTGTTTTTGACGAACAAATTACATGACGCAATAAAAAGTATATCTCTCTCTATACCCCATAGTTACAAAGTTTTTTGCGAGAAAAAGTGGCTTATCTCCGTACGCAGGTACCCAACTATCTGTATACTGAAATTCACCATAATCGATTCAGCGGTGCAGGCGTGAAAGCGTAACAAAGAAATAAATTAATTTTCGCATTTATAATTTATTAGTTAAGATTATTTAAAAGAAAACGAATCTGAAACTCGTTTTCATGTAATTCGTTTGTTTTCAAAGTCGTGTATCGTCCGAGCGAATTTTGGCTTAGTCATTGTCCTAAATTTAAGATACTTTCACACGCTGTGAATTAAATTAGAACTTGTCTCTTGACTCATTCAGAGCTGGTTTCTATCTTTGCATATATCATTAAAAAAAAACCCGGTGCTAAATCTGTTCATTGAATTTATTTTTGAATGTTACAATCAAAGTGTGTTTTAATATCTGTATAGAGGGTCTAGAAGATTTATTCTGTATTTCCCTATTACCTGAATCATATATGTAGCAGAGATATCTCAGTGTTAGCGTGCATGATCGGATCTGCGGAGGCAATCGAGGGCACCTGCCCCGGTGACTGATTTCAGGGGGCGCTAAAATCTTAATTTTCTTTCAATAAAAGTGTACAAAACCAGTAGTCAAACCAGATATATTCCTACCCACCTATTATATATTTCTGTGATTCTAAACATTGTCATTCGGGTGTTGCCCTGGTTCGAATAATTTGTAGTTGCGGTGTTACCAATCGACTGAACCGACCAATGAATTTTTTAAACGCCACATTATGAAAACATAAATAAAAATGATGTCACACAAATAAAAATAAAATTCTTAGGATGGACCACCCTTATAACTTAGGGCACGAAAAATAGATTATGATCGATCCCCAGATCTACCGAATATACATCTAAATTGCATAAAAATCGGTCAAGCCGTTTCAGAAGAGTATGGCAGCTAACATTGTGACACGCGCATTCTATATATAACATTGTTATGTTAATCTAAGATCGATTTAAATTTTATACTGGATTCACACAGCGCGTGTTGTGTTTTGATGAATAAATAATGCATTAATTTTACACGAATGTATGTGATTATTGCTCAGAGTACCAATACATTTGTACACGAGATGGTATTAATGTTTCTAATTTAAATATAATGAAACAACGTGTTTTAAAATACAGTTAACTTAAAAAAAAAAACATTGTTATTGTGATATTTTAAATTTTACTATCATTACGAACCAGCGTATATAATTTACTAGCGTTTTACCTGCGTCTTCAGTCGCGTTAATATTGATTCTATCCAACAAATTGGATGAGTCAATAAAAAAAATTTAATACATAGTTTATCTCTTTCTTTACCCCACTTGTAATAGGTTTTTGAGAGAAAAAGTAGTCTCCGGGTTTCCATCTATCTTTGTACCAAAATTCATTATAATCGATTCAGCGGTGTAGGCCTGAAAGCGTAAGAAATGAACAAACTCACTTTCGCATTTATTATATTAGTAAGGATTTGAGGGTCGCTCAACAGTCTACCTCCCATCTAATTATACAATTCTCAGTTGTGTAATATTGTACACTTATATAAAGACGGTTACAACATGCACAATTAACACTATACATAAACAAATATGTGGACATAGAGCTGAGCCTAAATCGATAAAAAAAAAAACAGTTGGTGACGTCAGATACAAGACACGAAATTCCTTATTAAAAAAATAATATAATTTCAAGTTCTATTCGAGATATAAAAAAAAATATTCCGGTATACATATTTTATTATCATTGTTTTTTCGATAAAAATAACAATAAAAAACTACTTAACAAAACAATCTTAACACCTTTATTTTGTTTAAGATGATTTATAAAAATATATAATAATAACAGTGATCACGCAGACTATACATTAGACAGTGTATAGCCATCATACGTAGGCTGTATATAAAAATCTTACGCTAACGTTACGGACGTTTATTGCCGGCTACAGTAACCCACCGCGATGCCCCATAAGGAACTTCCTTCCAGCCTAGGATCGATCCTCCGGATAGGAGCCCTCAAGTGACTCTGCACGCGCGATACAGTGACACTCTACATCACTGAGAGTACATCATCACACAGCATGTCATCCGTTTTTTTTTTTTTTTTTTTTCGACTGGACATACGCTGTTAGCCGGAGGGGCTTTTACAGCTTGGCAGGACTTTTTGGGGCGAATGCTGAGGGCACTCAGCCCCGAGGCAGCGGGCACAAGGGTGCCGTTGTGGCTGGCCCTTGGCATGGACTGCTGCCGGAAGAGAAAATATATTATAAAATAATAAGAGCTGGCCTACTGGAGTAGACCTTTAAATAAATTACTAATTTGTGAGATGTTAAATATACTAATTGTTAAGAGAGGCAAGGAAGTCGGTGGAGTGGATTGTACTGTACTGTTTTGGATTGAGTTTATCGGTGTTGGAAGGACGTAGTCTTCGCATCAAAACGACCGTGGACTACCGTGGTCTAACCAGTATTCTGGTGCCTGTATATCTGAAATATTTAGAAATTAATTAATTGAATAGTGAAAGGTTAGCAACAAAAGGCAACCATAAAGATCCAACAAAATAAAAATAGAAAAAAAGTGCCAAACAACTGGCAGGGCCACAGGTTTTTGGTCCCTTACAGAACCGTGTACTTAGCGTGTGGGTGTGCACGGATGGTATGCAGTGTGATGTTGTATTCTCAGTGTTGTAGAGTGTCACTGTATCGCGCGAGCAGAGTCGCTCGAGGGCTCCTTTCCGGAGGATCGGACCTAGGCTCGAGCGTCTGCAGAGGGAGGCCGCGGCGGGTGTGCGGGAGTGAAATTAACCGTAAGGCCTCGGCGGCGAGACCTGTGGTTACGCGGGCGTGTGCGCGGACACGAACGGTTTGAAGAGACGGCAGGAAGGAGCGCGTTTTCCCTAGTGATGTCGTCTACGGGATCGGTGAAGCAGTTTCGTGGCCGGCGTGCGAACCAAACGGCTTGAGGATTTGCAGTATAGTTGACTGCTTCTACTATTTCGGGATTCGAATGAGCTTCGGCTTTTTCAAAGAATTTCTTGGTGAGTTCGCGTATGTAGGCGTATATGGAAGGGAGATTCATATCTTTGTGGAGATCTATGTTGCGTGCGTAAGGCGGGGCTTGGACCATTGTCCGAATGAATTTATTCTGGAAGACTTGAAGTTTTTCCAGGTTTGTTATTGCTGCATGGGCAAAGACTGGGCAGCTGTAAGTCAATATTGGGCGTATGCAGGTCTTATAGATTGTAAGCTTATGTCTGAGTGACATTTTGCTTTTCGAAGAAGTGAGATTACGTAGCAGGGCCGAGGCGGTGTTGGCCTTTTTGATAACGTAATCGATATGGTGGGTGAAGGTGAGATGTTTGTCGAGTACTACGCCTAGGTATTTGGTTTTATTTACCCAGGCGATATCGACACCGAATAAGTGTAATGAGCCTTCGAGTGGCTTGAAGTTGTGGGGATCGAACATGATAGCCGAGCTTTTATCTGGATTTAATCCTATGCGCCATTTGAGGCACCAGGATCCGAAGGCGAAGATGGCTTGTTGAACTCGATTTTTGAGAGTGGCTCTGTGCCTTCCCGAGCTATATATGATTGTGTCGTCGGCGTAGAGGCCTACTTGGACATTATCGAAGATTGGGATGTCGCTGACATATAAATTAAATAGACAGGGCGCTAGAATGGAGCCTTGGGGGACTCCAGAGCGAATAGGATGGGGTGAGGAGAGGGCTCCGTCTACTTTGTAGCAGAAGGAGCGGTTAGATAAGTATTGTATAACTAAGTGGACAAGTCTGTCCGGAACTTGGAACTGGTGGAGCTTATATATGAGTCCTTCGTGCCAGACCCTGTCGAAGGCTTTGGCGACATCGAAGAAAACAGCGAGAGTGCGTCTAGGAAGGCGTAACTCCGTAAAGTTGGAGACTACGTGTTCCGTGAGGCGGAGAACTTGGTGGGTGTATGAATGTTTCGGCCGGAAGCCGAATTGCTGGTCCGGAAACAGATATTTGTCGGCTACGACGACTTGGAGGCGGTTTAAAATAATCCGCTCGTATATTTTGCCTAAGGTGTTTAGTAGGCTGATCGGACGGTAGCTCTCTGGGGAGCAGGCTTTTTTGCCTGGTTTCCGGATACCTATGACGGTGGCCCTTTTCCAGACGGCTGGAAAGTGGCAATGAGATATGGCCGCATTGAGGATGCAGACCAGAAGCGCTATGAGTTTGTCAGGAAGAAGCTTTAGGACTTCATTCCTGATACCATCAGGACCGGGAGATTTCCTAGGTTTGAGTCCTTTAATTATTGAGAGGACTTCGTCGGTGGTGACCGGGTCTAGGATTTCTGCTGGGCGGGTCTCCCTTATTGTGTGTATTGTTCGGGTGACCCTTTCCCAGTGTTCGGGATCTATGTCCTGATATTCGTAAGGGTTGGGGGAGCATTGTTCCTCTAGGGTGTTAGCGAGGAGCTCCGCTTTGTCTCTGCTCTCGAAAGCAGGGGGAAGAGTGGGGCCTCTGTCTAGTGGAGGTGTGGCTGAGGAGTAACTGCTCTTTTGTTTGCGGACGAGCTCCCAGAAGGCCAGGTGCGATGGCTTGAGGTCCTCCAGGAGGCTGTCCCATCTTTGAGAGCGAAATTCAGAGATGTGAGATCTGACCTGTCTTTGTAGGGCGCGTAGCCGGACGCGGTTCTCTACTGTCGGATAGGCGTCGTGGGCGCGAGTCGCGGCGTTCTTCTCAGTGATCAGCCTCCGAATGTCGTCGGGGAGTATAAAGCGGCGATCGTTCGCCACTTTTACCTCTTTCGAGGTTTCCTCGACGGCATTCTGGAGGTGACTGACCAGGGAGTCGACCGCCAGATCGGCGTCGGCCGGCGAGTCTATCACGTCTGGAATCCTGTCAAGCTCGGGAGAGGAGATGTTAGTAGCCAAGTATTGCCTAAGTCTGGGATAATCGGCAACTTTAATGGGAGGCAGGTTATGCTCGTCGGGCTGGCCGAGGAGTAGAATTACTGGGCGATGGTCTGAATCGAGTTCGTGAGCGACTTCGATGTGTCGCACCTGAAGGGCGACCCCTTTTAGGATAGCTATATCTAAAACTGAGGGTCGACAGTTGGTCTGAAAGTGTGTTGGCTCTGGAGGAGCTATCACATCGAAAGTTAGCTCGTGTTCCAAGCGGAGAAGTATTCTACCGTTGACAGTGGTACGCGGGCTATTATAATAAATGTGCCCGGAGTTAAGATCGCCGGCCACGATTACCGATTCACCGAGCGCGAAGAGCGCTTCTAGATCTGATTTGATAAGTGTTTTCTTTGGCGAGAGGTACGCTGAAACGATGTGGATCGTGGGATGATCGGTCATGCCCACTCTGCATATAGATACCTCTAGGTTAGTAAGTTTAGGAGGTTCTATTCGCGTGCAATATAAAGATTTTTTGAAATATATGAGTGTACCTCCGCCTCTTGCGCCGGTGCGATCGTCTCTTATTATTTTGTAGTTTGCGATCGCAGGGGCGCGGAACTTCGGTTTAAGTAGTGTTTCCTGTACGAGGAACACGTCGATTTGCCGCTCCTTAAGGAAGCAGGCTACTAAGTCGCGTTGGGAAGTTAAGCTACTCGCGTTAAAAAAGGATAAAGAGAGGCCCCGGGGTCTGATTTTATCCTGCATCGCGAAAACTATTTATGGGGAAGCGCGGGCAAGGTCTTGCACGGCACGTGCGAGGGCAGGGTAGGCGGCTACGGCCTTAAGTCGGTCTATTCCGACGGGAGAGCTGGCCATTTTGTCGAAGGCGATGATGTCTTCGACGTCAAAATCTTTGAGAATACCTGCGATCCAGGTTAGACCTAGGAAGTCGAAGGACGGAGCTTCCGAGCTCGAAGGTACAACTCTAGGCGGTTGTACTTTAGCGGCCCACGCGGAAGGCGGGGCTTGTGATGGTGTGTGCGCGGTAGTGACTCGCGCTGGACTTGGCAGGCTCGGGAAGGCCTGGGTTGAGATGAGCGGTGGCGGGGCAGGGCGCGTTGACGCGGCGTGCGCTGGAGGAGCGCGCTGTGGGACGCGCGTGCGAGTGCGCCTAGTGCGTGGGGCGCGTTCACACCCGCGATAGTTCGCGGGGTGACCGGCCTTGCCGCATAAGACGCAGCTCGGTGGCTCTACCGTTTCCGGCATGCGGGGGCACTCCTTTGTGGAGTGATCTCCTAGACATTTGACACATCTCGGCTTGATGTGACAGTTTCTCGCCGAGTGTCCGTAGGATTGGCAGTTGTGACACTGCGTAGGGGCATGCTTTTTATGCGGGATCTCTACGGATATTCCGGAGAGGCCGCAGACCGATTGGAGGTTGAAAACCTCCTTGCCTTCATTGGAGCGGTCCAACGTGACTAGGACGAGGTCGTAAACCTCCTTTGTGAAGGAGTGGTACATTCGGTGTACCTCGTGCGCGGGTAAGTTTTGCTCCTTAAGGGAGGCAAGAATGACTTCCGTGGGAAGTTCTTTAGGGACGCGCCTGATTACTACGCGCAGAAGGCGCTCTTCCTCGGGCGTGTAAGTAAAAAATTGGAATTTTCCTTCGCGGAGGAATGTTGTTAGGTTTTTGTAGTCCGCGATTGTGGGGACTTTGATTTGTATACCGGATGGGGTGCTCCGGGCGTGAGTATATCTAATTTTGGCGGCATTCAGCCGCGTGGAAATATTTAGCCACGCTGCTTTGTCAGTTATTGTGACTGGGGGCGGTGGCCGCACCGCCCTTTCGGTGGGAGCTGCTGTTTGTGCAGCGTGAGTGTCGCGTAATGTGGGGACGCGGTTATTGCCGGCACGCATTGTTTTTGCGGCGGCTGGGGGTGTGGTTTCGGGTGATAACACCCGTTTGTGTTTGGGCTTCGCCCTTGAGACTGTGGTAAAGTCCGTTTCAGGATTAGCAGTGTCCATGTCTATTTCCGGATCAGGTGATAGTGGCGAAAAAGAGTTCGCCGTGGGTATCGGTCGGGGTGCATAAGAAATTTTTTCCTCGAACGGACGAGGCGTAGGTGCGGCGGCGGGGGTCGCTGAGGGCGACGGGGTCCGCGATGAGGTAGTAGCGGGTGACGCGGGGGGTGCTACCGCATGCCGGATGACCGGCGAGCGGGAGCGAGAGCGTGATCGCGGCGGTAGGGGCGGCGACGCCGGACGACGCGCCGGGGCGGTTGCCTTGGTGGCGGGGGCCCGGACGGGTAGGGAGGTGGTAGTGGGCGGGGTCGGCGGACGGCGCGCTGGCGCGTTTGCGCCGGTGGGTGGGGCGCGGACGCGCTGCGGAGGCGCAGACTCGGTCGCGAGGTACTTTTTTAAAAGTTCCGGACTCTCTCTTTCCAGAAATTTTAGAACTTTCTCCATCTTGAGGAGATGGATAAGTCCAGATAAAAATAAAAGAGTAAGGTGATAGTATGACTTACGTCAGAAAAAACCTCCCTGCCTGAAGGGCAGGGGGGCGCGGCTAAAAGGAAATAGAGCAACTATCCTGCGTTAGGCAATCTAACTTGTATGTACACGAAGGAATAGCGTGTAAAATCGAAAAAAAATAGTAAAGGAAAGAACAATATTCCAAAAAGTACTGGGCCTTGGCCCGTAAAAAGGATTAATTAAATTTTACCTTATCTGGGAGCCGGTGACCGGCGTGCTTACAGGCGGTGACACTAATTTCACTGCACTTAATCACGATAACAAAGCAATATTTGGAATCACGGCACAAAAACACTGAGAGATATCTCTCAATTTAAATACCACGATAACCAAACAATACGGTTTAGAGAACAAAGACACTGTATCGCGAACAAGCAACAATAGCCGGTTTGTTGCAGGTGCGTCGTCGCAGGTGCGAGAACAAAAGAAACCGAGAACAATAGCGGCGTGGTAAGGCGCAGCGGTCGAATAGTTTAGAACAATCGGCAGAGCTCACGGACACGTCCGTTCGCTGTGGCTGATCGAACCGAACTCCTTGTCATCCGTGCACACCCACACTTTAAGTACACGGTTCTGTAAGGGACTACCCCCGCGGCCCTTGCGTGGCTTGCCCTATGTTATTGTAAGGACCACTAAACCTAGTCAGTTAGGACCTGTTGGTTAGTTAAGATCGCGAACGTTTGTTCGTGTTCCGGCAGTAGTGCAAGCCGAGGTTCGGCCTTTCTGGCGGGGCTGAGTGCTATTAGCATTCGCCTCAAAAAGTTCGGTGAAGCTGTCAAAGCCCTTACAGCTAACAGCGTATGTCAGATCAAAAAAAGAAAAAACTCCCTTCCATAACTTCAAACCTACGTATTGCCTGAGACCGAAGACCAGCTCTCATACTTCTTTTAAAGCGCACTCGATGTCGAGTGGAGCCGAGTGAAACCGCTTCAACGTCAGCGACACGAGCGTGACGGTTGGTTTTCGTTCATTGCGGATGGAAAGGCCGTGATTAAGTTCAAAAATATGTATATTTCATCATGAATATAGATAGACGCCTGCGATTCGTTCGTATGGAACCGAAAAAACTGTTTAATAATATTTGCCTATTTTGAAACATTTTCAAATACAATATTCCTCCTATCTGTAGTAGAATGATGTCAAATAACTTAAAGGCTTCCTCAGTGATTCCTCTATCAAATGCGAAAGAAGTTTTTGAAATTCGACTGCAAGTTTCTAAGATTAGCGCGTTCAAACAAACAAACAAACTTATTTGCTTTATAATAATGTGAAAGATGTGTATGCGATGAGCGGTCTGTGGTAATACACGATCTACTCGACAATAAATTAATTTCAGTTGTATTTTACTTCGGAAGCTATATATAATGAGAAACGATGTGTTTGTGATGAATGCAAACTTATATTTAATCATATAGCGCCGGACCTTTTATAGTCCGTGTAATGATGGTCGGGCACCTATAGGCCGTTTCAGTGCGGATTTTTTTTTTATACTTAAGGTTTAGCATTATGGTCATGATCTCACCTGATCTTAAGTGACGATACGGCCCAAGTTGGTAGACACGCTAAACCTGTGGAAGAACTGGCTCTCAAGTGCTGCTGCCGGAACACACCTATTGGTATTTGGCGGCAGGTTAACAACTTGAGGGTGGTAGCTACCCTGGCGGGCATTGGAAAAAGCCCTACCACCATGCTATGGTTTCCTCACGATGTTTTCCTTCACCGAAAGCTCAAGCTCATTGTAGGTGCTTGGGTTCGAACCCACGTCCCTTGACGCGAAGTCGTGCACACTACCGATTCTTTGTTAACGTTATGCACTTTTTTCTAATCTGGCGGAGGCGCGTTTAGACGAACTTGTCTACTGGCTTATTTTTTATTATAGTAGGCTCGCTAATATAATATTAATATAGATCATTTGCTTTTCAAAAGACAATAAACTAGGTATGTAGGTAACGACCGGCGTCTAAGCTAAAACTGACTAATGACTGCTAAGTGAGCCCATGTGAGTCATTAGGATGAGGTAAGCGCCACCATTACGGGAAGTGGGCCGTGCTTGGCACGATCGCGTGCACCGCAATACTATAGCCGTGTATGCCAGCGTTTCCCAATCTTTTTCAGTTTGCGGCGCACATTATAGTTTACGATTTAGTCGCGGCGCCCTAACTTATCTAGGATCGTAGGAATAGATTGGTACAATGATACTAATTTAAACGGATTTTATCGGTGTAGGTTGTCCAGAAAAGTTCATGTCACTGTGTCTACCTTCGTCTACACAGTGACATGAACTGACTGATGAACTTTTCAGGACAACTTACACCTCAGTCCGCCCTGTGACCACGAAGGCTGAAAAGCTTTCGAAACGTCGGGATCAAAATAAATAAATAACCGCGATAAAATCCGTTTAAATTAGTTTTATTTCAATGAATAATATTCGCGTAAACATAAGAAATCACAATGATACTAGTTATGTAAATGGGCACAACATTAAACATCCACATTATGAATCCAAACTGTTTATTTATATGAACGTAAATATAACAGTTTCAGAGCACGTAGGTCGGTATATAAATTGTTTATTTTGTATCCGCGAACACTTACGTTGAGGTTTCGGTGAACGGTATACAACGCCTTTCCTCACATTCTACGACGCACACTTTGGAATCCCCTGGCGTAGGTCATAGGTTCTCAAACTGAAAACTAAAAATTTTATAATACTTAATCCTTATATGTTCTTATTGACATGGCTAGCAACCACCCTCAAATTAAAAAAACCTGAGGCCGAAGTACCGACGTTTCAACTTGAGAGCCAGTCCCTCCACTAGGCTTAGCTTGTCCACCATTTTGAGCCATGTCGCTACTTATCATCAGTAGGACGTGAGATTGTGGCCATAGCGCTAATTTACCCACCTACATAACCTAAAACAATAAAAACAAATACTTCCACCATTGAAGTTTCGAAAATGACACCGGTCAAATAGACCGTAAGTGCCTCAGTCGACATTCCATTATAAGATATTATTTAGAATATATATCATCTCCTTGTCCTGTTCCCAAGTTATTTGGGGTCGGCGCAATACATTTTGCTCTTTCATACATCACTGTCAGCTGCCATCTCTTCATTCAGTCCCTTGTTTTTCCATCTCATTCCTCACACACTTGATCAATTTTTCTTTGGTCTTCTTTTCTTTGGTCTTTTTTCTTTTCTTTGAGAATACAAATATACAAAGAAAAATAACAAAAAGGTCAGAGACGTGCGTTTATTTTTTTCATTTCGAACGATAAGTGTGCCGCGGCGAATACAGTTTGAGAAACTATGGCGTAGACGGTTCGATACGTCGTTTGAATACTTATATATATCTGCGTCAGAACCTTATGCCGTCTGCTTAGAAATGTACTAAATCGATGACCTTCGCACACATCTGGCTTACCGTTCACTTAACCTCTTGTAATGTTACGTAAAGTAAGAATTGTATGGCGATGTTTCTCCCGAGTTTGTCCACAATCTCACCTGATCTTACCTCAAGACATCGTCCAAGTTGGTAGACACGCTAAATCTGTGGAGGAACTGGCTCTCAAGTGCAACTGCCGGAACTGCCTAATGGTATTTGGCGGCAGATCTTCGACTTGAGGGTGGTAGCTAGCCAGGCGGGCATTAGAAAAAGCGCTACCACCATGCCATGGTTTCGTCACCATGTTTTCCTTCACCGAGAGCTCACGCTCATTGTAGGTGGATTCGAACACACGTCCCTCGACGCGAAGTCGTACATACTGAGCTGTCATCATTAAGTGTAACAAAGGGACTGGCGCTCAAGTATCACTGCCGCAGCATGCCTATAGGTATTTGGCGGCAGATTTTTTAACCTGAAGGCAGTAACCAGCTAGGATGGAGTAATTTTTTAAAGGGCACTCCTTCGCATTTGCAACAATCCAGAGGTCCTTGGCGTTCGTATGCGACCAGCGTATCTTACGGTCCGTCTGTAGAGTTTTGTGAGTCTGACGTATCACCTATGTAGGAGACACCGGAAGACTTCAAGTCCGAACTGCCAGTCCTGCCAGACACTAGGAGAATCACGAAGGCTGTCCCTGGACTTTGGCAACACGGGAGTTTGAAGTGTCGCTGCGGCGTGTGTCAGGGAGGGGGGTTAGTGTTGGGTGATTAGCACTCGAGCAGTCACCAAATGCCCCTCACGCCTCGGCCTGAGCCCGGGTAATGAGTTTGAATTTGCGCGTTACCATGCGGAAGTCCGTAAACTTTGGGATTTTAAACACCATGTTAACCCATTTCTCCTCACTGTCATATTTTAAAGACACTATTTTCAAAATGTCTTTTTACGTATTGGGCCTTTTATTTTTGTTATTTAAACATTTTTTACAGCGAAAAAGAATTTATTTTATTAGAAAAATAGTGTAAAACAATGAATTCCATCAGAAATAATAAAAATGAAAGACCTAATACATAAAAAGAAATTTTGAAAATAGTGTCCTAAAAATATGACAGTGGGGCAGGAATGGGTTGGTAAAAAAGGCCTGTAGCTAACCAGGCGGGGATGAGAAAAAGGGTTTTATATACGGTTTCATTATGATGTTTACCTTCGACGAAAACTTAGGCTCATTGCAGGTGGATTCGACTGATGTCTGTTGAGGTGGAGTCCCTACACACTACATAAGTGCTCAGTAAGAGATTGTTCAACTCGAGCGTTGCGTTAAGTTTTATATGCCTTTTTCTAAAGGTTAAAACTGTCTCTATACATAAATTCATTCTTAAGGCGTGAACTCGAAACACAAAATGTCGTTAAAACGGAGGTCGGTATAAATAATACCCAGTCTATTTATTTATTTATTTATTTATATATAGTAAGTCAACATTGCACAGACATAAAGTTAATATACAAAACAAAATGAATAACGATTCCTATGTCGGTACAATAATTATAGACATGGATAACTTTCACTGATAAATATGAGACCAATTTAAGTGTAAAAGTTTAACAGACATAAATATGCAAACAAATGAAATCTTTATTTACCTTTCCGGTTCGGTGTCTTCTTCTTAAGTGGGTATCAACAGGTTTTCTTAATTTTACTATAATAAGTAATGACTATGCGAGGTTTAATGTGACCTATAAAATAACAATACATGTCTTCTCAATTCTTTATTTCCTCGAATTTTGAATATAAAGTGATGATAGCTGAGTTGGTAGCGTGTACTAATGCCTCGCCAATGGCGAGTTCGAATCCCCGGAATTTGCTTGAGCTTTATTTATTTATTTTTATTTATTTATGTATAGCAAGACCACATTACACAGACATGAAGTTAATGTACAAAACATAACGAATAAAGATTCCAAAGCCTTTCTATCCCAGATATAGATTCCAGTCTGTCTTTCTTCAAATGCAATGTGATAGATGTTGTTTTGAACACTTTTAGTATCGGGAAATAGTACTCCATTCAAGATAATATGCAACGTTAATCACAACTCTACGTGAAATGGGCTATTGTTATTTGCTCGGAATACGTTTTACTACATACGATGAATATGCGAATAGACGCCATTGTCTGTAGTAATTTAGTGCCTTTCTTCAAGACTTATATCATCTATATGAATATTATAAAGCGTAAAATTTGTTTGTCTGTTTGTTTGGACGCGCTAATCTTAGGAACCACAATACTGATTTAAAATTTTACTTTTTTATTTGATAGAGCAATAATCGAGGGAAACTTTAATCTATTTAACATCACGCTAGCACCAATAGGAGCAAAGCTGTGTTGAAAATAGTTACAAAAACGACCAATAATTCTTTATGTATAAGTTTTCATTCCGCGCGAACAAAGTCGCGGACGCAGCCAGTTGTCATAGCGGTATGAACACAATCTCATATAATGCTAAGTGGCGATGGGGCCTTAGATATGGTGGATATTCTAAGCTTATTGGAGAGACTTTGAAAGCCCTTAAGTGAAACTGCTGTAACACACCTGTAGGTATTCGGTGGCAGCTTTTAGATATTTAGTTAAAGGAATGTTTTATTTTTATTTGTCTATTACAATTCGCTGTATATATATATATATATATATATATATATATATATATGTATATATATAAGTATGTATATTTAGTTTATTTATTATTTCTACACTTTGCTTATTTAATATGCTATTCGTTATGAGTTATTTATATTAGGTTAGTATATTTATTATCACACTCTCATATTACCAATTATTTTATTTACACTACCTACAATGCTAGTAATTATTTCTTACTACATTACTGGTGGTTAGCTGGAAGAAAATGCCTTATGTCATCAAGCTCGCCAATGTACATATTTAAAGTGCAATAAAGAATTCATTTATTCATTCAAATTTGTGAATTTATTTATCCCCGCGGCTTCGTTCGAGTTTAAATTGATTTCGTCAAACGAATCGGATGACACAAGAAAAATTTCATACAAACTTTATCCGACTCTTTGCTCTACTTCTAATTGGGGTTTTCGTGAATAAAAGTACTCTATCACCGTCTCCATGTTCCCATCCAACTCCACACCAAAATTAATCATTTATTGATTAGTCGGTTTAGACGTGAAAGCGTATCAAACAAAATAAACAAACTTTCACATCTGTAATGTTTGATTGTTTTAAAGCGATGATAGCTCATTGGTGTAGTGTGTACGACTTCGCGTCGGGGGACGTGAGTTCGAATCCAGGCACCTACAATGAGCTCGAGTTTTCGGTGAAGGAAAACATCGTGAGGAAACCATAGCACGGTGGTAGGGCTTTTTCTAATGCCCGCTTGGGTAGCTACCACCCTCAAGTTGTAAACCTGCCGCCAAATACCAATAGGTGTGTAGCGGCAGCCGCACTTGAGAGCCAGTTCCTCCACAGGTTTAGCGTGTCTACCAACTTGGGCCGTATTGACACTTAAGATCAGGTGAGATTATGGCCATAACGCTAAACCTTAAATATTAAAAAAAAAAAATTGTAAGGATTATTTGCGCCTTATGCTATCGCATTGCTTTTTGTGTATACTGTATCGGTAAGAATTACCTAAATGATAATGAACAAAGCGTAAGGGGTTGCGTGAGTCCTGTGGTATTGATTTTATTGGCCGGTGTCAGTTGGCGCCCCACATGGTGTGACCTGCGCGTGTCATTTATCAGACTTTAAGTATACAAGTACTTTTAAGTGGGAATTTTTTTAACCCGATTTATCTCTATGTTAGAAAGACAAGCATATACGCTGGTACCTACCTTAAAACTTAACAAATGCGATGATGGTTCAGAAGTGGGCCTTTCATGGGTCACGTTGAGCGCGACCAACATCTGCGGCGGCACAGTGATATTCGTCAGTTGCCCTCACGGCAATCCTAGATTATTGAATTTGGAAGTATTTATAGCGCAGCTTTGCAATAAGAAACATACACAAAGATATAAATACAAACAAAATAAACAAAAATGAAACTCTTAAACATAAACTAACGCTGTAGTGTGTACGTTTTCGCGTCAAGGGACGTGAGTTCGAATCCACCCCACCTACAATGAGCTTGAACTTTATTTTTCATTCACCGAAAGCTCAAGCTAATTGTAGGTGGTTGGATTCGAACTCACGACCCTTGACTACCTTGACCAAACTACCACTGAGCTATTGTTTAGTTCAATGCAGGATGACTAGATAGCGTTAGAGTCGAGTTACATCGCACTTATGGTGTTGTTTATTTTTGGTATGTACCTCTCAGCGATGGATTGATTTTTTTTGAGTTCAAAGTACTTATAGGTGTGAATCTTTAAAAATTGTATAAATTGTGCAGCTATCATTGCTTCTAAGTTTATTTAATTTAATTACATTTTCCTAACTAATTATTTATATTAGGTCAGTATATTACAGTCTTATTACACCAATTATTTTATTTGCACTATCTACAATGGTAGTAATTATTTCTTACTACATTACTGCTGGTTAGCTGCAAGAAAATGCCTTATGTCATTAAGCTCGCCAATGTACATATTTAAAGTGCAATAAATAATTCATTCATTCAAGAATCAATAGCATGGCGGTAGGGCTTTCTCCAGCCTATCATATTTTCCAGATTCCTATCTATCTCTATACCAAAATTTATCATAATCAATTCATCGGTCTACGCGTGAAAGCGTAAGAAACTGACTTTCGTGTTAGTGACAAAGTAAAATATCTGATTTTTTTTAAGTTTTTTATTACTTGGTTTCTTTGTTATCGCATGTTTTTTTTATAGGATTACATTATTTCTTTCTTAACTACTGGACATAGCGTGTCATAATCTGAGTTGCGTAGATGTATGAGATAAAGTTCAACGGTGTATGGACCGGCCCGCTCCGGTCCATTCACATCGGCGCACTCAGCGCTGTGGCACGCGGCCAAATTTTAACTCGATTAGAACTAATTAACATCATCAATGAACAGTACTGTGGAAGGGCACAGAACCGACCCTGTGTGTGTGCGTTACTCATCTGGCTGGAATTACCCAAAGCGATCTCTTCCAATGTACTCTAATCCTAAACTCCAAGGAAACAGTGTTAGAGTACGGACAATGTGCCGGTAGACTAGTAGAGTTTTAAATTTTTTTTTTTGTAATAGCGGGCAAACGTGCGAGCGTGTCACCCGATGGTAAGTGATCATGCCGCCAATGGACACGCACAACATCAGAGGTGTCGCAGGTGCAACTGCCGGATCGCACCTATTGGTATTTTGAGGCAGAATTTCAACTCGAGAGTGGTAGCTAGCCACGCTGGCATCAGAAAAGCTCTACCACCATGCTATGGTTTCTTTGCGATCATTTCTTACATCGAAAGCTCAAGCTCATTGTGGGTGGTAGGATTCGAACTCACACCCCATGACGCGGCCATTCCTATACACTAACACTGAGCTATCATCGCTTCAAATTTCTACTAACTTTTAATAAAAACAATGTTTGTCTTCCGCATACTCGCTTAGGTATGTTTGTTTCATTCTCGATATCTCCAAAAAGAGAATAAATAAATTAAACAGGGACACGACCGAAATAGACGGCGCTCGGACGCGGAATGCGCTTCCGCCCGTTCCAAATTTGAAATTTTCACCAAGTTTAATGTTTATTTATTTTTCTCTTCTAAATTAACGGTCTAGTCTACGATCGCTCTTCCATACAGCCTTGTGTATGTGTTTTTTTAATTTTTTTTTTATACATATCGATCCATGTGTTTTGAGTGCGTACTTACCATAGTTACGTGGGCGAATTATTTATTTTTATATGAGATAATTATGTATTCGGGACAACTGTGCTGCTGGTTCGTGATAATTTTAGACTATTCACCGGCGGAGTTCGTTAACTCGGTTCAGTGAAATGTTTCAGTTCGATTGACGGATTGACATTGACGATTGTACAAATTACCTTTTTAACATAGAAACAAATTGGCGCCGAGGAATCCATTTTTTAACCGCCAATTTCCGCAGCTCTGAGGTTAGTTTGATGGGTTTTTTGTGTGTTACGTTTTTTATATGATGTTTGTTTTTAGATCATCGGTGTAATCTCTGCAAAAATTTTGATATATGTCTTCCCTCGGCTTGTGCGTGATCTTATAAATATCGACGCGTGATTGTAACAGTCATTCTCTTTGTATGTCTACAGTAACCTATTGTGTTACAGTTTTTAAGCAAGAACGGTTCAGAGGGAGTGTCTGAAAGCTGCGTCGATGGACGCGAGTTCGAATTCCTGCAATAAGCCTGTGGGGTTTCGGTGAAGGAAACCACCGTGATGAAGCCATAGCATTGAGATAGGTATTTTTTCTAATGTCCGCTTGGCAAGATACCACCCTTAAGTTGGAAACCTACCGACAAATACCTAGAGCTGTGTTCCAAGTTGCGCCTGAGAGCCAGTGCCTCCACTAGGTTTAGCGTATCTCTCGGATCTCATCGTCCCTTAACATCAGGTGAGATTGTAGTCGTAACGTCAAAACTGTAAATATAATCTGCTTCATACATATTTTAGTAGGTATTAAGAACTGCCATATAACTAGAGGAATGTTAAATATGAAGGCGAAGAAAGCGAAGAGGAAAGCCGAAGAAGATATGGATGGACTGTGTGAGAAATGGTATGTGTATAAAAAGAGTGAATACTGAGATGACAGCTGATAGAGTTGAGTGGGAGAAGAATACATGTTGTGCCGACCTTACCTACGTGGAATAAGGGCTTAGAAGAAGAAGTAAGAACATGGTAAGAGGTTTAGGGGATAGAGTTATATATAAAATAGAATAAGAAGAATGAAACCGAAAACAAAATAGATGCAAATCGAGTTTCTTGCCGGTTCTTCTCGATGACTGCGTTACTTTCAGAAACTGTGGTAGTTTTGACTTTAAGAAAGCGCCTTAGGGACTGAATTAAATAAAGATTTTTGATTTGATTTGATTTGGTTTGAAAAGAACTTTAAAATGATAATAAATTTGGCCAATGGATTTAAAACTAAATTGTAAAATATTTGGGTGTGAAGTTAATAACGGAATCTACTTTGCCATCTTCAAAAATTTCCCTTCAAATGTATGCATATAATGAATCTGCAGAAAAGTAGTGTTTGTACAGTGAAATTATTTCCCAAAAAAAAAAGAAATCAGGGTGTTAAACGGTCACCAACAGAACCCATTGCCAGCGTTTCTGGATTTTTTGTCTGCCTGTGTGTTTGTATGTTTGTCTGCGCGCGCATCACTGCTAAACTACACATTTTATGATAGAACGTCACCGAGGAAATCATAAAGCGTATCCTCGAGTAATATTTAGTCTTTGTTTCATCAAAATCGGTTTACTCTATCGGAAGTTATTGAAATTTGAATGACGGCGCGAGATTTAATAATTTTAGTTCCATGCGAACGAAGTCGCAGGCACGGCTAGTTATTAATATTTTTTTTACTTCTACAGTATCTTGAATTTTGTGAGACAACGAAGAAAGATGAAAAGAGTGCGGTCTACCACTTTTTTTATTTCTTTAGAGGCATACATTTAGGCTTCCCTTCCCAGTCCCAGGAGACTGAGAGGGGTATGTAGGACTCACCCAGCGCAAGCCACCAGGAATACCCACTTAAACCACACGGCCCTCTGTTGGCTTCCTAAGGTGATGCGGTGGGCAAACACCTTTATATATTTCTTTTTTTTTATATGTGGGAAAATGCATTTATCCCGGGTGGACTGAGAGGGGTATTCGGGACTCATCCGGGGCTAACCGCCGGGAATACCCAGTAAAACCCCACGGCCGTCTGTGTCCCCTTACTGGGGAGACGCTGGTCCGTTCACGCAATCACCGTATGGCGGTCAAACACCTGAAAGTATAAATCGAATAATTAATAAAAAATCTTCAATTGTTCGCCACAAAAACGTAGTTTCGTATATCGCTAACGGCACACATCTCGTTGAGATGTTTTATGGGATCGTGGACGGAGGCTGCGCCGCGCCTACGCACGGTTCATTGAACTCGGGTGGCGTGTCGTGACGTGACTCAGCGGACGGGGCCCTTTCTCGCGTTTCCACCTTAAGCTAGGCGTCCACTAGGAATCGAAGCGGTGTTTAGCACGAAGCCATGTAAAATCTGTCTCTGGGTATACTAAAGGGTAATTGTAGATCATAATGATGGTACTAAAACAAAAACCGTATGTGCTTTAAGCGATGATAGGTCAATTGGTAGTGTGAACGAATCCGCCTATAATCAGTTTGAGCTTTCGGTGAAGGAAAACATCGTAATGAAACAATGACATGATGTTATTAGTTTTTTAATGCGCGCCTGTTTAGCTACCATCCTTAAGTTGATAATCTGCCGCTAAATACCTATAGGTATATTCAGACAGTTGCTCTTAAGAACCAGTCACTAAACATCAGGAGAGATTGTAGCTATAACGCTAAACCTTAAATACAAAAAAGGGAGGTGGTTCTGAAAATACCTGAACGTGGAGAGAAGTATTATGTATACATCATCAAATAAAGCACGTGGCATTGTTGACGATGCTTACTACCTAAAGGCCGTTCGAACAACGCGTTACGTGACATTGTTTTTTTTTTATTTAATTAAAATCAGGCAATGTAAATTTCTTAAGTTCACAACTCATCGTTTATGTTTTACGCTGAAACTCTCTACTATTTCTAACTGTATTGCAAAGGTTAAGAGTTAAATTAGTTATGTAAATTTAAACGATTATTAGTAGAAAATGTACAACATGATTATGACTTGTAGATAAAAAGAAGAACATACATACACAAATACAGACTTACAAACTATAATCATCACACAACACCGAAAAAGGACTCAAGCTCAAGCTATACTATGGAAAACTTCTTTAGCGCTAGTTTACCGCTGGACCCAGATTTATTAAAAATGCTCACTTGAATGTTACGTAAGGTTTGAGGAAGAGGGGGCGGTACAGAAAAATGTTACGGCACGCTACAAGGGCGGGAGGGTGGTTCAAAAATTACGTTATGTAATACTTGAAAGGCTCCCAATGAGCCCTACATGTCCCTCTGGCTGCTGGCTTGCCCTAAACGAGAGGAAGTAAGTCAATGTATTTTTTCACCACGATAATAAAACCAGGTAAATAATTTATTAAGGTAACATGGCTGAAATATGAAATTGATTGCTGAAAAGTACTCGAAATAAATCATGCCAACTGGGACTGGGTTTTACGAACGTGCGCCGCGTATACCGTGTGAATTATATGAAAACAATTTATAGCGGAATTATTTCTCTTGTAATGATACTAGTTGTAGCCGCAAGTTTGTACGAATTATTTAGTAATTTTTGCTTTTTTTTTTGTAAATTTTTTCTATACATATTAGCTCCTACTGGTGTTAAATAGCCGAAAGCCTTCCTCATTTATTATGGTGTCAAATACAGAAATAAGTTTTGTAATTCGACTGGTAGTTATACGTCCATCTTCTATTATTGGCACAATTACTGACGAGGTGGGAGGCTTTTTAATATGTACAGGTGTGTAACATTCGGATTCGGTGATATAAATCGGCCTTTCTAGTGGACGTGGTCCTTTAACCGGTGATCTCGATTCCACACATTTTTCACGTTATTCATCGACGAGATTTCACGCATTAGACTAGACTCTAAAGCATAGGTTCTCAAAGTGGGCGCTGATACTATCTGGGGAGGCTATTGAAACTTCAAGTGATATTAGGAGAGATTAAAAAAAATGCAGTGGACTGTGGATTCCCCTGCAAATTTCTGTAATAAATTTAGAAGAAGTATTCTCGAGGGGCGTTGGGCATTCAATGCTCCCGAAAGTGTGCGGTACACCAAAAAGTTTGAGAAACACTGCTCTCGAGTATATAGATAAAATTAGCTTCTAAGTAACTTCACGTAGGTTTAGTCATTGGGAAATAATTTTCTCAAACCCAAGAAATATTACTTTTTCCCGGATGAAAAGGTACGTGGACCCTTTTATCTGACAATTTTCCCTAATACTGAAATCATTCGGTTGAGATGTGAAATAGTAACAAACGAACAAAAAACGCGGCTCCGTTCGCGTGGTACTTATAATGACTTAATCATGTTTGTCCGTTTTTGTAACCTTTTTCAACACAGCTTTGCTCCTAGCGGTGGTAGCGTGATGTTAAATTACCTAAAACCTTCCTCATGGATTGCTCTAACATACACAAAAAGAATTTTTGAACTCAGACTGGTAATTCCTGAGATAAGCGCGTACTATCAAACCGAATAAGGTTTTTCTCTCTTCACAATTACATCAACAAGAAGATACAAGAAGAGTTACAGTGGGAGAAGTGACAAAAAGAAGTCTGAAATCTGTACCCGGTCTGTGGCAATAACCAGGGTCTGACTATCGCCGCGGTGTATTTTAGCGGGTAGTTTGATGTTGCTTGCCACCCGATAAGTCTCTCCACACGCCTCTCGTGCTGTGGCCTGAGGCTGGCGATTCCGTTCACGCGTTGCGGGAGAAAGGCCGTAAATCGATTTGTTACGTTACCTCAGGTCTTTTTTTATACTTAAGGTTAAGCGTTATGGCCATAATCACACCTGATCTTAAGTGACGATACGGCCCAAGTTGGTAGGTAGACACGATAAACCTGTGCAGGAACTGCCTCTCAAGCGCAGCTGCCGGAACACACCTATTGGTATTTGGCGGCAGGTTTACAACTTGAGGGTGGTAGCTAGCCAGGCGGGCATTAGAAAAAGCCCTACCACCATGCGCCTACCTACAATGAGCTTGAGATTTCGGTGAAGGAAAACACTGTGATGAAACGATGGCATAGTCGTATGGCTTTATCTATTGCGCGCCTGGCTAGTTACTACCCTCAAGTTGGAAATCTGCTGCCAAATACCAATAGGTGTGTTCCGGCGGGGTGCACTTGAAAGCCGGTCCCTACACAAGGATTAGCGTGTCTGCCATCTTTGGCCACATCGTTACTTAACATCAGGTGAGATTGTGACCGTAAAGCTCAATCTTAACTATAAAAAAAAAAGAAAACCAGTCATGACAGGGAAGACTGCTGATGTGTTTGTAGTTCTCTCGATGGTTACCACAGTTTTTGGATCGCGCTGTGTTTAACGTCGTTACCTTACGTTTGCACGCCTCATAAGCGCAGCACTGAGGTGGGTACTACTGTCACTTCAAGCGAAACAACTGGTTTTTCAAACTTAAGATGTCTGTATTTATTATTATATTGCACTTGTAAAATAATATATACACACACACACATATCAAGAAAAAACACTATTTCTAACACTCGTGATATTTTTAAATGCCATTTTTGTTTTTTAAACTAGTTAAAAAACTGTATAAAAAAGTTCTGTCTCGGACGTCCGTATGTCCGTGTGTCTGTATGTGCGTATCCTGTATGTTATCACGATAACGAACGAAATACTTTACTAATCGAGTCTTTATTTTTCTTACGCTTCAGTATGATTAAGAATAGAACCCTATTACTTTTAACGGTCTGATTTGATGTGGTTTAATTGTTATTAAATTAACAAAAAAAAAAAGAATGAGATTATAGGGCGTGAACTTTTGGATTTTCCAAACTTTTTTCAATGATAATATCTAACGCTCTAACGTATCTATCGCTCTAACGTGACCACTCTAAGTTGTAAAATATTTAAAGAAGTTACTAATAAGATTAATTAAGTTATCTTCGTTTAATTTGTGTATTATATTAATATAAATGTACATCCTGGCTACCTACTACCCTCAAGTTGAACATCTGCCGCTAAATACCTATAGGCGAGTGCCAGGGCACCTGAGAGCCAGACCCTCCAAAGGTTTACCGTCTTTATCGTGTAATCTTCATTTAACATTAGGTGAGATTGAGAGAAAAAAACACGCGAGTGACAGCAAATCAACATTCCGTTCGTTCGAACCTAACCGAGCGACAAATAGGAACTATTTTCTTTTTTATCCTGTGTATTGTTAAAAAAACGCTGACGCACTTTTCACATTCATCGAGTCGCGGTGTCGATGCGGTCACGAGTGCCTCGTTTGGTGTTAAAAAAAAAAAGTTATTGTGTTAAAAATTGAAGTAACATCATCTCTGTCTGTCATCCCGGAGCGTGTTGTGAAACTTTTTTTTTTGTCGTCGAAGTCACCTATCATGGTAGTTTTGAGGTTATAGAATTCTTTTCTTATACTCTGTTAAGTGTATGAACCGATTCGTCTGTGATTATTTGTATCTATGGGCGTTGTTGTACGGGCCGCGCAATGCGCGTAATGTTTCGGGTATATTGAACGCACGCCGTGTCGCGCCACGCGTTGCAATGAACTAATTGAAGTGAAAACTTATTTACGAAGGTTCGGATGGGGAGTAAAGTCGTGTAAGTTGTCATCGACATGGTCACGTCACGTGTTAATGATAGTATATCTGTTCCTATTAGTATACACTTATTACTCTGTAAACAGTTTTGATTTAGAAGTTTTAATTTGACATCAAGCAATTAATTTAGATATATTAAAAAAAACAACTGTTGGTTTATAGTTTTAAGTTTTTGCTTCTGTTGGCAGACTTCATGACTACTTCGAAATATATATATATATATATATATATATATATATATATATATATATATATATATATATATATATAGTATGTTTGACGATCTTTTAATATTTTTATGATTTTCCTCATTGTTATTTGGTTATGACAAATTCGTTCCAATAGATGATGCCTTATTCTGTGTGGGTAGTCAATTATTCGACCATCTATCGCATAAAATATTAGAATTACATTTTTAGGAAGTTACATTTCATTCGTCAAGAAGTTTTTTTGATTCATGAAGGTAGTTGGAGGCAAGTTAAAAAGGAAACGAATGGTAACAAAATATGGGGATAGAGTTTGCTGTTGCAGCTTCATACCTATCATCCATATCCTAAATTCAATTACAGCATTGGATAGCTAAAGGATAAGAGAATTTAAAAACCTAAGTTAGTATTATGAGGCATCGCGCGAGCTTAAGGGAGAAGCGCCATTTTCATAGTTAAGGTTATGCGTTGTGACCACAATCTCATATGATGTTAAGTGACGATAAGAATAATCCTTAACAGGGTGCGACGGTTTTTCACGCCTGGTCAGCTGTACCTTCTCTGTATGGCACAAGTACGGCCATGCATACTGTTCGCATCTTTGGGACGGATCCGCAAAATATCTCCTTGATGCCTTGATGGATTGTCGTTCTCTCGATGGTCGCTGCTTTTTTTGGACTGTGCTGTACTTAAAATCAAGTACAGTGCGATCACTTCGCGGAGCTACCATAAACAAAAAAAAAACTTCGTGGAGAGGCTGGCTCTCAAATGCAAGTGCCGGAATACACCTATGGGTAATTGGCGGCAGATTTGCGACTTGACCATGGTAACTAACAAGACCGGGATTAGAAGAACCCTGCCGCCATGCTATAGTATCAACACGATATTTAGCTCCACGGAAAGCTTGAGCTCATTGTAGGTGGATTCCAACTCACGTCCCTTGACGCGTAGAGACACTACGAAATTTTAACTTTTATCCCATCTCCTGAAGGAATTCTTTCGATTTACGTGAAAACAAGTATCTTATATTGGTTCATAATATTTGTTATTATCGCGTCAAATCTGATCCAAACGTATGGTCCAAATGTCGAGTATTTAGCTCATCGGGAAGTTAGTTTAAAATTAATTACAAAATTCCAACTGGACAAACATACGAGGGAGCGAATTAATAAAACATGCTAAATTGGTCATGTATAAGAAATTGCCATTAGAAGTCGCTGGACGTGCTACGTTCATAATTTGCTTTACGAGTTTGTATATTTTTTTGAATGCGTTGAATCGTGACGTCATCAACCAGAGGCGTACCTGTAATTATCCGATCTGACTTCACGTATACAGGATCAACGAACCTCACCCACGCTGTCGAAACAAAGTATAGACGGCCTGAACTATGATGGACTGTCGGAGCTTACTTATTTCGCTACAAAGATATTTAAATTTTGATCATAAGGGGCCGTTCAACTATTGTTTTTCGAAGTGATGTAACTTCTTTAGCATCGTTGTGTTATGAAGCTCCATGAAACGACAGTATAAAAATTATTGTGTGGTATAATGATACGAGGATGCAAGTGAAACTTTTTTTTATTAAAATTGATAAAATATTCACTAAACGGTCACCTGATGCGAGCCGTGGTCGCCACCATATCGGCCATGGCTGCTCTGCCGAACGCCTTTCTGGTTACCCTGACTCTGCGGCCGACTAAAATGCAACATGCGATAGATGGGCGAAATAATTTTATGCGTGGAGAAAAGTTTCATTTTAAAAAGAGACATCATATCCACATATAGGATATAAAGTGCGAGAGAATGAGTTAGGAGGAAACATAGAGTGTTTCCTACAGGGTCCGAATATTGTATATATGTTATTGAGTGTGTGTGTGTGGCGCGCCTGCGTATTACGAAGTGAATTTTTTAAGGTTTCACTTTTTTGCGTGTGGTTTGCACGCACTTTTTTCTTATTAGTGTTACTTCTGCGTAATAATGGCTTAGCACCTTATTATGATTTTAGATTAGTAAGAAAAAAATCTTAATAATATAAGCATTTGCAGCTTAAATTAATCTTGAGAATTTTGGATATCTTTTGTATACATTTAATTGTGTTTCTTAAGAATATATTTATTTTAATCATATTAACATTAGCACAATTAATGTTCTACATTAATATTAAAAAACGGGACAATTTGTCTGTTTGTTTAAACGCACTAATCTTAGGAACTACCAGTTGGATTTAAAATTTCAATTTTCTTCTTGCGTTTGTTTTTCTTGGAAAAACCAAAATCTCTATTCTCTATAAGTCGAAAACTCGTATAACTCGAAACCTTTGGCGTCTCCCTTGATGTTCGACTTTAGAGGTTCAACTGTATATGACATTAATACCACTGGCTGATTGATACACTCGATTTACATGAAATTTTTCATAGTTACTGCTTCCGCGATGTACACGTTCACCAAGCACGTGTTTCACGATGACGTCATGTTGACGCCAACGAAATTGAGGATTAGTAATGTGTATGCGGATCATAAGTATAGAAGTTTTGAGGTGTTTTTGATTTTTGTTAATGTCATAATTAAGGGCCATTCGTTGTATAAGTAAGATTTCTCGAACCTTTCTCTCCTTTCTTACGTAAGATTCTATCTTAATCTTCTTAATAATAAACTGTTATGTTAGGAAAGGATCAGTTTCTCTAAAACTTACAGTTCAACAAGTTTAACAATTTCAGTTTACTTAAAAATAGAAGAAATGTTTGTTAATTTTTTAAATAATAAAAATACGATAACACACGGAAAAATGTACTATAATTTTTTCTATAGCACCAAACATGGATAATAATAAAAACGTGTGAAATTTTAATAACTTTTTTTTTCAATAAGCGACAAAGTATTTAATTAAAATTAAAATTCGACACATATAATTAAGAAAACTTGAACGGCATGGATGAAATGAAAAAAAAAAATGGAATTAGATTTTAAGTATTGAATTTTGATTCATGAAATATTACGTAAGAGTGAATTTCACTTTCTTCCTCCAACGTAGGACATGTAGAGATTTTCTTGACCCCCCCTCCCCGCGTCAATACCCAATACCCTTACGTAATTAATGAATCGGCCTCTTAAGTCATCGTGTCACGTTACGTGGCGTGCGTGCGACGTGCCCGGCGGAGTGACAGCGAAGCGCGAGTGTCAACGAACTTTATCGAGGCGATTCGATCGTACCCGATTGTACGTAGTAGGTACAGTCGAACAATGGTGTGGCGGGGTCGCGTCGCGGTCGACTCTAGCCGTCTTTATCGGTCAGTACTGTTAGGGACGTGCCGTGGGTGTCGATGTACAGTGACGGATTTTGACGACAGTTTTTTTTTTTTGTTATAATTTTTTTTACGTGCCAATGCGGTCTGTTACCCCCGAGTATTAGATATGAGTTTTAAAAAAAATAACTTTATTTAGATCACAAACGTTAGTATAGAAAATAAATTTGATTTGTTGAATAGAGCTGAATTATAACTTAATTATTAAGGCAAACGCTCTTTCCAAGATCTCGATGCAGACTGACTTCCTGATTGCCTAGCGCTCAGAGCTTGGTATCGTTATGATGATTATGCAAATTAAGAGGGATGCGGGGGTAGCACTAACCCTTACATATTTCTTATAGCTAGTGAAGGGACTTGCTGTCATGTGTAACTACCGGAACACACCTATACGCACTTGGTGGCAGATGTTCAACTTAAGGATGAGGGCTAGCCAGGCGCGTATTAGAAAAAAACCCTACCACCATGCTATGGTTTCATCACGTTTTCTTCACCGGAAGCTCAAACCCATTGTAGGTAGATCCGAACTCACGTACCTCGACGCGGCATTCGTACACACTACCGACTGAGCTGTCATCGCTTTAGAATCAGGTCTCTGGACAATACGGCCCCCCATAGTAACGTTTACTGGGTATCTGACGGTGCTTAACCTTTAGAAACCGTGACAAATTGATCACAATATATATAAAATTCATTAATATCAGTAATAGTTATCTTTAACGTAATTATAGTGTTAGGTTTTACAATAAAGTCCGAAAGCACATTACCGAATTGTCGGACAGTAAGTTTGAGAACCATATGAAGCGTCTTTTCATGTCAAAAACATATCACAGCGTGGAATAATATATCAACGATGGCGAACTGTCTCCCCGTCCACTAGTGACTATTGTAAATACGCACATACTGAAGGTAAGGTTTAGCGTTATGGCCATAATCTCACCTGATCTTAAGTGACGATACGGCCCAAGATGGTAGACACGCTAAACCTGTGTAGAAACTGGCTCCCAAGTGCAACTGCCGGAACACACCTATTGGTATTTGGCGGCAGATTTTCAACTTGACGGTGGTAGCTAGCCAGTCGGGCATCAGAAAAAGCCCTACCACCATGCTATGGTCTCCTCACGATGCTCTCCTTCACCGAAAACTCAAGCTCATCGTAGGTGGTTGGATTCGAACTCACGTCCCTTTGCGCAAAGTCGTACACACTACCACTGAGCTATCATAGCTTCAAAATATTCCCACATATTAAAAGATTATTAAAAAAAAAAGATACAGGTTCTTGCCGGGCCTTGTCGATGGCTTCAACGTACATTAGCGCCATCTCGGGGCCTGAATTGGATAAAGATTTTTAAATTTAACCAGTCGACACGTCCCCCCGTAACTCGCCTGACATATCACAAGTGCGTGGATGATGTAAATATATTTGATTTACCTACGTTACCAAGAATGTCGCTGTGGTACGTTATAGTGGGTGGTGTTGGGTGATTAGCCCCGACGAGACATTATATGCCCCTCGCCGCTTTGTCCTGAGGCGGGGTAATGCGTTTGCGTGGCGCGTTGAGGAAACCGTAGATACTGGGAATTTAAACAGCTTGTTAGTAACAGGACTGGGAGGGCCACATTTAGAAGCGATGATAGCTCAGTGGCGGTGTGCACGACTTTGCGTCGAGGGACGTGGTTTCGAATCTCACTACCCACAATGAGCTAGAGCTTTCGGTGAAGGAAAACATCGTGCGGTAACCATAGCATGGTGGTAGGGGTTATTTCTGATGCCAGCCTGGCTAGCTGCCGCTCTCAAGTTGAAAATCTGCAGCCAAATACCGATGGGTGTGTTCCGGCAGTTGCACTTGAGAGCCAGTTGCTCCAAAGGTTTAGCGTGTCTACCAACTTGGGCCGTATCGTCACTCAAGATCAAATGAGGTTATGGCTACAAAGCTAAGCCTTAACTATAATATATATATCAGGATATTGTCCTTCAAATCAGATCAAATCAAATCAAAAAATCTTTATTCAATTTAGGCTCTAAGAAGAGCGCTTATGAACGTCAAAAATTACTACCGGATCAGAAAGTAACGCAGTCATCGAGAAAAACCGACAAGAAACTCGATCTGCATCTTCTTGCTTTTTTTTAAGTCTTATTCTTATGCTTATAAACAATAATTTAATATGTCACAGTAGTAATTAGCGGATGTACAGAGAGGGGCGTCAATTCCGGACATCACGATCGCTCACATATCGATCGATCCACCCTATAATAGCCTTGTGACATCAAAACCCGTTTGACATGGTTTCAACTCTTGACCTTTTGACCTTGTTCAACTTTATAATTCGCCTGTCACCTTTCCAGAGTGAACGGGAAAGAGGTCTCGATGGCGGACACCGATACAGAGACGCTGCCAAATGGCACGGGGCCACTGTCCACCGAAGAGGAAGACGAGAGGCTGAAGCAGCGCCCTGCCGACATCGACGCCGTAAGTACATCATGCTATGTTCGCTCCCAGAAGCCTCGTTGTATAGGCAAGGTTCAGCGTTACGGCCACAGTTTCAGCTATGGGACTGGCTTTCAAACGTAATTGCCGGAACTCACGTGTAAGTGTTTGGCTGCAGGTTTTCAGCTTGAGGGTGGTAGCTAGCCAGGCGGGGTTATTAGAAAATAGCCCCACCACCGTGCTATGGTGTCATCTCGATGTTTTCCTTTACCGAAAGCTCGAACTCGTTGTAGGTGGATTCGTACCCACGTTCCTTGAAGCGGCGTCCGTATATACTACCAACTGAGCTATCATCGCCTAATAACCTTAGACCCAGCGGAGATCGTAAGAAGTGCGAAAGCTGTCTCTGGCAATACCTATGGGTGATACAGAGTAAATCTTTTACTTTTGGTAGGTATTTGACAGTGATTCATAACTGATGAGTCTCCAGAACCTGACCAGCCTGGCTAGAGGAAATACGGAAGTACATTTCTTTTTTCAACAGAAATAAGTCTTCAGTATGAAAAATATATAAACATATAGATTATGGTTGCGTCACATTAAAAATTGTTAATAATTTTCGCCAGTTTCTTTTAAATACAGCTTTGTTCCTATCAGTGGTAGCGTGATGTTAAATAGCCTCAAACCTTTCTCGATGATTCCTCTATCAATTACAAAAAGAATCTTTGAAATCCGTCTGCTAGTTCCTGGGATTCGAGCGATCAAACAAACAAACTGAAATTATGTATTGTAATTTACAGGATGTCAGAGAGATGGAGCGCCGCAAGCGCGTCGAGGCGCTGATGTCATCGAAGCTGTTCCGCGAGGAGTTGGAGCGGGTGCTCGACCAGCAGATGCACGAGGGTAACGATGCTCCGCTTCTCCAGCGCATCAAGGAGATGGTCGGCGGCCGCTTGCACACCGGCAGCATCAGGGTGAGTGCTTTCATGGAGTGGCATTTTTTGGACTGTAGTGTTAAAGTAACGATTTTCATATTTAAGCAGCGGTATGATAGTTTTCTGGGGAGTTAAATAGAGCGTTATATAAAAGTGAGACGTTACATTCCTTTGCGCAACGCATTTTGATTATGTATGAATTTAAGTACATACAAAGTACACTTGGTTTCATTGGAATTATGTATATAAAATATTTATATACGCTTTTATTATATTTAAGACGCACATTTACTATCTTTTTACATAATCTACACAATAATAGTTTTTAAGGTGTAAACTCCGGTCGTGTGTCGGAGCTGGCATGCACACTTTTTTTTACGAAGAGAATAGTTCTTTAGCATCCCTGTGATTTGAAACTCGCTGAAACGAAAAAGCGACAATAAAAATAGACAACCATATACATCTATAGGATATAATGTGTGAGAGAATGAGATAAAAGTATATATGGTAGTGTTTTTCAAACTTTTTTGTGTACCGCCCACTTTAGAGAAAATTGAATGCCCCAGAATTCTTCATCTAAATTTTTTGCAGAATTCGGAAATGAACAGTGTTTTTTTTTTAAGTCGAAACAATTTTTTTTTTATTAAAGTATTCAAACGAAAAGTGATTTAAAAGGCACATTACATTTATAATTTTTTGTATATAATATAATATATAGCAAATTCTTATATGAAGTTTATAAAGGTCTTTTAATTTTTTTACGACAATACTTGTTTCTTGCTTTTTTTCTAGAACAAATCTGTTATATTTTATCTAATAGTAGTGTCTCTTATAACAAAGCGTCATGTGCCATGTCGGTAAATTCTTATAGCATGAACATAAAGCGTCGAAATAGACATTTAAAACATAAAAAGTTTTTGCTTGATCTGTTTCCTATATTAAAATCTAATAATAAATGGACCGTTTATTTTGAAAGTGGTGTAAGTCCATTTTCTTTTTTTCGAGAAAATTAAAGATTACTATATTTGTTGATAATGCAATTTCATTTACCGACCGATTTTAAGTTGTACAAAACATGGGATTTTTTGAGAAATTAAACACGGACTAGTTATATATAAAAAAATTACATTAAATTAAGCATGAATTACGTGATAGCTCATTTTTCTCAAAAATGGACTTACACGACTTTCAAAATAAACGGTCCAAATAATAAATAAAACGAAGTGTCTTATTTAATGTCAAAATAACAGCATTTTAACTAAATGCATATGAAAGATATATGATTCTTATATATACAAACAAATATGTCTGCCTGCTTGTCTGTCCATTTGTTCCGGCGAATCTCTGAAAAGACTACACCGATTTTGATGGGACTTTCGCTTCTCAAAAACCAAGCATTTTGCTATATATATTTTTTGATAATAACTTCTCAATATGTTCATTTCCAGGGTCCGAGCTGCGTCCTCCCCATTAACGACATCCGTGGGATCGAAGGCATCGGCTACGAGAAAGGGGAGAAGATACTCCGGTGCAAGCTAGCGGCTGTCTACCGCCTCGTCGACTTGTTCGGTTGGACCCAGAGTGAGTAGAGCATACGAGAAGATCAGTAGACCACACCAGTAGACTGGAGTAAAACATGTCGAATCCAACCACCTACAATGAGCTTGAGCTTTCGCTGAAGGTAACCATAGCATAGTGGTAGAGCAACCACCCTCAAGTTGAAAATCTGCCGTCAAATACCACTAGGTGTGTTCCGGCAGTTGCACTTGAGTGCCAGTTCCTCCACAGGATTAGCCTGTCTACCAACTTGGGCCGTATCGTCACTTAAGATCAGTTGAGATTATGGCTATAACGCTAAACCTTAAGTATAAAAAAATGCATTCACCATGTGGCCCTTTATAACAGCAAACTTAACTAGTGCTACGTTTAAACCAATGGATGCTTTAAGCACCCAGTATAATATGGATTAGTGTATACGGCCGACACTTCTATGAACGTGGGTTCGAATCCGTGAAATGAACGTGAGCACCCGGAGTAATACATCGTTGAGACCATAGTATGGTAGTAGGGAAAAATTATGAAAATGTTCATACTCTGTAGTTTGTTTGAACACGCTAACGTTAGGAACTACTAACAATCATTGACTAAGCCGTTAGGTTAATCATCATCTCGCTACCACCAATAGAAGCAAAGCTGTATTGAAGACAGATACCAAAAACGGGACTAGTATAGTATATATTTTATCATCCAATAGTAATGATTCAGAAATGTAAGGGTTGAAGACATTTTTATATTTCCAGCCGGTATTACCGGGCAGATCACCGCCCGGCTGAACACCGCAGTGGAACAGGTGCTGACCACGCCCCGGGGGCTGCTCCCGCACGAGGTGACCGCCTCGTCGCTCGTCAAGGTCGACATGCAGGGCGTCGTGCAGGACCAGGGGACTACCAACTTCCCGGTCAACGTCGAAGGTAAATAGTGATATTACAGGTTGTTTTATAGAAAATCAGAAGTGGGACGTTCTTTCAATCTGGTACCTTCTATTAATAAAAACGATGTGACCGCCGCAACTAATTTTGCCGTAATTTGACGCAACCGTAATCTATATGTTTATATATTTTTCATACTGAAGACTTATTTCTGTTGAAAAAAAGAAATGTACTTCCGTGTTTCCTCTAGCCAGGCTGGTCAGGTTCTGGAGACTCATCAGTTAAGAATCACTGTCAAACTGGTAATTTTAGACCTCCACACAATTACGTAATACGAATAAGAATGTATTTTATTTATATACATTCTTTATTAACCCATTCCTCTCCACTGTCATATTTTTTTGGACACTATTTTCAAAATTTCTCTTTACGTATTAGGTTTTTTATTTTTATTAGTTCTGATGAAATTCATATTTTTACACTATTTTTCTAATAAAATATTTTTTTTTTCTGTAAAACTAGTTTAAATATTAAACATTTAATAATTTTAATTAATAAGTAATAATTAATTAGTTAATAACTGCATTCACATTAATTATACAAAAATAATTTATTGTATAAGTTATAATGAGTATAATAATGGGGACATTTAAGAATTTAATTTAAAATAGATAGGATATTTAGATGAAATAGATAGAAGCAATTACTGAAGAAAGCTATTTTAACATCATGCTACCACCATTTGGTGCAAAGTTGTATTGAAAAAAGTTACAAAATCTGGCAAAAATAGTTAACTAAAATTTTGGTACCACTCGAACGAAGTCGCAGACACACTTAGTCTAATATAAATTTATATCAACAAGTTTATGTTCATATACCAAACTAAAGTATACCAAAGTTCAGAATAAATATATATTGCATTTTCTTTTCTTATTTCGCGAGGTAGCGCATAGACCAGTTGGTCAACTGGTTAGCTCTTAGCTCGGCAAAGTTACTTCACAGTACCTGATGTAAGCACAGTGCAATCCGAAAACTGTGGTGACCATCGATGGATGACAGTTGATGGAGGATGGATGTGGTGACAGTCGCCCTGTCGTACCGGTCTGCGAAAACATCTGGTTTATATTTCGCTTGAAGGACTCGATATTATAGGAGGAAGGGAATATATGGGTTGGGAGACTGATCTATAACGGGTAAGACCTAACTACGATATAGTAGACTCGCTATAGTAGTATATTTATTTATATATAGATAGCTCAGTAATAGCGTGTACGAACTCGCGCCTAGGGACATGAGTTAGAATCCACTTACAATAAGTTTGAGCTATCGGTGAAGAAAACATCGTGAAGAAACTATAGCATCCTCTAAAATAAAGGCCGAGAACGCACCTGCGATTTCTCTGGTGTTGTGGATGTTCATGGGCGGCGGTGATCACTCACCATCAGATGACACGCTTGCTCGTTAGACCGCTATTACTTAGGCAAGAGAAAATAGTGCAAGGGCTTTATTTAATGCTCGCCTGGCTAACTACCACCCTCAAGTTGAAAATTTCGAAGCCACTGGAGTGCCAGTCCCTCCACAGGTTTAGCGTGTCTACCAACTTGGACCGTATCATCACTAAAAATCATGTGAGATTATGTATCGAATCACTTGAAGCGATGATTGCTCAGTGGTAGTGTGCACGACTTCGCGTCAAGGGACGTGGGTTCGAACCCAAGCACCTCCAATCAGCTTTAGCTTTCCGTGAAGGAAAACATCGTGAGGAAACCATAGCATGGTGGTAGGGCTTTTTCTAATGCCCGCCTGGGTAGCTACCACCCTCAAGTTGTGAACCTGCCGCCAAATACCAATAGGTGTGTTCCGGCAGCATCACTTGAGAGCCAGTTCCTCCACAGGTTTAGCGAGTCTACCAACTTGGACCGTATCGTCACTAAAAATCATGTGAGACTATGTATCGAATCACTTGAAGCGATGATAGCTCAGTGGTAGTGTGCACGACTTCGCGTCAAGGGACGTGGGTGCGAACCCAAGCGCCTACAATCAGCTTTAGCTTTCGGTGAAGGAAAACATCGTGAGGAAACCATAGCATGGTGGTAGGGCTTTTTCTAATGCCCGCCTGGGTAGCTACCACACTCAAGTTGTAAACCTGCCGCTAAATACCAATAGGTGTGTTCCGGCAGCAGCACTTGAGAGCCAGTTCCTCCACAGGTGTAGCGTGTCTACCAACTTGGGCTGTATCGTCACTTAAGTATAAAAAAAAAAACGATATTCCCACACAGGTAATGGATATATCTCTGTTTCCGGTTCAGGGTTCTCGCTGCACGCGTCTGTGCACGCGGCGCGGCCGGACGTGCGCTGCGTGCTGCACGTGCGGTCGCCGGGCGCGCTCGCCGTGTCCGCCACGAGGCGGGGCCTGCTGCCGCTCTGCAACGAGGCCGCGCTGCTCGGGGAGATCGCTTACCATCACGTGCCATACGGTTCTTATCCAATTATAAAAAATCAACATTACTACCACACATTTTTTACAGGCGGAGAAACAGTCGTATTACTTTCATATATTTTTTAGAGGCGGAGAAACAGTCGTATTACTTTCATACATTTTTTAGAGGCGGAGAAACAGTCGTATTACTTTTACACGTTTTTTTAGAGGCGGAGAAACAGACATGTTACTTTCATACATTTTTTAGAAGCGGAGAAACAGTCACATCACTTCCATACGTGTATTTGTATAAGCGGAAAAACAGTGATATTAATTCCGCATATATATATTTTTAGAGGCGGAGTAGTAGTTTGATACATCCACACATATATTTCTTGAGGCAGAGAAAGAGACGCTACTAGGTAAATTTTTTTCTAGAGGCGGAAAAACAGTCAAATTACGTCCATAATTTTTTTTAGAGGTGGAGTATAAGTCTTACACACGTACTTTTTACAGAGAAGAGTCAAATTAACCTCACATGTTTTTTTTAGAACAGAACTTTACCTCACGTATTTCTTTTAGAGTGCAGAATCACATTATTCTTCCATGAGTTTTATAGGGGAGGATGAGTCACATTATTTCCACATTTTTTTATATGAGGAAGATATATAGTTACTACTACACTCTTTATAAATATGTTACATTGCTCTCTAGTTCGTATGATTGGTTATCTGTTCATTATACATTTAGTAATCTACTTTGTATATCACGATTCTCTATGGTTCATATATTTGATGTTAACTTTCTTTAATTTTATATCAATAATAGTTAATGTTTTACTATTCGTTGTATAATATGTTATATTTATTATTTTTGTTCGCTATGTTAATGTTTTTTGGCAGTTTTGGTAAAATTAATGGATCTAGTTAGGTAGATGGTTTATGTTATAAGATTTAGTGTTGTAGAAAATGACAATTTGACAAGATGGGCAGCTAATGAAACCTCCCGATCTAATGATCTCTCCGCCAGTAGATAGAGATTGAGACGGACATAGATGAAAAAAAAATGTGTGTGCAGTTCACACGCTATAGCAGTGAAACCTTATAAAATTTGCTTCCTAATTCGTAATACATATCCTCAGACCTTGTAAGAAACACAGTATAATACTTTCTTTCTCATTCTCTCGCATGCCATATCCTATAGATGTAAGTGGTTATATTATATACTAGCTGACCCGTCAGACATTGTCTCTGTCTTAACTATGAATATTGAATTCTAATTCGTATAATTAATAAAATTAAATATTATTCAACAATAATGTTTATTATTGTAATACTCTATGACAACTGACAGTCATGTTAAATTAATATTATCATTATGTTTCTTAAATTTAAATTTTCTTTAATTTTCTAAAGTACCGTTCAACTTTTTCATTTTTTCTTTCATAAGAACCTTCACGTGACAATAATTAACACAACAAAAAAAGAATTATCGAATTTGTCCCATCCATATATATAGGTGTACGTATGCATGTGTTTATCGAGTTTCTTGCCGGTTCTTACATTACCTGGTGGTAGTTTTAACGTCCACAAGTGCCTTTTGCCTTTTTAGGGCCTAAATTGAATTTAGTATCATTGATTAGATTTGCTATTCCGTTTTACTGTCGCATTTTCGTTTCATCGAGTTTCAAATCACAACGATGCAAAAGAATTATTTCAGTTTGGAAAATATGGCTTCGTGTACAGGCGTGCTGGACAATGAGGAACGCGACAAGCTGGTCCGCGCCCTCGGGCCGCACGCGAAGGTGCTGATGGTGACCAGCTCGGGGGCGCTCTGCTGCGGCGCCACCCTCGAGGAGGCCTTCCACGCGGCCAGGAACCTCACCGCCGCCTGCGACGTTCAGCTCCGCCTCGCCTCGTTGCCGCTCGATGAGCTCATCACCATCGACGAGGACACCAGGAGACAGGTCAGCTTCTTACAATCAGTCAGTTCAGCGTTAGGAGCCTACGCCTGGGTGACGAGGTGATTCCAGGGTCGTACCCGCCTCGCCCCCGGAAGGCGACAGATGGCCGTAGAAACTCGGTAAAGAAATAAAAATTATTTATTCACTAGATTTTACGTGCGGCTTCGCTCGCGTTAATATTGACTGAACAAATTGGATGACGCAATAAAAGGTTCAAACAAAGTTTATCCCTCCCTTTACCCCACTTCTAATAAGTTTTCCGCGAGAAATAATCGCTTATCAGCGTCTCCAGGTTCCCCCCACCTATATCGATGTCCATCATAATCGATTCACCGGTTTAGACGTGAAAGCGTTAACAAACAAAACTCACTTTAACATTTATAACATAATAATTTATTATTATTTAACATTTATTAAATAACATTATGAAGCGATATTAGCTCAGTGGTACTGTGCACGACTTCGCGTCAAGGGACGTGGGTTCGAAACCAAGCACCTACAACGAGCTTGAGCTTTCGGTGAAGGAACACATCGTGAGGAAACCATAGCATGGTGGTAGGGCTTTTTCTAATGCCCGCCGCCATAGCTACCACCCTCAAGTTGTGAACCTGCCGCCAAATACCAATAGGTGTGTTCCGGCAGCAGCACTTGAGAGCCAGTTCCTCCACAGGTTTAGTGTGTCTACCAACTTAAGGATATGTATATATATATATATATATATATATAGTTTATAATTTTGTTTAATAACCAGATCTATGAAGCGTCCCGCAAGCCCCCCGCTGAGGGTGGGAAGTGGCGCGTTGGCGGGGAGGAGTTCGAAGCCCTTATGAGGATGTTGGACAACGCCGGGTTCCGCACAGGGTACATCTACCGGCATCCCCTCATCAAGGTGACATCATCATCATCATCATCAATTTTCTTATGGTCATGATAAAAGGGTCATATCATATTTTTTATCATGATTTTGTAACTGTCTATGTATCCATTGAAATAAAACTAATTTAAACGGATTTTATCGCGGTTATTTATTAAATTTTGATCCCGACGTTTCGAAAGCTTTTCAGCCTTCGCGGTCACGGGGCGGACTGAGGTGTGGGTTGTCCAGAAAAGTTACATAAACTTATAAATAACCGCGATAAAATCCGTTTAAATTAGTTTTATTTCAATGAATAATATTCGCGTAAACCTAAGAAATCATTATGTCTATGTATCACAAAACGATGTTATTAGTGTCCGATCGAAATAGGATTGTGAGCCGAAGCCGAAAATTAATCTTCGGGCCGGCTCTCGGTTTAATTAAGTAATTATTGACTGCAATATAGAAACAGCCTAGTTACTTTTACCGCATGTACCTTGTAAATTTGTGTCTTCTGCTTTATAGTTGTTTTTTTTTAATATGTAATTATGTAATATTATACAGTTAAATTAAATGGATCTTACTTAAATGCCTGACATATTTTAATAACTCGTGTAAAGAAAGTATTAAAATCCGACTAAGAAATGTTGGCAACCCTATAACTATTCTCAGAAGTGGGATCGAATACAATTATATCATCGATAGAAATATAAAAAAAATTCCCTCGAAATAATGTGCTTTTTTATATTGCAATGTACATAACTAACTAGATCCGATGAGTTATTTTAGAACGTTCGATTTCCTCAACAGAACGACGTACCGAAGCCGAAGAACGATGTAGAAGTACCGCCCGCGGTCTCCTCCCTTGGTTATCTTCTAGAGGAAGAGGAACTCTACAAACAAGGGTATGTTCATCATCGAATCGAATGACATGGTCGATTAAATACCTCATATTGGATACTTATGAATTTTTCAGAAGTGGGACTTTTCTCTCACTTAACGTGAAGTCATCTGAAATTATTCAAAGAATTACACAGGCTTTTTAAAACTAAACCTTACCGTTTGAAGTGATGGTACCTTAGTTGGTAATGTGTACGGAGGACACGTCAGTGGACGTCAATTCGAATCCCTGTTATGAGCTTTAGCGCCCGGTGAAGTAAAACATCGTGATGAAACCATAGCATGGTGGTAGGGTTTTTTCTAATACCTGCTGCCGTAGCCACCAAAATTGAAAATCCATCTCCAAATACCTATAGGTGTGTTCTGATAGTTGCACTCGAGAGCCAGTTCTTTCACTAGGCTAGCGTTACCACTATCTTGGGCCACATAACATCAGGTATGATTTGAGCCATACAAAAACCGTTTTTTTTCTCGTTCAGAGTCTGGAAGAAGGGTCAAGGCAAGACAGGGGAGCGCACTCGCTGGCTGAACTCGCCGAACGTCTACCAGAAGGTCGAGGTCCTGGAGACGGGCACCAGTGACCCTAAGAAGATCACCAAGGTAGAATACTTGAGGGTCGAAGCGGAGTAGCCGGGATCCCTTTACTAACCGCAGAAAAGAGTTCAAAAAAACCCCCAAATTAGGGTTTTTTTTTCTCTACTAACCACCCTGGTTAGATAAATTGCTGTACTTTTCTCTCTGTTTCTCTCAGGCCGTTCAAGTCGAATTTCTCATATCAGTGTTGCCAAGTTTCCTTAAACTTGATCTGTTTTTTTTTTTTTTTTTCGTAAGCACAACGAAAGTTATGATGCAGGTTTTCTTTTCTGACACTACGAATACAGGATCGATGATTTTCGCAAGGTATTTTATAAGTTCTTAAATGTTCATTTCACCACTTACATACTTTAATTTGTTGTCCCTGTAACTAACGAAATATTCACATATAGTATTTGGGGTTTGAGTTTCGAGTTTCAGATTCGAGACCAATCAGACGAGCGCGTAAGAATTGGTTGTTATTTTTTGGGGGGTGGTATGTACCTTTACACTGAATGATAGGAAATCACCTAAAAACAGTATGGCAACACTGGTATTGCGTATCGTTTTAAATATGGGAGAACTGTATCGTAGTTTGTCTTTACGGTGTTCCAATAAACGTAGAGTATCTGCTTTATTTAGACGACATTGGATATCACGTTTGCTTTGAATAAAAAAAAAAACAGGCTCATAAAAAGGACATATAAAATATTTTCCTTCTTTTTTTTTTTTATCATTTATATAAACTTTATTATCTATAGGGACATAGAATATAGATAATATGGGAGGTACTCTGCGGTAGGAAACTACATATTCGAATCACAATTTAAAAATGTTACATCACATATTTATGGAATTTTATTTGTTTTTAATTATGAAGAGGCTTTCGAGGGTTAAAAATATTACTACTTCAATATCTAATGTATGCTTTATAATTGATCTACATTAAATAACAAATTAGGTAACTTTGGTACCGTAGACTGTTTCTGTGGGTCACTGGTGATGAACTATTGTTGTATGGGTCATTGGGGTCAGCGGGGATAAAAAGTGACGGTATGAGTCATAGGGGTTATACCGCATTTAAGTCAATTGTGATATACATTTGTAGGGCTTTCTCTAACTACCACCCTCAATTTATAAATCTGTCACCAAGTATCTAATGATGTGTTCCGGCAATTGCACCTGAGAGACAGTCCTTCCACTAGGCTTACCGTGTCCACCATTTTGGGACAATATCATCACTTAACTTCAGATTGAGATTATTGTCATAACGCTGAAAACCTATAAAACTATTTAAAACTATGGTCTTTTAAGTCAGTGATGATGAAGTAAATGTCCCGCTCTTATGAGTCATTGGGGTTATAAGTCAATGGTGATGAACAATATATTTATGAGGCTCCGGGTATCTGTTTAAAGACTCATTTTTGATCGGTGTCAAGTGTTAATTGAATGTGGTGATTTGTGAGAGGATTTCCTTTATTATATACCAGTTTTATAGTGATTTTAGGGCCAGTGTTTGGTACAGTATCATCAGTGACCTGGCAACACTAATCAACGAATAAGGTTTCGCTTTTTATGGCACGTCGCTATGTGCATTTACAGATTTTTAGACGCGGTGAATGAGTGCGTTTGTTTTTTTATTTTATTTTATTTTATTTTGTTTTGTATTTTTAAATCAAATAATATAACGCCTGACTAACGCTAGCTAGTCACACACAGCTGTCAGTATTGACAAGTGTCAGCGTTGACAACTGTCAGTAATGACAGCTGTCAGTTTGCCACCAAAAGACTTTGTTTACGTGCCGGATGTTTATTCTAACGAAAGGCGAGCCTTAAATAATCTATTTTTGATACATTCCATTCTTTTTTTTTACTTTTTTTTTATTAATATTTCTTGGGTTTCGGGTAGGTTACTATAGAACACCCCTTAGAAAGATTAGGGTTTTGATCATTTTTATTCTAGTTTAGAAAGATTGTGTATTACTTTTTTTTTTATTATAATCACTTGTCGCATATTTTTTTTTGTAAAGCGTGTAAGTGATATTTATTATGCGTTAGTTAATGTAATGTTAACCACGTTATGATAATACTCCATAGGTTTTGTAATACCTATTGATGATGTAAACACTTTTCGATTCGAAGCTAATACAGTCATTGTTTGAACGACTTAAAATTCTTGATCGTGGTAATGCAAAATATGTACAGGATTCGATTACCAGTCAGTTGAATATTTTAAATAGTGGAAACGCATCCCGATGGCGTCATACCGAATATAAATAAGCGGGAAATAGGGGGCTGGTTTAAGTGAGAATAGTTTAAAAAAATCCTTATCTTGTATGTGTTGCCCAGGAAAAAATTACATATTTTAAAAATTAATACATCTTATTTTCATGTCTTATAGAAGATAAAAATCGATCATGTTGGTTTCGTTTCATTAGATTCGTTGATACATTTATTAGTGACTGTCCCGCTCTAAATAGTCTCCCTTCTCGCTCGCTCTAAGGCGATAGACTGAAATATCTCCTGTCTCTTTCGCACAGTGCCGAATCAACGAAGGTTCTCTCTTTCTGTCTCTTGTTGATTAATAATTATCATACTTTTTATATTCGGATATGTGAGATGCAAGATTTTGAATCGGTTTTCCAAATGTCTACAGTTTACGATATATATTGTTTTTACGTTTGAACTGTGTATTAAGAATCGTCAGTTTTCGGTGTATTCATTTTTGCAAAAACTAATTTTTTCATTTCCAATTATAATTAAAAAAAAATTACCAGATTTTAATGTTTTTGAGAAAGGCAATTGCTTTTTTTTTTTTTTGGTAAAATTTCTAGTTAAACTTGAGATAAGTGTATTTTGAGGCGCGGAAAAAGTTTTTGCAAATATGAAAAAAAATTATATAATTCGCTTTCAAATAATTATTGCTTATATAAAAGTTTATGTATATGTCTACAATCGATTATATTATATTAAAGATATAGAAAAATATAAGGAAATAAAAAAATCTAACTCTTTCTGTTGTCGCTTCTCTCACACATTGAAATGCTTTTGACGGTGTTTTTTTTTTGTTTGATTTTTTTTTTATATTCACAAGTGTTGATGTTTTTTTTTTTTCGTTTGTGACTAATACAATAATGTTTTGCAGTGGGTCGACGCTAACAACGAAGAGGTAAATAAACGTTTTGGATTTTTTTTCATTATATATATATTTTTTTTTCAACACTTATATATATTTTTTGTGTGGCTCTGGCAACTCCTATCGAAGGCTGAAGGTGTATTTGGTAATCGACCATACAAGATACGTTTTATAATTAAATAAAATTGTTTAATTGCTTTGCACAGTGCATATATATTTGTTAAATTTATTTCAAAATTAAATTTCAAGTTTTAAATCTAAAATTCTCTATGGCGCCGTATATTTGCATGACGGTAGTACTTTTTCTACTACCCGCCTGGTCAACTACCACCCTCAAGTTGAAAATATCGCCAAATACCTATGGGTGTGTCAAGGCAGTTGCACTTGAGAGACAGCCCCTCCACTGGGCCTAGCGTAACCACCAGCTTTAGTCATATCGTCAATTAAAATCAGCTGGGATCGTGGACATTACGCTGTACCCATAATAAATAAAATATAAATTAATGAGCCCAATGTTACGTAATCACCGTAACTGACGGGGCATGGAGGTAGGGGGGGGGGGGGGGTGATTACTTTGATTACCTTTCTTATTTTTCGATAACGTGGATGGTGATTACGTCAGTAATAGTAACGATGGTAGGTTTTATGATAAAGTCCCAAAGCACATTACTGAATTGCGCCGGACAGTGGGTTCGAGAACCGTGTCAAAAGGCTATTATAGTGAGCGATCGTGATGTCTGGAATTGACGCCCCTCTCTGTACATCCGCTAATGACTATTGTAAATACACATTAATTTATTATGTAAAAAAAATGTACCTGAAGAGTTTCTTGCCAGTTTTTCTCGATGACTACTGCGTTAGTTACCGAACTTGTGGTAGTTTTGACGTTCATAAGCGCCTTCTTAGGGCCGGAATTGAATAAAGATTTTTTTATTTATTTGAATATTCATTTGCTTTGTCTGTAATGTTGAATAGATTATGTTATGCTCGAAAGCGGAAGACATGGTTAGGGATTCATGAAAATAACTCTCATTGCTTACTCCGTCTCACGGTGTGTTTTATAGTAAATGAAAATATATACCTTCCTGTTAGGGGTGTGTGACTATTCGAATCGATTTATTTGAGATTGACGAACAATTCGTATCATCAAAAATTTCAAATAATTCGCCAATCGCCGAATTATCACTGAATTTTTCGATTGTTTTGATAATACTTTACATACTACAAAGAATTGTTGTTATTGCATTCTTATTAAGAAAAAAACTAAAGTAATTGTTTAGTTTTTTGTTTCATAGTGTTAATAAAACGCATGATAATATTTGTAAATTTTATATTTTAACTAAACTGAACATAACAAACCCTCAAAACACTAAAAAAACTCCAAAGAATATAAAAAAATAAAAGAAAATATCCGTTAACTTTTGAATTATTCTTTTTTCTCTTAATTATTCGATTGCTCGATACGAATATTAATAATCGATGCGGAACTATTAAATCGTATGCTCGAATTATTCGCACACCCCTATTTTCTATCGATGTTTATGTAAGCTTAAGAGAGGGGGGCGGTTAAGAACTTTGCTTACTATTACTGACAATGGAACAAAAGGGTTGTTAATGACTTAACTTCTTATTTTCTATCGATGTTTATGTAAGCTTAAGAGAGGGGGGCGGTTAAGAACTTGCTTACTATTACTGACAATGGAACAAAAGGGTTGTTAATGACTTAACTTCTTATTTTCTATCGATGTTTATGTAAGCTTAAGAGAGGGGGGCGGTTAAGAACTTTGCTTACTATTACTGACAATGGAACAAAAGGGTTGTTAATGACTTAACTTCTTATTTTCTATCGATGTTTATGTAAGCTTAAGAGAGGGGGGTGGTTAAGAGCTTTGCTTACTATTAATGACAAGGAAGAAAAGGGTTGTTAATGACTTAACTTCAGCTTATGCCATGGTCCCTGACGGTGCTTAAATGGCCCCTGGGCTATTTTAGAACTAATCGATGGAGTTGCACAGAGTGACACTATCTTCTCTTCGTTATGACGTCACACTATAATATATCTATCCCCTTATATATGTATATATTTTCTCGGGTATTTGGTGATCTTAAGACTAATACGATATTGTAGGGTGGGATACGTGTACTATTTTCATTTACAGTGGAGCTTCTTAACTTTATTTCTCGTTTAACCGTCAACAGCATTTCAATATGTTTACCCTGGTTGAGTGAAATTATTGATGGAGTAAAAAAAAAAAACAATAATTTTACTCGTAAAAAAAAAACATTAATACATCGAGTTTGTACAGTGTAGAGAAAGAAATAAAGAGAGATTAGTGGAGATGATAAGAGAAATGTTGCCAAAATAAACACCTCTCTCCTTGCACGACCTTTCTTTTCGTTTTCGATCCCACGTTATTCGATCCTTCCGTCTGCTGGCTATTGTATATTTAGGGAATATATTAAATATGAGAATTTGTCGATGTATCGAAGGAAATATATCGTAATATGCTATTATGCTGGTTCAATTTTTTAGACAAGGCCGTAGGTAGTGTGGTGATGAAACCATAGCATGGTGGTAGGGCTTTTTCCTAATGTCCCCCTGGCTAGCTACCACATTCAAGTTGAAAGTATACCGCCAAATACCTATAGGTGTGTTCTGGTCGTTGCACTTTATAGCCAACCCTTAGCGTGTCCATCGTCTTGAACCACATCGTCACTTATCATCAGTTGAGGTTGTGGCCATGACGTTAGACCTAAAGTATAAAAATATTTCGTTGAAGCAAAACTTTTTATATAAAACTTCTTATGACAGCGCTTTGAAAATCTGATACGCAACCTTTTGTGTGACGCTCGTTCGTTTGAAGTCGGCTCGAGGCGGCTAAGGGAACGAGAGGGAGATATATAGTGATGTCTCACTTGTGTCATCTCACATCTTGTTTTTTTTTTGCATAATATTTGAGATTTGCAGTTACGATATTCTTCCTCAAAGACGTCGATATATTATTAAGTAAATTGTGCACGCTGATTCAGTCTTTATTTTTTCTCGATTTTATTTAATAGTACTAGATTAATATGAGTATTAAAGATAACGCTTTGGCATGGGGAATGGCTATTGATGTATGTCAGCGGCTTGCGTATGAAGTGATTATTTAAAAAAAAAAAAAAAATATATATACTGTACATTCTCGATGATTAATACCAGGACGAGAGAAGACTTACGGTTTTCTTTTTTTTTCCCGCTATATTTATTTTTAAACAATCTGTCGCCTCCTTCTCCTCACATGACTCTAACCCTTGTAAACCTGCGCTTGTTACGTCAAAAAAAAAAAAAAACTAAATTAATAATTTTAAAGAGCGATATAACATTTTTAAATTGTATCTCGTAGTAAAACATTGGCAACATTCGTACTAATTCTCTTTTTTTCTTTCATTCTCTTTACACACACACTCACATACACACATAAATAAACAAACGAACGAATGAAAAACCAAAAAAAAAAAAAAATGGGCAAAACCTATCGGACCCGGTCGGATTTGGATTTCAAAGTGGATACAAGATGGATCTCCGGGACATTCGAGCACTCCGCTGAAGATCGACACCCTCCAGTTCGTACCCAAGAACACGAACCCGAAGGAGTTCAAGCAGTTGCAGCAGCAGGTGAGCAAGCAACTCGATACCATTTTCATCTATCGACAGTTATATTATAAGTAAAAATAATCCATCATAAAATGTACCATACTGACTGTACCAGTTGGCACACTAATACCTCAGTATCGCGTCGGCGTTCAACGGAGCATGACGTGTACCGATTGATATATCAAGTGCCCGAAATCAACAGAAATGCCTGAAGTGTTTGGTTTTACACCAATTTGTTTTATTTAGATTCAAGCATTAATTTTACGAGGTTAAGCGTTATAGCGATGATCTCACCTGATCATAAGTGACTGTACGGCCCAAGTTGAGAGATACACGAAACCTGTGAAGGAACTGCCGTAACACACCTTATGGTATTTGGCGACAGATTTTTAACTTGACGGCGGGTGATAGTCACGCAGACATTAGAAAAAGCCATGTTATAGTTTCCTCACGATGTTTTAATTCACCGAAAGCTCAAGCTCATTGTAGGTGGATTCGAACTCAGGGCGCTTGACGCGGAATCCTGACACACTACCACTGAGCTATCATCGCTTCAAAGTATTCATTATATTATTATTATTACTTATATTTAATCATCTCATATTTGCGCATGAAAGTGTATCTTGTTTCGGCAAAGTATTATAAAGGTAGTGACGTGACTCGAGTGAATTTGTTAAACTCGTATTCGAGTGAAAACGAATTTGACTCGAGTTCGTTTGCACTCGAGTTACCGAGTCTACTCGGCGCACCGAGTAAATTCATTTTATTTTTCATTGTCAATTAATGACATAAACGAGATAAATAATACTTTGTATTTTATTTTATATAACCAAATATTACTAGTTTAAAAATTCTTAATCGAAACAGCTCGAGTAATAAATTCTTACTCAAGTTGTGTGGAGTGTAAGTACTATATAAAGAGAACGTACATACTATACTTTTTTTAGACGGTTATCCGTATCGCGTACGCTATTGGCTGTGCCCAGTCACAGGTGCGCGCTCATTGGTTCAAGACAGCCAGTACGTTCTCAACGGCTGCGCAGATACAGTTTGTACACGTCATACGCGTCAGCTGTTTCGTAGCGTACTATATGTATTATAATGAATTGAATGTGTTATCAAATGTTTATTTTCACAAGTAGAAAGAAATATAATAATTATGAAATTTCCTACACAATTACTTCAGTTCATTAGTTACCTCTGCGTTCCATTTAATTGCTCTCAGACGCTAGTAATTCATTTATTTGTATTTGTTAATACGTTTCTTAATAATAATATGCTACGTTTCACGACACTCACGCATTTTCGAATGAAGTTCCTTATGGGGCGTCGGAAAGGTACTCTAGTTCCCAAAAAACGTCCGTAACGTTAGCGTAAGATTTTTATGTACAGTCTACGTATGATGGCTATACAGTGTCTAATGTATAGTCTGCGTGATCACTGTTATTATTATATATTTTATAAATCATCGTTAACAAGATAACAGTGTTAAGATAATTTGGTAAAGTAGTTTTTTTTTATTTATATCGATAAAAAATGTATACCCGAATAATTATTTTCTTTATACCTCGAATGGAAAATTGAAATTAATATTTATATAACAAGGAACTTCGTTCTTATCTGGTCGCCCGCGACACCACACGTTTTTTTTTCTTTTTTACGTTTTTTTTTTAACTAAAAACGCTCGACCAGATTAAAGAGAACCGTCGAGCGGACAAGATAAGCGCCGGGCCGCAGTCCCACATACTGGAGGGCGTCACATGGGACGAAGCGAACAAGGTCGTCGGCGAGGACGCTGTCAACACCCACACCGGGGACCACGTCGTGAGTATACAGACACACACAACAGAAACTGTATTCCTATTGAAGCGATGATAGCTCAGTGGTAGTGTGCGTGCACGACTTCGCGTCAAGGGACGTGGGTTCGAATCCAAGCACCTACAATGAGCTTGAGCTTTCGGTGAAGGAAAACATCGTGAGGAAACCATAGCGTGGTGGTAGGGCATTCTATAATGCTCGCCTGGGTAGCTACCACCCTCAAGTTGTAAACCTGCCGCCAAATACCAATAGGTGTGTTCCGGCAGCTGCACTTGAGAGCCAGTCCCTCCACAGGTTTAGCGTGTCTACCAACTTGGGCCATATCGTCACTTAAGATCAGGTGAGATTATGGCCATAACGCTAAAAACTTGAGAATAAAAAAAAAATAGTATGTTCCTAACACGAAACGACAGAAGTGAGACATCACTATATATCTCTGTCTCGCTCCCTCGGTAGCCTCGAGCCGACATCACCCGAACGAGTGTCACACAGAAACTTTACGAATCAGAGTTTCAAAGCACTCCCATTAGAAGTGTCACTTTGAAAGCTCAATTTCCAGTGTTGTTAGTTACTATGACATTATTAAATGAAAATGACTATTTTAAAAGCCGAAATTAAAAATTAAACAAGCGTTAGTATCAGTAGTGTTAGCGAAGTGAAGTGAATAATAAAATAATATTTGATGTCCGGAAATCGATGGAAAATGCAACGTAGTATTGACATCAGTACTCCTATTATGTATGGAGCAGAGTTTCAAGCACCTTGTTAAGCGGGTTTTGAAGTCAAAAGGCTATTACCGAGTGGAACAATATGTGAACGATCGTGATATCTGGAATTTGAAGCGATGATAGCTCAGTGGTAGTGTGTACGACTTCGAATCAAGGGACGTGAATTCGAATCCAAGTACCTACAATGAGCTTGAGCTTTCGGTGAAGGAAATCATCGTGAGGAAACCATAGCATGGTGGTAGGGCTTTTTCTAATGCCCGCCTGGGTAGCTACCACCCTCAAGTTGTAAACCTGCCGCCAAATACCAATAGGTGTGTTCCGGCAGCAGCACTTGAGAGCCAGTCCCTCCACAGGTTTAGCGTGTCTACCAACTTGGGCCGTATCGTCACTTAAGATCAGGTGAGATTATGGCCGTAACGCTAAACGTTACGTATAAAAAATAAAAAAAAAATGTTCTTGCCGATGAGGCTGGATATGTTCACCGATCGATATATAGCGGGGTGACTTCCACCAGGTCCTGATGGGGGCGGCATCAAAGGGTATAATCCAACGAGGGTACCAACACAACGCTACCGTGTATAGCGCCCCGTACGCGCGCAACCCCTTCGACCATATCACCGATAACGAGATCGATGAGTACAAGCGCGACGTCGAGAGGAAACGCCGCGGGAACGACTGTGAGTCCGACACACCATCACGTGACACCGACACACGACACCGATGATCACGAAACTTTCGATGAAGGAAACCATCGCATGGTGGTAGCGGCTGGCCAGCTACCACCGCCCTCTAATTGAAAGTCTACCCCCAAATATCACTTGACACACTCCGGCAGTTGCACTTGAGAGCCAGTACCTCCACAGGTTGAGTGTGCTCATCATCTTAGATCACATCGAATCATCACTTAACAACTTATTGAATATAAAAAAAATGACTCACCGCTAACAATGTGATTTTTTTTTGGAACTTTTTAACCTCCAGCCCCCCTTTCATACATTAATAACGTATATATATATATATATATATATATATATATATATATATATATATATATATGTAAGTGTATATACTGTGTACTTGAGTATTAGGGTGATGAGTCATGTAAATAAAACAATTGTTTCGGGCAAGCGCTAGTACACAGCTAAAAATGTATAATTATTTATTTTTATTATATAACAGTGAAATGCTTACATTATATATATTTTTTTAAATTTCAAAAATCGTCAAAAACAGTTTTTTTTTTTATTTTTTTTTTATCTATTATTGTAATAAATAAAAGAAAAAAATGTATGGAATTTAAATTTAAATATTAAAAGGTCGCTCGAAAAAATCTAAAGTAATGAACTAATAATTTAAAAAAAAAATTCAGCAACCTTTCAAAACTTAAATTTTGAACTGAATCTTTCAAAAGCTTATTGTTTTTTGGTCTATAAAATTTTACCTTAACGAGAAAAAAAAATAAAACGATTTTTGACGATTTTTGAAATTAAAAAAAAATTGGAGCGACCTCTTAAAATTTTTTTTTTAGTTGTTCTTTGGAGAGGGCTCTTAAAACATCAAAAACTAACATGTTTTTACCCGAGACTGAAAAAAAAAAATAGTCGGTTTTTTTGCGCCACCCTAATATATATATATATTGTACAAAGCATCTTAGTACATTTTCAGAATATTATAGACCAGTCAATAATAGTAACGCACTATGCTTTCCAGTTTGACGATTGTACGTTCAACGATAAAATAATTTCACGTGACTCCTTACTACGCTCCCCTTCCCTTTTCTTCTGCCCACACTCATTCTCATTCCACCGCCTGTCCACTCTCTAGCTGGTTGACCCCATCATCCCTTCCCTCGTGTCCTAACCTTCCCCTTCTGCCCACTCCTCCGCCTGCCTACTGCTCTCTCCCGTTCTGCTCCTCCTCTCTTCCGCTCTCCCTCTGTGTTATTTCGGTGGCTATTCCGAAGTCTGTATTTATAAAGCGCCGTACGGTTTCCAGATGATACGGATCTGTCGGAGTCCGAGGCGATCAGCGCCGCGCAAATCACTTCGCCGGCGAGCGCGCCCTCCGAGACCGAGGAGGAATCGCGTGACGGTAAGTGTGATCCGGTAAACCTAACAGACGATACACGATATTTTTGAAGGGAAAATTTCTTTATCATCGTCGCGATTTTAAACTCGATGTAACGTAAAAGCGACAGTAAAAAGAGACAACCACATACTTTCATAGGATATAACGTGCGAGTGAATGAGATAAAAGGTATCAGAGAGTGTATGTATGTATATGCGCGATTGCGTAATACGAAACGAATTTTTGAATGTTTCAGTTACATTGCGTGTGAACTGCACACCCATTTTTTTAATATACAAACTACCTACTTAATTAATTTGATTCGTCTTTACTAATCTTCTAATAGGTATTTTACTAGCCAGTTTTAATCCTAGCGCGGGAAAAGACTAATCTATTGTTATATAATCAACAGTTGTTATTATTGTGTTACAAGCTTTCATTATAACCTTCAAGTATTAGCTGATTTCTAACCGCGATGATGACTCAGTTGGTAATTACTACGGAAGCCACGTCAAAGGACGTGAGTTCGAATCCACCTGCAAGGAGCCTAAGCTTTCAGTGAGAAGATCGTAGTGAAAACATACAATGGTAGTGAAGCTTTTTCTAATACCCGTCGGGTATGGTTTTTTTTTAAAGGTTTATGGCTATAATCTCGTCTGATCTTATGTGACGATACGGCCCAAGTTGGTGGACACGCTAAACCTGTGGAGGGACTGGCTCTCAAGTGCAACTGCCGGAACTCGCCGATAGGTATTTCGCGTAGGATTTACAACTTGAGGGTGGTAGCTAGCCAGGCGGGTATCAGAAAAAGCACTACCACAATGCTATGGTTTCATCACGATGTTCTCCTTCGCCGAATGCTCAAGCTCATGGCAAGTGGATTTGAACTCACGTCCGTTGACACGCAGTTAACTGTGAGCTATTATATATTGCTTTAGTAAATTGCGTTACTGCGTTTCCAGAACACCGCGTGCTGAGAATAGAGACCAAGCAGGCGCCGGTTAGAAGCCAGCCCGAGGTCGTACTCAGCGATGGTAAGTGACGACTTTTATTACCGTACCGACTACTACAAAGTTGACACTAGGGCTGTGGTGCTAGACTGTCAATATCAACAAATATACCGTTGCTCATCATATCGATATTTTCGATGTAATCGTTTACTAGCCAGTAATTAAAACATATCGACTACCAAACAGTTATCTGTAGTGCTGCAATGCTTGATTGTCGATATCTGTAATAGTGACCGATATATTGAAGCTCAGCCTGTCGATAGTTTTTAGTTTAATCATTCTCAAGGCTGTAGTAAACACATATCGACTGTTATAGAATTCTCTCTAGGGCTGCAGTGCTGAATTATCGATATCGGTGATAGTGATCTATATATCGATATTTAACATGTCGATAGATTTCAGATTACTCATTTTTCAGGTCAGGAGCAAATTCATATACATTGATTAAGCTTCTCACTAGGGATGTAATACTGAAATAGCGATATTGATAAAATAAGGTCGATATATGGATGTTTAGTTACATTCATACTTTTAAGTTAAATGTTTTTCCGTCATTAGCGAATACAAACTACATTCATAATTAGTCCGCGATTATAATAAACGTTTACAGGTGAATTTACTTTATATATCATCGATACATTTTGCATGTTTAAGTTTGTCTTGAAACACAAAAATTTACCTGTTTTAGAATTTATTTATTCCATTAATTTTAGAATTTAGAATGTCATGATTTTTTTATTGCCTGAAAGATTTTTTCAAAATTTCGCATGCAGTGTTTTGGAAATCGATGCATTTTTGAGTTTTTCTTACAATAGATAACATTTACAGGCGATATTTATGGAGTTTTTTTTAATTATTTTTATGCAATTTTATTATTTCCTTTGCATGTCACCCACTGCAATATAGTTTTAGTAAGTTATCTGTTTTATCCATAGTCGATACAACTGATTTCTTGAACGCCGAGAGAGAACACGCCGATCGAACTAAAAGTGAGTAATACATTTTTTCTCAGCTTCCCAACGTCTATTTCATTCGAATAATTACTCTAACTTCGTATTTATAGGTTATCGTTTTTTTTTGTTCTAACCCTACTTAAGTAACGTCAGCAAAACATCTCTTCTTCTGTCACCTTTTATACACATCATTCCTCACAAATTCCATTCATATCTACTACGGTCTCCCTCTACTTTTACATCCATCCATTCACTCTTAAAATTGTTCTGGTTATCTGCCTTCAATCTTTATTAAATAATTATATTTTTAAACTTCCTATGGTATACTGCTCCCTAATCCTTTACAGTTTCTCCATTCATCCATCAGCGCCTTGTCTTCTATTATCTCTTTACTCTTACTCTTACTTAACTCTTACCTAAACTGAGGCGTATGAGCCGATGGTTCGTCACAAATGTATTCAAACTTGTCCGAAAGCATGAGCGGCTTTTACCTTTGCACTATACAGGTCTTGTGATTAAAAAAGCACTGTTGATAAGTGGACAATCAAATTAATATAACCCCATTTGAAAAATCATTTTTTTGGGCAGCTTTCTTTTTAACAAAATTTTCATGTTTACAAAATAATATATATCAGGTTTTAATATTCGTGCGCTGATTCGTTAGGCTAAATCCTGCGTTATTGCTCTAGCTGGTTGTAGAAATATATATCTGAGAGAAAAATTACCATATAATCATTAACTTTGGAAAAGGTTTTTGTTAATATTAGCAAACTAAGGCACGTTCTTGCATTGTCATTCGCTTGCATGTTTTTGTTTTCTTTTAAATTTAACTAGACAATACATTAATTCATTTAATCAGATTGAAAAAATTCTATGCCTCTTTATATGTTCCTTGAGTGTATTAGATGTTTCCTCTCAGTTGCCAGTAATAAAGTTTTCTTGCTTAAATTGAAATGTAATGAATTCTATTTTACGACAAAGTAAAAAGGGTTTTTTTGGTGTTTAAAAAATAAATAAAAAATAAATAAATAAAGAGCCGGCGCGTGACCCAAATTTGCTGTCGGACGATGAAGTGTTCTTCAATTCGGCCGCGTCGACTGCGTCTTCCAGCGCGATCTCCCCGGTTCCACCGGTTGTGGTGCACGCCAGGCACGTTGTCACCCAGAGGCCTGTCGCCCGAGGTGAGGTGTGAGGGTTACAGGGTCGTGTGTCATGGGGGAATTTGTGAGAATGCCTGTGCGAGTTGGGGAGATGACGTGAGTTAAGGAGGAATCTGTATGGGAGATGAGAGAATTATTAAACGAGTTGGGGAGATGAGGTGATTCAAGGGGGAATATACGTGGAAAATGAAATGATTATATATGAGTCGGATAAAGGACTTATTCTAAGGAGTAATGTATGTGGAAGAATAGATAATGCTTGTACAAGTTGGGGAGAATTTACCAAGTGGGGATGCGTGGGAAAGAGAAAAGAATCCTTGTGGTATGGAGGAGACGCCCTGTGCTTAGGAGATGCGTGTGAGAAACAAGAGAGTGTTTATACGAGTCGGAAAATAGTAGGATGTATGACGTAGTCAGTTTTAGCGAAACGGGGAGAGTTTGTTCGAGTTGGGGAAAGCGACTTGCGAGTTTAATGTATGAAAGTTACCTAATGAGTTTTTTTGTAATATAATCTTAAATAGGACAGTAAAACTTCGTGAAAGGGGTCCGCGTTTATGATAGGTTAGCTGGACGTGATGAATATCGAATTACGAAATTTTAAAGATACCGAAAACGATCCGAATCTGCTGTCCGATGACGAGGTGTTCCTCGACTCCTCGGCGTCTGCGATGACGTCGAGTGTGACGTCACCGGTGCCCGTCGTAGTGCGGGCCCAGCACACCGCAGTACAACAAATCATCACTAGAGGTGAGCGTGTCCGGACGAGGTGGAAAGTTTGAATGGAAATGTATGGGTCATGGTGGAAAAGATGTTGTGTATGTCCTCGTTTGTTTTGGCTAGGGCTCTGTCGTGTTCGTTCATTTATTCAATCACCGTGTCCATTGTTTTTGTGGTAGCTCGTTTGTCCACTACTACCGTATGTATAGTGCTGGGAAATATAAGTTGTGCTAGTTTGCTAGTATGAGGGTGGAGAGTACGACATACAATGATACAATATAGGCTTGAAAATTAAGTACTACACGTGATACTCATTTATTCAAGGTATAAGTGCTTTAAATGTATTGTCTTGCTGTAATGTACGAGGCCATTTCAATTCCCTAACATCACTTAATTACAATGCTTACAGGTAAACTAACACAAGAGCATGCTCTAACCGAAGCTAAGTCCTCTAACAAGAGAAGCGTGCATGACTATTCACGAGCGAAAAATTTCGATAACTTACTAAAACATTACGAATCCGATAGTGATATGAAACATCCAAAGTGTAAAGTTAACCTTAATTCCAAACTAGAAATTGATACCGGTATCTCGAGCAGTCGTTCGAGTCTCTACTCGATTCCGTCCATAGACTGGGACGGGAGGTGTAGATCAGAATTCGGTTTGCGTACTCGCTCCCTGCCCCGTAGGAAGGTCGAAAACCCTGGTAGACTCTACAGAACCCGTAGTTACAGTGGTTTCATGAATTCTTACATCCAAAATCCGGTACCGACCCACTATCATATACCCAGGTCACGTTCTTTATCCGGTAGCAATACGAATACTTGTGACCTGTGTCGGGATGAGAAAAGGTCAAATAAATTCTCAGTTGATAGTTCTGTCTACTTTTCTGTAGATAATATACCGCTGAAGTGTGATGAGGAAGCGAAAGGAGCTTATAGTGTTGTTACAGTAAAGGAAAGTAATGTACCAGTGTACAAAGTCGCTAAAATAGATCAAGAATTCGTTTACTGTCAAGAGTTTAATGAGGATAATTATTTCGGAGATATAGTTAGTGGTTTTACATTAGGCAATCAAACTATTATAGGAAAGCGTAAAGTCGGTACTGAATTGAATGTCACTGCCAAAAAAGAGTCGAAAAAAGATACCAATAAATATGACAAAGAAACTGAAGCTGTAACGGATCAGACAGAAAACATTAATAAAACATTCGAGTCAACTGAAGGCGAGTATCACAGTTTTTCTGATGATTTTGAAGAAGTTTATGAGAGTCCAGTTAAAGAGTTGGTCGAAAAAGACATTCGAGACTATTCTGTACCTATAAATTTCTACTGTGAAGATTATACAAAGAAGGAGAGTCCAAAAAAATCTCCTTTAAAAACTCAGTTGAATATACTCGAACCGATTTTGGAAGAGTCTAAAAGTTCCTACGGTGACGAATCTAGTAATAATTCGCAAAATGGCAAAGATAGGAAAGAGATAGACAGTTATGAAAATAGTAATGTCACAGATTTTGTATTAGACGATGTTGTAAGTAAAACAATAGCCTGTGATGAAACTTCAAATAGCAACTTGACTCAGAATGCTGAAAGTGATTTTAAATTGGAAACGCATAAGTCTCAGGTAACTAATAATGCAGAAGAAATGGACGTGATAAAAATTATGGAACCTTCTAATATTGAAAATGTTAATGTTTTAAGTGTTGAGGTAAACGATACAGCAAAATATCAAAGACCGAATTCTATAGAACTCAGCTTAGCCGGTTCACAAACTGAAGGCGTAAGTTTTAATTCTACTGTGGAATTCGAGAAATATGAAGCTATATCCGATATTCTTGTTTCTATTCTTAACAAAATCAACTACGAGCCTATGGATTTTAGTCTGAAAAAGAACGATAATGCAGACATAAACTTTGCATTTGATTATAAGGCCAATGAAGAATATATAGGAAGTTTTTCTATAACAAAAATCGTATTGGATATTGAAGAAAGTACGCAGTTAGACGGATCATTGTTGTCCGAATGTAGTAACAACGAATCGAATCAATCTTTTAAAGTGGTTGAAAGTATTCTATACTATTTGTACGATAGAGTTCTCTATATCTCACTAAATAAAACAAAACGTAAGAAAGAGAAAAAAGCGGTAAAATTTGTCGATCTCGAAGATATCTTTTCCACTGCCATATGTATATGGTCTAATCCTGATAGCTACCAAGATTACTCAGTAGTCGAAAGTAGTGTTTCCGATTGTGCAAACGTAGACCGTTTAGACGAAACAGTTTTGTGTAGTGTGGATAATATAAATGAAATACTTGATGAAGTTAATATGAGAAATGGAGTTACTTTTAAAAATCACACAACCGCAAAAGTTGATGTTTGTTATGAGAATAACAATACAGTAAACGCACATATTTTATGTGATGAGGGAAATAATAGTTTTAATGTAAAGAACAGATTTGAAGATGGAAGAACGGATTCCGATGGAGACAATGAAAGTTCTTTGAACGTTCTACCAGAAGATTTCGGGGAAATGAATGTTGGTTTCCTGGAAGACGAGAGCTCTTTTAACGATATTGAATTAAATGACACTACACCGAGGAAAACTTACGCAGATTTGAGCCTACTATATGAAAACGAAGATTCGATATTGGGATCGCCGTTTGTGAAGCCAGCTCCGGTGCTGTCCATGTCGCAGACCGAGTACACCGGCGGTATGAAGTATTGGTTATCGTTCGACGACTGTCCAGACGTCGAAGAGAAATCTGCGTCGAAGGGTGTACGTCGAGGGAAGGAGTTACCGAGTTTCTTGGCGTTCGAAGTGGACAAGATTGAAGAAGATATACGAGACTTGGACGGTCTAGAATATGCATCTGAATTAAGATCAGAAACGTTACAAAAATGCGATAAAAGCCAAGCGTCGACTTCGACCAAGAATCTAAATAATTGTCATCAAAATTTGCAAAACGGATATGGTGTTTACAAAGAGGCGTCCAGTAGAATGCATACTAGCTGGCCGCCGTATGAGGATGGTATATTTTATAGGATCATATCGAGATTTCGTATGACGGAGAGCTTTGATTTGAGTCAAGTTGACGCCGTTAGGAATTGCAATAATAGTTTTTGAAAGCTGCTACGTCTTCGAGGTGCCTTTTTATCCATTAATGTCAATTATAATAGATTTACTTAGAGAGTGTCTTGAATAAGTGACTGCAATGTGCCGGTATTGAATTTTTGGTTAACTTGTGCTAATTTTATAGGGAAAATGGGATATCTGTGTAAAAGGTATTTCTATATATTTACTAGCGTTCATCCAGTGATCATATCTTATTATAGAACTAGTCATTATAGGGAAGAAAGTATTGTCTTACTTTGGGATAGATTTTTTGTGGAAAGAATTTGGCACTTCGAGCCATAATCTTGAATTTATTGTTAGTTAAATTTACATGTAAAATGGGCGACATGTGAAAATATAGGTTTTATTGTTAATATATCTCGTTGTGAAACTGATTGAGTGAAATCTTGTAACTAGATAGCACGGCACAAACGAAAATATTAATATCGGTGAAAGAAACGAGCATCATAAGTTCTAAATCTATATTACTAATAATATTTAGCATGCCTGTTCCCAATGTAAAGGATTTCACGATAACGAGACGTTGAATGGAACGCGAATAAATACGAACGAAGTCGCGCGCTTCACCTAGTATACTATACTTTTATAAGCACATTTTTATTTAACGTGATAGACGTCACACTTGCACATTGAATTTGTTTTGGAAGTGAATCTTCTCATGGGAGTTCTTTGAAATTCTTTTTTATATAAATATTCGTTTAAAAGATAATATTAGTGTAAAGGAATGAGTCGGGAAAAATATGAGATTTATATATATGTATAACTCAATGCTTTGTATGTTTCATTGAATTGAACTAATTACAATTATTGGTAATGTTTCGTATTGTTTTGGGTTTTTAGAGGTGATACGTCTTAATCGGCGATCGGATAATGAGACGAGAATTGGCTAGTTAAATTTTAAAGTCGTGTCATGTTTAAGCACATTTTGTTGGGAGGTGAAAAATAAAATATTCTTTCGAGATGCCCTTCGTCTTTACCTTGAAATAAACCTTATTTTTTAAGGTTAATTTCTCTCGCAATTACGATGCGGCCGAAGTTTTTTTTATTTTTATTTGTGAATCGAATGGCTGCAAGGCATCACACCTTAGCCGATTTTCAAGTTGTCAGAAAGCTGTCACCTGTCAGTGTCAACGCCTATGTTTGGGTTGCCACTCGCATACTGAAAAAAATCCCACTAATATATTTTAATTTTAATAAATAATTATATACGAGAATGGTTTGTATTGTTATGTATATTATATTTTAATATTTGTTATTGCATGCTTAATTAACGCTATATGTCATGTTTATTTTTAAGTTGGTGTGTGTTTTGTATTTTATATGCATGTATTGGTGTTCATGTTATTTGTTTTTTTTTGTGTTCCGTCTTTTATAGTATGTTTCATAGTAATACCAATTATCCCGAATCCAGTCCGCGTCTTCAAGAACAGTTTTTTTTTAATTATCGTCGTTCTGAATGCTGACGTATCATTGTTGTCAAATCGATGTTTGCTATGTGTAGTTTTTGGAGATTTCCTTGTAATGATTATATTACCAAATTTCCATTGACATTAACGGCATGCTGTGTGACTCTAAGAATTATACGGTGTACTGGGCTCGGTATAAAAACAAACTATTCAGTATACAAGGCGGACTTAATGCCAGTGGGATTGTCTACCAGTCAACCTTAGGGTGGTGCAAATTAGGTGCAATAGACAATAGTTATTAGAATATAACACTGTCAAATAATAACTGATATTTTAATCAATATAAAAAAATACTATAATATAATAAATAATCAGGTTAGATTTTGGCTATAAACGCTAAATCTTAATTATAAAAAATGTGACGAAGTGGGGAAGGGTGACTAAAATGTAAAATTTTGTGTGACGTATTTTATAAACTGTTGCATAGCGGATATTGATTGGACAACAATGATATGTCATGCATTTTAAATCGTAGACAGTCAATTATAAAGAATTTTACTGCCAAATACATAAGCTAACTTTGAATAAGTAGGTATATTTTGTAAACGGCTGGGGATCTTGGGAATGGCTTGATATGGGTCTACTTATATCGAATCTCACGTCTTGATGTTTGTTTGTCCCAGTTATGGAACGTAGAGATAAGGAGAAGTATCTTATATATGTGTTTAATATAAAAAGTATTCACTGCAAAGTATATAAAAAGGTTTCAATATATTACTAGACCTCAAATTAACAGTATTATGTTGACGAAGTGAGATATGTTTAAGGAGATGACTATCATATTAATTAACAGAGGTTCTAAAGAATATAGATAGCTTTTATATTCGCCGTATAATTTCATACATCTATAACTTCTACCTTAAAATGCACGAGTGTCATTTAATTTTACCACAGATTAATAAAAGAATATTAAGTAAAATTATATAGGGAAATGTAAATAGGAACATTTAGCATGTTTTTATTTTACAACACTAAAATTATAATAACGATAAAGAATGCTACTAATTTGTAATTGTCAATGTCACTTGTTGCATCCATACGGCGGCCATATTTGAAATTTAAATTCGAGTGTGACCAGGTACACATTTAACAATTACTACAATAAATAAATATATGGAAATGACTGCATAAATTAACGTTACTCTGTTCTTACAATTTTGGACGATTTCTTTGGATGGATTGCTTGATGTTGGATTTTTAATTTTCTTAACTTTTTCTATACCCACTTGGAAAAATACTTCTCTTTGCTTCTACACTCCATGGTCTACGTGCTAGATGTACACTGCTGTAAGCTTCCTATGTTCATTTGTTAATAAACTAATATATCAGTAGAGTGTTGGTTTTATTATTAACTTATATGTGCGATCCAGGTATTTGGCGACACCTATACTTTTTTTTAACATAGTTCTTGTGGAACTAAAAACTATTATGAAGCATCGTGATGGTGGAAGCCTCCTTCAGTGATTGCCCTATCAGACACAAAAAATATTTTCGAAATCTGGCTCATAATCCCTCCTATTAACTCGTTCAGATAATTTTTTCGGCTTTATAATACAAATATAGATATGAGAAGTGTGTAAAAATGTGATGGGAATTACTTCCTAAATTATTTTTCTTTTACGACCCACAAAGGAATATTTATATGTCACTTGTGAAGTTGTTGTTTTCACTTGTGACAGATTTTTTGTTCTGATATGTGGTCAAATATGGTGTCTGCTACTTTGTGTATGTGAAAAAGAAATTTAATTTATATGTATGTATTATATGTTTTATGGGAAGTTTATATGGCTAAAAACACACGGGTATATATAATAACAAGACACGCGACGCTTTTCTGTATCTCACTCACACACTTGCATGGTTAAGCTTTCCGATGGCTGAAACGGACGCCGGAGAATCTAATCAACGGTAAGTGGCATGCTTATTTACTAACGCTGTCGATTTTGTTTTGCGAAATGAAACTTCTTTGACGTCGAATCGATATCAGAATCGGTAGTGAAAATTCAAGATGCGTCACGCTGGTTTCGTTACATGAAAGGGAATGATATAATGTACAGCTAAACGTTGTTTTTTTTAAGAAGTTGCATTTTTATCGCGTGTCGTGAACAATATGTTTGGAACGAAGTTCCTTATCGCACGGTACGGATGAAGGTTAGACGAATTAAAATGTAAGATTTTTCCGTCGCGATCCTTTCTTTAGTATGTTCTATATTGCAGTATATTTATATAGTTTTGACGGTTGTCCATAGCGCGTACGCTATTGGCAGCGCACGGTCATAGAAGCGCGCTCATTGGTTCAATAGAGCCAGTACGTTCTCAATGACTGCGAAGATATAGTTTGTGCACGTCATACGCGTCAGCTGTTTCCTAGCGTAATATAATTATGTTTTAGATGAATTGAGTGATGCACAATTAAATGTTTATTTTCACAACTAGAAGAAATATATTAATGGGATAAATTCCTACCATTACTACAATTCATTAGTTACTCTGCGTTTCAAATAGACGCTAGTAATTAATTTATTTGTATTTATTAATCAATAATAATAATTATATACTACGTAAGGAATTTCGTTCCAACTGTTTCACGACACTATCTTATGTTTTTAATTGTAAACTATATAGTGTTCTGTACCGGAACAGAACAAGCTTGTTCGTTTGACTAGCTTGCACCGGCAGCTTTGCCTGCATGAGATTACTAAATTGTATGCGTCAAAATGCAGTTGAAGATATTTTTTATTTTTATTAACACTTATGGCAACACCGTGGCTGGTGTTACTAATGCGCTATACTAGTGGAAGTACTCTTTTCGAATGCACTGGAATTTTTGGACTTTCAGTTTTGTGACGCCTTTATTTACAGAAGTAAGAACAATTGATGCTCTGATGGTAAGCATAGTGCAATCCAAAACCAACGGTGACCACCAAAAGATCTCTAATCCGACGACAAACGTAATTTAATTTCAAGCCATTTCTTTTCCTTGACTGAGTTTTTTTCTGCACCGGTGGTGGTCTTGATTAACATAAGCATCTTTTCTAAAGGAAGTATTCTTGATTTGAATGACATAATCAACAAATCCCGAAGTACAATAGAGTCACTCTGTATCACTATTACCACGTGTCTAATAGCCACAATCCAGTCTTGACGTTCATAAGCGTCTTCTCAGGGCCTCAAGGAAGTATTCTTGATTTGAATGACCTTATCGGCTGATCGCGAAGTACACTAGAGTCATTCTGTATCACTATAACCATGTGTATAGTAGCCAAAAATAAATAATAAACAACTTTCTACCAGATTTGACTGTCAGATACAATAATATTATAAATGTATAGTAGAATATTTAGTCAAAATACGTGACACGCTAATGTGCACGTATCGCAATTAATTATTCTAAATCTTGCTATTAGCTACCATCAGAAAAGCTGATGATAGCTCAGTTGTAGCGTGTAGGAACGCCGCGTCATGGGACATAGTTCCAACACTACCACCTACAATGAGCTTAAGCTTTCGGCGAAGGAGAACATCGCGAGGAAACCATAGCATGGTGGTAAGGTTTTTATAATGCCTGCCTAGCTAGCTACCACTCTCAAGTTGAAGATCTGCCACCAAATATAATTAGCTGCGTTCTGGCAGTTGCACTTGAGAACCAATTCCTTCACAGGTTTAGCGTGTCTACCATCATGGGCCGTATCGTCACTTAAGATCAGGTGAGATTACGGCCATAACGCTAAGCCTTAACTATAAAGAAATAAAAATCGCAAGGAAACCATAGCATGGTAGTAAGGCTTTTTCTAATGCCTGCCTAGATAGCTACCACTCTCTAGTTGGAGATCTGCCACCAAATATCATTAGCTGTGTTCCGGCAGTCGCATTCGAGAGCCAGTCCCTCCTATAACGGCAAGTAACGTACCCAGGATTCCTCTAGTGTTGTGGGTGTCCATAGGCGGCTGTGATCATTTACCATCAGATGACACACTTGCTCGTTTTCCCCCTATTTAATAATTAAAAAAAAAAATTTTACAGATTTTTCTTCATGATGTTTTTAACATACGTTTGTTTGCTTATGATAGGCGAGCACACCGTCAACGGTGACCATTCGGACGCTCACCAGAGCACGTTCTCTCACAGCAGTAAAGAGGTAAGTTGTTGACGTTACGATGCGTTACAGGGGGGGGGGGGTCTATCGAACAAAACCTTACGTAATATTGTTATTTTTTTATATAGATATAAAATAAGCTCATTTAAATGTACCGAATTTTGCATGTTTATGTTTTACGGACAACCCCTCGACTATTTTTAAGGTGAAACACAATTATGACTTTTTGGTAAAAAGTCGTGTTGCGTGTTATGTGACGTTTGAGGGGGGGGGGGAGTACAAAATAATGTTACGGCGCGTTACGCGGGCTGGAGGAGGGAGGGTCAAAAATCTTCGATAATATCGTAACGTAATACTTGAACGCCCCCTAACGCTCGAAATACACATAAGTGTTAATGTTGGGTTAATATTGTAATGGCAGAATTCAGGGTCAATTAAAGTTTCTTGCAGCCGACTGATAATTTATTAAAAATTAACTGATGATTACCTTTATATTTCTATCGCGTTCTCAGGGATCCCCGTCTAAGGAAGTGTCGACTGAGGATTCGCCGAAGAAGGACAAGAAGAAGAAGAAAGGCCTGCGAACGCCGTCGTTCTTAAAGAAGAAGAAAGAAAAGAAGAAGGAGAAGTCCAGTACACCGCAACCCGCCTAGAGGTATGCTGTCTCGAATAACAAATAGTTTGGAAAATCCGAAAAAAAATTCGCGTCTAGCGTAATCTTAATTTACTGACATAAATTTTAAGCGTTTGATGCGCAGCGATGATAGCTCAGTGATAGTGTGTACGAGTTTGCGTCAAGAGACGTGAGTACGAATTCAACCACCTACAATGAGCTTGAGCTTCCGGTGGAGGAAAACATCGTGAGGAAACCACAGCATGGTGGTAGGGCTTTTTATGAAGCCTGCGTGGCTAGCAACTAGCTTAAAATTAAAAATCTGCTGCCAAATACCAATAGGTGTGTACCGACACTTGAGAGCCAGTTCCATCTTCTTAAGATCAGGTGAGATTATGGCCATAATGCCTTAACTATATAAAAAAACTCACTTTCGTATTTCTAATATTAGTAAGGATAATATAGATTAACGTATTGAATGTTCCTGTCCACAGATAAAACCACAAACCCACACTGCCATTTCGCTTTCAGAATAATTATTATTGTAATGATTTTAATAATAAGGTTACTATTGACATTAAATGCGTAATCTATTTGACATTTCACCAGAGAAATTTGTTTTTAAATGTACGTATATCGTCTGTTGACTGAATACTGATTATAAATTATTATTTTTTAATCTATAGCTCATACAAGAGCGAAAAAAGGGCTTGTCAACTGCTTATTCTTAAATGACGGGCTTATTGTGGCATATTCAATATAAACCGGGGGTCCTTGACTCCAATATGGCAACCTTTGTTTTACGTTTGATTAATATATATTTTTTTGAAATATACTAAAAAGAATTGATTTTAGATGCGGAAAACTGTAATTTCTAGAAGAAGTCAAAAAGTGTGTCTAAATATGTAAGACAAAATACCCAAACTCTGATTCCATAACAACAGTTTTTAATTCTTTTGTGTTGGTACAAATGTATTTGAAATTAAAACCACTGAACTTCACTAGTGAATTGTCTCTGTCTGAATTTTTTTTTTAATTATAACCTATATTACTTGACAAATGTTCGTATTTACCTCGAGGATTTCTTAAATACAATACGATAATATTTTCAAAATTAGTCTTATTAAGTCAACAGGCGATAGATTCGATGGAGATTGTACATAATTGAGTGGTTTATAATTTTACAATTCAGCCCGTATTCGTTTCGTTACTCGGCGACGCCATTTTGATTGTCAGATGAAATGTCAACATATTTTTTTTATCGCGAATCGAAGTTAAAACTTTTGATTATCGTTTTTGTTTGGCTTCTCAAAATGGCGGATTCCGAACATGTTGAATGTCATATTTGATTTGTAAATGTGTAAAGGTGATACTTATAGAACTGGTTTTTATTTTTGGATAATTGTTTTACGTTTTTTGGGCCAAGTATCCTCTGATGTATCATGGTCAGAGGCTTTGTATTGGTCAAAAATTAAATAGCTAGTGTTATTGAGTGTCGTAATTTGTTTATTGGATGACGATTATCTTTTGACAACAAAATCAAATATTCTCTTGATATTGGCGAAAGAGAGGACAAGTTTAAAAAAAGTTAGTTCTGTAAGGTTCAAATTCACACGAAAAATCAAATGTATGATCGTATTTAGAAACCCACCTAGTATATTGCTTTCGGGCGAGGCGGAGGTTATTGGTCGTCTCTTTCTATTTCACGGAGTTGTATATTGCTGTCCCTGTCGCGCTCGGCGTTGTCTCCAAGCTGCAAGTCCCATGTTGGGCGCCATTTCATTTCACTGTTCGATCCGCTCTTGGCCGAGAGCGTTCTGCTTACAGTCGACAAATAAATTCTACTCAACACAAGTAACTCTCTCAAAAATGAAATAAGTTCGAGAGTTTTAGTGTGTAGATGCTATGAAATAGTAATTAAAAAAACTGTTTTATTAATTTATTTTGATTACACAAAAAAAAAAAATATGTCGAAAGAAAAAAGAAATCCAACAATTTATTTAAATACTTGTTTTTATCGTATGACTTGCCAAACGAGTTCTTATGTCTTTTGAATAAACTCCTTATGATGTATTTTTTTAACTGTCGCGCATGGTTTTACCGGAATAGTTGGTAGCACTGTTTTATGTACGCTACGCTAATGGTGGCAGCTAATTAGAAGGAAGGTTATGATAAAATTTATGAGTTAGTAAATTATGACTTTATTTGATATGTTGTTAAAGATTAACATGGTTGTTGTTTTGATGCATATTTATGAAAGTATTTAAAAATAAGTACAAAAATATCGAGCGCCTGAATATAATGATTTCCGTTTGATAGTGTTGCCAACGTTCTCGCAACGAAACCTACCGTGGTCAGTGTTTTGGTGCATTCGTTTCTACATCCTAGCATATGATGCTTTAATGTTGACATGGGGCCATAAGTGTTGAGGCTCCACGCCATTTGTGCTTTTCAAATTATTAATCTATAGTTTAGTTAGAATGTTTCAAATGTATTTGTTTAATGATTCTGATCAGAATTAGCAAAACTCCTTTAAATGGTACTGACATCGGGTTTGTATACATTTAAACCTATTAAAAAATCTTTAGAAGTTTCTAGACGTTATTTAGGACGATTTATAAGAAGGGAGATGTTATATAATCAGGAAAAGTTGGTTTGCGACTTATTAAGAGTTCTGGAACGTCTTCCGTTCTTCCGATACTGTGTTATGGATTCGTGTCACGATATAAAATGATTGAAACAAATACATTTAAAATGTTTAACTTTAATATAAACAAATATAATATATGTTAGCGCTCTATATATAATAATAAGATTTATTCGTCTGCCTACATGTGTAGTAGTTTTTAATTTTTTTAATTATTATTATTAATATTTTATTTGACGAGATCGCGTTTGTTTTAACTTGGCTACCGTTCCTAAGTACACGCTTGAAAAGATAAACTACTGAAAAAAATCCTACTAAACTGGTAGGTTTATTCAATAATATGGCAATAAGATTTGATGATCGTTTGGTTTCCCTTCCGATGCCAAGTTAAGACATTTGCTGTTAAAACAGTAAATCAAAATGTTGTTATTTTAGAGTCCCTACTTTTTATTATAATAATAAATAAAAAAATCCCTATTTTTTTTGTTTTTAATGAACTAGATCCTGTTTTGACGACGTCTGTTTATTTATGATTTCCCATTGAATTATACTTAACACTAAAATATATAGATTTTTTTGTGTCTCTTACCAAGTACCATTGAAGTATACAGTGTACTTTCTGACAGTTCTAATAAAAATATAAATATCATTGTCTATACATTCAACTCCCAGATTTGCCGTCAGTGTATATTTGGGATAAATCAGGCACGAAATGAAATGAAATGAAATATCCACTAAAACTCGAGTAATTCATTGGATTTAGTAATTAATAGAAATTCGCAGTTTTGTGTGGTGGAGTACGAATGCTGTCTATACCCGGGGAATACCCATCACAACTGTAATTACCCAATATCGGAGACGCAGGAGTTAAATGTTGGTCTCGGTTAGAGAACATTTTTTAAGAAATTTATCTAATCAAACTGCGGAGGGAAAGTGTTTTAATTTAATTGTTTCTATCAATAAATAAACAGACGGACGCAACACGCAATTTGACATTACCTAGAATTATAATCTAGTGTTTTTAAAATGACAAGTTGAGTTAATTATATTTTTTTTATGTTTAACGAAGGGGTGAGATTGGGGTAAATCGGCCATCGTATGTTTATATTTGAAATAATATCCCCTATTTTATAAAACAAAATATATCTATATATGTATATATATTTATCACATTATTAAAATTAAAAAATAAAACTTTGATTTGTTTTTCATGTCAAAAAAATATTTTTTTTCACATTTTTTTTCGTAGTGTCGTCACAAATCGTTGCCAGGCGCGAAAATTCAAGGCATACTTTTTTATATAGCAATAAGTTTTAGTTTAAAAGAGGTTACGTTTATAACTTGTATTGTGTATTTTTTATTTCTTATAAAAATATATGCTATTTCGAAGATTTATTAAGAAAATGGCTTGTTTTATTTATTTATATTTTAATTGCACCCCGTTTATTTATAGAGACTGAGAAATATATAGTGATCTGGATCAACGATCGAAACTTTGTTTATATCAGTGTTTTGTCGACCATTTTGCCAACGACATCGGCGATTTCGTAATTTACAAATTTAGCTCCAACAAGATGGAGTTCGGTCGTCAAAGGTTTCCAAAGTAAATCCTCCAAAATTTCGGCAAAATTATATCACATAAGCAGCCATTCATTAATTACGTAAGTATAATTTTGGTCACTTTTGCCCCCCCTACTCCCATGTAAGTATACGTAAGATTCTATCTTGATCTTCTAAATATTACACTGTTATGTTAAGAAAGGATATGTTTTTCATTTTTTGAATAATATAATTACAATAATACACGGAAAAATGTACTATAATTTTTTCTAAAAAAAAGCTACTTCGCGTGGAATTAAAAAACCATTTTACCCGTTTTAGTAACATTTTACAATACAGCTTTCCTCCTATCGGTGGTGGCGTCTTGTTAAATAGCTTCAAATCTTCCTCAATGATTTCTCGAACAAATATGAAAAGAATTTTCGAAACCCGACTGGTGATTCCCCATATTAGCGCTTTCAAACAAAAAAGTTTTTTTTATTTCGTAATATTCACAAGTCACGTGTGAGATTAAGAAGATTTCACTTCTGACGTTCAATTCAACGATGAGCAGTTTTTATTTTTCAATAGATAGTCAAATATTGTGTCTATTTTCAATTTACTAACAGAAATGTCGGTCTTATGTATGTATTATATGACCAGTCCTACTGGCAGTTTTTAAGATTAACGCGTTCCAATAAATACTGATTTCGGGTCTGAAAGCAATGAAATCTCTTTTAAAAATATTTGACAGCCACTTATTGATGCAAGAGTTTTACTGACAAATTCTTGTCACTCGTTATTGTCATACTTTCAATATAACATCGTTTTAGAATAGCAATTGACAAAATTCCCGTCACAGTTATTGATTTAAAATGTATACAGCTTAGTATTCGATTATATATAATCCGGCACAATGGATTGCAGTGTGGAGATTTGGAGTGCGAAGGTAAATTTTAAATTTTATAACCACCACTAGATATGCCTACGACTTACTCCGCGTGAAAATTTTATTTAACCATTTTTACCCTTTTTATATCGTTTTTCAATACAGCTTTGCTCCCATCTTAGGCGTGCAATTAATATAGTAAGTTTTGTCATGGAAAAGATTATGAAGAAATAAAATAATAAATGGTGTGTGCTTAACGACAGAAGTGAAATATATCTGTCTGTCTCGCTCTCATAGTCGGCTAGTTTTATTAATATTAATTATTAATATTGTTTATTTATGAGATTACAAGGATCCATTATGTAAAACTAAACAAAATTTTTAAATTAATAAGATGCTGACTTTAAAACAGTATAAAAATGTATTATAGTCACAACAGTATACAGTAATCGCCCCTATACGACGGTAGATTGGTTCCGCGTTGTAGGAGTATTCCCGTATAACGCGTTACGTATACATTATTCACGTTTAATTTATTTCGTTAAAGGGAGTTTAAATCGAATGTTAATAAAAAAACTATATTATGAACGAAATATGTACGCTTTATTAAAAGCAAACTAAACTAAGGACAATGTAAATAAAAAATCCCCGCATTAAAATAAGAATCCTCACGTTATATAGGGAATTCCCGTGTTATGCGTAATAAAAAGTACGTTTTAAGAGTACCTTCGTATAAGGGGATTACAGTATTACAGTTACAATAATAGGGGGTAAATCAACAATAAAACAACCCGACATTGTCATATGAAAACTGATAGTCAAAGTTTCATGTAAGGACTGACATAAAAGCCTATGAAAGCATAATTGCTCTAAGATTATCGCGAATTCCCCTTTGTATGGAGATAATTTTGGTTCGAACACAAAAAGGTATCACTAAAAAGAGAAACGAAAATAATAATAATTTTTAATCAACACTGAACCAACAACAGAATAAATTCCTTTGCGTACTTTTAGACCTACCCTTTGTATGACAATTACTCTGCCCGTTAAGGGTCACGTTAAATACACCTTTATTATAAATGGGAAATTATGGCTCAATGGAAGTAATGTGTGAGAAGATTGCATCTAAGGACGCAAGTTCAAATCACTGCAATAAGTCTAGAGTTTTCAGTAGAGTAAAGCATCGTGATGAAATAATGAATAGTATGATGGTAGAACATTTTCTCATGTCTAGGGACTGAGGGCAAGGCGAAAATAATTGCTGATACTTGGTATTTGGCGAGAGATTCAACTTAAGCACGTTAGCTAACCAGGCTAGCTTTAGAAAATGTTCCACCACCTATCTATAATATTTAGTTTGAATTCTATATTGCAAAGCATTTTATTACAATAATCGAGTGATGTAAAAGCAAGTCCTCAATAGTCCAAAGTTGGTATTTTTAATATTAATACACCAAATTGTAGCCGCTTTCGAAAGCGAAACAAACTGAAGCGATGATAGCTCAGTTTAGTGCGTGCGGACTTCGCGTCAAGAGACATAATACACCTACAATGAGCTTAAGCTTTCGCTGAAGGAAAACATCGTGAGGAAACCATAGCACTGTGGTAGGGCTTTTTCTAATACCCGCCTAGTTAGGTACGACACGCAAGTTAAAAATCTGCCGCCAAATACCGTTAGGTGTGTTCCGGTAGTTGCACTTGAGAGCCAGTTCCTCCACAGGTTTAGCGTGTCTAGGCCGTATTGAGATGACAGTTATAACGTTATATCTTAACTTAAAAAAATCCACTTCAGTCCAAAGTTGGTATTTTAAGTAAGTACATCAAACTGTAACGCTCGAAACCAGTAAACGGATTTGCTATCCAACCCTCAATTGTCAAACGTATTATTTGATTTTCAGCCTGTTATGGTGAGAACAGCGGCGTATAAAGTTGAGGTAAGTTTACGAATATGTTACTTCCTTCGCAGCGAATTATCACAAGGTGTGATGCTCCAGAATAAAGCTCTTGAGAATAATGTATACACCAACTCCAACCTACCCACCAACTCTACCTTCTCGTAGCGAAATAACGTAGCATTGGCTTTCACATAGGCAAACCTACACATATAGCTATATGGAGGAATATAGCTATGGGAGAGATTTTATCCTTTTTAACTGATATAAGGGCCCATTCATGAATTACGTAAGATTTGGAAGGGGTTAAGAAAATCTCCACATGTGCTTTTGTTGGGGGCTTGGAGTGAGATTCATTCTTACGTAATTTTTCGTGAATCAAAATTCAATATTAAAAATCTAATTCCGTTTTGGATTCCCCATATAGTTTTCTTAATTTTAAAGTGTATCAGTCAAATTTTAATTTTATTTAAATATTTCTTATGCTTATAGAAAAAAAATAACTTACTAAAATTTCTTATGTTTTATTCTGCTATCCATGTTTGGTTTTATAGAAAAAAATATAGTATAGTTTTCAGTGTGTTATTTTTTTTTATTATTTAAAAAATAAGAAACATTTCCTTTCCTAACATACATAACAGTTTATTATTTAGAAGATCAAGATAGAATCTTACGTAAGAAAGGGGAGGGGGTTCAAGTAATGTTGCGTATATTCACATGGGGGAAGGGGGATCAAAATTGACTTGAATTTGTTGACTTTGAAGTATGCTTACGTAATTAATGAGGCCGCTAAGGGACGGTGTCAGAGAGTCATTGAAGGTCATTACATCAGCGCCATTTATAACGAACTTCCTCACCGCAACTTGCAAACCCATTATTACCCGGGCGGAGATTAAAGTTGTCAGGGGCATAGGTTACTAATCAGGTGCAAATCACGTAGCCTAAGTTTTCAGTATCAGTCAGAGTAACCAGCGGCCGAGAAGCTTGCAAGCCGGCTTGACAGTAAACACTGTCAATGGATTCTGACATCTCGGTAGCTGGTATTATTGTCACGTTATCCTGTGCCGAATACACAGATAAATTGACAGTCCCAGCGCGCCCGGCAGATGTAAAACATTGAAGTTAACTTTACAATGTAAAAAATATTAAAAAAAACTATAAGTAAATTACGTATGTAGCAGAATAGTAATAGCGTGCAGCTCATACAAAAGTAATGAAGGGTATAGTATACACATACATAAGGGAGTCAAATTAGGTAAGGTAAGGGGAGTATGACGACATAAGCGGGTTGATTTCATGGCTAAGTCGCGCTTATAGATGGTTTACAAAAAAAAATAGCCATTCTAATATCATCAGATCAATTTCCAGGCCAAGAATCAGAAGGAAGAGCCTCCAGTCGTACGCAGATGCAGGAAGGATTGTATAGGAGACCTCGGCGCTGAAGTGTCTAAAGCGGTGCCCAAACAACCGGAATCCAGGGTAAAGTGCAAGGTTGAGAATGAGGGTAAAAGGCAGAAATCATGGTGGAACTGCCCCAGGAAGGCGAAGAGCCCGTCAGTGTTGAGCCTGACGAAGACCGCGAGCGTCAACTGTTGCACGTGTTGTTGCGTGTTAGCGGCTTATCTGAAAGAGGTGTGTCGGTTTTTACTTGAGTGTCCCGTGGACTCTAAAGTGTCTGAGTTGTTCGCGGATGTTATGAAGATGAGCGGCTGCTTGTGCAGCGACTGCTTCAACATCCTGAAGAACGTCTTCAGGGTCCTGTTTGTTATTAAAAAATAAATTTCGTTGTGTACACTTTTTTTTTTTTTTTTGTAGTGTGAATTCGTCAATTGAGTATATTAGCCCGTGAAATTTGATGGAAGTTATACTTTTTTTTGGCGCGTTATTTGATATCCAATTTTTTAATTTTAGCCTTAATTTAAAAACTTTTGTCAAATACCTATAGGAGTGTTACGTCAGTTGCAATGAAAAGCCAGTCGCTGCACTAAGCTTAGCGTGTCCACTTTCGACCACCTCGTCACTTAACATCAAGTACAGTTGTGGCCATAACGTTAACCTATTAAATATCAAAAAAGGGGCAGTTGTCGGAACAGTATTTTAATGCCATTTTATATTAATATAATTTGTCATGCGTGTATTAAAAGGTTAAAGTCTTTTTTATTTAGTTCAATTTATACTCGAAATAACCCTACTTTTGCTGCATTACTTTATCTCACAAACATATACTATATAGATTCTTCTAACATTTGCAATTTAATTAATTAAATTATAATAGCTGAACATTATTGAAGTTATATCTCAAAGAAAAACTACGATGAGATTCAATGGTATTATCTGGTAGCAATTTAACATTATTTAGAGTGCTATTAACCCATTCCTCCCCACTGTCATATTTTTAGGACACTATTTTCAAAATTTATTTTTACGTATTAGGACTTTTATTTTTATTATTTCTGATGAAATTCATATTCTTACACTATTTTTGTAATGAAATATTTTTTCTTCGCTGTAAAAAATGTTTAAATAATAGAAATAAAAGTTCTAATACGTAAAAAGATATTTTGGAAATAGTGTCCTAAAAATATGAGAGTGGGGAGGAATGGGATAATACTCAGGTTTAGCGTTACGACCATAATCTCGCCTGATTAGGTGACGATACTCTTCAAGTTGGTAGACACACTATACCTGTGGAGGAACTGGATCTCAAGTGCAGCTGCCGGAACACACCTATTAGTATTTGGCAGCAGATTTTCAACGTGAGGGTGGTAGCTAGCCAGACGGGCATTAAATTAAGCCCTACCATAATGCTATGGTTTCCTCGCGATGTTTTTTCCACCGAAAACTCAAACTCATTGACGGTGGATTCGAACTTACGTCCCTGACGTGAAGTCGTACACACTACCACTGAGTTATCAACGCTTATCCTATACTAATTAGTATAAAATCTTACATTATTAACAATTAACTTTTATGATAATATACCAACGTGATTTATCACTAATTATTATAAAGATGATTTATCACTAATTATTACCACTAAGGATTATATAGTTTACCGTTATGACTAAAACCAAATGTGGGATCTACAATCAACAGAGCCTCGTCGGTTACTCGGTACGGTTACGCGTACAGGTTAGTTTTTTGCAGGTTAGTAAGGATTTATAATAAAAATAAAACTCGGTTTTATATATATATATATATATATATTTTTATATACAAATTCAACAAGTTCATACAAAAAGTACAACACCAAAATAAAGAGACCTTACCACCGAATACTGCTAACGAAACAATTAAAATCGAGGTCAACAAACAATAGACGCAAACGCCAAGGAAATTGACCTTAATTAGTGCCTACGATCACATTTGTTTGCCCAAAAAGTGTCTGTTGCTTAGTTTTGGAGAAATTCAAAACGCCTACGCATTTAATACGCCTGGTTTAAAGAGCGATGATAGCTCAGTGGTAGCGTGTACGGAATCCGCGTCAAGAGACGTGAGTTCGAATGCACCTATAATGAACTTGAGCTTTCGATGAAGAAAAACATCGCGAGGAAACCATAGCTTGGTGGTGGGGCTTTTTATAATGCCGGCCTGGCTACCTACCACCCTTGAGTTGAAAATGTGCCGCCAAATACATATAGGTGTGTTCCGGCAGTTGCACTTGAGAGCCAGTCCTATCACAGGTTTAGCGTGTCTACCAATTTGGGCCGTATCGTCACTTAAGATCAGGTGAGATTACGGCCATAACGCTAAACTGAGCCAGCATCGCAATTAAGAGCATTTAGCTGCGAGCGTGTTATTTGCTGTGATATAATCACCAGTCCCATTGCGCTCAACTCAAACTCAACTTTGTTTTCAACAATAATATTATGAGGCCAAAACCCTTCACACGAATAAGCGATATAACAAGTAACCAGTAAGTTAACGTCTATTAAAATGAGTAACTTCGAGGTAAACATCGTAATGAGAATTGTATGGCTCAGAGAAAAATTCTCGAAGGACCAAATTACTGTGACATCACGTGCCTTGAGACAATCGAAGATAATTGCTTGTTTTCTGTGTAAATATTGGACGCGCCATTACGCGAGGCCTTCGAGACTTTGGAGATTTTGGAGACTTAAATTATCATTATTTCAATCTTTTCTATGTTCACGATGACACAAATGTGTTATAATACAGAGAAACACTGTCACTGTCGCACTAGATGAGTTTTAAATTCATTTATTTCATTGTATACGTGAAAAAATGTTATTGAATACATGTTTTCGTGTAAGTCCGGATGTCTGTGTGTATGGATGTGTAGTGATTATGCCATAAATACTTAATGTATTGGGACCATTTCTTTTCTAATAATTTTAGAACGACATCGGATTACTTAATGTGAATGCTTGAATCCTATATCATTGAATTATAATTAACGTTGTTGAGTGTGCACTTTTGAATTCTCCCAGAGTATCTTAAAAGTAAAAAATGTAAAATTTGTTTTTTTTGTCAAACGAAATTAATCAACAAGAAACATAATTATGACTAATATTTTCATTGATAAGTTCTAGGTAGTAGTTTTTTTAATACTTTGCAAAATTATCTCAATCGAGACCGTGTCTCTTAACACATTCCTCCCCACTGTCATATTTTTAGGACACTATTTTCAAAATTTCATTTTACGTATTAGGACTTTTATTTTTATTATTTCTGATGAAATTCATATTTTTACACAATTTTTCTAATAAAATAAATCTTTTCGATGTAAAAAATGTTTAAATAATATAAAATAAAAGTCCTAATACGTGAAAAGAAATTTTGAAAATAGTGTCCTAAAAATATGACAGTGGGGAGGAATATGGGTTAATGGGCCTGTGTATTTAGTTTTTCTATACATACTCGAGGCACGTGTTGCATTGATATAAAAACACAAAATTAAACGGAAATCTCAACATTTAAAAAAAAACATGCGTTACGCAGACATCTTTACGGTGTCGTCAGGGGCCATTCTAGGGTCACGTAATCAGAATTTAGTCATTTCTGAACCACCCCCCCATCCCCCCTTAAAGTATGTGTATCAAAACAATTACAATAAATAAAGCATATTCAATATTACTCACGTTCAACTGGTAATAAAATAATGTCTATTTAAAAATACCATATTATCGGAATAAAAGAAAATAAATGTTGTGTCTGCTGGCAACACACGCACCGTGAGTTTGATAACTCCCCAGTCTGGTAAAAGTGAACAACGTTGTTAGGGGCCGTTCGACTATCACGTAAAGCTTTTTTGAAAATTTCTATCCCCCCCCCCCCCCCCATGTAACGAGACGTAAGGGTATTCTAAGCCCCTCTTCAGATGTTACCTGACACCCGAGTAAGCACGTTTACCTATGTGTGATAATTATGTTTTAACCTTTTTTTAAACTAATAAACTCTTTAAATAAAAAATAAAATAATCACCCTTGAAGATGCTATTAGAAACATAAACGAAAGATTATCGGTTTCACACCAACGAAAAGAAGCTAAAACGGGTTTTTTTTTTTTTATTTCACATCTACCTACACTGACCTATATTCTGAAACAAATATAGCTATATTTGATAGACAAACGATTTCTGTATCGATCAACGACCAGAATTAGTTAATAAAATCAATGTAAACGCGAGCGAAACCGCGTGTATAAGATAGTCCTTTATAAATTGGCTGAACAAAATCCCCCCCACCCCCCTATCCCCTTTGGTGTATATTTAATTGGCCCCTGATTACACATATACGTAGGGATAAACTCGTAACAATGCCTCTTATCTTGTGAAAGTGAAATAAACTGGTATGACAGTGATGACCATCGAATAATTTCTAATTTAATGACGGTCACAGTTGTGTGGAATGTACCATCCATTTGCCGTGCCGCTATAAAAAGTAAAACATAGCAAACTCACCTGACGATTTCAATCGTGGACAACTCTTCGCCTAACATTGAGACACTCTGACTGGGACGTCTAAGACACTTAACAGAAACTTGTCAATTGCAACATAATATCGAAAATAACAACTTTATTTAATTAATAAACCCTTTCTTTATCAACAAACCTACCATTTATATAATAGTCGTTCCGTCCTATTATATGTTGTGTCCTATACAAAACTCGTCCTATAGGAAACTCGAACGACATTAAACAATCCAGACGTTTGGAAACAAATATACCCGATGATATATGTGACATAATAAATAGACCTCAAGAGTTTCTGCCTATATTTTGGAATATTAATATAATAAAAACAAACATCTAGAAGTTAGAAACAGCATAAAATAGCTCAAAATAACTCATTAAATTGCAGAAAACGAATACAAAACAGCACGGATACGTCCTTATATCCCAACTGTTTCATATAGACGGTAACATGGTATGGGACGAGTCGCGTATGGGACGAGTTGCGTATGGGACAGTTGCGTATAGGACGAGACGCGTATAGGACACACACTATATAGGTCGTACTATCATAAAGGTGATAGAATCCGAACGAAACTCACACCCGGCACTGCATTAACCACTAGACACTGCCCTGGCTCAGCTGCGTCATCACAGAAAGCGCTCCCAGGGTCCCGTACCCCTTGTCCAGTCGGAAATTATAGTCCTGGGTTCCGTGTATAGTCCTCACATGTATCCTAAGGTAACTGGGTCTGGTGAAGAACTTGTAGCAGACGTGACACTGGTACTTCTTCAGACCCGTGTGTGTCTCCAAATGCCTTTTCAGTTTGCCCTTCGTGATGAAGCCCTTCCCGCACTGCTGGCATATGAACGGCTTCTCTTTCGTATGGGTGAAGCTGTGTAACTTCAGATAGTAGTGCAGTTTGAAGCTCTTCTTGCAGACTTGGCAGGTGTACTTCTTCTCCTCGGGCTTGTTCAGGTCTTCTATGGCTATCCTGGAGCCGTGGCTCTTGAGATGCTCCTCCAGGTAGTAGAAGTGCTGGAAGATCTCCCCGCAGATGTTGCAGATGCGGCTGCGCTCGTCCGACGGCATGATGTCGGTGAGGTTTGACGATGCGTCTGGCTGTTTCGGGAACTTCCTCGCGTTCTGCAGCACCATCGCCAGGATTTCGTTTCGATTCTCCTCCATTATGCTGGTAAATTGAGAATCCGGTTCAGCGTTATGGCCACAGTCTGACCTGATGCTAAGTGACGATATGGGCCAAGGACCATACCTATAGTCATTTGGCAGCAGATTTTCAAGATGACTATGGTAGCTAGATGGACACTAGAAAAAGCCCACGATATACTTCCTTTACCGAAAGCTCAAGGTGGATTCGAACTCACGCCTTTTGACGCGGCGTCCGAACACTCTACCAACTGAGCTATCATCGCTTCAACACATAGTATATCACTGGGAAGTTACTGTAAGAGAAGGTCCCATAACCTTTGTAAATTAAGTCCTAGATTCAGTTAAATTTCTTAGGAGAATGAATTTTATTTTTGACTTGGATTTAAAAGTTTTCCAAAAAGTGCACAGTCAGCACACAAACAGACTATCTACATTGTTATTTCCATGCGAATTGATAATGTTTTCATAAGGGTTACTTAATCCTGTATCACCTACTGGAGTTAAAGAACTAGAAATGTCAATAATTGTTAAAACATTTAAATATTAGTGGCAAATCATTGCAGCTTCAATAAGTTTTCTATTATTTGAGTAAGCCGATAATAACAGTAGTGATTTGCGATAAGCAATCACATCGCGTGGCAACCGAAATTCTTAAGACTTGTTATTCTGTTCAAAAAATCACATGTTACAAATCACAAGTGCGATATTTCACAGCGATTAATGATTATTTATGTTATATGTAAATTCACACTCACAGGCCCTCCTTCTGGTGAGTCGATAGGTGCATCTGTACATGGTATTTGGTGTTGAACATGTGCGCACAGACAGGACACTCATACCGGAGGACGAACTTGTCTACGCGGTGTGACACAAGATGCCGCTGCAGTTTCCCCGGCGAATTGAAACGTTTCGAACAGATATCACATATGTACTCGCGCTTGTCCGGCTTATGGTGTTTTCTGTGGTACACCTGAGAAATCGGACAACGAAAGTATAAATCAACAAGAGAAATCGTGAATTCACAGTTTCACAGTAAAAAATATCTGGTGATACTAAATATCACGTAACACTACTAAAATCACTGGTGATACAATATATCATATGTCCTATGCTTGAAATGGTATTGAAATTCGAGCTTTTACAACATATACAGGAGGAATCTTTCCTTTTATAGGATAAAAAGTATCCTCTTTGTAGATTAATAATAATATAACGTCACATTGCTAAAAATCACTGGTGACGCGATATAACCACGTGTCATCTACGAAACGGTGTCGTAATATAATTTTTATCCTCTAATCCGGAGAAATCGACCAAGAATTGTCAGTTACCTAGCGGCCATAAAATCTAGACAGAAATCTTAAATAACGAAGCTACTTTCAAATGAGCAGTTCCGAGTGTGAGAACTGAAAAGAAAGAATGAGTACGACATACCAGTGTCTTTGGAGTAAAAAAAGGAATTAAAATATAATTTAAATATCATTAAATATAGCTTACATAGACAGTTAATAAGTGACAGTCTTTGCAGAAGTGTTACAGAGACTTCTTCCTTTTCAAAGGACCAATTCCAAGTGTGAGAACTGAAAAGAAGGAGTAAGAAAGACATACCAGTGTCTCCCTCTTCTTGTAGCATTTTCCACATAACGTGCATATGTAGGGCTTCGGTCCGACGTGGGAGGCCTCGTGGTCCCTCCGAGATGGCTCATCAGGCATCTCCTCAAGGCAGAAGTTGCACTTGAGCACGAGGAGTTCACCCTCGTGGGATTTCTTGTGGACTTGCAGCGTTTCCAGGTGGAGAAACCTTGAATGGAGAATCACCTCTTCCCTACAATCTCGAACAGCATCAAACCTAACATCTTGAAGCTGTGATGGCTTAGTTGGTAGTCAGCATATAATACCCGTAATAAACTTGAGTTATTGGTGAAGGAAAACATCACGAGGAAATCATAGCATGGTGGGCGGGCTTTTTGTAAAGCCCGCCTGGTTAGCTACCACCCTCAAGTTGTTCCGGAAGTGGCACTTGAGATCCAGTCCCACCTATAAAGGCCGGCAACGCAACTGCGATTTCCCTGGTGTTGTGGGTGTCCATGTGCTGCGGTGCTCACTTACCATCACATGTAAAACTTGCTCGTTTCCCTCCTATTCCATAAAAGAAGGGATTAAGAGAAAAACCCAGTAAAAATGCCTGCAGGTTGTCACGACACAGTGACTGCTTCCGTAATTTTTCAAATCTGCGAGACATCATTTTACTACCGCACTGTTTCTATCATCAGATACCAGTTATTGAAATTTAAAATAATTAAAATGAAAACAATAGATTTGATGTTATATTTTAGTTTAGTGGCAACATTGATAAAAATGTCGCAACACTGATCGCTAATTTTCTATCAGGACTTTATGTGACTGTATCTTGATTTATTTAACGACGTTTTAAATGTCATTCATATGTATACTCTGTGTGGTGTCATATTGGAGGCATTTTCATTGCCCTTTAACGAGGGATTACATGTATAAAGACTTTAATAATTAAAGGTTGTGTAGTTAAGGAATCAAAGCGTTATAAACAAACAAACACACACACTCATAAATTTAATCACCACCGAACGCTATAGGATTATTAAAAAAAAAAAGATTTTCTTTCTTTGACAGTTAATAAAACAGTACAAAATCTTGGCTTAAAAGACGAGTATCCGGTGGTTTAAACAATTAAAAACAACTTACCTCTTCTGACAGAATTCACAAGCGTGAGGTCTCTTCTGGTATCTCTTCTTCTGTTTCTCCGGTCCCTTCTTCTGTCGCTTCTTGTGGAATTTGGACTTTGATTTTTTCACCTTTTTTCTGCGACCAAATTAACCATATAATAATAATTTAGTGTTTTTACAACGGATTAAAACGTACAAAATAATAGATTGTGTGTTTTTTCATTAGAATTTCCTACTTTTTACGGTAATTGCAATGTCATCCCACTTCTGAACTATGGTTCAAATTTATATTATCTAGCTCATCAAGAAATATAAAATCAGTTACAATATTTCACACGGACAAACATACAAGAAAGTGAATTAATAAAATAATTAAATCTTATGAAACCATCTTATGTTAGGAGTTGTATTTACTTTTTAAGTGAAACTACTTAAGAGAGAGCTTTGAAACTCTGATCAGCAACCGTTCTGTGTGGCGCTCGTTCGGGTAAAGTCGGGTAATGAGCGGGAGAGAAATATAGTGATGTTCCACGTCTGTCATGTGCTCTTAAGCAGATATTTATTCTTTTTTTCGCCGTATCTGATACGACAAAGTGACTCACACCATCTGATAAAGGAAAGTACAATTCGAATTCGAAACAGCGACCATCGAAAGATCATAAATCGAATAGTGGTGACTATAATGCCGGATCGCAAGCTTTTCGACAAAATTAATTCGGCGTATCAAATCCCACTTCTGGAATTACAGTGAAAATCTCAAATTCTATGGATACTAGCTGTGCCCGCGACTTCGTTCGCGTGGTACTTAAAATTAATAAAAAAAATTCGCGGAAACCAATATTATTTTTTGTAAAATAATATTAGCGCATGTTACTACCCATAACATCAGCTATTTCCCAGCGAAATTTGCGCCAAAATCGGTTCGGCCGTTTCAGTGATTCGCCGGAACAAACAAACAGCGAGATTTTTTTTTTAATATTAGTACTGTATATACATTCATATGCATTAACTAAGAAACTGTTATTTTGATATCACAAACAGACGGTTCAATTTTATTTATTTGTATAGATTGGAAATGTAAACTCACCCTTTGACATCTTCTTCGACACCCTCTCCGTTTGCATCTCCCTCACTCTCTATTCCCTCTCGCTTCACGACCGTATCTAATTCAAACAGAACACTTGTGTTATTCTTATCCTGCTCCTTATGATAAGTCCTTTTCACAACATCGAGGGTAGTTTTCAAAATATTCATAGGGGGTGTCCTTTTGTTTTATGTTATTTAGGGATCACGGTCCAAAAAGGACAAGTCAGTCCCATCACATCCTGACCGTTTTAGCGTTATGACCATATTCGCGATGAGACCACAGCATGGTGGTAGAGCTTTTTCTAATCCCCGCCTGGCTAGCTACCACCCTCAAGTCGTAAATCTACCGTCAAATACTTATAGATGTGCTCCGGTAGAGCTGCTCTTAAGAGCCAGTCCCTTAGCAGCTTAGCAGTCCCACCGTCTTTGGTCACATCATCACTTAACATCAGATGAGACAGTGGCCATAACGCTAAACCTTAGCTATATATAAAAAATATCTTCACACTTTATTCTTAATCAGAAATAGATTAAAAATGTAGTCAAGAACTCCTTATCTAAATTATTTAGTTAGAATTTCACGCTGTCTTTATTTGGTGCCTATCAGACTTAGATTCAAAGTTAAAAGTACAGAAGTGATGGGTATGGCAAAAATAAAACCTCTCTACCATAGTGATTTGGTTAAATCAACACTCTTTCTCACTTTATTCCTGATCAGAAATTGATAAGAGAGAAAAGTACGTCAGAAAGAGCTAGCAGCAGATTAGAAGTGAAGTCTAAAACCTCCTATTTTAGTAATTTACTACGCTTTATTTGGTACCCGTGAGAATTAGATTTGGCTCTTCACGGAATCTTGATCATATCTCGTTTGATTTAGTTTATGCGCAATGTTACCAAAAGATGCACCATTTTGATGCAACTATATTTGAAGATTCAACACAAAGTATGATCTTGTAGTTTTATTCGAGGTCATAATCGCTCCGTAGCAACGTGTACGGACATTGTTTCAATGCTCGTAGGTTCGAATCCTTGCAACAGCATAAGCGCCGGTTAAAGGATTTAACCAAGACTGTTTTCCATCAATCTTAAGTTGAAAATCTATTCCCAGATACCGTAGAAACGGCATCCGTTTCAAGAAAACTCTAAAAACGAATAAGCTTGAATCTAGTCCTCGGAAAGCCTAGAAGGAGAACAGAAGTGATAAGAATAGCTAGAATAAGACCTCCAAAACTTAGGCATTAGGTTAGATTTGCAATCTTTATCACTTTATTCCTGATAAGAAATAGATTACAGTTAGAAAAAGATTAAAAATTACGTTCAGAATTCTCATCCTAGTCATTTAGTTAGATTTTTACGCTTTATTTGTTTTGGTATGAATAAGAGTTAGATTTGAAGCCAGAAGAAGAACAGAAGTGATAAGAATAGCAAGAATATGACCTTTAAATATTAGCCATTTGGCCATTAGATCTTTACTCTTTCTCACTTTATTCCTGATCAGCAATAGACTAGAACTAGCAGTAGATTAGAAGTGAAGTCTAGAAACTTCTATATAAGATATTTAGTTACAAGTCCACTTTTTCTTAATTGAGTACTTAGAAGAATTAGATTTATAGCTAACAGAAGAATATAAGAGAATGGAATAGCAAGAATAGAACCGTTCGGTTAGATCTTCTGCACTCTCTTTCACTTTGCTCCTGATCAGATATAGCTAGTAGAAGATTAAAAGTGCAGTTTAGAACCCCCTATTTCAGTCATTTAGTTAGTACTTTACGCTTCCTTTATTTGGTATGAATGAGAATTAGATTTGAGGCTAAAAGAAGAACAGAAGTGATAAGAATAGGAAAATTAACTCACCATCCCAAGTCTCTGAGTGGGTGAGCACATGCCTATGCATTTTGCTCGAGGTGATAAATCCACGATTGCACACGTAGCACTTGAACGGCTTTTCTCCCGTGTGGGTCCTCATGTGTATCCTGAGGTACGTCACCGAGCTGATGGTCTTCTGGCAGACCTCGCAGGTGATGGGCCCTTCGCCCTTCGACCTGCGCGTCCGCCGCGGCGAGGGCGGAGTCGTCGGCTCCAGCCGCGGTGGAGACACCCTCGCCCATGTGTTCGATGGGAAATAATCCTCATCAGAACAGCTGGAATACATGGTGACGGATTCGGGGAATCAAAAAACAAAGACAAGGGGCCGTTCATGAAATATGTCACGCACAATTTGGCCTATTTAGAACCCCCCCCCCCCCCCCCCCCGTCGTTCGTCACATTTTCTACGTCGCCCCGCTCCCTGTCAATATTAGCCCCGTACATAACATTTGGCAATTTTTAGGTACATAAATTTCAATAACTGCAGATATTGAAGTGTATTGTTGTGGACACCCACAACACTAGGGGAATTGCAGGTGCGTTGCCGGCTTTTATAGGAGGGGCTGACTCTTAAGTGCAACTGCCGGAAAACACCTATTGGTATTTTGAGGCAGATTTTCAACTTCAGGGTTGTAGCTACCCAGGCGGGCATTAGAAAAAGCCCTACCACCATGCTACGGTTTCCTCACAATGTTTTCCTTCACCGAAAGCTCAAGCTCATGACGCGGCGTTCCTACACACTACCACTGAGCTAGCATCGCTTTATGTACAGCATGTACATATATGTACAGCATGTACATATATGTACAGCATGTACATATATGTACATGTGTTTTTGACCTGCGAACGTTCCTCCCAAGTAAGATCTGGTCACAATAAGTGACACCCCCGTTGGTCAGAATATCGGAGCCGTCTCTAACATAGAGTACAATGACATCTAACACGAGATTTTTGATGAAGTAACTTCGGGTTACTCAAATAACACCTATTTTTTGATGAAGTAACTTCGGGGTACTCAAATAACACCTATTTTTTGATGGAGTAACTTCGGATTACTCAAATAACACCTATTTTTTGATAGAGTTACTGAGGTTACTCAAATAACACATATTTTTTGATGGAGTAACTTTGGGTTAATCAAATAACACCTTTTTTCTTATAAATACAAAACTGAAACCTTTATCCAATATCCTTACAAGTTCTATAACCTTAATTTATTTCAAAATTAAAATTACAGTCCTTTTTTATACATCAAAATAATAACTTTTTAATAAATAAATAAATATGCAGTACAAGCTCCTTAAGTCGAAACTCGATAAGATGAAAACGTCCAAATCTCGAAACTAATGTTTTGTTCCCTTCCCTTCAAACACCAAAACCTCCTAATAAGTCGAAAATTATAACTCGAATTTTTTGGCGTCTCTCTAGATGTTCGACTTATTAAGGTTCTTCTGTATATACATGCGCTAAATACTTATAACAAAATAGGGTTTTTTTTTATGTTCGTGTTTATTAAACCCCCAAAAGGGTTAGTCCCATATTTATATTTAATTTATTTGTAACCGGCTCTCATCGCGATCACCATACACTAAACGTAGCAGCCACTAGGTCATTTTCATTAGGTTCATTTTAGTCAACTTTTAAGGTCATTAGGACTCTATACGGAGCTGTAAAGTGTACAGGATCGCGTAACGGTGACGACCATCATTGAATTACACTGTGCCTACCGTCAGTCTGTACAGCCGGGATAAATCCGGATGCTTAAAGTACATAGGATCCCGTGACGGTGACGACCGTCGCTGGATAACATTGTGACTAACATCCGTTTTTAAACAAATTACGTTACTGTCAATTACCTGTCATCTTTATAGTCCATGTCGTGGTGATCGTCAGCAGGAAGGTCGTCGTCTTCCAACTCCTGCTTGAGTTCCTCCTCAGGCCGAACAACTACATCCTCGACGATGATATCTGGCGGTGGTTCGATGACCGTCAGGAAATCCTTAGGCTCGTTTTCAAGCTGTTCCTGGAAAGAAACTCTTGCTATTTGACGGTGGGCAAAATAAAACCCTTTAAGAACTTTCTAACTACCCAATAATACTGTCAGAGACCGACTCCTATACTATTTCTATCTAATATGTAGGTGGCGTGGTAGCGATGATAGCTCAGTGGTAGTGTGTAAGACTTCGCATCAAGGGACGTGATTTCGAATCCAAGTACCTACAATGAGCTTGAGCTTCTGGTGAAGGAAAAGATCGTGAGGAAACCATAGCATGGTGGTAGGGCTTTTCTAATGCCCGCCTGGGTAGATACCACCCTCAAGTTGTAAACCTGCCGTTAAATACCAATAGGTGTGTTTCGGCAGCTGCACTTGAGAGCCAGTTCCTCCACAGGTTTAGCGTGTCTACCAGCTTGGGCCGTATCGTCACTTAAGATCAGGTGAGATTATGGCCATAACGCTAAACCTTAAGTATAAAAAAATGTACCTAATAGGTAAAATACCTATAGGTATGTTCCAGCAGTTTCACCTAAGAACCAGTCCCTCCATTAGGCTCAGCATGTCCACCATGTTAGGCCACATTGTGACTTAACATCAGACTCAGACTTTTCAGTTCTTCCGATATCAGGAAACTCTTGCTGGACGACGTTAATCATGAGGGGCAGACGGAGAGGAGGGTCTCTGCATGGTGATAGAGCTTTTTCTAATCCCTTCTTAATTAGCTACCACCCTCAAGTTGAAGATCTGCCCCCAAATACATATAGAAGCGTTATGGCCATAATCTCACCTGATCTTAAGTGACGATACGGCCCAAGTTGTTAGACACGCTAAACCTGTGGAGGAACTGGCTCTCAAGTGCAGCTGCCGGAACACACCTATTGGTATTCGGCGGCAGGTTTACAACTTGAGGGTGGTTAGCTACCCAGGGGGGCGTTACAAAAAGCCCTACCACCATGCCATGGTTTCCTCACGATGTTTTCCTTCACCGAAAGCTCAAGCTCATTGCAGATGCTTGGATTCGAACTCACGTCCCTTGACGCAAAGAGTTAGGTTTAGATCGTCCATCATCTTGGGCCACAGCATCACTTAACATCAGATGCGGTTGTGGCCATAACGCGAAAACCTTACCTCAGAAGAGACCAGGATATCAATTTACTCCTACAGCTATCATCTCACCTGAACCGGTTTGGATTGTTGGTCAACGGGATTCTTCTGTTGGCTCTCACCCACCCATTGATCCGGCCATAGCTCTTCCGTTTTCGGTTTCTTCTCCGCCTCCGACTTCTCTTTCAACTGCTCCTCTAACTCTTTCAGATACGGCAAGATGGCGTTGTAGTCTACATAAGTGATATGAAACTTTAAGGGACCAACCCAAGAGTCTTTACTGATACACTATCACAGTTCCGGGTTGGAGCTTCGACTAGAGATGCGACTCGAGTACAATTGTACCTCTTATAACGCGAAGCGTTTGAGTAGTGCTTTACTCTATGTCAAGGTCAAGCAATTATCTCGGCTTAAATAGCTTTTATCCGACCTTTTTCGCACTTTCGAGTATTAAATGAGTTAACAAATAAGGACACTTTTTAATGACAGTAGATACTTTAAAAACACTATTTTTTTTATATAGTATAAAAAAAAACGTTTTGAAAACATTTTTCGGTGGACGTCGGGTTGTCTGTATGTGGGGATGATGAACGTGGTCACGATAACACCCCAAAAAACATCACTTTTTGAGTCCATATATATATATATATATATATATATATATATATATATATATATATATATATTTTCATTCACATCACTATCAATATTAATTTTTGAAGCGATGATAGCTCAGTGTTAATGTGTACGACTTCGCGTCAAGGGACCTACGAATCCCAGCACCTACAATGAGCTTGAGCTTTCGGTGAAGGAAAACATCGTGAGGAAACCATAGCATGGTGGTAGGGCTTTTTCTAATGCCCGCCTTGCCAGCTACCACCCTCAAGTTGTAAACCTGCCGCCAAATACCAATAAGTGTGTTCCGGCAGCTGCACTTAAGAGCCAGTTCCTCCACAGGTTTAGCGTGTCTACCAACTTGGGCCATATCGTCACTAAAGATCGGGTGAGATTATGGCCATAACACTAAACCTTAAGAATAATATATATATATATATGTAATGTAATTTAAATGTAATGCATGTAAATTAATGTAATGTAAGTTAATTAAAAATTGAATAGTACTTTGTTAAAAGGGATAGAAATTAATATATCGCAGCGCCATAGAGTGACGAGTAAAACCAATAAGGGGTTGCATATATAAACATTATGTAGGAAAAAAATATTAATAATATTACTGAGTGAAACATTTTTTTCAGTGACTAATAAGCATTATGAGACGTGCACTTTTGTATTTTTTTTGTGACTCGAGCCACTCGAGTAATTTTACTACCTACGTCAATTCGAGTAAGAATTTATCACTCGAGCTGAGTTTCGATTAGTTTGGATAAATAATTTTTAACTGCCTTTAATAAACCAGTAATATTCGGTTATATGAAATGAAATACAAAATATTATTTACCTACACTTGTTTGGGAAACCCGCGAAAGTGTTTTAAAAAAATAAAAATTTAATTGATTTGAATTAGAATTAGAATTAGAATTTTGAAGCGATGATAGCTCAGTGGTAGTGTGCACGACTTCGCGTCAAGAGACGTGGGTTCGAATCCAAGCACATACAATGAGCTTGAGCTTTCGGTGAAGGAAAACACCGTGAGGAAACCATAGCATGGTGGTAGGGCTTTTTCTAATGCCCGCCTGGCTAGCTACCACCCTCAAGTTGTAAACCTGCCGCCAAATACCAATAGGTGTGTTCCGGCAGCTGCACTTGAGAGACAGTTCCTCCACAGGTTTAGCGTGTCTACCAACTTGGGCCGTATCGTCACTAAAGATCGGGTGAGATTATGGCCATAACGCTAAACCTTAAGTATAAAAAAAAAAAAAAAAAAAAAAGAATTTTAATTGAAACGACTTTACATGTCGAGTGCCAACTACAGATTGGTGCTTAATCTAATAATTATAAACTACGTTGCCTCCCAATCTCCTTGAGTGGCGGAGTACCAGACGCTCCGTCAGCGCTTTGTAGACCTGCGTCTGGTGGCGCGATGTATTGGCGCTCTCATGTAAACATGACATGGCAACACGACACAAAATAAAACACAATAATAACACTAGTGCAAATATGTAGTATGTAGAATCGGAATAATACAATTCGATATATCCAAAACGGGCAAACACTAAAAGAAAAGTATATTACAAAGTAAAAGGAAGCAAATAAAGCTAAAAATGTATAGAGTTCATTGCATGTGATGATGAGTTGGCAGACGGTCGAACAACGCTGGCTCCTAACCTAACCTAACCTAATAATTATAAACTACGTTGCCTCCCAATCTCCTTGAGTGGCGGAGTACCAGACGCTCCGTCAGCGCTTTGTAGACCTGCGTCTGGTGGCGCGATGTATTGTCGCTCTCATGTAAACATGACTCGGTTGGTAGGTACGTCTGACATAACTACCTCGTTTACGTTATTAATCAACAAAGAAAAATAAAATGAATCTACTCGATGCGCCGACTCGGATACGAGTTTAACAAATTTACTCGAGTCAAAAACGGCTCGAGTCGCATCACTAGCTTCGACGTACTATCGTTTCGAAACAGCTGACGCGTATGACGTGTACAAACTATATCTGCGCAGCCGTTGAGAACGTACTGGCTGTGTTCAACCAATGAGCGCGCACCAATGACTGGACACAGCCAATTGTTATAGGAATATAGTGCAATAGAGAACAGACTAAAAAAGACTCGTGACGCGAAAATCTTACATTTTAATTTGTCTAGCTTCCATTCGTAACGTGCCATGAGTAACTTCGTTCCAATAAAGAACGAAAGAAAAAAAACATTTTTTTTTCAACTACCCGCCATTCCTTAGACCAACTTTTTTTATGTAATAGCGGACAAATGAGCAAGCGTATCGCTTGATGGTAAGTGGTCACCGCCAGTCATGGACACCCACATCATCAGAGGAATCACAGGTCTCAAGTGCCACTGCCGGAATACACCTAATGGTATTTGGAGGTAGATTTTCAGCTTGAGGGTGGTAGCTAGCCAGGCGGGCATTAGAAAAAACCCTACCACCAAGCTATGGTTTCCTCACGATGTTTTCCTTCACCGAAAGCTCAAGCTCATTGTAGGTGATTGGATTCAAACTCACGTTCCATGACGCTACCACTGAGCTATCATAGCTTCACTATTGAGGACTTACCGTATGGTTCACCTTCCAGCTTGTCTTCTATGTGCTTCTTGTCGAAATGCCTTGTCAGCAGGTCGAATCTGGAATAATCATGAAATATTACGAATAAAAACTTAAGTCGACAAGATGGCTTATCTTCTGGTCGTGACCTCGTACTCTTAAAAACACGCAGAAAAAAAAAAGACGTTTTGTGCTGAAGATCGCACACCATATCTCGCCTCAAGCCGACTTCACTTAAACGAGCGTCACACAAAAACGTCACGGATCGGAATTCCAAAGCGCCCCCCATTAAAAGTCCCACTTCAAAACTATTCCATTAACAACAAACTAAATCCACAGGGTCGTATTTATAATATTACTATTTAGAATCATGTGAATGTATAAATATGGAGCGGTGTTGTAATAAAAATAAATTATAAATTTCGCAATATAGCTTGTTCAAGTACCGTGAAAATCGGTGAATTGAAACGGTTTGAAAGCGAGATTCGCTTTTTAAGAACGTGTTTCATCATATATTATTCGCTAGCTGTACCCTGCGACTTCGCATGTTAATTTACTTTATCGAATAGGGGCAAACGAGCAACCGTGTCACCCTTTGAATCGATGACAGCTCAGTGGTAGTGTGTACGACTTCGCGTCAAGGGACGTGAGTTCGAATCCAAGCACCTACAATGAGCTTGAGCTTTCGGTGAAGGAAAACATCGTGAGGAAACCATAGCATGGTGGTAGGGCTTTTTCAAATGCCCGTCTGGCTAGCTACCACCCTCAAGTTGTAAACCTGCAGCCAAATACCACTAGGTGTGTTACGACAACTGCACTTGAGAGCCAGTTCCTCCACAGGTTTAGTGTGTCTACCAACTTGGGCCGTATCGTCACTTAAGATCAGGTGAGATTATGGTCATAACGCTAAACTTTAAGTATAAAAAAAATGATCACCCACAACACCAGAGGAATCGCAGGAGTGTTACCGGTTCTCAAACTCAGGCTACCTGGCTCTCAAACTCAAGATCAAAAATGTAAATACAATTACAGTATTCAATTCTGAGACCATCATCTTTCACATATTTCTCTGTAATAGCCTTTTGACATCAAAACCCACTTGACATGGTGTTTGAACTCAAAATCCGGCAAATCGGTAATGAACTTTGGGACATTATTATTGTCCATAGGTATAGCATGTGTACCAATTCGGGCAATATCGTCACTTAACATCAGGTGAGATCACGGCCATAACCCTAAACAATAAATATATAAAAAAAGACATGGCACTTTCTTGTGTAACCTAATAATGTTACCTGAAAAATATATATGTTATCATTATTACTATATACAAGCACTTACTGCGAAAAGAATTTGTAACAGATCCTGCACTGGTAACGTATAGCAAGGTGTATCCGCTTGTTGTGCCTACCCAGCTTGCTGGCCGTGATGAATGATTGACCGCATATCGAGCATGTGTATGGTTTCTCATCTAAAACCACAATAGAATACCATATTCTCATCTGATTCATTCCTCATAAACTCCAATGCATAAAAAAAATACCCTATGATGCATGTCCTCAGTTACACCTAATAGAAAGTATAAACAAAGCCCAAAATATAAGGCTATCCTCTATCTAATAACAACTGATTCAATCTTCCTGTGAAGACGCTAATTTTATAATTATAATTATCTATATTATTATGTGGGAAAATATGTTTCTTCAAAGATACGCTAAGGTCATAAGTTATGATAACTGGTAAAATTTATTAAATAACAATTTAATTCCACATGGATAAAGTAAGACAGCTAGTTTAAATTATCAATACTGTATTAAACTAAATCTTAAAAATAGACAATTGAAGTAATACAGCATCAAAGCGATGCTAGCTCAGTTGGTAGTGTGTACGGATGTCGTGTCAAGGGATGTGAGTTCGAATTCACCTACAAGGAGCTTGAGCTTACGTTGACAGATAACATTGCGAGGAAACCATAGGATAGTGGTAGGGCTAGTTGAAAATCTGCCACAAAATGCCTATAGGTGTGTTCACAGTTGCACCCGAGGGCCAGCTCCTCCACTGGGCTTAGTGTGTCCACCATCTTGGGCCAAATATTAATTACTACAACTGGCTTAAAAGACAATTAACACACATATCAGGTCAAAACTATTATAACTACTTGACTCAAGCTTTGAGAAAACTTGCTATATATACACAGCCAACATATCATCTGATGTTCAGTAACGAAACAGTGCAAAATATTGGCCATACGAAGCTTACTGGAGGAACTGGCTCTCAAGTATTATTTGCTGGAACACACTTATTGGTATTTGGCAGTAGATTTTCAACTTGGGGTGGTAACTAGCAATGCAAATATTAGGAAAAGCCCTAACACTATGCTATGATTTCATCGTAACGTTTTGCTTCATCAAACGCATCCATTGACTTATCATGCATACATATGAACAGAGCTATAAATATAAATAAATCCTCATACACATATAAAACATACCTGTGTGTGACCTCACATGCAACCTCAAATAATAACTTAACGAAAACTGCTTCTGACAAGCGAAACACTTATATATCTTCTGTAAATCTTTACTTTTCCCTTCTTCTTCCTTCTCCTTAACCTTAGGCAACTCCTTATCTTTACTTCTTCCTTTTTTCTCTTTACTTCTCTTGTCTATTTCATTCTTATTATTATTAACATTATTATCATTGCTAACTAAACTATTTTCATTGAATTCACTAGCTTTCTCCGTACCTATATACCCGTCTTCCGGCTTAATCTCTAAGTCACACTCCTCTTTTTCTAACTTAATCTTTTTTAATTTCTTCTCCTTCTTTAACCTCTTCCTTTTGATTTGGTTCTGGACTCTTAAATCATAGCTCGTAATTCTATCTTTGTGGACAGTAACATGCAAATCCAGTTCTTGAAGAGTTACGAAGCTGATGTTGCACACGGAACATCCATAGAAGGCAAAGTCTTTGTCAGTTATCTTGACCGACCAATAACTGCTACGTTTGCCTTTAACTTTTTCTTTTTTCACTCTCCCATCTGTTATAACAGGTTTAATATCAACCCCCTTTTCAAGGGAATCTTCTGTATTAGCACAGTTATTCGTCACTGAGACATCAGGGACCTTTTCAATATCATTATCAGGTACATTGTTGGTTGCATCATTAGGAATATTCACTATGTTATTTGGCAAGACGGCATTGTTGTAATTTTGGTTGAAGTTGTAAGGCACCGGTGCCTGGATTTTCAGGTCCTGCTTCTCGTATGTATACGGGGTCGTGATGTTTCCGTAGCTGTCGTATGTGGGGTATTCGTATGTACTCAGCGGATCCGTTTCCATGACCATGCCGTTCATCATTGTAACCTATAAAGAAAAATTACGATTTGTAAAGTTCATATGGCAGAATTGGATACTTCGTTCATGTCTCCATACTAAAAAGAAGAGGAACTACCATGCATGCGTTCTAATTTTTTTGATTGTAGTCTGGCAAAGTGACTACCTTGTTATTCAAGGTAAGCAGAGAACAATCCAGAAACAAGGGTTAATTATGAGATAAGTAATTCATGAAAGGTGGGGCCAAACTTTCCAATAGGCTAACTATGCTTCAGCTTAGGACCTCAAGATCAAGCAAGTTTTATTCAAGTTTGAACATTGAACAGAAAATAAGGAGAATTCTGGGCAAATAACTAATAAACAAACATAAAAAAACATAGTGTTTAAGATCAACATGAGAGGTGGGAGATGTAATAGCCTATTATCAACTAAATTCGGTTATGATCAAGGGTCATTATATTAACTAATAGGTGTTAAAGATGATCCTGTCTGTGACACTGTCAGAGATAAGTGTCACCGTGATGTATTTTAAGTAGGTATTTAATGTTGATTGTTATCTGACGAGTTTTGCCACACGGCCCTTTTGTACCTTGCAAGCATATTATGAGAGGACCTCTTTAAATATACTTATCACTGAAATATTTATAATTAACCTTGATAATAAATCATGATGGTTCAATTGGCACAGACCTAACATCATTGGATGTGAGTTGATAATGAAACCGTGGCATGGTGGTAAGGGCTTTTTCTAATGCCCGCCTGGCTACCACCTTAAATTAGAAAATCAACTGCCAAATATCACTAGATGTGTAACAGCAGTTGCACTAGAGAGCCAGTGCCTCTGCTAAGGTTAGCATGTCCACCATCTCAGGCCACATTGTCACTTAACATCAGGTGAGTTTGTGGCTATAAGGCTAAACCTTAAAACTACTAAAATGGACAACGTAATGAATATATTGTAATAATCAATATATCTATATTAATATTATATATCAGAAAAGTTTGTTTGTTTTAATGTTAAAGGAACTATTAGTTGCATTTCAAAAATTTGTTTTGTATTTAACCACCAATTCAAGCAAAAGTATAAAAATAGTTATAAAATTGGGCAAATATGATATTATTTATTCAAAGTTTATTATAATATGATAATAGTTTCATACAAACAATGGGCACAACTTTTAAAAATGTATTTAAATTTATTAAAATAAACAATAGGAAAAGTCACAACAAATAATTAATAATAATAAAATAAATAGTTTTTAGAAGATATATATATTTTTTCAAGATTTGATCTTCCAGGGCAGCTTCTAGCTTCATATTTAAATGATATAATACAAACCATTATTAAATAATCAACTATTATGACATATATGTCAACTCTGTAGTAGATTTACATTAACATTTATGTTGGATTTAGATTAAAAACTACATTAATGACACTTGTAATATGTTTAAAAACAATTTTAATACTTTATAACTATGGAAACATTGATAACTCAGCCCTTTGTAATCATTTTAGCACATTATCTAAGCAGATAATCACGAATTTCCTATAAAAGTTCGTCAGCGACGTGTCTGCTTACGATTTGTTATTGAAATTAATATAAACAAAACAAATAGTTTGTTTTAACGGAATTACACCGTTCGAAAATACACATTCCGTCGCGTGACGACGTAAGGAACATCAATCGATAATTCTGTGGAGTAAAAAACTTACCTGTGATGTATACTTGTCACAAAAAATCACCTTTTTTTATCAACATCTCATTCTATTTTTTACATTACGAAATTGTATCTATTTTACAACGAAAACTTACGTTATCGTCGCCATATTCATTATAAAACAAGTAAATAACACTATTAAGAGTAAATAAGCACAATTTTAAGGTACATTAATTAATTTACAATGAAGAATTATTAAAAACAAATTCAGATTTTTTACATTCGCGTGTGTTGGACAATCTGTCATGGCCGTCAGATTCATTGTTGCCAATTAAAAACTGAAATTCGATCAACTACATTATCTTGAGTTTAAGTGTTTGGAAAATTTATTACTGGTCTCTGAATAGTACTCGAGAATCATCTAAAATGTATTTGTTGATATCTGAATGCCAGAATTATAAAATTTAATTAAAAAATATTAATATATCAATCATCTATCTAAGATTATTTTGTACTGTTTAGACCTTGGAGCTTGAATTGATATTATTTAATCATTGTAGGTTTTTTTTATTCTATGAGCACTTACTTCTTCATGCTTTATCGACTACTTTTGTGTACTTTCATAACTACAGGTTTTTTTACAAATGATTTTCCTCCTCCGTCTGCATCTGCTCCTGATATCAATATTTTAATATGATTTATGTTTTGTGTTTAGTAATCGAGAAAAGTAAATTAATAAGGAAGCCAAATTTGTACCTCTATACTCTAAATTTCAGAATAATACGATTATTTTGCAACATTTTACAATATTGTCAAAAGCCAAGGTCATTTTGTTAGCGTTTTATTTATTTTAAATTTTTGTATACATTATTAAGCATTAAGTAGTATAATATTTTCATCCTTAAAATAACTTAAATTATAAAGATTTCAAAATTAATTTATTTTGTTTATTACTTATTGAAATATGTCACAATAATAGCAAGTATGAACAAAACGTTGGCTCTAAAGCGGGAATAACAAATTGCACAGTTTTGGCAGGATATACATCAGTTATAAATTAATTTATAGTGTATTTTTATTGGTATTAATAAAGTATGTCAACATGACACTAACAAAATTATCTAGTAACTTATATTAGAACGACATAAGAAGAAAATATATAAAACTATTCTTATCAACATTTTGGTCAAGGTCACATTATCTTTTTTAATGATAATCTTATATAGGCAATTATTAATACGACATTAAGAATATTGTACATTTTAGATGAATGATTACTCCATAATGTTTAAATAAATAATTTTTTATTCATTTCATAACACCCTATTTGTAACTATCTTATGGAAACAACTTAGGTATTGTGGAACGGGTTCTTTATGTATAAGAAATAAATACCTTCAATAATAAAATTAGAAGCGATTTTAATCAAATTTCTATCAATAAATAATCACACAAATTGTAAAAACTAACCAAATTGACTTCTTTTTCTCTAATTTATACAAGTGACAACCTGTTAAAACAGAATTGCATATCAAAACATTGTATCTCATAGAATAATAACATACCCCGTAAACTTTCCGATTTATAAATCTTCACAAAAAATATTACTTCTTTAAAATTGTATCAGAGATTTTGTGCTATTAACTAATTATAAAATCAAATTGTATGTTTGAACAGTAATTAAGAAAACTATATAACTAAGTACAAAGAAAGATCTAACACAGATATGTTTCATTGTTTGCCGATATAGTGAATTTGCGGTAATATTAAAATTACTCTTAACTCCGATAACATACATATTTCTCGTAGAAAATGAAAAACGGCCACTGAATAATTTAATTTACATAAATTAAAGAACTTAATACTATGTAACCATGTTGTAACCTATAAAGAAACGAAACATCAAGTCATTCGAATCTTTAATTACAAACCTAATCCTACTATTCGCAAACAATAACATCGCAACAATGACAATCGAAGTTTACATTTAATACAACGCAAATGTAAATTTGTCGGTTGTGTCAATAGGCAAGTTATATCAGGCCGAATACAAACTGCCATTTGTCATGTGAATATATACTCTATGTTGCTAGTTTTAAAGGTTAAAAGGAATTGTTATGGTTATATATTAGAATGTATAAAAACAAAATTTAATTTACATTGGTAACATACGATTTTGCACTCTACTACATTGAAATAAATAAAATTGATAAAGTTATTATAATGTTGTTTCGAGTTATCATCTTTCAGTTCATTATAGCGACAGTAGCGCGGGAACCGCAGCGCAGACGCTCGTCTGTCGTTACGTTCCAATTCTCGCAACACACATATTTCCATTAACAATAGGAATGAAATAAAATTAAGTATTTAATTAACTGTGTCGACTTATGTTAATTCATTGTGATTATTGTTGAAATGTGTTAGTAAACTTAATTTTAAACGTTTTAATAACGTAAATTAAAGTGATCGTTTATCAACTATGCTTGTAACGTTATGATTCTGTCAAGGTAAGTTTTTTTTTTTGTTTAGAATGGCTAAGACTTTAAAGTCATCGAACCAAATAGTTTTGACTTCAAACAGAACTGCCATGATACAGTTTTCCAAAGGCTTAATAGAGATTTAGTAGTAAGATTATCTAGAACTTTGTTTAGTTTTAATACCACAGCAAACTATCTGGAATATCTGATAGTTTTTTTTTTAACAGTTTATAGATTAAGCGACATGCCTATAATCTCACCTGATCTTAAGTTGGTGGACACGTTAAACCCGTGCAGGGACTGGCTCAAGTGCAACTGCCGGAACACACCTATTGTTATTTGGCGACAGACTGTCAACTTGAGGCGGGCATTAGAATACTTGCTACCATCACCCTATGGTTTCATCACGATATTTTCCTTCATCGAGAGCTCAAGCTGATTGTAGGTGATTTCGAACTCACGTCCCTTGACGCGGCGTGTGTATACATTACCACTAGGCTATCGCCACATAAATATAATTACAAACTAAAATCATATTCGTATAAACCCTGGCTGATCGTTATACGTAAAATACTTTTTTTTATTATCGCATCTCACTAGGTAAACAATTTCGCCAATGTCAAGTGTGAAGGACAACTTAACATTATTAACGGATACAAAGTTATAACATAACTCGGAACTAGTGTGTATGGATCACGTACATGATTGTCCCGGGCGGGACTCGAACCTATAGCACTCGATCTACGGTTGTAGGTGTCCACTGCTGTAGCCGCAAAACCAGCGGTGCGGAGTCTGTCATACTAGAAGAGTCAGAGTTCCATTTCGATGTAGTCAGCCATTAGTATTTATTGCTAGTTAGTTAGCAGTAGAATAACATAACAAGCGCCTGCGACTTCGTTCGGGTGGTGCTAAAATTTTATTCAATAACTAGTTTTTTCTCGCGACTTCGCTCATGTTAATAATGATTTTGTTAAATCTGATATCGCAATAAAAAGTTTCATACAAAGTTTGTTCGTCTCTTTACCCAACTTCTAATAAGTGTCTCGAGTGAAAAAGCAGCCTATCACCGTCTCCAAGGTCCCAAACTATCTGTATACCAAAATTCATTGCAATCGATTCAGCGGTTTAGGATCGAAAGCGTAACAAATAAAACCAAACACAGTTTCGCATTTATCATATTAGTAAGGAAGTAAGTATAAAGAATTTTTGTCCGTGTTTGTAACTTTTTTCAATACAACTTTGCCCCTATTGGTGGTAGCGTGATGTTAAATAGCCTATAACCTTCCTCGATGGTTGCCGTATATATATGAGTATATCGAGACTGATAAATATACAGTTTAGTTTGACCTATAAAAGAGCATAAATGAATATATAATTATGATATTTTGTAATAATTATAATTTACATAAAACCTTATTCAAATACACTTCTTTTGTTTTTTTTTTTTAAGGTTTAGGGTTATGATCATAATCTCAACTGATCGTAACTGACGATACGGCCCAAGTTGGTAGACACGCTAAACCTGTGGAGGGACTGGCTCTCAAGTGCAGCTGCCAGAACACACCTATTGGTAGTTGGCGGCTACCAACTTGAGGGCGGTAGCTAGCCAGGCGGGTTAAAAAAATCCCTACCACCACGTTATGGTTTCGTCACGATGTTTTCCCTCACCGAAAGCTCAGTGTCATTGTAGGTGGAATCAAACCCGCGTCCCTTGACGCGGCGTCCGCGCATACTACCAACTAAGCTATCATCGTTTCAACTAGTTGAAGGAAAATATCGTGATGAAACCATAGCATGGTGATGGGGCTGTTCCTAATGACCAGTGTAAACTCAATGAGTCGACCATTTTGGACAACATCGTCAATTAACATTACATGAGATTAGGGCCATTGCGTTACACCTATTAATTAAAAAAAAAAGTATAAGGTCGTATGTGAAACGTGGTAATTTTTTTTTTTTTTACAGTAAAGGTTTAGGCCCTATGGTCGTAATCACGCCTGATCTTAAGTGACGATACGGCCAAAGTTGATATACACGCTAAACTGGGAGGAACTGACTCTCAAGTGCAGCTGCCGGAAAACATCTAGTATTTGGCATTAGAAAAAGCCCTACCGCCATGCAGAATCTGCTTACATCGGCAGACGGTTATCCCTTATTTCTATCAAGATAACTTCATCAAAGATCGGTTAATGATACGAAATATAATTAAAACGTATTGGCACGACGCGTGCGGTGTTTAAGTCGATACTGAATGCGACTGATACGTCACGCCTTTTACTGTCACGCTCGACAAGCGAGTATAGCAGTGGCGCGTCGACTATATCTCTCTCGATCCCGTAGCCGACTCGAGCCAACTTTTCCCGAAGGAGCATTACATGACCGAGCGTAATAAATTAGTTACATTCAATAGCCACAAAATGAAGAGTTTAGCGCGTCGCAAAAAGAAATGTAACAATAAAAAAAAAACAATTAATATGACATTAAAACCTCCCCATAAATACGAACTATCTTTTTTTTTTCACAGATAATATTCGCTGTCAAATCCGAATACTTGAAAATGGCGTCTACCGGCGATGTGACTGTAGCCGAGGGCGAAGTCCAAGGAAACGTTAAAATACATCCATACCTCTTAACAATGATGTAAGTGTTACTAGTTTAAAAAAAGGCTTTTTTAATATATTTATATATTTTTTATGTAAAAAAATACTCACTTACTTTTTAGTTGTTGTAATGCATAGCCATTATTACTGATAGCTCACAGTGCTAGCGTGTACGCTTGTACCTACAATGAGCTTGAGCTTTCGGTGAAAGAAAACATCGTGAGGAAACCATAGCATGGTGGTAGAGCTTTTTCTAATGCCCGCCTGGCTAGCTACCAACCTCAAGTTAAAAACCTGTCGCCAAATACCAATAGGTGTGTTCCGACAGTTGCACTTGAGAGTCAGTTTCTCCAAAGGTTTAGCGTGTCTTCCAACTTGGTGACGTGAGTGCGAATCCAAGCACCTACAATGAGCTTGAGCTTTCAGTGACAGAAAACATCGTGAGGAAACCATAGCATGGTGGTAGGGCTTTTTCTAATGCCCGCCTGGCTAGCAGCCGACCTCAAGTTAAAAACCTGTCGCCAAATACCAATAGGTTTGTTCCGGCAGCTGCACTTGAGAGCCAGTCTCTCCACAGGCTTAGCGTGTCTACCAACTTGGGCCGTATCGTCACTTAACATCAGGTGAGATTAAGGCCATAACGCTAGAACCTTACCTAAAAAAAAATTAATAAGGGGTGGTAGCTAGAAAGGCGTGCTGCCACCATGATATAGTTGCATGACGAACAAGGCATTCGAACTGACGTCTATCAATCGTGTACTGTCACGCTACCACTGAGCTATCATTATATAGAAAGAGACAGATGTATACGCAGGAAATTAAGACAGAAGACCAAAGTATTAGTAACGGACAGAGCGCGTTCTTGTTTCACTATATTGTTTCCTATGTGAGTAACATAGGAGTGACTAATATATTTAATCTCTTCGATATTATGTTGCCCTCACGTAGTTCAAGTGCCACGTTTATTAATTACTAGCAGTGTCTGCGACTCCATTCGCGTGCAACTAAACTTATATTTAATAACTAGATTTCACGTGCGGCTTCGCTCGCGTGTCTATCGATTTTGTCAAAGAAATCGATTGACGCTATAAGAAGTTTCATACCAGTTTATACCACTATTTGTCCCATCTCCGATAAAGATTACACGAGCAAAAGTAACCTATATCCGTCTCACTGAACCAATCTATCTCTGTACCAAAATTCATCACAATCGATGCAGCGGTTTAGGCGTGAAAGCGCAACAAACAAACAGATTCACTTTCGCATTCATGATACTAGTGTGATGTTCAAACAAACTTATGTACTTAATAATATTAATATAAATGTAGATTATTTCAGGGTCATGTATATATATATATAAATGTTTGGTTGTTTGTTTGACCTCCCAAATCTTAGAAACTACCACTCGGATTAAAAAATAAATTTATACATTTGATAGGGCAAGTATCGAGTTACAAAAATGGCAGTAATTATAAAAGAGTTTCTAGTACCTCGCAAACGAAGTCACGGAAACAGCTAGTCTAATAAGAATAGATTTAAGTAGGAGAAGAAGAAACTATCAGGGTCATGCATATTGGTCGTTAAAACAATCATGAATATATTTTATTGTGTAGATGCGAAGTATCGAAATTTATAATCCCTTATTGCTGACCCCACGATATGATCTATCGTTATACTGGGGAGGGCATTCTTACTGAAAAACATCGATTCTTGTATCGATTCGCATCGAGATCAAAATAATCGATTCAATGATAATCGATTATTTTTCTATTCGCTTTTTCGTGCTTATTTCTTCAATATAAAACCCGTAATTGAAAATAGAAAGAACACCGCAATAATCGATATTTTATCATTCTTAATGTATATTTAATAGTATAGGTACATCGGCATACGAATTACACAGCGCTAAGTATTCCATTTAACTTTCCCGCGTGTTCACACTGCGCAGGAGTTCCTGGAATCAGGTGGTGGATATGCATTTGGTGTGTATAGTGGTGTAAATTAAAGCCACCACCTGTTTTCCAAAAGCTGCATAAAGCTCCTCCAGCAAACATATATATACACATATATACACACAGATATATATATATACACACTCACAAACAATTGTCGAACCAAAGTTCAATAATTATTCCATACTTTCAACAAACAAGAGAACTAAAGTGCCACGTCTACATGAAACAAATCAATGCAATGAAATCAAAAATGTTTATTCAATTTAGGCCCTAAGAAGGTGTTTATGTATTACTACCGGTGCAGAAAGTAACGCAGACAAGAACTGGCAAGAAACTCGATCTGCATCTTTGTTTTTTAGGTCTTATTCTTATATTTTTTATATAATAGTTACAGTAGTTATTAGTGGATATACAGAGCGGGGTTTCAATACCAGACATCACGATCGCTCACATATTGATCCACCACATAATAGCCTTATGACATTAAAACTTGGTTTGACATGGTTCTTGAACCTACTGTCCGGCAATTCAGTAATGTGCTTTGGGACTTTATTATAAAACTTGACACTATTACCTAGACAACTGTAACTTGTCTTACTCAGTCTAAAATAGGGAGTGGCCAGTTTGTCGCGATTTTTATTGTTCAAGTTATGGCGGTCTTTAACGAAATCTAGCTTTTTGTAAGTTTTTGCGGAGAAACCGTCTCGATGCTTTCTTATCGTCACACTATAGATCTCATCTGCCCTTGCGCCGCCGTGATCTATACCTAGAACATTTACGTCTCGAATGCCATTCCGTGCGAAATATACAAACACTTAAAGTAAATAAAGTTTTGTTTACAAGTAAAAGAGAGTATCAGGGATACAAGAACACATTTATTTCACGACTTTATTGGGTACATAAAACCGTCTTGAAAAACATTTAAATAGTTGTAAATATACTCTATTGATGACACGTTTTGAGCTTGGGATTTATGCCTATAATTGAGGTGACATCTAGCGTGATGTAGTGCCAATGTAACATATAAATTGTGTTGATGTTTGCTTTGTTGGTACAATTAGATAAATAAATTATGTAAATGAATAAGAATCGAACCTGATTTTTAAAGGTGAAATATCGATTAACAATCGATAATCGATTTTACGATTTCATTTATTACCCTAAAAATCGATTTTTCAATTAATCGATAATAGATCGTCATCCCTACTTTCTATATAGAAGAATTTTTCTGCAAGTTTACTTATGGAAAGTTTCCTTTTTGGGACAAGGAAGCTTCTCAACGATACGAGACTCCCGCGGGTGTATCATCTGCATCTCTGTAAACGTTATGCACTTAAATTGAATGGTTTTTACTGAAAAACTTCACTTTGCAGCCAATCAAAAAACAAAAAAAAATTGCAAAATCTTTTTTGTTTCTTTAAACGCGCTAATCCTAAGAACTACCAGTCGGGTTTAGAGTTTTTTTTTTGTATTTGGTAGAACAAACTTTGAGGATGGCTTTAGGCTATTTAACATCACGCTACCACCAATAGGAGCAAAGCTGTATCGAAAAAAGTTACAAAAACTGGCAAAAATTATTCATGCATTTTTAGTTCTACAAGAGCGAAGTTACAGTACGAAAATTCAAACATGGCGGCACCCGTCTTTTCTCGAAGGAGATAAAAATTCATACTTACGCATTCGGTAAGAAAACATAGCAATAGTTTTTGTAAAAATAACCCCTCGATGCGGTTTAATAGGGCTGATTTTTCTTTTTCAAGTTTACGCGCGAACGAGACAGCTTGTTGAAATAATATCACTTTAAATGTATATATATGAAAAATGTTGTAGGCGACGTCCTTGTTTCAACCTTGGCCTGTGCCATACATCAGCGGTTATGTAAGAATAAAAACTATAATTTGAAAATAGACTCACGTGTATAGTCGCGTAATGCGCGGCGACAACGTGTCGAGTTGTATTGCCAGGTAAATAAATTAAAAACATACGAATAAGCACGACTCGTACACGGTTTCTTAACTTTTATGTTGCCCCGGTCATTTGACATGGTTGTTACTGTTGTCAAACTGACTCCTAGACAATATGTAGGGCTGGTTAATAAAGTTAATTACGTCTAATCGATTTATAGTTTTAGCATTATGGCCACATTCTGTCCTGAAGTTAATTGACGTTGTAGCTCGGGATGTTGGACAAGCTAAGCTAATTCAAGTGCAACTGCTGGAACACACCAAGCGGTAATAGGTTAATTGGAAGTATTTTCAGACGCCGAGCCAATAAATGTGATTTCGAAACCCTGCAATGAGTCTTTTATCTAAGGAAAACGTCATGCTGAAACCGTAGCATAGTTGTAGGACTTTTTATATTGACTGTCTGGCTAGCTACCACAGGAAAATTGAAAATCTACCGCAAAATACCTAAAGGTATGTTCCGGCAGTTGCATTTGAGAACCAGTCTCTCCACTAGGATTGGAGAGTCAACCTTCTCGGGCCACATAGTCGATTATTTAAAAAAAATATATATATTACAAGGTATTTTTCAACACCTGGCGACATTATCGACGAACGTGATGTCAATTTTTAATATGTTCGTATCTTTCGAATTGCGTTGGATACAGTACTGCTTGTATTGTAACCTATGTTTCTATCATGGACTAGCGACCCGCCCCGGTTTTTCATGGGTAGATGTTCTGTTGATCCGATAGCTACCGAACTTCACATGATTTTTATATAAGCGTTTGCGTGGTGCTAAAATGATTTAATAATTTTACCCTTTTTGATATAAAACATCTGTAGGCGAGAGTAGACCTGATTGTTGGCGTGGCGATACAGCCCGTGGCGACGCATCGCCACGCTATATGATGGAATATATGTACTATACGTAATCTATACGTAATAGTGTGTGAGACGTGGTGACGAAATACTTTTTAAATGTATAATTATTGTATTTAATAAAAATAAATATTTATGTAATAACAGTCATTATTTTATGGAAGAAATTTGTAATGCATTATCATTTCATTATGTCATATCGGTTTCGTGACGTAATTGAATTAAAATTTTGAAGCGATGATAGCTCAGTGGTAGTCTGTACGACTTCGCGTCAAGGGACGTGAGTTCGAATCCAAGCACATACAATGAGCTTGGACTTTCAGTGAAGGAAAACATCGTGAGGAAACCATAGCGTGGTGGTAGGGCTTTTTGTAATGCCCGACTGGCTAGCTACCACCCTCAAGTTGAAAACCTGCCGCCAAATACCAATAGGTGTGTTCCGGCAGCTGCACTTGAGAGCCAGTTCCTTCACTGGTTTAGCGTGTCTACCAACTTGGGCCGAATCGTCACATAAGATCAGGTGAGATTATGGTCATAACGCTAAACCTTAAGTATAAAAAAAAAGAAAAAAAGTCTATTCTTTTACGCATTTTACCAAGCGTCCCGTGTCGGCTCAATTTTTTTTTTACTTTTTTCAATACCGCTTTGTTTCTATCGTCGATAGCGTGATGTTAAACAGCCTAAATGCCTTCCTAAAAGCTAGCTCTAACAAATACAAAAATAATTTTCGAAATCCGACTGGTGGTATAGTTCCTAAGCGCGTGCAAACAAGCAAACAAACTTTTCCACTTTATACTATCAAAACATAGATTGGTTACAAAAATCTCCCGACACGTATATTGAAGTTCACATTTCAGAAACGTAGTATACTAGTAAATAAGAGTCATTATGACATTTTCTAAGAGATAACAAAGTAGATCGAATTCATTACCCCTTTCTCATGCATCCCCATGCATGTAATTGGCAAAGAGCCACGCGAACACTCGTCCAATGGCAAAGGTAAACGAACTCCAGCGCATTCGATAATAATATAACAGACCGTGCTTGTATTTATAAAACAGAATCGCTTAATTAATTAATAATACATTTAACATGGCCAGCAGTTTTAAGGCCACACCTTCAACTGCCTATGTGTGTCTGTGTGTGCGTCTTCGATTGTGGTTATCGGTATCCTAAATTCATATGACAAAGCAAAAAAGTTCGTCCGTTTGTCTGAGCGGCCAAATCTTAAGAACTACCAGTGAGATTTCGATGAATCTTTGTGCATTCGATAAATTAATCACTGAGGAACGCTACAGTAATCTTTTTAACATCACGCTACCACTAATTGGAGAAAAGCTGTTTAGAAAAAAAAATCAAAAGGGGAAAAAAATTAACTGTATATTAATACCACGCGAACGAAGTCGCGGGCACAGTTAGATTAGTATAATTTGTAATCTTTATCTTTAGACTTCGATGGTCTGTTTATATATTAATTATTTAATAATTTTGATTTGATTCCATTTGTCGTTTAGCACAACGTTTATAATTTAATCAATAGGTTTGTTAGGTGTGCATTTTCTTTTTGTAAATTATTTTATGTGATTGGAATTTCTTTTGGCTACACTAATTTGTTAATGATTGCTTGTAAAATAATTTAACTATTGACGATTTATTGAAATAAAACTAATGTAAACGGATTTTATCGCGGTTATTTATTAAATTAAATTGAAAAAATTAAATTGAAGGTAGACACAGTAACATAAACTTTTCTGGACAACCTACACCTCAGTCCGCCCCGTGACCACGAAGGCTGAAAAGCTTTCGAAACGTCGGGATCAAAATTTAATAAATAACCGCGATAAAATCCGTTTAAATTAGTTTTATTTCAATGAATAATATTCGCGTAAACCTAAGAAATCATTATTGACGATTTCTTTGAATACAAAAAAAAAGATACTAGTTGACCCGGAAACTTTGTATCACATCACAAATGTGTTTTTTTTCTACATTATTGTACTATAATATGTGTGTATTGTGTATGTGCTTATGGATCACTCTATCCATTTCTGTAAACTGCATTAAAATCTGTTTACTAGTTGGAAAGATCTAAACCAGTGTTTCTCAAACCTTTTGGTGTACCGCTAACTTTTGGGACAGTTGAAAGCCCAATGCCCTCCAGGAATACTTCGTTTAAAATTTCTACAGAAATTTGTGGGGAAATCCACAGCCCACTGAGCCTCCGTCATTATCATTTGAAGTGTCCATAGCCCCTTTACATAACCTGAGTGCCTAATGGGAGGCGGTTTCGCCCACTTTGAGAACCTATGATATAAGCGAACAGACAGCGGAAGCGACTTCATTTTATACATGTAAAGTTTGGCTATCAGTGGTCATATGATAATGTCGAGTTGTTTTATTGTCAATTCAGTCTCTATTATGGAAACTTTAATTATTGTATGTAATAGATTGTATGTATGTAATGAGTTGTGTGACAGAGATGATTAGTGTATCGAATTAATAGAACTTACTAATTATTATTTAGCGTAATGGCCATAATCTCACCTGATCTTAAATGACGATACGGCCCAAGTTGGTAGACACACTAAACCTGTGCAGGAACTGGCTCTCAAGTGCAACTGCCGGAACACACCTATTGGTATTTGGCGGCAGATTTTCAACTTGAGGGTCGTAGCTAGCCAGGCGGATATCAGAAAAAGCCCTACCACCATGCCATTGCTTCCTCACGATGTTTAACTTCACCGAAAGTTCAATCTCATTGTAGGCGGATTCGAACTCACGTCCCTTGACGCGAAGTCGTACACACTACCACTGAGCTGTCATCGCTTAAAAGTATGTACCTGTGCACTGTTACCGGTCAACAAAAAAACGTATTTTCGACTTTTTTTTTATATAATTCCTCTAAATACCATAAGTTACTGTTTTAGTATAAAAAATAAACTATATAGTGGGAATCAGAAAAACCCCTACCACGATGCACCTATTATAATTTACGTATCTGTAATAAAGAGAAACAACATTTATAGCTATTACTTCACTTTATTTCTCATCATAATATTTTTATTTATATATTTATTGTTAAGTGTTCAATGCAGTGACATCTCATAAATCATCTTTCTACATATACATTGTTCCATAGCCAATCATCGATAATATAGAGTTTAAAAAGAAAATACACATAATTAAAAGAAATTTAAAAGGCGGCAGTTGAAAGTTTAAATGAGGTTCATTTACATGTATATTTAACTCTTATATCTCGTCGAATAGGCGGATCTTTTATTATTATCTGACTGTACGTTGGACGCGTTCCGTTTAGTCTTCACAACGCTCACGACCGCGGTTTTGCCGTACCACTTGCGTGCGAGCGTTACGATACTTAGGACCCCAGTGAGGGTCCACCCTTGCGGACTTGTTTGGTCATGTAAAACTGTTACAGGACTTTGATGATTGCTCAGTCGGTAGTGGTACGTGAGATCGAATCCACCTACAATAAGCCTGGACTTACAGTGAAAGGGAAAAACATCGCGATGAAACCGCAGCCGGGGGTTATCCAAAATCCACCTTTAACGTGGTGTTTAAAATCCCAGTTTTAGTGGACTTCTTCAACGCAACGTGCAAACGCATTACCCGAACTCAGGTCAAAGGCGTGAGGGTCATGTGGCAACACTTGGCAACACACGGCGACACTTCAAACCCCGGTGTTGCCAGAAACTGGAGACAGTTTTCACAATACGTCTAGCTATATTAATAACGCAATTTACGTATTTATTTGAATTTAAATTACTTATATCTTCACCAGTTACATATTTATTTAAACAGTTTTTATAGTAATGCCATTCTTTGTTTTCTTTTTTCTTATTATATTAAACAGTAGTGCTGACCGTGACATCACGATGGGCCATCGGAAAACCAGCGCTGCAACGCATGATACGTTCATTCTCGCTGAGATGGGTCCATTTACGGCCTCACACAACTGTTTAGTGGGCACAATCTGCCTTATATTCACTAGCTTATTGTTTGTTTTTGTTTTGTTTTTCGCCCTAATTTTTAATTATTATTTTTGCTAATCATTTAGTCAGTGTGAGTTACGTAATAAATGTATTTTCTCTCTTTCTTTCGTTGGCGTAAGTGGCCGTTCCGAGTTGCAGTCTTTCCGGCGTCTCCCTTCTAAGCGGTGTGATACGGTAGACCCACTCTATTCTACAGACGAACCGTGACTTACGCTGGTCGCATACTAACGCCTGTACATCACTGCAATGGTGAAGGGCTGCTCTAAAAATAACCCCTCACCGCAGACCCTGTCTATGGAGGCCTAAGGTCACTCACAACCGGTTCGCCGAGCACAAGATGGATGTTCCGCGTTGAGCTCCCACCGTCGCTGCTTCGTCTCTTTCGCGGACATAGCAATTTCGCAGAAAGAGACGACCGAGTTGGCTACCTACCACCTCCCATTTGAAAGTCTGCCTCCAAATACCTGTAAATCTGCTCCGGCAGTTGCATTTGAAAGCCGGCCCAGCGATGATAGCTCAGTGGTAGTGTGCACGACTTCGCGTCAAGGGACGTGGGTTCGAACCCAAGGACCTACAATGAGCTTGAGCTTTCGGTGAAGGAAAACATTGTGAGTAAACCATAGCATGCTGGTAAGGATTTTTCTAATGCCCGCCTGGGTAGCTACCGCCCTCAAGTTGTAAACGTGCCGCCAAATACCAATAGCTGTGTTCCGGCAGCAGCACTTGAGAGCCAGTTCCTCCACAGGTTTAGCGTGTCTACCGACTTGGACCGTATCGTCACTTAAGATCAGGTGAGATTATAGCCATAACGCTAAACTATATTACAAAAAAAAAAAAACTACACTTGCCTCGGTTCATACGGTCAATTAACATCAGACGAGATTGTAGCCGTGCCGCTAAAGCGATGTGTCCGTAGAAGAATCAACTAATCCATCGACGAAATGTACAATAAAGCGTGTGAGTCCGCGGGCAAATGTATAGTTTGTGTTGTGACGGTACGGTCAGGCGGTATTTAGCGTCGACCTCGAAACGGTATGATAAAGTTGCACGCCTCTGTTTGTATAAAGCCTGCTGTAAGGTTTCCTCCGACCTTGGCAAAGGTTTCCACAGGATTATAGGTTCACTAATAATATATTCTATATTACGCATCGCAAATCCACGGTACTCTTTAGTTATATATACATCCTTAGTATAATATAAACGTTAAAGTTTGTAAGTATGGATGTCTGTTACTCTTCCACGCAAAAACTACCAAATGGATTGTAGTGAAACTTTACAGTTATATAGCTTATGCATCAGAATTACACATAGGCTATTATTTATAAAGATATCGTGTGTATTGTCCAAAGTATAACGGTGAGTGTCAAGCGAGTGGGAAAGAATTCTGCCATCTGCGAGCTATTCTGGCGCGCGCTGCAAAAACCGTTAGAGTTACACGTATATAATGTATAACGGAAATGTTTATCTTAAATGGTACTACAAAAAAGCCTGCGACAGTGTCTATATATCTTTTATGTGTAAGCCATTATCGCCAAAATAGTTAGCCGCCCGTGAATACGAGCACAAATGTTCGTATACCAGTGTCCTTTGATATAATGTACTAGCTTTTACCCGCGGCTTTGCTCGCATTTTTTTCCAATAAAATGTATCCTATGTCACTTCTAATACGTCCAAGAATATGTGTATAAAGTTTCATGATGATCGGTTAAGTAGTTTTCGCGTGAAAGCGTAACAAACAAGCTTACATTCACATTTATAATGTTAGTAGAGGATGTAACAGCGGGCACCGGAATCAGAGTTGTTTGACGAAATCAGTATTAACTGGAGCATAGTTGCGGGTAGAAGCTAGTTTTTTTAATGTAATATCGGGCAAACGAGCAAGCGTGTCACTCGATGGTAAGTGATCACGCCGCTATGGACACCCTCAACACCAGGGTAGTCGCAGGTTCGTTGCTGGCCTTTAATATGCAGGGTCTGGCTCTCAAATGCAACTGCCGGAACACACCTATTGGTATTTGGCGGAAGGTTTACAACTTGAGGGTAGTGGCTAGCTAGGCGGGCATTAGAAAAAGTCCTACCACCATGCTGTTTTCCTCACGATGTTTTCCTTCACCGAAAACTCAGGCTCATTGTAGATGGAGTGGGTACGAACTCACGTCCCCTGACGCGAAGTCATACACATTACCACTGCGCTACACTACCACACTAAATTAGATACCTTTTCTTTTTTTTTTTTCGACCTGACGAACGCTGTTAGCCCTAAGGGCTTTGAAAGCTTCACCGAACTTTTTGGGGGCGAGTGCTGAGGGCACTCAGCTCCGAGGGAGACAGCACAAGGGTGCCAGGATGGACGAACCTCGGCTTGGGCTGCTGCCGGAAAGTGAACAAGGATTCGCGAGCCCAACTAACCAACAGGTCCTAACTTACTAATTTAGTGCTCCCAGCACGTCCTTATCGGGCGAGCCGCGTAAGCGTAGGCTCTTACAGAACCGATATTCGATACCCCTTACACCCCGAAATAGAGATGCGACTTGACTAGAATTTTGTGACTCGATCCACTCAAGTAATTCTATTACGTCACTCGAGTTGTAGTCGAGTTTTCGAGTCGCTCGAGGTAGACTGCCCACAATCCCTACAACTCGAGCAAGAATATGTCACTCGAGCTGATTTTTTTTTTATATTTGGAAAACTCAAAAGTGCACGCCTCATTATATCTTTTTTTTATTTTTATTTATTAACAATGAAATCACATCGAATCAGACCGTGAAAAGTAATAGGATTCTATTCCTGATTATACTGAAGCGTAAAATAAAAAAAAAGTCTCAATTAGTAAAGTATTTCGGTCGTCTCATTATATCTTTTTTTTATTTTTATTTATTAACAATGAGATCACATCGAATCAGACCGTAAAAAATAATAGGATTCTATTCCTGATTATACTGAAGCGTAAAATAAAAAAAGTCTCGATTAGTAAAGTATTTCGGTCGTTATCATGATAACATACAGGATCCGCACATACAGACACACGGACGTCGGAGACAGAACTTTTTTAAACAGTCTTTTAACTAGTTTAAATAACAAAAGTGGCATTAAAAATATCATAAGTTTAAAAAAAAGTGTTTTTTTCTTGATATGTGTGTGTATATATTATTTTACAAGTGCAATATATGATAAATAGAGACATATTAAGTTTGAAAAATCAGTAGTTTTATTGGTTATATGAAATGAAATATATTATTTACCTTATTTAATGTAATTAATTAAGAAATAAAACAAAATGAATCTACTCGGAGCGCCGAGTCGACTCGGTGACTCCAGTACAAACGAACCCGAGTCAAATTTGTTTTCACTCGGATACGAGTTTAACAGATTCACTCGAGTAAAAATCGGTTCGTGTCACATCACTACCCTAAAGGATTCCAAATCTGAAAACATTTCGCAAATTCATTTTCCCGAACTTACAGTATTTTTCTTCCAATCTTGAAGCGACGATAGCTCACTGGTAGTGTGTACGACTTCGCGTCAAGGGACGTGAGTTCGAATCCAAGCACCTACAATGAGCTTAGCTTTCGGTGAATGAAAACATCGTGAGGAAACCATATAGCATTGTGGTAGGGAGCTTTTACTAATGGCCGCCTGGGTAGCTACCACCCTCAAGTTGTAAACCTGCCGCCAAATACCAATAGGTGTGTTCCGGCAGTTGCACTTGAGAGCCAGTTCGTCCACAGGTTAAGCGTTGGTGAGGCGGAAGTCCCGCCATCTAGTTTTTTTTATGTGAGATTGTGTTCTTACGGGGGGTGACGTTTGACATTAACAACGACGCGCTGATTGCAAAAAATTCCGCATAACCGTTCTCAATATCTGACCCGCATACCGCCGCAAAAATCTTGGTTTGAACTAAAACCATCTCCATTTTGGAGCGCTTGTGAAATATATAAATATAGATGTTGCAGAACATTATTTAAAGTGAAGTGAGTGAACGTTTTGCTGGTGACCACCAAGCTCCGTGACTGTTGGACCTTGGAAGATTGGCAGCTGCAATAAGGGAAGATCGGTAAGCGAATTTACGCATTAAGTGCTGAGTTGAGTGCCAGATCCACCCTCTTCCGTTCACGATCTCACTATAAGCAAACAGACAAAGTTAGGCTGACACGCTTCCCCGTGTTCAGCCATAAAGTGTTCTCAAGCCGCTGAGTGAGCACGGCTATTTACACGCCTGCCTCACCATATATACTGGTCCTTACGAGTCTAGGATAGATCTCAGTTCATATTTACATATATATTCATCCCGCTATACATAATATTACATAAGTTACATACTTGTGTACAACCGCCCGCTTCTACCCTACATTTTTCATATATCTGCATTTTATAAACTATTACAATGGCTCCTAATAAGTATGAAATGGAACTTAATCAACTTATAGCCAAAAAAGAAGGTATTTTTGAACGAATGAATCGTTTATTTAATTTGTCGAACAATATTTCGAGTTATGATTTACGTTCAAATGAGTTATTTTTAGCACAATCTGAGTCTATTACGGAATTATACAGCAAATTTGAAACAATAATTGATCATATTAACGAGTTACAATTTAAAATTAATAGTACCCCGCCTGATTACTCGTGTTTAAATTCAATTGAGGATTTATATTCGAGTATTAAATACAAACGTAATCTCATACTTTCAAACAGTAAAACATCTACGTCAACCCAAAAAAAGGGTATTGTAAAATTGCCACCTATCCAGTTACCGTCATTTGATGGGAAAATGGACAATTGGCCAATATTTTATGAAATATTTCGTAATAATGTGCATTTGAATAACGATCTGACGGATGCGCAACGTGTGCAGTATTTGATTAGTAATTTAACACAAGATGCCTTTAAATTAACCGCTGGTATTGTTCCTTCAGGGGATACATACAACATAATTTGGGATAGTTTGGTAAAAAAGTATCAAGATAAGCGTAGTCTAGGTGTTCACTATCTTAATAACATTCTGGACATTAAAGGTTGCGTCGGTACTGCCGGCAGTTTAAATACATTTATAGAAAAATATTCCGCTTCTGTTGCTGCATTAAAATTATTAGATATTCCCGACCTGTTAGACTTTGTCATATTACATTGTGGGTTGAGAAAAATTGATTGCCAAACACTACAACAGTTCGAGAATAGTGTCAGCGGGAAAGAATTACCTTCGTATAAGGAATTTATTTCTTTCATTCAAGATTATGTGAAAATACTCGAGCGGTCACATAATCATAATTCTCATTTCGAGCCCCGCGCAAAGATTAGTGTAACTAATAGCCGTAATATACAAAATAGTAATCGTAGTTCTAAAACCTTTGTGTCGAGTAATGAACCAGCTTCTATAACGCGCTGCCAGCTATGCGATAACGGTGAGCATCAGCTGTTTCATTGTTTACAATTTAAAAACATAAACACACCGCAAGCTCGTTTCGAATTTATTAAGTCAAAACGCGGCTGTATTAATTGTTTAAGTTTATCCCACTCATTATCTAAATGCAAATCACGTAATGTTTGTAAAAGTTGTAAAAAACAACATCATTCTTTATTACATTTCTCTAACAGTAAGAATGATTATCCGAGGAGCGAGCATTCGCTGCCTCCGTCGCGGATTCAAACCTCTGTTGTTCACATGACGGCCGAGCCCGCGCTGTCCACTGAAAACACGTTGCCGCATGACACCACTCGCTCTGTCTCGCTCAGCGCTCGCGATCATTCACTACATAGGACGATATTGTTATGTACTGCACAAATCTATGCGTATTGTAATAACCGAGAAAAGATCATAGTCAGATGTTTAATAGACAACGGGTCTCAGGATAATTTAATTACGATGGATTGTTGTAAACGCTTAAACATACCTGTAATTAAATTAAGTAACTCGTTCTTGCATGGTGTTGGTATGACCACACGGCCTGTACACGGTTATATTAACTTTACGATAGAGTCTCGCAGTAATCCTTATAATAAATATTATATTCACGCGTTAGTAGTGGATTGCATTACGGATAAACTTCCCGCCAATTTTATTGAGCTAAATGACGACATGTCATATATAAGTAATTTACCGCTTGCCGATTTAACTTGGAACATACCTGGAGAAATCGACATTGTTCTCGGTGCACAACTATTTCCTTATATTTATTTAGGAGACAGGATTGAGTCAGGTAAGCGTGCGCCGCCCGCCATATTGACTAGTTTTGGTTACGTACTAATGGGAAACATTATGAGTCATTGTGACCCCACTTATAGTACTTCATTCACCGCCCTCGCGAACAGTGAGATAGAATCAGTCTTGCAGAAATTTTTCGAATTGGAAGATATTCCATCTCAACGTTTTATTAGTCCGGATGAATTAAATTGTGAAAATATTTTTGATTCTTCAGTTTTATTTAAGGACGGTCAATATTTTGTGGATTTACCTTTCTCGCGAAACCCGTCTGAGTTGGGCAATTCTCGTGGGGTGGCGCATCGTCGGCTGCTTGCGCTCGAGCGTAAATTCATGCACGTACCAACCCTACGCGAGGACTATAATAAAATAATCGCCGATTATATATCTCAGGGGTATTTATCAGAGGTACTCGATTCTGAATTATCAGAAGAGGGCTACTATATACCACATCACGCTGTAATTAAACCGGATAAAACCACCATTCGCGTTGTATTAGATGCTAGTGCTAAAACACACTCAGGGTTGTCACTGAATGACATTTTACACGTTGGACCCAATTTACAAACCGATTTGTTTTCATTATTGCTCGACTTTCGTACGTTTCCCGTAGCTTTAACAGCAGATATTAAACAAATGTTTTTACGCATCGGTGTAAATGAGCATCACCGCAAATATTTACGAATTCTGTTTCGCTTTAACAAAAATGAACCCATACGCACCTTTAACTTTAACCGCGTTCCTTTCGGACTAAAGTCTAGTCCTTACTTAGCTATGCGCACATTGCGTAAACTAGCGTGCGATCATAGTGACCGCTTTTTTGAAGTTTCTAAATTGGTAGACACTCAATTTTATATGGACGATTTTGTCTACTCTCTTCCTGATGAACACACTGCAATGAGATTATCTCGTCAGTTAATCGAATTATTTAAACTAGGTTCCTTCGACCTTATCAAGTGGAATAGCAATTCTCCCGCTTTGTTGGAGACTCTCCCCGAGTCACATCGTGCACCAGTTGTTATATCTGCCATGGATAATAATATTAATAATTTAAAAATCCTTGGTTTAGTTTGGGAACCCGCGAACGATTACTTTTCTCTGACGACCGTACCTCTGGATAATAAATGCACGAAGCGCACGATTCTTTCACTTGTAGCCCGCTTATTCGACGTACTTGGCCTTGTGGCTCCCGTTGTACTGTACGCTAAAATTCTTATTAAGGAGCTTTGGCTAGCTAAAATAGACTGGGATGATACTCCACCGGAGTCCATTATCAGTCGCTTTTCCACCTTTGTGCATGATTTTCCTGCACTCTCTTCTCTAAATATCCCGAGACATATTGGCGTATTTAGAGAATCTGTAGTGAATATTGTAGCCTTTTGCGACGCCAGCTTCAGTGGTTATGGTTGCTGTATTTATTTACACATCACCGACCCTGAAGATCATATCAATGTCCGGCTTCTATGTGCAAAATCCAAAGTTTCCCCAGCAAAAATAACTACACTAGCTCGTTTAGAACTTGTTGCTGCTTTCTTGCTGTCTAAGCTTGTCCGTGTGGTCCGTGACAAACTTTCAACTCGTGTGCCTATTGTAGGTGTCTACGCTTTCACGGATTCCACCATAACTCTTTCATGGATCCATTCATCTCCACATAGATGGTCAGTTTTCGTGAGTAATCGTATCGCTAAAATTCAGGAAAATTTACCTGCCGCTTGCTTTAATCACGTGTCGGGAAAAGAAAATCCTAGCGATTGTCTCTCACGTGGTATGCTACCTTCCGATTTAATCGCTCATTCTTTATGGTGGAACGGTCCTATATGGCTTCATCAACGCGTAAGTGAATGGCACTTAAAATTTACTCCGTCTGAATGTGAAACTTTGCCAGAATTCAAATCAAAAACATTCGTTACTGAAACTCTGAATGTTGAACCACTTCATACCTTAAACACTATAGCTAACCGCGTTTGTTCATGGAATAAACTATTGCGCATATTTGTATATATCCTTAAATTCGCGAACAGATTACATGGTCAGGAGTCTGTTAAAAACATTCTAACCGCTGAAAATTTTATTATTCGAATTGTTCAAAGCATTTACTTTTCTAATGATATTAGTTTACTTAAAACTGGCAAACTTTCTTCCAAGAAGTTGCGCAGTTTATCGGTTTTCGTAGATGAAGACGGTATTTTACGCATCGGAGGTAGACTCTCTAAGTCTGATCTGCCCTATGAAGCCAAGCATCCTGCACTTCTACCTAAACGTGACCGCATTGTTGATTTAATTATAGATCACTATCATAATACTTATTGCCACACTGGCCCCGGGTTATTAATGTCCATTATAAGGCAACGGTTTTGGATATTAGATGGTAGGACAGTTATTCGTTCTCGCTGCCGCAAATGCAATATTTGCTTTCATGTTATTCCTACACATCCAACACCCAAGATGGCTGATCTACCTGGATACCGTGTCCGCGATGCTAAAGCCTTTGTGCATACCGGAGTAGACCTAGCTGGTCCTATTGCTTATATACCTACTCGCCGCAGAGGTCAACGTTCTCAGAAAGTTTATATATGTTTATTTATATGTCTGGTTACAAAGGCCATACATATCGAACTTGTATCAGACCTCACCTCTGAAACTTTTATATCCGCTTTTAAAAGATTTATCTCTCGCCGCGGTCCCGTCTCCGTTATGTACTCAGACAATGGCACTAATTTTATTGGAGCTAAGGCACAGCTAAGTGAAATATATTCGTTCTTACAAGATTCGAAAATCCAATCTGACATTAAACAGGAGCTTCTTAAAACCCGTATTGAATGGACTATGATTCCACCACGCGCCGCGCATTTTGGAGGTATTTGGGAGTCAAATATTAAAAGCGTTAAGACTCATTTGTTTAGAGTCATAGGGAAGCAGCTTCTCACTTATGAGGAACTCTTGACTGTGCTTACACAAATAGAATGTCTTTTAAACTCTCGACCACTTAATGTTTTATCATCAGATCCGCATCCGGACGTGCTTACACCGTCGCATTTTTTAATGTCCAGTCCGCTTACTTACTTGCCTTCTTCTGAACTGACAGAAGAAAACAGGAATTTAACAAATCGTAAAAATGTTAGATCAGCTTGTATTATCATACTGGAAAAGATGGCGTATTGAATATTTGCACACGTTGCAAGTTCGGCAGAAGTGGTGCACACCCGCTCGACCTATAGAGATTGGTACTGTCGTTCTCTTGGGTCAAGATAATGTACCACCTTTAACTTGGCCATTAGGTGTAATAACTCAGGTGTTCCCTGGATCGGATGGTATAGTTCGAGTCGCTTCAGTCAGAACCGCGTCAGGTACATATAAACGTCTTGTTACTAAGCTGTATCCTTTGCCTACCCAATAAATTAATTTATAGCTTATTAACATATTAGTTTTAATCTTAGTTTAATCTATATTAATATTTAGCCTATCTAAAAACTAAATTTTATTCTTGATAACGTTATAATTGTATCTTGACCGCTATTATAAATTGTTTCAAACTGCTGTCAACCGTCCTCCTATATTTTTTCATTCCGCTATACGCATAAACTTCTCATTCTCATTTTGACCCTGTAGTTCCCCTATAGTGTAGATTAGATTATTTTGAAAGCTCTGAAGCTTTCAAGGCGGGGAGCATGGTGAGGCGGAAGTCCCGCCATCTAGTTTTTTTTATGTGAGATTGTGTTCTTACGGGGGGTGACGTTTGACATTAACAACGACGCGCTGATTGCAAAAAATTCCGCATAACCGTTCTCAATATCTGACCCGCATACCGCCGCAAAAATCTTGGTTTGAACTAAAACCATCTCCATTTTGGAGCGCTTGTGAAATATATAAATATAGATGTTGCAGAACATTATTTAAAGTGAAGTGAGTGAACGTTTTGCTGGTGACCACCAAGCTCCGTGACTGTTGGACCTTGGAAGATTGGCAGCTGCAATAAGGGAAGATCGGTAAGCGAATTTACGCATTAAGTGCTGAGTTGAGTGCCAGATCCACCCTCTTCCGTTCACGATCTCACTATAAGCAAACAGACAAAGTTAGGCTGACACGCTTCCCCGTGTTCAGCCATAAAGTGTTCTCAAGCCGCTGAGTGAGCACGGCTATTTACACGCCTGCCTCACCAAGCGTGTCTACCAACTTGGGCCGTATCGTCACTTAAGATCAAGTGAGATTATGGCCATAACGCTAAACCTTAAGTATAAAAAAAGAATGATTAAAGATTCCGAATCTCGGCTACTGGGCGAGTACTAATGTACCTATATGAGAGATGCGTGAATTGGCACAGGTCACTTACAATTGGCAAATTGCTCTACAATTGAACCGAACGAGTTCCCTCGTTATTCAAGTAATTTATTTCTACACGGCGTGTCTTACACAGTCCCGATTTCGTATCCAAATTATATTATGTTCCACATTCGCTTAAGTAAAGATAAATAAAAATATATACAACTAGTAAGTGCCGTGACTTCGTTTGCGTGGAATTAAAAACATATTTAATCATTTTTACACGTTTTTGTAACTTTTTTTAATACAGCTAAAAAAGAGATTAAAGCGATGATAGCTCAGTGGTAGTGTGTACGACTTCGCGACATTGGACGTCAGTTCGAATCCACTCCACCTACAATAGCCCTTATCTATCGGTAAGGATAGATAGTGATGGGGCTTTTCTATTGCCCACCTGGCTGGCTACTACCCTCAAGTTGAGAATCTACCGCCAAATACCTATTCCGGCAGTTGCACTTGAGAGCAAGTTCCTCCACGGGTGTAGCGTGTCTACCAACTTAAGCCGTATCGTCACTTAAGATCAGGTGAGATTATGACCAAAACGTTAAACCTCAACTATGTAAAAAAGCTTTGTTCCTATCGGTGATAGCGTGATGTTAAATCGCCTAAAGCCGTCCTCAAGGATTTTTCTATCCAAGACAAAATTAATTTTTGTAATGCGTCTACTGGTTTCTACAACGCGTCCAAACAAACAAACCTTTCCACTTCAAAATGTAAACTAGCTCTGCCCGTATCTTTGTTTTTGTTTTATATTAGCTTCACCTGTATGTATGTATGTATGTAACCGACCCCTTTGAGCTCGATTTTGTCCTACTTTGAACGATCAGATTTAATTCAAACTTTGCGCACCTGTCAAAGATTGATGACAATGCAATAATCCGATCAAAGCATCCGATTATCCTAATTAGATTCGCCAGGATTAATTAATTCCTTTCCACATCCTTTGCATGCGAGTAAGAGAGATAGAGCTAGTGCTACTTCTTATTCAAACTATTAATAAGTTATATTTATTAAAATTTATTTTCTGTTTTTTAGTATAGTTTTCTATATAAAGCGTGTGTTCTAGTTTTTTAAACTATTATTTATTTTTTCTTCATAATAATTGCCCGTTTTTGTAACTTTTTCTTATACAGCTTCAATCTTATTGGTGTTAGCGTGACGTTAAATGGCCTAAAACCTGCTTCAATTATTGCTCCTATGATCTTTCGATAGTCGGTTCGTTACGTATACGTTCGGAGATGCTTTTAGATTACTTAAGTTACAAATTCCGTTATCGGTTTGTCATTTGCACGCCTCATAAGCGAAGCGTTGAGGTGGGTACTACTGTCACTTCACGCGTAACAATTGATTTTTCAAACTTCAAATGTGGTCTCTATCATATATTGCACTTGTAAAATAGTATATACACACACGCATATCAAGAAAAAACACTATTTTTAACACTCATGATATTTTTGATGCCATTTTTGTTAGTTAAACTAGTTAAAAAACTGTTTAAAAAAGTTCTCTCTCGGACGTCCGCGTGTCTGTATGTGCGGATCCTGTATGTTATCACGACAACGACCGAAATACTTTACTAATCGAGTCTATATTTTTCTTTCGCTTCAGTATAATTAGGAATAGAACCCTATTACTTTTCACGGTCTGATTCGATGTCGTTTAATTGTTATTATATAAACAAAAAAACAAAAGAGATTATGAGACGTGCATTTTCCAAACCTTTTTAAATTTATTTTAATTTGCTTATTACGTATAATATATTTTACAAATCGTTTATAGGTTTACTGTTACGGTCACAATCTCACCTGTTATTAAGTGACGATGTGACGATGTGACCCAAAATGGTGGGCACGCTATGCCTAGTGAAAGGACTGGCTTTCGGACGCAACCGCCGGAACACACCTATAGGTATATGGCGGCAGATTTCCAACTCAAGGCTAACCAGGCGGGCTTTAAAAAAAGCTCTACAATGCCGCGGTTCCATCACGATGTTTTCCTTTACCGAAATCTCAACTAGTTTTTTTTATATACTTAGCGATATGGCCATGATCTTAAGTGACGATACGGCCCAAGTTGGTAGAAACGCTAAACCTGTGGACGAACTGGCTCTCAAGTGCAGCTGCCGGAACACACCTATTAGTATTTGGCGGCAGGTTTTACAACTTGAGGGTGGTAGCTAGCCAGGCGGGCATTAGAAAAAGCACTACCACCATGCTATGGTTTCCTCACGATGTTTTCCTTTACCGAAATCTCGACTAGTTCCAGGGTTTCGAACTCACATCCATTGCCGCGGCGTCCGTACGCACTACCAACTGAGATATCATCGCTGTAAGACCATGCTACCTGCCGTCATCGCGTTTAATTCCCGTCTTGCTGCAATGGAATGAGGAGTTTATGTGATCATAATTCTCATATGTCTGCAGGAGATGGTGCATGTCCTGCGTATGGAGTACCGCGACTGTACTTCTGCATCGTCTCATGAGAGCGCAGGTCCCTCAGATTGCAGGTTAGTGGATAAGAATATAAAATAATATAAAATCGTATCAATTTTGATATAGAGATAGGTGGTAACCTGGAGGCGGTGATAGGTTAATGTAAAAATCCTTATATTTTAACCGTCTTGTTTAATAGGCTGCACGTACTGTTCGGTTCTTCATATCACTAATACTTCAGTCCACTGATTCGTTCTGGAGCTCCACTGTGTCTGCCTCAGTATTATAAGACGTATTGATATTCCCACAACCGAAAACTAAAAGCGCTAAAAGTGAACTAGTGTGAATATGATTATTAAAACTATTTTTATAAAATCACATCATTACAACTTGAATTTATAAAGTTATATTTAACCAAACATAAATGTCAATTTGAATATATAAAGTTATTTTGAACTAACGTGTAAATATTGAAACCCTTGTATTATGATATTCAAAGTGAAGAGACGATCAATGATAAAGCTAAAATAAAGAGGCGACCAATGAAAAAGCCTAACACTTGAAATATATTACTAAAACCATTTATATAAAATCTCATCATTACAACTTAAATTTATAAAGTTAAATATAACCAAATGTAAATATTAATTTAAATCCATGAAGTTAATTTGAAGTAACGTGTAAATATTGAAACCCTTGTAATATGATATTCAAAGTAAAGAGACGATCAATGATAAAGCTAAAATAAAGAGGCGATAAAGCTAACACTACTTTATCTCGCGAAAACCTTACTCGAAGTGGGTTTAAGAAAGGGATGAACTTTGTATGAAACTTTTGTCATTCGATTTGTTTGACTTAACCGATGTTAACGCGAACGGATCCGCGGGTAAATGATACAGACTATGAAATAAAGTGCTCAGTGATCTTAAATAAGCTTCCGCTTTATGTTAAGTGACGATTTTGCCCAAGGTGGTGGATACAAAATATTTTTTTTATGGTTAAGGCTCAGCGTTATGGCAATAATCTCACCTGATCTTAAGTGACGATACGTTTCAAGTTGGTGAACACGCTAAACGTTTGGAGGAATTGACTCTCAAGTGCTACTGCCGGAACACACCTATTGGTATTTGGCGGCAGATTTTCTACTTGAGGGTAGTAGCTAACCAGGCGGTTATTAGAAAAAGCCATACCACCATGCTATGGTTTCCTCACGATGTTTTCCTTCACCGAAAGCTGAAGCTCATTGTAGGTGCTTGGATTCGAACTCACGTCTCATGACACACACCGATACACTACCATTGAACTATCATCGCTTCGAATCAATGTTCTTCTATTATTTATTATTAAATTCTCATTTAAATGCAACACGAACATGTGACGGTAGAAATCATTCTTTTATTCTCGTCTCGCAGTAACACGTGAATGTAGAGTACGTGTTAAAAAAAATATACGAGTAACGATTTTAAAATTTACTAGCCTCGTCTGCGACTTCGTTCGCTTGGAATTAAAAATTAACGCACGCCTCATAAGCGAAGCGTCGAGGTAGGTACTACTGTCAATTCACGCGAAACAACTGATTTTTCATACTTAAAATGTCTCTATTTATCATACATTGCACTTGTAAAATAATATATACACACGTAGCAAGAGAAAGCACTATTTCTAACACTCGTGATAATTATGATGCCATTTTTGTTATTTAAACTAGTTAAAAAATTGTTTAAAATAGTTCTGTCTCGGACGTCCGTGTGTCTGTATGTGCGGATCCTGTATGTTATCACGATAACGACCGAAATACTTTACTAATCGAGTCTATATTTTTCTTACGCTTCAGTATAATTGAGAATAGAACCCTATTACTTTTCACGGTAAAAATTAACGACGTCAGGAGGCCTGCACTTTGGGATTCTCAAAATTGTTTTAATAATTTTAGCCGTTTTTGTTGCCTCCATCATCACAGCTTAGCTACTATCGGTGGTAGCGTGATGATAGTAACGTACGACCTTTATCAATTATTGCATTATGATTTCAAAAGTATTTTTTTGTACTTTCTAGTATTCCGCTTCACAATATTAATATATGATATTGGATATACCTTAATATACGTGCCACTATCTATGGCTGCACCTAAATAAAATATTTATGTCAAGTGTTCACTCTCGTCTGAACGATATGAAAGAAATGCATTACACATTGACATACCTCGTGTTATATGTTCAAGTGGTTGCAATATTCCTTACAAATATTGCTTATGTATATTTAAAGGGTTTTAAAACCATACTATTGACTCGATGTTAATACTATTGACTTAATTAACAATGTAAGCGATAACAGCTCAGTCGGTAGTGGGTACGGACGCCGTGTCAAGGGACGTGAATTCAAATCCACTCCACCTACAATGAGCTTGAGATTTCGGTGAAGGAAATATCGTGAGGTAACCATAGTATGGTGGTAGGATTTTTTCTAATGCCCGCCTGGCTAGCGACCATCCTCAAGTTGAAAATCTGCCGCCGAATACCAATAGGTGTGTTCCGGTAGATGCACTTGAGTGCCAGTCCCTACACAGGTTTAACGTGTCTATTAACTTGGGCCGTATTGTCGCTTAAGATCAGGTAAGATTATGGCCATAACGTTAAACCTTAACTATAAAAAAAACTGATTGTTGAAACTATTATTGACACGGCGTTAATACTATCGACTTATTGTTCATACTATTGACTCGATGTTAATAGTATTGACTCATTGTTCATACTATGGACTCATTGTTCATACTATTGACTCGGCGTTAATACTATTGACTTATTGTTCATACTATTATTAATTGCATGATTTTGAAAAGCGTTCAATGATTTGTTTAGGAATACGATTGACATAAAAAATCAATAATGTTATTACAATTTTTTTTTCTACTGTTAAGGTTTACCGTTATGGCTGCAACATCACCTGATGTTAAGTGATGATTTGGCACAAAATGGTTGATACGCTAAACCTAGCGGAGGGACTGGCTCTCAAGAGCAACTGCCGGAACGCACCTATTGGTATTTGGTGAGGGGGTTTTCAAATTGAGTATGGTAGCTACGCGGGCTTTAAAAAAAGCCTTACTACCATGCTACAGTTTCATCACGATGATTGCCTTCCCCTAGAGCTTAAGCCCATTCCAGGTGTATTCAAGCTCACGTCCATTAATACGCTGTCTATTCACACTACCAACTATTTGCATGGTGGTAGGGCTTTTTTTTAATGCCCGCCTGGCTAGCTACCTCCCTCAAGTTGAAAATCTGCCACCAAATACCATTGGTGTGTTCCGGCAGTGGCACTTGAGAGCCAGTCCCTCCTAGAAAGGCCGGCAACGCACCTGCGATTCCTCTGGTCTTTTCAGTGTCCACGGACAGCGGTGATCGCTTACCATCAGGCGACACGCTTGCTAGTTGACCCCTATTCCACAAAAAAAGGCTGAGCCATGAAGCCTGCAAGGTTTTGAACTTCCTTCGATGCGGAGTCTACACACTCTATCATTGACACATCTTTCCTTCAATTAAATTCATAACAGAGAAGAGATTTATAGTTACTCTCAAAGATTAAACTTTACACATATACTGATTATTTATAATATTAGTGTAGATAAAGGTTAGGTAATTATAAATCATTGCGGTTCCAGCTCCGAAACCAGTGAGATCGACAGGCACTGACCACCTCCATCCGGAGCCCAAGGTCGAGTGTGTGATACTCCACGAACCGCCAACTCCGAACCTCGATGTCATATTTGTTCATGGACTGTACGGTAATAAGTTTTATAGGTTTATCCTTATGGCACTAATCTCACCTGATCTTAAGTGACGATACGGCCCAAGTTGGTAGACACGCTACATCTGTCATGGAACTGGCTCTCAAGTGCAACTGCCGGAACACACCTATTGGTGTTTCGCGGCAGGACTTTTAACTTGAGGGTGGTAGCTGGCAAGGCGGGCATCAGAAAAAGCCCTACCACCATGCTATGGTTTCCTCGCGATGTTTTCCTTCACCGAAAGCTCAAGCTCATTGTAGGTGGTCGGATTCGAACGAGCGTCCCTTGACGCGAAGTCGTACACGCTACCACTGAGCTATCACCGCGTCAAGTCGAAAAGCACCGTGTTCGAAAATTAACCAAATAGCCTAAAGCCTACCGCAACGATAATTCTATCAAATACAAAATATGTACTTATTTTTACACGCTTTTTATTAACTTCACCTGTATGTTTGTTTGTATGTTTGTAACCGACTCCTTTGGGCGCGATTTTGACCCACTTTAAACGGGTCAGATTTCTTTCACACTTTGCAGATTTATCGAGGACCGATGACAATACACTAATTTGATAAGATTATTCCATTTCTCGATTTGCAAAATAAGATTTTTGTTACTCTCAGGGTCTCTGAGCAATACTTGGCGCCAAGGCGATTGGAGGACGAAGTACAAAATCGATCCGAACGTAGTACAATTGAGAAGTCATCCATCGAAACGCACTTGCGATTGTCACAAACTCGAAACGAAAGCAGAAATGAAAGCAACTGATTCGGATAACGAAAGTAAATGTAAAGTTACGTACGACACGGTTCATTTAAATGAAAGCACTTACGATGATATAAATGAAAGATTAAAAATGATTTTACCGAACGAGAATTCACTGATAACCGAGAAATTTTACAACGACATAATGATAAATGACGGAGGTAACGTTAGTCAGAATTATAAAACTCAAGCGAAATTCGTTCAAGATCTATTCGATAAATCGAAAATGTATGATGGTAATGTTAATAAATGTAATAACGATAATGAATGTAAAATTCGTAATGAATGTAAATGTAGAGTAAATGAAAGCGTCGGATGCGAAGTTGGATGCGGTTGTGTTTGCGAGGATTGTTATTCGACGTGTTGGCCCAAGGATTGGATCAAAATGGATTTCCCCGGAGCCAGGGTTATATCCATTAACTACACGAGCGATCCGTACTTGTGGCGACCGCTTTGGGTTAAAGGTAACGCAAGGTAAGTTCCAGTAGACAACAGTATAAAAAAAAAATTGTTATGATATTATTTTATTCGTATGAACATATTTTATGTATACATAAATATTACTTACTAGCTGACCTGGTGAACTTCGTATCACCTATACTCTGTGTGTACGACTTTGCGTCAAGGGACGTGAGTTCGAAACTACTCCACCTACAATGAGCTTGAGCTTTCGGTGAAGGTAAACATCGGGAGGAAACCATAGCATGGTAGGAGGGATTTGTCTGATGCCCGCCTGGCTAGCTACCACCCTCAAGTTGAAAATCTGCTGCCAAATACCAGTAGGTGTGTTCCGGCAGTTGCACTAGAGGGCCAGTCCCTTAGGCTTAGTATATACATCTTGGGTCACCTTGTCACTTAACGCCAGGTGAGATTGTGGCGCTATACTTATAGATAGAATAACGCTAAACTTTATTGGTTTCATCACGATTTTCTCCTTCACCGAAAGCTCAAAAACTCATAGGTCCATTAGAACCCACGTCACTTGGTAAACATGGAGGAAGACGCGTGCGCAGCCAGTGTATTGTAGTTTTTAAATTTAAGATTGCGCCTGCACGAACGCGCCGAGCAAATGATGGCGCAGTTGTTGGTACTAGGGGTCGGGAAAAGGCCTATCGTATGGGTCGGACACTCTAAAGGAGGACTTTTTATCAAGCAAATCTATTGCGAAGGTAAGGTACTAACTTTTGTTAATATATAACCTGTATTTATGCATCCCCTCCCAGCCCGGGGGTATATGTATAGATATATGTGGGACTCATCCAGTGCTAAGCGCTGAGACTGCCTGTGGAGGGACTGGCTCTCAAGTGCCACTGCCGGAACACACCTACTGTTATTTCTGCCTTTTTCAACTTAAGGGCGGTTGCTAGTTCAGCGGGCTTTAGAAGAAGCCCTACCATAATGCTACGGTTTCATCACGATTTCCCCCTTCACCGGAAGCTCAAGCTTATTGTAGGTGGTTGGATTCGAACTGACGTCCCATGAGGCGGCGTTCGTACACGCTGCCACTGAGCTATTTGTTGAAACGTAACGTGAATTCGGACTCAGATATAGGATTGTCAAGGACAATATGCTACAGAAGATCGCCATTGCAGTGGTATTCAGCTGGACCTTATATTCCACCTTAGTTTTTTTTTTGACTAGATTTTACGTGCGGCTTCGCTCGCGTTAATATTGATTATGTCAAACAAATCAGATGACGCAGTTCATGATTCAATACAAAGTTTACCCCTCTCTTTATCCCACTTCGAATGTTTTCCCGAGACAAAATAAGCCTATGACAGTCTCCAATTTCCCATCTATCTCCTTACCAAAGTTCATCATAATCTATTCAACGGTTTAGGTGTGAAAACGTTACAAACAAACAAACTCATTTTCGCATTTATAATATTAGTATCAGGATAAAGATAAGATTTTCTCTATCATTGTTTACTTAATCAAGCGATTAATTTTGTTTCAGCCTTCGAAACCCACTTGAAATTGAGCAAAATAAATGGCAAAAATATAGTGAATTGTAATCATAATAAATCTAGCATAATTGATAGTGACAAACATACGAACAGTCATGAAAATATAGATGATTATAACAACGAAATAATTAATCATAGAACTATGAACGTAACAAATCGTCCCCAAGACGAAGTTCTTCTTAATATAAATAATAGAGACGAAAGTGATTATCGAATTAACATCTCTAATAATAATGATGTGAAACGAAATACATACCTTTTAAATGGAGCCTTAAATAAATATGATTTAGCTATAAACAAAGATGGGACATTCAACAAGACTTTAGACATTATTGCAATAGATGATAATAGTGACAGTGAATTTGAAGAACACGATGAAAGTAAAATGGTTTACAGAAATTTGGTTGCGGGTCAAAACATATTACGCGATGATACTACTGTGAATGTTGAAGGTAAGTATCCTTTTATACTACACTAGGTTTCAGCCGCGGCTTTGCACCGGTTTATATTCGTTTTCGTCAACCAGTTCTACTTGTGAACTCATACAGAAATCGTGAAAGCAATTTTAAACCCCTAATTAAATTCCCTGATTAAAATACGAATTTTTCAAATGCCCTCTCTACCCAAACGTCTAACATCTAACGAATTGACTGAAATGAAAACACTTTATTCAATTTAGGTCCTGGAAAGGCGTTTATAAAACTACGATGAACCTTAAAGCTACATCCGGTTCGGACATTAATGTAACCATCGAGAATTACCGGCGAGAAACTCGATTTGGTTTTATTACCGTTTTAGGTACAAATTTAATAAAAAAAGATTGTGATACATTTAGAATAGTTTTAGCAGATGCACACACATATTGATCCATCCTGTAAATAGCCTTTCGTCATCAAAACCTGCTTGATCTAGTGCGTGAACTTAGTCTCAACTGCTTACCTACCAAATTCTGGCTTCATAAATACGAATTCTCTATTTTATATTTAAACTCCCTCCCCCTCGTCTTTTCCCGTTTAAAGAAAACAAATCTGAGGCGATGGTAGCGTGTGGGAACGCTCCATCGAATTCAGCTACCTGCAATGAGCTTGGGCTTTCAGTAAAGGAAACATGAAAAAACCATAGCATAGGGATTTTTTAATGTCTACCTAGCTAGGTACTACCCTCAAGTTCAAAATGTGCCAAATACTATTAGGTGTGTTCATATGTATACATGTGTATACTTGTGTATACTATCATGTTCGATCCTCACGCGAGAAAGAACATAAAAAAAACATTACACCTTTTCGGCGTCAATATCCCTTGGACTAACCAAACTAAATACCTTGGTGTAGTATTAGACAGGCACCTTACCTTTAACAAACATATAGATTACGTACAGAAAAAAGCCTCCCGGGCTATGGTTCTACTACGCAATCTAACTTCCTCCAAGAGCAAAATGTCACTCAGGCATAAGCTCATAATATACAAAGTATGTATCCGTCCCATACTTACATATAGCTGTCCCGTATTCGCTCACGCTTCGCGAACCACCCTTCGCAAACTACAAGTGTTGCAAAATAGATTCATGCGCATAGCCGTCCAAGCCCCGTTCTATGTCCGTAATGTAGATCTCCATAAAGATATGGAACTTCCGTCCATGTATGCATATATTAAACACCTTACAAAGAATTTTTTTGAAAATGCTGAACTTCATCCTAACCCCAAAATAGTACACGCAGTTAGCTATACTTCCAATCCGCACGCTAAAGGTTTTGCGCGCCGGCCACGCAATTGCTTCTCCGACCCCGTCGATAAAATAACGAGATTAAACGCGCTTCTCCCTGCTGTCTCCAGCAATCGCTCGTGTCCGCGCACACGCCCGCGCAACCGCCGTCCTCGCCGTCGAGGCCGAGCGGATAATTTCGCTCCCGCACACCCGCCGCGGCCTCCCTCCGCAGACGCCTGAGCCTTGGTTCGATCCTCCGGATAGGAGTCCTCGAGTGACTCTGCTCGCGCGATACAGTGAGAGTACACCATGACACCGCATTACATTCGTGCACACTCACACGTTAAGTACACGGTTCTGTAAGGGACTACCCTCGCGGCCCTGAGCTGCTTACCTAATAAGGTCGTTGTTAGGATCACTAAATTTGTAAGACAAGACCTGTTGGTTAGTCAAGATCGTGAATATTTTTCACTTACCGGCAGCAACCCAAGCCGAGGTTCGGCCGTTTTGGCACCCTCGTGCCCGCTGCCTCGAGGCTGAGTGCCTTCAGCACTTGCCCCAAAAAGTTCGGTGAAGCTGTCAAAGCCCCAGGGGCTAACAGCGTATGTCAGTTCGAAAAAAAAAAAAAAAAAAAAAAAAGGAACGCTCCATCGAATTCAGCTACCTACAATGAGCTTGGGCTTTCGGTAAAGGAAACATGAAAAAACCATAGCATAGGGATTTTTTAATGTCTACCTAGCTAGCTACTACCCTCAAGTTCAAAATGTGCCAAATACTATTAGGTGTGTTCCGGGAGTGGCACTTGAGAGTCAGTCCATTCTATAAAGGACGGCAACGCACCTGCGATTCCTCTGGTGTTGTGGGTGTCCATGGGTGGCGGTGATCACTTACCATCAGGTACAAATCGTCACCAGGCCTATTCCATTAAAAAAAATATGCATACTTTCATTATTGATTACAAAAAGTAATTTGGCAAAGTTTGTACCAAATCGGATGACGCAATAGAGAGTTTCATATAAGGATAACTCTTTTTCCTATAAAGAAATAACTACGACACAAAGAGAGAGAGAGAACATCTTAAAATAATACTCTATATTATGTGTTTCTTTTATAGTCCGATGAAGCTGCGAAAGTCTTTAAGGCTAAGAGTGTAGGCCCCTTAAAAAAATGTGTTTCTTTCACAAACGTGTAAGCAGCAGTTCAAGTAATACATTCCGCAATTTTTGACCCTCCCATCCACGTAACGCGCTGTAACGTTTTTCCGTACCCTTCTACAAACGTTACGTAACACGCCAGTTAGCATTTTTACCTAAAATACATATCATTATGTTTTACCTTTTTCAACTAATTAAAATTTTGAAATAAAGTACATTATTTATTTTAACCGTTGGCAATGCGATTGTAAATTGTTAAGGGATTCCCCGTGAAATATAAAACGAAGAGATTCGCGTACTTAATATTTTTTTATTTTATTATTATTGTAATCTACACAATCTCCGGACTCTGGGTCTGCACCTTTTTCTAGATAGGTGATATAATTGACGTTAAAAATTGCTTTCCAACTGTACCTACGGATTACACTAAAAACTAAAAAGTGAGTTTTTTTTTTATTGTACTTATGGAACTATTACACTTTTTCACTTATTTCTATAATTGCCTTGTGGTTTGGGTTTGGACAAATACAGCTTGTGTGACCATTTGGTCACCATGTTTGACCGCCATCTTGAAAATTTTATTTAGGGCCTTAGATAATGCAATGGGGGAGGAGGGGTCATGTATAACGTTACGATGCGTTACAAGTGCGGGAGTGGTTGCTATTAACGCGTTACGTAACTTAATTTTTTATTTAATTATGTTTTACGGAGGATCGCTGGACTATTACTAATTGCATTGCCAATGCAATGCACGGGTTATTTTATTTAAAGAATTTATTAGTAGAAAAAGGGTAAAAATATAATTATGACTTGTAAAATCCTCACTATGATGTTACTAACGTTTGAGGAAGAGAGGGGTATACAAAAAAACGTTACGGCGCGTTACATGAGGGGGAGACGGTCAAAAACAGTCAAAGATTGCGTAACGTAATATTTGAACGTCGCCTAATAAGATATTCATGATTTTTAGAGTTAGACCTTTTGAAGAACAAAGCAAGCCTCTGGCGGTACAGCGCTGGGTTCATGTTCTACTCCGTGCCTCATCGAGGGTCACCGTTAGCGGACATCAAAACACCGATCACATCTCGAAGTATCGAGTTATTGGAAATTAGCAAAGGTAAGCCATTATTACCAAGAATTGCGGTCGCCCCCCCCTCCTCCCCCCCTGGTCTCTGAAGACGACAGCTTGAAGTGTCGGCATGGTGCTCGTTAGTGGGTAGTGTTCGGTGATTAGCACTCTAATTGCGCGATAGATTAGAAGTGATGGTAGCTCAGTGGTAGTGTATACGGACGCCGCGTCAAGGGACGTGACTTCAAATCCGTCTACAATGAGCTCGAGCTTTTGATGAAGGAAAACATCGTGAGGAAACCATAGCATGGTGGTTGGGCTGGCTAGCTACCTCCCTCAAGTTGATCATCTGCCGCCAAATACCATTAAGTGTGTTCCGACAGTTGCACTTGAGAGCCAGTCCCTTAGGCTTAGCGTGTCCACCATTTTGGGCCACAACGTCACTTAACATCAGGTGAGATTGTGGTCATAACGCTAAACCTCAACTATAAAAAAAGACCCTATAAGTCACCACAAGCCTCTAGCTACTTTGACCTGAGCCCGGGTATAGTGTTTTCGCATTCCGATTAGGGGTCCGTAAAAACTGGGATTTTAAACACCACTTTAATTTACAAAAAAAAATATTTTTATAGGTGCGGTTTTGCTAGCGTCAGTATTAATTATGTCAAACAAATTGGATGACGCAATAAAAAGTTTCATACAAAGTTTATCCCTCCCTTTGCCCCACTGCCAATAAAATTTTCCTATCACCGTCTCCAAGTTCCCATCTATCTCTATACATAAATTCATCATAATCAATTCAAAAATTGCATTTGTAATATTAGTTTTTTTTATTATTCTTTACGGTTTAACGTTGTGGTCATAATCTCACCTGATCTTAAGTGACGATACGGACCAAGTTGGTAGACACGCTAACCCTGTGGAGGAACTGGCTCTCAAGCGCAGCTGCCGGAACACACCTATTGGTATTTGGCGGCAGGTTTACAACTTGAGGGTGGTAGCTAGCCAGGCGGACATTATAAAAAGCCCTACCACCATGCTATGGTTTCCTCACTATGTTTTCCTTCAAAGCTCAAGCTCATTGTAGATGGATTCGAACTCACGTCCCTTGACGCGAAATCGTACACACTACCACTGAGCTATCATGGGCTCAAAACGATATTAGTAACGATGTGAACATTATATTTGATTTCAGATTGCCCGTTGGTCCTATCACTGCAAGATAGATGGCTGATGGCGAGCTCACCTTCGAAACCGGCGGTCCGCAGCCTGGTGGAGACCTGCAGGACGCTCATGTCCGTTCTCTGGTTGAGGATTGTCAGCGTCGATTCAGCCGGTAAGTTTCCTTAACCACCATCTTGTGCATGGCAGTATGACTTTTCTAATGCCCGCCTGTTCATAATCTGCCGCCAAATACTAATAGGTGAGTTCCGGCAGTTGCACTTGATAGCCAGTTCCTCCACAGGTTTAGCGTGTCTACCAACTTAGGCCGTATCGTCACTTAGGATCAGGTGAAATTATGGCCATAACGCAAAACCTTAAGTATATAAAAAAAACAAACCACCCTTAAGTTACCGATAGGTGAGTTCCGGAAGCTGCTCTTGATAGCCAGTGCCTCCACAGGTTTAGCGTGACTACCAACTTGGGCCTTATCGTCACTTAAGATCAGGTGAGATTAAGGCCATAACACTAAACATTAATTTAAAGAAATTAAATTAACCTGTGTCTTGAATAAGTTGTACGTCATCACAGTTGTGAGTAAACATAAGTTCGTATGGTTTACCTGAATATATTTCTTGTATAGCAATGTAAAGACAGTGCGTTCGTAATACATTGACGACTGCGGGTAGATTGATAAATCATTACGTTTGAAGGAAGAAATAGAGGATTGAAGAAAATAAAAAAAATAAAAAAACACATTCTTTGTCAAGGTTTAGCGTTATGGCAATAACTTCATCTGATCTGAAGTGACGATACGGCCCAAGTCGGTAGACACGCTAAACCTGTGGAGGGAATGACTCTCAAATGCAACTGCCGGAACAAACGTATTGCTAATTCGCGGCAAATTTTCTACTTGAGGGTGGTAGCTAGCCAGGCGTTACCACCATGCTATGGTTTCCTCACGATGCTTTCCTTCGCCGAAATCTCAAGCTCATTGTAGGTGGAGTGGATTTGAATTCACGTCCCTTGACGCTGCGTCCGTACCCACTACCGACTGAGCTGTTATCGCTTAGATTGTTGTTAATTAAGTCAATAGTATTAACGTCGAGTCAATAGTGTGGTTTTAATATCCTTTAAATATACATAAGCAATATTTGTAAGGAATATTGCAACCACTTGAACATATAGACGAGGTGTGTTAATGCGGCATGAGGTGTGTCAATGTGGCACGAGGTGTGTCAATGTGGTACGAGGTGTGTCAATGTGGCACGAGGTGTGTCAATGTGGCACGAGGTGTGTCAATGCGGCACGAGGTGTGTCAATGTGGCACGAGGTGTGTCAATGTGTAATGCATTTCTTTCATATCGTTCACACGAATGTGAACACTTGACATAAATATTTTTTTAGGTGCAGCAATAGATAGTGGCACGTATACTAAGGTATATCCAATGTCCTATAATGATATTATGAAGCGGAATACTAGAAAGTACTAAAACATACTTTTGTATTTCATAATGTTGTGCGTATTTATTTGTGTGTATTGAACTGCAGACGCCGGTATCGGGGAATTGTGCGGCGTGTCAGTGGACCACAGGGAGATCTGCAAGCCATCAAGCCGCTCCTGTCTCCTTTACACTCAGCTCACAGATTTAATACACATCGCACTTAACAAATGTCAATGCCATTAGCAATAACCTGTTCTCCTTTTTAAAAGTTTACCTGGTTGTAAGTGACGTGCCTAAGTCTGACGGAAAAACTGGCCCTCGGGTGCATCTGCCGGAACACACCTATAGGTATTTGGTGGCAGATTTTCAACTCGGTACCTAGCCAGGCGGGCATTAGAGAGAGCCCTACCACCATGCTAACTTTGTGGAGATTCTAGTATTACGTAGATAGAATTTTAGTCATTCCTGTCTACCCCCCTTGTCAGCATAAGCAAACTACCCCCCTTGTCAGCATAAGCAAACTACCCCCCTCCCCTCCTATTGATATATGAGAGCTTTGGTACATATATATTTTAAATTTACAATAAAACTCCACACAAGAACGATTAAGCATTAACAGATATTTAGGGGAATCCCTGAACATTGTTTCCGTTATCGGTCATAGACAAGTAAAATTACGATATCATAATTAATTTTGAAAAAAAAAAAAACTGAAAAAAAAATATTGCTTACGTAATCATCTCGTAGATGAGACTTTCATTGACAGTTAGCTGCAGTTATAAGTAATAACTTTGAAGCGATGATAGCTCAGTGGTGGCGTGTAGAAACGCCGCTCCATGGGACATGAGTTCGAATCCAACCAACTACAATGAGCTTGAGTTTTCGGTTAAGGAAAACATCGTCAGGAAACCATAGCATTGTCGTAGGGATTTTTGTAATCGCCGCCTGGCTAGCTACCACCCTCAAGTTGAAGATCTGTCGCCAAATACCAAAAGGTGTGTTCCGGCAGTTGCACTTGAGAGCCAGTCCCTCCACAGGTTTAGCGTGTTGACCAACGTGGGCCGTATCATCACTTAAGATCAAACGACATTATGGCCATAACGCTAAACCTTAACTATATAAAAAAAAAAGTGCCTTAGCGATATCTATGATGTCATAATTGTGAACAAATTATACTTGATAATTTTTATTTATGTTAGGATAATGCGACAAAGTCGAGATATTATTGTATTACCATCGAGTTTTATTGTGTTTTTATTATGACATCTGCAGCTACGACTATATAATAACCAATTTTGACACGCTTGACAGCTGTCATTTAGACATTTCTAGTGACGCGACATTGCTGAAGAGTAATCACGGATCTATCTTGCGTTTTCATTATGTCTATTCGTGGACATATATATATATATATATATATTTTTTTTAATTAAATATTATAGTAATATTAGTAAAAAAAAACCAGTACAAACATCAGTGGATTGCAAATATGGAATTATATGACAATATATCAGTTATACTGACCATAGATCACGAACTATATTATAAATATGGCACAGTGGCATCTCTATAACTCGAATATATAGGGAAATGATAAGAATATCGATTTAACAAGAAATTTCGAATTGTACCAAGAGTTTTATCGAGACGTCATTATATTAATACGGCTGACGCAGTCTACAATTTGAAATTGGAATTATCTATATATTAATACGTGAAGCAAAAACTTTGTATACATTTTTACGAAAATGACGCGGATGGACAAGTATGAAATTTCGCACACGTATACTTTATATAGGGAACGAATGCAGATTGTTATTTTTTTTTAATTATGCATAAACAATACATTAAATGTATAAAAAAAGTATTATACACACTACCATGTATTTGAGACACACGCATATTTACTCTTTTGTTTATTGTTAATCTGTGGCCAAGTTGAGAATAGATTATAGATTAATATTGTGTGTCTTTACTGAATGTCAAACATAACCATCAGTAATGTATAAATATGTATTATCGATACCTCGCAAGGAAATAACATTTTGTTTGTGTTAATATGTCTACGCGTATTAAGGAGTTTTTTTTTTCGACTTACCAGGGATTACGACTTAACGGTGTTCGAGTTATAGAGTTGTCACTGTAATAACGAAATAAAATAATTGTTATGACCAAAGCAAGTGTGCAATAGTAATACCTACTTCATTTATTTTGAAATCAATAAAAAAGTTAATTAAAATGTATGTTATTATTTAAAATTTTATATAACAGAAATATGCATGGTGACGGGGCTTGTTTCTAATGCCCTCCTGTCTAGCTACCACACTCAAGTTGAGAATCTGTAACTAAATACCTATAGGTGTGTTCCGGCAGTTGCATTTGAGCGTCAGTTCCGCCAGTAGGCTTAACGTATCACCATCTTGGGCCACATCGTCACTAAACATCAACGTTTTAATGTCTGTCTCTGGCAACACGGGAGTTTAAAGTTTCGGGGTGGTGCGTGTTCGTTGCTAGTGTTGGGTGAATATGAGTGAATGAGTGTTGCCACATGCACCTCTCACCTTGCCCTGAACCCGGGTAATACATCTGCGCGTTGCCATGAGGGAGTCCGAAAAGAATGAGATTTTAAACACCACATTAAAAAAAGAGTGGTATACAAGACGGGAATTAGAAAAACCCTAAAACCATGCGAACACGCATTCTTTTGAATGTGTGTTTGTATGTAGGTGCCGATTTATGCACCTCTATTGAATATTTAAGTGAAACTTTTATGTGACAGCTTTGAAATCCTGTTCCGCAACTCTTTTGTGTGACGCTCGTTCGGGTAAAGTCGAATAAACAACGAGAGAGAAATAGTGGTGTTTCACTTCTGCAGTGTGATCTGAAGCCAACACCGTGTAGTTTGTGTCAATGGTGATAAATGACGCTTAGAGATGTATGGTGTAAACACTGAAATATGATATGCCTTATGCTATCATTTTCTGTAGCAGGGTTTTTATCCAAATACCTATATTTTTATATTACCGATATATTGTATTTTACATGTTCATTTGATCACAATTGTGTCCGATTAAATTGGGATTACTATACACCGTGTAAAATGCAAACAATACACACACTAGCCAATCACCATTATACGCACTTTTCAACAGTTTATAATGGTTTAGCGATATTGCTACACTCTCACCTGATGTTAACTGGCCATGTGTGCCCCAAGATGGTGGTCACGCAAACCTGTGAAGGAAACGGCTCTCAAATGCAACTCCCGGAACACACCTATAGGTGTTTGGTGGTAAATTTTCGACTTGAGGGTGGTAGCTAGCCAGATGTTACCACCATGCAAAGTTTCATTACGACGTTGTAAATCAAAGCTCAAGCCATTGCAAGGATTCGTACTCATGTCCTATGACAGGGCGTTCGTACACGCTAACACTGAAGTATCCTCGCTTCAATAAATATATATATATATATATATTGGGTGGCGCAAAAAAACCGACTTTTTTTTTTTTTCAGTCTCGTGTGAAAAAATGTTAGTTTTTGATGTTTTAAGAGCTCTCTCCAAAGAATAACTAAAAAAAAATATTTTAAGAGGTCGCTCCAAATTTTTTCCCTTTTTTTTTATTATTAGTTCATTACTTTAGATTTTTTCGAGCGACCTTTTAATATTTAAATTTAAATTCCATACATTTTTTTCTTTTATTTATTACAATAATAGATAAAAATTAAAAAATAAAAAAAAAATCCGATTTTTGACGATTTAAGAAATTAAAAAAAATTTGGAGCGACCTCTTAAATTTTTTTTTTTAGTTGTTCTTTGGAGAGGGCTCTTAAAACATCAAAAACTAACATTTTTTCACACGAGACTGAAAAAAAAAATTAGTCGGTTTTTCTGCGCCACCCTAATATATATATATACGATGACTGAGGAGTCGCGAGAACCCACAGTCGCCGCTAGTATAATTATGCAAAATTAAAATCGTTACATTAAACACTTGGCTTTACTTTGTACCTACACCATTGTTGAGGGAAAAAAAAAAACATTGTACATTAGAATAACATTTATAATTACTTAATATTAAAATCACAATTATCAATGATCGCGCGCGAAATACAAACAACAAAACCTCTCGAACATAGAGTAAAATAGATCATTACAATATTATATTTACAACTATTACATAATTAAAATATAATGCGCCAATCGGCGAGACCCGCGATCGACCAATAGCAATACAGAGATTTGAAACGCGTAACTAGGGACTCATTCTCATTGGTCGTTGAGTTCATTGTTATACGGTATGCGGGGAGTCCCCGAATACGGGCTGTCTATTAATAAAAGTAATGTATCTATACATGGCATGCAGGCGTTCCTCGCACACGGCCTAACATCCAATGAAATTCATCGGGTAGTGTACAGCAAACGTTGTTTGCTCGGTTTACTCTATTACCCACCTATAACGTCTACCAGTCTCATTCTTTCAAAAGAAATTCGCAGTTAAGAATATATATCAAACCGCAAGCGACTAATGAAACGGTTATCCCATGCGGTCGCTATGGCATGCGTGAACAGATACACATCTCCCGCACCCCGAATGCGGGCTGTAACGACCAACGAAAACAAGCCCTAAAACGCACTGCTATTGGCCAACAGTATTTTTCACCGACGCGTATATTTGCAATATACACACCGGTGCATGATCTTGATGTGACATGAAACGAGGGATCATAGCCCTGACTTTCATAAAAAAAATATTGATAATCTATACCTATCAAGATCACATATTTTCTACATTCACAAATGCATTTCTATCATAATTTATTATATATTAAAAGTATAATTTCGAATTTATGAATTCTCAAAGCATTGCCAATTCAATATACATAAAACTCTACACGACGTCATTTGTATAAAAGAGACTAAAAAAAAATACAAGTGGTAATAATTATAAGTAATTTCTCAATTAATTTCATTCATAATAAAAATCAATGTTATAAAACATGTAAAGGCGTTTCCACATTAACCGATTCGAAACGCGCCTTCCAATATTTCTTTCACATATATACAATATAAAATTTCATAATTGTTACAACTGAAATCTGATCCGGATTTCCTAATTACAAGTATCAACTTTAGTATTATTTATTTATTTACAGCACTAATTTACATTTCAATTTCATTACCTTTCGACGACACATAACTGTAAAATCTATCATAAATTGAAATATAGAAGGAAATTATTAAAACCTGAAAATTCCTATGCTCTGTCTAATTAGAAAAAAAAAAACAAAACCTATTTAATTAAATTCCAACGCGTAATATAAAAAAAGTATCCGGATAAAGGACCGTTTTAATACAAATAAAACGTTACGTAACATTGTTTTTTAATTATTTAAATAAAAAAGGAAGGTAATTAAAATTTCCCAAGATCGCTACTCTTTTCCTCTACGTTTTAGGGATACTCCCTCGACTATTTTCAATGACATTTCCAAAGGGCATTTTTTTTGTCAAAAGTTCTTGTTATTAGAAAAAAAACGGTAAAACATAATTATGTATTTTAAGGTTAAAATGCTCACTTGGGTGCCATGCTCCGTTTGGAGAGAGGGAGGGAGGGAGGGGTATAGAAAAACGTTACGGCGCGTTACAAGGGGGAGTAGGCCGGTCAAAAATCCTCGAAAATTGCGTTACCTAATACTCGAACGGCCTCTAACAATTTTGACTAAAACCGCCATCACGCATGATAGATAAAACAAGGACACTTATAGATAAATAAATAAATAAATAAATGTTTTTTTTTTTCAATAATCTAAAATTTTACCGTTACGGGCACAACATCCCCTCACATCAAAGGACAATGTGGAGAACTGGGTTCCAAATGCAACTTTCGGAACGATCCTATAAGTATTTGGCGGCAGATTTTCATCTTGAGGCACCAGAAAAAGCCCGTACACCGAGCCGTGGTTTCTCATGATGTTTTCCTTCAATGAAAGCTCTGGCTTTTTGCAAGGATCGAACTCACGTCCACTGACACGGCGTCCCTACACACTATTAACTGAGCCATCATTGCTTCAATTATAACCGCTTGGCATATATAATAAATATTATACCATTTCTATATATATTCGAACAACAAATACATTACTTTACAATCTCAGACAATTTGTGATGCGAACTACGCTTTACGAACTAATACACTGACAAAACGTTTCAATAATTCTGCGACTCCCACCAAATGTAAAGCGTTAAGATAGTTACAAAAGCTATGGGTATGCATTTACGATCACATGACGAATCAACCTATAATAACTCTAGCACGCATCCCGCATCCGATTTTTAATGGCGTATTTTCCCACAATAACAACATATAATGTATTTTTTAACCACAAATCATTCTTCAAAACCCCCATACGTTATATATTCCAACGCGATGTGAACATATTTTTGCGGACCAACAGTTTTATTTTGTAGTTTAAATTTATCGAAAAGCTTATCGATAACGACGCATCACTATTTCGAACTGTCAAAATGACAGTTCCACGGGATATAAAACTAAAAAAACACGCTTTTATAGGAAACCAAACTAAAAAATAGAAAATAAGTTTGGATTAATTAATAATAGTGTAAATAAGAAGAAAATGTATTTTATTAGAAAAAAAAAAGCCTGGTTTACTTTTTAAGATATTATCGAAATGATAATCCTACTCTACTCATATAATATCATTAAAATATTTCTAATGACACATGTAAATTTATTTTCATATTTTTTAGTTTGGTTTTCTATAAACGCGTGTTTTTGAGTTTTTTTTAAACTATTATTTTTATTATAGCAAAATTCATCGATAGTTCAATCATCATTCATTACAATAGTGAACAAGGTTCTTTCCTCCAAAATTGTAAATTTAAATTCTTGCTTATTTTGCTGAATTAAATTCTCTTTGATATCCAAAAAATTTTAATATTAGATATATCGGCTAAAGATAATGATTGAAAATTTAAATTAAAACTGAACGATTGTAGTGTGTCAAAATCAAGCCCAAAGGAGTCGGTTACAAACATACAAACAAACATACACGTGAAGCTAAAATAAAGCGTGTAAAAATATTGCAAGTGACTAAGATTAAGTAATAAAATACATCATTTTTAGAAATGTTTGTCTGTCTGTTTGTTTATGCACACATCACTACTAAAGTACAAAGTTTTTGATATAACGACACCAAGTAAATCATAAAACTTGTCCCGGAGTAACATTTACTATTTGTTTCATTAAAATCATCGGTTAACTTTATAAAAAGTTATTGTAACTTAAACGAAGTCGCGAGATTAAATAATTTTAGATCGCGTACCTAAATCGATTAACAATCTATACTAATATTATAAAGAGGAAAGATCTGTATTTTTGTTTGTAACAAACAAACTCAAGAACAACTGGACCGATTTCAAAAATCCTTTCACCGTTAGAATGCTTCATTACCCCTGAGTAACATAGGCTATATAACAAGTTTTTTTTAATGAAAATGATTAAATAAAGTGTTTGTTCCACGCGAACGGAGTCGCGGACGCAGCTAGTATTCTAATAAAGGCATTCGACCATAAACTACAGGCCATAGACAGGCGTCGCACAGTATAAAAAGTGATACAGATTATGAATTCAATTTCAAGGGAGTCACAGAATCACATACAACACGTATCGCGAGCCTGGCTGTCGAAGACACATCGCCACACTAATTGTGTGGTCTTTACACCACCCCAATTGAGATTGATGATCGAGGACTTCCTCACCACTTATATCAGAACGGAAACGGACGGTGACCGTCTAGGTGAGGAGAGTCAATAGTCATTCAACTTAGATAAGGATGGATGGCTAGACAATCACTGTTGATTTTAATTCTGGCATCCGCAATCCATTTAATCTTAAATTCCTCAAACTAGCTACGAGGTAGTGATCACATATCGGATATCACAGACGATGTACTAAAAACTGTCTTATAATATCGTGTTTTAATGTTGCCATGGGTGAGGAAGGTAGACTGTAAACATTGAGGTATTATGCCAATGTAACCGTGCTCTATACCAAGATATCTCCAAATCCATCTTGAACGAAGTTTAACATTGGATTTTAAGTCACTTGGAGGATTACTTAAGTAATATTCACACTTCCATTTAAATAAACAAATGTTTTCTTATAGATGAAATCAAGAAAATGTCATATACAGCTTGAAGTACATACCATAGTGGAAGCCAATAACCAATTCCAGATACAGTTCACCTTAGAAAAAGTAGTTAAACATAGAGACGGAAAACTTATTTACATCTTGCAACTACCAGAAGTGGGAGGGTAAAGCACCCTAAAATACATGTAAAATATACAATTGTATGAGGTTTGACACTAATTTGTACTGATTAGAAAATTGATCGAGCCAGATCGAAGAAACCCTAGCCTTCGACAGCCCAACTCATGAGCCTATTAGACATAACATAAAACTGAAATCTAGGGAGGTCGTCGCCTATTTGTTATAATAAATAAATAATAATGTCTACATACATTAAACACCTTTGCAACGATATTGAAACCTGAAAAAATTAAAACAAACTTTTCTGGGACATTGAAATGCTAATAGGAACCTACCCTACTATGAATTCTTTGACACGTCAAAGGGGAGGCGGGTTCGGAATTTAGTAAATCCGTTCTCGTTAAAGCATTACTTTCAGAGGTCCAAACACAAAGCCCTACAAGTCTTTTTCAATTAATAATTGAAATTTATTATATCGGTGTTTAATGAACATAGACAATACAGCGCCAATTGGACCGGCGTTAAGTTGGTCATGAAACCGAATTATTGCGAGTAAATTTTTTATCGATATACAGTATCGATTGATGTCAACCACTACAGTAATCAGGTGACGATGCGACCGAAGTTGGCGATGAGAGACGACGGTGATTGAAAATAACTTTATATCCAACGTTTTTTAGTAAAAAAAAAAAATTAATTTGTTCTATGAACTAAACCAATATATTTACAATCTTTCACAGTAGAATCAACATGAAATTAGGACAGTAGTTTCTTTGTGTGACGTAGAATCCTATTAGGAAGCATTTTTTTTTAAATGGACCCTATAAGGGAATAAACGGAGCGTGCGAAAACTGCATGGGGGAAAAAAATCCGTAAAATTAGTACAAAAAAATCCATAAAATTAGTACCAATAAAATACATAATGAAAATGAAATAAAGACGCTAATGACAGTATTAAGTATAAAAAAATATTAAAATCTGTATACAGCTATTATTTGCTATAATATATATTATGTATGGAAGGGGGGAGGGGGGTTTGGGGGCTACCATCTGTTAATTTTTTTTTTTTATATATCAATCAAGTCAATATTTTTATATATTTATTATTATTAATTAAAATACAAAACCTATCCGGTTTTCATGATCAACATAAAGATTCATCGATTATTGTTTTAAAAAAATCCGATACTAGTTTCTGTTGTTTATTGAGGTTATAATTACAAAAATATTGGTTAAAAAAAGGGTCGAATATATACGACTCTCATAGAGTCTTATAAATAATCTATAAGACATTAAAATATCTATTTTGTACAGTTAATGTATAATAATTATTAATAAATATTAACAATTTAATTGTGCGAATTAGTAAATACATTAAAATATACAGTTAGAATGATCTTTTCATATAAATTCCTATCAAGTTATTCGAAGACTAGATCTAATACAAGATCACTAAATCTAAAATCTATTTTTATTCCACTAATTTGTACTAAAGACATCAATATGGTTTTAATTAATGAATATACTTAACCCCTATTATTTAAAACGAGTAAGAAAATATTGGATACGTCGAAATAAGCGTCTTTTTCTGTTGAAATAAGTATATTTTTTTGGTGAAATAAGTGTACTTTTTGTTGAAATAGTTATATTTTTCTGTTGAGATCGCTTTGTTCTGTTGATATAAATGTATATTGGCTGTTGAAATAAGATTATTCTGTTGAAAAAAAGTGTATTTATCTGTTTAAATAAGTCTAATTTTTCTTTGAAATAAGTGCAGTGTTTGTTGAAATAAATATATATTTTTTGTTGAAATAAGTGTATTTTTCTGTTGAAATAACGTTCCTTTCTGTTGAAGTTAGTGTATTAATTTTACTGTTAAAATAAATGAGTTTCTGTGAGTAATAAACACAACTGGGAATATTTCTTAGACCAAACAACTTTGAAACAGTCAGAAATACACTTTCGACACATCTAATACACTTATCTATACAACCGATTTTTTTTTTTAACAAGTATCACACATTTATTATCGACACTCTAACCGAGTTTAATCTCGATAAACGCGAAAACGTCAGACAGTCTATCAACAATTCCACCATCGAAGTTTTCCACATCGCTGAAATCTCGTCCATCGGCTGCATCGTGCTTGTTACCCTGGTAGGGGGCCATTCGATAATTACGTATGGGTACTAAGGGGGGGAGGGGGTTGATTAAGAAAATCTCTACATGTCCTTATGTTAGGGGGGGGGGGGGGGGATTGAAATTCATTCCTACGTAATGTTTCGGGAATTAAAATTCAAAGTTAAAGATCTAATTCAATTCTGTGTTCCGAATAGTTTTATAAATTTTAAAGTGTACCAGTCGAATTTTAATTTTATTCAAATACTATCATCGCTTATTGTAAAAAAAAATGTACATATTAAAATTTCATATGTTATTATTGTTATCCATGTTTGATTCTATAGAAAAAAATATAGTAAATTTTTCCGTACATTATCGTATTTTTATTATTTAAAAAAATTAAAAAAAAATACATTTCCTTTCCTAACATAACAGCTAAGGGAAGGGGGATTCGAGAAATCTATACTTGTGGAAGTGGGGGGGGGGCTGTCAAAAGTGACTAAAAATTATCCTTACGTAATTAACGAACGGCCCCTAACGGGATCGAACTTACGGCCGGTCCGTGGGCAGGCGGCGACCCGCCTAGGCGAACAGCGCTCTCTCCTCCGCGTCGAGGAGTTCGCACACGAACTGGTCCTGTTCGAGGGGTTTCTTCACCCAGCGCCCGAGTTTCGCCCTCTCGAAGGCGCTGAACAGCTGACACTTCGCTTCCTGGACGAGGTGATACAAGAACAACGCCCGATATATCGTGTCTCAAGCGGTGACGGCTCAGGCGGTAGCGAGTTCGAATCCGCGTGCAACGATGACGGAAAACATCCCTCCACTAGGGTTAACGTGTCCACTATTTTCGACAAAATAATCACTTAACATCACATTTTTTTTTTAATATATAGCTAAAGTGACGATGTTGGCAAAGATGGTGGACGCACTAAACCTGTGAAGGAACTGGTTTTCACATGCATATTGGTATCTGGCGGCACATTTCCAACTTGAGGGTGGTAGCTAGTCAGAGAGGCATTAGAAAAAGCCCTACCACCATGCTATGGTGTCCTCACAATGTTTTCCTTCACCGAAAGCCCGAATGCATTATAGGTGGGTTCGAACTCACGTCCCTTGACGCGGTGTCGGTACAGACTACCACTGAGCTATCACCGCTTCAGACCGGTTAAGGATGAACTAGTTTATATATATATCAGAACATTCAAACACGCTAAGGGGCCATTATTATTTACGTAAGGATAATTCTGGCCACTTTGGACCCCCCCCCCCCCTTTCTAACGTAAGATTCTATCTTGATCTACTAAATAATAAACCGTTATGTTAGGAAAGGAAATGTTTTTTTATTTTTTTAATAATAAAAATACGAAAATACACGGAAAAATGTACTATAATTTTTTCTATACAACTAAACATGGATCAAAATAAAAACATATGATATTTTATTATATATTTTTTTATAAGCAATAAAACTTAAATTTAAATAAAATGAAAATTCGAGTATTCACTTTAAAATTAACAAAACTATTTGGAGTTCAAAATGGAATTAGATTTTTAATATGGATTTTTTTATTCACGAAATATTACGTTAGCATGAATCCCCCCCTCCTCCCAGCATAATGACATGAAGAGATTTTCTTAAACACCCCCCCCCCCCCCCCCCCGCCCCATGAATATCCCTACGTAATTAATGACTGCCCCCTGAACAGCGCTACTTGAATTCATTTGAACATTCGATGCTATGGGTATATGGCATTTCTCTGATCAATGAGAATTATATAGTCTAAAGTGTAGTTATAGGAGGGTAGTTGATAAAACCGATTAGTATATAAAACTAGAGATAAATGTATAAGATCGCCACTGCGGAGGGCCAAGCCCTGATCAGTTTCCTCGACACCCCTCCTAGGGGGGGGGGAAGGTAGAGACGACCCGGTTATGTGTGGCTATTAGTTATTGTCGACGCGAGGCACTCGAGACGACAAAATCATCGACGGGACGTAATATTTATACTTTTCCATTATTTATGCTGTACATCATTATTGGGAACGGTTAAAGTGACTCTCGTGGTAGTAAAGTACCGTCAACAAAAAAAAAAAGGGAAAATTACTTGAAAACGTGCATATTTAGATATTTACTTTTTTCTATCAATATTTACTGTTAAGGGACGGGAATTTGTCTGTTTGCCCGTGGGTACGTAATCGCCTGATGCTGCAAGATTACCTGGTAAGTCCTGCAGAGCTGCTTCGCTTCACTGTACAAGATGCTGTCCACGTTCTCCGGGAGCGGTGCTGGAGGCTGCTCCTCATTGGACACCTGGAACCCATCGACGTAGACTTCATAATTATTTTTTATTTTTCTCTCACCTAAGTGACTCTACGGCCCAAGGTGGTGGACACGGTAAACGTATTAAAGGTACTGGATCTCAAGTGCAACTGCCGGGCCACACGTATAATTATTTGGGGGCAGATTTCAACTCGAGGGTGGTAGCTAGCCAAACCCTACCACAATGGTATGGTTTCATCACGATATTTTCCATCACCGAGAGCTCAAGCTCATTGTGCAGGGATTCAAACTCACGTCCTTTCATGAGGCGTCCGTACACGCTCCCACTGAGCTGTCAACACTTCAACAAAAGACACATATGAAGGGTCTATTGCCCAAACCTCCTCCAACGACATCATAATAGGTGGTTATTGGAAGTAAGTAATGACCAAGGGGTCGTACAAGTATCACGCAAATTTTTGAAGATTGTTGACACTCCCCCATAAACAACCCCCCCCCCCCTCCAACAATGTAACGCGCCGTAACGTATTTCTGTACTTAATTAAGTTTTACCTTTTTGTCACTAATAAACTCTCAAAATAAATACCTTAACCTACGGAAATGCGACTGGAAACAGTCGAGGGATTCGCCGTAACACTAAATACACGCGAACTGGGGAAATTGTAATACGTTATCCGTTGTCAGAATCCCCCTTCCGCCCTTGTATCGTAACGCATCGTAACGTTTTACAATACACTTACGTACGTAATACTTGATCGGCCCCTGTATCATCAGGTATAGGGGGTTTCGGAATAAGACCCTAGGTAAACAATTAAATAAAGGACCTGTTCAATCTGAGGTAATCTCTTCATCAGGTAATGCCATCTGGCGAACATGCTCTGCTTGCAAAGTAGAGATGGTTGGCCGTTCTCGAGTTTGCCGGTGGTAGCGTTCAGCACCTCCAACGCCACCTATGCCGTAATCGAAAACCCGTACTTCAATTATGACCCGAATCTATTATTATTATTTTTTTATACTTAATGTTTAGCGTTATGGCCATAATCTCACCTGATCTTAAGTGACGATACGGCCCAAGTTGGTAGACACGCTAAACCTGTGGAGAAACTGGCTCTCAAGTGCAGCTGCCGGAACACACCTATTGGTATTTGGCGGCAGGTTTACAACTTGAGGGTGGTAGCTAGCCAGGCGGGCATTAGAAAAAGCCCTACCACCATGCTATGGTTTTCTCACGATGTTTTCCTTCACCGAAAGCTCAAGCTCATTGCAGGTGCTTGGGTTCGAACTCACGTCCCTTGACGCGAAGTCGTACACACTGCCACTGAGCTATCATCGCTTCAATTAATTCATACTTGGAAATAAAACTAATTCAAACGGATTTTTTATAGCGGTTATTTATTATCTTTGATCCGGACGTTTCGAAAGCTTTTCAGCCTTCGCGGTCACGGGGCGGACTGAGGTGTGGGTTGTCCAGAAAAGTTCATGTTACTGTGTAAAATTAAACTGAGGGTAGAGTTTAATTTTTGTCATTGATAGTTTTCCGATAATCGGGAACGTTTTCGAGACGTCGGGATCAAAGTTAATAAATAACCGCGATAAAAAATCCGTTTAAATTAGTTTTATTTCGATGAATAATATTCGCGTAAACATAAGAAATCATTATCTAATCTATACTGATACAAGCTGATCCAGTGAATTTCGTATCACGTATACTCTGGAATGCTAGATGGCCTTAAAGTAGCTAGATTTTGAGACTTTTTGACAAACAATTTATTTATCTTTCGTAAAAAAAAATACATATCTATATTTTTCAATAGAAAGTAACTCATGTTACTTCTAATACCTCCAAGAATATATGTACAAAGTTTCATGATGATCGGTTAAGTAGTTTTCGCGTGAAAGCGTAACAAACAAACTAACATTCACATTTAAAATATCAATAGATATAATAAAATATAATATAATATATATATATATTAAGCGGAAAATTAAGTTTGCTTATTTGTTCGTTTGATTGTTCGATCGCGCTGAATTTACAGACAGACGGTCGGATTTAAAGGAATATTTCTGTATTTCATAGATAGATTTCATATTACATAGCGATCATTGGGAAAATTTACTGAAGAACTTACACTATAGTAAGTTTTACATAACCTCGGTATGGATGAATTGCTTCCTGGTGGGGTCCAGGTTCTTTCTCTGGTTAATAGCAAACCCTATTGGATTTCTATCTATTTTATCTGCCGCCAAATACCTATAGGTATGTTCCGGCATTTGCTCTTGAAAGCCAGTCCCTCCACTAAAATTAGCGTGTCTCTTTTTATTTATGAAGTTGGTAGACACGTTAAACCTGTGGAGGAACTGGCTCTCAACTGCAACTGCCGGAACACACCTATTGGTATTTGGCGGCAGATTTTCAACTCGAGGGTGGTAGCCAGCCAGGCGGGCATTAGAAAAAAGCCCAAGTAGGTGGATTCGAACTCACGTCCCTTGACGTGAAGTCGTACACTACCACCGAGCTATCATTGCATCAACTCGGCCCGTAACGTCACTTAAGATCAGTTGTGATTATGGGCATAGGGCTAAAGGTTCTGTATTTGTCTTAGCTTGAAAACGAGCCCAAATATTTTTGTAGTCCTTACGGGTGTGGTGCAGCACCAGCACACGCTGAACGAGGGCGCCTTCGCCGGTGTCCTGGCTTCTGTGCTCGCGGCGCGCGCCAGCAGCGGCCTCTGAAGCCGATAGGGGGGCGGCAGAGAGGAAATGTAGCCCTCTATCCGACCGCATATCGCCCTGGAATTGAACCAAAAACCTTACCTTGGTGAAAGAGAGATCCATATCCTGGCTCCCTGTCCCTCGAAAAGACATAAAGCGACTATTTTAAACAGCTTGAGATGTTGGTGAAGGGAAATGTGATGGAAACATGGTATGGTGGTAGAGCTTTTTCTAATGCCCGCCTGGCTAGCTACCACCCTCAAGTTGTACACCTGACGCCAAATACCAATAGGTGTGTTCCGGCAGTTGCAGTTGAGAGCCAGTTCCTCCACAGGTTTAGCGTTTCCACCATTATGGGCCACATCGTCACTTAACATCAGCTGAGATTATGACGATAACGCTAACGTATAATGCATAAATACATATATTCCATCCTACACATTTCTCTTTGTCTGTATGCAAGTGATACATTAAAAAACTTTCGTAGATTCTTTTATATATATGTATAAATAAAGTTTAATTATTTCTTTAAGTTGGCAATGGCGCTGTAACGTAATGACGTTAACTCTGTGGAAAAAGTAGTTTTGTTTGGAACTGACAACTAACTGTAAAAAGATATTATAAAAATCTTTGATTTGTATAAAAAGGAATCGACAGTGTTAAAATTATACTTTAAATGTCGTTTCTTTGTTTTCAGGTAAGATATTATTAAGTTTAACCTTGTAATTAGTATCTAAGTACTAAATTAAAACTTTATTTTCAGAGCAACGTGTTGGTTTAATTTTAATCTACAATTACAAAGAAATCCGAAATATTGTCTTATATATATATATATATATAGATAAGGTTTACTGTTATGGTCCTGATCTCACCTGATGTTAAGTGACGGTTTGACATAAATTGGTAGACACGATAAACCTGTGGAGGGTTCCCTCAAATGCAACTGCGGGAACACACCTATTGATATTTGGCGGCAAATTTTAAACTTGAGGGTAGTTAGAAGTAGCTAGATTTGAAGCGATCATAGCTCAGTGGTAGTGTGTACGACTTCACGTCACGGGACGTGAGTCCGAATCTAAGCACCTACAATGAGCTTGAGCTTTCGGTGAAGGAAAACATCGTGAGGAAACCATAGCATGGTGGTAGGGCTTTTTCTAATGCCCGTCAGGGTAGCAAGCACCCTCAAGTTGTAAACCTGCCGCCAAATACCAATAGGTGTGTTCCGGCAGCTGCACTTGAGAGCCAGTTCCTCCACAGGTTTAGCGTGTCTACCAACGTGGGCCGTATCGTCACTTAAGATCAGGTGAGATTATGGCCATAACGCTAAACTTTGCAGTACTATGCATTCCTCACAATGTTAGCCTTCAAGAAAGCACAAACTAATTCTAGGTAGTGTCCGTACACACTACCACTGAGCTACCACCATCGCTTCAGACGTGTCAGGGCCATGTATTTAATTGAATATATAGGAGATCTTTGAAATGCTACAGGCGGAACACACCTATAGGTATTTGGTGATAGATTTTCAGCTTAACAATGTAACTGGTTAGGCGGTCATTGGAAAAACCGATATCACCATGAAAATATATTGAGTCGAGATCCGTTTTCGATATTTTATGAGGCTTACCTTTGTTAGAATGTATATATATATAGTTTGTGTGCATTGTGTATTCATTACCATCGAATTATATGGTCTTTTTCAATGTAATAGCGGGCAAACAAGCAAGCCTGTCACCTGATGGTAAGTGATCATCATCACCCATGCACACGCACAACACCACACGAATCACAGATGCGTTGCCAGCCTTTATAAGAGGGACTGGCTCTCAACTGCTACTTCCGGTACACACCTATTGGTATTTGGCGGCAGAATTTCAACTTGCGGTGGTAGTAGCTAGCCAGGCAGAAGAAACCCAAGGCATTGGTTGGATTCGAACTCACGTCCTATAACGCGGCGTTCCTGCACGCTACGACTGTGATATCATAGCTTCTAGCTTACGGGCAAGCGACACAATTCAAATAACTGTATCTTCATACTTGGTAACGTAATCGATGGATTTTATCGATACGCATAATATCGACGAAAGTAAATATGTATGTTTGTATATTGCATTAAATACATTACTATGCTGACCGCTCGAGCACAGCGGGTTAATAATCGCTTAGTCCGCGATAAAATGTAAACCAGTTAAGAGTCGACACACAGGTAATTTAAACTGCACGTAAATATTTATCTATATATGGACCGTTTAGTTTGAAAGTGGTGTAAGTCCATTTTCTTTTGTTTCGAGACAAATTAAAGGTTACTATATTCGTTGATAATGCTATTTCATTTACCGACCGATTTTAAGTTGTACAATACATGGGATTTACATTAAATTAAGCATGATAGCTTTGAAGCGATGACAGCTCAGTGGTAGTGTGTACGACTTCGCGTCAAGGGACGTGAGTTCGAATCCAAGCACCTACAATGAGCTTGAGCTTCCGGTGAAGGAAAAATCGTGAGAAAACCACAGCATGGTGGTAGGACTTTTCTAATGCCCGCCTGGCTAGCTACCACCCTCAAGTTGTAAACCTGCCGCCAAATACCAATAGGTGTGTTCCGACAGCTGCACTTGAGAGCCAGTTCCTCCACAGGTTTAGCGTATCTACCAACTTGGGCCGTATCGTCACTTAAGATCAGGTGAGATTATGACCACAAAGCTAAAACCTTAAGTATAAAAAAAACATGAATTACGTGATAGCTCATTTTTCTCAAGCACAGCGTTGAGGTGGGTACTACTGTCACTTCACGCGAAACAACTGATTTTTCAAACTCGACATGTTGTCTCTCTATTTATCGTATATTGCACTTGTAAAATAATATTTATACATGCACTCATATATACACATACCACCCTCAAGTAGAAAAACTGTCACCAAATATCAATAGGTGTGTTCCACCAGTTGCACTTGAGAGCCAGTTCCTTCACAGGTTTACGCGTCTGCACTAACTTAGGCCGTATCGTCACATAAGATCAGGCGACCTTACTTATAAATAAAAAAAAAAAAATTCATTGCATCATCCGTAAAATTCCATATTAACGTGAACGAAGCCGCGGGTCAGCGCTAGTGTGTAATATTTCACAGTAATTTGAAGGTATGATAGCTGAGTAGGCGGTGTGTACGGACGCTGCGTCAATAGACGTGAGTTCGAATCCGCAACGAGCTTAAGCTTTCAGCGAATGAAAACATCCTAACGGTACCAATGTATGGTGGTAGGGCTTTTTCATTTTCCCGCCTGGCTATCTATCTTCTTCTATCTATCTATCTATCTTCAGTTCGTAAACATGCTACCGAATACCAATAGATATGTTCCGGCAGTTGCACTCGACATCTATTTCTTCTAATGAATAATCTATTTCTAATGTACCCTGTCTCGGTCTACATCGCCACTCAATACCAGATGAGATTGGAGCCATAAAAAAATATCGACATTAGAAAATCGTGCATCGTAAATACGCAGTGTGTATGGACCTTTACACTAACATAGTTCAACGTATAGCCAATCAAAAGAACCAGTAAGTAAAAGTGACTTATTACGCAAATAAAGCTGGTTTTATGTGAAACCTGGTTTCGATTTCCTTACATATATACATATATATATTTTTTATAGTTAAGGCTTAGCGTTATGACCATAATCTCACCTGATCTTAAGTGACGATACGGCCCAAGTCAGTAGACACGCTAAACCTGTGGAGGAACTGGCTCTCAAGTACAACTGCCGGAACACACATATTGGTATTTGGCAGCAGATGTGCTATCCAGGCGGGCATCAGAAAAAGCCCTACCGCCATGCTATGCTATGGTTTCCTCACGATGTTTTCCTTCACCGAAAACTCAAGCTCATTGTAGGTGGTTGGATTCGAACTCACGTGTCCCTTGACGCGAAGTCGTACATACTACCACTGCGCTATCATCGCTTCAATCACCATGGACAATAAAAAACTTGACAAATAGCACACCCAACCCGTGGTTTATATTACCGATAAAACTTTCCAAATTTTCCGTACCAAAATGCACCGAATAACAAATAACTACTAATAACATGCAACATTCAAGTTACGAAAAATGGATATTGGCAAAAAAACGATTTCGTATGGATATGAGAAAAATTGTTAATAAAAAAAATGTTTGATGCCTAAATTGTATAAAGTTTACCGTTGTCGTTAATGAACAATAATGATTGTAAAAAACATTTTTTTTTTTTAAATAAAACCAAACAGTTCCTTTTGGGTGATGTAAACATTTAGGTTAATTTTATTTATTTTTTATTCTGCTGAAATGTATTGATTTCTTTTTTATTTTTATTGTTAATCTTAATTATTATTATTATTATTTATAACAATGCTTAATAAGTGTTTATAAAGATTATAGACAAATTTTCTTAACAACGGAGGTTACATCTGCCAATAAACTGTCACGCAGTTTGGCAGAAGTATTAAAATGATTATTTAGTATTGAAAATATATTAATAAAAAAATATTGTGCAAATAACAAAATATCGAGCAAAATAAAATAAGAAAAACGGAATTACTGCACAATGACTAATAATTATAATCACCTGCTGCATAGTGGAAAATCTTTATGAAGGTGATGTCGATATAAAACGTATTGGCACGCCACGTACCGTGCTTAAGCCGACACTGTATACGACTGATGTGTCACGCTCTCTCATGTAACGTGTAGAGTAGGAGTGTCGCGTTGACTATATCTCAATATTTATTTTGTTATATTTAAGGTTTTGAAGCGATGATAGCTCAGTGGTAGTGTGCACGACTTCGCGTCAAGGGACGTGGGTTCGAACCCAAGCACCTACAATGAGCTTGAGCTTTCGGTGAAGGCAAACATCGTGAGAAAACCATAGCATGGTGGTAGGGCTTTTTCTAATGCCCGCCTGGGTAGCTACCACCCTCAAGTTGTAAACCTGCCGCCAAATACCAATAGGTGTGTTCCGGCAGCAGCACTTGAGAGCCAGTTCCTCCACAGGTTTAGCGTGTCTACCAACTTGGGCCGTATCGTCACTTAAGATCAAGTGAGATTATGGCCATAACGCTAAACCTTAAGTATAAAAAAAAGGTCGCGCGTTATGGCCTCAATATCACCTGACGTTAAGTGCCAGTGTGGCCCAAATTGGTGGACACGCTAAGCCTATTGGGAGGGCTGACTCTCAAGTGCAACTCTGATGAAGCACTCCTATAGGTGTATCGCGGCAGATTTTTAACTCTAGACTAGAAGAAGTGTGTCTCAGGTCTCTAGCAATAGTTGTATTGTCGCCTTGGTGCGTACGTGGGTAGTGTTGTGTGATTAGCACTCGAAGAGTCTTTCCACACGCCCCTACCGCCTTTAACCTGAACCCAGATAATGCGTTTTCGAATTCCGATGTGGGAATTCATAAACAGTACAATTTTAAACACTACTGTAAATTATCCTTATATATTAACCGTCTTGTTTAATAGGTAGCACGTACTACTTGGTTCTTCATATCACTAATACTTCAGTACACTGATTCGTTCTGGAGCACCACTGTCTCTGCCTCAGTATTATAAGACATATTTATATTGCCACAACCGGAAACTAAAAGCGCTAAAAGCGAACTAGTGTGAATATGATTATTAAAACAATTTTTATAAAATCTCGTCATTACAATTTGAATTTATAAAGTTATTTTTAACCAAACATGTAAATATGAATTTTTGAATCTATAAAGTTATTTTGAACTAACGTGTGAATATTTAAACCCTTGTAATATGAAATTTAAAGTAAAGAGACGATCAATGATAAATCAAAAATAAAGAGGCGACCAATGAAAAAGCCTAACACTTGAAATAGATTATTAAAACAATTTATATAAAACCTCTTCATTACAATTTGAATTTATAAAGTTAAATATAACCAAATGTAAATATTAATTGAAATCCAAGAAGTTATTTTGAACTAACGTGTGAATATTGAAACCCATGCAATATGACATTTAATGTATAGAGAAGATCAACGATAAGGCTAAAAACAAAGCGGCGACCAATGATAATGCTAACACTACGTTGATAACAGAAGAGTTATCTAGGCGGGCGAGAATTAGAAAAGACCCTACCCACCGTGCTATGGTTTTACGGATTCTGTTTTTTTTTTTGTTAATGGAAAGGAGGCAAGCAAGTCGACGTGTCGCCTGATGGTAAGTGATCACCGCCGCCCACGGATACCCATAAGTCCGGAGAAATCGCAGGTGCGTTACCGACCTTTATCGGGGGGACTGGCTCTCAAATGCAACCGCCGGAACACACCTATTGGTATTTGGCGGTAGATTATCAACTTGAGGGTGGTAGCTACCCAGGCGGGCATTAGAAAACGCCCCACCACCATGCGAATCACGACCCTTGACACGGCGTCGGTACGCACTACCGACTGAGCTATCATCGCTTCAATCACGATGATTTTCATTGAATACTCAAAAAAATAAAGTAGAAAATGTGCTAAATAACTAAAAAACATAATAACCAGCGACATAGATATAGACGCAAGGAAACCCTTATGTAACCACAACATAACACCGAAGAGTTAACACGACGCCCCTCCAACGGAAAACACTGCAAAATTTAACCAAGTTCTGTTTAGTTTACCACCAACTTGAACCCGCGTGTACCTCCAAAGGCAACACGCGATCCGTGTTCAATTCAATATTCATATTAATTTTATTCAGATAAACATATTTAATCACAATTTTTCTCTATATATATATTTTCATCTCAACTGAATATGCAAGCCGCAGTACCATTCGCCTGTTTCTTGTCCTTGATACGTAAGTTTTTAAATTTATTAATCTAACTCTATATAGCGTCGCGTTCTATAACCGCGTATTTTTATCTCGTTATTGAGAGTTAGAATTGTCGTAGAACGAAGAGTATTCATACACTTAGCGTGTCGACCATTTAATTTTTTTTATCGCAACATTCCCGCCCGTTCTTGTAACTTTTATCAATACAGCTTCGCTCCTATGGGTGGTAGCGTGATGTTAAATAAACTAAAGCCATCCTAAAATGTGAGTATATCCCATGTGACATTTAAATTACATACGCAGAGAATCCTCCTACAAATACAATTAGACCAAACGAGAATTTAAATTAAATGATGATATTTAATTAAATGAAGCGAACTCTATAGATTCTTAGTTTTATTTGCTTTCTTTTAGTTTTTTTTTTTTTTTTTTTTTATTCTTAAGGTTTAGCGTTATGGCCATAATCTCACCTGATCTTAAGTGACGATACGGCCCAAGTTGGTAGACACGCTAAACCTGTGGAGAAACTGGCTCTCAAGTGCTGCTGCCGGAACACACCTATTGGTATTTGGCGGCAGGTTTTCAACTTGAGGGTGGTAGCTACCCAGACGGGCATTAGAAAAAGCCCTACCACCATGCTATGGTTTCCTCACGATGTTTTCCTTCACCGAAAGCTCAAGCTCATTGTAGGTGCTTGGGTTTGAACCCACGTCCCTTGAAGCGAAGTCGTACACACTACCACTGAGCTATCATCGCTTCTTATGTATTTTCTTTTACTGGTTTTCCTTCGGTTATTATGAATTATATTATTAAGATCATACATACTGTTAATTTTTTTTTTTATGTGTTGTGTTGCCGATCTACGAATAGCGCATGTGTAAAGAAATAAATAAGTGCGGGGGGCAGACTGAAAACCGAACGAACCGAAAAGCATTTGCTGAGTTTGTCCCTTCGTCACGTAATATAAGCTTAAATACGTGTATTTTTGAAACTTTTGTGACTGGCAAATAAAAACTATTATTAATATTAGTATTATAAATAGGCTTACCATACGTCCCGGTTTGACCGGGATAGTCCCGGTTTGAGATCCCTGTCCAAATTTTTTGTGTTGTTTGTATTAATTGTGCTTTTTCTCTTTTTCTTTTTAATAAAAAATATATTCACATTTATTAATATGTTTTCAATTGCATAATAGTTTTGATTGCATTTCAAATATAAAAAACACAAATTAAGCGAAAAGCAAAATGAAAATGAGCCTCTTTCTCTTCTGCGTCCCGGTTTGCTCTTCGTAATTATGGTAAGCCTAATTATAAAAGATCTCACCAACAAGTAAAAACCATCAAAAAATCTTTTCTATTTTACAATATTATCAACATAGGATTTACAAGTGTGTGTGAACATAAGGTACCGAAGTCTTTCTTGTTAGTATCGTTAGTTGAATACCTAAATTGAAGAAAGACGGGAGAAAGTCACGGGCACTGCATAGTATATTTTGTTACTATTTAACGTCCTAACTTTTCACAGTGTAATTCTACATACGGAATACAGAAAAGTATTTTGTTTTATTGTTGACACGTTTAGCGTTATGACTGCAATCTCACTTGATGTCAAGTGACCCATAACGGTGGACACGCTAAACATGATAGACTAACTCTCAAGTACAACTGCCGGAATAAACTTATAGGTATTTGGCGGTAGACTTTGAAAGACTGGACGTGTTTGAAAGTTAAAGGTGGTAGCTAGCCACTTGGGCATTAAACAAAACATATAAAGCATAAATACAAATCTTCTGCCGGACACATTTGTCTGTCTGTCTGTAAACATGTGATAAATTCAAAAACAGCCGTGCACTTTTTTTTACACGGCTCAAGTTGGTGGGCACGTTAACCTGTGAAGGAACTGGCTCTTAAGTGCAAATGCCGGAACACACCTATTGGTATTTAGCGGCATACTTTCAACTTGAAGGTGGTAGCTAGCCAGGCGGGTATTAGGAAAGGCCCTACCACCATGCTACGGTTCCCTCCAGATGTTCTCCTTTATCGAAAGCTCAAGCTCATTACAGGTGGATTGGTACTCAGTCCCTTGACTCCGAGTCGGTACATACTACCACTGAGCTATCATCGCTTCCTTATGCCAACAGGGTCTTGGATAGGCGCACAGGAAAATAATTAGTTTCACGCGAACGAAATATATAGACAAAAATTTTAATATAGAAAAGACTGAAGAAAGAATCATGACGGCTAAATCTTATAGTTTGATTTGTCTAGCCTCCATTCGTACCGTGCGATAAGGAAATTAGTTTTAAAAAACATTGCCTCGTAGAATTTATCTTTCTCTGCCCTTCACTATACCTACAGTGCGTGATATTATCGCAGGCGCACGAAACACATTACCACGGTCCAAATCATAAGTATTTCGACCGATGTAATTATGTTTCATAACGACTAATACATAACACATTCCATTTAAGCGATGATAGCTCAGTGGTAGTGTGCACGACTCCGCGTCAAGGGACGTGAGTTCGAATCCAAGCACCTACAATGAGCTTGAGCTTTCGGTGAAGGAAAACATCGCGAGGAAACCATAGCATGGTGGTAGGGCTTTTTCTAATGCCCGCCTGGGTAGCTACCACCCTCAAGTTGTAAAACCTGCCGCTAAATACCAATAGGTGTGTTCCGGCAGCAGCACTTGAGAGCCAGTTCAGCCACAGGTTTAGCGTGTCTACCAACTTGGGCCGTATCGTCACTTAAGATAAGGTGAAATTATGGCCATAACGCTAAACCTTAAGTATATAAAAAAAATGATATTGATGCTAGCATTACGGTAATGGCAACAATCTCACCTGATGTTAACTGACGATATGGCCCAAACGGTAAACACGGTAAACCTATGGACACCCCCAACACCAGAAGAATCACAGATCTGTTCCCGGCCTTTATAGGAGGGACTGGCTCTAAAGTGCAACTGCCGGAACACACCTATAGGCTGGAAGATGGTTGGAAGCTAGCACAAGCCTGGGATCCGATTATACATTTAATTAAATCTGAACCCAAAAGACCAATTGCCAGACCTCAAGACACTGTGAGCTCTTTCTGCGTAGATCGGAACACTACCAATGATAAAAATTAAATTGAAGGTAGACACAGTAACATGAACTTTTCTGGACAACCTACACCTCAGTCCGCCCCGTGACCGCGAAGGCTGAAAAGCTTTCGAAACGTCGGGATCAAAATCAATAAATAACCGCGATAAAATCCGTTTAAATCCGTTTATTTCAATGAATAATATTCGCGTAAACATAAGAAGAAATCATTACACCTATAGATGTTTGGAGGCAGATTTTCAACCTGAGTGTGGTAACAAGCCACTGGAGGAAATGCGTTCGCTTCTATGGTCTCTGGAGTTCGGAGTGTCGCCGTGGTGCGTTTTAGCGGAAAGTGTTGGGTGATTTGACCTGATTTGACCCGGGTAATACATTCACGCGTTGCGTTGAGAAAGTCCGTACAGACTGGGATTTGATATTCCACGTTTATTACAAAAAAATGGATGGTAGCTAGCTAGACGGGCATTATAAAAGCCCTGCCACCACGCTATGGTTTCATCACGATGTTTTCCTTCACCGATTCACTCAAGTCCATCGTGGGGATTCGAAATCACGTATTTGTCCTAGCGTCCGTATATCCTAACTGTCTTCATCGCTCTAAAAACCATTATTAAAATTTTTTTAACTGACAACATTTCCTATAAGTTACGTCCGACTGATTCTGTTAAAAGAGAAACACCCCTATTGATACGTGATGTAATGAAACGGGTTACGCAGGCAGTGGACCGCTTTTTATGTTATATTCAAACTAGTATTGGAGTTGATAGAAACTGTTTGCCATAAAGGGATTATATAATTGCAAGGGAATATAACATCTATACTTACATTGTAAAGAAACTTATTTACTGGTATTATAAATGCGAAAGAAAGTTTGTTTGTTACGCTTTCACGCCTGAACCGTTGAATCAATTATAGTGAATTTTGGTGTAGAGATAGACGAGACTTGGAGATGGTGACAGGGTACTTTTGTCGCAAAAAAACTTATACGAAGTGGGGTAAAGTGAGGAGTAAATTTTGTATGAAATGTTTTATTGCGTCATCGGATTTGTTTAACCAAATCAATATGAACGCGAGCAAAATCCGTTGAATCGATTATGATGCATTTTGATATAGAGATAAATTGAACCTTGGAGATGGTGATAGGGTGGGTAATTATGTCGCAAAAAAACTTATGGGAAGTGGGGTAAAGAGAGGGATAAACTTTGTATGAAATGTTTTATTGCGTAATCCGATTTGTTTAACAAAATCAATATTAATACTAGGAAATCCGTTGAATCTATTATGATGAATTTTGATATAGACATAGATTGGACCTTGCAGAATGTGATAGATTACTTTTGTTGCAAAAAAACTTATGGGAAGTGGGGTAAAGAGAGGGATAAACTTTATATGAAATGTTTTATTGCGTCATCAGATTTGTTTAACAAAATCAATATTAATACTAGGAAATCCGTTGAATCTATTATGATGAATTTTGATATAGTAATGGATTGGACCTTGGAGACGGTGATAGGCTACTGTTGTCGCAAGTAAACTTATCGGGAGTTGGGTAAAGGGAGGCATTTTTAAATACGTCATCCATTGTGACATGCAAGAAAGCCAGTTAATAAAAACATTGTAATCAAACAAGAAGGACTTTTAACAATAACATTTCGAGAGTTTTTAATCACGTCACGTCATGGGATGTCAGTTCGAATCACCTACAATGAGCTTGAGCTTTCGGTGAAGGAAAACATCGTGTGGAAACCATAGCATGGTGGTAGAGCTTTTTCTAATGCCCGTCTGGCTAGCTATCACCCTCACGTTAAAGATCTGCCGCCAAATACCTGTGGGTGTATTCCAGCAGTTGCACTTAAGAGTCAGTCCCTAGCATGTAACTTAGTAACAGTTGACCATAACACTTAAGTAAACTCATACAATATAAAACAAATGCTATTTTCTTCATTGAAAGTTCAGAGTGATTCAATTAATAACTTAGTTACTACCTTCCGTATTCAGGTCCACCGGCAGTCCAGTTCGAAAACTCAATCTTACAAATAGTGCCCGTGGATAAGTCCAAATGCCCCTTCGTCAGAGACCACACGGACATCAGTTTCCAATTGTTCACCAGGTGAGAAACTTTGAAAAATAATATCTGAACTTTAGGTCATGGGGATTTTAATTTCGCCCGATTTATAGCCACAATTGTTTTATCAAGTATGATTACTCACAGATCGTTTATTATTATTTTTAATATAGTTTATAGATTTAACTTTATAGCCATAATCTCACCTTATCTTTAGTGACGAAACGGCCCAAGTTGGTGGACACGCTAAACCTGTGGAGAAACTGGCTCTCAAGTGCAACTACCGTAGCACACCCATTCAATTCAAACCATTTTTCAACTTGAGGGTGGTAGCTAGCTAGGCTGAGGCTAAGGAAAACCCTACCACACTTATTTTATAAGCTGAACGTTATGGACTCAATTTTATGTGACGTTGGCCCAAGATTGTGGACACGTTACGCCTTGTGGAGGGGACGGGCTCTCAAGTGCAACTGCCGAACATTACCTAAAGTTATTTGGTAGCAGATATTTAACATGAGGGTAGCCAGGTGTGCACTAGACAAAGTCTCACCCTCATGCTATGGTTTCATCAGGATGTTTTCCTTCACCGAAGCGCAGACTTATTTCAGGCATTCAAACTCACGTGTTACATACTACGTCTACTGCTTATTAATTTAGAAACTGAATAATACTGTAAATTAATGAGATGGAGGGTAGTTATAACACAGATTACTACATAAGTGCGATTCAAGCGCGGCTAGAGGTTCAATTCAGTCAAAGCTACACTCGAGGCGAGTCCAGTCTAAGCGAAAGGGTCCAGTTGAGTTAAGAACGTTCGACAGTACGGACGACTGTTCAAAACTTATATTATATTTTTAAATTATACATAATATCAAGCGGAAGGTAGTGTGTATTGCCAGTGATGACATACGGCTCTGAGACGTGGTCGCTCACAATGGGCCTATTAAAAAAGCTCAAAGGGCAATGAAGAGGGCTATGCTTGAAGTTTCACTGCGTGATCGAATCAGGAATGAGGAGATCCGCAGAAGAACCAAAGTAACCGACATTGCCCGAAGAATTGCTAAACTTAAGTGGCAGTGGGCTGGGCACATTGCTCGCAGAACCGATACCTGATGGGGCCAACGGGTTCTCGAATGGCTACCGCGTACCGGGAGACGTAGCGTGGGTAGGCCCCCCACAAGGTGGACCGACGACCTAGTAAATGTTGCGGGAATCTGCTGAATGCGGGCGGCGCAAGACCGGTCGTCGTGGAGATCTTTGGGGGAGACCTATGTCCCGCAGTGAACGTCTTTCGGTTGAATGGATGAATGGATGGAAGGGAGAGCTCTACCGTAAAATATAACGATTGTGGAAAGTGATTCTGAGTAACATTCGACGAAACTTCCACGGTCTGTAACACGTCCATTGTTACAAAAACTTTTCATATAAAGTGCAGTCAGCGACATTTCAACGTACCGTTGGAAAATAGGTAATTTTGGCAACGCTAAAACATAGCTACATATTAATACTACTGTTTTGAGTTTTCAGACACAACCCGACCGTATACGAGGAGCTAAGGATAGGCGATGATGAGAAACTGTTCGCATCGAGCATAGACTTGCACGATGAGACGGTGTTCTACTTCCACGCGTTCATGGAACAGCCTGATGATGGCAGCGGAATCATGATTAGGGAAGGTACTAATTAACACCCATAGCAACTACATAGTTTATAACGGAATATATCGCAGACAGACTGCTTCGGTAGAACTTTTTGATCAATCTGCGTGTATTCGTAATATAGACGACCTGTATGCCGTCAGCGAAAACAGCATGATGCTTGATTATACTGTTTGTTTGTTTATTTTATTTTTTTTATACTTAAGGTTTAGCATTATGGCTATAATTTCACCTGATCTTAAGTGACGATATGGCCCAAATTCGTGGACACGCTAAGCCTGTGGAGGAACTGGCTCTCATGTGCAGCTACCGGAACACACCTATTGGTATTTGGCGGCAGGTTTACAACTTGATGGTGGTAGCTACCCAGGCGGGCATTATAAAAAGCCCTACCATCATGCTATGGTTTGTTTGTTTGAACGCACTAATTTTACGAACAGCTAGTCGTATGTCAAACATTAATTTGTATCGGATAGAGTAATCGTTGGCTATTTAACATCACGCTACAGTAGAAACAAAGCTGTATTGAAAAACGTTACAAAAACGGGCAAAACTTATTAAGTAATTTTTATTTCCACGCGAACGAAGTCGCGGACGCAGCTATATTTAATAAAAAGAGAGTGTGTAGAGGATGATGGTATATGCGCGCATTTAGAACAAGGGAGTAGAGAGAGGAGGCATGACGACTTAAGAGAGCGTCATGCCGTTTGCTGTAATGACATACGATCAAATTTACTGTGAAAATATGCAAATAGGTTTTTCATACAAAAAAAAGAACTACCTGCATCTATTTCACGGAATCCCTACCTTTACTTATAAAATATAAATGTGAAAGTAGCTCTGTCTGTCTGTTTGTTACGCTTTCACGCTTAAACCGCTTAACCGATTTTGATGAAATTTGGTAAAGATGTAAACTAGACCTCAGAAAAGGACATAGGCTACCTTTTATCGCCGAAAAAAGGCTGGAAGTGGTTAAAATACGCTATGAAAGTTCATATTTGTAATATTTGCACAATATGTAGTCTAAAAATTGAAAATACTGCTCAAGGTAACTATTCGACGCGGGTAAAGTCACAAGCAGAAGCTAGTTTTTACATAGTATAAAATCTAATTTTCAGTTATTGATAGAGTGATTCATGATAAAGGTTTATAAGTATAATACATATATATTATAGTACAGAAAACTCGAATAAATCAAAGATTTACCACATTTAGATTTATGTCGTAACAGACATATTTTTGTGCGCTTAAATTGCAAACGCTGGCTAAACCCTACGGGATAGATCAAAATAATGTATTACTAAATTGTACGTCTTCAAAAGATCGATAGAGAAGTCAGTGATCGTATATGTTTATCTCTAAAGGATAATCCACAGTAAGCATTTTCATCTTTTACATATTACAAAAAAATATAATGATATTTACCAAGCTATATATATTACAATACAGAATTGTTATTAATCGAATTAAATCAATTGTATACGTTATACATTTTATGTAGATCAGAACTGCCCTTAACAGCATCTCATTAAAATGTATATCTGAGAAAATAATCGGGGATTTCAAAAGAGGAGACACAGCGAGTAGCTAGTTAGTCAAATACAAAACAATGTCTTTCAAACCACAAACTTATTAGACCATTTCTGTTCTGTATGATTGTTTATATCTGCCCAGCGTATATACAGCGTGGAGATGCGAATGTGATAATGATCGACGCGCACCAGCTCGAAGCTGGACCCTGGTACCCCACAGCCGCTCAGAACACCTGGTACATAGGGAACTTCGCCGCTCAGTTCATCGAGTATTTGGTCTCAAGGTGCACAAATTATTTACTTATTTATCAAATTCCACCCGTGGCTCCAATTGCGTTAACATTGATTTTGTTCAATCAATTCTGATTGTCGATCGATAGATATTAAATTATTTACTTCAAAATGTTGGTCAACAGATATGTGCTAACTCCGAAATTCGAAATTATAGGCAATTATTATTAACATCTAAAACTTGAAGTAAATCGAATGACAAATGTTTCCGGCAAAGTTTATCCCTTTCTTTACCCTATTTACCCTATAAATTGTTCGCGAGAAAAGTAGCCTGTCACCGTCTCCAGGATCCCATCTATCTCTTTACCGAAATTCATCGTAATCGATTCAGTGGTTTACGCATGAAGGCGTATAAGCAAACACACTCACTTTTGTATTTATAATATTAGTAAACATAAACATTAACGCCAGTTAAATCTATTTTACATAAACATGATAGCTCAGTGGGAGTGTGTATGATTTTGCGTCAAGGGACGTGAGTTCGAATCCAACCACCTTTTTTTTTTTTTTTATACTTAAGGTTTAGCGTTATGGCCATAATCTCACCTGATCTTAAGTGACGATACGGCCCAAGTTGGTAGACACGCTAAACCTGTGGAGAAACTGGCTCTCAAGTGCTACTGCCGGAACACACCTATTGGTATTTGGCGGCAGGTTCACAACTAGAGGGTGGTAGCTACCCAGGCGGGCATCAGAAAAAGCCCTACCACCATGCTATGGTTTCCTCACGATGTTTTCCTTCACCGAAAGCTCAAGCTCATTGTAGGTGCTTGGGTTCGAACCCACGTCCCTTGACGCGAAGTCGTGCACACTACCACTGAGCTATCATACCTACCATAGCAAAACCTTAGCATGGTGGTACAGCTTTTTCTGATGCCCGCCTGGCTAGCCTACAACCCTCAAGTTGAAAAACCTGCCGCCAAATACCAATAGGTGTGTTACGGCAGTTGCACTTGAGAGCCAGTTCCTTCAAAGGTTTATCGTGTCCCCCAACATGGGCCGTATCGGCAATTAAGATCAGTTGAGATTATGGCCATAACGCTAAGACTTAAGTAGAAAAAAAAAACAATTAATAACATAATGATTTGGCCAAAAGAGATTTCAAACGAATAACACCATTTACTATGTACGCATACCTAACAACCTATTCTCAAATTATAAAGTAACATTTTTTTTAAGATAAATAACGATATGAGTAACAAATAAAGACGTTAGTTCGAATCCCTGCAACAGGGTTACCAGGTGACAGGAATTTCCCTGACATGTCCGGAATTTCAACTATCTATCACGGGAACAGGGAAAATTGGAAATTGTTCCAAATTAAAAAGAAAAAAGAGACACCATGAGTAGTAATAAAATTATAATAAAATCTATAATTAGCAAACAACTAAATGATCATTTATTTATTATTCAGATGGACCTCGTAACACGCATCTCAAATGCATTTTCAAGCGTACCCGCGATTTTTATAAAATAATTTACTTTTGCTGCCGAAATGTTGCCATATTTATTGCTAGGGCGGGGACTCTTCCGGGAAAACTTATTTTCGGATCTGGTAACACTACCTGCATTCAGCTTAAGCTCTATTTTCAGTTAAGGTTTAGCATTATGACCATAATCTCATCTGAACTTAAAAGCCGAAACGGCCCAAGTTGGTAAACACGTTTAACCTGTGGAGGATCTGTCTTTCAAGTGCAACCGCTAGAACACACCTATTGGTATTTGGTGGCAAGATTTTCATCTTGAAGTTGGTAGCTAGCCAGGCGGGCATTAGAAAAAGCCCTACCACCATGCTATGGTTTCCTCGCGATGTTTTCCTTCATCGAAAGCTCCAGTTCATTGTAGGTGGATTGGAGCTCACGTCCCTTGACGCGGAGTCCGTACGCACTACCACTGAGCTATCATCGCTTCCTTATGCCAACAGGGGCTTGGATCTGAAGAAGACGCACCTCATCGGTCACAGTCTGGGAGCGCAGAGCGCTGGCGTCGCGGGCGCTGCTTTGAAATCAGGTAACATTGCCAGTATATTGAAATAAAACTAATGATTTCTTAGGTTTACGCGAATATTATTCATTGAAATAAAACTAATTTAAACGGATTTTATCGCGGTTATTTATTAAATTTTGATCCCGACGTTTCGAAAGCTTTTCAGCCTTCGTGGTCACGGGGCGGACTGAGGTGTAGGTTGTCCAGAAAAGTTCATGTTACTGTGTCTACCTTCAATTTAATTTTTATTATTGATAGTGTTCCGATCTACGCAGAAAGAGCTCACAGTGTCTTGAGGTCTGGCAATTGGTCTTTTGGGTTCCGATTTAATTAAATGTATAATTGGATCCCAGGCTTGTGCTAGCTTCCAACCATCTTCTCTATTGAAATTTGGATGTTTTTTAATTTCAATAGCCTCACGAATCATCCTAGGTAGGAATCGGTGTTCTTTTGCAAGGATTTGTGGCTTGTCAAATCGAAGATAATGTTTGGAGCCTTCTTCTGAATGTTCAGCAACTGCAGACTTCGTAGAGCGTCGGTGTTTAACATCAGCTATATGTTCTTTTATCGCGGTTATTTATTAAATTTTGATCCCGACGTTTCGAAAGCTTTTCAGCCTTCGCGGTCACGGGGCGGACTGAGGTGTAGGTTGTCCAAAAAAGTTCATGTCACTTTCAATGTCAAGCTTTCGAAACGTCGGGATCAAAATTTAATAAATAACCGCGATAAAATCCGTTTAAATTAGTTTTATTTCAACGAATAATATTCGCGTAAACCTAAGAAATAATTATTGCCAGTATAGTTTGAAAGAGTCGTTGTGTTCGATATTTATTTGTCATATAGTAAGTTCAAGCTCATTTAATCATATCAATTCAATAATCTTTATTTCAATTCAATTTAAGCCCCAAGACAACGTTTATGAACGTCAAAACTACCAAAGGTTCGGAAAGTCGTCGAGAAGAATCGGCAAGAAACTCAACCTGCATCTTCTGTTTTAGCACTTATTCTTATATCTTCTTCTGAGCCTATTTCTTTACCAAATAGCTTAATGTGTATTTACAGTAGCTATTAGCGGATGTACAGAGAGGAGTGTCAATTCCAGACATCATGATCGGTCACATACTGATTCACCCTATCATAGCCTTTTGACATCAAAACCCTTTTGACATGGTTCTTGAACTGACCGTCCAGTAATTCAGTAATGTGCTTTGGGACTTATTGTAAAACCTAACACAAAACTATCACTGGACTTACTGAGTCTAAAATAGGGGGTGACCGGTCTGTCACGATCTCTAGTGTTTAAATCATGCCGATCTTTCACGAGATCTAGCCTTTTCTAATACCCTTCCAATGCACAGGACGCGTATCGAGGATAACGGGGCTGGACCCAGCGCTGCCGCTCTTCGACGGGCTGAGCCAGGAACAGCGTTTGGACTCGACAGACGCCGACTTCGTGGACGTCATACACACCGACGCAGGAATTTTCGGTCGCTAATTTCGTCCTCATCCGTTTTTATTAACACGTTAACACTAAACTCGTTGTAATATCGGCTGCCATCACACACCGTATGTATAAGACCTACATTTGTAACACGCTAAAACGTTTTATATTTTTTTGGAACGAAGTTTCTTACCGCACAGCTAAGGGAAGCTAGACAAATCAAAATGTAAGATTTTCCGTCACAACCCTTTCTATAGTGTAGACGGTTATCTATAGCGCGTACGCTATTGGCTGTGCCCCGTCGTAGGTGCGCGCTGATTGGTTCAAGACAGCCAGTAAGTTCTCAACGTCTGCACAAAGAGAGTCACCATCTTGTTGAATTTAGTTTCACCTGCCCAAAATGCCCAAATCTTATCGCTCGAAAATGGCAATAATTGTCTCCAAAAAGGACTGAGTTGCCATGATTATAAAAAGAGAAGAATTTTCAATATGTTTTCGATGAATACAGCAATACAGTTCGTATGTGTCCGTTACGAAAGTTTAAGAAAATATAACAAAATTAGACAAACGTGTCAAACGGGAAATAATCTTGAGGACTTAGTCGCGATTCAACAGGTGTCATATTAATCTTCGGTTCATGTTGCAGGCGTAAAGGAACCGCTGGGACACATCGACTTCTATCCCAACGGGGGGCAGAGTCCACAACCAGGGTGCGAGCTGAGGGTCGTCTTACCTGAGCAGCTAATTTTGAATACGTGTAAGTTATTAATTCCTACATAATTTAATTAAAACACCGTGAAGTTATGTAGTTATACACCTTTCGGCGGGTTATGAGATATCATCAAGAGTAATTTTTAAATTAAAAAAGGAACTCAAATGTGTACCTCAGTGTAACACACCGTGAAGTTGGTTGCAATTTATACCTTATTTTTTGGCTTTTTATCTGAATAGTAACACTTGAAAATTATACATACGAATTCTGTTATTCTTATTATCAACGTTTCCTTAATAATATCAAAAGTCTGAAAATAGATTTGTTTGTAACGCTTTTACGTCTAAACCGCTGAATCGATTATGATGAATTGATGGGCCCTTGAGGCTGAGATAGATATTTCGCGTAAAATAAATTGGCATTGAGATATAAAGACAAGGATAAACTTTTTATTGCGTAATCTGATTTGTTTGATAAAATCAATATTAAAGGAATCAAAACCGCGGGTAAAACCTAGTTGTTTTTTTGTTGCTAAATTGCAAATGTAAGTAACAGCAGTTCAACTGCTTCAAATTATTTATTAATCGCACTTTTGACTCTGTTCAAATGATAAAAATGTGCTATAATTTTTTTTGTTAAACTTCACGCCAATGTATATATAGTGTAACTTTAACAACGGTTCGATTTGATCACACCTACGTCCAGGTCCATAATACTTTTATCGCCCGCAATTTGAACTGATCCACGTCGTCACTTAACATCAATCGGAATCACGGGCTTAACGATACCCGCATAGACTGTACAAAAGCCAATAAAAAAGACCACGCCCATTTCCCACGATTCCCCCAGGAACCACTTTCGTATCTAGTCTCTATCAGGAACGAAAAACATCCCATGCAACATCCTTGGCTTCCCAACTAACCACACCTTTATCATAGTCTTCTGCAGCCACTGGCGTTCCTACCGCTTTTACTCCGAGTCGATCCTACACCCTACAGCCTTCGTCTCCACGAGGTGCTCATCGTGGCATAAATATACCAAAGGGGGCTGTGCTGACGAGGACACAGTCCATATGGGATACGGTGTCGACATAAAGTAAGGAACGAAGACCATATATTGGGTACAAACACGCTTTGGGTTTAGTTTGCACATTCTGGGTCCTCAGACCAAAGTCTAGAGTTTACAGATTAGTATAATATTACTACACAAAGAAACCCGGCAGCAAAGCTTTAGCAAAAACACTGCAGTTAACCTATATTTAGGACATTTGCACAGTAATTTAAGGTCGAATCTTAATCACTTTCAGGTGATGGAAGCACGCGCACTCGAGGTTTTTACACATTCTTCCTAACACCAGAACACATTCAAGACACTTTAAGGAATCATCAGATTCCTATGCGTTATACAAGAGAGAGACACCATAAGCAAAACAATATAGGCATCAACAAAGTAAGCGCCGGTAAAACGAAATATATTCGAGATATAAAAGAAGCTGTTAAACCGACGAAATACATTAAATACAATACCAAATCATATGGAAACGTTGATCTCAAAAATGATCATAAATCATCAAAACAAACATCTGAACTCAAAACAGAATTCAATTACAACGTTGCAACATTGACGCATCCTATACCACGACGACAAACACAAGAGTACCAAGACCTAATTGACAATTCTGATAAACAAACACCCCTTCTTTTAAAAGAAGATACAAATATTAATGAAAGTGAAGAAATCTTCGACAATTTTAGTATAAACAATGAGATAAAGACACGAGACGAATTTAATAATGACATTGAATCTCATAATTATTACGTTTTGCGAGAATCAACCATTCGTAAAGGACAAGAAGAGTCTAAAGTTAATTTGGACGTAAACAATGATATTAAATTACAAACTATGTCAAACGTTGATACAGAAATACCTCCCAATGATATAATTGAAATAATTGAAAAAAACAACAGAAAAGTTATAAAAACCAAGAATGATGTAAAGAAAGACAGCAAATCTAAATCGCACGTTACAAAAAGGGATAGAAGATCTCTCTCCCTCTTCAATTCAGACGACAACCTCTTGTTTAGAATGCTCAATTTCCTAACAAGGAATCGTAAGAACATCCTACCAGTGCTGACGGTCATGAGGGAAATCAACACGCTGGTGAAAAGTGCCAACGGCGAATTGAATCACATAATCAAAGAGAGAAACAACTATATAGGCGCGTTTCCGACTCTGTCCCCCGTTACTTATACCTTGGAATATGGAAGCGAGTCGAAATTGAAAGCGTTTGTCAAGAAACTCATCGGTTTGAGTTCAGACGGTGACAGACTCTCTATAACAAGTAGTAGACGATAAACTAAATATCCTTATAAATATTATAAATGCGAAAGTACGTTTGTTTGTTTGTTACGCACACACGCCTACACCACTGAATAGATTATGATGAATTTTGGTATACAGATAGATGGGAATCTCAGAACGATAATAGGACATTTTTTTCCCGCAAAAGCATTATTGAAAGTCGAGTAAAAAAAGGGATAGACGATAAACTTACATATCCTTATTAGTATTATAAATACGAAAGTACGTTTGTTTGTTTGTTACCCATACACGGCTAAACCGCTGAATAGATTACGATGAATTTTGGTATAGAGATAGGCGGGACCCTCATGACAGTGATAGTATATTTATTCCCGTGAAAGCCTTATTGAAAGTGGAGTAAAGAGTGGGATAAACTTTATATGAGACTTTTTATTGTGCCATCCGATTTGTTTGACTAAATCAATATTAAAGCGAGCGAAGTCGCAAGTAAAATCTAGTGAACTATATTTAGTAATGTATGGTTTAATATGTATATTAATTAATATCATAATATGTAATTAAAAATTGTTCTTGTATTTGATTGAGCAATCACTGAGGGTGGTTTTCGCCTATTTAACATCACGCTACCACCGATAGGAGCAAAGCTGTATTGAAAATAGTAACAATAAGGGGTAAAAATTATTAAGTGTTTTTTAGTACCACCCCAACGAAATCGCGCGTACACCCAACAGAGTTTATTTTTTATTTTATTTTACAAGGCATTGATACAGATATGAGATTAAATACAAAAACAACTTAATTCTAGATATCATTTTAAATCCCATACCCTATGACATTAGTACACAACTTACAAATTTAGTAACTTTTATTATGAGTGAAGATGAACAGAATACAGATTACATAAATTTTAATATTTTTTACAGAAATTATAATATTTTAAAGCATTTTGAACGTAAATGTACACAAAACAAAACAAAACAAAAACCCTAGTAAAAATTGGAGATGTAGCATCAACCAGTTATGTAATTAAACTTTTGAATTTTACTAAGCTATTGAAGAATATGTCGTGTTGAACATGGCTTTCATTGTAGCGCCTACACATTCTATAAATCAGATTATTCTTTGACACGTTATTATTACAAGCTGGTACACTAAACAATTGTTGATGTCTCACGGAGCGTGTAGGCACCTTTATATTGACCTTACTCAGTAACTCGCCACCGAGTATTCCATTGGATATTTTATGAAGTGTACACAGGTCAGTGACAATTCTTCTGTGTTCGAGGCTTTTAAGGTTTAGTTCCTTGAGTCTTGCTTCGTAATCTGGTATCGTTGTATGAAAGCAATGTATAACAAAGGTATTCCACTCTCAAAAAGATTGATTAGAATGAGTTAATTATATTCGACTGTTTTCTATGATTATTACATGTTTTTCCGTGCAAAGTCGGGTTCGGTCGATAGTTTTAAATAGAGGTGTCGCACGTGAGGCTTGATTTTTGCACAATGCTTAGCGATAGATACAGCTTTGGGTGATGGACTTTACGAATTCAATACTGCGCAATATTTTTAACATCATATCCGATGCGATTTGAAGCGATGATAGCGCAGTGGTAGTGTGTACGACTTTGCGTCAAGGGACTTGAGTTCGAATCCAACCGCCTACAATGAGCTTGAGCTTTCGGTGAAGGAAAACATCGTGACGAAACCGTAGCATTGTGGTAGGGCTTTTTCTGATGCCCGCCTGGCTAGCTACCACGCTCAAGTTGAAAATCTGTCGCCAAATACTAATAGGTGTGTGTTCCCGCAGTTGAACTTGAGAGCCAGTTCCTCCACAGGTTTAGCGTGTCTACCAACTTGGGCCGTATCGTCACTTAAGGTCAGGTGAGATTATGGCCATTAGGCTAAGCCTTAAAAAAAATGAAGCAAAAATTTGGTAGATGGGCAGTTAATGCATAGTCTCACCAACTACTAGGTAGGGAGGACGCACAGTTCAATCCTGCCTCGCCTGCCATGGCACAGTACAAACCGAATTTAGTTTCCAGATCCCGAAGTAAAGGGTTCAGTTAGTATATTTAGCTTTTTCGATTTTTTATTAATAGCTAGGACCGCGTTCGATTCTCTTCTACGCGATTCGGCAACAGCCCAAGCCGAGGTTCGGTCACTAGTGACACCCTTGCGCGTGTTGCCTCTAGTTCAGGTGAAGCTATAAAAGCCCCTCAGGCTAACAGTGTAGGTCCCAAAAAAAAAAAAACTTAATACATGGTAGATATTGGGTAGAAAAAAAAAGTTTTTTTTTTAATATTCATATATACCTGTATTGACTAACATAATGATATATTTTATAGCGTTCGATAGAAAAATTAATTATGCATCGATGAACAAACGGAATTGGTTGTCGAAATCAATATTGTCATAGGCAGAGCTGCGGGTAAAAACGAGTATCTGATTTTTTTTTAATTTTTTAATTTTTCATTTATTATAGCGGATTATGTGTCTTACATGTTAACCATAAAGAAGACTAATTATATTTTTTTGATTTAATAACAGTGCCCGGGGAATCTACTACCTAATGACACGGCGACAATCACCCTACTCCATAGAGTAAATAATTTGTAGAACTGACACGATCTAAAATAAACATTAATATTTTATTTTTACGTTTCTCCTTTATGTGTGTGTGTCTTTCTAAATCGGGTTTGGTCAGATGTGCTAAATACGCCCAAACAGATTCCTAGTTCTCAAAACAAGGTACATTTTTTTTATTAATGAAATTTGAAACAATTTTGACAAAATCTCTAACAATATCTCTTCATCGAAATAAAACGAATTTAAACGGATTTTATCGCGGTTTATTATTACTGTTGATCCCGACGTTTCGAAACGTTTTCTTCGTAAAATCCGTTTAAATTAGTTTTATTTCGACAAGTAATATTGACGTAAACATAAGAAATCATTTAGTATCTCTATATGTCATAACATTGTTTATAAGATACTTATGAAATTGAATTTAACCTCATAAAATTAAATCAAACATTAATAACATACTTTTTACAGCTACAGTTGAATTTGATTTATTTATTGACATCAATTCATTATTGATTAGCTTTATAATTTGGATTTATGTCAATTTTTCATATGTTTCCGAGATTACTTGATCAAATAAAAAATTAATATTTATATAGCCTTATAGTATTAAATTAAACTTAAAATATACTTCTGTTTAATGATTTCTTATGTTTACGCGAATATTATTCATTGAAATAAAACTAATTTAAACGGATTTTATCGCGGTTGTTTATTGATTTTGATCCCGACGTTTCGAAAGCTTTTCAGACTTCGCGGTCACGGGGCGGACTGAGGTGTGGGTTGTCCAGAAAAGTTCATGTTACTGTGTCTCCCTTCAATTATTATTTTTTTATTGATAGTGTTCTGATCTACGCAGAAAGAGCTCACAGTGTCTTGAGGTCTGGCAATTGGTCTTTTGGGTTCCGATATAATTAAATGTATAATCGGATCCCAGGCTTGTGCTAGCTTCCAACCATCTTCTCTATTGAAATTTGGATGTGTTTTAATTTCAATAGCCTCACGAAACATCCTCGTTTTCAATCTAGACATTTTGGACTTGTCAACCCTACTAATATTATAAATATGAATGTAAGTTTGTTTGTTACGCTTTCACGTGAAAACTACTTCACCGGATCATCACGAAACTTTGTACATATATTCTTGGAAGTATTGGAAGTAACGTAGGATACTTTTAATTGAAAAAAAAATCAATACGAAAGATTAAAAAATTGTTTGTCAAAAAATAGTATAATCTAGCTACTTTAACGCCATCTAGCATTCCAGAGTATAGGGGAAGTTCACAGGGTCAGCTAGTAATTTTTATAATTTCTAAATACAAAACAAATCATGGAACATTATTAGACCATATCAACATTATTATCGCAACTGTTAGAACACACCTATGGAAGTGTTCGGTGACAGATTTTGAATTTGTATATTTTTTTTTTTATAAATACTTTACAAGTTGAACTTCTACAGATAATCATGTGGATAAAGAGAAAATAAATTTAAAAAAAACGTTCGAGCGCATTAAAGTTTAAAATTTAAATGGAAAATAAAAATCGAGATGATCCATTACTTAGCATTAATATTGGAAGCTCAAATGTTACCAGAATTTTTTTCGTCATTTTGAACGATAAAAAATAAGATAGGAAAATCCAAAAATGCACGTCTCATAACAATTATAGTAGAATGAAACAGATTTAAGCGTTCATATTAAATACGAAGTAATTCGATGTCATTCTAGAGCTATTAAAATAGAAATGGTCCAAATACATTAAGTTCTTTACACACGAAAAAATTATTTCAATAAGATTTTTTTAGCATACGGACCGTTTATTTTAAAACTGGTGTAAGTCCATTTTTGAGTAAAATGAGCTATCACGTAATTCATGCTTAATTTAATATAATTTTTTTATATATAACTAGTCCGTGTTTAATTTCTCAAAACAATCCCATGTTTTGTACAACTTAAAATCGGTCGGTAAATGAAATTGCATTATCAACAAATATAGAGTAACGTTTAATTTGTCTCGAAACAAAAGAAAATGGACTTACACCACTTTCAAAACAAACGGTTCAAATAATGAAATAAATTAATTTCAAACTCATCTAGTGTGATTGTGAGAACATTTATCTTGATATTAAAACATTTGCGTTACGGTAAAAACGCGAAAGATTTAGAATAATGATCATTGAAATCCCAAAAAATAGCTTGACTTTGCAATGTTGAGAGTAATGCACAACCTCGGACGCTTCACGTTATAAACCAGGCAAATTTTTCTCCCACTCTAGAGACGAAAGGTAGTGGCTCCCAAGTGCAACTACCGGAACACACCTGATAGGTATTTGGTGGCAATTTTTTTTTTGTGCTTTCATGGTTTTCTCTCACGACGTCCATTAACGAGTACAAATATAGACTAGAGACGAAAGGTAGCGGCTCCCAAGTGCAACTACCGGAACACACCTAATAGGTATTTGGCGGCAATTTTTTTTTTGTGGCTTCATGGTTTTCTCTCACGACGTCCATTGACGAGTACAAATATAGACTAGAGACGAAAGGTAGTGGCTCCCAAGTGCAACTACCGGAACACACCTAATAGGTATTTGGCGGCAATTTTTTTTTGCGGCTTCATGGTTTTCTCTCACGACGTCCACTGACGAGTACAAATATAGACTAGAGACGAAAGGTAGTGGCACCCAAGTGCAACTACCGGAACACACCTAATAGGTATTTGGCGGCAATTTTTTTTTTTGCGTTTTCATGGTTTTCTCTCACGACGTCCACTGACGAGTACAAATATAGACAAGAATTCGGTATTTAAAGCGACCGACCTGTACAAGTGGTGCGGGTGTAGCAGGGAGCCGAGCACTAGCGAGTGCAGGTAGACGGGGCGGAGCACCCGCGCCAGCAGCGCCCCCTGGAGCCCCACCACGCACCACCGCGCCACCTTGTCCGAGCACGACATCGTCAGGAGCCGCTCCCCCTAATCAGACACGTTTTCTTCATGGTTAAGGTTTAGCGTTATGGCCATAATCTCACATGATGTTAAGTGACGATACAACCCAAGTTAGTGGACACGCTAAACCTGTGGCGGGGCTGGCTCTCAAGTGCAATTCAAGCTAGCCAGGAGGGCATTAGATAAACCCCGACCACCATCAATAAAGCGATGATAGCTCAGGGACGTGACTTCGAATCCACCTACTATGAACTTGTGATCAATCGCGTTGAAACCATATGGTGGTAGTACCTGGCTAGCCAGCACTCTCAAGTTGAAAATCTGTCTCCAAACACCTATAAGAGCCAGTTCCTCCACATTTTAAGCGTGTCTACCAACTTGGGCCGTATCGTCACTTCACATCCGGTGAGATTATGGCCATAACGCTAAACCTTGACAATTTTCTTTTTTTTATATACTTAAGGTTTAGCGTTATGGCCATAATCTCACCTGATCTTAAAGTGACGATACGGCCCAAGTTGGTAGACACGCTAAACCTGTGGAGAAACTGGCTCTCAAGTTCTGCTGCCGGAACACACCTATTGGTATTTGGCGGCAGGTTTACAGCTTGAGGGTGGTAGCTACCCAGGCGAGCATTAGAAAAAGCTCTACCACCATGCTATGGTTTCCTCACGATGTTTTCCTTCACCGAAAGCTCAAGCTCATTGTAGGTGCTTGGATTCGAACCCACGTCCCTTGACGCGAAGTCGTGCACACTACCACTGAGCTATCATCGCTTCACATCGCTATACCAATAAAAAAAACATAAGATAGATGTCGTGATGTTTTGGCCTGAACGGGAATAAAACCATGGAAAATAGAGACCAGGAGCACCAGCTCATATAGGTGGAAAGTTTGAAAATTAACCAGCCTTTACCCGCGGCTCCGCTCGCTTAAATATTGATCCTGCCAACCAATTGCGGTCGTCGATCAATACAGGCAGATATGAGCTTACGTAAAACCCCCTTTTTGGTTAACGTCTATCTGGCGACTTGAGTTCCTGCCAAATTTTATCCCCATGGGAAGGATTTTTCTATATTACCTTTACATTTGAGAGGTTTAAAAACGTATCAAGCAAGCGGTAGTTTTGACGTCCTTAAACGCCGCATACTTTTACTATCTTTACTAATATTACAAACGCGAAAGTTTATGAGTCTGGATGTTTGTCACTCTTTCACGCGAAAACTACCATCAATTCACTTACCATTAGGCGACACACATAATATATGTATAATATATTCTCAATTGGACCACAGACATTAACAATAAACAAAAGATTATACATGCTTGTGTGTGTCAAATACATGATAGTGTGTGTAATGTATTTTTTTTTATTATTTTCCTGTATTTTAAGGCATAAAAACTAGCATTCTGTCCTCCTTCTCTATATAAACTATAAGTGTGCGGAATTTCATACTTCTCCGTCCGCGCATTTTTCCTAAACAGGGGTAGAAAGTTTCATGTATTAATATTAATCTATATATGTATCAAAATAAATCTCTATTTCCCTTGGTCATCGCATCACGCGTGAACGGATGGACAAATTTCGCTAATAATTTTTGTGTTGTATTAATTATTGTCAGAACAAGGTTCTTAGGAAAGAAAATATTTAGGAAGTTGAGCCGAAAATTAGAAAATTTATAGAAACTTAACGCCAACATTATTTTACATAACTGTCAGTTGTCATAGAGTATTACAATAATAAACACAAAAACTTTCTGATAATACTTTTTTTAATTTATTATTATTCGAATTAGAATTCAATATTCATAGTTAAGACAAGACAACGTCTGTCGGGTCACCTAGTTAATATATAGATAATACGATTATTAATGAATATGAATGTTAATAAATATGATTATTAATGAATATGAATGTTAATGAATAGGATTATAAATGAATATGATTATTAATGAATATGAATGTTAATGACTATGATTATTAATGAATATGATTATTAATGAAAATGAATGTTAATGAATATGATTATTAATGAATATGATTATTAATGAATATGAATGTTAATGAATATGATTATTAATGAATCAGATTACCTGCATGACACCGTCCCAAGTTTGAACCGAGCCCATGGAACTCTTCACAGGTATAGTGCCCTCTCCGGACTCCAACTTCGTCCTGAGCTGACCTCGGGCTAATCTGACATAAGGAACCATTGTATGACATTAGAAACAAGATAAAAAATATTGTAATACATTCAGTCGATAAAAGACCTATTGTGAAGGTCAAAAATCATAACAATCTTAAAACAATATTGGCTCAGTGTCAATATATAGGTTTCGCGCAGAGGGACATGAATTCGAATCCTACAATGAGCTTGAGCTTTCAATGAAGGAAACCATACCATGGTGGTAGGGTTTTTTCTAATGCCCGCCTGGGTAGCTACCACCCTCAAGTTGAAAACCTGCTGCCAAATACCAATAGGTGTGTTCCGGCAGCTGCACTTGAGAGCCAGTTCCTCCACAAGTTTAGCGTGTCTACCAACTTGGGCCGTATCGTCACCTAAGATCCGGTGAGATTATGACCATAACGCTAAACCTTAAGAATAAAAAAAATGGAACCTACGAACCTAGCTACCGTACAATTTTTTGAAATCTCTAGTCAAGCACCTATAGGTGTATTCTGGCAGTAACAATTGAGAGACTGAAAATTTTTTTTAGGTAAATGTGGCTCAAGCTGGTTAGCACGATAAGCCTAACTGAGGGACTGGCTCTCAAGTGCAACTGCCGGCCTCACCTACTGGTATTCTGTAACAGAGTTTACTCAAATAAATTTAAAACTTAGTAAGTTAGAACCCCTATTTTAGACTCAGTAAGACAACTAACAGTGTTAGGTTTTACAATAAAGTCCCAAAGCACGTTACCGAATTGCCGGGCAGTGGGTTCGAGAACCATGTCAAAAGGGTTTTGATGTCAAAAGGCTATTATAGGGTGGATCGATATGTGAGCGATCGTGATGTCGGGAATTGACGCCCCTCTCTGTGCATACGCTAATAACTATTGTCAACACAATAAAAAAATATTGTATTATGTAAAAATATTGATATAAAAAGATATAAGAATAAGACAGAAAAATATGCAGATCGAGTTTCTTGCCGGTTCTTCTCGATTACTGGGTTATTTTCCTAGCCGGTGGTAGTTTTGACGTTCATAAGCGCCTTCTTAGGGCCTAAATTGAATAAAGTTTTTTGATTCGATTTCTTTGATAGCTCAGTGGTAGTGTGTACAGACTCAGTGTTTAGGTGTGCAAATTTGAATAGGAGTTTGAGCTTCCGGTGAAGCAAAACATTCTGAAGAAATCGTAGCGTGGTTGTAGCGGCTGACTAGCTACCACCCTCAAGTTGAAAATCTGCCGCCAAATACCAATAGGTGTGTTCCGGCGATTGCACTTGAGAGCCAGTCCCTTCACAGGTTTAGCGTGTCCACCAAATGGAGTCGTATCGCCACGTAACATATACTATATAAAAAAAAAAAAAAACAACATGAAGGTGTTAGCTAGCCAGCCTCTACTTCTACAATATAGTTTCATCACGATGTTTTCCTTAAATAAAAACTCATCGCAGATGGATTCGAACTGACGTCCCTTGACCCTTCACTATACCTGTTGGGATGCTTGTCGGGCTCCGGCTCGGACTGCTCGTGCGGGCTGAAGATCCTACCGTCCCCGCAGGGCGCCGTGCTCACGTACAGGTGCACCTGCCGGTTTGACCGTAATTGGTACCCGCCACCCGGAGCGGGTTCTAGGTCCGATCCCGGTATAGGCCGCCTCGGGTCTGCGTGTATAAGGAAATATTTAACGAACGTGAAAATCAGAAGTGGGACTTTGTGAGACTTTTTTCGATCCCGGAAAAAATCATCAAGTTTGCCAAAAGTAGACCGTCCTAATTTAATGCGTCTATTAATCTCCTAGTATCAATGTTCTCTACCAAAAGACAAACAGTGCCTAAGATATATATAAATGTTGACTATTGCCAGTGTCTCATTTCCAAGCATCACATAGGACTGCTAGTCCTCCGTAATGTTGGTCATAACCTTTGTTGGACTTCCTGAGGTCAACCATAAGAGAAGCACGCTGAAGATCTTAATCTTCTAGTATCATTGCTCTCTACCAAAGGACAAACAGTACCCAAGATATATATAATCGTTAACTATCCATTGAATGTCCAATGTCTCATTTCTATTTACCACATTGGACTGCAAGTCCTTCGTAATGTTGGTCATAACCTTTGTTGGACTTCCTGAGGTCAAACATAAGAGAAGCACGCTAAAGCTCTTAATCTCCTAGTATCATTGCTCTCTACCAAAAGACAAACAGTACCCAAGATATTTATAATCGTTAACTATCCATTGCATGTCCAATGTCTCATTTCTATTTACCACATTGGACTGCAAGTCCTTCGTATTGTTCGTCATAACCTTTGTTGGACTTCCTGAGGTCAACCATAAGAGAAGCACGCTAAAGCTCTTAATCTTCTAGTATCATTGCTCTCTACCAAAGGACAAACAGTACCCAAGATATATATAATCGTTAACTATCCATTGAATGTCCAATGTCTCATTTCTATTTACCACATTGGACTGCAAGTCCTTCGTAATGTTGGTCATAACCTTTGTTGGACTTCCTGAGGTCAAACATAAGAGAAGCACGCTAAAGCTCTTAATCTCCTAGTATCATTGCTCTCTACCAAAAGACAAACAGTACCCAAGATATTTATAATCGTTAACTATCCATTGCATGTCCAATGTCTCATTTCTATTTACCACATTGGACTGCAAGTCCTTAGTAATGTTGGTCATAACCTTTGTTGGACTTCCTGAGGTCAAACATAAGAGAAGCACGCTAAAGCTCTTAATCTTCTAGTATCATTGCTCTCTACCAAAGGACAAACAGTACCCAAGATATATATAATCGTTAACTATCCATTGAATGTCCAATGTCTCATTTCTATTTACCACATTGGACTGCAAGTCCTTCGTAATGTTGGTCATAACCTTTGTTAGATTTCCTGAGGTCAACCATAAGAGACGCACGCTGAAGCTCTTAATTTCCTAGTATCAATGCTCTCTACCAAAGGACAAACAGTGCCCAAGATATATATATTATTGTTGACTATACATTGAATGTCCAACGTCTCATTACTAATTATCACATTGGACTTCAAATCCTTAGTAATGTTGGTCATAACCTTTGTTGGACTTCCTGAGGTCAAACATAAGAGAAGCACGCTGAAGCTCTTAATCTTCTAGTATCATTGCTCTCTACCAACGGACAAACAGTGCCCAAAATATATATAATCGTTAACTATCCATTGAATGTCCAATGTCTCATTTCTATTTACCACATTGGACTGCAAGTCCTTCGTAATGTTAGTCATAACCTTTGTTGGACTTCCTGAGGTCAATCATAAGAGAAGCACGCTGAAGCTCTTAATCTCCTAGTATCATTGCTCTCTACCAAAAGACAAACAGTACCCAAGATATATATAATCGTTAACTATCCATTGAATGTCCAATGTCTCATTTCTATTTACCACATTGGACTGCAAGTCCATCGTAATGTTGGTCATAACATTTGTCTTGCACATCCTCATGTCAACCATAAGAGAAGCACGCTGTAGCTCTTAATCTCCTAGTATCAATGCTCTCTACCAAAGGACAAACAGTGCCCAAGATATTTATAATCGTTAACTATCCATTGAATGTCCAATGTCTCATTTCTATTTACTACATTGGACTGCAAGTCCTCCGTAATGTTGGTCATAACCTTTGTTGGACTTCCTGAGGTCAAACATAAGAGAAGCACGCTGAAGCTCTTAATCTTCTAGTATCAATGCTCTCTACCAATGGACAAACAGTGCCCAAGATATATATATATATATATATAATTGTTGACTATTCATTGAATGTCCAATGTCTCATTTTTAATTATCACATTGGACTGCAAATCCTCAGTAATGTTGGTCATAACCTTTGTTGGACTTCCTGAGGTCAAACATAAGAGAAGCACGCTGAAGCTCTTAATCTCCTAGTATCAATGCTCTCTACCAAAAAACAAACAGTGTCCAAGATATATATAATCGTTAACTATCCATTGAATGTCCAATGTCTCATTTCTAATTATCACATTGGACTGCAAGACCTGGACATCCTGAGGTTAGACATAAGAAAGGCACGCTGAAGCTCTTTTATCATGCTTTGAAGATGAAGCATTGCATTACTAATCAGAACTATATCGTCAGCAAAACGACGACAAGTAAACGCCATTGATTTTCACATTTCTTTCCTTCCAAAACATCCTCCAAAAATGATGTAAAAAGCTTGGGAGATATAGCGTCTCCTGGCGCACATATCGCTTAATAGGAATCCTCTCAGTTAATGCATACAGACGAGCTTGCACCGATGCCGATTCATAGAGGTTCCCGAAGGTCATTCACGTCTTTGTACCAACTTGGGAGCGGTTGAGGGAATCCAACACAGCCCAATGCTCTACGCTATCGAATGCTTTTTCGTAATCAATGAAAACGATGCATAACGGCTGGTTGAACTCTTCAATACATTCCCATCAACTATTTTACAGAGCCAATGTGGTTATCTGTTAAATATCCGTTTCGAAAACCCGTCTGTTCTGCAGGAAGAAATTCATCCAACTGGCCTGTAATTCTGTGGCACGAAACTTTCGCAAATATTTTGTATGTTTGGAGTAGATGGCGTATTGGTCTATAGTTCTTCAAGTTTGCAGTGTCTCCTATTTTATGTAGAGTGGTGACGATAGTTTTCCTCCATGCATTTGGTGTATTCCTACGAGAACTTTTTTAAACTACATTGAAAAAAATTACAAAAACGGGCAAAAATGATTAAACCACATTTTAAATCCACGCGGGCGAGTATAACGGCCCTAAAAGTTACCAGATGTACAGTGTATGTTATTTGGTTTCAAAAAAATTATATTAAATCTCGTATTTAAATTATAATAAAAAAAGCATCCAGGAGGACTGTCGACAAATTGAAGACTATATTACATAAAATAATAAGAAGTAAAACCTCGTATCTATATGTTGTAGTTTGGAACCTACGACCTTGCTTACGCGTGATTATTAAGTCGCACGTCAAACCGATCGCCCATGCGCGCATAGATGACAAGCTCGTATATAACAATCTGCATACACTCTCTACATAAATGGAAAGCGTTCGATGACGATGACGCGAATTCCATGATGTTTATTCACTCAAAGAGTGTTACATAAAATAATAAGAAGTAAAACCTCGTATCTATATGTTGTGGTTTGGAACCTACGACCTTGCTTACGCGTGATTATTAAGTCGCACGTCAAACCGATCGCCCAAGCGCGCATAGATGACAAGCTCGTATATAACAATCTGCATACACTTTCTATATAAATGGAAAGCGTTCGATGACGATGACGCGAATTCCATGATGTTTATTCACTCAAAGAGTGTTACATAAAATAATAAGAAGTAAAACCTCGTATCTATATGTTGTGGTTTGGAACCTACGACCTTGCTTACGCGTGATTATTAAGTCGCACGTCAAACCGATCGCCCAAGCGCGCATAGATGACAAGCTCGTATATAACAATCTGCATACACTTTCTATATAAATGGAAAGCGTTCGATGACGATGACGCGAATTCCATGATGTTTATTCACTCAAAGAGTGTTACATAAAATAATAAGAAGTAAAACCTCGTATCTATATGTTGTGGTTTGGAACCTACGACCTTGCTTACGCGTGATTATTAAGTCGCACGTCAAACCGATCGCCCAAGCGCGCATAGATGACAAGCTCGTATATAACAATCTGCATACACTTTCTATATAAATGGAAAGCGTTCGATGACGATGACGCGAATTCCATGATGTTTATTCACTCAAAGAGTGTTACATAAAATAATAAGAAGTAAAACCTCGTATCTATATGTTGTGGTTTGGAACCTACGACCTTGCTTACGCGTGATTATTAAGTCGCACGTCAAACCGATCGCCCAAGCGCGCATAGATGACAAGCTCGTATATAACAATCTGCATACACTCTACATAAATGGAAAGCGTTCGATGACGATGACGCGAATTCCATGATGTTTATTCACTGAAAGAGTGCTCAAGGCGCCTAGACAAGTTTTCACTTAAAAAAAAAAACAATGAAAAATTACAACTTACCGGGTTGAGAAGCGTACATTAGTAACTGGGAGTAGAGATGTCGTTGGAAGCATCTCCTGGCTGCAACCTGGTAACACCGGACAAGAAATAATCTATATAAGTTTGTCTTGCAACAATTGCTAACGTACAGAAAAAAACACCTAAAAAGGCATAGGAAGATATCATCGACCATATAAAAACGCATTGTTAAAGTGGTTTTGGAAGATGATACTTTTGGAAATGAACATTTAATTTCTCTTTATGAAATTTACATTGCTTATCGCCATGTTTTTTTATAGTTACGGCTTAGCGTTATGGCCATAATCTCACCTGATCTTAAGTGACGATACGGACCAAATTGGTAGACACGCTAAACCTTTGGGGGACCGGCTCTCAAGTGCAACTACCAAAACACACCTTATGGTATTTGGTGACAAATTTTCAACTTGAGAGTGGTAGCTAGCCAGGCGGGCATTAAAAAACCCCTACCACCATGCTATGGTTTCCTCACGAGGTTTTCCTTCACCGAAAGCTCAAACTCATTGTAATTGCAGTGGATTTGAACTGCGTGCCTTGACGCGAAGTCGTACACACTACCAGCGAGCTATCATCGCTTTAAACTTACTTAAACTTTAACTTTTTAGACTTCAACATAGAGACTATTAAACAAGACGAGTTAGACAAAAGGACTAAACACTATTAAACATTAATTTTACTATTAAGCAATATATAAGAGGTTTTACAAATGTAAATTGGTGAAGGAAAACATCGTGAGGAAACCATAGCATGGTGGTAGGGCTTTCTCTAATGCCCGCCAGCTACCACCCTCAAGTTGAAAACCTGCCGCCAAATACCAATAGGTGTGTTCCGGCAGTTGCACTTGAGAGCCAGTTCCTTCACAGGTTGAGCGTGTCTACCAACTTGGGCCGTATCGTCACTTAAGATCAGATGAGTATACGGCGATAAAAAAAAGTGCATATTAGTCATTACGTAAATAGAAGTGACACCACGTACCTCGGCGTGGCAATCGTTGAGTGCCCTCCCCCGGACCGACATGTATTCCCCGGACACGCACTTAGTGCCTGTCGTGACCGCGATCACCTACACACAAAAACAGAGATAAGCGATGATCGCTCAGTGGTGATGTGTACGACTTTGCGTCAAGGGACCTGAGTTCGAATCCATCTACAATGAGCTCGAGCTTTCGGTGGAGGAAAACGTCGTGAGGAAACCATAGCATGGTGGTAGGGCTTTTTCTAATGCCCGTCTGCCTAGCTACCACCTTCAAATTAAAAACCCTGCCACCAAATACCAATAGGTGTGTTCCGGCAGCTGCACTTGAGAGCCAGTTCCTCCATGAGTTTAGCGTGTCTACCAACTTGGGCGATATCGTCACTTAAGATCAGGTGAGATTATGGCCAAAATGCTAAAACTATATAAAAAAAAGTATGTACAAAATTTAACTTGTAACTCAGGGAATTGCTTGATATTTCAAAGGATCGCTCTACGACAAAATCCTCTGTATCTCGAACTACTTGTTAAGTCGAAAACTCAATAACTCGAAATTTTATATATCATTTCCTTTAACGTTCGAGTTATGGAGATTCCACTGTATCGAGCTCATCGGGAAGACATACAAGAAAGGGGGTTAATAGAAACATGGTATAACAACGGATTCAAACCTTGGCCCCTTCGATCCTGTTGTCCGTGGTCATCACGATGCCGGCGAGGACCTTCCTTTTGGACCGCAGCACGTCGTTTTTAGTCAGCTCGCTGAACTTCTCGTTTACCAGGCTGTGGACGTTTTAATATACCCCATACTTCGGGTTATGGAGACAATCTCACGTAATGTTAAGTGGCGATGAGGCCTAAGCAGCAGATTTTCAATTTGAAGGTAGCTGTGCTATTTTCTAACTCCTTTTAATACAGCTTTGGTCCTATTTATGGTAGATTTTATTATAGTTAACGCGTAACGTTATGGCCATAATCTCACTTGACCTTAAGTGACGATACGGTCCAAGTTGGTAGACACGCTAAACCTGTGGAGGAACTGGCTCTCGAGTGCAGCTGCCGGAACACAACTATTGGTATTTGGCGGCAGGTTTACAACTTGAGGGTGGTAGCTAGCCAGGCGGGCGTTAGAGAAAGCTCTACCACCATGCAAACGTTAAGCGTGATGTTAAACAGTCTCGAACCTTCCTCGATAATTGCTCTATCGAATGCAGAAATTATATTAAAATCCACCAGGTATAGTTCCTGAGATAAACGCGTTTAAACCAACTTTTCCGCTTCATAATAACTATATGGACCGTTTATTTTGAAAGTGGTGTAAGTCCATTTTCTTTTGTTTCGAGAAAATTAAAGGTTACTACTATATTCGTTGATAATGCAATTCCATTTACCGACCGATTTTAAGTTGTACAAAACATGGGATTTTTTTGAGAAATTAAACACGGACTAGTTATATATATAAAAAAATTACATTAAATTAAGCATGAATTACGTGATAGCTCATTTTTCTCAAAAATGGACTTACACCACTTTCAAAATAAACGGTCCATATATTAAAAATAATAAATTATTTATTAATAATAAATAATAATATAATTACATGGAGCAAAAACTTTGTACCTTTTTTAAGGGAGAAGGGAGGATAAGGGAGAAGTATATATAGAGGAGTTCAAAAGGCTAAAATTGTTTTTATAAATTATGCATTAAAAAAAAACATTACACACACTACAATATATTTGACACATACGCATATATACTCTTTTGTTTATTGTTATAATCTGTGGTCAAATTGAGAATAGATTATAGATTAATATTGTTTGTCTTTACTTGATGTGAAACATATCCCTATATATTAATACGAGTTTTTAATAATAAAACCTTGATAGCTCAGTGGTAGTGCGTAAGAACGCCGCGTCATGGGACGTGAGTTCGAATCCAACCATCTAAGCTTGAGCTTTCGGTGACCATCGTGAGGAAACCATAGCCTGGTGTTGCGCCTGGGTAGTTACAACCCTCAAGTTGAAAATCTGTCGTCAAATACCAATTGGTATATCCGACAGTTGCACTTGAAAGCCAGATCCTCCACAGGTTTAGCGCGTCTACCAACTTGGCCTGTATCGTCACTTAAGATCAGGTAAAATTATGGCCATAGCGCTAAGACTGAAATATATTTAAAAAAAACCTTGAATTAATTATGGTACCATGCGATGATAGCTCAGTGGTAGTGTGCACGACTTCGCGTCAAGGGACGTGGTTTCGAACCCAAGCACCTACAATGAGCTTGAGCTTTCGGTGAAGGAAAACATCGTGAGGAAACCATAGAGTGGTGGTAGGGCTTTTCTAATGCCCGCCTGGGTAGCTACCACCCTCAAGTTGTAAACCTGCCGCCAAATACCAATAGTTGTGTTCCGGCAGCAGCACTTGAGAGCCAGTTCCTCCACAGGTTCAGCGCGTCTACCAACTTGGCCTGTATCGTCACTTAAGATCAGGTGAGATTATGGCCACAGCGCTAAGACTTAAATATATTAAAAAAACCTTGAATTAATTATGGTACCAAATTTTAATGTTCATTTGAGGCTCGATGAAAACAAAACTGATGATTAATGTTCATTTGAGGCTCGATGAAAACAAAACTGATGATTAATGTTCATTTGAGGCTCGATGAAAACAAAACTGATGATTAATGTTCATTTGAGGCTCGATGAAAACAAAACTGATGATTAATGTTCATTTGAGGCTCGATGAAAACAAGACTGATGATTAATGTTCATTTGAGGCTCGATGAAAACAAAACTGATGAACCTATCGAGATGGGATTACGACTATTTCAGGCGGAAGTTTCAATTTCCGGTTCATAATGACCCTTTCTACTATTATTACCTTCTCATAATGCAAAGCGTTTGAGTAGTGCTTTACTCTCACTCTCTCAAGGTCAAGCAATTATGTCGGCTTAAATTGCTTTTATCCGATATTTTTTGCACTCCCAAGTATTGAATCAGTTTCAAAAACACTCTTTTATGACAGTAGATACTTGAAAAAAACCAGTTTTTAAATAATATTTTGATGGACGTCGGGTTGTCTGTGTGTGCGCTTAAAAAACTTAAAAAAAAAAATTATTCGCTTCAGTATCATTCTGAGTAATAGCCTATTGAAAGTTATGTCTAATTCAATGTAGTTTAATTAAAAAATGATTAAATTCCTTAACAGTGAATATATATTTCTTTTTTTATATATCTACATATATATAATAATAAAAAAATAGTTCAATCTTTTTTCCTATTTAACATGAATGCTTAAATCTATATCATTTAATTATAATTACGTTATGAGGGCATGCACTTTCGGATTTCCCATTTTAATTTACTGTTGTAATGTACGTAAATGAAGGTCATTTAAACCTTAATTTCAACTCTATGCTTATAAACTCTTTTTATTTAGAATATGTATTTTCCTTTTAAAATCTATATTGTCTATGAAACAATGTATAAGTCAAAAATACTTCATGAGATGTCATTACATTGAATAAATTAAGAAATAATTAGATAATAAATATTAAGATACGAAAAGCAATATCTTTAAATGTTGTTTCTCTTTATCACAGGTACGTAAAATATAATATGTAATTAGTAAGTTAGGTTATTAATAAGAAGTTATTTCGTGCATATATTTTACTCTAACATTAGTATTTAATATAATAAAATCCTCTTTATTACAGAGCAACTATTAAACTTATTGTTTCGTTAACCTAATCATCTCTACCACACAACACATCACATGTATATAATGAAAGACATTTGAATTTTTATTTAGGGCTAGTAAAAACGAAAGTCGCCTAACATAGTGTTCGGCTGCCTATTAGTTTATGTATATTAAATACTACTATTGGTCAGCCATTTGTCGAAATTTGCCCATAATTAATTTAAATTATAAGTTTCAACATTATCAAGATTCTGTTGTTATACACTCGTATTAATATATATGGTTATATTTGACATCCAGTAAAGACAAATAATATCTATCTATATTCGGGTGGCGCAAAAAAACCGACTATTTTTTTTTTTTCAGTCTCGAGTGAAAAACTGATAGTTTTTGATGTTTTAGGAGCCCTCTTCAAAGAACAACTAAAAAAAAAATTTTAAGAGGTCGCTCCAAATTTTTTTAAATTTCAAAAATCGTCAAAAATCGTTTTTTTTTTTCTCGTTACGGTAAAATTTTATAGACCAAAAAACAATAAGTTTCTGAAAGTATCAGTTCAAAATTTAAGTTTTGAAAGGTCGCTCAAATTTTTTTTTAAATTATTAGTTCATTACTTTAGTTTTTTCGAGCGACCTTTTAATATTTAAATTTAAATTCCATACATTTTTTTTCTTTTATTTATTACAATAATAGATAAAAATAAAAAAAATCGATTTTTGACGATTTTCGAAGTTAAAAAAAATTTGGAGCGACCTCTTAAAATTTTCTTTTTTAGTTGTTCTTTGGAGAGGGCTCTTAAAACATCAAAAACTAACATTTTTTCACTCGAGACTGAAAAAAAATAGTCGCTTTTTTTGCGCCACCCTAATCTATAATCTATTCTCAATTTGTCCATAGACTTTAACAATAAACAAAAGTGTGTATATGCGTGTGTGTGTGTTTGTCAAGTACATGTTTTTTTTTATGGATAATGTAAAAAATATATTAGCATTCTGTCCTCCTTCTCTATATAAACTATAAGAGTTCGAAATTTCGTACTTCCCCGTCCGGGAAATTTTCCTAAAAAGGGGTACAGAGTTTTTGAGTCACACGTTAATATATAGATAATGATAGTGACTGCTTACTTCCCGATGTGGTCAGCGAGTGTCTGGGAGAGGTAGCCAGTGTGCTGGCTGTGACGTTCCACCTCACTCCTGCCCTCTTCTAGAACGGCCAGCGCACTCCTGGCTGCTGCTAACTTGGCCAGCTTCTTACTTGAACCTGGTAATGACAGTCACCGTTTTACACGGTGGGTAGCTATCACGGTTCACGCTAAATCTTCCACAATGGTAGGACACCTTATCCATTTCTCACTTTTCTCCTATCTCCTCCCACTCCTCTACCTTGTTCCTACTCTTTTCACCACCGGCTTCTTCTACTTTCACCTCCACCAGACTCTTTTTTTTATATAATAGGAGGCAAACGAGCAAGTGTGTCACCTGATGGTAAGTGATCACCGCCGCCCATGGACACCCACAACACCCTGGGAATCGCAGGGGCCTTGCCGACCTTTATATCGGAGGAACTGGCTCTCAAGTGCAACTGCCGGAACACACCTATTTGTAATTGGCGCCAGATTTTCAACTTGAGTATGGTAGCTAGCCGGGCGGGCATTAGAAAAAGGCCTACCACCATGCTATGGTTTCCTCACGATGTTTTCCTTCACCGAAAGCTCAAGCTCATTGCAGGTGGTTGGATGCGAACTCAGGTCCCTTGACGCGAAGTCGTACACACTATCACTGAGCTATCATCGCTTCGAACTCTAATTATATTTCTTTACTTCTTTCTCTTTCGTTACAGTCACGACTGGCGATGGATTGTCGTTCCCTCGATAACCGCTGCTGTTCTTCGACCGTAGTCCACTTAACATCAGGTACAGTGCGGTCATAGACCTACCATTAAAAAAAATAAAAAAAATTTGGCGCCATTACAGTTTTATTGCATGTATACAAGATACTCGTGATAAATAACAACGTGATATATAGCAGTTTCACCGTCACTGTTTCACTCTCGTTGCTAAATTATTCAAAACACTAGGATACATGGCGCGCTAGTCCCTTCATTTTCACCTATTTATTTAGGTAACAAACAGCCATTACATAAATATATTTCGAACCAATATAAACCAAAGGGCCTGTAGTACCATATATTTAATACTAGAATTATTCGTGACTTCGTTCGCATGGAATAGTTTTTTTTTTGTTCATTTTGTCCGTTTTTCTAACTTTAAGCAATACAGCTTTGCTTCTATTGGTGATAGTATTGTAGCTCTATGAACTAAAGAAATATTTATTAAAACGGAGTGGTAATTCATAAGATTAACGCGTTCGAACAGACAAACAAACTTTTCCGGTTACAATATCGAATCTAATTTTAATCTACAACTTAATTTAATATCGTAAGAAAACAATATTAATGTACAAAAAAACTCAATAAAACTAATTATTATCGAAAGAAAATTTGTCAAAAGGTACATAATTTCATAACATCCTTCTTTAAATAACTTTAACCAACTTTCTTTCTATAAGATGATAGTTAAAAACAAAAAATTAAAAAAACATTTTAAAGAATAATTGAAAGGAAGTAAAATCTAACTAATTGTAAAAAAATATTTAATTATGACCATAGGAAGGCGCTTACGAACTTCAAAACTACCACTGGTTCGTAAAGTAATCCAGTCATCGAGAAGAACCGGTAAGAAATTCGATCTGAATACATTTATTTATTAGCCAGGTACATTATTGAAATTTAAATACATTTACAATTTTTAGCGCACGCACAGAGAGGGGGTGTCAATTCCAGACACACCATCGTTTACATATTGATCCACTCTGTAATAGCCTTTTGATATCAAAACCCGCCTGACATTGTGCCTGAACTTACTGCCCGGTAAATCAGTAACGTGCTTTAAGACTTTGTTATAAAAACTAACAAACTTTTACCTAAAAACTGTTACTGGTCTAAAACATGGGGTGATTAGTTTCTCACGATTTGTAGTATTTAAGTCATGGCGGTCTTTTACACAATCCTGCTTATGCAATTTTTTACGGACATACATTAAATTGTAACTAGAAAGAGCTATTATATAAATAGACACTCACCGTAACCTTCAAACTTCTGACCGGTGATGTGACAGACCACTTTGAACCTCATACTGTGGGCCAGCTGTGACGGAGCTGGAAGAAATAAATATATACAGGCATCAGAATAATTCTTGTCAGCGATGGTCTAACCACACCATCTGAGGTCTGTGGAAAATTAGGGGCTGTTGAAGTATTACGTAACACAATTTTCGAAGATTTTTCACCCTCCACCTCCCCATGTAACGCGCCGTAACGTTTTTCTGTACACCCCACCCCCTCAATAACTTGTTAATCCAAAACCATTACGAATGTGAATAGAAATAGTCGGAAGATTCTCCGTAAAATATAAACGAAAAGGGTTGCGAACTTGGGGAATTCTAATTGCTCAGTTTCTATTTAAAAAAAAAAACACTATTACGTAACACGTTAACGAACCCCCTCCCGAACTTGTAACGCATCGTAACGTGTTACAAGACCCTCTCTCCTCCCTCTAAGTGCGTTAAGTAATACTTGAACAACGCTTACCTGCAAAAGTATCAATAATTATCATCAAAGTTTAAAAATCACATCAAAAAACTATCAATAGACTAGCTATTTATTTTATCGTTATTAATAGGTTTTTCTGACCACAATCTTACTTGATGATTACTGACGATGAGGCCCAAAATGGTGGACACGCTAAGCCTAGGAACTGGCTGTCAACTGTAATTGCCTAAACACACCTATAGGTATTTAGCAGTAGATTTTCAACTAGAGGGTGGTAGCTACCCAGTAGAGCATTTGAAATCCCTTTTATATTAATTAATTATTAAATGTATTTTGAAGACCGTTATATTGCTAACAAATAATACTATTTAGATTTTAACTCGTTATTTAATTACACTAATTAGTCGATTACTAAAAATACAATAAAACGAATAGTTACAATATCTTAAAAATGCTAACTATAATTACTTATTTCATTAAAATCGAATTAAGTTATTCCCACAAAGTATACTCCTACTGTTCAAACTGCTGACATTTACTTCTATAAAAGGTTAAAAACCTCATTGACATATTTACAAAATTCGGCGTATTTAATAAAAACAGAATCGAGAAATAAATTTACGAGAAGACCGATAACAAGCTTCAATCAATCGTTCATCATCACATTTATATTAATACTAGATTTTACGTGCGGCTTCGTTCACGTTAATTCTGATATTGTAAAAAAAAACGAATGACATAATAATAAGTTCCATACAAAGTTTACCCATCTCTCTACCCCATTTCCTAGAAGTTTTTCGACATAAAGTAGCCTATCACCGTCTCCAGGTTTCCATTAATCTCTATAACAAAATTCATCATAATAGATTCAGCGGTTAAGGCGTGAAAACGTAACAAACAAACTAACAGTCGCATTTTTATGATTATTATTATAGTAAGGATTGTAAAGCAGAAAAGTTTGTTTGTACGCGCTTATCTTACAAACCAACAGTCAGATATCGAAAATTATTTTTGTATCTTATAGCGCAGTCATTGTAGAAGGCTTCAGATTATCTAACATCACGCTACCACCAATAGGAGCAGAGCTGTATTAAAAAAAGTTACAAAAACAGAAAAAAATCTTAAAGAAATTGTAGTACCACACGACAAATACGTGGACACAGTTATTATGGAATAAAATAAAGGTTTTTATTTAACTATCTGGTAAATGCACGTAGACTATTTTATTGACATAAAAATAATACTATGAATCATATATTAATAATTGTAAACTAAAATTTAGTAACATAATTATACTATTATTATAGTCCTAATGTCAAAATCTTCAAAAAGTGCATATATAAAAGTAACTGGTTTGAAATCGACATATTATTATCAGTTATTATATAACTAGTGATACGTGAAATGTATTACTACTCGAAAACGCGATCAGATAGTAAGCAAAAACGTAAATCACATCGGTTTGACAACAATATTTTATCAACTGCTATATAACTAGTGATATTTGCAATGTGATTAAAAAAAACCGTAAATTGCATAGATTTGACAACAATTTCACGTTAGTAAATGTTATATAACTAGTGATATTTTAAATAATTGTTGTGAAATGTGAAACCCGATCAGAACAACGATCAAATGTGAACAACGTAAATTACATGGATTTAACAGCATTACGTTATCCTGTTATATAACAAGTGATACGTGAAATGTTTCACACCACCTGCGACTACTGTGAAATGCAATTAGATTATAAGCAAAAACGTGAATTACCTTCACCAGAGTCTAAGGATGAGCCGTCACCGAACGTGCACTCGAAAGTGAGCCCGGGATAGTTTTCGTATAGGATGTTTATGGGACTTTTGCAGGTCGATGAGACGGTGGACCCAAACAGCGCTGAACCAGGGGTAGTCGTAGATGGAGATGGCATAGGATACAGTTGATTGGCTGTGAAATATAACATTTACCTAGTGGAGTCTACTTGCTAAGCGATGGTGGCGTGTTCGAATCCCAGCAATTAGCCTGACCTTTCGATGCAGGAAAACATGATGACGAAACCATATCAGCTGCATGTATTGGTGAGAACACTAACTGGACATTGTTATATCAACATATGTTTGATATCGGTGTCCAGAGCATAAGAGATTGCAGATTTTGCATCAGTGTGGGTGGAACGTCAAAACAACTCTTATGTGAATGTGTGCCACTACAACATAATCAGATTCTAGGAAATCTTGTACAGCATCCATAAGATGTTCAACTACTCCCTGCCAAAAAATTCATACAGTACATTCGTGCTAAGGGACTAGGCAGTGAGATTTAGTAGGGTGGGGGCGATCAAAACAGATGATCTATGGTTGCACTGATACAGGATAGCCCCCCCCCCCCCCCCCTCCTCAGAATAATCATAATAATCAGTATGGTGGAAGGGCTTTTCCTGATTAGCCTCATTAAGTTAAATAACTATGCCTCACACACACCTGTATGTGTAATCCGACAGTGTTTTACTAATCAGATTTTAAGTGATTATTTAGCCCAATACGGTGTATATTTTATATCCCAGCAGTGAGACTGGCTCTCAAGTGCAACTGCCGGAACACAGCTACATGTATTTGGTGGTAGATTTTCAAATTGACAGCGGTAGTTAGCAAGGCTGTAGGAAAAGTCCTACCACCATATGTTGACCATTACAAATATTGATGTAGAGTCCGCATCACACTACCAACTGAACCATCATCACTTCAGAATTTCCAATGGGTTTAATTTTTTTTTTAATACTTAAGTCGAGACGGAAAGCATAGGACGTCTCCTAAACCTTCAAGATCGGCATTCAGCCTCTCATTTCGTAAAATATATACCGTTGGTCCGACGAAATACACCCTTTTTTTGTATAGTTAAGGTTTAGCGTTATGGCCATAATCTCACCTGATCTTAAGTGACGATACGGCTCAAGTTGGTAGACACGCTAAACCTGTGGAAGAACTGGCTCTCAAGTGCAGCTGCCGGAACACACCTATTGGTATTTGGTGGCAGGTTTACAACTTGAGGGTGGTAGCTACCCAGGCGGGCATTAGAAAAAGCCCTACCACCATACTATGGTTTCCTCAGGACGTTTTCCTTCACCGAAAGCTCAAGCTCATTGTAGATACTTGGATTAGAACTCACGTCCCTTGACGCGAGGTCGTACACACTACCACTGAGCTATCATCGCTTCAAAATCTTTTACACTATGTCAATAAAAAATAATAGGTAAATAAAGGTATATGTATACCTGGTGTAGTATGAGCGCTCTCGGGTTCATATACATTAATTGAAGGTCTTGGTTCTCGAAACTCGGACACTGTAAATAATATGAAGCCAGTTTTTACAAAAACTTTGGTGATACAGAATCTATCTAATCTAAGAATCTTTTTTTAATACGGGCTGTATTCACCCTTCAAGTAATTATAGGGGGCTGCAAAGATTGTATTTGGCACATAATAAAAGTTTAGCAAACTTGGAATTTAGCAAAAACAGCCCTTAATAATAACAAATAAACACATGTTTCAATGTTTGTACAACTTCTTATTCTACATGTGTAAAATAGGGGATGAAATTTCCCATTCATACTTTCACTAATATTTATTATTTATGTATGTGAGGATATTTGTTATACACCAAGTTGGGTGTTTTTATTTGGGTATCATTTAAAAAGTTAGTGCATAGCCTGAAAACGATTTTGAAAAAAAAAATAAAAATCTATTGCTGCTTAATCCTACCCAAATGACCTTTTCTCAGACATTTAACATAGACTATTTGCAATTCTTTGAAATAAGAGATTTTTCTTGTTTATTGTATTAAATAACTTGGAAGATAAGGTAAAAATTAACTTTGATCTTCTCAAAATTTCTTTGACAGACGTCCGTGGGGTGTTAGTGGGTATTCATGGTGACTAGCGCCAGATGAGTCTCACATAACCTTCCCAGTCCCCCCGAGACGTTAATGTATTTATATGTATATATATAATGCGTTAATGTATTTCCACAAGAAAAAAGAATAACTCAAAGGTTACATAATAAAAGACGAATAAACAATATTTGGTAAGTTATTGAACATAAAATAAACAAAAAAAAAAAAAAACCATCTTCCTTTCAGCATGTTCCCTCCTTCCTGATATTGGGTCCCTCAAGGATGTGTGAAAAGGCATCTAAGCAGGCTAGCATGAAAGCGGTGATCGGCAGTGAATTTTGGTCCATTGTCACTTGCCAGTTATTTGGGTTGTGCTGTACTTAACATCAGACACAGTGCCGTCACTATGCAGTATGACATAAAAAAAGAAAATGAAAACTAAGTGAAAATAGTTAACGTGGTAAATAATGGATATCCTAGATGTACTTATGCAAATATAATTGTATTTCTAATCACCTGGATTCGCGTCTGCCGTGAAGTCCTGGTGGGCAGGGACTGCAGTCAGAACCCTGCCGGCACGTGTGACCAGAGCCTGAAGGCAGGTCCTCGCCGCTGCCGCCCTCGCCTCGCGCTTACTGTGACCCCAACCTTCGAATTTCATATCTGCCACCTGCAATTATCCGAAATCTCTATCACTCGGGAGGACAAAGCTTTCTGTGATAACAATTTGCATGACAGTACCCTTTTTTTCATTAACGCAGTGAACTTCCTCATCACAACACGCAAGCACATTACCCAAACTCAGGAGTGGCATGTCGAGGTTCACCAGATGCTAATCACCCAACAATGCCCACTAAAACGAACCACCCAGACAATTAAAATTGCCAGAGTCCAGGAATAGCAGAGACACATCTTATAGCCTCTGGTAGGCAAATGCAACTCCTTCCTACCTACTACAATATCAATACCTAGATATAGGACCACTACTTTTAGATAATCTTTTAAATATGTCACTTATTACTAGAACAATATTCCAGTCTTTGTAAGGTAATAGTTGTAAATTTAGTTTCAGACATCATTTTTAACACTATTGGTTATAGTAGGAAAAATTGTTGATGAAAGCTCAATGCTAACACATATGAATAAAAATGATAAAGCTCCCATACACATACACTACTGACCCAGTATTAAATTATAAAAATGTTTATAAATAGTTACACCACACAACTATATACCAACTTTTGCAGATACATTACAGTCCACTATCTCTAATTGATCCCCTAATTTATTTACATGCTACACTTATAAGTTAATATTTTTTTTTTTTATGAAATAGGGAACTAACAAGCTAGCGTGTCGCCTAATGGTAAGTGATCACCTCCACCCATGGACACCCACAACACCAGGCAAATCACAGGTGTGTTTCTGGTCTTTTATTGGAGGGACTGGCTCTCAAGTGCAACTGCTGGAACACACCTATTGGTATTTGGTGGCAGATTTTCAGCTTGAGGGTGGTTGCTAGCCAGGCAGGCGTTTAAAAAAGGCCTACCATGAATCTATGGTTTGCTAAGAAGTTCTTCTCTCTCTCTCTCTCTCTAGCATATGCCTGCCATGTCATCAATGTCAATTATGAAGAACCATGTACGCAACAGGCATAAAGTAACACTAAGACTTTAAAAAATCATATGTGGAGTACACAAATACTTATCCGGTTTGGCTTCGAACTGACAAACTTCTATGTGCCATCAGCAATCTGGAGACCACTTAAAAAACAGGTTTTAAAGCATCTTTTCAACGGTACTCACAGTAAGTTCCACACCAATCCAAGGTTTATGAGGCAAACCTAATACCATTAGATTCCTAAACATGAAACCTATGCGGAGTTCGTTCAATTTCATTATAGGATGTTTGTCAGAAGTCAGTATCGTCATAAACTCTGCACTGTCGAATATTCTGGACTTGTCTGCATCAGCACCGACCAGACAAGTTAATGGCGTTATTGACGAAGAAGACACGTTATGGTTTTTGATTATTTCCTTCGTATTCCACATGTTACGTATAATTTCACACTCTTTTATTTATTATCGTGCACATTTATACACTTATCACTAAACAATTTTGCATGTAACTTAAGAGAAATATGTTAAATATAAAATTAACACATTTTCCGTGAACTCGTACCGCGAAGGACCATTAATTGTTATTATTTTGGAGTGTGGTGTTTGTGTTTACACTAAACTGACAGTCAGAGTGAATGTTGCCAGAGAAGAAGATGCAAAATGACACTATTAAAATCTGACATTTCATTTTATTTATTATTATTTGTGTATCGTTTTTTTTATATTACAATTTTAACAGCTAATGAAGTTATACTTCTTTTTAAGCGTTATAAGAAATCCTTGAAAACATTTTTTTTTTCTTGAGAAATAAAGCAGCGCGCACCTGTGTATTTACAGCATGCACTCAGTTTAAACTAAAGTGTATATAGTTTTGTACTAAGAAATTAAAATCAGGATTTTAACGTTTGGTTATATTAAAATGTATCATGTATAACTTCTTACGTGCATGCTTAGTTATAATTTTTACACCATACCTCAATAAACATTTCTATTGTTTATACTCACTTCCACAAAGTATTCCGACTCACCGTGACAGCAACGTTGAAGCTCGGACAATGCGCAGGACCTCCTTGCCTCAGAATCTGGTACGTGACTCTCATTCCTAACTCGTTTAGGGCAGAAACCGGCGACTTCCCTCCTGAATGTACTGCCTCCGCCGCCAATGCGAGTGCCTAAGTTATATAACACAATTTTTCACATATTATATATATTCACATATGCTGGTATAATATATCAAGGGCAGTTATTATCGCTATTATTGATGTAAGATATAACTAGTTTTACTTGGCTAAACAAAGTATCACGTGCATCTACGCACCTATATAATATTTTATACAGGGACCAAAGAATACGTAACCTCAGAGTGGTAACTAAGCGTATATTACAAAATACCCTACAGTTATGCCATATGTGTTTTCAGTCAATGTATATTTAGCAAACGCGCAAGGCGTTTTGAATCTGTACCGTCTTCGATAGTAATCGTACAAAATACATAGCAGAGACTCTCTTTCGATTTATTTCGATTTGTCACGATCAAGCTGCTAAGACGTTTGCAGTATGGCATAGTAACAACGATTGCTAATAGATTACCTTATCTCAAGGATTTCGTGTCTGTTTCTGAATTATACTATGCCTATCATGCTACATTGCAGTAACCTTTTCCTGGTACGATGAATAAAATACCTGCAGATTCCATTTAAAACCGGACCCGACACGTATCGACACTGCTGGCTTCTTTGCTGAAGGTTCTCCGTCTGTTAAAAAAAAATTTCTTTAACTCGTGTCTAGTAAACGATAATATTTTTTGACTAATAGAAAACTATATATATTTGTCAATTTATGTCTGATATGTGCACTTTTTCAAGAGTTCACTGATCAAATTCTCATAAAAAAACTGTATGTCGCTAAAAAAATATAGTACGTTCAATACTCATAACACTATCAAATAAAAACTTACATTTTACACAATATCTTAAGTAATACTTTTTGCAAATAGCATCTATGTATTAGTTTGATAATGACGACATGTTTTTTTGTAACACAAATTTTACCATAGGTTTTTCAAGGAAAAACAATTTTACAGAATATCAGAGAACATACTTACATCTGACAACATTGTATCGCAGTTGGAATAATATTACTCATACAAAGAGTCGGGATAACTAATTTTAAATAATATCAATGTTATAATCGTATTCGATACATGATAATAAAATTATTTCGATACTTATTGTTACTTGTTTATTTAATTTACATTAATTGAGTACACGAATTGAATGGAGATAATTCCATTATTCTAATTAATCACTTCTGTAATAGTTATATTTGATGTAGTTTCTGGCTACATACTACGCTATCACATAGTGTAGCGACGCATGCCGTGGCGACCCACCTCCACGCCAATAGACCGTCTCACCCACCGCATTGGATGTTTCACGTCATGAATACAATATCATAATGCAATAGTCTTATTAAATGACATTGACGAATCACCGTTAGAGTATAAAATTGAATAAATCGATAATTCACACAAGCGAAACCGAAAATTTAAATCGTTATTCACGGGAATGTAATATCGATATCATAATATAAGAATCATGCACATTATTTTTTACTTCTAATTTAGAATTCATTATTTATACATTCTAATTTAGAAGAAGTAAAAGTAAACTTTCTTGTTCACTGTCTTATTTGGTAAAATATTCATCCTAAATTTTATTACAATTAAAAACAAACAATAAACAATTATCAATAAAATTTGTTGGCAAAAACTTACATTTATTTCTTTCGGCGATACGTTTCTTTCCTCGCGCCATAAAGTCATTTTGAACGACAGCATCTGTTGTGGAACTTATAACAGAACTTGATGTCTGTCAACAACATTTAAATTATTATGAGCGCACAACACTTTTATATTAAATACTAATATTCAATACAATTATCCAGACAAATTAGTAAAAAAAAAATGATACAATCACCAACGTTTATGGTTCCACCCACGTGACATTGGCGAAATTATGTGCACACAGTTTTTTTTATGTTCATTATAGCAACGGGTGGCAGGAGAGGCCGATACGCTCGTGACCTTTCGTCTCCCTGAGCCGGACTGCGAGAGCCGGGTCTAGAGATCCGTCTCCTATTGCTTGCTATTGCTTAGGCCGGCAACGCACCTGCGATTCCCCGGTATTGAGGGTGTACATGGGCGGCGGTGATCACTTACCATCAGGTGACCAACTAGCTTGCTTGCCCGCTAATAAATGAAAAAAAAAAAAACCAGCCTGGCCATCTTAAAATTCAGCCAACCATGTTGCGAACTTAAGACTGATATTGCCATATTAAAAAAGAGAAAATATTCATAGAATTCATTTGTAAATAAATAAACAATATCTGTACTTATTATAAGACTAGCTGTGTTTGCAAATTTCATTTGAGTGGGAATAAAAGTTATCATTCAGGAACAGCCCTTTTTGTTAATGAAAAGCACCCTTTTCTGTATCTCTGACAGTGTATATGGAAAATTTCGTTAATATCAGTTAAGTTTTAGCTCAATATATTTGTTCTCTTTTATAATTTTTAAATAGCTTAAGCTTTTGCTTAAATAATGGACCCCTGTCACATTTGTGGCACCTCACACATGAAGTGAGGATATCTCAGTAGTAGTGAATACAAATTCCACATCAAGGGGTGTGAGTTCCAGTCTAACTACAATGAGCCTTCAGTGCCAATTAAGCTTACGGTGACTGAAAACATTGTGAGAGGACCATAGCATGGTAGTACTTTTTCTAATGCTGCCTGGTTAGCTACTACCCTCAAGAGGAAAATCTACAGCCTAATAACCAATAGGTGTATTCTGGAAGTTGCACTAGAGAACCAGTCTCTCAACAGGTTTTTTTAATGCTTTATAAGTTTGCACTTGATCTCGATCATGCCTGCATGCATGCATAAATCAGGCCGACAATGGAGCGTTCAAACTTAAAAAATGCCTAATCACTCTTTAGCATGTCCACCAACTTATATTGTCACTTAAGGTCAGGTGTATATATGGCCAAAACGCTAAACCTATCCATCTATATATGTTATAAAAAAATTAAGTAAAAAGCACTGTCGAGCACTGTCCTATTTATTGTCAAAAATTGGAGACTGCCTTCACTAAGATCTTGATGTTAGTACATGATATAAAGACTAATTCCACTCACCAAAGTGTGAAATGCATCTGAAAACAAAAAAAATATTAAAATAAATATATCCAATACATTAACACAGTTGTTGTAATACAAAAATATTATGTTATGGTTTGTATGTTATGTATGTACGTATGTTACATATGGTTTGTATTGTTTGTAGGTACTTTTGACAGGGTGTTGCGGTATTTGCAAGTGTGAAGTGCTCTTGGCGGCAAGGTAACAGATGCCTGTGAGGTTTTGGTATGTATATTAATTCAGAAACCTCAGACGTAATCCTTCAGTCTAGCCAGCATATGTTAGTGCATTACCCCAAAACACACACATTTAGGGCAAGACAACCAACGCTTTTGGGTACCTCTATCATTCTGTAATGTACTACAAGTAGTGAATTTGAAGCTTAGCAATGAGTTTGAGCTTATGGTGAAAAAAAACATAATAAAAACAGTATAGTGGTAGAGCTTTTTCTAAAACCTGGATAGCTACCACTCAAGTTAAAAATCTGCCACCACACAACTATAGGCATCTTCCAGCAGTCGTATTGAGAGCCAGTCCCTCCACAAGGGTCAGTGCGTACACCATCTTGGAGCACATAGACACTGACCATATTTACAACTTATAAAAAAATATGTTGGCTTTGTGTATAGCAGTAGGGTTCCAATCAAACATCATTGTTATATTTAATTACTCAATTAATAATTAATCAATAGAGAATACACGCTAAAGGGAGTCTAATTTGAAGCGATAAAAATAAAAAAAAATCGCGGCAAATCCAATAGGTAATTTATTGTACTTCTTATAATAAGATACCTCAGTTATGTATGTAATATTAAACAAAATATGTATATATTAAGATAGTAAACATATTATCTTACCGTCGCTTGTAAAATCTATTTTATCATTCATTTTCCAATTAAAAACGATATAAAACAGTTTTCTTGATATCTATATGTTATTATTCTCTAATACAACGGTGTTATGCCATAAAAACAATTATTAAGAAACATATACAACGAAGTGAAATTAAAAATACATTCTAAGAATTTTTCTGGTATAGGAGGTAATATTTCAAAATATACGATTATAAACACCTACGTAAATATTTATAAAATCAATATGTACTAGTGGTGCGACAATCGATTATGAATTATTATGATTAGTTATTAATTTTTATTCTCGTAATCGTATAGTATCGTTAGTAATTATTTACTGAATTTGGTCTATAACTAGTAAATCAAAATATTAGTTTTCATAATTTCATAAAGATATATGCAGTTATATTAGTATGACTCAATACAAGAAAAATAACAGAAATACAAAAACAAGCCATATCGATATTAACGTACACTGTTTGCAATAATATTTATTGTACAGATTTCGATTAAATAGTTCTAGTACCTGTTTGTATAGATATTTGTAATTATAATTATTTCGTTTATAATTTGTGTATACGAATAATACGAAACAAATGCACTATTGATAATCTATTTTATATTTTCTTTACAATAGTACTGTTAACGAATTCTAAAATTGTCTTACGATTTAAACTTGCCAGGGTTTATAATAAAGAACAATGTAACGTTGGCCTATTAATTCAACCAGTTTAAGCAATAAAAAATTAAGTACTTTAAGAAGAAAAATTAAAAGCATTTCATCAATTGAAATTAATATATAAGAATTTTTAAAAAAACCTCATATCAATCTTTATATATATAATTCTTCTGTGCGTGTGTATGTCACTGAACTCCTCCTAAACGGCTGGATCGATTTTAATGAAATTTGTTGTGTGTGTTACAGTGGCTTTGAGGATGGTTTAGATTAAAAAAAAAAAAAAAAAATTAAAAAAATTACGAGGCGGAACGAAGTTCGCAGGGACAGCTTGTAAATTATATAACTTAACCACAACGATTTTTAATTATGTTCGATAGTAATGTTCGGTTCGCATCTTTTTAGTGTGTGTTAATATGTCTGATATGCAGCAGACACCAGTAATAAAATCATATGCAGCTGATATGTATTATACTGAATTATTACTGATCTCCTATGTACTAGCAAAGCTTGCAGGTTCGAAAACCAAAAGTAAATTTTATATATCGGCAATATCCCTTTAAAAATCATAATATACTAATGGCCAAAAGCAACAAAATAAATTCATTATGAATACATACGAGGCAGTTTACATAAATAATAAATAATTACATTATTGGTAAGGTGTAGATATGTCATCATAATATTTGTACCACACAGATGGAACGCGACATGGAAATATCGCACTACATTGTCTAAAACTCTAAATCGAAAGTACATACAGACATAGCGTGTAATTTATGTATTCAAGTGTTATAAAAGTAATATTAAAGTAAAAGTGGTTAACTACAAACAATAATTAGCAATAAATAGTCTTGCTCAACAGTCTCCACGTACTATATCACTAAAACTTCAGTCCATTGATTTAATAGTATGCCCCAGTATAACTATATTTATTCCATTTTTTTTTAAACGACTTACTCTGTTAGTATCAGTGGCTTTCACAGCTTCACCGGACTATAAGATGCCTCAATATTTTTTTTTTTTTTTCGAAAGTACCTACACTGTTAGTCTGAGGGGCTTTTACAGCTCCACCTGAACTAGAGGGGCGAGCGCGGAAGGCGCTCGAGCCCGCAGGGCAACTCGCACAAGGGTGTCACTAGTGACCGAACCTCGGCTTGGGCTGTTGCCGATTCGCGTAAGAGAAAAACGAACGCGGTACTAGCTATTACTGAGAAATAGATACGTTATAATAATAAGAAAGTAAAATTCGAAACTAACTGATCCCCTTAAGGATCTGAAAAAAAAAACTTATTTTGGTTTGTACTGTGCAAAGCGGCGAGGCAAGATTGTACTGTGCGTCCTTCCTACCTAAATAGTGAACGACGAGAGTACCTAACCTAGCAAAACGAACCCTAAGAACCGAGAAGAAGGCAATGAAGCGCTGAATTATATATAACAAATATTAATCAAAAGGCCGAACCACATTCAGGGCCAGGAGCGGTCCCTCACAGAACCGTGTACGTACCGTGTGAGTGTGCACGAATGTGACATGCAGTGTAATGATGTGGATTCGGTGAATGTAAAGAGTCACTGTATCGCGCGAGCGGGTTAGCTCGAGGGCTTCATTCCGGAGGATCGACCTAGGCTCGAGCGTCCGCAGAGGGAGGCCGCGGCGGGTGTGCGGCAGCGAAGTTAATCGCCCGCCCTCCGCGGCGAGGACGACGGTTTCGCGGATTAGCGCGAACGTGCGTACGTTTTATAGAGATTACAGGGTGGTCTTTATTTTGACTCGTAAACACGCCTCAGTATGCAAAACACACGATTTTTTATTACCACAACTGAAAGCTAAAAGCGAGCTACTTTAAATAAAATATTAAACAATTTTCTTAAATTTTGAATTACATTTTGAATTCATGATTCAGTTATTTTTAATCAAACACGTAAATATTTAAACCCCTGTATTTTTATATTTAATATAAAGAGACGATTAACGACCAAGGCAACACGACGGACCTCTCATCCAGCTAACAATTTCGTCTCAGTATTTGAATTAAGAAAAAAATAATTAAAGTATTAGGAACTAAACAGATTTACATCTCACCCAAAAAAAAAAACCGTAAATACAAATCGTAACTATATTTTACATAAAGGGGAAATAATTATTGAGTTTGAATAAGAAAATGACACTATTTATGTAAAAATTTAATAAAAACTTTGGTACAATCATTATGGCACTTAAGATTATTATCTATATAATAATTATTTTTTATTATAATCTATATAAGTTTTTCTAAACAGACTTTGTGACAGTCAATCAGGTCAAAATTACTAAACATGGGGATGGGACTATGACCATCGCTGCCGAGTTTTTCATGGTTATTTCTCGTGTAAATACAATGTTCCTTAATTATTTTTAGTGATCTCACAGTTGTATACATTGAATTTAATCTATACTTTACCTATATGTATACATATTACCTTCTAAGTGTATGGTAGTGTGTATGAACACCACGTCAAAGGACATGAGACCAAATCCACCTACAATGGGCTTGAGCTTTCAGTGAAGGAAAACATTGTGATGAAACCATAACATGGTGGTTTGGCTTTTTCTAATACCCTCTTGGCTAGCTACCACCGTTAAGTTGAAAATCTGCTTCCAAATACATTTAGGTGTTTTCTGGCACTTGAGAGACAGTCCCTTCATGAGGCTAAGCAAATTCAACATCTTTTGCTTAAAAAAAAATCAAATAATAGTTATCTTTTTCTTAGAAAAATGTTAATATTCTATTTTTCAATATGCCTCATTCATTTTCAACTATATACTATGCTTTTTATGCATATTATTTGTACAAGACAATTACGATGGTCCACATTTGTCAGGAGACTTAGGACATTATTTTTTTTTTATTTATTTTTTTTAAACATTGTATTCTATCATGTCTATGCTTGCATATACAAGTTTCTTTTTAGTTAAATTTAGGTAACAATAGTCCATTTTGATGGTCTCTCACATGCACCCTTATCAGGGCATAACCTGTTAAATGTGGTGCTGCTATCGAACCCTAAAATTTCTCTCTCCTCTTGAATTCTAAAAGAAAATGTGCTCTCATGGGTACCTATAAAGTATAACCCCTTTGAACATATAATCTGTTCTATGATAGCCACACCGCCATCTTTATACTCATCCATCTCTTTCTTGGTTGGTTTATAAAAATATACTTTGTAGCCTAGACTATTTAGTTGCTTTTCCAATTTATCCTTCTCCATTACTGTAGCATCAGATGCTATAAAGATCTTGTCAGTTTTCAGTGCTTTATCCTTTATGGTCTTGTCTATTTGTTTCACAGTTCCTTCTATTGATGGTACATCATCTGTACGGTACCGAGCAAAATCTTGACGTCTCCAATGGATGCTTACATAATTATTACATTTAATTGAATTGCAATTGAAGTTTCTAGCTATAAACTTTGATGCTGCATCCATAAGTTTTTCACTAAATTTCATGCTTCTCCTACAGTCCCAGTACGGTTTAGTACCATAAGTATCATGTAGAGGTATTTCCCCGTGGGCAAACATAATTTTGTTATTAGTGGAATGCATGGATACTATCTCCCATAGCATAGAAATTTTTCCTTGAAATTTAACACAAATAACCTCGTTAACTGTGATGTTGTTATAACCCCAGTATTCGCCATTATAATTACAGTCTTCAGAAATCTCCCATTTGTCATCAAACACGCCATTTTCGAAAGGATCATCATAATTTTGTAAGACATACATAGAATCTATGTGTAAAGAATTTTTAGAACACGTCTTGAATACTTCTTCGAGTTCTATCACTGGTGCGAAAGTTTGTAGAGATTTTATGTCAAAAAAGTGGCTCCAAGGTATAGGTGTCTGTGCCTGTTTTTTAATTTTCCAATGATAAAGGTTAAACCAAGGAGGTAGTACTAATTTCCAATTCAACTTTTTACCGTGTTTTTGCGCTTCTGATAGCATTATAGCGAATCTCATGTATACATCGCGTCGTAAATTAAAGCCCTCAGGAGGATTCACATCGTAAAACAAAAACTTTTCATGTTTATCATTTGTTGTATCGTCTTGACAATTGTCTCTAGAGATATCACAATAACCGTATGAATTCACGTCTGATTTCACATTAATAAATGTTATACAGAGTAATATAAATGATATGATTTTATTTTCAACCACAATATTTGTTTTCATTATTAGGTTTTGTTTGTTTTGCCCATTTGTCAGAAACTATAGAATAGGGATGACGATTTGAAATCGATTAATTATAGATACAATCTCTGAATTGATTTATTGGTTTGATATTTCACACTTAACAATGGAGGTTAAATTTTCATCTATCTTCATAAAACATATATAAATCTGATCATTTGTCATATATTCAGAATGATATAATTAATTATTGTGGTGTTCTTTTAGTTTCCTATGATTGGTTATTTGTATTCAAAATGTAGCACAATAAGTTAGTCAAAAAACAAATCCATTTTTGATGGATCGATATTTTGGATCTCCATATTTTTGTCTATCATTTATTTAATGTCGAAATGAATTATTATTTTTCAGAAAGAATTGTCATCTTACTCTTACCCATAATTGTACCTAGATTTTCTACTCTAGTTTTGGGAACAAGTCGATAAACACATTAAAAATACAATGCACCAGAATGTAACCTAAAGAAACTTCTGCTATTTTGGATGGGGAGATGGAAATATGTTTTATACCTAGCAGTAGAAAGAGCGGTTAGGTGGATAATTGCGAGTAATTGGAACTATTTGGTATTTGGAACTGTTGATGTTTATAAATAAGTTCGGCGTGCCTGACCTTTTGTGAATTCATACTAAATTAAGCCAATAATACGTTTATTATTACAGTCAATTTGTATATATATTACTAAAACTATTACACTTGTATAAATAAATCAACGTTGCTTCGTCACTATTGCTGTTATCACTGTTCTTGCTATGTTCGTGTTCTAATGCTAGGAGTTTTTATTGAACGAACCCATATATATATATATCTTATGTAATGCATATACTAAATACAATATATTCACAAAAAAAAACACATAATTATAAAAATGTATCCATCAGAAAGCTTTTTTTATGTAATATATAGCAAACGTGTAACCGTGTCACCTGATAGTAACTGATCGCCGCCGCCCATGTACACCCACAACACCGGGAAATCGCATGTGCGTTGCCGGCCTTTAGTTTTTGGAAGGACTGTCTCAAGGGCAACTGTAGGAACACACCTATTGATATTTGGTGGCAGATTTTTATTACCGGGATTGTGTTTGCTACTGTACCCGTTATCCAGATGGCTGGATAATGGCACAGAGTTATATCTTCATTGAAAATGTATACCAGTAGGGCTGGAGGAGTAATTGCTGGCTGGATGGACAATTCATATCAGGGTGTTAGCGTTTAACTTTTTTGATAGGTTAATATTGGTATAAATGTTGTCATTGAAATATAATTTAATGAAGCTACTCTAATTATTACAATTGTGACTTGTTTTATTTTATTTATGAAGAATATTTTATTATAATTTTTATAAGTATAATATAATACATTATGTACATTATTTGTACACTTAATATTTCTCACAGAGTCGATATTTCTTTACATCTTCCTCTACCCTTAGGAATAAGTTGGGACATTGTATTACAATACGTCCTGAAAACGTAGACTACTCTTATTATTTGTTCACATTTTGTCTTACACTAATCACATTACAAGGCAAGTTGCATTGTGTCCTCTCGTCCTTAACACTGGGCTTGGATGTAATATAAAATAAAAATCTTTATTTTATTAAATTTCACACTATGAGTATATAGCAACACTTTATCTAATGTCAATTATCCTCTTTTTAACCTGTAGTAATTATATGTTTAATATCATAAAGTTTAGATTTTTAGCATACAATAGTAACTAAGTTAGACCAGTTTCGTGCAGCAAAGAGTGTGATAGAAAATAAATTGTATTAGCGATGAAATAAATGACGTTTGCATGATATGGAACATATGATATAATGAGGCCGATGTACATATATTTCGTACATTGAAAAATTTAGTGAATTCTAGAAATTTGTCTATAATAAATATTATATCAACTATTTATTTAATATTTAATAATAATGGAGTTAAACGACGTGATAGTCAATCAACCCGTGGTCATTGATAATGTAAATACATTGAATTTATATAAAACTTATTTTGAGAGCGAGATACGACACCTTACTTTTTTTTAAATAAGTTCCATTTGATTAATTCTGTTTTAAGATAAAAATGAAACCTTTTTAAACATTGTTTATACTTTTTTAAGTTATTATATTATAAAAAATTATAATATTTACCTGTTTCGACCATGTCATGACTCACTAGATACATTTATGTCAATGTATGAAGTAATCAAGTAAAACCTTTAATCGGCTTCCGACAGGGTTCAGGAGTCATCAAAGCTGGCTTCGCTGGCGACCAGATTCCGAAATGTAGATTCCCAAATTAGTAAGTATAAATTTTATCATATAAAAATGTGTATATTTTTTAATATACATATATAATAGTCATAGGTAATTTAGAAAGTACACACCCGGCCTGGACACGTTAAACTTTTGCAAAAAAAAGTATGAAAGGGGTTATAATTTTAAGAAGTATTTTTTTTTTATAGTCAAGATTGAGTGTTATCACCCTAATCTCACCTGATCTTAAGTGACAATACGGCCCAAGATGGTAGACACGCTAAACCTGTGAAGAAACTGGCTCTCAAGTGCAGCTGTCGGAACACATGTATTGGTATTTGGCCGCCGATTTTCAACTTGAGGGTGGTAGCTAGCCGGTCGGGCATCAGAAAATGGCACACCACCATGCTGATAAGACATTTAATTATTCTTATTGCATATCACAGTACTCTTAATATTCTTGCCTTTTTAAATTTATTTATTGATATGGTGTTCAACATTGTATTTTGTATGGACTTCCTCACTGCAGCATGTGAACACATTACATGGGCTAAGTCCAAAATGAGAGGAAAGTGTGACAATACTCATCAGTTGATCATCTTTACTGCACAGCATAGTGACTGCACTGCGCCTGGTGCTAAGCCCAGTACAATCCAAGTCAGCGGTGACTGACATTGAATGAAAATTCACTGTTGTTCATAGTACTAAAGTAGAAAAAGATTTTTATGTTAATGCAATAAATAATTTATTTTGTTTTCAAAATTATTTACATGATTTATACCTTACATAGGGCTGCAAGCTAGTCAACTCCTGTAATATAGAAGCCTAAAATTCTATCAGAATTATACATATAACAAATAGTTGGTTTTATTTAAACATTATTCTTTGATTGTGAATGTTATATAGTATAATTATAACTTCTATATCCTGTAGAAAATAATTACTTTAGAGAACACCACATTTAAAAAAACAGTCTATATATGGTTTTTAAATCCCCATTCTTTACAGATTTCTTCATCCACTTTACCCTCCTCAGGTTAAGCCTTAAGGGGTGTGTGATAAGACTCATTAGGTGCTTATCACCTAACACTACCCAGTAAAGACACCACCTTTTGCAATACTTCTACTTTGTGTCAGGAATACAAAGTTCGATTTTAAAATTGCTCAGTCTTGCACTACCGTTTAGATGTTGTTTTGTTCCATTCAGTAGTTAGTAACTTGGCCTCCAAAGCTTTATTATCTATTTTATTCAAGAAACCTTGTATGTACAAATTTGTTAGGAGGTAAGTTTGTAATACTGCTTAGTATATATGCGCGGCTATCAGTTCAGTCTGAACGAGGCACTTGCACTGAGAATGTTATAATTTTTTTATTATTTTCCTATGGCAGCGTGTTGTAAAAGATTAGTTTTCGAAAAGCGTTGACAAATAACAAATTTCGTGTCGTTCTGGTGTCTATTTGATAGAGTTTCTCTTCTAATGAGCCCCACTCATAGACTGCCGGGTATTATACGATTTTTAAAAATTGGTATTCAGTATCGGCAGGCCGAAGCATGTCAGGGTGATGGCCGGAGCGCTCGAAGGGGAGTTGTTCGTGGGTCCGAGGGCCGAGGAGCACCGAGGACTGCTGAGCATCAAGTACCCCATGGAGCACGGCATTGTCACCGATTGGAACGACATGGAGAAAGTTTGGACGTATATATACAGTAAGGTGAGATTGCTTGTGTTCCAGCTATAACCCTGTGCTGTCTTTAGAGAGTAGGAATGATGTCTCTTCCGCTGTCTGTGCTGTCTTTTAAACTATTCAACGGATTTTAATGCAGTTTTCGACAATAGATAAAGTGATAAGTAAAGAAGGTTATATAAAAAAAAAACGTAAAAATTTAAACATTTGTAGCGTGATATCGTAACAAACATATTTTTGTGCGATTAAATTGCAAACGCTGACTAAAACCCTAGGGGATAGATCAAAATAATGTACTACGGAATTGTTGGTCTTCAAAAGATCGATAAAAAAGTTCGCGATGTTATATATTTATCTCTAAAGGATAACCCACAGTAACCATTTTTATCTTTTACATATTACAGAAAAATATGTGTTATTTACCAAGCTATTTTATACAATACAGTATTATTATTAATTGAAACGAAATACATTACATATGTTGTATATTTTATGTAGATTAAAACTGCCATTAACAGCATTTCATTAAAATGGATATCCTAGAATAATCAGTGATTTCAAAAGTGGAGGTACACTGGCTCACGGGTTGTATGTTTCGCCCTAGGTGATACTAAAAGTTCACCGGGACAGCTAGTTATCTATATTAATATTATAAAGTTGATAAAGCAATTATCGAGGTAGACTTTAGTATATTTAACACAACGCTGCCACCAAAAGAAGCAAATATATAGTTAAGCAAAAAGTTACAAAAAGCTCGGGTGGGGATTCGAAGTCGCGTCCATCGACCAGGTGTTTGTACACGCTACTAACTGAGTAATGATTTATAGTTTATAGGTTTAACGTTATTGTCATAATATCACCTGATCTTAAGTTACGATACGGCCCGAGTTGGTAGACACGCTAAACCTGTGGAGGGCCTGGCTCTCAAGTGCAACTGCCGAAACACACCTATAGGTATTTGGTGGCAGATTTTCAAATCGAGCGTGTATTAGAAAAAGCCACCATGCTACGGTTTCATCATGTTTTCGTTCACCGGAAGCTCAAGTTCATTGTAGATGGATTCGAACTCACATCCCTTGACACGGTGTTGGTACACACTATCTCTATCACAACTCATCTCTGCGACTTTCGTTAGGGAATCAGTTTCTGATAGATAGCTTGCCCTTTTGGTGGTCGCTGGTCACGTTGTAATAGGAAAATATGGTTCCAGGATCAACTCTCAACGTTCTCAGAGGAGCATCCGGTGCTGCTGACCGAAGCACCCCTGAACCCTCGGAGGAACAGAGAGAAGTCCGCGGAAATGTTCTTTGAATCGTTTAACGTACCAGCACTCTTCTTGTCCATGCAAGCTGTGCTAAGTTTGTTAGTATATTTTTTTTTGTTTTGTTTCATCCGCCTTGCATTCAAGGGTATCGAGCAAAGTTTACCCCTGTGTTGACCCCACTTCCAACAAGTTTGTTGGCGAGAAAAAGTAGCCTATCCCAGTCTCCTGGATCCCGTCTATCTCTCTGCGAAAAATCATCACAATCGATTCAGCGGTTTAGGCGTGAAAGCGTAATCAACAAACAAGCTCACTTTCGCATTTATAATATTAGTATGATCACTAATCATTTAAATCGCTGATCCGATTATGATGAATTTTGGTATAGAGATTTAGATCGGAACGTGGAGAAGGCTACTTTTTCTTGCAAGAACCTTATTGGAAGTGGAGTAAAGAGAGGGGTAAACTTTAGTAATTTTATATATATATATTTTTCGACCTGATATACGCTGTTAGTCGTAAGGGCTTTAACAGCTTCGCCGAACTTTTTGGGGCGAGTGCTTAGGGCTCTCAGCCCCCGAGGAGGTGGGCGTAAGGGTGCCAAGATGGCCGATCCTCGGCTTGAGCTGCTGCGGGAAGACGAACAAGGTTTCGCGATCCTAACTAACCAACAGGTCCTAACTTACTAAGTTTAGTGGCCCTAACAGTGACAACGGGAAGGCGCGTAAGGGCCGCGGGGGTAGTCCCTTACAGAACCGTGTACTTAACATGTGGGTGTGCATGTATGCAATGGTGTACTCTCAGTGATGTAGAGTCACTATATCGCGCGAGCAGAGTCACTTGAGGGCTCCTGTCCGGAGGATCGATCCTAGGATGATCTTTATGTACCATGCACGAAAGAGATAGAACATGTCACGTAACGTTTGAGGAAGGGAGGGGATGCTACGGTAATGTGTTACGGCGCGTTACGTACGCGTTTGGGAGGGGGTTAGAGGGGGGGGAGGGGGTGGTCAAAAAATCATAGAAATTTCGTCACGTAATACTCGAACGTCCCCAAAGATTACGAGGCATATGCGCTCTGCTCTGATTGCCGGTTACGTGAATTACAAAATTCCTACTTTTAATAGATTAATAAGGTTTATAGAAAAAATGGTAACAAATCAAATAGAAATCACATATATCCGGTCCAGATACGCGACCGGGCGTACGACGGGCGTGGTCCTGGACTCGGGGGACGGGGTCACGCACGCGGTCCCGATATACGAGGGGTTCGCGATGCCGCACAGCATCATGAGGGTGGACGTGGCCGGCCGTGACGTCACACGGTACCTCCGGTAAGTGCCCACGTTACAGCAGCCATCTGCAGGTCCAGGGACGCGAGTTCGAATCCACCTACAGTGAGCTTGAGCTGTGGGTGAAGGGGAACATCGTGAGGAGACCATAGCATGGTGGTAGTAGCTGGGCAGCTTTCATCCTCAAGTTGGAAATTTCTGCCGAATACCTATAGGTGTGTTCCGGCAGTTGCATTTGAGAGCAAGTTCCTCCACAGGTTTAGCGTGTCTACCAACTTGGGCCGTATCGTCACTTAAGGTCAGGTGAGATTATGGCCATAATGATAAACCTTAACTATATAAAAAAACGAAGTGAAAGGTCAAAGTGCGTTGCGCAAAGGAACATAACGCCTCACTTTTACGTAACACTCAATTTAACTCCTCGTTAAAAAAAATTATACCGCGCGTTGAACATAAAAATATGTCTCTTTAAACTCCAAAAATAGTCTACTTTGGTTTTACTTCAACTTATAATTTAGAAAAAGCACCAGTAAGAGAGAGATTGAGAAGTAATATGTGATAGGAGAAGGGATGCAAGCCATATAACTAGAAGAATGTTGAGTATGAAGGTGAATGGATGTAAGAGAAGAGGAAGGCTGAAGAAGATATGGATGGACTGTGTGAGAAATGTATCAAGAGGGTTAACACTGAATTGATAGAATAGAGAATGAAGAGTGAACCAGTTTCTTCGTCACGGAGTTCTATGTCATCAGCCTCTACTTCACTTTCCTTTAGATGTGACTGAGGGCAAGCGTCTTACAGTTATATATATAAAGAGTGTAAGAAGAAAATGTGTGTTTGTGTGTGCGTGTGTGTGTGTGTGTGTGTGTGTGTGCGTGTGTGTGTGTGTGTGTGTGTGTGTGTATTTAGGTAGGATAAGGGCTAAGAAGAAGACAGTTTCAAAATTGAAAGTCCTTTTTTTATGTTTCCAGCTTGCTCCTCCGCAAGGAAGGCGTGAACCTTCGCACCTCAGCCGAGCTGGAGATAGTGAAAGCGATCAAGGAGAGGTCCTGCTACCTATCACCGAACCCTCTGAAGGAGGAGACCCTGGAAACCGAGAGGGCCCAGTACCTCCTCCCGGATGGGACCCAGCTCGAGGTATTCTGTCTACTTTTTTTTTGATGGGATATGGGTGATGGGATGATGTATGATAATTTTATATGTTATAACAGAGATTGAAGAGAGAACTTATATGGTGGGGGTCTGTGTTTTTTTTTTATAATTAAAGCCTAGCGTTATGGCAACAATATCACATGATCTTAGATGACGATACGTCCCAAGTTGGTACAAACGCTAAACCTGTGTGTAGAGGGAGTAAATTCATGTAAGTCGTCATCGACATGGTCACGTGACGTTAACGTGCACAATAAATCTGTACCTATTAGTATACAGTTATTGCGCTGTAACCACATTTGGTTTACGAGTTTTAATTTATAGATAATATAGTTAATTCGGATATCTAAAAATAACAACTGTTTGTTTATAGTTTTAAGTTTTCATATTTGTCAGCAGTCCTCAGGACTTTATTAATTTACTAATGTTATGTTATGTTGCAAGAAATAAATATTTATATAATAAAATTAAAAATAAAATGAACCATTTTAAAACTTGGTACATTATTATTATAGTCATTTTTTATTATCTTTTGCATTTTTGGGTTATGTGAATGAAATGTTGATATATTCTATTCATCTATCGGTATTAAAATACATTCATCTGTCATATCTTTATCTCTTCCTTTTCAATTATCATCTACTTTTTTCCCATTCCCATGCATTGCCATCCCACTTCTGAGCTATGGTCCGAATTTCAAATATCCAGGTCATGTAGAAGTTAGTTTAAAATAAATTATATAATTCCACCCTAACAAGAAACCGAGTTAATAAAAGACATTGAAAACTTTTGAAATTTTGTGACCTGACGTATGAAATTAAAAAAATAGTGATATATTATTGACACTGGCCGATGTCTTCCCTGTGAGAAGTGAATTAAATGTGACATTATGAAGTTTTTTTTTTTATTGCAGATAGGTCCAGCGAGATTTCGAGCACCAGAGGTCTTGTTTAGGCCAGATCTCATCGGCGAGGAGTGTGAAGGTATTTAAAAAAAAAAATAGTTATGGTTTATTTTACCAGATTACATACCCGACTCTGGATCTTGGATTAGCATCAAATTTCTACAGATACCCTTTAGTGTCCCTACTGCTATTATATGTGTGAATTTGAGTTTTATACTTGTATCAGTGTAGAGCTATGGGTACAGTCTCACCGAATGTTAAGTGACGATGTGTCCCATGATAGGGGACACGCTATGCCTAAGGAACTGGCTTTCAAGTGCAACTGCTAGAACACATTTATAGGTATTTGGCGGTAGGTTTTCGACTTAGGATGATAAATAACAAGTATCCCATTTGAAAAAGCCCTTCCACCACGCTATGGTTTCATCAAGATGTCTTCCTTCACCGAAAGCTCAGGTTCGATGCGGGGATTCGAACACGCGTCCGTTGACGTGGAGTCCGGATGCACTACCAACTGAGCCATCATCACCTTGAACATAAAATTGACATCACAGGCAATGTGTTATTATTATTATTTTTCTTTATACTTAAAGTTTAGCGTTATGGCCATAATCTCACCTGATCTTAGGTGACGATACGGCCCAAGTTGGTAGACACGCTGAACCTGTGGAGGAACTGGCTCTCAAGTGCATCTGCCGGAACACACCTATTGGTATTTGGCGGCAGGTTTACAACTTGAGGGTGGTAGCTACCCAGGCGGGCATTAGAAAAACCCCTACCACCATGCTATGGTTTCCTCAAGATGTTTTCCTTGACCGAAAGCTCAAGCTCATTGTAGGCGCTTGGATTCGAACTCACGTCCCTTGACGCGTAGTCGTACACACTACCACTGAGCTGTCGTCGCTTCAAATTATGTTTACCCCTTTTTTATGGTACAGGTCTCCACGAGGTCCTGATGTTCGCCATCCAGAAATCGGATATGGATTTAAGGAAGGTCCTCTACCAGAACATAGTGCTGAGCGGCGGCTCCACACTGTTCAGGGGCTTCGGAGACAGGCTGTTGGCCGAAATAAGACGGCTGGCGCCCAAGGACATGAAAATAAGGGTGAGTTGTTCGAAAATTATACCTCGAGATTTGTTTTCAGAAGTGGGAGTTAGGCGGTGTTGCCACTAAAAGGTTAGTTAAGTATTACCTAAGCACTGATAGAGTGTTGGGTGCAGTTGTTTAGTTTATTTTTGATTGTATTGAGGATGGGTTTGAAAGGCCCCCCCCCCCCCTTTTTAAGAAGTGTAAGAAACGAATACTTCGTCAAGGCGAGGTTAATAATACGATATAGAACTATAACATATCGCCACGGCATACACTGTGTTTATGTCGATACTGACAGCGGCTAATGCGTGACGCTGTCTTACGTAACGAGCGCCTAGCGACTACAATATATGCGTTGACTATATCTCTATCGCTCCCTTAGTCGACCCGGGCCGACTTTACCCCAACGAGTGTTACGTAGCGGAGCGTGACGGCTCAGTCACATTTAATATCCACATAATATAGTACTCAGTGCGCTTGAATAAGTTTTAATCTGAAAAAGTAAAAATTGATGCTTCTCGACAGATCTCAGCGCCGCAAGAGCGCCTCTACTCGACGTGGATCGGTGGTTCGATTCTCGCCTCGCTCGATACATTCCGCAAGATGTGGGTCTCCAAACGGGAATACGACGAGGACGGTCACAGAGCTGTTCATCGTAAAACTTTCTAAATATTTATATAAACTTTATTTATTATCCCACTCGTCGCTGTTTATGTGTCGTTGATAACGAATCAGCGCTCAGTACTCAGTGTTTACAGCACTCGCATGTTCAGTGTAGACTGTAAGTATAAATTGTAACCTTCACTCAGTGTAGACAGTAACTAGTTATCAGTTTAAACGGATCAGTATTCAGCATCGAAGTAATCAGTAACCAGTATTAATTACAATACGCACTCAGCGCTATTTATAATAGACACTCAGTATAGACTGAATTTAGTACTCAGTACTGGCTGTGCAACACTCAGTGTAGACTCAAATTCGTACTTAGTACTGACTGTTTTACTGTAACTTAACGTAAGTACTGGTTGTAATCAACACTGTACAGACTGGAATTAGTTCTCAGTATACCGACTGTAATCAACACTCAGTGTAGATTACAATTAGTACTCAGTACTGGCTGTACAACACTCAGTGTAGACTGGAATTAATTCTCAGTGTTGACTGCGAAACTTGGTCAGTTGCTGAACTGTTCTGTTATCTGTGCCCTGCATTGTCAGCGATCTCTTAACTATATATCGTTTTTCGTTTCGGTCTACATTACTCATACATATACATACATTTATTAATACATAATAAAAATAATGAATATATCATTAAGGAGTATCATTTTTTACAGGCAGCTAACATCTAATTAGCTTAAAAAAAACGTATGTAATCGGAAATAACATTTAAGTTTTGAAACAGAAATGTATCTCAATAATTAGTAATTAAAATCCACTTTCTAATCAATGTTTTATTATCTGCTCGCATTCTCTAAACGTTTGAGTTGGTACTATAGATGTTTTGGGAATATCGATAATATTCAGGACATCCCTAACTCTTATTCTAATTTTGAGCGATGTAAAAAACATTTCTATATTTTAAATAGAAATTCGTTCCACGCTTCAAATATTCAAAAAGTTTTAAAATGGTGGTAAACTTCTTAATAAAACTGTCCAGAAAACCTTTGTGGCAAATTAAAATACATGGCAAGTTATTATTTATGTTTACGTCACTAGTGCACAATATCCAAATTATATCACGAAAAATATTACACGCTACATATCATAAGTTAAATAAAAATCACCAAACTATATATTAAAGATTCAAAACTCATCCTAATTGGAGCTGATTTTATTCCTGTGTTAAACAAATGAATTAAATATTATATTATACACACATGTTCTAAGAGAGAATATTAGATGACAAAATAGCACAACTTGCTTAATAAATCATGTGGCAGATACAAAATTTCTTAAGAAATAAAAAAAAACTTAATATAATATGCGTAAACGTACCACGCTTTCAAATTTCACTCATAACTTCAAATTATCGTATGACTGCCTAAAAAAATTGATAAATTAAATGACAACAGAATATTGATGATAGTTAGTTTTGAAGTGTATCAGAAAAGCTATAACGTTTGTGCAAAAATTAGGACATAAAAGGTGATATAAGTCCTATAACATTTGAGTATTACCGCAGACGCGAACAGTTTTTCCCATATTTAAAGCCCCATTTAACTATATCCGATAATAGACACAGTGAATAATTTGAAAAACCATTTCTACGCCACATCTTAAAATAGATCGACGCTCCTATTGTTATAAAATTGGCTAGATTTTTACGTTATTAGTACGCATTGTGTAATTCAAATATTATTGCTATTTCTCACATGAATTAATAAAATATCATATGATATTTACCTATCTGTCGCGATGTTTAATGCATATGATATGAATTATGATTCGTCGTATGACAATAATGAGGATTTTCAATTGTAATTGATTGTTAGTAATCATTTCTAAAATCTATATTTTCATTATTTATTAGGACGAAGAAGTGAGATAGGGAACTTAAATCAATAATATCTTTTGGTATAACGGTTTTCCATAAATCACCTGTCAAATCACAGTGAAAACAAATATAATTTCACTTCTACATGTTGTATTAAATAGCTATAATTCTATGCCTATATGTATGTGTCAATATTGGCGCTAAATATATTTATTGCTCTGTGGATTTTATTTATAAGATAGGCTATAACCGTTTCTTATTACAAAAATTAGCAGTGTTTTAACGCAGTTTCACTGGTGTTACTACATTGTATATATCATATAGAATATGACAATGCTGTTATTTTTTGTTTCAATTATATTTTTTTAATTTCATCGTGTGCTAAATCCAAACTGGGGTACTGATTAGTTGAGGTTCGTGGTCTACAGTTGAGTATTTGAAAATTAAAAGTAAGGCGATAAAGTCGAATTTAATATTCCATGACATATATGGCTGAGCTGTAATATATTCTCGTTCTTTTTTATTTCTAATTATCTAAAACTCATTATAATCCAACGATACGTTATAAAAAAATTAAAATTAAATAACAAGTCGCGCCAATAATGGCGAAATTTTGTAGATGTCAAAAATATATCACATTTGCTAACTGAATATACTCATTTTATTAAAGAATATGTCTACATTACCTTAATTAAGCGAAAACTACATTAGCTTATACTTATATCGGGACATTATTTTCTATTTAAATAAATTATTTCTTTCTCCATGTTTTTTTTTCTAATATTCTATCGAATAACTTCGATTCGTCCGCCGTGGACTTCAAATGTTTGTCGTAGCATTTTACGACATATTTTTCAGCTATGTAAGCTTGTTGGGGCTTTGATTTAAAGACTGGATATTTATTTATTCAAAAACAACTGAACACGGAGTACTAGTTGAAGTCACTGTACCATGGGAAACAAATATTCGATATAACAAAATACAAGCTGACCAGAAAATATTCCTAATCATGTTAGCAGGCCGAGTTTTAAATATAATCTCTTTAAAATTATACTCTCAATACACCAGAATATCGGTAGAGGTTTTCAATTTTTGCACTCTTTTTTGTATTACCTCCATTGTAGAAAAATAAAACCAATATAATATTACATAATCAACTATATTTCATTAAATATGTTACAATAGAACAAATGTTGGAATCGTTGCCGGGTATTATGTGTAGATTAAAATTTATTTCCACACTGGCAACACTTCGAAGATGTCGGCTTTCACTTTGATCTTAAATCTATGCTTGTTAATAATATTATGGTGTGCTGTTTACTTCTTACTTGCCACCATCTCCTCTAGGGACTTCAGTTCGGCTGAAAATAACGAAAACCACAATGTATACAAAAGGACCACTCTACAAAAATGAATAAATACAATGGGCTGCTAAATAACTTGAGTAGGAATGGCTACTTGTTTAATTTAAATGCAGTTGAAGTGTGAGCAAGAGGCATACCAGCAATATCTTTCTCTAATCTACCAACTGGTCTTGGCCCGTCTAGCACTGTATTAAGTTCTATACTAGAATGTGCCTCTAAAGCTCCTAGCAAATTTGTCTGGGCAGAGAGATAAGCAAGAGTAGTGAAGGTGAGTGTTGACACGCATCAGAAAGGGAACTCTTACGGCTACAGCCATGTCATATGTCTTGGGAACTGCTCAAAGTTTCCATTTCTGCCGCACAATGATCCTACTAAGGTGGATAGCTAAGAATTTTGTCTAACTCTAGTAAAAAATTGCATAATTTTTCCTAAGTTAATTAGGTTCCTAAGTATTGCTGCTGGGATACACCTGCATGTGCATGCTAACAGTTTTAACTCATGTGTGGTAGCTATTCAGATGGGTACAATAAAATGATCAATCTCGTTGCTTTGAGTTCAATTTGGCATTGTCCTTGCAGCATAGATCAAGAGAACCAGACAAAACTGTCCTAAATTCTTTAAAACTTCAGCCAAATTCTTTTTTTTTTTTTTGTTTAATGGCCACATGTGTGCTCCACACAATTTTGCCAATGTCAAGTAAGTAGAACCATAAACTATGGATATTGTATTAAACAATTTTTGTTTTTCTCTTTAGCCAAATTGTCTTGCAACAATTATTTCCAGAAATAAATTTATGAACATGACACATGTCAAAATCACTTTGACAGTCCATATCTAATGTCATTTCAGTCATGTCTTTACATTTGCAATTGTTTCAAAATGTTTAAAGACTTAGATAGCCGCACTGTTACGCAATCCATTTTCATTCAAAAATATTAATACACTAGCTATTATAACACTTACCAGCAGCTGCGATGGCCTTCTCTTCTTTGAGCTTAGCATCTCTGATTGCTTTCTCTTTAGCTTCGACTACCCTGAAGGCAGCCTCCTTCTTGGATAGCCGGCTCTGGTGGAATGCTCCATACAAAATACCGGCAGTTAGGAAGGACCAGCGGCCAAACTGTAGTTGTTGTAAAACATATTAATGTAAAAAAAAACAAATTACCCTCACAAATACAGTTAAATCAAATCAAAAACTTTATTCAGTTGAGGGCCTGCAAAGGCACTTATGAACATCAAAATTACACTAATGCAGGGTGCAGGAAAAAACCCAATCTTTGCAAGGAACTGGCAAGAAACTTGATTTGGTTATATTATCTGTCAGCACGCTTCTGTAAGTGTGTTCCAGTAGATTTCAGTAGTTCTTCTAATAGGTTTAACAGTTGTTATTTCAGCAATAGAACAGATAAGACAAGTAATGGCATAAAACAAAATAAAAAACAATGAAGTAAATCTTTATTTTTTTAAGATAGAACAAAACACGTTCAAAAATTTAATGAAAGTTGAATTAAAACATAAACACAGATGATTTCAGGTTTTATATTGATTTTATTTTTATTTTATTCTATCATACAGTTGCATCTTTAATTTGTAATTTAATTAGTATTAGTTACATTAGTAATGTTTTTTTTTTTAATTTTTTTTGTGGTATTTTGTTACGTATAGTTTATTCAACAATAATTACTTAGAACATATCTTAAATTGCTACAAATCTCTATGGATAATTTGAATAAGAATACTAATGTATTGGGTTAGAGTTAGAACTGAAGATTACATTTCAGATTTGACAGTGGCAAATACACCTACACAAGCAGGAAACACAATGAGAAATATGAAAACAAAAATTATGATGAGCTGTCAATTAAGTTTTCTTTGTCAAAACTAAGAATCAAAATTCCATAATAAGGTTTTATGTAAAATGTATCCTTCTTCTACTTTTTTATTCTTGGCAACTTAATCTGACTATTACTACCATTTTCAAGTAATAAGATTGGAGCATTTCAAGCAGACAATACTATATTCAACAAGATGGTGACTCTCTTGTTGAAGCTATCTTGGGAGTTTCTGTGGCAACTAATTTATCATATTCAGAAGGATTATTCACAACTCAATTCACCTATAATCTTCAGCTACACTACATTTTATAATGTCACCTTAATTTATATAATATAGGGTTAAACAAATAAGTGTATGAATAAAAATAAAAATTACAAAATGACAGATCAAGATCCCACCAAAAACCTTCAAATATTTAAAAAGGTTGAATCACAATAATGCTTACAATCTATAATAATATCTATAGTATCTAAATATAGTATATAAAATCTATAGTAGGGAAGTAATTTTTTTATGGAAGTGAAAAATACATAGTACTTTATTAACATAACATATTATCATTCTTTATTTATTAATACATTGAAATATATATTATTATCTGTAATATAAGAGTTTCAAATAAAATGAATAGCCTTTTATACTCTTTATTAGGCAAGAAGGAACTAATTAAAGTGAGGCTCTGGAAATATATTTAAATACTAAGTGAGGCTCTGGAAATATATTTAAATACTACTACTATCTATAATGTTAACCCCATTAAATGGCAGATTACTAGTAGTAAAAATAGCTCTTCATATCTTTAATCTTCAAATTCAAGATTATGATTTTATCCATAATGAACTATAACAATATAATAGCATGGAAGTTATTTACGTATGGTTTAGATAGATAATACAAGGAGTTTATGGCCAACCTAACCAACTGGTGAGTATCTATAAATCCAAATTTAACCTTGGAAGTCTGTTATGAAGAACTAACAGACAAATCAATATCAATAATCACTACTAGTTGATCTTGGAGGTACACAATGAGGTAACATAGGTAGCATTAAAAAAAACATCATTCAAATTTGGAATAAGTTTAGTTGCTTTTTTTAAATATACGCTGAAAAATATCGATTACATAATGTATAAGATATAAGGAATATTAATTATAATTACCCTGATCAATGGTGAGACGCGCACTGGAGGTCCGTAAGGAAGGTCAGACATTGTAATTAATAATTTGTTAATTACTATTACTGAATCAAAAATCCGAAAAGGATTTATTACGACCCTAAGAAATCTAACTGAGAGGTTATACTTTAGGGTTGCCAAATCAAAAATCTTCAATGACAGTTTTCATTTGGATTCAAATAAATACTAAGACTAATAATGAGTCAACCTGTATAAATTAAATATTAACTCGCTTGAGTTAATTTTACAAAATTTCCTAATATAATGTAAAAGTAAAATGACTTAAATATAATCTTCATAGTTATATGTATCAAATCACAAATAAAATATAACTGGTAAATATATATTTGATATTTATATCTAAATGGAATATTTAATTCAAAATATATTTATGCTATTTGCATTTTATTGTACATTCTTATGAATGTGTAAAAATGAATAGTCACAGTTTGACATCAGATTTGACATTATGTAAATTTGTTATAAGTTAAATTCCACGTCAATTGAGTTTTCTTTATTATTTCAAATACACTTTTTGCTCAACTATGCTCTTTGCGCACATAAGAGTTATATAGTGCTATCTCATTAACGCGCTTAACACATTAAAGTATTAATTTGACATATGTTTTGTAACAGCTGGTTACTTGGCAGTGATTTGACATTCGACAAATGTCCAGCTGAATTACGTTCAAACCAATCACAAATAATTAATCAATCAGTCGTCAAAATGGCGTTACTAACGTCGTTTGTGTCGGTCGCGATTTCTATATTATACACACCGTTCCTACTTCTTATACTGTGCGTTATATTCTTGGCCTCTATTGGAAAATCATTAGGCGTCAGAAAGCTTTACGTGAACATACTGCTCAAACTGTTCGAGGTATGTAACTTTTATATAAAAATCTAAATATCTATAGTGCGGTATTTAATTTTAAAACAATTAAAAACTATTATTGACGATATAATCATTGTACTTTTACCTTATTTGTGTAGTACAAACGTGAGAAATCGATAGCAAGTTTGCCGGTAACACATTCTACTGACGTTCTAACATTTTGAAAATGTGTTTTAACCTCCATGAATTACGATTAATGATTTGAATCATTCCTTGCCTTATTGGGCAGGTGATGAACTATAAACGATTTGATAATTCAATTATCTATGTTCTGTGCGTTCTAGTTTTGGCGGGATTATGTTGTAATTATGATCAGTATTATTGGATTATTATAATCAATTTTATGTTTTATTAACGACAATATTTAGTAAACGCACGCAAGGAAGGTCATTGACTTAGTGTATAATCTCTAAATTGTTTCTTATATCTTGAATTAGATAAATTTGTTTTTGAAGGCATGTTTCTTACTGTACACATATGACAGTTGAATAAATGTTTGATAACAGATATTTCATTAGGAACTATTCTATGTAATGTCAAATGACATGGGTTTTATCCCAAGCCCTACAGGTCTATCTCTAGACCTATATACAAAGCCACAGTTACTTTAATTATTAAAAAAAAAACACTGGTAACACTTAACTGATCTAGGACCATTTGATTTCCAATTTTAACATTTTATTTGAAAGTTGTTAGTATTGTTATTTTTGAAGTGATGATAGCTCAGTGGTAGTGTGTACGACTTAGCGTCAAGGGACGTGAGTTCGAATCCAAGCACCTACAATGAGCTCGAGCTTTCGGTGATGGAAAACATCATGAGGAAACCAAAGCATGGTGGTAGGGCTTTTTCTAATACCCGCCTGGCTAGCTACCACCCTCAAGTTGTAAACCTGCCGCCAAATACCAATAGGTGTGTTCCGGCAGCTGCTCTTGAGAGCCAGTTCCTCCACAGGTTTAGTGTGTCTACCAACTTGGGCCATATCGTCACTTAATATCAGGTGAGACTATGGCCATAATGCTAAACCTTAAGTATAATAAAAAAAAGTTAAAAAATAAACAAGGGTAAATATTTAGTTTTTTGAAAATATAATCTCTACCAGCTTGTTGTACCAACTAACTTTTATCCCTGTCTCCGCTCAAGTTAACATGAATTTTGTCAACTAATTCTTTACTCCACTACCTATAAGTTTTCCGAGATAATAAGTAGCCACACATAAACCACTCAGCAGATTATGATGAATTTTGCTATACAGATAGATGGGCTAGAGATGATGATAGGTTACTTTTTCTCAGGAAAACCTTATTGGGAGTGGAGGGATAAATTTTGTATGAAAATATTATAAATATTCAAATTCAAATCATGTGAATCATTCATGAAATCATCAAATTTGTTTGTGAAAATCAAAATCTATGAGAGTGAAATCGCACGTAAAATATAGTTTATAATATTAGCAACAAGTAAGATATGTAAAATTTGCTGAAGTTTTACAAGATAATAGATTACATACATCAGATAATACAATTGAATATATCTTTATTATATATATATATGATTCATACAAGTGGTGGTTATCTAAGTTTTTATCAGTTAATAAGTTAAAGAATTATTGTTGCTACTTTATTTTTTATGAAATAAAGGGCAAACAAGCAAGAGTGTCACCTGAAGGTAAGTGATCACTACTGCCCATAAACACCCACAACACCGGAGGAATCACAGGTGTGTCGTTGGCCTTTATAGGAGGGACTGGTTCTCAAGTGCCACTGCTGGAACACACCTAATGGTATTTGGCAGCAGATTTTCGACTTGAGGGTGGTAGCTAACCAGACGGGCATTAGAAAAAGGCCTACTACCATGTATATCAAGTCAAATAAGTTTTTCTTTAAATTAGGAGAATAATATATGTTATATTCATTGCCAAAAACTACCACCGTTTTAGACACTACATGGCGTTCTCTGGAAGAGAAGAAATAGCAGCAGAAATTTTCCAGTGATTTTTTAACATGTGAATCCCATTTTTATCTGTTAAGTAATCTGCAATTACATTAGAACCTCGTTAAGTCAAACCTTGATAACTTGAAAACCACCAAATCTCGAATAAAATATTTTCGCTTCAAACCTACATTCTCTATTAGTCGAAAACTCTATAACTCGAATTCTTTGGTGTCTCCCTTGATGTTCAACTTATAGAGGTTTTACTGTATATGATTTGCTTTCTTAACAAGTATTTGTTTTACAATTAGTATAAACTATTTTAAATGTAGTTTACATATTTCTTGAGGTATTTTATTACAGTATTATTTGTGTATTTTTTATTTCACCGACATCAATTATGTAATTCTTTAGATTGGGAAGGGGCGAGGAATAAACATTTTACGCATCGACATATTTTAATCTACAAAAATATCCAATCACTATGAAAATAGTAATAATTATAAATTAAATGTGATCCCATGACTTAAAGCTTAATTTCTATAGTTTATAAGAATATCGCATTACACGCGCGGCCATTTTCTATCGTTTTAGGGCGCTCGATATATCAATCATATACTGATTATCAATCAGTACACAACTTACTTCCTTGAACGCCGACGCGGTACTGACGTTCAAGTGTGCCAATTGGTGCAATACCAACGTGCAACTTTCGAAGTGCATCCGACGTATTTACAAATTTTGACTTATGATATCATCAGGATAAGATATGAAATGTCATTTTGTTCTGTCGGATTAAATTATGATGTTAAGGTATTAATTGATTGGTTATCAATAATTACGCCCGGTATGAAGCGATGATAGCTCAGTGGTAGTGTGTACGATTTTGCGTCAAGGGACGTGAGTTCGAATCCAACCACCCACAATGTGCTTGAGCTTTCGGTGAAGGAAACCATAGCATGGCGGTAGTGCTTTTTCTGACTCCCGACTGGCTAGCTACCATTTTCAAGTTGAAAATCTGCCGCCAAACACCAATAGGTGTGTTCCGGCAGTTGCACTTGAAAGCCAGTTACTTCACAGGTTTAGCGTGTCTACCATCTTGGGCCGTATCGTCACTTAAAGATCAGGTGAGATTATGGACATAACGCTAAACCTTATCTTTGATTGTTACTAGCTGAATGCTTGACGGTGGCAAGACGCTAGAATTACAAGGTTCGGTTCTTGGTTACTGTTTAAATTATCATCAGCCTTGGTGTTATTATTATCCGATCCGATCCGATGTTCAAGATGGTGGATCGGAGGGACTGGCTCTCAAGTTCAATTACCAGAACACACCATTTTTTTTTTTTTTTAATGTTGGGTAATGTATTTATGCATCCGAAGCGATGATAGCTCAGTGGTAGTGTGCACGACTTCGCGTCAAGGGACGTGGGTTCGAACCTAAGCACCTACAATGAGCTTGAGTTTTCGGTGAAGGAAAACATCGTGAGGAAACCATAGCATGGTGGTAGGGCTTTTTCTAATGCCCGCCTGGGTAGCTACCACCCTCAAGTTGTAAACCTGCCGCCAAATACCAATAGGTGTGTTCCGGCAGCAGCACTTGAGAGCCAGTTCCTCGACAGGTTTAGCGTGTCTACCAACTTGGGCCGTATCGTCACTTAAGATCAGGTGAGATTATGGCCATAACGCTACCCCTTAAGTATAAAAAAAAAAATCCCCTCCCAGCCCGGGGGGACTGAGAGGGGTATGTGGAACTCACCCAGCGCTAAGCGCCGGGAATACCCACTAAAATGCCACGGCCGTCTGTAGCCATCCTGGGGCGACGCGGGTCCGTGCATGCAATCACCGCGTCACCCCAGCGACTGACCCGGCCTGATGTTAAACCCAACTTGAATATAGCACCTTTAGAAGAATCGCGAACACTTTTGCGTGGGCATGTACCCACTTTTTTCTGAGACAAGAGCCGGCAAGACAGTTGCGACTGACGAAGGACATTTGCCCCTACGGCAGTCACTACTGTTACTGGACTGTACTGAAACTTACCATCAGGTGAAGTACAGTCACTTTGTCGAGCTAGGATAAAAAAAACCTTTTTCTATTGTTCTCTTAATTAGCTGCCACCGTCAAGTTGAAAATCTGCCGCCAAATACCTATAGGTGTGTTCCGGCAGTTGCACTTGAGAACCAACCCCTCCACCAAGCTTAGGGTGTTTAATATCTTAGGCCACATCGTCACTAACATCAGGTGGGATTGTGGCCATAACGATAAAACCTTAACTATTTATAAAAGACTGGTTCTGGCAACACGGGAGTTTGAAGTGTCACTGTGGTGTGTTTTAGTAGGTAGTGTTGGGTGATTATTATCACCCGACGAGTGTTACCACATGCTACTTTCGCCTTTGGCCCGAGTTCGGATAATGCGTTTGCGCGTTGCCATGAGTAAGTCCGTAGAGAATAGGATTCTAAACACAGTTGCTACTAAAAAAAGTGTATGCGCTGTATCTGGTCTCTGGCAACGCGGGAGTTTGAAGTGTCGCCGTGGTGCCGTGGTTTTCGTGGGTAGTTAGTCATACAGACAGACGAGGCGTGACTTTGTTTTATAATACTAACTCGAACCACAAAGTTTGGTGTGCCATAGTTTTGCCGTACCGTAAACTTGTGGAACACTCTCCCAGACCATGTATCCCCTTCCTCATGTAACATCGGGTCCTTCAAGCGAAACATAAAAAATAATTCATGCAGGCCGATGGTCGCCACTGTTTTTGTACTGTACTGTATTTAACATCAGGTACAGTGCAGTCACTTAGCCGGGTTACCATGTAAAAAAAAAGTGATACATGTCGTTTGCATTCATTCATAGACAATTAAAATTATCTTATCTGTTGTGTTATATCTCTTGAGTAATATAATTAGCATGTTTGCGTGCATAATATTACCAACATGCGAAATCTATGTGCAGCGGGTTGGAACATAAAATTAATTATTCGGCTAACAAATTATTTACAACTAGCTCCCACCCGCGGCTTTGTTCGCGTTAATATTGATCCTGTCGGAGAATGCTGATTCCGGTACACGCTATTTTACATAAATTATGTCACAGGAAACTGTAAGAATATTTGCGGTCGTAGGCATTTACACGCGGGCCGCTCATTATTTTGGGCGATAATGGCTTACACATAAAAGATAGATATATGCTATCGCGGGTTTTTTTGTAGGACTATTTAGGATAAACGATTACATTATACATTATATACGTGTAACTCTAACGGTTTTTGCAGTGCAAGCGGGAATAGCTGGCAGATGGCAGAATTTTGTCCTACTTACTTAGGACGATGTACAGTCTGTGTTATTCTGGTGCATCAGCTCTGTTGTTGTAAAATTTCACGAAAATTCATTCAGTAGTTTTTACATGGATGATTAATAAACTTCCATACATCCACGTAAACTTTCACGCTGGGTATACAAATGTAATTAAACAAATATATGAAAATAAGTTGTAAATCTGCCGCCAAACACCTATAGTTCTGTTCGGGCAGTTGCATTTGAGAACCATGTTAGGCACCATCTTGATCCACATCAAGTGTAATTTGGCCATATAGCTAAATCTATGTATACTTCATATGTATACATAAAATCACAAAGAGGCAATGGAACCCAAAACTACGTACCCCTAGGACCATAGACGGGAAACTCCATATCGATTGTTGAAAATCTGAATGTCAGGAAGTTTGTTACTCAATCACGTAAAAACGGACGAAATAATTTGCGTTAAATTTGACAGACTGATAGGTTATTAACTGGATTAACACGTAGGATAATATGTTTTATTTAATTTTTTTTTGGTTCACATGTTACAGCGTACGCATTCGCGGGTAACAGCAAGTATATGTATAGACCAGCGGTTCTCAAACTTTTTTGGTCACGGAACCCTTTTGGAAAGCAAAATACTTGACGGAACTCTAAAATAAAACAATAGTTTTTAAATGTGTATTCTTTATTAATAAGGATAATAAAAGTACAATGTAACACTAATTATTATTACTTTACTACATGGCAAGTACAATAGTAGTAGAACATTAAAAAAGAAAAAATCTAACTAATATGAGGTATGAAGAAATTTTTATTTCGTGGCTGCTAAGTTTGAGAATCCTATTTCGAGAAGAGTATTCAGAGCCATTTTGCCAAACATTGGATAGTCATCGAGGATTCTGCACGAAACGTCGTTGAGAGGCGTCGTTTTGAACAGTGTCTCCATACTTGTGTCTGATGACATTCCTAAAAGAGATTCATATATCTCGTTTGACACACTTTCGGGCTTTTGCAAGTTGGGTAAAAATGGGTTATTTATGAATCCATGAATTCAGTTTCATTTTTGTATTCTGTTCCTCGGGAAAATACTTTTCGAAAGATGCGCGCATCGAAGTGAGGTATTGGACCAACTCTTCAAACACATTATCTTGAAACGTTTCTGAGTCGTTATCGTTAACAAACTCAATTTTGTAAATTTGTTTTGTTTTGTAAATTCTTGCGGAACCCCTACAAGGGTATCGCGGAACCCTAGTAGGATTCCGCGGAACAAACTTAGAGTACAGCTGGTATGGGTAAACAGATTCGATAAACTTCCAGTGAAGGTTACGAAAATTGTTTTTACCCAGTTGTGCCCGCGACTTCGCCTGCACTTGAATCCTTTTATTAACATCATGAAACGGGAAAAATTTGTCTGTGTGTGAACGCGAACGTGTTAACGCGCTTTCGGAAAACATTTTCGTATTCGATAAAGCTATCACTGAGGTAGGCTTTGAGCTATTTAACATCACGCTACCACCGATAGGAGTAAAGCTGTATTATCGAAAGTTATAAGAACGGGTTACGTCAACGAGTTTTGTAGACCTCAAGATACTGTGAGCTCTTTCTGCGTAGATCGGAACTCTACGAATAACAAAAATTAAATTGAAGGTAGACACAGTAACATGAACTTTTCTGGACAACCCACACCTCAGTCCGCCCCGTGACGGCGAAGGCTGAAAAGCTTTCGAAACGTCGTGATCAAAATAAAAAAAATAACCGCGATAAAATCCGTTTAAATTAGTTTGATTTCGATGAATAATATTCGCGTAAACATAAGAACTAATGAGTTTTGTAAAGTTTTAGTAAACATTTGCTCAAATATGAAGATACGGTACGCGGTGAGTTCGAATACCTGTGGGAATTGAAAGAAAAAAAAAAAACATCGTGTTGAAACTATATCGTGACGGTAATGATTCTTCTAATGCCCGCCTGGCTAGCTACCGGTCTCAGGGTGAAAGTCTGTCAGATACCTATAGGTGTGTTCCTTGCAACTGCGAGCTAATCCCTCCTGTGTGTCCACAATTTCAACCCACATCGTCACTTAACATCAGGTAAGGTTCTAGAATCGTTAGCGGGAGTTTTAGCTCTGTGTCGACAGCAACGGACGGCGATCGGTTGCCTGTTATATTCACTTTCCCTGTAATTAGTTTTCCTTAGGAATTTTCCTACTGATGATTATGGGTTTATGTAAATAAGATTATCGGTAATTAATTGCATATCGTGTTGTTTGTAAACAGCACTGCCCGGATAAGACTGTTGCTTTACAGCGATATGATATATCCGCATATCCGATATGTTTCTGCTCGAATAAAGGTTCCGTGTTCGACCTCAACGATGTATAGGTTATCGCGTGAATTAAAAATTATTTAGGACTAATGATTCTAACGTCCTTGCCTCAGGGCAGAAGCACTGGATTAAAAAAGAAACTAATTATCCGAGTTTCGTTTACCAGACAATCTGCATCGAATGTTCGTCTGCGTCAAACTTGGAAATGGAGGTAGTGATAGCTCAGTGGTAGTGTGTACGACTTCGCGTCAAGCGATGTGAGTTCGAATCCAAGCACCTACAATGAGTTTGAGCTTTCGGTGAAGGAAAACATCGTGAGGAAACCATAGCATGGTGGTAGGGCTTTTTCTAATGCCCGCCTGGCAAGCTACCACCCTCAAGTTGTCAAACCTGCCGCCAAATACCAATAGGTGTGTTCCGGCAGCTGCACTTGAGAGCCAGTTCCTCCACAGGTTTAGCATGTCTACCAACTTGGGCCGTATCGTCACTTAAGATCAGGTGAGATTATGGCCATAACGCTAAACCTTAAGTATATAAAAAAAGGTTAATTAAATTTTGTGAATTTGCATTGCCTGTTCCAACTTGAAGGATGAAATAGTTTTTTAAGTGTTTTTAATAGTTCACCTTATTGTATTTCTGACCGGGATACATGTAAGTTGGACCATAGCTTAGAAGTGGATGAATATGTGAATAACTGATTAGTTTGTATTTGCATATAAAATATATTTGCATATAATATATATAATCGATTTATAACTAACTTCGAGTTGATATATACTTGAATATAGTTCATATCTAACTGACCGATGAACAGAATATATTAAAATTTCATTCACATAACCCTAAAAACTAGAAAATAATAATGATAATGATAAAAAAATCTACATAGTTTTTGTAACAGACTGAAAAGTGGGGTACATGCAATATATAACTATAAACATGAGCCCCATGTGTTTCGTTAAGATCTACAATGTTTTTGTGAAGGACCAAAAAAGTGGGGCACATGCAATGTATAACTACGACCATGAGCCCCATGTGTTTCGTTAAGATCTACGATGTTTTTGTGAAGGACTAAAAAGTGGGGGACATGCAATGTATAACTATAAACATGAGCCCCATGTGTTTCGTTAAGATCTATGATGTTTTTGTGAAGGACTAAAAAGTGGGGGACATGCAATGTATAACTATAAACATGAGCCCCATGTGTTTCGTTAAGATCTACAATGTTTTTGTGAAGGACCAAATAAGTGGGGCACATGCAATATATAACTATAAACGTGAGCCCCATGTTTTTCGCTAAGATCTACGATGTTTTTGTGAAGGACTAAAAAGTAGGGGACATGCAATGTATAACTATGACCATCTACTTTTAGGTTCGTTATAAAAACGTTGTATTTTTTTTGTTACTATTATATTAACCTTTTTCTTATTTTTTCGTTCTTGGCAATTCAGACTTCTTTTGAGACTATTACTACCATTTTCAAGTGATAAGATTTGGACGTTTTGGACAGATGAAACTATCTTCAACAAGATTTTTCGTTTCCAATATTTTATTTTCTACTTTTAGGTTCGTTATAAAAACGTATTTTTTTATTACTATTATATTATCCTTCTTCTTTTTCGTTCTTAGCAACTCAGACCTCTTTTGAGACTATTACTGCCATTTTCAAGTGATAACATTTGGACGTTTTGGACAGATGAAACTATCCTCAACAAGATGGTGACTTTCTTGTTAAAGCTCATTGGTAGTTTTTGTGGCAACTAATATATGAGCCGTTAATTTGAAAGTGGTGTAAGTCCATTTTTGAGAAAAATGAGCTATCACGTAATGCATGCTTAATTTAATGTAAATTTTTTATGTATAACTAGTCCGTGTTTAATTTGTCAAAAAAATCCCATGTTTTGTAAAACTTAAAATCGGTCGGTAAATGAAATTGCACTATCAACAAATATAGTAACCTTTAATTTACTCGAAAGAAAAGAAAATGGACATACACCACTTTCAAAATAAACGGTCCATATCATGTTCCGAATGATTATTTATAATTCTCATCACTTATCCTCTTCAACTACACTATATCACGTAAAATGTCGCCTGTATTACACAATACAGAGCTAAATAACTAAGTATATGGATGAAAATAAAAATCACGACACGACATATCTAGGCCCGCCAAAACCCCCCCTATTTTATCCTTATAAATTGCTCTATCTATAATCGCCATAGGTGATCGAGTTATAATACTACGGGAAGGGCAGAATAAAATTTCTTCCGGGTCAGCAAGTATAATTATTCATGATTTTCAAGCTTATATTAAGTGATAATCGTGAAAATTAGCGTACATATGATAACTCACCTACGTATTTTTAACACTCTTTTGTTCGCATCTTTCTATCGATGGACCATCATCTTTTGACGTGCTCTGACCAACTTAAACCTTTCTGATTGGCTCGAAAAGTTTGCACACGCGTGACGTTGTGACGTCAATTCTGCCTACCCCCGCAGGTGGGGGGTGATCAGGGCTCTGTGCGCTCTGTCTATAGGCGGTAGCGACCTTTTACAATCAGATGGGTCGTCTATCTGTTTGTCATTCATGAGCATAAAAAAGGAGTTGTTTAATACTTTGCAGCTTCACCCTTCACTCTTAGCTTGTCTGTAGGCGACACTTTTTTTACTGGCTCGGAAGACGTTTTCGAAGGCTAGAGTCGGTCATATTGGTTCATTTGTGGTGGTCCAAAGTCCAATATCGAGCTTAGTTGTCTAACGATAACTACTCTTACTTGGTGGGTGACGTATCTCGGTACAATCCGTACTAATATTATAAATGCAATAATGAGTTTGTTTGTTTGTTACGCTTTCACGCGTAAACCGCTGGATTGATTATTATGAATTTTGGCATCGCCTTTGATGTACGTACCTAATCATTACAAATCAAATCAAAAATCTTTATTCAATTTAAGCCTTAAGCAGGCGCTTTTGAACGTCAAAATTACTACCTACATACCTACCCATCTCATCTTAAGTACATTTTTTTCTCAAAAATATTAGTTTAAAAATATTTTTTTTTATTTTTAACATTTTGCGTGAAGAAAAATCATCGAACTAGCGTCATCGTCACCGAACGCTTTCCATGAGCTATATGTATACTGTGTAAAAACTAAAAAATATATTTATAGCTCGACAATACAATTCACAAGTTACTTAGCATTCATTTGTATCAGCAGTCCTCAAAGACTCTCCCGGTATTTTTTTTTATGGTGGGGAAATGCCTATATGCATGCCCTTCGAGTCCAGGGGACTCTGGGTTCACCGTGTCATCCCGACGACCCGCCTGGCCTGGTGATAAACCAACCAACCGACCCGCCCCTCTCAAGGCTAGATCTCACATCGGCCAATAATTTTTTTTTTTAATCGTGCAGTCTATATTATAAAATACCTTTGTAGCGTGAAAAAAAAACTAGGCCTCTTTTATTTCGTTATATAGTAGTGATTACGTCGCGGATATTTTAATTTACCTTTGTTCTTGCCTCACAAAGAAGCGTTACGTCACGGCTCCGAACAAAACATACGTAGTCTAAACTTGCGTATTTTGTACCGGCCTTCCAGCGCCGGAGCGTGTCACGCAACGCCCTACACATGGCGATCTTTGCCCTCGCGATATCGACTCGTGACCCTGTTGATATGCCATTGTCTAAGATCGCGACCACGTACGGTTTAAAGTTGAATTTTTGAAATGAAAATAAGTCACGCTAAATAACGTTTTCTATAAGAATTAGACCCAAGATGGTTGACACGTAAACCATAGTGGAGGGACTGGCTCTCAAGTGCAACTGCCGGAACTCACCTATTGGTATTTGGCGGTACATTTGTAACTTGACGGTGGTAGGTAGCGGGCGTTAGAAAAAGCTCAACCACCATGCACAACCCCTGCCTCCCGTTCGTCACGTTATGTCATATTTTCTGCGATCCCTCACTATCAATATTACGTCACAAATGATATACCCCAATATCACCATACATTGTATATGGCACGTAAAAGCCGTACGCAAAAATCAATATTTGGACCGTTTATTTTGAAAGTGGTGTAAGTCCAGTTTTGAGAGAAATTAGCTATCACGTAATTCATGCTTAATTTAATGTAATTTTTTATATATAACTAGTCCGTGTTTAATTTCTCAAAAAAAAATCCCATGTTTGGTACAACTTAAAATCGGTCGGTAAATGAAATTGCATTATCAACAAATATAGTAGTAACCTTTAATTTTCTCGAAACAAAAGAAAATGGACTTACACCACTTTCAAAATAAACGGTCCATTTATAACTGTAGTAATATGTATTACCATATATTGTTTTCAGACCTGTGAACGTCTTAGACATATAGGACTCCATGTCACATTTTGTCACAGTAAGCGACATCTACAAACCCCCCACTCCCCCCTCCCCCCATAACTGCGAATGTATTTTGATGCGTAACGTTTCCGTGTGACGCTCATTCGGGTAAAGTAGGCTCGAGGCGAATGAGGGAGCGAGAGAGATATAAATTGTAATGTTTCACTGTTGGCGTGTGAAGCGCTAACCATTTTTTTAAAGTACAGATAATGTATTATAATATGGCAATTAAAAACGGGTCTAATACACAACTTAGTTTTAATAATTGCTTGATATTACCGCCTGGTTGCACAGGCCGTGGCCATGAGCAGTCTGGTTTAAAAAAAAAAAGGGAAGTACGTAGTAGGAGACCAAAGAGAGATACGCAATTTATCAGGGTACATCTCTGTTCTTAACTTTGGAGCGACGATGGCTCAGTGGGTAGTGTGTACGACTTCGCGCCAAGGGATGTGAGTTCGAATCCACCTGCAATGAGCTTGAGCTTTCGGTGAAGGAAAACACCGTCAGGAAACTGTAGCATGGTGGTAGGGCTTTCTCTAATACCCGCCTGGCTAGCTACCACTCTCAAGTTGAAATCCTGCCACTAAATACCAATAGGTGTGTTCCGGCAGCTGCACTTGTGAGCCAGTTCCTCCACAGGTTTAGCGTGTCTACCAACTTGGGCCCTATCGTCTTAAGATCAGGTAAGATTAAAAAAAAAGTTTCACTTTAACAATGAAATATAAACAACGCTCGTGCATATAAGGCTTTTTTTAGTCTGTTCCATTTATAATAAGGTCTAATGCCTTTGTTTACAGACTTTGCTAGGAAAAATCATATAGATAAGGCCACGTGTCCATTAACCTTCTTTTATGCGCGTTATCAATTAATAATGGAAATATTATTCATATCATAATGCGCTTGCTTATAGACACGTGACTCAAACGAACCGATTGTATGTAAAACTTCGGATCTGGATCAAAGGCCGTATTTATTGTGAAGGTTTTCTTTGGCGACAATCTCGCCTGGTGTTAACTGACGATGTGGTCCAAGATGGCGGACACGCTAAGCCTAGTGGAGGGGCTGGCTCTCAAGTGCAACTGCCGGTACCCACCTATAGGTGTTCGGTGGTAGATTTTCAACTCGCAGGTAACCGGTTGAGCATTGGATAAAGCCCTAACACCAAGCTATGGTTTCATAACAATGTTTTCCCTCGCCGAAAGCTTAAGATCTTTGTGGGTGGATTCGAACGCGCGTCTAATGCCGTGGCGTTGTTCGTACACGGTACCAACTGAGCTATCATCGCTTCGAAATTGGGCTTGTATCCAAAATCGCGTGGTTAAAAAAGACCTTGAGAAGTTAAAATATAAATAAATTTGTTGTGCTCGTGGAAAGTATAGCAAAAAAATTAACTGGTAAAATGTTTTTAACTGTCAACCGGTATTTTTTTGACAGAACCTTAGTATATCTATTGTGTATTAATTTTTTCATTCATCGTTTTGTGTATTTTAATCTGCGCCAGTGTTCGGCTCCGTTTTCGCGCAAAAGAGCCAAAATGTACACAATACACACAAGTGGGGTAAATAGAGGGGCTGATTTTGTACGAAACGTTTTATTTCGTCACCCGATTTGTTTGATTAAATCAATATTAACGCGAGCGAAGCCGCACGTAAAATATAGTTGTCAATAAAGCGCAAAACTACGTATTTCACGTTTGCTAACAACTAGGGTTGCCACCTTTCGGTACCGATTTTTTTTTTATTATTTTAAATTAGGTTGTTAGTCGACATTTATTTATTAAACATTTTTGAATAAAAACAACTATACAAAAGGTAAGACGACACTGTAACATTGACTTTTCTGGACAACCCACACCTCAGTCAAACGTCGGGATCGAAATTAATAAATAACCGCGATAAAATCCGTTTAAATTAGTTTTATCTCGATGAGTAATATTCGCGTAAACATAAGAAATCATCAGACTAAACGTGTCTATATCTGCACTATAGTATTATAAAAGTGAATGTAAGTTTGTTTGTTACGCTTTCACGCGAAAATTACTTATCCAGATCATCATGAAACTTTGTACACATATTCTTGGAGGTATTAGAAGTAACGTAGGATTCGTTTAATTGAAAAAAAAAATACGGAATATAAAAAAAACTTATTTGATCGCTTCAATGCGAGCGAAGCCACGGGTAAAAGCTAGTGCAGGATATATGTAAAGTTTTTTTTTTTTTAGGTTGACATTGTTAAAGTCGTAATATCTTTTGAATGGAATATCCGATTCGAGTAATTGAAAACGTAATCTACAGGTATTGAAACAGGCTTTGTATACGAAGTGATTTATTTGAATAAGTATTAATACAAAAGTATAATTGTCATGGTATGGTTTTGGTCGGCATTTATATCAACTTTTGAAACGTTTTATTGACATAGCTAGCTCAGTGGTAGCGTAAAGAAACTCCTCGTCACGGGACGTGAGTTCGAATCCAACCACCTACAATGAGCTTGAGGTGAAGGAAAACATCGCGAGGAAGCCATAGCATGGTGGTAGGGCTTTTTCTGATGCCCGACTGGCTAGCTACACCACCCTCAAGTCGATAATCTACCGCCAAATACCATGCCAAATGTAGGTATTTTGTTACGCTTTCCCGCGATAACTACTTAACCGATCATCATGAAACTTTGCACACATATTTTTGGAGGTATTAGAAGTAACATAGGAAACTTTTCATTGGAAAAAAGACATATTCATTTAATGGCTTCAATGCGATCAAAGCCGCGGATAAAAGCTAGCATGTAGATAAAAACTACTCTAAAATACTCTTATTTATTTATTTTCAAAAAGAAATTATAGCGTGTTTTTGATTACTTTTTGATCTGCTGCTCGAAGTTCTATTATTTAAAATTTTGGAACAAATTAGATTTACATTAAAATAAATTAAAAATGCATTTTTTTCCGGTTATTTCGCGTTAATGGCTGAAAAAATACTTATTTATAACCATTAGCAATATATAAAAAAGGATGACAGTTGAATTCGTAATGGAAATACAGCAAAATACTTTCGAACATTCGTTCGCGTGGAACTAAAAATGAATAAAAGAATTTTTTTTAGCTCGTTTTTGTAACTTTTTTCAATACAGCTTTGCTCCTATCGGCGGTAGCGTGATGTCGAATAGCCAAAAGCCTTCCTAAATGGTTGATCTATCAAATATAAAAGGTATTTTTGGAAATCCGGCTTAAGTCAATTTAGGCCCTAAGCAGGCGCTTATGAGCGTCGAAACTACCACCGGTTCGGAAAGTAACGCAGTTATCGAGAAGGTCGGGCAAGAAACTTGAACTGTATTTTTATAGCTTTTTAGGTCCTTTTTTGCATAGTAGTTTAACGTGTATTTAGAGTAGTTATTAGCGGGTGTACAGAGAGGGGTGTCGATTCCTGACATCACGATCGCTCACATATTGATCCAGCCCATAATAGCCTTTTGACATCAAAACCCGTTTGACATTGTTCTAGAACTTACTGTCCGGCAATTCGGTAATGTGCTTTGGGACTTTATTGTAAAACCTGACACTATTACCTAAGAACCTGTTACTGGTATTACTAACTCTAAAATATGGGGTGACCAGAGATCTAGCTTTTCCAAGTTGATTCGGACATACATTCAATTGTCAAGAATGTAATATAGTTACATTATGTATTTTTGGCTTTTTCTAATGCTCTCCTGACTAGCAGCCACCCTCAAATGGAAAATCTGCTGCCAAATACCAATAGGTGAGTTCCGGCAGGTGCACTTGAGAGCCAGTTCCCCTCCACAGGTTTGGCGTGTCTACCAACTTGGGCCCTATCGTCTTAACATCAGGTGACATTATGGCCATAACACTAAACCTTAAATATATTTAAAATAAAGGTGGGAAAGGTCAAAGTGCGTTGCCCGTAGGTACGTAACGCCTCACTTTTACGTAACACTCAATTTAACTCCTCGTTAAAATATCCATACCGCAGGCTGAATAAAAAAATGTGTCTTTTTAAACTCCAAAAATAGTCTACTTTGGTTTCACTTCAACTTATACTTTGGTAATAGCCCCGATGAGGGAGAAATTGAGAAGCAATAGCGATAGGAGAAGGAAAGCCATATAACTAGAAGAATGTTGACATAAGATCAGGTGAGATTATGGCCATAACGCTAAACCTTAACTATAAAAAAATAAAAATATTATAGTACTGGTGGGAACCCTAGCAATGTCTGTCAATAAAACGCAAGACTACGTAATTCACGTGTGCACAGAACTGAAGGTCATTTCTATAATATCAATAGCATGGAAACTGGTTTTAAAATTGTATGGCGATGAGCACATTGCGTCTCAGTAGGACACGCTTTCCGGTTATTTCGATTAACGCTCGTTTAAACGTTGGTGTATATAACTTTTCAAATCAATTGTTACGGACCGTGGAGGTTACGTAAAATCATACGCAGAGTTTCGTTTCACAATCGTTATATTTTACAACAGAGCTTCCGCTTACTGCAATGCGTGTTTCGAACAGTCGTCCGTACTGTCGAACGTTCGTAACTCAACTGACACAGCCGCGCTGCTACCCAGGATGATACTTAATCAAATGACCAACTTCTTTCACAGTCATTACACTAACAGTGTAAGATCAATACATCAGCTTTTATAAATGCAAAGTATTTTTCTCAGTTGAATCATTTATTAATTAAAAGTATGTAGTATTATTATGTCTCTAATAGCATTATGCCTTCATATCAATAAGCAGTTACGTGGTATTTAACATAAGTTCATAGGTCAATGTAGATGAATAAATTTTGTTCTTTGTACACGACGACCGGCGCTGGACTCGAATTCGTCCGACGGGAGAAACGTACATACAGTAATGCCTCCTATAACACGGTAGATTGGTTCCGCGTTATAGGAAAACTCGTTGTAGCAGTATTCCCTTATAACGCGTTTTCACGACTCCGTATATCGCGTTACGTATAAATTATTCACGTTTAATTTTTCTCGTTAAATATGTTAAGAAAAAAGTATATTACGAACGATATGTGTACGATTTATTAAAATCAAACTAAACTAAGGACATTTTAAATAGGAAACTTATGCATATGAACACGATTGACACACGCGTACACACGTGCGAAACTAATTATGAACTGTACAAATAATTATAAATATAATGTGGGTAATCCCCGCGTTATATCGTTTTTTTTTTCGACCTGACATACGCTGTTAGCCTTAAGGACTTTGACAGCTTCACCGAACTTTTTGGGACGAAAGCTAAGGGCACTCAGCCCCGTAGCAGCGGGCGCAAGGGTGCCAGAATGGCCGAACCTCGGCTTGGACTACTGCCGGAACACGAACAAAGATTCGTGATCCTAACTAACCAACAGGTCCTAACTTACTACTTACTTAGTGGTCCTAACAATAACATAGAGCAAGCCACGCAAGGGCCGCGGACGTAGTCCCTTACAGAACCGAGTACTTAATGTGTGGGTGTGCACGGATGATAAGCGGTGTGATGATGTACTCTCAGTGATGTAGAGTGTTACTGTATCGCACGAGCACAGTCACTTGAGGGCTCCTATCCGCAGGATCGAACCTAGGCTTAACCGTCTGCAGAGGTAGACCGCAGCGTGTATGCAGGAACGAAATTTACCTCTCGGCCTCGGCGGTGAGGACGGCGGTTACGCGGGCGTGTGCGCGGACACGTGTGATTGGTGGAGACGGCAGGGAGAAGCGCGTTCAATCTTATTTTGTCGACGGGATCGGGCGTTATATCGGGTAATGCCCGTGTTATACGGGAGATTCAAATCAAATCAAATCAAAAAAGTGTTAAAGGTTGGGGTGGGGGATTACTGTGCATGTCGGAAATAGAATGATAATATGGAAATTAATCAACTAATTGACTCTGAATATCTCTTATTTTATCTCAATCTATTTTATTATCTTTTTCAATGATATAAGAAGTTCATTTGATTGTTATTTTGGGAATAAGATCATTTCCGTTTAACTACTTCCGAATTAGTCAGTTTTCGTTCTAGTAAGTAAACCAGTAAGTAAACCAGAAACGGCACATGAATGTGTACTTACGTATTAATGGCACCGCCGTAAAAATTAGTTGGTTCAGGTTAGGTTTGATTTCTGTTGGGAAAAAGCTCAAGCCAACCGCGGCAGCGGTCGGGGAGCGCCGTATATATTTAGCGATTCCGTACTAGATGAAATATTTCTTTATCATACATAATTTATATATTTCTTTGTCGCGCTTTTTCTGAACACAAGTCGAACCTAATCTAAATCATCGAATTTCTACATCGCTGGTGTTAATACGTAAGCGCTCATTCGTGTACCATTTCTGGTTTACTTACAATCATCATGATTATGATTTATAATTTGGTTTCAAAACAGTAACCTACTCGCGAAGGTGTCTTATCGCCATGGTATTGTTAGCTCTTATCTAAATCAATTAGATAATCACCCTGAGTGTTAAAAAACATGATCCAAGTTCACGCGAACGAATGTGATGTGATGTGTGAACGATGATGAGTTCGTTTGTTTGTGTGAATGCGCTGATCTCGAGAGCTACCAGTCGTATTTGAATAAATCTTTTACAATAAATGAGTTATGGAGATAGATTTATGAATCGTTTAACGGACAATGTGTCCGCTTCTACAATAAAACCCCTCGTGAAATACGTGAACTGCGACTAAAGAAGTTAAAATCATTGTAAAACAGAAAGTTGTTAAAAAGAGTTTTTTTTTTTAATTTAATAATGGGCAAAAGAGTTAGCGTGTCACCTGATGGTAAGTGATAACCGCCGCCCATGAATATCCGCAACACCAGGGCAATCGCAGGTGCGTTGCCGGCCTTTATTGAAGGGAGTGGCTCTCAAGTGCAACTGCCGGAATACACCTATTGGTATTTGGCGGCACATTTTCACCTTGAGGGTGGTAGCTAGCCAGACGGGCATTGGAAAAAGCCCTGCCACCATGCTATGGTTTTCTCACGATGTTTTTCTTCACCGAAAGCTCAAGCTCATTGTAGGTGGATTCGAATTCACGTCCCTGGACGCGAAATTGATGGAGAAATTTTTCAAATCCTACCGGTAGTGCTATAGATAAACGCGTTCAAACAAACAGACGTTTCCGCTTTACAGTAATATTAATACATTTTTTTCTCATTTATGTTTGCACTACCAACAATAAATATTATTTTTGATAACTATACCGATGGTTAGCTAAAGCAAATGCCTTGTGGCATTAAGCTCGCCAATGCACAAACTAAAAGGTTCATCACTTTAAAAAGGGCAATAAAGTGTCCATTCATTCAATCATTCGTTCATTCGTTCGTTCGTTCATTCATTCATTCATTCGTTCATTCATTCATTTAATATTTTGCTTTCGTACAGTACGGCCGCCAACACATTGAAGTCGCGAAGAAAGTGCAAAGGAACGACAGTTCTGATGAGGAAGACGAGATCCCGGTTCCTGATGACACTCCTCCATCAGCCATCATCAAGGAAAACGGTGCTAATGGTGTGTATGGGTTTTTAATTTTTTTTATATGATTGGATAAGCGTTAAGAGTTCAGTGGTGTGTATCTGTGGACGTGACTTCGAATCTTTTTTATAGTTAGTTTCAGCGTTATGGCCATAATCTCCCCTGATCTTAAGTGACGATACGGCCCAAGTTGGTGGACACGCTAAACCATTGGAGTGACTGGCTCTCAAGTGCAACTGACGGAACACACCTATTGGTATTTGGCGGCAGAATTTCAACTTGAGGATGGTTGTTAGCCAGACGGGCATTAGAAAAAGCCCTGCCACCATGCTATGGTTTCTTCGCGATGTTTTCCTTAACCGAATGCTCAAGCTCATTCTAGATGGATTCGAAATCACGTCCCTTGACGCGGAGTCCGCGCACATGAAGCGATGGTAGCTCAGTGGTGGTGTGTACGACTTCGCGTCAAGGGACGTGAGTTCGAATCCAAGCACCTACAATGACGGTAGGGCCTTTTCTAATGCCCACCTGGCTAGCTATCACCCTTAAGTTGTAAATACCGTGTGTTCCGGTAGCTGCACTTGAGAGCCAGTTCCTACACGGGTTTAGCGTGTCTACCAACTTGGGCCGTATCGTCACTTAAGATCAGGTGAGATTATGGCCATAACGCTAAACCATAAGTATAAAAAAAATACACTACCACTGAACTATCATCGCTTCATAAGCTCGCTGTAATAATATTATAAGCTTGAGTTTTTGTGCAAAGGAAACGTCGTGATGAAACCATAGCATGGTGTTATGGCATTGCCTGGACAGTTTGTTTTTTTTTTAACGTGGTTTTACGGAACTCCTCATCGCAAGGCATAAAGGCATTACCCGGGCTCAGGCCAAATCACCCACCACTACCCACTAAAACGCACCAAGGCGACACTTCAAACTCCCCTGTACCAGAGACCGTGGACAGCCTTCATACTTGCAGTCAGTTGCAGTCACTGGCAGGGTCTAGCTACCACCCTCAAGTTGGAAATCTGTAGTCAAACACCTATAGGTGTGTTCCGGCGGTTGCACTTGAGAACTATTCCCTCCACTAGGTTTATCGTGTCTACCATTTTGGGCCACATTTAACATCACATCATTTTGGGGACATCACTCTAAACTAATTGATTATGTATATATTTTTACATATCAAACATTATATATTGCCCTCTACACTCAAATAGCTTCTGTCACAGGTTAAGAATATCCAATATTATAAATGCCAGTCACTGTGACGTATGCGAGAGCTGACTATTGAAATTTTACTTGGCAGTTTATAGTAATTGTTACAAGGTAAAGTTGGAATAAACGATAAACATGTCTCGTAACGTTTCGATTTACCTTAAGGTTATAAATATAATGTGGGTACTAACACATCCTCGTAGTTTTAATTTAACGTCCAATGCGCCGTGAATTTATAATCCGCGATGCGATGCGGTTGAAGCGGTGATAGCTCAGTGGCAGTGCGTACGGACGCCGTGTCATGGGACGTGAGTTCGAATCGATCTGCGATAAGCTTGAGCAAGCCATAGTATGGTGGTAGGGCCTTATCAAATGCCTGTCTGGCTAGCTACCACTCTCAAGTAAAACATCTGCCGTCAAATACCAATAGGTGTGTTCCGGCAGTTGCGCCTGAGAGCCAGTTCCTCCACGGGTTTAGCGTGTCCACCAACTTGGGCCGTATCGTCACTTAAGATCAGGTGAGATTAAGGCCACAACACTTAAAGCTTAACTATTAAAAAAAAAAAAAGTTTTGGATCCGGTCACAGTTTAGTGGTATGGTTATTGCCCGACTGCTCAGTGACCAGTGGCTTTTGACCAGAGATTTTGTGAACGGGATCCAGCCATCCCAGCCAAGGTCAGCGCAACATGGCTTACAGCCCCGGTGTTTCGACTGCCTATAGGCGTCGGTGACTATTTACCATCAGAAGGGGTAACTGTCTGTTTGTTTGTTTTTTTTTATACTTAAGGTTTAGCGTTATGGCCGTAATGTCACCTGATCTTAAGTGACGATACGGCCCAAGTTGGTAGACACGCTAAACCTGTGGAGGAACTGGATCTCAAGTGCAGCTGCCGGAACACACCTATCGGTATTTGGCGGCAGGTTTACAACTTGAGGGTGGTAGCTAGCCAGACGGGCATTAGAAAAAGCCCTACCACTTGCTGCTCGTTAGCATAAAAAAGGTGAGATTGTGGTCAAGCGCAAACAAGTGGATACAATTACCCGTACTAAAAAAAAAGGAATCTTTGTTTACACTTCCCTCCGGAGCCCATGTCATCGAAAATAATTTCAACAATGACACAGTTTATATGTTTGTTGTTGAAGACGTTGTCTCTGTCTTTCAGGTACAAAGATGACCGTGATAGAAAGGGAGGAAATATTGGGTCCTTCACCAGAATTGAATTACAAGCGAAGCTCGAGTCAGGAACGTGTTCAGAACGGCCATAGGCCTGATCAGGGGAAGGGTGAGGTATGTTAACATCCTTTCAGATTATAAAGATATGGATCTCTGTGGTCCGTGATCTCTTTGTTGGATAATTTTATTTTTACAAAAAGGATAAACAGCGTTAAATACATTTTACATATATACTTAATGTTTAGCGTTATGGTCATAATGTAACCTGATCTTAAGTGACGATGCGGCCTAAAATGGTAGACACGCTAAACCTGTGCAGGCACTGGCTCCCAAGTGCAACTGCCGGAACACACCTATTGGTATTTGGAGGCAGATTTACAACTTGAGGGTGGTTAGCTAGACAGGTGGGCGTTAGAAAAGGCCCTACCACCATGCTATGGTTTCCTCACAATGTTTTCACCGAAAGCTCAAAGCTCGTAGGTGGTTGAATTCGAACTCACGTCACTTGACGCGAAGTCGTACACACTACCACTGAGCTATCATCGCTTCACTACATCAAGTATTGTTTTGAGCACAAATGTGGTGCAACACTTGGTGCACTGGCGTTTGAAGTCTGCCGTAGCATGCGCAATGTGGTAGAAAGTACACAACACTAGTGAAACAATAGAAAATTAAAAAAAAAAAACACCAACGTTACAAAAGTTACAATCCTCAAGTTGTAAATCTGCCGCCAAATACCAATAGGTGTGTTCCGGCAGCTGCACTTGAGAGCCAGACCCTCCACAGATTTAGCGTGTCTACCAACTTGGGCCGTATCGTCACTTAAGATTAGATGAGATTATGGCTATAATGCTAAACCTTAAGTATAAAAAAAAACATGAAAACAATCAGCATTGTGACGAAATATACATTACAAAAAAAGTGGTATAAATTGAAGTACATATGTTTTTTTTTTATATTTAGCGCAGTAAAGTGACTGCACTGCACCTGGTTTTGAGTACAGTACAATCCAAAACAACAGTGACTGACAATGATCCAAAATTCACTGTCAGTCACCGCTTTCATTGTCGACGGCGTAGACACCTTTTCACGCCTCTTTTGAAGGACCCCATGTCATAGGAGGAGGGGCGGTGGGGTGACATTACTGTTAATAAGTTAAGCTAAGCAGAAAGTACAATAAAGCAGTAAATACATAACATAGTATGTAGGGCTTTTTCTAATGTCCATCTGGCTAGCTGCCACCCTCAAGTTTAAAATCTGCCGCCAAATACTAATAGGTGTGTTCCGGCAGTTGCACTTGAGAGCCAGTTCCTCCACAGGTTTAGCGTGTCTACCAACTTGGGCAGTATCGTCTATTAATATCAGGTGAGAATTTGGCCATAAACAATATTACCTACAGACGTTTAACAGGCTTTATGCTAGTTCTTCAATAACGTAATTGACATAAATATAAAATTGTCTAAAAAAAATGAGTCGTCTAGGACGCCTGGTAGATGTGAAACATAGAAATTATTTTGTACAGGTAATGTACATAAAAGCATAGTTTACGACAGGTAATAAATATGGTATAGTAAAAAAAAAACGTATAGCGTGGCGATGCGTCGCCACGCCCTGTATCGCCACGCCAAAAATCAGGTTTACCCTCGTCTATACATGTTTCTCATCAAAAAACCCGATATTGGTTCTTATGGCAGGTATTGTAAGTATTTTTATAGCGTACCTATGATATCTACTTGCTATATAAATGTAAACTAACGTAGTAACTGAAGACTGTAATTTCACACATCACATTTTTTAACCTTCTTCAGGCGCTCTGAGCACTTTATTTTGTGTATATTGACTTAGACAAAATGCTCGAATGAAGTCGGTTGATTGGTCGAATCCCTGCTATGATCCCTGAGGATCCGGTGAAGGAAAACATCGTGACGAAACCATAGCTTGGTGGTAGGGTTTTTACTGTTCACATGGCTAACTACCACCGTCAAGTTGAAAAATATGTCTTCAGATACCTATAATGTATTCTAGCAGGTCAATTGCTCAGCGAGTCCACCGTCTCGGGCCAAAACGCTAAAACAATAGGAAAAAAGTCGTAAATTATGGTAATGATGATTGATATTCTCGTTTAGAATCTCGAGTTCCATCTATCCCACTGCCTTGACCTCGTGAAGGCAGGAATGGAGTCGATAATCGAAGATCAGGTCACCTCCGTCTTCGAAGCCGAGGAGTTGCGGAGCTGGAACCTTCTGACCAGGACAAACAGGTATGTTGTGGACTTTTAAGAAATAATAGTGACTAATAGTTGAGTGGGAAGAAGTGGAAGCCAATGTCTCTTTGAAGTACATGGGTTCAAATTCTACAACATCAAAAGAACAACTAAGAAAGACACTCCCCGGTATTGAAGCGATGATAGGTCAGTGGTAGTGTGTACGACTTCGCGTCAAGGGACGTGGGTTCGAACCCAAGCACCTACAATGAGCTTGAGCTTTCGGTGAAGGAAATCATCGTGAGGAAACCATAGCATGGTGGTAGGGCTTTTTCTAATGCCCGCCTGGGTAGCTACCACCCTCTAGTTGTGAACCTGCCGCCAAATACCAATAGGTGTGTTCCGGCAGCAGCACTTGAGGGCCAGTTCCTCCACAGGCTTAGCGTGTCTACCAACTTGGGCCGTATCGTCACTTAAGATCAGGTGAGATTATGGCCATAACGCTAAACCTTAAGTATATAAAAAAAAAACATGCGTGCGTACAAAGTACACATGTCAGAAGTGAAACTTCTTTGGCGAACTAATTTATAAATCTTGTTCGCTCTGTCTCACTTTTTCTCTCAATCTTTCTCACTCGCTTGCTCCCTACTCTCACTCCACGGCTAGTTGCTCATGCTACGTTCGCCCTGTCTTACTCTCTCTCAATCGGTCTCGATCACTCTCTCTCTCTTTTCCGACACTTCCGTTGCATACCGGCGTGACGTTTCATCTGTAAAAATTTTACCCTCATGCGCCTAAAGAAGTTTCACTTCAAAAAAAATATTAGTACTTTATAGGTGTAACGTTATATCTACTATTTCATTAGACACGCTAGGTCTAATGTAGAGCCTGGCTCTCAAGTGCAACTGCCGGAACAAACATATTGGTATTTCTCCTCAAATTTTCAAACTGAGGCTCTTAATTCGCCAGATGGGCATTAGAAAAAGCCCTACCACCATGCTACGGTTTCATCACGATGTTTTTCACTTCTGAAAGTTCAGGGTCATTGTTGGTAACTTTGCGTTACAAACAGGGCTATAATGGATTCAAAATTAAGGTGAAAAATGACATAAGTATTATTTATGCTTATGGCAGTGAGGAAATACGGACTCGTTGCTAGGCTGGCAATAAAATTTGGCAAGACCACTTTTCTTAAGCTTTACTATATACATACTATCACGCCTCTCTCCCATAAGGGTAGGCAGAGACCACATCCTTCCACTTGCTACGATCCTGACATACATCTATCGCTTCTTCTACTTTCATAAGCACCTTCACACATGCTCTTCGGTTACGGGTACTTTTGATCTGGCCTTTCTCCAGAACGTCCTCGATCTGATCAAGATATATTCGCTTAGGTCGACCCTTACCAGCTCGCCCATTCACACTCGCCTTGTAAATTTGTTTTGTTAATCTTCTTTCATCCATCCTCTCTACATGTCCATACCAATTAAGCATCCCTTTCTGTATCTTCGTCACTACATCCTCTACCACACCACAACGTTCCCTTATCACACTATTCCTTACTTTATCTATCATTCTTATGCCAGCTATACTTTATCACACACACACATCATAATAACATTATTTTGTAAGACAAGAAAGTTGAAAAAGTGTTACCACGAGATCGATAAGATCCCTGTCTCAGCATGACGCTGCATCTTTATCTTTCCAGGCAGTATGAGTTCCTCACCTGGCGGCTCACGATTATCTGGGTGATGGGATTCGTGGTCAGGTACCTGTTCCTCCTGCCTCTCAGGATACTCATCTTCGTTTTCGGGGTGAGTTTTTGATACTTTTTGGTCTTACCAAGGCTCTTAACATAAGTTCCATTTGAGTACATCAGTGCTCTGCTGGTAACATGTATTGACAGCATGCAAATCGTACCCCGCCATGAAGAATCGATTGTATCTTTAGATGTGAATAGCTACTAACTAAACCACTGAATGTCAAGTTTTTTATAGGCAAGATTTAGGGTCAGCGGTAAAGAGTAATTTACTTAAGGGCAGTCCTTGGTTATTGTAATAATGCACAGGTCTTTGGCGTTGGTATGCGACCAGCGTAGGTCATAGTCCGTCCGCAGAGTTGCGTGAGTCTGCAGTATGAGACCGGTTAGGTAGGAGACGCCGGAAGTCTGCTAGTCTGAACGCTCACTCGACTAGAAGTGTTGCAAAATGTGTCCAAGGTTGAAGCGATGATAGCTCAGTGGTAGTGTGCACGACTTCGCGTCAAGGGACGTGGGTTCGAACCCAAGCACCTACAATGAGCTTGAGCTTTCGGTGCAGGAAAACATCGTGAGGAAACCATAGCATGGTGGTAGGGCTCTTTCTAATGCCCGCCTGGGTAGCTACCACCCTCAAGTTGTGAACCTGCCGCCAAATACCAATAGGTGTGTTCCGGCAGCAGCACTTGAGAGCCAGTTCCTCCACAGGTTTAGCGTGTCTGCCAACTTGGGCCGTATCGTCACTTAAGATCAGGTGAGATTATGGCCATAACGCTAAACCTTAAGTATAAAAAAAAAAAGGTCTCTGGCAAAACACGAGAGTTTGAAGTATCCCCGTGGTACCTTTTAGTGGGTAGCGTTGGGTGATTAGCATCCGATAAGTATCGACGTACCCCCCACGCCTTTGCCCTGAGCCCGGGTAATGCGGTTGCGCTTTGCGATGTAGAAGGCCGTAAAAACTGGGACTTAAACACCACGTTATTAAATACATGGGTGGTTGCTTACCAGGCGGGCATTAGGAAAATCTCTACCACCACGTACAATGCAAGTGTAAATTCCTAGTTACACGATATAGTAACCATAGGACGAAGTTTTTTAGGAGTTATAAGTAAGCGCTTGAACTCAATCGCACCTGATGGTAAGCGACGATGAGGCCTATTACGGAGCTCGCTTGCTTAGAAAGTACCGATTCACTCTTTGCTTAAAGAGTCCCTCGTTGTAAGATGAAGGAAACAGGCGCTGGTAGTGAATTCCACTCCCTTGCTGCAAGCATTATAAAGGAAGCTGCAAAACTACGTATGGGTGACCTTAGCGACTTCTGGTTGTCCTGTAGTAAAATGGAGATGGTGGAATAAGATCTTACAGCTCCTGCGCACCCTCCCAATGTGAATCCTATAAAACACTGAGAGGAAATGCTCAAAAGTCAACATATTGGCCTCCAAATGCCCTCCAAAAGACCACACATTTCTCCTTCTTACCAAAGACCAGTAAATGCTGTTTCATTACTTCTAAGTCTTTGACTAAGCTGACTACCGTCTTCAAGTTGAAAATTTATCTTTAAACACCTTAATATGTGTTTTGGCAATTTCAAATTTAGAGCCAGTCCTTTTATTACCAAAGTCACTTGATATCTGGTAACGATTGTGGCCAAATGTTACACTTATTTTGACATGGACGTTTCAGAAAATTATATTACCAACTTCGATTCTATATGACTTTTATATAAAAATGCTGTGTATTGTTTTAGAATATCCTAGATGTATAGAGCTTAGTTGTGCTTCTAACAAATCTACCCGAACTGTATTTTGTGTACGCATACTAAATTTCTTATGTTCTTCCTTCATGTCGTTTCTTCTTCACGGCAAGCATTGTTTTGGATCGTGCAATGATTACCATCAAGTGCAGTGTAGTTTGTTTACTGTGCTATTAAAGAATAGATTTGGCAACATTTTTGGGTGGAAAATATATACATAAATTTAGGTGTTAAAGAATGTGTGAACAGGAGAGCAATGTATTTTGCTAAATATGCACTCAGTGAAACTGGTATAAGACACATCTTAAAATATCTAATTATCGAATGTCGCCTTAGAGTTTCACTTCAAAAATCACGATAAAGGGAACACAAATTGTATATAGGATTCTTGCTGGCAGTTAAATTGAAAATAACAAATACATATATTACATTATTATTATTATTTATTTATATATTTGATTCTTTATATTTACATGTCTCTGTAATCTAAATTTTTATGCGTGTATTTCATTTTATATTACCACCGGGTAATTGGATTTCAATAATGAAATGTCCCAAAGGTGTTTGTTTACCTGTAAGAGATCGCATTAAGCGATAAGGCCGCCTGAGTGTGCATTTATATAAGGACAAATAAATATTCCGCGCTACTAAATGACCGGAATATGAATGGCTGCGTGGTCAATTTATACGCGTTCGAAGTGGGAGCGAGAGGTATACCAGCTAAATCTCTCTATAACCATCTAAAAAATTTTTGCCTGTCTACGACTGCAATAAGTTCTATACTAAAACGTGCTTCTAGAGCTATGTTAGCAAGCTCTTGCCAGATTTGGCTGGGTGGGGAGAAATATCCGAGTGGTAAAGATGAATGTTGACGCGTGTCGACAAGGGGCTTCCTAAATTTACGAACGAGTCACAAATCCTCGGTCATTGCTCGGAGTTTTCCTCCCTACGACTCGATGAACCTGGAACTCGCAAGATGAATCTAAATTGTTGTTTAATTTAGTCTATTGCCATGCAATAAAGTGTTTCATTATCATTATATATTATTTCGCATCAAATACGTGTGCATATCACTTCTTGTAAGTTTTTGTGGCCCAATTTACGTAAACGAGCAGCTGCAACGTGAATTTAGTCCGAAAGATATGTATTTTTTTTATGTATATATAATTTTTCGCTATGGCAACAGGTCGCTACAATGATAGTAACGACGACAATCGTAAGCTTACTGCCGCCGGGCAACCTGCGCCGCTATTTGGGATCGATATCGTACAAAATATCGATACGCGTGTTGATACGGAGCTTGTCGTGCGTCATAACGTTCCACGATACGCAGTACTCGCCGAGATCGAACGGCTTCTGTGTTGCCAACCACACGAGCCCGATCGATGTTGCCATCGTTAGCGTCAGGACTTGTTTCTCTTTGGTAGTATATATTCTTTGCGTCTTCCTACAGGGGCGATGTGTTTTGTCTATGCTTTTTATGTTTATGTAACTTTATGTGGTCGTGAATGTTTATTTTTACATTGGGTATGTGAGTAATTTACGATAAGGCATGCGACGATGACTTTGACGGACTTTTGACTGATTTGATGACCAATGATTGTAGTCAATAATAAAGTTACCTGAAGTTGGGTCATTAGCGTAAGTCTTGAACTCTGGTAACACTAAAGGTATAAACAGTACATTTTAGATCTTATACCTCCCTTTTCCAAGGAGTTTTTAAAATCCTACTAGAAACAAAAACAGTACAACAAATTGTATTTGGTCGCGATCTCTTATTTTTGGTGTAGGTATCTCTAAAAAGATGTTTCCCTTATAATTTCACAGTTTTATTCGTTTCTAATTATTTTTCCAGAAACGATTAATTATCTACCCTTCACTCCTTCTGTTTTTCTTTGATTAAGGAGGATTCTCTTTTAGAGCACTTTCCTATAAGATCTTTCCAGAAATTGACTGTTAACTCTTGTCCAAAATTTAGATCTACCGTCACTCATCCTTTTATCATGAAAATATAAAGGCTTTTGGTCATACAAAACCTGTTTATGGGACATTTCGGATATAGACTTATTACTAAACGACGACGGACAATACGATTGGGGTAATGACGAATCACCATGTACGTGGGTTGAATTGGGCTGGTGGTACAGGTCTGGTGGCTCGTGGTGTGCACCGCGTGCGTCGGCTGCGTGCCGGACGGTGAGCTGAAGAAACGGCTCAACAGGACTGTCGCGTTGCACTGCTTCAGTTTCCTTGCGAGGAGTATATCGGCCGTGATCAATTACCACGATGCGCATTATCGACCGGCCAACGGCGGTATATGCGTCGCGAACCACACCAGCCCCATCGACGCTCTGGTACTCATGTGCGACAGTTGCTACTCCTTGGTAAGTATTTGGTTAAGGTTTGTTTAATGTTACGTGAACCTACTCTTTTATGTCCGTCCAGGGCATTGTTAGAAACAATGGTTATAGTTTTATATAGATTAATATACACAGAAGAAGGCTCCAAACATTATTATAGATTCGACAAGCCACAAATCCTTGCCTAAGAACACCGATTCATAACTAGGATGATTCGTGAGGCTATTGAAATTAAAAAACAGCCAAATTTCAATAGAGAAGATGGTTGGAAGCTAGTACAAGCCTGGGATCCGATTATACGTTTAATTAAATCGGAACCCGAAAGACCAATTGCCAGACCTCAAGACACTGAGCTCTTTCTGCGTAGATCGGAACACTACCAATGATAAAAATTAAATTGAAGGTAGAGACACAGTAACATTAACTATTCTGAACAACCCACACCTCAGTCCGCCCCGTGACCGCGAAGGCTGAAAAGCTTTCGAACCGTCGGGATCAAAATCAATAAATAACCGCGATAAAATCCGTTTAAATTAGTTTTATTTCAATAATATAAACCGATTATAAGCATCTGCGGAATATGGTTATGTTTTCATTTTTAACTAATAAGGGCATAGATATAAGTTTAAATATATATTTATTAGGGTGGCGCAAAAAAACCGACAATTTTTTTTTTCAGTCTCGAGTGAAAAAATGTTAGTTTTTGTTGTTTTAAGAGCCCTCTCCAAAGAACAACTAAAAAAAAAATATTTATTTAATTTCAAATTTTTTTAATTTCAAAAATCGACAAATATCGATGTTTTTTGAATTTTTTTTCTTGTTACTTTTAAATTTTTTTTTTTTAGTTCTTTGGAGAGGGCTCTTAAAACATCAAAAACTAATATTTTTTCACTCGAGACTGAAAAAAAAAAATAGTCGGTTTTTTTGCGCCACCCTAATATTTATGTCACATTTGATAGGAACAAAGTCGATTTCTACTTTTTTAAAGTTTTATATATATGGGTGATATTGGCTTATATATTGTCGTGGAAAGAAAAATTCTATTTATTTATCTTACATTACGCATAATACGTTGCCATGTTTATAGCGCTAATGAAAGACGCAGTGAAATTATAAGTTTTTGATTAAATTTTAATTCATTTATTAGTTTACTGTTAGACTTTTCGCAGGAAGTAATTATTGTTGTGATCATTATTTATAATTAAACGATTTTAAATTGAAAACACTTGTGTGTACCATTTTATCGAATCAATTTAAATGTCTAGTTGATTGTGTATGGTGTTGTAATATAGAGTGTTATGGTTCACGAAGCGCTATTTTCTTACTACTCTATAGACTTTTAGAGGTACGGGGAATACATAATCAAAGGATTTTCAGATAAACGGCGTGCAAAACGTCTTTTTTTAAATACTTGAGGTGAGTTATTTCCATTGTCGTTACCGTTGGTTCATTTTTTGGGTTTATGCAAATTTACATTGTGTCCGTGGTACTTACATGCTTGATTTTTATTAAGTTATGGGACATCAGCATGTGTTTTAACATGGTCGTTCATGCCGTAAAATGTATGCTAAGTGTTTGTTTAAATTTGCGGTAAGTTAACGAAAGTTATATGGAATAAGCTAGTGTAATAATATTTAGATGACATAGTTATTTATTCTGATGCTTACGAATACAATTTGTTTTGCTAAGCGATACTGAGCCGTTTTGAACTATCTTACTATCGGATAAGTGGAGATAATAGGGGAAAGAAAAAGAGGGCGCTAAATTAAATTAAACAATTATGTCCTCTATAAGAATAATATTTTAGTGTAAGGAATTATGTACATTGGGAAGACACTGGCACCTGAGATACAGGTTAAAAAACCTAGTTCAGGTGACAGGGCTTAACTTTATGTTGTAGTAAAAATATTTTTTTGGAAAATAAATTATTAATATTATTATTAAAATGCTTAGACACATATAATGTTGTTAGAACGTTAGTTGAAAAAAAAGTGCCTACCGCCTTCGGTAATCCATGGGGCGATTTAAATTGCTTGATATAAAGTTTAAATTCTCGTATGTCACAGGAAAGAAGTTAGGTTTTCCGCCGTTTCATTAAAATCTCTCATTCCCGGCTGGTAATTTAGTATCGCTTATTTAAAAAAATTGATGCCGTTTATCTGATGATAAAGCACAGTGTATCCTAAATACAGGTTCGGTAGTTGATCTCCTAATATTGATAGGATTTTTAGGGAATCAAGTAAGTGCAATTTTGAACCGTGTGACTTACGTTCTGTATATGACAATATGCAGATCGGTCAAAGGCACGGAGGGTTCCTGGGGCTACTTCAGCGAGCTCTGGCCCGAGCGTCTCCTCACATATGGTTCGAAAGGTCAGAGGTCAAGGACAGACACGCAGTCGCCAAACGGTGAGTGGTCAGGTGACCTTCGGAAATTATTTTTTTAAATTCTGAAGCGATGATAGCTCAGTGGTAGTGTGCACGACTTCGCGTCAAGGGACGTGGGTTCGAATCCGAGCACCTACAATGAGGAAAATATCGTGAGGAAACCGTAGCATGGTGCTAGGGCTCTTTCTAATGCCCGCCTGGGTAGCTACCACCCTCAAGTTGTAAACCTGCCGCCAAATACCAATAGGTGTGTTCCGGCAGCAGCGCTTGAGAGCCAGTTCCTCCACAGGTTTAGCGTGTCTACCAACTTGGGCCGTGTCGTCACTTAAGATCAGATGAGATTATGGCCATAACGCTAAACCTTAAGTATATAAAAAAAAAATGTTACGACAATCTTGTTCTATTTTTATAAAGTGCCAAAATGATTGCACTGTACTTGATGATACGTATATAGAAGAATTCAAATACGATGGGGATCACCGACCCATTGGAAGTTTATAATTCAGGTTTGCAAACGTTAAATGCATCCCTGATGGTTTATCCTACATTCCTTCCTTTGCGTGTAAGTAAATAATTATTTAAATAAAACATTGCCCGTTTTTATGAGTTTTGTCCTCTCCTATTGGTGGCAGCGTGATGTTAAATTGCCTAAAGCCTTATTAATTATTGCTGTATCTAATATAAAGAGCATTTTTGAAAGCCGACAGACAAGTAGTTCTTTAAGCTTAAGAAATAACGGACGGATTTCAAAAATTCTTGAAATTTGACATAACATCACGCTGCCACCGATGGGATCAAAACTGTATTAAAACAAGTTGAAGGAACGGGCAAAAATGATTAAAAACTAGATTTTACGTGCGGCTTCACTCGCGTTAACATTGATTTTGTTAAAGTTATTGGACGACGCATGAAAAAGTTTCATACAAAGTTTTATCAGTCTCTTTGCCCTATTTCCTATAAGTTTTTTGTTATAAGAAAGAGTAGTCTATCTTCATCTCCAGGTTCCCATTTATCTCTGTACCAAAATTCATCATAATCGATTGGGCGGTTTAGGCGTGAAAGCGTAACAAACAAACAAACTCACTTTCGCATTTATAATATTAATGTGGATTTGTTAGATGCTTCGAAGTATGTCCCCGACACAGCTAATGTATTGCTAGCGTAAGGGACTCATTACAGTTGACTGACCCTTTACTAAAGTTTATTAGGAACTGATTCAAATGTTGGATTAGAATTGAGAGTAATATTCCAAGAACGCGTCACACACATTTCGTTACACGTAAGAGAAGAAAGATATTATATAACGTAGGGAGGATGAGATAGAGCTATACATTGTATATTTAATACACAGCTTAGGGTAACCGCGTTTCCTTTTCGAGGGGGTCCTTTTTAAAAGGTTCACATCTACATTTTTGATGTGAACACCTGTTTCGCTTCGTTATACTTTGAAACTCGATGAAACGACAGTAAAAAGAGATAACCACATACATCTAAAGGATATAACGTACGAGAGAATGAGATAGAAAGCTTTATACAGTGTTTTATACACGTTCCGTGCGTTGTACGTGTTTATTACGAAGCGAGTTTTTGCGGTTTCACTTCTTTCGCGTGTGAACTGCACGCACATTTTTATTGAATTATATATTCTTCCGGTTTCAAGGTTAAAAGAGCATATATCCGTACCGGATAATCCGCCGATACTAATATTCCCCGAGGGTACTTGTATCAACAACACCAGCGTCATGCAGTTTAAGAAAGGGAGCTTCGAAGTCGGCGGCACCATATATCCAGTTGCAATCAAGTGAGTCGAAATACTATATCTGATACCTATAACATATATTTTCAGCTTTTAGTGTTTACGGTCGCCGCGTCAATGGAAGTCAGTTTGAATCCACCTAAATCAGCTCAGCTGATAGCTCAGTGATAGCGTGTGCGACTTCGCGTCAAGGGACGTGAGTTCGAATCCAAGCATCTACAATGAGCTTGAGCTTTCGGTGAAAGAAAACATCGTGAGAAAACTATAGCATGGTGGCTTTTTCTATTGCCCGACTAGCTAGCTACCACCCTCAAGTTGAAAACCTGCCGCCAAATTCCAATAGGTGTGTGCCGGCAGCTGCACTTGAGAGCCAGTTCCTCTACAGGTTTAGCATGTCTACTAACTTGGGCTATATCGTCACTTAAGATCAGGTGAGATTATAGCCATAACGCTAAACCTTAACTTTAAAAAAAAATGTTAGCATGATGGTAGCGCTTTTTCAAATGCTCATCTGGCACGCTACCACCCTCAAGTTTAAAATCTACCGTCATATAGTTTATACGTTTGTTCAGGCAGTTGCACTTGAGTGACAGTCCCTCGTGGCTTAGCGTGGCCGTCTTAATGCGAAACATGTTCAGTATAAAAAAAAATACTTATCTATTATTCCAGAAAAATCCTTTCGTTTTATGAGATAAAAACTATCCAATATTCATCTTCATAACCCTTATCCCACGTAGGTAGGGTCAGCAGAAAATGTCTTATTCTTCCACTCCACTCTATCAGCTCTCATACCACTACTCACACTTTATACACATATCAATTCTAATTAAGTAGAAAGTGTAAAAGGAGGGAACAGCCTTCTTTTGGCGCTTTATTTGATGTTAAGTTCCTTAGTTTACTTATTTAAAGTGAAAAAAATACTTCTTTAGCGATTTGAAACTCGATGAAACGAAAAAGCGACAGTAAAAAGACATAACTACGTACATCTATAGGATAGAGCGTGTAAGAGAATGAGATAGAAGGCATTATACAATGTTTTTGAAGCGAATTATTGAATGTTTCACTCCTACGGTGTGTGAACTGCACACACATTTTTTTTAAGTAAAACTTGTTTACGCATGCTTGACTTGAGGAGTAAGTTGGTGAATATGTGACGATAGCGTTACCAAAAATTGTGTGTCGGGCGTGGTGAACGGAAGTTGAGAGGGAGATACAAGTTAGTGAAGCTAGAAACGGAGAGAGTTACGAGCACACAATTTCTTTCTCTCTTTCTCTCACAGCCAGAGAATTTTCACTTCGGTCGTGTGGTCTACGGTACATATTCTTTTTTGGTGCTATAATTGTGTTCGTAACAACGTTGACCCCGTCCGTGTCAGATACGACCCGCGTTTCGGCGAGGCGTTCTGGAACAGCTCCCGGTACGGGATGCTGCACTATCTGCTGAACATGATGAGCTCCTGGGCGATCGTGTGCGACGTGTGGTACTTGCCGGCCATGTCGCGGCGCCCGGACGAGAGCGCAGTCGACTTCGCGAATAGGGTCAAAGCCGCCATAGCGAGGAGGGGGGGCCTCGTCGATCTCATGTGGTCAGTTTTATTAGATTTGTCCTTTATTAATGTGAAAACGTCTTTATCAACAGCATTTTTGTAAGGTTTTTTTTAGCGCTGTGGCCATAATCTCACCTGATCTCAAGTGACGTTACGGCCCAAGTCGATGGACACGTTATACCTGTGGAGGGAGTGGTTCTCAAGTGCAACTGCCGGGTTACACCTATTGGTATTTTGAGATTTTCAACTTGAAAGTGGTAGCTACCACGATGCTATGGTTTTGTCAAGATGTTTTCTTTTACCGAAAACTCAAACACTCTGTAGGCGGATGCGAACTCACGTCCCTTGACGCGGCGTTCGTACACACTACCACTGAGCTATCATCGCGTCAAAACTTGACGAGTTTCAGCCATAGGGGCCGTTCAAGTGTAGTTCAATTACAACACGCAATTATATTCGAGGGGGGAGGATCTAGTAAAACGTTACGATGCGTTACAAAGACTGCAGTCGGGTCGAATAACACGTTAGGTGACATCGGTTTTTTATTTATTTATAAATGAAACTAGGCAATTAATATTTCACAAGTTCGCAACTCTTTTCATTTACGTTTCACGGGGAATCCCTCGACCATATCTAATCGCATTCCCAAAGGTTAAGGTAAACAAGTTATATCATTTTACGAGTATTAAAAAAGGTAATACATAAGTCTGACTTATAGGTAAAAAATGTTCACTTTGGTGTTACGTAACGTTTCAGGAGGGTTAGGGGGGGGTATAGAAAATTGTTACGGTGCACTAAAAAGGTGGGGAGGGAGGGTGGAAAATCTTCAAAAAGTGCGTTACGTAATACTTGAACGGCCCCTTAATATATACTTTAGGTTTATCTAAGTGGATTAAGAAATATAAACATGATTGCATTGTGTCTTTGATTGCGAATTTCGTGATATTGTGAAAAGTGCTGTTTGTTTACCAAACTTTGAAGCGATGATAGCTCAGTGGTAGTGTGTACGGACGCCGTGTCAAAAGGACGTGAGTACGAATCCCGCTTGGCTAGCTACCACCCTCATGTTGAAAATTTGCAACCAAATTCTGATAGATGTGTTCCGGCAGTTACATTTTAGAGCCAGACCCTTCACTTGACTTAGCGTGCCCACCATTTTGGGCCACATCGCCCCTTAACATCACGTGAAATTGTGGCTATAAAGTCAATCCATAATTTAGAAAGAAAATATTGTGATATTAGTTTGTCTACTGATCGCGATTTAGTAGGACATCATTTTTTCTTGATTACCCTCATACGGTACACGAATAGCATAACACACGTGACGGTGACCACAATGCGATATGAAACAACGGCGACCACCCACAGATCAGTTATCAGTCGGTGGTCGTGACCGTCAATTTGAGCTTGTTATCCTCCCAGCTGGGATATTATTAAGGTAGTATCGATAGGAGGTATTTCAATTGATTTTATATAATTACAGGGACGGACAGTTGAAACGAATGAAGCCTAAGAAAGAATGGAGGGAGTTGCAGCAAGAGGAGTTCAGTAAGAGATTAAAAGGAGAGTAGAGGAGTGGAATGACTGTTGTATGTTTAGAGAGAGAATCATTGTTTTGTCGTCATCGTACTGAGATCCAGCGAGGGCTTTTGGTTCAATTCAGCAAATTGTCGCGATCCGAAATTTACGACAGTCTCGCATGACGGTCACCACCGTTGACGGTGGCAGTTATCGTTTCTCAAATTAATATTTCAGCGGAAGTCTGACAAGTAGTGTTCGTTAGTTGTACTAACCATAGATGATAGATAATGTATAAAAAAAGTCTATGCAACCAACGTTGTCTATGACTGTGGTGTTTAGCTGGTTCCTAACATAGTTATTTTAAAGTATATGGTAAAATAAAATAAAAAAGAGAAAAAATCTTTAACATCCCACTTCTGAATTGTTTATTGTTCTAGAATTTTAGAAGCGAAATAACTTGTCTGGACAGTTGCTAGAGAAATATAATGTCTAGGATATCAAAATCTATGGTTTATGGTGTTCATTTGATACATACTACAGTTATTTCGAAGTATGCGGCAATATAAAAATCGCGATGATAGCACAGTGGTAGTGTGTACGGACGCCGTGTCAAGGGACTTTAATTCGAATCCATCTACAATGAGTCTGAACATTCACTGAAGGAAAACATTATAATGAAACTATAGCATGGTGGTAGGGCTTTTGCTGCATGTATTGCTACCACCCTCAAGTTGAAAATCTGCCGCCAAACACTTATAGCTTTGTTCCGGCAGTTGCACTTGAGCGCAAGTCTCTATTTAGCTTAGCGTGTCAACCACCTTAGGTCACATCGTCACTTACCATCAGGTGAAATTGAGGCCATAACGCTTAAACCTATAAAAAAAATAGTTCCAATGTACTGTGACTGATCCAAATAAAAGTCCTCGCTGGTGACTGAAAGTGTTTCGGTGATAAGTGTCGGACTAAAAAATCGAACTAGTGTGATGTGAGTGATTATTTATTTTTTATTAATTTAATAATTAAAATCGAATTGAAATTGAACATTTGTTTTTTTCCTTCTGCTCCTTCATAGACCTTATCCCACGTAAGTATGCCACAACATGTGTCATTTTTCACTTTACAAACTGTCTGTTTTGACTACTAGCTTTTACGTGCGGCTTCGCTCGCCTTAATATTGATTAGTAAAATTCATTATTTCGTAATATTCATCCAAATTAAATATTAAAAATCTAATTCCATTTTGGATTATAAATAGTTTTCTTAACTTTATACTACACAGTGGAATTTTATTTAAATATTTTTTTTTGCCTTTTAAATAAAAAATTAATTATTAAAATTAGAATCTTACGTAAGAAAGGGGAGGGGAATCCGAGAAATCTTACGTATACTTACATAGCGGAGGGGGGTCAAAAGTGACCACAATTATCCTTACGTAATTAATGAACGGCCCCGTAGAAGTAGTATACAACACCTTGTAAAAAATGCAATTTATCTTTGAAAATAAATAATGAAAACATTTTTATTTAACATAAATTATAAACACAATGCATACAAATTATCTGTTGATCCCCGCACTAGGAAATAAATCCTGTATCGCGGGTAATCGACCAAAACCGAGTTACAAAATTTATATCCTGTTAGTGCCATGAATGTACCAGTTTGAAACAATAAAATAATAGATAATAATAAATGCATAAATTGATCAATTAAGAAACAAAAGCTAAAATAAGAAACAAAAAACTATTATCATTTATATTTGAATTATCTCATCACTTTTAAATAATGATTATATTTCCATATTAATAATCAGTAAACGTGATATTTATAATACTGTTAAGGCCGGATAGTAAAACCTCGCGATCCTGGGTCTTCCCATCCACTTTGATTACGAGCGCCCAGGGTCCATCAGTAACTGCGTACGACTGACAGTTTTTTTAATACATAAGGTTTAGCGTTATGGCCATAATCTCGCCTGATCTTAAGTGACGATACGGCCCAAGTTGGTAGACACACTAAACCTGTGGAGGAACTGGCTCTCAAGTGCAGCTGCCGGAACACACCTATTGGTATTTGGCGGCAGGTTTACAACTTGAGGGTGGTAGCTAGCCAGGCGGGCATTAGAAAAGAGTCACCTGGGTAGCCGTTGGTGAAGGTCTCGTTGTGGTGGCGGACGTGACTGGATGCAGCACTACACTTTGTTAGTCCTGACGGCCGCCGTTGTCCATATAGCGAATGTCCATTTGAAGCGATGATAGCTCAGTGGTAGTGTGTACGACTTCGCGTCAAGGGACACGTGAGTTCGAATCCAACCACCTACAATGAGCTTGAGCAGCAAAGGAAAACATCGTGAGGAAACCATAGCATGGTGGTAAGGCTTTTTCTGGTGCCCGCCTGGGTAGCTACCACCCTCGAGTTGAAAATCTGCCGCAAAATACCAATAGGTGTGTTCCGGCAGCTGCACTTGAGAGCCAGACCCTCCACAGGTTTAGCAATTTTAGACATAGATTTACTATTAAATAGGGAGAGACTAGATATATTACGTTTTACAGTAACATGGCTTAAGCCAGATAAAATGTTGTTTGAGGTACCTCATTTTTCAGTTACCAGTGTTTTAATAGAACAATCACTGTAGGTGGTGGTTGTATTATATTGTTCAAAAATAACTTAAAGTATAAAGATAGAATATATGTAGTCTCTCAATAGATCGTGTTTGTGAAGTGGCTTGTACAGAGATGGAGGACTTAATTTTTCCTTGTGTTTATAGACCTCCATCAGCAAATATATCTGTATTCGTACAGACAATGGAGGAAATTTTAATTAAAATTCTTAATAAAAATAAGAAAGTTTTAGGCTGCGGTGACTTCAACATAGATATTTTGAATACGTCTCCAGAGGTCATTATGTTCATATCGCTATTTAAATCATTCAATCTTGATCCTCTTTTTAATGAGCCTACCAGATGTACGTCTCAAACTGCATCTTGTATAGATAATATCTTTACTGATTTCAAGACCATTGGCGGTAGTATTATAACTGGGATACGGTCTGATCACAAAGGACAACTTGTCAAAATAAATTGTGATAAACCTAGAGGTGACTGTAACAAAATAGCTAGACTTTTATCCAAAAGTAGATTAGATCTTCCACATCAAAATTTTGGACAACAAGCCAGCTTACATAATATCATAAGCACCGAGTTCAGTAAACATTGCCCCAGAAAGATTATTAGTATAACAAAAAAAAAGTAGTTTTAGTGAATGGGAGAAGTAGAGATCACTGACTAATAGTGAATCCTTTCACGCTTATGTCAGAAATTATTGAAAAGTTTTTAAACGTGTTTGTGTAGCTGCAAAAGTAATTTTTTTAGGTAATAAAGTAGTCAAGTCTAAAAATAAGACCAAGAGTGTTTGGCACATAATAAATAAAGAGTTAGGAAATCATAAAATTACAACTGATTCACTTAATTTAAATATTGTCGGAATACATATTTCACACAGCTCAGAGGTAGTAACTGCTTTCCAAGATTACTTTATTAATATACCTTTATAAGTAACAAAGAATATAACTTCATCAGCTCATGGTGCCGTAGCAATTTTAAAAAATGTGAGTGCGCCTATAAATTCCAAATTTACTTTTAAAATAGTAAGTGCAGGTGAAATAATTAGGGCTTTCAATCATTTAAATTCGAAACCCACTGAAGACATATGGGGAATGTCGGTAATAGAAGTTAAGTCCTTGATTGTCAATATTTCACCACATTTGGCTAATATCTTTAATCACTGCATAACAAAAGGAATTTTCCCCAATTTAATGAAAATAAGTAAAGTGGTTCCTTTATTTAAATCTGGCTGCAGAAGTAGTCTTGGAAACTACAGACCTGTTTCTGTTCTTCCGTCGTTAAGTAAAATTTTCGAAAAGATTATGCTCCAGCAATTGTTAGAATACTTCAAATTACAAAAGTTTCTGGATGGTCGATAGTTTGTATTCACAAAATCAAAATCTACTACTGACGCTGGTGCAACGCTCATAAGTCATATATTGCAGGCCTGGGAGGGGTCTCAGGATGCAATCGGTGTGTTCTGTGATTTGTCTAAGGCCTTTAACTGTGTTGACCATAGTACATTAATTCTTAATTTAAAACAGTATGGTGTTTGTGGAATTTAGACCTCATAGTCTCATATTTAAAAGATTGATGTCATAAAGTTAGTATATATGGAGTAACCTCTGCGTGATCTTTAGCAGAATTTGGTGTACCGCAGGGCTCCATCTTAGGATCCTTTTTGTTCCTGGTATATATAAATGATCTACCGCTAAAGGTTCGTAACTGTGCTGACGTGGTTGTTTTGCTGACGATACTTCACTTATATTTAAAGTGAAAAGGATAGATTCAGAGGTTAGGTATGTAAATAATACTTTAAATAAAATTTCTGATTGGTTTGCAATAAATAATTTACTGCTAAATGCAGATAAAACTAAATGTATCAGATTTACCGTGCCTAATGTTCCACGGGTTGACACTAGAGTCAAAATCGAAGGGGGCTTAGTGGGCTTAGTTGATAGTGCTGTGTTCTTGGGTATAACGCTTGATTCCAAACTACAATGGGGTCCAATGGGAAGGTTAAGTTCTGCTGCATTCGCTGTTCGTAAGATTCGACAGCTGAGAGATATTGCCACTGCTAGGTTAGTCTACTTTGCTTACTTCCATAGCTTAATGTCTTATGGTAATTTGCTGTGGGCGACAGCAGCTGAGGTAGACACCGTATTTCTTTTACAAAAACGAGCGGTTCGAGCCATTTACAATATGAGACCTCAAGAATCATTAAGGGATAAGTTTTCGGAATTTGGTATTTTAACTTTGCCATCCCAATATATTCTTGATAATATAATGTATGTCCGCAAAATTTACAAAAGCTAGATTTCATTAAAGACCGCCATAATTTGAATACTAGAAATCGCGATAAACTGGTCACTCCCTATTTTAGACTGATTAAGACAAGTAACAGTTTTTTTTAGGTAATAGTGTCAGGATTTATAATAAAGTCCCAAAGCACATTACTGAATTGCCGGACAGTAGGTTCAAGAACCATGTCACACGGGTTTTGATGTCAAAAGGCTATTGTAGGGTGGATCGATATGTGAGCGATCGTGATGTCTGGAATTGACGCCCCTCTCTGTACATCCGCTAATAACTACTGTAACACATTACATTATTGATTATAAGCTTACGAATAAGGCTTAAAAAAAAAAGATGCAGATCGAGTTTCTTGCCGGTTCTCCTCGATGATTGCGTTACTTTCCGAACCGGTAGTAATTAGTAATTTCTCGACGTTCATAATCGCCTTCTTAGGGCCTAAATTGAATAAAGATTTTTTCATTGATCGATTGATTGATATACTAAAACACTGAAAAACTCTGCTGGCAACGTGTAGCTTCACAGTAATGTCTGTGATAACCGAAATAGAGAAAATACGATGGCTTATTACGATGCCGAGAATCCGTTACCGAGCGCGTATTCAAGATTCCGGTGTCGCCTGAACAAATACGAACTCACAATTATCACTACAGGGGTCTCGGAAGAAAAAGAAAATGTCCAAATTCAGTGATATAAAATATATTTATACATAACATTTAGTAATATCAGAGGCACAGATAACAATAAACAAGCCCTACGTTAAAATAATTTCACAATTTTGTATAATTTTTGAAGTGAAACGTCTTATGGGCGGGGTTTTGAAATGCTATTCCGCAACCTTTTGTGTGACACTAGGCGAATTAGGGAGCGTGAGAAATATAGTGTTACTTCGATTCATACATTTTGTATGTATGAATGTGTATGGTATGTATGTATGTGTTTATGTGTTATGTATTTATTCATTCATAACTCTATTTATATATATTTAGTAATATTTCAATGTTAAGTTCATGTTATCATTACCTGTTATTAGGTAATTCAATTTGCCTATTGCCTATTTTATATCTGATAACAATACCGCTGTTAGCTGGTAGAAAATACCTTGTGGCATTAAGCTCGCCCATGTACAAACAAAAGGTGCAATAAAGTGTACATTAAGTCAGACCGATTTTTCAAGTTTAATTTTGCACGTAAACCAAAGTGTTCTAAATCACGTGAAGATCGTTATTAAACATTTAATAGGTGATTTCGCTATGTGATACTGTGATACAGCATTTGAGCTGGTGAAATTAACTTTTAACGAAATATTTGACGTTTTCACGCGTAGGGCCCATCGATAGTAATATAATAGCAAATAATATTGGTGCTTAAAATTCGTCATTTTCAAAAGGATGATACTTGTGACCGAGCGATCTGTAACAATATTTCTAGGATTCAAAATCGGAGTCACTAAAAATAAATCACAATGAAATCCGATTCGAAACGATGGTAGCTCAGTTGTGATGAGTTCGAATCCACTTGCAACGGGCTTGAGATTTGGGTGAAGGAAAACATCGTGAGGGAACCATAGCATGGTGGTAGGGCTTTTTCTGATGCCCGCCTGGGTAGCTACCACCCTCAAGTTGAAAATCTGCCGCCAAATACCTATAGGTGTACTGTGGAAGTTGCTCTTGTGACCCGATCTCTCTACTAGGCTTAGTGTGACCATCATTTTGAAACACGTCGTCATTTAACAACAGATGGGATTGTGGCCATAACATTATACCTTAACTTTAAAGAAAAAAAAAAAATCTTTTGGTATCTGCATTTCACAGCTTTATCACGTGTATATTTAACAGGTGATATTGTGATGAAATCAAATATAAAAAAATCACTTCAATTATCGAGCCCTAATAAGTTCCTATTAGTAACTGCATGTCTCAAATTGTTCACAGTATATAGAAAACTACATTTAATATTTAAATTAAATGTAAGATAGGATAGTTACTATGCATTAGATCAAATTAAAGCGATGATAGCTCAGTGGTAGTGTGTAGGAACTTCGTGTCAGGGAACTTGAATTCAAATCTAATCACGTACACTGAGCTTGAGCTGTCGGTGAAGGAAAATATCGTGAGGAAACCATAGCATGGTGGTAGCGCCTGGCTAACTACCACCCTCAAGTTGAACTCTGTCCCCAAATACCAATAGGTGTGTTCCGGCAGCTGCACTTAAGAGCCAGTTCCTCTACAGGTTAAGCGTGTCTACCAACTTGGGCCGTATCATCACTGAAGATCAGGTTATATTATGGTCGTAAAGCTAAAGCTGTAAACTATAAAAAATACATTGAAATGAAGATGGGCAGGTCCTTGGATTAGGAGTCACAAGGATAAATGGTAAAGAAATATACTAGAGTGCTGCGATCCACGACATTACAAAAGAAAGAATTGGTAGACATGCTGAACCTGTGGAGGAACTGGCTCTCAAGTGCAGCTGCCAGAACACATCCATTGATATTTGGCCTCAGATTTCAACTTGAGGGTGGTAGCTACCCAGGCCCTTACAAAAAGCCCTGTTTTCCCACACCGAAAGCTTAAGCTCCACGTAGGTGGATTCGAACTCGCGTCCCATGACGTGGTGATATCGTTTGGACGTTATAACGAAGTGAAATCACTGTAAATCAAATACACTTACGCAGTCATAGGAACGAGGCGGCCATTGCAATCGAAACTGTCGATGAGGGCGACGTCCTCAGGGGACAACTTGAAGTCGAACACGTCAAAGTTGCTCGCTATACGGGATTTAGTAACGGACTTCGGTATCACTATGTTGCCTCTCTCAATCTGATATCTGGAAACAACCAGACACTGTATTATTGGTTATTCAATGATACGGACTTCTCAATAGTTTTTACTTTTCCCGCGGCTTCGGTCGCATTAATATTGATTTTGTCAAACGAATCGCGTAACGCAATAAAAGTTCAATAAGTTCACGTTCAATAAATTTTTCGCTAGGAAAAGTAACCTATCACCGTCTCCAAGGTCTCATATATATATCTATAGCAAAGTACATCATAATCGATTCAGCGGTTTCAGCGTGAAAGTGTAACAAACACACTCACTTACACATTATGTATAACATTAGTAAGAATAAGAGAAACTGTTACTTTTCGTATTAAAAAGACAGTAAATACGTTATTTAGAAGCTTGTTTGACATCTGTCAAACCTAAGTTCCGTTGCGCCAAAACATACACTAATTAAAGAGAGACTTGAGAAAATATTTGAAAAATTTTAAAGTATAAGAAAATCAGTTCACTTAAAAAGGCTTATAACGTTATTGGTATATCACGAGTAACGTATCACAGGTGATTTTTCTACATTGGTATTAATAGTTAAATGTCACATGTGATTAACAATGGTATCGAGCTACGGCGCAGTGAAACGATGACAAATGTCATGCATAGTTATTTGAAGGTTAGGAAATAGTTTAGGTAAACTGCAATATGAAAAGTGTTGAGAATAAGGTGTACCGTACACAGACGGATCTACACCTTTAGCTTATGGCACTAAAATTTTATTGTTTCATGTTTCTACCACGCGTGGGATTTTTATCCCACAGTGGAATTCTAAAAACTGTATTACAATATAACCCGGTTAACGTGAATCTCATTCACAGTCGAGAGATGCGTGACAAATATTATATTCATGGGCATAATTAGCATGTGCATTAGCAATGTCCATAAATAAACCCTATGTCTAAAATTAAAAATAAAGCTGTCAATTGGTAACGTCAAATAATTTCATTATTATTGTCATAGTATTTTATTTTATTGTTGGGATAGAAAAAAGTGACTATTATTCTGATTGAAGGAAAGGTTATTTTACAAGATCTATATATTTGTGAATTGGTACTGGGCCTTGCTTAGTGGTAGAGGTGTTTTGGTATGCTGATTGGGGTGTAAGTTAGTGGTGGCCAGCTCTAACCGCCCGGGTGATAACACATACCTAATACACACAGTTCACTACACACACACCACTTTACATATCCTGTGGCGGTTTGTAGTGCCGAGCGTCGAGATCCCACGCTGAACAGTAAAGTAAGGTAAGAAATAGGGCTGGGTATCGCAGGTATCATACTGAGTTGTCCGCGACCCGCGAGCAATATCGTTTGCGGAGCCCAGCAGTGTTCGAACAATTAGCATAGTACGTGATTTATCATTTGTATTTCACGTGATACGTGAAACATTCTACGCTTATTTAATTGTGAAGTGATCGTAAAGTAAAATTGAATGGAGACATATACTGGTTATCGACTGAACCAATATCTATGAATTTGAACTCATGATTTTTATATATACAATTGTTTACATTCAAATATCTCTCTATAATAAATAGTTATCGAACGACCTTGACAATTAATATCCATTTATAACATATTCGGAATCCAACTGCAGTTGAAACAATCTATTATAATTAGTTTAATAACAATAATTTAATTGGGAATTGTAAGCATAGTTGCAGATTGCAGTGACTACTTACCGTCAGATGGATTACATGTCTGTTTGTGAATCTTTACTTACTATGCGAATTCTGCCAGTTAAACCGTATGGGGTTAATCTTTAAAAAACCTAACCTGATTAGAATTTGGGCAACTGTCTTCCCAAGCCTCTGAGCGATCTCCTTGAGCTTCGGATCCTCCATCAGCTGAGGGTCACCTGGCTTCGCCCAGGGTCTGTCAGGGGACCCCAGTGGAGAGTAAGCCGTGATCATGATGTCACGGTCCTCGCAGAACTTTTTCAGACGTTTCTGGTTCAGGTATGGGTGGCATTCCACCTGCGAAGGTATTCCTGGCTTAGAACTTTTAATCTTCACCAGGACTGTGATCATTTTCATGTTCGGTTTATGCGTTATGTCCATAATGTCACCTGATATTAAGTGACGATACGGCCTAAGATGGTAAACACGCTAAGCCTGTTGAGAAACTGGCTCTCAAGTGCAACTGCCGGAACACACCTATAGGTATTTAGCGGCAGATTTTCAACTTCGAGGTTGTTAGCTAGCCAGGCGGCCATTAAAAAACTCTACCGTCACGGTATGGGGACCTCACAATCTTAGCTCAAGCTCATTGTAGATGGAATCGAACTCACGTCCTTTGACGCAGCGTCTGTACACACTACCACTGAGCTACCATCGCTTCATGTCCCAGTTATTGCTATAAGAGCAGCTAAGTATTGACTAGTCCCACTTCTGAATTTTACAAGTCACAGGCAACGGCATCGTCATTTGACATCATGCAAAACATGACAATTTCCTTTTTTTATATAACCACGGCAGATTTAACGGGATGGACGGTGACCGTCGCTATGAAACGATAATTTAAACTATGGATTCCAACACTGTTCTCATCTAGACCGATTGACTAACCAGGCTTTTAGAAGGGCATTTGGGACGGTGTGAATTGGATTCCATTAAACGAAAAAGAGATAGCATATAAATGTGTATATAGGTTGCCTGCTGTGAGTGAATGAGATAGAATGTACACGCAAGTGTAAGTGTCTCAACGTAATTTCTAGAACAGTGGATATCGACATCTCCGATACCACGGCTCGTGAACTTACGTGACTGATTACTATTGAATACTATTGTTCATTGTAATATTAACCCATTCCTCCCCATTGTCATATTTTTAGTACATTATTTTCAAAATTTCTTTATTTATATTATTTCTGATGAAATTCATATTTTTACACTGTTAATAAAATAAATTGTATTCGCTGTAAGTAATGTTTAAATAATAAAAATAAAAGTCCCAATACGTAAAAAGACATTTTGAAAATAGTGTCCTAAAAATATGACAGTGGGGAGGAATGGGTTAATTTACAACAGTGTGTTGCCCACGCACTATTTAACATTGCATTTATCTGTACTAATATTTGTGGAAAGTTTTAAATACCAGATTGTATTTTTTTTGTTTAAAAGTTATGTTTTCTATACTCTTACTATATTTAAAAAAAATTTAGGCGACCTAAGCACTTTATTTTGTCGGTTTTGAATCAGGTTGAGCCGAAACGCTGAGCTATGTGACGCCCGTTCGGTTAAAGCCGGCTCGAGTCGACTAAGGAACCGAGATACAGTCAACGGGTCACTGCTACACTCGCTCGGCGAGCGTTACATGAGAGAGCGTGACGCATTAGTCGCATTCAGTATCGACATGAACAGCGTACGTGGTGTGCTAATACGTTTCATTTTTTAATATTAACCTCGCTTAGATGAAGTTTTTACTTCTACCGTCTGGTTAATATAGTTAATATCTATTGATCTGAATTTTTGAAGCTATGATAGCTCAGTTGGTAGTGCGTACGGACGCCGCATCAATGGATGTGAGTTCGAATCCACCTGCAATGACCTTCAACTGTTGGTTAAGCAAAACATCGTGAGGAAACCATAGCATGGTGGTAGGGCTTTTTCTGGTTAGCTACCACCATCAAATAGAAAATCTGCCGCCAAATACCTTGAGAACCAGCCCCTACACTGGGCTGAGCGTGTCCACCATCTCGGGCAACATCGTCACTTACCCACAAGTGAGACTGTGGCCACAACCATAAACCTGGTAAGAGTGTGGCTTTTGTGTTCCTTTCTTGTATGCCTATTCACAATTGACATAGGTCAAATCGCCTACATTGGCATATGTTGTAATAAGACAAACAAGACTGTTTTTCTTCATCAATAGCGATTCAGCGATGATAGCTCAGTGGTAGTGTGCACGACTTCGCGTCAAGGGACGTGAGTTCGAATCCAAGCAACCACAATGAGCTTTCGCTTTTGGTGAAGGAAAACATCGTGATGAAACCATAGCATGATGGTAGGGCTTTTTCTAATGCCTGCCTGGGTAGCTACCACCCTCAAGTTGTAAACCTGCCGCCAAATACCACTAGGTGTGTTCCGGCAGCAGCACTTGAGAGCCAGTCCCTCCACAGGTTTAGCGTGTCTACCAACTTGGGCCGTATCGTCACTTAAGATCAGGTGAGATTATGGCCAAAAAAAGCAATTATGAGGACTTGCTACAGAAGTGAAAACTTAAAACTATAAAGAAATAGTTGTTATCATGTATGTCCAAATTAATTATTCAATCTTAAATCAAATCTGTCTAAAGCGCAATAAGTTACACTAATAGCAACAGACGTCCGTCAACACGTCACGTGACCATGTCGATGACGGCTTACGCGAATTCACTCCCTAAAGAAACCATACAAGCGTTTACTTCACAAATCGCATTTGCGCAAGGCGCCGTGACGTCATCATACCTGGTTAGTGACTGGCTTCACGGAGACGTGGTCGAGGAGACGCTGCAGCTGTTCCGAGTTGAAATTCGAGACACCGAGGCTCCTGACGAGCCGCTGGCAGACGAGCGGCTCCAGCGCCTTCCACGTGTCCACGTAGTCCACGTCAGAGAACTGGATCTTACCGCTTTCGTCGGTCGGGAATATGGCACCTTCTTCCTGTCACCGGAATATTCCTAACTTCAGGGACGGATTCACCGTGTGACAGCACTGTGACTGGGTTCGTGGGGGTTTTTTTTTAATATTCTATACGTTCAATGTAATTGCCACTGTGTTAGGTATTTGGCGGTAGATTTTAAACTCGAGAGTGGTAGATACCCGCCAGAAAATAGAACTGTGTGCGCTCCCCCTGGTTTTTTTTTTTTTTTTTTTTTTTTTATACTTAAGGTTTAGCATTATGGCCATAATCTCACCTGATCTTAAGTGACGATACGGCCCAAGTCGGTAGACACGCTAAACCTGTGGAGGAACTGGCTCTCAAGTGCTGCTGCCGGAACACACCTATTGGTATTTAGCGGCAGGTTCACAACTAGAGGGTGGTAGCTACCCAGGCGGGTATCAGAAAAAGCGCTACCACCATGCTATGGTTTCCTCACGATGTTTTCCTTCACCGAAAGCTCAAGCTCATTGTAGGTGCTTGGGTTCGAACCCACGTCCCTTGACGCAAAGTCGTGCACACTACCACTGAGCTATCATCGCTTCGGTTCGGTTCCGTTCGGTTTCTGGCAACACGGCAGTTTGATGTAGTGGGTAGTGTTGGGTGATAAGCATCTGACGAGTCACTAAATTCCCATGTTTGATTTCTTCATCATCTTTGAATTGCAGCGATGATAGCTCAGTGGTAGTGTGTACGTCTTCGCGTCGAGGGACGTGAGTTCAAATCCAAACACCTACAATGAGCTTGAGCTTTCGGTGAAGGAAAACATCGTGAGGAAACCATAGCATGGTGGTAGGGCTTTTTCTAATGCCCGCCTGGCTAGCTACCACCCTCAATTTGTAAACTAGTCGCCAAATACCAATAGGTGTGTTCCGGCAGCTGCACTTGAGAGCCAGTCCCTGCACAGGTTTAGCGTGTCTACCAACTTGGGCCGTATCGTCACTTAAGATCAGGTGAGATTATGGCCATAACGCTAAAACTTAAGTATAAAAATAATAAAAATATTAAATTACAAAATTCTTAAGAAAATTAAATTTTAATTGGTATATTATAATTAATAGAAAAAAAAATATAATTCAAAATCAGTGTTTATTATTGTAATAGTCTATGACAACTGACAGTCATGTAAAAATAATATTGTCTTAGTTTGGAAAATTTTCTTAAATTTTCTAAGGTTCCGTTCAAGTTCCTTAATTGTTTATTTCACGATAACCTCGCCCTCGCAATAATAAACAGAACAAAAAAAGATTTATCAAAATTGTTCCATCCGTTCTCTATTTCCCTCGGTCATCGCATCACGCGTGAACGGATGGACCAATTTTGATAAATCTTTTTTTGTTCTGTTTATTATTGCCAGGGGAAGGTTCTCGTGAAATAAACAATTAAGGAACTTGAACGGAACCTTAGAAAATTTAAGAAATAGTAATATATATATATATACATATATATATATATATATAGACAATTACTATTCATTAATTTAGAAAGTATGTGTGAGGTAACAGTGGAGGTAACAATGTGTCGCACTTTGTAATACCGAGAATAACACATCAACATTGCTATCACCCTCTCATCCCTTTTAGTGGTAAATCTGACACTGAGACAGGAGATTACATCTCTTCTTAGTCTGCTGTGCTGCCGCATCCTCAAAGTAATCAGATGCTGTATGATAATCTTGACCTTTCATACACCTATCCTTGCCTATATGAAATCGTACAAACCTTATAAGCCTGCGGCCAATGGATCAAATAGAGATCCAGATAATCTGTATTAAGGTTCCTCAGAGACTCTTCTAGTGCTCCACGCACCAGATCAGGTCGGTGGAACGTGTTCCAAAGCTTCGACGTGATGAACAGATCTTCCCTGAAATTGAAGTGATTCATCGCTGGATGGTAGAACACAATATTCAAAAAACGAGTGAACCCTTGACCACACGACTGTATTAAAACTTATCTGCCTATGAGAGAAAGAGAGAATATAACGTGTCCTCGCACCTCTCTCTCTTGCCCCTACAGTAGTACACGAAAGGTAACTCTCTCTCTTTCCATCTTCACTTATATCTCGCTCTCAACTTCCGTTCGCCCCGCCCGATCACACTCTTCGTAACGCTCTCGTCACGCATTCACCAGCTTACTCCCAAAGTCAAGCATGCGTAAAGTTTTACTTAAAAAAAATTAAAGGGGGACGAAGAAACCCTAAACTTTTTTGCCTTTTATAATATTTAGGGACTTTGGTTCACAAGTGCTTTTACTAAAGCCCGCCTGGCTAGCTACCACCCTCAAGCTGAAAATCTGCCGTTAAATACCAATAGGTGTGATCCGGCAGCTGCACTTGAGAGCCAGTTCCTCCACAGGTTTAGCATGTCTACCAACTTGGGCCGCATCGTCACTTAAGATCAGGAGAGAATATGGCCATAACGCTAAACTTTAAGTATAAAAATAATGATAATTCTAATGCCAAACACCTATAGCTGTGTTCCGGCTGTTGCACTTGAGAGCCAACCCCTCCAATAGGCGACATTGTCGCTTAACATCAAGTGAGATTGTGGCCATATCGCTAACCTTAACTATAAAAAAAAAAAAAAAACTACGTATTAACCTTTTCACGACGCCTTCTTGGATCTTGGTCTTGATCGCCTCGCCCACTTCCTTCTCGTTACCATAGACAAACGCGCAATCTATGTGTCTATAGCCGACGTCTATGGCGTCTTTCACGGCCTGCGTCACTTCGCCCGGTTTCGACTGTAAGTGACGGAAGTGACGAAGAATGTAGCGGGAGGTGATAACGTCAAAAACACGAGACTTGGCTCTCGGGATCAAGGACATGACCAGTGGACTGTTATCCAAATTCTCACACCAGCGTAATATGACGTAAGATAGGAAACCGAAAAGATTAAATATTTACTGTCGACATAACGTTTACACGAAATGACTTTTTTCATCATCGGGTTCGAGTGATTTCTGTCCCATCATCATAGCTTTCATTAGTACTATGATAGCTCAGTGGTATTGTCTACGACTTCGCGTCATGGGACGTGAGTTCGAATCCAACTACCTACAATGAGCTTGAGGTGAAGGAAAACGTCGTGAGGAAACCATAGCGCATGGTGGTAGGGCTTTTTCTGATGCCCGTCTGGCTAGCTACCAACCTCAAGTTGAAAATCTACCTCCAAATAGCAATAGGTGTGTTCCGGCAGTAGAACTTGAAAGCCAGACCCTCCACAGGTTTAGCGTGTCTACCAACTTGGGCCGTATCGTCACTTAAGATCAGGTGAGATCATGGCCATAACGCTAAAACCTTAAGTATAAAAAAACCACCTACAATGAGCTTGAGGTGAAGGAAAACATCGTGAGGAAACCATAGCGCAAATGTTAGGGCTTTTTCTAACGCTCACCTGGTTAACTACCACCCTCAAGTTGAAAATCTACCGCCAAATAATAATAAGTGTGTTCCGGCAGTAGAACTTGAAAGTCAGACCCTCCACAGGTTTAGCGTGTCTACCAACTTCGGCCGTATCGTCGCTTAAGATCAGGTGAGATTATGGCCATAACGCTTAACTATAAAAATAAATACATTGAATCCCCCAGCACAGTGTTGTCAGCCAAAGAGCTGACACTTACAAGAAAACCTTGAGCGTACAAGATAAGTACCGACTGTCAAGAGTTCCAGTCAATTGGGTGTCACGATAAACTCTATTGGGGTTACTGATAACACCAGTTCGAGAACTGATAACAGAGTAATTGAAAAAAAAGGAAAAAAAATGTTTGTATCAATCATTTGCACGTATTATCGCGTTAACGCAATATATATATATGTTTATTGAATCGATTCTCTCCTCGACTAGATGTGCCCGCGACTTCGTTCGCGCGGAGGTGAAAATTATTGAATATTATTTGCTCGGTTTTACTACTTTTCTCAATACAGCTTTGTTGGTATTGGTGTTAAATATTATATTATAAAATAAAGGAAAGTCTTTCTCGATTATTGCTCTGAGAAATACATGAATATTTTTTTTTTAATTCGACAGATAGATCTTAAATATAGCGGGTTCAAACGAAATCTCTTGTTTATCATTACTAATACTATACATGCGAAAGTTAGTTTGTTTGTCTGTTACGCTTTCACGGCTGAACCACTGAATAGATTATAATGAATTGGTCAAGTCTCAAAGGTAAATACATTTACCATAAGCTTTATATTTTACCCCCCCCCCCCCCCTACTGATTTCAGTAACTGGGTACTTCACACGACTACGTGAAATATGTAGAACACAACGTTTGCATGTTGGTTGGGCTGGAATATTTTATTAAACTAAATTTATGGTCGACGCTTCGAATTTGCGGGTAGGGCATTTTAAAACATATAATAAGGAACTGTATACGAGAATGAATGTGAAAAACGGTGATATCGAAATGATACCGAAAGCCTATATGATAATGATCAAGATGCCGCTGAGTGACTGCCTTAAGCCGACGCGGCCTTCTGCAAAACATTATCGACTTCGAGTGTCATTAATATTAATACTGTCGTAAAAGATAAGACTTCGATATGGTGTTTTTATTATAGTTAATATTTAGACGTTATGGCCATAATCTCGCCTGATCTTAAGTGACGATACGGCCCAAGTTGATAGACACGCTATACCTGTGGAGGAACTGGCTCTCAAGTGCAACTGCCGGAACACACGTGTTAGTATTTGGCGGCAGGTTTTCAACTTGAGGGTGGTAGCTAGCCAGGTGGGCATTAGCGAAAGCTCTACCACCATGCTATGGTTTCCTCACGATGTTTTCCTTCACCCAAAGCTCGAGCTGATCAGGTGATTGACTTAGAAATCACGTTACATGCCAATATTATGCCCCGCGTCCACTAGCGTCGCCGAATCGATTAGTATCGAATCGCCGAAATTTACTATGAAAATGTGTTTATTAGTAATGCGTCGAAGCGTAGAGAATCGAATATAGACCGCGTATTGCTCGGCGGGAGAATGTCTTCTCCGATATTAACCCATTCCTCCCCACTGTCATATTTTTAGGACACTATTTTCAAAATACTTTTTACGTATTAGGACATTTTTTTTATTATTTAATCATTTTTTACAGCGAAAAACATTTATTTTATTAGAACAATAGTGTAAAGTGTAAACAAAATATGTATGTCATTAGAAATAATAAAATTAAAAGTCCTAATAAGTAAAAATAAATTTTGAAAATAGTGTCCTAAAATATGACAGTGGGGAGGAATGAGTTAACAAGGTTACCCATTATTAGTTTTCTACTTTATTAGTAGAATTACTCCAATTAGATTGAAATTTAATTACGGCAAAATAACATGTATAATTTAGTAGATTTTGTTGAAGTACGAAATACCTAACTATAAATTGACATCACAGTTATATTCAACGTTATCATGAATATAAGAGTAATTAAAAGTGTTTATTATTATTTATTAAACTGTTGATAATATCTGGTAAAAATATAGTAGTTTTTTACATTAGACGTTAGTAGATTTAGTAAAATCTCGAAAAATTATTCTAGTTGTATACAACGACCTAGCTGTATGAAGAATTGCGATAAATGAAAAATGCCATTCGATTCTCCTCAATCTGCTGAACGCACAGGAAAAATAAGGAAACAGGAAATAATCTCATTTTTTCTTTTTTCTTTACTTAATAACAATTAAACCACATCGAATCAGACCGTGAAAATATCATGAGTGTTGAAAGTAGTGTTTTCTCTTGATGTCTGTGTGTGTATATTATTTTACAAGTGCAATATGTGATAGAGACATTTTAAGTATGAAAAATTAGTTGTTTCGCGTGAAGTGACTGTAGTACCCAACTCAATCCTGTGCTTATGAGGCGTGGATAATACGTTTGGATTCGGCCTGCTTCGATTCTGATATAAAGGACGCAAGGCACTTTAGTTAGTTACACATTCGGAGTAGCATAAAATACAGTGCGAAGCGATGATAGCTCAGTGGTAGTGTGTAGGAACGCCGCGTCATGGGACGTGAGTTCGAATCCAAACGCCTGCAATGAGCTTGAGCTTTCGGTGAAGGAAAACGTCGTGAGGAAACCATAGAATGTTGGTGGGGCTTTTCTGATGCCCGCCTGGCTAGCTACCACTCGCAAGATGAAAATCTGCTACCAAATACCGATAGGTGTGTTCCAGCAGTTGCACTTGAGAGCCAGTTCCTCCACACGTTTAGCGTGTCTATCAACTTGGGTTGTATGGCCATAACGCTAAACCTAAACTATAAAACAACGACATTTCTCATAATTGAAACATCAAAGAAGGGATTTAAAATTTATATTTTGCTACTATTATAAGCAATCTCTTTATATTTTTGGTATTTACCTTGTAAATCATTATTGGAAACTGTTCATAGAGACTTTAGTGGTTGTGCAGTTGTTTTTTCATCAGAAATGACCACAACATTCATTGGCTGTCTGCATATTTAGAGTGCATCTTGGTATTATTACAAATTTTATTATTTTCAAAAGACCCCTCTTCCGGTTTCTCAAAATACCAACAGATTTTGAAAGCACATATAAATCATGGTTGATAAGTATCTGGAAACACTTTTTGCTCCCAGGAGTTTTAACATATAGACCTCAGCTATCAGTATATGAAATATTGTTGAGGCCTTGTTATTAAGGTCATAAATTATTTAAAATAATTTATCTAAATATCATTTCCGCAGAGTTTATATAAATATTCTTCATTTATAACATTACTGATGCCAACGTTATGAGGCGTATAACAAAGGTAATGAACATGTGACTGTTAAACAACAAACAATGTCTGGTCAGTATATCCATTATTTAGACCTCTTTCTAACATAGTACTGTGATAAACCTATAGCATGGTGGTAGGGTTTTTTCTAATGCCCACCTGGTTAGCTACCAGACTCAAGTTGAAAACCTGCTGCCATGTACCTCTGTATTCCGGCAGTTGCACTTGAGAGCCAGCTCCTCCGCAGGTTCAGTGTGTCCGCCAGCTTGGGCCATATCATCACTTATTATCAGGTGAATTAGTAGCCAAAGGAAATCAAGCTAATATGAGTGTGGTTTAGCTTGAAACCAGTGTCATGGTAGGTTGATATAGCATATGTTGAGCTAGGATCCCTTTTATTGCATGCCTCATAAGCGAAGCATAGAGGTGGGTACTACTGTCACTTCACACAAGACAACTGATTTTTCAAATTTATCTCTCTATTTATTGCACTAGTAAAATAATATATACACACGCATATAAAAAGCACTACTTTTGACACTCATGATATTTTGAAGCCATTTTTGTTATTTAAACTAGTTATAAAAGTTCTGTCTTGGATGTCTGTGTGTCTGTATGTGCGTATCCTGTATGTTATCACGATAATGACTGAAATTCTTTGCTAAATGAGTCTTTTTTTTTTCTTATGCATCAGTATAATTAGGAATAGAACCCTATTACTTTTCATCCTCTGACTGGATGTAGTTTAATTGTTATTAAACAAACAAAAAATGAGATTATGAGGCATGGGCTTTTGGATTTTCCAAACTTTTTTAAAGGTTCTACAAGGCATTATCTTCAACATTATATCTGTATAAATATAGCTTTTTTGTCATACTTTATAGGCTTAGCATTATGGACGCAATCTCACCTGATGTTAAGTGACAATATGGCCCAATATGGTGGACATGCCTAGTATAGGGACTAGTTCTCAAGTGCAACTGCCGGAACCCACCTATAGGTATTTAGTGGTGGATTTTCAACATGAGGGTGGTAACTAGCCAGATGGCATCACAAAGAGCCCTATCACCATGCTATTGTTTCAACACTATTCTTTCCTTGACCAAAAGCTCAGGATTATTGCAGGGATTTGAACTCACATAAATGCGGAGTCAGTATACATTTACATCTAAGCCATTGAAGTTTTAAAATTTGAATTCATAATAATTGTAATAATTATGGCTGTAATATCTATACTAACTTAATAATACCGAACTGTTTGTTCAAATGTGTTAATCTCAGGAACAAGCAGAGGGATTGAAAATATATTTTTGGAATTAAGATCCCAATTATTAATGAAGTTTAAAATGTACAAATGTGGCTGAGAGTGAGTAACTAAAAGTGTGTTTAATCATTTTTGCATGTTACCGTAACTTTTTTCAATACAGCTTTGTTCCTATTGGTGATATCGTAATATTAAATTGGCTTATGCCTTCCACAATGGTTCCTCTATTCAATGCAGAAAGAATTTTCGAAATCCAATTCATACTTTCTTACATTAAAGTGTTGAAACAAACTTTTCTATTTATAATATTAATATAGATTTTGATTATGTCACATAAATAACTCAGATGCTATTCGAAAAATAAGATGTCAATAATTATTAACAAAATGGTGACTTATGTTATTATTGTGCATAGCGTTTTTACGGCAAATAATATATCATGTTCAACATTATTATTTACAATTCACTACACTTGGGCCCGTTGACTAAACTGTATCATGTAAAAAGTCATCAATTATACACAATGTGGGGGTAAAATAACTATGTATATGAATAAAAATAAAAAACTCAACGTAACAAACTTACCACGTTTAGTAAGACAACCGCTAAAGCGTTAGTATTTACATTTACTTAGGAAGTATTACAACCTTTTTGCAAATACTCGATGCAACCTATTTGGCTACCAACGAGCATAACCTTATGTTAGAATATAATAAATATTTCCTAAACTAATGTAATAAAGCGGAATAAATAAGATAACATTCTATATTTTTATCATTAAAAATTCTGGTACAACAATATATATTATGGTTAATATAATAAAATTTACCTTCCATGTACCTATGCCGAGTATCGGACAATAGAACCCGTTGTTAAACTGAATTAATGGCACTTTCGAGGCCATTTTACTATATTTTATTGTAGTTTTTGTAAGAATAAACAGTATATTCCGCACGATTCGCATATACCGGTATAGGGAATTGGTTTCTGCACCGTTACTCCTAGGCTTGCTTATCGATATGTCAAATTTCAATATTTTTTAGAATTTTCTTGAAATATAATGTCAATATTTTCATCGAGCAAAACAATTATGTTAGAATTTTATTTCTAACTGTATAATATTCATCGACTTCGATAAAAATACTAAAGTGAAACTTTATTAACGTTAGCTCAAATTTTCTCGTCCGTCTATTGCATGTACATTGACATACGCTGTTAACCATAAGGGCCTTGACAGTTTTACCGAACATTTTGGGACGAATGCTGAGGGCACTCAGCCCCGCGGTAAGGCCGAATCTTGGCTTGGACTGTGGCCAGAAAATGAACAAAGATTCGCGATCCTAACTCCCTAACAGGTCCTACCTTACTAAGTTTAGTGGCCCTAATAAAGACATCGGCCAAACCACGCCAAGGCCGCTGGGGTTTTATTGATGTGAAATATCTATAGGCGAGGGTAAACCTTTTTGTTGGAGTGGCGATACAGGCCGTGGTGACACATCGCCACGTTATATGATTAAATATATATACACTATACGTAGTAGTGTGTGAGACGTGATGAAATAATAGAGTTGTCGCGATTGCAAATAATTTTTTTAATTTTGTATTTATTAAAAATGAATATTTATGTAATAGACAGTCATTATGGTACAAATTTGTAATGCTTTATCTTCTCATTATGCCATATCTGATTCCTGTTGTAATCTGTTCTTTTATGCATATAACTTATAAAAAACAATTTCAATGTTTCACATCTGTCAGTCTCACATTTATTGGCATATTTTTGCCTCTCTCATCCTTAATTTAAACCAGTTCGCCTGCCTGTATATTAGGATCATAGTCCTAACGACCTCAGTTCTATTTTGGAATTTGAATTTGTGTTTCACTTTCGAATATTTTAACAAGCCTTAGGTAATCGTGTCTGTTGAATATGAATAACTTTTATAATCAGCATAAATCGATTTTATTTAACAATAATAACGTCATATATCGATATATTTTTCATTTGCCCATCCCTGTAGACTGTTTTTAATGACGTGTAATTGAAAGTTAGAGTTGTTCCAGTAATTAGAAACAAATTTGGTGTCATCTCAAAGACATGATTAGTGCATGACTTAATTGCTGAAATTTATATATTTTTTTAACTAGTACCCAAAAGTTCAAATTATTTAATTGATAAATATCATAAAATATATTCTAACCAAATACATTAACTATTTATTCTCAAAATATTATGAAATTTTCGTAATTAATTTATGTATATAGGTTATTAACAGATTTTACATCAATACATGAATGTCTTCCAGTTATACAGTTCAATATTATCGATAATATAACCTTAATTAAAGATAACAACGACATGCAAAGTAAATTACTGTACTATAACATATGTAATAATTATGATTTTAACAATATCAATAAATACGAATTATAAGAGGGATGAAAAACAGTTTTATAAAATATTGTGATTTACAAAGAAACAAAAAGAGAAGAAGATATACTTAATTTAAAAATATGATAAAATAATATAAAATATAATATGGCATAGGCAACTCTAAACTTCGAGTATACAAGTTTTTAATATTTAGGCAAAAGAAAATAAGAATCCATTGCATAATAAAACGCTGTATATAAAATTATAATAATTACTTTTGAACTATGTTGAAATTCATAAAAAATATTTAGAATGTCCTTTGCAATGTGGGTTTCTAATATTATATCTAAAAAAAATCATCGTTCAATGTGAAAAAACACATACCTTCCAAGTGCCTAGTCCGATAACGGGAATATTTTTACCGTCGTTAAAAGTTTTTACCGGGACTTTTGCCATGATGTCAGGTTAAAATATGACTGTTCACTTTTGGAAGCGAGTGCTGAATGGCTTGTAGTATAACATCAAGATATAAGTATTATCAATATTGTTTTATTGTTTGTCAACGGTTTTCAAACTTTATAAGTACCTTGAGAGCACTTGAAAACTTAATATTGTAAGACAGTGTTCTGTAATTGTTGAGTGTTGTGTTGTTTTGGTTTTCTGTTCATTTTTGACTAGATTTTACGTGCGGCTTTGCTCGTGTTTATTGAACTTGTCCAACAAATCCGATGACGCAATAAAAAGTTACATACAAAGTTTGTCCCTCTTTTTACCCCACTTCCAATAAGTTTCACGCTTGCAAAAGTATGTTCCATCTATCTCAATACCAAAATTAATTATAATCGATTCAGCTGTGTACGCCTGAAAGCGTAGCAAACAAACAAATCCACTTTAGCTTTTATAATATTAGTAAGGATAGTAACGAATAGTACAGACTACAACGCCTCAGAGGAGCTGCGAGATAAACTTTGAGAACCGCTGGAGTCTTTCATAACATCGCATTGTGTAATAACATCGCGTCCTTGACATTACGGCGCGATAAAGTACAAATATTAAAAAGAGATAAGCGAAATATATAATTAAATACTCTCCTATATTATTATCAGTGGCAATACTATAGGCACAGGGCGGGTGCGAGGGTGCCAGATTGGCTAACCTACCTGTCTAAAGTTAATTATCTTAATAATTAATCTTTTTTATACTTAATAGATTTGAAAAAAAAATCCTTTTTACACGCTTTATATTAGCTTCACCTGTATGTATGTATGTATGTAACCGACCCCTTTGAGCTCGATTTTGTCCTACTTTGAACGATCAGATTTAATTCAAACTTTGCGCACCTGTCAAAGATCGATGACAATGCAATAATCCGATCAAAGCATCCGATTATCCTAATTAGATTCGCCAGGATTAATTAATTCCTTTCCGCATCCTTTGCATGCGAGTAAGAGAGATAGAGCTAGTGCGCGAACTACGCATGCATGCAGTTCCAGTAACTAAAAAATAAAAAATAAATAATAGTTTAAAAAAACTAGAACACACGCTTTATATAGAAAACTAAACTAAAAAACAGAAAATAAATTTTAATAAATATTAATTAAGAATAATGTAATTTTTTTAATAAATATAAGTTATTAATAATTTGAATAAGAAAAAAAATGTTTTATTGTAAAAAAAGCGTGGGGTGCATGGTGTCAATAGTTATGAATATTTAATTGACAGATCTGAGAAGGATTATCATTTCGATAATATCTTGAAAAGCACCCCCGCTTTTTTTTAAATAATTTTTTTTTTTCTTATATATACCTTCACCGTAAAATACCTTCACCGAAAGCTCGAGGTCATTGTAGGTGGATTTGAGCTCACGTCCCATGATGCGGCGTCCGTACACACCAACAACTGAACTATTATCGCATCATAGGCAAGAATCTCATAAGCGATAATTGAATATTATAATTTATATGTTCCTATGAACTGTGCTGTAGTCCCTACAGACCAAATGAGTGCGAGGTGTATAAATAATTATTTAATACTAGCTGACCTGATAGACGTTGTCCTGTCTTAACTATGAATATTGAATTAGAATTATTTAAAAATATATATAATTTAAAATTATTATTATTAATTATTATTATTATTTAAAAAAAACTATTATTCGAAAACATAGCATGATTACTATTGTAATGCTCTGTGACAACTGACAGTTATGTAAAATAATATCGGCGTTAAGTTTTCTATAAATTTTCCTACATTTTCTAATGTTTCCACTAAACTTCCTTAATTTTTTCTCTCATAAGAACCTTCTCCTGACAATAATTAATACGTCAGAAAAAGAATTAGCGAAATTGTTCCATCCGTTAACGCGTGATGCGATGACCGAGGGAAATAGAGATTCATTTTTATATTATTTAACATACTTCAACAAATAAGTGACAGTAGTATATTTAAATAAAAAAAAAAACAATATTTACACAGAAACAGGTAGTTCTGGAGAAAGGCCAGGTCAAAAGTACCCGTAACCGAAGAGCATGTATGAAGGTGCTTATGGAAGTAGAAGAAGCGAAAGATGTATGTCAGGATCGTAGCAAGTGATAGAGTAGAATAAGGCGTGATACTAGGTATGTATGAACAACGCCTTTTTAATCCTACCATACACACAGCTTCACCTTATGACGAGTTAATCCAAGTTTTGCCGCAGTCTGTGAAGCTATTTCGATGTATAAATCTCTATTTCAATAATTCGAATTGGCAACCGGACAATTCTTAAGAAAGTGTAAAATATTAATCATTATGAAGTTATAAAGTCGAGTAAAACATTATTTTACATGAATAAGATTATTCGAGTATATAAAATAATTTATAAATAAAAAGATTTTCAAATTGCCGCGTAAACATCGCAACTCGCGGACCCTAAGCGCGTGACGTCATTTGTGTGTAAATAAAATTTATTGCCAAAGGTCTGTAGCGTGTTGATTATTTTTATTTAATTTTGTAGTTTTAATGGAACGAAAAACATATCGCTGGTGTCTAGTACCTGAATGTAGAAATACTTCAATATCTACCCCAAATAAATGATTTATTGATGTACCATGAAAACCAGACACAAAAGAACTATGGCTGGAAGTAGCAAGATGAGAAACCGTTGAAATGTCTTCTAATTCGCCAATTTACTTCTGTTAGGATCACTTCGATGTAAGTATATATTCATTGAAAATATATATACATATACAAATGTGTGGCGGTCAACCTTTTTGTTTGTAACCTTGTATATGTCGATTAGAAATACAGACAAATAAATAAAGATGAAGCTTCTCTTGTTATATCAAAATGTCGTGTTTTATTTAATTGGTAAATAATATTTAATTATAAATATTGTTAGAGGGCTATAACCTCCTTAATACAGAAGTATTTCTTGTAGTACATTTTTAATTATATTTATATATAAAGTAGTACTTATAACTACAGAATATGTTTACAAGTGAATGTGTTATTTGTTTTCGCATCCACATGATATGGAAAATGATATGCGATGTTTTAACATTACGAAATTAAGCTGCACAATAGTCTAAATTAGTGGCAAAGAAATTTCTAACCATTATGATATCTACTCGTGGGAGATTTTGACTGTTGGCTTTCCTATATTCGGGTTCCATATTCAAAAGAAGCACAAAATATCCCCTTATTATTTATATTACTTGCAGGGCTAATAACTTGTTTCTAATAATATAATTAATTAATGACACTTAATATGCCGATACTGATATATAATAATAAAATAATAAAAGTAAATAAAATATTAAAATAATAAAAGATACTGATATATAAAAATAAAATAATATGATAATAAAAGGCAATTTGACGTGCTGCTTGGATAGGAATGTCGCATTTACTAACACATGACGTCGCGCGCAGTGATTGGTGATTCATTTGACATATAAAACAGAATATAAATATAAGACTTAATTTCTTGTTTTAAAAATATAAATCGTATTATTGCACATAAATATTGATTGAATCATTATTCTAATTTAAGAGACGTTGTAATTATCAACATTTTAGATTTTTTTGTGACTTCTGTCCGTTTGCCTAATGAAAAGGTGTAGATAACCAGTATTCACCTTTTGTCACTTATTTTTACAACAGAGCTGCCGCTTACAACAACACTTCCGTACTCTGGAACGTTCCTAACTCAAATGAACTGACCAAACACGCCTCAAGTGTCGCTTCAACTGAACTGAATCTCTAGGTTTTTTTTTTTTAGAAGGGGCATACGCTGTTATCCTGAACGGCTTTCACAGCTTGGTAGGACTTTTTAGGGCGAGTGCTGAGGGCACTCAGCCCCGAGGCAGCGGACACAAGGGTGCTATAGTGGCCGGCCCTCTGCATGAGCTGCTGCTGGAAAAGAATACTATGAAAAATGGTAAGGACTGGTCTACTGGGGTAGGACTTTAGGTGAAATATTGATTGAGGAGGCAAGGAAATCGGTGGAGTCGATCGTGAACCTCTAGCCTCTAGCATCGCACTTATATAGTAATCTGTATTCTCTTTCTCGTTAATTTAATTTATTTAGTATTATTAAGTTTCCATATTAACAAGCAGTAGACGAGATATGTAACACTTTCTTAGACAATCTAAGATTATGCACAAATCAACGTCCCAGCCAAACGACAATATAAGTAAAAACATTAACTGTCATAGGTAAAAAACGTAATAAAGTATCTTTACAATAATTTGACTTTAACTTTAACTGATAGTTCAGTGGTAGTGTGTAAAATTTTGCGTCAAGAGACGTAAGTTGGAATCCACATACAATGAGCTTCGGCTTTCGGTGAAGGAAAAATCGTGAGGTCACCATAACATGTTTTAGAGCTTTATTTAATGCCCGCCTGGCTAGCTACCACCCTCAAGATGAAAATCTGCCGCAAAATACTAATAGGTATCGGACAGTTGCACTTTTGAGAGCCAGACCCTCCAAAGGTTTAGCGTGTCTACCAACTTGGGTCGTAACATCGTTTAAGATCAGATGAGATTATGACCATAACGCTCAAACCTTAACTATAAAAAAATTATCATTGCGGCTTACCGCTTTACGCATGAAATGCTAACGGAACTGATTAAATAACTGTACTGACAAATGCAAAAAACTGATTTGAAAATTTAAATACGACAAGTAGGTAGTTCCTGAGATTAACAAACACAAACAAATAGTTTGGAAAATCCAAAAGTGCACACCTAATAATCTCATTTTTTCAATTTAATAACAAATTAACCACATCGAATCAAACCGTGAAAAGTAATAGGGTTCTATTCCTAATTATACTGAAGCGTAAAAAAAATAAAGACTCGATTAGTAAAGTATTTCGGTCGTTATCGTGATAACATACAGGATCCGCACATACAGACACACGGACGTCCGAGACAGAACTTTTTTAAACAGTTATTTAACTAGTTTAAATAAATAAAATGGCTTGAAAAATATCATGAATTTTAAAAATAGTGTTTGTTTTTTATATGTGTTTTTATTTGTTTTTTTTTTCTCACTTATGTATGAAGGTGCTTATGAAAGTAGAAGACGCGAAAGACGGGATCGTAGCAAGCGGAAGGATGTGATCTTTGCCTATCCTTATGGAAGAGAGGCGTGATATTACGTATGTATGTGTGTAATATCACGCAGTATTAAAGCTGTGGCGAAAGGAATTGCGAAAACAGGCAATTAATATTAAAAAAAAATTATCACCACGCGAACGAAGTTGCGGACACGGTTTATTATAAATATATATAGGTAATAGAGCTTGTTTTTATCCTTAAGTATTAATGGTATTCATTTATATTTTTGATAATTATATTAATTTAATTACCTATAATGATAAACATTATTTGTTTCAGACGAGGAAATAAACAAGTAAAACGAACTATTCTGTATTCACGAATATATTAATATTTTATATATTAAAGAAATATTATTAATGTTTTTTTTTTATAGTCTAGGTTTATCGTTATGGCCATAATATCACCTGATCTTATGTGACGATACGGCCCGAGTCGGTAGACACGCTAAACCTGTGGAGGAACTGGCTCTCAGGTGCAACTGCCGGAACACACCTATTGGTATTTGGCAGCATGTTTTCAACTTGAGGGTGGTTGCTAGTCAGGCGGGCATTAGAAAAAGCTCTACCGCGACGCTATGGTTACTTCACGATGTTTTCCTTCACCGAAAGCTCAAGTTCGTTGCAGGTGGTAGGAGTCGAATTCACGTCCCTTGACGCGAAGTCGTACACACTACCATTGAACTATCATCGTTTCAATTACTATAGACGTATATTGTATAGATAAGTTACACATTATTTTGTGGTGTGATCTTTTTAAATCTGTAATATTTCCAAGATACGCTCGTAAATTGAACAGTAGAAAATGGAAATTGAAAAACAAATTCGCATTGTTTGAACAAACATTGTATATGTAATTAGATATTTTATATTAGATATAAATTTACTAGGTATATTTGATTAGGCCATATATTACATTTATTTACATATTTTGAAAGGAATAATAGCTCAGTGGTAGTGTGTACGTTTTCGCGTAAAGGGACGTGAGTTCGAATCCAAGCACCTACAATGAGTTTGACCTTTCGGTGAAGGAAAACATCGTGAGGAAACCATAGCATGGTGGTAGGGCTTTTTCTGGTGCCCGCCTGGGTAGCAACAACCCTCAAGTTGTAAACCTGCCGCCAAATACCAATAGGTGTGTTACGGCAACTGCACTTGAGAGCCAGTTCCTCCACAGGTTTAGCGTGTCTACCAACATGGGACATATCGTCACTTAAGATCAGGTGAGATTATGGTCATAACGCTAAAACTTAAGTATAAAAAAAATATATTATATTAGGCATATTTAGGTATTGAAATAATTTTTTGGCAATTCTAATATTTCTAAGTTTTCTTTTTCTTGTATACAATCCTTTAATGCTATTGATTTCTTTGAATAATGAAATAAATAAATACATATACTTTTATTTTAATAATTAAATGTAAACCACATCGGTGTTTTAATAAATATAAATTAAGAAAACAAGAAAGTTTTCTCAATCGAAAAGCTCAAGTGAACTCACTTCCGAACGAGGTGATACGTTAAGATGAAATAAGTTACAATTCCTTATTATTGTGTGTTCAAAAACTGTTATAAGTTATTAACATTGTGATCTTTTAAATCGTATAACATGAAATGATATTAACACATGATTTAATTAAAAGAACACATGGATTTTGGAATATGAAGAAACCATTAATAAGAATAAAACTTAAAAAAAAAGATTCAGATCGAGTTTCTTGCCTGTTTTTCTATACGACTACGTTACTTTCCGAACCGGTAGTAGTTTTGACGTTTTTAAGCGACTTCTTAGGGTCTAAATTGAATAAAGATTTTCGATTTGATTTTGATTTGATGTCATCAATGTAATGCATAAAATAAAAATAAAAAAACTTATTTATTTTGATATAATCTATATTAATTTATAAAGCGCAAAGTTTCGTTTGTTTGAACGCGCTAATCTTTGGAGCTACAAGGCTGATTTAAATAAAAAAAAAAATTGTGAAAGAATAATTATTAAGGGAGGCTTCAGTATATTTAACATCACTCTACGACCAATAGGGGTAAAGCTGTATTGAAAAATGTTACAAAAACGGGCAAAAATATTAAATAGTATTTTAATAATGTAGAATACTGACTGTGGCCCCGACTTCGTGCGCGTGGAGTTAAAAAAATATTTAAACAGTTTTGTCCGTTTTTGTATCTTTTATCAATAAACAAACAACTTTTATTATCTATCGTAAAAAAAAATCCAATATAAAGTATCCCATGTTAACTTTTAATGACTCCAAGAATATGTGTACAAAATTTCACGAATTAAATAGTTTTCGCGTGAAAAGACAAACTTACATTCGCATTTATAATATTAGTAGGTAGATTTACTATTCTGTAACATATTTATTTATGTATGAAACACGTACGAATGCATTATAGGTAACTAAACGCGAAAAAGCCATTTGGAATTGTTCCAAAACGAACGCGCTCGAGATTTGTTTGATACACGTTTATTTGTTTGTCCGCTTGTTTATTTATTTGACTGCAATGTCACTGAAAACCAGAATTAAACTTACGTTATTGTTTTCCATGTTACATAGAAACAGTTGTGAGTGAATTTTCGGCTCGCAAACAAATCTACGTGTAGTGGAATAAAACGCATGCAAAAAAAAAGGTTCCCTTCGTAATTTTACACCAAAACAAGTGACACGCTAATTTTTTTTAATTCAAATAGGCAGCGAACAGGCAGACGGGCCGTCTGATGGTAAATTATTACCATCGCCTATGAATAGCGGCAACACCAGAGTTATTGCAGCCATTTTGCTGACCTTGTCGAAAATTCTGGTTCTCAGTCACTATGACGGAACACAAAGGCTTTTAAATAACCTTTATTTTGCGCCAATGTAAAACCGAGGGCGGGTGAATCCCACATCACCTTCCCAGTCCCCCCGGGCTGGGAGGGTATGCGTTAATGTATTTCCCCACGAAAAAAAAAAAAAATAGGGGGGGATTGCTAACCGTTTGGGCAATAACCCTACCACCAAGGTGTGAAGGACCAAGGATTATATGGCTAACACTCATGAATATAACTAAAAGCGATGATAGCTCAGTGGTAGTGTGTACGACTTTGCGTCAAGGGACGTGAGTTCGAATCCAAGCACCCACAATGAGCTTGAGCTTTCGGTGAAGGAAAACGTCGTGAGGAAATCATAGCATGTTGGTAGGGCTTTTCTGATCCCGACTGGCTAGCTACCACCCTCAGGTTGCAAATCTGCCTTCAAATACCAATAGGTGCGTTCCGGCAGTTGCACTTGAGAGCCAGTTGCTTCACAGGTTTTAACGTGTCTACCAACTTGGGCCGTATCGTCACTTAAGATCAGGTGAGATTATGGCCATAACGCTAAACCTCAAGTATAAAATAATAATAATCAAAATACAATACCCAGTAAGTTACAAAATGAATCCGAAATGGTTCAAGTACACGCGAACGAAGCCGCGGGTCGAGCTGGTTGTGAAATAAATCTTTATTTGCGTATACGAGGTAGTAGAGATCATAAACATCTGAAGTGCGGATATATGAAATTGTAAAGGTTATCGTAAAATGCTGATTCACTCGGTTCAGCCCGCTTCAGCTTCATATATGTATTTTATCAAGTTAAAAGTTAATTTTACCTACCTCGAGAAATGCTTTTTTTTTCTCCATAGTAAGTCGAAGAATGTTATTATTTACAAGTATACTCATAGACACACTTAAACATAGTCATAAATAGTTGATATAAAATGATATAACATTATTTTTATATTAGTTCAAGTTTTCACGTGCAACTTCGCTCGCGAATATTGAATTTGTTAAACGAATCAAATGACGCTATAAGAATTTCATACAACGTTTAACCCGCTTTTTACCCCACATCCAGTAAGTTTTTCCGCGAGAAAAGCAGCCTATCACCGTCTCCAAGGTCCCATCTATCTCTACACCAAAATTCATCACAATCGATTCAGCGGTTTATGTGTGAAACAATTGCTGTCGAGAAACCACAGTAATATACTGAAACAAGAAACCACAAAATAAAAATATCAAAACATTAATATATCTATGAAAATATATTAGAATCTAAACGTGTATTATTTCGGTATCTGATTAAGAAAGCTGCTATGAAACAGTTAATACATTTAACGAGTACAAATTCGTATGAAAAATTACACACATTTTTCATCGAAGAGAGTAGTAAATTTATGAAGGCGTCCTACAAAAATATACGATTTAGCGATCTAGATCCAATGAGTCAGAGAAAAGTTTTGACTTGCGAATTCATATTTCAGCAAACCGGAATAAGTTTAGTGGGCCAGCAGGACATTTTTTTTATACTTAAGGTTTAGCGTTATGGCCATAATCTCACCTGATCTTAAGTGACGATACGGCCCAAGTTGGTAGACACGCTAAACCTGTGGAGGAACTGGCTCTCGAGTGCAGCTGCCGGAGCACACCTATTGGTATTTGGCGGCAGGTTTACAACTTGAGAGTGGTAGCTAGCCAGGCGGGCATTAGAAAAAGCCCTACCACCATGCTATGGTTTCCTCACGATGTTTTCCTTCACCGAAAGCTCAAGCTCATTGTAGGTGATTGGATTCGAACTCACGTCCTTTGACGCGAAGTCGTACACACTACCACTGAGGTATCATCGTGAATATGTTAATGGTGGAGGCACTGGTTCTCCAAAGCAGATCACATTCATATGTGGCAGACAACAAAAAAAAAAAACTCCCTTTTTTATTGTAATACCTAGATACAGTTATAAAGTTATTTCCAACGCTAACTAAATCACGCGTAAAAAAAAAGTGGCTGACAACAGATTTTCAACTTAAGTATTTTCCATCAAAGTAAGCCCGATCTCGATGTAATATGCGAGCTAATGTCAACAGACACAGTGTCTACAGACAGACGGGATTTTTATATATTTTTAATAATTCAATGGGTCGTTCACAGTTTCACCCGATGTTACATTAAGTATCCAATACTGTAAACCTAGTGGAGGCACTGGTATTGAAATGAAACTGCCAGAACACTGCTATAGGTATTTGGTGGCAGATTTTCAATTTGACGATTGTAACCATCTCGGCAACGCACTTGCGAGCCCTCCGGTGCTGCAGGTGTTCATGGGCGGCGGTGATCACTTTCCATCAGATGAGCCTCCTGCCCGTTTGCCTCCTATTCCATAAAAAAAAAAAACCAGTTGGGCATTAAAAAATCTCTATCACGATGCCATGGTTTCATCACGATGTTTTGTTAACAAATTAGGTCACATCATCACTTAACATCAAGTGAGATTGTGATAATAAAGTTTAAAAAAAAATTAAATTGTTCTATACTATAAAAGACGTTATACGTCCCACCCTAGAGGGACTGTGATACCCACTAAAACCTAACGGTCATCTTTCGCCTTACTCTGGCGACACGAGCTCGAACATGCAGTCAATTTGGAAGCGATGATAGCTCAGTGGTAGTGTGTACGACTTCGCGTCAAGGGACGCGATTTCGAATCCAACCATCTACAATGAGCTTGAGCTTTCGGCGAAGGAAAACAACGTGAGAATACCATAGCATGATGGTAGGGCTTTTTCTAATGCCATCCTGGCAAGCTGCCACTCTCAAGTTGTCAATCTGCTGCCACATACTAATAGATATGTTCCGGCAGTTGCATTTGAGAGCTGGTCCCTCTTATAAAGGCCGGCAACGCACCTGCGATTCCCCTGGTATTGTGAGTGTCGATGGGCAGCGGTGATCACTTACCATCAGATGACACGCCTGCTTGTTTGCCTACTATTGTATAAAAGATAGGTGTCAAATTAGTGTAAATACATATTTTTAGGATTCAAAAGTGAAGGTAGTAGAAGAAGGTAGATCGATACTTATGTACGCATACAATTGCCGTTGTGTTTATTTCTGATGACGGAATACAATTACAATCACGAATGTCACTGCAAACCATTCCGTATATTGATTTACACCAGACAAAAATGTAAATCTTACGTTCCTTCGATGATGATGTCGTCTCGAGTACCTCGCGTTGAATGTTGCCCGCTAGTTGCGTTCGCATCGCATTTTCGCCGCTCGGTGTTATCGACTACCCTCCTTCTAATAATATTATGGTAATAATTCATATCTAAATATTACTAAGGGGAAAATGTTTGTTTGTTTGTCCGTGCTAATCTAAGAAATAACCGCTCAGATTTCAAAAAGTCTTCAGCAATCCTTAAAGAAGGATTTGGGCTGTTTAACATCACGCTACCACCAATAGGAGAGCTGTATTGATTAAAGTTACAAAAACGGGCAAAAATGATTGAATAAATTTTTAATTTCCACGCGAAAGAAGCCAAAGGTACGGCTAGTCTATACAGATAAATATAAATGAAGTGTCTGTTTGTAATTTCAAAATAACAGCTTATTACTAAATGCATATAAAAGTATATATAAAAGAATTTTTCTTTGTTTGTCTGTCTGTTTGTTCCGGCCAATCTCTGAAATTGCTTTAGCGATTATGACGGACTTTCGCTGGCAGAGAGCTGATGTTGTAAGGAGTAACTTAGGCTACTTTTGGAAAGAGTAAATAAAATTTAGAAATATTTTTTAGTGTCGCACGCGATGTTACAAAATTAAACGGAATTTGTGCAAAGGACGAAGGGAATTCGAAGGGTTAAGAGTGAAATGACGACACAATATTCAGAATAAATTATCACATGTATTGATTACAAATAATAAATGTATACAAAGGTTTACTTATAATATAAGTTACAATCGCTTATAACTAACTTCCTCGGAAAGATAAATTCCTTCTGCCAGTGCCCACTCTAGATTGCAAGATGGACGTTTGGTTTTAAAACTTGATATGGTAAATTTTACCAACATAGACAAAATTTCGCTTAACGTTCCCTTCGTTCCCAAAAATTTTATATTCTTTATATATATATATTGATATTAACATAATGCTTATAATTTGCAAAGAAACTTGTCAAGAGGATACAAAAATGCTTTTCCTGAAAAGGCTCGATATATATACAAAGAAACTAATCAAGAGGATACAAAAAGGCTTTTCCTGAAAAGACTCGATATATATATTAAGAAACTTATCAAGAGGATACAAAAAGGGGTTTTCCTGATAAGGCTCGATATATAATATATATGTATATATATATATATATAAGCCTTTTTGTATCCTCATGATAAGTTTCTTTGCAAATTATAAGCATTATATTATATCCACTATTTGGGAGAATATTTGGGATTACAAAAGGCGTAAAACTCCCGTCATAAGCACCGCAGGTTCCCAATTTTAATTAAGTTTTGTTGGTTTGCAAATAAGTGTTAATGACCATTTCAAACATAATTCCTCGATCATAGACACTTGTTTGTAAACCAAAATTAGTTCGAAAAATAAGAATCTATACGAATTAGTTTTTTCACCATCACTTCTATCGGCAGTCCCCAAAGATCGCCCCGCATGTTTTTTTGTAGAGATATTATAACTACTCCTTTATTAGGAATGAAAAAGCTCGGTCCTGAAAAAGTGCAATTTTCGCTTTCGATCTTTTTCCTGAAAAGTCTCGATATTTTCACAATACATTTAAATTCCTCGAGGACGCCGCCTGAAATTATTTGAACTGTGGGCGCAATGGATACATGGTACAACTTTGATCCATAAAATTATATATATATATATGGATAGATTTTTGTAAGCGATCAAAAAAAGGAATAATTAAAATTTGCTTATTTTTATACTACCCACGATTTTTTTTAAATTTGCGTTCATCTTTACAATTCAACTCGGTTAAATTTGACCGAAGGAGAAATAGTCATGGGACCTTTTTTGTATAAAATTTTAAGCTCAACATATTTTTATTACCTTTTTTATTAGCTCAGTGGTAATGTGCACGACTTCGCGTCAAGGGACGTGGGTTCGAACCCAACCACCTACAATGAGCTTGAGCTTTCGGTGAAGGAAAACACCGTGAGGAAACCATAGCATGGTGGTAGGGCTTTTTCTAATGCCCGCCTGGGTAGCTACCACCCTCTAGTTGTGAACCTGCCGCCAAATACCAATAGGTGTGTTCCGGCAGCAGCACTTGAGAGCCAGTTCCTCCACAGGTTTATCGTGTCTACCAACTTGGGCCGTATCGTCACTTAAGATCAGGTGAGATTATGGCCATAACGCTAAACCTCAAGAATAAAAAAAAAAACCTTTCTTTTTGTTTAGTTTTACCGTTTTCGAGCGATTGCAAAAAAATAAAACACTTTTGACAAAAAAAAATCCAACCCTTCCCTAGAGTTGCAGACACGAAAACCTTTACACTTTGTTTTTGTAGAATTTAAACTACATTATATTGTGATGTCAGCACTAATATATGTATGTATGGTCGTGGAGGTGCAACGTCAGGCAAAATGTAATGTATTTGGACGTTCGGACTTAAGACTTAAGACCCTATAACATAAAAATATAGAATGTGTCACAACGTTTGGGTTGAAAATCATGAAAATCTGCCGCCAAATACCAATGGGTGTGTTCCGGCAGCCGCACTTGAGAGCCAGTTCCTCCACAGGTTTAGCGTGTCTACCAACTTGGGCCGTATCGTCACTTAAGATCAGGTGAGATTATGGCCATAATGCTAAACCTTAAGTATAAAAAAAAAATACTACATCGGGTGACCCCGACGTGATTTTTTTTAGGTAAGGTTAGCGTTATGACAATCGCACCTAATCTTAAGTGATGATACGGCTCAACTTGGTGGATACGCTAAACCTGTGGAGGGACTGGCTCTCAAGTGCATCAGCCGGAACACACCTATTGGTATTTGGCGGCAGATTTTCATGATTTTCAACCCAAACGTTGTGACACTAGGGCGGTGTGCGGACTGACGTTACACCTCCACGTTCATCATACTACTATTATAAATGCGAAAGTGAGTTTGTCTGTTTGTGACGCTTTCACGCCTGACCCGCTGAATCGATTGTTATGCATCTTTGTAAAGAGATAGACGGGACCTTGGATATGGAAGTACGCTACTTAATCTCGCGAAAAAAAATTGTTAAAATGAAACTTTTCCTTTTTTGAGTCATCCGTTTTGTTTGTCAAAATTAATATTAACGCAAGTGAAGCCGTACGTAAAATCTAGTACATATATACATTAGTGCTGACACCGCAATATCAAAAATGCAAAGTTGTGTGCAATTTTTTTTTATATGTCTGAACTGTAAGGGGTGGCAATTTGTCTCTTTCTCCGGGACGACCTAATCGCTTTTCGAACTGACAGCTTAGGGCTTAAGGGCTTTGGCAGCTTCACCGAACTTTAGGGCTAGAGTGGACGCTGCTTTCGGCTAATATTAAATAGTAAAGGCTTAAGGGCTTAAGGGCTTAAGGGCTTTGGCAGCTTCACCGAACTGTAGGGCTAGAGTGGACGCTACTTCCGGCTAATATTAAATAGTAATTAAGTCTTGTCCGATAACTTAAGATGTCTGTTTAGCGGCCACCGCAGCGGCGAGTGCAGCTGCCTTCTTCTTGACAGCGAGCGCTGTCCTCTGCTTCGCTTGGATCTTTAACTTCTGACTCTTCGACAGTTTCCGTTTCTTATTCGCTTCGTTTGCTGCAGCTGGAATGTTTCATAATAATAACAATAATAAGACACTTTATCGCACACCATGACACTACATACAATTATCGCGATGATAGCTCAGTGGTAGTGTGCACGACTTCGCGTCAAGAGACGTGGGTTCGAACCCAAGCACCTAAAATGAGTTTGAGCTTTCGGTGAAAGAAAACATGGTGAGGAAACCATAGCATGGTGGTAGGGCTTTTTCTAATGCCCCCCTGGGTAGCTACCACCCTCTAGTTGTGAACCTGCCGCCAAATACCAATAGGTGTGTTCCGGCAGCAGCACTTGAGAGCCAGTTCCTCCACAGGTTTAGCGTGTCTACCAACTTGGGCCGTATCGTCACTTAAGATCGGGTGAGATTATGGCCGTAACGCTAAACCTTAAGTATAAAAAAAAATACAATAATCTATATATATGTAAAAATGAATCTCTATTTCCCTCGGTCATCGCATCACGCGTGAACGCATGGAACAATCTCGCTAATTATTTGTTTGTCGTGTTAATTATCATCAGGAGAAGGTTCTTGGAAAGAAATAATTAAGGAAGTTGAGCGGTACATTGAAAGATTTATAAAAACTTAACGACAATATTAATTTTACATAACTCTCAGTTGTCATGGAGCATTATTGTGTGTTTTTTAATACTATTTATTATTTATTTATTTATTAAACTTTGTACACAGGGTATACAGGCGGACTTTATAATGCCTAAGGCATTTTTTCTAGTCGACCTTAGGGTGGTGGAGATCATAACTAAGGCAGGTGCATAATATATAATAAATAAAAAAAAAAACTAAATAATTACGTATATGAATACATATATACATAATTTTTTTTTTTTTTTAATTTATTTAGGTAACAAACAGCCATTCCATAATCATGTATCACGATACTATAAACTAATAGGCCTATAGTACCATGTATTTAAATTCTACAACTTAATAAGAAAAATCGTTACAATACAATCTAGTTATATAATTAAAAAAAGGCGATAAAAAAAAAAAATAAAAAAAAAAATTAAACAAAAATATAGAAATGACAATACAAATATGACACAAAAATAAATAATATATATATAATAGATACACTAAAATCTACCGTGGAAAATCTGCTACTACAGCCAGCAATAATTTCCGATTTTTCATCTTAAAAGCGAGTCGTGTTGTGGACGTCATGATTTCGAGCGGAAGTGCGTTCCAAAGGAGGAGGGATTGGATAGCGAAGGAGGAGTGAATGAAGTCAGAGCTATGAGGAGACAACTTAAGTACGAGATTAATATACCAATTCTAATTAAATATTCACAAATAAGACAGGACAACGCCTGTCGGTTCAGCTAGTTCAAAACATAAGTGCAAGGCGGTCTTATCGCTTATAGCGATCGCTTACAGGCAACGTTTGGAGACATTTTAATTTTGAAATCAGTTAACCGGTGGCAATGTAACAATAATATTCACCAAACAAGAAAAATGATATTTATATAGATATAAAATATAGAGAATATAAAAGGAATAATTAAAAAACTTACTATTAACATTCAAAAAAACTATTATTGAACTATTGACTAAACTATACGCACGACGTGCTAAAAATGCTGGTGAAAGGAAAACCATGTACTACTTTTACTGTCTAGTTTTATCCTACTATAAAATTTTAATGGTATCAGTACCTGGCAGAAGGAGCTGTCTTTATCCTTTATAGATGAAGATGTGGTCCGAGATGATGAGTACGCTAAGCCTAGTGGAGGTACTGTCTCTCAAGTGCAACTGCCGGAACACACCTAACGGTATTTGGCGGCAGATTTTCAACTTGATGATGGTTACTACCCAGGCGGGCATTAGAAAAAGCCACCATGCTATTGTTTCCTCACGAAGTTTTCCTGTACCGAAAGATCGAGCTCATTGTAGGTGGATCCAAACTCACGTCCCTTGACGCGGCGTCCGTACACACTAGCACTGAGCTATCATGGCTTCAGATTCGAAAATTCGATTTATTAGCGTATAGAGATGGATTTTGTCGATTGACAGCACTGAATCGATATTTTGTTTTTAAAGTTCGAGGTTCGATTGTAATCTGTTTTTATAAAACATCATTTACAATAATTATTTGGTTGTTTTACTCAAATATATATGGAAATGATAATTTTTCATATAATGAAAAAAATTGATTACAGCGGTGTTTTGTTATCTATGATTGGTTTTGTATTGTAAATATAAGCAGGAATAGAGAATCGAAAACAAAAAAAAAAAAAAAACAATTTTTGATGAACCAATATTTTGGATCTTGATTTTTTGTGAATCGATTCTCAAATTTTTTTCTAGAGCTAATATTTAGCGTTATGGCCATAATCTCACCTAATCTTTAGTGTCGATACGGCCCAAGTTGGTAGACACGCTAAACCTGTGGAGGAACTGGTTCTCAAGTGCATCTGTGTATTGGTATTTGGCGACAGATTTTCAACTTGAGGATGGTTACTAGCCAGACGGGCATTTGAAAAAGCCCTACCACCATGCTATTGTTTCATCACGATGTTTTCCTGCACCGAAAGATCGAGCTCATTGTAGGTGCTTGGATTCGAAGTCACGGCTCTTGACGCGAAGTCGTACACACTATCACTGAGCTATCATCGCTTCTTCTATTTTTATTATTCTTGGGAACACAGTCCTCGTTAGAGACTGTTACTGCCTTTTTCAAGTGATAAGATTTGGACATTTTGGACAGATGAAAGCTCCCTTGGGAGTTTTTGTGGCAACTAATATACGGACCGTTTATTTTGAAAGTGGTGTAAGTCCATTTTCTTTTGTTTCAAGAAAATTAAAGGTTACTATATTTGTTGATAATGCAATTTCATTTACCCACCGATTTTAAGTTGCACAAAACATGGGATTTTATTGAGAAATTAAACACGGACTAGTTATATATAAAAAAATTACATTAAATTAAGCATGAATTACGTGATAGCTAATTTTTCTCAAAAATGGACTTACACCTCTTTCAAAATAAACGGTCCATATCATGTTCCGAATGATAATTTCACATATCGTCTTCAGCTACACTACAGCACGTAAAATGTCGCCTATATTACGCAATACAGGGCTAAATAACTAAGTATATGAATACAAATAAAAATCACAGCATGACAGATCAAGATCCCGTCAAAATCTCCGTGAATCGACTCATTTGATTTCGATCCGAATCGAATCGATAAACGATCTATTTCAGAAAGAATCACCATCCCTAATCTGTAATTGGGTGACCAACCGTTTTTTATACTGTATAGGATTTTCTTTATGGCCACAATGTCATCCGATGTTAAGTGACGATTTTTTTTTTATATAGTTAAGGTTTAGCGTTATGGCCATAATCTCACCTGATCTTAAGTGACGATAGGGCCCAAGTTGGTAGACACGCTAAACCTGTGGAGGAACTGGCTCTCAAGTGCTGCTGCCGGAACACACCTATTGGTATTTGGCGGCAGGTTTACAACTTGAGGGTGGTAGCTACCCAGGCGGGCATTAGAAAAAGCCCTACCACCATGCTATGGTCTCCTCACGATGTTTTCCTTCACTGAAAGCTCAAGCTCATTGTAGGTGCTTGGGTTCGAACCCACGTCCCTTGACGCGAAGTCGTGCACACTACCACTGAGCTATCATCGCTTCAATTAATAAATAAATAGCCCAAGATAGTGGACACACTATGCCTAATGGAGTAATAAGCTTTAGCAACTGCCAGAATACGCTTCCAATTGACGTTTTCAACTTGAGCGAGACGTAAGTTAGAAAAAGCCCTATCACTGAATGCTCTAGCTAATTGCAGGTGAATTCGAACCCACTTCCCTTGACACGGCGTCCGTCCGCACTACCAACTGAGCTATCATCGCTTCAATTGAACTGGCATCATTTGAAACTTGACAGCCAGTCCCTCCACTAGGCTCCAGCTTGGGCCACATCGTCGCTTAACGTTATCTAAGATTGTAACCATAACGATAAGTCTATTAGATTTTAAAAAATACGATGTTTAAGAACAGACTTACCGGAGGATGGGGTCTGTCGACTGGCTGCTGTTCGAGCGAGTTCGCCGAGCGTGTTCGCGAGCGCGACGCCGAACCGTGTGCAGTCAGACCGCGAGGCGGTGTGCGCCCGAAGCGCTAGTGTTGCCAACCTACGTACATTCCAAATGATACTGTTTAATAGGAAACGTACCCTTCGAAACATTAAAAACAGTTTTCTCTGTAAAGAACTGTAGCCCAAATACGTGTTAACACAATACACAACTTTCTGTAACAATATTAAAAACTTATCCAAAGTAACTGTAAATATTGGACATTGGAAGTAAAAGATATCATAATATAAAAACGGAAAAAGGTTTAGATTAATTCAGAAATAAAAACTCAAATGAAAACCTGTGAAAGGAAACAAAATCAGAATTGAAACTCAGATTATTAAAGTCATATTTCATGTATGTACACATTACTAAGCGATGATAGCTCATTGGTAGTTTGTACGACTTGGCGTCAAGGGACGTGAGTTGGAATCCAAGCACCTACAATGAGCTTGAGCTTTCGGTGAAGGAAAACATTGTGAGGAAACCATAGCATGGTGGTAGGGCATTTTTCAATTGCCCGCCTGGCTAGCAACCACCCTCAAGTTGTAACATCTGCCGCCAAATACCAATAGGTGTGTTCCGGCAGCTGCACTTGAGAGCCAGTTCCTCCACAGGCGTGACTGCCAACTTAGGCCGTATCGTCACTTAAGATCTGGTGAGATTATGGCCATAAAGCTAAACCTAAAGTATAAAAAAAACTTATGGACTTATAAATGATTTTAGGCTTCAAATTCCACTACCGGTGAATGTAGTAGAAGGTGCGTTAGATGAACTAGTTAGTATGTACTAAACGAAGCATGCAGACTGACTTCCTACAGTGCAACTTTTGCGCCATCTAATGCTGTGGTCCAGTACAATGTCATATTTAGTATAAATAATATTTTTCCGCTAAATACCAATAGGTGCGTTCCGGCAGTTGCAGTTGATAGCAAGTTCTTCCTCTAAAGGTCGGCAACACACCTGCGATTCCCCTGGAGTTGTGGTTGTCCATGGGTGGCAGTGATCACTTACCATTTGATGATAAGCTTGATCGATTACAATCATTACATAAAAAAAAACATGCGTGCGTACAAAGTACACATGTCAGAAGTGAAACTTCTTTGGCGAACTAATTTATAAATCTTGTTTATATACGACGTTCGCTCTGTCTCACTTTTTCTCTCAATCTTTCTCACTCGCTTGCTCCCTACTCTCACTCCACGGCTAGTTGCTCATGCTACGTTCGCCCTGTCTTACTCTCTCTCAATCGGTCTCGATCACTCTCTCTCTCTTTTCCGACACTTCCGTTGCATACCGGCGTGACGTTTCATCTGTAAAAAATTTACCCTCATGCGCCTAAAGAAGTTTCACTTCAAAAAGGTTCCGTTAGAATCAGATACAGGGATATTTTCTTTCGCGTCCTAGAAACAGCCAAATCAAAGTTCAGCCACTATGGCACCAGTTGCCTCTATTGCCTCCCGAAGCCCAGGGTCTTCGGCCTACAATTTCGTTGAAGTTTGGAAAGCCTCTCGCGAACAACGATGGTCAGTTTTAAAACTTACTTTCCAGCCAAGTCCTGCTGCTCGTCATCCAGGTCACAGGAAAGCGTTGTGACGTTCTTGCCCTTGCTGGCCGACGGCATCTGCGACCAACGAGACTACTAGATAATATTTCAGACCAAAACTACCACTTTTGAAGCGATGATAGCTCAGTGGCAGTGTGTACGACTTCGCGTCAAGGGACGTGAGTTCGAATCCAAGCACCTACAATGAGCTTGAGCTTTCGGTGAAGGGAAACATCGTGATGAAACCATAGCATGGTGGTAGTCCTTTTTCTAATGCCCGCTTGGCTAGCTACCACCCTCAAGTTGAAAACCTGCCGCCAAATACCAATAGGTGTGTTCCGGCAGCTGCACTTGAGAGCCAGTTTCTCCACAGGTTTAGCGTGTCTATCAACTTGGGGCGTATCGTCACTTAAGATCAGGTGAGATTATGGGCATAATGCTAAACCTTAAGTATAAAAAAAAATACCATGCGTTCTGCAGAGGAACTTTGTTCAAATAAATCCAAAGAAAAGATTAATTACATTAGTTGTAAAGTGACGATGTGGCAGAAGATGGCGGCCATACTAAGGCTAATGGAGGGACTGATTCTCAAGTACAACCTTCGAAACACACCTTCAGGTATTTGGTGGCAGATTTTCTTCTCGAGGGGGTAGCTAAACAGGCGGGCATGAGTAAAAGACCTACCAATATGAAATGGTTTCATCACGATGTTTTCTCGTAGTACAAACTCAGTCTCATTGCAGGGATTCGAACTGACTTCGATTGCCGCGGCATCCGTACTCCATACTCACTAGCCAGCTGGCATTAGAAAATGCCTTACCACAATGCAAATCTTTCTAACATATTTTTTTTCCTTTCGAGCAACGTAATGTTCTTAAGCGTGACGTGCTCTTGTAATATCACTTTTTTTTACTTCAGGAAAAGGTTAAAATAATAATTACCTTGTAACTCTGCGGACAAATACCAAATAAATACTTTTCTAATGTTTGTTTGAGTTCATCAGCAAACATGAGCGCTCCACCGTCGCTTATCTGTAAACAGAAATATATGAAACTAATTAATTAATCATATCTTTTATGAACGTAACGGGGTCCTGGAATATTTCGCATCTTCGAAGTTGGAATACTCCGTTAATCCATACATACATAAACCGATCTACATAACGATCAGACACGATACTTGAGATTTGTCTATGCAACGTAGAAAGCCCACGAACACTGTTGTTTTTATTCTTTGTGCTCTTCCTATAGTACTGTGCAGGCCTATATATTTGAGCTTTGTCTAAGCAACATAGAAAGCCCATGAGCACTGTTGTGTTTATTCTTCGTGCTCTGTCTTTTGTACTGTGCAGGCCTATATATTCGAGCTTTATCTACGCAACGTAGAAAGCCCACGAACACTGTTGTTTTTATTCTTTGTGCTCTTCCTATAGTACTGTGCAGGCCTATATATTTGAGCTTTGTCTACGCAACATAGAAAGCCCATGAGCACTGTTGTGTTTATTCTTCGTGCTCTGTCTTTTGTACTGTGCAGGCCTATATATTCGAGCTTTATCTACGCAACGTAGAAAGCCCACGAACACTGTTGTTTTTATTCTTTATGCTCTTCCTATAGTACTGTGCAGGCCTATATATTTGAGCTTTGTCTACGCAACATAGAAAGCCCATGAGCACTGTTGTGTTTATTCTTCGTGCTCTGTCTTTTGTACTGTGCAGGCCTATATATTCGAGCTTTATCTACGCAACGTAGAAAGCCCACGAACACTGTTGTTTTTATTCTTTGTGCTCTTCCTATTGTACTGTGCAGACCTATATACTTGAGTTTTATCTACGCAACGTAGAAAACCCATGAGCACTGTTGTCTTTATTCTTCGTGCTCTGTCTATTGTACTGTGCAGGCATATATATTTGAGCTTTGTCATTTTAAGGGGATTAAAATAAAACGCTACTCGCTTAAAACCCATTGACACATTGAAACATATCTCTCACTCCTTTAGTCGTTTCGACTCGAAAGAGCGTCACACACAAAAGTTGCGAATCAGAATTTCACCGGGAGTTTTGGGTGGGATCTTTATCTATCAAATTATGATCTTAATTTTGAATTTATGTACTTAGTTATTAATTGATTCTTTGTTGTCGAAAATTCGTGACGTTTTACGTTGTGTAACTTGACTGATGCAAAGAAGTGAAATGAAGTGAATGGTGAATAAAGATTCCGTTGACAATTTAAAGAAGTATGTCATCATCTTGTTTTGATAAATCATCTGAGTTATCATACAATAGTTGGAAGTTGCTACTAAATATAAACAAGGGTAAAAAGTGAGGCATTGAAAACTCAGTTCGAAGCGTGTACGAACGCCATGCCAATGAATGTGAGTTCGAAACCCTTCAATGAGCTTTTGGTGAAGAAAAATATGACAAAGAAACCATAGCATGGTGGTAGGACTATTTCTGCTACCGAATACCTGTAGATTTGTTCTGGCAGTTATATCTGAGAGAAAGTCCTTTCACTAGGCTCAGTGTCTCCACTATTTCAGGACACAGCATGACTTAACATTAAGTGACATTATGGCCAACGTTAAATCCATTAAGTTTATAATAAAATATAAAGAAAACATTTCGAAGGGTTTTACCAAGACATTTTAAAAAGCCGGCATTGAGAGTCCAATAAAATCTTTACATAATTACAATTTAACACATTTGACGACCTTATTTCGTTTGAAAATGTTTTCAAATCATTTGCTGTACATTCAACGATATTATAGTAGAAATTACGAACGACAGGTGGGCAACACTATAATAATACGTCAGTTTTTTTATTTTTTTATTATCCCGCGATAGAGGCGACGGCCAACGAGGAATAATTCCAACACGTTCCGCGACATTGAAGATTAAAGTGTGGGACGTTATTAATTGAAAGTGCGTAACATAACCGACCTGTAGTTATGATTATTTCTTGATACAATAAATGTATCTTTTAAATAGATGTAGCTTAACGCGCTGTGCCCGCAACTCCGTTCGCGAGGACGTGAAATCTTTTTCGTTTATGCAGTGGAATCTTTTTGAAAGGATGATAGCTCAGTGATAGTGTCTGCGGACTCCGCGTCAAGGGACGGGAGTTCGTATCCACATACAATAAGCTTGAGCTTTCGGTGAAGGAAAACATAGCCTAACTATAGCCTTTTAGAGTGTCTACCCATTTTGACCGTATTGTCACTTGGAGATCAGATGAGATCGCAGGGTAATAACATTTGTTCCAATTACAAAGTCTACATAATGTCAGATACCAGATACCAGATTTTTTTCGACTTACTGAGTGAGGATTACTATTTAACGAGAGTTCGAGTTATAGAGATTCCACTGTATTGGTAATAATCTATTTAGTTTATCTACAGTGACATATCTACAATAAAACTAGCTTTTACCCGCGGCTTCGCTTGAGTTAATATTGATTATGTCAACCAAATCGCATGACGCAATAAAAGATTCATACAGAATTTATGACTCTCTTTATCCCACTGCCAATAAGCTTTTTGCGATAAACAGTAGCCCATTACCGACTCCAATGCCCAATCTATCTCTATACCAAAATTCATCATAATAGATTCAGCTGTTTAGGCGTGAAAACGTAACTAACAAATAAACGCACTTTCGAAATAATATCGAATTAAATGCTATCCCTATGAAATTTAGAAGTTTCGTTTGTATAGTTCAGACCGTAGGCTCCCAAAGCGGTTAAGACACCGGGGGTCGATTTCCAACTTCAAGGGGTTCAGATCAGCGGAAACCTAATCGGGGGGTGCGTGAACTGCAAATAGAGGGCAACAATAATAAGTTCCATTTAAACCAAGTAGTAAGGAAAAATTTTGCTTTCTAAAAGTAAAATAGTTTGTAAAAAGTCAATGTTTGTTAGATTTTGATGAAGGTATGGAGCTAAATTCTGAGATTTTTATTCAGAGAATGTCAAAAACACAATCCGTGTCATCATATTAATACAAGTCAAAAAAAGTTTGCGGACCATTGGCTTAGCCCAGTGTTTCTCAAACTTTTTGATGTACCACCCACTTTAGGGAAAATTTAAGGCCTAAAACCGCCCAGGAATATCTATCTACCTTTTTTATAGAACAATGTAGGAGAAACCCCCGCTCGCTGATTTTATTTTAGCTTCCCCCAATATCAATTAGTTCTAATTGACCCCTTTAAATTTCTCCACCTTGAGAACCTATGGTTAAGAAAGGCGCCGTGAAGCGATGATCTTCTACCATTCTCCGAAACGTCTCGAAAGTATTCGCGGGTACATATTAAACAATTTAATATATATACTTAAACGCGTGCTCGGAAATTTAGTTTTATGTTTATATAAATAAACAGTTTGGATTTACAATGTGGACGTTCTGATTTTAATGACTATCTACATAACAAGATCCATTATTCTTATTTATTTCGACCAACTGGATAGGTTGGGGCGCCGCGATAAAATAGTAAACAACATGTATGTGCGCCGCGAACTAAAAAAGATTGAGAACCCTTGGTTTAGGGTATTTACTGGTGATTTAAGATAGCTGATATATAAATGGATACACGAAATACTTCTCTAAACGCCGCGCCGTCGTGACACTGAGGTTTTGAGAATTGAAGTGTGCCGATTGGCACAGACTTAGCGTGCCATTTTCACAGTGTACATGCCGTATCTACACATTTTTACTTATATTATTGAAGCCAAGCGTTTAGAAATGACCTTCGCCATTGCTAAACTGTTAAAATCCTTCAAAACATTTGTAATAACAATGGAGTCCAGCCAAATGCGTTCGTTTCTGATTCGAACGTTTATTGTATGCACGGATTAGGGATACTATATTATCGACGATTTATTATTATCGGTGTTATTTCTAGACTAGTTTCGCATATTGAAGCGATGACAGCTCAGTGGTAGTGTGTACGATTTTGCGTCGAGGGACGCGAGATCGAATCCAACCGCCCACAATGAGCTTGAGCTTTCGGTGAAGGAAAACATCGCGAGGAAACCATAGCGTGGTTGTAGGGCTTTTTCTGATGCCCACCTGGCTAGCTACCACCCTCAAATACCAATAGGTGTGTTCCGGCAGCTGCACTTGAGAGCCAGTTCCACCACAGGTTTAGCGTGTCTACCAACTTTGGCCGTATCGTCACTTCAGATCAGGTGCGATTATGGCCATTACTCTGAACCTTAACTATAAAAAAAAGCCTGCGATTGCATTCGCAAGCGCTTAGATGAGATTCTATATCTATACTAATATTATAACGCGGAATTGATTCAAAACACATAAAGTATCAGCCAGACTAAATAAACGTTTGCGGATTACAAAAATAATTTTCTTATATAGGATTCGAACAACACTTCGGTACTGCGTTAACAACGAGCTGATTGCTTTAACCCCTAAACCAACTGTGTACTCACATTGATTCTATACACCAGATGGTTGGTAGCAGACGCAATATCGTGCAATTTGAAACGATGATAACTGTGGTAGTGTGTACGACTTTGCGTCGAGGGACGCGAGATCGAATCTAACCACCTACAATGAGCTTGAGCTTTCGGTGCAGGAAAACATCGTGAGGAAACCATAGCATGGTGGTAGGGCCTTTTCTGATGCCCGCCTGACTAGCTACCACCCTCATGTTGAAAATCTGCCGCCAAATACCAATAGGTGTGTTCTGGCAGCTGCATTCGAGAGCCAATTCCTCAACAGGTTTAGCGTGTCTACCAACTTGGGCCGTATCGTCACTTAAGATAGGTAAGATTATGGCAGTAGTGGTCCATGCAAGTACACAATAATATATTTGATTTGGCATATTATTGATTACGAACCAAAATTACTTCATAATCAGAATTATTTTATGAAGATATACATTCCATTACACGTGAGTCACAATAAGGTATTTCGTGATAAAAATATTGTAAAATTGCTAACCGATACATGGGCATTATTACAGACATTTCATATTAATCCTTAAAACCAAAAGTTACTTGAGAGCTAGTCCCTTTATAGGTCTAGCGTGTTGACCAGCTTGGGCTCCATCTTCACTTAACATCAGGTGAGATTGTAGCCATATATCTAAAGCAGAAAACCGTCACTGGTCGCACCAAGATTTTTTTTTTATTTGTTTTCGTAAATGTTCAAGATATGATTTGAAGATTAAAGATGAGATGAAGATGCTGAGATAGGATCCTGCACTCATAAGAACATAAAAATAAATTAGTATATCTGTGGAAGTCTTAAGGTAATTGAGGTCACACCTATTAATATTTGGCGGCATATTTCCTACTTGAGGGTGGTAGCTAGCCAGGCGGGCAATAGAAAAAGCTCTACCACCATGCTATGGTTTTCTCATGATGTATTCCTTTACCGAAAGCCCAAACTCATTACACAGCAGCAAATACCAATAGGTATGTTCCGGCAGTTGAACTTGAGAGCCAGTCCCTTCACAGTTTAGTGTGTCTACCAACTTGGGCCGTATCGTCACTTAATATCAGATGAGATTATGGTCATAACGGTAAGCTTCAACTATAAAAAGGGCTTTATTTACCCGCGGCTTTGTTCGCGGTAATATCTATTTTACATAAACTATATCAAAGAATGTTTGTGCTTGTAGTCATCATATAATATATATAAAATATATATATATATATATATATATGTTCTCTCGCATGATTTTTTGTAAGACTATTTAAGATAAACATTTCCATTATACATTATATATTATACTCTAACTATAACGGTTTTTGCAGCGCACGACAGAATAGCTCGCAGATGGCAGATTTTTTTCCTACTCACTTGACACTTATCGTTATATTTTAGACAATTCATAAAATATCTTTATAAATTATAACCTATGTGCTATTCTGATGCATAATCTATATTACTGTAAAGTTTCATTGAAATCCATTCAGTAGTTTTTGCGTGAAAGAGTAACAATCATCGATACATACATGCTTAGAAAATTTCGCTTGTAAATTATTAGTAAGGATGTAATTCTCGTTTACAATATCGACGAGAAATCACAAAACTAAATCCTTTCATCAGAGCGTTTTACTATCAGAAAAAATAAAACATATTTGCTCGGTTTTGTAACTTTTTTCAAGACAGCTTTACCCCTATTGTGGTTGGGTGATGTTCAAGCTATGTTTTTATATATTATGATATATATTATATTATATATTATTATATATTAGGGTGGTCATTATTCAGGGTTTGTCCGATTTTTTTTTCACGATAGTTCTAAAGCGGTTCTATATCTATTTAAAAAAAATCATGCCAAGTTATAGCTCTTAATTTTACTTTTAAAACCCTTAATATATACTGACTTTTCCCTTTTATTTGTAACTTTTTCGATCACACCTTTGTTCTTATTAGTGTTATTGTGATGTTAAAATAATTTAATTCCTTTCTCAGTAATTGTTCTATCAAATACAAAAACGTATTACGATTAACAAAATAATTTTTGGTATCCTACTGGTCCTAAGATTAGCGCGTTCAAGTAAACAAATGAGCTGACCTGGTGACCTTAGGATCACATTACAAATCAATGAATTGTTCGGATTTTTTATACTGTAATATGTATGTATTATATATATAAACCTTCCTCGTGAATCACTGTATCTATTGCTGAAAACAACAAGTCCGTTGAATATTACAGAAGATCTAAGCGAACAGATCCCGGGAACGACTTCATTTTATACTTTGCAAAGATGTTACATTACAATATTGTAGGTGAGTTTTCGATACGCTATGCGTTCCATGACAGCAGAAGTTTTGAGATATATCGTCGAAATTCTCAATAGAAATGATATACTATACGCAGGCGAATATAAACCATTCTTTTAATTTTTATGGACATAACACAAGCCGCAACATTGAGTTATTTTATTAAATATGCAAAAAAATTTTGAAGCAAGCATGATTTATTGCTTGCCACAATAACTCCGTAGATAGTTTTTTTCTTTATACTTAAGGTTTAGCGTTATGGTCATAATCTCATCTGATCTTATGTGACGATACGGCCCAAGTTGGTAGACACGCTCAACCTCTGGAGGCATTGGCTCTCAAGTGCAGCTACCGGAACACACCTATTGGTATTTGACGGCAGATTTTCAACTTGAGAGAGGTAGGTACCCAGGCGGTCATTAGAGAATACCCTACCACCATGCTATGATTTCTTCGCGATGTTTTCTTTCACCGAAAGCTCAAGCTCATTGTAGTTGCTTGGATTCGAACTCACGTCCCTTGACGCGAAGTCGTACACACTACCACTGAGCTATCATCGCTTCAAAGTTATATATAATTCAAAAATATAGTTTATCCGATTCATAAAGTTATATTTAATCAAACGTGTAATGTAATATCAGATTTATTATAAAGAGGCGATTAATGATAAAGCTAACACTTGTAATAGATTATTAAAACAATTCATATAAAACCTCTTCATTACAATTTGAATTTATTAAGTTATATTTAACCAAATGTAAATATCAATTTAAATCCGTGAAGTTATTTTGAACTAACGTGCGAATATTGAAACCCCTGTAATATGACATTTACAGTAAAGAGTCGATCAATGATAAAGTTAAAATAAACAGGCGACTAATGATAAAGCTAACAGTTGTATGAAGGTGAGAACACCCAGGACGAATGACGGTTCCACAGCTCTACAGTACGACAAAGGTATCAGTTTTCAAAATGTTTGGTTCGTGTCGGGATAGAGGCTACAGTAAAGCGGTGACTCCGCTGTCCAGTGCGGTTAGATCTGATATGAGAAAGAGAGAAAGAAATAGCTTAAATAACTCCTTCTCCCGAGTGTGTAAAATGATGAGACAGTACAAATTCGAAACATAAAGTAGTAGAATGAACAGAAATATTGTCCACACGTGTCCGTGCCACATCGTAACAAAAAAATAATAATACAGAAGCTGAAAATACATGCGTGGTATTGAAAAACAAAAAAAAAACAAACTGCAATCAACATATTTTGGTAGCACTTGTGTGAAATATGAAAATATTTATATCATAGCGCATGTAATGTTTGGTTTGGACGAGCGCCAACTACGAATCGGCACTCGAGTCCGATGTTGCCAGATCGTACCGGATATCGGAGGATGTCACCGGATTGTAGGACATAGAATTTCACTTAGACTAAATTTATATTAGCAATGATGACTGTGCTTCTGGGATTATCCTCTGATTCAGTGTCGATTAATTTTGCTTACATTTATAAATATCCTTACTAATATTATAAATGCGAAAGTGAGTTTGTTTGTATAAAAATAGATGGAAACCTGGAGACGGGGATAGTAAAATTATCTAGTGAAAAACTTATTAGAAGCGGGTAAAGAGAGGTATAAACTTTGTGTGAAACTTTTAATTGTATCACAAGATTTGTTTAATAAAATCAATATTAACGCGAGCCAAGCCGCACATAACCTAGAAAGTAACAAAATACATTACATATTTTTTAATTTGCCCATCTGTCTCTTTATTTGTTCGTTTTTTATGTTGCAAAGTGCCTGCACTGGGCCTAATGGTAAGTACAGTACAATCCGTATCAGCGGCGACTGACACCGAACAGAATTCACTGCCAGTCACCGCTGTCATGCTGGCCTTTAGGTACCTCTTCACGCCTCTTTTGAAGGACCCAATATCATAGGAAGGACACGCTGACAAGAAGACGGTTCCACAAAAGTAAGAAGAGGCAAACTTTTTGATTCTGGATGTTATAGGTGTCACCGTGAAATTGTGACACCAAATCCGCGCTCGTAAGGTTCTGTTGTGGAAAGGGGAGGAGGGGATCAGTTCATTAGTTCTTCAGAACACCCGCCATGATACAGGCAATAGAACACGGTTAGAGAGACAATATACCTGCGCAAACGAAGCGGTTGCATAGTGTTGGTGACAGTGAAGCGATTTGTGCACTTCTAATAAAGTTTTCCGAGAAAACCAGCCTATCACCGCCTCCAAGGTCCCATCTATTTCCATACCAAAACTCAGTATAATCGATTCAGCGGTTTAGGCGTGAAAGCTTAACAAACAAACAAATAATTGAAACTCACTTTCGCATTTATAATATTATTGAGTATTTATTGATGCGATAACCTGGCAACACAGTCCTAATCATCAAGCCCAGAGGTTACAGATAGAACAGATTTAGTTGATTCGTTGCAAAATTTATGAAGTTTTATATATAGATTAATATTTAGGTGATAGCCACGTCAGCCAATCTCGCACTTGAGTTTCTTGATATCGTTAGTTATTGAATCACCACAGCTGGTTTTATTATTTAATGGCTTTGCTCGTAACTTCGTTCGCGTGAGAGTAAAGATTATTTAATAATTTTTGCTCGTTTGTTTTTTTAATTAGCTTAAATCCTTCCTCAAAGATTACTCTAAGAAATACTTGAAAACCGACTGGCACTTTGTAAAATTCGCGCGTTCAAAGTTTGTCGCTTTATAATATTAATATAGTATCTCGGTTCGATTCCGGAAGCACTATCACCGGAGACATTCATCCCGCTTCATTTGAAGCGATGATAGCTCAGTGGTAGTGTGTAGGACCGCGTCGTCACGGGACGTGAGTTCAAATCCGACCACCTACAATGAGCTTGAGCTTTCGGTGAAGGGAATCATCGTGCAGAAACCATAGCATGGTGGTAGGGCTTTTTCTAATGCTCGCTTGGCTAGCAACCACGCTCAAGTTGAAAATCTACAGCCAAATACCAATAGGTGTGTCGGCAGCGGCGCTTGAGAACCAGTTCCTCCACAGACTCAGCGTGTGTACCAACTTGGGCCGTATCGTCACATAAGATCAAGTGAGATTATAACCATAAAGTTATAACTTAAATTATAGAAATAAATCAAAAATAGCTTTCTCTTTTAGTTTTTAGTGTAATGCCTACTGTTGTAAAGCTATTTTTAACGCCTAATAAATTACGCTTACGTAAAAAAAGGCAGCTGACTGTGTATATATAAAAAAAAAAACGTTAAAACTTAAAACCTTAAAAATAAACTTTGCATAGGTGGATTCTGCAAAAGATCGGCATGATTTTAACACCAGAAACAATAGCAAACCGATTACCTCCTTATTTTAGGCTCGCTATGACCAGTGACAGCCTTTTAGGTAAAAGTCTTGGGTTTTACAATAAATTCCCCAAGCACATTACTGAATTGCCGGACAGTAGGTTCGAGCGCCATCTCAAGCGGGTTTTGAAGTCTAAAAGCTAATACACAGCGGACCGATATCTCGGTGCATCCGCTAATAATAATAATAATAACTTTATTGACAAGATTTTTTACACTACAATACATAAAAATTATCTTAAGACATAGTATCGCTATACATTTTTGAATCGTAGCGCCTGAACCAAGCCGAGCCTGTATCTCAGACGCTGTTTTCTTCCCGTATAATAGTATGTCCTAGATATGACTTACATATATTTTAATATAACTACAAGATATAAAAATATGACATAAGGTATACTGCGATTTATTTTTAGCTTATCTTACCTTACTTTTAATAATAACTATTGTAACTTCAATGTACGTTTAGAAACATGTGTGTAGGTATTTTGAAAAATACATATCATCGAGTTCCTATCGGGTTCGTCTCGATGAGTGGGTCGTTTTCCGAACCGGTGGTAGCTTTCACGTTCACAAGCGCCGTCTCGGTGTCAACATTGAATAAAGTTTTTGGATTCTATTTAAGTCGTTTGTTTTTTTCTTTTTATTTATTATTAAATTTTCTCATCAATCAAAGTGATGGATTCTAGTTATTTCATCAAGCGATGATGACTCAGTAGGTAGTGAGTACGGACGCCGCGTCACGGGACGTGAGTTCGAATCTTCAATCAGTTTGAACATTCGATGAAGGAAAACATCGTGAGAAAACAATGATACGGTGGTTGGTAGGGCTTTCTCTAATTCCGGGGTATCTAGCTACCACCCTCAAAGTTGGATATCTGCCGGCAGATATATAGGTATGTTCCGGCAGTTGCACTCGACAGCCAGGCCCGCCACTAGGCTTACCACGTCCACCATATTGGGCCACATGGACCACCTGTGCCACTTAGGGCACTTGGGTCATTTGGGCCACTTGTGCCACTTGGGCTAAACATATAAAACTGTAAACAATAGAATCACTGTATTGTATCTACAGTGAATAAGCGATTTCAGTTTATTTTTATAGCGAAACCCGCGTGGGCTCATACTTCAAGATAATATACGAGGCATTGAACGATATATACTTCATATATAAAAGAAATTATAAACACATTGTCTTGTTTTAGAATAAACTCAGGGATTAGTCTATGATTTACGTTCTTGGTGTGCTATTACAACGCTATTATAATTACTTTGGGGTGAGCAGACATTCAAACCGATGTCTATACCTATAAATCTATACCTATAAATGAAATTGGTGTGTCTGTTTGTAATATTGAAATAACCGTTTTTTACTACATGTATATGAATATATACGGTACATACACCAAAATAACATTTTTTTACAATTTTTGTCTGTCTGTCTGTTTATTCCGGCTAATCTCTGAAATGGCTGGACCGATTTTGACGGAACTTTTGTTGGCAGGTAGCTGATGTAATAGGGAGTAACTTAGGCTACGTTTATTTTGGAAAAATAAAGTAATGTTGCAATGTCCAAGTGCTGTCCAGTACCGCGCGCAACTCACGCGCATGTCACTGGGCCGTCACGTCGGGCGCCTCCCACCAACGAATTAATATTAGTTAAATATATTCATAGTCAAGTCTGTTGGGTCAGCTAGTCATAAATAAGAAAGTAGCTGATACAATTCCATTCGGAAGCGATAAACGCGCTCAACTAACGAACTATCGGCCGGATTCCAAAAAATCTCTTTATACTTAATAGAGCAATTACTGAGGAAGATTTTAAGCTATTTAACATCACGCTACCACCAATAGGAGCCAGGCTGCGGTAAAAAAAGTTACAAAAACGGGCAAAAATCATACCACGCTTCGTACTTATATTATAAATGCGATGTTTGGTTTTTGGTTTATTACTCTCTCACTCCTAAACCGCTGAATCGATTGTCATGAATTGTGGTACCGGGACAAATGGGATCCTGGAGGCGGAGATAGGCTACTTTTTCTCGCGAAAAACTTGTAGGAAGTGGGAGTAAGGGAGGGGTAAATTCTGTATGAAACTTTTTACTGTGTCATCGGATTCGTTTGGCAAAATCAATATTAACGTGAACGAAGCCGCAGGTAAAATATAGTTTTTAGTTACACGCAAACGAAGTCGCGGTTATAGTTAGTTTGTTTATAAAGAGAAACACATTACAGAGAGAAGCAACGAAGTGTATATGAACGCTGGGAAATAGCCACAACTAAGGTTTTACCCGTCCAATAAGTAGAACGGTGAAAGTTTAATTAAATAATTATAATATTTAAAAAATATATATATTAAACCTAAACAGTAAACCTAAAACACCCTTAACAGTAGAAAATAATGATGAAATAAAACAAAAAGGAAAAGAAAATACGCCATGTTTTTTATAACAGAATAAACGTTAGAAAATAAATTAACGGAAATGGTTCTCGAGTAAATAAATAGATCGGGTCTGGAAGTCGAAGTCCCAATGTCCTCTGGGATCTCATAGTGCTTCTTCAATTACATTACTGCACTAGGACTATTTAAGGTAAACATTTCCATTATACATTATGTACGTGTAACTCTAACGGTTTTTGCAGCGCACGCCGGAACAGCTCGCAGATGGTAAAATTTTTTCCTACTCACATGACACTTATCGTTATATTTTGGACAATACACACGATATTTTTATAAATTACAGCCTACGTGTTATTCTGATGCATAAGCTGTATTACTGTAAAGTTCCAGTCAGATCCGTTCAGTAGTTTCCACGTGAAAGAGTAACAAACATCCATACTTTAAAACTTTTGCGTTTATAATATTAGTAAGGATTTATAGGTTAAGATGAAGTATTGATTTCTTATGTTTACGCGAATATTACTCATCGAAATGAAACTAATTTAAACGGATTTTATCGCGGTTATTTATTAATTTTGATCCCGACTTTTGAAAGCTTTTCAGCGTTCGCGGTCACGGGGCGGACTGAGGTGTGGGTTGTCCAGAAAAGATATTGCTACAGTGTCTACCTACAGTTTAAATTTTGTTAGTGTTCCGATCTACGCAGAAAGAGCTCACAGTGTCTTGAGGTCTGGCAATTGGACTTTTGGGTTCCGATTTAATTAAATGTATAAACGGATCCCAGGCTTGTGCTAGCTTCCAGCCATCTTCTCTATGGAAATTTGGATGTTTATTAATTTCCATAGCCTCGCAAATCATCCTAGCTAAGAATCGCTGTTATTTGGCAAGTATATGTGGTTTGTCGAATCTAAAATAATGTTTGGAGCCTTCTTCTAAACGTTCAGCAACTGCAGATTAATAAATAACCGCGATAAAATCCTTTTAATTTAGTGTTATTTCGATTAAGGTTAAGTAGTTTTATATGTCATATCGCTGAAGTTTACCTATTTTTAACTTCACATTATATTGTTTGATTTGTTCGATATTCATCTTTAAGTTTGAAGTTATACTATATACTATCTACGCCCGCCACTTCGCTTGCATGGACGAAATATTACATAAACCCGCGTTGTCGTTCAAATTACAATAACTTTTAATAGATTTATTACATATAGTTTAGGTTTAGCGTTATGGCCATAATCTCACCTGATTTTAGATGACAATACGGCTCACGTTAGTAGCCACGTTAAACCTATAGAGGAACTGGCCCTCAAGTGCAGCTGCCGGAACACACCTATTGGTATTTGGCGGCAGATTTTCAACTTAATAGTGGTAGCTAGCCAGGCGGGCATTAGAAAAAGCCCTATCACCATGCTATGGCTTCCACACGATGTTTACCTTCACTTAACCTTAACCTGACCTTAACACGTCACGTGACCATGTCAATGACGACCTACATGAATCCACTCCGCATCCGAACATTCAAACAGGGACTTTCACTTTAAAAAAATTCAGCCAAAAGCAATGACGTAGATCGTCACGCATCTTAACAGTCACAGTGTGGGTCGATTTTACTCCCAGGCCGCACCAAGAGATGTTACAAATAAAAATCACAGAAATGAGTCGACGACGGAAACAGGTTATATAATATATAATAAATTAAATAAGATCATCAGAATGGTGTCTCCCGACGTGACATTTACTTTCGGAACGATGAGCAATGTTGTGCGTAAGCTGTTTTGTAATAAAAAAAAATATAAACGTTCTAAAGCGTTTGTCGAAGTCTCGCCGAGAGATAGTCGTAAAACTAAAATATGTTACGGCGTTTTTTTTTTTTTTATTTTACAACGGTTTATTCTTCACCATTGTATGGCCCAAGATTCATGTTGTGGCACGAAATGGCGGACTCGCTAAGCCGAATGGAGGGACTGACAGTTGCGGGCGCTGTCTGTTGTCTCTGGCAACACTGGAGTTTGAAGTGTGACCGTGGTGCGTGTTAATTGGTAGTGTTGGGTGATTATTACCCGATGAGTTACCACATGCCGCTCTTGGCTGGGCCTGAGCTTGAGTACGGCCGGGCAAAGACTAGCATTTAAATAACAATTTTCTATAAAAGTGTATTTTTTAGTTTCTTTAAACTTTTCCTGTTTTTTTTCATTACATCAATTTACTACAAAGCGAGTTTAAGTATATATTGGTGGCTTTTAGAATATATATACTCGATATAGCGAGTTGAAGAACTATAGTACACAATATTTTCGATAGCCCACTATGAAAATCAATGATTTTCAATAAAATTGAGCCGTCATTGATGTTTATTTTAAGTCGGTAAGTTATCCAAAAAATGAGGAATTCAGGTGCCTGCTGCCTCTCCCGGATGAGATAGCCTGCGGTTCTCAGGCTCCCTCTCCGAGAATTTCATCTGAATCAGTCGGTGACCTATCCGAGACATAGATGATCGGCCCGCCTGGTAGTTTCCCTTCTTGGTCTTGACGCAGATAATCCGGGTTTCAGGAAAACAAAAAATCGCTAATCCTGATTATCCTGGTAAGGATAACGGATCAAACTGTTTTGAAATATTGAATTGTCATGGGTTCTTAATAAGTATACCGAATTTCGAGTTAATCCGACGTTTTGAAGGGGGTCAAAATCATGTTCAAAGATTCCGTTACGTACTAATAATATACGTATGAAGCTAATAAAAGCTTATTAAAAAGTAGTTTTCTTTGGAACTGACAACTAACCGTAATTGATATTATAAAATTTTGGATTTGAAAAAAAATGGAATTGACAGTGTTAAAATTATACTATAAATGTTGTTGTTGTTGTTTTTTTTTTATATAGTTTAGGACTAGCGTTATGGCCATAATCTCACTGATCTTAATTGACGATACGGCCCAAGATGGTAGACACGCTAAACCTGTGAAGGAACTGGCTCTCGAGTGCAACTGCCGGAACACACCCATTGGTATTTGACGGCAGATTTTCAACTTGAGGATGGTAGCTAGCCAGTCGGGCATCAGAAAAGGCCCTACCACCATGTTATGGTTTCCTCACGATGTTTTCCTTCACCGAAAGCTCAAGCTCATTGTAGGTACACACTACCACTGAGCTATCATCGCTTCAATTCTTCGTTTTCAGGTAAGATATTATTATTTACTTTAAAACTTGTATTTAGTATTACATGTAAGTATCTAAGTATTAAAATAAAAACTTTGTTTTCAGAGTAACGTATTCGGTTCATTTTAATCTGTAACTCCAAAATGTTGTCTTATATGTATACTAATATTATAAAGAGGAAATATTTGTACTTTTGTATGTTCGTAACGAATAAATTGGAATACCGTTTGACCGTTTTCAATACTCATTTCACCATTCGAATGCCACGTTACCCCCGAATAATATACAATACATATTATTATATATAAAATTAGGGATCGCTACGTGAAAAAGTTAGTTCTAAAAATATTAATGTAAAATAATATTTTTACATTTGAGCTACGAAAGTCTTCAACCAATGTGTATTGTTAGTGCTGACATACGGCACTAGACGTGGTCGCTCACAATGGACCTAATAAAAAAGCTCAAAGATGCTCAAAGGGCAATGGAGAGGGCTTTGCTTGGAGTTTCACTGCGTGATCGAATCAGGAATGAGGTGATCCGCAGCAGAACCAAAGTAACCGACATTGCCCGAAGAATTGCTTACTTAAGTGGCATTGGGCTGGGCACATTGCTCGTAGAACCGATACCCGATGGGGCCAATGGGTTCTCGAATAGCTACCGCGTACCTGAAGACGTAGCGTGGGTAGGCCCCCCACAAGGTGCACCGACGAGCTGGTGAAGGTCGCGGGAATCCGCTGGATGCGGGCGGCGCAAGACCGGTCGTCGTGGAGATCTTTGGGGGAGACCTATGTCCAGCAGTGGACGTCTTTCGGTTGAATGGATGGATTTGATAGTGCAATCATTGACGAAGATTGTGGGCTATTAACATCACGCTATCACTAATAGGGGTAAAGCTGTATAAAAAAAAGTTACAAAAAAGGGCAAAAAATATTAAATAGTTTTTAGTTACATGCGAAGTTGCGGGCACAGGTAGCCTTTTATATAGCCCGCGCCTATTTTATATATTAACGGGCAAACGAGCAAGCGTTTCACGTGATGGTAAGTGATCACCATCGCCCATGGACTACCACAACACCAGGTGCGATACCGGCCTTTATTGGAGGGACTGGCTCTCAAGTGCAACTGCTGGAATACACCTATTGGTATTTGGTGTCAGATTTTCAACTTGCGGGTGGTAGCTAGCCAGGCGGGCATCAAAAATTCCCTACCACCATGGTACGGTTTCCTCACGATGTTTTCCTTCATGCTCAACATCGTTGTAAGTGGTTGGATTCGAACTCGCGTCCCATGACGCAGCGTTCCTGCACAGTATCACTGAGCTATTGTCGCTTCGAGAACTAAAAATATTATAATTATTCTTGCATGTTTTGTATACATTTTCAATACAGCTAGCTCCTATTGGTGATAGCGTGATGTTAAATAGCTTAAAGAGTTCTTCGGCGATGCTTTATCAAACGGAAAGTGATTTTTTAAAACTCTACTGGTATTTCCTATGATTCAGTACTATCGGCTGTACGTAGATGAGTCAACGAACGTCTATATATATATAAATATATATATACTAGTTGCGCCCGCTACTTCACTCGCTTAAGGTTTAGCATTATAGCCATAATCTCACCTCATCTTATGTGACGATACGGCCCAAGTTGGTAGACACGCTAAACCTGTGGAGGGACTAGCGCTCAAGTGCAACTGCCGGGACACACCTATTGGTATTTGGCATCAGATTTTCAACTTGAGGGTGGTTGCTAGCCAGGCGGGCTTCAAAAAAGGTCTACCACCATGCTATGACTTCCTCGCGATGTTTTCCTTCATCGAAAGCTCAGGCTCATTGTAGGTGGTTGTATTCGGACTCACGTCCCTTGACGCGAAGTCGTACACACTACCACTGAGCTAGCATCACTTCTAAATTTTTGTCAGTCACTATAACTTTTTTTCAATACAGCTTTGCATGTTACATGTTATTTACCTTACAGAATACCTTAATAAATGTATTAAGAGATAGATTTTTTTATTTTTCTTTCACCGGTAGTTCCTAACATTAACAAGTTGAAACAAACAAACAAACTATTCCTCTTTATAATATTATTATAGATACATTTGAAACACGACATCCCTATCTATTTTACAGCTGATAGTAAAGAGACCATGTTTAGCAATGATTTAGTGTTCAAATGTGTCATCGATTTTTTTTTCTCAATTTTTGCCAAAGCGTAATAATGAATCTGCCATATTTTTTTTTATTATTGGTAACTCTTCCCTCTTCAGAGACTATTACTGCCATTTTCAAATGATAAGATTTGACCGTTTCGGACAGATGAAACTATCTTCAACAAAATGGCGACTCTCTTGTTAAAGTTCTCTTGGGAGTCTTGGTGGGAACTAATATATCGTGTCCCGTATGATCCCCACTAATGTTATAAATGTGAATGTAAGCTTGTTTGTTACGCTTTCACGTGAAAACTACTTAACCGATCGTCATGAAACTTTGTACACATATTCTTGGGGGGTATTAGAAGTGACGTAGGATACTTTTTATTGAAAAAATATATATATATATATTTTTTTACGGAAGATAAAAAAATCTTATTTAATGGCTTCAATGCGAGCGAAGCCGCGGGTAAAAGGCTATTCATAATGTACTTCACGTAATAAATTGTCACCTAAATTACAAAATACAGCGCTAAATAACTAAGTACATGAATAAGAATAAAAATCACAACATGACAGATCAAGATCCCGCCAAAAACTCTGTCATTGTCTTGTTTAGGAATGTTTATTTATATTAAGGTACAAATTTATAATGTTGAGGAAAACAAAGCGGGATATGTATGAAAACTAAATATAAAAAAGTATCAGTAATAATGTAATTACTCAAACACAAATGGCAGTAAATAAAATTAGATTCTACTGTTATTCTTTTTGATATATAAGCATTTAGCAAATATTTGATATACTTGATAGCAAGAAAATTATATATGTATTTATTGAAATCATGAAGCAAGGTGTTATAGGTAAGCATATTAATAGGGAAATGTCGATATATTTATAACGAATGACATCCCATTTTTTTTTTTACAGGAACGATTGTAGGCGAAGGTATCTATAGGTAGGTAGCTATATCAAAAACATTTTTTTTTTATCCGACAATTAGTATCTAAGATACGCGCGTTGAAACAAACAAACAATCTTTCTCACTTTATAATATTATCAGCTGCGCCCGCGACTTCGTTCGCGCGTAACTAAAGATTATGTACATAATAATTTTTCACCGTTTTTGTTACTTTTTTCAACACAGCTTTGCTTCCTATCGGTGGTAGCGTGATGTTAGTCAGCGTAAAGCCTTCCTCAATGATTTGATAATTGCTTTATAAATGAATGAATACTTTATCACACTCAAATATTTACACTACTTAGCTTAATGCCATAACGCATTTATGTAATAGAAACAAAATAATCTTCCGACTGGAAGACTCTTAGCTCAGTGTGATTAACAAACAAACTTTTTCGATTCATAATATCAATATAGATGTAGACAAGACATCCCGGAAGAGTTCCTATCGGTATTGACGTTCGAACTGTGGCCTACAACGAACCGATTTATATTTCAACGCGTTGATAGAGATATGTCTTCCATTATCAAGTGCCAGCAACGAACTCTACTAACAAAATTACAGACTCTATTTATTCTTATTTACATTAGTTGTTCCGGCGACTTCGTTCGCGTGTAACTAAAATTATTTAATCTCGCACCGTGATTCAGATTACAATAACTTTTGACTGAGTTAACCGATTTCAATGGAACAAAGAATGAATACATTTTATTATTTCTTTGGTGATGTTGTGTCTTAAACGTTGTAATTTAGCTATGATGCCTGCACAAACAGACAGACAGACAGACATTTCTTAAAACGGTGTAAATTAATTTTATTATCTACGCTCTCAAGTTGAGAATCTGCCGTCGGATACCTATAGGTGGGTTCCGGCGGTTGCACTTGAGAGCCACTCCCTTCACTAGGCTTAGTGATCCACTATCTTGGGCCGTATCGTCATTTGACATCAGATAAGGTTGTGGTCATATCGGTAAAACTTTTTTTATTTTATTCTTAAGGTTTAGCGTTACGGCCATAATCTCACCTGATCTTAAGTGACGATACAGTCCAAGTTGGTAGACACGCTAAGCCTGTGGAGGCTCTCAAGTGCTGCTGCCGGAACACACCTATTGGTATTTGGCGGCAGGTTTACAACTTGAGGGTGGTAGCTACCCAGGCGGGCATTAGAAAAAGCCCTACCACCATGCTATGGTTTCCTATGGTCCCTTGACGCGAAGTCGTATACACTACCACTGAGCTATCATCGCTTCAAACTATACATTTCTTAAAGAAAGTACCTAAAATAAAACAAATCGAGTTTCGTGCCCTTTCTTCTCCATGACCGGGTTACTTTTCGTACCGATGGTAGTTTTAGCGTTTGTAAGCGCCTTCACAGGGCCCACATTAAATGGACCGTTTATTTTGAAAGTGGTGTAAGTCCATTTTTGAGAGAAATGAGCTATCACGTAATTCGTGCTTAATTTAATGTAATTTTTTTTATATATAACTAGTCCGTGTTTAATTTCTCAGAAAAATCCCATGTTTTGTACAACTTAAAATCGGTCGGTAAATGAAATTGCATTATCAACAAATATAGTAGTAACCTTTAATTTTCTCGAAACAAAAGAAAATGGACTTACACCACTTTCAAAATAAACGGTTCAAATAATAGTACGTTATTACAAAGGCCGTGAAATAGGCAATTGCATGTCGAGTATGTGTTTGAAGGCCGAGTCGTAGGCGAAGACTTCACTTCCACCGAGGCATATAAAGTGCTTTTCTCAAATCAATGCAGGAAAATAAAACATACTTCAGGGATTTGATTGTCTTCGTCCGTAGATTCTTTATTTCGCGTGTTCTTTTTTCGAAAATAATGACAATGTTTCCTTCCATGCATGTTTGAGAAAAGTTTTTTTTTTTATTTATACTGAGTCGCGGGCAGTAAACAACCTGTTTAAAATGTCTTTGACTAGTTATACCGGCGAATTCGATCGCGTGAAACAAAAAAAAAAATTATTCATTTTTTGCCAGTTTTTGTAGCTTTTTTCGATACAGCTTTACTCCCATCGGTAATAGCGTGATGTTTCATAGCTAGAAGATTATTATATTAAATACAAAAAGTATTTTTGAAATCTGACTGTTAGTTCTTAAGATTAACGCGTGCAAACAAACAAACTTTCCCGCTTTATAATATATTGAAAGTCAGTCTACAATGTAGACTCTGCGCGGTAGGCCTAGGGGTTAAAGCAGTTGGTTTACTGGAACCACCCCGCTGAGTGCTACAGTTCAAGTCCTACAAATTTAATTCTGAGGTTTGTCGTCACACTGTGCTCGTTATTCTTCTTTTTCTTTTTATTGTAATGGCGACATGTGATTACATTAATTGTGATTATAAAGTCCTTCCAGCTTGACATTGGCAAAACTGTCACTTTGAGTACATATTACACATTCACCTATATATATATATATATATATATATATACATAGTACACATATTACATACATAATTTAGTAAGTTAATTTATATTTTTAACTGTTACCTTTTTTGTTGATTTAACTTCGGCCGAATTGTTTTCGTTTGTTTTATTTCCCGCCGTTTTCGCTTCACCTGAGACACATAGATAGATAAACAAAAACACTATAGGCATACTCGATTTGATTATTTTAATCGGAAACATTTTTTATAAATATATGCAATTTATAAATAGAATTTTTTTTAGTCCGTCGCTATCCCTACACCAGTGATTTAAAAAAAAAACAACAACAATAATTAAGTTGTCATTTAAAATGGCGGACTATGCTGTCAACGCAGTATGGCCGACTCCAGTGTACTGGAGATCGATTCGTAGACAGCAAGTCGCGTTTATTTTTAGTGTATATCGAACGGGCGTCGTTTTTAACACGTTCGGTGTGTCTCAAGTGCGTCAATAAAGCGTCTAAATCTGTTATGATTCTATTCAAAATACACATTCATACATCGGCGCAATGAAATATGGCCAATTGAGATTAATCTTGCACTTGTATCATGATAAATTTAAATCTATGAAACTGAATCCATATACACGTCTGGCCGTCTAAGAACTCTGGCTTGATCAACGGTGTTGAAGATTTCTTGTTTTTTTTTTTATTTTTATTTGCCAGTTAGTAAGTTGAAGTACCATGCCAAGCGAGTTTTGATTTAAAAAAAACAGTGACGGATTTACAAATTTACCGTCTTTGCCTACCTCTAAAATTAAATTCCACATGGGACTACGTAAATTGTAGAAAAAAAAAACTATATGAGACTTAGATTCTAAGTCTTGAAACACATTATCTAGCATAACATTTATGTATATCTATAAGTATGAATCATTTCAGTATCTAAAAAAGCTGACGCTCCAGCGAAATCAGTTTACTAGTAAATCCACCATTGGATGGCTGTCTAAAGATACTGGGTTGTTCAACATTGTTGAACGTCTCTTTTTTTCTGATCTGCCGTATATTAAGTTCAAGGCACCACGTCAAGCGGGTTTTAAAGTCAAAAGGCTATTACAGAGTGGATCAATATGTCAACGATGATGTGTCTGGAATTGACACGCCTCTCTGTGCATTCACTAAAACTTATTGTACTCGTAAATGTCATCATGGGGAGTGTTCCGAGGAATTTCTCAGACTAGTACCTGACGCTGGATTCTATCACCGTAATCGAAGCGATGGTAGCTATACGACTTCGCGTCAAGGGACGCGAGTTCGAATCCAACCACCTACAATGAGCTTGAGCTTTCGGTGAAGGAAAACATCGTGAGGACACCATAGCATGGTGGTAGGGCTTTTTCTGATGCTCGCCTGGCTAGCTACCACCCTCAAGTTGAAAATCTGCGCCAAATAGCAATAGGTGTGTTCCGGCAGTGGCACTTGAGAGCCAGTTCAGAGGTTTAGCGTGTCTACCAACTTGGACCGATTCGTCACTTAAGATCGGGTGAAATTATGGCCATTACGGTAAGCCTAACTATAAAAAAAGTAATACATGCCGTATATTAAGTTCAAGGCACCACGTTATGCGGGGTTTTAAGTTAAAGGCTATTACAGAGTGGAACAATATGTCAACGATAGTGTGTCTGGAATTGACACCCCTCTCTGTGCGTCCACTAAAACCTATTGTAATCGTTAGTGTTAATATGTTCCGAGGAATAATTCAGACCTGCTGCTGGATTCTACCACCGTAACACGCACCGTAAACTTAAATTCCATCCTCAGCATCTGGATGAATGGCGAGCCATTTTGTGGAACAAACTTGTGTCGGCGGTATCTGGTGTTTCTTTGCAGTGGCACTTGAAGAGTCAGTCCCTCCTATAATATACTCCTATATACATATTCCGTCAGAACAAGCGCGAGTTCAAAAAGGAAGTCATTAACCATCTGTTCTCACAGCAAAATATGTTACATTCGTCTTCTTAACAATAACGCATACCTAATTATATGTACAACATCGCCTATAAAACGTAGTGATTTACACGTAGTTTTTGTTGTAATTAGCCTATAATATTATTGTCCTTTTCTTTTGTTTTCTGCTATTTTATTTAATTTTTATATATACTGTTTTTTTATATATATTTATAGTTAGTGTGTACTGACATGATTTACTTACAATTACTGAACTGTGAAACATGTCATTGGAATATACAAATTATTTTTCTCTTTAAATTTTGTAAACCTACTCATTGTATAATTCTGATTTGTTTTCGAAATAAATAAATAAATAAAATAAAGTCCGGCAATGCACCCACGATTCCTCTGGTGTTGCGGGTGTCTATCAGCGGCGGTGATCACTTACCATCAAATTAACCCGCTTGCTCCTATGCCCCCTATTCCATAAAAAAGTTTAGTTCAAGTATGTACCTACGTAAAAAGGAATATTTTTTTTATACCTTAGGTTTAGGCGTTATGGCCATAATCTCACCTGATCTTAGGTGACGATACGGCCCTAGTTGGTAGACACGCTAAACCTGTGCAGGAACTGGCTCTCAAGTGCAGCTGCCGGAACACACCTATTGGTATTTGGCGGCAGGTTTACAACTTGAGGGCGGTAGCTACCCAGGCGGGCATTAGAAAAAGCCCTACCACCATGCAACCATATATACCAGATCGAGTTTCTTGCCGATTCCGTTAGATGACTCGGTTATTTTCCGAACCGGTGTGAGTTTTCACGTTCATACGTGCCTTCCAGGGACTTAAATTTAGTAGAAAGATTTGATTTTCCTGTAATTTCTTCAATGACAACTTGTTTATACGAAATTAACTGGCCTGGTATCCAGTGACAGCTTTGCAGGTTGAGTATTTTTTATACTATAACAATTATAATTTCATCTACATACGTACATACAATAAGAATGTAAATTTAACGTGTCCGTAATTTTCAGATTGATGGGGATAAAAAAAATTTGCAAATAATTAAGAATAAGTAATAATATACATGACACCGTCTTTAGAAATGTCTGTTTGTGTGTGTGTGCACGCATCGCTGCTAAAGTGCAACGTTTATGATAAAACGTCGTCAAGGAAATCATGAAGCATATCCTGGAGTAACATTTAGTCTTTGCCACGTTAAAATCGATTAACTTTATCAATAGTTATTGTTATAAGAATGACGACGCGAGGTTAAATAATTTTCTTTTCACGCGAACGAATTCGCAGGCGCAAGTCGTAAGTAATACAGCCATTACAATTAGTAATACGAAAAGTATTTTTTTATAATCTATAGGTAAATCGTTATCAATCTCTTCCGATGTTAAATTATGATCTGGCCCAGGATTGTAGGCACGCTAAGCCCAGTGGAGGGATTGGCTCTCAAATGCAACCGCCGGAACACACCTATGAGTATTTGGTGGCAGATTTTCAACTTCAATGTGGTAGCTGACCAGGCGGGCATTAGTAAAAAGCTCTACCACCATGCTATGCTTTCATCACGATCTTTCCCGAAAGCTCAAGCTCATTGTTGGTGGATTCGAACTCACGTCCCTTGAAGCGCCGTTTCTACATACTGCCGAGTTATCATCGCTTCATACTGTGGATGCATGTGTGCATCATCACAAGATGCTGTCCAAAGCCATCTGTGACACGAAATTCCTTATCGCACGGTACGAATGGAGACTATTCAAATTAAACATTAAGATTTATTCGTCACGAACCGTTCTATCTACACATACAATGTATGTGTAGGAAAGACGTTTTTGGACATCGAAAATATTAAAAAAGAAAATAGCCAGGGTGTTAAAGGAACACCAACGGAACACATTTTCAGCATTTTTGGCATTTGTGTATGTTTGTCTGTGGACGCATCACGTAAAATGTACACAACCAATGTACATAAATTTAATATGTAAAAATTTTACGCAACTTTGAGTACTTCTTAGTTTTCGGTTCACTCTATCAGAAGATGTCAAGATATATCTCTATACCTATATATAAAAATGAAATGACGAAATGTATGTACGCGCATAACTTCGGTGCGACTGTACCAAATTGTTTTTTTTTTATTATGTTCGTTATTGTCAGGAGAAGGTTTACATAAAAGTAAATAAAAAAAAACTATAATATTTTTTTTTTCTCATAGTATGAAAAGTGAGATATCTATATATAAGAAAACGAGTCGCCGTTTGTTAGTCTCGCTAAAAGTCACAAACGGCTGAAACAATTTCAATCATCTATGTTTACAAAGTTTACTGATACTTTCTATAAAGTTAGGTTAAGTTAGGTTTCTAGGTTTTTGAACTATAGGGAGAATAAAGATCATCGATTATTTGTGACATGTAAATAATATTCCTGGCAACTCAGTCCTCTGGAGATATTACTGATATTTTGAAGTGATAAGATTTGGACATTTTGGGCAGACGGCATTATCTTTAACAAGATGGCGATTCTCTTGTTGAAACTGTCTTGGTACTTTTTGTGGCAATTAATATATCATGTTCCTAATGATTATTCATAATTCGCTTCATTTAAGCTCCTCAATTACAATACACCACGTAAAGTGTCACATTACACAATATACGGCTAAATAACTAAGTATATGAATAAATATAAAAATCCCGCCAAAAAATTCCAATCATTTCTTTTACGTCCAACGATGTCATAATTCGTTCAGAAATAATAAAAACACACGGTTAATAAAATGATCGAATTGTAGGTGCGAAACATTCTATATTTTGAACCATTAAAACATCAATAGATTCGAAAAGATTGATTTCGAACACATTTAAACCGAATTTAACGAGCACACGCCAAAATAAAACATCTCGGGAGATATGTGTTTTGCGGTTTACGAACGTATATACAACACCGTTTGACAGATCGTTAAATTAAAAAAAAAAAAAAAACTTGGCGTGAGCAACGCGGCGCCGGCCGGCGCACAGATAAAAATATATTCACATCAAAAGAATTGGAAAGCAATAAAAAAATCGATAAAACATTTGTTTGTGTTCCTTGGTTTATAAATACAATGGTACACGTAATGATATTATAAAAGTACTAGCTTTTACCCGCAGCTCGCTTTTGTTATATTGATTTTGTCAAACAAATCGGATCATGCGATAAGAGTTTCATACAAAGATTATCCCTCTTTACCACACAATAAGTTTTTGCGAGAAAAAGTAGCCTATAAACCGTAAACCGTCTCCAGGTTTTCATCTATCTCTATACCAAAATATTATATTATTGAATTGGTAATATGTTGTCTATTGTCTATGGTCTATTGCACCTACTCTGTTTTTTTTTTTTTTTCGACTGTACATACGCTGTTAGCCGGAGGGGCTTTTACAGCTTGGCAGGACTTTTTGGGGGCGAATGCTGAGGGCACTCAGCCCCGAGGCAGCGGGCACAAGGGTGCCGTTGTGGCTGGCCCTTGGCAAGGACTGCTACCGGAAGAGAAAATATTATATAAAATAATAAGAGCTGGCCTACTGGAGTAGGCCTTTAGATAAAATACTAATTGTTAAGAGAGGCAAGGAAGTCGGTGGAGTGGATTCTACTGTACTGTTTTATGAATGAATTATCGGAGTTGGAAGAACGTAGTCTTCGCATTAAAACGCCCATGAACTATATGAATCTGAACTGTAATCAAAAGAACCAATGTTAAAAAGGCAAACAACTGGTAGGGCCACAGGTTTTTGGTACCTTACAGAACCGTGTACTTAGTGTGTGGGTGAGCACGGGTGGTATGCAGTGTGATGTTGTACTCTCAGTGTTGTAGAGTGTCACTGTATCGCGCGAACAGAGTCGCTCAAGGGCTCCTTTCCGGAGGATCGGACCTAGGCTCGAGCGTCTGCAGAAGGAGGCCGTGGCGGGTGTGCGGGAGTGAAATTAACCGTAAGGCCTCGGCGACGAGACCTGCGGTTACGCGGGCGTGTGCGCGGACACGAACGGTTTGAAGAGACGGCAGGAAGGAGCGCGTTTTCCCTAGTGATGTCGTCTACGGGATCGGTGAAGCAGTTTCGTGGCCGGCGTGCGAACCAAACGGCTTGAGGATTTGCAGTATAGTTGACTGCTTCTACAATTTCGGGATTCGAGTGAGCTTCGGCTTTTTCGAAGAACTTTTTAGTGAGTTCGCGTATGTAAGCGTATATGGACGGGAGATTCATGTCCTTGTGGAGATCTATGCGGGCGTAAGGCGGGGCTTGGACCATTGTACGTATGAATTTATTCTAGAAAACTTGTAGTTTTTCCAGGTTTGTTATTGCTGCATGGGCAAAGACTGGGCAGCTGTAAGTGAGTATGGGGCGTATACAAGTCTTATAGATTGTAAGCTTATGTCTGAGTGACATTTTGCTTTTCGAAGAAGTGAGATTACGTAGCAGGACCGAGGCGGTGTTGGTATTTTTGATTACGTAATCGATATGGTGGGTGAAGGTAAGGTGTTTGTCGAGTACTACGCCTAGGTATTTGGTTTTATTTACTCAGGCGATATCGACACCGAATAAGTGTAAAAAGCCTTCGAGTGGCTTGAAGTTATGGGGATCGAACATGATAGCCGAGCTTTTATCTGGATTTAGTCCTATGCGCCATTTGAGGCACCAGGATCCGAAGGCGAAGATAGCTTGTTGAACTCGATTTCTAAGGATGGCTCTTTGCCTTCCCGAGCTATATATGATAGTGTCGTCAGCGTACTTGGACTACTACTACTTGGACATCATCGAAGATTGGGATGTCGCTGACATATAGATTAAACAGACAGGGCGCTAGAATGGAGCCTTGGGGGACTCCAGAGCGAATAGGATGGGGTGAGGAGAGAGCTCCGTCTACTTTGTAGCAGAAGGAGCGGTTAGATAAATATTGTATAATTAAGTGGACAAGTCTGTCCGGAACTTGGAGCTGGTGGAGCTTATATATGAGTCCTTCGTGCCAGACCCTGTCGAAGGCTTTGGCAACGTCGAAGAAGACTGCGAGAGTGCGTCTGGGGAGGCGTAGCTCCGTAAAGTTGGAGACTACGTGTTCCGTGAGGCGGAGAACTTGGTGGGTGCATGAGTGTTTCGGCCGGAAGCCGAATTGTTGCTCCGGAAAGAGATATTTACCGGCTTCGACGGCTTGGAGGCGGCTTAAAATAATCCGCTCGTATATTTTGCCTAAGGTGTTAAGTAGGCTGATCGGACGGTAGCTTTCTGGGGAGCAGGCTTTTTTGCCTGGTTTCCGGCTACCTATGACGGTGGCCCTTTTCCAGACGGCTGGAAAGTGGCAATGAGATATGGCCGCATTGAGGATGCAGACCAGAAGCGCTATGAGTTTATCAGGAAGAAACTTTAGTACTTCGTTCCTGATGCGATCAGGACCGGGAGATTTCCTAGGTTTGAGTCCTTTAATTATCGAGCGGACTTCATCGGTGGTGACCGGGTCTAGGAGTTCTGATGGGGGGGTCTCCCTTATTGAGTGTATTGTTCGGTTGACCCTTTCCCAGTGTTCGGGATCTCTGTCCTGATATTTGTACGGATTGGGGGCGCATTGTTCCTTTAAGGTGTTTGCGAGGAGCTCCGCTTTGTCACTGCTCTCGAAAGCAGGGGGGAGAGTGGGCCCTCTGTCTAGTGGGGGTGTGGATGGAGAGTAACTGCTCTTTTGTTTGCGGACGAGCTCCTAGAAGGCCAGGTGCGATGGCTTGAGATCCTCCAAGAGGCTGTCCCATCTTTGAGAGCGAAATTCAGAGATATGAGATCTGACCTGTCTTTGTAGGGCGCGTAGCCGGACGCGGTTCTCTACTGTCGGATAGGCGTCGTGGGCGCGAGTCGCGGCGTTCTTCTCAGTGAACAGCCTCCGAATGTCATCGGGGAGTATAAAGCGGCGATCGTTCGCCGCTTTTACCTCTTTCGAGGTAGCCTCGACGGCATCCTGGAGGTGACTGACCAGAGAGTCGACCGCCAGATCGGCGTCGGCCGGCGAGTCTATCACGTCTGGAATCCTGTCAAGCTCGGGAGAGGAGATATTAGTAGCCAAGTATTGCCTGAGTCTAGGGTAATCGGCAACTTTGATGGGAGGCAGGTTATGCTCGTCGGGCTGGCCGAGGAGTAGAATTACTGGGCGGTGGTCTGAATCGAGTTCGTGAGCGACTTCGATGTGTCGCACCTGGAGGGCGACCCCTTTGAGGATAGCAATATCTAAGACTGAGGGTCGACAGTTGGTCTGAAAGTGTGTTGGTTCTGGAGGAGCTATCACATCGAAAGTTAGCTCGTTTTTCAAGCGGAAAAGTATTCTAACGTTGTCAGTGATACGCGGGTTATTATAATAGATGTGCCCGGAGTTAAGATCGCCGGCCACGATTACCGATTCAAACCTGCTCTGAATTACCTCTGCACCAAGCCAAGGTAGTCTGGTAGAGAATGCCACAGATATTAAGCCCGCATTGTATAAAAACCCCTACTAATAAACGCGAAAGTTTCTAAGTATAGATACATGGACGTTTGTTACTCTTTCACGCTAAAACTACTAAATGGTATTTAATGAAACTTTACAATAATATAGCTTATGCATCAGAATAACACATTAGCTATAATTTGTAAAGATATTGTGTGAATTGTCCAAAATATTCAGCCATTTGCGAGCTATTCTGTCGTGCGCTACAAAAACCGTTAGAGTTACACGTATATAATGGAAATGTTTACCTTAAATTATCCTACAAAAATGCTAGCTACAGCACATATCAATCTTTTATGTGTAAGCCATTATTGCCAAAATAGCTACTCTCGTATAAATCACTACGAGCATAAATATTCTTATACCAGTCTCCATTCATATAATTTATTTAAAATAGCGGATTCTGGAATCAGAATTGTTTAACAAAGTCAATATTAAGGTGGGCAAAGCCGCGTGTAAAAGCTAGTGGTATATAAAAGTGTAAAAATAATGTCTATACTAGTATTATAAAGAGGAATTATTTGTATTTTTACACGCTTTATACAAGCTTCACCTGTGTGTTTGTTTGTATGTTTGTAACCGACTCCTTTGGACTTGATTTTGACCCACTTTAAACGGTCAGATTCCATTATTACGGACCGATGACAATGCACTAATTTGAGTAGATTATTCCATTATTTAATTTGCGGTATAAGATTTGTTAATTTATATAACTTTCATCTATAGTGAATAAGGCAAGTATTGATGTAAATATTAATTTCCAATCATTACTTTTAACTTATATATTATTATTATATATAATATATTTATATATATAAACAAAATAAGCAAGAATTTAAACATACAATTATGGAGGAAAGAGCTTGTTCGCTATTGTAATGAATGATGAATGATTGAGCTACTGATTCATTTTGATGTAATAAAATAATACTTAAACAAAAATTTAAAAAACACATATTTTATTTTTAATAAGCGTAGGGTTGTTCTTAAGATGCTATCGAAATGATAATCCTTCTACTCATATCTGTCAATAAAATATTTATAACTATTGACATCATGCACCCCACGCTTTCTTTATAACGTTTAGGCTTAACGCTATTGCCATAATCTTACCTGGTCTAAAGTGATGATACGGCCCAAGTTGGTAGACACGCTAAACCTTCGAAGGAACTGACTCTCAAATACAACTGCCAGAACACACCTATTGGTATTTGGCGGCAGATTTTCAACTTCAGGGTGGTAGCTAGCCAGGCGGGCGTCAGAAAAAGCCCTACCACCACGCTATGGTTTCCTCACGATGTTTTTCTACACCGAAAACTCAAGCTCATTAGGTGGTTGGATTCGAGCTCATGTCCCTTGACGCAAAGTTGTATACACTACCACTGAGCTAAAATAGCTTCATGGTGTAGATATATGCTGCAACCCAGCTACGATTCCTCTGGTGTTGTAGGTACTACGTAGGTATCAGGTGACACGCATGTTCGTTGGCCCTCTGTTAATAAAAATCCTCAAGAATCGAATTTCCATTTAAGGTCTGAGGTGGATACATTGTCTACCTTGTGGTGGTGGTCTACCTTGATTAGTTTTAAAAATAAACTCAAGAGGTTTTTGTTAGTTTCCCAGGCGTGTTTCGAAAACTATAATTTAGATATTTCAGCTATTTAGTTCTCTTCTCCTTTATTATAATTTTACTTTGATTCTCTATTTAATACTTATTATTATCTTTTATATAATTTGAGTATATGTAATATAGTGTAATTATTTTATTGTATTATTAATACTTAACTGGTACGTAACTGTGTATATTATGTATGTGTGTATATATGTATCTGTATGTATATATTTACATGTAGACATATTTTTTATCAGTGTTCAATATAATTTTGGAATAATTGCTTTGCTTTTTGTATTATTATATTTTTTTTGTATAAACCCACTTGGCCACAACCGAAAATCAGCGCTGGGCCCGCCTATTATGGTGACTTAGCTTATGCTGAGTTGTGCGCCTTTTACAGTGGCACTGCGGCGCACGGCGGATTATAACATTTTATTATTATTTTTTTAGATTATGTATAATGTTTTTTTTTAATGATTGTAATGTTAATTAATGTTCATGTATTTTTTACTTTATCCGTGTAGCCTTGTGTCTTGTAAATAAATTTATTTTCTTTCTTTCTTTCTTTCTTTATACACGCGGTTTCCCTCTCTGCCAACGACGAACTGGTGGCAGGAGGAGTCCGGGAGTCCGTATGATCGTTCTCTACAGCCCTAACCCGGTCTGAGACCCACCTCGATTGAACCCAATTGAATACGAATTGATAATTTTGATAATAAAAAAAAATATTATTCATAATCATAGCGTTTATTATTGTAATTCTCTATGACAACTGATAGTTATGTGTTATTAATATTAATATTGTCGTTAAGTTTTCATAAATTTTCTAATATTCCGCTCAACTTTCTTAATTTTTTCTTTCATTAGAACCTTCTCCTGATAAGCGATGATAGCTCAGTGGTAGTGTGCACGACTTCGCGTCAAGGGACGTGGGTTCGAACCCAAGCACCTACAATGAGCTTGAGCTTTCGGTGAAGGAAAACATCGTGAGGAAACCATAGCATGGTGGTAGGGCTTTTTCTAATGCCCGCCTGGCTAGCTACCACCCTCTAGTTGTGAACCTGCCGCCAAATACCAATAGGTGTGTTCCGGCAGCAGCACTTGAGAGCCAGTTCCTCCACAGCTTTAGCGTGTCTACCAACTTGGGCCGCATCGTCACTTAAGATCAGGTGAGATTACGGCCATAACGGTAAAACTTAAGTATATAAAAAAAAAAAAATAACTAACGCAACACAAAAATAATTAGCGAAATTGCTCCAACCGTTCACGCGTGATGTGATAACCGAGGGAAATAGAGATTAAATAATTTTTAATTCCTTACGAACGAAGTCGCGGGCATAACTAGTTGATATTATAAAACGCAAAACCTTAACTATAAAAAAAATCACTTGCGAACATTTTTTTTACATAAATGTAAAAAGTACACGCACGTTTAATTTGCATTCATATTATATGTAAAAAAAAAATCCACGCGAACTAAGTCGCAGACACAGCTTGCGTCATGCAGCAGTAATTTCGAGTCTCGTAGCTGGCAACCCCGGCTATGAATCAGGGGCGAACTAGACAAGCTTGTTTATTATCAAATCACACGCGTGTTATCGTGTTATATAAAATCGTAGCCGCCGTTTGAACACGCGTCTGGTGTTCGTCGACGCTCGCTTGCCACATAAAGCACTGATTTCGCGATCGAGAAACATAATCACCTTGGTAGATCGGTTTAGACGTGACCTCGTTGAACATACATATGGTGCGTTCAGAGTTTTTCAAAAGATATACGTTCTCCAAGCCTTGTGCAGAATGGCGAGAGGAACCAGCATCCTGTGCGATCAATGGATACAGATGAAGTTAAAAGTCCTGGTATAGAAGTGCATTCGTGTATTTTATTGTATGGCAGCGAAACGTGGACTACCCTGGGTAGACATAACACCAGCTACGCGTCACCGGGATAAAGATGCTGCGATGATAGCGCAGTGGTAGTGTGTACGACTTCACGTCAAGGATGTAAGTTCGAATCCAAACACCTACAATGAGCTTGAGGTTTCGGTGAATGAAAACATCGTAAGGAAACCATAGCGTGGCTGTAGGGCTTTTTCGGATACCCGCTTGGCTAGTTACCACCCTCAAGTTGAATATCTGCCGCCAAACACCAATAGGTGTGTTCCGGCAGTTGCACTTGAGAGCCAGTTCCTCCGCAGGCTTAACGTGTCTACCGACTTGGGCCGTATCGTCACTTAAGATCAGATGAGATTATGGCCATTACGCTAGGCCTTGACTATAAAAATAAATGCTGCGATGGATGCGTGGCGTTACACTGCTGGATCGCGTTCGTAACGAACACAGCCGAGGCAGCCTTAGAGTCCGTAACGTGGCGGATCTGACGTCGCCTCTGATGGTGTGGTCACATAAGCCGCAAACCACCAGACTATGCCGGAAAGAGATGCCTCAACATCATTCTACAATTGTCTAGATTTCGAACAGACGATAGCTCAGTGGTAGTGTGTACGAACGCCGCGTCAAGGGAGATAAGTTCGAATCCACCTACAATGAGCTTGGGCTTAAGGAAGACATTGTAAGGAAACCATAGCATGGTGGTAAAGCGTTCTCTAATGCCCGCTTTACTAGCAACCACGCTTAAGTTGAAAATCTACCGCCAAATACCAATAGGTGTGTTCCGGCAGTTGCACTCGAGAGCCAGTTTCCTCCACAGGTTTATAGCGTATCGACCAACGAGGCCGTATCGTCACTTTATATCAGGTGAGATTACGGTCATAACGCTAAACCTTAACTATAAAAAAAAAGGCGCGGTGCCCAGAGAACGTTAACCGGATGTGAAGGCACATATGAGGGAAATAAACTCATACAAAAGGATGCCGAAGACAGGGCAAGGTGGAGAGGAGTAAACCAGAAACCGGAAAAGCAGTAAGAGAAGATCAGTATGAGAGACGTGTATGCGGCGTGTTTATACAATCTCTATTAAAACTTAATTATATTTGATTTTCATTACGGAAACTGTAGAATGTATGACGAGTACAGTGGACCCTCGGTAACCAGACAAACGTTTTACAGGGCAGTGTCGAACTATAGAATTTGTGGGATCATAGAGTATTACCTAAGACCCCCTATAGACCGGAATCTTTTTATTTATTTTTAAATGAGTTACTTGTAATCTGACTTATTATCTAATCAGATCCAATGATAAGATTCTATATGATACACTCTGAAGTTTTTTTTTTTTATATTTAAGGTTTATCGTTATGGCCACAATCTCACCTGATATTAAGTGACGATGTGGCCCAAACTGGTGAACGACTGGCTCTCAAGTGCAACTGCCAGAACACACCTATAAGTATTCGGCGACATTTCAACTTGTAGGGGGTAGCTAATCAGGAGGGTATTGGAAAATTCCCTACCACCATGCTGTGATATCAATATGATGTTTTCCTTCACCGAAAACTCAAGCTCGTTGTAGGTGGAGTGGATTCGAACTCACGTCCCGTGATGCGGCGTCCGTGCACGCTACCAACTGATCTAGTATCGCATGTCGTCAAAAAATACCTACAAGACGCGTACAAGCTGTAACGTGCTTCATCGTGCATTACCTACATTAGTAAAGATTTAGAAGCGATAATAGAGCAGTGGTAGTGTGGACGACTTCGCGTCAAGGGACGTGGGTTCGGACCTAAGCACCTACAATGAGCTAGAGCTATCGGTGAAGGAAAACATCGAGAGGAAACCATAGCACGGTGGTAGGGCTTTTTCTAATGCCCGCCTGGCTAGCTACCAACCTCAAGTTGTAAACCTGCCGCCAAATACCAATAGGTGTGTTCCGGAAGTTGCATTTGAGAGCCAGTTCCTCCGCAGGTTTAGCGTGTCTACCAACTTGGGCCGTATCGTCACTTAAGATCAGGTGAGATTATGGCCATAACGCTAAACATTAAGTATAAAAAAAAATTGTAAAAAAAAAACAATAATAATATACTTGTCGAATTACAGAGGGTGTCAGATTAGACATTGGCCGGATTATCGGGGATCCACTGTGTTTTAAGTGAATTTATGCTGGCAACATTTTATAACAACTGAATGCCAGACCAGGTATAGTGCGTCTAATTACAATGGACACCCTCTACTTACCCTATTGTTCGTTAAGGGCTTACATAACATTTTTTTTTATATATACTTAAGGTTTAGCGTTATGTCCATAATCTCACCTGATCTTAAGTGACGATACGGCCCAAGTTGGTAGACCCGCTTAACCTGTGGAGGAACTGGCTCTCAAGTGCAGCTTCCGGAAGACACCTATTGGTATTTGGCGGCAGGTTGACAACTTGAGGGTGGTACCTACCCAGGCGGGCATTAGAAAAAGCCCTACCACCATGCTATGCTTGGATTTGAACCCACGTCTCTTGACGCGAAGTCGTGCACACTACCACTGAGCTATCATCGCTATGAAACGGCTTCCATAGTACAGTATAGAGGAATTAATTTGAAAAAGATTCTCTGACGTGTTTGCCACTCCACAACTATTTGGTAATGGAATATTTTATAAACCAAATCAAAACCGTTGACACCATTCGGGATAGAGACATCGCATAAAGTGGAACTTTGAAATGATCACTACGTTATTCTACAATCACACTATCGAGATGAAGCTGAAGAAGATACGGTTCGAAGAGATGAATCAGGTGGACCTTTACAAACCTGATACCATAAAGATATACGACAGAGAGAGAGACAGATGCTGGGATTGAAAGGGCATTGTAAGGTTTTACCGCCGGCCGGAATCACGATAACACTAGACCACACACATCTTTAGACCCATGAATACTCAAACTCGATCGATTACTCAATAATTGTATTAGATTCGTCTGTAATCTTAATTCGTATCGCGGTTGCGTTTGAAGTTAAATTGGTTGCCTATACGCCAGCGCCGCAACATGCTAGCATTGACAACACTCTATTCTCTGTTATTTTCCCCCGATTTAATTTTAACACCAAATAGAACCTATAATACAATAAATATATAACCAAATAAAACCTATTTAACACAACATTTCACTGTTTAAATCTACGTTCTTCAAATAATTTTCTCCTACACTGTCCATCTCATACTTCTGGTCTTGTAGACTCTTCTTTCTATGTCCAATCTATCCATATAGAATGCGCTCCCACTAAATATTAGGAGTCGACTAATCGCTTGAGCTTCAAAGCCAAGCTACGTCAGTTTTATAATATTTTATTGGCAGAATTAGTTCATTAAACTCTTTCATTACGTTTCACGAGTATTGACATAATTATTTATGTGGTATTTACGTAAAAAATTAAATAGTATATTATTTATTGTATTTCCTTATATATACATAGTATATACGTTTATATATGTATCATAGTTAGTCTTAGTATTCTAGAAGGTAGTTTTGTTTTTCATTTGTTGTTTGCTTTGCGCCTACCGTCTCCTATCTCTGCACCACCTTAAACTTAACTGTTAGAGAACGCCTATGGTATTAAGTCCGCCTTTGTACCAAACATAAAGTGTATCTTTTTTTATAGCTAAGGTTTTAGCCTTATAGCCATAATCTTACCTGATCTTAAGTGACGATACGGCCCAAGTAAGTAGACACGCTAAAGTGGAGGCACTGGCTCTCAAGTGCAGCTACCGGAAGACACCTATTGGTATTTGGCGGCAGATTTTCAACTTGAGGGTGGTAGCTACCCAGGCGGGCATTAGAAAAAGCCCTACCACCATGCAAGTGTAAATTAAATACTGAAGAGAGTTTGTCTGGGAGGTGTTAATGCATCCGTCATATAGTCCTGACCTTGTACCGTCAGATTTCCACCAGTTTCGGTCGCTTCAAAATTCTTTAGGTCGTGCCAGATTAACATCACGAGTGGGCTGTCAAAATCACTTGTCGCGTCTTTTCGATCAGAAGTCCGGAGATTTCTACAGCAATGACGTCATGACGCTACCTATAAGATGACAGAAAATCATCGAACAAAATGGCGTATACTGTAATTCAACTTTGATATTTAAAAAAAACTATCTTCTTTTTTCATATAAAATGTGTAGAATCTTTTCGCCAACCTACCGACGAAGCGGTGAAAGTAATTCAGGCTTAAAGTTGTAGGTCACTTTTAAAAATAAAACCCCAACCAAATATAAAATTTAGGTAAACTATTTTTTTTATAGTTAAGGTTTAGCGTTACGGCCATAATCTCACCTGATCTTAAGTGACGATACGACCCAAGATGGTAGACACGATAAACCTGTGTAGGAACTGGCTCTCAAGTGCAACTGCCGGAACACACTTATTGGTATTTGGCGGCAGATTTTCAACTCCATGGTGGTAGCTAGCCAGCCGGACATCAGAAAAAAGCTCTACAACCATGCTATGGTTTCCTCACGATTTTCCCCTGCACCGAAAGCTCGAGCTCATTGTAGGTGGTTGGATTCGAACTCACGTCCCTTGACGCAAAGTCGTACACACTACCACTGTGCTATCATACTATATTAAGTAGAGTAAATAACCTCAGAGATTTGGCGGTTATTTTCGTCTATAATCTTCGATACGCATATTGATAATATGAAAGTTAAAGTTAGTTAAAAAAGGTTCAAAAGCATTAAAGTCTGTACTCAGATAAGCGATTTAATAAATTTTCGAAGCGATAATAGCTCTGTTGGTCATTTATACGTGAGTTCGAATCCCGGCAGTGAGATTGAGCTTTCAGTGAAGGAAAACATCGTGATGAAAGGGTAGCATGATGGTAGGGCTTTTTCTAATTTCCGCCTGGCCAGGTAACACCCTCAAATTAAAAATCAGCCGCCAAACACATACCTATGTGTTCAGGCAATTGCACTAGGGCCAGACCCTCCAATAGGTTTAGTGTGTCCAATATCTTGGTCCACATCGTCACTCAACATAAGGTGATATTAAGGTCAAAATGGTAATAAACTATTTAAAAAAAAATATATATATATTATTATTTTTTTAGTTAAGGTTTAGCGTTATGGCCACAATCTCATCTGATCGTAAGTGACGATACGGCCCAAGTTGGTAGACACGCTATATCTGTGGGGGAACTGGCTCTCAAGTGCAGCTGCCGGAACACACCTATTGGTATTTGGCGGCAGATTTTCAACTCGAGGGTGGTAGCTAGCCAGCCGGGAATCAGAAAAAGCCCTACCACCATGCTATGGTCTCCTCACGATGATTTCCTTCACCGAAAGCTCAAGTTCATTGTACGTGGTTGGATTCGAACTCACGTTCCCTGACGCGAAGTCCTATACACTACCACTGAGCTATCATCGCGTCAAAAGCGTTTTTTTTTATTCGTAATCGATATCTATTATTCCTATTCAAAACCACTAAGATGAAGTATGCAGCGCCATCTATACACATTTATTATAACCACTTGTGTCTGTTACCCTGTCAATTGAACGGGCTTTTATTTACGAAGGGTATATGTCAAGTCGGTTACCCTGTCAATTGAACGGGCTTTTATTTACGAAGGGTATATGTCATGTCGGTTACCCTGTCAATTGAACGGGCTTTTATTTACGAAGGGTATATGTCATGTCGGTTACACTGTCAATTGAACGGGCTTTTATTTACGAAGGGTATATGTCATGTCGGTTACCCTGTCAATTGAACGGGCTTTTATTTACGAAGGGTATATGTTATGTCGGTTACCCTGTCAATTGAACGGGCTTTTATTTATGAAGGTATATGTCATGTCGGTTACCCTGTCAATTGAACGGGCTTTTATTTACGAAGGGTATATGTCTTTTTTTTTGGGCTTTTATTTTTAGTTCCCCGGGTCGGGAGAGGATACGTTAATGCATTTACCTACGAAAAAGAAAAAAAACAACTCATTGTAGCGATGATAGCTCAGTGGTAATGTGTACGACTTCGCGTCAAGGGACGTGAGTTCGAACCCAAGCACCTACTATGAGCTTGAGCTTTCGGTGAAGGAAAACATCGTGAGGAAACCATAGCATGGTGGTAGGGCGTTTGCTAGTGCCCGCCTGGGTAGCTACCACCCTCATACTGTAAACCTGCCGCCAAATACCAATAGGTGTGTTCCGGCAGCTGCACTTGAGAGCCAGTTTCTCCACAGCTTTAGCGTGTCTATCAACTTGGGCAGTATCGTCACTTAAGATCAGGTGAGATTATGGCCATAACGCTAAACATTAAGTATAAAAAATAAAAAAAATCGGACTAACGTCCTTTGACGCGGCGTCCGTACAAACTACCCTTGAGCTATCATCGCTTCAAGATTCGCGAATTTTTTTCGTGTCCCGCTAGCAGCCCAAGCCCACGTTTCGGGCCAAGGCCTAAGTCCACCCGCTTGCCGGAACAGGTTCGATGAAGCTTTGGCAGCTTGTTTTGGTTGGTACTTCTGACTAAGAGATTATTGATTTAGGTAATAAACAGCCATTCCATAACTATGTATCACAACACTATAAACTAATAGGCCTATAGTACCATATATTTAAATTCTACAACTTAATAAGAAAAATCGAAACAATACAATCTAGATGTACAATTAAAAAAAAGGCAATAAAATTAAACAAACGTCAAAAGAAAAATACATCACTTCTTAAGATGAGTCTTCAAACATCACATCACCAATTTTCTTTTTATAAGATGATAGGCTGTTACAAAATATGTCTACGTCGTTAAGAAATTTGTTATAATGATAACAAGAGCGTTGAAAAAAGGTGTTCTTGAAATAATTTGTCCGACATAAAGGAGTGTGAAATAAACAATTTAGTCGTGCTTTTAATCGTGGAACTTTAAAATAAATTTGTTCCAGCAGTGGAGAGGAGTCAATATAATTTTTTATTATTTTGTATGAAATAAATTATGTAAAAATAGACTCTCCTAGCTCTTAATGATTGCATATTATGTCTCGAAGCGCTTGTTTTATAATCTATACAATTTTCACCCATTTTGAAGTCCAAAGGTTTTAAAAGTTTATCTTGCATTACAATTAAATGTTAATAATTGTTCAATAACTCACCAGAATGGCGCTAGTGTTGGAAACTCTATGACGTTTTTACATACATCTCTATCAGTCACTATATCCTCATTCACCCCTTTTGCCTTCATATCTTCCCTCACACACTCCATCCATCTTTTCTTCGGACGACCTCACCCTCTCCATCCCTCAACATTCATAGTCATCGCTTTCTTCGTCACATGCGTTTCGTCTCTTCTCAAAACATGTCCATACCAAGGTAAACGATTCCCTTTCATCTTTTCTGTCACTGGAGCCACTTTCAAACGTCCTCTAACATGCTCATACTAGTTGTTTAAAGTAATATAGAAATTAAATACAAGTTCAAAACGCGACTTACTTTTAAATAATTGCTCGACGTTTCGGCGCCGTTACACAGGCTGACCACTAGGATGAAGCGATGATAGCTCAGTGGTGGTGTGTACAACTTCGCGTCAAGGGACGTGAGTTCGAATCCAACCACCTACAATGAGCTTGAGCTTTCGGTGAAGGAAAACATCGTGAGGAAGTCATAGCATGATGGTGGGGGTTTTACTAATGCCCGCCTGCCTAGCAATCACCCTCAAGTTATAAAACTGCCGCCAAATAACAACAGGTGAGTTCCGGCAGCTGCACTTGAGAGCCAGTTCCTTCACAGGGTTAGCGTGTGTACCAACTTGGGCCGTATCGTCGCTTAAGATCAGGTGAGATTATGGCCATAAACCTTAAATATATAAAAAAAACTGTGCGATACTTCATATAAACACTACTTAAATACTTGAAATCGCGACAAACTGGTCACTCCCTATTTTAGACTGAGTAAGACAAGTAACAGGATTTTAGGTAATAGTATCAAGTTTTATAATAAAGTCCCAAAGCACATTACTGAATTGCCGGACAGTAGATTCAAGAACCATGTCAAACCAAGTTTTGATGTCATTACCATAGGGTGGATTAATATGTGAGCGATCGTGATGTCTCGAATTGACACCCCTCTCTGTACACCCGGTAATAACTACTGTAACTCATTAAACTGTTATATATTAAAAAAAAAGATGCAGCTTGAGTTTCTTGCCGGTTCTTCTCGATGACTGCGTTACTTTCCGAACCGGTAGTAGTTTTGACGTTTATAAGCGCCTTCCTAGTGAGTAAATTGAATAAAGATTTTTGACTTGATTTGATTTGATAAAGTAGGTAGGCAGTACGAGAATTTTTGTCGAGCGATGCGGTGCAGTGCGGCTCGCCCTACTGTATGCTAACATTAAGAAACCAACATTAAACATTTACCTCTCACTCACGACAGTGGCAAAGATTAATAAAAAGCGGTGAAGATTATAAAAAAAAAACGGATTACTTTCATTGGTTTCTCGCTATCGCTATAACTTTATCGTCCTTATTTTATATTAATATTATCATCACATACCTATTATAATACAAAGTCGTTTACGATAAACTCATATACTATGTACTGAACGGATTTTCATGCGGTTTTCACCAATAGACAGAGTGATCCATGAGGAAACTTTCTGTGTATAATTTTTTGAATAAATTGGTTGAAAAATGTCAGCAATTGTTAAAAATGCCGCCCATCTTTTGTAAAATATAGCTTGACATACGCGTGACAGACGTCGTGTGGTTGACTCTAGTGATGCGGCTGTTTACACAAAAACTTATAATAGTCGATTATTAAATTAACACAATTGTAATAATTTTTTTATTCGTATTCATTTTTTTAATACATCGTTAAAAAACTTACTTATTCCGTTATACAAAAAGCTGAAGGAGTTTCATGACACATACTCAACCTGTAGACGTACTTCCAATATAGGCACGAAAGATAATGGGGCTAGAAAAATTAACACCACCAACAGGCTATGGGGAACCTGCCGAGAAGTTACCCCCTGGATTACATGGAGTATTTAGGATACAATAAACCATTTTCAGACTCAGGTTGGCCGCTGCAACTTCAACGTGGTTAAATGGGGTTTTAGAAAACCAAACCAAACTCCAAAACCCATGACTGTGGGGGGCCCAATACTATGACCCATTTACTGTCGTGCACCCTTTGTAAACACACCTGCACACCGACTGATGTGTCACTTTCTACGTCAAATGCCAAGAGAGTGGCCGGATACTGGTTCAGCTTAATATGAAGCAATCTTTGACACGATAGAAGAAAAAAAAGTAGAAGTTATACAAACAGTAAATCATCAACAAATTTTTTCCCAGGTATACTCTTAATTACTTGAACTAAACATATTTAAACAATTTTAAAAGATATTATACAAATAAAAAAACTGATAGTTGCACCTATATATGACCTTGCGCTTTTGTACAAGTATATTTTTTATAAAGCTGTTCGGCGAAAGTATCACACTTTGTCATATATCATTCAAAATCATACAATTACGGAAATTCTTAAAGTATGCCAGTTTATTTCATATTTTAACATAGAAACGATGATAGCTCAGTGGTAGTGTGTACAACTTTGCGTCAAGGGACGTGAGTTCGAATCCACCTACAATGAGCTTGAGCTTACGGTGAAGGAAAACATCGTGAGGGAACCATAGCATGGTGGTAGGGGTTTTTTAATGCCCGGCTGGCTAGCAACCACACACAAGTTGAAATCTACCGCCAAATACCAATAGGTGTGTCCCGGCAGCTGCGCTTCAGAGGCACATCTTCCACAGGTTTAGCATGTCTACCAACTGGGGCCGTATCATCACTCAAGATCCGGTGAGATTATGAACATAAAGCTGCAACCATAACTATAAAAAAATAAAACATTTGTACAGCCAGCCCAATATTGCAGCACAGTATTTAAAGGAAGTTTATAAATCTTAAAAAAAAAACTAAGAACTAACTATTTTCTGTACTGCTTACTGCCATAGATGTGTCTTTATAATACATATTTGGCTACACACTCGACTCATTTAAAAATAAGTTACAGAATCTGTTTACGTAGTAGGGTTTTGCATGAATAATGTTGATTGATTGATTTAGATAATTTTGCATGCCTCACAAGCGAGTCATTGAGGTGGGACACTACTGTCACTTCACGCAAAACAACTGATTTTTGAAACTTCAAATGTCTCTATCATATATTGCACTTGTCAAATAATATATACACACATATGTCCAGAAAAAACATTTTTAACACTCGTGATATATTTGATGCCGTTTTAGTTACTTAAACTAGTTAAAACTGTTTAAAAAAAATTCTGTCTTGGACATCTGTGTGTCTGTATGTGCGGATCCTGTGTGTTATCACGATAACGACCGAAATACTTTAATAATCGAGTCGTTTTTTTCTTACATTTTTGCATAATTAGGAATAGAACCCTATTACTTTTGACGGTCTGATTCTATGTGGTTTAATTGTTATTAAAAAAATGTGTTTATGAGGCATGCCCTTTTGGATTTTGAATCAATTTTCTCATAATATATTATGTGCATTATGTATATATTGTGTGTTATGATAACCCATTTGTTTGTGTTTTTATATTTGTTAAACTTTTAGTCTTAAATTTGTCTCAATTTCTCTGTGAATCTTATGTATGTCTGTAATTATTGTACCGACATTGTAGTCGTTATTCGTTTTATGTTATATATTAGCTTTATCTCGTTGCAATGTTGACTTGCTATATATAAATAAATAAATAAAAAACGTATTACTAATTACAAGACTGAATAGTTGATTTAATGTTGTATGATTTACATGTTACTTCCCGACCGTCACTTGTAAGCTCTGGAAAATCCGTACTGACTACTTTCTACTCTTTATTTGATTTCACTGTATTTTACAAAAATGGTAAAGCATTTTTTTACAGCTGAACTACGCACTGTGGTTGAACTCGAAGGCGGCTATAATGTTTGCTGGCCTCCTCACCGTGGGAGCTAGAGATGGAGTTGCCCGATGCCATGTACAACTACACAGTGGCAGGAGGGTTGGTGGGGAGTCCTGCGCAGGTGTAGGAGATGCAGCTGAGGGTTTGCACAGTGATTATACGGTACTGGGTGGTGGTGGATGCACGTTATAGGACTCATACCTTTTACCATTGACGCCATGCTTCAGGCCCTTAAAGAGCTTGTTCGGGCTTGTGCAGGCAAACGTGGTTCTTATACGTGACATTGAAGCGATGATAGCTCAGTCGTAGTGTGTACGACTTTGCGTCAAGGGACGCGAGTTTGAATCCAAGCACGTACAATGACCTTGAGCTTTCGGTGAAGGAAAACATCGAGAGGAAACCATAGCATGGTGGTAGGGCTTATTCTGATGCCCGCCTGGCTAGCAACCACCCTCAAGTTGAAAATCTGCCGCCAAATACCAATAGGTGTGTTCCGGCAATTGCACTTGAGAGCCAGTTCCTCCACAGGTTTAGCGTGTCTACCAACTTGGGCCGTATCGTTACTTAAGATCAGGTGAGACTATGGTTATAACGCTAGGCCTTAACTATAAAACAAAAAAACACAATCTGTAACACACTCTGTTTGAATGTGCCGCGTGGTCCGAGCCGCGCTGCGCACTCTAAGTTGTGGTGGACCCAAATCTCTCACTGCTGGCTGTGATGTGGGCCGTGCTAGGCAGGAGGTCGTCTCTTCCAGCGAAATGTTGCAGAAGGAAGACGCGGACATGGCCCGTGTGGCAGATCCTCATTGCCAACTCCGCCGCAGACGGAGAGACGGCAGGAAGGACCAGTACGGCCGTGCTCTTTCGCCGCCTTAAACCAGACTGAGGGAGGCAGGTCGGAGGGCTGCACAGGACAGCCTGGCTTAATATCAGGCCGGAATGACAAGGTGATTGCTAAATCAATAACCGTATCACTCCTGGAACGCGATAGATGGCCGTGGAGTTTTGCAAGGTATTTCCGGCGACTAGTGTCGGGCGAGGCTCACATACACCTCTCTGTCCCGCTGGCCGCGAAGGAATGGGTAAATGAATTTCCTCGCAAAAACTAAAATATTGAAGCGATTACTATCATTGACACGTAAACATTAGAAGTGTTAAAAACTGTCAAATTAACGCAGTTATTTCCCCCACAGCTTGTACAGTATGGCCGACGAAACTCACAGTTCAGTGTTAGTGTGTATAACTTCGCGTCAAGAGACGTGAGTTCGAATCTAACCACCTACAATGAGCTTGAGCATTCGGTGAAGGGTAAACACCGAAGGGTAAAAACTATAGCATGGTGGTAGGGGTTTTTCTAATTTCCACCTGGCTAGCAACCACACTCAAGTTGAAATCTACCGCCAAATACCAATAGGTGTGTTCCGGCAGCTGCGTTTAAGAGCCAGTTTCTCCACAGGTTTAGCGTGTCCATCAACTTGGGCCGTATCGTCACTTAAGATCAGGTGACATAATGGCCATAAGACCTTAACTATAAAAAAAGGAAAATAAACATTTAGTAACATGCGTAAACAGAAGATATTTATCGAACTATAATGTGATAATTTCGCTTTCGGTTTGTAACATATTAAAAGTTAATTCGTTGATGTACTTGTATATTTAATAAAGTTTTCTTTATGAGTATACCATACATATGGAATTTAGAGAAACTGTATTCGGTGCGACCAAGATATGTCACGTCGGCCATACTATACTCGGTACGTTGGATATTCGAAAGGATTTTTGAGTAAACATTCCTCATAAGAAACATTATTGTTATCTTTATAGAAATGAAATCACACCATAGAATGGTGAACCCTACGGTCGGTGCAAATCAGTGTGAAATATATTTGTATTCTCTTTATTTCAACACTATCTCAGATCACCTCGTCCTTCCTGTTTACAATGCAGTTAAGCATTTTCCTTCCGTAGCCAATATTTATTCCGTAATTTATGTTTTAGAAACATTTTTAATACTCCAAAGAGTAATAGGATATATTATTTTCCCACTCAACAAAATTGTTACAAAACAAGTAACAAAATATTCGTATTTCAGATATAATAAAAGTATATACATTTGTGCGTAATTAAAAAATAAAATTGCATAATCCAAAAGTGCGCGCCTCATAATATCATTTTTTGTTTGGTAACGAATTTCCTTCGCGAAGTAATAACCTAGCCGGCGAAAACGTCCATAACGTTAGCGTAAGATTTTTATATATAGTCTATGTATGATGGCTATACAGTGTCTAATGTATAGTCTACGTGATCACTGTTATTATTATGTCATACAAATATTATAATTGTGAATGTAAGTTTATTTGTTACGCTTTCACGCGAAAATAACTTATTGATCAACATTAAACTTTGTACACATATTCCTGGAGGTATTAGAACTAACATAGGATACTTTTTTTATGAAAAAAATAATAATACACAAGATAAAAAATGTTTTACAAAAAAATCCAAAATCTAGAGATACCTTAACGCCATCTAGCATTTCAGAGTATAGGTGATACGAAGTTCACCGAGTATTTTTATAAATCATCGTAAACAAAATAAAGGTGATAAGATAATTTTGTAAAGTAGTTTTTTTGTTAAAAAAAATCATGATAAAAATGTATACCCGAATAATTATTTTCTTTATACCTCGAATAGAACTTGAAATTGATATTTTTATAATAAAGAACTTTGTTTCTGTCTGGTGTTCCACTACACCACTCGTTTTATTTATTTAATAACAATTAAACCACACAGAATCAGTCCATGAAAAGTAATAGGGTTCCATTCCTAATTATACTGAAGCGTAAGAAAAAAAAGGACTCGATTAGTAAAGTATTTTGGTCGTTACCGTGATAGTATACAGGATCCGCACATACAGACACACGGACGTCCAAGACAGAACTTTTTAAACAGGTTTTTAACCATGTTAAGTAACAAAGATGGCATAAAAATATCATGAGTGTTTAAAATAGTGTTTTTCCTTGATATGTGTGTATATATTATTTTATAAGTGCAATATATGATTTAAAAGCTTGTGTTATATAATGATATTAGTATAATGGATAGTTTGATTATTAGAATCAGAGAATGATTTGTTAGTTGCTATGAAAATTAACTTGGCAATATTAATAAGAGAAACATGTTTTTGTCGATTTTTTGTGATCATTGAAAATTCCTAAAATATTTTGCAATTCTTAATTAGTTTACGTTCACATCATTTGTCTTTTTTTATTTCAGCAATCGATGTTATGTGGTGAATTTGGTAAAAACAAGTTTGGTTTACTAATAAAGCCACCAGTAGTGTTTATGGTAAAACTTTTTAAGAAAGTTTTTGGTGTCTCAAAAATCATGATTCGTGGAATTTTTTTCAATCCCCATCTGTTAAGCAGAAAAACTAAACAGATAAAAAAACACAATGTAATACAATAATTGACAATATTAAACCAAAAATATTCTGTCTACATAATCGATTGTAATCGATAATTGTGACAAGAATGACGCTTCTCTAGTTTAATGGTACTTGTTATTATACGAGTGTACATACATAACCTTTTATTTCATGTTTCCTTTTAATTTATCATTAAATTCCATATAAACATAATACAAAAGTAAATAAAGAGGTCGAATTAAAGCCATATTTATCGATGCCGGTGTATATATAATAAGAAAGGTGCGTCGTTCATTCATAATTTCTAATTTTTCATATCATAATGTAATTAGTGTAAAAGTACGTACGCTAAGTTTTTAGTGGCATGTGCAGTTATTTCATGAGATCGTTCCTATTGTTTTGTCGTATAACAAATTATAACGCCATTTTGTTATCGTTACAGCCGTTTCTTGTGTTCTAATTGATTTACATGTGTTCTAAATACGGTGCATTCGTTTAGTTTGTTTACGTTTGGTAATAAGAAAGGGTGAGTAACAAAAAATTATGTGAATTAATTTTTTATTATTATTAATCGTGTCCACCCCGAAATATACATATACACGCGATATACAATAAAATAAAAAGTTAGCTTCTGGATTCATTTCCTATTTCGATATGCAAAGTTTTTTTTTTATTGGACATCAAACAAAAAGCTACGGAATAATTCGAAAGTCCTTTAAGTGTTGTTTAAGGCTACTTTAAATAGATTGCAACTGATTTACTATAAAGTTTTACTCCAATCTAATTTAAAATTACTATACATGTCTTCCTATTTCTAAACAATATGAACATCTATATTACAAATAATGTTTATTCTTATTGCATTAGCATTTGAATCAGTCACTTGTGTTTTTATTTTTTATGTAAAAGAGGGCAAAAAGCAAGTGTGTCACCTGATGGTAAGTGATCACTGCAGCCCATGGACCCCAACACCAGAGGATTTGCAGGTGCATTGCCAGCCTTTTATAGGAGGGACTGGCTCTCAAGAGCAACTGCCAGAACACACCTAATGTTATTTGATGATAGATTTTGAACTTGAGAATGGTAGCTAGCTAAGTGGGCATTAGAAAAAGCTCTACAACCATGTATGTGAACTTTTATGTTTAGTAACAGAGCCAACACAAAAGTGTATCTGGCAGACCACACCTATAGGTCCTTCTCAACAGATTTTCAAATTATGAATGATAGATTGCAAGACAGACATTAGAAAGTGCCCTTGACCCACACCATGGTTCATTACAATGGGTTCTTTAATGAGAACCTCCAAGTTTTAGGGATTTCAATTCATATCCATCTATACCCACAGTCATCAGACTGGCCCAGAGGCAGTTTGGTTCAAATAGTATGAAATTACAGTAACCTTTATCATTAATGTACTCTCTTTTATTTAATATTCTTCACATCAGCACAAGATACATTTTTAAAAATATGCTTGTGTTGCAAAGAAAAGATTAGCCAGTAAGTAAAGTTGGACACTGACTGCCTAGGGTGCTCTAGATATACTAGAGTATTGCCACTCACAGAGGCTTGGTTAATGCTTCTCAAGTATATTGATATTATTATGTATGTCACAGTGGGCAGTACTGTCAGGAAGTAAGCCATCTTGTTGGCTGATACTAACTACTACTGAACAATCAGTGTCACTCGAGTCTCTCACTATATATCATAGCCAGCGTAATGTAGAGCTTTTTATAGCACAGTGGAATGCTACGTCACATATATACAACCATCTGTGGAAATACTTTTATTGTATTTCCCGCCTATATAATATTTGTGGTGATATATATTCATACCAGTTATACTGCCTATGTTTTGGTATTAGGAATATACAGTTGCTTTTTTTTTAAATAGATATATGCTGTAAGAGAGGCTTTGAAGCACCATTGTTTCACTGAGCTTGTAGGGCTTGGAAGAATTTGATAATAGTGGTCATTGAGATAGAGTCAAACTGTATATGCCTCTTTTAAATTAACACATTTCGAATTAATGATAGCTCAGTGGTAGTGTGTATGGATGCTGTGCTAAGGGTCATGAGTACGAATCCACTTACAATGAGTTTGAGTTTGTGGTGCAGTAAAACATTACGAGGAAACCATTGCATGGTGCTAGGGACTTTTCTAATGCCTGCTTGGCTAGCTACTACCCTTTTCTTATTAATATGACGCCTAACATCCCTGATTTTACGGGCTGCCTCATCGCACAGCTCAAACATATAACCTGGTGTCAGGTCAAAGGCGTGAGGGGCATCTGGTGCCTCATTTGTGCTAATCATCCAACACTACCCACTAAAGCACACCGCAATGACACTTTAAACTCCCTTGTTGCCAGACACTGGAGACAGCTGTCACAATTCTTATAGTTTAGCTACTACCCTCAAGTTGAAAATCTGCCACCAAATACATATAGGTGTGTTCCGGCAGTTATGCTTGAGACCCAGTCTATCCACTTGGCTTAGCATATCCACTATCTTAGGCCACATTTGCATTTAACATCAGATGAGCTACAAACAATTAAAAAAACCTATTGAACCCTAGATAATAAATCAAGAAGTTTGTTTACCGCAGAGCTATAAGTTTTACCTGATGAGAAAGAAATAGCTCTTTGTATGTCTAATTAGAATTAAAATACAAAAGTCCATGCCCATATTAGAATGCATAAAATTTACAGATGTTCTGCATACAAGAGACGGAACATGCTGACCCATTCAAAGACCAGGACCCTCTCGAAGCTGGGTCCGAGAGCGACGAGGAGCCTGCACCGAAACGGCTGAAGGCATATGACACACCATCGCTGAACCTCAAGGTGTACCAGATACCGGCTTTCAGTAACCCAAAGTCCTTGATGTACCCGTCTTCGCCCCCATTGCCGAAGTTCGTGAACAATCCACTCAACCTGGCCAACCCGTTGGCTTTGACGAACAACGTACAAGCTAGTAACGTTGTTAAAAACTTACACAGTCGGTGAGTATGTATATATATATATTATATATTGGATAAGTTTGTTCGTTGGGAATTATTAGTTGGGAGCAATTATTGAGCAATGTATTAGGTTGTATTTGAGTTTATCGCCAACAGATAGATGTATGTGTTGTGGGACTCTAATTTATAATAGGAATGTAATGATAATATATATATACTAATATTATAAATCGGAAAATTTTGTTTGTCTGTTTGTTTGAACGCGCTTACCTTAGACACTACCCGGCAGATTTCAAAAATTCTTTTTGCATTTGATAGAGTAATCATTGAGAGAGGTTTTCAGCTATTTAACATCACGCTACGACTAATAGGGGTAAAGCGGTATTGGTAAAAGTCGCGAAAACGGGAAAAACATTTCATACCGAAGGCTTCGATGGCGTGCGCTGTTCGGTCGATTGATTTTACATGAGAGTAATGTATTAGAAAAACATTCCTTTTAAAAAGTTCTAAATATAAGTCCGCGATAGCATATATCTATATTTTCTGGTTTACTTACAATGACCATTTTTATGACTTACAATTATGTTCCAAAATAACACTTCATTTGCCAAGGTGTTTTGTCAAAATGGCGTTTAATTCTTGCGTAAATGAGTTTATTAATAATTTCAATGAATAAAGGTTACAAAGACTGTTGAAAATGTTTTAATGATACTCGAATCAAGACATAGATAATATTTGTATATAAAAATCTCGTGTCACTTTGTTTCTCCGTAATGAACTTCTAAACTGCTGAACCGATTTTGATCAAATTTTGCGCACTGTGTGCAGTTTGTTCCAACTTGAGAGATAGGAAACTTTCTATCTCAATAAGTGATCTGTCTGTTAGTCAACGGTTTGACTTATTTTTTTCTTTTTAATTAAATAAATGGCATTAGCGTGCAGTAAAGAAATCTGCCGCCAAATATTAATAGGTATGTTCTACATAGGTGTGGCCACAATCTCAATTTATGTCGAATGACAATGTGGCTCAAGGTGGTGGAAACTGGGTCTGAATCCCAAGTGCAATTTTCGGAACATACCATAGATATCTGGCGACATATTTCAACTCAAGGGTGGTAGATGAGGATGATAGCTCAGCGGTAGTGCGTACGACTTCGCGTCAAGGGACGCGAGTTCGTATCCGAACATCGACAATGAGTTTGAGCTTTCGGTGAAGGAAAACATCGTGAGGAAACCATAGCATGGTGGTAGGGCTTTTTCTGATGCTCGCCTGGCTAGCTACCACCCTCAAGTTGAAAATCTGCCGCCAAATACCAATAGGTGTGTTCCGGCAGCTGCACTTGAGAGCCAGTCCCTCCACAAGATGCGATTATGCCCTTACTAAAAGAAAACTTGCAAATTTTCCAAAGTTATTATGAACAGCCTCGACATACTCCAGAGATACTCTATCATTTTATTATATATTTTTTAGATTATGTATAATGTTTTTTTTTGTATTATGACTGTAGTGTTAATTAATTTTCATATATTTTTTAATTTATCCGCGTAGCCTGGTGTCTTGTAAATAAATTTATTTTCTTTCTTTCTTTCTTCTTTAATTTTTTTTTTTTTGTATTCCTCTATGCTTTGAATACAAAATATCACTTAATGGTCTTGTACAGAATAAATAATGTACACAGATGATCTGATCCAACTGTCTGTCTTTAGTCACAGCAAAAGCTTAGACTCAATTCTAAGAGTCAACTCATACATTTCCCACTTAAAGAACTTGGGGATTTAAACAGGTACTCTTTGCCGTCGAAATTGACAATAACACCGATCCAGCCACAGGCGAAGGTGTGCGAGAACACGGAAACCGTCAGGTACAAGAAGAACGGTGAAGTGGCCAAGAAACGGGGTCCCCCGAAAGGGTACAAGAGGAAACCGAAGGCGGATCTCTCCCAGAGCTTCACGAACGGCGTCTTGCAGGTTTTTTTAATATATTTTCAATACTAGATATACATTTTAATACTTCTGCCAAACTGCATTACAGTTTATTGGCAGATGTAACCTCCGCTGTTAAGAAAATTTGTCTGTAATCTTTATAAACACCTATTAAGCATTGTTATTAAAAAAATATATATATTAATAACAATTAAGATTAACAATAAAAAAAAAATCAATACATTTTAGCAGAATAAAAAAATAAATAAAATTAACCTAAATGTTTACATCACCCAAAAGGAACTGCTTGGTTTTATTTTAAAAAATTTGTTTTGTAGAATCATTATTCCTTAACGACAACGGTAAACTGTTATACAATTTAGGCACCAAGCAACTTCTGTGTCTTTCCCCAAAATAGTTGTTGTAAGTGGGTATTTTGAATGTATCTATTACCCTACTTGGCCTTGCACGCGTTATATTTATTTTAAATTCAAAATCAACTCTCCATGATGTAGTCCATTTTTCAGAAAAATGAGCTATCACGTAATTCATGCTTAATTTAATGTAATTTTTTGATATATATATATATAACAAGTCCGTGTTTATTTTCTCAAAAAAAAAAAAAACCCATGTTTTGTACAACTTAAAATCGGTCGGTAAACGAAATTGCATTATCAACAAATATAGTAGTAATCTTTAATTTTCTCGAAACAAAAGAAAATGGACTTACACCACTTTCAAAATAAACGGTCCATATATTCTCGCTCGTCGGTCTGTTTAGTACAATGTTTTTATTACAGACATAAAAATGAATTGGTAACGAAGAACCAGGGTGATTTTTTTTTTTATAGATTAACGCGTTATGACCATAATCTCAGCTGATCTTAAGTGACGATACGGCCCAAGTCGGTGGACACGCTAAGCCTGTGGAAGGACTGGTTCTCAAGTGAAACCGCCGGAACACATATATTGGTATTTGGCGTCGGATTTTCAACTTGAGGGTGGTAGCTATCCATGTGGGTATTAGAAAAAGCCCTACCACCATGCTATGGTTTCCTCACGATGTTTTCCTTCACAGAAAGCTCAAACTCATTGTCGGTGTTTGGATTCGAACTCGCGTCCCTTGACGCGAAGTCGTACGCACTACCACTGAGCTATCATCACCACCTACCTTAAGTTGAACATATGTCGCCAGATACCTAAGGTGTTATCCAAAAGTTGCACTTGGGATTCAGACCCAGTTTCCACCATCTTGAGCCATAATTTAACATAAATTGAGATTGTGGCCATACCTATATAGTATTAGAGAATAAACAGGTACCACATCGATGGATATAGGTTCGAATCCTTGCAAAAACACTGAGCTGTTGCTTACAGAAAACACCCTGTTGGGACTTTAACATGGTGGTATAGATGTTAAAAATCTCTCAACGAGCACCTTTTGATAGTTGTACATGGACTCTGGTACATTGGTACCTAAGTTCGATTGCCCGCAATGGGTTTAAGCTTTCGGATAATTTCTATTCAAACTGGACATCTTCAAGAGAAACGTGGGTTGCATGGTGGTTTTTTCGGCGTCTCCATTAATCTTCGACTTATAGAGGTTCTACTGTACTTTGGTGGAATAAAACAATATAACCAACACTGTAAATAAGTCAAAAATACACACACTCATATATATATGTGTATAAACAATGATATTATAATCGAAATTTATCGAATCCTATCGGATCATAATTAATAAATAATCGCGATAAAATCCGTTTAAATTAGTTTCATTTCGATGAAATAATATTCGCGTTAACATAAATCATAATGATATTATAAGTTACAATGTGTAGACACGGCATGTCCGAGAATAGTACACTGATTCTAAGCCAGTTGGCACACTCACAGCTCAGTATCGCTTCGGCGTTCAAGGAAGTATGTCGTATATGAATTGCTTTAAAACCACCGAACGTTCCATCGCATGTAATGCCATATTGTACAAACTATACAAACGAAACTTCTAAAAGTCATTTGGGATTTATTCAGAATTATTCTCATATATGAAGCGATGATAGCTCAGTGGTAGTGTGTACGACTTTGCGTCAAGGGACGTGAGTTCGAACCCAACCACCTACAATGAGCTTGAGCTTTCGGTGAAGGAAAACATCGTAAGGAAACCATAGCATGGTGGTAGGGCTTTTTCTGATGCCCGACTGGCTAGCTACTACTCTCAAGTTTAAAATCTGCCGCCAAATACCAATAGGTGTTCCGGCAGTTGCACTTGAGAGCCAGTTCCTTCACAGGTTTAGTGTGTCTACGAACTTGGGCCGTATCCTCACTTAAGATCAGGTGAGATTATGGCCATAACGCTAAACATAAACTATAAAAACAAATAAAAATGGTGGTAGGGCTTTAGGGCTTAGGTGTGTTCCGGCAGTTCCGTTCCGGCACTTGAGAGCCAGCCCCTCCTATAAAGGCTGGCAACACACCTGCGATTCCTCTGGTGTTGTGGAAGTCCCTAGGCGGAGGTAATCACTTACCATCAGGTGACACGCTGGCCCATTTACTCTCTATTCCATAAAGAGACTAAAAAAGTTGGGCGCTCCATCGTATACAGCATAGAAAAAGCAGCAAACGTTGTGATGAATTTAGACTATAATGGTAGTGCTTTTTGAATGCTCGCTTGGCTAGCTCCTGCCCTTAAGTTGAAAATCTGCCATCAAATAGATATAAATGAATTCCGGAAGATGCAGTTGAGAGCCAGTTCTTCCACTAAGGTTATCGTGTCCACCATCTTGAGTCACATCTTCTATTAACATCAAATGATAATGTAACCTAGTATCAGTAGGAAACATAATTTCACCCTCTCTGCCTTACCCCTTGAAGGCGCAGAACGCGATTTTGACGAGTCTCCTGGCTGCCAACAACACATCGATCCTGGACTTGGGTGTGGGGGTCGAAGTGAAGCCTCAAGTGTTCCTTCCACCACTGCAGACTCCTCAAGTGAAACTGCCCGATGGTGAGTGTACTCTCTGATGTGACACATCTAATGCAGGTCACCACGCGTCGCCACGGCACGCGTCGCCATGCCGTGTGATATTATCTATATATGTACGTATAATAAATCTGTAGAAAATTCGTTTCGGTACATCGAAAATGTTTCCATAAAAAAGATTGTGTTAAAAAATAACAAACAGAATCCATTCCTCGCATATTTGGATTTTGGTCTGTTTGTCTGTACACGCATCACGTAAAGTGTACGAAACCAATATAGATAACTTTCACACGTAAAATTAGTACGCAACTTGTAGTATTACATAGTTTTTGTTTCATCGCAATCGGTTCACTCTATCAAGAGATATTAGATGATATAAATTTAAATTGTTCTCGCGCACGTAATTCAGTTACTTGCGGTTACATATATATATACTAGCGTTTACCCGCGGCTTTGCTCGCATTAAAGCCATAAAATAAGGTTTTATTTTTCGTCAAAAAAAAAAAACATTAAAAAGTATCCTACGTTATTTCTAATACCTCCAATAATGTGTGTACAAAGTTTCATGATTATCGGTTAAGTAGTTTTCGTGTGAAAGCGTAACAAACAAACTTACATACACATTTATAATATTTAATAGAGATATATATATATATATATATATTATTGTGTATGATCAAGGTGTCGAGCTGGTGGAACTCCTCCTGGACCCCGAAGACTGGTTTCCGAGCGAACCGTACAAGATGTCGTTCAGCAGGAAGAAGAATCCCAAATGGAAGAGTTTCCCATATAGATGCGAGCATTGTTTCAAGGTAAATTAACATGATGAGACACCGGTGACAGTGACTGGATTTTTTTTCGCGTCTCATTATGAATACTGTACACCTAGTATCTAAAAGGGACGGTAGGGATCTGTACCTGATTGGCCTGTGACCACATATTGATAATCCAGTCACAGTGACTGGTTATGAGTTTCTCGCGAATCGTGATCATATACGCCTAGTGATTAAGCTACGTGATTAATACTTGTTTGTTACAACTGCCATGTGATTAGTGATAATTCAGCCACAGTGTCTCTATTTTTGTTTAACGCGATTATAAGTCGTCTATGTCCAGTAATCAAGTGACCTTGTAAGAGACTTGCCTTCATGTCGTGACCACATGGTAAAACCCCAGACACAGTGTCTCTCTTTTTGGTTAAAGTAATTATGATTTATATATATATATATATATCGCAATCAACCGATATGATAGCAACATTCAAATAACCGCCCATACGGTGCAATTCCAGCCACAGTGTCTCTTATTTGGTTTACCCCAATTCTGATTCCTATATCCCCGTAATCAAGTGATATCATAGCAACATGCAATAACCGTGCACACGGTGCAAATCCAGTCACAGTGACTCGCTTTTGGTTCATCCCCTATCCGGCCCGTATATATCCAGTAACGAAGCGACCGTCATGCCGCGACCCCCACAACCCGATCCAGTCACAGTGACTCGATTTAGGTCCATCTCGCATCCGGTTAGTACATATCCAATAAGCAAGCGGCCGTCATACTACGACCACCATAACCCGATCCAGTCACAGTGACTCACTTTTCGCATGTCCCGCGGCGGATAAATTATCGACCGACGTTCACCGTTACGTTTGTCACGGAACCGTGCCTGACCACCAGGGGTACCGCGTCGCGTCGACCCTGGTGAGTCACGCCGCGGAGCGTCACGGCGCCGTGCCGCGGGACCTGGCGATACCGTGCCCGTGCTGCCCGCACGTCTCCACCAGGCGGAAGCTGCACAAGAAGCACCTGGAGACGCACGAGAGCAGGCGGCACAGGATATTCTGCCTCTACTGCTTACCACCAGGTAAGGAGCTGGTCGTGTTTATTTATTTATTTCGTTAAATAATCCATTTACGGACACTCCCTCCCCCCGAGGGGGACGAGCGAGTTGCCCGCTGTTACTTACGTTACAAAAAAGAGGTAACTATATTTCTTTGGGGGGGGGGGGGGGTATCGGTAAACGTTACGATGCGTTACAAGGGGGCTCTGAACAACGCGTGTTATATAACACTGTTTATATTTATTTAGAAAAAAATGAGGGAGCGGGGATTGAATCATGTTAAACGTTATGATGCGTTACGAGGGCGGGAGCGGGTCTCTGAATCGCGCGCGTTACATAACACTGTTTTTATTTATTTAGAATATAAATGAGTGGGGGGATTGGTTCTTGTTAAACGTTACGATGCGTTACAAGGGCGGAAGGGGTTTTATAACAACGCATGTTATATAACACTGTTTATATTTATTTAGAAAAAAAAATGCGGGAACGGGGATTGAATCATGTTAAACGTTACGATGCGTTACAAGGGCGGAAGGGTATTTTGAACAACGCGTGTTACGTAACACAGTTATTATAATTTTTTAAATTTAGATCAAAATCATAGACAATTAAATTTCCACAACTGGATTCGTTTATTTTGTACAGAGAATCTCTGAATAGTTTCTAATCGCATTGCCAAAGGTTAAGAAGTTAAATAGGTGATTTTATTTTCAAAAGTTTATTAGGACAAAAAAAAGGTAAAGGTTAGAATTAAGGTTTAGCGTTACGGCCATAAATCTCACGTGATCTTAAGTGACGATACGGCTCAAGCTGCTAGTCACGCTAAGCCAGTGAAAGGGTTGGTTCTCAAGAGTAGCTGCCGAAACACAGCTATTGGTATTTAGCGATACATTTTCAACTTGAGGGTGGTAGCTACCCAGGCGGGCATTAGAAAAAGCTCTACCACCATGCTGTGGTTTCCTCACGACGTTTTCTTTCACCGGAAGCTTAAGCTCATTGGAAGTGGATTCGAACTCACGTCCCTTGACGCGGAGTCCGTACACACTAACACTGAGCTATCATCGCTTCAATATTTTCTAACATAATTATCCTAATATATATATGCCATGCCTTATGCTTATGATCGGAATATATATTTATATGTATATATTGTAAGCGATGATAGCTCAGTGATAGTGTGTACGACTTCGCGCCAAGGGACGTGAGTTCGAATCCAACCACCACCTACAATGAGCTTAAACTTTCGGTGAATGAAGACATCGTGAGGAAACCATAACATGGTGGTAGGGCTTTTTCTAATGCCCGCCTGGGTAACTACCACCCTCAAGTTGAATATCGGCCGCCAAATACCAATAGATGTGTTCCGGCAGTTGCACTTGAGAGCCAGTTCCTCCACACGTTTAGCGTGACAACCTCTTGGGCCATATCGTCACTTAAGATCAGGTGAGATTATGGAAATTACGCTAAGCCTTAACTATAAAAAAAATTATACTTTTATAATCACGGGTGTGCTATGTAAACATCTTTACTAATATTACAAACAGGAAAGCTTTGTATTTCCATTTGTAACGAATAAACTCAGGAACCACGGGACCGATTTCAAAAATTCTTTCACCTCCACAATGCTACATTAGCCCTGAGTGACATAGGCTATATTTATTAGCTTTCAACTCTTCAATTCTGGTATCAAGTGCAGCACGTCGCTGTACTTCGAAGGTTCGGACCCTCGTTGCCAGCTCCCCCCCTACCGAGTTGCCAGTGTCACAGTTCTTCATATGACGCTTCAGGACGTCTCAACACATATGCCTCAATACCGCATTTGTTTGCTCGTCGACGCACATCGATCTTTACACCACACACAAATTGTAACGTTGTACCTTTATCATGCACATCAAATTTTTTGTGCTCTATTTTGTACTGGCTCTTACCCGCGGCTTTTTTTAAATTAAAAAGTATCCTACGTTACTTCTAATACCTTCAAGAATATGTGTACAAAGTTTCACGATGATCGGTTAAGTAGTTTTCGCGTGAAAGCGTAACAACGAAACATTCACATTTATAATATTAGTAGAGATGAGTGTCAATTTTTTTTTTTTATTATTATTATCATTGTTATTGTATATTCTAGTTGATCCCAAAGAGCCATACGTGAAAGAGGCTGAGAGATACCCGTTCGACAAATTCCCGCAGTACTGGTACGCTTCTGAGGAGTCTTTGAGGCTGCATAAGAAGAGGAAACACCCCTACGCGGCCATGTTCAACTACAACTGGTACTGCACGTGGCGGGACACGCTACCGAATAGCTAATCGACGGTAAAAATAATACATATTAAAAAATTTCCAAGACTATTTTTAACTCATTTAGTAATTTTTTTATATTTTTACGCTGGCAACACTATAGTATATTGTCTGTCATAGATACATTTTATTGTTTGTCATAGACGTCGACCATACAGCCAATTCGAATGTTAATCCTGAAATAAAATGGTGACTGTCTTGTTGAAATTGTCCGCGGAGTTTTCGTTGCGAATAATACTTACTAAGACCAGTTTTTCATTAAAATATTATTTTTTTTTTGCATTTTTGACGCTGGCAAGTCTATAGTAGATTATCTGTCATAGACATTTTTTGTTCTTAGGAAAAAGTCAAAAGTACTGATGCCATACAGCCAAGTCAAACACCATTATATAATTAAATTATTAACTATTTGAACTGCGTTGTTGAAACTAACCGGGAACTTTTTATGGTAATTAATATGTCGTGTTCCTTGTCTAATGACGATACACAATATGGAGCCAAATAACTAAGTATACAAGGTAAAATTAAAATCACCATATGACACATAGAAATCCCGCCAAAACTGTCCTTTTCTTTTCTTAATTTAAATTACCTATCAGCCGATGGTCGAAATTTGACGAAGTTCTTGATTGTTGAAACTATTACCTTTTTTTTTAATACGTGGCTAGGGACAAACAGAAATTTGCCTGTCAAACAGATAATAAATGAAAGTACACAAATAATTTGACTTTCGCTATTTTACATAAATATTTATCGACGTGAACCAGTTTAGATAACGCTTTGTAGAGGCAGCTAAAATGTATTTGTTTGATGTTCGAAATTTAAATATTCGTGTAAAAAATGTTGCCAGTGTGAAAAACAATGTGCGTTTAGAAGTTTTTTTTTGTAATAGCATAATATTAGTTTAATTATTATAATTTTATTTTAATCGAAAATCGATCGTATTAGTTTTTTTTTTGATAATTTTTATTTAATATTCCTGTGATTGTATTTTTTATTGACGATTTAATTTTAAATGAAAAATGAAATGGAAGTTATTAATAATGATTGTAAAAGTAGGCTATTTTTGAACTGTGGCAGTTATGTTAAGCTTCTATCATTGGAACGAATGTTATAATATGGTTAAATTATTACGAGCTAATGACGTCAAAGGAGGTAGCTAAAACAATGTCTTAACATTTTGTTTGTCATGAATTCGACCAGTGAATAAATATAACTTTGTATGAATTAATAATATTTAAGACTGACGATGAAAGCAAACATTAAAAGGAAACTCAAACACTCGAGGAATATTGTCGAAATGTGGCCATATTCGGGAAAAATACGTTAATTTAATTTCTCGACGTTTGAAATCGCTAAAACGGTAATAATATTGTAAGCCATGATTATTATAAATTCAAACGTTTTCAAAAATCATGTACTCATATATTACCGACGGTGTACGGGTATTTTTGATAGTAAAATCTGGCAACACTTCACTGGTAATAGTACCCACGAACTTATTATGTAGACTCTCCAGTATTATTTAATTTTATAATAATACTATTGTAACGCTTTATTCGGTATTCAGATAATGTTGCCAGCTTATATCGACCAAAAGCGATAATAGTCGCCTCCATAGAAGAATTCACAGTCCTTAATAAGTCCCCATTGTAATACCACCTCTTTTTAATTTTTATAAACTGGCAACACTGTGTTGAATACTCAATCTACCTTAGTAGTTCAGAAGGGAGCCTTATATTAAAAATATAGTTATAATTAATAAAAAAAGCGCTTTAGAAATATGTACAAAATAATTTTACCAGTATTTTTATATGAATTTTGATGCATTTAATACTATTAAGGTATATTATACGGAACTTCTAGCAGATTCGTGTGTTTTATTACGCGAAACGGCATTGTGATGTTGGTTTGATAAAATTATAAGTGATAGGTTGTCCGTTGGCAGGTCGACGGTCGTGACCACCGGGTAGCTAAGATCTTTAAATTAACTTTGTGACCGCTCCTTGTGTTATATAACTTTGATGAATATAGTGTCTATGCGTTTTTACGAGTTGACGGTGGTGACCGTCGAGTCGTCTAAAATATTTTCATGAACTTTTTGTAAAGATCTTATAAAACTAATTTGATATTTATAACGCGCATTGTAACAATTATAACCTTTTGACGTAATGAAGGTAATTACCTACAACTCATCGATACTTGTATATATATATTTTTTTTAATTCGTTATAATAATGTACCAAACAGTAAGTTTCCTATATAGATGGTGGTTACCAGCGGTTCGGCTATAGTTGTTTAATAAACGTTTCAGGATATTAGATGATTGATTTTTGACCATTATTAGCATTTTAGCGTGTTGACAGTGGTGACCACCAAGTCCATAATAATTGTTAAACGCCTTTTTATATTATTATAGCAATAATGATTCTACCAACCGATGACATAATCAATTTTTATCAAACCAATAATGACTTGTGTGTATATATAAATAAATAGTAAGTTATTTTGTTTGACAAGTAAATATTATCTAAAGCGATCGAGTCGTGAGATTATATAGTGGTAATAATAAGTTAATCCTACACCTATATTTAATGTGTCAAGATTTTAAACCCCGTCTAAACGATTTAGAAAGTTCACGTAATCGCTCTGTATTTCGTAATCGGTGAGGGGCTGGGTGGATTTTATGGTGGTAATCATGTGATCGCGTGACGGTCACGACTGTCAGTAGATCCCGATTTCTTAACTGTCACCCCTGTCTCCAGAGTCTATTAAAAAACGTTTCTCATTCAATATAACTTACTATTTCTAAGAAAATTGTTAATAATATTTTGGTAAATGCGGTGAACAAACAAACAAAATAATTAGCAGTTAGCTGTCGCGATGGTGTTAATATTTCACATGATGGTCGTGACTGTCGATAAATCATACATACTTTTTTAATGAGTGTTATCTTTAAACTTTAAATTGAAAGACCATTCATCTAGGTAACGGTCGCCGTTTTAAAAATAACTTATTGTAAAAAACGTGAAAAACACATTTTCAAGCGACCTGAGTAAATTATAAAATTTTCTCATGCTTCTAGTCGCTTTTCCGTGTAAATAGAAGTTTGTTTTTGTCTGTCTCTATGTTTGTTTGTTTGTTCACATGGAATTGCGATTTCTACAGGCTATATAAGTGTTTTGACAGTTTTCGAATACTTTAACTTTTTTTATATTTAAATGTAGTTAAGGTTTTGCGTTATAGCCACGATCTCACCTGATCTTAAGTGACGAACGGCCCCAGTTGGTAGACACGCTAAACCCGTGGAGAGATTGGCTCTCAAGTGCAACTGCCGGAACACACCTATTGGTATTTAACGACATATTTTCACAGACGGGCATTAGAAAAAGCTCTACCACCATGCTATGGTTTCCTCATGATGTTTTCCTACACCGAAAGCTCATTGTAGGTGGATTCGAACTCACGTCCCTTGACGCAAAGTCAAACACACTACCACTGAGCTATCATCGCTTCACACTTAGCATAGAGGAACATATTAACCATTCATTTGGACCTCTACCTAATAACCCGTACCCTACAGTACAACCTCTATAAGTCGAACTCCAAGGGAGACGCCGAAACATTTGAGTTATCGACTTAAGAAGGATTTCGACTTACACTAATTATATGAGGTCATATTGGATTCAGGTTATAAATATAGATTTTACCAACCAAGCAAATCGAATGACTCAATAAGAAGTTTCATACAAAGTGTATCCCCCTCTTTACCCCACTTCCAGTAAGGTTTTCGCGAGGAAAACTAACCTATCACCATCTCCACGTTTCGATCTATATCAAAATTCATCAGGTTCAATCCTGAAAGCGTAACAAACAAACAAACTCACTGTCGCATATATAATATTAGTAAGGATTTGTATTACATTTTCATAACCGCCGTTAGCCCGTAGATAATAGTATCTATGGGTTTAGATCCGCTGTACTCAATTTGCGACCCGCGGGCCGCATGCGACCCACTTGGTTTTTTGTATGTTTGGCCCACATATTACTATATTCTTAATAACCTCAGGACCTATAAAACATAAGGAAATCATTACCTTATATATAGCGGTGATAGCTCAGTGTTAGTGTGTACGAACGCCGTGTCAACGGACGTGAGTTCGAATCCAACTGCAGTGTTTCAACGCCCGGTGAAGGTGACACAGTGATGAAACCATAGTAGGGTGGTAGGGCTTTTTAGGGCCTGGCTTGCTACCACCTTGGAGGTGGATATCTACCGCCATATATATATAGGTGTTGACTTGAGAGCCAGTTCCTCCACAGGTTTAGCGTGTCTACCAACTTGGGCCATATTGTCACTTAACATCAGGTGAGATTATGGCCATAACACTATACCTTAAAAACTTTTTCTTTGTTTACGGCCCGCGACACAACACATGTTAGCGGCTCCTATAGAAATAAGATTGCGTAGGGCTGGTTTATAAAAACCCCTTCCTAGTTATAATAGTTAACTAATGAATGAGGAATTATTTCTTAACAAAAAAAAACTAATGATATGACGCATATTTGAAAACTGTCAAAACGCATTCGAAAGTATATAATAAAAAAAATATTTCCCAACTCACCTACATCACATACATACAACCGACCAAAACTTAAACAGTATTAGATTTAGTTTTACAGTTGTAAGTGTAAATAATATTATCATAGTGAAAAGTATAAAGTGCCCGCAGATAATAAAAGTGTTTTCCGATAACAATGTTTATGTCGATACTGAATGCTACTGGTGCGTCACGCTTTTTGATGTGACACTCGCCGAGCGAGCATATCTATTACGGGTTCACTACATGTCTCTCGGTCCCATAGTCGACTGAAAGTGACTTTTTCCGATCGAGCGTTACATAACCGAGCGTGATGGTTCAGTGTCATTCAATTGCCATAAAATTAAGTGTTCAGTATGTCTGAAGAAGTTTAAAAAAATGCAAACCCCTGTAAGAAGTTAACAAAATACATTTGCACTGGCTTATGTCTATAGCAATTTCGTAGTGAATAAAGATTATACCGTAGAACCTCGTTAAGTCGAACCTCGATAAATCGCAATCCTCCAAATCTCGAAAAAAAATTTTGTTTTCTTCGCCTCAAACACCAAAACCTCCATTCTCTATAAGTCGAAACCTGTATATCTCGAATTTTTTGGCGCCTCCCCTGATATTCGACTTATAAAGGTTCTACTGTACTTTGTTGTAATAAAACAAAAAAATGTATATCATTCAACCACCGTATATAATTCAAAAATACACACAATCATTTATATGTGTGTATAAACAATGATATTATAAGTCAAAATGTATGGACACGTCATGTCCGATAATAGTACACCGATTCTAAGCCAATTGGCACACTCATACCTCAGTATCGCGTCGGCGTTCAAGGAAGCATGTCGTATATGAATTGCTTTAAAAACACCGGACGTTCCATCGCATGTAATGCCATATTGTACAAACTATACGAACGAACGGACACAATAAATAAATAATTATCCAATTTGGTGCAGTCGTTCGGAAGTTATGCGCGTACATACATTTCAAAGATTCCTTTATATATATATATATACCTATAAATAGATTAGTACATATATGAAACATGTGTTGAAGATTCAGATATATTCCAATAAGCTACTTTGAATGTAGACATCAATTTTCAGGAACACATAATACCAATCGGCTTCATGATGGGGGTGAGAGCGTTCTAACTTTGCATGGTGGTAGGATCCTAACTAACTACCAACCAGTTATTTTTATTACCTTGGTGTTTCAAATCCCAGTTTTTACGGACCTCCTCATCGCACCCCCCAAACGCGTTACCATGGCTCAGGCCATACGTGAAGGCCACACGGTGGACTCATCGGGTACTAATCACCCCCTCTGTCTGCCCCCCCCTCCTCCCCCCCCCCCAGCCGAATTGTGTTATTCTATTGTCGTAAGGGTAAATAGACTACCAAAAAATGTTTCGGATGATATTCCAAACAATCGATCGACGACATATCTCAATACTAAATCGTGTGATTTTTGTATATTGATATTGAAGCGATGATAGCTCAGTGGTAGTGTGTACGACTTCGCGTCAAGGGACGTGAGTTCGAATCGAAGCACCTACAATGAGCTTGAGCTTTCGGTGAAGGAAACATCGTGAGGAAACCATAGCATAGTGGTAGGGCTTTTTCTAATGTCCGCCTGGCTAGCTACCCCCCTCGAGTTGTAAACCTGCCGCCAAATACCAATAGCTGTGTTCCGGCAGCAGCACTTGAGAGCCAGCTCCTCCACAGGTTTAGCGTGTCTACCGACTTGGGCCATATCGTCACTTAAGATCAGGTGAGATTATGGCCATAACGCTAAACTTTAAATATACAAAAAAACAACACGGTAAAAAAGGGCAAAATCTAATTTAACCTTCACCGCAAGTCCCATGTTAGGAGGCCTGGAGATCGTTCCCACCCCACCGCCGACTAGCCCTCAAGTTGAAAATCTACGACCAAATACCTATAGGTGTGTTCCGGCGTTTCCACCACCTTGGGTCACTTGGAACACTTGGAAGGGTAGTTTGAAAGAATAAAAAATAATTGTTTCTCTGTAGCCGATGCCCCACATTGTCACTTAACTTCAATCGATAATAATTAAAAAAATATATAGAGGGTAGATGTCATGTTTTTAATAGGCGTTATGGCCACACTCTCACGTAATGTTAAGTGACGACATGGGCAAAAATGGTGGAGAACTAAGCCTAATGACACGGCTGGGTCTCCAGTGCGATTGCCGGAACAAATATACATATTAGGGTGCAGATTTTCAACGTGAAGGTGGTAGCTAGCCTGTGGGGTATTAGAACAAGCCCTACCACCATGCTATGGTATCATCACGATGTTTCCCTTCACCGAAAGGTCTAGCTCGTTGTAGGTGGATTCGAACTCACGTCCGTCCACACTACTTACTGAGCTATTTATTATAAATTCAGTGCTTATATCGCATCCCAGCGAGATGTCAAACATACTGTATCCGTAATAATATACCAGCATTGTATATTTATTATAGAAACATGACTCCGTTAAAATAATACTCCGAATAATTTTATACGTTTTTTTTTTTAAACAGAAATAAAATAATTCGTTTTAAGATCAATATTATTATAGTTTTGTATAAGTAATATTTGTAAATACGAGAACAAAAAAAAATGCATTTTAAAATATTTATGTTGTTTTATTGAAAATTATAATTTTCCGGAGCCCTGCAGACGTTGTCCTATCGTTTCCTGTATTTTTCTTATTCTTAAGGTTTAGCGTTATGGCCATAATCTCACCTGATCTTAAGTGACGATAAGGCCCAAGTTGGTAGACACGCTGAACCTGTGGCGGGGCGGGCTCTCAAGTGCAGCTGCCGAAACACACCCATTTGTATTTGGCGGCAGGTTTTCAAATCGAGGGTGGTAGCTACCCAGGCGGGCATTAGAAAAAGCCCTACCACTATGCTATGGTTTCCTTACGATGTTTTCCTTCACCAGAAGCTCAATATCAATGTAAGTGGATTTGAACTCACGTCCCTCTTGGCGCGAAGACACACACACTGAGCTGTCATCGCTTTTTTATTCTTATCTATCTAATTATACAATAGAAATACTATGACACATAAATACAAGTATGTATATATAGGGATGTAGTTATAGGTGGGTATTTTATGGCAGAATATATCTATAAAAGGGTAGTTTATAACACCGATTGGTACTGGGCTACAGCGCTCTCCGCGCTCGCCCTCAAGGTTCAGTGAAGCTGTGAAAGCCCTCCAGGCTAACAGTAAAAAAAACAACACCGATTAGTATATAGCGCGATGTGAGCGTGGCTATGGGTTCAGTCAGATATACATAGTCGGAACGTTACCAATGGGATGTAAGATTTATATTATCTGTTGATTGACAGTCAGTTGTAAGGGTTAAGGAGGCCTCCTTTCGATGATCATCAACATTCACATTCACTTTATCGGTCGATAAGCTTGGTCGATCGGTCTGACGTGTGACGTAAAAACCACACGTAATCAAGGTCATACGTTCCAAACATCAACATATCTTTTTACAACCAAAGACCGTTGAAGTTGTCAAAGCTCTTTGGGCTAACAGCGTGTTAGTTAGAGAAAATAAAAAAAACTTACATTCACCGCTCGTGTTTCTGTCTACCCAGTTTAAATCATTCTCGATAATTATTTACAGCATTAATACCAAACCAGTCTACGTCAATATTAGAAAATATAAATCTTACGTTCATTCGGTAAATCCCTCCAATAAAGGCAGGCAACGCACCAGCTATTCCCCTGGTGTTGTGGGTATCCATGGGTGGCGATGATAAGCTTGCTCGTTTGACCCCTATACCTTAAAAAAAACACGCACCTAACTCGTAAATTACGTCCAAACAGTGCGAGTTACGTAGGCTGTCTCGTACGCCAGCTCGCACTGTGTAGAGTAACTAGTATTATAGGGTAATTTAGGTACATACATAAAAAAAAATATCATTACGTATACATATTATTTTAAAAGAAATTCTTATACCAGATAGTGGTACAGGGTTTTGCAATAAATTTCAACCATATATGTACCGTCTCTATATGGCTAAGTACGGCCTACATAGAATACTGCTTGCACCTCTAGGATGGATCCACCAATTATATCGATGCTTTAGACAGGTTACAGAGGCGGGCTGTCTGCATTATAAATGATGCAGATATCACGTCCACTGCCGAGGTCGTCGATTGTTCAAATGTATTTTACGACGCCTACCTATCACAATTACACGATTGTAACGGATGATTTTCTTTGTAACATGTTCTGCGACGGTCGGCATGTCGAGACCTGGAAAGTTCATCTTTGTTTTGTCGAAATTAAAGTTTTTTTTATAGATAAGGCTTCGCGTTATGACCATAACCTAACCTGATCTTAAGTGACGATACGGCCCAAGTTGGTAGACACGCTAAAACCCTTTGGAGGAACTGGCTCTCGAGTGTAACTGCCGGAACACACCTATTATATTCTTTATGTCATCCGCACATTTATACTTATGATCGAGAAATTCCACAATTTAGATTGATCTTTCTGTGGTTTTCCGTTGTAAAATAATCTTGAAATATTAAATATATAAATCTTGGTGGACCGTTTGCTATATGATCGACTACACCTATTTTCTGTTCGGCTGCTTCGAATTCCCCTACAGTTTCCAGCATTTCCTCAACCTCAATTTGCGTCAGTACTTCCCCTAACTCCTCAATGAATCGCTGATATTTATTAACTCAATTATAAGCTCTGAATCGTTCCAGTGAATCGCTATTTCACCATTATAAATCGAGGTTCAATTCTTATCTATAATATATTATCATTTCATATAACATAATTTACAATTATTTAAATGTATAGAATATAATATGTGTATATATTGATAAAATCGATTATTATGGTGCTCTTATTGTTTTCTGATTGGTTTTATATTGAAAATGTAAGCAAGAAAAACAATGAAAAAATCGACTTTTGATGAATCGATACATTTAATTCATTCGAATGATCTATTTCAGAAAGAACCGCCATCCGTACCAGATTTAGTTTGTTATACCTAGAATTTTTGAATAACATCAACCAGTTATCTATTTCATATCAATAGCCTAGTACCCGTAGTTTAATAATAAAATGATTATTGCACGTCTTTATTTATTTATTTTTGAATATATTATTTTACAAATTTATGGTATTGTCATTTTTTTTTTTATTCATTTTAAGGATAAGGCAAAGATACCTAAACCATACAGCCGCCTGAACGTTGTTTTATAAAAAAATGTTATCGCTTCAACATAATAGAGACTCTCTAGATAAACATTATGATATAATCTTTTAAATTATGTGGAACGCAGATCCATTTGGTAAATAATGTACCCAATATCGCGTACTTTGTTTATTTATTATATGTTATAGCTCTATCGATAAATTTATTTACTTAATAGCTATTTCAGTGCTGTAATGATACAGATATAGAGAATAGCTTTGATTTTAAATCATACAGTTAACTACCGAACAAAAGAAATCTCTTGGTAATATGTCTTTTATTAAATTAAATTTTACATTTTGAATGAAAACTAAAATAATCTAAAGGTAGAAATAAAACACATTTTTCTTGTCAACAATACTCTTAATGTCTATTAACTAATATAATTTACAATTTCACACTATAATTATTTATCACGTTATTTGTAACTCTCTATCAGGGGATTCATTACAGAGTTGCCAGCTTTACACCATTGCCCGAGTTTCGGAATTTTATAAATGATGTTTGTTACTTATTTTTTTTTTTATTATATGATAGCTCAGTGGGAGCGTGTATGAACCCCGCGTCATGGAACGTGACTTCGACTGCAACCACTTACTACGAGCTTGAGCTTCCGGAAGGAAAACATCGTGAGGAAACCATAGCATGGTAGTAGAGCTAATTTTAATGGCTCGCTAACTACCACTCTCAAGTTGAAAATCTACCGCCAAATGTCAACAGGTGTGGTCCGGCAGTTGCACTTGAGAGTTAGTCCATCTTAGAAAGGCCGGCAACGCACCTCCAATTCCGCTGGTGTTTGGGTGTCCATAGACGGCGATCACTTATCATCAGATGAAACGCTCGCTCGTTTGCACGCTATTAAATTAAAACATAATCGAACGGTACTGATGGAGGCTATAGAAATGAAAATGTAAGAATTTTCCGTCACGAACATTTTCTTAGTCTATTTTACTTTTAATTATATTTCTATAGTGTAGACGGTTATCCATAGCGCGTACGCTATTGGTTGTGCTTAGTCATAGGTGCGCGCTTATTGGTTCAACCCAGCCAGTAAGTTCTCAACGGCAGCCCAGATATTTATTTTTTATATATTTACAATTTTAGTGTTATGGCCATAATCTCTCCTGATCTTAAGTGACGATACTACCCAAGTTGGTAAACACGCTAAACCTGCGGTGGGACTGGCTCTCAAGTGCAACTGCCGGAACACCTATTGGTATTTGGCGGCAGGTTTACAACTTGAGGGTGGTAGCTACCCAGGCGGGCATTAAAAAAAGCCCTAATACCATGTTATGGTTTCCTCACGATGTTTACCATCACGGAAAGCTCAAAGTCCACACACACTACCACTGATCTATCATCGCTTCATTATATACTTTGCAATGTACCAAGAAAAGCAACACTTTTAAAGATATTCTCTAACAAAAGATTGGCAACACTGTTCTAAATTTTTTTTTAAACCAACAGCAAAGGCAACCGTTTTAAAGTTTTATTTCATTCAAATAATAACCCAGTAAACGATATACAACAGCAGACTGCAGAATAAATCACTCTGCAGTTTTCAAATCTTCACTCTTCTCTTGCAGCTTCTGCTTCTCGAACATGATCCTCAGTTGTTCGGTGGCCGAGATGGACAACCTGTTATTAGCACCGTATTTAACATCGGGCAGTTCCGCCACGTTCAACTCTGGCTGCTTGAACATGAACGGAGTCCAGGGACCCTGGACTGAGGGGTAGTCGGTGTACTGGTACTTCCGAAGTCGGCCTGATGATACATCACCCTGCTGGGTTCGAAGGACCTCCACCCACTTGGTTATCTCCGTGTGGGTCTTATCATGTACACTCATCCATACCCTGTCTCCATTCACTGGAATGCAAGATGTAAATAAAAATTGTAATAATCTTGTAATCTTGTAATCGACCAGAACCAAAATTACAAAATGTATACCCTGTTAGTGCTGTGAATTAGCCAATTAAATTAATTTAAGCGATGATAGCTCAGTGGTAGTGTGCACGGACTCCGGGTCAAGGGACGTGAGTTCGAATCCACCTAGAATGAGCTAGAGCTTTCGGTGACGAAAACATCATGAGGAAACCATAGCATGTCGGTAGGACTTTTTCTAACGCCCGCCTGACTCGCTACCACCCTCAAGTTGAAAACTCTGTCGCCAAATACCGATAGGTGTGTGCCGTATCGTCACTTAAGGTCAGGTGAGATTATCGCCGTAACACTAAACCAATTTATTTTAATAGTTTATAGGTTTAGCGTTATGGCCATAATCTCACTTGATCTTAAGTGACGATACGGCTCAAGTTAGTGGCTACGCTAAACTTTTTTTTTACATGGGGAAATGTATTTATACACCACCTCCCAGCACTGTGGGACTTAGAGGGGTATGTGGGACTCAACCGGCGCTTAGCTCCGGGAATAACCACTAAAAGCCCACGGCCGTCCGTCGCCATCTTTGTAGTAAGCCGGGCCTCATCCGGGCAGCCTGGCCAGCTGCCCTTGCAGTCAGCTAAACTGGTGCAATGGGGGGCGGGTCCCCTGAACATGTTCACAGAAGGAGGACACTTCATTCCAGACCCTCTCGCTGTCAAGCATGGCCCCTAACACACCCAACAGGGAGAGGTCTCTCCCCACCACCACCTCCAGAGCGCGGCGCACGAAGCACACTCAGACAAGACACGCTAAACCTGTGGAGGGACTGGCCCTGGCTGCTTCAGGGGGCAAACTAACTATTTTGTCACCTGATGGTAAGTGATCACCAGAGGAATCGGTGCGTCGCCGGCTTGTGAGTGGTAGCCAGCCAGGCGGGCCTGAGAAAAAGCCCTACCACCATGCCCTCATCATACTTTCCTTCACCAAAAGCTCAAGCCTATTGCAGGTGGATTCGAACGCACGTCCCTTAACGCGGCGTCGGTACACACTACCAACTGAGCTATTATCGTGTAATAGTGACGAGAGGGATAAACTTCGTATGAAACTTTTTATTGCTGCATCTGATGATTTCTTTAACAAAATCAATATTAAATAAAGCGAGAGAAGCTGCACTTAAAACTTGTATGTAAATAATATAGCTTACAGTATTCCCCAACGATAACAGGGCTGCGGTGGCGGCGTGGCTTCAGATAGACGACCACGCCGGGATTCTGCTTAGCGAAATCCACAAGATCCTGCTCTATGAAATCTCTGAAACAATTTCAGTGCATTTCAGTTTACTAAATTATTACCTTTTTTATAGTTAAGTGACGATGTGGCCCAAGATAATGGACACGCTAAGCCTAGTCAAGGGACTAGTTCTCAAGTGCCACTACCAAAACAAACCTATAGGTATTTGGGGTTGAATTTCACCTTGAAAGTGGTAGCTACCCAGGCGGCCATTAGAAAATGCACCTTGTAATAGCATGTGCAGGTTTTTACCGTTGGAAACAGCAGGATAACATCCACCAAGTCCGGTAGTTATTCAGTCCACCAAGGACTAGAAGAACTGTCAAGACTTGAGCCATACCGTCACTTAAGATCTGGTGAGATTATGGGCATAAAGCTAAAACCTTAACTGTTAAAAAAAATATCCTAAACTACGCATGCTTATAAAGTAATGCCTTACATCAGAGCAAACCTCTAGCACTGCATATGATACAGCAAACTTCTACCCTCCGAATAGGAGCCCTAGAGTGACTCTGCTTGCATGATACAGTGACACTCTACATCACTGAAAATACATCATACCGTATACCATTTGTACACATCCACACGTTAAGTATAAGGTTATGTAAGGGTCTACCACCTCAGCCATTGTGTGGCTTTCTCGATAAGGTCATTGTTAAGATCACTAAATTAGTAAGTTAGAACCCTTTGGTTAGTCAGGCTTGCAAATCTTTTTTTATTCTTTGCATTCTTTAGCAGCAGCCCAAGCTGAGGTTCGGCCATTCTGGCACCCTTGAGCCCTCGGCACTCGCCCCTAAAAGTTTGGTCAAGCTGTCAAAGCCTTTAAGTCTAACAGCGTATGTCAGTGCCAGAAAAAAAAACCATTCTGCTATTGCACTAGTTGTCAGCTGATCCCGAGTCAACCAGATTATATTAATACTGATGGTTTTGGAATATAATGGATAAGCCAAATTACTGCTGAAAAATTGATTTAAAAAACTTTCTTAAAAACCCTGAAAATCTTTTTTTCACAACAGGCCTTTAAAAATTGCACCAAGCTTAGGGGGCAGGTACTAAGACACTCAGTCACAGGTAACAAACAACAGGTCTAGGAATGTCATTTAAGATCAGGTGAGGTTATGGATATAACACTGTTGTCAGGGGCTCTAAAAGAAACCATGATCATGACTAATCCAGGATTCTATTAAGCAGAAAAAACCTACTCTACCATGACAGGAAGTAAGAGCAGAACCGAACCTCCTAAACTATAGGAAATCCTGTCCTACACTGAAAATTACTTAAAAATTCTATATTTACATATATATAAATTAATTGCTGAAATGTATTTACGCTCATAATTTCCCAAAGACTGTACCAAATTGGATAATTCTTTATTCATTGTGTTTATTATTGTCAGGACGAAATACGTAAGTTAAAAGCACTGAAATAATGATAGCTCAGTTTGAAGTGATGACAGCCAAGTTATTAATGTGTATAGTTGCTGCATCTGGGAAAGTGGGCTAAAAATTCACCTGTATTTAAATTTCAGAAAATTGTAAGACATTTAGTTCATCGTAGTTATAATGAAGTTTCATTCAATAACCGAAAGAAATATACATATGTAATACATTAGCTATAGCGAGGTCTATTGATCTTAACAAATTTAAGTTGGAAAGTCTATTAGGATTGATTATAGCTAATCAAAAGGTAAAAAAAAAATACAAATCGATCAAACTATTTTTGGGTTGTTGAAAGAGACTAAAGAACATCGATTTTAGCAGATACGAAGCAAACCGAGTCAGCTGGTTACATAAATACAATTTCGATACGATGTCTATTTTTCAAAACAGAAATTGTCATGTTTTCGTAGGATAACAAAGTGATTTTAATGAAGTTATGAATACATTTTGTTTTTAATTATTATAAAGTAAAATGAAAATGTTACCTATATAAATAAAATACATTTAAAATCACCTCAAACCACGGCTACCGCCATGACTTTTACAGAATTTTAGAACAATCCTTTGTAATTGGCACACATAGCGGCCGACGCCGTTCTGTAGCGGCGCCCGGACGAACGCCGGCTTCAGGAACATGTGTTTGGCAGACATTTTAATTAAATGTTCACACAAAATACCTAAATTATTTACGATAACTTTATTTCTGACTTTTCAATTATAGGTTATGATGTTATGTTAGTTAGTGTAGAGATGGCGATCCGAATCGATTAATCGGAGCATCGATCCTTGTAACCAGAAAAATCATTTTTCATATTAGTTAAACAGACTTGAATCAACCAATGAATCGTTATTTTAACATTGAAAATCGTGAATCAAGTTCTTTACATTTTGATAAGAACTATAAAATTATTTAAAAAATTAATCATATTACACAAACAAGTTTACAGTTAATATTTTTTTATAAATAATTAATCAAAAACACGCTAAAAAGTTTATATAATAACGACCGAATTGGCTGCATGGTTTTAGATGCTTGGTTCTTTGCTTTCATCTCAATGACGACGCCACCCCGACTCGTGCTGTCGATTTTTCAGTGTTTACCTTTTATGAATCGATTATTACGATTCAAGTCAAGAAAAATTGATCTTCATATGATAATAATTTAAGATCAACTCATAAAACAATTTTTAGAGATAGATCTTTTACAATAACTATATTTAGATATCGACCTTTTATAAATTGATTCTATAAGTTCAATTCATATCGATTTAAGAAGAATCACCATCTGAAAGATTGATCTTTTAGATGACGTTTTTTTTATATATCAATTTCTTAACCTTCAATTCGAATTGATTCAACAACTCGATTTAGATAAAAAATTGATTTGATATTTTTTATTCTAAAACGAATGGTAAACACGAAAGAATGGGTCCATCAACAAATATTCGTCACTTTATTCTGGTCTCTGTTCCTTCCTATTTGATGAATTCGATATAAAATATAATCAGCCCTTCTAGATATTGTGTCTACAGCTATCCAAGCTACTTAATTAGTCATTCTATGATTTCTCAACACTATGGTTTGGTTAGACGGCGGCATTTGTTGTATTTCAAATTGATCTTTCATTTTTGGAAAGATTGTAAATATTTTGCCGCTGTTACAGTTGAGAGCCAGTTTGTTTACTAGACTCAGCGTGTTAACCATCTTGGGCCACATTATTATTATCAGGACATATATCAGGTGAGATTGTGTCCACAAGTCTGAACCTATACATTATAAAACAAGTATATTGATAAATTGTCTATAGGTGGAAAATAAAAGAGTTTTAGTAAATTTTAGGTTTATTATCTTTTTTTTATTTTAACCTAGAAATTATGCTATAATATATATAATATCTATGCTAGTTCGTGCTCAATGTTGATAGATTGAAACTGAAGTCCCTTTGATGTGGAGTTCATACATACTACCGACAGATCTATCATCACTTTAGTAAATCAAATACAAGTACTCTTTCTGACATACTACCATGACTTTTTGCATTGTTTGTTCTGCTCAAACTGTGAAAGGTCCACATACCGCAGGACCAGTCACCATGATTTCCATCAAATGGATCGTAATCAGTATCGGATCCAAATTTTACTCCTGCAAAGTGCAGAAATCGACTGATGTAATGAAATGTCTTATGCGAAACGAGGTATAATGACGTTGTGCGCTAACAAGCTTGGTACTTCGAATTAGCATTACAATGCTAGCAAAGACAAAAGAAAATCGGTGCGGTGTCGCACTACAATTTTAAGTATGCGATATGTTGGGGCATAGCATCCAAACTTTAAATATTACTAAGGCCTAAATGGCCAAATACTGTAACGTTACGTTGTACTCCATATATCGAGATTTTGCTGAACGTGACAATACGTCGTATCTACCAATATGTAACGTAGAAATACTTTATTCCCATAATCGTATTCATTTATTTTTAAATTTGAGACATTGTAATATGACTAGAGAGTTTATAAAATGGAACCCAATGTATGTCAATTTTATCCAACGACTTTATTTATTAAACTTCGTTGGTACTTCATAAAATTAATAATATACTATGACTTTTGGGTAGTGCTGGTATAATACTAAATAACTATGTGATTAAAAAAAAAATTTCACAACATGTCAAATCAAGTTCCCGCCGAAAAGTCCACCGACAATCTCGTACTTCGATTTAACTTGACTTCGACGATCGACATGATGTATAGTGATGTTCGATTACTTCTAATGAATTTCGACTTCAAAAAAAAAAAAAAAATTATTTATTTTAAATTCAAAATGTAGATTTATGATTCATTATCATGGAAAATATTAAATAGTATAACATTAATTCTAGGAATATATGCGTGTGTGTATATATTATTTTACAAGTGCAATATATGATAAATAGAGACATTTGAAGTTTGAAAGATCAGTTGTTTTGCGTGAAGTGATAGTAGTACCCACCTCAACGCTTCACTTATGAGGCGTGCGATTGCCCTTAAACATGCCTTACTTTGCTGATTTGGGTAAAAGAATTCGAGGTTATATAAATGTTTCTGTGATAAAATCTATTTTTGGTCAAGTCTGTATTATTTCTGTATAGTGAATTCGTTATTAATATTATAAATGCGAAAATGAGGTTGTTTGTTTGTTTGTTACGCTTCAACGCCTAAGCCGCTCAAACCAACCCGCGTTGCCTGGGGAAGCCGACAGACGGCCGTGGGGTTTTAGTGGGTTTTTCCCGGCGCTTAGCACTGCGTGGGTCCCACACACCCCTCTTAGTCCCCCCGGGCTGGGAGGGGATGCATAAATGCATTTCCCCATGTATAAAAAAAAAAGAAAAAAAAGGAAGACGTTGAGTGGCTACTTTTTCTCGCGTTCATCACAAGTGGAATAAAGAGAGAGATAAACTTTGTATGATTTTTTTTAATGCGTCGTCTGATCCGTTTGACAAAATCAATAGTAACGCGAGCGAAGCCGCAGGTAAAATCTAGTTTAGTATAAAATGAAACACTAGGATTTTTATTTTTATCCAACGCAGATTTACAAGTAAATTTATTATATTTATACGTGCAGTTGATTTCTTCAAATCTTTTTCGAACCAATGTCGATCGTAGATTGAGTAAGATTGTCTAAATTGATAACATTTGAAGTTATCTTAAAAATATTGATGAACAAAGTCTAAATCATCTAAAGCATCTAAATTTACTGTAATTATTCAGAAATTGACCTTCATTTGTGCTCGGTTGATTTATATATTTAATTTGCGGGTAGATAGTAAAGAGTATATGCTGCATTCCTTGCAAATAACCCACATTTCGAGAATTTGTACTCGTTGTATCCAATATAGGTTCACCTTAAAGCGATGATAGCTCAGTGGTAGTGTGTAGGACCGCCGCGTCTAGGGACGGTGAGTTCGAATCCAACCACCTACATTGAGCTTTCGATGAAGGGAAACATCGTGAGGAAACCGTAGCATGGTGGTAGGGCTTTTTCTGGTGCCCACCTGGCTAGCTGCCACCCTCAAGTTGAAAATCTGCCGCCAAATACTAATAGGTGTGTTCCGGCAATTGCACTTGAGAGCCAGTCCCTCCTATAAAGATTCCGATTACTCTGGTGTCGATGGACACATGGACGGCTGTGATCCCTTACCATCAGATGACACGCTTGCTATTTTGCCCCCTATTACATAAAAAAAAACTTACGGGGATACCGTAAAATAATAGTTGTTGGTAATTAGCTCTCACGCAATCTTGTATGGTAAGTTCAAAATACCCACCAATATTTACGTTAAAAATGGGGGAGTGGTAACAGCTTTGTTTGCTTTGATGACGCGGGGTGGGGTGTGGGAGGGAGGGGGTGTCAAAAATGCCTAAAATTCTGCATACTTAATACTTCTATGGTCCTTAACTAACACACGAACAGTCTCGCATTAAGGTTTATAACTGGATCAGTGTCAAAAAATAATAACAAAAGAAAACGAGATGAAATACGAGAAATCTAGTGTCATGATTATGTTAGAGGCCCGATTCTACATTAAAAACTGAATAAGTGTCTCCGATATTTATTATAATAAGGAATCAATATACTCGTTTCACTAGAATGTAGGATAAGAGGGGACCTAATATTGAAGTATCAAAATACAGTGTATTTAACGTCACTGGATTTAACCAAGAATGTCTTAAACGTTGAGTTACTGGACCTTAATTGTTTCATCCCACTGGACGTACAATATATATATTTTTATACTTAAGGTTTAGCGTTATGGCCATTATCTCACCTGATCTTAAGTGACGATACGGCCCAAGTTGGTAGACACGCTAAACCTGTGGAGGAACTGGCTCTCAAGTGCACCTGCCGGAACACACCTATTGGTATTTGGCGGCAGGTTCACAACTAGAGAGTGGTAGCTAGCCAGGCGGGCATTAGAAAAAGCCCTACCACCATGCTATGGTCTCCTCACGATGTTTTCCTTCACCGAAAGCTCAAGCTCATTGTAGGTGGTTGGGTTCGAACCCACGTCCCTTGACGCGAAGTCGTGCACACCACCACTGAGCTATCATCGCTTCAAAATATCTTCTAAATAAAATGCGCAGTTATTCATGTGTCGCTTTATATAGAATGTATTCTTTAGTTATGTCATAGCCGATTACTTTAATTAACCTTTCAATCGACATCCTACGATATACAGTACAATGTATTACCCGAACTCCCGAATTATAAAAAAAGTTTTCTCAGTTAATTGTCGCGAATCCAGTCTTTTTTTAACATGGAGAGATGCTTTTTTTACGTTTCTCAGCATAGTGACTGTACTGCACCCGGTGTTAAGTACAGTACAGTCCAGAACAGTGACTGACAATGATCCAAAATTGACAATCAGTCACCGCTGTCATGCTGACCTGCTTAGATACCTTTTCGCGCCTCTTTTGAAGGACCCTGTGTCATAGGAGGGAGGGAATAGGCTGACCGGAAGACGGTTCCACAGCTCCATGTTACGACATAAGTGTGAATCAGCCAACTTAGCAAACTTACGCATTCCCTCCCGAATTCGGGCTGCTGGGAGGGGTGGATTTGGAAGCGACGATAGCTCAGTGTGGTAGCGTGTGGTACGCCTCGTCATGGGACGTGAGTTCGAATTCAACTACCTGCAATGAGCTTGGGCTTTCGGTGAAGGGAAAGATCGCGAGGAAACTATAGCATGGTGGTAGGGCTTTTCCTAATGCCCCCTTGCTACCTACCATCTTCAAGTTGAAAATCTGCCGCCAAATACCAATAGGTGTGTTCCGTTCCTCCTATATAGGCCGGCGACGGACCTACGATTCCTCTGGTGTCATGGACGGTGGTGATCATTATGATCAGGTGACACGCTTGCTCCAGGAAAAACAATGCGGGACTCAACCGGCGCAAAATGCCGAGAACACTCACTAAAAGAAACCCACGGTGTCCTTCTTTCGCCTATTCGGCCGTGGAGCAAGAATTATGGTTACATTTCATCGCCTCACTTGGCAGGCGTAAGCCTCTCATAAGGGGCCAAATACGTTGGTCAGGGGGGTCAACCCCCGACGAACATACGAGGGTCGCACTGAACACACAAGTGCCCCTCGCCTGTCCAACCTAATCTAACCCAGCAAACACGTCCACTACAGCGACAAACTCACCCTTACTATGTCTTAAAATAACTTTTTAGTGTTTTTTTTTATCGCGTCAAAACAAATCACCCACCTAAAGAAAGGTGCGGAACCAGAGTCTGCAGATTGTGTATATTAAAAAAAAAAAACGATAAATACTCTATCTAAAACTTACTTATCTATGATCTTCATTATTGCCAGTTCAACGGCACAGTTTAATTAAGAGGCCGGGCTGTTGACTGAACCGTTAATTGAACCGCTTGCTATATCTTTATTGCTTGCTATATATCCCAATTAAGCTTAATTTAATTTTTAAAACTTCAGACACATGTCGCATTGGAACTTGTGGAGGGACTGTCTCTCAAGTGCAACTGCCGGAACACACACCATGAAACCCTGAGAGTGTGATTAACCCTAGTAAAATATTACACTTAGGTATAGAGTGTAAACGAACTAATGCCAAATAAATTTGTTATATATATATATCCCTAATGACTTTCTATAAATGAACAATCAAGCTTGATTTAATTTTAAAAACTTCAGACACATGTCGCATTGGAACTTGTGGAGGAACTGTCTCTCAAGTGCAACTGCCAGAACACACACCATGAAACCCTGAGAGCGTGATAAACCCTAGTAAAACATTACACTTAGGTATAGAGTGTAAACGCACTAATGCCAAATAAATTTGTCATATATATATATATCCCTAATGACTTTCTATAAATGAACAATCAAGCTTGATTTAATATTAAAAACTTCAGACACATGTCGCATTGGAACTTGTGGAGGGACTGTCTCTCAAGTGCAACTGCAGGAACACACACCATGAAACCCTGAGAGTGTGATAAACCCTAGTAAAATATTACACTTAGGTATAGAGTGTAAACGCACTAATGCCAAATAAATTTGTCATATATATATATATATCCCTAATGACTTTCTATAAATGAACAATCAAGCTTGATTTAATATTAAAAACTTCAGACACATGTCGCATTGGAACTTGTGGAGGGACTGTCTCTCAAGTGCAACTGCAGGAACACACACCATGAAACCCTGAGAGTGTGATAAACCCTAGTAAAATATTACACTTGGGTATAGAGTGTAAACGCACTAATGCCAAATAAATTTGTCATATATATATATATATCCCTAATGACTTTCTATAAATGAACAATCAAGCTTGATTTAATATTAAAAACTTCAGACACATGTCGCATTGGAACTTGTGGAGGGACTGTCTCTCAAGTGCAACTGCAGGAACACACACCATGAAACCCTGAGAGTGTGATAAGCCCTAGTAAAATATTACACTTAGGTATAGAGTGTAAACGCACTAATGCCAAATAAATTTGTCATATATATATATATCCCTAATGACTTTCTATAAATGAACAATCAAGCTTGATTTAATATTAAAAACTTCAGACACATGTCGCATTGGAACTTGTGGAGGGACTGTCTCTCAAGTGCAACTGCAGGAACACACACCATGAAACCCTGAGAGTGTGATAAGCCCTAGTAAAATATTACACTTAGGTATAGAGTGTAAACGCACTAATGCCAAATAAATTTGTCATATATATATATATCCCTAATGACTTTCTATAAATGAACAATTAAGCTTGATTTAATATTAAAAACTTCAGACACATGTCGTATTGGAACTTGTGGAGGAACTGTCTCTCAAGTGCAAATGCCGTAACACACACCATGAAACCCTGAGAGCGTGATAAACCCTAGTAAAATATAAGACTTAGGTATAGAGTGTAAACGCACTAATGCCAAATAAATTTGTCATATATATATATATATATATATATATATATATCCCTAATGACTTTCTATAAATGAACAATAAAGCTTGATTTAATATTAAAAACTTCAGACACATGTCGCATTGGAACTTGTGGAGGGACTGTCTCTCAAGTGCAAATGCCGTAACACACACCATGAAACCCTGAGAGTGTGATAAACCCTAGTAAAATATTACACTTAGGTATAGAGTGTAAACGCACTAATACCAAATAAATATATATCCCTAATGACTTTCTATAAATGAACAATCAAGCTTGATTTAATATTAGAAACTTCAGACACATGTCGCATTGGAACTTGCTTGATTCACACGATCGTGCCGATACCTCGTATGGTCACGCAACAGTATCGGCGAGCGGAACTCTTTCCCACACCAACACTCAAACACTCTCCCGTAATCGAAATGACTCCTCTTTATGTGCTCTATCAAACTCCGTTTCCCCTTAAATAACTTCTGACAGGTGTCACACTTGAATCTCTTATCGTCCGGTTTCACGCGGCCACGTTTGTGCCACCGTGTGTTGTGTTCCGATAACAGTTTCGGAGACGCGAATTTCTCCCCGCACGAACAGTCAAACATTCGCCCGTAATCATAATGATTCCTCTTTATATGCATGAACAAACTCTTCTTGCTGTTGTAAACCTTCCGGCACGAATCGCACTGAAACTGCCCCTCATTTTTATTCATCGCCTTGTGTTCCTTATTCTTGTGCAGACACAAGTGTATGGGCGATCGAAAGTCTTGCCCGCACCAGCACTCAAACGTTCTCCCGTAGTCGTAATGCATTTTCTTTATATGATAAATCAGGCTCGGTTTCGATTTGAACACCGCCTGGCAAGATTCGCATTGGAATTTATCGGTCTTCGCATTTCGACCCTCGGCTCTTTGCCGTTTTCTATGCGAACGTAAGTCTTTACGCGTAAGAAACGCTTCCCCGCAGACGCATTCAAATAGTTTCCCACCGGCGTAATGATTCGCCTTTATGTGTGCAGCCAAATTTATCGCTCCCTTAAACGTCTTCAGACAGTGGTCACATTTTAATTTCTTATCATTCGATTTGTCGAACTTTGGATTGTGCCACCTCGTCTTGTGTTCAGACAGGAGAACCGGAGAAGCGAACTTCTTCCCGCAGCAACACTCAAACGTTCTCCCATAATCATGGTGCTTCCGTTTTATATGCACAAGTAGACTCGACTTGAGCTTGAAAAACTTGTCGCACGTCTTGCATTGGAATTTATCACTGTTCATATTTTCGGTCTTGGCGTGATTCCGCTTTTCGTGACCTCTCAAGTCTATCGGTGAGCGGAATTCTTTACCGCACCAGCACTTAAACGTTTCGTCGTATTTGGAATGCATCCTTATCGTGTGTATCTTTAGGCTCTGGTTATAATAGAACACCCCCTCGCAGTGTTCACATTTCAACCCCCTACGTTCGATCTTCCTTTTGTGGAGCGCCATATGTTTGCTCAAATATTTCGGCGTACGGAACTGTTTCCCGCACCAGCAATCGAAGGACTTTCCGTAATCATGATGCATCCCCTTCATGTGAGCGATTAAGTTCGGTTCATTTTTATAATCACCCCCGCAAAAGTCACAGATATATCTCGTCGTCTCGACTTCATCTCCTATTTTAGCAGCATTACACAGCTTCCGGTGTATTATCAACTTGTATACACTGTCGAAATCTGCATTGCAATGTGTGCACTTAACACCATTTTGGGTCACTTCGTCTATATGATTCTGATCGCTGTGTACGACTTGTAGATGCCGTTGGAGGTTCCCTAATTTTTTATATTCTTTTCCGCATAATTCACATGTCGGTTTGTTTTGATGGGGACTAAAATTAAAAAAATATATATGAGGCAGGCACTGTATGACCATGTTTTGGGATTAATTGTAGTTCTAGCTTGGATTCCTGGCGACACTGTTGCCTCATGTAATGAGACTGCTGATTCTTGCACCAAATTAATTATTAATAAGGGCTTATTGAACTATAACAAAATTTACTGCCATGATCACTCTATTCAATCGAAGTCTACTAAGAATTATGCTTGAACAAGGACATGGAACATCTCCAGAAATAAGAAAGGTAAATATTACAGAGATATTCAAACTGAGATCCCTTCAAAGCCCCGGCTGTTTCAAAATTTAAGTATGCCAATAAAACTGCTTTACTATTGTATAAAGATCATGCATGTACACCAGTCCATTTATCGGAAATAAGGATAAGGGATCACTCCCTTTGTGAGTGTGGATTAGATGATGATATTCCTGACCTATAACTTTTTCAACTGCCATAATCTACGCTTCTCCTTATATGATGTTTGACCTAGTAATATCTCTCATCCTAATTTAGATGAAATGCGTACTGTCCTCAGTTAATACTTCCTTTATAAAAGTCTTGATTACATTAATTAAGTGTTAGAAGATTAAACTTTGACCTTAGTCTAATATATCCTTAGAATTATGTAGGGATCATGATCTTCTAGTTGTAATATTTTGTATAGGGCTTATGGCTTAGAGACAAAACCTCACTGGTTAATTTCAATTGAAATTCTCAAGCATCCTACTGGCCCTTCGTTTTACCTTCTAATCACATGACACTGATGAAATTGGGCATTTTATACATGACCCCGTTACAATAAAAAGATGAAAAAAATAATGATGATCATCATATCACCTCTATACCTATTTAAGGACGTGAGTTGAGGAGTTTGAATCCCCGCAATGAGCTTGAGCTTTCGGTGAAGGAAAACATCGTGATGAAACCATAGCACGGTGGTAGGGTTTTTCCTAACGCCTGCCTGCTTAGCTACCACCCTCGAGTTGAAAAATCTACCGCTAAATACCAATAGGTGTGTTCCGGCAGTTGCACTTGAGAGCCAGTCCCTCCACAGGTTCAGCATTTCCACCGTCTTGGGACGCATCATCACTTAACATCAGATGAAATTATACCCACAACTGTAAACCTATAAAACAATATTTATTAAAGCTTACCTATTCTTGACCGTTTCCTCCAAATACTTGTTTTCAATATCTTCCGGAGCAACCAGGACATCAGAACGTTCTCTGATGTCACTATCATTATGTGAAATTTCTTCCTGTTCTTGCCTCTCTGTTTTTATGGTTATCTCAAACTCCAGTTTGTAAGCTTCTTTTTTTATATCTATTGATACATTCTCGCCAAGATTTTCACGTTTTACATTATTGTCTATACGTTCTAATTTGTCATTCTGGGAGCAAAAAAAAATATATCCTCACTCTACAGTAACACTTTATAAACTTTCGCGTATTGTATGCAATATAATATAGGAATTAAATAGGTGTCTAAAACGCGACTTACTTTTTAACAAATGTCACGACCCGACTGAAATGTTGCAGTGTCTAGTAACTACCCTCATTTGCTAATTATCCCTAATTATGTTCCGGCACACTACGCTCACTATATCTGACGATAAATGCATCGATCGCATCCGGGGCTTGAGTTGCATGCCCTAGATAATTTTAGTCCGCCATCCCGATTAAAACTTTTGTAATTTTAATATCGATCCCTTCCCTTACTATTCTAGGATAGTAGAATCGATCTGTGGAGAGGACTTTGGGCTCATGTAATTCTACTCACTGATTACGGCCCTCTTCCAGCAGGTGTTCTGCTATGGCAGTCAAAAACCGATTTCCGATCGAATCGATTCGAGCAATTATTAAAAGTCGCCTTTTAGACCCGTATTTAATGTCTATATTATAATGAACCTACAGTATCTAAAGTGGTTGAATGCGAAACATTAAGATAAATTGCAGTGAAAACCTACCCCTGGATCGGTAGTGTGTATACAATCAATGGATGTGATTTGGAATCACTACAACGAGTGAACGTATTGGTGAAAGAATAATCGTGAAACTATAGCACTGTGGTAGGCCTTTTTCTAATGCCCGCCTGGCTAACCACCACCCTCAAGTTGAAATTCTGCCGCCAAATACACATAGGTGTGTTCCGGCAGTTGGACTTCAGAGTCAGCTCCTACACTAGGCTCAGTGTATCTACTATTTTAGGCCACATCGTCACTTAATACCAGAGAAATCCAGACATAATGAAAAAAAAAATTGAGTTATTCATTGTAACAATGAAACTACAACCAGTGAAAGTGTTGGTGAAAGAATAATCATGAAACTATAGCACTGTGGTAGGGCTTTTTCTAATGCCCGCCTGGCTAGCTACCACCGTCAAGTTGAAATTCTGCCGCCAAATACACATAGGTGTGTTCCGGCAGTGGCATTTGAGAGTCAGCCCCTACACTAGGCTCAGTGTATCTACTATCTTGGGCCACATCGTCACTTAATACCAGAGAAATCTGGATATAATGTAAAAAAAAAATGGATTATTCATTGTGACAATGAATCATTCATGATAGTTACATAGAAATGTAGTATAAAGTATTTTTTTAAAAACTAATGGTTGAGCAATGGTTGCCTTAGTGCTTATTTTACCAAACCGCCATTAGTTGTATTTTAAAGTAGAACGTTTTTTTCCTCTACATCAGAATTAAAGATAGTATTTTACGACTTTTAATAGATGTAATGTTACATGTTTTGACTTATCATATGACATGTTAATTAATTTTTAAATAAAGGTTCCTATATGAATTGGAACAAAAAATGTTTTCTACTTTAAAATGTCACTAACGGTGGAATGAATGAATAGAACTAAGTTAAATTAATCGAATTTTAAGTCAAAGAGTATATACATATCTACGAATCAACACAATTATTTGGGATTAATTAGCACCATACGAAAACATTTTAATGAAAATCTGTACTGTGTGGATCTGTTTGACAATAGACTGTATAACATTGGGCAGTATAAATGTGAACAGTGTTTCTTTTCATTTAAATATTTGTAACACTTAATTTCATTCAGTTTAGTTTATGGCTGCAGTAGTATTCTTAAAAAGGATCCAAAGTTTTCACTTAACATATTCTCATATGAAATATTTCATACTGATAGTCTGGCTAACTACCACCTCAAACTTGAAAGTCTATCGTCTAGAAATTGTAAGTGTTTCTGACATATTTGAGTCATTGGATATAGCATCTTGAATCATATCATTGTTAAACAGGTGCTATTGTAGCATTATATTACATTATTGAAGGACAGAGAAGAAAATAACTGTTAATTTAAAAAAACAAATAAACAATGTGTGTGTTGAAGCAATGATAGCTCAGTAGTAGTGTGTACGACTTCGCGTCAAGGGACGTGAGTTTAAACCCAAGCGACTACAATAAGTTTGAGCTTTCTGTGAAGGAAAACATCGTGAGGAAACCATAGCAGGAGGGCTTTTTCTGATGCCCGCCTGGCTAGCTACCACCCTCAAGTAAAAAACCTGCCGCCAAATACCAATAGGTGTCCTGGCAGCTGCACTTGAGAGCCAGTTCCTCCACAGGTTTAGCGTATCTACCAACTAGGGCTGTATCGGCACTTAAGATCAGTTGACATTATGGCCGTAATGCTAAAACTGAACTATAAAAAAAGTCACATTCCTGATAGAGATAATAGCCATCTCACATCAAGGGTAACTTGAGTAAAGAATGTCTGATGACGAAAAATTTGTGTGACCATTTGTACTACAAGACGTATCACTAGCATGTGCTCTCATCAGCTCAGAAACACAACATAAGATTAAATAACCAAGTCTTATGTACACAGAAAGTATTTCATCAGGCAATGGATTACAAAAAAAACCACAGTTTCATGATCAAAGATGGCATGTAGAAGAATAAGCAGGAATATAATTGTTCAAAGCATACTTGACTATTCATACTGCTGTCTGATGGAAGACTCGCATCCTCAGGCAATTCCTTCTTTATTTGTTCTAGAACGTCTATCTTGTTATCATAGTAATTTTCACATGACGATGACTGTATCTGTTCTGGTTTATACTGGAAAAGAAAATTCCATAAAACTATATTATTGTATAACTCTCTTACTACAAAGGAATAAGTGTGTAGAGAGTCTACTTTAAAACAAGATAGTAGGCTACGCCCTCTAAACACTCCTTCCCCAGATAAAATAAGAATGTACATAATTAAGGTAATTAAGTAACAATAGGTTAAGTCAGGCTCAATGTATAATCTGCCCTCCAGCAGCCAATGAGTAAAGAATGCAATTAGACAGACTATAAAAGGTCCTGGGCTATGTTATGGGTCCTTGTTTTGCATAAATTCTTCATAAACACATTCGCATTTTAATTCCATACCTTCCGACATATAAAAGCAAAAGTAAATTGATTTGTAGTGAATAGATTGTGTATAATCATATCACACTGCTTACACGTATATATCCCTATAAGTGAATGTATGTGGACATATAACAGAAGATAGATCTTATCAATTCTGTTCTGAAAAATTGCTTCAAAAGGTTTGGTACAAAACTCCACCTACTCCATAGGAAACCATATGAGCTATCATCACTTTAATTTCAAGTTAGAGTTTGCATTGTTCTATGCAGGCAGCCGATAACCTTAATTTTTCAATGGATATACGTATGAGCTAGTATCAGGTGAGTCTCTATATACTCCATCCAGGACTCAGGATTAATCAATAGGTATCTCCATATTAAAAAAGACATAGATTAGCAATTCAAGCTAAGAACAATCTACATTCAAATCAAATAATTTTTGGAAGCGTTGATAGCTCAGTTGTAGTGCGTACGGCTTCATGTCAAGGGATGGGAGTTCAAATCCACCTACAATGAGACTGAGTTTTCGGTAAAGGAAAACTTAGTGTGGATACCATAGCTTGGTGGTTGGGCTTTTTCTATACCCGCCTGGCTAGCTACCATCCTCAAGTTGAAAATCTAATGCGAAAAACCAATAGGTGTGTTCCGGCAGCAGCACTTGAGAGCCAGTTCCTCCACAGGTTTAGCATGTATACCATCTTGGGCCATATCGTCACTTAAGATCAGTTGAGATTATGGCCATAACGCTAAACCTTAAGTATAAAAAAAGACATAAATAAGCAATTCACACTAAGAACAATCTACTATCAAATCAAACAATCTTTGGAAGCAATGAAAGCTTAGTGGTAGTGTGTACGACTTCACTTCAAGGGATGCGAGTTCAAATCCACCTACAGTGATCCTGAGCTTTCGGTGAAGGAAAACATAGTGAGGATACCATAGCTTGGTGGTTGGGCTTTTTCTATACCAGCCTGGCGAGCTACCATCCTCAAGTTGAAAATCTAAGGCGAAAAACCAATAGATGTGTTCTGGCAGATGCACTCGAGAGCCAGTTCCTCCATAGGATTAGTGTGTCAGCCAACTTGAGACATATTGTCACCTAAGATCAGGTGAGATTATGGCCATAACGTCAAGCTTAACTATAAAAAACAAAACTATACAATACCATAGAGATATTAGAATTGCTGGAACTTTCATCTATACACAGTATTTCTTGTTTTAGAGTTGGTGTTGACATCTGTACATTCCACGGGATCTCTTGCTTATTGACAGCGCCACAGATGGGTACTATATATTCATTGGTATTCATATTTATGTCCGTCCGTCCGTCCGCATTACCGTCTTAAGTGTTATATGTCAGTAAATTTTTGTACAACTCGAATTATTCTGACAAAAGGTGTACATAATTATTTTTTTCTTCAATTTTATTTAGATAATAAAAGAGTTATCACTAAAACAGGGTCAACCGGAATCCACTGAAATAAATGCACTAACGATATCGTACTTTTCTATGCACACTATTATAAAAACACAACTTATTTATTTGTTATATTACGCTATTTAAAAAAAAAAAACCACTTTAACACTATCAGAATATGTTGAAATGCTCGAAATTTGTAAATTCATGGAACAGAGACAGATTATATTTTATTTATCACAGGTGATACATTACTATATTTTAATTTAATATTTATATCATACTGCAAAATCTTCTTACAAAATGACAGAAGACATACTGAAAATACTGCAGTTGTCAAACAAATATCGATAAATCATTTTTTCTTATGTAAATCGATTATTAGGACTAATATTTAAAAACAATATATCGATATAATATTCTACATTCCGAAAAGGTATAAAATCGATTTTTTTCCAGACGGTAAAAAAGAATATTTGTACTTTTTGCATAGATTTTTAATTACATTTTTGTGTTCGTTATTATATTACTTCATTACATAATTCACTATTAGATTTGTAGCGACCACAACAAATATCTGGCCACATCTTATTTTTCTTTTTTTTTTTATAGTTTAGGCTAAGCGTTATGGCCACAATCTCACCTGATCTTAAGTGACGATATGTCCCAAGTTGGTAGACACGCTAAACCCGTGGAGGCACTGGCTCTCAACTGCAACTGCCGGAACACATCTATTGGTATTTGGCGGCAGATTTTCAACTTGAGGGTGGTAGCTAGCCAGGCTTTACAAAAAGCTCTATCACCATGCTATGGTTTCCTTACGATGTTTTACTTCACCGAAAGCTCAAGCTCATTGTAGGTGGTTGGATTCGAACTTACGTCCCTTGACGCGAAGTCGTACACACTACAACTGAGCTATCATCGCATGAACCTCTGCGCTGGCGCTTCGATTGTTCAACGACGTGCGTCGTTACCTCCAACATTACACAGTCTTTGTCCGCCACAGTCGCAAGCACTTTGCAACAGTTAATTTGTATTGAACATACAGCTGCATGCCAAGTATGCATGGTGGTAGGGCTTTTTGTAATGCCCGTCTGGTTAGCTACCACCCTCAAGTTGTAAACCTGCCGCCAAATACCAATAGGTGTGTTCCGGCAGCTGCACTTGAGAGCCAGTTTTCTCCACAGGTTTAGCGTGTTTACCAACTTGGGCCGTATCGTCACTTAAGATCAAGTGAGATTATGGCCATAACGATAAATCTTAAAAAAAAAACGGTGTTTGACATAAACAGGGCCAATAAGACAGCGGTGACTGGCAGTAAATTTTGGTTCAATCTCAGTTGCCACTGATTTAGGATGTACTGTACTTAAAATTAGGTGCAGTGCAGGTATGGTTTCGTCGGGTGAACCCTAATTCTTATAAATGTTTAAAATATATATATTTCACTAGAAAAAACTTTTTAATAGTATGCAAAGTGTACATTTCACGTATTTACAAGAATTAAGTTGGTTCACGACTCAACCACTCAGAGGGTGGAATAAAAGATAACTGGATATAACCCACTTTTGGCTTTTTAGATGGATGGTTAACTATCTCAATAATTTTATTTATAGATATCACTCTATGTGAGACATCCTTACGTTCCTTCTATAATGTTGCCAGCTTTCTTTTAATGTGGTCCATATATAAATAGAAACTTCTGAAATTCTACCAGTGTCGTATAGTAGCAAGCCAATTGATAGAAGTATATAAACTGATCATTAGGGAATAAGCTACAAGAACCTAAGAATAATCTATTTTATAGATTTAGACTTTAGAAACTTTTACGGATAATCAGTTTATTTACCAAGTCGGTTTTAGAGAATAATAATTTCATTCGACATCCTGATAAACTTTTTTAATGTAAATCGACACATCGATTTTATTTATTTAATTTTTGAGTACATTTTAAAGAGAATAGAAGTGAATAAAATTTAAAGTCTAATCTTATTTCTAGAAATGAATTTACTAATAAGATCAGAAAAGGGGGGAAAGATTAGGGTAAGAAGAATTATCATGTAATTTAATATGTGCACTAGAATATAATAAGTTAGGAAGCGATGATGGCTAAGATGGTAGTTTGTACGGATGCAAAGTCAGTGGCATTGAGTTCGAATGCCTGTAATGGCCTAGAACTTTCGGCAAAGAAAAATATTGTGATGAAACCATAAGCTTGGTGGTAAGGCTTTTTCAAACGCCAGCCTATCATCATCAAGTTTAAAATCTGCTGCCAAATGCTTCTAAGTGTATTCCGACAGTTGTACTCGAGAGCCAGGTTCTCCACTAGGCTTAGCGTGTCCACCATCTGGGCCACATCGTTATTAACATCAGGTGAGATTGTAGACATAAGGTTAAACCTACAAACTAAAAAAAATTAATTAAAGTGTACTAAAATTTTGACAAATAGGACAACACCGTCATGATTACGAGGCTAACAAAACAAACAAGCGATTTTTTTGCTCAATATAGATTTATTACGTAATGGATGACCGAATACATTTATTAACAAAAAATTATAACAGAAACCAATACCAGAGCATCATTCGTTCTTATGTTCGTTCAGCAATACCGAAAAACGGTTGTGTTTTCTACACCAACACCTAAATAAACTGCATTTTGTTTTCAAAATGTATTCTTGCGGTGACACCACCTTTCGTGGTCTCTCAAGTGTATTCGCGAACGAATTTGTTTCCCGCACCAACATTTAGATGTTTCCTCATATTAGCATCTCTAGGCTGCGGTTAACATGAAAAACCGCCTCACAATCTTTACATTTGAATATTTTACTTTCAATATTCTTTTTAGTATATAACTTAACTGTATCGGACTACGGAATTGTTTCCCGCACCACCAATCAAATGACATTCCGTAATCATAATGCATTCTTTTCTGTGACTACATTTTTTTTTTATCTTTATGCAATGGTTACATATCTACTCATTTCCATCTCCATTTTTAGCAGTATTACACAGCCTTTTATGTTTAGCCTATCAGTATTCACCCTTGAAGTTACATTGCCATGTTTAAACTATTCAATAGTTATGATAACTTGATTTTGATCATCGCGTAACTCGTCTTTACAATGAGATCTTTTTATATGTCTCATTAGGTATTGTTTGACATAAAACACCGCATCGCAGTTTTTGCATTTGAATTCTCTACGCTCAATAATTTTTCTATGCAGTAAATTATGATGCTTCAAGTGTATCGGACTACGGAATTGTTTCCCGCACCAACAATCGAATGTTTTTCCATAATCATAATGCATTCTCTTTATGTGCGTAGCTAAATAATGTTTCTCTTTATAATTGCCCCCGCAATAGTCACATATATATCTCCTCTTCTCATATTCATCTACCTTTTTAGAAGTATTGCACAGCTTACGATGTTTAGCCAATCTGTATTCATTTTCAAACTCTGCATTGCAATGTTTACATTTCTCACTATTTACAATAACTTGGTTTTGATTATCGCGTACCTTGTATTTGGCACGACATCTCTTTATATGTCTCGTTAAGTAGCGTTGGATATGAAAAACCGCCTCGCAGTGTTTACATTTGAATTCTCTACGTTCAATCATTTTTCTATGCAGTGCATTATGATTTCTCAAGTGTGTCGGTGTACGGAATTGTTTCCCGCACCAACAGTCGAAAGACTTTCCGTAATCATAATGCACCCTCTTTACGTGAACAGTTAAATAACGTTTATTTTTAAAACTGCTGCCGCAAGTGACGCATATACGCGGCCCTTTGTCATCTTCACCTCCATTATTAACATTATTACATAGGTTTCTATGTTTAGTCAATTTGTATGTACTTTCGAAATCTGTATTGTAAGATTTAGACGTGACACCATTTACTGTTACTTGTATGTCAGCGTGTACAAGTCGTAGATGTCGTCGAAGGTTCCATACTTTTTTAAACTTTTTTGCACATAATTCACATTTCAGTTTTTCATTGGTGTGGTCATTAGTGATGTGTGCCAGCTTAATATCATAGTTATCAAAGCGTTTGTCACAATACTGGCACTTGTGTATATCATGTTTTTCATAACTACCTACCTCTTCATTTCTAACTGCATTATTGTGCTTTTTGATACTGCAAGTGTAAAAAAAAATATTACTTGAGGGAGGTGGGATGAAGCAACTGTCTGGTCTGACTGCTTCGCAACCACCCTACTACATGTGTGGGTATATCTAGTTCCTGGGTCAGCAGGTGTATACTCTTAGTTTTTAAAGGTGGGTCTAAAAAGACACCAAAAGGAGCTTACGTTCCCCTTTATTGCCAGAGGCCAGGAAAACCTTTCGTACTGCTACCAGCAACCGGCGCTTCAAGCAGTTTGGTACAAATCTGTATAGAACTGGGTCACAACTAACATGATCATGTCTGTAAACCCGAAAGTATCTTTTGGTAGTCACGATCAGCTAGGAAATATCCAGTTTCCTGAACCTTATATGACGGTATAAGAACAACAACCACATTGGATTCGGTAGTTTTTTAAGCGGTCGGTTCTGTAGCTTATATCTGACAATACTGACGACGCAGTGTTAACTTCTTCAGTTACATCATTCCAGTAAGACTCTTCTGATACATGTTACAGATCAGAAACATTGAAAATTTCTTAAAACACTACGTTAATTAATACAATAAACATAGAACAAAACATACAGTGTTTCAATATTGTGGACTGTCGTTTTATTGTAATGGCGACAATGATCTGATTGTAAGGTTGGCCCAGCCGTTTGAGCCGTCAAATTCCACAGAGGACATTTATCTATGCGATCTACAAATGATTTTTTTGAGTTTGAGTGTTACCAGGTGTCAGTTAGTTACATGTCTGGTAAGTCCCCTTGACAAAAGGCTTTTTTTTATAGTTAAGGTTTTCTTAAGTGACGTTACGGCCCATGATGGTAGACACGCTAAACCTGTGAAGGAACTGGCTCTCAAGTGCAACTGCCGGAACACACCTATTGGTATTTGACGGCAGATTTCCAACTTGCGGGTGGTAGCTAGCCAGTCGGGCGTCAGAAAAACCCTACCACCATGCAACATTGTCTTACAAATGTAGTGACATATGAACGTTAAAGCTAAGGGTTTCCACTTAGCCAATGTCATGTGATGATTATGGTAATCTCAGTGCGAGAGGCAATTGCATAAACAATAATGAGCACTGATAAAACTTTACACGTTTCCCGTGGACAAAAACAAACAAAATTAATATCTGTAAAAGATAATGACCAACGACATTAACAATAAACACTAATCTAATAATTAGCACAAAGGAACAAAAATCCTACGAACAGAAGTGAATAAATTATCCTACGAGCAGAAGTGAATAAATTATCTTACGAACAGAACTGAATAAATTATCCTACGAGCAGAAGTGAATAAATTATCTTACGAACAGAACTGAATAAATTATCCTACGAACAGAAGTGAATAAATTATCCTACCAACAGAAGTGAATAATTTCTAAAGTCTAATCTTATTTCTAGAAATGGATTTACCAATAAGATCAGAAAAACGGGAAAGACTAGGGTAAGAAGAGTTTGCATGCTGTATACTCTTATGTGCTCTAACATGTAACAAGTTACGAAGCGATGATCGCTCAGTTGGTAGTGTGTACCGATGCAGCGTCAATGGCATTGAGTTCGAATCCCTGCAGTGAGCTAGAGCTTTCGGCTGGATATTGTGATGAAACCATAAATTTGGTGTTAAGGATTTCTCAAACGCCAGCCTCGCTACCTACCATCTTCACGTTTAAAATCTGCTGCCAAATGCTTCTAGGTGTGTTCCGACAGTTGTACTCGAAAGTCCCTCTACTAGGCTTAGCGTGTCCACCACCTTGGGCAACATCGTTACTTAAGATCAGGTGAGATTGTAGCCGTAACGTTAAAGCGATAAACTATACAAAGAACAATCAGAGTGCACTAAAATTATAGCGGAATTAGTTTCGAACAAAAAGGGCAACACCGTCATGATTACGAGGCTAACAAAACAAACAAGCGATTTTTTTTTCTGCTCAATATAGGTTTATTAAATAATGGATGACTGAACACATTTATTAACGAAAAATTATACTAGAACATGACTTGTGTTCTTATGTTCGTTCAACAGTATCGATAAATGGTTGTGTTTTCCATACTACAACTTAAATAGTTTGCCATAATCCTAATGAGTCCTCTTTATATGGCCAACCAAGCTCCATTTCGTTTTCAATATCTTCAGGCACGTGTCGCACTGGAACTTGTTTTGACGCACTCGACCGTGCGAGTACCTCTTATGCGCATTTAAACGATACGGCGAATGGAACTCTCTCCCGCACCAACACAGGAACAACTTTCCATAATCGTAATGGATTCTCTTTATGTGCGTAGCTAAATAGTTCTTGAACGTAAAAACCTTCATACACGAGTCGCATTGATATTTCTCGTTAGTATTTTTAATTTTCGCTTCATGTACATTTTTCTTGTGCTCATATAGTTGTATCGGTGAGCGGAACTCTTTGCCGCACCAACACTCAAACACTCTCCCATAATCATGATGTATTCTCTTTATGTGTACAGTTAAACTCTCCTTTGTCTTGAAAAGTTTCAGGCAGGTGTCACATTTAAATGTCTCACTATTCCGTTTACTAATCTTAAGATCGTGCCGCACCTTGTGCTTACGCAAGAGTGCCGAAGAAGTAAAATGTTTTCCGCACCAACATTCGAACTTCCGCCCAAATTCACACCTATTTATATGAGTAATTAAATTGCTTTTGAATCTGAAAACCTTCTTACACGAGTCGCAATGAAATTCCTCATTTATACTATTTGTATACTTGCGGTGACACCGCCTTTCGTGGTCTCTCAAGTGTATTCGCGAACGAAACTGTTTCCCGCACCAACATTTAGATGTTTCCTCGTATTTGGAATGAACTCTTTTTATATGCATCTCTAGGCTGCGGTTAACATGAAAAACCGCCTCGCAATGTTCACATTTAAATTCTTTACTATCAATATTCTTCCTATGGAATGACGTATGATAACTCAACTGTATCGGACTACGGAATTGTTTCCCGCACCAACAATTGAACGACTTTCCGTAAACATAATGCTTCCTCTTTATGTGGATAGATAAATAATGTTTATCTTTGTAACCGCCCCCGCAATAGTCACATATATATCTCCTCTTCTCATTTTCATCCCCATTTTTAGCAGCATCACACAGCTTGCGATGTTTAGCCAATCTGTATTCACTTTCGAACTTTGCATTGCAATGTTTACACTTGTCCCTATTAACAACTTGGTTTTGATCATCGCGTACCTTGTATTTGACACGACATCTCTTTATATGTCTCGTTAAGTAGCGTTGAACATAAAACACCGCCTCGCAGTCTTTACATTTGAATTCTCTACGTACAGTCAGTTTTCTATGTAGTGAATTATGAGTGCGCAAGTGCGCCGGAGTACGGAATTGTTTCCCGCACCAACAATCGAAGGTTTTACCGTAATCATAATGCTGCCTCTTTACGTGAACAGTTAAATTGTGATTACTTTTAAAACTGCGGCCGCAAGTGACGCATATACATGGTCCTTTGTCATCTTCACCTCCATTGTTAACATTATTACATAGGTTTCTATGTTTACTCAATTTGTATGTACTTTCGAAATCTGTATTGTACGGTTTAGACCTGACACCATTTACTGTTACTTGTATGTCAGCGTGTACAAGCCGTAAATGTCGTCGGAGGTTCCATACTTTTTTAAACTTTTTTGCACATAATTCACATTTCAGTTTTTCGTTGGTGTGGTCATTAGTGATGTGTGCCAGCTTAATATTATAGTTATCAAAGCGTTTGTCACAATACTGGCACTTGTGTAAATCATGTTTTTCATAATTACCTACCTCTTCATTTCTAACTGCATTATTGTGCTTTTTGATACTGCAAGTGTAAAAAAAATATTACTTGGTGCATGATAGGGTGTGGGATGAAGCGACTGTCCGGTCTGACTGCTTCGCAACCACCCTACTACATGTGTGTGTATATCTAGTTCCTGGGTCAGCAGGTGTATACTCTTAGTTTTTAAAGGTGGGTCTAAAAAGACACCAAAACGAGCATACGTTCCCCTTTATTGCCAGAGGCCAGGAAAACCTTTCGTACTGCTACCAGCAACCGGCGCTTCAAGCAGTTTGGTACAAATCTGTATAGAACTGAGTCACAACTAACATGATCATGTCTGTAAACCCGAAAGTATCTTTTGGTAGTCACGATCAGCTAGTAAATATCCAGTTTCCAGAAGCTTATAGGATGGTATAACAACTACGACCACCGATGGATTCAGTAGTTTATATAAGCGGTCGGTTCTGTAGCTTATATCTGACAATACTGACGACGCAGCGTTAACTTCTTCAGTTACATCATTCCAGTAAGACTCTTCTGATACATGTTATGGATCAGATATATTGAAAATTTCTTAAAACACTACGTTAATTAATACAATAAACATAGAACAAAACATAGAGTGTTTCAATATTGTGGACTGTCATTTTATTGTAATGGCGACAGTGATCTGATTGTACGGTTGGCCCAGCGGTTTGAACCGTCAAATTCCACAGAGGACATTTATCTATGCGATCTACAAATGATTTTTTTGAGTTTGGGTGTTACCAGTTGTCAGTTAGTTACATGTCTGGTAAGTCCCCTTGACAAAAGGCTTTTTTTTTATAGTTAAGGTTTTCTTAAGTGACGATACGGCAGACGATGGTAAACACGCTAAACCTGTGAAGGAACTGGCTCTCAAGTGCAACTGCCGGAACACACCTATTGGTATTTGACGGCAGATTTCCAACTTGAGGGTTGCTGGTAGCTAGATAGTCGGGCGTCAGAAAAACCCTACCACCATGCAACATTGTCTTACAAATGCAGTGACACATGCACGTTCAAGCTACGAGTTTCCGCTTAGCCAATGTCATGTGATGATTATGGTAATCCCAGTGCGAGAGGCAATTTCATAAACAATAATGAGTACTGATAAAACTTAACACGTTTACCGTGGACAAAAACAAACAAAATTAATATCTGTAAAAGATAATGACCAACGACATTAACAATAAAAACGAATCGAAAAATTGGCACGAAGGAACAAAAATCCTACGAACAGAAGTGAATAAATTATCCTACGAGCAGAAGTGAATAAATTATCTTACGAACAGAACTGAATAAATTATCCTACGAACAGAAGTGAATAAATTATCCTACCAACAGAAGTGAATAAATTATCCTACGAACAGAAGTTAATAATTTCTAAAGTCTAATCTTATTTCTAGAAATGGATTTACCAATAAGATCAGAAAAACGGGAAAGACTAGGGTAAGAAAAGTTTGCATGCTGTATACTCTTATGTGCTCTAACATGTAACAAGTTACGAAGCGATGATCGCTTAGTTGGTAGTGTGTACGGATGCAGCGTCAATGGCATTGAGTTCGAATCCCTGCAGTGAGCTAAAGCTTTCGACTTGGATATTGTGATGAAACCATAAATTTGGTGGCAAGGCTTTTTCAAACACCAGCCTCGCTAGCTACCATCTTCAAGTTTAAAATCTACTGCCAAATGCTTCTATATGTGTCACGACAGTTGTACTCGAGAGCCAGTCCCTCCACTAGGCTTAGCGTGTCCACCACCTTGGGCAACATCGTTACTTAAGATCAGGTGAGATTGTAGCCGTAACGTTAAAGCGATAAACTATACAAAGAACAATCAGAGTGCACTAAAATTATAGCGGAATTAGTTTCGAACACAAAGGGCAACACCGTCATGATTACGAGGCTAACAAAACAAACAAGCGATTTTTTTTTCTGCTCAATATAGGTTTATTAAGTAATGGATGACTGAACACATTTATTAACGAAAAATTATACTAGAACATGACTTGTGTTCTTATGTTCGTTCAACAGTATCGATAAATGGTTGTGTTTTCTACGCCTACACTTAAATAGTTTGCCATAATCCTAATGAGTCCTCTTTATATGGCCAACCAAGCTCCATTTCGTTTTCAATATCTTCAGGCACGTGTCGCACTGGAACTTGTTTTGACGCACTCGACCGTGCGAGTACCTCTTATGCGCATTTAAACGATACGGCGAATGGAACTCTCTCCCGCACCAACACAGGAACAACTTTCCATAATCGTAATGGATTCTCTTTATGTGCGTAGCTAAATAGTTCTTGAACGTGAAAACCTTCATACACGTATCGCATTGATATTTCTCGTTAGTATTTTTAATTTTCGCTTCATGTACATTTTTCTTGTGCTCATATAGTTGTATCGGTGAGCGGAACTCTTTGCCGCACCGACACTCAAACACTCTCCCATAATCATGATGTATTCTCTTTATGTGTACAGTTAAACTCTCCTTTGTCTTGAAAAGTTTCAGGCAGGTGTCACATTTAAATGTCTCACTATTCTGTTTACTAATCTTAAGATCGTGCCGCACCTTGTGCTTACGCAAGAGTGCCGAAGAAGTAAAATGTTTTCCGCACCAACATTCGAACTTCCGCCCAAATTCACACCTATTTATATGAGTAATTAAATTGCTTTTGAATCTGAAAACCTTCTTACACGAGTCGCAATGAAATTCCTCATTTATACTATTTGTATACTTGCGGTGACACCGCCTTTCGTGGTCTCTCAAGTGTATTCGCGAACGAAACTGTTTCCCGCACCAACATTTAGATGTTTCCTCGTATTTGGCATGAACTCTTTTTATATGCATCTCTAGGCTGCAGTTAACATGAAAAACCGCCTCGCAATGTTCACATTTAAATTCTTTACTATCAATATTCTTCCTATGGAATGACGTATGATAACTCAACTGTATCGGACTACGGAATTGTTTCCCGCACCAACAATTGAACGACTTTCCGTAATCATAATGCTTCCTCTTTATGTGGATAGATAAATAATGTTTATCTTTGTAACCGCCCCCGCAATAGTCACATATATATCTCCTATTCTCATTTTCATCTCCATTTTTAGCAGCATCACACAGCTTGCGATGTTTAGCCAATCTGTATTCACTTTCGAACTTTGCATTGCAATGTTTACACTTGTCCCTATTAACAACTTGGTTTTGATCATCGCGTACCTTGTATTTGGCACGACATCTCTTTATATGTCTCGTTAAGTAGCGTTGAACATAAAACACCGTCTCGCAGTCTTTACATTTGAATTCTCTACGTTCAGTCAGTTTTTCTATGTAGTGAATTATGAGTGCGCAAGTGCGCCGGAGTGCGGAATTGTTTCCCGCACCAACAATCGAAGGTTTTACCGTAATCATAATGCACCCTCTTTACGTGAACAGTTAAATTGTGATTATTTTTAAAACTGCGGCCACAAGTGACGCATATACATGGTCCTTTGTCATCTTCGCCTCTATTGTTAACATTATCACACAGGTTTCTATGTTTACTCAATTTGTATGTACTTTCGAAGTCTGTATTGTGAGGTTTAGACTTAACACTATTTACAATTACTTGTATGTCAGCGTGTACAAGTCGTAGATGTCGTCGAAGGTTCCATACTTTTTTGAACTTTTTTGCACATAATTCACATTTCAGTTTTTCATTGTTGTGGTCATTAGTGATGTGCGCCAGCTTAGTATCATAGTTATCAAAGCGTTTGCCACAATACTGGCACTTGTGTATATCATGTTTTTCATAATTACCTACCTCTTCATTTCTAACTGCATTTTTGTGCTTTTTGATACTGCAAGTGTAAAAAAAAATTACTTGGTGCATGATAGGAGGTGGGATGAAGCGACTGTCCGGTCTGACCACCCTACTACATGTGTGTGTATATCTTGTTCCTGGGTCAGCAGGTGTATACCCTTGGTTTTTAATGGTGGGTCTAAAATGATACCATATCAACCATATATTTCCCCTTATTGCCAGAGGCCAGAAGCCAGAGAAAACTTTCGCACTGCTTCCATTCCAGCAACCGGCGCTTCAAGCAATTCGGTACGAATCTGTATCCGACTGGGTCACAACTAACATGATCATGTCTGTAAACCCGTCACCGAAAGTATCTTTTGGGTAGTCACGATCAGCTAGGAAATATCCAGTTTCCCGAAACTTACTTAACGTTATAACAACTACGAACACCGACGGATTCGGTAACCGCTATTGGTTTTGAACTGTACATATTAAATAGTAATATAGGTATATATTTTCAAGGTCCAGCTGACCAACAAATAAAAAGTATCTCACAAAACCGAAACAAAAACTGTTCAGTTCGCTTTTAACTTCTGTTTGTTTATGGGTGAGGAGTAAACTAAGATGGATGTCAAATGTGAGCTTGAGCGATTCGAGGCTTTTTAAAAATAGCTCTTGGTGTCTCGGCGGTATTAAGTTCCACATCCTTTTAAAGGTCATTAGTTTGAACGAACCAAGAGGCACTAACAGCCCTGTTTTGTGACTGTTGCATAGTGAGGAGGTTCGATTTAGTACAATGAACACAAGGCAACTATTCCTGAGCATTGGATACGTCTTGTAGAGAACACACTGAAAGATGCAAGTGGGTCAAGACCACAGTGGCTTTGTCTCGCATTCTTTTGCCACTGATCGGAAATTAAGTTTATTGTGACACTAACAGTCAGTTGTAGGAAACGTAAAACTTAATGCTGCCATTATAATTTTAATCTTCCATTAAACACATACTGTACATATTCTTAATTTGTAATATTTTCTACATTTCATTTCACTACTGTGGGATCGATAGATACAGCACGCATCTATATCTAGTCGGAGACAAGCCAGCTGCCAAGATACAGAGGATCTAAGTTTGGCAGCCTGGTGGTCATAAATCGCGTTATATTTGTATTTTCTGTTTATTGTGTAAACTAATTTTAAAACATGTTTATTTATTTATTATTTATAATAATAAAAATAAAAGTCCTAATACGTAAAAAGAAAATTTGAACATAGCGTCCTAAAAATATGATAAATACGACAGCAATAAAAATACAACACATTATGTACATAGCAAGAACGTCCATTTAATAGGGTTAGTCTTAATATATATAAATCTCGTGTCACAATGTTTGTCCTCAATGGACTCCTAAACCACTTAACCGATTATAATAAAATTCGCACACCATGTGCAGTTCGATCCAACTTGAGAGATAGGATAGTTTAAATCTCAAATTATAGTCGCAATTTTAATTTATTGCTAATTATTTGTCTGTTATTATTTGACAGTCATAATTATCTGTTAAATCCAAATGATTCTAACAGATGTCGATACCTTTCGACTGGGTTGAGTAAGTAATCAATAGATGGCGCTGCTATGGTAAATCTACGAACGTGTCATATAAGCTACATTTTAACAGCATAATTACCACGTGTTATTGACGCTATAAAATTAATTAAATTTATTTTGTAGTGAACGAAATACCGTATAATTCAATTATTTCCACTTTTTAAATTTTTGGTGTTAGCATAGCCGGCCACGTGTTACTTAGACTGAAGTGTAAATTGAATTCATATTATAATGAAGATAATACATAGATGGCGCTGCTATGGTAAATCTACGAACGTGTCATATAAGCTACATTTTAACAGCATAATTTCCACGTGTTGTTGACGCTATAAAATTTATTTTGTTGTGAACGAAATACCGTATAATTCAATTATTTCCACGAAGTACTGCACTTAAAACATATTGTAAATATTTGAAGTAATAAGTTAGGATATTTTATGGTACTATAAGTCAAATTGTCAACTGATAACCGAACTTTTCGGTGGTGCTATCTTACTTTTGTCTGGTGACTTCCGGCAGACCTTACCGGTTATACCTCGCTCTACTTTCGCGGATGAGATTAATGCATGTTTGAAACAATCATTATTATGGCGAAGTGTTGAAACACCATCGATTGACCATAAATATGCGAGTACAATTGCAAAATGATCCATCAGCACAAATATTTTCCGAACAACTACTTGCAACGGTACTACTTGGGAACGGTAAAATAGAACTGCAACCAAATACGCAATGCATTAAACTACCAGACAATTTTTGCACTGTTGTTCAGGATAAAAATGAATTGATTCAGAGTATTTTCAAGGATATACAGAATAATTATTTGAATCATGAATGGCTTAGTCAACGGGCGATTTTGGCAGCCAAAAACGTTGATGTTGACGAAATTTACTTCCAGATACAACAGTTGTTACCAGGCGATCTGATGTCTTTTAAATCAACCGATACTGTTGTTGATGAAAATGAAAGTGTAAATTTTCCGATTGAATTTTTAAATTCATTAGATATCCCTGGAATGCCACCACATAATCTTCGATTAAAGATTGGTTCCCCTATTATTCTCCTCCGCAATTTGAATCCACCTCAATTATGTAACGGTACGCGTTTGGTCATCAAAAAGATCACCGGAAACATTCTTGAAGCAACCATTTTGGCTGGGAAGTTTAAAGGAAAAGTGGTCCTGCTGCCACGTATTCCGATAATACCATCAGATTCTACTATACCCTTCAAAAGGCTACAGTTTCCAATTCGTTTAGCTTTCGCCATGTCTATAAATAAATCTCAAGGTCAAACAATGTCCATTTGTGGTTTACATTTGGAAAATCCATGTTTTTCTCATGGGCAACTATATGTTGCGTGTTCACGTGTTGGGAAACCGTCGAATCTATTTGTGTTAGCTAAAGACAGGTTAACCAAAAACATTGTGCACCGATTGGTGTTAAATTAAATTGAAATTGAAAGTATTTATAATTCAAAAAAATAGATATTAATGTTTAAAAGTTTAAGACTGTCTGCCTTGCCTACCTCATTCATGAGTTTAAGCGTCACATGTTATTTACTGTATTATACTGTAATATACTTATATTTGTTATAAAATTAAATGGAAATAATAAATCTGATAAATTTTTATTTTGTACCTATTGATTTCTGCTTAATATCAAGTGTAAGAACATTTTAATTAATTGTGTTCAACGTACTTCCCCTTCAAATCTCAATCCAGTGAATTTGTATACCAACATCAACATTTTCATCTTTGTTCGTAAATAATTTCATTGTACTAAAGCGTTATAGTAGTAGAAAGTCAAATAAGGAGATCACCATATTTTTTTACAAATACCATCTGTGTGAAAAAGCATAGTGGACTCCGTGACTGATATTCTCTTATTGTTCCTCTTAGATTGTTTACTATAATGTAATATAACAAAAACTTTAGCCACAGCAACGCGTGGCCGGGTCAGCTAGTATAATATATAATTGTATGTTAGTATAATATTAACCTACTAAAATTAATTTCGACTACGTCCCGTGATTTAATGCCCGCCTGGCCATAAAGCTAGACATTAAATATATATTAAAAAAAAGGTCATTACTTCGGTTTTTTTGTTACAACAAACTTAAAACGCACTTTATTTTACTATTACATTAGTTCAATTTAAATGGCAAATATTTGGTTAATGAGTAAACATATAGGACTTATTTAAAACATAACGCAAAAGTCATTTAACTAATGACAACATTGATTTTAATGCAAAATTAACAAATGAAAAGCTAATGACGACTTTTTTGTAACTGACTGCAAGATATTTTATCTCGGTGGCTCATTGAATTTACGGGCTAAATAGTTGGAAGGCTTCGATTTAAAATCGCTGCGGCTCGGAGATATTTCTACTGTCGGGTTTATAATATCCTGGTGTCATTTGAAGAACCATTCACTAGGTCGGTATAGGGCATATTGTTCTCATGATCCTAGGAGATTTATCTTGCCAATCCCAACTACAAATCCAGGTACCAAGTAAGAGTTTATCTTGACCCCTGGGGGGCGTGGTAGGTTGTTGATTTACGGGTTGAAAAAGTTGGGCAATAATGTACGTACGTATGTAATGTCGCTGATGGGTAACATCTTTCCTTGGTTTTTTTTTTCGAACTGACATACGCTGTTAGACTTAAGGGCTTTGACAGCTTCACCGAACTTTTTGAGGCGAGTGCAGGTGCCAAAGTGGCCGAACCTCGGCTTGAGCTGCTGCGGGATATAGAACAAATATTCGCAGGCCTGACTAACCAACAAGTCCTAACTTACTAATTTAGTGATCCTAACAACGAACTCTCAAGCCTCAACCCTCAAGCAAGCCGCTCAAGGGCCGCGGGGGTGGTCTTTGCAGAACCGTGTACTTAACGTGTGGGCGTCTTTTACTCGATAGCAAACGGTTCGATTGGAGAGGTAGCCGTGAGTGATATTTCACGAGACTATTGTAAAAGCTTGTATTGAGGGTTGGACTTAAATTAAACAAGATGACTACAACATGGATAACTCATTTTTGTTTACATTGTTATAATATGCACCACCAGCGAGCGATTTTATTGCATCAGTTGATGCTTACAGTTGTATATTAGCCAGGGTTATCATTGATAAACATTAGTGAAGCAACAGATTTTTACGGAAAATGAGAAAATACTATTTTTTTTTATATTTTGCACCCATTTTGAACTTTACCCACTAACTCTTTAATGCAAATTTCAAAGACTACTTTATTTTTTATTTCCCTTCAAATTTACTTTAAAAAATTTGTATATATATTGCAGATATTGAAAAATCGTCAGTAAAAAGAGACAACCGCACACATCTATAGGATATAACGTGCGAGAGAATGAGATAGAAGGTATTATACAGTGTTTCTCAGTGTCCGAGTGTTATACGTGTGTTAGTCTGTGTGTGCGCATTCGGGTAAAGGTATCATAACAACTGTGGTGTACTGTTTACATAAATCATATTTTGAAGGTTTTACTTATATCGCGTGTAAACTGCACACACTTTTTTTTTCTATATCGGGATCGATTTTTTTCTGACCCATCCATCTAATACGTCATTCGCAATATCGTTTGTCTTTATTCAGGAGAGCGGCTCCTTAACATCCTGGTAGATGGACACAAAAGAAATAAAAAATTTAAATGTATCACCCCATAAGTCTCAGTCCCTTCACTGGGCTTAGCATGTCCACCATCTTGGGTCACACTGTTACTTAACATCCGGCCAAATTGTGGCCATAACGGACAACGTATAAGCACAAAACATATTATTTTGAAGCGATGGTAGCTCAGTGGTAGTGTGTACGGACTCCGCGTCAAGGAAAACATCGTGAGAAAACTATAGCATGGTAGTAGAACTTTTTCTAATGCCCGCCTGGCATTACCCTCACGTTGAAAATCTACCGCCAAATACCAATCAGTGTGTACCGGTAGTTACACTTGAGAGCAAATCCCTCCATAAGTTTAGTGTGTCTACAAACTGGCGCCGTATCGTCACTTAGGATCAGGTGAGATTATGGCTATAACGTTAAATCTTAGCTATAAATATATACGCATATATAAAGGCTTACCTATTATTGATTTTTTTCTTAACAGACTTGTATTCAATTTCTCGAAGATTTCCCAGTACATCAGAATATTCATTGATGTCTCCATCATTAACCGCAACTTCTTCCTGTTCTCGCCTTTCTCCTTCTATATTAATCTCATAATCCAATTTCTGATGTTTTTCTTCTATATCTAGTGATACATTCTTGTTTGTGTTTTCAAGTTTAACTGCTTTCTCTATAATTTCTATTTCATTGTTCTGGGAACAAGAATCATCCATCACCCAAGTATTTCAAGCTACAAAGGCTATAAGGTACACTAAAAAACTGTTACATGCTTTATAATTAACGGGAATACTTTCATAATAATTACATGCAAATGTGGGTACTTAAAATATTTATAACTATTAATTAAATAATATAATAACAATTATAAAAAAAAAATGTATTGCTCACCATGATGATATATAGTTATGGTGGAAGGTCATTTTCTGATGTCCGCCTGGCTAGCTACCACCCTCAAGTCGTAAACCTACCACCAAATACCAATAGTTGTGTTCCGGCAGCGGCACTTGGGAGCCAGTTCCTCCACAGGTTAAGCGTGTCTCCCTACTTGGGCCGTATCATCACCTAAGATCAGGTGAGAATATTGCCAAAAAGTTGCCTACTAGTGGAAAGGCGCTGAGATTTTAAACTTTGTCAAATTTAATTAACCATTAAGAAAATCAAACAAAGCCCCAATGGAAATAACCATAAATCTACTGGACCTTTTGAGCGACTATCAAAAGGTATCGTAGGTTCATTGCCCGACGCGGGTTCCCAGAATTTCAAATACATCTTACCACTTCACAAGATGATCAAACTAAATTTTCTAGCACTTTGCTATGACTTCAGCAACTTGTAACAAAGTAGCCCGCTATTTCGTTCATTTTATTTTATTCTGTAAGGCACTGATACAGATATGAGATTAAATACAAAAGCAACCTAATTCTAGATGTCATTTTAAATCCCATACCCTATTACATTAGTGCACAACTTTCACAGTTAGGAACTTTAACTGATGTCTCTTTCCGGTTTGCCTAAAACTATTCTAACAGATTTAGATAAGTGTTTTACTTCAGAACTATTTAAACAGCTGACTGTAATATTAAAAGTTTCACTGTTCATTCACTGTTTACTACCCGTTATCATCCTCAAACAAACGGTGCACTTGAACGGTCACATGCAACATTAACCCATTCCTACCCACTGTCATATTTTTAGGACGCTATTTTCAGATTTTCTTTTAACGTATTAGGACTTTTATTTTTATTATTACTGATGAAATTCCTATTTTTACACTATTTTTCTACTAAAATAATTTTTTTTCGCTTTAAAAATGTTTATATAGTAAAAACAAAAGTACTAATACGTAAAAAGGAATTTTGAAAATAGTGTCCTTAAAATATGACAGTGGGGAGGAATGGGTTAAAAGCTATTTGAAATCATTTGTCAACGAAAACCAAAACGAATGGCTTTGTTATTTATCTACTGCAATTTTTGCTAACACAACTCTTCATTGTACTACAAACTTTACTTCTTACTAATTACTGTATGGTTATAAACCAACGATCTCAAACTACTTATATGGAACTTCAAACAATAGCACGTATCACGAATATATACGCGCTCTACAATAAAGGATGCGCTGCAGTCGAGGGAAGCTATTCAGAATATCATTAACAGTAAAAAATGGTTAATAAATAATTATGATACTAATTCTCGTGATGTAACTTATAAAAGAGGTGATTGGTACACCTTAAGCACTCCTATCGTTTACAAAAAGCTTTATCTCCGATATGGAACTACAAAGGCACGTTTGGTTGTGCATCGGGGTGTGCTAGTCCCTACACTTATGTATGGAAGCGAGTGCTGGGTCTGGCAGAAGAAACATGAAAGCAAGATTATTGCAGTAAAGATGAGAAGTCTAAGAAGTATAGCTGGCATAAGTATGATAGATAAAGTAAGGAATAGTGTGATAAGGGAACGTTGTGGTGTGGTAAAGGATGTAGTGACAAAGATAGAGAAATGCTTAATTGGTATGGGCATGTAGAGAGGATGGATGAAAGAAGATTAACAAAACAAATTTACAAGGCGAGTGTGAATGGGCAAGCTGGTAAGGGTCGAGCTAGTCGAACATATCTCGATCAGATCGAGGACGTTTTGGTGAAAGGCCAGGTCAAAAGTACCCGTAACCGAAGAGCATGTATGAAGGTGCTTATGAAAGTAGAAGCGAAAGATGTATGTCAGGATCGTAGCAAGTGGAAGGATGTGGTCTCTGCCTACCCTTATGGGAGAGAGCCGTGATAGTATGTATGTATGGAAAGGTCCTTATAAAGTTAACAAAGTGCATAATAAGTACGTCAGTTATAGGACGTAAACACGTCAAATATCACACAAATGAAATGAAACCTGTTACATCTATACATATAAATGATAAATAATGATTCAGAACACAGAGAGGCCGATGCAGCGCATGAGTCAGAGAGAGACGGCGATGCCTAAAGGTCAGCGACGTATACTTGTGAGCGCGCGACATTAACAATTAAAAAAGTACAAAATCGAGCTCAAAGGGGTCTGTTACATACATACATACATACATACAGGTGAAGCTAATATAAAGCGTGTAAAAACAGGCATAAACAATGGTTTTTTTTTAATCTCTATTAAGTATATTATCAACTATTGTATAAAGAATAAAATAAAAATATATTATATATATATATAAACGAGTGGTGACGTGGGACATCATATAGGAACGAAGTTTTTTTTTTAATTATACTTAAGGTTTAGTTAGCGTTTTGACCATAATCTCACCTGTACTTAAGAGGCAGTTTGAAGTTCTATTCGAGGTATAAAGAAAATAATTATTCGGGTATACATTTTTTATTATGATTTTTATATCGATGAAAAAAAAAATTAAAAACTAAATTACAAAATTATCCTAACACCTTTTGTTTACGATGATTTATAAAAAATATATAATAATAACAGTAATTACGTAGACTATACATAAGACACTGTATAGCTATCATACATAGACTATATATAAAAATATTACGCTAACGTTACGGACGGTTTTTGCCGGCAAGTGTACCCCTCCGCGACGACTTTAAGAAACTTCGCTTCAATAATAAAATTGTTTTTATCTTACAAGTTCCATTAATAACTCCAGATAGATACACTGTTTAGCAGTTTGATTCCAACCGCGGTCGCGCACGGACGTATCCGTGAGCTCTCGCTGATTGTTTTCGAAATCGATCGCTGCGCCTTGCCGCACCGCCTATTGTACCCTTGTATTACCATTACGTCTCGTCTGCAATAATCCATCTATTGTTGCCAATTCGTGCTACATATAAATAGTTCTTGTTAATCTTAACCTAATGTTTGGTTATCGTGTCAAAATTACATTGTGAGAATTCTCTTAGCTTTTTATTGTGAATTCCAAGTATTGCTTTTCTTGTACTGTATTTACATTTACAAAACTTATTTTACCTTAAGCCTTTTATTACAGGCGAAATATAGTGGCCAGTGATCTAAATAGCGGGCATAGTCAATATAACAACCCGCGTACCACCGCTAACGGTAGGATACTTTATTTGTTAGAAAATGCGCTTAATTTCGACGTGATTGCTTCCTCAAAGCCAACTCATTATCAAGCTAACTGCCGCCCCTCAGTATTAGACGTAGCCATATTAAAAGGGGTCGCGCTTCAGGTACGATAAATCGAAGTCGTACATGAACTAGACTTCGACCACCGGCCAGTAGTTCTGCAACTAGGTCACCCGGGTAACCACACTACCGGTTCAGTCAAAGTAGCTGACTATCTAAAGCTCAGACAGTATCTCTTTAATAACCTCTCCTCACCTCACTTAGATAGGATCCCCAACGAGATAAAGTCTGTGGCAGGTGCTGATCTGGCGGTTGAATCTCTGGTCGGTCACCTCCAGAATGCCATCAGGGAAACCTCGAAAGAGGTAAGGGCGGTAAAGGAACGCCGTTTCATACTCTCTGATGACATTCGAAGACTGATCACAGAGAAAGACGGCGCAACACGCGCGCACGATTCCTGTCCGACGGAGGAAAATCGCGTTAGGCTACGTAACCTACACAGATCTGTTAAATCTCGTATCTCTGAACTCCGTGGTCAAAGATGAAACAGCCTCTTAGCGGAAATCAAATTTGCTTACTTATCGGACCGCTCCTTCTGTTACAAAGCGAACGGAGCCCTATCCTCGCCTCACCCAATACGCTCAAGAGTCCCGCAAAACTCCACCCTAGCGCCTTGTCTGTTCAATTTGTTCGTTAGCGACATACCCTAATTCCCCTACGTCGCAGTCTCAGACGACACAGTTATCTTCAGCCCAGGCAGGTATAGGATTCACATGTACAACCGTGTCCAATGGGCCGTCTCTAATTTCGGGTTCTGGTGTCTTAAATGGCGCATAGGAATTAACCCAGACAAACTGCAGGCTTGAGCGCCTTCCACGCTCGCCCCTCTAGTTCAGGTGAAGCTGTGAAAGCCCCTCAGGCTAACAGTGTAGGTCCTTTCGAAAAAAAAATAACCCAGACAAAAGCGCGGTTGTCATGTTCGATCCTCACGCGAGGAAGAACATATAAGGAACATTACACCTCGGCGTCAATATCCCTTAGACTAAGCAAACTAAATACGTTAGTGTAGTATTAGACAGGCACCTTACCTTTAACAAACATATAGATTACGTAAAGAAAAAGCCTCCCGGGCTATGGTTCTACTACGCAAACTAACTTCCTCAAGAGCAAAATGTCACTCAAACACAAGCTCATAATATACAAAGTATGTATCCGTCCCATACATTTAGCTGTCCCGTATTCGCTCACGCTTCGCGAACCAGCCTTCGCAAACTACAAGTGTTGCAAAACAGATTCATGGGCATAGCCGTCCAAGCTCCGTTCTATGTCCGTAATGTAGATCTCCATAAAGATATAGACCTTCCGTCCATGTATGCATATATTAAAGACCTTACAATACGTGCATTTATGTTCAGTTAGATACAAACAAACTTACTATGATATCACCGATTACTATATATTGTTGGAATTGTCAAACTTGCAGAATATTGTATGGGATATTCTAAAACAATCCAGTTATTGCCACCTAATCCCTATTCCTTTGTATACCTTCGCCGGCCACGTCCGACCAACCCGGACTATCGATCAAATAACAGATTCAACGCATTACTCGCGGCCGTCTCCACCAATCGCACGTGTCCGCGCACACGCTCGCTAACCGCCGTCCTCGCCGCCGAAGCCGATTGATTAACTTTGATTAACTTGGACCTAGGTTCGATACTCCGGAAAGGAGCCCTCGAGCGAGTCTGTTTGTGAGATACAGTGACACTCTACATCACGAGATAACATCATCACACTGCATATCATTCGTGCACGCCTACACGGTAAGTACACGGTTCTGTAAGGGACTACCCCCGCTGCCATCGCGCGGCTCGCCCGATAGGGTCGTTGTTAGGACCACTCAATTTAGCAAGTTAGGACCTGCTAGACTCGCGAATGTTTGTTTGTTTTTTCGGCAGCAGCACAAGCCGAGGTTCCACCACTTTGGCACCCTTGCGCCCGCTGCCTCAGGGTTGAGGGCCCTTAGCACTCGCCCCAAATATTCGGTAAAGCTGTCAAAGCCCTTAAGGCTAACAGCGTGAGTTAGGTCCAAAAAAAGGCCTATTCGTTAATAATAAAGTCTAATTTAAATGTTAATTTTGATATAACTAATGATGATTGTTGTAACAAAGCAATTTTCAATAACACGTTACCACATTTATCTCCGATTTCGTTATCGCAAATCATTTTAGATTCTTAAAAATATGCCAATCATCATATGGATATTTAATAAAGGAGAATTAAATAAAGAGTAATAAAAATTTAAAGATGAAAAGAGTAATAAAAAATAAAAAAATAAAATTAAAAAAAAAAAGAGTCATGCCTTATATAATACGGGACATACAATTCTACTATTACCAATATTCTAATTACTTGCTTATTTCTATATGTTTCGTATAAAATATGTAAATGTTTAAAAAATCGGACTGCGAAAATTGATAGTCGATGTATAGAAATATTTATCCAATGTTATTATACAAAATCTACTAGACATAATACCAAGTTGGCTAATTCCATAGAGATTACTAACATTTTATCATCAAAGGAATATCATAAATATATTAATAATTTTGATGTTTTAAAGTCGCAGAGACCCAAGCTTTTTTGAATTTTAACTATGTATTAAAGTGTACAGTTTGTATTGCAAAATTTTTTTTTTTTACAAAGCCATCGCTGCTGTCGCGTATCAAGAATTGGTCTACACGTAACAGTTAACTGAGTGCTTTTTTATTGTTCATACGCGGCTACCGGCTGATGATTATTGAAACACGATAAAAAATAATAATAATATATAATATAAAAACTAAAATAATAATAAATAAAAAAATATATAGAAAAATATGCAAAATATAAATGTATATATAAAATAACTAAATATGCAGTAATATATAAAATACATAAAATATAAAACATAATTAATTTAAATACTAAACTTAAATACAACTAACAAATAGAAAACAGATTATTGAAGATATATGTCAAACGAAATGACACACACTACATGCTAAAAGACCTTCTGAAAGGCAAAGTATCATGGTTACAGAGTAACAGTAAAAATAGCTTATATCGATACAACCAAAGGTAAAACCGATATACATTTATATCTTTTGAGTATTGTCACGGACCTCGCTTGCCTAATATCAGAGAATTGAGTGGGATTCATGAAAATTATCCTAAATTAATGTTTAACATTTGAACATTATTAATGTATTTGTCAAGGAATATCGACACAAAGCTTTACAAAACAATTTGTTTTATTTTTGGGAATTGTTAAGAAACATTTGAGAATTACTTAACGAATGACAACAGACTATATGAAATTGGCTGTGTGAATATAAAGTGTTTCATGTTGTTTAAATATTTGCTACATGATGTGGCATGATGTACCAAAAAGTACTGGCACTATACTCTCTTATGGCATTATTGGCCACACGATAAATGAGTATATTTGGAAGGGCGTCAATGCAAGATTTTAAGATATTGCGGACCTAAGAGAATTAAATCGGTTATTCTTGCTCATTGGAAGTATTTGTATATACGATTCTAAGATTGGTGACCCGGACGTGATCTGAAAAAAAAAAATGATGAACTGTAAAGATCCACGTTTATATACAGAAGAACTCCTCTGCATATTTACCTAATAAAGGTGTATCCAGTTTTAAAGAGCGAAACTCCGGAACACTAGTACGGTTCTCGCAATTGTAACAGCCGCATTTCCGTCTACGTGTCGGCTTAAATGCGGTTTTATAGCTGGTTTTTCAATCTTAAAATGTCTTCCTTTATCATATATAGCACTCGTAAAATAAAATTTACATACACGTATCAACATGCCATTTTTGTTATTTAATCCAGTTAAAAACCTGTTTAAAAAGTTTTGTCTCGGACGTCCGTGTGTCTATATACGGATCCTGTATGTTATCACGATAACGAACGAAATACTTTATTAACCGAGTCTTTTTTTTTCTTACGCCTCAGTATAATTAGGAATAGAACCCTATTACTTTTCACGGTCTGATTCATGTGGTGTAATCGCTATTAAATGAACAAAAAAAAATAGATTATGAGACTAGCACTTTTGAGATTTTCCAAACTTTTTTTCTCATCTTTGAGAGTAATGAATTTTGATCTTACAAGTGTTTACAAAAGGAAGAAAGAATATTATTCTGGACCTGTTTATGGGTGAGCGGCACCATATTGCTATAGTTGCAATTTGTATCGATGGTGGCGCAGCTTTGAAGCAGCTAAAATAACGTTCGCCTATACCCAGAGCCCAAAATTAAGAAATTTCAAGAAAGGAAGCAAACATCTATATATACATATTCTTTTCTTAATATATATATATATTTATTTATTTGTCAATTCATATTATAATTTCAGTTCCAAGTAAACAGATTCCACGTATATAACGTAAATTGAGACGTTGTACAGCGTAAGTTGTGTCATTATTACTAACACATTGTTTAGTTTAGTATCATACTATACGTAATTATATCCCCTCAGTCCAGCCTTGCCTTCATATTCCAAAACACTACTCAGCAGTAATGCACCTGCATGGGATAATTCTTTGTAGTCGAATCGCCCACGCTTGTCTGGTGCAAATAATATTTTTATTCAGACTAAGAAACCACATCATCAATTGCCGACCTAATGTTGTGGGCCAACTTGTCTGCTTGTTCAGCCGCTTGTGTGCCAGGAATTTCAATTATCCTGGCACCGGTGGAAGTTGGTCGAAGTAGCCAAGGTGCATCACCCAAATCCTCCTGCACAAGCTTCTCTCGCGCCCTTAATAGAGCGTCCTTATAAGTCATTCCCTTCGCCGCCGCTGCAGGCCGCAGTGTAATTACAATAGCGGCGGAGCGCGGCGCCGAAGGGAGTTTAACCTTGGCTTTGTTTTTAGCCTTAGCCTTGGGCTTTTTGGGCATCAGCCCACCCCTAGGAGGGGCGAAAATCAGTGCCACAGGATCCTTACGTGCTGACACTGTGGTCTTTTCTTCTTAGCTTTAGTAGGCTTTTGGCGCCGAGTGACAACCGCCCAGTCTGCATTCGTATCTGACTTCGCGGCTGGGGTAGAGCCAGTTGCCGGTATTTCAGCCCGATCTTCAACTGCAGGACCCTTAGTGGAAACCGTAGCCACCGAAGCTGCTTGGGGAGACCTAGGCCTATTTGGAACACGGCCCTCTCACGCTTCAAAGCGGCCGTCTACTGCGCCCTCAATCGACTTTGTGAGCGCTCCATTTGTGTCAAAGACACTGCCAACGTTTCCAGCAAAATAGAAGGCGCGTGTCCGACTGCGTAATTGCGCGTTTTTCAACCTTTACTCCTCCACCTCCCGGCGAGCTTTACGTAACTCCCGTCGAAGGCAGAGTGTCTTCGGCGACTGTCCTTGTGAGCGCCGTATCCACTACTTCCTTCAGTGTACGGGCTGCCACCTTTAGATCCCGTATACATCCTCCTTTCAGATTTTTGGACTTCTTACAGATGTCGTATAATGCCGCCACCATTGTTTCTGTAAGAATCCTCAACATTGCGGGATCGAGCGATTCTATATCGTCAGGAACCCACAAACTCTCTGGAGAAGGCTGGTATAACTCCTGGAGACTGTCCGCTATTAGCCCGGTCAATTCCGGACGCATATCACATTTTTCTGGCAAGCGGCTGCTTGCGGTACTGGCCAAAAGAGCGTCGATCGTCGCGTCTTGTTCCAGCACAACTACAGGTGTAGCTGTGAGAAGATCGATTGCAGGGGGTCGTCGTTTTAGCGTCATCGGTTGTCCGTTTGCTTGCCAAGGTCTGATGTTTAATCGTACTGCGCAAAATTCTGCCCACCAGAGAACGTGGGGTTGCTCGAGCTAGGCTCGAGGAGGGATTCTCCCTTGCGGGTACCCTCCTGGGGTATGTCCTTTTTGGATTTTGCATACTCCATCTTCTTAAGCACACCTCGTCAAGTTTGCAGTGCGCCGACCGAGACCAGTATAAATACACCAGACCCGCTAGCCGCTGTCCGAAACTGGGCCCTTGCGGCTCAAACTGAGCCCTCATCGGCCCCAGCTCGGTACTGAGAGCGCTGCGCACATACCACTCTCAGGTCAGGATATCCGCCGCCGGCCAGTTTGGTCGACGCCCAGGGTCCACCACGTGGAGGTTTCCTGACATCGCACCCCCCTTCTAACAGCCCCTGGGCTTCACCATTATACATGTCTAGAAAAGGTGAGAATGGTTGGAGACCATGTGGAGACTATAGGGCTCTTAATGCCAGAACCATTCCAGACGGATATCCTGTTCGAAACATTGCTGATTTCACACACAGTATAACAGGTACAACGTTTTTTAGCATCATCGACCTTGTCAAAGCGTATCAGCAAGTACCAATCAGTATCGGAGATATTTTTAAAACCACAATAACCACGCCTTTCGGGTTATTTGAATTTCCCTTCATAACCTTCGGCCTCCGAAATGCTGGTCAAACTTTCCAGAGCTTTATCGACGAGTTTGTTAGGAGATTTGATTTCTGCCAACCTTATGTCGATGACATTCTAGTTTTCTCAAAATCGCCGGCAGCACATTTAGAACACACACGGACATTATTCTACCGGGTCACCACGTACGGAGTTGTAGTGAATACATCAAAATGTGTTTGCGGAGTGGATTAAGTAAGTAAGTAAGGGTGTCGCGGTAATAAACACGGAACACGACCACCCCGAGTGTATAGGCGCACTTAAAAATTTCCCTTGCCAAGGACAGTGCAATGACTCAGGAGATTTTTGGGGATGGTTAACTTTTATAGGCAAGTTCTTCCAAATGCTGCTAAACTACAGGTACTATTGATAATAGTATTCACTGATTCTAAACTTAAAGGTGCCAATCCCGTGTCCTGGACACCAGAATTAGAACCAGCATTGAATAAATGCAAGAAGGGTCACAGCAGGGCTACTCTGTTAGGTCACCCATCGCATAATGCAACCCTAGGTCTACTTACCGACGCTTTTACATTGCAAATTGGTTCGTGTCTCCAAAACAAGGTTAATGGACACTGGGAACGTGTTGCATTTTTTAGTAAAAGTTAACCGCCAAACAAGCACAATGACCCGCTTATTATCATGAACTCCTTGCCGTATACGAGAGCGTACAATAGTTTCGTCATATACTGGAAGCTCAACACGTTATCATATATACAGACCATAAGCCGTTGATATGTGGCTTCAGCCAAAGATGAGAGAAACTACCACCAGTGCAACTCAACCAGCTGTCATTCATACCTCAATACACAACAGATGTTGTCCATATCAAAGGAGAACATAATATTGTCGCAGACACTTTTTCAAGGACAGAGTCCATCTCACTTGAAAAAAGTTATTTTGCGCTGGCCAAAGAACAACTAGGTGAAGAAGAACTGAGTGGTGCCATGAAGCATTTCTCACTCTAATTAGAAAGGAAATCCATACCAGGTACTGAGTTATTATATTTGTTATCTGTGATACGTCAACTGGAAAAAACAAGGCCTTACATAACGCCCTCTTTTCGTCGAAACTATTTTACTAAATTTCATAATCACAGACACCCAGGCCAGAAGATCGACCAAACGTACCTATAAACATACCTATGAGTGGCATAAGTCACCCAGTGGCCCGAAACTTACCTTTAACGGGACAGACTGACAAAAGACAGCTTAACTTAAATGAAGCCAATGACTCTTATAACTATGATTATTACGATACAGATAACTCACAATATTTCCACGAAAACTGTACACCATATGTTGAAACTGAAAACTTTGAACAAGATTATGATCAAAATTTTCAGGAGGACCCGAGTTCGAGCTCCCCAGAATATAATTACATTTACAAGGTAAAAGACAACTCCCTTATATTCAATTCAATTATGACACTGGTGCCAATCGATCGTTTATTATTCCGGAAATTGTAGAAAAATATTTTAGTCATTTAGAGCTATATCATGATCCATTCGAGGTCACAAACATTCATGCAACTACAAGAAACGAATGTTCTATAATAGTCCCTTGCTTTTCCGAATTTCAAGGTCACGATCCAATTAAATTTTTCATTTACAAATTTCATGACTATTTTGGCGGTTTAATAGGATGGAACCTTTTAGAACAGTGGCAGGCAAAAATAGACCTTCAAACTCATATTCTAAGAACTGAATTCACTTGTAATAAAATTCAGATGTATGATTCTAAAACTATTAATCTATTTGAGATAATTATTCCTGCACGGTCGACTCAGATAGTTAAAGTACCTATAAGTATTCCTCAAGGTAACGTAATAATTAATCAGCAGTTAGTTAATGGATGTAATATAACAGAGTGTATCTACCGCCGAAAACAGTAAATGCATTATAAAAATATCCAACCCTAGTAACAATGATATAATTTTTAGTTTAAACAAACCAATATGAGCACATATATATAACGAACAGACATTACTCACCGGCGAGAATGAACCTGCACGTTTCCAGGAAATCTTATCGCGAATACGAACCGACTACCTTAATTCCGAAGAAAAAGCCAACCTTACTTCATTGTGTAAAGAATTTTGACATATTTTATTTAGAAAATGAACCTTTGACCTTCACCAATAAAATTAGACACAAATTTAATACCACCGATGTAAATCCTGTTCATTCTAAAACATACAGATACCCGTATATACATAGACGGAAAGTACCGCAGCAAATTAAGAAAATGCTTGAACAAGGTATTATTAGGTCTTCAACATCAGCTTGGAGCGCACCTATTTGGATAGTTCCCAAAAACTCAGGTAAAACTAAAGGCAGGCTAGTAATTGATTTCCGTAAATTAAATGATAAAACCACAGACGACAAGTACCCGATCCCTAACATTACGGACATTTTGGACAAGTTAGGACGTTGTCAATACTTTACGACCTTGGACTTAACTAGTGGTTTCTTCCAAGTCGAATTAGACCCAGCTGATATTCACAAAACCGGATTCAGTGTAGCCTACGGTAATGGGTATTACGAGTTCTTACGAATGCCCATGGGGCTCAAGAACAGTCCGTCTACAGTTCAGCGTGTAATGGACAACATCCTTAGAGGTCTCTAACACGAAATATGCATTGTATATCAAGATGACATTTTGTGTTTTTCCACATCCCTCCGGGAACACGTAGTAAATTTACGCAAAATTTTTAAACGGCTCAGGGAATCAAATTTTAAATTGTAATCAGACACATCCGAATTTATGAAACACGAAACCCTATATCTAGGTCCTGTCATTACGACAGAAGGAGTAAAGCCTAACCCGGATAAAATTTCAGCCATTTTAAAATACCCTATACATAAAACTCAAAAACAGAATAATGGATTTCTAGGTCTTATAGTATACTATAAACGTTTTATCCCAAATTTAGCACGAGTTACCAAACCGTTTACATCAATAGAACAAGAAAAATACCTTAATATTATCGACGCATTCTCAAAATATGCCCAAGCATATCGGTTACCAGATCGTACAGCCCAAAACATAGTAAAGTCACTTCTAAACTTCTGTACACATCGTGATTTCCCTTTAGCCTTAACAACAGATAGAGAAACCGAATTTAAGAATCAAGTAGTAACAGAATTCCTTAAATTACACAAAATTCAGCATCATACTATTGCAGCCAATCTAGATCTAGAACATCTACGTCTATTAAAATTACAGCACAAAAACGAAACAGCACATAACTTAGTTCGTTACGCATTAATTGCATATAATAGTTCAATACATGACCTTACTAAATGCAGACCCTTTGACCTTATTAGTGGTAATTTTGACCCCAGAGACCCGACACACTTGGACTTGACACAACAATTATATCAGCAGTACCTACAGGATCACCGTGAAGCAATTATATCAGCAGTACCTACAGGATCACCGTGAAACAATTATATCAGCAGTACCTACAGGATCACCGTGAAACAATTATATCAGCAGTACCTACAGGATCACCGTGAAACAATTATATCAGCAGTACCTACAGGATCACCGTGAAACAATTATATCAGCAGTACCTACAGGATCACCGTGAAACAATTATATCAGCAGTACCTACAGGATCACCGTGAAACAATTATATCAGCAGTACCTACAGGATCACCGTGAAACAATTATATCAGCAGTACCTACAGAATCACCGTGAAAGGATGGACATAGTATACAACATTATACATGACTAATCTCATTCCGAATGTAAACAGGCAACGTTTCGACGTAACCTGGACCGAGAGCCTCTAACAGATTACGAACAAGGTCAGGATGCATATATTAGAAACCCGATAGCTCAAAGACGAAAGCTCGCTGCTCGTTACACTCAAGATAAGGTGCCAAACTAACCCATACGTATATACACCACTAAGAAACGCGGGCCAGTCACTAAAGCTAGAATAAAAAGATCAAAGCTGACTAAAAAACCGACATTGCCACAGGATACTGACTCTCATCATGACCCTGGTCACAGTACAAGCGGACAATCCAACAGACAAAACCATACGACTTCACGATTTATCTGACGGACCTGGAACACTACCATTTAACGTAGGAAAAACTACAATCATTTCCAATCGCCACACCTCTTTACAGGAAATAAATATCGATGAAATACAGCGTCAAATTAGGTTATTAAGATTACAACTTGCTGGCTCGACTTCCGACCTTTCGAAACAAAATGCAGCTACCTTTGAATATCAAATTATACACTTATTCAAGAAACTAGACGAGATTACTTACCGCCTAGAAACATTTGAACCTAAAATATTGGGTTCTTTAATAAAAAGTATTACAGGTAATCTCGACCATACCGATGCTCTGCGATTCGAAAAAGCTATTCAAATTTTGCAGAAAAACGATAAACAGCTATCAGCTAATTTTAATAACCACATCAGCCTATTTAAAGATATGACGATTCATCAATCGCGAGAATTTGAGAATTTGAGCAGTAATCAGCAAAAGCTATGGCAAAGTTACTAAACCTTACGAGTGATAATAATATAATTCAACATATTAGCTTGTCTCAGCTATTTAATGTGTTAAGTGACAACGTTCAGGACCTTGGAAATTATTAGATTAGAAAATATTTTAGCTTTTAGTCGCACTAATTCTATGCACCATTCTATTATAACTATTCAACAATTAAATAACATGCTAAGCAAATTAAAATCTTTATACAATTCGGAACAAATGTTAGAATTAGATGCTAGATACTATTATAATCTAATTAGTCCAGGATCATATTACACTGATAATAAAATAGTGATCGTCCTTAAGTTCCCAAGTTTATCTCCAACATCCTATAACTTATATAGGCTCTGTCCTGTTCCTAACAGAACATCCCAAGTAAACTTGCCCCCATTCCCGTATATACCAACCAACTCCTAGGAGTTTGTGTACATGGAGGCTGAATGCCCGAAGATCGACGCCTGGTATATTTGCGAATAGAAAATTTCTCATCAAAGGCATACGCATCGAGATTTCATCTATCACCTACTAAATCAACAAGAAACAGAGAACCTATGTCATTCTACTACTATTTCATTTTATAGAGAAGCACTTTTTTTTTTTATAGTTAAGGTTTATCGTTATGGCCATAATCTCGCCTGATCTTAAGTGACAATACGGCCCAAGTTGGTAGACACGCTAAACCTGTAGAGGAACTGGCTCTCAAGTGCAGCTGCCGGAACACACCTATTAGTATTTGCCGGCAGGTTTTTAACTTGAGGGTGGTTGCTAGCCAGGCGGGCATTAGAAAAAGCCCTACCACCATGCTATGGTTTCCTCACGATGTTTTCCTTCACCGAAAGCTCAAACTCATTGTAGGTGCTTGGGTTCGAACTCACGTCCCTTGACGTGAAGTCGTACACACTACCACTGAGCTATCATCGCTCTTATCAGCACTTCTGGATTTGGACAGTCAACACTATATAATCACTTTCCCGAAGCCCACGAAGGGCAGTGAAGGGCAGTTACTATGCAACATTACCTACAGTACCTGTACTACTACTACCTAATACATAAGCCTCATAAGCCTCATAAGACACTCATATTACAGTACAGGCTCCCACGTGAATCATTGCAAAACGCTGACCAAGGGACATAACATATCGTGGGACGATCAAACGATAAGAAGAGGACAATCTCGATGTTAGCTCAGTGGTAGTGTGCACGACTTCGCGTCAAGGGACGTGGGTTCGAATCCAAGCACCTACAATGAGCTTGTGCTTTCGGTGAAGGAAAACATCGTGAGGAAACCATAGCATGGTGGTAGGGCTTTTTCTAATGCCCGCCTGGCTAGCTACCACCCTCAAGTTAAAAACCCGCCGCCAAATACCAATAGGTGTGTTCCGGCAGCTGCACTTGAGAGCCGGTTCCTCCACAGGTTTAGCGTGTCTACCAACTTGGGCCGTATCGTCACTTTAAGATCAGGTGAGATTATGGCCATAACGCTAAACCTTAAGTATATATTAAAAAAAAAAACTCGCTCGATCGCAGGAGCTAGTAGGGTGAATTCTTAGCTTTAAGTAATATATTGTAATTAATTTTGTAATAAATATATAAAGGACAAAAATTGACTTTTAAAAACCTCCTACTGACGGTCAACTACGTAATTGATAAAATGATAAGACATTCACGATCACTTCTGAGTCCAAGACTCCGTTTGTATGGAACTAAAAATTTATTTAATCATTTTCTTAGAAAAACGTTATATAGCCTATGTTACTCAGGGCTGATCTAGTACTCTAATGGTGGTGGAATTGTTGAAATCGGTCCAGTAGTGTTCGAGTTTATTTGTTACAAACAAAAATACAAATCTTTCCAATTTATAATATTAGTATAGTTTTCCTAATGCCTGTCTGGCTAAGTGTCACCTCATAGTTCAAAATCTGTCGCCTAGTAATTGTAGGCGTACCTTCAGTGATACTTTTGTGTAAATTTGCTGATAATAGCTCAGTGGTAGTGTGTACGGATTCCGCATTAATGGACGTGAGTTCGAATCCGCCTAGAATGAGCTTGAGCTTTCGGTGAAGGAAGACATCGTGAGGAAAGCGTAGCACGGAGGTAGGGCTTTTTATAATACCCGCCTGGCTAGCTACCACCCTCAAGTTGAAAATCTGCCGCGAAGTAACAATACATGAGTTCCAGCAGTTGCACTTGAGAGCCAGTTTCTCCACAGGTTTAGCGTGTCTACCAACTTGAGCCGTATCGTCACTTAAGATCAGGTGAGATTATGGCAATAACACTAAATGTGAACTATAAAAAAACATCATTAGACTTAGCAACTTCAGATCAAATCATGATGTATATTATCACTAAACACTAGGTGAGATTTTTGTATTACATTACAATGATAGAAGATAGAGAATACAACAGTTACTTAATTATAAAACAGCTTAACAATATGTCACACACCTGATAGAAAAGATATATATAGTATACTAGTTTGTGACCTAAGTAGGATAATCCCTATTTAGTCTCACAGTGAGACAACTTGTGTCAAGTATACCTGATGGTGACAAGTGGCTAGTGTAAGTTACGGACAATTTGAACCACCAGAAGTATCACTAGAGTGTTCTTCAAAAGAATGTGCTTCTCCCAAACACTTTACATACCCAAGAACCACAACAGAAGATTAAACAGCCAAGATCTTATGTAAACTGGAAGTATTTCATAAGGTATCTAATTAGGAAAAGGTCTACAAAGGTTCACAATTGAAGATAGCATGCAAAGGAATAAGTCGAAAAGTAATTTTTGAAAGCATACTTAATGCAAACTGTAATCTGATTAAACACTTACGTCCTCAGGGAATTCCTTCTTTATTTGTTCCAAAACATCTATCTTACTGTCGTAGTAATTTACATATTCAGATGACTGTAGGTGTTCAGATATATTCTGGAACATAATATTATTTAAAATTTATTTTTGAAGTACTGGACTACAATGGAAGGAATAAATGTATGCATTTTTGTTTTGTTCTATTTTTTGGTTTAGGGAGCAAACAAGCAAGGGTGTCACCTTAAGGTATGTGATCACCGCTGTCTGTAGACACCCACAAGAACAGAGTAATCGCAGGCCTTCACAAGAGGGACTGGTTTTTAAGTGCAACTGCCTGAACACACCTATAGATATTTATTGGCAGATTTTCAACTTGAGGATGGTAGCTAGCCAGGCGGGCATTTGAATAAGGCCTCATGATCATGTTATGGTTTCCACACAATGTTTTCCTTCACCGAAAGAAACAGAAATTGTAGGTGTTTGGATTCAAATTAACATCCCAAAATGTCGCATCCTACACTCTACCACTGAGCTATCATATCTGCATGCGTGTTGGCATATAACCAAAGGAAAAGCAAATTCAATCCTTTTCTGAAATATCACTTAGTCAAAGCTTCAGAAGGTTTAGCACAAAACTCTACACACTCCAAGTGCTGCCATGTCAATATTTTAGCTTTCATTTAAGAGACTAGAAGAAGTGTGGGCACTGGCTCAATTCTCTGGCAACATGAGAGTTCAAAGTGTTGCCAGGCTGCAGTTTAATGGGTAGTGTCAGTGCTTATTACCACACGAATCACCACACGCCTCTCTCCTCTTAGCTTTAGGCCTGGACGTGTGTTTATGAATGAAGAAATCAATTCTAAAAACCATGTTAATATTAAAAAAAGTTTCCACATGGAAACTATAAACCAAAAAAAAACAATCTCAAATCTCTGAATACAAGAGTTGATTATGTAATAGTGTTAGTATTGAATTTGTCAAACTAATTGGATGACTCAATAAATCATTTCATACACAGTTTATTCCTCTCTTGAGCCCACTACCGATAAGGTTTTTGTGAGGAAAGCAACCTATCGCCATCTCTGGGTTCCCATTTACCTAATTACCAAATTTCAACATAATTGGTTCAGAGGTTTAGATGTGAAAACATAACAAACAAACAAAGAAACTCACTTTCGCTTTTATAATATCAGTATGGATTACGTATTTTCTGGTGAATCATACAATTTAGTTAAGGAGATCTATAGAGAAAGTTAGATAGATAACCTACCTGTTTAATAGATATACCTGGCAGCTAGTACCGGATCAATCACATATACTTTTTTCAGATTTATTGATCCGGTGATATATCTCCCCATGTTAAAAAAGGGTATACGTAAGCAAAAATACACAAAGAACAAAACTATACAATACCACAGATCCACTGAAATTACTGGAACTCGCATCTATACGTAGTATTTCTTGTTTTAGGGTTGATGTAGACATTTGTACGTTCCAAAGTATCTCTGCTTTTGTAAGAGCCACATGTGGGTACTAAAAATGGTTTTATTATTGAATTATCGTCTCTAGTGTTTTTTGTTTTTTTTTTTTATTTATTCTCATTGTCTTAAATAACTCAGAAACCGTTAGAGCTACCAAAAAGTCATAAGAGATCTTTTTTGTAAAGCGTTAAATTTACTACAAGAATTATTGTTTGCCGACATGATTTGTTCATCCGTTCATGACGGAAAAAAATCCAAAGTTATAGTAGATTTTTTCTCCTGTTATTTCCATTTAACACCTCAAGCATTAGCGAAAGTTTATTATTAACGTAAATTCAAAAAGCGCCAAAATTGACATTCCATTATTGACATGACAAGTCAAAACAGAAAGAGTGCTAAATTTTACCACAGATTAAAATATCACATTTTTTAGGGTAATTTTCTAGACTTGTGTTATGGCACACAACAAATATATCGATAAAATTATTTTGGATATACTATTGCCGTAACACCACTAAGGATACCGTATGAAGACATTATTTGTAACGTTAAGAATAGTCTCTTCAAAAATAATTTGCAAAAAGAGGATTCGGAGGCGATACGTCAAGACATTTCGTCAATATTACGACAAGTGAAAGCGCCCAAACCAAATCAATCAAAACAATAATTTATCGTTTTAAAGAACTTGCGTTCAAAGAAGGATGTAACTATTCTCCATGCAGATAAAGGTAATGCGACAGTAGTAACGGATACGTCAGATTACAATAATTAAATAGAACAACTTTTGTCGGATGAAACTACATAGAAGAAGGTTAAAACAGACCCAACCAACAAAGTTTTAAAGGCTACCAGCTCTTTAATAAAGCAGTTACTCCAACACATTAAATGTTGACGTAAACTTACTCGTCCCATCGTGTGCAAAACCTCCTAAACGGTATGGGTTACCGAAAATACGCAAGCCAAATGCTCCACTACGTCCCATCGTGACTCAGGTCGTCACACCAACCTACAGATTGGCTCAGCACGTAGCAAAAGTGTTATCACCACTAAGAGGCAACACTAGAGCATCTGTGAGGGATTCATACCAATTTGTCAATGATATTAAACACCTACAATTAGCTGACAAGGAAACCATGGTTAGTTTTGATGTCCAGTCTCCATTCACAAGCTTACCAGTACAAGACTGCATTGAAATTGTGTCTAAGAGGTTAGCAGATAATAACATGCCCATAGAGGATGCAGCATTACTTAAGCATTACCTCACATCTAGCTACATGTTGTGGAGGAATCAGTTTTATGTACAAGTGAATGGAGTAGCTATGGGCTCACCTGTATCTCCAGTAGTCGCCGATATTTTCATGGAGGACTTCGAGGAGACAGCCCTAAGCACTGCCCCCGTCACCCCCAGGTTTTACAAACGGTACGTAGATGATACTTTCACAATTTTACCATTTGACAAAGTAGCTGCATTTTTAGATCAACTTAACTCCATTAACAATAACATACAATTCACTGTGACGTTAGAACAAAATAAATCTCTTCCTTCCTTAGATGTTTTATTTATCCGTAATCTTAATCAGTCTTTAGGCCATACTGTGTACATAAAAATAACCCATACAGATAAATATCTGAATGGTGAATCTCACCACCATCCGAAACAGTTAGACCGTGGGTAAATCTTTGTTTTAGAGAGCACAAGGAATCTGTGACGAGGAACATCTGGCTGCTGAGCTGCAACATGTCAAACAAGTACTACGAGATAACAAGCTCCAAATTCCACGCCGCCGTCACGGAAACCGAGTGAAACCAGCCACAGTAGAACGTGTACCTGTTGTGTTACCTTTTGTAAGAGGGGTCACAGACAAGATTGGCTAAGTACTGAAGCGTGCTTCAATTAAAACTTACTTCAAGCCGCCCAAGAAGATTAGTTATTTTTTTACTACCTGTCAAGTGTCATATACCTCTACAAGAACAGGGCGTATAAAAAATTGAATGTGAGTGTGGCCTCTCCTATATCGGTCAAACTAAAAGAAATATAGGGACCCACGTAAAAGAACATATAGCTGACGTTAAACACCGACGCTCTACGAAGTCTGCAGTTGTTGAACATTCAGAAGAAGGCTCCAAACATTATCTTAGATTCGACAAGCCACAAATCCTTGCCAAAGAACATCGATTCCTACCAAGGATGATTCGTGAGGCTATTGAAATTAAAAAACATCAAAATTTAAATAGAGAAAATGGTTGGAAGCTAGCACAAACCTGGGATCCGATTATACATTTAATGCTCGATAAAGGCGATAAAGCACAAATCGGAACCCAAAAGACCAATTGCCAGACCTCAAGACACTGTGAGCTCTTTCTGCGTAGATCGGAACACTACCAATAATAAAAACTAAATTGAAGGTAGACACAGTAACATGAACTTTCCTAAACAACCTACACCTCAGTCCGCCCCGTGACCATGAAGGCTAAAAAGCTTTCGATAAAATCCGTTTAAATTAGTTTTATTTCAATATACTACTTAATTTTTTTTATATTATACTTTTCTGACATTATTTAGATTGAGATTTAGTTTAGATATTAGTTATTATTATTAACTGTGTAAAAAATATGTTAAGTCAAATTGAATAAAAAGCTATTATTATTTTTTATTTTTACTTCTATTATTAGCGTAATATGTTATATAGATATAAAAATGAATTGCCGAAATGTATGTACGCGTATAACTTCCATACGACTGTACCAAATTGAATAATTATTTTTTTATTGTGTTCGTTTATTGTCAGGACAAGGTTTGTATAGGAAAAAAAACTGAAGATATTTTTTTAATCTTATAATATAAAAAGTAATGAGGAAATGATAGCTCAGTTGGTAGTGAGTACGGTCGCCACGTCAAGGGACAAGGTTCGAATCCACCTATATTTATATTTCATATAATTAAATGACATTTCATTTGAGTAAAAAACAAGTTACATTCAATAACTAAAAGAAATGAAAAACAAAATTGATATTAGATATAGCCAGTTCTATTGATACAATACAAATCGGTCAAACCGTGTTTTAGTTTTAGCGAGAGTAAAGCACATTGATTTTAAGTTATACGATGCTCACTGGGACAGCTAGTATTGAATAAATTAGATATTGATATGAGAGAATAAACGTGAATATTCGATAAAAGCTAACGATAGTTACTATAACACTTAACGATTTACAATAATTGTTATTTTACAAATACGTCAAAAATTATTCAAAATTATAACCTTTATTTTCGAGCAAGTTAAAATTATAACAATCGTGAAATTTGCGAAAGATATTGTTTCTTGATAAGCTAAAGATAAAATAAAATAGAAATTTGCAGTCAAAAATTTATTATACAAAAATAAAACATTATAAAATCTATCTACAAACATAAACTTTTTATAATCCATACTACAGGATTGCCTGTTATCATAATACCTTTATAAAATGATTGTACAAAATGGCTAAAAGTGATATAATTATTGTTAGTATGGTACCATCTACAAACAACGGTGAGCGTTAGTCACCATTGTAATCGGCAATTTTAATTCTCACACATATATACTGTATTTCTGTGTTGCCTTCTCGAAACAAGCACCATTTACTTCGATGCAGGTTCGTTAAGCGAGGAGTACTTTCCGCTGTATGTACTGTAGCAGAACGTATATTAAAATGCATTCTGATATCTCCCTTAGAAAATAGTACAATTATACACATACATTTCTTAACGTAATGAAATAAAAATAGAAATTATAAACAAATATGAATTATATTGACCATATGCCCGTCGTCCAAACCAGATAAACCATCCTCGCTCCCAGAATCAAAAATGTCTTAATTCGAAACTCCTATAAAAATAATATAGTAATAAGATTATTTTATATAACACAATAAAAATACCTATAAAAAGATATTGTAAATTTCATTCTTATAATATACCCAACTTTTCATAGTATAATGAAAATACATTTAAAAAATCGATAACTTTATCGACAGCACCTCAACAAAAAGTAATAAACTCGCGAGTCATGTTACATGTAAACAAAATAGGTTGTGATTGTAAACAAATATTCTGCTTTTTTACAATTGTATTTATGTTTCAAATAACATTCGTAGATCATAACATCAGGTTTTTAACATTTGGAACACTAATATATAATGATATGTTAAAATTTCTATTACGAAAACAAATTCAAAATATTACAAGGAAATCAACATTACGAATTGATAAATATGAATATGCATATATATTACACTGAGAAGTGTATAATTGTGGGAGAAAATACTCACCATTTCTTTATATTTCATAAAACTCAACGGATATATAAGTCACACTAATATAATGATCAAACAATAATTTTTGCCGCGTATTAGACAATATAAACTGTTGTCAGTGTTGCCAATAATCTTCTCACATTTGCACTAGTCGGAAAAATATTGGTGAGGCAGGCGTGTAAATAGCCGTGCTCAATCAGCGGTTTGAGAACACTTTATGGCTGAACACGGGGAAGCGTGTCAGCCTAACTTTGTCTGTTTGCTTATAGTGAGATATTATACAATTGTTTGAAACGGAACTACCCCATGCTTGATGATACAATTAAAATCCCCCATTACCAAAAAAGGTTTAGGAAGAGAATAAAGTATATTATTAATCTCCAAGAAATAGTAGGATGAGGAATATATAAATATACAAAGCATATGTCATTTAATTGTATAGCAACTATTGAAAACTCATTATAATGTGGATGAGATATAACACTGTAAGGGAAAGAGTCCTGAACTAGTAAGGCTGCACCTCCATAACCATCCTGCCAGTCATCTCTAAGACAAATGAAACTGTTTATTATAAAAAACAGTACTTGGCTTATCCGAGTCTCTGCTATGCAAACCAAAATGCATTTATATTTATTTATTAAATATAACAGTTCATTTTATTTTATTAGTAATGCTTCTGGAGTTCCACTGAACTATTAGATGGTCGATTGGATTTGGGTATATTTAAAAAACTTATAAATGTTGTGACCTCATTGGACGGTAATATATGTGCTTGTGACAATAAATTAATAAGAACTGACGGTTTAATACATTTTTATTTTTAAAGCACATCCATTTCCAGAAACCTCTGCAGAATAACTTGAGTAAGTTTTCGGTGAGCTACTTGGTCATAACCATTATTAACTTTTGTAGGTCTATGTGGTAGTTTTTTATACTTTGTATTGTTACAATAAATAGAAACTTAAGAAAATTTACCTTAATACAGTTAAAAATATATAATACAGATACTGAACTACACCAATATGTGCAACTACACTCTACTGATCAATAATAAAATATAAATATTCAACTTAACTTAAAAACCACGCCTGCCTTTTTGAAAGTTTCCCGCGCTCTTTTTTTGACGTCTCTAGTGTTATATGTCAATAAATGTATATACAACTCAGTTTATTCTGACCAAAGATATACATTTTTTGTCTCTAATTTTATTTAGGCAAAGGAATTATCACTAAAATAGGGTCAGGTACATTCCAATGCAATAAACATAGACAATACACTATTATTAGAAAGCAATACCAGCACTTATGGTATGTCACTTTTGTATGAGCATAAAATGTATGTATGTATGTATGTACTTTTGTATGTTTTACATTATGGGTGTAGGTAAAATAAAAATGTATGATATCTTTTTCAGAAACATTTCCACTTTAACATTAGTTGAATATGGTGTAACATTTTGTTTTTAACATAACATTTTGTAAGAATTTTGTGCATTAATTAAATGTAGAAGGATATAAATTTTGAATCGTTTAAAATTATCTTCATTAGTCTTGATGAATTGAATACCTAATAGGGGTATGTGACTCAGAATATGGATATTCAATAAACATTGATGCATTAAATTCACCTGTTGTTTATAGTACTATGCATCGAAACGTTTCAATGTTTTGAAACTTTTATGATCTACTTGATGGATCGATATTGTGTCATAAAATATGGAATCAATGGTAGCCAACAACGATTATATCTTTTTATTACTGTTTATTGATCTGGAACAACACAGAAGTTTGAAGAATAAAAGTGAACTTATAAAAATTTCAATATAAAATGTGGCCGGCGAATATGATTCTTCAGATCACTCTGACAAACCAGTAGATAACTTCTTTGTGCGACCTCTCTCGTGCGATACAGTGACACTCTACATCACTGAAAGTACATCATCACACCGCATGCCATCCATGCATCTCCGTACGTTAAGTACATGGTTCTGTAAGGGGTAGGCCCTTACGCGGCTTACCCGATAAGATCGTGTTAGGATCACTAAATTAGTAAGTTAGCAGCTGTTGGTTAATTAGGCTCGCGAATTCTTGTTTACTTTCCGGCAGCAGCCTAAGCCCTGGCACCCTTGCGTTCGCTGCCTCGGAGCTGAGTGCCCTTAGCACTCGCTCCAAAAAATTTGGTAAAGCTGTCAAAGCCCTTAAGGCTAACAGCGTATGTTAGTGACCCATTTTAAAAGCTTAATAACTAAATTATAATAAATAACTTAAAAACGGAATAATAAAACAAGTAAGATAAGTTACTAAGGAGGGTTTAGTAAGGAGTAAGGAGTTTATTAACACCGATTGTTAGCACTCGAGGACAGATTTTTTAAAATGTATTAGCGGGCAAATGAGCAAGCGTGCCACCTGATGGTAAGTGATCACCGCCGCCCGTTGACACCCATAATACCCGGGAAATTGCAGATGATTTGCTAGCCTTTATTTTGGTGGGACTAGCTCTCAAGTGTAACTGCCGGAACACGCCCATTGGTATTTAGCGGCAGATTTTTAACTTGCGAGTGGTAGCTAGCCAAACGGGAAACAGAAAAATCCCTACCACCATGCTATGGTTACTCACAATGTTTTCCTTTACCGAAAGCTCAAACTCATTGTAGGTGGTTGGATTCGAACCCACGTCCCTAGACACAAAGTCGTACAGACTACCACTGATATTAATATAAACAACCTCGCATTATTCACATTTATAATTCGTATGGATATCTATCAAGAAATGTGAAAAGGAAAATAAAATACTCAGACGGAAACCATATTATCTTTATTAAATACTAGTTTTATCCTTGTCTTTTAAAAGCGCATGCTTTGCCTTGACGTGCACGTTCAAATGTATGGGCTTGCGAAACTGTTTCTCGCACCGATGTTCGAACCATTTCCCGTACTCGTAATGAACCCTCTTCATATGGATTACCCAAGAAATGTGAAAAGGAAAATGAAAAAATACTCAGACGGAATCATATTATCTTTATTAAATACTAATTTTATCCTTGTCTTTTAAAAGCGCATGCTTTGCCTTCACGTACACGTTCAAATGTATGGGCGTGCGAAACTGTTTCCCGCAGCGACATTCGAACCGTTTCCCGTACTCGTAATGCACCCTCTTTATGTGTATTATCCAAGAGATGTGCAAAGAAACTCAGACAGAATCATATTATCTTTATTAAATACTAGTTGTTTCCTTGTCTTTTAAAAGCGAATGCTTTGCCTTCACGTGCACGTTCAAATGTATGGGCGTGCGAAACTGTTTCCCGCAGCGACATTCGAACCGTTTTCCGTGCTCGTAATGCACCCTCTTTATGTGTATTATCAAACTTTGTTTGTTACTGAAAAACTTCGAGCACGAGTCGCACTGCAATTTCGCTTTACTCATATTCGCAACAGTACGCTCGTGCCGATACTTGTGCACGCGCAAATGTATCGGCGTTCGGAACCGTTTCCCGCACCAGCAATCGAACGTTTCAGCGTAATCGTGGTGCATACGCAACATGTGCTGCCTCAAATACCGTTTCAGCTTGAAAACCGTCTCGCAAAGTTCACATTTGTACTGTGCGATCTTTTTATTTCTACCCGCATCTCGGTTCCGGGCGCCGTGCTTCCGCGTCTTGTGCCCGCTGAGGTGTATGGGCGAGCGAAAGTGTTTCCCGCACCAGCACTCGAACGTTCGCCCGTAATCGTAATGGCACCTCTTTACGTGCAACGTCAACGTGTATCGGCTTTTATAACTACCCTCACAGAATTTACACTTGAACCCGGTAACGTCGAGTTTGTTACCGCTACCGCACAGTCTCACGTGGCTATTTAATTTGCATTTATCAGTGAACTGAACGTTGCAATGTACACATATTAGATCGTTCGAGGTGGCATGTTCGATGTTAGTGTCGCGTTTGGGATTATCCGTATCATGAGTGTCGTGTACATGAGCGTGCAAACGTTCATGGGTGTCGAAACACAAGTCACAGTGTCGGCACTCGTGCAACACGTTCATTGTGTTTATTTCGAGTTCTTTATGGTCATTGTTATGCTTAAGTAAACTGCAGCTGAAAATGATAAAATTTCCGAAGCGATGATTGACGCCTGAGTTGGTAGGGTTTTTTTTTCTAGTTAAGGTTTAGCGTTATGGATATAATCTCACCTGATCTTAAGTGACGATACGGGCCAAGACCAAGACACGCTAAACTTGTGGAGGAATTGGGTATCAAATGCAGCTGCCGGAACACTCCTATTGGTATTTCGCGCCAGTTTTTCAACTTGAGGGTGGTAGCTGGCCAGGCGGGCATTAGAAAAAGCCCTACTACCATGCTATGATTTCCTCACGATGTTTTCCTTCACCGAAAGCTCAAGCTCATTGTAGGTAGTTGGATTCGAACTCACGTCCCTTGACGCGAAGTCGTACATACATCGTGATGAAACTATCGCACGGTAGTACAGCTTTTACTAATACCCCCCTGGGTAGCTACTACCCTCAAGTTGAGAATCTGCCGCCAAATACCAATAGGTGTGTTCCGGCGGCTGCACTTGAGAGCCAGCTCCTCCACAGGTTTAACGTGCCCACCATTCTTGGGCCACATCGTCACTTAACATCAGGTGAGCCATAACGCTAATAATTTATTTTACTTTTCTCGACGAACTCGAGTCTAACAATTCTATGATCATTAAAATCGGTTTAGCCGTTCTCAAGTTATAATTTCTTTTTTACACACATATTTTATTGTTTATTTATTTAATATTTTTTGCACACCTTAAAACATATAATTATATATAACAAATGATTTGGTTAGTACAAAGGGCGGTCTTATTGCTACCAACATACATACCTACTTTGTTTTATATACATAAATTTAAATATTAATTTTCAATTTTTTTTGTTTTATTTATAATCATTTCTGCTATTCTAGACAAAGAAGAATCCAAGAAATCATATTATTATAATCGATTCAGCCGTTCTTGATAGGGATGGCTATCCGAGGTTGATTGATCCAACGATTTTTCAAATCGATTCACACCTCTCATTCGATCCAGTGAATCGATATTTCACGACATCGACATCCGATACTTATAAAATTATTAACAATTATTTTAAAGTTTCAGCTAACACATATATATATATATAATCTTTAATTAGTATGCGAACGATAAAAATCGATTACTTCAATATCGACATCAACTATTATTAGTGTATTTTTTGTTGTCTATGAACGGTTTTATACCGGCAATATAAGAACAAAAAACGAATCAATTAAAAAATCGATTTTAGAGTAAGTATCGCCATTCCTAGTTCTTGAGTTATAATAAATGGTCTTAATAAGCCCGACTTTGTCTTACACATATATTACTTATCAGCACTCACCTATCTTTGAATATTCTACCGCAGAGCTTACATTGAACTCCTTGAGGAGGTACAAGGGTCTTATACAGCCTGCCGGATTCTCCACCACTAGTCACTACTCCATCGTCTTCAATCAATTCGGTCTTTATATCACATGGATAAATTACATCTCGTTCTTCCCGAACACCCAATAACAATTCTCGGTTTTCACTTTTCACTTCTCGGTTATCCTCGAGTGTCGATAATTCCTTATTATAGAAAAAAAATCTACCTTCAGTAACTAAATATAATACAAAAATATTTTATTTCCTCGGTTATCCTCGAGTGTCGATAATTCTTATTATAGAAAAAAAATCTACCTTCAGTAACTAAATATAATACAAAAATATTTTATTTCCTCGGTTATCCTCGAGTGTCGATAATTCTTATTATAGAAAAAAAATCTACCTTCAGTAACTAAATATAATACAAAAATATTTTATTTCCTCGGTTATCCTCGAGTGTCGATAATTCTTATTATAGAAAAAAAATCTACCTTCAGTAACTAAATATAATACAAAAATATTTTATTTCCTCGGTTATCCTCGAGTGTCGATAATTCCTTATTATAGAAAAAAAATCTACCTTCAGTAACTAAATATAATACAAAAATATTTTATTTCCTCGGTTATCCTCGAGTGTCGATAATTCCTTATTATAGAAAAAAAATCTACCTTCAGTAACTAAATATAATACAAAAATATTTTATTTCCTCGGTTATCCTCGAGTGTCGATAATTCCTTATTATAAAAAAAAATCTACCTTCAGTAACTAAATATTATACAAAAATATTTTATTTCCCCGGTGATCCTCGAGTGTCGATAATTCCTTATTATAGAAAAAAAATCTACCTTCAGTAACTAAATATAATACAAAAATATTTTATTTCCTTGGTTATCCTGGAGTGTCGATAATTCCTTATTATAGAAAAAAATCTACCTTCAGTAACTAAATATAATAAAAAAATATTTTATTTAACATTTGCACAGATTATACCTTATTTTTAAGACTCCAAACAAGACAATGCCTGTGACATGAAAGCTTGAAATACTATCAAAATTGTATATATGACAGTTAGTGACGCATTTCATCTGGGATAAGTAGAAAGGAGAAAAAAATTCATAGCAGTAATGACGGAAGTGAAAACATGAAACTATAAACAAACAGCTGCAAATATTGGATATGCAAATTAATTGTTTGGATCTACTCTTTTTTAGTTAAGGTTTAGCTTTTGCTTTTTTTTAGCGTTATGGCCATAATCTCACCTGATCTTAAGTGACGATACGGCCCAAGTTGGTAGACACGCTAAACCTGTGGAGGAACTGGCTCTCAAGTGCATTGAGATAAGATCGATTCTTGGATCAATTCAAATTGAAATCAAATGAATCGAAACACAAAAAAATTAGTCCAAAAGATCGATTTACCAATTATCGTTTTTTTTAATCGATTCGCTCTTCCTGCTGTTTTAGTTTCAACATAAAATCAATCATAGAATCTTTACTAATATGATAATTACGAAAGTGAGTTTGTCTGTTTGTTACTCTTTAACGCCTAAACCGCTGATGAATCGATTATGATGAATTTTGATATAGAGATAGATGGAATCCTCAAGACGGTGATAGGCTAGTTTTTCTCGCGAAAAATCTTATTGGACGTGGGGTAAAGGAAGGGATAAAATTTACACGAAACTTTTGATTGCCTAATCCGATTTGTTTGACAAAATCAATAATAACGCGAACGAAGCCGCAAATAAAATCTAGTCATTGTATATATGTGAAAAAATTTCATTTCTGTGTATGTTTGAGTGACACATTCAAATAATTGTAAATATAATGTTATACGAAATAGATAAGAATCGAACCTCGATATATCGATATCGAATATCGATTCAGAGAGATTAAAAAAAATCGATTTTTTTACTTTTAAAATCGATTTTAGATTAATCGTTCTTACGCCACCATCTCTGTTTACCACCACACACATGATGCATTAAAAGAAATATAACTTCGATAAATAATACTCACTTTAAAAACCGGTTTTCTAATTCCACCATCGCCTGGTTGAAAACACTCTTCCTCAGTTATTTCTTGTTTTACCTGATTCATGACATAATCTTTACCGTCATAGCAATTTACATACTCTGTGGACACCACAGGTTTTAACTGAAATAGAATAACTGATCACGCTGTGTCACATTTTCTGATACCTCCATATTCTTTTTTTTATATTTAATGTTAATGACGATACGGCCCAAGTAGTTGACATGCTAAACCTGTGGAGGGACTGGCTCTCAAGTGCAGTTGCCGGAACACACCTATTGGTATTTGTCGGCAGATTTTCAACTTAAGGGTGGTAGCTAGAGGCGCTACCACCATGTTACGGTTTCCTCACGATATTTACCTTCACTAAAATCTAAAACTCAGTGCAGGTGGTTGGATTCAAACTCACGTCCCATGACGCGGCGTTCCTACACGCTACCACTGAGCTATCATCGCTTCAATACAATCGCTTAAATACTCAACTCATATACATAAATTATACAATACATACAAAATATAACAATAATAAACACATATCTATACATATAAAAATGAATCTCTATTTCCCTTGCTCATCGCATCACACGTGAACGGATGGACAGATTTCGCTAATTATTTTTTGTCGTGTTAATTACAGTCAGGAGAAGCTTCTTATGATAGAAAAAATTAAGGAAGTCGAGCGGAACATCAAAAAATCTGTATATAAAAAAAATGTATCACCAAAATGTATGTACGCGTGTAACTTCCGAACGACTGCGTCAAATCGGATTACTTATATATGAAGTTTTCTAATACTCTCTGGAAGGTTTGTAAGGAAAGATATATTTCAAATATTTTAAAAGTTGGCGAAGAAAATGATATAATTGCAGAACACCTATAAAATGTTAAAAAAATTGGTTGTCTGTAAAGTCGGTTTACTGACGATAGTTGAACGTGACAACGTCTTAAGAAAGTACTGATGGAATGGTAGCATTTTTCAAAAGAAAATTTTAATTTCATTTGTTTAATAGATTTGTAGGAGAGAGACGGATGTCGAACGCAAAGGCCGATTGTGCATCTTTGTCGCTCGTTCCGCGCTCTCGCTTGCACTTCAAGCCTTACATGGAACGGCTCAGAGCGAGGTAACGCCGCACGAGTCATGTTTTTTCGTGCGTGCAGCCGGCTCTATCGAATTATAAGACGCTGTCACGTCGAAAAAACAAAGAAATTAGATATAAAAGAAACGATAATTGTAATCTTGTACAGCACAGTACAATCTTGCCTCGCCTGCCATGACACAGTACAAAGCAAACTGAGTTTTTCATATCCCGAAGTGGATCAGTTAGTTTCGATTTTACCTTTCTAATACATCTTAATGTACCATCTTTCGCGTCCTTAAAATAACATTTCTATTTTTTATTAATAGCTAGTACCGCGTTCGATTTTCTCGTACGCGATTCGGCAACAGCCCAAGCCGAGGTTCGGTCACTAGTGACACCCTTGTGCGAGTTGCCCCTAGTTCAGTGAACAGAAAAAAAAAAAAAACTAACCTTGTACATTTTAAAAAATGGCGTTACATCTCGAAATTGCCACGTAGCGGTACGTTAGTTTTATTTTCATTATATGTAATAACGTATAAATTAATTATTTTTATTATATCAAATGTGAGACGAGCCACTTTACGTATTAACCGAGCTGAGGCCAGCATGCGACAGATATTAAGAATAGACGTATTGGTAAGTCCGTACTGCGTTCGAGTGTTACTGACAATAAAATGAGTTCGCATTGTGTTGCGCAGGTAAAAAGTAAAATTAATAATAGTTTAAAAAAAACTAGAACACACGCTTTATATAGAAAACTAAACTAAAAACCGGAAAGTAAATTTGAATAAATATTAATTAAGAATAATGTCAAAAAAATTAATAAATATAAGTTATTAATAGTTTGAATAAGAAAAAAAATGTTTTATTGTAAAAAAGCGGGGGTGCTTTTCAAGATATTATCGAAATGATAATAATCCTTCTCATATCTGTCAATTAAATATTCATAACTATTGACACCATGCACCCCACGCTTTTTTTACAATAAAACATTTTTTTTCTTATTCAAACTATTAATAACTTATATTTATTAAAAAAAATTACATTATTCTTAATTAATATTTATTAAAATTTATTTTCTGTTTTTTAGTTTAGTTTTCTATATAAAGCGTGTGTTCTAGTTTTTTAAACTATAATTTATTTTTTATTATTTAGTTACTGGAACTGAAGCTAATATAAAGCGTGTAAAAACCTCATTAGATCCCGTTGATGTGTTTTACTTGGAAAAAGGGGTCGGTTACATACATACATACATACATACATACATATATATATACATACAGGTGAAGCTAATATAAAGCGTGTAATTACCACAATCGGTCCCACTACCAGATCTATTACGCTTATAATAAGTATAAAGCAATAAATGTAGGAAATTATTAGTTACATATATAAATTATATATAATTAAAAGACATATATATGTATATAATCGGAGTTATCAACAAGTTTCATTCAATGACCAAAATAAATGCACAACAGAAACGATTTTAAATATAAAGCCAGTTCTATAGATCTCAACGAGTTGAACTAACTTGGAGTATCGATTGTGGACAATCGAAATGTAGAAGAAGTATATTCAGACATCGATCAAACCGTTTTAAAAGTATTATCGAGAATAAAAAACATCGATACGTAATAATTATGATACGTACGATGTATACACACCAGCAAGTAAATTAATTGCCAATACGATTTGTAAGATCGCGAACAATCGATTCTCTTGTTTGTTAAATAGATATTGGTGAAATTTGAATATAAAATTACTTAAAAGGCACAATTAAGTACGACAGCACTTGTCCGATGGGAAAATAAAAAATTTGGAAAATCCAAAAGTGCACGCCTCGAAATCTAATTTTTTTGTTGTTGCTGTTTAGTTAACAACAATTAAACCACATCGAATCAGACCGTGAAAAGTAATAGGGTTCTATTCCTAATTATACTGAAGCGTAAGGAAAGAAAGACTCGACTAGTAAAGTATTTCGGTCGTTATCGTGATAACATACAGGATCCGCACATACAGACACACGGACGTCCGAGACAGAACTTTTGTAAACAGTCTTTTAACTAGTTTAAATAACAGAAATGGCATCAAAAATATCATGAGTGTTAAGAATAGTGTTTTTTCTTGATACATGTCTGTATATATTATTTTAAAAGTGCAATATATGATAAATAGAGACATTTGAAGTTTGAAAAATCAGTTGTTTCGCGTGAAGTGACAGTAGTACCCACCTAAACGCTTCGCTTAAGAGGCATGCAATAACAAATAACATACTCACTTCTGAGACCACTTTTCCATTGACACTATCGCCCGATGGAAATAATTCTTCCTCAGTTAATTCTCGCTTTATCTGATTCAAAACATTGTCCTGGCTGTCATAATAATTTACAAACTCTGAGGTCACGGGGTGATTAGATTTAAACTGGAATGAAATAGTAGGTTCTGGTATTTTGTTATGGTATATGCCATCGAGCAACACCAAGCAAATCGTAGGTGCATTGCCGACCTTTACTGAAAGAACTGGCTCTCAAGTGCAACTGCCGGAACACATCTATTGGTATTTGGCGGCAGATTTCCAACTTGAGTGTGGTAGCTACCCAGGCGGGCATTAGATAAAGCCCTACCACCATGCTATAGTTTCCTCACGATGTTTCCCTTCACCGAAAGCTCCTGGTTAGTGGTTGGATTCAAACTCAAGTCCCATGACGCGGCGTTCCTACACGCTACCACTGAGCTATCACCGCTCATACACAAACGTAACATCTGACTAGAACATGTATAATTAAAAGATATAGTGTATTTTTCGCTTTTTGAAGTGAAAACTGCTGTAAGAAGGTTCGCACAGGAAGTAAATTCGGGTATGTCGTCATCGACATGGTCACGTGACGTGTTAACGTGCACACTACATCTGTACCTATCGATATACACTTATTGCGCTGTAAACAGTTTCGATTTACAAGTTTTAATTTAAGATCAAGCAATTAATTTGGATATCCCATAAATAACAACTGTTTGTTTATAGTTTTAAGTTTTCACTTCTGACGGCAGTTTTCATGAGTGCTTGGTTTTTTGTTTTAAATCATTTATAGGTTTTGCAAGTTACGGTTATGTGTCTATCTGTTTGATCGCTAATCTTAAGAACTAAGTGTCAGATATCAAAAATTATTTCCATATTCGATTTATGTATAGTTGAGAAATGCTTTAGGCTATTTAATATCACGCTAACACCAATCGAAGCGAAGCTGTATCGAAAAATGTTACGAAAGCGGGCGAGAATTATCAAATAATTTACAGTTGCATATACAATACCATTGAGTCGCTGCAATGAGGTTTCTCTTCATATTCAATATCGACTATTTCTTGTTTCAGTACTGGTAATGATGTTTGCGGATTCAACTGGGCTTCTGCTGGTGTATCACATCTGGACTCTATATCTTCAGTACACTCTATAGTCAATGCCCGTTGTCTATTGTCTTTGTTTTGAATTATTTTTATTACAAAACTTTTTGTTGCTATAACTGTAATCAAGAGAAAATAAATGTTTTTCCAAGTTTTCAAGCTAGTTGGTAATGTGTATGAACGGTACGTCAATGGATACCAGTTCGAATCCTTGCAATGAGCTTGACGATGAGTCTATAGCATAGTGGTAAAGCATTTTCTAATGTTCACCACCGAATACCTATAGGTTTCTTCTGTCAGTTGGACTTGAGAGCCAGTCCATTTATAACACTTACTATGTCCTGTATCTTTGACCACGACGCACTTAATATCAGATGAGATTGTGGCTCCAACATTAAACCAATGAAGTTGTTAAAAAAACTTATTAATCTAACACGCTCGGCAGACAACATCATGCAGTGTCCAGTAATTAATAAATCCAAGAAAAGTATAAGAACCTTCACTATAAAAAAACATGTGTGCAGTTCACACGTGCTGGGAGTGATGATACCTTCAAAATATTGTTCAGATATTTATTGAAATAAATTTTAATTAAGAATAGTGTATTTTTGTTTAAATAAATATAAATTAATAATAGTGTAAATAAGATAATAATTAAATTTATTTAAGAAAAAGCGTGCGGTACATGATGTCAATAGGTATAAATATTTTATTGACAGATATGAGTAGAAGGATTATCATTTCGATGATATGTTAAAAAGGGCCCAACGGTTTTTTTTTTAAATAAAATACATTTATTTCTTATTAACAGTATTATTAATTTATATTTATCAAAAATAATACACTGTTATTAATTCAAATTTATTTTCAATTTTTTAATTTGGATTTCTATCAAAGAGTTTTTTTTACTATTATTTATTTTCTACTTTTTAGCTTGGTTTACGTAAACGTAAACGTAAACGTAAACGTAACTTCGTTCCCCATATCAAAAAAGTCATAAAGAAAGCTCTCATGGTCACGGCTCAGTTGCGTCCTATTTATACTGGACCAAAAATGACCCTCCGCATTAAAATGACCCTTTATAAAACTTGCGTAAGACTTATTCTTACGTACAGCTGTCCCGCCTTCGCTTATAGTTCCAAACATTCCTTGAACAAACTTCAAATTGTTCAAAATAAATACATTCGTAGGTCGGTTTGTGCGCTCGATGTTATGAGAAACATACACCTACACAAAGATCTAGAACTTCCGTCCATAGAAGGTGTTTGCGCCGGTTCGGGTTTTAAATTTCTTAATAATAAAACAGCCGCGAATATGGTAGAACCGAATGAAACCTAATAGCGAATTATGCACAACAGTACCGGATGGGATGATGGAAAGAAAGGACTCACCTGAATGCCGATTTCGATAGTTTAGGAGGCCTCCTCTTCTTGGTATTTCGGCTGCAGCACACACCTTACACTTCTAGCACGTGTATACTTGCAATCATGTTCTGGTTAATCACTTAATTAACAAATATGATGCGCCGTAGTCACAATTGGTCACGCGTCGCTCGTAATCAAAACGCAACTGACCTTATGTCATGGTGAGACGGGTAGGAAAGAAAACGGGGGGGGGGGTGAAGGGTGCATAGACAAGGTATTGTACTGTCGTGCATGATTTAGCGTAAACAGAAGGGTATATCCCTTGAAAGCTGAAGCACACTCAAATTCGCTCATTAAGGCCTAATGAGCAGTTATCTAGTATAAAATTCTGTCGGCGTCGGCCACGTAACATCTTCCTCGACCCGCCCGATGAAATCACGAGTCAAAATAAAGACTACCCCGTCTATAAAACGTACGCACGTTACGCGCTAATCCGCGAAACTTCGCTACCGCACGCCCGCCGCGGCCTCCCTCCGCGGACGCTCGAGCCTACGTCGATCCTTCGGAATGGAGTCCTCGAGCTGACCCGCTCGCGCGACACAGTGACTCTTTACACTCACTGAACCCACAGCATTACACTGCATGTCACATTCGTGCACACTCACACGGTACGTACACGGTTCTGTGAGAGACCGCCCGTGGTCCCGAATGTGGTTCGGCCTTTTATTTATTTATATTTATTATATATAATTCAGCATTTCATTGCCTTCTTCTCGGTTCTTAGGGTTCGTTTTGCTAGGTTAGGTACTCTCGTCGTTCACTATTTAGGTAGGAAGGACGCACAGTACAATCTTGCCTCTCCAGTTTGCACAGTACAAACCAAAATAAGCTTTTTCAGATCATTTAGTTTCGATTTTTCCTTTATTTATTATTATAACGTATCTATTTTTTCTTATTAATAGCTAGTACAGCGTTCGATTTTCTCGTACGCGATTCGGCAACAGCCCAAGCCCAGGTTCGGTCACTAGTGACACCCTTGTGCGAGTTACCCTGCGGGCTCGAGCACCTTCCGCGCTCGCCCCTCTAGTTCAGGTGAAGCTGTAAAAGCCCCTCAGGCTAACAGTTTAGGTCCTTTCGAAAAAATTCTTTCTTATTTTGTTGAGATAAAATTCTCTTTGGAATTCGAAAATTTGTTAATATTAGATAAGTCAGTTAAAGACAATGATTGGAAATTATAATTAACATCAACCTGTCAATGGCTATAGATGAAAGTCATATAAACTAACAAATCTTATTCCGCAAATTAAATAATGGAATAATCTTATCAAATTAGTGTATTGTCATCGGTCCTCGATAAGTCTACGAAATTTAAAAGAAATTTGACCATTCGAAGTAGGTCAAAATCAAGTCCAAAGGAGTCAGTTACAAACATACAAACAAATATACCAATGTAGCTAATATAAAGCATGTAAAAACATGTATACAAATGCCATCAATAAATATATATGATTGTACTGGGGCTGTAAATTGATTGTAAATAAAATTATTCTACTATATACAACTCTGTTTATTTCCTATCTTAACCCGTAAATACATAGTGTATCCAGTGCTTTTACTACAAGAGCAGATAGGTAACTTCAAACGAATCACTTAGAAAATAGTCTCCCTGACCCCCTTATTCTTTATATATACATTCTTTAAGCATTTTGTATTTTTATGCTGCAGTAGTACTGCATAATTCCATGTATCACTAATACTGGTATGTACTATATGCTGTTCCTATTATATATATTTAAGAATTTCTACTGATGTCCATGATGTTGCCTTCAGAGGGTCCAGAAGAGCCAGTTACTCCACAGACACAGCCTGTCTACCAACTTGGGCCATATCGTCACTTAAGATCAGGTGAGATTATGGCCTTAACAATAAAAAAATATTAATAATTATGCATTTAAGGGATAAAACATTACATTTTGAAAATGTTGGTTGTCAAAATACTATGTAAACATCATTATAAAGGGACATGAGCTCTCTTAGACATGATATCTATAGACTAGAAAATACCTAAGTACTCACTATGACCATTTTCATAACATTGCGAAGTGGAATCATTACTATTTGTATCAGAAATATTATTTTTTATATTTAATAACGCCTTTTTGCGCGCACGAAAAGCGCGAACACGTTCTGTAGAACTTGTTGGGGACTTTTTCGTCTTGTTTTGTTTTCTTTTGTTGCGATAATCACGACAACATTCTGCATTCGTTTTCGGCATACCTGAAATACGCTTTGGTCAAAAAAATAATGAAATATATATGTAAACAATACACATATGCAATACACTATAGATATATTTTATTGTATAGTTTTTTCCTTTAAATTGACAAAAGAAAAAGGCAAAGGTGTCTAGACCATGCAGCCTAATCAGATTTCGTTTCAAATGTAGACGATACTATCTTCAGCAAGATGGTAACTCTCTTATTAAAGCTCTTTTGCGAGTATTTGTGGCAACTAATATATCATATTCCGAATTGTTATTCATCTATGCTCTTCAGCTAGACTACATTACGCAAAATGTCACCTTAAATTGCGCAATATAGGCTAAACAACTAAGCATATAAATAAAAATAAAAATGACAACATGACATATCAAGATACCGCTGAAAACTCCACACCATAGATAATACACTACTTTATAAATATAGCTGTAACGAACCATATGTTTTCGGTATTGTGTAACAGGTATACCATCTAGCATCCAGTACTAACACATTACTCACGAATTTATTTTGTTACTCGCATTTTTCATACTGGTTTTAGTTTGATTGAATCTTTATTCAAACAAATACTACTGTTTCACTTCGCGCAAGTACTGTTAACGTATGAATTTTGTATTTGCATGAAAACAATATAACTCTAAGAATAAAATAATTCTTTGATATACATAAGATTTGCGAGTAATAAAATTGATTGTGATATTACATATTATTACGTATAAACTATTCAAAACAAAGTAAATTACAAAACAGTAATTTCAGATCCACGGGGTATTTAAATTGCAGTCTACTTGAAGTTCTAACCGATTGATCTGTTACATTAAACCAAATTTAGGTTTACAGATAAGTACACAAGCCTGGACAAAACACGGTTAAGTTAGAAATTCACCTTACACATCTAGGTATGTAACACATAAGCAAATGCAAGCATACCATACGCAACAAGCAACATGGATTGATGCGATGCTCTTTTGTAGGTATAAAAAGTAACGAGTAACGTTTCGATACGCTAAATAACGAGTACTGATTGATACATTAACGGATACATACAGGTACGCTATTTTCGTTACTTTTACATCATTACTAATATACGATACACCACAGTTGGTATGATGACTTTTTGAATAAATATTGGTATTATTTATTAAATATCGATTTTCTTTATCAGTATATAAATGAATTTATGTAAATTTCCATTGATTGAAGAGTTATAAATTAATAATAAATGAATAAGTTATAAATAAGTAAGCAAGGAGTAATAGATAATAGATACGAATGATATTTGGTTAGCCAATCTTAGAAGTTAATGTTAATTGTAGTTTAGAACTGACTTTCAAATTAGTTTAATAAAACAAGGATAAACCTCAGTTTGAGCAAGATTGATATCGCTACCACCAATAACAGTTTCTCGGATACAGTTTTATTAACAGTGAAACAATGAACTTAATAGAAAAAATCAGCTAAATCCCTTTTTATATAATGTACCAATTTTTAAATTTACTTACCAATGGTTTACTTAATATAAATTAGTGTACGAACCACCCAGGCTTTGAGGCAAAACAGAAGCCGAATACTTAGTACGTAAAGACTCACTAATTATTCTAGCCGAAATAGACATTTAAAATTTGGTAGATACCTGGAATACACTTATAAAAAGTAACAAAGTCCCATCAGGTTTATGTGTGCTATTCAATTTTTTTTCGCCTTTGTTAGGTTTTCCCAAAAACTATAAGCTGTATCAAAAATACATCACCTGACTTGTGTTTACAATATTCTTGTGGCTAAAGTACTATTCGTTGAGATCGTGTGTTTAGTTCTAGTGCATTAAATAATAAGTAATCTTATTATCATTGTTTACATAAATTATTTTCATATAACTGTAGAACATTTTTTGTCAATTTTTGAATTGTTTATGATATTTCTTTACGTCTATTGTGTTGACAGTGAGATAAATAGCCAAGAGCCTTCCTGAATAATTGCTTTATCATATGCAACTTTTTTATATGTTTGACTGAAGGTTTCTAAGATTAGCGAGCTAAAAAAAGGTCTATTCCGGTGTATAATATTATTAGTGTACATGTACAGAATAGTTACATAATATTTTGTTGGTATGTGATATATTATAAATATATAAACGACAACAACATCAAAATTGATCGCTTATGAGGATTATTAAATTGGTTATTCCTGAATCAAAATTTTATATGTACCTATATATTTTTTAAATATTATAAAGTGTTAATAAATAATGTATTTTATTTATTACTTTCTTTTGTTTAATATCAACAATTATTAGCTTGTTTACAAACCTAGGAATATTATTAGTCAGGTTTGGATATAGTTTATAGAGAAAGAAATATTGTTTGCTACAATTGAGGGTGTTTTAACCCGCTAATAAAGTTTAATAGTAAGTAATAATGATAATAAGTAAGTAAATATTACTTACAAATAAAATAAATACGTCATTCTGGTATAACAAGAGAAGCTTCATCCCTTTATTTATTTTACCATATTCCTATTAAACATATTAAAAGGTTACTACACAAAAGGTTGACCGCCACACAATCTCCATCGTCTATGGTTTTGACATTGCCAAAACTGTGCGCATACATGTGGCTTTTTAATAACAAAAAGAAAAAGGAATATTATCATTCTGTGTTACAAACAGTGGTCTTGAACCTACCAGTTTATACCAAAACACAGAATAGAAGATAATTTAACTATTTTTTTTTACTGATTTATAAAAACTAGTTGTCTTCCCGTTTCGTTTCATCTTTTATAGGAAATCCTTTTGTTATATGTATTTCTAATCATACATTAATTGGTAAAGAACTTTTTTAGAAGAATAAAAATGTACAACTCTGTGGAAATGACTGGATAGAAGAATATTAATGCTTTTTTGAACTTATGTATGTTAATATGTTAAATTAATTTGTAAATAATTTTATAATCAATATCAAAATATAAAAAATTAATACGCATTTTTATTGAATAAAGTATCTATTCTAAGCCGTGAATCGATTTCAAAAATCGATATATTAGGTTATAAGATTAATTGAATTACTAATCGATTTCAGACCGTCATCTCTATTGCTAATTCTGTGTGAAACTTGAAATATTTATGAAGTTTCGTTGTTTACATATATGTATCATAGTTATTCAAATACTTTATTCAAAGGTGATAGTATCACCTATGCTTATCAATTATATTAAGTACTGTAAACCAAAATTCATTAAATAAAGTCGTTGGACAAGAATAAGGGATAAAAATTTACATATATTCGTGATCGTGATTATAAAGTATACTCCTATTACAAGGTAATTTTGAAATTTGAAAAATAAATTAACACGTTTATGAGAATTATTATTTGGGGATCGGTATTGTGCGATCACCCAGTTTGTAGTAATACGTCAGATAATTTCATAAATTAATACTAATACGTCAAATAACTTCATAAATTAATAGTAATACGTCAGATAACTTCATAAATTAAATCACCATGCGTCAGAAAACTTCATAAATTAAATCACCATAACGGATAATATTGTTTCTGTATTTCTTATAATTGTGCTGTACGTGTTTTAATATCACCGGCCGAGGTAAGAGCCCATGTCTTCTATGAAGCGCGTCCGTACGTCAACTCCGAACACATTCTATTCGAATTCGAATGTTACATTTCTATTTATATTAGCGAAATATAAAGAAGTTTGCAGTAGGTATATGTACGCCGCATATTGGTTGATACAATATGGTGTATCGTATTATCATCTTCTCCAAAATCTCGATTTATGGATAGTATAATAGTAGTATAGCGTAACAGTACAATATCTGGTCATACTAATGTTTAATGTTGGAATACTGTGTCACAACATATTGCATTCTTAACATTGTTGTTTGACCCTGCACTGATTTTTCTTTACCTTTTACAGCATTTGCCCTGTTACTAAGTAAACTGTTTTTTAATGTTGTGCAGCATAGTGACTGTACTGCACCTGGTGTTAAGTACAGTATGATCCATAGCAGCGGTGACTGATAATGATCCAAAATTCACAATCGGTCACATTTACATTAGTGTACAACATCATTTTGCATCATTTCTGCTGAAAATGACATTACGTCAGTCAATATCCGTGTTTTAGTGGGAACTATGGAAATGATGACAACTACTCTTGTGGTCATTCGCATTTTGAGCAGAGCAAACAAACAAAGAGTCTATGTTGTATGTCATAAAGAGTACTTCTGCTTGATTTATTGAAGTGATCATAGCTTAGTTGGTAGTGTCTGTGGATGCCACATCCAAGGATGTTGGTTTAAATCTACCAACAGTGAGCACGAGCTCTTGGTGAGGGAAAACATTGTGATGAAACTGTTGCATGGCAGTAAGGCTTTTTCTTATGCTCCTTTGACTAGATACCACCCTCAATTTGAAGATCTGCAGCAAAATACCTATAGGTGTGTTCTGGCAGTAGCAGTTGAGAGCCGGTCCCTTGATTAGACTTAGAGCGTTTACTATCTTGGGCCACATTATCACTTAATGTCAGGTGAGATTGTGATCATAATGCTCTACTTATACATAATACAATAACAATCAAATAACTTACATGATCTATCAAGATCATGATGATGATGGTTATAATGGCTATTCTATTATATGATTGATGGCTCTATGGTCTACTATTATGAACTACAGAGATGAGAAGAACAGTGTCTGCCAGCCTAACATGTATATGTATAAAATTTAAAACCCAGCCTTTTTTTGTATTCCAGAATACATTGGAGAACATGAAGTCACCAGAGTATGAAAATTATTATGATAATAAATTTAATATATTTGAAGAACTGAAGATGGAGGTTCCTGACACAGAAGTTATTCATTCAGATTACAAAATGAACAAGGAAAGGGTGGCTGAAGTGAGTAATAGTTATTTACTAATGATATCTACTCCAATTAATGTTTTTTTTAAGAGGTTTGTATAAACATTCATTATTTTACTGCAAAGCTTGTAAGATGTTAAATTTCTTAAGGTTAATAGTATCATTTTCTTCTTTAGGATAACGATTTGTTGAAATTTAATCAACAAAATGAAATGAACCATGAAACCATGGAGAAAAGACTGCCATTGAATGTTACAATAAAAATAGAGAGGATAAAAGAGGAAGAAATATGTGATAATGAAGACATAAGTGGACATTATAAGTTAACTGCACAAGAAGTCCAACTTAACTCTGATGAAAATTTATTAAAAAATAAGTAAGTGTATTATATTATATCCCATTTTCGACTTCCCATGTCATCATGATAATAACAATATGAAGAAGATAAGGAAGTCTCTTGAGTGACTCATTAATGCACATTTGAAACTATAGAATGTAGGAACATGAAATTGTGCCATTAATTTCATTCTTTTGTGAAATAGAGATATCAAATGGGATATTTTAATCTACCCCTGATAGGTATAAATGGGATTTAAAAATATTACATGGGGAACAATGAAAATCTTCACTTACTAAATTGAAACATAGCAAAATAATTATGAATATAAATTAATAGATATATCAGAATTTTTCAATTTTCTCCACAAAGTAGATTTCTTTTATTTTATTTTTCATTTAACACATTGGACGCAATTGTGGCTACTGGTGACCACCACTATACTTTCCTTAAGGGCTAAAGTTGATCTGTGATTTCTGCAATTTTTACACATTATATGATGTAAATAATATTTTTTTATTACTATTAAAAGAATTAACAAAACTGAATTTTCCTCACCAGTGATCACCACTGTCCAAGTCATTGGAAATTTGTATTTCCTCACAGGGGGTCCACTGGGTCAAGGTGCCGGCCACATCCCTGCTTAGCTTATTCTTTATCTTATTTCTTATATTATTATTATCATTTATTTTATTTTGTAAACCTTTTATTTTAAAACAACATCTTGTACACTTTGCCAAGAAAGTTGTTTATGTCCCTTTATACTTGTGTCAACACAAGCTAGTATGCTTAAACTGTTCTCGAAGGCCACACATAATATAACTTTGTATAGGCACTGTGTCCTACAGTCAGAAAACAAAGATCAAACATAAGTCCGTCATGCAGTCACCAGTGAGCCCCATCACCCAAACATAACAACCACTATTATTGGCTGGTGTATTTAACATGTTAATTTCAATTGTGATTTTTAAGTAGGTACTTCATTTCATAGGAATTTTAATTTTTAGAACAAATAATTACTCCTTTTGTATTTACTTAAAATTTGACTACTAGCCTCCAAAAAGCTGGGTCTGTACCCCATACTTCAGCTTTATTACCAAAGACCAACACAACTTCCACACTCGTTCAAGAGTTCCTAGCACATTCAAATAAGAAAAAGAACCAAGTTATGTTCAATTACCTAACATGTATTGATTAAAAAAAATTATGCTCATATTGTTACATTTTCAGTTTGAATTTATTAAATCCCAACAATGAACAAACAAACATGTCGACGGTTGCAGAACTGAATAAGTTACATAAGTGCAAGCTTTGTGATTTAGATTTTCACTACCATGATGATATGCTCATCCACATAAGTTTTGTTCATAATAAGAAAACATTCAAATGTGAATTATGCGGGAAACAACTAAACAAATTATCAAATCTTAAACGTCACATAATACTCTTTCACAAACACAAAAAACCTAAACTTGCTGAAACTATTTTTAAATGTATAAACTGCAACGCAGAATTCAATAAGAAACTCGCTCTGAACGTTCACGCAAAACTATGTCAGAAAGAAGAGGAAATAATCGCATATAAATGCGATTCTTGTGATGGTGTTTATAAAAGTGAACAAAATTTGAGGAACCACGTGAAGAGAATGCATACGAACAAAGAACACAAATGTAAATATTGCGGTGCGATTTTTAAAACTAATCAGTATTTAACGATTCACATGAAAACGATCCATTATGATTACGGCTGTACGTTCGGTTGTTGGTGCGGGAAACAGTTTCGATCGCCCATACACTTGTACAGTCACAAACGGAGGCAGCACGAGCGCAAGATTAAAGACACGGGTAATGGCAAGTTTCAGTGTGACAGCTGTCAAAAGATTTTTAAAAAGAGACAATGCTTGGTTGTTCATCTACAGAGGAAACATTATGACTACGGGAAGACGTTCGATTGTTGGTGCGGGAAACAGTTTCGATCCCCAATACACTTGTACAATCACAGGCGGAGACACAAGCGCAAGATTAAAAACACAGATAATGGCAGGTTCCAGTGTGACAACTGTCAGATGTTTTTTAAAAAGAGACAATGTTTGGTTGTGCATCTACAGAGGTTCCATTACGACTACGGGAGGACGTTCGATTGTTGGTGCGGGAAACAGTTTCGATCACCAATACACTTGTACCGTCATAATCAGAAGCAGCACGAGCGCAAGGTTAAGAATACTGATAATGGCAGGTACCAGTGTAACGGCTGTCAAAAGATCTTTAAAAAGAGACAATGTTTGGTTGTACATCTACAGAGGAAACATTATGACTACGGGAGGACGTTCGATTGTTGGTGCGGGAAACAGTTTCGATCGCCGATACACTTGTACAATCACAGGCGGAGGCAGCACGAGCACACGATTAAAGACACAAATAATGGCAAGTTCCAGTGTGACAGCTGTCAGAAAATTTTTAAAAAGAGACAATATTTGGTCCAACACATAAAGAGGTTCCATTACGACTACGGGAGGACTTTCGGTTGTTGGTGCGGGGAAAGGTTTCGATCGCCGATACACTTGAACTGCCATAAGCAGCAGCTGCACAAGCGCACTATTAAAGACACATATAATAGCAGGTTTCAGTGCGACAGCTGTAAAAAGATTTTTAAAAAGAAACCATATTTGGTTGCGCACATACAGAGGGTACATTACGACTACGGGAGGACGTTCGATTGTTGGTGCGGGAAACAGTTTCGATCACCAGCGCACTTGCTCCAACACAAGCGTTGGCACGACCGCAAGATGGAAGACACAGATAATGGCAGGTTATAGTGTGACAGTTGTGAAAATAGTTTTAAAGAGATACAAAGTCTGTTTATTCACCTAAATGGGTTGCATTACGAATCTTAGATTCTGATAGAGATTGTTAGTGCGGGAAACAGTATCGTTTGATAATTTATAAAATAAATGGACAATCTAAATTTTAATGCGGTTTTCATGTTCAATGGCTGACATAATTACGGAAAATAATGAGGTTTATTTTAATTTAAACTGTATACATAAATTAGATGTATGCGTTCAAAAAATTGTTAAACTTCTAAATTGGCTGATAGAGGGTACTCCCTTTAAGAGTAACTGTTGTTACTATGACGCCACCCTAGCGCAAGTGCAGGGCATCTCTAGTGTCAAATGCGCGCTGTCACTCGGCGTCTTGTCGCCGCGATTGCATGTGTTAGTACTAACTCGCTTGCCGGCAGAGTTTAGAAAGGAAATACAAGTGTAAATATGATTCGTTCCAACAAGAAATAATAACGTATAGAAAAATCGTGTTCCCTGAGACAATTGTGGGCACAAGAAGCCGACTCTAGCGCAAACGAGTTACTCAGTACCATAACATAATTTATCTGCCCATTTCGGTTCCTTCTCGAGCCGAATCAACCAATAACATTTTCATCTTAAATTATTATGGTGGTAATGCTTTTTCTAATGACCACCTGGCTAGCAACTACCCTTAAGTTAAATCTGCCGCCAAATACCAACATGGACCATATCGTCACTTAAGATCAGGTGAGATTATGGCCATAACGTTATATGTTAACTATTAAAAAAAAAAGCCGTATAACTGTAGATCAATTTTTGGCCTCTTTACTTCTATTGTGGTGGCAGCAAAATGTTAAAATAGTCAAAAGCCTTCCTGAATAATTGTGTTACCATATGTAATTTTTTGTATGTATTTGACTGGTGGTCCTACAATTAGGGAGTTAAAAAAATACTTTTCCGGTATATAATATTATTAATGTGCATGTACAGAATAGTTTCATAATATTTTGTTGGTATGTGATTTATTTTAAATCTGCAAACGACAATGACATCAAAATTGATTACTTAAGAGGATTATTAAATTTGTTATTATGGAACCAAAATTTTATATGTACCTATATATTTATTTTAAATATTATAAAGTTTTAAAAGTATAATGTGTTTTATTTATTACTTTCTTTTGTTTAATGTCACGTTAGATTTGTACAGGTTAGATGCTCACTCTGACAAACTTATTGCATTACACACATTAACATACAAATATACACACAAATTGCTGACATTGCATTTGCTATGCATAAGTTAAGATAGAAAACCTTAATGTATATACTTATTTGTGTTAATTTATAAAACTTTTTTTTTTTTTTTTGTATACTTAAGGTTTACCATTATGGCCGTAATCTCACCTGATCTTAAGTGACGATACGGCCCAAGTTGGTAGACACGCTAAACCTGTGGAGGAACTGGCTCTCAAGTGCTGCTGCCGGAACACACCTATTGGTATTTGGCGGCAGATTTTCAACTTGAGAGTGGTTGCTAGCCAGGCGGGCATCAGAATAAACCCTACCACTATGCTATGGTTTCCTCACGATGTTTTCCTTCACCGAAAGCTCAAGCTCATTGTAGATGCTTGGATTCGAACTCGCGTCCCTTGACGCGAAGTCGTGCACACTACCACTGAGTTATCATCGCTTCGAATGAAAAAACGAATTGAAAAATCATCATAATACATATTGATGTACTGTGAGGCACAGTTGCACCACACAGTGCTGGTTTTCAGTCTGCCCCGTACTTTATTTATTTGTTTACGCATGCGCAATTCGTAGATCGGCAACACAACACAAAAAAAAAACAACAATAACAATAGTGCAAATATGTAGTATGTAGTCATATCAGACGTACCTACCAACCGAGTCATATTTACATGAGAGCGCCAATACATCGCGCCACCAGACGCAGGTATGCAAAGCGCTGATGAAGCGTCTGGGATGCAGGTGTGCAAAGCGCTGACGAAGCGTCTGGGATGCAGGTGTGCAAAGCGCTGACGGAGTGTCTGTGACCCCGCCACTCAAGGAGATTGGGAGGCAACGTAGTTTGTAATTATTAGATTAAGAATTCAATCTGTACTTGGTACTTGACATGTAAAGTCGTTTTAATTAAAATTCTAATTCAAATCAAATAAATTTTTAGTTTTTAAAAACACTTTCGCGGGTTTCTCAAACAGGTCTATGTATACTCTGAATAATACAATTCAATATAACCAACACGGGCAACCACTAAAAGAAGAAACATTACAAAGTAAAAGAAAGCTAATAAAGCTAAAAATTTATAGAGTTCACCACATGTGATGATGAGGTTATTAAATTCTCGTTTGGTCTAATTGTATTTGTAAGAGAATTCTCTGCATACGTGATTTAAACGTCATTTGGGATATACTAGTATTTCGTAACGAAGGAGGCAAATCGTTCCAGATCTTTGTGGCAGCGAATTTAAAACCTCTGAATGCTGAAGTCTTGTGTTTCGGTAGCACGGCTTGGTCCGCTAGCATTGCTCGAGTGTTCCTGTCATGTGTATCTTTAGACCACGTAAACTTTTTGATAAGGTGTGAAGGTTGTTTGGTCTGTATTATTTTGTGGACCATTTTTTTTTTATACGTAAGGTTTAGCGTTATGGCCATAACCTCACCTGATCTTAAGTGACGATACGGCCCAAGTTGGCAGAAACGCTAAACCTGTGCAGGAACTGGCTCTCAAGTGCAGCTGCCGGAACACACCTATTGTTATTTGGCGGCAGGTTTACAACTCGAGGGTGGTAGCTAGCCAGGCGGGCATTAGAAAAAGCCCTACCCACCATGCTATGGTTTCCTCACGATGTTTTCCTTCACCGAAAGCTCAAGCTCATTGTAGGTGCTTGGATTCGACCTCACGTCCCTTGACACGAAGTCGTACACACTACTGTTAGCTTTATCATTGGTCGCCGCTTTTTTTTTTTATACTTAAGGTATAACTATATAAAATAACTCAGAACTAAGGACTCGACCAACACTCTACGTACTGTTTTTGTCAAATATCTTTGAATTCCGTAGATTATTATTAATTTCAACCATGCAGTTCTTATTTTTAAATTGCGATGATAGATGATAACATGATATTCATGTTGCCTAGAATATTTTAATATGTGAAGATAATTAATATTAAATCTTTTTTTTATTCTTAAGAGACACACAAACATTATAACTACAATAATCTATTTTAGCTTTCTATATATGAGAAAAATTGTAATTTCTATATATGTTTTAGTAGAACGTTCCAATAGTTGAAAACAACTTTGTATAAAAATAGATAAGAATCGATTTTAAAGGTGAAATATCGGTAAATTTATTAAATAGTAATTTTTTTTTCAATTATTGATATTATATCGCCATCGTTAGAATACAAACGGTTTGTTACAACTCTAATGTCAAATTGTTAACTATACATTAGGGATGTCCACAATGAAAATATATTCTTTTTTTCGATATAATACATCGAGTATATGTATTGATGTTTTTTCTCCATATCCAGTACTTTTTTTGACATTGTGTCAAAAAGATTTAGTCGCCCACCTGATACACTGAACCCATTAAAAAAAATTAAATGGTTCAGTCATTGTTTATATAAAAAAATAAAAATGCGACAATATTTTTTTCTTTAATTTAAAAAACTATAAACGATATGCAGAGGTTAGATTTTCGCTAGTACTGTTTTTTGAAATCTATACACGTAATAAATTTGTAGAAAGTTGTTTGGGTGTTATAGTCTAACTAATAGTACCCATTTCCAGCATATATGGAATTTTGTGTGTTTGTCTGTTCTCGCATCACTGCTAAAGTACAAAGTTTATGATAAAAGGTCACCAAGAAAATCATAAAACGTGTCCTCGAATAAAATATAGTATTTGGCTTATTGAAATCGGTTAACTCTATCAAAAAATATTGTAATTGGAATGACTGTGCGAGATTAAATGGTTTTAGTTCCACGCGAATCAATTCGCAGGAACAGTTAGTTAAATAAGTAAATCTTATATAATGTAAAACAAATACAAATAAATTGTGTGTATTAAATGTTATTTATTTTCAAAGTGTACTTTAACAAAATAAAAATCATCTGTAATTATAGAAATTCCGGTCCTATACCGTGCTCTTTTGGAAGACTTTGCAAAAGCAAAAGTTTATCCAAACGTTTCCCTTTCAGTCTATTTCGTTGCTTAGTGATGATTTGCGCTACTTTAGAAAATAAACTTCCAGATAGTACTGAAGTTCCCACTGTGGTCAAGAATTGGCAAGCAATTGTTGCAAAGCTGAATTTTTAAATCATTGCAAATTTCCAATAGACTTTCATTGAGTCCTATTAGATTACGCAAGTTAGTAGACAAATTATCAGTGATAAAATCGTCAGACTTAGCTATTTTCCAGCTCTTGTGGACTAACTTGTTGAGATCATCACACAAAGAAAAGTTATATACTAGCTTTTCAGAATGACCTGAAGTATCTAATTACACGGCATCGTTTTGTATAGCAGTTTTCATAAATTCATTCTTCTTCAAATTTATGTATTATTCGGGATCAAGAAACAGTTTTAGAAGGAATAATGGTTTACTGGTTCAATAATCGATACATCGAGTAGATGAACAGAGTTTCAAAACAGCAATCGATTCGAGCATAGTACTATAAAAATCGAGTGAATTCGATGTATCCCTACCATACATATACAAAATTACAAATATTGTGTGGAAATTGAAATATACATGAAATTCTATTGTTTACTTTAGTACTCTAATTACAATAATAGTATTATAATATAATTCCTTGAAAGTGATAGTATATTAATATTTATACGAAACTAACCATTACTTATTAAATAAATCATTGGACACGAATAAGAGATTAAATTTGGCATATATTGGGTTCCTGATTATAGTCTCTACTCACATTGCAAGGTATTTCTCAGATTAAAAAAAAAAATTAACACATTAATGGTCATAATGTAAATTTACATCACTTATAGGTAGATACGATATAGCACGACGTATTATCACGTTCAATAAAATCTCGATTTATGTAGTACGACGTAATGGTACGTTATTTTGCTATAATAATATTTAAAAGTTGGGATATTGTGCCCCAACATAACGCATAATCAAATTGTTGTGCGCCGCCTTTGCATTCTTTGATCGCATTTATCCTGGTACTAAGTAACCAGTTTGTGACTGTGTAACATTGTTATGCTTTAGAAGTTTCGTTCCATCAGTAGATTTATGCACTTTCTTGGGGTTCAATTTGGATTGGATGCTGATTGAAATCTATTTGGTGAAGATTATGACTACTTCTTCTATGGTATGTGGACCTTTTGCGGTTTGAGCAAAGCAAACAACATACAAAGTTATTATTGTATGTAAAACAAAAATGGTCAATTGTTTTACTGAACAGATCATAGAGCAGTTGTTAGTATGTATGGATGCCACATCAACAGACTCAGTTTGAATCCACCAACAATGAGCTTGAGCTTTTGGTGAAGAAAAATAATAAAACAATAGTATGTTGGTATAGCTATTTCCATAGCTCCCCTGATTAGGTACCTCCGTCAAGTTGAAAATCTGTAGCAAAATATCTATAGCTACGTTCTGGCAGTTGCCTTTGATAGCCAGTCCTTCCATTAGGTTTAGCATGTCGTCCATCTTGAACCTCATTGTCATCATGAGTCTGTGACCGTAATGCTAAACCTTGACTATAAAAAAAGGTACTTGTCTCGAATTTATGACCTCCACTGACACCAATTATATGACAGATTCTGCATCTGAAAATTCTTATAGCACTGCAGCTGACTTGAGAGTAATTTAATGCTAAAAACATTTTTGGCTTTAACAAAAATGCAATTAAGCAAGCAGTCTACAGGTCAAAAATCCAAGCTATGTCTGATACCAATATCCAATAGCATTGACCCAGCAATCTGAGATCTCATGGTTATCTCTATTGAAAATAAATAATTGCATACAACCATTTATTCTATATCTCTTTGTGATAATAATAATGAATTAGAATTTTCTAAAACATTTTTTTATAGAAAATACTTCTTACTCTGTTACTGTCTTTATAGTATGGCACATAAATCTTGATCCTGAGGTAAATTTACATCTTTTTACATGGAAACATTTAATAAAGAATTATAACTGTCTTGTTAGTAGTTTATGTCAGTGGATTGTGTGTGTGTTTTATACAATTTTCAGTATAAACAATGAATAAAATAAACAAAAACAATATACAAAAATGATTGTTAACTAAAATTAATCAATTGCAACAAAACAACAAGAACGGCTATGTCTAACCAAAAATAAGTGTTTTCATATTTTATAAGTTAATATGCTATATGAGCTTTGATACTTTTTATGTTTGTATTAACTGTAACGTTAGTTATTTGCATGGTGGTTGGGCTTTTTCTAACGCCTGCCTGACTAGCTACCTCTCTGAAGTTGAAAATCTGCCACCAAATACCAATAGGTGCATTCCGGCAGTGGCATTTAAGAGCCAGTCCTTCTGCAGGAGTGCCTACCAACTTGGGCCGTATCTTCACTTAAGATGAGATGATGGCATGACACCCAAAAAGCTAAAACATTACTATAAAAACATATGGTTCTTTATAAAATAAAATACTGTACTAGTTTATGCAATGATGTATGGTTTGTCCATAAATCATTTGAATGTTGAATGCAATTGTATCAAAGATATTGAAAAATTTCGAGAGTGTGCATTGAGTCTGTAATTTTACATGGAAAAAAATGATAGATCATGTTATCTCAGTGGATAACACATTTAAAACAAGACTAAAGAACTAACTAAAGAAATATTGGATGATTGTATAATAAATATAGGTGAAAGTGAAAGCAATGTATCAGCTTATTCAGAGATTTAATTTTTAGATTCCGATTTTCATGATGACTCATACAATAAAATTTAATTATTTATTACAGTATTTTATTGTGTTAGATAAATACATACATAATTTGATTAATACATATTATATAGATTGAATTTAATTCATTTCAATTTTATTAAATATTATTATTTCCTGTTTCTTGCAATCTATATAATACAAATATTTTTTCGTAATATAACATATTGTGATATTTTTAGCAGTATCAAATAGTTTAATCTCATTAAACTCTGTGATACCAGGTGCATATTTTAATTTACCGAGCCTTTTGAGGATCAACTTTCATGTGCCAGACTATAGTAGGTTTTAGTTAACAAATGTAATTTCCATTTATGTTTTATAGCACAGGCCTCTAAATATGTCAATATTATAAAATAATTAACATATTTTATAGCACAACTTTATTAGATATCCTTCCATATTGGATAAAAAAAAGAATGTGTAATTTTGCATAAAGCAGCCATACTTGATCCGTTTTTGTAACTTTCTTCAGTACAGCTTTACTCCTATTGGTAGTAGCATGTTCCAGCGATCGATAAAACATAATTTTATGTATCTTGTGTATGTGGTTAGACAAATACTTTTCATGGCGGTAGGGCTTTTTCTAATACGAGCTCGCTACTTACACTCACTCACTACTTAACACCCTTTTTACGGACTTTCTCAAGCGCAATACACATCTGGTGGCCCAATAAAATGCACCACGGCGATAAATCAAACTCCCGTGTTGCCAGAGACCAAGGACAACTCTCACACTTATTTTATTCTCTGGTGGGAGTGGCCGTTCGCACTTGCAGTCTTTCTGGCGTCTCCTACGTAACCATACTGATAAGGCACAAGCACGCATCTATATATAGCTTATCGCTGAAGTTGGACAATTTATTTAGCTAATCAACGTGTAAAAAGAAAATAGAAGTAGGTCAAACAGTTTTTGAGTTTATGCGAGAATAAGGAACATCGATTTTAGGTGATACGAAATTCAACCGATCAGTTAGTATTCATGTAAAATATTTGAAAACCAACATTAGGACAACTAAGAAATATATATGTTATATTTCTCAGTATCCAAACTACTACCTTCATTCGTATTCGACAGAGGAAACGTGTGGAGGATAAAATTAATTTGTGAACAAGACAGCCTACGCATGTCTCACTCTAACTCGATGATTCCCGGTAACTCAGCTGTGTTTGGCTGACCTACATTTCACTATTTCTTGTCGCGGCTGACTCGTCTGATAGATAGGTCTCAGTCAATTGCCTGACATACACTGGTAGCATATGAACACCAAAGACATGTGCAATACTGCAATGGTGGTTGGCTGTCCTTATAAATTTACCCTTCACTGCACGGTCTATGGAGGCCTGAAATCATTCCCACGCCTCCGACGACCGGTTCGCCAAATATGAGATGGGAGCTGCTGGTTGAGCTCCCGCGATCGCTCCTCAAAACATACATACATACATAGTATCACGCCTGTCTCTAATAAGGGTAGGCAGAGACCACATGAAGCGATGATAGCTCAGTGGTAGTGTGCACGACTTCGCGTCAAGGGACGTGGGTTCGAACCCAAGCACCAACAATGAGCTTGAGCTTTCGGTGAAGGAAAACATCGTGAGGAAACCATAGCATGGTGGTAGGGCTTTTTCTAATGCCCGCCTGGCTAGCTACCACCCTCTAGTTGTGAACCTGCCGCCAAATACCAATAGGTGTGTTCCGGCAGCAGCACTTGAGAGCCAGTTCCTTCACAGGTTTAGCGTGTCTACCAACTTGGGCCGTATCGTCACTTAAGATCAGGTGAGATCATGGCCATAACGCTAAACCTTAAGTATAAAAAAAAAAAAAAAAAAACATCCTTCCACTTGCTACAATCCTGACATATCACTTCTTCTGCTGTCATAAGCACCTTCATACATGCTCTTCGGCGCTCCTCTAAAGTTGCCTCCAAATACCTATAGGAGTCTTCTGCCAGTGATACTTAGGATTAGCATATCTTTCAACTGGGGCCACATTATAACTTAACCTCAGCTGAGATTGTGGTCACAACGTTATATCTCGAGACGATGGTTCATAACTATTTCATAATGTGATCAATGACTTTATGGTTGAGCTATAAACTACTGGAAGGGGAAAGACAATGTATGCCGGACAAATGTGTGTTAACTTAGACTTTTAACTCTCTCTTATTCTTTCTAGGATCCATTAGAGAACATGAAGTCACCAGAGTACGAAAACTATTATGACAATAAAATTAATATATTCGAGGAACTGAAAATGGAGGTCCCTGACATTCATTCAGATTGCAATGTGACCGATGAAACAGTTTCTGAAGTGAGTAGTTAAGATTAATCTATGATAAGTGTCTCAATAAGAGAAAAATTTTTGAAGAGATTTCAATGTACCTTCATTTTTCTTTTAATAACTTTCTATTGTATTTTGTGTAATTACTAAAGGCCCAAATCATAATTTTCTTTTTTAGGATAACGATTTATTAAAATGTATTGACCAAAGTGTAGTAAAACATGAAATCGTTGAGAACGGACTTCCATTTAATGTTACAATAAAAACAGAGAGGATAGTAGAGCGAGAAATGTTGGATAATGATAAAAAAATGAGTGCACCTTATATGTTAACTGTAAAAGATGTTCAACTTGACTCTGATGAAAGATTATTAAATAATAAGTAAGTGTCTTTTACATTATACCCTATTATTATTTTTTACCCATTGTATTATTCTATTTATAAAACTATCTACAAAGAAATTTGATGAGTAACACAACATTGAATGATGACATTTTTCATTTAAATTTGTATTGATATATTTATGTAGATACTTGATTTCAAAGGAACTTGAATTATGGAACACATAATTTTTGAGATTTTTTATTTTTTTAAATTTTGTCATCTAGCCACTAAAATACTTTGGCACTTATTCGAAAGTCCCTCCTTATTTTTTATTCAATAGCCACATGTGTGCGCACACAATTTTGCCAATGTCAAAAAAAAAAACTTTAAATTATATCCACTAACAAATAGACATTCGAATGCCCCTAGCGCAGTAAAATATGAAACAAATAAGTGTAATTTTGTTCAAAACCTTCATATGTTTGAGTACCAAAAAAAAAAAAAAGTTCGTATTCTTACATTTTCAGTCTGAACTTATTAAAGCCTAATAATGAACAAACAAACATTGAAACCAATATGGCGACGGTTGCCGAACCGAACGAGTTACATAAGTGCAAACAGTGCGATCTATATTTCGACCGCCCTGATAACATGCTGATCCACATAAGCCTCGTTCACAACGAGAAAACGTCCAAATGCGAATTATGCGGGAAAAAACTAAACAGCTTACCTAACCTCAAACGTCACATTATACTGTTCCACAAGCACAAAGAGCCGCCTAAACTGGCTGAAATTATTTTCAAATGCATCAACTGTAACGTGCAGTTAAACAGCCGGCGCACGTTGAACGATCACGCGAATTCGTGTCGGACAGAGAACGGGACGGTCGAATACAAATGCGAATCGTGCGATAGTGTCTATAAAGATGAACGTAATTTGATGTATCACGTGGGGGGGATGCATTCAGATTGCGGGAGGACCTTCGACTGCTGGTGCGGCATGCAGTGCCGGTCACCGCAACAGCTGGGCAAGCACAGGATACTGTGTCACGTGGACACGGACAAAGAGCACAGATGCAAACATTGCGGGGCGTTTTTCAAAATGAAACGGTACCTGACGAAGCACACGAGGAACATGCATCATGACTATGGGAGGACGTTCGATTGCTGGTGCGGGAGACAGTTCAGATCGCCGGTGCACTTGTACCACCACAAGTGGCAGCACGAGCGCAAGGGTAGGGACACGGGCAATGGCGGGTTCCAGTGTGACAGCTGTCAGAAGGTGTTCAGGAGGCGGCAGAATCTGGTGGTGCACATCAAGAGCGTCCATTACGACTACGGGAGGACGTTCGACTGCTGGTGCGGGAAACAGTATCGGTCTCCGGTACAGTTGAAGCTGCACAAGAAGTCGAAGCACGTTCTGCTGTACGGCGGTTATAAGTTTTACCTTTAAAAACGGGATGAGGAATCTGAGTAATGGTGGAACTGTTATGAAGAAGGAATATTAAAAAAAAATTGCTTAAAACTCTTTTATTTTCTACAGACAATTTATAGATATATTTCTTATATACTGTATAGGTTCAGACTTATGGCCGCAATCTCACCTGATATAAGTCCAAAATGGTGGACACGCATATTTTAGTGGTCGGACTGGATTTCAAGTGTAACTGCCAGAACACATTTATAGGTATTTGGTGGCAGATTTTTAAGAGAAGAAAAAACGAGTGGTGTCATCGGATACCAGATAGGAACGAAGTTCCTTATTATAAAAATATTAATTTCAAGTTCTGTTCGAGGTATAAAGAAAATAATTATTCGCGTATACATTTTTTATTATGATTTTTTTATCGATAAAAATAAAAAAACTACTTTATACAATTTCCTTAACACCTTTATTGTGTTTACGATTATTTTTAAAAATATATAATAATAACAGTCATCACGTAGACTATACATTAGACACTGTATAGCCATCATACATAGACTATACATAAAAATCTTACGCTAACGTTACGGACGTTTTCTGACGGCTAGGGTACCCCTCCGCGACGACCTATAAGGAACTTCTTACCAAAAAGGACTTATTTGGATTTAATTTACTTGGGGACGACTGTTGATAAAGTACGTGTCAATCCCATCGTGCTCTGACCGTACATAATTCACAAAAATTACAGGTGCAGCTAAGATTTTATGGAACATGCCCTGGTCCATTAAATTAAATCAATGTTCTATGATAGCTGTCCTTTGAGCCGGTTTCCACTCACATCACGTCAACAAGTGTTGTAAGTCTTCAATAAATCCACTCGTTAAGTAATTTCATTAATTTACTTGACAATCTACCCAAAAAGGTAACCCGAGTCGAATATAGATTTTTTTTTTTGTCTATTTATCCTAGCCTAATATCCTTTAGATGATGAATGTGAAAGCACTCCATCAATCTTGGTAGAAGGTACAGAGGCCGTAGGTTTTTAGTCAGTAAGAATCTGACATAACCCATAGTTTTGCTGTCCGGCGGAAGGTGGGTATCTTATGTAAGATTTTCCTACGAAAAAAAAAGCCTAATAATATCCGTTCAAATAATATGCTATAATGGGCAATGTTTATCTTCGTAAAATTATTTTGATAATGAGGTAATTTTGATTCATAATGTTAAATGTAATAATAATAGACCTATATCGCTTTTTAATTTTAATTACTTTTTGTCCCAAAATATTTTATTTTGGTCTCCGTATAAGAGACGGCCAAATGCTACCGCAAACTTTTATAGGATCTACTAAAGAGCGATTTGTCTGTTGTATATTCTATTTGCAATATAATTCACAATTTTATTACACAAAGCATTTCACCAGTACAAAATTATTTGTATCTCGTACAATTCACAAAGTTTCATTTTTTAAATTCATCAAAATTGGTACAGCACTTTAGGCAAGAAATGGTAAGGGCATTGATAGAGAGATAGTTATTTTCGTATATATGTTATTAGAATGGATAGAACCCTTATTAGTAACTGTTATCCAAATGCTAAAAAAAAAACAGTTCCGACAGCTAGTTATTAAGATTGGCACGTTCAAACAAACAAACTTTCAAAGTACTGATTCTAATTCACGTAATTATAAATACGAAAAATGCGATTAACGAAATTAATTCGTAAGTGACGTTTCTGCACTCGGTACTTGATGTACTTTAGTCAACACCAAATACATACGGTTTGCACAGCTCTAATTATACGGTCTATTGCTGCCATAGACAATATCGATGGCTCCTACGAATAGTGAGATATCTGTAAAATTCTAATTTTACAGGATAGCCTGCTAAAGACTAAATTATTTATAACTTTGTTAGTTTTTGTACAATTTTTTTTTTTTTATACTTAAGGTTTAGCGTTATGGCCATAATCTCACCTGATCTTAAGTGACGATACGGCCCAAGTTGGTAGACACGCTAAACCTGTGGAGAAACTGGCTCTCAAGTGCTGCTGCCGGAACACATCTATTGGTATTTGGCGGCAAGTTCACAACTTGAGGGTGGTAGCTAGCCAGGCGGGCATTAGAAAAAGCCCTACCACCATGCTATGGTTTCCTCACGATGTTTTCCTTCACCGAAAGCTCAAGCTCATTGTAGGTGCTTGGGTTCGAACCCACGTCCCTTGACGCGAAGTCGTGCACACTACCATTGCTGTTCATTAGGTAGACAAATAGTAATCCTTATTTATTAAATATATGATATAACGCAGTAGACTCTGTTTACGTCTTATATATCATAGTAAACATTGAATTAACGGTCACTTACTCTTGTTTACTGTGTATTTAGCTAAAACAGTATTTTTAGTAAATAAAAGTAATGTAAATAGCTCATTGTTGAAATGCTGGATAATCGTTAACAGATTCAAAGGTAAACCTTTTATATCTAGTAAATAAAGCATACATTTTGCCCTAGCATTTTGTAATGACCTTTCCGTGCTGAATACTGCTTTAATAAAATATTAAGATTAAAATAGCGTAAAATTATTTTAAAAACGCCAACCTAAAATAACGGTCTAACGCGCCGCACGACCGCCGTACACTGGTGCAGCTTGTACTTATAACAATCCGTACGCCTCATTCCACCCCGTCCCCCAACGTATACAGGAACTCTGTTGTTACCTCATTACACGACGTACAGAAATCAAAAACAGCTAATCTTGCGTCAGTATACGTTAGATTATCTTCGAATCTATTTATGTTTATTAGTTTCGTGGCCTAGGTTGATATATAAAATGTTAGTTGACTCACTATACTTAGGAGGCATCGGTATGATATCACAAACATATCGAGAGAAAACCCTCGATTCATGTAACACGCGAGAACACATTCGAAATATCACGCTATCGTGCTTCTGCCTACAACACTTATTTTGAAAATAATTACCACGTAGTTTTTCATAATAACATGGTGTAGACGATGAACGGTATCGTCCATCAAATATTTTTTTCCTGAAGATACGTTTTGCAATAAGAGAATGCCGATTCGGTGAGAATCTATAGCGCCGTTAATTTAATAAAAACAAAATCTCGAAACCGGCTCATAACATCCACTATCTGGTTTGCAGGTTTAAACCATCTTATTTCAGTTTGTAGTATTTATGACAAATCTTTATTTGTATAATAAATTATTGCGTCTTCATCTACCTTTACGTATTAATATTACTTTCTCGTTTCATGATTTTAATATAGACAAATATCATTTGATAGCTTTATTTTTTCCTTTTATGAGAAGTAATTACATACCTACTGATCATTTTTTTATACATTTTGTTTTCCTTATTCCCCTATTTAATTCCTAAACAAGACAATTACATATGCGTTATCACTCCTTGCCAAAAAGAGAGAAAAAATTAAAACATCCACGATCAATGGCACGCTTTTTGCAAAACAATACAAAACATTTATATCTATATATATAAAAATCTTGGTCTTGAAATGTTCGTGGAGGTCTGGGGTGTAGAGATCGTCAATGAAACACGTTCGACTTTTAACTGTTCTTTTATTATCTACCCTCTTTATTCATATACATATATAATATTCACAAACTACCTTTCACTATCCAACATCTCCCTTCTAAATAAAACGATAAAATAATATAGACAATTGTTTACATTAAAATGATTACAATAGAAAAACCTTAATATTACAAATATAAATTATTTGGAGCTTAACAATTTGGAAATAATGTAGCTAGCTAGTTATTGTAGAACTCTTACGGTTAACACATATATACTAATATTCCTCTCAATAAAGAAAGTAATTAAATATACAATTACATAATTTTAATTATAATTTTAAATTACAATATGGTAAGTGAAAATTTTTAAAGTACATAAAATTTGGTATATTTTGACACAGTAATACTATCACATAATTATATTAATTAGCCTCCTTACTACAAATTATAAATAACGGTGTAGTTAGGTATTTAATGTGTTGAAATAGATCAAACAAGTATTTACAAAAAATAAAATGACCTTATCTCATAGTTTTTAATTGCAAATGAATATACAGGTCTTATACAATTTGAATTTAATTGATACTCTATTCGTGCTTACTTAAAACGAAATAAATCAGTGAATAACTATAAGCCAAGGATCTTATACAAAACATGACTACATTACTAATTTAAGATAAATAAATGCAGTTTTTTTTTTTGACATTAATTAGTACAATTGGTAGAAGGCAGTAGTTGAAGCTGCACGAACTATCTAGCCGCTCAGCTAGCGGTATCCCCACCGGTTGGGCGGTCTCACTGTACTTCCGGAACAAGTAACATACTGATCATTATTATTGTTTTCATTATCCGTGATTGGCGGTACAGATGGCACTGTCCATGGGACCACTGGGATTGATAGCGACCGTCGTCTCGAACCCACTGCCCTCACAGGCGAGCTGGTCGCGGTCTAGGTATAAGGATTGATCATGATCTCGTCATAAGGCGAATTGTACACCATATTTTTAAGATTAGACGGTTTATTTCCGCTTTGTTCTGAGTCACGTATAAGATGACGCCTGTTCCGTATCAATATACCGCCGTATTCCATCTTTACTACGTAGGATCTTAGTCCACGTAATGATAAAATAGTACCGTTAACCCAGTGTTTGTTTATTCTTACTTTAATCTTTTGCCCCGGCTGTAATGGAGTCATATCACGAGCATATTCCTATCATAATACTGTTTCTATTTAATTTGTCTTTTCAATAATTCACTTCTTACATGTTTGAATTTTAGGTTGCAAACGTTTTAGTTTGCATGGGACTATACCACGTAACTTTCGATTGTTGAGCAGTTCACTAGGTGAAGCTAATTTTGAATCGATAGGCGTATTTAAATATTCTAGTACCGCTAATCTGAAGTCTGTTTTTTCGACGTGAGTTTTTTTAGAATAATTTTTATGGTTTGTATAACACGTTCAACTTGTCCGTTAGACTGCGCATACTGTGGTGAAGAGGTAACGTGTTTGAAACACCATTCGCGTGCAAAGGTGTTAAAACTATACGAGTTAAATTCAGGGCCATTGTCTGACATTACAATATCTGATATTCCTTGACGAATAAAAATGTCTTTTAGTTCTGTTATCAGATGGTCCGTTGTTATTGAATGTAAATGTACGACTTCTACAAATTTACTGTAATAGTCAACTACAAGTGAGTATTTGTTTTGACGAAAATGATAAATATCTACTACTACTTTAGACCAAGCTCTATATGGTACCTCGTGCGGAATAAGTGTCTCTTTCATGTTCTGGTTTTTAAATGTGAGACAGGCTTGACAATTGTGATTAAATTGAATTTTATTTCTGTAATATAACATTTATGGAATATGAAAGTTGATTACATTATTTAATTGTTTCTTCATTTGTTTAGAAATCTCAGAGTGAAATGAATGGTCGTGTACAAGGGACAGTAATCGAATTAGCCGAATGGGGCAACAACCTACCTACACATGAGAACAGACAAGGCAGAGTCTTACATACCCAAATGCACAAAGATGCTCTGGAAATGGTTACTAACATTAGTGCGTTTTACCTGACTCACTTTGTGTACAAATCAACAAGGTTTTCGCGTTTACTAATATTTGTCGCTTTTGTGAACAGGTAAAATAAAAATTACGATACAATTTACTGTGCACATTAATAAAATAAAATTATAATTAATTTAAAAACTTGACATAAAATAATCGAACAAAACACATCTTTAGCATCAACGAAACGAGAAATGTCAACTTTGACGTCTATCATAATAATTTATCCAACCTGAAAATCTGCAAATCACTTGTTATTTTCCAATTTGTATAGAAACTTTATGAAAATATACGTCGTAAACCGCCAATTACCGCCACTTAAAAATTTGTAAAGAGCTTTCAATTTGTAAGTACTGTCTACGAAAAAGTATGAACTTCCAAATTGACGGCCCATAATGGAAATTTGCCCCAAGGTAATTCTGAAATGTCTGAAAAAAATATTACGTTTATGAGAATAACGTAGTTTAGTTGACACGAGGTATTGTCATTTTCAGGCAATTCCCATTATGCATACGTCGTTTCGTCTAAGAAATTTCATTAATTAAGTCAATTTCTGCGCTTTGAGCGTGCCCTATTTGGATCAGATGCTGATTATAATCCATATACGGTCGTTCTTAATAATTTAACTCGAGTTAAATGTTAGTAATTATCGGTGATAGAATGTGTTTTCTAATCTATAATTGACTGCTGTTTCGATAACAACATTTACAGAAACTTAGAACCACAGATATGTAAAACGTTTTGTTTTTGCGTTTGGTATATTTGGCGTCCTATTGGAGATGAAAATAAAAATGTTTAATATTTATATTAACTTAAATAATTATTGATTATTGTGGTGCAGCAAAAAACGATTTTTGAGGTATATTCTTTAATATGTAAATCATTTACTGTTGTTGTATCTAATCTGAATGTATATATGAATTCAGACTCTGAAAGTTTACTTTCATAATTTATTCGCGTATAAACTCTGGGTTCTTCAAATTCTGGATCATCTTGATCTGAATCAAATCCACCAGCTTATTATATTTCAATATCATTTTCATCACGAAACTAATCCGTAGCTTTTAATTTAAATATAAATTTAGGAGACCTTCAACAACAGATTATTTTCTAAAATGTACTGATAAACGAAATATCCTTAGATCAATTGACGGTTAACGGTTAATAACATTGAAATGCTTGCCTTTTTTTTCTATGAATTTTCAGAACTGTGGTAAACAATAGACCTTCCGACAGGTATTTTATAAGTAACATTAGAATTTTTAACTAACTGTGTTTATTGAAACAAATAAACAGACAGTTAGATACCTCTAGTAGTCATTTTAAAAGACAGTTATAGTTAGATAGATCATTGGAACCGGCTCTTAGTGAAAATAATGACTGCTCCTGCATTATATGTACCATTTGCAGTTTGAGCCGAGCAAACAATGCAAATGAGTACCTGTGCTTGATTTATTGAAACAATGACAGTTGATAGCTTTGTTGGTAGTGCGTACAGAAGCCACATTCAGGGATGTGGGTTCAAATTAACCTACAATGAGTTTGAGCTGGTTGTGGAACATAAAATAGTGATGAAACCGTAGTATGATACTAATGCTTTACCTATTTCTCACCTAGGTAGCTACCACCCTCAAGTTAAAAATTGGCAGCAAAATAAGTATAGGTGTGTCCTGGCAGTTGCGTTTGAGAGTCAGTCTTTCCACTAAGTTAGCGTGTCTACATCTTGGCCCATATCATCTCTTAACATCAGCTGAGATTGTGGCTATAATGCTAAACCTAATAAAGATAAAAAAAAAACATGTTTTATCTATGTGATGGTACATAACTATTTCATGATATGACCAATAGCTCTATGGTGGAGTTATGAACTACCAAAAGGAAAAGAACAATGCTTGTTGGACAAATATTTTATTATTATTATTATTTAGTAAAACACACTAGCAGCTAATTAGCTAATGCATGTGTATCAAATAGCTTGGAGACATGGAAGTCCTGCTTGTCAAATCTCTTCTTAAAGCACTTTATGGTTGGAGCCATAACAACGTTTTGTGGGAGTTTGTTCCATGCTCGTTGACAACATGTATATGACGGCAAGGCTGTGTTATTAACATCATCCTCCGACATTGTGGGCATATAAATTGGGTAATCGAGCAATGAGACCACAAATTACACAAGACGATTTACTACACCGAAGCTGAACACAAATCACAATTTAAATACCACGGTAAACGAAATGTTAGAACAGTTCCTAGCTTAGGACTCTACTCGAAGACAACCAAATAGAAAGTGCCACTTGGTCCGACACGCGTCCATCCGCTAGACTCTGTTGTAGCACGAAGTGAGTTGCAATAAAGTGACGGTACCACCATCTACGAAACCTCATGCTTCGTTTCGTTATTGGTCTGTATCGATATCCGTCTCCGACATATATGTATAGATTTTTACCACTTGTCTCTTGTTCCATTCCAGGAACTATTAGAGAACATGAAGTCACCATTGTACGAAAATCATTATGACAATAAATTTAATATAGTCGAAGAACTGAAGATGGAGGATCCTGACACAGAAGTCCCTCATTTAGATTGCAGTGTGGACAATGAAGTGGTTTCTGAAGTGAGTTATAATTATTTACTAATATAACTGCCTCAAGTAGAGAGTGATTTGAATGCGATTTATATGTGACTCCAATTTTTTGCTGCAAAGCTTGTAACATTTCAAATTACTAAAGGCTCAAATTATCATTTTCTTTTTTAGGATAGGGAATGTACAGAATGTAATGACCAGAAGGATAAGGAACATGTAGCTATGGAAGATAGACTGCCATTAAATGTTCCAAAAAAAACAGAGATGATAGCAGAGGAAGACATGTTGGATAATAACGAAAACACTAGTGCACCTTTTTTGTTAACTGTACAAGATGTCCAAGATAACTCTGATGGGAGATTATTAAAAACTAAGTAAGTCTCAGTTATATTATACCCATTTTATATTTATAAAACTTTTAAAAAAGATGTCTGTTGAGTGACTCAACACTGTATGATGACATTTTTCATTTAAATTTGTATTGAAATATTTAAGTTGAAGTAAAAAAGTAAAAATTCAGCTTCATTACCAGAGACTAACTTAACTTCCACATTTATCCAAAGATCACTATAAATTATGAAACAAATAAACATAAACCAATACATGAACACTTTTCAAATAATAAACATTAATTAATTACATTTTCAGTGTGAATTTATTAAACCCGATTAATAAACAATTAAACATGCCAGAGGTTGCAGAACTGAATGAGCTACATAAGTGCAAACAATGTGATATATATTTCGACCACCGTAATGATATGCTTTCCCACATAAGTCTTGTTCATAACGAGAAAACATTCAAATGTGAATTTTGTGAGAAACAACTAAACAGTTTATCGAATCTTAAATGTCACATTATGCTCTTTCACAAACGTAAAGATCCTTCTAGAGACGCTGAAATTATTTCCAAATGTATAAACTGCAACACAGAGTTCAATAACAGACTCACACTAAACGATCATTCGAAGATATGTCAGGCTGAAGAGGAAATAATCACATATAAATGTGACTCTTGTGATGGTGTTTATAATGATGAACAAAATTTGAAGGACCATGTGACCACGACGCATGCAAACAGGGAACACGAATGCAAAAGCTGCGGGGCGGTTTTCAAATCGAAAAGTAATCTAACGACGCACGTGAAATGCATCCATTACGATTACGATCACACGTTCGCCTGTTGGTGCGGGAAACAGTTCCGCTCGCCGAAATACTTGCGCGGACACAAGCGGAGGCAGCACGAGCGCAACACTAGCGGCACAGATAATAACGGGTTCCAATGTGACAGCTGTCAAAAGGTTTTCAAAATTAAACACAGTCTGGTGGCACACATAATGAGAGCGCATCACGACTACGGTAGGACGTTCGATTGCTGGTGCGGGAGACGGTTCCGAGCGCCGGTGAAATTATACAACCACAGGCGGTGGCACGAGCGCAAGTTTAAAAATGCATGTAACGACAGGTTCCGGTGCGAGAGCTGTCAAAAGGTTTTCGTAAACAAACGGCGATTGTTTATACACGTGAAAAGGTTCCATTACGACTTTGAGAAGTCTGGTGATTGATGGTGAAGATGATGAACTGATGATTGATGGTGGGAGAAACAGTATCGTTACCCGGTACAGTTGAAAATACACAAGAGGTTGAAGAGAATGTAGTGTGCTAACTTCCACAGTGTATGTGCGGAATGATTCAGTCATTAAAAGGTAGCGAAGCACTTATACCCCAAACTTGCTGTTGGCAACACCAACATAAGTTTATTACTAGGTGTGTTCCGACAGCTGCACTTGAGAGCCAGGTTTTCCACAGGTTTAGCGTGTCTACCAACTTGGGCTTTATCGACACTTAAGATCAGGTGAGATTATAGCCATAACGGTACAAAAAAGTTTAAAAAAAATACTAGTTACAAACTCATTTTTAAGCTGGCAATACTAAAATATCTCTTGTTCCTCGATAACATGTGCGATCAGGTTGTGCATTACAATAAAGAGTATATTGTCCATATCGACTCTTATTTCAGCAACGAAGAATCAGCAATGATGCTTACAAATTAGTCCTTCGAGCCGAATATGATCCAGTGACCTATATAATGCTATAAAATCAAGAGTCTAAAATTGTAAATGAGCACTTTATCTTTTTTCTTGACATGTATTCTTCGGTCAAACTAAATCCAGTTAATATCAGGGATTATTTATCAAAATTAAAGCAATGTCTAGCCTTACTGATATCGTTGGTGACAACAAACAAAGGTGTTTAATGTTCTAGGTCTAAATCAAGCAAGTAATGCTACCAGCCTTGTAGATTTAACAAAGACTTTCAACAATATAAATTATTCCATGCCTTTGGAAGTGCATTCCCTTACCACTCTCTACAAAGACATTGTTAGCTGTCTTGTAATCAATAGAATTACAGCGGTAAAGTGAGCTTGATTCGAGAACAGTGTATAAACTGATACCGGTGTTGTCAATATAGAAGATAATCCAGCTGGTCTTATAAGCAGAGTTGATCCTAACGAGCTTCCACTATGTAGCATATGGTGGGACGGGCCTGAGTTTTTACAGAACAGTAAGTGTCAATATATAAAACACAGTCAAGTTATAACTGATGACTTTGCCGAGCTAAAAAGACACATAACTATAATTATAATGTAGCATTACTTGTGCATCAGGAATGTGACATTGATAATTTATTTGATAATTATTCCGACTTTGGTGCTATTGGGTGCATATATGATTAGATTTTGTAATGATATAAAAAATAGAAACAATTAAAATTAAAAGAAAATGTTTTTCTGCTACTGGATTAAAGCAGGATTAATAGATTACAATTTAAAAGGTTCTTTAATACTCCCACATCCATTTATAGATGATCAGGGGACCTTGATAGTGGGTGGTGGGATACAAAATGCTGACATTTCTCACTCTCAAAGACACCCGGTAAATCTTCCAAAAGAGTCACCTATAACTGCCTCTTATCTTACAACGTGGGCATATACATTTATTGCATAAAGGTCTAAAATTATTATTTTCTAGTTTAAACCCAAAACTTTTGTTTAGTAATTGGCATCGCATGTTAAAAAGGTTATTTATTTATAAATGTTTAATTTGTTTTAGAATGAGGGCTAGTTATGCTAAGCAACTGATGGGTACCTTAGGACCTCAATGAGTAATTGCATGTAGACCGTTTCAGAGTTTTTTTTTTTTTTATAGTTAAGGCATAGCGTTATCCCCATAATCTCACCTGATCTTAAGTAACGATACAACCAAGTTGGTAGACACGCGAAACCTTTGGAGGAATTGGTTCTCAAGTGCAACTGCCGGAACACACCTATTGGTATTTGGCGGCAGGTTTTACAATTTGAGGGTGGTAGCTAGCCAGGCGGGCTTCACAAAAAGCCCTACCACCATGCTATGGTTGCTTCACAATGTTTTCCTTCACCGAAAGCTCAAGCTTTGTATTGTATTGTAGGTGGTTGGATTCGAACTCTCGTCCCTTGACGCAAAGTCGTACACACTATCACTGAGCAATCATCACTTCATCGGTATAGATTTTTCTGGACTCATTCTAACTAAGAGTTAACCTATTAGATGAGCTTCAGAGACAAAGGAATATGTTTGTATATTCATTTGTTTTGTAACTAAATCCATTCATTGGGAGCTTGCATCCAACTTGACAACAGATGCTTTCCTGGCATGTTTGAGACATTTTATAGCGGGAAGAGGTTTGTCTACCGATATACATTCTGATAATGCGGAATATTTTAAGGGTATTTGTAAAAAACAATTATACCAACCGTAACCTTGACTATTGTCATAACTGTAGTCCTTCTACTGTTGGACTAATTTGGGGGGAAAATGCCAAAAGGAATTGGTAAAGAAAAAAATTCGGCGCAAAGTACTAGCCAGGTTCTTGGTACGCAGAAATAATAATCGCGTAGATAAAGAAAATAAAAAAAACAAAAAATAAAAGAAAATAAATAAAAAAAAACATGGCGACATAGAAATAGGGAAATAATGGTGTTTTGACTGGTGAAAGATTGAAATGAAGTAGGAAATAATAAACGTGCCTAAAATGAAAGGTGTAGTATACAAGTGTATAAAAAGCAGGGAAATGAAGACATACGTTTTGCGTTAGTTACTTTTAAGACAATTATGTATTAACATCTTAAATATATTTTTCGAATGGAATTAACGTTAGGTTACCGTCAATTTTTGAGCCCTCGGTGTATATGTCGGAGCCGCCCTGACTTGGAGGGATCTCTGGGCTCTACATCTAAGTCGTAACATCAGTAGTCCTAAACCTTACAATATTCATACCAAATAGAACGCAATATTATGTAAGAAGAGACGGGCCTCCATATAAACTAAACGTCAAATTGGATATATCTCAATAGTCAACTTGACGATGAAAGCTAAATACAATCAGCTGTATCAACTTAAGGAATGGACTAGGGATGTACAGCTTAACATTCACAATTTATCGATATCGATAAATTACCTGTTTTATATTGTCTACAGTTGACATAAATATCTTTATTTTAAAATATTTTATTTGAGAACCACTCAACTAAATAACTCGATCATTCTCAAGATTATTAAATGTATATTATATATTACAGTTTTGTCCTAAAAATTAGTATAGTAATAACAATTTATTACTTTTTTTATTTACCTTACTTCACCCTGGAAAAATCAAGTAATAAATAACGTTTTCTTCCATGTTACTCTTCACATTTGCGACAGTAGATTTTAAAATTTCTATATTTCATTTTGCATGAATTACCGAAACAAACTTTGAAAACACACTTAAACATAGAATACAATTCCCAACAAAATATTATCACCATTCATAATTTTTGTTTGAAAAAAAAAAAAAATGTGTTTGCATAATACAACAAAATATACTGAGCACATTGATAAAATAACATTTTAATTGATTATTAAACATGATAAAATAGTTGAGTATAATACACTTTCTTGTTTTTTATTTAATGGCCACATGTGAACGCACACAATTTTGCCAAAGTCACGTAGGTTTCTACGATACCATAATACCATGATACCATAATACGATTCCATAAACGCGGGAGATTGTATTAAACAACTTTTGTTTTTTTCTTTAAATTACATCCAAACCAGGCTATTCACTAACAAACAAACGACACCAACAATACATGCAAACTACATATAAAACATATTTTAAGATTACAAATACACACCACGGAATGACACTAAAATCTTAAAGTTTAATTTAACTAGTTCTTATAAAACTTGACAAACATTCTACAACTAAGCGAATATCTGTAACAAGAGTAAATTACACCTATATCAACAACGAAACGTTAAATGTCAACTTTGACGTGTATTATGACAATTTCTCCAACATAAAAAATATGCAAATGACGTGTTATTTTGGCCATTAAATAAAAAAGAAGAAGAAGAAAACGTATTATTTTCCAATTTATAAATAAACTTTAAAAAGATACATCTCGTAAACCGTGAATTTCCGCAACTTGAAAAATAGTAAAGAGCTTTCTATTTGTGAGTGTACTATCTACGAACAAAACTTCCAAATTTTCGGTTCATAAAGTTTACTTGATGTTCTTCTGTGACGACCAACATAGTTTACTGGAAACGACGTATTGTCACGTTCAAGAAATTCTCATTATACATACGTCGTTTCGCTTAAGAAATTTCATTAGTCCAGTCGATTTGTGCGCTGTGCAACGGTCCAGTTTGAATCAGATTAGGATCCATTGAGTGAAAAATGATGACTGCTCTTGTAGTATGTGGACCTTACGCAGTTTGAGGCCACCAAACAATTCAAAAAGTCATTGTTGCATGTCAAAATGAGTACATGTATTTGATTTATTGAAACAATTATAGTTGATAGCTTTGTCGGTAGTGGGTACAGACGCCGCGTTCAGGGATGTAGGTTCAAATTATCGTACAATGAGCTTGAGCTGGTGGTAGAGGGTAACATTGTGATGTAACCATAGCATGGGACTAATGCTATTCCTATTGCTCACCTGGGTAGCTACCACCCTCAAGTTAAAAATTTGCAGCAAAATACCTGTAGTTCGGTTTTTGCAGTTGCACTTAAGAGTCAGTTTTCCACTAGGCTTAGCATGTCTACTAGCTGCTTAGGGTGTCACTAGCTTCCATCGTGACTCATATCATCTCTTAACATCAGCTGAGATTGTGGCCAGAAAGCTACACCTAATAAGTATAAAAAGACATATAGTGTATATATTTTATCAATATGATTCCTTGCTAGCTATTCCAATGACTCTATGGTCGAGTTTTGAACTACTAAAAGGAGTAGAATATTGCTTGCCAGATAAACATGTAGATGTATACATTTTTACCTCTAGTCTCTTGTTCCATTCCAGGATCTATTAGAGAACATGAAGTCACCAAAGTACGAAAATCATTATGACAATAAATTTAACATATTAGAAGAACTGAAGATGGAAGATCCTGGTACAGAAGTTCCGCATTTAGATTGCAGTGTGAACAATGCAGTAGTTTCTGAAGTGAGTAATAATTATTAACTAAGGATAACTGCCTCAAGTAGAGAGAAATTTTGAAAGAGTTTTTTAAAGATTGTTACATGTTAAATTATGGTTCTAATTTATTTATTTATTTTTAGGATAAGATATGTACAAAGTATAATGACCAGAAGAAAATAAAACATGAAGCCATGGAATATAGACTGCCAATAAACATTACAATAAAAACAGAGAGGATAATAGAGGAAGAAATGTTGGATAACAACAAACACACAAATGCACCTTTTATGTTAACTGTACAAGATGTCCAACTTAACACTGATGTAAGATTATTAAAAAATGAGTAAGTCTCAGTTATATTACACCCATTTTCTATTTATAACACAATATCTAAGAAGTCTGATATTTTTCATTAAAATTTGTATTGAAATACTTGAGTAGATACTTTATTAAAATTTGTCTACTAGCCACTAAGAAGACACCATTATACCCCACAATTCAGATTTATTACCAGAGTCCAGCACAACTTTCTCACTTATTCGAAAGTCCATAAAACAATAAAATATGAAACAGAAAACATTCTTAACTTTTCAGTGTGAATTTATTAAAGCCCAAAACTGAACAAACAAACATGGCGACAATTGTAGAACTGAATAAACTCCATAAGTGTCATCACTGTGATACATTTTTCGACCAACATGATGATATGCTTACCCACATAAGTCTTGTTCATAATGAGAAAACATTCAAATGTGAATTATGCGGGAAACAACTACACAAATTATCAAATCTTAAACGTCACATTTTACTCTCTCACAAACAGAAAGAGCCTCCTAAAGATGCTGAAATTATTTTCAAATGTAGAAACTGCAATGCAGATTTCCATAACAGACTCACTCTGAACGATCACACAAAGGTATGTCATAAAGAAGAGGACATAATCTCATATAAATGTGACTTTTGTCATGGTGTTTATAAAAGTAAACAAAATTTACGAAAGCATGTGAAGAGGATGCATACAAACAAAGAAGATAAATGCAAATGCAAATGCTGCGGTGCGGTTTTTAAAATGAAACATAATCTAACGGTACACATGAAAAGCATCCATTATGATTACGGTCACACATTCGATTGTTGGTGCGGGAAACAGTTTCGCTCGCCGTTATACTTGCGCCGACACAAGCGGTTGCAGCACGAGCGCAAGACTGACGTCACTGATAATGACAGATTTCAATGTGACAGCTGTCAAAAGATTTTCAAAAAGAAACAATTTCTCGTCACACACATTAAGAGGGTACATTACGACTACGGGAGGGCATTCGACTGTTGGTGCGGGAAACAGTTCCGATCGCCGATACACTTGAACTGTCATAAGCAGCAACAGCACGGGCGCAAGGTCAAAGAGAGGGTTCAGTGTGACAGCTGTCAAAAGTTTTTCCCAAACAAACAAAGTCTGGTTGTGCACATAAACAGGTGCCATTACGACTACGGGGGGACGTTCGATTGCTGGTGCGGGAAACAGTTTCGTTCGCCTGAACACTTGTACGTACACAAGCTGCGGTGGCACGCGCCGGAGGTTAAAGACACAGATAATGGCAGGACACAGTGTGACAGCTGTCAAAAGTTTTTTAAAAATAAACAAAGTTTGGTCATACACATTATGAGGGTACATTACGACTACGGGAGGACGTTCGATTGTTGGTGCGGGAAACAGTTCCGCTCACCGTTACACTTATACCACCATAGGCTGAGGCAGCACAAGCGCAAGGTTAAAGACACAGTAGACTTGCGCGAATCATGTCCTGAAGTGGATTGAACATGGATCAATTCACTTCCCTATGTGAACCATGTCTAGGAAATATGTTCGTGGAACTATCCGGTTCCTCTAGTTTAGGTCTTTTTTTTGGATTATGTCTTGTAATCAGTGCTTTAGTGCCCATAATTAAATAGTTCCCTACAGTTTCTCGGTTTAATTGGAATTCATTAACAAAGTATGCAATTTATACATTCTTAAAACAAAAATTGTCAGTTAATTTACTTTCATATTCTGCAGGCTTAGGATTGTCAGCGAAGAGACCAAAGCTAAAATTAAGTGTTCTAGGACAAGAAAATAAGCGGCAACAATGAGTTATTTTTTCTTTTTATAGTTAAGGTTTAGCATTATGACCATAATCTCACCTGATCTTAAGTGACGATACGGTCCAAGTTGGTAGACACGCTGTACCTGTGGAGGAACTGAGTCTGAAGTGCAACTGCCGGAACACCTATTGGTATTAGGCGTCAGATTTTTAACTTGTAGGTGGTTGCTAGCCAGGCTGGCATTAGAAAAAGCCATACCACCTTGCTATGGTATCCTCACGATGTCTTCCTTCGCTAACAGCTCAAACTCATTGTAGGTGTATTCGAACTTACGTCCCTTGACGCTAAGTCGTACACACTACCACTGAGCTATCATCGTTTTTATAAATAATAAAATAAAAGAGGTATGAGTAATCTTGGCTAGCGTATTTATTGATCAGACAGTTGTGTTTACACTATTTTCTTTTATATATTAAGTGAAATCACGATGAGAAAATATTTGTTATAAACTAAATGAATCACACTTAGAGGGCACTCAGCGGAAGACGAGGTCGTGAGCGAACGAAAAACTGAAATCTAATAATAAAAAACATGCGTGCGTACAAAGTACACATGTCAGAAGTGAAACTTCTTTGGCGAACTAATTTATAAATCTTGTTCGCTCTGTCTCACTTTTTCTCTCAATCTTTCTCACTCGCTTGCTCCCTACTCTCACTCCACGGCTAGTTGCTCATGCTACGTTCGCCCTGTCTTACTCTCTCTCAATCGGTCTCGATCACTCTCTCTCTCTTTTCCGACACTTCCGTTGCATACCGGCGTGACGTTTCATCTGTAAAAATTTTACCCTCATGCGCCTAAAGAAGTTTCACTTCAACAAACAAATTGTTGTCGTCCTTAACGCAAAGTATACTGCATCATAATTGCATGAGATTAGACGGAACGTTTCAACTGTAATGTACGCGTACTCGCTCTGTTTAGATTCGGGACCAGTGTTACCAGAAAATTTATTCAAGAATCGCCTTCCTGGATCGCGCGTCTAGCCCCGAGGTAGCCCCATCATGGCGCACAGGTAGTTGAGGCGGGAAAGTTGAAATAAGTTCATGAGCTTATTATTGAATTAATATTTTTTTCTGCAAAAATATAAATTTGTTAATTAAATATTTCTGGAAAAAAAGGGAGGTAAGCCAATTGGCGCTAAATAGCTACATCTGGCAACATTGTTCGGGACTCGGTCGTTGTCGATCCGCTTTTCGGACGCGGTCGGGTTGGAACATGTTCGGAAATTCGTTCTCATAACACATGACCAGTGATAGGACATGTCGAACTATTTTATTTGAAACCTCGGTTTGCACCGACATGTTCCCAAATGTGAACATAGTTCCTGGAGCTATTACGATCCGGAACTACACATCTCTAATACACAGATTATAAGAGGTTCCAGTGGGAGAGCTGTCAAAATGTTTACAAAAAGAAAACTTAGTTTGATTATACACTTAAAAATGTTGTATAATGACTATGAGAGGTTGTTAAATTGTTAGTTCGAGAAACAGTATCGTTACCCGGTACAGTTAAATTACACAAAAAGCTGAAGAAGGTGTGTAGTATGCTAACGTTCCCAATGTATGCGCGGAACAGTATCTCCATATATAAATTGAGAACTACCATATTGCTAGGGAAATATTACTGTATTTTCAGATAAAATTACGAGATATCAGCGAAAAGTGTACTGTGTAAATTACCGTGTAATTATTCAAAGGATTAACATAACAGGAACCAAATCTAGTCCGAATATATTTGCCGTGTTAATTATTTATAAAGAAAAAAAAAACATGTGAGGCATGCAAAGTTAAACTTTTAATCTGACTGCATATGCTGATTAATCACTTGCTTGGAATTCTGATAATTACATTTCACTTCTTGCAGTACGTTTAAATAAGAACTAGAATAGATTGGTGATTTGCTAGTTTTTATCTTTGTGAGACTGAAGATAAACGTTCTGATATTTAGGGATTCCCGGTAATCAGAAGCAGTGTTGCCATTACAAAATATTTTGACAGATTTCTTTTACGCAGTATATGATGAATCATTTGCTAATACCGTAATATATGACACAGTAATACCATATTACCCTGACGGTAGATTTACGTGTATACGGAGACACTAGCGCGGAATGATTCAGTCATTAAAAGGTAGCTAACCACTAAACACTTTTGCTAATTAGTACAAAACATAACATCGTTTTGATAATGTTTTTTTGTTTAAGTAGCTAGGAGATATGTGCATATAATGAAAAAATCATTCGATTTAATTTTTAAACAATCTTTTTGGGCCCTAATTTATTGGGACAAAACCTTAGATGTAATGTGCTTATGCTAACAATGTATGTGCGAAATGACACAGTCATTAAAAGGTAGCCAACTATTATACACGTCTCCTCATTTGATATCCCGCACCTACCACATCTCGAGGGACTGGCTCTCAAGTGTAACTGCCGGAACACATTTATAGCAATTTGGTCACAGATTTTCAAGTTGAATGTGGTATTTAGACAGGTGAGTATTAGCAAAAGCCCTACCACCATGCTATGGTATGGTGATGGTCATTACGTTCTCCTTCATCGAAGGCTCAGATTAATTGTGAGGATTCTATATTCTATACCATCATTTTATTATATTCGTTTTTTCGATCTTTTCACTAATCAATTCTAAGCTTACAAACCGTTTGTGGACAGCATCGGCCAATAGCAACTGTTAAGATTATTAATTTCGGGGTACAATAAATACACCGTCGATAGGTAAAGATGTTGTTTGTTTATATCAGAGAGAGTTTTTCAAGTTACTAAATTACATGACGCTATCGGTAACACAGAGAGCTTACAACACACATGGAGGCAGAGAATCAGACAATTAAACTGTTTTTTTTTCTTTAATATTGAGTACCAACAACTATATATTTTTAGACACACATTAATATGATTGCTTAGTTTAACATTGTTTAATGTTTATTTTAACAAACTATATACATACATTGCAATAAATAATGCTATGATATAGAAATTAAATATTATTTCAAAGAGGTTAGTAAGTTACACCGAGTAATATAAATTTGAGGCACTTGAGGAGACATCAAACATTTTTCATGGTTTGAATATCACCGAAATGGCGTAAGATTTATTTTTTTCTATTGACAGTATTGTTTTAATCTTGGTATTTATCCTTATTTCAAACCTGCATAATTTGATTTCATCAGATTGTTATTATTGATTTAATTATTTTCAGACTACTCTTCTTTTAATTGCTAAAAATATAATTTTAAAAAGTATAATAATTTTACAGCTCTGGTATAAAAGAATATTCGACGGGTATGCCAACCATATGTGAATTAAAGGATTTGTATCCAGTGGCGTTAATAAATTAAAGTATATATATATACATATTTTCAAATACTATGTCAATAATGAAATACCTATATGTTAGAAGTGTAAAAGTGATGCAAAATTGCGTACACGATGTAACTGTTACTATAGGAACCAGAATTCGTTGCGTTCGTATCGTTACGTTATTCGTTTATTTTCATACCTAACAAAGGGCATCTAAACGAGTTGTGTTGCGCAAGGAATAAGTTGACATTACATCGTTCTCACGTTGTATATTCACTACGAAACTATGAATATATGCAAGTAAAAGATTGATTTTTGAATCGATATCTATTAAATTGATTCACAAAAAAATGACATCTAAAGAATTGATATTCTAAAGATCTTTAGCAATCTAAGATTTTTACTGTAGATCTTAGAGATGTCCATTTTACTTGATTCAATTACTAATGAATCGATTTATAAAAAAATGATATGTAAAATAATGACTTCCTAAGAAACGATCTTTTAAAAGTTAATTTTTCTTAAATCAAATGCTAACAAATGATTGACATCTAAAAGATGGAAGTTAAAAACTTTTATACATAATTATTTAATTTATTGGAATTACTATTTGAAAATATTTGTTATAAACGAAATGAAGGACTCTCAGGGGCACATAGCGGGAATTAAAGTCGTGAGTGAACGAAATACTAAAATCCAATATCAATAAATCAAGTATTATCGTCTTTAACGCAAAATATTGTGTATTATAACTGCATAAGAGAAGATACAACGTTCCAACTATAATATACACGTATTTGCTCGGTTCAAGTTCGGGATTCGGAACTCGTTTGCTTATTCGTTATCATCACACATGACAGTAGAAAAAATAGACAGACATGTAGAACTATTATATTTGACACATCGGATTGGACCGACATCTTTCCAATTATGAACATAGTTCCTGGAACAATTACGATCCGGAGCTAAGCACCTCTATATCATAGCATAATTACCAAGGAACATAATACTCTCAGGAGTAATTAGCCAAAAGTGATAGTATATTAATATTAAAATGAAGTTCCAACCAAATTTTATTAAATAAAGATGCTAAACAAGAATTGACATTGATAGATATTGTGTTCTTGATTATAAATTACAAGGTAATATCGAGATTTATGAAGAAACTAGTACGTTTCTATGAACAACATAGATTGGTAGATACGTTATGGCACGACGTATTGTCTCGTTCAGGAAATTCTCGATTTATGTAGTACAAAGTAATTGTACGACATTTGGCCATACTAATATTTAAAAGGCGTCATACTGTGCCTCAATATATCGCATTCTCAAATCTATAGTGTGACACCGGCACCGATTTTCTTTGGTCTTTAACGGCGTTTGTCCTCGTAGTAATTACCAAGTTAATTCGCACAAAGTCACCACACGTCGTTTCGCTTAAAAAATTTCATTAAATCAGTCCATTTTTGCGCTTTGCTGGGGTCCAAGTTGGATGAGATGCTGATTTCGAATCAATTTGGTGGCAATGATGACCGCTCCTGCTGTATGTGGACCTTTCGCAATTTAGGCAGAGCAAGCTATGCAAAAGTCATTGTTCTATGCTAAAATGAGCACTTGTACTTGATTTATTGATGCTGTAACAGTTGATAGCTTTGTTGGTAATAAGTGCAGATCCCACGTCAAGGGATGTGGGTTTAAATATGGTTGCAATGAGCTTGAGCTGACGGTGAAGGAAAACATTGTGATGAAACCATAGCATGATGATAGTGCTTTTCCTAATTTTCTCCTGGGAAACTACCTCCTTCTAGTTATGATTTTGTAGCAAAATATCTGTAATAGGTATCTGGCAGTTGCATTTGAGAGGCAGTCTTTCCACTAGGCTTAGCATGTCTACCATCTTGGGCTATATAATCTCTTAACATCAGTTAAGATTGTGGCCATATGCTTAACCTAATAAGCATAAAAAACATATTAATATGTTTTATTGAGATGATGGTTGTTGGTTCTGTGGTCAAGTTATGAATTATCAAACGAGGCAGAACATTGTCTGGCAGGCAAATATTTAAATGTATACATTTTTTACAATTCTAGTCTCTTGTGCTATTCCAGGGTCTATTGGAAAACATGAAGTCACCAGAGTATGAAAATTATTATGACAATAAATTTAATATATCCAAAGAACTGAAGATGGAGGTCCCTGACTCAGAAGTATCTCATTCAGATTGCAATGTGAAGAATGAAATAGTTTCTGTAGTGAGTAATAATTATTTACTAATATTAACTGCCCCAAGTAGCAAGAAATTTATAAAGAGATTTCTATGTACCTCCATTTGTTTTATCGTAAAGCTTGTATTATGTTAAATTCCTAAAGGTGCCAATTATAATTACCTTTTTTAGGATAGGGAATTATCAAAATTCAATGACTATAATGTAATAAAATGTGAAGCCGTAGACAATAGACTGCCATTGAATGCTACAATAAAAATAGAGAGGATAAAAGAGGAAGAAACACTAAATAATGAAGACATAAGTGTACCTTATAAGTTAACTGTACAAGAAATCCAACTTAATCCTGATAAAAAAATATTAGAAAATGAGTAAGTTTTGATTATATTATATTCATTATATATAAAAACCAGTCTATAAATAAGTTAGCTAATGCACAGTTGAAACTACTGAAGCTGTAATGTGATGTGATGTTAGCTTAGTGCAGTGTGTAAGGATGCTATGTCAAAGGATGTGTGTTTGAATCTACTACTATGAGTTTGAGCTTTCAGTCAAGCAAAACATCATGGCAAAACCATAGCTTGGTGGTAAGGCTTTTTCTAATGCCCTGGCTAGCTACCACCCTTACTTTCAAAATCTGCTACCAAATACCAGTAGGTGTATTTTCCGGAGGTTGCACTTAATAGCTAGTGTTTAGTTTAACCTGTTCACCATCTTGGGCCATATCATTACTTAATATCAGATGAAATTATAGCCATAAATCTTAACCTCAACTATAAAAAAAGCTAGGAAACATGAGATTATGTCTTAATTTTTTTTTATTTAACCCTGACAGTGATAAATGGGATTAAAAAGATTGTATGGTGAACAATAAGATTCCTCACTTACTAACTTTAAAGCATGATAACTTCATTAGGAAATAACTGTTCAAGTATTCCAGGATTTTTCAATGTCATCCTCTGAGTAATTAAAAAATGGGAGAACATTTTTCATTTAATTTGTGTTAAAATATTTAAGAAAGTACTTAATTTAATAGAAGCTTAAATTTTACAAGTAAATAATTACGTGTTTGTTAATAGCTTAAATTTTACTACTAGCCACTATAATGGCAGGTATACTCCACAATTCAGCTTTATTACCAGAGACTGATACAACTTTTACACATAAAGGTCCCTAGCACAATAACATATGAGACAAAAAATGTAATTTCGATTAAAACTTTGACACATTTCAAGTAATAAAAAAAATCAAATTCATATTCTTTAATTTTCAGTGTGAATTTATCAAAACCCAATATTGAACAAACGAACATTGAAATAAACATGACACGAGTTGTAGATATGAATGATTTACATAAGTGCAAACATTGCGATAAATCTTTCGACCACCATGACAATATGCTAATCCACATAACTCTTGTTCACAATGGGAACATATTCAAATGTGAATTATGCGGGAAACAACTAAACAATGTATCAAATCTTAAACGTCACATTATACTCTTCCACAAGCACAAAGAGCCTCCTAAAGTCACCCAAATTATTTTCAAATGTATAAACTGCAACGCAGAGTTCAATGACAGACTCACTCTGAACGACCACGCAAAGTTATGTCAGAAAGATGAAGAAGAGGAAACAAATACATATAATTGTGACTCTTGCGGTGGTGTTTATAAAGGTAAAAGAAATTTGAGGAAACACATGAACAGAATGCATTTCGATTACGGAAGAACATTCGACTGCTGGTGCGGCAAGCAATATCGCTCACCGCTACAGTTGAACGATCACAGAAGGCAATGTCGAGTGAATACAAACAAACGGGCACACAAATGCAAATGTTGCAGTGCGGTGTTTAGAATTAAACAAAATTTAACGAATCACATGAAAAACATTCATTATGACTACGGCTGTACGTTCGATTGTTGGTGCGGGAAGCAGTTCCGAGCGCCGATACACTTATACAACCACAAGCGGAGGCAGCACGACCGCAAGACCAAAGACACAGATAATAACAAGTTCCAATGTGACAGCTGTCAAAAGGTTTTCACAAAGAAAATCAATTTGAGTATACACATAAGGAGGCTGCATTATGACTACGGTCGTACGTTCGATTGCTGGTGCGGGAAACAGTTCCGCTCGCCGGTATACTTGGGCGACCACGAGCGGAGGCACAAGCGCAACATCAAAGACACAGATAATGACAGGTTCCAGTGTGACAGCTGTCAAAATAGTTTTGAAAATAAATACTATTTGGTGAGACACATAAAGGAGATCCATTACGACTGCGGGAGCACGTTCGACTGCTGGTGCGGTAAGCAGTTTCGCTCGCCAGTAAGCCTGCACAACCACAAGCAGTGGCACAAGCGCAAGATTAAACACGCAGACGATGACAGGGTGCAGTGTGACAGCTGTCAAAATAGTTTCAAAAATAAATACTATTTGGTGAAACACGTAAAGAAGGTCCATTACGACTACGGGAGCACGTTCGACTGTTGGTGCGGGAAACAGTTCCGCACGCCGGAATACTTGCGCCAACATAGGCAGAGGCAGCATGAACGCGCAATCAAAGCCACAGATAACGACGAGTTCCAGTGTGACAGCTGTCAAAAGAGCTTTAAAACTAAAGAAAATTTGGTTACACACACAAAGAGGCTACATTACGACTACGGGAGGACGTTCGATTGTTGGTGCGGGAAACAGTTTCGATCGCCGGTGCACTTGTACCACCACAAGCGGTGGCACAAGCGCAAGATTAAAGACACAGATAACGTTCCAGTGTGACAGCTGTCAAAAGTTTCACAGAGAAACACAATTTGATTTTACTGATAAAAAGCGGTCCATTACAACCGCGTGGCGTAGTTCGGTTATCTATGCGGGAAACAGTTTCGTTGCTGGTAAAATTGAACGATCACAAGCGGAGGCAGCACGAGAAGATTTCCAGTTACATTTAGTATATGTGTCATGTGTGTGTAGTCTTGACGATAATTGTAACTCGAACCGTTTTTATTTACATAATATATAAATTAAGTAAATAGGTCGAGTGTAAAGTTTTTCACCTATACTATGTATAAACTTATTATACAATCTCATTGTACAAAAGGTTAAAAAGGTTACATTAAAAATGTTTCGTTTAATAGTGTTTGTTGTGAGTCTATTTCTTTTCTTTGAATGAACAATCTTTCACATGAACCTTTAGATTCGGGCAGTTTATTCGGTTATTTATATTAAAAATACCGCAGAAAATAATACAGTAATAGATCTTTAAAGTACTGTGTTTTGATCAAAAATATCGTGCATCTACGATAATTAGCGTGTACCTGGTATTACTAACGTAAAGTACACTTCGTTTTTATTTAATGGTCACATATGTGCGTAAACAATTTTGCTCATGTCACGTAGGTAGAACCATAAACGAATTTTTGTTTTTCTCTTTAAATTATATCCAAATCAGGCTATTCACTAACAAATAGACAACACAAACAATACATGCAAACTACTTATAAAATATATTTTTAGGTTACAAATATACTGTTAAAGACAAAACATTACATTAAAAGGATATTATTAACTAAATTGATGTTACGTATTTATAGTTGATATGAAATAATAATTATAATAAACTACTTGTTGTAATAATTACAATAAACATGTCCATCGTTGAATAATTTAGAGGGGTCAGTAAAAATAAATATCCATCCCTTCCAATCTTTATTAAGTTTTTCTTGAAATTTACCGTTAGCTTCAATAGTATCCTTATGAATATCAAAATCCATCATAATGGCTGATTCGAAAAAGTACTATATATCATAGATTATAGTAAATTTTGTACTACAAAGGTAAGGTATATCAGTGCTACATTATATCTCGTTTTAGATATACAATAAATAAATAACTACGAAAAGAGCTGTAACATAATATATTGTTAATAAAATACAGTAAATTAAACTTAACACGATTTTTAAGAATTCAATCATTAAAAATAAAGTTTATTTAAAAATAATATCAACTCCCCATATTTGTATTGGTATATAAAACTATCAATTTATCATTAAAAAATTGTATTTAATATCGATATTTTATCAACAGCACTAGTTCAAACTTTCAAGTAGTATTTTGATTACATTATACAACAGAAGTATTATTTAATAACATAGTTATTAATATTCAAGTGATAGTGTATTTATATGAAACAATAACCAGAATTTATTAAATAAAGCCGTTGGACACGAATCAAAGACTAAAATTGATATATATATATATTGAGTTCCTGATTATAAAAAAAAATCGCAAGGTATATCTCATATTTTTAAAATTAGTTCGTTTTTCGAAGTGAAACGTAATGGTACTTACTGTTTGTGGCCATACTAACATTTATAAGGATGGTTGCTGTGTCACAAACTAAAACACATCGCATTGTCAAAGTTGTAGTGCGACACCACATGAATTTTTCTTTTTTGCCTTATTGAATAGAAATAAAACTAATTTAAACGGATTTTATCGCGGTTATTTATTAATTTTGATCCCGACGTTTCGAAAGCTTTTCAGCTTTCATGGTCACGGGGCGGACTGAGGTGTAGGTTGTCCAGAAAAGTTCATGTTACTGTGTCTATGAATTGTTATTGTTATAATTTTATATGAATATAATTATTGTTATTATTATAATATTCGCGTAAATATAAGAAATCATTATTTGATGGAATTAATTATATTCTTTGTACTAAACACCCATGAGTTTGTTGACCCGTGAAAAATTATGCTTGATCCAGTCTACAAAAAAATAGTATGCTTAGGATTAAAGATGAAACAATCATGAAAAACTGAAATTATGATACATGAATGTACATCATTATTGTAATTCTGCCATCACTGGTACCCACTTTGTTAGTGCCCAACATCACTATATGTTGTTTAATTTTTTTTTAACATGGGGAGACTGAGAGGGTTATGTGGGACTAAGCCAATTCCTACACAGGTTTAGTGTGTCTACCATCTTGGGCCATATCATCACTTAAGATCAAGTGAGATTATGGCCATAACGCTAAACCTTAGCTAAAAAAACTGCTGAGAAAACTCACTAAAAAACCCAAGGATGTCTATCACCTTCTTTGGGTGACTCAGGTTTGTGCATGCAATCATAGTGTCACCTCAGCGACTGGCCTAGCCTGATGGAACATTGGGCCCCATTTATAATATCACATAGTCACTCCAGGACACACTGAGGCAGACTGACAGGTGTGTTTTTGTTTCATTTCGAAAATAGTATCATTAATATCAAACTTGTGAAAGATTTGTTTTATTATATTTAAATTATAATGCTAAGGTAGACTGGCAAAGCAGTATGCAAGCTGAATATTTTAGTAATTTTTGAGGTGTTTTTATACACATCTTAAAGTTATAAGTAAAACATATTTTCCTTCATACCTTATCCAGGCTTAAGATTGGCAACGACACATCTAATTATAGCTATATGGCCTATTTAAAAGTCGATTCCGTTTACAATGATTTCACATGTTAGTTATATTATATATATTCCCTTTATTTTTTGTTATTTTATATTAGAATCATGAACTATAATAAAGTGATGTAGACAGGTACTACTTTTATCTGCATTATTTCATATTAAATAATGTTTTATTAAAAAAAACTTCTACAAATTTACCTAATCTTTTTACATAGTTTTTACAATAAAGTACTGATTTGTCAAATTGAGCATGTAAACAAACAACCTGGCACTTTAAAATTAACAGTCTCTTAAAATATTACACATACAAACTTTACACAGTTGCACTATCCCATTTTACAAGTCCTATGTGACCGTTATGTTTTGTTGAACTGTTATTAACCTTTTTTATTTAGTTGGAAACATTTTCAAGTTATACTCCATATGAGTTGGATTACCTTGGCTCTATGCACCATGAGTTAGACAAATAAATGTTTCTTCAAATGAGATACTCTAAATTATAACCGATACATGTTCTGATAATTTCATAAAATACTTTAAAACTATTAATTCGTAAATTTCATGCAGTTTTTGAATGGTATTGGTTCTATTTAGTAATTGACTATTGTCATATTTGTATCTCAAGTTGGGTTATTTATTGTGAATTTTTATAATTTGTAGCTTTTACCCACAGCTTTGCTTACCCTAAATATTGGCAAAAAGGATGATGAAATAAAAAAATTCATACAAGATTTATTTCTGACTTTATCTCACTTCCAATAAGTTATTCGCGAGAAAAAGCAGCCTACCGCTGTCTCCAAGGTCCCATCTAAAATATTAACGACTAGATTTTACGTGCGGCTTCATTCGTGTCAATGTTGTTTCACAAATCTCTCTCTTTACCTCACTTCAAATAAAGTTTTTGCGAGCATAAGTAGCCTATCAATGTCTCCAAGGTTCCAACTATATCTATACTAAAATTCATCGAATCGATTCAGCAGTTTAGGCGCGAATCCTTAGGCCGCTGTAAAAATGGCTTGTATGCGTGTACTGTATACCCATGCCCGAGGCGAGGCACACTTGTGTGTTCGGTGCGACCCTCGTATGGTCATCGGTGATCTATGTCTCTTCTGACCCCCCACCCTTATCACAAAAGGTGGCCCATTATGAGGGGCCTACGCCTGCGGGGTGAGCAGATGAAATGTTAACATAATTCCGGCTCCCCAGTCAAATAGGCTAAAGAAGGACACCATTGGGTATTTTAGGTGATTGGCGACGGATGATTCGCACATATCACTCCCATTTTTTTTACATAATAGTTTAATATCTATTTACACTAGTTATTAGCGGATGTACAGAGTGGGGTGCCAATTCAAGACATCATAATCGGTCACATAATGATCCACTCTACAATAGCCTTTTGACGTCAAAACCCTTTGGACATGTTTCTTAAACTTACTTACCGGAAATTCAGTAATCTTATTTGGGACTTTATTGTAAAATCTAACACTATTACCTAAAAGAAGCGTGTAAAAACTATTACTGGTCCTACTGAATTTAAAATATGGGGTGACCATTATGTCACGATTTCTAGTAAATCTTCCAGGTCTTTCACAAAATCTAGCTTTTCTAATTCTGGTCGAAAACCTTAAAAATAAAAATCAATCTAGTAATTCAGAAATAAAACAAAACCAAATTATTTAGAGAAGAAAAAAAAACAAACTAACAACAATAACGGTGACGCGCGGTGAGAGAACTATTAGCACACGAATTGCGAACTCATCCGAGCGACGCGCAATGTACACCAGTTTTCAGCCTGACCGAAGATTCGGCTAATTTTTGGCCGAATCCGAAACTGTTACCGAAACTAGATTTTTTGGGCGAAACTAGCTGAAACCGGATCTGCGGCCGGACATTCGATAAAAATTATAACGACTAGGATTTTCGTGCGGCTTTGCTCGTTTTAATATTGTTTTTCTAAAACGAATCCCTCTCTTTACCCCATTTCAAATAACGTTTTGCGAGAAAATGTAGCCTATCCTCATCTCCAGGTTTATATCAATCTCTATACCAAAATTCATCATAATCGAGGCGTGAAAGCGTAACAAACAAACTCACTATCGCGTTACAATATTAGTATAATTATTGTATTTCTACTTTATTTCTGCTATGTAATTCGTTTAAAAAATGATAAAATCCGATTCCGCAAAGTGAACCTCTAGAAAATCCGCAGCCGCGGATTTACAAAAACTGACTCTTGCAACATGTCTAGTTCATAGCTATCTTATGATAGTTATGACAGATGGCTCTATGTTCGAGTTAAGAACCAACGAAAGGGGATGAACAAAGTCTGCCAGGCATACATAGAAATATATATATTTTTCTCTTTAGTTTCTTGTTTCGGGGTCTACTAGAGAACATGGAGTCACCAGAGCACGAAAATTATTATGACAATAAATTCCATATATTTGAACAACTGAAGATGGAGCAGCCTGACAATGAAGTGCTTCATTCAGATTTCAGTGTGAACACTGAAATAGTTTCTGAAGTGAGTAAATAATTAATTATCTACCAATGATAACTACACCGAGTAGTGAGGATCTCCTAAAGAGTTTTCTATGTACCTACATTTTTTTAATTGTGCTTGTTATTAAATTACTAAGGGTTCAGATTATCGTTTACTTTTTTAGTATAAGGAGTTATTAAAAATTAATGACCTAAATGAAATTAAACATGAAGCCATTGAGAACGAACTGCCATTGAATGTTACAATAAAAACAGAGAGGATAGTAAAGGAAGAAATATTGGATAATAACAAAAACATGTGTGTACCTCATATGTTAACTGTACAAGATGTTCAACTTGACTCTGATGAAAGATTATTGAAAAATAAGTAAGTGTCCTTTATATTATGCCCATTTTGTATTTATAAACCTATTTATAAAGAAGTTGGTTGAGTGACTTATCAATGAATGTTGACATTTTTCATTTAAATTTGTATTTAACTATTTTAGTAGATATTTGATTTTATAGAATTTGAACTTTGAAACAAATAACTTCTTGTTTTCTTATAACTCAAAATTTGACTACTTGCCTTGACTTGACTTGACTACTCACCTTTATTACCAGAGCCCAACACACCTTTCGCACTTATTCGAAAGTCCCTGGCGCAATAAAATAAGAAACAAAAAAAACGTAATTTTGATCAAACACTTCAACAGGTTTCAAGCGATAATAAAGAAATCCTATTCATATGTATAATTTTTCAGTGTGGATTTATTAAAGCCCAAAAATGAACAAACAAACTTAGCGACGGTTGTAGAACTGAATGAGTTACATAAGTGCAAACATTGTGATATATTTTTCGACCACCGATATAATATGCTTATTCACATAAGTCTTGTTCATAATTTGAAAACCTGTAAATGTGAATTATGCGGCAAACAGCTAAACAAATTATCAAATCTTAAACGTCACATAATACTCTTACACAAACACAATGAGCCACCTAAAGTCGCTGAAGTTATTTTCAAATGTATGAACTGCAACGCAGAGTTCAATAACAGACTCACTCTGAACGATCATGCGAAGTTATGTCAGAAAGAAGAGGAAATAAAGGCGTATAAATGTGACTCTTGTGACGGTGTTTATAAAGGTAAACAAAATTTGAGGAACCACGTAAAGAGGATGCATACAAACAGTAAATACGTATGCAAATGTTGCGGTGCAGTTTTTAAAATGAGACAGTATCTAAGGAAACACATGAGAGGCATCCATTACGATTACGGTCGGACGTTCGACTGTTGGTGCGGGAAACAGTTTCGATCGCCAGTAAGCCTGTACAACCACAAGCAGTGGCACAAGCGCAAGACTAAACACACTGACAGTGACAGTGACAGGTTTCAGTGTGACAGCTGTCAAAAGGTCTTTAAAAAGAAACAATGCTTGATTATGCACATAAAGAGGGTGCATTACGTCTACGGGAGGACGTTCGACTGTTCGTGCGGGAAACAGTTTCGATCGCCGGTGCACTTGTACCGTCACAGACAGCAGCAGCACGAGCGCAAGGCCATAGATCGGGTCCAGTGTGACAGCTGTCAAAAGTTCTTTCAAAATAAACGTAGTTTGGTTGTGCACATAATGAGGGTACATCACGACTACGGGAGGACGTTCGATTGTTCGTGCGGGAAACAGTTCCGATCGCCGGTACACTTGTACCGTCACAAGCAGGAGCAACACGGGCGCAAGATCAAGGATAGGTTCCAGTGTGATACTTGTCAAAAGTTTTTTCATATTAAATACAACTTGCTTAAACACATAATGAGGTCTCATTACGACTACGGGAGGACGTTCGGTTGTTGGTGCGGGAAACAGTGTCGGTCGCCTGTGCACTTGTCCGAACACAAGCTGCGGCGGCATCCGCGTAAGATAAAAGACATAGACAATGACAGGGTCCAGTGCGAGAGCTGTCAAAAGTTTTTTAAAAATAAAAAACGTCTGGTTATACACATAATGAGGGTACATTACGACTACGGGAGGACGTTCGATTGTTGGTGCGGGAAACAGTTTCGATCGCCGATAAGCTTGAACAACCACAAGCGGTGGCACGAGCGCAACATTAAACACACAGATAATGACAGGCTCCAATGTGACAGCTGTCAAAAGGTATTCAAAACGAAACAAAATTTGTTTGTACACGTAAAAAGGTTTCATTACGACAATGCGAGGTCGTTCGATTTCAGTGCGTGAATCAGTATCGTTCCCTGGTACAGTTCAAAATTCACAAGAAGTCGAAGAGGGTGTAGTGTGCTAACATTCACAATGTATGTGCGGAATAATACAGTGTTTAAAAGGTAGCCAACCACTAAACACGTTTACTCATTTGATACCCTGAGCCTGTCACATCTCATAGTGACTTTGCCAAGTTGGCATGATTTGGGTATTGTGCCAACAATTTAGTTAAGGAAAATGAAAATATTAGTATCAGTAAGCATGGGTAAGTGTCAGTCAAAGTATGGTAATAGTGCAAATAGCCGGCGGTGCAGCAAATAGACTGATATAATGGGGCATGAAAACACAATTCTAACTACCGTGACCTTGATTATTATAATAACTGTAGTAGTTCTACTGTTGGGCAAATTTGGGCAAAAAAATATTAAAATGAAATGGATAAGAAAATAAATTTGCCGAGAAGTGTCGGTAGGTGGATATAAAAGGCGCGATGATGAAGAAAACGACGACCACATAGAAATAGGGAAACAATGGTGCTTCGACTGGTGAAAAGTAAAAAATTAAGAAGGAAATAATATCTATGCCCAAAATAAAATATATAGTGTAGTGTACAAGTGTATAACAATAATAGATAAATAATAAGCAGTGAAATGAAGACATAATTTTAGCGTCAGTTATTTTAAAGAAAATTATATATTATTTTAAAATTATATAAAAAAAAAAAATATTTTATTTTTTCAAATTCACTTTGTTCACCTTAAGCCTTGTGGAGCGAATGCGGACTATATCTACAAATCAGGTATCGTCAGCTAATATACAGTATGTATCATAGTAATTCAGAAACGTTATGACAAGTTAGTAGGCTCAGATATTTATTTAACTATACCACCATGTAGTAAATCATTACACTACATAGACATAAATAAAAACATTTATAGCCTGGCACACGAATGTTAATCGTGACGTAAATTCAAAACTAAAGTTTGACATTTCACATGGCAACATTGAATTATCGATGTCAAATTTAGTGTTCCTGGTTTACGTACGGATTTTATACATTCTTAGGTAACTGAAATGAATATGGCGTACAAAAGTAATGAGCAATAATTATTGTGTACTATAATTAATTGATTTTCAGAAGAACAATAAATACAGCAATGTCTTTTCTACGGAAATCAACACGGTCTGTGTGTGTTATCAGAATTTATAAGTTAGTAAGCTGATTATGAATCTTGATACTTTTTATCTTCTTTGATTACTTGCTCAAAGTTAGATTTTGCAACTTGGCGACAGATTTTAATCATTTACTCTAATAACACATATATTCATCAAAACTAAAAACCCGAAATATGATGACAGGGACCTTCAACAATCCGTTACATAGAAAATGTATCTGTAGCAAAAACGTATATTATTATTCATGCTGGTTCAGAACAGGATTTTTTTATTCCAAATGCAGGGTTAGTGTACATTTCCCAAATCAAAAGTGGCATAATGATATAAATTGACAACATTAAAAAAAGTGGCTAACCGAATAATCTACAAAATATACACATATTTCTCAAAGTATATGCAATATACTACGTAAAATATATATAAACTAATGATAATATTTTAGATTAAAAAAATATAAAAAAAAATGTGATCGCTAAATGTAATGGTTCCCGCTCTTTTTCGAATGACTAATTTTATGTTTATTTTTTATTATTATTATAGCCACTGAATACACGTTATTTAAGCCTAACTTAACTGTATATAGTAAAATTATAAATGTTCGAAGTACACAGTAGAGATGTGCCTCACGGTATTAAAATCGATTTTTTATGAATATTGTTTTATTCTGAAATAGTTTTTTTTATGAATGTAATGTACTTATCATAACAATAATAATAGCAACAGATGAAACCAATTTTATTTACAGTAGATAATTATTTATTTGAAGACAGTGCTGAAGCTATTCTTTTGTATTTATTTACCACATATTGTTTGGCAAAGAATTAAGTAATAAAAGAAACTGGATTTTGACAAAATCCTACGATTAAAATTCAAATGAACGTTCTAACTTTTTTGAGTCAATATTAAAGGAAAATGATTACTAGTTATTGAATCGTCATGCAATTTCTAGACGCATAAACGTGCTAATTCAGGACTAACGCAGGATCTACTTATATTTTATAATTAAGGTTTAGCATTATGGCTATAATGTCACCTGACCTTAAGTGCCGATACGGCTCAAGTTGGTAGACACGCTACATCCGTAGAGTAACTGGCTCTCAAGTGCAGCGACCGGAACACACCTATTGGTATTTGGCGACAGATTTTCAACTTGAGGGTAGTTGCTAGCCAGGCAGGCTTTAGAAAAAGCCCTACCGCCTTGCAATAATGTCTACTGCTGATGGATTGTTGCGCAGAGAACTCACGGTGATAGGTGATCCAGTATTTGACATGCAAAGATCGGACTTGACTATTAAATTGTAAACGTCATTACCATTAGAGTTACAAGTAACACAACCATAAGCAACATGGTGCGCATTTAAATCGTCTAAGAGTAGGATAGGTTTAGGCAAGCAGCTAATGTTTTTTTTTATTTTGTTCAATTAAATCGACCCCTTTTCGTACCATTTTAAGTACACAACAAGGATATCGTACCTGTTTTTTTTTTTGAAAACTATAGCGATAAACTGTAAATTATCATAAAAAGGTGTATGAAAAACCTTATATTTTCATATATTTATGTTATATTTGTTATAATTTGTTACATTAAATTAGATTATGTAAAAACTTCTATAATTCTTTTCCTGCTAATAGATTCTGTATTAAAGAAGGTAGCTAATGAAACTAAAGATTTTACTAGTGTTACTTAATAACTATAACATTATTATAATTTATTCTAAGTCAGAGTTTTTTGTAGTAGCATCATGTTTTACAGGTAACGAGATATTTTACAATTTTCTACGGACTCATTTACAACGTGTCATTCTAAAGCTGGAAATTCCTATAATTGTAGAGCAGGACATGAAAACTTCAAATATATGAAAATTCACTTTCTCTTCTTCATAACTTGGTGTTATAAAGATAATACTAATACAGTCCATTAGCGGGGTGTTAAAGAAGCCTATAGATGCTTGAATTTTGCTCCGGGCGTCCCCGTCCAACAGAAATGTTGATGAAAATATCATACTTTGACGGAAATGTATAGAGCTGAAATCTATGTATGTAAATCTGTATAGGGCTGGCAAACTGAAATCGATTCACAACTCTGAATGGATACTTCACCCTTAAAAATCGAGGTTCGACTCTTATCTATAATCATAAAACGTCATTTACAAGCATTTCAGTGTTAATCAAACATATATAGAAATGATAGGCGTAAAAGGGAGTAAAGTAAAGGAGGTCTTACAGTGACTTGAAAAGAGGTTTCCGTGATGATGATGATATTTTATCACATATAGTATGATAAAATCGAATATACTTTATGTTACTTATTATTGGATTTATATTGAAAACATAGAAACGAAAATAGAATCGCTAAAAATTAGTGTTTGATGAATTGATCTTTTAGATTTCGATTTTTGTGTGAATCTATTCATTTGATTTTTATTCAAATCAATTCAAGAATCGACCTTTTTAAAATAGAATCGCCATCCCTTATATGTATAAAATTAGTATTCACCCATATGGTAAAAAAGAGGTATAGGAATAGATATTGAGCAGTGGTGGATTTATCAGTAGCCTATGGCGGCAAGTTTTAGAGGCAGCAAATTTGGGGTATTTGAAAACTGAAATGACTCATACATATACCTAAATGTTGCAAGATAATATGTTTCACTCACTAAGAATCTAAGCCTTATATCGATTATTTTGTACAATTTACGTAGTCGTATGTGGAATCTAATTGTAGTAGTGTAGGTAGGGGCGCCAAAATTTGAACAGTCACGGGCGGCAAAAGTATAAATCCGCCACTGACATTAAGGATCATTGTTGAGCCGGATCGTACAATTTTAGAGGCGTTGGATTAAAACAGTCTTTTTATAGAACATAGATGTTTAAGGAGTGGAGTCAGAAGGATACTTTGTCGATAATTGATTACATGAAGGAGGACAGGAGTTGTTAGAGGCATTAGTCAAATATTTACTGAGGTAAATAACATCAAAAATCACTATTTTGATAGTGCTGACAGGAATGTTCTCGAATTGTTTGGATAGCTGCAAATCGATGTCCCATATAAGAGGACAGGTAGGTTTACTAGTTTGAAAAGTCACTGATGTGTTTGCTGAGATTTTAATGTGACTTTTAGTCGTTTTAAGTAAATATACATTATTTGGTCCTACCCTATACCCAGTGGCGGATTTATACAACTACCGCCAGTAGGTTATTCAGATTTTGGGGCCCCTAAATACCTCTGCAATTATAGTTTATATAAGACCTGGATTCTGAGTAATAAATAAAAATCTTGTTGAATTGTTATTGTGGCCCTAATAAAATTTAGGTATTAGAAACATAAATGATTTTTATTTTTGAAAGACATTAAGAACAAAACTCCAAATTTGCCCACTCAGCCTATTGGTAAATCCACCACTGCCTATTGTATTGTATGCCGTATTGGTAGCATTCTGAATTATACAGCTTTGTAAATGTGGCACAATACGTTAGTGACCACATACAAAAAATCTCCAGAATTATGAGGCAGTAATCTTGTAACAGCATTGTATTTTTTTATATACTTAAAATTTAGCGTTATGGCCATAATCTCACCTGATCTTAAGTGACGATATGGCCCAAGTTGGTAGACACGCTAAACCTGTGGAGGAACTGGCTCTCAAGTGCAGCTGCCGGATCACACATATTGGTATTTGGCGGCAGATTTTCAACTTGAGGGTCGTAGCTAGCCAGGCGGGCATTCGAAAAGGCCCTACCACCATGCAATGGTTTCCTCACGATGTTTTCCTTCACCGAAAGCTCAAGCTCATTGTAGGTGGTTGGATTCGAACTCACGTCCCTAGACGCGAAGTCGTACACACTACCACTGAGCTATCATCGCTTCAAAAACCTTAAATCTTTATAAAATATTTTACTTACCATTCTGTATACAATCAGAATAATCTATACAATATAAAAGACTGATTGATTGACTCATAGCCACACAGCCGACACTACTGAAGCAACACACATGAAATCTGGACTTTAGTGACTTTTTATAAAGTAAAGGTTGACTAAGACCGGATTTTTTAAAATTTAATACCGAGGTCGCTATGTGAGGACGAAATCTTCATTCATACTTTAACTGAGATATCTCCAAAACTATCGACTATATTGACAAGAAATTTGGCATAGATATTCGAGACTTAGAGACCCAAAATGGATACAACGACCACTCGTGAATGACGGGAAGACTGCGAACGAAGTCGCGGGGTACCAGTTTGTTGTTTACTAGCATGTTCACCAAATGACGTAAAGTATAATTTACGTGATTAGATGACGTAACTTTTGGATTGTACCGTTCTCACCATTGGGTACAATGCAGTTAGCTGATCTAATATATCGATATACCTCTCTCGCTCCCTTCATCAATTGAGCCGACTTTACCCAAACAAGCGTCACCCAATGAGGTTGGTGATTAGAATTTTAAAGCCCGCATAAAAAGTATCGCTCCAAAAATACTAGACACAATGACCACTATTTAGATTAATAAAGAATCGATCTTTTTTAAAATGAATCCTCATCCCTAAACTGTATAAAATTAGGACACACCCATTAAAAAAATTATAGGAGTAGATATTGAGCAGTGGTGGATATACCAGTAGACTGGAGCCTAGGGCGATAGATTTTAGAGGCAGCAAATTTGGGGTACTTAGGTTTCGCTTCAAAAATAATAGATACAATGACCATTATTTAAATTAATAAAAAATCGATCTTTTTCAAAAAGAATCACCATCCCTAAACTGTATAAAATTAGGACACACCCATAAAAAAAAAATATAGGAGTAGATATTGAGCAGTGGTGGATATATACTAGTAGACTGGAGCCTAGGGCGATAGATTTTAGAGGCAGCAAATTTAGGGTATTTACGTTTCGCTTCAAAAATAATAGATACAATGACCTTTATTTATATTAATAAAGAATCGATCTTTTTCCAAAAGAATCGCCATCCCTAAACTGTATAAAATTAGGACACACCCATAAAAAAAATTTATAGGAGTAGATATTGAGCAGTGGTGGATATATATCAGTAGACTGGAGCCTAGGCCGATAGATTTTAGAGGCAGCAAATTTGGGGTATTTAAGTTTCGCTTCAAAAATAATAGATACAATGGCCTTTATTTATATTATTAAAGAATATTGGGATATGATAAAATAGTGACTCGATTCATTGTATTCGCGATCATGGCAAACAGCCCTTACTCGAACTGAATATGTTTTACTAATTTAAACTTCATTGTGAACAATTTAGGATAACGTAATGCTGGGATTTGTCTTATCCGTGTTTTTGACGTCGCCACTGTGTTTTCTCTTCTTATGCTGATCTAACTGTGGCGGCGTGCGGAACTGTTTCCCGCACCAACACTCAAACGTTCTCCCATAATTGGAATGAATATTTCTTACATGTCTTGTCAAATAACCTCTGAATTTAAAAACTTTGTTACACCAGTCACATTGATAATTGTCCTCATGCTCAATGTTCTTCCGGTATCGATAATCTAATGTACTTGGATTATCGTAATGAAACTTCTTTATATGCCGTATTAAATTAGTTTTGTTTTTAACAATGTTCTGACAATAATCACACTGGAATTTGCTTCTGTTTACATCGTTATCATCGGCGTGACGTCCCTTATGTTTGCGTAAGTGTCTCGGCGTCCGGAACTGTCTCCCGCACCAACATTCGAATACCTTACCATAGTCAAAATGAATGTCCTGTATATGTTGTATCAAGTTATTTTTGGTTTTGAAGATTTTCTGGCAGTAGTCACATTGAAATATACCACTCATTATCGGTTTCCTGCGTTCGTGCTGCCGAACATTATGATCCCTTAACTTGTGCGGAGTAGGGAACTGTTTCCCGCACCAACATTTAAACGTGTCACCGTAATTGTGATGAATATTTTTAATATGTTCTACTAAATACAGTTTTTTTTTGAAAACCTTTCGGCAAAGTTCACACTGGACTCGGTAGTTGCTTTTGTCTTTGAATTTGCCGTCATGTTGTTGGCTTATGTGTTCACGTAAATATATTGGTGCACGAAACTGTTTCCCGCACCAACATTGATAAGCCTTCCCATAATCGCAATGAACTTGCCTCATGTGCGTTGTTAAATTTGTTTTCACGTTATACACTGCGTCGCAATGTGTACATTTGTATAATTCACTCCCATTTGTGTTGTGTCGACGAACATTGTGCTCATACAAATGTATGGGCGTACGAAACTGTTCCCCGCACGAACATGCAAACGTTCTCCCGTAATCGTAATGGCACCTTTTTACATGCAATGTTAACGCATATTTCGTTTTATAGAGACGTTTACATGAGACACATTGATATTTCCTTTCCTCCTCCACCTTGCTAATATGACATAGCTTCACGTGTTGATATAATATATCTCTGTTTTGGAATTGCACATTGCAATGTTCACAATTCACACGGTCTCCGATTACTTGGTTCGGAGATCTGTTAAGTTTGTGTGACAACCGCGTATGGCGTCTTAGATTCAAGTCGCTTTTGAAATGTTTCCCGCATAATTCGCACTCAAATATACTTTCCCTGTGATCACCACTTAGGTATGGTTGCGTATAACTATCATTTTTAAAATATCTATCCCTATAGTGACAATGGGGTGAGGGAATCAATTCTTTGTCTCTTGGGGTGTTTATAACAGTTTTTATATGTTCTTTATTGTGTTTAAAAAGGTTGAAACTGTAAAAAATATTGCATAACAGTGAATGATGTATTGTCTTCGATAAGTTAGCATTTAAGATATTTGATTAAAAGTCCTGCAATTATAATGCGCTGGTTAAAACTGACATTACATTTTGTAATAAAGATAGAACGAGGATTAATTGGTGGAAGAACATACATCAATAAATGTGTCCATATCCTGCAAAAAGTGACTGCGTTATGGAGAAAATACATCGTGATAATATCTTAGGTTGTGCGGGATTTTCTAATGACGTTCTCAACATTTACCCACGAAAATCTGTCGCCAGATTTTCTACGTGTGTTCTGCTAATTTGCATTCGAAAGCCAGTTCTTCAATTAAACTTATTAAGAACACTATATTGGGCTACATCATTGTTCAACATCAGGTGAGATTATGGCTAAACCTATAAAGAATATTAAAAGCTTGTCTAAATATATGGTGGGTAAATATTCAAGAGTTATGTACTGCATGCTAACTGGTGTTAATTCCAACTCAAGAACAGTTCCAAAGGAAGTAATACACAAGGACACCACAACTGATTTTTACTATTTAATGTTATTTTTAAAGTACTAAAGTTTTGATACTGAAGCTAAATTGATTTCAGCAAAATACAATTGAACCATATACAATATACAATCTGATGATGATGATGATTGATAAACATGTCAGTATTATTATCTGGGGTAGTGTTAAGCGAAATACTCACCGATTATCAAATATTCTACCACATAACTTGCATACAACTTCTTGAGGGGCCACCAGAAGATCATAGTGTATGCCAATCGCTTCATGATTATTCAAAACATGTTGCTCTTCAAGACATTCCATTTTTATTGGGACCTGATACATTTTATTATAATATTTTCAACTTAGAATAAAAGACAAACCCTCTACCAGGCTTTATGGTGAGTTTTACGTTTATTAAAGTTTCAGCCAAGTTGTCTTTCAACTATTGCTAACGAAAAGAAAATAAATGTATGGAATGATAGGCAACATAAACTATCGAAAAAGTCGACATTGATGTTTTATACTGCTTTATTGGTGGCTACAATTCTAACATGGTTCTATGGGGTTTAAAGGACGAGCCAAGCTTATTGTATCTGCGAGGAACCCCAAACTATGATATGTTTACTGTCGTGCCCCTTCTGTACGCACTCTTACACACTTACTGACCAGTCTGCATCTATGTCAAATGCCCAGAGAGTTGCTGAATACTGGTCCAAATTATATAGATGCAATCTTTGACACAATAAAAGGAGAAAAAGAAACATTTGAGTTTTTTTTTCAAGTTTAAATTGTCTATAATAGAGATCTGTCAGTCTTAAACTAGATTTTCATTTATTTTGAACTTGGATATTTACAACTTGGTTTGTGCATATGTGGAAGTTATTTTTATTTGTGGCCTTGGTAAGTTTTTTTTAAAAGACCTCTTTCTCCTTACTGAATATACTTTTTTTTTAGTTTTAGTTTACTTTTAGTTTAGGGCTATGGCCTCAATCTTACCTAATGTTAAGTAACAATGTGACCCAAAATGGTAGACATGCTAAACCTAGTGGAAGGACTGGCTTTCAAGTGCAACCGAATGATACCAATAGTTATTTGGTGTCATTTTCCCTCCCTTAGTGTTGGGATTAAAGTAGAAAACTTATAATCAGAAAGAGAATAGGTTAACAGAAAAAAAGAATGCTTACTTCAAAACATGTTGTACTCTTCATACTGGACTTTGATTGAAGGCATCCATTCTCGGATGGTTCCTCCTTCCATTCTATCTCAATAACCTTCTGGTCATTGTAATTACCATGCTCTGTAGAATCAAATGAGGTATATTGAAACTGAAACGTAATGATTGACTAGATTAAATAATTTCCTGGGCGATCGGAATCGACATTTGTTGTCAATATCAAAAATAACAGCTATTTATGACATCTTGCATGATCAGTAATTGTGACAAAGGTCAATCAACCAACCAGTCTCAACCATTGCATGGTGGTAGGGCTTTTTCTAATACCTACCTAGCTACCACCCACACGTTGAAAATCTGCCACCAAATACCTATAGGGGTATTCCAGCAGTTGCACTTGAGAGCCAGTCCCACCATTATACTTAAACATAGTAAGTTAAAATCAGGGGAGATTCTGGCCTGCTCAGAGATTCCCTCTCTGTGACACCATGGAGCTGGCAAACTGGCATTCACACGGTGAATCCATGGATAGTTAAGAAATGTGTCTCCCTGTTGATAAACAGCCTTGCTCTACCTTGATTAAAGCCTGGAGCTGGCACTGAAAACTGTGGAAACTTGGAAGCTATGATGGCTCAGTTATGGTAATGTCTATTTTCAAGTCCACCTGTAATGAGACTGAGCTTCTAGTGAAGGTAAAACATTATGATGAAATCATAGAATGGTTATAGGAAATTTCGAATAACCTGGCTATGTACAATCTTTTTTTTTTGTTAATATGGTGTATAAAATTACAATCTTTACAGACTTCCTCAATTCAACCCATAAACACTTTACCCAGGTTGGGGTCAATGACGTGACGGGCATGTAGGGACACATTGGGTGCTAATAACCCAACACTACCAAGTAAACACAACACAGTGACACTTAAAACTCCAGTGTTGCCAGTAACATGGGACAGCTTTCACAATACTCTTAGTGGCTATGTAGGATCCTCAAGTTGAAAATCTGCTGCCAAATACCTATAGGTGTGTTTTAACAGTTGTACTTGGGAGCCTCTAGCTCCACTAAGCTTAGCATGTTCTTCATCCCAGCAACAGCATCACTTAACATCAGATGAGGTTCTAGCCATAACAAAAGTGCATACAATACCTTATAATCTTCACAATGAGATTCTTCCTCATCTCTCCACTCTTCTTTTATCTCTATTTTGGCCATCGGCAGTACATGCTGTTCCGTCTGTATTTCTGGATTTGTGGTAGTCATTGTGTTCCAGAGGGCTGTTGATTGTATTTTGCTTGCCATAGCAAAACCTTAAGTGAAATAATGATTTGTGAGGTCTACAAATGTTTTTTCTTTTTGGTAACAGTCTGTGGGTGTATTAATCCTATCTTTGCAAAAGTACCTAGTAACAAAAGAGTTTGTTTCCTAATACACAAGGTATTTTATTCAAGTTTTATATATTTTTTTTATTTTTTTATTGTTACTAGCTATGCCCTTGACTTCATTTGCTTGGTGCTAAAAATGTATTAAATACATATTGCCCGTTTTTATAACTTTTCCCATATAGCATTGCTGTTAGTGGGATATTAGGTTTTTTTACATGGGAAAATGCTATGCATCCTCTTCCTGTTGAGTTAGGACGGGCCTGTGGGGGCTCACCTGGCCAACGAATTGCTAGCAGTAGCTTTACCAAAACTTTTTTTTTATTCGCCTGCTAGTCCTTAAGATAAACGCGCTCAAAAAAATAAGCAAACTTTTTCCGTCTTATAATATTAGAAATATAGATTATGCATGATAATTGAGAAATTAAAAGGAACGGTATTTAAAAAAAGACCTCAGAAACTCGCTGATGTCCACCCTAATTATTATTTTTACAACACATACATTAGTAACAGAACAAATATATATATAAAATAAAGTAAGCGAACCTTTTTTTGGAACCAAGGTAAAACAATAAACTTACATATTCGTTTTCGTAAGGCGGTGAATTTCTACTTTCCACAATAATTTTACTATTGTGAAAACAAAAACATAATTAACTAAAGCGATATACTTATTCGCAACATTTACACCAGACTACCTACTATTTTTTTTATAATTACTGACGTTTTAATTGCTTTGTGTCTAAATAGGGATGATGATTCTTCTCTAAAAAGGCAGAACTTGTATCGATACAAATCAAAGCAGTCGAATCCTTTACTAAAAAGCGAGTATTAAAAAATTTGAAACATAAAAAAAATTGTTTCTCTTATCAATAAAAAACCAATAATAGAAAAAATGAACACCACAATAACAAATAATATTTTATCATCCTTGCACTAAATCAAAGTGTCAAGTATACAAGAAGACATTTACTTCGCAAATATATTGGTTGCATGAAACTGTTTTTACTTTAAGTTACTTTAAGTTAGCCAAATAACTAAATACATAAATAATAATGAAATCACAACATGACAGATCCAGATCCCGTCAAAATCTCCCCAAAGTATTGATTACAAACTTTTTTAAAGTATAAACTTCTACAGAATGGTTTGGATAGAGAGTAAATTTATGTAAGTTGTCATCAACATGGTCATGTGACTATACTATATCTGTTACTTTCAGTATAACTTATTGTGTTGTAAACAGTTTTTATTTACAGGTTTTAATTTATGGTCAAACAAGTAATTTGGATATCCAAAAATAACAATTGTTTATTTATAGTTTTAAGTTTTCACGTCTAGCGAAAGTCTTCATGACTGCTTCGTTTTTTTTTTAATTTATCTATTATTGAGGAAAACCGGAAGCAACTAATCACACATCTAGCTAGGAAAGTTTTGATTTCTTAAGCGATAAATTATCATTATTATGTGTTTGGGTAAAACGTTCAAATTAAATTGTAAATAATGTTTTATGAATCTAGTGTTCACTAGACACCGATTTACTAGAGTTAAATGTCGAGGCACTAAATCAATTGTGTAATTTAGGTCGATTTACAACTCTATCGTTTAGTTTCAAAAATCAAGTTTTTAATTGTTTGTTTTCAGTTTGTGGCCCTACTTCTGACTAGGTAAGTAATTATTTCTGAAAAAAAATCGATACTCTAATTAATTGAATTGATCTGATTTGCATTCTTTCTTCTCACAATGACAATATAAATAAAACATTATCTACTTTATTTTAGTAAATAGCATTTAATTTAACAAATATGCATTTAAAATCATTATCCAATTACCAAATATTCAATTTGTAAATTAAAATTTACGTATTTTCCTACGTTTTCATATTCGTAATTTAATGATTAAATAGAAACCATTTTATGGTCAGTACGTTGACATTGGCAAAAGCTTCTGGGTTCTAGGCTGCCATAAAAAAAAATCCTGTTATGTTATTGTGAAAACTTCAAAAGCTTAAGTTTCATTGTGAAGAGTAAACGTACATAACTTGTTTGTATGTATATTTTTATAACTTTAATCTATATTTTTATAAATTTGTATGTATATATTTTGCTTGACGCAATTATGTATGTATGCACGTAGCTTCGACTCCGAATCCGAGACACCGGAACTTCCGATTGATTTTACACCTCCGACTCCAACTTTAGCCTCGGTAGTTTTGAATCGCAGATCTAGTTCGGTGAAGCTGTAAAAGTCCCTCAGGCTAACAGTGTAGGTCCCTTCGAATTTAAATTTATCAAAACTGATTTTCTATTTTTTTAGTTCAGTTTTTTATAAAACGCGTGTTTTTTAGTTTTTGTAAACTATTATTTATTTTCTACTTTTTAGTTTGCCTTATTAATAATAGCTTGTTTTATAAAAAAAAAAAAGTTTCTTGCCTTATCGACTTTAGATAAAAATTATATAAATTAACAAAAATCCTATTTTGCAAATTGAAAAATGGAATGATTTTATCAAATTAGTGTATTGTCATTGGTCCTCGATTAATCTACAAAGTTTGACTGAAATCTGGTCATTTAAAGTGGGTCAAAATCGCGCAAAGGAGTTGGTTACAAACAAACATACAGGTGAAGTTAATAAAAAGCGTGTAAAAACATTCCTAGATCTTGCAAATAATTACTTTGTTTAAGATTTCGCTATGGAGAAGGAGGATCATTCAGCAGCTCTCTGTGACAGAATGATCACCACAGATTCTGAGGTACAGAATTTTCCACATGTACTGCCAATGTTCAAAATAGAGGTTAAAGAAGAGTGGATAGATGAGGATGATTTTCCCTGTGATGATAATAAGGTATTATCCATAGCAGTGTTTCTCAAAGTTTTTGGTGTACCGCCTAATTTAAATTAAATTATTATTTAAATAATTTAAATTTTTTAATTAAATATGTAGAATAAGTTTTATTTTAATTTACACATCTGTTTAAAATTGGAATACCAAAATGAACAGTTCTTAAAAAACACTTCGGTGAAATAGTTTTCGCATAATGTGACTAGTTTGGAATAAGTGTTAACAGTGTAAGTTCAAGTGGATTGTTTCGGTGACCAAAATAGGTCTTGCTTACTTCATAACTTGAAAGGAATGTTCCTTCAGTTATTATATTTTCAGGAATCAAAAGCAAAGCTTCTTTAAAAAATATATGTAATCAACGACAGTAACATAATGATATTTATATATGTTATGTTTCCAATGAACTATCTGGTTATTTCTGATGGAGGATAAATAACAACCATGAGAGTCACTATAAACCATTCCCAGTAATGATTTACAACGCAAACATCAGAACAGTGTCGTTAATAGAAAAATATAAATCTTATGTCCCTTCGGTAACAATCCTGCTATGAATATCTGACCTCGAGTGCTTCTCTTTTACTGAATGCATAGCTGCGCTCACCTTGCTTTCATATAGCAATCGTTGTAATAAACTACCCACTTCTAACAATATATTATCTTTATCAATATTATAAAGTAAAACTGTTTGTTTGATTGCTGTAATCTTAGAAACTACCAGTAAGATTACAAAAACTCTTATTGTATTTGATAGAAGAATTATTGAAGAAGGTTTTAAGCTATTTAATATTTGCTACTAAAATACCTAAAATAGGAGCAAAGCTGTATGAAAAAAGTTTATTGAAAAACAAGCAAAAAAAGCTGGTATATTATTGTGGGAAACGGAACGTTAATTGCGGGAAAGAAATAGTTGCGTCAAAGTTTTACGACGACACGAGTTTGGTATTGATTACAAATAACTTTTAATTTACGCCATTTTGGAGTTTGTTTCGCTGAGCACGCCCCATATTTTATCAATAGAAATTAATATATATCACTATTATCAAATTATATGCAGTTGTAAATGGTTGTGACTGGTTGGTTTTTATAGATATTAAACTCTATATAATTATTATTAAAATAAGTTTATAATAGTTCCCTTATCATTATTTACTGGTCATGTAAGATGTCATAAATCCGCCAGTTAATATTTATTTTTGATGTCAGCAACAATAATTGATTCCTACCGCCCAGTGCATTACATAAACCAAGTCAATCATTGCATTCCAGTTCCGATATGCACCATTTGATTCTACAGAGTATGGTAATTTCGATGACAGCAAAGTTTATGAGGTTGAAATGAAGGAGGAAGTGCCTGAGATTGGAAGCTTTCAATCAGAATATAGTGTGAAAAGTACAGTAGTTTTTAATGTGAGTATTTTTTTTATACTCCCTGTATCCTATTTGTGATTATAAACTTTCATTTGTGCGTGGAATAGCCTCATACTGAGACGACCATCTTAATTATCCATTGACTAACCGTGGGGCTGAGGGGTCCATTGTGTGGCAGTAAGAAAACCTGGATTTGACGCCTCTCTCTGTGCATCCGCTAATAACTACTGTAACACATTCAATTATTGTTTATAAGCATAAGACTTTAAAAAAAAAGATGGAGTTCGAGTTTCCTGCCGGTTCTTCTCGATGACTGCGTTACTTTCAAAACCGGTAGTAATTTTTGACGTTCATAAGCGCCTTCTTAGGGCCTAAATTGAGTAAAGATTTTTTGATTTGAGCAGTTTCTGAGACTTGTGTCACGGATTTATGTGTAATGGGCCCCTTTTCCGATATTCGTCAATACTTATTATCATCACTTGTGTTTCTCTCCCTGCCTAGCCAAATTTGACAGAAGCGTGTCAGCGCAGCTTTAGAGACACATTCAAATATAAAACTTACTGCAGTCTTAAGCCAAGATTTTTTTATAGTGTATTGTTTTAGTGTTGTGGCCATAATCTCGTCTGATGTTAAGACAATTTGACACCATATGGTGGACATATTAAGCCGAGTGGAGGTACCGGCGCTTAAGTGCTACTAACCGGAACACACTCATAGGTGTTTGGCGACAGATTTTCAACTTGAAAGCGGTAGCTAGTCAGGCGGGCATTACAAAAAATCCCTACCACCAGGTTATGGTTTTATCACGGTGTTTTTCCTTCACGAAAGCTCAAACTTACTGCAGCTGGATTCGAAGTCACGTCCACTGACGTGAATTATTGTAGACTTTTAGTGTTATGGACATCATTTTACCAATCATTTTATATTTCCTGTCATCCCATACTTCATTTTTTCTCTTTATTAAGAGTTTTCGAAAAGAAACCCTAGGCTTATGAGACCCTTTCACCTCTCGCGTTGACCTTAACCAATACACTTTCATGTTTCTTTATTCGTCATGATGCGGAGTTTGGGGTATCGAATACCAACTAAGTGACCCAAGGCAACGTCACGTACACGCGGTACACCCACGGGTAACCGACGAGACTCTGGCAATGGTCGGTCCCACATTTGGTTTTGGTCGTCACGGTTAACCATGTCATCCTGGATCTGTTAAACTTGGTGGTAAGGTTATTAACCGATTAGTTAGCGACCACCGTTGGGTTTAGACTGCCCCCAAATTAAGGTTCATTATTAGCCTTTGTATTACGGTAAAGTGATTGAGGACCAGTGTTTTCCCCCATGTTCCGCAACATGGTCGTAACACCCCTGCTGTTGCGGCTGCTGATTATTACTATTATTTTATAGCTTTAGTTTAGCGTAATGGCTATAATCGCGCCTGATCTTAAGTGACGATACGACCCAAGTTGGTAGACAAGCTAAACCTGTGAAAGAACTTGCTCCCAAGTGCGAATGCCGGTACACACCTATTGGTATTTGGCGGTAGATTTTCGAAGCATAAAAAAAGGCATATACGAAGAATTTCTCTTTATTTTCGGTCCAGGGTTTTAGTGTTTAGAATAGTGTTGTTGTAACTTTGCTTACCACTTGCATGTGGGCTCTTCTTGAGGCCCTGGGGGGAACCTAGTTATCCTGTAATAAACGACCCTGACATCATGGCTTAAAATTTATTAATTAACATAAAATTAACCAAAGGAACCTGAAAGAGTGTTGATCATTTATTAAAAATATAGAAAATGATAATAAGATGTACCAGGTGACAGTAAAACATGAACGGCTTGAAGAGCAAGAAGACATTTTGGATTATCACGAAGCGACTGGCACACATTATGATGTTCTGGTCGCTCCTGAACAAGTTCGATGCAAGTTCTGCCGTAGAATATTTCAAAATCGGTGAGTGTTCATCACTATTTTACCATCATAAGTACACTATAATATTCCACTTAATACTATTTTTACAGATCTATACAAATAAAAAAATTTAAGGTGCCCATCTGTAATGCCTAAGTAACTTTTTATTCCCTTTTCTTAAGTGAAGGTTTAGCGTTATAGCCACAATTTCGCTTGATGTTATATGTTGTCGACACGCTAAGACTAAAGGACTGGCCCTCAAGCGCAACTACCGAAACCCACCTACAGGTATTAGGCGGCTGATTTTCAACTTGAGGGTGGTAGCTAGCTTGACGGACGTTAGAAAAGCTCTACCACCATGCCGTAGTAAATGCATAGGAAAGTACATACGGTACTTATACAACGAAAACCTTTTTTTTGTCTGTCCGTCTGTCTGTTTGTTTCGGCTAAACTCCGAAACGGTTGGACCGATTTTTTACGAGACTGTCGTTGGCAGATAGCTGATGTTATAAGCAATAACTTGGGCTACTTATAATTGAGTACAAACCAATGGGTTTCCGACACAAATAATATATTGTTCCACGCGAACGAAGTCGCGGACACAGCTAGTATAAGATAAAAATACTGTTTTTTTTTATTAATTACCTTCTGGAAGGTTCAAGTTGAATTGTATTTAGTTTGATATTGTTTAATTTTCTCTTTCACATACAATGGCCCCCGCTATTCCAGCACCCCCTGTAATCCAAAATGTCTTGCCTATTATTATTATAGAATATTTTTTGGCAATCTTTGCTAATGTAGATGTTGCATGTTTGAACACGTTACAAGTTGTACGCGCCACCAATATTGCTCTCAACATGTAGGTAACGTTTTGATTCTAATTGCTTAGTTCGAATTTGCCTATATAAGTGTTATTTTATATGGCAATCATAATGAAGTATGATTTTTACTTCAGATCTGTAATTTATCGGATTACAAGGTACTTTTTTGTTAATAAAAACCGACTATAGTGGGTCTTAGGCAATACTCTATAATCGGACCAATTCGATAGTTCGACACTGTCCTGCAAAACGTTTGTCGGATTACCGAGGGTCCACTGTATATCTAGTCGGAATCTGTTTAGTGTCAGTACGAATACTTATGCTGGCATAGTTAAACTTAAAAATGGTAATATAATGATAATAATAAATTTAAAAATAAAGCCCAAAAAAACTTTTGCAGGATTTTGACCTATGTTCAGTGGCATAGTATGCGCTACCATGAAATAATCATTACTTTAGCTGTATTACAATATTTATTGTCAGTTTTAGCTTATAGGCTTAGCACATTATAATTGTAGGACTTATACTTTTAATCGAATATCTTAAATACTAACCTATCGAAGACAATACATTATTCATTGTTATATATAATTTTTTACAGTTTCAACCTAGTGAAACATCATAAAGAGCATATAAAAGTTACTATAAATACATCTAGGGACAAAGAATTAATTCCCTTACCCCATTGTCAGTATAGCAGTAGATATTCTAAAAGTGACGGTTATGTGCAAGCATATAAGCCATAAACTCACCTGATCTTGAATAATGATGGAGTCCAATATAGTGTTCAGAATGAGTGCAGAGTAGGATTTGGCTCTCAAATGCAATTCTTATATTTTAAAGAGCTGGCGAAAGATTTTCATCTTGTGTGTGATTAATGTTGAAGCTGTCATTAGACAATCCCCGACAACCTAACTACGATGTTTCAGGATGACTTTTTTTCCTAAATCAGACAATGTTTGCAGGAATTTGACACATGCTCATTTGACGTAGTATGCGCTGAGTAATCATTACTTCAGCTATATTACAATATCTATGCCAATTTTAGCTAGCATTGTAATTGCAGGACTTATACTTTTAATAAAATATGCCAAACACTAACCCATCGAGACAATACATTATTAAATGTTATATAATATTTTTTACAGTTTCAACCTTTTTAAGCACAATAAAGAACATATAAAAACTGTTATAAACACCCCAAGAGACAAAGAATTGATTCCCTCACCCCATTGTCAGTATAGGGATAGATATTTAAAAAATGATGGTTATTTACAACCACACCTACGTGATATTTACAGCGAAAGTATATTTGAATGCGAATTATGCGGGAAGCATTTCAAAAGCGAGCTGAATCTTAAACGTCATAATCGGTTGTCACACAAACTTAACAGCCCTCCAAACCAAGTAATTGGGGACCGTGTTAAGTGTGAACATTGCAATGTAGAATTCCGAGACGAAGATATATTACATAATCATATGCAGCTATGTCATACTGGCAATGGGGATGGGGAAAGGAAATATCAATGTACCTCATGTAAACGCCTCTATAAAACCAAGTACACTTTAACAATGCACGTAAGACGGTGTCATTACGATTACGGGAGAATGTATGTATGTTCGTGCGGTGAACAGTTTCGTACGCCCATACATTTGTATGAGCACAATGTTCGTCGGCACAGCACCAATGGAAGTGAATTATACAAATGTACACATTGCGACGCAGTGTACAGTGTCAAAACAACTCTAACGAGGCACTTGAGGAAAGTTCATTGCGATTATGGTAAGGCGTTCCAATGTTGGTGCGGGAAACAGTTCCGTTCGCCAATTCACTTACGCGAACACGTGAGCCACCAACATGACGGTAGATTAAAAAACAAGAACAAATACCGAGTCCAGTGTGCGCTTTGCCAGAAATTCCTCAAAACGAAAATGTGTCTATACGAACATATCAAAAATATTCATCAGTTTTATGGTGAAACTTTTAAATGTTGGTGCGGCAAACACTTTCTCAGCCCGATAAAGTTACGGAAGCACATCGTTGGGCAGCATGAACGCAAGAACGCGCCGTACTCTGGTAGATTTCAATGTGACTTCTGCCAGAAGATCTTCAAGATCAAAAATAACTTGCGGCAACACATACAGGATATTCATTTTGATTACGGCAAAGTGTTCGAATGTTGGTGCGGGAAACAGTTCCGATCGCCGAGACGCTTGCGTAAACACAAGGAACGTCACGCCGATGATAACGGTGTAAACAATAGCAAATTCCAATGCGATTATTGCCAGAAGACAGTTAAAAACAAATATAATTTAATAAGACATATAAAGAAATTACATTATGATAATCGGAAGACATTTGATTATAATTGCCGGAATAAGATTAAGCGTGTGGACAATTATCAATGCGAACGGTGTCACAAAGTGTTTAATTTCAAAGGTAATTTAACAAGGCATATAAAGAATGTTCATCATAATTATGGGAGGATGTTTCAATGTTGGTGCGGGAGACAGTTTCGTACATCGGCACAATTAGATCAGCATAAGAAGAGAAAACACGATGGTGACATCAAGAACACGAACAAGACAAATCCCAATGTTACGTTATCGAAAGTTCTACACAATGAAGTGTAATTTAATGGAACACATTCATTATGATTAAGGAATGTATGAATACCGTGAAATGGTCAACATTTATGGCGATAAACCGAGACGCAATTTTTTTTTAATTCAAAATTCTTTAATAAAGTAAATAAAGATCATTATGTGTATTATTTTCTATATTATATGATTCTTAAAGGAGGATTCTAATCCGCAACCTTTTATGTGACGCTCGTTCGGGTAAATTCTTAAAAAGTGGGTAAAAGCACACACTGTCCAAAAGGAATTAATATTAGAATAGCTACTTGTCGTTTTGTCTGACGTTGAGAACTACAATCCAAAAGTTTCGGCTTCCATCAAGAGATACGTGATATGGACCGTTTATTTTGAATGTGGTGTAAGTCCATTTTTGATAAAAATGAGCTATCACGTACGTATTTCATGCTTAATTTAATATAAATTTTTTATATATAACTAGTCCGTGTTTAATTTCTCAAAAAAAAATCCCATGTTTTGTACAACTTAAAATCGTTCGGTAAATGAAATTGCATTATCAACAAATATAGTAGTAACCTTAGTAGTTTTCCTTCACCGAAAGCTCTAGCTCATTGTAGATGCTTGGATTCGAACTCACGTCTCTTGACGTGGAGTCGTACACACTACCACTGAGCTATCATCGCTTTAATCGCGTGATCACAGTATCTTTCTTTAAGTGGGTGTCTAAGCCTTAAAAGAAATATCTATGCCAAATATCAAGTGAATAAATCTGTTAGTTTTGTAGATATCTCAATAAAAGCATCAATGAACATTTCACCCTCTTTTTAACACCAGTTGGGGATGAAATCAAAAACATTGAGACACGAATCTGTTTATTTTAATTAAGGAGTCTTTATACCAAATTTCAAGTCGATAGGTGATGATTTTTTTTTCTCGCCCTTACAAATTGCCACCTTGCGGTTCTAAGTCGAAAAATCGTTTCATAGTGAGTCTCTGCTTTACAAAAAGGATCTTAAGTTCAAATTTCATGCACAACTTCAGTAATTTCAGCTGTACCTTGATGAGTAAGTCAACTAACGTCTTTATTTAATATACGGGGTGTTAGGCAACCGCTTCCGTAAACAAATACAGCTGGTTGTTACCTTTGAGGATGGGACAGAAAAAAATTCAAACCCGATGAACAAAAAAATATTGTTTGTTTTTTTTTTTATCACTATTCACGCTCCATCGTGTTAGTACAGCTAAATGATACATGAATTACATAAAAAATACATCAAAGTACTCTTTACAAAAACCAGCATTATAACATAAAATGTAAAACAGCTGATTCTCAGGTCAATGCACCCAAACGCATTTTATTTTGAGTTGTTAGTTATCGCACTCCAGAAAATATCCAATTTTATTTAGAATTTGTTGTTCAGTTTCATTAGGGGAACTGAATCCAGACACGAATGCTATATCATCATATTCGTTCCACATAATCAATTCTGTCGGTATGTTACGACAGGAAACTTCTTCATCTGACGGTGATAATGATGAAGGTGATATTTAAGACATATCACAAAAGTAAATTGAACACTAATTAACACGAAAAATGCCTTTTGTTTCCCTAATGGATGACTAATGATCCAATTACGAGCCATTAAAATTTAAATGAAGGGTCAAAATAAAGTGCCAATAAAGTTTCTCGCTACGCAAAATCTAGCTAATGACAGGTTTGACAGATTGAAAATTAATTTTAATGAGTCATTATGTACTAACCCTGTTAGGTGGACGTTCCCGGAATGCACACAAGTGTTTTAATGTAGGATAAAAGTTATAATGGCAGTATTAAGACTTAATGAAAGTTTCTTGTAACTGATTGTTAGTCTGTAGAGATCTTCAATGAAACACGTTCGACTTTTAACTTGTATTTTATTATTTACTTTTTGTATATATATATATATACCTGTATATTGTTTACTAACTACCTTTCACTATCCAACAAGTCGACCATTTTACTACGTTTTATAGGTATGGTTAGCGTTATGGCCATAATCTCACCTGATCTTAAGTGATGACACGGCCCAAGCTGGTGGACACGCTAAACCTGTGAAGAAACTGATTCTCAAGTGTAGCTGCTGGAACACAGTTATTGTTATTTGGCGGCAAATTTTCAACTCGACGGTGGTTGCTTGCCAGGCGGGCATTAGAAAAAACCCTACCACTATGGTATGGTTTTCTCACGGTGTTTTCCTTTACCAAAAGCTCAAGCTATCACCGGATGAATAGATCAATGCATATTTATGTGCAGCCCTTTACGCTCTCGCCATAATCAAAAAGCGCGTTTTATTAGTCCGTCGCTATGGCGCGGGAATTCCCCGAGCCTGGATGATGTAATAACGGTCTCGGCTATTGCAAGAGCGCTGCCGCTCTCGCGTCGCACGACCAGTCGACACTTGAGCGTCGTCCCGTTCGCACTTCGCTTCACGTCCGCGGAAGCCAACCACGTTGTACATACGCCACGCTTATTCATAATTCAACTATGTTATTTAATATCCATCCTAATAATTACACTTAAATCGATGATAGCTGATAGTAGTGTGTTCAGACTCCGCGTCAAGGGACACGCCGAATCCACTTACAATGAGCTTGAGCTTTCGGTAAAGGAAAACATCGTGAGGAAACCATAGCACGGTGGTAGGGCTGTTGCGAATGCCCACCTGGCTAGCTACCGCTTCCAAATCTGCCGCCAAAATACCGCTAGGTGTTGTCCGGCAGTTGGACTTGAGAGCCAGTTCCTCAACAGGCTTAGCGTGTCTACCAGCTTAGGCTGTATTGTCACTTAAGATTAGGTGAGATTATGGCCAATAACTATTAAAGAAATACTTAATATATGTTGTGATGTACTCAAAATGAAGAAGTTTTATTAACACGATTTAAAATAACTTTTACTCGTCAGTGCATGGAGACAAATAACTGATGCACCTGAAATATTGTTTGTCCAACGCTTTCGATTAAACAAAGCTACGTTTTTGCATGACCTTTGTGAAATCTGCAGAATAGGTCTGTAAGTTGCCTCTGTGTACGTGCTTATTCGGGTAATAAGTCATGTAAATAAAACAACTGTTTTAGGCGAGCGCTAGAACACAACTAAAAATGGATAATTATTTATTTCATTGTATGACAATTATATGCTTATGTACCTATAGGGCCAATTTAAAATCAACTTAGGTTTTCGGAGGGTAGTTGGATAGAACAAACTCGTATCACGGATTCGATATTAATTATTGAAACTATTACATTACAAACAGTATGTAAGTAGGCACGTTAGATTAATAGGGTACGTCTCAGAACGCGTGAGAGTTGTAGTGACGTCCTCACGCGCCGCCGGCCAACAGAACACTGAGACCTTTCGACACCACATATCATGGAGCGCCGTTTGATGGCGTTGGCGTTCCGAATTAAACTTGGTGTCGACTTATATATGTATTCAAAAAATGTTTTACTTTACTCAAAATATGATAACGATGTCTACTGAACAGAAAGGGGTTTGTATAATCAGTTTTCTTTTTAATTATGTTTGGCCTTTAATTTAAACTAGGTACTATCTATTATTCTGTCATAGATTAAGGCGTGTTATAATTAAATAACACAATAAAGCGTTTTCATAGTTCTGGACGATATTTTGATACTTAAATCTTATCCTTTATTATTATACTCTAGAAAATTCGTTCGGAAGTGACTTTTTTTTAGAACTATCACAAAAACCTATCCAAAAAGTAACAAACTAAGAGAAATAGACCAAAACGACAGTTTTAATTTAGCCGGTAAAACCGTTACAAATAAAATGAACACCAAATTGCTATTCTTATAGTTACAAGAAACTTTATGAAAACAATGACGTCAGAAACTAATATCAGTATTTGAACGGACAGAGTAACAGTCTACAATGTTAACAACTCGGAAGCTAGCGCGCGAATGAATGCTAATGTTTTTTTTTTATTTGGTAGGACCTACACTGTTAGCCTGAGGGGCTTTTACAGCTTCACCTAAAGTAGGGGGGCGAGCGCGGAGGGCGCTGGAACCCGAGGAAATGCTAATGACAATGAGCTATCGCTTTTATATATTACTATACCCCCTTCTCACTTAATCTTCTACAACATATAAATATTGTTTGGTAATAAATATTATGTTTAGTGTGCTATACTTAAAAATAAATATTTAATTTACTAGTGCAAGAGAATATAATATCATTTTCATTCTATAACAAACTAGGTTTAAAATGTTTTATAAATGTAATAAAAAACATGAAGTATTTAACAATTATATTAAAAAATAAAAAATAAATGAGTCTTTGAGATTAATACTGAAATCAGATTTATTTAATTAATTAGCAAGAATAAGCGATGATAGATCAGTTGGTAGTACGGACGCCGCGTCAAGGGACGTCAGTTCGAATCCACCTATAATGAGCTTGAGCTTGTAACATGCATTCCTAGTACCTAGGTATATTTGGAGTAAATAAAAAATAATTATCCAAAAGATACATTTTTAAAGCGATGATGGCTTAGTGGTAGTGTGTATGACCTCGCGTCAAGGCTTTGAGTTCGAGTCCACTCCACCTATAATCAGCTTGAACTTTCGGTGAAGGAAAACATCGTGAGGAAACCATAGCATGGTAACAAATCTTATTCCGCAAAGTAAATAATGGAATAATCTTATTAAATTACTGTATTGACATCGTCCTCGATAAGTCTACGAAATTTAAATGAAATCTGACCGTTTGAAGTGGGTCTAAATCAAGTCCAAAGGAGTTGGCTAGAAACATACAAACAAACATACAAGTAAAGCTAATAAAAAGCGTGTGAAGAGTTTGTCTGTCAGAACGCACAAATCTTTAGCTACCGCCAGTTAGATTAAAAAAAAATATTTTTGTATATCATAGAGTAATAATTGAGAAACGCTGTCCAACGTCACGTTACTCCAATGGGAGCAAAGTTGTATTGGAAGAAGTTACGAAAGTGGGCAAAATGATTATAAAAGAATTAGTTCCACGCGAACGAAGTCACGGGTCTAGGGTTTTGAAGCGATGATAGCTCAGTGGTAGTGTGCACAACTTCGCGTCAAGCGACGTGGGTTCGAACCCAAGCACCTACAATGAGCTTGAGCTTTCGGTGAAGGAAAACATCGTGAGGAAACCATAGCATGGTCGTAGGGTTCTTTCTAATGCCCGCATGGCTACCAACCACCCTCAAATTGAAATTCTGCCGCCAAATACCAATAGGTGTGTTCTGGCAGTTGCACTTGAGAGCCAGTCCCTCCACAGGTTTAGCGTGTCTACCAACTTGGGCCGTATCATCATTTAAAATCAGGTAAGATTATGGCTATAACGCTAAACCTTAACTATAAAAAAGGGCATTATTTTGCTTTACACAACAGATCAATGAATCTTTATTATATCTAAACAATGAACTACCAATTCCATTGTGCATATGTGTGTTGAATAGAGTCTATGCTTCTTCCGGAAAGGAGCCCTCGAGTGTCTGCTCCCGAGATACAGTGACACTCTACATCACTGTGAGTACATCATCACAGCGCATATCTTTCGTGCACCTACACGGTAAGTACACGGTTCTGTAAGGGACTACCCCCGCTGTCATCGCGCTGCTCGCCCGATAGGGTCGTTGTTAGGACCACTCAATTTAGTAAGTTAGGACCTGTTAGTTAGGTTCGCTAATGTTTATTCGTTTTTAGGCAGCAGCCCAAGCTGAGGTTCGGCCACTCTGGTACCCTTGCGCCCGTTGCTTTGGGCCCTCAGCACTCGCACCAAAATGTTCGGTGAAGCTGTCAAAGCCCTTAAAGCTAACAGCGCAAGTCATGTCGAAAAAAAAAGATTCAATGTTAGTTAATTTAACAAGCTTGTTTGGTTCGCAGTTAACTAAATAGTAATGAACTATTCTGTGTGAGTGTCAGTTAGCATATTATAGAGTAATGATGACTGGAAGCATGCAAAAGCTCAACTGGTTATCTAAATTTATTAAAATACTGTTTATAGTATAACAAATTAGTATTGATTTCGTTCAGCACACATTATTTCCGAATACCTGTCCTGTCCACTTCCTGGAGTCAGTACAATATTAGTAAATTTATAATGCCTCAGTTATGATCTCCACCACCCTAAGGTCGACTAGGAAAAATACCTTAGGCATTAAAGACCGTCTTTATACCTTGTGTACAAAGTTTAATAAATAAATAAATTAGTATTCTATGATCGGTTCTGTCTACAATTTAAAAGACAATAATAACTACTCTGATGGCCTGTTTTAGTTTTACTATTTGTACCCTTCTAACTATAATACTTGTTAGGGCGTAGCCTATTTAAATATATCCGAGCAGTTCCTCCAGTCTTGTGATATGGATGTAAGTTTAAAAGGGCCCCGCCCCGAAGCGAGTCAACACTCCCCTTCACTACTCGTGTTTCTTGCCCTGTCTAGCCAAATTTTGTAAGACCCTGCTAGCGCAACATTAGACTCGTTCTGATATAGAACTTACTGCAGTCCTAGACAGGCCAAATGTCCGTTGGTCCAAGCAGTGTTATAGACAATGACCAAGGATTCGGAGTTGTGACTTCGTGTCCTCTCGATCTATATCCCACGGCCTGTAGTTTCCTTATCTTGTCTGGGCAGGTCTGGATTGAAGTGAGTTGTATACTTTTTTCTTGATTGACTTTGTGACCTTGGAGTTTTCTAATTACCTTGAGACGCTATAGCTTACCTTTTTCTGTGTTTGCTAATTACTACCCAGTAGATTTATTTATTGAAGGCTATAGTCGACCTTTGTGACTTCTATTAATGCGATTAAAGTTTCAAAATTTCTTTTTACGTATTAGGACTTTATTTTTATTATTTAAACATTTTTTACAGCCAAAAAACTTATTTTATTAGAAAAATAGTGCAAAAATCTGAATTTCATCAGAAACGATAAAAATAAAAGTCCTAATACGTAAAAAGAAATTTTGAAAATAGTGTCCTAAAAATATGACAGTGGGTAGGAATGGGTTAATACCATGATCTTAGATAGATTTGATTTGCTTATAATTGATTAGATCTCTCTTATAACTGATTTTAATATTATTGTCATGTTTTAAATTAAATTCTTATGTTACCAATTTCGGTTGTGTTATGTTTTCTAGAGAACCAGAATAAAAGAACTTGGACACTACAAATGTCTTTATTCGAGACGTAGGTGTAGATCCCAATTATTAGATGACCATTTCCATAGATATAAGTTAACAAGCAGACATTCTCTTAATATTATTCATTACTAACTATCTTTATTATATAATTAATACATTTATATAATATAGTAAAGATGACAGGGGGGAGGGTCGCTAAAAGCTTTTGGTGAAGGAAAACATCGTGGTAACATGGTGCATGGTGCATTGTGGCTTTTTCTAATGCCCGCCTGACTAGCAACCAGCCCCAAGTTGACAATCTGACGCCAAATAGCTGCAGATCGATTTATGCGATATTTTTAAGCGATGATAGTTCAGTGGTAGTGTGTACGACTTCACGTCAAGGGACGTAAGTTCGAATCCAAGCACCTACAATGAGTTTGAGCTTTCGGTAAAGGGAAACATCGTGAGGAAACCATAGCATGGTGGTAGGACTTTTTCTAATGCCCACCTGGCTAGCTACCATCCTCAAGTTGTAAACCTGCCGCCAAATACCAAATAAGTGTGTTCCGGCAGCTGCACTTGTGAGCCAGTTCCTCCACAGGTTTAGCGTGTCTACCAACTTGAGCCGTATCGTCACTTAAGATTACGTGAGATTATGGCCATAACGCTAAACCTTAAGTATATAAAAAAAAAAGATCTGTTCCGGCAGTTGCACTTAAAAGCCAGTATTTTTGCTAGGCTCAGCAAGTCCACCATCTTGGGCCACATCGTCATTTAACATCAGGTGAGATTGTGGCCAAAACGCTAAACGTTAAGTAAAATAACATAAACGGTGTGCGGTTAACCAAATCATATGAGTGTAACATCACTTCACCCGAATGAACGTCACAAACGTTGCAGATCAGAATAATGGGGCCCTTCGATATTAATTTTCACTTCAAAAATAATACACACAATGAATTTAATTTATTTTATTAAAGAATATTTTGTTTTAATAAACTCGTGACTCGAGTCATTACATTTGTTATTATGTATATTAGGGTGGCGAAAAAAAAACGACTTTTTTTTCAGTCTCGAGTGAAAAAATGTTAGTTTTTGATGTTTTAAGAGCCCTCTCCAAATAACAACTAAAAAAAAAAAATAAGAGCTCGCTCCAAATTTTTGTAAACTTCAAAAATCGTTTTTTTTTTTATTTTTAATTTTTATCTATTATTGTAATAAATAAAAGAAAAAAAATGTATGGAATTTAAATTTAAATATTAAAAGGTCGCTCGAAAAAATCTAAAGTAATGAACTAATAATTTAAAAAAAAATTTGAGCGATCTTTCAAAACTTAAATTTTGAACTGTAACTTTCAGAAACTTATTGTTTTTTGGTCTATAAAATTTAACCGCACCAGAAAAAAAATTAAAAAAGAAAAACGATTTTTGACGATTTTTGAAATTTAAAAAAATTTGGAGCGACCTCTTAAAATTTTTTTTTTAGTTGTTCATTGGAGAGGGCTCTTAAAACATCAAAAACTAACATTTTTTCACTCGAGACTGAAAAAAAAATAGTCGATTTTTTTGCGCCACCCTAATGTATATAATATATAATATACATTAATATAATCAGAATTTATGTTACATTAAATTACACTTCACTCTGAACGATTTTTGGTAAAGTAACTTCGAGATTTATCTTATTTGTGTTTTTTACGTTGCCGCTGTGGGTTCGCTTCTTATGCTGACTTAACAGTTTCGGCGTGCGAAACTGTATCCCGCACCAACATTCAAACATCTTCCCGTAATTATAATGAACATTCCTTATATGTCTTGTCAGATAACTTTTGAATTTAAACGCTTTGTCACATCGGTCGCATCGATAATTATTTTTATGGTCCGTGCTTTTCACGCGATCGAAGTCCAACGTCTTCCGATTATCGCAATGGAATTTCTTGATATGTCTCAATAAACTAGCCTTGGTTTTGATGATTTTCTGACAATAATCACATTGGAATTTGCTTTTATTTAATTCGGTATCATCAGCGTGACGTTCCTTATGTTTGCGCAAGCGCTTCGGCGTTCGGAACTGTCTCCCGCACCAACATACGAACACTTTACCATAATCATAATGAATATTTTGTATATGTAGCTTCACAGTGCCTTTCGTTTTGAAGACTTTCTGGCAGTAGTCACATTGAAATACACCAGCTACTTTCGGTTTCCTGCGTTCGTGCTGCCGAACTTTATGATCCCTTAACTTGTGCGGAGTTGGGAACTGTTTCCCGCACCAACATTTAAACGTTTCACCGTAATCGTGATGAACATTTCTCATATGCCCCACTAAATACATCTTTCTTTTGAAAACCTTCCGGCAGAGCTCGCACTGGACTCGGTATTTGTTCTTGTTTTTAAATTTGCCGTCATGCTCGTGGCTTATATGTTCGCTTAAATGAATAGGCGAATGAAACTGATCCCCGCACCAACATTGATAAGCCTTCCCATAATCACAATGAACGTTCCTCATGTGCGTCGTTAAATTTGTTTTCATGTTAAACTCCGAGTCGCAACGTGCACATTTGTATAGTTCACTTCCATTGGTGCTATGTCGACTAATAGTGTGTTCATACAAATATATCGGCGTACGAAACTGTTCCCCGCACGAGCATAAAAACGTTCTACCGTAATCGTGATGGCAACTTTTTACGTGCAATGTTAATGCATATTTAGTTTTATAGAGACGTTTACACGAGACACATTGATATTTCCTTTCCTCATCTACCTTCCTAATATGACATAGCTCTACGTGTTGATATAGTATATCTCTGTTCTGGAATTGAACATCGCAATGTTCACACTTCACACGGTCTCCGATTACTTGGTTCGGAGATCTGTGAAGATTGTGTGACGACAGCTTATGGCGTCTTAGATTGAGCTCGCTTTTGAAGTGCTTCCCGCATAATTCGCATTCAAATACACTTTCGCTGTAAACATCTCGTAGGTGTGGTTGTAAATAACCATCATTTTTTAAATATCTATCCCTATACTGACAATGGGGTGAGGGAATCAATTCTTTGTCTCTTGGTGTGTTTATAACAGTTTTTATATGTTCTTTATTGTGCTTAAATAGGTTGAAACTGTAAAAAATATTGTATAACATTGAATAATGTATTGTCTTCGATAGGTTAGTGTTTGGCATATTTTATAATGCTAGCTAAAATTGGCATAGATATTGTAATAAAGCTAAAGTAATGATTACTCAGCGCATACTACGTTAATGAGCTTGTGTCAAATTCCCGCAAACATTGTCTGATTTAGGGAGAAAAGTCATCCTGAAACATCGTAGTTAGGTTGTGGGGGATTGTCTAATCACAGTTTCAACATTAATCACACTGAAGATGAAAATCTTTCGCCAGATCTTTAAAATATAAGAACTGCATTTGAGAGCCAATTCCTCCTTTGCACTTATTCTGAACACTATATTGGACTCCTTCATCATTCAACATCAGGTGAGATTATGGCTTAAGCTTGTCTTAATGTGTAGTGGATAATATGCAAGAATTATATACAAGCAGCGTAGCAAATGCAGTCTTACTCTAATTGGCATTAATTCCAACTCTAGAAGAGTTCCAAGGGATGTATTACAAGAACACAACAACCGGTTTTACAATTTACAATTCTATTTAAAGTACTACGGCATAAGTATTGATAATGACACTGAATTAATTTCAGCAAAATACAATCGAACTTGTGTTTGATAGACATTTCAGTATTTTTACTTGACTTGACTATACTAGAAATCGTGACAAACTGGTTTTATACTCAATAGGCTCTATATTTTAGACTTAATAAGTCAAGCAGAAGTTTTTTTAGGCCATAGGTGTTAAGTTTTATAACAAGTCCCAAAACACATTAGTGATTTGCCGGATATTAAATTCAAGAACTATTTCAAGGGAATTTTCATTTCGAAAGGCTATTACAGAGTGGATCAATATGTGTACGATGGTGATGTTTGGAACTGACACCCCACTCTGCGCATGCGCCAAAACATATTGTGAATATATTGAAAAATGTATTTCATTAAAAAAAATTACATATATACATATATAACCAGATCGAGTATCTTGACTTTTCTTCTCGATGACTGAATTTTTATAGTTAAGGCCGTAATCTCACCTGATCTTAAGTGATCGGTCCAAGTTGGTAGACACACTAAACCTGTGCAGGAACTGGCTCTCAAGTGCAACTGCCGGAACACACCTATTAGTATTTGGGGGCAGATTTTCAACTTGAGGGCGGTAGCTAGCCAGGCGGGCATCAGAAAAAGCCCTACCACCATGCTACAATTTCCTCACGATCTTTTCCTTCACCGAAAGCCCAAGCTCATTGTAGGTGCTTGGATTCGAACTGCGCTATCATCTCGCTTTATTTACCGAACCGGTGGCAGTTTTGACGTTCGTAAGCGACCGCCCCCCCCCCCCCCCCCACCAGGGTGTTAATTGAATAAAGTCCTACGATTTTATCTCGTACAGCGATTAAGCGAAATACTCACCGATTTTCAAATAATCTACCGCATAACTTGCATACAACTTCTTGTGGGGCCACCAGAAGATCATAGTGTACGCTAGTCGCTTCATGATTATTTAAAACATAATGCTCTTGAAGACATTCCTTTTTTATTTGGCCCTGATACATTTTATTATAATATTTTTAACTTACAATAAAACACAAACCCTCTCTATCAGGATTTTATGGTGAATTTTACGTTTATTAAAGTTTCAACCAAGTTGTCTTTCAACTTTGGCTTATGAATAAGTCGTACGAAGAAACAGAGGAGCTACTCAAAACCGTAGAATAAACATAATTTCATGTACTGTACACTTTTGCTTCACACTGCATACACTTACATTCACACACACTCACTCACCCACATACATACACAAGTAGTCATGTTTCTTAATTTGTAATATTTTCTACATTTCATTTCACTACTGTGGGATCGACAGATACAGCACGCAACTATACCTAGTCGGAGACAAGCCAGCTGCCAAGATACAGGGAATCTTAGTTTGGCAGCCTGGTGGTCATAAATCGCGTGATATTTGTGTTTTCTGTTTATTGCGTAAACCAATTGTAAAACATGTAAAACAATTTTGAATAAAGTATTATTATTATTAAAAAAAAAAAAAAAAAAAAAAAAAACTATTGCTAACGAAAGGAAAATAAATGTATGGAATTACAAGCAACATAAAATGTCAAAGTCGACTTTAATGTGTTGCGTCACCTGTTATCCCGTACATTTTTTGAGTTTTTCTGACGTGTCTATATTGTCTATGATTGACATGTGTCAGTGGTACTGGCGTTAACATCGTTTGTAATTTATTTTGCATAACTGGGGCATTTACATACTGTTCATAATTAGGGTTTAGCGTTGCGGCCACAATCTCGTCTAATGTTAAGTGGCGATGTGAGCCAATACGGTGAACAAGCTAAGCTTAGCGGAAAGACTGACTCTCAAGTGAAACTTCCAGAACTTACTTAAAGGTATTTGGTGTCAGATTTTCAACTTAAGGGTGGTAGCTAGTCAGGAGGGATGTTATGGTTTCATCACGATGTGTTCGTTCACCGATAGCTCAAGCTCTTTGTAGATGGATTCAAACTCACGACCCTTGACGCGGCGTCCGTAGACACTACCAACTGAGCTCTCATCGCTTCAAAAGCAACTCCATGCAGTATTGCGAACTACACGGCATTAAAAGAATTGTGAGGAAGGACAATGGACTAAAAATGATGTGTGCTTAAAACCACGTGACAAAAGTGAAAACGTTATCAATGTAAGGTTAATAATACGAAATACAACGTTTTTTTTTTTTTTTATAGTTAAGGTTTAGCGTTATGGCCATAATCTCACCTGATCTTAAGTGACGGTACGGCCCAAGTTGGTAGACACGCTAAACCTGTGGAGGAACTGGCTCTCAAGTGCTGCTGCCGGAACACACCTATTGGAATTTGGCGGCAGGTTTACAACTTGAGGGTGGTAGCTACCCAGGCGGGCATCAGAAAAAGCCCTACCACAATGCTATGGTTTCCTCACGATGTTTTCCTTCACCGAAGGCTCAAGCTCATTGTAGGTGCTTGGATTCGAACCCACGTCCCTTGACGCGAAGTCGTGCACACTACCACTGAGCTATCATCGCTTCACTGTGTTTATATCGATACTGAATGCGACTGATGCATCACGCTCTCCCACGTATCGCTTGCCGGGCGAGTGTAATAGTGACTAGTGAAGCGTTGAGTATATCCCACTCGCCCCACAACCACGCGACGACGTGGTCGTGAACTATGATAACGTGGTTTTGTTGTGTTGTGTTTGTACATAATCAAGGGAAGGGTCAGTCTCATTCAAAACAAAATAAAGTGCTCAGCGTACATAAAGACGAATTCTCTAGAAAAAAATAGTTCTCTTATAAGACAAGATTACAGTCTGCAGTTATTTAAAAGCCTAACAAAGTATTCACCAATCCCTTAGTTTTTTTATATTTAATCTTTTAGCGTTATGGCCACCATTTCACCTGATGTTAAGTGACAATGTTGCTCAAGAGTGTGAACACGCTAAGCCTAATGGAGAGACTGGTTCTCCATTGCAATTGAAGGAACACGCCTATACTCTGTCCAAAACTACAAGATGAAATTTGGTAAACAAACAACACTTGACCCAACATCACGATTCTTTGTACCCAAACACATAATGTGACCATATTTAAATGTCGTAATCCACTTAATAGAACACTTAAAGTATATATTAAGACTGAAATTGTTTTAAGTAACCATTTAGACCAAACATTTAACTGAATTACTGAAAATGGCAGCAGCAGATTTGATAGCGGCAAGGCGCTTTGACATTTCTTATTGGTGAGTGAGATGAGTGAATCATTGTAAAAGATGAAATAAATGAGCCATAAACAATATACTAAAATATATTTAAATTGAAAGTACTATGTGACCACTGAGCGGCACTTTTGTTATTTTATGTAATGTACTCTATAGTCTCTGATAAATTATTTTGCTATCCAAAAAGTAGAACAACTGTTATTGTTTTATACGTTTTTAAGACAATTATGAGAATGCGTAACTTTTGTTATCAAATTGTTACTTTTTGAGAAGTCCTTGGTAACTTTGCGCTATCGGACACTGGCAACACTGAGCGTCATTCGTGCGCTCACGCGTTCTCTGTATTGTGATTTGAATTCTAAGTACCTGGTTTTATTTGGACTTATGTATGCTTTTTGATTTGGTTGGTGCTATCCTTTGGACTGAAGACTGTTTGATATCCCTCATGGACATCTATATTGCGTATCATTTGAATTCTATTTTACTTTTTGCATAGCGTTTGTAAGACAATTGACTTTGAATATCTAATACTGAATAACAAGTCTTAAATCTAATTACATTTCCTCGATATTTATTTTATTACATTCAAGACTTATACATAAAAATATAATACAAAACAGTCCTGAGGACTACCGACAGGAGTGAAAATTTAAAACTATAAAATAAACAGTTGTTATTTTTGTATAGCCAAATGAATTGTTAGATCTTTAAGTAAAACTTGTAAATCAAATCCGTTTACAGCGCAATAAGTTATACTAATAGGAACAGATAGTGTCGTCACGTGACCATATCAATGATAACTTATATGAATGTACTCTCTATCGAAGCTTTCCTGTAGAAGTTTTCACTACACAAAGTTAATAACAATTAGGTGCTATACGTAAACAAAAATTAAAAACCCACTCAAAAGATCGGAAACATTCGTGTTACCACTTGTGTATATCTGTTTATATCGAATTTATTGACGATATTGCTTCTTTAGTCAAGCTAAATTTACTTAGAGAAAGAGAGATACATTTCATAATGGAAATTAGTTCATTATTTCATAGCATCTGGGTTACCAATCAAAGGTGTATTTAAAAAAAAAATAGACATTGATTAAAAATATAACTATATAGGTGAATTCAAAAAGCAATAAACTGTCTAAATACAATATTTCATCCAAATCGTTAGGGCTATTGCCGAGACCCACGAAATTTATTTATACATATAATTGTTCACTTATAAGTAAGGGATAGATCTGATTAAATAGATTCGCGAACTATCCAAGCAACTCATTTAGTCATTTTATGATGTGTCAACACTATAAATTGTCTTGGTTACACATCCTATATTATTGTTTACCAAATTGGATCTAGTAATTTTAGACAGGATATATAGGTATTTGATGAATTTTTCCCTACTTAGTGTAGTGTTTAAAGTGGAAAACTTATAATCAGAAATAGGATACAAAGAGTCTAATAGAAAAAAATTACTTACATCAAAACCCGTTTCACTTTTTATACAATCAGAATGAAAGTATCCATCCCCAGGTGGTTCCTTCTTCCATTCAATCTCATAATCCTGACTGTCACCGTAATTACCATGCTCTGTAGAATCAAACGTGTTATATTGGAACTGAAATGTAATTATTGAATAGGGTTACATAAATTCCTGGGCTTTCGGAATCAACATTTGTTGTCAACATCAAAAATTAGTGTTAACAGGATAATTAATTATTGCCTTTAATGCAATTTGTTATATGCAAATAAAGTATTTAATATATTATTATTAGTTATATTTCTTATTTATATTTATTTATTTAATTCATAAAGAAAACCTGAAGGTATTCTATTAGTTTACTCATGTCAAATGTTAGTTTTATATAATATTTTAAGGCATGCTCTCGGAGTATCTATCATGAGTTTTACTGGATATATATGCAAAACGGTTTAATTTTCATATTTCAAATAAAAATTCAAAATTCAAGGATTGATAAGAGAATTTTCATTGTCTCTTAAAATCAGGACTTTGGAAATAGAGGGCTTGTGAAAAATTATAGTAACAGTCAGTTTTGAACATCATATAGAACCACAATATTATTATCAACACATATATATGTCGGTTCTCGAGGATACTACTGCATCCATGAAGTCTTAAGAAGTGGGAGTTACTGAACAAAGGCTCTTCCAATTATATCCACAAGCAGAATTACCCAAATTCAGAGGATTGCCTTGGCAAAGAGAACCCTACTGTAACTATCTTTGCATTTTATATACTTTGTAATTATACTAATTTTAAATTTTCATTCTGTTATCCTTTACTTAAATACCTTACTCCTAAATTTAATTTAACCAGATATCAGACCAACCAGACAAAAGTTATTTTTGTGACGTCTTACACAATCAGTAATGGTGAAAAAAAATTCTACCAACCAACTAGTTTCAACCTTTACATGCTAGAAGTGCTTTTTCTAATTCCTGTCTGGCTAGCTACCACCCTCAAAATTTGATCTTGTAATTTTTGACAAGTTATATAGGTATTTAACAGAATTTTGCCACCCTTAGTGTAGTGATTAAAGTGGAAAACTTGTAATCAGAAATAGGACGCAAAGAGTATAAAAGAAAAAAATACTTACATTAAAACCCCTTGTACTTTTCATACCATCAGATTGAAAGTATCCATCCTCAGGTGGTTCCTCCTTCCATTCAACCTCATACACCTTACTGTCATTGTAATTACCATGCTCGGTAGAATCAAATGGTGTATATTGGCACTGAAATGTAACGAATGACTAGGTTTACATATTTCCTGGGCAGTCAGAATCAACATTTATAGGCAACATCAAATATAAATCCATTGATCCATCCATTCAACCAAAAGGACATCTACTGCTGGATATAGGTCTCCCCTAAAGATCTCCACAAAGACCGATCTTGAACCACCCGCATCTAGCGGATTCCCTCTACCTTCACCAGGTCATCGTTCCACCTTGTGGGTGGTCTACCCACCCTATGTCTTACACTAATATAAATGTTAACAGTTATTTTTTTGACATCTAGCATGATCAGCAATGGAGACAAAGGTCTTTCAACGAAACAGTTTCAATCGCTGCATAAGTAGGGCTTTTTTAATGCCGGCCTGGCTAGTTACCAGCCTCAAGTTGAAAATCTGCCAACATATACGAATAGGTGTGTTCCCGCAGTTGCACTTGAGAGCCAGCCCTCCCACTAGTGTTAGCATGTCCACCATCTTGGCCCACACCATTACATAACATCAAAAGAGATTTTAATCATAATGCAAGTATATATGATACCTTATAATCATCACAGGGAGATTCGTCCTCATCTCTGCACTCTTCTTTTACCTCTATTTTGACCATTGGCAGTACATATTGTTCGTTCTGTATCTCTGGATTTGTGGTGATCATCGTGTCACAGACAGCTGATGATTGTTCCTCCTTCTCCATAGCAAAATCATAAGTGAATTATTATTTGAGAGATCTATAAATGTTTTTTTGAGTAACAGTCTGTGGGTTTATTAAGCCAATCTTTGTAAAAAGTACCCTGTAACAAAGGAGTGAGTTTCCTAACACAAAAGTTATCTTTATTTTAGTTTTTAATATTTCTGCAATTATTTTAATTTAATACCTCTATTAGCTGTGACCTTGACTTCATTTGCTTGGGACCACAAATATATTTAATTATTATTATGACGCATATATGTAACTTTTTCCATACAGTATTGAAGTTATCATGATATTCGTTTTTTTTTACCTGGGCATATGCATTTAGGCATCCCCTCCCTAAAGACTAATTTTCATTGGTCATTACAGTCCATTCAGTTGCGGGAGATTTCTGTTCACTAATTCACTCATTGTTTTCATTACTTGATAGGGCCCACTTGCATTTTGATGGATACTGTCTATCACACATTTCGTTTGAAAGAGTGGAACGCAGAAGACATAATAGATGCGTAATCAAGTAAGCTGAGTACTCTCACCACACTTGCTTCACACCAACCTATGAATTTCATTGGATGTTAGGCCATGTGCGTGGAATATCTGAATGCCATGTAACATTACTTTTTTTAGTTGATAGCCCATTATCGAGGATTTCTCGCATACAGTATAACAACTGAGTTAATGACCAGTGAATATGAGCCCTGATGGTCTGGGAAGGGCATGTGCGACTCACCTAGCCAATGAATCACAGAGAATACCCACAAAATCCCCAGGGTGTTCTTTTATCGTCTATGGGAACACGGAGTAGGGTTTGAAGGATACTCTAAAAGAATGATATTAGGTAGAATTCCTTAACCATTGCACTATCAAATTTTTATATTACACTACAAATATTTACACTTATTGAAATCTGACTTTTACTTAGTTTAGCGCGCTCAAACAAATAAACAAACGACATTTTTCGCTTTATAATATAGGGAATATAGATCACGCATGGTAATTAAGAGATTAAAAGTAAAACGTCATTGGAAATAGATCTTATAAACTCTGTGATGTCGCAACCTATTTGTTACTATCCCTACACATACATTAATATTATCACCAAGAAAAATATGTAGGTACCTACATACAGTAAAGTAAGCGAACACCCACTTTTTCTTGTTAAAACGGTGGAATAATACACTTACTGCCTTTGTAAGCCCTTGGATTTTTACTCTTCACAACAATTTTAATATTGTCTAAATACTAATATAATAAAAAAATATAAATATTTATTCGTAAAACGAAAACCAGAGCGCCTATAATTTTTTTATATATTCTGCTGACGTTTTGAATGACTTTTAATCAGTGTTGCCACTGCCTACGTTTAGGGGTACCGTACATACAAAAACATTTATTTGGAAAAAGATAACACCACTTCTACTCTTCTGGTCCCCATAAATTTTCCTGAAGATATTTATTGTAATTCAGAATTAATGCAATCAAACGAATTTTGGAACAAAATACTCTATTATTCAGAACCATTATTTATTAATTTGGCGAAAATTGTTCTTATTATAATCGCGAAAATAAAAAACCTATCTTCATATTATAAGCCGGATGAACCGAATGAAGATGCTGTGAGAAACGTCGTAAATTAATTGGGAAGAGAAGACTAGGATTAGTGTTTTTTTTTTTTTAATAAATGTTTCTTTTATGATAGTACTAGTATTTTTTGTCAAATACGATAATTCTCGCTCTTGTGTACGATAACTCCAAATGTAGGCAGCGGCAACACTGCTCGTAGACGTTTATTCCTAGTGAATCTTAAAACGTCACATGGCAACATCGTTTGTGTGTTCTGATAATAATGGAAATATTATAATTATGAAAGGTAAAATTAGAGAAACAATAGTTCAAGCTGTAACGGTGCACTGAAGAATACTGTACCCACAGGTTGAAGATTAATATCAGCTTCATAGTCAAAGGTAAATAATTTGCTACAGTGTAAGTGGTGTCTAAACTTCAAAAAACTAGGAACAGTAAAATAAGGTTTGTAAAAAATACTATTATCTAATGTAAAATAAAACTGTAAGCTATTAAAAACAATTCTAGCAGTAATCATTTTTAATAAAAAATGTAAATTTTAATATGACATCGTTACATTTATCGAAATAAAACCAATTTAAACGGAATTTATCCGCGGAAACATTTATTCGCGTAACCATAAGAAATAATTATAGATACGTTTATTACCGTAAAATATTGTTTTATTTAACTTATATTACAATATTACGCATTATTTCTACAATCGACTAGTGTATATATCGAGCATTTTCAGGAAAATAACATAAGCGACAATTGCACTCTATGCTGGAGAGTATTTACATTCGTAATTAAAAAGTATTTATGATTAAAAAAAAAAAATGACGGTTTGTTGTTCTAATATTTATTAAAACAGTGGCTGTAGACATACTGTTTCTAACTGACAAAGGTAATTTTTAGGAAGTTATGAAAAAAAAAAACATTTTAAAAGTATTTTGTCTCGTATGATGTTTTTCCTGAAAAGATTCAATATAATGAGTGTGGTGTTGCATAGATTAGAAAGCTTGTGAAGATGCCATTTTGTATGTGTAGAGTATTGTAAATACTGAGTAGGTTGGGGACATTAGTATGTTTTTATTGCATATTGTGGACAACTCATGATCTAATGTAATTAACATCCTTGGTTCAGTGGTAGTGGTGATGTATTGATATCTCTCTGAGAAATGTGAATTAGAATAGAATTGCTGTAACAAGTAGGAGTTTTTAATGAAGGAATAATGAAACCATAGCATTGTGATACGGTATCTTCTAATGAATGACTGGCTAGGTACCACCTTCATATTAAAAGTCACTCACCGAATGACTTGTATGAGTTTGTGTTGGCAATTTCATTGAACAGCCATTTACTAGATGTGGGTTACTGTGTTCAAGATTTTCAGCCATATTATCATTTATATCAGGTTAGAGTATAGCCAAGGATTAAATATATCTATAATAATATAACATAGTGGAAAAGTTTGTTAATCTTTTATTAGCGGGCAATCTAGCAAGTGTGTTGCCTGATGGTAAATGATCACTGTTGCCCGAGGACACTCTCAACTCCAGGGGGATTGTAGGTGCATTGCCAGCCTTTATTGGAGGAACTGGTTCTCAAGTGCAACTGCTGGTACATACCTATTGGTATTTGGAGTCACATTTTCAACTCGAGGGTGGTAGCTAGCCAGGCTAGTGAATGTGCAAGCTCATTGTAGGTGATGGGATTTAAACTCGCATCCCATGACGCGGCATTCCTACAGACTACCACTGAGCTATCGTAACTTAAAATTTGATAGAACTAATTTTAAAACTACCAGTTAGATTTCTTATATTATTTTTGTGTTTGAGAGAGCAAATATTGCGGAAGTCTGTGTAGCATCATGCTATTATCAAATGTAGTAGTAAACTTGTATTGCAAAAAATCAAATAAAAACAGGAAACACTTATTAAATAAATTATATGTCCATGTTAATGAGAGATAACTTTGATTGTAAACAGTTTGCCAACATAACATAAATTTGAAATTGATTTTTGTCAGGTAATTAACAGATTAAAACATAAATCCAAATGAAATGGATAGCTCTATGTAGAACAAGTATCAATAAGGACCCATTTGGGATACAATGGAAGCTACAGCGTTAGAAGTACAGAACAATCAACGTATATTGCCACTGCTGAAAATAGAGATAGAGGAAGAGAAGGAGTGTAAAAATGAGAAAGAATCTCCGAGCAATGATTACATGGTATTTTTTATATGTACTTGTTGTAAATGCATGTTACTTAAATAACTTCCTAATGATATGACAAATTTAATTTGGAAATTTAATTTGGAAAACAAAAACTTGGAAAATTTAAAAGAATTTTTTAGGTGCCCAGTTTGACTCTTAAGTAATTTAGTAGTTAAAATAAAGTGATGATAGCTCAGTTAATGGTATTTATGGACACTCATCTAGGGATGTGTGTTTGAATTCATCTACAGTGAACTTGACTTTTCGAGAAAGGAAAACATTGTGATAAAGCTATACCATGGCAGTAGAGCTTTTTCTCATACCCACTTGACTAGCTACCACATTCAAGTTGAGATTCTGCTTCCAGATACTTATAGACTTGGCATTGTCCACCATCTTGGGCCTCATTGTCAATTAATATAAGGTCGGATTGTGCCAACAATGAAAATAGAAAAAAAAAGATTTACCGCCCAGAAAATAACTTAATCCTAGCCAATCATGAAATTTCAGTTGCAATACAAGCCACAGGATTTTGTAAATTATATTAATTACTATGACAAAAGTTACGAGCTCGAACTAAACAATGTAACGCCTGCAGAGAAATGCTCTAAATCAGAACACTGTATGAATAGTACAACAGTTTTTGATGTAAGTATTTTTGTGTTATCTATACACATAAATAAACTAGGAGTGTCTCTCTGTCTGTAATGTTAATAATAATAAGATAAACAGTAAAATAACAGCTATTTACTAAATGCAAAGCGTGGGATGCATGGTGGCAATAGTTATAAATATTTGATATATATGAGTAGAAGGATTATCATTTCGATGATATTTTAAAAACAACCCTCGCCTTTTTTTAAATAAAATACATTTTGTTCTTATTTACACTATTAATAATTTATATTTATTAAAAAAAAAACACACTATTCTTAATTCAAATTTATTTTCTATTTTTTAATTTGGTTTATTTATAAAAAGCGTGCTTTTTTTTTGTTGTATGACTTTTGTTTTGATTAGGGCAACATTAATCGATAGCTCATTAATTACAATAGAGAACAAGGCTTTTCCCTCCAAAATTGTAAATTTAAATTCTTGCTTATTTTGTTGAATAAAATTCTATTTAGTATTCCTAAATTTGTTAATATTAGATATATTGGTTAAAGGTAATGATTGGAAATTATAATTAACATCAATTCCTGTCTTGTCGACTACAGATGAAACTTATATAAACTAACAAATCTTATTCCGCAAAGTAAATAATGGAATAATCTTATTAAATTAATGTATTGACATCGTCCTCGATAAGTCTACGAAATTTAAATAAAATCTGACCGTTTGAAGTGGGTCTAAATCAAGTCCAAAGGAGTTGGCTAGAAACATACAAACAAACATACAAGTAAAGCTAATAAAAAGCGTGTGAAGAGTTTGTCTGTCAGAACGCACAAATCTTTAGCTACCGCCAGTTAGATTTAAAAAAAAAAAATTGTATATCATAGAGCAATACTTGAGAAACGCTGTCCGACGTCACGTTACTCCAATGGGAGCAAAGTTGTATAGGAAGAAGTTACGAAAGTGGGCAAAATGATTATAAAAGAATTAGTTCCACGCGAACGAAGTCACGGGTCTAGGGTTTTGAAGCGATGATAGCTCAGTGGTAGTGTGCACAACTTCGCGTCAAGCGACGTGGGTTCGAACCCAAGCACCTACAATGAGCTTGAGCTTTCGGTGAAGGAAAACATCGTGAGGAAACCATAGCATGGTGGTAGGGTTTTTTCTAATGCCCGCCTGGGTAGCTACCACACTCAAGTTGTAAATCTGCCGCCAAATACCAATAGGTGTGTTCCGGCAGCAGCACTTGAGAGCCAGTTCCTCCACAGGTTTAGCGTGTCTACCAACTTGGGCCCTATCGTCACTTAAGATCAGGTGAGATTATGGCCATAACGCTAAGCCTTAACTATAAAAAAAAAAAGTCTAGTCTAGTAATAAATATGAAACCAATCGAATCGAATCAAAAACCTTAATTCAATTTAGGTGTTCTAAGCAGGCGTTTATTAACGTCAAAACTACTACCGGTTCGGAAAGTAACGCAGTCATCGAGAAGACCAGGCAAGAAACTCGATCTGCATCCCTTTTTTAGGTCTTATCCTTATCGTTTTTTATATAATAGTTTAATGGGTTACAGTAGTTATTAGCGGATGTACAGAGAGGGGTGTCAATTAATCAGACATTACGATCGCTCACATATTGATCCACCCTATAATAGCCTTTTGACATCAAAACCCGTGTGACATGGTTCTTGAATCTACTGTCCGACAATTCAGTAATGTGCTTTGGGACTTTATTATAAAACCTGATGCAATTAACTAAAAAACTGTTACTTGTCTTACTCAGTCTAAAATAGGAGGTGACCAGTTCGTCACGATTTCTAGTATTCAAATTATGGCGGTCTTTAATGAAATCTAGCTTTTATAAGTTTTTGCGGACATACATTAAATTATCAAGAATATATTGGGAGGGCAAAGTTAAAATACCGAATTCCGAAAACTTATCCTTAAATGATTCGCGTGGTCTCATATTGTAATGAAGCGATGATAGCTCAGTGGTAGTGTGGTACGACCGCGTCAAGGGACGTGAGTTCGAATCCGAGCACCCACCATGAGCTTTCGGTGAAGGGAAACATCGTGAGGAAACCATAGCATGGTGGTAGGGCTTTTTCTATTGCCCGCCTGGCTAGCTACCACCCTGAAGTTGTAAACCTGCCGCCAAATACCAATAGGTGTATTCCGGCAGTCGCACTTGAGAGCAAGACCCTCCACAGGTTTAGCGTGTCCACCAACTTGGGCCGTATCGTCACTTAAGATCAGGTGAGATTATGGCCACGAACTGCTCGTAACAAAACTGTGATAACCTAGATCCATTAATATCGAAAGAAACTTGTAGCGTGTCATAATAAAAAAGGAGAACACTGAAGAAGGAGACATTTTAGATGTTCATGAAACACCTAATAGTTATGATGTCCCGGTAACTCCTCATGAATTCCAATGCAAGTTCTGTGATAAAGTATTTAAAGATTAGTGAGTATTCATTAAACTATTTGATCAAATTTTTTAGCATATTGACCACAATCTCTCTTTTTCTTAAGCGACAATGTGGCACAATATGGTGGACACGATATGCCTATTGGAGAGACTGGTTCTCTAGTCGAAACACGCAAATTTTGGACCCAATGGTGCTAGCCGGGTGGGCATTAGAAATTGCCTTGGCACTATATTGGCAACCAAGGTGGTAGGGCTTTTTCAAATGCCCGCCTGGCTAGCTACCACCCTCAAGTTGTAAACCTGCCGCCGAATACCAATAGGTGTGTCCCGACAGTTGCACTTGAGAGCCAGTTCCTCCACAGGTTTAGCGTGTCTACCAACTTGGGCCGTATCGTCACTTAAGATCAGGTGTGATTATGGCGATAACGCTGAAACCTTATGAAAAAAAAAAAGAAGGAGCAGACGTGGGCCTGGTCATTTAAAGCTCTGTCTACTTATGTCTATACACTTGTCTTAGGGGGGATCATGAGAGAACACGGCCGCTCGAGTACTTTAGTCATTAAAGCTCTGTCTACTTATGTCTATACACTTGTCTTAGGGGGGATCATGAGAGATCTCGGCCGCTCGAGTACTTTAGTCATTAAAGCTCTGTCTACTTATGTCTATACACTTGTCTTAGGGGGGATCATGAGAGATCTCGGCCGCTCGAGTACTTTAGTCATTAAAGCTCTGTCTACTTATGTCTATACACTTGTCTTAGGGGGGATCATGAGAGATCTCGGCCGCTCGAGTACTTTAGTCATTAAAGCTCTGTCTACTTATGTCTATACACTTGTCTTAGGGGGGATCATGAGAGATCTCGGCCGCTCGAGTACTTTAGTCATGCAAGGGTGTAGTTCCCTACTAAATTGCTGGTTTTGTGGGATTCTGATGCATACTGTGAGCGTTGGCGCAGCATAACTCTTTTTCATGTCAGCGTCTTCTCTTCACGATATTAGCTCTTTGAAAAGAGGCTTGGAGCCATGACAGCAGTGACTGGAAAATTTTTTTTTGATCATATTCAGTCGCCGATGATTTGGACTGTACTCTATTTAATGCGGTGCAATCACTTTGATAGCCATGATAGTTCGGTGGTAGTGTGTAGGAACGCCGCGTCAAGGGACGTGAGTTCGAATCCAACCATCTACGATGAGCTTGGGCTGTCAGTGAAGGAAAACATTGCGAGGAAACCATAGCACGGTGGTAGGGCTTTTTATAAAGCCCGCCTGGCTAGCAACCGCCCTCAAGTTGAAAATCTGTCGCCAAGTACCCATAGGTGTTCCGGCAGCTGCACTTGAGAGCCAGTTCCTCCATAGGTCAAGCGTGTCTACCAACTTGGGCAGTATCGTCACTTAAGATCAGGTGAGATTATGGTCATAACGCTAAACCTTAACTAAAAAAAAATACCAATAGGTGTGTTCCGGCAGTTACACTTGAGACCCAGTCCCTGCTATAAAGGCCGGCAATCTACTTGTAAGTCCTCTGGTTTTGAGGGTGTCCATGGGCGGCGGTGATCACTTACCATCAGGTGACACGACTGCTCGTTTGCTCGCTATCACATAAAACAACTTTGGCACGTGACATAAAAATAATATAACAATGTGTGTTGTCTGTCCAATTAGTCTGTATCATAGTTGAAGGTCTAATAAATTTAAGCAAATACCCCGAACATTAACCCATCGAAAACTGTGCATCATTAATTCCTCATTATATATATATATAATATTTTTTACAGTGTCGATCTGTTTGAGCACAATAAAGTACATATAAAAATTAGCATAAACACATCAAAGGACAACGAAGTAGATACGTTGTCCAATTGTCAGTATACCGATGCATATTATATAAATTTTGATTATGTGCAATCACATCTAAGTGATGTTCATAGCGAGACTATATTTGAATGCGAATTATGTGGGAAACATTACAAAAGCGAGTTGAATCTTAGACGCCATAAGCAGTTGTCACACAAAGTTAACAGGCCTCCGAGCCGAGTGTCCAACGACGGTGTGAAGTGTAAATATTGTAATGTGCACTGTAAAAACATAGATCTGTTGTGTAAACATATGGAACTATGTTCCACCGGTAATGTGGACGAAGCCAGAAAGTATAAATGTGTCTCATGTAAACGCCTTTATAAAACCAAGCAGGGTCTTAGGTCGCACGTAAAAAGGGGTAATTGTGATTACGAGGCAATATCGGGACGCAGGAAAACGGTGAACAGAGATAAAATTCAATGTGACTACTGCCAACAGTTGTTTAAAACTAAACGTACTGTATTACAACACATACAAAGTATTCATTATGATTACGGTCAGTCGTTTGAATGCTCGTGCGGGAAACATTTCCGCTCGCCGAGGCTCCTACGCGACCATCAGAGACGTCACACATACGATAACGATATACACAATAGGAAATTTCAATGCGACCATTGTCTGAAATTTATCAAATCGAAAAGTAATTTGATAAGACATATAAAGTCATTACATTATGATATTAATAGTAAGACATTTCACTACCCATGCCGGAGTATCTCTGGGCGTGCAGACCAATATCGGTGTGAACAGTGCGACAAGACATTCAAATTCAAACGTTACCTAACAAAGCACGTGAAGTATGTACATTATGATTACGGGAGAACGTTTGAATGTTGGTGCGGGAAACAGTTCCGTTCACCGAAAAACTTATACGATCACAAGGCCAATCAGCATAGAGATAACATTAGAAATGTCTGTGTTGAAAAGTTTGAATGTGACACTTGTGATAAGTGTTTCAAATCTAGGCCACTTTTAACAAAACACGTGAAGAACGTTCATTACGATTACGGGAAAGTGTTTGAATGTTGGTGCGGGAGACAGTTTCGCACACCGACACAGTTAAATCAGCATAAGAAGCGAAAACACGGTGGCAACGTTAAAAACATAAATAAGACAAATCCCGAAGTCACATTACCAAAAATCGTTCACAGTGAAGTGTAATTTAGTAAAATATATTCGTTATGATTATGTAAATATATTTCATAATGACAAATGCACAATGACTCGAGTCACGAGTTTTTCAAAAGGGAAAAATTATACAATATTTTTTTATAAACTAAATGATGTTCGTGAAAACACGAAAACATAAATAAGACAAATCCCGGAGTCACATTACCAAAAATCGTTCACAGTGAAGTGTAATTTAGTAAAACATATTCGTTATGATTATGTAAATATATTTCATAATGACAAATGTAAAATGACTGGAGTCACGAGTTTTTCAAAAAGGAATAATAATATAATATTTTTTAATAAACTAAATGATGTTCGCGAAAACACGGTGGTGACATTAAAAACATAAACAAGACAAATCCCGAAGTTACATTACCAAAAATCGTTCACAGTGAAGTGTAATTTAGTAAAATATATTCGTTATGATCATGTAAATATATTTCATAATGACAAATGTAAAGTGACTTGAGTCACGGATTTTTCAAAAGGGAATAATTATACAATATTTTTTAATAAATTAAATGATGTTCCATTGTGTGTATTATTTTTGAAGTGAAACTTCTTATAGAAAACTTTTGTAATAGTTACCCGCAACCTTTTATGATATATGCACAGGTAAAGTACATAGAAGCATAGTTTACGACAGGTGATAAATATGGCATATTGAAAAATAAAACATATAGCGTGGCGTTGCGTCGCCACGACCTGTATCGCCACGCCAACTGTATGAACCTTTGACAAAATCAATATTAACCCGAGCGGAGCCGCGGGTGAAAGCTAATTGTAAATAATTTCTAAATTAATTATTATGACTTAGGTTATACATTATTTTAACTGTTCTTCAGGCAAAACTCAAGAATAGCAACTTGCTAGCATTCTTTTGACTTAGTTATTGATGTGAAATATATACAGGTGAGGGTAAACTTGATTGTTGGCGTGGCGATACAGGCCGTGGCGACGCTTCGCCACGTTATATGATGGAATACATGTACCATACGTAGTATGTGAGTCGTGGCGAAATGATTAAGTTGTCGCGATTTTAAATAAAATTAGAATTTTTGTATTTTATATTTAATTAAATTGAATACTTATGTATTAAACAGTCATTATTTTATGGAACTAATTTGTAATACTTAATATTTTCATTATGCCATATCTGATTCGTGTCGTAATCTGTTTTTTTATGTATATAACTTATACAAAACAGTTTCGATGTTTCACATCTGCCAAACTTCCCGTGACGGCTCACATTTTTTTATATAGAATCCACACGCAGAGCGAAAATTTCATGATTTTCATGTTGTTGGTTAAGTAAATAAAACTTATTTCAGTATTAATTTCAGAGACTCATTTATATTTTACTTTATAATAAAATAGTTTCAAAAATTTTAAGCAGCATTGGGGCTTGCCGATAGAAGTAAAAACTTGAAAACTATAAGCAAACGGTTGTTATTTTTGAATATCCAAATTAATTGTTTCATCTTAAATTAAAACTTGTAAATCGAAGCTGTTTACAGCACAATGAGTGTATACCAATAGAAACAGATATAATGTGTACGTCGACACGTCACGTGACCATGTCGATGATGACTTAGATGAATATACTCCCTATACAAACCTTCCACAGCTTTTTACTTTAAAATTGAACAAAACCACAATGTTTTGGTTTTAGCGTTATGGTCATAATCTCAGCTGGTCTTAAGTGACGATACGACCCAAATTGGTAGACACGCTAAACCTGCGAAGGAACTGGCTGTCAAGTGCAACTGCCGGAACACACCTATTGGTATTATTTGGCGGCAGATTTTCAATTTGAGCGTGGTAGCAAACCATACAGACATTAGAAAAAGCCCTAACACCATGCTATGGTTTCCTCACGATGTTTTCTTTCACCGAAAGCCCAAGCTCATTGTAGGTGGATTCGAACTCACGTCATTTGACGCGAAATCGTACACTACCACGGAACTAGCATCGCTTTATGTACATTGTATACACTAATTAGATTCACATATATGCAGCACTGATGTATAGGCGTTGAATGTATGTATTAGTATATGACGTGTGCATTACTTGTAGATGGCATATACAAGCACTCTATCATGATGTTCAAACACGATCAAGGAACATAATACGCTCACATAATTACATTACCACCATGGATTTCGGGGGAACGGCTTGTGTTGTCAAAGAAATTCGAAAGGATACTTTTGTAATATCTACAACAATGTGCGACAAAGTCCCGATATGTTTTTTAATCATTACGGAATATCAATTGGTACTTTTGATAAGTTATTACAAGTTGTGGGGGATTAACCGCATTGCTGCGTCATCATACTGTTACTATGAGACACAAAAATAGCGCGGTTTATAAATCGCGAACCAAATGCAGCAAGTTACGTTTTTTAAAGCGGTCACTGATAAAAGTTAATACCCGCGCTTGTGTCAAAAGCTGTGTGGCGGTTAGCTTTTTTGGTGTATTCTTTTTTTTTTGTTAATAGAACAGGTGTTGACATAAACGATAATTAGTTTGGAAAATCCAAAAGTGCACGCCTAATAACTTAATTATAATTGAATGACATAGATTTAAGCGTTCATATTAAATATGACAAAAGATTATATATAAAAAAAGACTATACACTGACAATTAATTTATTATTTTCTTAATTACATTAAATTGAATGAGACGGTAATTTGCAGTAGGCTATTATTCAGAATAATACTGAAGCGAATGAAAACAAAAAGTGAAGTTTTTTGGGCATTATCGTGAGTATATACAGCATCTGCATATACCGACAATTTAACGTTTACATAAATATTTTTTCAAACCGGTTTTATACTATCTAGACAAAATAGTGTTTTTTAAAGTATCTACTGTCATAAAAATGTGTTCTTGTTGTAATTTGTCAACTCATTTAATACTCAAAGAGCATAAGAGATCGGATAAAAGCAGTTTAAGCAGAGATATTTGTTTGACCTTGAGAGAGAGAGAGTAAAGCACTACTCAAACGCTTCAAGCAAGCGAACTGTCTTTCGTTTTATCGAGAAATAATATCTATCTATAATCGCAATAGAGGCTTATAACACCCTCAATTTTTGACCCTAATATGTGTTACATTATTTTGCGGTCTCAGACCGACTATTAAATACATGCTTTTAATCGCAGTGCGTGCTAGGCTTAACTTTTTTTATACTTAAGGTTAAGCGTTATGGCCATAATCTCACCTGATCTTAAGTGACGATACGGCCCAAGTTGGTAGACACGCTAAACCTGTGGAGGAACTGGCTCTCAAGTGCAGCTGCCGGAACACACCTGTTGGTATTTGGCGGCAGTTTTACAACTTGAGGGTGGTAACTAGCCAGGCGGGCATTAGAAAAAGCCCTACCACCATGCTATGGTTTTCTCACGATGTTTTCCTTCACCGAAAGCTCAAGCTCATTGTAGGTGCTTGGACTCGAACTCACGTTCCTTGACGCGAAGTCGTACACACTACCACTGAGCTATCATCGCTTCAAGAACTCAATTTATTTCCGCTCTCTCAAATCTCAATCGAAATATATGCCGGAGCTTGGTAGTGCACGATAATTGATTATTGGTCACTGTAATTTATTTAAAACGAATAATATACTAATTATTCTGGTATGTCATCATATACCTCTATAGACAAATTTAAGTGTGCATAGATATAGAAGCAGCGAATATATAAATACCCACACTTGGAACTATTTTAGGTATTTAGCTAAAAAGTAATAAATGAAATATTTTTTGTCGTAAATATATACGACGTTACCCGACCGCTACTGCGGTCGACTCGCGCTTTTTCTCAACGCAAGTCAAACCTAACCTACATCAACGAATTTCTACTGCGGCGACAAAATACATAATATAAGACTTTATTTAATACTAGATTTACGGATGTTGATTATATACCTATTTTTACTGAAGTGAACCAATCTGACTCATAAGAGAAAATTGAAGTTCTTTTTGTAAAGAAAATAGTTTCATACCAATTTAAATGAAATGTTTGTTATAAAATTAATTCTGTGTATCAATTATTCCTGGAAAAAAATGAATTCTATATAATTATAAAGTACTTCACTGCACTGCTTACATGGGATGTATAAATAGAAATTATGATAGAAGTGGGTAGCGGAGCATCGAAAACAAGTGACAATGGCTACACATACACACAAATATTTTATGTAAGGAATGCCAAATGAGAACAGAAACAAATTATGTGTGACTTGACTGTTGCTCAGGCGTGATAGGACCAATAAATTTCATGTTATGCAATTAATTGTTAAACCATTCTATGAGTCAAATTAGTTTACAACCGTGAAAATAGGTATATCACATTCGTTAATGCGAAATGAAGGGGTCTGAGGGGACGAGGAATGAACATAATACATATATTTCATTACTTAACTAAAAACTAATATATGTTTTTAAAAAGTAATATCTTGTTCAAATTTTTAATGGGTCAAATTGGCTCAGTCCGTAAATCTAGTGTTAACATCAAAAGACTTTAGAAGTCCAAACAACTTTATTTAAAAGCGAAGTATTTATTACGATTTAGATGGTGCGGTGGCGTTAATACGTAAGTACCCAATTTTATTCTTTTTGGATCACACAAATAATGACAGAACACGTTAGGGCCGCCAATTTCTGTGGCTGCTCTGTTGATATTTTTGATTTTGATTAAAAAAACGAATTAATTTATCAATAATTATTGTTACTTTTAAGATATAATGTTATTTTTGTTTATTACAAAGATAACATTCCAGATGTTGCGTACATAATGCGACAACTGTAAGGCTTGCTCGAACTTATATTGTAAAGTTAACATTTCTCTTATAAAAGTTACAATAATCAAAGAGTCTTCTTTGAAACATATTTATTATTTTAGTCTATTACAAAACACTTTGAAGTTGTTTGTCTACAATTTCTTCAAGTTTGTCACTTAATTAATGAGTCAGTTGTGACGCTATTTTGATAGGAAATACTCATTCATTTTACAAGCAAATTATGTGAGGTACGCCCGAGAGACACAAAAAAAGAAACTATTAGAAATTAATATTTATTATCAGATTACAAAAAAATTACTAAAACTAATAAATATTACGTTAGTTTCTATCAGTTGAAGTGTGACCCGATAGTGACCAAAGTAAGCCTCCGTCTCCGAGGAAGTTCCCACGCCAGTGACGGACTGGAGTTCTTGGTAATTGGTTGCCTGACCCCGCGCAGGTTTGCGGGTAGCAATTGGTCCGTTGCAATTACTTTGCAGTGGCAATGAATCCGTATAACCTGATTCCCATCGGCTTCCTTTTAAGAATTGGCATATATATTTTTTTATAGTTAAGGTTTTAGCGTTATGGCCATAATCTTACCTGATCTTGAGGGGCAATACGGTCCAAGTTGGCAGTCATGCTAAACCTGTGTTGGAACTGGCTCACAAGTGCAACTGCCGGAACACGCCTATTGGTATTTGGCGGCTGATTTACAACTTGAGGGTTGTAGCTAGCCTTAGGCATTTTCGATTGTCATAGGTGAAATTTATTTAACGCGTAAAATGTATAATAGCATCAAGTCAAAGATAAACTCAAGTTTAATTCGAACTTATAAGTCGTAAAATAACGGCTTGTCTTTTAGCAACCCATCTCTTTCATTTCCTTAGGAAGCGAACTGTCTATCTCGCTCTCACCTAAGGAGCCATCAATTAAACCTGATTCAGTAGCGAATACGAATTTGCAAAATAATGGCAACTCAGGTCAGGCAAATTTGTTTTTTGTAACTCGCAGATTGCCGGCTTATGAAAATGTTAGATATAACTATTTTAAAACAGGAAGCAAGATGGCGACTTTCAAATAAAACAAAATACACATATAGTACTGTTTTAACAGGTACAAGCGATGATAGCTCAGTGGTAGTGTGTACGACTTCGTGTCAAGGGACGTGAGTTCGAATCTACGTACAATAGGGCTTTATCTAATGCCCGTCTGGCTAGCTACCACACTCAAATTGAAATCTGCCGCCAAATACAAGTAGGTGTGTTCCAGCAGTTGCACTTGACAGCCAGTTACTCCGCAGGTTTAGCGTATCCAGCAACTTAGGCCGTATCGTCACTTAATACTAGGTGAGATTATGGCCATAACGTTAAACGTTAATTAAAAAAAAAAACATGCTACTTGTACGATGCGCCATATCACGAGCCTCAGAGACTATAGTTACGCCACTGCACGTCATAGTGACTGACATCGATACGTCGCATTTTTGTCTCAGCCAGAATTATAAATCCAATTACCTAGACATACTAAATACCGGAAATCCCAATGGCTTGTACGACCAAAAATGTTTGGTATTGCAATTGCACTTTGAGAACCAGTAATAACATATTATTTCGAAACTTCTGGTCTTGGGATATGACATTCTATAATTATTGTGTTTTACAAACTCGACCAGTTGGTTCACTTATTTCTAAGTAATGCCAGAAAGTGGTGCTACGGACAACCGACTTTGTGCATTTCACAACTTATTTGACAGTCATCCACATAGACTTGTTTGAGAAACCCGCGAAAGTGTTTTTAAAAATAAAAATTTAATTGATTTGAATTAGAATTTTAATTAAAACGACTTTACATGTCGAGTACCAACTACAGATTGAATTCTTAATCTAATAATTACAAACTACGTTGCCTCCCAATCTCCTTGAGTGGCGGGGTCCCAGACGCTCCGTCAGCACTTTGCACACCTGCGTCCTAGACGCTCCGTCAGCGCTTTGCACACCTGCGTCCCAGACGCTCCGTCAGCGCTTTGCACACCTGCGTCCGATGGCGTAATGTATTGTCGCTCTCATGTAAACATGACTCGGTTGGTAGGTACGTCTGACATGACTCCTCCCTCCGCAAGTTCGAAATCACCCGAGGGATGAGGGTGGGCTCGAGTTCGCCCTTTACTTTTAATACATATGTTCTTAATTTTATTCTTAAACAGTAACAATATAAGGCCGCTTATGGCAATAATGCCTAACACTGAATTTCCTATGTTAAGACTTTTATGATTCACAACACTGTTATAATTTTCACTGTCACTAATTTCTTCCCTTTGTAAAAGATAATTCAGGAACTGAGTATCAGCTAGGTCTATTCCCTTGAGGTTGAGCGGTTTTCTTTTTATATCTGAAGCCGTAGCTCGTACTCGTGGTAAGTTAATTGTGGGGAGCTTGGAGAACTAGGCTATATCCCTTCCTTGAATCTGGTGTCTCCAAAATGTTGTTCGTAGTATATATACTAAATAAAAGCTAAGTAGAGTAAATATTTAGTATTAAATTATTAATTTTTTGCTAATTTTTTTTTGTACAAATAAAAATAAAGTAAAAAAAAATTATTTAGTTTTATCAAAATTCATACGATTCAAACTTCATACAGAAACAAAAAATTATTTAATTCATTACCAAAGATAAAATTTAAAAAAATGATGTCGAATTCTTAGCCTTTGTCGTTCGTGTATTATTCATCGTTTCGATACTGCATACCTTACCTATTTTACTTTTGCAAGTTTGATGTTAATATTAGCGTTGGTGTGTATAAGTAGAGGACAAAATATTACTTTAATGTATACTAAATATATTTGTAAGACAAAGAGAGTTTATAGTCTAATAACCAATCAAAGGTCTTCGTCCCGCTCTCGACGCGAGCGTGCTTAGGGCAAGCTGAAGCCAAAAACTCCTTATTACTGGTCTCTGATTTTCATCTAATCGGGCCATTGGATAACAGTCCTTTCGGCCGTTCGAGTATTACGAAATTAAATTTAGCGGGTCGGAGGTTCCCTAAAACGTTACGTTGCGTTACAAGAGTGGCATGCGGGTTCAAATAAGGCGTTAAGTAACATTTTTTTTTATTTAACGGCCTTATAGTAATGTATACATTGCTTAAAATATATAATATATATTTTGGTAGCGGTGATGGCTCAGTTGGTATTGTGTACGACTACCAATCAATGGACATGAGTTCAAATCCACGCAATGAGCCTGAGCTTTCGGTGACCTCGTGATAGTACCATATTATGGTTGTAGGGAATTTTCTAATACATATCTAAATACCACACTCAAATAGAAAATCTGCGACCAAATTCCTATAAGTGTGTTCCGGCAGTATCGGCTGAACCAGTGCAATGAGAAGATAGTTCCCTTGACCCATCTTCCCTTGGCTCAGCATGGAATAAGATAGCGCCCAAGGTATTGTTTATATATAGAATTCAAAGTTTTTTTTTTATTACATGCACATATCTGTGAATTACATATTATCAAAACTATGTATTTCGTTTTGTTTTTTCTTTATTTTTACTCATTCACTTTATTATAAGATTCAATCATTCAAAAGCAAATAAAAAAATAGGTATTATAATATTATTTATAATAACACTAGTAGGTAGTATAACTATTTAACCTATTCTTATATATAAAACATTATTTCAATTATTTAGTGTTATATAAATGTCATAATAGAATCATTATAATTTCTAAGATAGCATTATGAGGAATGTTAAAAAGTAAACAGTATATTCTATGTTACATGAAGTCTCGTTCGATTTTTGGGAATGTTGGCACACGACACCCTGTTCAACTTCTTGTGTATTTACAACTGTACCTGGGAACGATACTTATTTAGGTACTAACAATGTAACAACCTCTCGTAGTCGTAATGGAACCTTTTTACGTGTATAGACAAACTTCAAATCAAATCGAATCAAAAAATCTTTATTCAATTTGGGCCCTAAGAAGGCGCTTACTACCGGTTCGGAAAGTAACGCAGTCATCGAGAAGAACCGGCAAGAAACTCAATCTGTAACTTTTTTTTTAAGTCTTATTCTTATGCTTATAAACAATAATTGAAATGTGTTACAGTAGTTATTAGCGGATGTACAGAGAGGGGCGTCAATTCCAGACATCACGATCGCTCACATATCGATCCATCCTACAATAGCCTTTTGATATCAAAACCCGTTTGATATGGTTCTTGAACCTACTGTCCGGCAATTCAATAATGTGCTTTGGGACTTTATTATAAAACTTAACACTATTACCTAAAAAACTGTTACTTGTCTTACTCAGTCTAAAATAGGGAGTGATCAGTTTATCGCGATTCCTAGTATTCAAATTATGGCGGTCTTTAATGAAATCTAGCTTTTGTAAGTTTTTGCGAACATACATTAAATTATCAAGAATATATTGGGAGGGCAAAGTTAAAATACCAAATTCCGAAAACTTATCCTTTAATGATTCTCGAGGTCTCATATTGTAAATGGCTCGAACTGCTCGTTTTTGTAAAAGAAATACGGTGTCTACCTTAGCTGCTGTCTCCCACAGCAAATTACCATAAGACATTAAGCTATGGAAGTAAGCGAAGTACACTAACCTAGCAGTGGCAATATCTCTCAGCTGTCGAATCTTACGAACAGCGAATGCAGCAGAACTTAACCTTCCTGCCAATTTTTTTATGTGTGGACCCCATTGTTGTTTGGAATCAAGCGTTATACCCAAGAACACAGTACTATCAACTAAGCCTACTAAATCCCCAACAATTTTGACTCTAGTGTCAACCCGTGGAACATTAGGCATGGTAAATCTGATATACATTTAGTTTTGTCTGCATTTAGCATTAAATTATTTATTGCTTAAGAAATTTTATTTAAAGTATTAATTACATACCTAACCTCTGAATCTGTCCTTTTAACTTTATATATAATTGAAGTATCGTCAGCAAAAAGAACCATGTCAGCGCAGTTGTGAACCATTAGCAGTAGATCATTTATAGATATTTATATATACCAGGAATAAAAACCGCCCTAAGATGGAGCCCTGCGGTACACCAATGTGTGCTAAGGATCCCACGGAGGTTACTTAATTTATGCTAACTTTATGATATCAATCTTTTAAAGAAGAGACTATAAGGTCTAAAGAAGGTCCACAAACACCATACTGTTTTAATTTAAGAATTAGTGTACTATGGTCAACACAGTCAACGGCCTTAGACAAATCACAGAACACACCGATTGCATCCTGAGACCCCCCTCAGGCCTCCAATATATGACTTATGAGCGTTGCACCAGCGTCAGTAGTAGATTTTGATTTTGTGAAACCGAACTGTCGACCATCCAGAAACTTTTGTACTTTGAAGTATTCAAACAATTGCTTGAGCATAATCTTTTAAAAAAATTTACTTAACAACGGAAGAACAGAAATAGGTCTGTAGTTTCTAAGACTACTTCTGCAGCCAGATTTAAATAAAGGAACCACTATACTTAATTTCATTTCACTTTGTTTTTTTTTACCACTTTACTTATTTTCATTTCGTTTTCGTTTCGTCCTTATTTGCGTGTTTAAGCTCGCGCTCGTGCAACCGCTTGTGGGTGTACAACTTTATCGGCGCTCGAAACCGTCTCCCGCACCAGCAATCGAACGTCCTCCCGTAGTCGTAATGCGCCCTCATCGTGTGTATAACCAAACATTGTTTGTTTTTGAAAAACTTCCGACAGCTTTCGCACTGATACCGGTCGTTATCGTCCGTATCTTTAATATTGGGCGCGTGACACCGCAGCTTGTGTTCGTACAAGTGTACAGGCGACCGACACTGTTTCAGGCACCAACAAACGTACGTCCTCCCGTTGTCGTAATGACACTTGTTTATGTGCGATGATAGCTCAGTGGTAGTGTGCACGACTTCGCGTCAAGGGACGTGGGTTCGAACCCAAGCACCTACAATGAGCTTGAGCTTTCGGTGAAGGAAAACATCGTGAGGAAACCATAGCATGGTGGTAGGGCTTTTTCTAATGCCCGCCTGGCTAGCTACCACCCTCAAGTTGTGAACCTGCCGCCAAATACCAATAGGTGTGTTCCGGCAGCAGCACTTGAGAGCCAGTTTCTCCACAGGTTTAGCGTGTCTACCAACTTGGGCCGTATCGTCACTTAAGATCAGGTGAGATTATGGCCATAACGCTAAACCTTAAGTATAATAAAAAAAAAAAAAAAAAAAAAAAAACCTTTTGACAGCTGTCACATTGGACACTGTCATCGGTGTTGCGTTCGTGTTGGTTACGTCTGTGGCGGCGCAACTGTACCGGCGAGCGAAACTGTTTCCCGCACGAACAATCAAACGTTCCGTAATCATAATGAACGCTTTTCATGTGCACCTTTAAACATCGGTTATTTCTAAAAATCGCACCACAGCATTTGCATTTGTGTTCTTTGTTTGTATGCATCGTTTTCACATGTGCATTTAAATCTTGTTCGTGCTTATAAACACTGTCACAGGAATCACATTTATATGTGATTGGTAACTCTTTCTGACATAGCTTTGTGTGATCGTTCAGAGTGAGTCTGTTATTGAACTCCGCATTACAGTTTTTACATTTGTAAATAATTCGGGTGACTTTAGGAGGCTCTTTGTGTTTGTGTAAGAATATAATGTGAAGTTTAAGATTTGATAATTTGTTTAGTTGTTTCCCGCATAATTCACATTTGAAGTTTTTCTCGTTATGAACAAGACTTAAGTGGATAAGCATATTGTCATAGTGGTTGAAATAGATATCACAGTATTTGCACTTATGTAACTCATTCCGTTCTGCAACCCTCGGCATGTTTGTTTGTTCATTATTGGGGCTTAATAAATTGACACTGGAAATACAATTAATTATTTTATATTACTCAAAGCCAGTTAAGATCTTGATCAAAATTAAGTTTTATTGTTTCATATTTGATATGGACTTTATGAATTAGTGCAAAAGTTGTGTTGGGCTCCAGTAATAAAGCTGAATTGTGGGGTATAATGGTGTTTGTTAAGTGGGTAGTAGTCAAATTTTGAGTAAATAAAAATGTTTAGACAATCCAAAACTGCAGACCTCATAATCTCTTTTTTTTTGTTCTCTGTCTCTCTATTAGTAAAGTATTTCAGTCATTATTGTGATAATATACAGGATCCGTACATATAGACACATGAACATCCCGCACAGAACTCTTTTTAAACAGTTTAAATATACAAATGGCATCAAAAATATCATGAGTGTTAAAAATAGTGTTTTTTCCTTGATGTGTGTGTATATATTTTACAAGTACAATATATGACAAATAGAGACATTTTAAGTTTGATAAATCAATTGTCTTGCATGAAGTGACACTAGTACCCACCTCCACAGTTCGCTTATAAGGCTTGCAATTTATATATTTGTTCTAAAGTTCAAGGTCCTATAGAATCAAATATTTCAATACAAATTTAAATGAAAAATGTCATCATTCATTGACATGTCACTCAACTGACTTCTTTATAGATAAGTTTATAAATAGAAAATGTGTGTAATATAATGGACACTTACTTATTTTTTAATAATGTTTCTTCAGAGTTCTGTTGAATATGTTGTGCAGCTAACTTATAAGGTATCCTTATGTCTTTATTATTCTCCAATATTTCTGCCTCTACTATCCTCTCTGTTTTTATTATATCATTCAATAGCAGTACATTGTCCACTGTTTCATGAATTTCATTTTGGTCATTAAATTGCGATAACTCTTTACCCTAAAAAAGGAAATGATAATTTGAACCTATAGTAATTTAACATGTTACAAGCTTTGCAATAAAAAAATTGAGGTAAATAGAAATCTCTTTAGTAATTTCTCTCTACATGAGGCAGTAATCATTAGCAAATAATTATTACTCACTTCAGAAACTACTTCATTGTTCACACTGCAATCTGATTGAGGAATTTCTGTGTCAGGGACCTCCATCTTCAGTTCTTCAAATATATTAAATTGATTGTCGTAATAATTTTCATACTCTGGTGACTTCATGTTCTCTAATGGATCCTGGAATAAAACAAGACCCTAGAGTTAGAAATCTATACATATACATGTTTGCCCGGTAAACAATGTTCTTCCCCTTTTGGTAGTTCATAACTCACCATAGAGCTTTCGATCTTATCATTTATTTATTTCGAAAACATAACAAAAGTATACAATGAGTATGTTTACAAAATTTAATGACAAAAATAATATGTATATTCCAATGACATGTTTCACAGTTCAGTAATTGTAAGTAAATCATGTCAGTACACATGAACTATAAATATAAAAAACAGTATATATAAAAATTAAATAAAATAGAAAATACAGAAGAAACGGGCAATAATATTATAGGCTAATTATAAAAAAAACTATGGAAGGAAAAACTATAAACTATCATATTGATATAAAACTTATGTTTTTTTTAATACTTTTTAGGTTTAGCATTATGGCCACAATCTCAGGTGATGTTAAGAGATGGTATGGCCCAAGATGGTAGACGCACTAAGCCTAGTGTAAAGACTGACTCTCAAGTCCAACTGCCAGAACACACCTATAGTTATTTTGCTACAGATTTTGTACTTGAGGGTGGTAGCTGTCCAGGTAAGCATTGCCAAAAGCACTACCAACATGCCATCGTTTCATCGCAATGTTTTCCTTCACCTGCAGTTCAAGCTCATTTCAAAACCTCAACCCTTGACACAGGGACTATACTCACTATTGACTAAGCTATCAACTATCATCACTTCAATAAGTCAAATACAAGTACTCATTTTGACATAAAACAATGAGTTTTTGAGTTGTTTGCTCTGCTCAAATTGCGTTAGGTCCTCAAACCCTAGAAGCACTTGTCATCATTTTCACCACATGGATCGTAATCAGCATCCGATCTAAATTGGAAATCGACTGAATTAATGAAATTGCATAAGCGAAACGACGTGTATTGACGTTGCGTGTTAATAAAGTGGGTACTTAGTACCAGGACAAATGCCATCCATGAAGCCAAAAGACAATCGAAGTGGATTCGCACTACAATTTTGAGAATAAGATATGTTTTGGCACAGTATACCAACTTTTAAATATTAGTATAGCCATATAACGTACCATTACGTTATACTCCTAAGTTGTTCCCATGAACCTTCTATTTTTTCAAAAATCTCAGGATTACCTTGTAAATTATAACCAGAAACCCAATATCTATTAATTATAATTGTTTATTCGTGCCCAACAAGTTTTAATATATTTTGGTTGGTGTATAAGTACGGACGTAAACAACAGAACTTTATATTAGGACTGTTGATAAAATATCGATATTATTCATCGAAATATCGATTTCGAATTATAATAAAGAATATTACTCATATTTTTTTGAGGATATATCGTTAGTTCGATCTTGAAATGTAGATATCGATGTTGCGGCAAAACATGTGTTATTCATGTTAATTTTTTCATATCTAGTTACACAGAGTCAGTTTAGTGCTTAAATATGTCTTGAGTACTTGGCTTAGCTATGGCTTGGCTTGCAAACACGAATATTTTAAAAAACTCTTACTGAAAAATATTAGTATACATGATCGTATTATTAACAATAATTACAAGAACTATATCCTAATTTATATACACATATAATTTAATTTCCTTATTAAATATACTAGATTATGAAGTGTGTAAGTCTCTTTTCAGCTGACTTAAGATTTTATAAAATAAGTCAATTTGGAAAATTGTTCTTTTTTTAACTGATATTGTAAAAAATACCGACAGCCCTACTATTTATATACTTCAGTTTTATCAATGTACAAGTCCATAGTTTTATTACAGTATATGAAAATGAAGATATAGTTTTATTTCTTATTTTGGCACTGTACATGCATTTGCCAGTGTCAAAATATACGTAAATATAAATTTAAGAAGTTTAGGATTTAGTAGTGGGATAAGGATAAAGATCCCGCCAAAAATTTCCGTTTGTATTGTTTTAGTTTAATGTGCCAGGTTGTTTTTGCGCAAATTTGTGAAAGCAGTTCTTTATTGCAAACACTGTGAAAAGTTCGAGTTAATTCGTTCGTGTTTTTAAATTAAGACTTTATTTTTTATATGAAATAATCCAAAAAATAATAAAAAATAATATGTATATGTTGTAACCTACAAATCAAATAATATATATAAATGAATCCCCATTTCCCTTGGTCATCACATCAAGCGTGAACGGATGGAATAATTTCGTTAATTCTTTTTTTGTTGTGTTAATTATTGTCAGGAGAAGGTTCTTATGAATGAAAAAAATAATGCAATTTAAGCGGAATACTAAAACAATTAAGAAAATTAAAAAAACTTAACGATAATAATAGTTTTAATTAACTGTCAGTTATCATAGAACATTACAATGATAAAACACTATGTTTTTTAATAATATATTTTTTTTATTAATTATATCAATTCTAGTTCAATAATCATTGTTATGACAGGACGTCTGTCGGTTCAGATAGTAATAAATAAAATTGGTTTTTAACTGCGACACCTAGCCATAATTAAACGCCTGGCTACCAATCTGAAAGGGTAAAATATTAAGGGAAATCGGTTTTAATTGTAACTTTAAGTGTGTATAAAAATACATCAAAATATTACTTTAATATTTAGTTTTTCATACAACAAATCTTTGATAAGATTGATATGATGTTCTAAATAAAAACCAAAACACAACTCCTCAGTATGCCTCAGTTTACGCGCGGTGACGCGACCTGACACTATGTATTAATCCGTATAGACGCAATGTTCCAATTGTTCCATATGCTATATAACAGTGATTCGGAACAGTTTACTGTTCTAGATTCAAATGTTCCATTCACAAAATTTAGACATTTCCCCCATGCCTACATATTATTGTATATACCTACTGTATTTAGTCGATGGCATTAACTATTGTCTCCTCAATTTTACTTTTCATAATAATTGTAATATTTCCAATATTATCAGAAATACTTGTATTACAATTGGATGCAATTAAGCAATAACATGTTTTTGCGAAAACATGGGATTGCGAAAAATAATTTATTTACTATTTCAATGTTACAATATATTTTAATATATTTTGCATATATAGTAAAGGCCGTGAAATAGGCAATTGCAGGTTGAGTATGAGTTTCTTTACTAATACAAAACAGGCAATTGCCATATCCACCGACGCATATATAGTGCTTTTCTCAAAAGAATGCAGGGAAATAAAACATATTTTTTATATTATACATTTAATTTAATTTACATTTGTCGCTAAATTTATGTTCATCTAGGGCTTTAACTGAAATTTGCTTTATGTTTTCGCCAGTAAAAAAATGATTTTACTTTTGAATCCGGTCGAATGTCGTTTAAGAACGTAGTTCTATTTTCCTTTTTTTTTCAAGTTTATGATAGAATAAATTGCCTATAATGTAGGTGGCTTTTTAGTTATAGCAAGCTCATTAAAATACGCCAAAAACATTATTTCGGAGAAAATGTTTATATTTTCTCGTTTTTCTAACTCATAAAATGTTCATATACTTTTTGTATTTACATTTTGACGTTACTGGGAACAGGTTTTCAATAGCCAATTTGGCTTCTGATCTTAAGTTTGATGGAATACAATCAATCTCCATTTTACTCTCTGAACTGTTGGAATTCATTTCAATTATTAAATTTATTTTTATTAAGTATGCAAATGAAGACGAATTTTCATCTTTTACCGCCAATTTCCATTTATCATCTGTGCCGAAAGGCAAGCCCTATATGGCTATACAGCCACGTGAACGCAATTTATACTAAGCACAGAGACTTTGGTATGCCAAGAATGATAAAAGAAATCCAATCAAAGAGTATATTTAATAGCCCCGTTATTTTTCTCTCACTGTAAATTCGGTACTTCGCGTGTTCTTTTTCGAAAATGACAATATTTCTATGCATGTTTGAGAAAATGTAATGAAACACCTAGAATAATCATTTATATCAAGACCTAGTGTGAGGGCGTTCCGTAAAAGAATAGATTGGACATAGAAAGAAGAGCGTACAAGACCAGAAGTATGAGCTGGACAGTGTAGGAGACATTTATTTGAAGAACGTAGATTTAAATAGTGATTAGAACAAAGAAACTGAAAGTATGTTGTTAAAAAAGGATGCATCTGGGCCAAATAATAGGGAATAGAGTGTTGTGAATGCTCGTAAGTTGCGACGCTGACGTATGAGCAACCAATTTAGTTCCGAACGTAAGCGCGTTACATGTTCATATTTGCGAAGGTTCTAGACGAATCTAATGCAAATATTGAGACATCGGTCGAGTTTGTTGAGCAGATTCAAGTTGTAATAACACACATCACCGTAGTCTATGATTGCGAAGATCCAGGACTGCACAAGAGTTGCTTTGGTTTTAATGGGAAGAAAATTTTTCAGGCGGTAGTGAGATCTTAGGTTTCCGGTGACTTTCCGACTAATGTTGGAACTAAAGTTGTCTATTCGAAAGTAGAATTAATTAAACATAAACATCTCATAGAAAGTACTGGTTGAGATTTACTTAGCTTTTGTTGTTTATCTATTTAATGTATATTAATTCGAAATCTAACTCACGCGGTCTTGCTCTTAAGTGCAACTGCCGGAACACACCTATTGATAATTGGTGGCAGATTCTCAACCTGAGGGTAGCTAGGCAGGCGGGTATTAGAAAAAGCTCTACCAACATGCTATGGTTTCCTCAGATATATTCCTTCACCGAAAGCTCAAGCTCATTGTAGGTGGTTGGATTCGTACTCACGTCCCATGACGCGGCGTTCCTACATACCATCATTATCATCGCTTCAAGCTATATGAACGACAAATGGAACGTACCCATTTTTTTTTATTTTATTAACATGTGTTTGAAATTCTATTCTTTATGGACTTCCTCATAACCACGTGGAAAGGCAATACTCGGGATAAGGCCAAAGTCGAGAGGGGCATATGGCAAGACTTGTCGGGTGATGAACACTGGACCCCATCCTTTGAGAAGCACCGCGACAATATTGCAAACCCCGTGTCGCCTGAGACCAGGAACAGAATAAAACATAGCATTAACCTATATGGTTATTAAAAAGCTGATAAGTTTGTTTGAACACGCTAAGCTATTACCAGTCGGATTTCAATTTTATATATATTATATTATATTATTATTATTTTATATTATATTTTTAAATTAACAGAGCAATCACCGAGGAAGTATTTAAGCTCTTTCACATTACGCAACCACGATCAACTAACTTCATGGTATTAACTTCATAACGCAACAAAAAAAAAAGAATTAATTAAAAAACACCAATAAACTAATTGTATAATAAACTCCAATTTTTTGTCTAGCTTATAATTCTATAGCGTGTATGTTGGTTAATATATAATATCCGCATACATTGAAAACTAAACACTACCTTTTAATTTGTTGTTTATAAGAAGTTAGTGACGACATTAATAATGTAATTTACAAGCTGTGCCCACGACTGCGTTAATCTAGACTTAAAAGTACGTGAGTTTACAAACATCAGCGGTTCGCCATTGAACGAACTGACAGAAACATTCATTTTATACGTACGTAAAGATGTATTGAAAAAAGTTAAACGAATCGGACAAAAAATATTAAATAAAATTTTAGTTCCACGCAAACGAAGTCGCGGGCACAGCTAGTGGCACTATATAGAGTATACACTGTGTATGTTGTTTCCCTTGAAATATCGAGCTCAATATAAAATCAGTACATAATACAGCTCGGTAATTATTACTCCAAAACTTGTGCGAATATGCGAAATACCGGTTTTATCCAATACGTTCTATGACACATGGCTATTAGAGATGTACCGATGATGTTTTTAATAGATAGTCGATACCGAATTTTATATGTCGTTAAAACGTTATTCATTTTTAATCGTATCGTAGTTCCTATTATTGTTAAAAAAATTAATTAATTCTCGACAAATACTTTTTATAAATAAAAATAATAATACCTATTTTAATAACATAAGTCAGAAGAGTTTGTTTGTTCAAACGCGTTAATCTTATAAATTTTTTTTTCGTTTTATAATATTAGTAGCTTAACTATATTTTCAATTGTGCTATACAATATAAAAAAAAAATGTAAAGTACGAAATGTACTATACTATAATTTCTAATGTTACCCTATTTATATATATCAATTCTTCTTCTAGGAATGGTTTTTTCTACTACAAGAAAATAATAAAAAGGCCTATTAATTTAACTAAAAATGAATTTTTAATTTATTAATATGGATCTAAGTCGTTTAAACTCCCTATCATTAATTTTAAAATAATAGAACTTTGCTGGCGAAAGCAAAAAGTAATAATAAATACGCTTGCAAAATACAACTTTAAAATAAACAATACAAATCAATTAGTACCATTTTCTCTAAAAAAACTCCTGAGTCCTCTATTTTTATAACTTAAAAAAATCCTCATTTGTTTAATCAATAGTTCCTACCTTAACGTAAACGTCAACCACGTGACATTTGGAATTGTGAGTTTTGAGATACCGTAAAAAGTTCATAGTTCTAATCAGAGACCAGTAATAAAGTTCTAATAAGGAATCCGCTATATTGTTCGCCATTTTTTTGTAGTTTTCCATGATTAGTAACATATTATATTTGAAAGTTGGTGGAACTATGCAAATATAAAAACATCTTATTATTTTATTTATATATTTAAAATGACAGATTCTATGTCATTATTGTAATTCGATAAAGTAAATGATATGAACGAAGTCGACACAAAATTTACAAATTAGTAAATCTATTGTAAAATAAATAATATTTAAAAGCTTTTTTTACGTTCAAACAGTTTTCCGTTCCCAAGATTTTACTATCATAATATAAATGTCTTCTGCTTTTATATTCTTGACAACTCAGTACTCTTTACATACTATTACTGCCATTTTCAAGTGATAAGATTTGGGCATTTTGGGCAGATGAAACTATCTCCAACAAGATGGCGACTCTCTTGTTGAAGTTTTGAGAGTTTTTGTGGGAACTAATATGTCATGTCCCGAATATAATTCAATTAAATTATGCTCCTCAGTTACACAACATTATTTAAAATGTCAACTAAATTACATAGTACAGGGCTAAATAACTAAGTATATGATAAAAAATCACAATATGACAGATCAATAGCCCGCCAAAAACTCTAATGTCAATGTCATAATATCCGTTTTCACCGCCGCGGTCGAGTCCACATGAATGTGATGTCATTCATCGCTTGCTGGGCGCCAACCGGATTACCATCGAATAATATAGCAACACGTAACACTATTATTTTATTTAGCTTTAAAATTTTATTTATCAATTTTTGAACCTTTTTTCAATAGAACTTTACTCCTATTTGTGGTAGCGTGATGTTAAAAAGCCTGTTCTTATTGACTGAAATACAGATTGTAATCCTATAAAATACAGAAATAATTTTACATATCAGACTGGTAGTTTTTAAGATTAGCCCGTTCAAACAAACAAACCAAATTTTCCGTTTTATATTATTAATACAGGTAAATATTAATAGATATATAAATCTAAAAACATATTGACCAAATACGAACCTGAAATTACGCAAAATGGCGACCGTGACAGAAAACGATTAAAAAAGACAAACATTTATTAAACAGCTGTTTTATTAATTGTTTTGTCTCAACTCTAGCCATGACTGTATTATCCTCACAGTGTTTTGTATTACTATTTTAGTCAGTGATGTAGACTAAAATGGTGTGGCGGTGACAAATTCGATAACGTGTTACGATGTGACACTAGATTTATAATAAAAAATGATAAAGCAATAGTATTCTATGTTGTAACATATGTTAATATAATCTCCATTGTTTTACAAGTAAGTAATGTTTTTATATACTCACTAGCTGACCCGGTGAACTTCGTGTCACCTATAATCGATGGTTTTTGTTCTCGCTAAAACTCAAAAACGGTTTGACAGATTTGTATTTTTTATTTCAAGATTTTGATGAGATATTATCAATTCCAATCAATTTTGTATTTCAATTCATTAAGATGAATAGAACTGACCATATCGAATATAGTTTCCGTTTTTTTTTTTTTTTGGTTATTGAATGAAACTTGTCTATAGATCCAATGAATTAAATGTCATTTAATCATATGCAACACTTATTGATAAGCGATTTTTTTTTTTGTGGTGCGTAAAAATACAGATATTATTATCCGACGCTTGATATATATATATTTGTCCTTTCACAAATCTGGGAAATTTCAAGTTGAGTACGCAAACTTCCAACGATGAGTTTTGTTATTTGTCAATTGTCTACGCAATAGACAGTCTCCCGGGTAGTTGTAGTCGCTTAAGATCGAATGGCAAATCCATTTGCATGACCGGTATATGCGAAATCAAGATAACCTCTATGGATTACCCGTGTCGGTGCCGGTTGCATCGTTTCGCAGAGAGGGAAACTGCGAAATGTTACCGAGACTTGTGAAACGGATGTTAGTTTAAGGGGGCCCTTCCGACACGCGTCAACACTCACCTTCACTACTTGTGTTTCTCTTAATCTACGCTAGCCGGCTCCTACCAAATATGACTGTATTTGAGTATTTCAACTTGAGGGTGGTAGCTAGCCAGCTAACCACTACCACTGAGCTATCATCGCTTGTAATACGCGATTTACGTTGAATGATCGTTGATGAAGCGATGATAGCGCAGTGGTAGTGTGTACGACTACGCGCCAAGGGACGTGAGTTGGAATCCAACCACCTACAATGAGCTTGAGCTGTCAGTGAAGGAAAACATCGTGAAGAAACCATAGCATGGTGGTAGTGCTTTTTCTGATGCCTGTCTGGCTAGCTACCACCCTCAAGTTGAAAATCTGCCGCCAAATAGCAATAGGTGTGTTCCGGCAGTGGCACTTGAGAGCCAGTTCCCCCACAGGTTTAGCGTGTCTACCAACTTGGGCCGTATCATCACTTAAGATCAGATGAGATTATGGCCATTACGCTAAGCCTTAACTATAAAAAAAAAAACTGTTTTAGTTTTTAATGTTGGCCAAGAAATGATTAGAATTACTTCCCATCTCATAAACTAATAAGGGTAATAGATTTGGTACTGGGACCAGTTGTCATAATTTTACTTTTCAACCTGCACAACACAATCCAAACTCATTTTACTGTCAGTAACTCTCGAACGCAATATGGACGTACCAATACGACTATTCTTAATATATGTCGTGTGCTAGACATCAGCTTGGTTACAACGTGAGGTAGCTTGTCACACATTTCAAATAATAAGAGTAATTCGTTTACTCCTAAAATTTAGAATTTCGTTTAGAATAAAAATAAAATGAATGTGCCACTCCGTGACAATTGCGAAGTGTAACGCCATTTTGTCAAATGTTTCTACAAAGATATATTTATTAATTTTTTTTGTAACTATTTAGTTTTTATTGTTTTTTGTTTTTAATTTTTTTTAGGTTTTCTGCAATTATATAGTTTTCCTCGCAATTTTCATAAATATATTCATCACAGTCTTCTGTCCCATTCATCCACTCACTTATATTATGAGATTAAAAAAATGTTAATTTTTTTGTTTAAATAAACCATGTTCTGACAATAACGAAGACAATAAAAAAAAGAATTTTCCTATTTGGTGCAGTCGTTCTGAAGTTAAGCGTGTACATACATTTCGGCGATTAATTTTTTTATATATATAGTTTTTTTATTTCCGCTCAACTTCCTTGACTTTTTCTTACATAACAACCTTCTCCTCACAATAATTAACACAACAAAATAATAATTAGCGAAACCGTTTCATCCGTTCACGCGTGATGCGATGACCAAGGGAAATAGAGATTCATTTATAAGTATATATATATTTTTTTTAAACTTAAGGTTTAGCATTATGGCCATAATCTCACCTGATCTTAAGTGACGATACGGCCCAAGTCGGTAGACACGCTAAACCTGTGGAGGAACTGGCTCTCAAGTGCAGCTGCGGGAACACACCTATTGGTATTTGGCGGCAGGTTTACAACTTGAGGGTGGTAGCTAGCCAGGTGGGCATCAGAAAAAGCCCTACCACCATGCTACGGTATCTGTGTCTGCAATTTCGTTCGCGTAAAATGAAGTTTTTATTTAATCTTATTTTCCCGTTATTGTACTTTTTTTTAAATAAAACCTTAGTCCTGTCGGTGGTAGCGTGACATCTAATGATTGATCATGAATTGCTTTATCAAATGTAAAAATAATTTTTGAAATCAGACTTGTAATACCACATATTAGCGAGTTAAAACAAACAAATTTTCCGCGTTACAATATTAATAGTTATAATGCTTATAACTAGCTGACCCGACAGACGTCCTGTCTTAACTATGAATATTGAATACGAATTGGTTGGAATTATTATTTTTTTTATTAAATAGCATAGTGTTTATTATTGTAATGCTGTATGACAACTGATAGTTATGTAAAATTAATATTGCCGTTAAGTTTTTTAACATTTTCTAATGTTCCGTTCAACTTCTTTAATTTTATTTTTCATAAAAACTTTCTCCTGTCGATAATTAACACAACAAAAAAAAAGAATTAGGGAAGTTATTTCATCCGTTCACGCGTGATGGGATGACCAAGGGAAATACAGATTCTTTTTATATATACAGATTTAAATTGACGAAATAAAGTAAAAACCAAACCCAGAAGTTATTTGTGGCTATCATAAATAATTATAACATTTGGTATTATCATAATTACATTGTTATCTCGTAGTGAGTCGCTAACCGCTTGCGGGGCGCTGGCTTAGTCTATCACCCTTGGTCCGCGCGCGAGTTCCAAGGAATCTTGAGGAATGTTTTTTATGGTATTTAGGCTTTAGCGTTATGGTCATAATCTCACCTGATTTTAAGTGACGATACGGCCGAAGTTGGTGGACACTCTAAACCTGTGAAGAGACAGGTTTTCAAGTGCGACTGCCGGAACACATCTATTGGTATTTGCGGCAGATTTCCAAGTCGAAGGTGGTAGCTAGCCAGGCGGGCTTTAGAAAAAGTCCTGCCACCGTGCTGTGGTTTACCACGATGTTTTCCTTCACCGAAGACTGTAGCTCGTTGTAAGTAGATTCGAACCTACGTCATTTGACGAGGCATCCGTACACGCATCACTTAGCCATCATTACTGAAAGGTAGTAACATGCCCATTCTTAATCTATTAAACAAAAATTAATCTAGTTTCAGAAAGAACACTAAATCCCACGCAACAATCAGAGCATGAAAAGTTATTTTCAAGATGTCAGCGTACAAGCGAAAATTGAACACGGCAAAATTGTTTATGATATTGATTGACGAGAAGGCAGAAGAAACGAAGAAGCTAAACGTGACAAAATGTTTGGACGAAGGAGCAAACATCAACGAACAGTTTATCAATGATTCTAATAACACACCATTACATGTATCCGTCATTAAGGGTGATATAGATATTGTGAACTTACTTCTAGAACGTGGTGCTAAAATTGATAGTAAAAACATTGATAATAAGACCGCATTAGATATTGCTAGAGAATTAGACTCAGATGTTGGTCGAGCGATTGTTGACTTGTTAGAGAGCTATGACATGGAAATAGAAAGGAATATAAACAAAGAAGTGGAATCAGAGACAACAACTGACACATTGTCACTTATAAAACATGATGAAATCGATCCTAAATTAATGTACTCAAAACGTGTTACCGCTGATGGAATTAAAGGACAATTTTACGAATCCAAATTACTAACCTTAGCTCTGATACGTGCTTCATTGAATCAAGACTTTAATGAGTTCTATTTGGGAACAAGTTTAGATGGTATCGGGGCTTTGGACGATATGTGCATAAGATATAAAAATAATAGTGCAGAGGGTGCAGTATTTTTACAAGCGAAACACAGGAATGATGTAAATAAAAGTAAAGTGACACTTAGAGATTTATGGAGGAACGAGGGAGATTTTAGCTTGCTAAAATATTATAACAGCTACTCGATGATTCGACAGAAATACTTGGCTTCAAACGCAGATGATGATGTATTCTTTAAAGGTAAATACGAAGATTTAAAATGCACTTTCGTGATCTACACAACTGCTGAATGCGATTTTATCAACAGAACAGTAGTCGACGTGGAGGCTTTGGACAAAACTGCGAGAGATTTAATAAATAGCGGTGATTATAATAACATTTACAGATATGATTATGATGAGAATGATATTTCCGAGTTAACAAGTATGTTAGTGATCGATCATATGAAAAATCTTGGAAAAATAATGGCTTACTTTATATTGAAAGGCAAGCACGATAATTGGATGAATGATCCTCACATAAAAAGATACCATGTTATATTAGCTCGGCATGTGATAAATGTGTCTGACGTCACTCCAGCTGGGCATAGATTAGGAAAATTTCGTAAAGAATTTTTCAATAATACTGATGAAAAATTAATGGTTTTAAAGTTCATTTTGTACAAAGAATTTGTAATTGCTAATAAACCTAACGAGAAAAAAGTAAAGGAAATAATTGAAGCTATTAAAAGTAATCCATCAGAAGAGGCAATAAGTAAATTAATGCAAAATGCTTTAACGAGATTTGATAATGAGGATGCGACTGTTTTAATAGATGATGATAGATTTAAAGATGTTACGATAAAACGATTTAGATTAAGTGAAAGGTATGCAACGTTCTCCGCAGCGTTTGATATTGCTTTACACGAAATATTGGGAGCGGTTTCTTTTAAGCTTCCTTCAACCTTTGGTAATGTAGATATAGCCGTAGCAAGCGGTAAGAAAGGGGAAAAAAGATTAGCATATTTAGCCGAAAAAATTGAACTCCTATTTGATTCTTCAAGAGCCGAGCCATTCAGTATAGACCCTGGACTTATCGCTTTAAATGGAGGACTTGGAAGTGCTGTAGGCAATCTATTAATTTTTAACGAACAAAGAACATGTTTAATATTAAATACGAAGGAGGAGACTTTAGGGAAGAATGCTCAGAATTTACTGAACAAATTGAAAAGTAAAATTAAAAATATAGATGCAGTGAAGTTCAATCCAGTGGAGTTCGATTTTCCTAGTCTAATATTAGATGGTGATGAGATAGAAAAACACAAAGTGAGAATGTTTTTCAACGACTTGTGGTTTTATACGCGCCAATCCAAGGAGGACGAAATAGAAGAACTCGCGAAAGATGCAATAGAAGATTATTGTGTCGCAAATAAACACGAGTATAGTCGAACGTCATCTAATGCGTGTTACGACGCTATCTACTTTATTCTTCACGATGAAGTGCAAAAGTGGTGGATGACAGACGAGAAATCATATTATTTGACAATTAACAAGGAGTATTTTGAGGGTCTATTGAAACAATTTTCTGGAAAATCGTTATTGAATGTCATAAATAGCATGTTTGTGAATAGGATGAAGAAATATGATATAAAGTTTAACAAAGATGCTGTAGATTGTTTTGTTTCTCAAGTCGGACCTGAAACTACTATTCTAATAACAGAAGTAAAGATTTTAACAGCAATAAAACTGGCTCAATGCTTTCATAACTTTAATAATTACGCTTTTATAGATCTTGATGATGTAACGTGTCTGTCTAAAAATGATTATAATTCTATAATACACGAACTGAAAAGTTCAAGATTGAAAACACTGATCATATTGTACGAAAATGTAACAGAAGCTAAAACCAAGATATTTCTACGACTCAACGCGAAAATAATTTCAAAAAATTGCATATTAGTTACAAATAAAGAGTCCGCTCAAACACTACAATTGCGTCTGACGCCCGACAGTTTTGTGACCCTGCAAGACGTCAGAAATGATCTTAAAGATTTAGACTTTATAAGTCAAGAGAAAGTCTTAGAACGTACATTTATATTTCAAGGAGTATCTACAAAGTTCTCAAAAGTAATAACACACGATATAAAAATAATGATAAAATCCAAAATACTACAGATGATAATAAATAATGAAAAAATATATGTAGGTAAATCACTTTCGAATCCATATTATGAAGATGTAAAGTATTATTATGTCCAAAGGAGTTTGCGTCGAGAAAGTTCTGTGATAAATAACAGCTTAACTAATCATTTTATTGTACCTTCAATTACACAAAATGAGGGCTTAATTAAAATAAATACATTAGAAGCACTAAGAGATACTGTTATCATAATTGGTGCGCCTGGAATCGGAAAGTCCACTTTCCTCACACATTTATCACTCGAAACTAAACAACAAAATCCATGTATTTGGATCGAAAGGATAAACCTTTTGGATCAAACCAAAGAACTGCACAGATTGCAAGAGAATAAGATTAAAATTAGTAAGATAGATGCATTAAAATTTGTCTGCAAAGCTGCATTATCGAGAAATCTAATAAGATTTAGTATAAAGCCTATACTTCTACCTAATTTTGATATAGAAATTATCGCAGGTGAGGTCGTGCTTAAGAATTGTAATGAATTAGGTAATTTAGTATTATTCGAATTGGAAATGCTTATTCATTGTTATAACCAGGGCAAAACAATTTTACTCTTCGATGGATTCGACGAGATCTGTCCAAATTATAGAAAGGAAGTGCTAGATATATTAAATTGTTTAGTTACGGTATGTTCAACAGATACCAGGTACCACGATAAGCAACGCCTGTGGATTACAGGTCGTTCTTACAATAACATCAGAGACGCACTTGAGAGTGAATCCAGCCGCACTTACAATTTAGAAATCTTTAACTACGAAGAACAAGAAGACTTCGTAAATAAATATTTAACAATCAATATGGATTTCAATGGAATCGATTTCAAACAGTTACAGAGAATCGATGGATTTTTCGATTTCATGAAACAGTTTATAGATGATTATTCCGTCATCAATAGTAGAAAAATAATAAAATTCACAAGCTTTTTCTTATATTCGTTATATAAGACTGCAATGAAATACTTTTATGACGAAATAAATAAGTCACTGAACCCAGAGACTAAGGCATTTTGCGATAAATGGAGCACTATATTTAATTCTAAATTCAGCTGCGATGTTACCGTTAGCAGCACGGAAATATGTTTTTCCAAGAACCGTATTCATAAATCCTATATCGACGAAGCGATCAGCTTGATCTACACACCACTTAATACCTATATACTCTTAAATTATTTTCAAAACCAAATTCAAAATTCCAAGACACCAAGCGGCAGAGACATTGCTGTCAAATGGGATCTAGAAATGAATACATCGTCCTTCTACGAACATTTTATAGAGATGAAACTGAAGAACATACGGTTCGAGGAGAAGAATCAGATGGACCTTTACAATCCAGATATTATGATGACTTACGAGAAGGAACTGAAGGAGTTTATGGACACACATAAGAAGCTAGCTTTCTATGCAACGTTCAAGGACGACCTACATGATATACTAACTGAAGGAGACGTAGAAGAAATCCGAACAATCATAGAAAACATGGAAGGAGGTACAGAGAAAACCGGAATAGTCGATTCCATACTCAGCGACGGTACTCCAAAATTTATACACCTCAGTTTCCAAGAGTATCTAGCTGCAGAATACATTTCGGATTTATTAAATAGTCACCAGGTGGACCCCTTGAAGTTGTGGAAATTTATATTGAATAAAACGAGGAACGGAGTTCTCGACTTTTTCGATCGCAAACTGGAATTCGACGTCGATTTGGTAAATGTAATCACTGGTGCTGATGTAAAGCAGTTAATCTTTGACGATTTAACTGATAACCGAGATAAAGATATTCTAAATGGTAATATTTTAGATCTAGCTTTAGGTTTCAAGTTGAAACATATTATAAAGATGTTATTGAAAGCGATGACGGATACTGTTAATGATACCAATTTAGATAAATTCATCGAGTTTGTCAACAAATCCGCGTTCTTCTATTTCGGTGCAAACTTTGGATGGGATGAAATTTTACTAATTATTCTAAATCGCATACGACAGGTAGATGCGGATAAATTGGTTCAATGCGATTTCGGTGTTTTACAGATATGTTCGTATAAAGATTTCAGTAATAGGGAAATAATAAGGGACGTTAAATGGAAAATTTCAAAGGATAGGGCAAAACTTAACAGGAAGAAATATGCTTCAAATGTACGTCGGAATAGTGTATAAAGGTTCTATATAGGTTACATTTGCGATATTATCTGTTCTAGTGATTTTTAGGGTATCGTGAACAAACTATATAGAAGCATGGTGGTAGGGCTATTTCTGGTGCCCGTCTGGCTAGCTACCACCCTCAATTTGAAAATCTGCCGCTAAATACCAATAGGTGTGTTCCGGTATAGCACTTGAGAGTCAGTGTTTTCAATATAGGCCGGGAACGCACCTACGATTCCCCTGAAGTTGTGGGTGTAAATGGGAGGTGATCACCTACCATCAGGTGATACGCTTGCTCGATTACCCCCTATTCTATATTAAAAAAATCTAATAAATAGATATATTTATTATCTAATATATTTATTATATAAGCATCTTGTTTTTTTTTTAAATAATTGCTAGGCTTTGCTCGATGCCAGATGGTGTCCGAAGTGGTATCAGAAGCGTAGTGGAGGGACTGGTTCTTCAATGCAACTGCCGGGACACACGAATAGGTATTTGGGGGTAGGTTGTCAACTTTGGGATGGTAGCTAACCTATCACGGATTACTAAAATCCGTACCACCATGTTATGGTATCATCACGTTTTTTCCCCTTCACCGGAAACTCAAGCTTATTTCAGGGATTTGAACTTACGTCCAAGTCTGTCTCTCCCACTAGGCACTCTGGGCAACAGCACAGGGCCCCGCGATCGATAGTGGTTCTCTAGTTTCTGCCAGATTACCAAAACGGTTACTTACGATACTCATTACTGTTAAACATATTCAATTATTAAATTAAATAATCTATTTTTTATTTAATTATTCTGTTAGCGACGCACCGTAGATATCCTAAGTTATTTCATAATAGATATAAAAATATAGGACATTAAAATCAGAACATTGAATAACAATAATTAATTTCTTATTGTATGTGATTTATAATTGTAATTTTTTTTATATATTTACGATTTTGCCTACAATCTCACTTGATATTAAGTGACGATGTAGCCCAAAACAGACGATACGCTAAGCCTAATGAAGGCACTGGCTCTCAAATGCAACTACCGGAACCCACCTGTAGGTATTTGGCGGCAGATTTACAACTTGTGGATGGTAGCTAGCCAGGCATTAGAAAGCCCTACCACCATTCTATGGTTTCGTCACGATGTTTTCCTTCATCGAAAGCTCAAGCTCATTATAGATGGATTCGAACTCACGTCCATTGACGTGTGTATATACTACCAACTAAATTATCATCGCGTGTTTGAGATTATTAAAATATGAATGCCTGTAGGACTCTTATTGAATATATTTAATAATCGTTTTTTTTCTAATTTGAATTATATAAATTTTGTAAAGACTGAATAACTTTTATTTTGAGAAATTTTGCAAATGTTTGTAAGTAGCGGAAAGAATATTGGTAAGCCGTATTTGACTATTCAGTAAGTTATATTTTCGTATGCACGCCCAAGTTCCCACTCAGTAGGGAGTACATTCTGCTTAGGCTTGGCGTCCTTAAGAGTAGCGAGGTATAGATCGTCAGTTAAAATGACGCGCCCCTCTACAGCCCGCACGCACTCGTTCAAAGGTTAGCGTAGACCAGCGATACTAAACCTTTTCTTTACAGGGGCCGCAAACATGTGTTAGTCATGGTGTCGCGGGACGCACACAAAAAATATTTAGATAATATTTTCCTTAGGTTTTATAGGTCGTTAGCTGATTAAAAATAAAGCTATAACAGGTGGGACGACCACAAAAGCCTGGCGGGCCGTAGGTTGAGTGTAGCGGGCGTCGACTGTACATACTAAGTGACAGATATTTCCGGATTTGTAGTGCAACTAATCGTAATTGAGCTGACCGTGCGAGAGAACGTACATCATTGTTTCATACTAAGCGCAAATGCTTTGTTGAGTACGTATTCAGATTTATTATGCGATTAATCGACCGACATGTGTGTCTACCCGTCACAAAATCGTCAAACTGTCGCCGCTCGTAAACATATAAAGATACACTAATTACACTATTATTATTTGCATTCTTTTGAAGCGACGATAGCTCAGTGGTAGTGTGTACGACTTTGCATCAAGGGACGTGACTTCGTATCCAAAAACTTACACTGAGATTGGGGTTTTCGGTGAAGGAAAACGTCGTGAGGAAACCATAGCATAATGGTAGGGCTTTTTCTAATGCCCGCCTGGGTAGCTACCACCCTCAAGTTGTAAACCTGCCGCCAAATACCAATAGGTGTGTTCCGGCAGCTGCACTTGAGAGCCAGTTCCTCCACAGGTTTAGCGTGTCTACCAAGTTGGGCCGTATCGTCACTTAAGATCAGGTGAGATTATGGCCATAGCGCTAAACCTTAAGTATAAAAAAAAACTCACACATCAACAAAGGTTAATACAGTAGCGGGGCGTATCTTTTTTGTTTAGACACGCTATACCTTGTTTTTTTCGAATGAACATACGCTGTTAGCTGGAGGGGCTTTCATAGCTTGGCAGGACTTTTTAGGGCAAATGCTGAGGACACTCAGCTCCGAAGCAGCGGGCGCAAAGGTGCCGTAGTGGCCGGCCCTTGGCATGGGTTGCTGCCGGAAGAAAATGTAAATATGAAATGGTAAGGCCTGGCCTCCTGGAGTAGGCCTTTAGTTAAAATACAAATTATTAGAGGAGGCAAGGAAATCGGTGGAGTGGAAACACATTATAGCCTCATTCCCTCCGGTTTGAACTAGTTCAACGGTCGCATGCTCATACATTCCACCTCTGTTTAAATGTCATTAGTTTTTTTCTTTGCGCGATTAGTTTCGACCCAAAAGCATTCGCCCCAAAAAGTCCGGTGAGGATTTGAGAGCCACGTGACCTTTCGAAAAAAATATCGGTGCAATTGTGCTCAGTGAAAAAAAGCCCAAACGCTACCGATGCAGTCAACAAGAAATCTAGAACATTCTGAAGAACTGTGATTACAGTAGGTATTTTACTGCAACGGATGTCCGGTGTTGCAGGTGTTCATGGGCGGCGGTGATCACTTTCCATCAGGTGAGCCTCCTGCCAGTTCGCCACCCATTCCATAAAAAAAAATTGGTCGTAAATACTTATTGCTTGCATAGTGAAAAAGTGTGATTGTAAATGTCTAAACTGTAAGTGTTTTCGAGGATCTCTTGATAGTAAATCGAAGTGGCTTGGTGCAATTCAAATCCAGACGTTTGTGTAAACTTATATGAGGCAAACCACTTACCTTTGCCGCTGGGTTTCCTTGCGCTGCACTATCCGTCCGACACACACATGAATACACTCGAAACACTCAGTGTCAATTAAGCTACAATAATTCAGGTATTCGATCTATGGTAGATATTGGTCATGTTATTTGTTTGAAATTCATGTGTTAACTTCTTTTTGTTTATAGTTGAGGTTTAGCGTTACGGCCATAATCTCATCTGATCTTAAGTGACGATACGGCCCCAGTTGGTGGACACGATAAACCTGTGGAGGAACTGGCTCTCAAGTGCAACTGTCGGAACACATTTGCTGGTATTTGCCGGCAGATTTTCAATTTGAGGGTGGTAGGTAGCCAGGCGGGCATTAGAAAAAGCACTACCACCCTGTTATGGTTTCCTCGCGATGTTTTCCTTAACGCTCAAGCTCATTGTAAGTGGATTCGAACTCACGTCCCTTGACGCGAAGTCGCACACACTACCACTGAGCTATCATCGCTTCATATATTCATTTGTCAAAAACGTGAAATGAAATGATTTTTAATTCCATGCGAACGAAGTCGCAGATACCGTTAGTGAAGTTATAAAAATACAGTACTTCCGGGAAATCGAGTGGAAAAATAATACAAATTTATTTCCCACTAGCGGCTCGTTCCGGCTTTGTAATAAAATATAGCCTATGACACCCGGGGATAGTTTAGCTTCCCACCGATAAAGCAAACAAGTGCTAACTAAGCAAAAGCGTTCGAAGCCATGATAGGTCAGTGGTAGTGTGTACGACTTCGCGTCAAGGGACGTGAGTTCGAATCCAAGCACCTACAATGAACTTGAGCTTTCGGTGAAGGAAAAAATCGTGAGGAAACCATAGCATGGTGGTAGGGCTTTTCCTAATGCCCGCCTGGGTAACTACCACCCTCAAGTTGTAAAACCTGCCGCCAAATACCAATAGGTGTGTTCCGGCAGCCACAGGTTTAACGTGTCTACCAACTTGGGTCGTATCGTCACTTAAGATCAGGTGAGATTATGGCTATAACGCTTAACCTTAAGTATTAAAAAATAATCAATCAGATCTTTCCTCTTTATTATATTAGTTTAGATTATTTATTTTTATATTTTAGATTCTGTTCGTGTTAAATTAATACTTTCTGCGACCACCACCATCTTTTTTTTACCTTTTATGAGTTGGAATGACTTTCGGGATAAAATTAACCTATATATCTTAATTCAGGGTGTCATACCTCCGTACCAAATTTCATCAAAATTGGACCAGACGTTTGACCGTAAACAAATAACGAGCACACGTAAAAAATTTCACCTATAGGTTTCTTCCGGCGGCTGCATTTAGGAGCCAGTCCTTACTTGTTTGTGTATCCACCATTTTGGGCCACATCGTCACTTAACATCAGGTGAGATTGTAGCCATAACGTCAAACTTATCAGTACTAATAGTATACTTGCGAAAGTGAGTTTGTTTGTTTGTTACTTTTTCACTCCTAAACCGCTGAAGCGGTTATGTTGAATTTTGGTATAAAATAGATAGGTCCTCGGAGACGGTGATATGCTATTTTTTCTCGCAAAAACCTTATTAGAGGTGGGGCAAAGAGGGGGATGCCTCATCCGACTTGTTTGACAAAACCAATATTAGCGATGATAGCCCATTGGTAGTGTGTAGGAGCGCAGCGTCATGGGACCTGAGTTCGAATCCACCTACAATGAGCTTGAGCTTTCGGTAATGGAAAAACATCATGAGGAAACCATAGCATGGCGGTAGGGCTGTTCTTAACTTTACTTGGCCAGCTCAAGTTATAAGTCTGCCACTAAATAGCAATAGGTGTGTTCCGTCAGTTGCACTTGAGAGCCAGTTCCTCACAGGTTTATCGTGTCTACCAACTTAGTCGTATCCTCACTTAAGATCAGATGAGACTTTAGGCAAAACGCTAAACTTTAACTATAAGAAAACGCCAGAAAAGCCGCGGGTAAGCTAATGAACAATAAAAAAATGCGCTTCTGTATTTAATTCACTTTATTGTATTTATTTTAATCGAATAGTTTCGATTTGAGCTGATTCCGGTTGAGGATTCGCAGCCCGGAGCGACTGCTCGAGGGTCCTCAGAGCCGGCGTGACTCCGGTGCCCAGGTCTTCGACAACACTCGATAGGTACACTAATTCGCACAAAATATAGAAAAAAAATGTAAGCTATATAAAAAAAAAAAAAAATCAAACATGAGAACTGCCGACAGAAGTGAATACTATATTTCACAAAATAATTACAAAAAAAAAATAAGTAAGTATTACTTCACTATCCATATCTTGAGTTTTGGGACTTACGACCTTGCTTACGCGTGATTATTGAGTCGCACGTCAAACCGATCGCCCAAGCGCTCATATATGACAACTTCGTAATTAAAAATCTGCATACTCTCTCTACATAAAAGGAAAGTAATGATAGTTCAGTGGTAGCGTACGATTTGAGTCAAGGGACGTGTGTTCGAATCCAATCACCAACAATGAGCTTGAGCTTTCGGTGAAGGAAAACATCGTGAGGAAACCATAGTATAGTGGACTTTTTCTGATGCCCGCTTGGCTAGCTACCACTTTCAAGTTGAAAATCTGCCGCAAAATACCAATAAAATGTATTCCGGTAGTTGCACTTGTGAATGAGTCCTAAGTTTAGCGTGTCTACCAACTTGGGCCGTATCGTCACTTACGATCAGGTGAGATTATGGGCCATAACGCGAAACCTTAAATAAAATAAAAAATAACTAACTGACTAATATCGACTACAGCGACATCTATCACGTTGTGATCACTTATCGAGGTAAAAAGTATCTTATCTCTCAATTTGAATGAAACTGCACACAGTGTGCTAAATTTGATCAAATCCGGTTCAGTAATTTAGGAGTTCGTCGGGGACAAACAACGTTTTTTTTTGTTCGAAAGGACCTACACTGTTAGCCTGAGGGGCTTTTACAGCTTCACCTGAACTAGAGGGCAACTCGCACGAGGGTGTCACTAGTGACCGAACCTCGGCTTGGGCTGTTGCCGAATCGCGTACGAGAAAATCGAACGCGGTACTAGCTATTAATGAGAAAAAATAGATACGTTATTATAATAAAAAAAACATGCGTGCGTACAAAGTACACATGTCAGAAGTGAAACTTCTTTAGCGAACTAATTTATAAATCTTGTTTATATTTATACAAATCTAAAACTTTAAATTAACTTTAAATTAATAATTGAATTTTTAACTTTAATTTAAATTTCCCTGTCTTACTCTCTCTCAATCGGTCTCGATCACTCTCTCTCTCTTTTCCGACACTTCCGTTGCATACCGGCGTGACGTTTCATCTGTAAAAATTTTACCCTCATGCGCCTAAAGAAGTTTCACTTCAAAAAGGAAAAAATCGAAACTAACTGATCTGGAAAAACTTATTTTGGTTTGTACTGTGCCATGGCGGCGAGACAAAATTGTACTGTGCGTCCTTCCTACCTAAATAGTGAACGACGAGAGTACCTAACCTAGCAAAACGAACCCTAAGAACCGAGGACAAACAACGTGACACGAAAATTTTATATATAAAGATCATAAAGGGGCAAGATTTGTATTCTCGTTTGTAACGAATAAAGTCAAAAACCTACTGGACCGATTTCAAAATGTCTTTGACCATTAAAATGCTATATTATCCCCGAGTAACCGAAGGCTATTAATTAGTTAAATAACAGTACGATGTTTATGTCGATACTGAACGCGACCGAAGCGTCACGCTATCTAATGTAACGCTCGTCGTGTCTACATCACTCTTGCTCGACTCGAGGCGAGATTACCCGAACGGGGGTCACACGAAAACGTTGCCGATCGGAATTTCAAAAACGACATTACCTATATCGGTGAGACACCTCTTGGTACCGAGTGCGTCCATATTCTTTATACTCAGTACCCTCTCAGCGTACACTTCGCACGTGTGGGTACATACCTGTCGGCGGGTATATAGAAAAAAAATAATTAAAACACACAATAATATCCATTTACCCCCACTCGCTATACAGAAACACTTAATTTCACATCTACCCGCAATGAGTTTCAACTTTCGGTCACGGATTACCTCGTGACGAAACCATAGTATGGTGGTTTCTTTATACTCAGTAACCTCTTAGCGTACACTTCGCACGTGTGGGTACATACCTGTCGGCGGGTATATAGAAAAACAATAATTAAAACACACAATAATATCCATTTACCCCCACTCGCTATACAGAAACACTTAATTTCACATCTACCCGCAATGAGTTTCAACTTTCGGTCACGGATTACCTCGTGACGAAACCATAGTATGGTGGTTTCTTTATACTCAGTAACCTCTTAGCGTACACTTCGCACGTGTGGGTACATACCTGTCGGCGGGTATATAGAAAAACAATAATTAAAACACACAATAATATCCATTTACCCCCACTCGCTATACAGAAACACTTAATTTCACATCTACCCGCAATGAGTTTCAACTTTCGGTCACGGATTACCTCGTGACGAAACCATAGTATGGTGGTTTCTTTATACTCAGTAACCTCTTAGCGTACACTTCGCACGTGTGGGTACATACCTGTCGGCGGGTATATAGAAAAACAATAATTAAAACACACAATAATATCCATTTACCCCCACTCGCTATACAGAAACACTTAATTTCACATCTACCCGCAATGAGTTTCAACTTTCGGTCACGGATTACCTCGTGACGAAACCATAGTATGGTGGTTTCTTTATACTCAGTAACCTCTTAGCGTACACTTCGCACGTGTGGGTACATACCTGTCGGCGGGTATATAGAAAAACAATAATTAAAACACACAATAATATCCATTTACCCCCACTCGCTATACAGAAACACTTAATTTCACATCTACCCGCAATGAGTTTCAACTTTCGGTCACGGATTACCTCGTGACGAAACCATAGTATGGTGGTTTCTTTATACTCAGTAACCTCTTAGCGTACACTTCGCACGTGTGGGTACATACCTGTCGGCGGGTATATAGAAAAACAATAATTAAAACACACAATAATATCCATTTACCCCCACTCGCTATACAGAAACACTTAATTTCACATCTACCCGCAATGAGTTTCAACTTTCGGTCACGGATTACCTCGTGACGAAACCATAGTATGGTGGTTTCTTTATACTCAGTAACCTCTTAGCGTACACTTCGCACGTGTGGGTACATACCTGTCGGCGGGTATATAGAAAAACAATAATTAAAACACACAATAATATCCATTTACCCCCACTCGCTATACAGAAACACTTAATTTCACATCTACCCGCATTGAGCTTCAACTTTCGGTCACGGATTACCTCGTGACGAAACCATAGCATGGTGGTTTCTTTATACTCAGTAACCTCTTAGCGTACACTTCGCACGTGTGGGTACATACCTGTCGGCGGGTATATAGAAAAAAAATAATTAAAACACACTGTAGTATCCATTTACCCCCACTCTCTATACAGAAACACTTAATTTCACATCTACCCGCAATGAGCTTCAACTTTCGGTCACGGATTACCTCGTGACGAAACCATAGCATGGTGGTTTCTTTATACTCAGTAACCTCTTAGCGTACACTTCGCACGTGTGGGTACATACCTGTCGGCGGGTATATAGAAAAAAATAATTAAAACACACAATAATATCCATTTACTCCCACTCGCTATACAGAAACACTTAATTTCACATCTACCCGCAATGAACTTCAACTTTCGGTCACGGATTACCTCGTGACGAAACCATAGCATGGTGGTTTCTTTATACTCAGTATACTCTCAGCGTACACTTCGCACGTGTGGGTACACACCTGTCGGCGGGTATATAGAAAAAAATAATTAAAGCACACGATAATATCCATTTACCCCCACTCGCTATACAGAAACACTTAATTTCACATCTACCCGCAATGAGCTTCAACTTTCGGTCACGGATTACCTCGTGATGAAACCAAATACCTAGTGTACATAGTACCTATTACCTAGTGTACCTAGTACCTATTACCTAGTGTACCTAGTATCTAATACCTAGTGTAACTAGTACCTATTACCTAGTGTACCTAGTACCTAATACGTAGTGTACCTAGTACCTATTACCTAGTGTACCTAGTATCTAATACCTAGTGTAACTAGTACCTATTACCTAGTGTACCTAGTACCTAATACGTAGTGTACCTAGTACCTATTACCTAGTGTACCTAGTATCTAATACCTAGTGTAACTAGTACCTATTACCTAGTGTACCTAGTACCTAATACGTAGTGTACCTAGTACCTAATACGTAGTGTACCTAGTACCTATTACCTAGTGTACCTAGTATCTAATACCTAGTGTAACTAGTACCTATTACCTAGTGTACCTAGTACCTAATACGTAGTGTACCTAGTACCTAATACGTAGTGTACCTACTACCTAATACATAAGCCACTCATATTACAGTACAGGTTCCCACGTGAATCATTACAAAACGCTGACCAAGGGAAATAATATATCGTGGGACAATCTCGCTCGATCGATGTATTTTTTTTATACTTAAGGTTTAGCGCTATGGCCATAATCTCACCTGATCTTAAGTAACTACACGGCCCAAGTTCGTAGACACGATAAACCTTTGGAGGAACTGGCTCTCAAGTGCAACTGCCGGAACACACCTACTGACATTTGGCGGCACACTTTCAACCTGAGGGTGGTAGCTACCCAGGCGGACATCAGAAAAAGCCCTACCGATGTTTTCACTCAGCGAAAGCTCAAGCTCATTGTATGCGGTTGGATTCGAACTCACGTCCCTTGACGCAAAGTCGTACACACACCACTGAGCTATCATCGCTTCAGTTTAGTGTTTTGATAGATATATAAAGGGCGAAAATTGCCTTTTAAAAACCTCCTACTGACGAGGATCGACTACGTAATTCACACGTAAATAATAATAGTGTATATCTAATTATTAGCATAGGACGTCCAGCTCAGCGTATGCTGAAGTGTCTGAAAAACACTCAGCGCTGATTTTCAGCTGGAACCCAGTAAAAACTTGTTCCACCAATCGCAGTAAAAATTCTGCATAACAATATTCACCGAAATAAAACTAGTTTAAACGTAAAGGCTGAAAAGCCTCCGAAACGTCGGCATCAAAATATAACAAATAACCGCGAGAAAAATCCGTTTAAATTAGTTTTATTCCAATGAAAATAATATTCGCGTAAACATAAGAAATCGTTAAACAACATTCACAACAAAGATAGATTACGGTAAAATAAATCATGTTAATAGATCTGTCTATCGTAAAAAAAGTACAATGAATAGTTCCTTTGTATGGTATTAGCTGCGCCCGCGACTTCGTTCACGTAGCACTGAGAATTATGTAATAATTGATGCCCCGTTTTCGTAACTTTTCTCAATACGGCTCAGCTCCTATCGGCTGTAGCGTGATGTTAAACAGCCTATAACCTACACTAACGATTGCTTGTATCGAATACGAAAAAATACATGAAATCAGACCGGAAGTTTGTATATAAAAATATCGCGAAATTTGGTGGTAGGGCTTTTCATGGTGGTAGGGCTTATCATGGTGGTAGGGCTTTTCATGGTGGTAGGGCTTTTCATGGTGGTAGGGCTTTTGCATGGTGGTAGGGCTTTTCATGGTGGTAGGGCTTTTCATGATGGTAGAGCTTTTCATGGTGGTAGGGATTTTTATGTTGGTAGGGCTTTTTCATGGTGGTAGGGCTTTTCATGTTGGTAGGGCTTTACATGGTGGTAGGGTTTTTCATGGTGGTAGGGCTTTTCATGGTGGTAGGGCTTTTCATGATGGTAGGGCTTTTCATGATGGTAGGGCTTTTCATGATGGTAGGGCTTTTCATGGTGGTAGGGCTTTTGCATGGTGGTAGGGCTTTTCATGGTGGTAGAGCTGTTCATGGTAGTAAGGCTTTTTCTAATGCCCGCCTGGCTAGCTACCATCCTCAAGTTGTAAACCTGCCGCCAAATACCAATAGGTGTGTTCCGGCAGTTGCAGTCCATAGGTTTAGCGTGTCTACCAACTTGGGCCGTATCGTCACTTAAGATCAGGTGAGATTATGGCCATAACGCTAAACCTTAAGTATAAAAAACATGAACTCGTACACACACTGCCACTGAGAAACTTACGTCAGCCAAAAACTGCCAGGGCGCCTGCTTCTCCGAGAGATGCATCTCGAGATGCTGAGGCAGCGTCATCAGGTACTGGCCGATCTGTTCCATTCAGAAAGAAAAAACAATGTTATCAGTAGGAACGCTGAAAGAAAGGATCTTTTTTTAGAGTTATGGCCGCAATCTCACCTGATCTTAAGTGACGACACGGCCCGAGTTGGTAGACACGCTAAACGTGTATAGGAATTAGCTCTCAAGTGCAGCTGCCGGAACACACCTATAGGTACTTGAAGGCATATTTTCAACTTGAGGGTGGTAGCTACTCAGGCATCAGAAAAAGCTCTACCACCGTGTTACGGTTCCATCACGATGTTTACCTTCACTGGCCGCTCAAGCTCATTGAAGGTGGATTCGAATTCGCGTCCCATGACGCGGAGTCGTACACACTACCACTGAGCTATCACCGCTTCAATGACCATACGTTGGTACGAAGTCAACCGGGTCTGCTAGGAAATAAATAAATAAATAAATAAATAAAATAAATAAGTAAATAAATAAATAAATAAATTAAATAATTAATTAAAAATTAATTAATTAATTAATTAATAAATAAATAAATACATAAATAAATAAATTAATTAATTAATAAATTAATTAATTAATTACTTAATAAATAAATAAATAAATAAATAAATAAACAAAACATTAAAAAGGCCACATCCAGGGCCAGGACGGTCCCTCAAAGAGACCCTACAGGTAAAAAAATCTTAAAAAACAAAAAAAAATTACCTCAGTTATATATTCCTGTGGGGAGAGAGCGAAGTCGGGTAAATCCGTTGTGAGCGCATCGTTGTCGTTCCAGACGGTCAACTTGCTGATCTTATCTGAAAGCGAAGTTAATTTCCAACCAAATCGTTATGTTTACGCGAATATTATTCATTGAAATAAAACTAATTTAAACGGATTTTATAGCGGTTATTTATCGATTTCGATCCCGACGTTTCGAAAGCTTTTCTGCCTTCGCGGTCACGGGGCGGACTGAGGTGTGGGTTGACATAATAATGAATATTTAATTGACAGATATGAGAAGCATTATCATTTCGATAATATCTTGAAATGCACCCCCGCTTTTTTTACAATAAAACATTTTTTTTTCTTATTCAAACTATTAATAACTTATATTTATTAAAATTTGTTTAAATTATTCTTAATTAATATTTATTAAAATTTATTTTCTGTTTTTTAGTTTAGTTTTCTATATAAAGCGTGTATTATAGTTTTTTAAACTATTTTTTTTTTATTTCTGCTTCTGATTGATAAAAATATATAATATTATATTATATTTTGAGGATTTATTTCTATTTATATTCATTCGCCACATTCCTTTTTATAGTGCATATACTATTGATACACATATACATTGAACACGGTGTAAATAAAAGAGTGCAAGACATGTATATATATATATATATATATATCATCAAATAGGTATATTTACCTAACTGTACATCGATTGGGTTAGTCAGTATCGCTCGTGCGAGCCCCCGCAGCTGCTCCTTGGCCCTCCGGAGCCCTGGGACCGCGGCGAGGGGCTCCGCCCTCAGCGCCGGCAGCCGCTGCCGGGTCTCCGGGTCCAGGAGTAGGCTCGGCAAGTCCAACAGCGGATGCTCTTCCTTCGTTTCTGGTATGTATATTAAAATTAAGAGCTACAATTTGATACGATTTTGATAGAATATATTTGGAACCTACTGAGGAGTGTCGTGAAGGAACATTCCCCTAAATATACATATTTCGCTCTGATATATATTGTATATTAAGTCGTCAGTAGGTTCCAAACATATTAAAACAAAATTGTATCAAATTACAGCTCTTAATTTTAAAATGTACTTAGCCCCCACGACAGGCAATGTTTTAAATATTCTTTCCATTTAAAACTTTACCTGTATATATATATAGTTAGGGTTAAGCGTTATAGCTATAATCTCACCAGATGTTAAGTGACGATACGGCCCAAGTTGGTAGACACGATAAACCTGTGGAGAAACTGGCTCTCAAGTGCAACTGCCGGAACACACCTATTGGTATTTGGTGGCAGATTTTCAACTTGAGGGTGGTAGCTACCCAGGCGGGCATTAGAAAAAGCCCTACCACCATGCTACGGTTTCCTAACGGTATTTTCATTCACCGAAAGCTCAAGCTCACTGTAAGTGGTCGGATTCGAACTCACGTCCCTTGACGCGAAGTCGTACACACTACCATTGAGCTATCATCGCTTCAGAAATTCTAATTGTTTTGTGTGAATTTGACTACATAAGTGTTATTTAATTTACTAAATTCAGAATGAAGTATGATTTGTAAGTTATAACGTATAAGATCTTATCTTTGGATAATTGGACCAATTCGATAATAGTCCGACACTACTGCCCTGTAAAACGTTTGTCGGATAACCGGGGGTCCACTATATATATCTGAAGCGTAGATATCTTCGTTTATTAAATAATAAAAATAAAAAAAAAACATTTTATTAATTAATATTTATGTAATGAGTTTCAGTTATGTTATCCATTACATAACATTATTTTTATTAAAAAAATAAAGAATTGCTTTTTACTTACAATGACTGAGTAAATTAAAAGGTAAGTGAAAAACGCGCCGTGCCGACAGCGCTCACCGCCCGTCATAAATAATTTTTTTTTGTTCTATCTTATCGCGAGCAATCAAATCTTTTTACGGATTCTATTACTTAAATGTTTAATGCATAATATCGAGAAAAAAAGTTTTGTTTTTTGAGGGAGAAGTCACTAAAATTTTCATTTGTTAACTAAAAAGATAATTAACAATATGAAAATCAATAAATAATTTAAACTTTTGTGTATCTTATCAAAGTACAACTATTCAACTATAAATCCTGAAAGTTTCATTAAAATATCTTTTATAGCTTTTTATTTATTGAATTTTTAATTAAAAGTCATAAAAAATTTCATTACAAAAAAAAAATGTTGTAAAAATGACAATTTTCAAAAATTGTTCTGGGGATTAATTCTTCATGTAGAAATATTCATACCTAAATTTAATAATCAAGTGGAAAAGGGGGGGGTCCACTTGACGTGATCTTGCTCTTATATGAACGTCAAAACTACCGATTCGATTCGGAAAGTAACGCAGTCATCGAGAAGACCAGGCAAGAAACTCGATCTGCATCTTTTTTTTTTCTATGTCTTATCCTTACGCTTATAAACAATTAACCCCGCGTTGCCCCGGGAAGGCGACAGACGGCCGTGGGGCTTTAGTGGGTATCCCCGGTGATTAGCGCCGGGTGAGTCCCACATAACCTTCCCAGCCCCCCCCCCCGGGCTGGAAATGTATGGGATAATGAATATCCCCACGAAAAAAAAAAAAAAAAAAAAAAAAACCTCTTATTGTTAGCTTTTTTTTTTAGCCTTATCGTTGATTTGTTGTTGACTTCGTGGATTTAAAGTAATATTTACATTTGGTTATATTTAACTTTATAAAATCAAATTGTAATGAAGAGGTTCTATATAAATCGTTTTAATAATCTATTTCCAGTGTTAGACTTTTTCATTGGTCGCCTCTTTACTTAAAATTTCATATAACAACGGTTTCAATATTCACACCGCTTTTAGTTTCCGGTTGTGGGAATATAAATACGTCTTATAATACTGAGGCAGAGACAGTGGAGCTCCAGAACGAATCAGTGGACTGGAGTATTAGTGATATGAAGAACCGAATAGTACGTGCAGACTATTAAACAAGACCGTCAAGATATAAGGATAATTTACACTCGTTTCGGTATTTAGCAAATATTTACTAAGTTTTTACTAAGATTTTAATTTTTACCGTTACTTGTTGTTTATATATACAGACTACAGAACCGTAATAATTAGGGATATCCAATATATATTGATGCGTCGAATTCACTCGATTTTTATCGAACAATAAATTGATTCGATGTTTTGATAAACTCTTAATCTACTGATTACATAGTTGATCATCATTTTAAAAGGAAAAGAGATTGTGTGTCCTTTCAAATATTTGTATTATAACTAATTATAATATTACTTAAAACTAAGACGATCTTTCAAGCTTAGGTAATCGAGTAAGATTGATTGTTTGTCGTTGCTTCATTGTCCCACGGTATGTAATTTGAGGTGGTCAGCATTTTAAAATGACTCACGTGGGAATTTGCACTGCAACTTGTGTCCGCATTATATGGGTTTCGGTGTGTATATAGATATTACAGTAACACATTCGATGTATCGATATATAATCATAAAACATCGACTATTGGTAACCAGCAAACGGTTAAGATATAAGGAATTTTTTAACACTTATAAACAATAAGAGATCCGTAAGAGATGACTCACCCTCATCTCCCTCTATCTTCTGCCGTTGAGCGATCACGTCGAGCAGAACGACCGCGGCGCTCTCGAGCGATATCGAGGCGGGGAAGGTGTTGGAGAGCACGCCCGCCGCGACGCCCGCGCTCAGGTACGTGGATTCGATCCGGCGGCTGTGCGACGATATGAGCCCGGCGACGCCCGCCATCAGGTTCTGTCGATATCAGCTCGTGCTAGCTTATTCATTCACCAGGTGGGGTTTTTTCTGATGCCCGCCTGGCTAGCTACCACCACCCTCAAGTTTTTTTTTTTTTTTTTTTTTTTTTTTTTTTTTTTTTTTTTTTTTATACTTAAGGTTTAGCGTTATGGCCATAATCTCACCTGATCTTAAGTGACGATACGGCCCAAGTTGGTAGACACGATAAACCTGTGGAGGAACTGGCTCTCAAGTGCTGCTGCCGGAACACACCTATTGGTATTCGGCGGCAGGTTCACAACTAGAGGGTGGTAGCTAGCCAGGCGGGCATCAGAAAAAGCCCTACCACCATGCTATGGTTTCCTCACGATGTTTTCCTTCACCGAAAGCTCAAGCTCATTGTAGGTGCTTGGGTTCGAACCCACGTCCCTTGACGCGAAGTCGTGCACACTACCACTGAGCTATCATCGCTTCAAAAGTTGTAAACCTGCCGCCGAATACCAATAGGTGTGTTCCGGCAGTTGCAGTCCACAGGTTTAGCGTGTCTACCAACTTGGGCCGTATCGTCACTTTAAGATCAGGTGAGATTATGGTCACATACTCATTAGCGCCTTACCAGGACCTGAATTGAATAATATATCTTTTATGCATTGAAAAAGTAATACGATCATGCAATAGTTTCCTCACGATGTTTTCCTTCACCGAAACTTCAGGACCATTGAAGGTGGATTCGAATTCATGTCCATTGGAGCCACGTCCGTACGCACTACCGACTGAGCCGAGTATAAAGTTCACAACCAGACACAGTGCAGTCACTATGCCGTACAGTGGTAAAATGATGTAGGTATAAATACCTCGACAGCTGGTAAGTAGAAGGGGTAAACAGCTTCTCCAGCAATCTTCCTGGCTCTGCTGTGGGCGCTCGCGAGCCAGCCTTCGCATCTCTCCGCGATCGAGAGAATCGCTCTGGAATGTTCCAAGAGATCTTGCTGGAAACGTACAAACATACCATTAACATCTAAATCGTTCTAGAGTGTTCTAAAAGATCTTGCAGGAAACGTACAAATTTGCTATTAAAATCTATATAGTTCTAGAATGTTCTAAACTACCTTGCTGGTATCATACAAATTTGCTAATAAAATCTATATAGTTCTAGAATGTTCTAAACTACCTTGCTGGAGTCGTACAAATTTGCTATGAAAATCTATATAATTCTAGATTGTTCTAAGCTACCTTGCTGGAATCGTACAAATTTGCTATTAAAATCTATATAGTTCTAGAATGTTCTAAACTACCTGGCTGGAGTCGTACAAATTTGCTAATAAAATCTATATAGTTCTAGAATGTTCTAAACTACCTTGCTGGAGTCGTACAAATTTGCTATGAAAATCTGTATAATTCTAGATTGTTCTAAGCTACCTTGCTGGAATCGTACAAATATGCTATTAAAATCTATATTGTTCTAGAATGTTCTAAACTACCTTGCTGGAGTCGTACAAATTTGCTATGAAAATCTATATAATTCTAGATTGTTCTAAGCTACCTTGCTGGAATCGTACAAATTTGCTATTAAAATCTATATAGTTCTAGAATGTTCTAAACTACCTGGCTGGAGTCGTACAAATTTGCTAATAAAATCTATATAGTTCTAGAATGTTCTAAACTACCTTGCTGGAGTCGTACAAATTTGCTATGAAAATCTGTATAATTCTAGATTGTTCTAAGCTACCTTGCTGGAATCGTACAAATATGCTATTAAAATCTATATTGTTCTAGAATGTTCTAAACTACCTTGCTGGAGTCGTACAAATGTGCTATTAAAATCTATATAGTTCTAGAATGTTCTAAACTACCTTGCTGGAATCGTACAAATTTGCTATTAAAATCTATATAGTTCTAGAATGTTCTAAACTACCTGGCTGGAGTCGTACAAATTTGCTAATAAAATCTATATAGTTCTAGAATGTTCTAAACTACCTTGCTGGAGTCGTACAAATTTGCTATGAAAATCTATATAATTCTAGATTGTTCTAAGCTACCTTGCTGGAATCGTACAAATATGCTATTAAAATCTATATTGTTCTAGAATGTTCTAAACTACCTTGCTGGAGTCGTACAAATTTGCTATTAAAATCTATATAGTTCTAGAATGTTCTAAACTACCTTGCTGGAATCGTACAAATTTGCTATTAAAATCTATATAGTTCTAGAATGTTCTAAACTACCTGGCTGGAGTCGTACAAATTTGCTAATAAAATCTATATAGTTCTAGAATGTTCTAAACTACCTTGCTGGAGTCGTACAAATTTGCTATGAAAATCTATATAATTCTAGATTGTTCTAAGCTACCTTGCTGGAATCGTACAAATATGCTATTAAAATCTATATTGTTCTAGAATGTTCTAAACTACCTTGCTGGAGTCGTACAAATTTGCTATTAAAATCTATATAGTTCTAGAATGTTCTAAACTACCTTGCTGGAATCGTACAAATTTGCTATTAAAATCTATATAGTTCTAGAATGTTCTAAACTACCTGGCTGGAGTCGTACAAATTTGCTAATAAAATCTATATAGTTCTAGAATGTTCTAAACTACCTTGCTGGAGTCGTACAAATTTGCTATGAAAATCTATATACTTCTAGAATGTTCTAAACTACCTTGCTGGAATCATACAAATTTGCCATTAAAATCCTATATAGTTCTAGAATGTTCTAAACTACCTTGCTGGAATCGTACAAATTTGCTATTAAAATCTATATAGTTCTAGAATGTTCTTAACTACCTTGCTGCAATCGTACAAATTTGCTACTGAAATCTATATAGTTCTAGAATGTTCTAAACTACCTTGCTGGAGTCGTACAAATTTGCTATTAAAATCTATATAGTTCTAGAATGTTCTAAACTACCTTGCTGGAATCGTACAAATTTGCTATTAATAACTAAATTATCCTAGAAGACTTTGCACGAAGCTTACAAGTAATCTATTAAAAATATAGCCTGCTATAGTTTTCTTCTACATAATTTCGGTGAATATATCTCACCTGATCGAGCTGAGGATCTTTAAGATGGCCGCATAGCAACTGTGTTTCGATTTCCGTATACTTCGGAAGTAGTTCACGGAGCGGCGCGTGCGCAGCCTTACCCAATTCGCGTATCGTACTCGCCATTAATAACTCTGAAGTGACAATGATCGAAAATAGTGAGCCGTCGCGGGACGTCTGTCAGATGTGAAACATGGTTTTTTTTTAACAACTTATTGACTTAAAGGCATATCTTGTGAAGGGAAACAAATATGGCAAAATTAATAACTTTATAAATACTGACATGTTTTTAAGAATAAATGTGATTGTTTATTAAATTTTAATTTATATACTAATTAATTGGAGATGAATTGATCTTTGTGACTAGTCATTGCTTTACATATAGTAGGTAAATTAATTATAAAAGAGTTTTAGCTTTCGGCGAAGGAAAACATCGTGAGAAAACCATAGCAAGGTGGTAGACCTTTTTCTAATACCCGCCTGGCTAGCTACCACCCTCAACTTGAAAATCTGCTGCCAAATACCAATAGGTGCGTTCAGGAAGTTGAACTTGAGAGCCAGTTCCTCCACAGATTTACCGTGCCCACCAACTTGGGCCGTATCTTCACTTAAGATAAGGTGGCGATTATTACAATATAGCTAAAAGTCAACAATAAAAAATAAAAATAAACACTGTCAGACAGCGTGGCAATGCATGCCGTGGCGACCGTCACCAAGCCAAAAAGCAGTCAACCACGATACATTAGATGTATCACACCAAACGCAAAGTGGGTATATATAAAAAGAGCTAGCTGTACCCGCGACTTCGTTCGCGTGAAACTATACATTGCTTAATAATTTTGATGTTAGCGTGATGTTAAATACTTAAAACCATCCTTGATAACTGTTTTATCGAATGCCATAATAATTTTTGAAATTCAACTAGTATTTACTTAATATCAGCACGTTCAAACAAACTTTTCCGCTTTACAGTACTAATATTGATTTGAAATATATTCAGATGGCCTCAATTACTGTTCTGTTATTCAATATATTGAGATCCACTCCCTCCATCAGGCTTAGCGTAACCAACATCTTTGCCACATCGTCACGAAAAATCTGGCGTGATTATGGCCATAACAATAAACCTATATACTATAAAAATTAGTAATTCTGGAAATAATGTTTTTTTTTTACAGTTAAGGTTGATCGTTATGGCCATAATCTCACCTGATCTTAAGTGACGATACGGCCCAAATTGGTAAACACGCTAAACCTGTGGAGGAACTGGCTCTCAAGTGCAGCTGCCGGAACACACCTGTTGGTATTTGGCGACAGGTTTTTAACTTGAGGGTGGTAGCTACCCAGGCGGGCATTAGAAAAAGGCCTACCACCATGCTATGGTTTCCTCACGATGTTTTCCTTCATCGAAAGCTCAAACTCATTGTAGGTGCTTGGATTGGATGTTAATACTTGCCATAGAAACTCCCTGATCAACTTTAACAAGAGAGTAAACTATGTTATTCAAATCTTATTCTTTTAATTGTAAAATTATTGGATTTCTGGTTTCGGAACTTTGCCTTTCATTTGGAAAGGGATAAAATAACATAAAAACATACCTACCTTTATTAGGCCCTGGTGCATCGATCAGCGTTTTCATGCAACCGACAAACTCGTCAATATCTCGCCTCAAGTAAGTTAACAGTAGTACAGCTTCTTCCGAATTTGAGCAGAGTTTCAAACTCGCCGACGCCACCTTGTATTATATATAGTAACATGAAGCGATGGTAGCCCAGTGGTAGTGTGTACGACTTCGCGTCAAGAGACGTGAGTTCGAATCCATCTACAATGAGCTTGAGCTTTCGGTGAAGGAAAACATCGTGAGGAAACCATAGCATGGTGGTAGGGCTTTTCCTAATGCCCGCCTGGGTAGCTACCAACATCAAGTTAAAAGTCTGCCGCCAAATACCAATAGGTGTGTTCCGGCAGCTGCACTTGAGAGCCAGTTCCTCCACAGGTTTATCGTGTCTACCAACTTGGGCCGTATCGTCACTTAAGATCAGATGAGATTATGGCCGTTACGCTAAGCCTTAACTATAAAAAAAAATGGAGATTCATTTTTATATATTGTTAGCTCGTTCGTTGATCGTCTTTTTAGAATGTTAACTTTATCATTGATCGTCTCTTTATATAAAATTATATTAAATATAATATAAAAGGGTTTAAATATCTACACGTTTAATTAGAAATATCTTTACGGATTGAAAGTGATACATGTTTGGTTAAAAATAACTTTATAAATTCTAATTGTAATGATAAGATTTTATAAGAACTGTTTTATTAATCTATTTCAAGTAGTTCGCTTTTAGCGCGTTCAGTTTCCGATTGTGACGATATAAATACGTGTGTCTTGCAATACTGAGGCAGTGATAGTGGAGCTTCAGAACGAATCAGCGGACTGAAGTATTGGTGATGTGATTGGTGATGTGAAGAACCAAATTGTACGTGCAGACTATTAAACCGTCTAGTTTAAGATATAAGAATTTTACAATGTATAGATAGATTTTGTTTATATATACACAGTATCATCATATGTTTTGTTTTCGTATGTCATCGAAATAAAACTAATTTAAACGGATTTTAATCGCGGTTATTTATTAATTTTTATCCTGACGTTTCGAAAGCTTTTTAGCTTTCGCGGTCACGGGGCGGACTGAGGTGTGGGTTGTCCAGAAAAGTTCATGTTACTGTGTCTACCTACAATTTAATTTTTGTTATTGATAGAGTTTCGATCAACGCAGAAAGAGCTCACAGTGTCTTGAGGTAATTGGTCTTTTTGTTTTCGTATGTTTAAATAAATAAATAGCATAGAGTTTCAAACTCAAAACGCCGATGTACCAATACAGTAACCGCCTCGATTTTATGTCAGCCTGGTACTTCATTGACTTAATTAACCATTCTTTATTAAGTAATCATGGACAAAATGGACGGCGACATTTTGCTTGATGGTGAAAAAACCGTCTAGAAACGACGGTGATCACCTCGAGATCCGAAATTTATCAACGGTCATCGCTGTTACATCAGCTTATTGTACATTTCTATACAGTAACCGCCTCGATTTTATGTCAGCCTGGTACTTCATTGACTTAATTAACCATTCTTTATTAAGTAATCATGGACAAAATGGACGGGGCGACATTTTGCTTGATGGTGGAAAAACCGTCTAGAAACGACGGTGATCACCTCGAGTTCCGAAATCTATCAACGGTCATCGCTGTTACATCAGCTTAGTGTACATTTCTATACAGTAACCGCCTCGATTTTATGTCAGCCTGGTACTTCATTGACTTAATTAACCATTCTTTATTAAGTAATCATGGACAAAATGGACGGCGACATTTGCTTAATGGTGTAAAAACCGTCTAGAAACGACGGTGACCACCGCGAGATCCGAAATCTATCAACGGTCATCGCCGTCAAATCAGCTTAGTGTACGTTTTTACGATTACCGCTGTTGTTTTAATTGTAAATATCATAACATAGGACAAATTATATAAGCAATTATATAACCTACTACCCTCAAGTTGAAAATCTGTCGCCAAGCACCTATAGGTGTATTCAGACTGTTGCAGTTAAAAGCCAGTCCCTGTACTAGTCGTGTCGATAATCTCGAATCATATCGTCACATAACATCAAATGAGATGAAAATTTTTAACCTAAGAAAAAAAACACATAAATATTGATCTAAATAATATTTAAAGAAAATAAACTGACCTTAATCGGTGAAGGGTCCAACGAAAGAAGCAAGTCTGTATATAGCCTTATCAGCTCACCGAGTGGACACTCGGATTTCAGAACGTTCGTCAGCCACTCGATCTTCGAACAAGAGAAGACAAAACTCTATTTAACGACTCATTTTTATATTTATGGTTTAGTGTTATGGCCATAATCTCACCTGATCTTAAGTGACGATACGGCCCGAGTTGGTAGACACGCTAAGCTTGTGGAGGAACTGGCTCTCAAGTGCGACTGCCGGAACCCAACTTTGGTATTTGGTGGCAGATTTTCAACTTGAGGATGGTAGGTAGCCAGGCGGGCATCAGAAAAAGCCCTACCACCATGCTATGGTTTCCTTGTGATGTTTTCCTTCACCGAAAGCGCAAGCTCATTGTAGGTAGTTGGATTCAAATTCCCATGACGCGGCGTTCTTACACACTACCACTGAGCTATCATCGCTTCAACTATTATGTATAGCTTACAATCGATTTAAAGCAAAACTTCCTATATCATCGAAATTATTGTCAATATACTCTATACACCGTCACATTCGCTCTAAATAGCGTCAATGGTATGTCAGTACTTTTTCAGTTTCAAAGACCTACAGTATCTCAGGATATAAATAAAAGTATTCGATTAAAAATATTACGACAAGATAACAGATTATTTTTTATATATATGTATATTATGGCATCTGCTTCTGTAGGCATTTCTATAATTTCTTGAAATAGGTACGAAAATACCTATTATTTCATATATTAATTTAATATAACGAACAGACAGACAGACATACATTTTTATTAATTGTTTTGATAGTATTAACAGTACACCATGTTACATTTTCATATGCACTAAGAATGTAAGAGTTATTTCGATGAAAACGCCTCGCATCTATACTAATTACAAAGCAGAAAACTTTGTTTGAACGCGCTAATCTCAGGAAGTGCATGTCGGATTTCAAAAAATTTAGGAAAATCCAAAAGTTCACGCCTCATAATCTCAATTTATTTTGTTTATCTACTAACTATTAAACCACATCGAATCAGACCGTGAAAAGTAATAGGGTTCTATACCTAATTATACTGAAGCGTAAGAAAAATAAAGACTCGACTAGTAAAGTATTTCGGTCGTTATCGTGATAACACACAGGATCCGCACATACAGACACACGGACGTCCGAGATAGAACTTTTTTAAACAGTTTTTTGACTAGTTTAAATAACAAAAATGGCATCAAAAATATCATGAGTGTTAAAAATAGTGTTATTTCTTGATATGTGTGTGTATATATTATTTTACAAGTGCAATATATGATAAATAGAGACATTTTAAGTTTGAAAAGACAATTAATTATTTTGCGTGAAGTGACAGTAGTACCCACCTCAACACTTCGCTTATGAGGCGTGCAATTCTTTTTGTATTTGATAAAGCAATAATTTGGGATGCCTTTACGCTATTTAACATCACGCTACCACCAATAGGAGCACAGCTGTCTTGGAAAATAAATTAGTTTAGGACACTGTCAGTTAAATTTAATACAACGAATACAGATACGGATTTTTTCTAATTATTCTAAGCTTAGCATGTCGACCATCTCGGGCCGCATAGTCACTTAACATCAGGTGAAATTGTAGCCCTAACACTAAACCTATTACAAAAAAAATAAAATAAAATAAAAGACTAGCTCATTAAGAATCCCTCGACTATACGTAATCGCATTCTTAGAGGTTAGGATAAATAAGTATAATTTAATTTAAGATTTTATTAGTAAGCGAAGGTAAACATAATTATGACTTTTAGGTAAAAAAATGCGCACTTGCGTGTTGTTACGTAAAGTTTGCGGACGGGGAGAGGGTTACAGAAAAACGTTACGATGCGTTACACGGGGAAAGAGGGGAGGGTAGGAATCGTTTTTAATATACTGTACATACTTTCATAACATGCCTTTAGTAAAGGGGTGTTGTGTTAATGATTTCTTAGGTTTACGCGAATATTATTCATTGAAATAAAACTAATTTAAACGGATTTTATCGCGGTTATTTATTAAATTTTGATCCCGACGTTTCGAAAGCTTTTCAGCCTTCGCGGTCACGGGGCGGACTGAGGTGTAGGTTGTCCAGAAAAGTTTATGTTACTGTGTCTACCTTCAATTTAATTTTTATTGTGTTATTGTGGCTCAAATGATGGCCGTGGTTTATGGAGGAGCCCTCAACTAACCTGTTGGTTGGCTTCACCTGACAGTAGCCGTGTGAGGGCGGGCAGAGAGTGTGAGTCCAGCCTCCTCCAGGTGGAGGCGAGCCTCGAGGCGGCCGCGCGCCTCCAGCACCGGACCACAGACACGCCCCGGCACATACCGTGGAACAGAGCCACGTACACCGACGTACGATCTTAAAAGCGACGATAGCTCAGTGGCAGTGCGTCGGCACGCCGCGTCGTGGGACGCCGGTTCGAATCCAACCATATATATAAATATGTATATATATATAGCCTATGTTATTCAGGGCTAATGTAGCATTGTAATGGCGAATGACTTTTTGAAATCGGTCCGGTAGTTCTTGAGTTAATTCGTTACAAACAAATATACGAATATTTCCTCTGTATAACATGAGTATAGATGTTTCTTTCAAGGAAAAGGAAGGCCAAAGGAAACATGGTTAGAGCGTCTGGGGAATGATACGAAAAGGTAGTGAATGAAGTGAAGGCGGCAGATAGAGGTTTATGGAAGCAGAAAAAGTATTACAACGACCGCAAATACAAAAAGACACAAAAAAATAATAGTTTATAGGTCTTAGCTTTATGGCCATAATGTCACCTGATCTTAAGTGACGATAAAGTCCAATTTGGTGCACACGGTAAGCCTGTAGAGGAAGTGGTTCCCATGTGCAGCTGCCGGAACACACCTATTGGTATTTGGCGGCAGATTTTCAACTTGAGGGTGGTAGCTAGCCAGGCGGACATCAGAAAAAGCCCTACCACCATGCATATAATATAATTATGTTTATTTCAAAATAATAGAATAGAATAGAATAAATAGAATAGGATAATATTCCTCACCGGAGTCCATTTGCGTTAGGGCGTCGATTAAGGGCGGGCTCACGGCAGCTTCCAGCCTGTTGTATAGAGCCTCCAGCTGAAGCCTCTTGCTTTCGTAATCCGGTGCGTCACTTAGCACCTGGATAACGAAGGATTAAGTTGTCGCATAATTAGTTGAAGCGATGATAGATAGCTCAGTGGTAGTGTGTACGGACGTCGCGTCAACGGACGTGAGTTCGAAAGGAAGTTGCCTGAGCATTCTGAGGGCTTTTACTAAAGCCCGCCCGGCGAACTACCGCCTTTTTGTAATTAACGTGGTATTTGAAATCCCATTATTTATGAATTTCCTCATCGCAAAGCGCACACTCAAACCTATTACACTGGCTCAGGCCAAGGCCTGAGGGGCATCTGGTAGCCCATCCGGTTCTAACTAACACGTCCCACCCCGACCCTTCAAACCCTTAATGAAATATGGGGCAGACTAGTACGCGTGTCTCCTGGTGGTAAGTGATCACCGCCGCCCATAGACATCCACTACACCAGGGGAATCGAAGGTGTGTTGCCGGGCCTTTGTTGACGGGATTGGCTCTCATATGGCGGAACTCGTCTACTGGTATTTGGTGGCAAGATTTCAACATTAAATTGATAGCCAACTAGGCGGGCATTATAAAAAGCCCTACCACCTTCCCCACGATGTTTTCCGTCACCGGAAGCTCAAGCTCATTTTAGGTGGTCGGATTCGAACCCACGTCCCATGACTTGACCTTCCTAGACACTACCACTGTGCTACTCGCAAAGCGCAAGTTCCAGACGTTATAAAGAACATCGATACAAATGCATATAGACATTGCTTCTCAGGCCATGTTCTATCGTATATACCACGGTGAGTGGTCTGAAGAGGTATTCAATCGTATTCCCTCTTCTCCTTTCCACATCAGAACTACATAAGCTGGTCTTCGGAGTCACAGCTTTAGGGTAAAAGTGAGAGTTTGCTATGTCGTACTTTTGCCTTTATATTCCCTTGAATATAAAGTGGAAACGTGAAAATGGATTTGCGCAGTTCGGCATGACAGTAGCGACTGTCGATAGATTGCCTTACCATCGATGGTCGCCACTGTTTTTGGACTGTACTGTGCTTAACATCAGATACAGTGCCGTCACTTTACCGAGCGACCATACAAAGAAAACTTATCCTTATATTTTGGACCGTTTATTTTGAAAGTGGTGTAAGTCCATTTTCTTTTGTTTCGAGAAAATTAAAGGTTACTAGTATATTTTTTAATAATGCAATTTCATTTACTGATCGATTTTAAGTTGTACAAAACATGGGATTTTTTTTGAGATATTAAACACGGACTAGTTATATATATAAAAAATTACATTAAATTAAGCATGAATTACTTGATAGCTCATTTTTCTCAAAAAAGGACTTACACCACTTTCAAAATAAACGGTCCAATTCACACAATTATCTTTATAAATTATAACCCATGTGTTACTCTGATGCGTAAGCTATATTACTGTGAAGTTTCATTAAAATCCATTCAGTAGTTATTGCGTGAAAGAGTCAAAGAAAGTGATTAGTAAGGATGAGTGTGAAATAGCAATGTATTATTATTGTTTTGTGTTTCGAAGCGATGATAGCTCAGTGGTAGTGTGCACGGACTCCACGTCAAGGGACGTGAGTTCGAATCCACCTACAATTACCTTGAGTTTCCGGTGAAGGAAACCATCGTGAGGAAACCATAGCACTGTGGTAGGGCTTTCTCTAATGCCCGCCTGGCTACCTACCACCCTCATGTTAAAAATCTACCGCCAAATACCAGTACGTGTGTTCCGGCAGTTGCACTTGAGAGCCAGTTCCTCCACAGGCCTCTAGCGTCTCTACCAACTTGGGCCGTATCGTCACTTAAGATCAGTTGAGATTACGGCAATAACACTGAACCTTGATTAAGCTATAAACAAAACTGATATATACTGCTCGCATATATATAATGTATACCAATAACCCACGGAGGTATATCTATGTACGTATATACACAGTGTATATATAGCTCAGAGAAAGCGTTCGGTGACGATGACGCGATTTTCACGCTGTCTTTTCATTCGCAAATTACTCAACGTGCGTAAACAAATTTTCACTTTTTTTTATACTTAAGGTTTACCGTTATGGCCATAATCTCACCTGATCTTAAGTGACGATACGGCCCAAGTTGGCAGACACGCTAAACCAGTGGAGGAACTGGCTCTCAAGTGCTGCTGCCGGAACACACCTATTGGTATTTGGCGGCAGGTTCACAACTTGAGGGTGGTAGCTACCCAGGCGGACATTAGAAAAAGCCCTACCACCATGCTATGGTTTCCTCGCGATGTTTTCCTTCACCGAAAGCTCAAGCTCATTGTAGGTGCTTGGGTTCGAGCCCACGTCCCTTGACGCGAAGTCGTGCACACTACCACTGAGCTATCATCGCTTCGAAAACGTCACCTCCAGGCTCGCAGTCATGGCGGACACTTGTTCGGACAGTTCGTTTAGATGTTCCTTGTCCGTTGGCACACCAGAGTCGAGGATATCTTCCAGCGAAGAGGCGAGGGCCGCCCATTTGTCAGCCTCTCGGAGTGCTGAGGCCGAGTTCTGAAATATATGTAAGAGTAGTGCTTACCTCTCACTCTCTCAAGGTCAAGCAATTATCCCGGCTTGGTTTTATCCGATTTTCTTTACACTTTGAGTATTAAATGAGTTGACAGATATCAACAAGAACACGTTTTATGACAGTAGATACTTAAAAAAAAACGATTATATCTAGATAGCATTGTACTGTACCTACTATCAGGTCTAGTAAAGTATAATATATAGTATAAATAATATATAAATATAAGATATACTATATAAAAAAAACCGTTTTGAAAAAATATTTCGATCGACGTCGAGTTGTCTGTCTGTGCGGATGCTCACGATAACACCCAAAAAAACTATACTTTCTGAATCCATACGCTTCAGTATAATTCCGAGTAATAGCCTATTGAAAATTATCGTCTAATTCTATGTAATTTAATTAAAAAATTAATAAATTCATTAAATTTATGTCATTCAATTATAATTACATTATTAGGCGCGCGCTTTTGGATTTTCCAAACTATTTGTAACTATTTTCAATACAGCTTTGCTGCCATTGGTGGTAGCGTGATGTTAATAGACTTAAAGCCTTCTTAAAATAATATGAAAACTTACTAATATTGTAAATGCGAAAATCTGTTTCTTTGTTTGTTTGTTTGTCTGTTACGCCTTCACGCCTAAACCGTTGAATCGATTGTGATTAATTTTGGTACAGAGATAGATGGGACCCTGGCGACGGAGATAGACTACCTTATCTCGCGAAAAAACTTATTTAGTCGAGTAATGACAGGGATAAACTTTGTATGAAACTTCGTATTGCGTCATTCGATTTATTAACTCTGTGGTAGTGTGCACGACTTCGCGTCAAGGGACGCGAGTTCGAATCCAACCATCCACAATGAGCTTGAGCTTTCGCTGAAGGAAGACATCGCGAGAAAACCCTAGCCTAATGGCGGTAGGGCTTTTTCTGATGCCCACCTGGCTAGCTACCACCCTCAAGTTGAAAATCTGCCGCCAAATACCAATAGGTGTGTTCCGGCAGGTACACTTGAGAGCCAGTTAATCCACAGGTTTAGCGTGTCTACCAACTTGGGCCGTATCGTCACTTAAGATCAGGAGAGATTATGGCCACAACGTCAAACCTTAACTATAAAGAAACAAAATAAAAACAATATTACGTGTGCGTATATATGATAATATTGTTTGTTCGTTTGTACGCTTAAATCCTAGGAACTATAAGTGGATTTTTAAAAATCCGTTTTGTATGTCATAGAGTAATATTGAAGAAGGCATTAGGTTTATAAAGATATAGCTGTATTAAAAAAAAAAAAAAAAAAAAATCCATGCGAACAAAGTCACGGACACAACTAGTTTTAATATAGTTGTAAGAAACTGTATGGAACACAGTTGATTGAATTTATACAGGTTCTTTGTAAGTCTACCATATGGCGAAAATTTCACCTGGTATACCCCTGGTAGAGATATTGGTTCTCAGTTACTGCTGGAATACAGCTACAGGGGTTTGGATAACCAACTAACCAACCAAGCCCCCTAGCCAAGTTGTCGTTGTCTGCTATCGTTAGAGCGTAAAACATGATGTCTTTACTACACCCGCGAAATAAATGTCAATGTTGCGTGTTCAAATACAGTAGAACCTCGTTAAGTCGTACCTCGTTAAGTTGAAAATCTTCAATTCTCGAAAAAATATTTTATTTCCTTCCCATCAAACACCAATACCTCCATTCTCTGTATGTCGAAAACTCTATAACTCGAGTTTTTTGGCGCCTCCCTTAATGTTCGACTTATAGAGGTTCTTCTGTATATATAAAGCGGAAATATTCATAGACAACTGTGTCTACTTTTTTCTAGATATCATAGACAATTTGTTAGTTTTTATTTGTGTTTATCGTCTTTTTTTTTTGATAACGTTACGCTTTTAGTTTTTAAACTTTAATATTTCATATTTTTGCAGAATGTTTAATTAATTATTTTTATACATTAAATTTATTATCAAGTTAAACGTCCGAGCTGTTTGTAATCTATATATATATATATATATATATATATATATATATATATATATATATATATATATATAAATAGAATTGAAGTGTCTGTTTGTAATGTCAAAACAACAGCTTTTTAATAAAGGCATATTAAACTATACACGGAATTTATATTAAAAAAAAAACATTTTTTTTATAGTTAAGGTTTAGCGTTATGGCCATAATCTCACCTAATCTTAAGTGACGATACGGCCCAAGTTGGTAGACACGCTAAACCTGTGGAGTAACTGGCTCTCAAATGTAACTGCCGGAACACACCTATCGGTATTTGGCAGCAGGTTTTTAACTTGAGGGTGGTAGCTAGCCAGGCGGGCATCAAAAAAAGCCCTACCACCAAGTTATGGTTTCTTCACCGAAAGCTCAAGCTCATTGTAGGTGGTTGGTTTCGAACTCACGTCCCTTGACGCAAAGTCGTACACACTACCACTGAGCTATCATCATTTCTATCTGTTTTTTCCGGCTAATCTTTGAAACGGCTGGACCGATTTTGACCGTTTTAGAAAGAAAATAGATTTCCGCAAAAAAAAAAAAAAACAAATAATATATAATAAAAATAATAATAATAATATATTTATGGACCAACCAACCATAAAAAAAATCACACATATAAAACAAATAATCTAGTAAATATCTACATCCAGGTTGACAATTGTTAATTCACAAATTATGAACGCTGCCACCTGACCTGGGCGCCTGGGTCCTGGGACTCAGGTATATTAACCCGTTCCTCCCCACTGTCTTATTTTTAGGACACCATTTTAAAAATGTCTTTTTACGCATTAGGGCTTTTATTTTTATTATTTAAACATTTTTTACAGTTAAAAAATATATGTTATTACATATTTAAAGTAATAAAAATAAAAGTCCTAATACGTAAAAAGAAACTTTGAAAATAGTGTCCTAAAAATATGACAGTGGGGAGGGATGGGTTAACAGGTTAAATAACATTTACTTCCACGCGAACAAAGTCGGGGGCTAAGCTAGTCTATACAAAAATGAATTACCTCCAATCTACTTTTCAACTGATCTATCCTCTGAAGACTTTCGATGGAGTGGCCGGTCTGTTCTTCAACACTTTGCACCTTCTGCTCCAGGGACACCAGCTTCTGCTGGAGCACAACACCCTCCATTTGGAGAGCTGCCGCATCTTGCAGTACGCGTGGTATCGACGTCACAATCTAAGAGTTCGAAAACCGAACTGTGTTAATAAAGTAACATTGTTACGTTACTTTATTTTCTAATTTATTATTAAATTAATTAATATTAAAAATAAAAAGATAATAATAATAATAATATCGAAGCGATGATAGCTCAGTGGTAGTGTGCACGACTTCGCGTCAAGGGACGTGGGTTCGAACCCACGCACCTACAATGAGCTTGAGCTTTCGGTGAAGGAAAACATCGTGAGGAAACCATAGCATGGTGGTAGGGCTTTTTCTAATGCCCGCCTGGCTAGCTACCACCCTCTAGTTGTGAACCTGCCGCCAAATACCAATAGGTGTGTTCCGGCAGCAGCACTTGAGAGCCAGTTCCTCCACAGGTTTAGCGTGTCTACCAACTTGGGCCGTATCGTCACTTAAGATCAGGTGAGATTATCGCCTCGTCTTATCAGAGAAGTAAGCAATGTTCTTATCACACTCCCCCCCACTCCTCCGATGTATATATAAGGACAGATATATAATTATTTAAATGCCATTACACACCACATGAGAATGAATATGCTATTGATCAAAGAGATATAGGTAACCCTACATATTTAAAGAATTAAACTATGCAGAAAAGTCAGAGAATAGTAAATAAATCAAAAATGCTGACATAATCATATTTGAGAACCCCACCAGCCTTCATGTCTTCAAAAATAAGCTACAACCTCAAGTTTGGTGCCTAAATAATATGAGAACAAGAACAAGACTCACAGACATTCTTACCCGGATAGACATACAAAAATGGAGATGTGCTGGACATTTGCTACACCACCCCATTTACAAATAGAGCAAGCAAGTCACCCTCTGGCAACCAAGAGACGGCAGAAGAGGTAGGGGTCGTCAAGCCAGGAGATGGGAAGATGACTTAAAACAAACAACGAGACCATTCTGGTAGAGAGTAGCAAGGGTCAGGATCCATTGGAAGGAATTGGAGAAGGCCTATGCCAAAAGGCACTCCGGACTTAGGGACCTCTTGTAACCCTACGTTTAGGAATAAAAGGCTATTATTGTTACTATTATTATAACATGATAATACAGCTCATCCAAAGGACTGTATGCCAGGTAAAGAAATCATCACCTATAATATTAACATGGAAATATAAAACAGGTATATTGAAACAATAAATAGTTTAGAAAGGATGAATGAAAGATTGACGAAACAAGTTTACAAGGCGAGTATACCTGGGCAAACTGGTAAGGGTCGAACTAGGCGAACTTATCTCAACCAGATCGAGGACGTTCTGGAGAAAGGCCAGGTTAAAAGTACCCGTAACTGAAGAGCATGTATAAGGTGATTATGAAAGTAGAAGAAGCGAAAGATGTATGTCAGGATCGTAGCAAGTGGAAGCATGTGGTCTCTGCCTACCCTTATGGGAGAGAGGCGTGATCCTATGTATGTATGAGTCAGTAAATAAGATTTACAACATAATAGAGGAGAAGTTTGCCACAGCTGACCAAGTGGGTCAATAACTTCACAAGCAGTCTTAAAAATAATTACAATAGAAATATTAATAACAATTATATATATAACAAAGGCCACTAATAAATAAGTCATTATATATTGTGCATTGATTATTATACTAATAAAAAATACAATTTAAATGAAAATGCTGTAGAGGATTCTGCAGTGTGAAGAAACAGTAAATAAAAAAAAGCCGAAAATTAAAAAAAAAAATACTCAATCACATACTCACTTGGGTTGTTGTCTCATCCAGTGAATTGGTTAGTTGTTTCATATAAAGTTGGAGTCTTGTAACGGTGTTGGCCACAAATATCTGTAGAGAAAAATGTATGTTGATGTAACAAGACAAATATATGTTTATAATTTATTATATACCTCATCATCAAGTTATGATGGCTAAGTTGGTAGTGAGTATGGACGCTGTGTCAATGGTCATTAGTTGGAACTGTTGGAAACCACCTGCAATGAGCATGAGCTTTCGGTGAGGGAAAACATTGTAAAGAAACCATTGCATAGTAACCATTGCATAGTAGGACTGGTTAAAATCTTAAATTAAGTTGCCCTAAGGAGGGATTGGTGAGGGACCTGGGGTTGGAGGAGATAGGGGAGCTGCCCCCACCCTTTTCCCCCACCGGAGACTTGTAGATTTTTGGAAATTTTATGACAATTAACATATCAGCATAGTGCAATTTTGCATCATAACCATTGTTTAAATAGCTATCAATGAATAAATGGTGACCGATCTGTTATAAAACTAATCTAACCTAACTCACGGTTATAATCACTGATGATAGCCTCTCACAACGTATACTTTAACAAGCTCTAAACTCATAGACAGCTCGGGTTCTTGACCAAGTCGAGATACATTAGACATTGTTGAAATCACGAAAGCAATCAGTGTCAAGTAAGAGAAGCCAAGGTTGTACAGTATAACAATTCAATCGACGTCTAAAAAGGCAGCCAAGTCGTAAAAAATAAGTGTAGGAAAGTTGTTGAAATTAAAGAAAAAACCATGAAAGAGCACATTCACAAATATAAATAGGCAACGGAATGATGGTAAAATAACGCATCAACTAAATAAAATGGCAGTTGTGTTTTGTTTCACATGTTTTGAGAGATCTAGCATAGAAGAAACTTACCTAAAGTAACAATAATTCCATTCCATTACACGTATTTGCGAGTACTTATGTAAGATTTTAAGAATTAAAAAATTAAAATATCTAGTTTAATTTCCAGTGGCAAAAATTATATGGGCAGGTTCGAGAAGGACCTTCTTGACCTTCCTGAACTCTCAGAGCTTTTAAATTCAAGCGACTTAGTTTAAAATCCAACCTGTAGGAATTTTTCTAATGCCCTACTGGCTAGCTAATGCCATCAAATTAAAAGTATACTGCCAAAACAGGTATGTTCTGGCGATTACACTTAATAGTCATTCCCTCCACTAAGCTTAACGTACCCTCCATCTTAGACCACATTATAATATATGATGGATGTATATAATATAATATTTATATACACAAACACAATTTATAAATTTTAGTTTTCCAATGTGTACATGTTAAATACTTTCAACAGACTTTATTCCTTTAAGACTTACCTCCTTTTCTTGATTCCCGCTTGAGTTCCATGCTTTATTGATCCACTTCTTTGGATCAAAATCGGTTTCGGCGAACGTTTTTAGTTCCTTAAAAAAATAATGTTTACTAACATAGAAATTAGACATATCGGTTGAACAAGAGTGAATTATGAATTATTTGACAATACAGTGCAATTACATAAAAACTTACCATGCTAAGTAATTGTTTAAATTATATGCCAACTCGATTCCTTTTTATTTTTATATTTTTATCAACAAAATATCTCTACTTCTTTTTTTTTATTTAATGGCCACATGAGTGCGCACACAATTTTGCCAATGTCACGTAGGTAGAACCATAAGCGATGGAGATTGTATTAAAGAACTTTTGTTTTTCTCTTTAAATTATATCTTAACCAGGCTATTCACTAACAAATAGACGACACAAACAATACATTTAAATTACATCTAAAATATATTTTCAGTTAATAGAATAAAGAATAAAACAATAATTGTCGTATAGGCCATACATACAAACTTAAATTTAAATTGATAAAAATCTATTCTTCTGTTCCCCAGCAACAGAGAGCAAATCGCTACAAAATTCCACAGGGACACCGGCTGGGCCAATGTGAAAATTTTATCAAAACTTGTCCTGTCGTTTTGAACTCCATAGGCATTTTTAGGAAGTTTTAGTCGGCATGAAGATGGATTTTCGTTATATCGACTGTCGTCACTATTTTTGAATTGTACTGTGTTTAACATGAGGTAGAGGGCCATCACTGTGTCGGGAAACCGAAAAAAAAAACATGAATCGATTTCTGTACATCAATTAACTTATTATTATGGATAGATTATATCAATCGGTTACATGCAACCGTTTTTAAATTTTTATTCCTTGTTAATAGAAATGTTAATATTAAAGAAAAGTAGGTAAATAGTTAAATATCTACAAGAAACGGTAAATAAACATTTGTATTTTTTAACGTTCTTCACTGAAAGGGGAACTTAAAAATGACAATTCATTACAGTTAGTACATAAACTAACAATAATCAGTACTTATATAAGATGGTTGATTCATTGATTAAATCTAACAACAAAGAGATTGTGAGGTTTTATGAAACCAATATGCAAATAAAAGGTTTTTTATCAATAGTAGACAAGATATTCACTACACGATAAGCTGATGCAAGCCATGAGCGCCGCCATGTTGGATTTGGCTGCCCTAGCAAGTGGCATTCACTTTGCCCTACTCCGCGGTCGGCTGCTTTACGACATGCCATAGATGACCAAAATAAAATGTAGGCAATGGAAAGAGAAATAAAAAGAAAAAAAATTTTACCCATGTCTTGGCTGCTCTTAATAATGCCAAATCGCATTATTCGGCATAACCCGAAATCCTCAGACTTACGCGCATATTATCGCTTGTTGTACGGAGTTAACTATCTGTACGTATTCTGTGCTTTAACTTCTATAGACACACCGAGAGAAAATTTATTACGACATTGAAAAAAAAAGTCACGTACGTCTGACAGACTTGCCCGTCACGTACGCACGTCACGACTACAGCTGTGTTGTGTATGTGACACACAAATACACCAAAACGGGCAAGAATACAGTTTAACCTCATCGCTATGAAAGTGTGCGGAATTTAATAAACAATTGTGTAATTATAATTTTTTATATATATAGTTCACATGCCAAGTTAGGGATCTATTTACCTTTGTACACATATTAATTTGTACTTGTGAAAATGTAGCGTATGTAGTGATATAAAAGTGTTATTTTTGTTTAAGGTGTCATAATAAAGTGACTTATTAAAAAATAAAATATATATTATAAAGAGAGTGAAAGAGACAGTGATATATTTTTAAAAACAATCACATAGCCTTGATTACCTACTGTATTTGTTATTATAACCTATTTAATGATTGTAAGTATCAAATTATTTATATTATTTAACGATTAATGTAAATGACATTAGTTCACAAATGTTAAAAAAAATTGTTAAATAACATGTAAATGTAATCCTCAAATTCTCAGACAATATAAATGTCAAATGGAATAACCTTAAATAACTGTTCTACGTTGCGCTCCGTAGATATAATTCTCAATTTAATTTGCTTGTTGCGTCATTTCGTGACATATAGTGTTGTCAGCGTCTAAATCTTTTTTCACGTAAAGGAATATAGAAAAGAGTATGAATATCGATGCAGTATATATTACGATAATTAAATTAAATCAATACAAACCACCTTTTGTTTTGAACTCGCTGAAAATTTAATCATATTTTCTAATAGAGTATTAAAAATCTAAATCTCGTGGCAACTTATTTTTATATAGACAATAAGACCAAATGCTATTGTGTAAATATTTTGTGGTTCATAGTAGTTTACGTAGAAATATTCAAAATTAGGATATTTGCTTGTAGTATGTCATCTGAGTCCTTTTTTATCGTAATGCGACCAAAAAGTGTAGAAATTATGTTGCCAAGACATAATAAATACTACATAATACAAACATAATATAATATAGTACTGGCAATATCATTTGTTATTGTGTCGTACTAAAGCTTCTGCGAAATTGAGAAATATGACTGTCTTTTAAGACCCAATTGAGCGGTCAATATGAAATAAATCGTAATTTTTGTATTTTAAGAGAATAAGTTACATAACGTAATAAGGTTATGTGTTTTTAACGAACTATTTATACTTCGACTATGCGATTTTGATACATAGTTTTATGGATTATAGTACACTTCGAATTTGCGTACTAATTTAAGTTTCTGCTTGTATTACGTTTGGAAAGAAGTATGAAAAGTTATGGAAAACTATTTATATATCGTATACCTGCTTTTTATGCTATTTAATAATAAAATGTAAATATTACGTTAGCTTGTTTCATTTTCTGCATGTTCCATTGAAGATAGCTCAGAGGTAATGTGTACGACTTCGCGTCGAGAGACGTGAATTCGAATCGAACAACCTACAAGCTTGAGCTTTCGGTGAAGGAATACATCGCCAGGAAACCATAGCATGGTGGAAGGGCTTTTTCTAAAGCCCGCCTGGCTAGCAAACATCGTCAAGTAAAAAAAAATGAATCGTTTATAGATTTCGTAGATCAGTACTTGGACATAATCTATATATAATTTTCGTGTATTTTTTTTTTGCAATAAATATGGTATATTATGGAAAATGCATAATGTAGGGCTAACAAATAGTTTAATGAATAAAATATTAGTCACAAATGATGCACTAAGAACATGCCAAAGATTCCTTTCTTTCGTGTCGCATTGCATCTGATATTAAGTACAGTATAATCCAAAATCAGTGGCGATTAACAATGAACCAGAATTCACTGTCAGTCACCGTAGTCACGCTGGCGTGCTTATGTATCTCTTCACGTCTCTTTTGAAGGACCGAACATCATAGGATAGGAAGGAGGGAACACACTGACAGAAAGACGGTTCCACAACTACACAGTATGATAGAAATTAAACTGATAATACGGCGATGCCGTCCTACTTGAGTTAGAGGCAAGTCATTCATCTATACATATCAAAATCAGATAATCCCAGAGGTTGCTTTTACGAAGTTTGGTTGCGACTTGTTCATCTTTTAATTTGTTTTTTTTTTTTTTTTTTTTACTGCTAGCTATAGTTAATCACCGTTTTTATTAGGAAACCAGGATCGATGGGCAGGTGTTAATAAACGATTTATTGAAATGTTATGAAAGAATTATTATCGTTGAAAATACATCAGCCACATGTATACCTAAAATAGCGAAGTTTTTAATATGTAATTTACAGGAAAAACTGATTTCCAGGTGCAATAATGGCAGAGTCCGAGAATTCCTTAGAATATTCAAATAAAATAACGATCGATGTGGACGTTCAACGTGATTTTTGTTCTGATTCTAACACCTCTACTTCGGATGCAAACGATATAAGCCCAAAAACTCTAGCGGAGCCTTCGGAAGAGGTTAAAATCGAAAATGACATTGACAGTAATACCGAGAGTAGTGTGTCTTCAACCGATCAGAAACGTGCAAAAACACCAGCGGAACGTTCACGAGATTACAGAGCTAGGAAGAAGAAAGAAATCGAGGCAGCCAATGGTAGTACAAGTACTCAGAAACGTCCAAAGACACCGGCGGAGCGTTCGCGAGAGTACAGAGCCAGGAAAAAGAGAGCAATTGAGGCGGCGAGAGCTGCCTCTTCGATCCAACCGAAACGTCCAAAAACAGCTGCTGATTATTCTCGAGAGTACAGAACGCGGAAGAGGAACGCTAGGCTGGCAGCGAATGGCCTATCTCTAGTACAACGTAAACGTCCGAAAACGCCGGCGGAACGTTCCCGAGAGTACAGAGCTCGGAAGAAAAGTAGATTACAATCGACTGGCGAAATCTCCTCAGTCATACATGAAAAATTCCTCAGTATTATTTTTGGAACCGGTCAACTCAACGAGATAACGGAATAGACGATAATGGCCATCGATTCCTTCAAAGCGACTCTTCTGTCCGAAACGTAAATGCCAACAATAATAACAACAAGCGGTGATAGCTCAGTGGTAGTGTGTACGACTTTGCGTCAAGAGATGCGAGTTCGAATCGAAGCACCGACAATGAGCTTGAGCTTTCGTTGAAGGAAAACATCGTGAGGAAACCATAGCATGGTGGTTGGGCTTTTTCTGCCCGCCTGGCTAGCTACCACCCTCAAGTTGAAAATCTGCCGCCAAATACCAATAGGTGTGTTCCAGCAGCTGCACTTGAGAGCCAGTCACTTAAGATCAGGTGAGATTATGGCCATAACACTAAGCCTTAACTATAAAACAAAAAACAATAATTACGAAACTATACTATAGTTTAGACGAACTATAGCCATTGTTGTCTAACTTATAGTGGCACTATGAATATGACAATTGTACTCGATCATACTACATACATAGGTGTACCGACTTACCAGGTTTAGATGCGATGATGCCTCCGTCAGCAGTGAGGACGGACACGCGTCAATGGACGTAAGTTCGAGCCCTGCAAAGAATCTGAGCTTTCGGTGAAGGAGAACATAATGAGGAAATGATATCATGGTGGAAGGGCTTTCTTCATTACCCACCTTAGAGACCCTTAAATTGAAAATCAGCCACGAAACAGCTATAAGTGTGTTCCGGCGGTTACACTTGAGAGCCAAGCCCTCTGCTAGGCTTAGCGTATTTATCATCTCGGTCCATATCGTCATTTTTTAAAAGTGTGTAAAATAATCGATTAGAATGCTAAGCATCTGTACCGTTAAGGTCACAATCACAGTATATATGAATGACCTTCCCGTTATAATGACTTCTTTATCACGTTTCGGGATTAGCCAGTACACATACAGCTGCCAAGTGGACCGTAGACCGGCACGAGAACGATAATCCCCAATAAATAGCTCATCTCTCGAATAATTTATTTGAATTTCTACTGTGCACGTCATTAAGTACGTTATTGTGATAAAATAAAAAGTATGAAAATAAATTATTTTAGTCTTATGTTTTTAATTTCCTTTGACAGAAAATGGATTAGTACTATGAAGCGAGATTTTCGAAGCGATGATAGCCCGGTGGTAGTGTGTACGACTTCGCGTCAAGGGACGCGAGTTCGAATCCAAGCACAGACAATGAGCTTGAGCTTTCGGTGACGGAAAACATCGTTGGGAAGGCGGTAGGGCTTTTTCTAATGCCCGCCTGGGTAGCTACCACCCTCAAGTTGTAAACCTGCCGCCAAATACCAATAGGTGTGTTCCGGCAGCTGCACTCGAGAGCCAGTTCCTCCGCAGGTTTAGCGTGTCTACCAACTTGGGCTATATCGTCACTTAAGATCTGGTGAGATTATGGCCATAACCTTAAGTACACAGAAAAAAAAATCGGCTCCGTATGGGTCACAGAGATAAAGCGTCGTAAAAAAAAATAGAATATAGAGGTTTAGTGTGAGAGATATACACACAGCATCACAACATAATACGTATATAACCCTTTTCCGCAATAGGAAGGGTCGACAGTACATAATTTCGTCATCCACTCTATCATCTGTCACTTCACTATTCATACTTTTTATACACAAGCAATTTCTCACGCAGTTAACCAATATCTTCTTCAGTCTTTCTCTTCTACTAAATCCATCCACGTCTATACTTACATTCTTCAAGTCCTTCATCTCTTCTCAAGATATGGTCGTTATTAGGTAAACTTGTATATATTTAATAATTGCTAAGGGGTAATTTAAGTATTACGTGAGCTTCAAAAGAAGGAGAGACCTTTGTTTAGCTTATATTTATAGGGTATGACATATATTATGATGAGGTAAATCTACTTGTCTATGCTCAGAATAAAAAAACATGTACAAGGATTTTTTTAATCTGTTATTACTTACGCTTATGGACACAATCTCACCTGATATTAAGTGGCTACGTGGGCCAAAACGGTTAACACGCTAAGCCTAGTGGAGAGACTGGCACTCAAATGCAACTGCCAGAACACACTTATAAGCATTTGGTAGAAGATTTTCAACTTGAGGCTAGCCAGACGGGCTTTAGAAGAAGCCCAACCACCATGCTATGATTTCGTCACGATGTCTTCCTTCACAAAAAGCTCTAGCTCACTGTAGGTAGATTCGAATCCACGCCCCATGACGCAGCGTCCGTACACACTACCAAATAAGGTATGGTCGATAACTCAATCAAGATCAATGATAGATATGGGTAAGAGTTTTGATTACTTTTGCTGACAAACGTTAGGGGGAGGTTAGCCCCTACAAATAGGGTTAAGGGTCGTTCAAGTATTACCTAAAGCAATTTTTGGAACATATTTGACCCTCTAAAATTTTGAGAAAAATAGTGACTGCACTGTACCTGGTGTTAAGCTCAGTAGAAGCCAAATCATCACCGACTAACATTGAACTTAAATTCACTGCCGGTAACCGTTGCGCTGGCCTGCTTAGATACTCTTCAGGCATCATAAATTTGTCTAGATTTTTTTTTGGCTTATATGTTATACAAGTAATAAAACTTGAGACACTTGAGAGCCAGTTCATCCACAGGTTTAGCGTGTCCACCAACTTGGGCCGTATTGTCACTTAAGATCAGGTGAGATTATGGCCGTTGTGCTAAACCTTAACTATATAAAAGAAAAGTAGTGTCTCCCGTCTTTCACGAGTGTCTGATTCCATACTATCCAGTAGGGTAATTTTTGGATTCTATGATTAATATGTCTGGACATTAATTAAAATGCCAGGACTTTTCAAATGTCTAAATATAATCCTACTTACAAACTAAGCTACTGAAAAGTTTGTTATAAATTTCTGACATTTATATGCCGAGGGATTTTAAGAGTAATAAAAATAAAAATATAATTGAAAACACACAGTTAAAAATTAAAATTAATTTATTACAAATATAAAAAAAATTTTTTTTTTTTTAAATCAGCAATGAATAATACGACATGTATGTATATACATTTGGTAACTATTTCTCAAATATATATTCTTAAGTATGTACATAAGTAATTTTGCATGAAACCATTCTTGTATTAACAATAGTTTTTTTCTTATATGGATCGTTTATTTTGAAAGTGGTATAAGTCCATTTTCTTTTGTTTCGAGAAAATTAAAGGTTACTACTATATTTGTTGATAATGTAATTTCATTTACCGACCGATTTTAAGTTGTACAAAACATGGGATTTTTTTGAGAATATAAACACGGACTAGTTATATATAAAAAATTTACATTAAATTAAGCATGAATTACGTGATAACTTATTTTTCTCAAAAATGGACTTACACCACTTTCAATATAAACCGTCCATATATGAAAAAGTTTTTTTTTTAAACCTTTCTATAGAATTAGCATCATGACCACAATCTCACCTTATATTTATTTAGGATGTTATTGACGGACTGGCTCTCAAGTGCAACTGCCAGAACACACCTATTGGTATTTGGCAGACGATTTTCAACTAGAGGGTGATAGCTAACCAGGCGGATATTAGTAAAAGCCCAACCATTATGCTATGGTTTCCTTCACCGAAAGCTCAATCTCATTGCAAGGATTCAAACTCACATCTATTGACTCGACGTCCATACACACTATCAACTGAGCCATTATGGCTTCAATATCATAGCCTTAATGTCGAATTTAAAAGTTAGTCGCACTCCAGTAACGAAGAAGCTCAAAAGCCATGACTTCACGTTACTTCAAAAAAAAAACAAATAACACTTGTCTGTAAGGAGTTCTATGGTGTTGGCACACATGTTGCACTTCCATATATATATATATATATATATATATATATATATATATATATAATATATATTATTTTTTAGGCAATTTAACATCACGCTACCGCAGATAGGAGCAAAGCTACTGAGATAAGTTACAAAAAAAAAAAAAAATCCAAAGAAGTAGTGGGCACAGCTGATGTTATATAAATGATGTGTTATCTCACAAAAACAGAGGGTGTTTTCAATGTCCTATATACATCTTTTAGATCCTATCAAGTATTGGTATCCAATAAGTAATTTACCACTTATTTTGCCCACTAACTAAACTACTGGACTGAAATTAGGTACACATATTTATTTCACAAAGTAGGCGCTTAATAACTAAAGTTATTTTGGTCAGACACGAATAAATAGGTAAGGTAGTGGCAGGCATCAACTAATTTATATTAATATTACAAACCAGAAAAAATTGTTTGAACACACTAATCTCAAGATTTACCCGTGGTATTAAAAACATTATTTTTCTATTTAATAGATATTGAGGTAAGCTTGAGGGTATTTAACAATACACTACCACCGACAGGGGCAAAGCAGAATTTAAAAAAGTTATAAAAAAGAAATAATTTGTTCCAAATGAACAAAGTCACAGACATAACTAGTTATATTATAAGAGTGAACTGCAGTATTCCGTAATAAATCTCAATTAGTTGGAAAATATTTAATGTAATTTGGTATGAAGGCACATTATGTAAAGGAAATAATCAGAACGATTTTTTAAATTTATATAAAGTTGCACTACGGTAGGTATCATGGTAATGTTACCACATTATCGAGTAAAATAAGTGTGGGTGTTGTCTCTGGCAACACAGGAAAGTTTTAAGTGTCAGGGAGGCGCGTGTTAGTGGGTAATGTTGGGTGATTAAGACCCTATGGGTTACCACACACCCCTCTCGCCTTGGTCCGAGCCTGGGTAATGCATATTCTGATGAGAAAGTTCTTAAAGAATAGGATTTTAAACAGCACTTTAATACAGTTGAAAGGGAGTACGAACGCCGCGTCAAGGATCGTGAGTTCGAATCCACCTACAATGAGCTTGAGCTTTCGGTGAAGGGAAATATCGTAATGAAATAATAGCATGATGGTAAGGCACTTTCTAATGCGCACCTGGGTAGCTACTACCCTGAAATCAAAAATCTGTCGTTAAATACCAATAAGTGTGTTCCGGCAGTGACACATAAGAACCAGTCCCTCTTATAAAGGTCGGCAAATTCCGCCGGTGTTGTGGGTGTCCATGGGCGGCGGTGATCACTTACCATCAGGTGACAGGACTGCTCGTTTGCCCCACTATTATATTAAAAAAAAAATGATGGTAAGGCACTTACGCCCGCTAGATGCCCTCCTCAAATTGATACTTACACCTACGTGTTCCGGCAGTTGCACTTAAAAAAAAAAAAAACAGTCAACACATTATTGTTTAACACACTTCACACTTGATTATGTTTCCGTTTAGCGTGATCACTCCGCCGGGACGCGGACACGAAACATTCCCCGCATTCCTCACACGCGAACGGCTTCTCCCCACTGTGGCTACGCTTGTGGAACAACGCGGTCCTCTTCGTGGTCAACTTCGCACCGCATATATCGCAATCGTAGATGCCCTCCTCAAATTGATACTTACACCTACGTGTTCCGGCAGTTACACTTAAAAAAAAAAAACAGTCAACACATTATTGTTTAACACACTTCACACTTGATTATGTTTCCGTTTAGCGTGATCACTCCGCCGGGACGCGGACACGAAACATTCCCCGCATTCCTCACACGCGAACGGCTTCTCCCCACTGTGGCTACGCTTGTGGAACAACGCGGTCCTCTTCGTGGTCAACTTCGCACCGCATATATCGCAATCGTAGATGCCCTCCTCAAATTGATACTTACACCTACGTGTTCCGGCAGTTGCACTTAAATAAAAAAAAAAAACGTCAACACATTATTGTTTAACACACTTCACACTTGATTATGTTTCCGTTTAGCGTGATCACTCCGCCGCGACGCGGACACGAAACATTCCCCGCATTCCTCACACGCGAACGGCTTCTCCCCACTGTGGCTACGCTTGTGGAACAACGCGGTCCTCTTCGTGGTCAACTTCGCACCGCATATATCGCAATCGTAACTCACACCGGTATGCACTAGGGTATGTTTCGCGAGACGAGCCGGCGAATAGAACTTCTTGCTGCACCACTTGCATTTATGCGGCTTCACGTCCATATGTATCCATGAGAAGTGGTTCTTCAACTGCACCTGCGAGAGGTAAGTCTTCCCGCAGCGGTCACACTTGTATTTGCCGGCTTTACGATCGCCAGGACACACAGTCGTATCGTTCGGTACACACTGGGACTTGTGCCGTCTGTAGCAGCTGCGGTTAGTGAACCGAGCCCCGCATGATACACAAGTCTGCATCACGTGCATGCGCGCGTGATGGTTCAATGTCACCGAAGTAGGGAAACTCCGGCCGCACTCCACACACGTGTTGGCACCGCGTTTATGACACTTCACTACATGTTCAGCGAGTTGAGTCCCTTTGGGAAACATTAAGGGGCAGTCGGCACACAAGAACATGCGTTTGTTGTGAATTGTTCTCATATGTTCTTTCATCTTCTCGCCTCGGCGGATAACCTCCCCGCATATCAGACACGCTTCCTTCTGTCCGCTGTTGACCAAGTGCATAGCCAAGTAGTGTGTATTGGGGAACCATTTACCACAATCCGGGCAGGAATGCAATGACTCCTTATCTGTCTGCGGTTTCCTCTCAACTGATGTTTTGGTCCCCGGACTATTCAACTTGTTGAGTATCGATTTGGTGTCACCGATGTGGTCTTCTAACGTTTGTACGGACATATCTTTCGGGTCTATCAACGCACATAGCGATTTCATCGATGATGAGATTGTGAGGGGCAAGCTGTTGAGGCTGGTCACAACGTTGGTCCATATTTTTTGGGAGAGTTGAACGAAATCACGGAGCTTGGCCGCTGCCAGCACAGCCGTTTCGCATGTAACGCACACGCCTTTGGGATATACGGAATCTTCTTGGATCTGGAATGTTTTATAATTAATTAATGTAAACCGAGAAAATACCTATATAAAAGAAAGGGCTTTCTCTAATGCCCGCCTGGCTAGCAACCAAAGCTTGAAAATCTACTGCGAAATACCAATAGGTGTGTTCCGGTAGTTGCACTTGAGAGTCAGTCCCTCTACATGTTTAGCGCGTCTATCAACTTGGGACATATTATCACACAAGATCAGTTGAGATTATGGGCTTTACGCTAAAACTTAACTATAAAAAAATATATACTTATATACTCTACAATTACTACTTTATTTCAATCACGAAATACAATGTGTTAGGTTTTTTTTTAGCATAATATATAAGATGGTAAAGCTGATGTCTTTAAAATGGTAATTATTTTTATAATTTACTGTGATTACCACAGGTGACACTTTATTGTGTGACAAAGAAACATGTCTCTATGTTTAGAATTAACATATCACAATGTTCATTCACAATTAACCAGCCACTTAACCAAATTCAGTGAAGTTAATTATAACAAAACAATGATAGCTTAGTGATGTGTATGCAGACTCCACGTGAATGGACGTGAGTTCGTATCCCTGCTATGACTTTGAGCTTTAGGTTGGGGAAAATATTGTGATAGCATGGTGGTAAGGCTTTTTCTAATGCCCGCCTGGCTAGATATGACCTTCAAGTTTATAATCTACTGTCAAATACTATATATAGGGCTGTTCCAGCAGTTGCACTTAAGATCCTGTTCCTCCATTAAGCTTAACATGTCCACCTTGTTGGGCCCATCGTCACTTAAGTGAGATTGTGGCCATAACACTCAATACAATAAAAAGAATGCAAAAATCTTTTATATTGATGTCTATTATATCTAAAGTTTAGTTTTATTGATAGATTGAAGCGATGATAGCTCAGTGGTAGTGTGTACGACTTCACATCAAGGCACGTGAGTTCAAATCCAAGCACCTACAATGAGTTTGAGCTTTCGGTGAAGGAAAACATCGTGAGGAAACCATAGCATGGTGGTGGGGCTTTTTCCAATGTCCGCCTGGCTAGCAACCACCCTCAAGTTGAAAACCTGCCGCCAAATACCAACAGGTGTGTTGAGAGCCAGTTCCTCCACAGGTTTAGCGTGCCTACCAACTAGGGCCGTATCGTCACTTAAGATCAGGTGAGATTATGGACATAACGCTAAAACCATAACTCTAAAAAAAGAAAAAAAAAATTGAACTGTATTTACCAAAAACATTTGAGTAATGTGAGAAATTGAGCATACAAAGAATATTCATGCAAGTTCATCATACAGAGAAAATGCAGTGTAGGGGAAATAAAAAAAAAATTGGCCTATGTAACCTTTATCCAATCCACATTTGCAAATGGAGTGGCCTCTAATTTTTAATTTAGCTAGAGGAACCGTAAGGGTTGAGATGAATATATTAAATTAAATTAAGTTCTCAAAAATGGGATAATAAAAACAATTTGGAAGTGAAAAAAAACTATTACCATTTCAGAAACATGATGCTCTGGCAAAGAAGAAACATTGAAAGAAACTCTCTAGCAATTTTAAGCTCAATTGTTGTTTACATGTTTCTTCCAGGATTTTGTTTTGGAAGTGGACATTTTGCCTTATAAATGATGTTTACGTATGGTTGTTAGCTTTGTGTGGATTAGACCAAGATTATGTCTATTTATTACAAGTTTATTTAAATTATCAAAGTATTTGTGAATAAATATAATATTGCCAAATATGTATACACATGGCATTGTTAATATATTGGTCTCCTTAAAATAACTCTTAATAAATATCTAAGCCCGCATTTCTCAAAGTATGGGTTGTAAGAACTAGTGGGTCAGAAGCAAACATGGGGTAGATCTTGAAAAACAGGACGACATGAATACCCCAGGTAACGATTCACCTTTTTACTTATGAAGACCAAATGGTGAACCTTAATTTTGTAAAGTTTTGTTGGGCGTGTTGTGGCTCAATCAACTTCAGGAACCACTGGTCTAGACAAATGATTGAAGTTACACATCTATTCAGTTAAGAATATAGAGCAAACCAAGGGTTAGATGGTATGTCAGGTAGTATGCAGCCATAATAACGACAATTGGCTATTTTAGAGATTACCAATGTAAGCCATAATAACGACAATTGGCTATTTTAGAGATTACCAATGTAATAAAGATAATTTTATTCAATTAATATCTGAAAATATATAAAATAAATAAATAAATTCCACATGAATTAAGACAAAAAACAAAATTTTGAACCTGACTTGCGATAGAGAAGAGCACATTAAAAGAAACAAACAAAAGTACTGTTCAGCTTTGTTATATTGGTGTAGATATGAAACGATGATTACCTTAACCCCTGATACCATTTCCAAGAGTTCGGCGAAGCTTACTGCTTTATCTCCGTCTACCATTACAGTGTGATCCAGTAAAAATGGGCTTTCAGATGTTTCCCTCAAACATAAACGGCATTTGGCTGCACCGTCACCTCTAACTATATGTGAAATTAACGCCCTCACGTCCAACTGTAGATCCATATTTTACTTAATATTTACCGTTTAAATCGAGCTCAAAACGAAAAAAAGAAAATATTTTAAATTTTTAATTCGTAATATTAGTAAAGTTGGAACACATACGACGACCACAGAGTGCGGCCACAATTAGGTATGTTGATAAAATATCGATATTATTATTGTGAAATATCGATATATATTACTAATAATTTTGGAAAATACATCGATAGTTTGATATCAAAATGAAGATATCGATGGTTTATATTTATTTTAATTATTGAACCTACAAAATCATTGTAAACTTAGTCTATTTACTATATATTATGTTTCCCTCTTTTTGTAGTTTATTTACTTATTATCTTAAACGATATAATTTCGTATATATAAGATATTATATATACACAAAACATAAGGTATACCACCGTGGTATAAAAATTAGAATAATCTATGTTACACAGTAGGTACTTACTTTAAATAACATTGTTGTATTTGGCAGAGTCTCGATCTGTCATGTTGTGATTTTTATTTTTATTTATATACTTGGTTCTTTAACTCTATGTTGTGTAGATGAAGGTGAGATTTTACGTAATGTAGTGCACGAGTCCATTTACTCTCGAGTCACTGAGTAAGCTCGGCGCACCGAACTAGATTTTTTTTTTGTTTATTAATGACTTAAATAAGGTAAATAATGTTTTGTTTGTGTTTTATTTCATGTTACCAAATATTACTAATTTAATGATGGTATTTAAAAATGCTTTATCTAAAGTAATCGAAACTCAGCTCCAATAATAAATTATTACTCGAGTTGTAAGGAGTGTAAGTAGTTTACTCGAGCGATTCAAAAACTCGAGTGACGTAGAAAAATTAATCGAATAGCTCGAGTTACAAAATCTTACTCGGGTCCCATCTACAATTTAAATAGACAATCTTCGAATATCAAATCTGTTATACGTTTTTTATAAATTTAACACCACTACAAACAAATCTTTTAGACTTACTTCAATTTATTTTTTAATGATTTGTCTCCCAAAAATAGTTACCTGTTTATTAATATCTTTTCAGTCAGACTTTGTTTTCAGTCTGTAAATATATTATTTCACCACATTAACAAAAAAAGGAGTGTGCTTTAGACCACACAAATGAAGTAAAATTTCTCTGATTATGAGAGAAAGAGAGAAAGAAAATGTGTGATCACATCTCTCTTTCTTGCTACTACAGTAGAATACGAATCGTAACTCTCTCTTTCTATCTTCACTAACTTATATATCTCTCTCAACTTCCGTTCGCCACGTCCTATCACACTTTTCATAACGCTCTCGTCACGCATTCACCAGCTTACTCACCAAGTGAAGCGTGCGTAAAGAAGTTTTACTTTAAAAACGTGCATATCTATACCCGCGTGCTAATGGGAAAGTAAAAAAAAAATGCACGCATTACAAAATGAAGTAAAATTCAACAAAAATTATTAACATTTTATGGATATAATTAGTACTGCAAAGATTGTACATATTTCTTATATATGAAAAAACCTTAGTATATATGTTCACCAAAAATGCAGCAATCAACATATTTAAGATTTCAGGACATGTCTACTAATTATTCCTAAGTGCCTAACGAAACCATTTACAGATCCTCTTCCAAGCTTAGAGATGTGAAGGGGAGTATATAGGCTAATCTCACGTGGTAAGAGGCGCCAAAAAGAAACCACTTAAAATGATCTACCGCCGTTATGGGGTGACGCAAAGCTACCGCATGCCTCTGTGCAAGATCGATTCAGCACGTTCCATATCGAGCAGTCGTGCCGGGCCCAGATTAAATAAATAGCCTTCATTTTATTAATCTGTGGGAGATTCTGATCGTTAAGATCGCCAAACAACAATTATCTGTAAACAATGTAAATAAAGACTATTAGAATTGAAAATTATTTAAAGGGTATGTATTTTGTCACATTTTAGAACAAAAGGAAACAATAAATACGTTACTTTGCTTATACAAATCGACTAGAGTTGTTTTTATTATTATATAGTCGCTCATCTATTGCAAAGACTTTTATGATTATTAAAGACAGTAAATTAGGTTCAAATATATCAAGACACTGGAACGCCCCCAAAAAAAAAGGGGTTATGAAAATGCTACTGTCAAAGATCTGACGTGTGTCCAGTACCTACGTGTTTTGTTTTTATTATTTAATATTTATAATATTAAAAAGTACAGAATTGAAAAAGGAGGAGGTTCACATTACCGATATATTTTTTAATTATGTTTACTACCTCAGAACTTCATTTACTATTTAGAAAGTTATTTATTTATCGCGAAAGGAATATTTTCAAAGAGGTCCCATATTAATTTCATTACCATTGGACCTTGGAATTCAAAGTTAGTTACACACGGGTACGTTTTAAATTCTAATAGAATATGTGACTGAGATATCGCTCCTTTTCTATAGTTTAGCGTTATGGCTAAAACCTCGCCTGATGTTAAGTGACGATGTGGTCCAAGCTGGTGAACACACCAAATCTGTGGAGGGACTGACTCTCAAGGGCGTCTGCCGGAACACACCTATAGAGACATTAGCTGTTAAGTGAGAGGTTTAATGATAATGGTGTTTTTTTTTTTAATTATAGTAAAGGTTTAGCGCTGTGGCCATAATCTTACCTGATCTTAAGTGACGATATGGCCAAGTTGTTAGAACTGTGGAGGAACTGGCTCTCAAGTGCTACTGCCGGAACCACCTGGTATTTGGAGGCAGATTTTCAACTCGAGAGTGTTAGCTAGCCAGACAGACATCGGAAAAAGCCCTACCACTATGCAATATATGTTGTATATTGTTATATTATGTATATATGATAAGTATGGTAAACAAGACATAATCTATATCATAATAGAGCTGAAAAGTTTGTATGTTTGTACACTCATCTTAGATACTACCACTTGAAATTGAAAAATTACTTTTATATTTGATAGAACATTCATTGAGGAAGGTTTTGGGCTATAAAACATCACTCCACCGCCAATGGGAGTGGAGTTGTTTTGAAGAAAGTTACAGAAACAGATTGAACAAAGTTATGGGCACAGCTAGTATATTTATTAAGAATTCACGTTAATTTCACTTGAACCAGATGAGTATGTCAGTGCAATGCTGGATATACCAATAGGCCGAGTAGGTTGGAGCCTAGGGCGGCAAATTTAGGATATTTTTATTTTGTTTTTTACAAAACTGAAATAATTCCGATGTATACAGTATATGTATACCTAAATGTTGCTAATTAATATGTTTCACAATTTAGAATCTAAGTGTTCTAGTAATTTTTTTTGCCACAATATATATAGTCCTATGTTTAATCTAATTGTAGTGGTAGGTAGGGATGGCAAAATTTTAAAAGCCTAATTACCAGGAAAATTGTAAATCCACCACTGTTTCAGCGGTAAATGTTTTATTCATATATGTAGATGTCATTTCAGAGCTGAATTAATACCAAATGATAAATTTATTACATATTTTTAATCTTCTTTGTCTATTTTCGACTTAGCATTTGCTTGGAAGCATTAGAATCACTAACTCAGGTGGATTGGAGTTGGGGTCTGCCCTTGCAGATATGATTCTAACTTTGCTTGTCATATGGAATGTCTCAAAGAATTGTTTTTTAACTTTGTTTTTAATTGTAAATTGCTGTGAATGTATCGTGTGTGTTTAATTACATATGAGCAAGCTATGGTCATGACTTCATACCACAGAACCTTAAAGATAAAAAAAATTAATCCAATTTTATAACTTTTTTCTTTAGAGATTTCCTCGTATTGGTGGTTGCATGATGATAAATAGTCTACAGGATTTCTCAGTGATTGTTCTATCAAACATACAAAGAATTTTTGTAATCTAACGAGTAGTTCCTAAAATGAGCATGCTCAAACAAACAAACATTTCCCCTTTACAATATTAATATTGATAGAAAATAACTAAACAGTTCAAAACCTTTTTCTATTGTCTGTATTTTTTTTTTAATTTAGAAGCTACAGTCTAGCTTTTTAGAAAAAAACAATAAAATGTATATATTTTTTAGTACAATGTATGACTGAAGTAAAAATATAATGAAAACAGTAATAGAGCCACAGGGTAGTGGAAAATATAAATGGAATTCTGATGTTTATGAATGTGAGATATGTGGAAAAATATTTGACAACAGGTAAATAAATTATTTATCCTTGTTAAAAACCTAGCAATACTATCGAAATAAAACTAATTTAAACGGATTATATCACGGTTATTTATTAATTTTGATCCCGACATTTCGAAAGCTTTTCAGCCATCGTGGTCACGGGGCGGACTCACTGGCTGAAAAAGGCTGAAAAACTTTCGAAACGTCGGGATCAAAATTAATAAATAGCCGCGATAAAATCCGTTTAAATTAGTTTTATTTCGATGAATAATATTCACGTAAACATAAGAAATCACTAGCAATACTATGTTAGACGTATTAAGAGAAATTCATTGTGATAATTGAAAAAAATAGTGTATCATTGCAGTATGCCTGACATATATGGGACGTCGTCGAAACTTTTTTGTACAAATTTTGTACTTAAAGAGATAGCTTATAAAAGGAAATAAACATGACACAATTAAAAAGTATTGAGATGCTTTTAAAGGCGACTATAAACTCGCTTCTTTATTTTTTTTTATTTTTTTTTTATACTTAAGGTTTAGCGTTATGGCCATGACCTCACCTGATCTTAAGTGACGATACGGCCCAAGTTGGTAGACACGCTAAACCTGTGGAGGAACTGGCTCTCAAGTGCTGCTGCCGGAACACACCTATTGGTATTTGGCGGCAGGTTCACAACTAGAGGGTGGTAGCTAGCCAGGCGGGCATTAGAAAAAGCCCTACCACCATGCTATGGTTTCCTCACGATGTTTTCCTTCACCGAAAGCTCAAGCTCATTGTAGGTGCTTGGGTTCGAACCCACGTCCCTTGACGCGAAGTCGTGCACACTACCACTGAGCTATCATCGCTTCAAAATTATATATACTAATGAATAGTGCTGTGACTTGTAAACTCACTTGATATGAAATGACAATGTGAATCAAAATGGTGAACATGTCACGATTAGTGGCTACAGATTTTCAACTAGAGTGTGTATAGCTAGCCTGAGGGGTCTAGAAAAAACCTTATTCGCGAGGTTTTCTTGTACCAAAATCTCAGACTGATTGCTGGTGAATTCGAACTCACGTCTGTTGACGTGGCATGCATACACCAACTGAGCGATGATTGTGGAGAAGCAACTAAGGGAGCGAGAGATATAGTTATGTCTCACTTCTGACTTGTGATCTTAAAATTTATTATTTTCTGTACTAACTATTGAGGCATGAAGTGATTATAGCTCAGTGGTAGTGTCTAGGAACGCTGCGTCAAAGGACGTGTGTTCGAATCCAACCTTCTGCAATGAGCTAGCTTTAATTGAAGGAAAATATCGCGAGGAAACCATAGCATGGTGGTAGGGCTTTTTGTGATGCCCGCCTGGCTAGCTACCACCCTCAAGTTGAAAGCAGAAATCAGTCATGAGGAGTGCCGACAGAAGTGAAAACTATATTTCACAAAATAATGTAAAAAAAAGAAGTGGTATTTGTTGCTACGACCTTGTTTACGTATGATTATTAAGTCGCACGTCAAACCGATCGACCAACGGTTCATATTTGACAAGCTCGTAATTAACAATCTGCATTCACTCTCTACATAAATGACATGCGTTCGGTGACGATGACGCGAGTTCCACCTGACTTTTGTCCACCCAAAAATACGTCACGATGTCACAGAAAAAGGTTTTTGTTTATACTATTAATTAAACCAAATTAATACGGTTCTTTCAGATACAATAATCTTGTGCATATCGCTGGGCATATAATTATTCCGCTGCCCAAAGTTTGGTTCCAGAAGTGCCAACTGTGCCCTAAATTTTGCACTTCTGCTGTGGACCTCAAAGTACATTACACGAGGGGACATGGATTCCTCTTTGATTGTAGAGTCGTGCTCAGCCGTATTGATGATGAATTTAGGGTTGCGAATGGAACAGAGACAAAGGGATATTTGAAGCAGGTAGAAGACTTTGAAGATGTTGTAAAAAAAAGTGATGTATTTGATGGATCCGTTAGCAGTATTAAGACAGAATATCAGGATCAACTCATCGATGTATTAGAAGAAAGTCATAGTAAATTGAAGGCTGAATTAGATGAAATTGACAATGTAAGTGTATTTATTTATTTATTGCGTCTGTGATTTCATTTGCATAGCACTAAGAATGATTTAATATTTTTCGCCTATATTGCACGCCTCATAAGCGAAACGTTGAATACACACACAATATATACACACACATATCAAGAAAAAACACTATTTTTAACACTTACGATATTTTTGATGCCATTATTGTTATTTAAACTAGTTAAAGCTGTTTAAAAACGTTCTGTCTCGGACGTCCATGTGTCTGTATGTGCGGGTACTGTGTGTTATCACGATAACGACCGAAATACTTTACTAGGCGAGTATTTTTTTTCTTACGCTTCAGTATAATTAGGAATAGAACCCGATTACTTTTCACGGTCTGTTTTGATGTGGTTTAATTGTTATTAAATAAACAAAAATTAAAAAAAATATGAGATTATGAGTCGTGCGTTTTTAGGTTTTCCAAACTGATAGCTCAGTGGTAGTGTACACGACTTCGCGTCAAAGGATGTGGGTTCGAACCCAAGCACCTACAATGAGCTTGAGCTTTCGGTGAAGGAAAACATCGTGAGGAAACCATAGCATGGTGGTAGGGCTTTTTCTAATGCCCGCCTGGCTAGCTACCACCCTCAAGTTGTGAACCTGCCGCCAAATATCAATAGGTGTGTTCCGGCAGCTGTACTTGAGAGCCAGTTTCTCCACAGGTTTAGCGTGTCTACCAACTTGGGCCGTATCGTCACTTAAGATCAGGTGAGATTATGGCCATAACGCTAAACCTTAAGTATAAAAAAAAAAATACCTTTCTTTTGTTCATTCCAATTTTATTGCTTTCGGTGGTAGCGTGATGTTAAATGTCCGAATGCTTCTCTGAGTGATTGCGTTATCAATAATAATGTTTGAAATACGAATTGATAGTTCCTAAGATTTGTATGCGCAAACAAACAAACATATTCCTCTTTATAATATTAATATCTATATATCTAATATAATATCTATATATCTAATATAATATCTATATATCTAATATAATATCTAATACAATATTAATTAATATAATATTAATATAAATGATTTTTGTAATGAACCCTATATAACCTTGGGGTAATTTTTAGAATGATGTAAAAATAAAAATACAGTAATGTCGATTCACGGTGTATGAAGATGAAGGGACGTGTGTTCGAATCCCTGCTATAATTCTGCACACGGTGAAGGAAAATATTGTGATGAAACCATAGTCGTGTGGAAGTGGCGTCTACCTAACTACCACCACCCTACAGTTGAGAATCTGTCACCGAATACTTATAGAGATCGTCACATGTGATCAGATGAGATTGTGGCCATAACGCAAAACCTAAAAGAGGAACTCATTCGCATTTGGTATATTGCTTAGGATGTCTTCAACGATCGATTCTTTTGTGCAAGTTCTGACAGATTTGTTATAGTATATAGGTTCAGCATTATGGCCACAATTTCGTCTTATTTCGAGTGACAATTTGACTCACGATAGTGGATACGCTAACTATAGTGAACGGATTGGCTGTCAAGTGCAACTGCCGGAACACACCTGTAGGTATATAATAATAACTATATTTACAAGAATTTTTACACTACAATACATAAAAAAAAAAAATCTAAGACATAGTATCGCTATACATTTTTTGAATCCTAGCGCCTGAACTAGGCCGAGCCTGTATCTCAGACGCTGTTTTCTTCCCGTATAATAGTATGTCCTAGATATATTTTAATATAACTACAAGATTTATAAATATGACATAAGGTATACTGCGATTTATTTTTACCTTATCGTACCTTACTTTTAATAATAGTGTAACGAGTTACACTACAATATTGTGAACTTAATTTTTTTTTTTTTTTTTTTTGCGTGACTTTAATATTTATGAGAAAAACAAACAAAATATTTATCAAATACTAGAAACAATATGAGTTTAAAATTTGGATGTGCCTCAAACTTATTCTTATATAATAAGTGTATATGGATAAACTTGAGCAGAGTAATCCATATCTGAAGATGTTATTTATAATTGTACTAGATAATTATCGTACGATTACAAATAAGTTTTCTATGTCTTCATACTTCTGTGTCTTCAACCAGGATGTAATTACTTCTTTACATTTATGAAAATTCAGTGAATATATGTCAATAATTTTATTTAGTTTGTTGTATAATATAGGACCAAGATAAAACTGATATTTATTTACAAAAAAAGTGTTGTATTGCTTTGTAGTACATATTGTGTATTTCCGTCTACTTGTTAATAATAGCTCAGGTTTATAAGGAACCTTGGCATGTTGTTCAAGTATGACATACTTAATAAACAATTTCCTAACAGATAAAACATCCCATTCTTTGTATAGATTTGTTGTAGGGGTATATGGTGACATATTTTCAACTTAAGGGTGCTAGGTAGCTGACTCAGATCTCTGACCACACGGGAGTTTGAGGTTTCAGGGTGGTGCGTGTTAATGGGTAGTGTTGGGTGATTACCACCTGATGAACCACCACACACCCCTTCGCCTTGGCCTGAGCATAGGTTATTCATTTGCGCTTTGTGCCGTGCCAGTCCTGTGGATTTTAAACACCACGTTAGTAAAAATGGTGGTAGCTAGCCAGGCGGGCGTTAAAAAAAGCCCTACGAGCATACTAATTTGACTTCGTTCGATCAACGGTGATTTTAATGTGATAAAGTATGTTAACTCAGCCAGTGTGTACGGAGGCTGCGTCAAGGGCACGACCCTTCGAATCCACCTACAGTGATCGTGAGGAAACCATAGCATGGTGGTAGGGCTATTTCTAATGCTGTCAGGCTAGCTACTACCCTCAAGTTGAAAATCTGCTGCCGAATACCAATAGGTGTGTTCAGGCAACTGCATTTGAGAGCCAGTTCCTCCACAGGGTTAGCGTGTCCACTAAATGGGTGTGATTGTAGCCATAACACTAAACCCATAACGTTATTATTACAGGGTTGTCCTGAAAGTTACTCAGAACTGCAGCCCAAGGTTAAACTTTTATTTAAGTTCGAAGACGAGGATCAACTCTTGGAGACGGTGACCTCTAGGAGTCAAGAGGCAGACACTAAAAGTAATTTAATAAATAATAATTTCAAGGCAAGTAATCAACAATCATTATAACAAACAGCCTTTATGCGTGTGTAGGATAAATTATTCGATTTATTCAAAGTACCAGCCGACAGACGTTGTCCTGACGTTAAAAAATATTATTCAATAACAGTGCATAATATTTTAATGTTCTATATCTATAACAAAAGTTCTGTAAAATTTATATTATCGTTAAGATTTTTTAAATTTGTTTATTTTTTTTAATGTTCCTCTCAATTTCTTTAAGTTTTTCTTTTGTAAAAACCTTCTGATAATAATTAGTACAACAAAAAAGAATTAGCGAAATTGTTCCTTCCGTTCACGTGTGATGCGATGACCAAGGGACATACAGATTTATTTTTATATATATATAGTTTTTATATATATTGTTTTTTATATATTTATAGTTTATTGTAACTTTTTTCAATACAGCTTTGCACGTATCGATGGTAGCGTGATGTTAAATAGCCTAAAGCCTTCCTGAATGATTGTTTTATCAAATACAGTAGAACCTCGTTAAGTCGAACCTCGATAAGATGAAAACCTCCAAAACTCGAAAAAAATGTTTTGTTCCGTTCGTTTCAACCACCAAAACCTCCATTCTCTATACGTCGAAAACTCTACAACTCGTATTTTTTGGCGTCTCCCTTAATATTCGACTTATAGGGGTTCTACTGTATAATAAGATCTATTGGAGTGCGACTGGTAGTTCTTAAGATTAGTGAGTCCCCCCTTTAGGCTTAGCGTGTCCACCATATTGGGCATCATCGTCACTTAACATCAGATGAGACTGTGGCCATAAACGTGACTTTATAAAGAAAATACTAGATATTTAGCTGGTTCAGTGGCCATCTATCTTTATTTTATTTTATTCTTTCGATTTTAGGATCCGGTAATAGTAAATACAAGAATTCATGATAAATACACGAACGGGTACCAGGACATCATAACTTTCGAGGAGGATTACGATAAAGACCGACCGTTAAATGAAGTGATTTCGTATAGTGATCCAATAGGTTATGATGTCCTGGTACAAGCCGGTGAATTTGCGTGTAAACGATGCGACGGAGTATACCGGAATAGGTAAGTGAATTGGTTTAGTTTTGAGTTTTTATTTTTTTTTTATTCATAAAAATCAATTTTACAAAAATAATTTATTGTATACAATAAAAAGAAAAATATTTTTAGATTTGCCGAAATTAATTTCAGTACATTTATATATGCTAAGTTAAAATAATGCCAGGCTATTACGTATATCATAATTAATCCAAACAAAAAATACATAATATAATAAATATATATAACAAGTAACTTTATATTAAAAAAAATATCCTTTTTGCATGAAATAATCTATACAAAGTAGTAAAGTGGGTCCGAACAGCGCGTGTCACGTAACATTGTTTTTTTTTATTTAAATAAAAAAGTGGGTAATTTAAATTTGCATGGTGGTAGGGCTTTTTCTGATGCTCCCCTGGCTAGCAACCACCATCGAGTTAAAAATCTGCCGGCAAATACCAATAGGTGTGTTCCGGCAGTTGCACTTGAGAGCCAGTTTCTCCACAGGTTTATCGTGTCTACCAACTTGGGTCGCATCGTCACTTAAGATCAGGTGAGATTAGGGTTATGACGGTAATAAATTAAAAAAAATGAAAATAAAGGGTAATAAATAGATAAAAATTGAGTTATTTTATTTTTAGAGTTTATTAGTAGAAAAAAGTAAAATACATGATTATGAATTTTAGGTTATAATGCTCATTGGGATGGTACGTAACTTTTCAGTAAGGGGGGGGGGGGTTGTTCATAGAAAAATGTTACAGCGCTTTATATTAGGGGCCATTACTTAATTACATAAAGGTATTGAGGGGGCTGGCGTTAAGCAAACGTCTACATGTCCTTATATTGGGAGTTAGGGGGGTGAAATTAATTCTTACGTAATATTTCGTGAATCAACATTTAATATTAAAAATCGAATTCTGTTTTGTATTCCAAATAGTTTTTATTTTATTTTAAAATGTACAGTCGAATTTTAATTTTATTACAATAATTTTTATTGGTTATTGAAAAAAAATTACTAATTAAAATTGCATATGATTTTATTGTATGTTTGGTTCTATAGAAAAAATTATAGTAAATTTTTCCGTGTATTAATTATCTCGGTATTTTTATTGTTTGAAAAATAAAAATTAATCCTGTCCTTAATTAACAGTTTATTATTTAGAAGATCAAGATAGAATCTTACGCTAGAAAGGGGCAGGGGGGTTAATGGTGACCAAAGTTATCCTTACGTATATAACGAAAGGGCCCATAATGAAACGAGAGTGGTGTAGTAATGTATCACTTCTGTCTTTCTTTCTTAAGCATATACACCTTTTCTTTTAAGGTTATTTCTTATAAAGCACGAAACCTCGCACATGCGATGGAAACGCCCGTCGCCTGCATTCTGCAATCACTGTGATCGATACATCGCGAACGGTCCGAGATGTCTTCACAACCACGTGAAACATTCACACCCTGACGTATTCCCCGCCAGTGCTAACACCCCAAAGCTGTGCACAGTGTGCGGTTTAAAATATGCCAACTATACACGGCATAGATTAAATTATCATACCGCAGAGGGTCTCATCGATAAAAGTGTCGTTGAAAACGGCCTCACTGAGGGTAGCCGGTATTCTGTGACAAAGACGTTTGACGTTTGCGAACTCTGTTATTCGTTTTTCAAGATGACACTCAGCTGTAAGTATATGGTTATGGGGGACGCTCAATTCAAGGGCCGACGACCCTGTGCGAGGTGCGGTAAGGAGTATTTTGTGTTGAAATCCGTGAAGAGAGTTAGCAAGATGCGTAGTCGAGGTTGGAAACACAAAAAGGCCGTCCTCTCGTACGAGGACAGGTTGAAGATTATACATAAACGATTGAAAAATATGAAATAAATAATGTAATAAACCGTTTTTGTTTGTTTCATTTATAAATATCCCACTTCTGAGCGGCATCGTAATGTATGAAAGCCGGTCATTTTTTATGTGTCATAAGTTTGATTAAGGGCTTGTTTGGGGTATAAGGAATATAGAATACCATGTGAGTTGCCAAAGACAACCTCATCTGCACGCGATTTACCCTGCCGAATAATTTCTTATTTCTTGAAGCGATGATAGCTCAATTGTAGCGTGTACGACTTCGCGTCAAGGGACGTGAGTTAGAATCCAAGCATCTACAATGAACTTGAGCTTTCTGTGAAGGAAAACATCGTGAGGAAACCATAGCATGGTGGTAGTGCTTTTTCAAATGCCTGCCTGGCTAGCTACCACTCTCAAGTTGTAAAACCTGCCGCCAAATACCAATAGGTGTGTTCCGGCAGCTGCACTTGAGAGCCAGACCCTCCACAGGTTTAGCGTGTCTACCAACTTCGGCCGTATAGTCATTTAAGATCAGGTGAGATATGGCCATAACCCTAAAACTTAAGTATATAAAAAATTGACGGGGCTTTGGCAATTGTTGGTCTCTCATTCGGTTTTGGTCATGATATTTAACTATGTAATCCTTGATCTGTCATGGTTTGGTGGTAGGGTTCTTGCCCGACTGGTTATTAACCACACTCGGGTATAGAATGCCGCAAAATAAAGTTAAACGAGTGTCAGCTCTATTCGTCAAGTTCAGAAACATGGCTTTTTTATAGTTAAAATATATAGTTAAAGTTTAAATGCTTAATATATATGGTATGACTTACAGATGTTGTATAAAGACTCTTCTTCAATGGCTAATGACATTCACATATGATGATAATGTTCCCTTAAATTTTGTCAGTATCCGGAAGTGGGCGCTGTTAACTGCGACACAGATTTCTAACTACTGCAGTTAGCAACATAAAATTGTACTGTATGTTATATTACTTTTGTACCGATAAAGATTTTTATTTTTATTGTTATTATTATAGTTAAGGCTTAGCGTAATGGCCATAATCTCACCTGATCTTAAGTGACGATACGGCCCAAGTTGGTAGGCACGCTAAATCTTAGGAGGAATTGGTTCTCAAGTGCAACTGCCGGAACACACCTATTGATATTTGGCGGCATGGTGGTAGGGCTTTTTCTAATGCCAGCCTGGCTAGCCACCACCGTCAAATTGAAAATCGGCCCAATGGGTTTGTTCCGGCAGTTGTATTTAAGAGTCGGTTCCTCCACAGTTTTAGTATCACTAATCACTAGTATCGTCACTTATGATAAGGTGAGATTATGGCCATAACGCTAACATTAACTATACTTACACAGAAAAAAACATATTTTTAACTTTTAACTAAGGGAAACCTCTAGATTTGTTCGATAAAAGTTTCCCATATGTCAAGCATGTCAATATCTGCCATCGCCATGTTAATTTTCATAAAAAATCAAAACAGTTTCAGATTTAGATAAATGTTTATAAAATGCATTTCTTGCTGCTAAGCAAAAATATGGCCACTTTAAAATTTTTATGTGAGAGGTGATTGATATAACTGGTGAATTTTTATTGTTTACCAACTTTTATCCGCGACTCCACTCGCTTTAATATTGATTAAATTATAATCAATTATTCTTTGAAGTTTGAAACAAATCAGATGAGACAATAAAAAAATTAATACAAAGTTTATTCCTCCCCTTTTAGCTCAGTTTCAATAAGTTTTCCGCGAGAAAAACTACCATATCACCGTCTCCAAGGTTCCGTCTATCTCTATTCCAAAATACATCATAACCGATTCAGCTGGTCACCTACGGGTTTTGGCGTGAAATCGTAATAAACAAACAAACTTACTTTCGCGTTTATTATAGAATGGAGTAATAATATCCAATTAATACATAGTTTTCCGTTTTTTGTTTTATATTTCAAAAGCTGTAATGTTTGGCTTAAAACCATTCTATTTTATCCAAATAAACTATTATATTATTATTATTTATGTTTTATAATTTAATTTTTTTTTCTTCATAAAAATGCCTCTTTTTTGTATTATTTTTATGTCAATTATCAAACAATTTTATAGAATATTAGCTGACCCGACAGACGTTGTCTTGTTTTAACTATGAATATTTAATTAGATTTGGTTAATTAATAATAAAGATTATTATTCAAAAACATAGTGTTTATTATTGTAAAGTTCTATGACAACTGACAGTTATGTAAAAATATTATTATTGTTAAGTTGTTTTTTAATTATCTTATTTTTTTTAAATGTTTCGTTTAACTTTCTTAATTTTTTCTTTCATAAGAACCTTCTTACAATAATTAATACAACAAAAAAAGAATTAGCGCCATTGTTCCTTCCGTTCACGCGTGATGCGATGACCAAGGGACATACAGATTTATTTTTATATATATAGATTTTAACGCACATGCTTTGTGTAACATGATCAAGAGTTTGCTGGATTGATTAGGATTAGTATATCCGTTCCGGTTGGAAGAACGTTATTGAGTTTGATATTTATAATAGAGATTCATGAGAATCTGAGACAGAGGAAACTTTGCTTGTCTTCCAAATCAGTAGGTCCAAAATGATAGAACGTGTGACAGCAAAACTCTCAGATTTTTTTATAGTTTATAAATTTAGCTTTATGATCATAATCTCACCTGATCTTAATTAATGAAGGACTGGCACTCAAGTGCAACTCCCGGTACACACCTATTGGTATTTGGCGGCAGATATCAACTTGAGAGTGATAGCTAGCTAGGCGGGTATTAGAAAAAGCCCTACCACAATGCTATAGTTTCCTCACGATGTTTTCTTTCACCGAAAGCTCAAACTCGTTGTAGGTGGATTCGAACGCACGCTCTTTGACGCGGCGTCCGTACACATTACCACTGAGCTATTATCGCTTCAAAAACTAGTGTTAAAATACAATATAAAACGGCAAAAATGTATTATTAGTATAATTAATTAGTGCATGCCACGTTGATGTAAAATGTCGCAATCATGAATAAAGGATTTTCCAGAGATCTCTTAATAAACTCTTCCAACGGATTTAAATATAATTGCGATGTTTTTGTGAGCATCGCTTATTTTGGCTTGTTCTCTGTGATTTTATACTGGTTGTCGTGTGGTAAAAAGAATATACCCTACACCGAAGAAGCGTTAAGCAGGTTTAAACGTTGTAATTCTTATAAATTGTGTAAAATATCTTCGGGAATATATTTACTTACTTCATTTCGAATTTCATTCCATTGCCCTTTGATTATAATACCCGAGGGTTATATTTGAATCAATTGTCCCCGCGACGAAGCTTGATTTAGACAGTGCATGCCACTGGTCGGTAACCTTGTCATGCAAAATAGCCGAATGTAGATAATCCACAATTAAAATTTATTCATAGAGCCATTTATTTAACTTACTTTTGATTTAGGAGGAGACATAATACAGAAAATAATTATGATTAAAAGTACACTCTGGAGCTTGTCTTTGTCAAACGGGTTTTTGTTTTACTAACTGTAAATGAAAAAATTATACATATATTGCACGACTCATACTATTTTTAACACTCATGACATTTTTGATGCCATTTTTGGTATTAAAACTAGTTAAAAAACTGTTTAAAAAACTTCTGTCTCGGACGTCCGTGTGTCTGTATTTGCGGAACCTGTATGTTATCACGGTACCGACCGAAATACTTTACTATTCGAGTCTTTTTTTTTCTTACGCTTCGGTATAAATAGGACTATAACGCTATCAGTTTTCACGGTCTGAATGGGACATGATTCAATTGTAATTAAATAAACAAAAAAAAAATTAGATTATAAGGTGTAAAAAAAAGGATTTTACAAACTTTAAAAAATATATAACTAGCTAAATAAGATAAAACGTATTATCAAAAGGTACTACAAATACTCAATTTATGTGAAAATTGGCCTTGCTTTGCCGACTACTGATATAGATGAATCTTATTAACCATGTAAATAAATATACTACTGTTTATTTCGATAACAAAGTACACCCAAATTATAATTTTCATATATTTAATATACAGATTTGGCTCGTACATACAGTTTTATTATATGTATGTATGAAATGCATCAAATGCGCCAACAATGGAGACAACTGCACTAATTATTAAGGATTATATTCGATACCGTGAGAGTGCACCGAACTATTTCTGATACAATAATAGATTCGACGCGCACTTGGCTGACATTAGAACAGAAAATACATCGTTACGCTCATAGGCACTAAATTTTATTATGGTATGTATTTAAAAAGCTCTTTAAATTTGATGAATACAACCATCTAAATATATATCAGTACTGTAAAATAATAAGAAATTTATAATTCGAAGGCATGATATCTCAGGTGATAGTGTGTATGGACTTCGCGTCAAGAGACGTGCTTTCGAATCCGTCCACAATAAGCTTGAGTTTTCGGTGAAGGAAAACATAGTTATGTAACTATAGCGTGGTGGTAGGGCTTATCTCATGCGCGCCTGGCTATCTACCATCCTCAAGTTGAAAATCTGACGTCAAATACCTTTCGGTGTGGGGGCAGTTGCACTAGAAAGTCAGTTCCTTTACTAGGCTTAGCTTGTTCACAATCTAGTGCCACATCGTCACCTAACATCCAGTGAGATTGTGGCGCAAACCTTAAACCTTGAAAAAATTGAATAATGCCTCTTTAATAAAAGTAAACTATTTTTTTTTGATAATTAGCGGCTGTGGTTTCACGCGCCCAACGTAACCTTATCCTGCACCTCGCTACTTGCGACTGAAACTGACATATCACACTTCTGGAACACTTCCGGCCGCTTACGGGTTCATTTTAAACGTATGCATATTTATAGTGGAATCCATTATTTTTATAGTTCATTAAATTAATTTTAAAGTTTAGCATAAAGTGTGTATCGTTATTGTTGAATTGCGTTTCTATACTTTTTTTTTATTTACTAGCATCGTCCACAACTTCGTTCGTATGGTTGTAAAAGTTGACTTTTTGATCTCTCTTGGACCAGCACTTTTGGATTCTTTCCCTCGAGTGACTCTGCTTGCGCGATACAGTAACACTTTACATCACTGAAACTAAATCATCACACCGCATACCATCCATGCACACCCACACTATCGCTAAGGTCGTGCAAAATTAGTATTCCTTGTTCACTTTCCGGCAGCAGCCCAAGCCGATGTTCGGCCATCCTGGCACCCTTGTGCTCGCTGCCTCGGAGCTGAGTGCCCTCAGTACTCGCCCCAAAAAGTTCGGTGAAGCTTTCAACGCCCCCTAAAGTTAACAGCGTACGTCAAGTCGAAAAAGGAAATCCATATCAGAGAAAAATAACCAACACATTTTTATACTTGTTTATTGATCATATGCGTACGATTTTTCCTTATTTTCGATCTACTGTTCATAGTTTTTGCATTATTCAATTTTATTTTACTAACAACATTAATGTAGGCCCTTCTTAACCTTGAGGTCTTACAGTGAAGCTTTTTTTATTAACGTGGTGTTTAAAATCCCAGTATTTACGGACTTCGTCAACGCAACGTGCAAACGCATTACCCAGGCTCAGGTCAAATGCTTGAAGGGCATGTGACTACTCATTGGGTGCTAATCACCCAACACTACCCACTAAAACGCAACACAGCGATATTTTAAACTTCCGTGTTGCCAGAAACCAGGTACAGCTTCGCAATGCTTTTATTGCACTAGTCCCTTTAGACCCTAGATAGCCTATAAGAAAATTCAGCCCTGCCTGAGTCCCTAGCCAAGATGCTTATTCTTCATATCATATTTCGTGTTCCTAATTATTGTGCAAATAATGTGGCTTATAACAATCCAATTTTACGTATGTGTAAAACGCACTAAAATATTCCAAGGAATTCGATATTTTAAATAATCATTTTTTTTTATAATAACATGTTTATAATTTTTGTAATGCCAGTACGGTCAGTGTCTTTTTTTTCAGAATTTTGTTCGCTGATGTTGGTAATAGTACTACAAATTATATGGCAATATATTTATATTGAAAAATTATTTTTATTAATGTAGTTTGTTCTCTGTAACAGAGCCTAATAATAAATAAACATTCGCTTGCCTAAATAAATAATACTAAAATGTTTGAGATGATATTCTTGTTTAGAATATCGACGTCATATCTCAAAACTAAATCCCGGGAACATTGTTTAAAAAAAAAACGTCTCAATTAATTCGTTGTGAAATAATTTACTAAATTATTTCAAATAATTATATACGATATTTTAAATTATATGAATGCTATAGTAATGAGACTACCCAGCTTATAACAGTGAATAAACATTTAATCGAATTTTTTATAAATTCAAAAAGCTATGACATCAAAAAAAGAGGAGGTTTCGCAATTAGAGAATATATTTTATTTTTATGTGTGTTCGCGGATAACTCCGTCCTTTAAGAACCGCTTTTGATGATTCTTTTTTTGTCGGAATGGAGATATTCCAAGAGTGGCTCTATGATAAGGAAACTAGGTTCTGATGATTACATCCTGGAGAAATCGAGAGGTACCTTCGAAAATAATAATATAATTTGGAAATCGTATAATAATACTAGCTGCTCTCCGCGATTTTACCCGCGTAGTTCACGTTCCCGTGTGATTTACGGTATAAAAACTATCCTATGGCACTCCCTGGATTTCAAACAATCTCTATAAAAAAATGTCATCTAAATTGGTCCAGTAGTTTTTGAGTTTATTCTAAACATTTCAGTTTATCATTTTCCGTCTCAAGTAGCCGTCCTCTCCTAATTTGAGAAGCATCTTTGTTAGGTCTACCTATCACTTAAAATTGTAAAGTAAAATAATTTTTAACAAAAAAAAACCGTCTTCGAACAGGATACAAAAAATTAATTCACTTTTCATATATTATACCTATTTCTTATAGGTATTTTGATTCAGTTAATCATAAATCATTAAATAATTATAACTACAAATTATCTACTCTACGTATTCCCTGTTAAGCTCAGTCAATGTAAAGCGAATAAAACAGACAGTACGCGTACGGCTTTAAACAAAACCAACGCATGTACGTTGACAAAGAGAAATAAAAAGCATATATAAATAAATAAAAAAACAAACGCGAGTGGCAGATGTGTGTGAACTGATGCTCACAATACTTTGAAATAATAAAAAAGTGGGTCTGACATTTATAATTTCAATTTGACATTTTCATGTCAATTCGATTGTTCTAAATTTAAAAACTAATTGTCGTTCACTACGTGCGTTTGTGATAGTGACGTACGCGTTTTTGAAAAAAATAATTATAAAAAATAAATAAATAACTCCTTCCATCGAATTATATTAATTAAACAAAAGAAAATTATTATTTTCAAAAAGAGGTTACGCAGTGTAAAGAGTGACGAAGTTCTTAAGTTTCGAAGCCAAGGCGCACTGAATTACTGCGCCATTTTAATCAAGTATTTGAAGAAAGTGGGTTTGGCGCGATTCGATATTCCATATTGTTATTTATTTTAATACATAACCTTTCTTTATTTGGCCATATGGTGGTAGGGCTTTTTCTAACGCTCGCCTGGTTAGCAACCACCCTCAAGTTTGTTCCGGCAGTTGCACTTGAGAGCCAATTCCTCCTCAGGCTTAGCGTGTCTACTAACATGGGCCGTATCGTCACTTAAGATCAGGGCAGATTATGGCCATAACGCTAAACCTTAACTATAACTATGTATATACATATATATTATAAATAGGAAGAGTTTGTACAAACGTAGTAATCTGACTAACTATCGGTCGGATTTAAAAAAATATTTTTGTATTTGATAAAGCAATCATTGAGGAAGGATTTAGGCTATTTAACATCACGCTACCACCAATAGGAGCAAAGCAGTATAGAACAAAGATACAAAAACGGGCGAAAATGATTAAAATTTTTTAGTAGCATGCGAACGAAATTATGAATAACAAGCAATCCGCGCGGCTTCGCACCGGTAATTGATTAAATTACCCTTATTCTTATTATAATAGTATAAATGAAAGCGAGTTTATTGGTTATGGTTTCACGTCTAAACCAGTGAATATCGATTCAGTGTCATAAGTGCGCGCTTATTGGTTCAAATCACTCAGTACGTTCTCAACGGCTGCGCAGATATAGTTTGTACACGCCATAGGCGTCAGCTGTTTCGTACCGTATCATATATATTATAATGAATTGATAAAGGAATTGAATGATGTACAATACAATGTTTATTTACATAAGGAGAAAATCTATATATTAAAATCACGTAATTTCCTTATTATCACATACCTTCGATTCATTGGTTATCTCTGCGTTTTATTTAATTGCTCTCAGACGCTAGTAATTTATTCATTCATATTTGTTAATCAATCCTTACTTATATTATAAATGTTGAAAGTTTGTTTGTTTGTTACGCTTTCACGCCTAACCGCTGATTTGATTAGTAGTAGTTTTTTGGTATAAAGATATATGGGACTTTGGAGACGGTATTAGACTATTTGTTCTGATGAAAAACTTATTTAATGTGGGCTAAAGAGAGGGATAAACTTTGTATGAGACTTTTTATTGCGTCATCTGATTTGTTTGACGAAATCAATATTAATAGGAGCGTAGCTGCGGGTACAAACTATTGTAAAAAAATATCCTTATATCTTAACCGTCTTGTTTAATAGGCTCCACGTACTATTCGGTTCTTCATATCACTAATAGTGTTAGTAGTCAGTATTATACGACATATTTATATTGCCACAACCGGAAACTAAAAGCGCTAAAAGCAAACTAGTGTGAATATGATTATTAAAACAATTTTTATAAAATCTCGTCATTACTATTTGAATTTATAAAGTTATTTTTAACCAAACATGTAAATATCAATTTGAATCTATAAAGTTATTTTGAACTAACGTGTGAATATTGAAACCCTTGTAATACGAAATTTAAAGTAAAGAGACGATCAATGATAAAGCAAAAATAAAGAAGCGACCAATGAAAAAGCCTAACACTTGAAATAGATTATTAAAACAATTTATATAAAACCTCTTCATTACAATTTGAATTTATAAAGTTAAATATAACCAAATGTAAATATTAATTTAAATCCACGAAGTTATTTTGAACTAACGTGTGAATATTGAAACCCCTGCAATATGACATTTAATGTACAGAGAAGATCAACGATAAGGCTAAAAACAAAGCGGCGACCAATGATAATGCTAGCACTAGTATAATATATATGTTAATATTAATCAAGTGTATGTTTTAATTTTTAATAGGAATAATTCCATAGTACTTAAACTGGTTTCATATCCCACCCATATTGTATACTTAGTTAGACCAGTAGCAGTTTTGTATATAATAGTGTTAGGTTTTACAATAAAGTCCCAAAGCACATTACTGAATTGCCGGATCTTTATACACCGTCTCAAACGGGTTTTGATGTCAAAAGACTATTATAGAGTGGATCAATATGTTAACGAAAGCGATGTCTGGAATTACGAACCTTTTCTGTGCATCCGCTAATAACTCTTGTCACTGTAGGTATTAAAACGTTAATTAAAAAAAAAAATATTTTAACAGACCGAGTTTCTTGCCAGTTCTTGTCGATGAGGGGTTATTTTTCGAACCGGTGATAGTTTTGACCATCATAAAGCTTATAAAAAATTATATAAAGGTTTTGATTTTATTTAGTTTTTAAGTTTTATTGGTTTACGTGACGTAAACTGTTAAAGCTCGTAGTCGGCTTAATTTTTTCCGACGTCTTCAATATTAAAGTTTTAGTGTTATGGCCACAATCACAACTGATGTCAAGTGACGAGGTAGGCTATGGTAAACACGCTAAGCATAGTGGAGGGATTGGCTGTCAGGTGCAACTGCCGGAACACACCTATAGGTATTAGGTGGCAGATTTTCAACTTGAGTGTGGTAGCTAGCTAGGCGGGCATTGGTAAAACCTCATGCACTATACTATGGTTTCCTCGTGATGTCCTTCACTGAAAACTCAAGGTTATAGCAATTGGATTCGAACTCACGTCGCTTGATCTTCCACATGAATCACTCTATCTACTGGTGGAAACTGAATGAGATTCCGTGTGTGAATTTTTGAGTTTACCGCTTACAGTCAGACAGACAGACGTAGCGAGGAATTTGTTTTATATTGGGTGTAGATAACTTGGGGCATGGTTTGTTAGTTGCCTCGATATTTTTAACATTAGAGTTGCCGGCTAATTAAGTTGTTGTATAAACTTCTTTTTGGCGTTACCCATGCTAATATTATAAGTAATTGTGAAAATGAGTTTGTTTGTTTGTTACGCTTACACGCCTAAACCGCTGAATTGGTTATAAAGAATTTTCGTATAGAGATAAATGGGAACCTGAGACCGTGATAGGCTGCTTTTTCTCGCGAAAAACTTATGTCAACTGGGGTAAAGACAGGGACAAACTTTGTATGAAAATTTTTATGGCGTATTTCTATTTGTTTGACAAATTCAATCGTTGATTTGTAAATATTACGTTAACTGGTTCCTTGAGTCATCATAGGCAGAGATATTTTCAAAGTCGTTTTTGGATATCATTTTAATAAATTACAAAATGCAGGGAAATAAATATACTTTTTATATTACATATTTAATTGAATTTACCTTTGTCGCTAAATATATATTCATTTGGGGCTTTAATTTAAATTGCTTTATATTTTCGCTAGTAAAGAAATTCAATTATTTGCTTTTCAATCCGGTCGATTGTCATTTAAGAAAAGTAATTAAATTTCCATAACTCTTCAAGTTAATGCCATTTTTAACATGAACTTTACATTTCAGCATGGGGTTAATTACCCATAATGTAGATAGCTTTTTAGTTTTAGCAATCCCATTAACATGCGCCAAACATAGTGTTTCGGAGCAAATGTTAATATTTTTCTCGTTTTCCCAACTCATAAAATTTTCTTCTACCTTCATACATTTTCTTTTGACTTTGCTGGAAAGCAGGTTTTCCATTGCTAATTTGGCTTCTAATCTTAAATCTGGTGGAGTAGAATTAATCCCCTCTTCACTCTCTGAACCGTTGGAACTCATTTTAGTTATTAAATTTATATTTATTATCAAGACATCATTATCAAACTGACAGACGAACAATTTTCTATTTCTAATTTCTTCTTCTTATTTCTCTTTCTTCTATTTTCTATTTATCATCTGTGCCGAAAGGCAAGCGCTATATGGCGATACAGTCACGTGAACGCAATTTGTACTAAGCAAAGAGACACCTTGTTATGCCAAGAATGATAAAAGAGATCCAGTTAAAGAGTATTTAATAATCCTAGCACGCCGTTTCATATAACATTAATAGAGCATTGTAATGTAATTAACTAATGAAATGTAAATTCGATATATTGCGTGTTCTTTTTTCGAAAATAACAACTATATTTCCATGCGTGTTTGAGAAAACTATATTTCACAAAACAATGTAAAAAAAACGCAAAACTCGTATCCATATGCTAAAGTTTGAGCCTTACAACCTTGCTTATGCGCGATTATTATGTCGCACGTCAAACTGATCGACCAAGCGTTCATATTTGACAAGCTCGTAATTAACACTCTTCATACACTCGCTACATAAATGAAAAGCGTTTGGTGACGATTGCGCGAGTTCCATGATTTTTGTTCACCCAAAAAGCGCTCAACGGGCCTTCAAAAAACTCGATAACGTCTAAATCAGATGGCGATATCTCGTACCGCGTCACGCAACGTATTTAGTTTGACATTTCAATTTGCAACGAAAGCCAAGTGTTTGCAATCGGGCCGTGCGTTTTAAATAAGCGACCCCGATTTTTAACGGGCAACCCTTCCTGGTTCGACGATCAATCGGGCTATTTCGAATGAATGTCACTCGAGATGCTCTCGTTTGAACAGCGTTGTCGACGCTTGTAACTTTACGTTAAAAAAAAATGTTGCGAGGTGTATATATATCATTGTTCATTAATTAAAAAAAAAAGCCGTCGCGGGACGTCTGACGGATGTGAAACATTGAACTTTTTTGTACAATTTTTAAAAGTACGGAGATATTATTAAGCATAAAAATGACCATTTATTACTTTTTTTTTATATTAAATTGAAAAGATTGCATTCATAAATACTCTTGTTTTCTTATTCAATTGTGTTGTTTATTAACACAAGTTGAGGTAACTTTGTATATGTGTAAAAATATGAAAAAAAAAATCCAAGTTAAGATAAGTTTCGGTTTCAGCCGAAGCTGAGACATGAGGCGAAGGTGCAGTTTCGGTTTTAGTTGAAAATTCTGTTTCGGTCCGACACTATTTTTTTTTCTTTACCCTATTTTTTTATAACTTCTCTTTAACCCCTTAAGCATAATCGGATTTAGATTAAAAGTGGACTAAGCTGTTGCAATAATGAGGCTCTCTCATTTTTATTATTTTCAATTTGTAAATTACAAGAGAGTTAATATATCGTTACTGTGATATATATATATAGGGCTTCCTCATGATGTTTTCCTTCACCGAAAGCTCAAGCTCATTGTAGGTGGTTGAATTCGAACTCACCTCCGTTGACGCGAAGTCATCCACTCTACCACTGGAGCTATCATCGCTTCAAATATTTAAATTCACAATTTACAGTTGAAGTATAAATTGTTATGATTTTAAGGTCTTAAACTTAATCAAAATTGGAACTTTATTTAAAAAGAAAATACAGATGACCAATTTTTCTACAGTTTTTCTATGTTTGTTTATCTATATTAATATTATAAATCGGAAAAATTTGTTCGTTTGAACGCGCTAATCATAGAAACTGCCAGTGAGATATCAAATATTATTTTGTGTATTTGTTAGAGCAATAGTAGCGGAAGACTTCAGGCTGTTCAATATAATGCTGCCAGTGATACAAGCAAAGCTGTATTGAAAAAAGTTACAAAAATGAGTAAAGATTATCAAATAATTTTTGTTCGATGACAACAATGTCGTATCCACAACTAGTCGATCGTATACGTAGAATTTCTCCATATTTTCGGCCCAGTGTTTTACTGTAATTAAAATTTTGTTAATAACTTGACCGTCAGGCTGTAGGTTGAAATGAGCCGAATTTAGCTGGATTTAGCCTATAGGAAAATCCAACCTTACTCTTACAGGTTTTTTTTATTAAAGTCCCCTGAGACACCTCAATGCACATGATTCAAGATTCCTTTTATTGCGCGTCTCATAAGCGAAGCGTTGAGGTGGGTACTACTGTCACTTCACGCAAAGCAATTGATTTTTCAAACTTCAAATGTCTCTATCATATCTTGCACTTGTAAATAATATATACACACATATACCAAGAAAAAACACTATCTTTAACACTCATGATATTTTTGATGCCATTTTTGTTATTTAACCTAGTTAAAAAACTGTTAAAAAAAGTTCTGTCCCGGACGTCCGTGTGTCTGTATGCGCGGATCCTGTATGTTATCACGATAACGACCGAAATACTTTATTAATCGAGTCTTTGTTTTCTTACGCTTCAGTATAATTAGGAATAGAACCCTATTACTTTTCATGGTCTGATTCGATGTGGTTTAATTGTTATTAAATAAACAAATAAAAAATAAGGTTATCAGGCGTGCACTTTTCGATTTTCCTAACTTTTTGTTTATTTTATTTGGTAATCCAATGTTGTTCTTAGTAATTAGTTCTTAAATTATATTTATAATTTATCTATAATTATTATTAGTCAGTGTCATATCTTATGTGATTGTTACGTCTGTTAGTTCATTGTTTTCCTTTATTTCAATTGTACGGATTCTTATACTATGTTAGTAGAGGGTTAAGTATACCAAAAATATCTCTTCTTAGTGGTCTCTAGGTCACAAATGGCGGCTACAATCCAAATTTCACGTTTCTGACTTCAGTAATTTCAACTGCAACTCTAAGCCTGTAATATATTACATTGGCAATGGATCTGTCTCGGACTAATTATTATTAATTAGATTTGGCAAATGTTTTGGAACGAAGTTTCTTATTACACGTCGCGCAGGGGTATCGTAGCCGGCAAAAAACGTCCGTAACGTTAGCGTAAGATTTTACCTAAAGGCCTATTCTAGTAGGCCAGTCCATACCATTCTTTTTTTTATTCTTTTCCGGCAGCAGCCCATGCCGAGGGCCGAAAAAAAAACGTAACATTTTTATGTATAGTCTATGTATGATGGCTATACAGTGTCTAATGTATAGTCTACGTGATCACTGTTATTATTATATATTTTTATAAATCATAGTAAACTAAATAAAGGTGTTAGGATAATTTTGTAAAGTAGTTTTTTTGTATATTTACTGATAAAAAAATATAATAAAAAATGTATACCCGAATAATTATTTTCTTTATACCTCGAATAGAACTTGAAATTTATATTTTTATAATAAGATACTTCCTTCCTATCTGGTGACCTATGACACCACGTTTTTTTTTAAATTGAAATATATCACGTTTCTGCATTATCAAAAGGGCTATATATTTATTAGGATGATAAAAATAGCTTTTTGTTCTTCCCAACACCAAGCTTGAAAGTTTCGTTTCAATATAAATCTGAGCTTATGAAGACATGACCTCTTAATTTCTATATCAAGATTCTCCGGAACGCATTTCTCATATGTTCATAATAATTATAAAGGCTAAATTATTTTTGTTCCCTTTGAATATTGTAACTAACAAATGATAAGTCATATTGTAATGTTATTGACATAATTTTGTAAAAATTTGAACTCTCTACAAAAGAGTATGCTTATGATGTTTTTAGTAAACTTTATCCCTCAAAAGTTATGTAAGAACAAGTTTCCATTTGAATAATTTATTATTTTCGATCTGCTTGACTCTTTTAGAAATTTCCGAAATATTGTTGTAAAAAATTAAACGTTGTATAAAAAAGGTCTGAAGTCATTATTCGGTGAGTTGACTTGTTTAAAAGTTATTCAAAGATAATTTGGAATTAACCGTCAATGCAGCCGTAAAAAAAATCCCCATAACTGTTTTCTATATAGCATAACTTGTATTCATGTTAGAGTGATGTTAAGTAGCCTAAAGCCTACCTAAAAATAAAAACTCACTTTTTAGTTTTTAGTGTAATGCCTAGATACTGTTGTAAAGCTATTTTTAAGGCCGACTAAATCACGCCTACCTAAAAAAAGGTGCGGTCCCAGAGTCCGCAGATTGTGTATATCATAATTTAAAAAAAAATCCTTCCTCAATGATTGCTCTTGCATGAACAAATTGAATTTTAGTAATCCGAGATACAGTTTTTGAAATTAACGCGTTCAAACGAACTAATCCGATTTAACGACTTCATTTCCGTACAATTTAAACTTATGTAACAATTTTTGCCAACTTTAGTACCTTTTTTCAATGCAGCTCTGCTCCTTTCGATGATATCGTGATGCTAAATAACTTGAAACTTTTTTTTATTTTATTTATTATCGTGGGCAAACGCTTTCATCCATCTCCTCCTTGATGGGCTGGGAAAGGTATGTGGGATACACCGCTGAAAGACTAGCCGGTAATACCGACTAAAACCCCACGGTGTTCTTCTATAGCTTATTTGGCCAGGGAGTAGGATCTGTCTTCACATTGCATCCGCTTCCCGACAGGTCCCTCGACTGGGGCTACCTTCTAAACCGGAAACCTTCGACTATGTTAGTTCTATCAAATACATAAATATTTTTTTTTAATTCGACTGGGTCTTCCAAAGATTATCGTGTTGAACTAACAAACGAATGAACATTTCCGATTTACGATACTGATATAGATACAGATGTGTGAATAAATCGAAAGTATAAAAAAAAATAAAAAATATCAAAGACTAGTTTATGTTGTGATGAGTGTAAGAATAGAGTCGGAGAGTTCAAGCGAAGAGGACGTAGACTCAGGCATCGCAGAGGAGTCGAGAAGAGACGACTGCATGGAGTTATCTCAGTTCTTCAGTTATTGGTAAGTTTTATTTTAATAAAATAAAGTTCACTTTAGAAAATGATTTCTTATGATCACGCGAATATTATTCATAGAAAAAAAAACTAATTTAAACGGATTTTATCGCGGTTATTTATTAATTAAAAAAAGGGTTTAAAATTAATAAATAACCGTTATAAAATCCGTTTAAATTAGTTTTACTTCAATGGTTACTTTAGAAGTTTTACATCACTGAGGGTGCATGGTGATGGGGCTTTTTCTAATAGACGTCTGGCTGACAGCAAGCCTGTCACTTGATGGTAAGTGATCACCGCCGCCCAGGGACAGCCACAACACCAGGAGAATCGCAGGTGCGTTACCTGCCTTTATTTTAGAGGGACTGGCTCTCAAGTGCAACTGTCGCAACACACCTATTAGTATTTGGAGGTAGATTGTCAACGTGAGTGTAATAGCTAGCCAGGCAGACATTAGAAAAAGCATTAATACTATGCTATGGTTTCTTTACGATGTTTTTATTCACCGAAAGGTCGAGCTCGTATGGATGGTTAGATTCGAACTCACGTCCCATGCCGCGGCGTTCCTATACACGACCACTGAGCTATCATCGATCGCTTCAAAACGTTGCGGGTGGTGACTTATCGGGTACTAATCACCCAACAGCCGCAAGTTAGTAATAACCCTGAAGTTGAAAATCTGCCGCCAAATACCAATAGGTGTGTCCCGATAGCTGCACTTGAGAGCTAGTTCCTCGATAGGTTGAGTGTGTCTACCAACTTGGGCCGTATTATCACTTAAGATCAGGAGAGATTATGGCCGTAACGCTAAACCTCAACTATATATTAAAAAAAGGAGTGTTCCTGCAGTTGCATTTGAGAGCCAGTCCCTCCACCAGGCTTAGCGTACCCACCATCTTTGGCCAAATCGTCACTTAACATATTTAGCGAACCGTGCCATTGATAATCGATTTCCGTATGAATTAATCGCATTAGGAAATGAGAAATAAAATGAGTTTGCTTGTTTATTTGTTTGTTACGCTTTCACGTCTAAACCGCTGAATCGATTATGATGCATTTTGCTATAAGGATAGATGGGAAACTGGTGACGTTGATAGGCTATTTTCTCTCGCGAAGACGTTATTGAAAGTGGGGTAAAAAGAGGGGTAAACTTCGTATGATTTTTTTTATTCCGCCATCCGATAACTTTGACAAAATTATTATTAACGTGAGTGAAGCTGGTGAGAAAGAAAACACATAATAACAGTAAAAAAAAATATAATAAAATTATACACTTAGTGCCTATTCTGTGTCGTCAGTTTCACCCTGACGCGCCGCTCCTGGTCCACCGTACATCTGTGGATGACAAATAAAAAGTTTAAGAATACATTGTACTTAAAAACCGGCTTGTGTTTGAGACCATGCGACAGTATTGAAACATCAGTATATCTCTCTCGCTCCTTCAGTCGCCTCGACTCGACTTTACCTGAACGAATGTCATACAAAAATGTTGCCTTTCAGAATTTCGAAGCCCTCCCATAAGAAGTTTCACTTCATAAAGATCTGTTATAACAACGCTTTTTTTATAAGACTCACTTTTATAACAAACCGAATATGATGTAACATGTTTCTAAGTTATGGTCTTTAAATTCACAAGTTGCCTGCAGTTGAAGGGCCTCACTGACTTGGTTTTATAATTGTACAATCTTCTACAAAGTCAGCTCGGTGATTCTCATTTATACCGTTGATTCTGGTCGGAATATTAGTACAAGGTCATAGTATTATAATATCTTTACTGGTTCTTTATACGTGTGCAATTTTTTTAACCAATGAGACGTCTCTAAGCCGGTGAATATAACGTCGAAAAATTTGTTCTGCCTTTCAACTGTTTTTCAACTTTCGAATAGTCAATAGCAACGACTACAGCGACATCTATCGCGTTATGTTCACTTATCGAGATAAAAAGTGTCCTATCTCTCAAGTTAGTTCAAACTGCACAAATGTGTGCGCAAAAAAGTGTGCAAAATCTAATTAAAATCGGTTCAGTAGTCTATCAGTTCATCGCGGACAAACAACGTGGCACACAATTTTTATATATACAGATGTAGAGAGACACATAAAGGTGCATGCAGCAAATAAAAGTGTGTAAAAAATCACATGGAGTTATTATACCACTTACATGACCATCACCATAATTCCCGTCAACAACGTGAACCCCACCGTCTGGATGATCCACGACATGAACTCCACCGTCTGGATGATCTACAACATGAACTCCACCGTCTGGATGATCTACAACATGAACTCCGCCGTCTGGATGATCCACGACATGAACTCCACCGTCTGGATGGTCCACAACGTGGACACCGTCGTTACCACCGTCTACTATATGTACACCGCCACCTGGGACCTGCGAAATAGTAGCTTAATTTTGTAAAAGTGTAGATGGATACCGATCCGATATGAAATTCGGTCGTCGAATAATAAAGACTGTAAGAATATGCATATACTAGCTATACCTGCGACTTCGTTTGCATGGTACAAAAACATAATTAAATAATCTCTACCCGTTTTTGTAACTTTCTTAATACAGTTTTGGTCCTATCTGTGGCAGCGTAATGTCAAATAACTTAAAGCCTCTCACTATTACTGTTCTATCAAATAGAAACATAATTTTTGGAATCCGACAGCTAGTGCCTAAAATTAGCGCGTTTAAACTTTTCGCTTTGTAATATTAATATGGTGGTCAGGCTAAGTGCCTTCCAAAAGGTCCTGTAACCTGTGAAAGCACCGTAACTAACAGTTATTTTCCTTTCGAAAACAAAAAAAACACCGGGATGGGGTAAACTTTTTTTTATAATATTAGTGAGGACACTTACCGGATATCCGTCGTCACCAACAACCATTAATCTTTCAGCCATTTTTATTATATTTAACAAATAACTTTACAATGAGCAAATCCTACGTGGCGTAGTACACAATCGTAATGCGTGACTGGATCGGATATATTGTTATCTTAGATAAGATATATCTATCTATAAAACGAAAAAATATCTACTTACATATGAAATTCGCATGACCGTCCGATAAGTTTTTAGAGATTTTTTTAGCTTTACTCCAGCAAGACAAGGCAGTTATAGAAATAAGTGAAAAATTGTAATAGTCTGCTCTTTGAATTAATCCCCTCCTTTCCTTTCGACAACCACACACACACACAGTTTCACTGTGACACCTATAACATTTAGAAATAAAAAGTAATCCGACTCCTATTTCTCTCGTACCGTGAAATTTTGGAAGGGTCTTCGTGTCAGCGTCTTCCCTCCTTCATATGATATTGGGTCCTTCTTAAGAGGCTTCAAGGGTGCTTAATCAGGCCATCATGACAGCGGTGACTGGCAGTGAACTTTAATTTAGTGTTAGTCATCGCTGATTTGGTGTGTACTGTATACATACAGTACTGGATAGAGTGGACTTTGTTGAGCAAAATAAAAAAGCATGGACGAATTCTGCAGGTGGGGGTTCATTCTCTGGCAGGAAGCAAAGTTCCGAGCAGTCACCAAGACTTGTTTTTTTTTTTTTTTTTATACTTAATGTTTAGCGTTATGGCCATGATCTCACCTGATCTTAAGTGACGATACGGCCCAAGTTGGTAGACACGCTAAACCTGTGGAGGAACTGGTTCTCAAGTACAGCTGCCGGAACACACCTATTGGTATTTGGCGGCAGGTTTTACAACTTGAGGGTGGTAGCTACCCAGGCGGGCATTAGAAAAAGCCCTACCACCCTGTTATGGTTTCCTCACGATGTTTTCCTTCACCGAAAGCTCAAGCTTATTGTAAATGCTTGGATTCGAACTCACGTCCCTTGACGTCCCTTGAGCTATCATCGCTTCAATAATCCTAATTCAATAATCCTAGCACGACCTTATCGGACAAGCCGTGCAAGGGCCGTGGGGGTAGTCCCTTACAGAACCGTGTACTTAATGTGTGGGTGTGCATGGATGGTATGCGGTGTGACAATGTACTTTCAGTGATAGATCTCCAGCTGTGACGGATCAAGGATTATATGGTTACCTGTTTTTTTAATTATTATTATGATATACACAATCTGCAGACTCTGGGTCCGCACCTTTTTTTAGGTAAGCGTAATTTAGTTGGCATTAAAAATAGATTCACAACAGTATCTAGGCATTACACTAAAAACTAAAAAGTCACTGAGTTTTTTTTTGCTTATGGATCTAAAACACTTATCTCTATAATTGCCTTGTGGTTGGGGTTTGGGCAATTACAGTTTGTGTGACCCTTTGGTCACAGTGTTTTATGGCATCTTGAGGTCGGAGTCCACAATTTCCTTCGCCGGGGCGCTCACCGGTCGACGAATGAGGCGGCCTACTGCGTCGTCGGTCACTTCGGTATAGTACATACAGGGATATGATTATCCGTTATCACCAATCCCAATTGTGGGACCAACATTCACCAGGGCCTCGTCCCTGTAGCCAGCCGGAATAATCTATTCGTAAAAAAAAATAGCGAACGAAGTCGCGGGGCACTACCTGTATCCGATATTTTTATTAAATAGGTTACACATAATTAGTAATGATCGATGGTAATCGCTAAATTAATTACTATAGAATTACTGATAAAAACTAAATAATTAATTCCTTTTAGTCGTAATAATTATGACGTGTCAGAGAGAGATAGCTCTATAAGACAGAAAGAGAGAGAGAGAGAGAAAAGTATTAGAATCGATTACATTGATAATAATATAATAATAAATTGATAATATATCTTATATATAAAAATAATCTCGTGTCACAATGTTAGTTGCCATGCTCCTATGAAACGGCTTGACCGATTTTTATGAAATTTTACATGTATATTCCGTAGGTCTGAAAATCAATCGTAATCTATTTTTCATACCCCTAAATGATACTGGCGCTCCACTCCAAACTTTTATATTTTATTTTATGACAATTTTTTTTTTCATTATTGTGATGTAGCATTAAAAATACACACAGCTCTAAATTTTAAATCTCCTACTCTCATCGTCACATTTTTTTATACAACCAAAGTATTCACTATAAATAATTTATAAGACAGAACAATGTGTTCGGGTCAGTTGTTTTTTTTATATAATAGACCAAGAGCCAGAGCAAATATAATAATATAGAAATATTAATTAATTTATTAATATAATTTTTAATAATTGCTAACGTTTCGGCCTGGTTACACGGGCCGTGGTCACGAGCCGACTGAAGTGTTGCTGCGTCTTTGTTAGGGACGGCAGTTTTTAGTAACTACCCGCATTTACTAATTATGATGTGTTGATGATCATGTTATTGAGTGTAGTGTGCCGGAACATCATTAGTGATAATGGGCAAATGATGATAGACCAGGCCGAAATGTCGAGCAGTTATTTTTTTTTCCTTAAGGTTAGCGTTGTGGCTCTCACCTGATCTTAAGTGACGATACTACCCAAGTTGGTAGACACGATAAACCTGCGAAGGGACTGTGGCTCTCAAGTGAACCTGCCGGAACACGCCTATTGGTATTTGGCGGCAGATTTTTAACTTGAGGGTGGTTGCTAGTCAAGCAGGCATTAGAAAAAGCCCTACCACCAAGCTATGGCTTCCTCATGATGTTTTCTTTCACCGAAAGCTTCAGCTCATTGTAGGTGGTTGGGTTCGAACTCACGTCCCTTGATGCGGAGTCCTACACTCTACCACTGAGCTATCATCGCTTCAAAAAAAGTAAGTAGCGTTTTAGAGCTGAATTTAATTTTTATATTATATATCTATACAATACGTGAAAGTAAATAAAGTTAGTTCATAATGCAATGTTTCACAGCACAGGTTTTTCTTTTGATCATGTTGAAAGGTGTTGTAAAAATGTTTAGAAGCGATGATAACGCAATAGTAGTGTGTGAGGTCTCCGCGTCAAGGTACTTGAGTTCGAATCCACCTACAATGAGCTTGAGCTTTCAGTGAACGAAAATATTGTGAGGAAACGATAGCATTGTGGTAGGGTTTGTTGTAATGCCCGCCTGGCTAGCAACCACCCTCAAGTTAAAAATCTGTTACCAAATACCAATAGGTGTGTTCCGGCAGTTGCACTTGAGAGCCAGTTCCTGCATAGGTTTCGCGTGTCCACCAACTTGGACCGTATCGTCACTTAAGATCAGGTGAGATTATGGCCATAACGCTAAACCTTAACTATATAAATATAAATATATATATATATATATATATATATATATATATATATATATATATATATATAAGAAACTATAATTAGTATTAAACTGATAAAATATCATTAATTTATGGTGTTTATTTTGTTGTCTGTGGCTGTTTTTATTTTCAAATATAAGCACGAAGAGCAATTAAAAAACATCGATTTATGATTTCGATTCTCTTGGATCTCAATTTTTTGTGTCAATTCTTTCGAAATCGATTTGAAACGATTCAAGTATCGATCTTTTTCAAAAATAATCGCCATCCTTAATATAACGAGGTCTGCAACGCGATAATTAATAATCAGTACAAAAGAAATGTCTTTATAGAATTCTAAAGAAACACTTTTACATGTAGGTAGTGTTTAATTAATTAATTAATTATCAATGTACAATTTACAAAATTGACATTCTCAGCTCGCGACCTGTGAACAAGAAACATTTCCTTTTATAATTTAACTATTTATTTTTCTATACTAATATTATGAATGCGAAATTGAGTTTATTTTATAAAGTTAAGGCTTAGCGTTATGGCCATAATCTCACCTGATCTTAAGTGACGATACGGCCCATGTTGGTAGACACGCTAAACCTGTGGAGAAACTGGCTCTCAAGTACAGCTACCGGAACACACTTATTGGTATATAGCGGCAGATTTTCAACCTGAGGGTGGTAGATAGCCAGGCGGGCATTAGAAAAAGCTCTACCACCATGCTATGGTTTCCTTACGATGTTTTCCTTCACCGAAAGCTCAAGCTCATTGTAGGTGGTTGGATTCGAACTCACGTCCATTGACGCGAAGTTATGCACACTACCACTGAGCTATCGACGCTTCATTGTTTATTTGTTACCCTTTTACGCCTAAGCGCTTTACCGTTCTTACGACGTTAACGACCTAGTAATGCGAGCGAAGCCGCACGTAAATCCTAGCATGGTCGTATGGTTTTTCAATGCCCGTCTGGTTAGCTACCAAGCACCTAAGTTCAAATACCTGCCAATAAATCCCTAGGGATGTGTTCCGATAGTCGCAACTGAAAGCAAATCCTCTTATTAAGCGTAGAGTGTCCGCCATCTTGGTCAACATTGTCACTAAATATCAGCTAAAATAGATGCCATGACGCTAAACCGATAAAACAAACAATCTTAACTTCATAGACGCTGTTTTTAATTTTCTAAAGCTGATATAAAATATAAAATAAATCAGTATCAGTTGTTCTCGATATTTCAAACTACTATTACTAATACATTACAACAATTAATCAATTAAGATCTTGGTTTAAACAAATGTGTTTCCGCTAACATTAACATCATTGTTTCCGTCATCTATGTGAACGCCGCCGTGATCTCCGTCATCTATGTGAACGCCACTGTGATTTCCGTCATCTATATGTACGCCACCGTGATTTCCGTCATCTATGTAAATGTCGCCGTGATCTCCGTCATCTATGTTAACGCCGTCTGACACCTGAGAAGTAGGAATAACGTTCCTTGACACTTAGTATTCACAATGCGCAATACACACCTTCACATGTTACATATAGAAAGAAGTAAGAAATAACATTTATTTTGATAACTAGTTAGTAGTTTTAGTTTTGTGCGAGAAAATGTTGCCTATCACTGTTTCCAAGGTCCCATCTATCTTTATACCAAAACTTATCACAATCGATTTAGCGGTTTAGGAGTGAAAGCGTAATAAATAGACAAACTCAGATTAGTATTATTAAAAGTAAAAAGTAATATTTAATAAGTTCAAAACAGAAATTTAGTAGAAACTCTATAAGTCGAACATCGAAAAATTCGATTTATAGAGTTTTCCACTTATAGAGAATGGATGATTTGGTGTTAGAAACGAAGAAAACATAACATTTTTTCGAGATTTGGAGGTTTTTAACTTATCAAGGTTCGATTTAACGACGTTCTACTGTATTAGTGTAATGAGAAAAATAATTCAATTTATTGTAGAAAACTGTAGGGTGATTTTTATAGTACTTTTATAATCTACTTTTACCAATATATACTTTGGTCATCGCACCACACGTGAACGGATGGAACAACTTCGCTAATTCTTTTTTGTTGTGTTAATTTTCGCCAGGACAAGGTTCTCATAAAAGAAAAAATTAAGAAAATTGAGCGGAACGTTAGCAAATAAAGAAAAACTTAACGTCAATATTCATTTTACATAACTCTCAGTTCTCATAGAGCATTACAATAATAAACACTATGCTTTTGAATCATATCTTTTTATTATTAATTATAATGTTCATAGTTAAGACAAGACAACATTTGTGGGGTCGGCTAGTTATTTATATCAATTGACATTAATCACTCCACGCTCTTGACAATAGAATGAATTATTTTGTTCATTACACAACTTTTCTATGAATTTTTTGAAGATATATATATTTTTTTACTTTTTTTTCTCTATTAAATAAAGCATGTGTATTAGGTTTTTTAAACAATTATATATTTTTAGCTTTTTGGTTATGAAGAGCCACACCTTTTAACTTATAGAAGATAGATGAGATTTTGTTAGGCTTAACCCCAAATTTAACACAGTATCACTGATACTACCACGGTACTACCACTGAGCTATCATCGCTTCGAAATTTTAGCTCCGTTGGTTGCTTGTGCCGACCCCGCGTCAATGGAAGTGAATTCTAATTCACCTGCAATGAGTTTGAGATTTTGGTGAAGGATATCATTGGGATAAAACCATAGCATGATGGTAGAGCTTTTACTAATGCTCGCCTGGCTAGCTACCACTCTCTAGTAAAAAATATTGCCGCAACACACTTATAGGTGTGTAGTGACAGTTGCATTTGAGACTCGGTCGCTCTACTAACTTAAAATCAGGTGAGATTGCGGCCAACGTAATCCTAAAAATTATTAAAATGTCTTTATCTATACATAGAATAAGAATGTGAATTTAAATAATGTAGATTTAATGTAAATTTTGAGTGATTAAATACGTTAACATAAATTTTTAGAAATGTTTGTTTGTCTGTTTGTTTGTGTGCGTATCACTGCTAAAGTACGAAGTGTATGATAAAACGTCACCAAGGAAATCTTTAAGCGTTTCCTCGAGAAACATGTAGTCTGTGTTTCATTAAAATGGGTTAATTCTATCAAAAGTTAATGTAATTTGTAATCGAAGTCGCAGTCACTGATAGTTAATAATAAAAAAAAAAATACAACTCACCCCTTCATCTACATTGACATGGTGGCTCATTTTAACCTTTTTTGATTTTATTGTAGATTTACTTGTGTCGGCGATTAGACGCGTGATAACAATATCAAATCACAAAACCTATTAACAGCGTGTTATCTGCATCGTAGATAGATACACTATCGTATACATTTAGTTATTCTAACTGATTGATAGGTGGGAAGTTTGTTTGTTTGTTACACTTTCACGCGTGAAATACTCAACTGATTTTCATGGAATTTTGCGTACATGGTGTGTCGCGAGGACGATTAAATAAATGTGAATTTAGACTAACGTATTCTACTAAATAAAGAATGGTTACGTACAGCAAAGGACAGAAATAAGTGGAAAGCCTTAGAGGAGGCCTTTGTCGAAAGACAAGCTGTTAAAAGAAGAGATCAGAGGAATGCGGAGATTAGAATTTTGTTTAAGTTAACAGTTTTTGGAACAAGTATATTTGTAGAAATAAGTTTAAACTATAACAGTAATAAAGGCTTATTATTATTATTATTATTCTACTAAAGAGTAATGGAAAATGGAAATGAGATAAATACAACATAAGCCTAATGGAATTTTACGTCTATATATATAAAAAATACGTGTATACACCTCCTACGTTAGTTCAGGCAAAGTCCTCTCCGGCAGTGCGCTCGTTCGACATCGGGTATGTCTTTCTAATGAACCACACTGTACATTGTCGTGGAGAACTAGTCAAATAATTGTTCATCACTGAAGCTCATTGAACATTGCTACCGTATTTCAGTCTTCCAGAAGAGGAAAGATCGTGGGTCTTCATTCCTTAAATCGGACAGTACCATCATCATGGGGCAATGTTCGGTGAAGCTGTCAAAGCCCTTGCAGCTAACAGTGTACGTCAGTTCGAAAAAAAAAAAACATCCCGGTATAAAATTGTATCCTCGACATCTGTAATATAATGCACTAGTAATAATATAGATTGCGTTTTTGCATTATAATGTCAGACTAGGGTATTTTTTTCTCACGTCCTTTATCTCTGAACTCCTGAGTTTTATTGGCAAACCAATTACTTTTCTCGATATTCTCGACGTTCGAATCTTCGTTCCAAATATCAATTTAAAAACATTGTTTCATACGTGGCCTTTTCAATGAATACAGAAAACTCTGTGTTTCATATACGCATAACGCGTGCGTCAAATATATACTATAAAATACTAGGACATTTGACAACAGAAATAAACTAGCGATGATAGCTCAGTTGGTAGCGTGTGAGTTCGAATCGACTTGCAAACAGCTTAAACTTCCGGTGAAGGAAAGCTATGTGATAAAACCATAGCATGGTTATAAATAAGGCATCTACTTAGCTACCACCCTCAAGTTGAAAATCGGCGTCATATAACTATATACATATGTGTTCTGGCAGTTACAGTACAGAGTCACTTGGCATAGCGTGTCGTCCATCTTGCGCCGCATCGTCACTGCACGTCAGATGAAATAACTTATAAACAGAATATTGGTAACCTCTTGAATGTATACCCCTTTTGACCTCGAGGCTGTAGTTTGAAGCCCAGTTAGTCTATAGGAAAAACCGACCCTGGATAGAATGATTTGGACTTTTGACTGGATTTTGAAAAGGTATCTAAGTAGGCCAGCATGACAGCGGTGACTGATTGTGAATTTTGGATCATTGTCAGTCACCGCTGTTCTGGATTTTACTGTACTTAACACCATGTGCAGTACAGTCACTATGCTGAGCAACATAAAAAAAAAATATAATAATATAATCTACATAAATGTCAGCGATGCCACGGTAAAATGCTAGTTTGCTGATAATACCGTCAAAATTGGTCAGATAAGGGCATTTCGAAGGATCAAGAATGTAGGTTACGCTCGCACTTCCGTGTTGCCATTTTGTAGTCGATAGAGAATATCGACTTTTATTTATGAAGGTACCTAAATATATATAAAAAGATAGTAAAATTGTTTAAGTAATGTATAGACTTCGTTTGCATGGACGTGAAAATTATTTCACTAATCTATAGACTATGTTACTCAGGGATAATCTAGCATTCTAATAGTGAAAGAAATGTTGAAATCGGTCCAGTAGTTTATGAGTTTATTCGTTACAAACGAAAATACAAATCTTTCCTCTTTATAGTATTAGTATAGATACAGTTTAAATGAAATTAAATGTTTAATACCGTTTTAAGAAATCTATTTTCACACTACAACTTTAACGAGATAAATAGAAATATGCCACACGATAAGCGATGATAACTCAGTAGGTAGTTTGTACGGACGCGTCGTCAAAGGACGTGAGTTTGAATCCCTGCAAAGAGCATGACCTTGGTCCAAGAAGGTGGACTCGCTAAACATAGTAAAGAGACTGACTCTCAAGTGCAACTGCTCGAATATACTTATATGTATTTGTCAGAAGATTTTCATTTGGTAGTTAGCCAGATGAGCTTTAAAAAAAGTCCTACCACCTTGGTATGCTTTCATCACGGTGTTTTCCTTTATCGAAAGCTCGGGCTCTTTCCAGGCATTCCAAACGATGATAGCTCAGTTGGTAGTGTGTATGGACGTCGCGTCAAGGTGCGTGAGTTCGAACTCAACTACAATGAGCTTGAGCTTTCGGTGAAGGAAAACATCGTGATGAAACCATATCATGGTGGTAGGGCTTTTTATACGCCCGCCTGGCTACCTACCACCCTCAAGTTAAAAATATACCGCCAAAAGCTTACTAAGTGATCCGGCAGTTGTACTTGAGTGCCGATTCCTCTACCGATTTAGCGTTTTCACCATTATCGCTTGAAAGTAATATTTATAAATTACAATGAATATTATATAGACATAATAATTTAATAATTTTGAACCTGTTGACGACGTTTTTATGATCTTGTTGAAAGTTTACCACAAACCGCCATGGCGATATATGCAAAAGTCGCGAACGCGAACACATCGGAGCACAAATAAAATTTCTATTTACAAATCGAACCGGTAACACGAAACTGTTAGCCAGTGCGACGGAACGCTGACCGTCGGTCGGGCGCGGCGCGTGCCGGAATTAAACGGCTGCGAAATATATTCTCAAAAAAACAAATAAAAATATTAACCTTTCGAATTATAACGTGAAAAAAAAAACTGTTATAAACGGTGTAACGTTATCGTCCGCCTTGGTCTCGTGGCCGTGACCCAATTAAAAAGTTGTTTGACAAGTGACAGTTCTATAAAAAGTTAGGTGCGAGTATATTTTTTTTTTGATAAATAATCACGCAAAGACATAAATATTAATCCTGCGCAATACACATAAAACTAAAATACACTATTACGTAGTTTAAATGGAAATTTAAATGATTATACTTTTGTTTATTTATACCGTCTCTCAATGATGCGTTCGGATACACACCGTAATATATAATTGTTTATACTTTCACACGGTTTATTAATGAATCCTAATTTACACTAGAAAGGTTGTTTATTATTGAAAGAGACGGTAGAAATTAACCAGTCTACATGTAAATTAAAATGTAGTCGATTGTGACAAATATCACATTTCATACACATTATCTTGTCGCGAATTATCTGATCACCGCTCTTTATAAATATGGTCTAGCGTTATGGCTACAATCTCACCTGATGTTGAGTGAGGATTTGGCTGAAGATGGGGGACACGCTAGTGGAGGGACTGGCTCTCAAGTGCAACTATGACAACCTATAGGTTGCACAGTTGTCTTAGGAGTTACAGCAGTCGCCTTCCTGTAACCATTGTACCGAAGTACTGTGGATTCAAGTCCCACACAGGATAACATTGTTTTTGTTGTATATAAGCTTAGTGTTATGGCCAATCTTACTTGATGTTAAGTGACGATGTGGCCCTACATGGTTGGCATCCTAAACCTAGTGGAAGGACTGGCTCTAAAATGCAATTGTCGCTACTTATAGGTATTTGACGGCAGATTTCAACTTGAGAGTGGTAGCTAACCAGGCGGGCATTGGAGAAAGCTCTACCACCATGCTATGGTTTTCACACGATATTTCCTTCACCGAAAGCTCAAGCTCATTGTAGGTGGTTGCATTCGAACTCACGTCTCATAACGCGGCGTTAATACACACTACCACTGAGCTATCGTCGCTTCAAATCCGACATTTGCACTCGAGAGCCAGTCCTTCTACTAGGTTTAGGCTGTCCATCAGCTTAGGATACATGACACTTAATATCAGCTGAGATTGTGGCTTGTAAACCTATAAACCTTAGAAAAAATATTATGCATTTTATTATAATTATTTACTTGTCGCAATTTTATTTTTACCTAAATTTTATAAATATATTAGCTAGTGCCCTTTATTATTATTTCTTGTACATAATAAAGGCTTAGCGTAATGGCCATAATCCCGCCGGATTTTAAGTGACGATACGGCACAAGTTGGTAGACACGCTAAACCTGTGGAGCAACTGGCTCTCAAGTGCAATTGCCGGAACACACCTATTAGTATTTGGCGGTACCGACCAACACCGAAACCGAACAGCGAACACCGAAAGCCAAGCTTATTGTCGGTGGTTGGACTCGAACTCACGTCCCTTGACTCTAATTCGTACACACTACTACTGAGCTATCATCAGACCTGGCCTTCGTTCATGTTTTGCTCATCAACCACGCGTGATAGGGAAATTCGTGATATTTACAAGTGACTACCTTTTACCAACGGCTTTGCTCGCATTAACATAGATTTTGTCAAACAAATCTGTATGCGTAATAAAAGGTTTTATAAACAGATTACCCCTCTCTTTACCCCACTTCCAATAATGTTTTCGCTAGAAGAACTAGCCTATCTCCGTTTCCAGATTCCCTTCTATCTATACCAAAATACATCACAATCGATTCAGCGGTGTAGGCGTGACAGTTTCTGACAAATAAACAAACAAACTCACTTTCGGGTTAATAACATTAGTAAGGATGACCAAATTGAAGTCTAAATCTACTGAATTAATCGTGAAGTGTCATCAAATACCAATAGGTGTGTTCCGGCAGCTGCACTTGAGAGCCAGTTCCTCCACAGGTTTAGCGTGTCTACCAACTTGGGCCGTATCGTCACTTAAGATCCGGTAAAATTGTGGCCATAACGCTAAACCATAACTATAAAAAAAAAGTAATATGTAAAATATAAAATAGTTACTGTGATAAGATATAAAGATCGGTAATAAAAGTGACACGATGAGAGACATCGTGCGGCAGAGAGAGGATAACACCGAGCAGTGTCCGAGACTTGCGAGCTCGACGTAGATTTAGAAAGCCCTTCTTTTTCAACAATCCTGAACACTCACCTTCCCCGATCGCGTTTTTCTCTCTGTCCAGTATAAATCGTTCCCAATAATGTTTTGCAGCATATACACAAAAATGGTGTCGATAATAGAGAAATATAAATCTTACGTCTCTTCGGTGATTCCTTTACTGATCTTAGGTGTTTTATTATTATGTATATATGAAAATTTTATTAAAACCTAATATTGTAATAATTAGGTGGTACAATAATAGCTTTTAAAATGGATCATTACAGTATGATGTACAGGATCATACATAACTTTATGTATTCTCATACATTGAGATTGAATCCTTATTAATACTATAAATGTGAATGTAAGTTTGTTTGTTACGCTGTCACGCGAAAACTACTTAACCCATCACAATGAAACTTTGTACACATATTCTTGGAAGTATTAGAAGTAACATAGGCTACTTGTTATTGAAATAAAAATTGCGAAAGATAAAAAAATGGTTTGTCAAAAAATCTCAAAATCTAGCTACTTTAACGCCATCTAGCATTTCAGAGTATAGGTGATAGGAAGTTCATCTGGTTAGCAAGTGTACTATAAATAGCAGATCTAAGTGAAAGAAATAGGTTATAAAAATTATTCAAGTTTCGTATGTTGGAAGTCATTTCTTTTGTCCGAAGCGACGATAGCTCAGTCGTAGTGTGCAGGAACGCCGCGTCATGGGACGTGAGTTCGAATCCAACCATCTACAATGAGCTTGAGCTTTCGGTGAAGGAAATCATCGTGAGGAAACCATAGCATGGTGGTAGGGCTTTTTCTAATGCCCGCCTGGCTGGCCACCACCATCAAGTTGAAAATCTACCGCCAAATACTAATAAGTGTGTTCCGGCAGTTGCACTTGAGGACGGCAACGCACCTGCGAATCCTCTGTGTTGTGGGTATCCATTAGGGGCGGTGATCACTTACGATCAAGTGTCATACTTTCTCGATTGCCCCCTATTCCATAAAAAAAAAACCGGGTGGAATCAAGTTTTCTTAACATTCGCTGCTATCTGATATTTTTAAGCAAGACCAAAAAACATCATACAAAATTCAATGAATAGAACAGAATGGCGCCAAAATCTAGCGCATGCCATAGATGAGTCAAAATCGAGTCAAAACTTTTTTAATCTATATTAATATTATCAAGCGGAAAAGTTTGTCTGTTTATTTGAACGGGCTAATCTTCGAAACTACCAGTAGTATATCAATTTTTTTTTTGTATATCATAGAGAAATCATTGAAGAAGACATTAGGTTATTTAAGATCACGCTATCACCACTAGGAGCATAGCCGCATTGAAAAAAGTTACAAAAACGGGTAAAAAATTTTTTAAACAATTTTTTGTTTCACGCGGACGACGCGGGATCAGTTATAAAGGATTAAAGTTAAAAGTGTAAGAAATAGTTTATCGATTATATTATTCAAGTTTTGTTTTCTTCTCCGTACATAAAATATATGGCGCTGTCAAATTTATATCACAGCCATTGTTCTCGGGCATTTTTATGGGATAATATCAACATTATACGATATTCAGTAGAACTAAATGCATGAATGGCGGCAAAGCCTAGCGCATCAATGCATATGCGCCACAGCAGTTACTGCCACAGATAAGAGAAAAAAATAGTAAAAAAAAACTAAAAACACGGTAATGATTTCTTAGGTTTACGCGAATATTATTCATTGAAATAAAACTAATTTAAGTGAAACTAAAACTAATGTAAGTCCGCCCCGTGACCGCGAAGGCTGAAAAGCTTTCGAAACGTCGGGATCAAAATCAATAAATAACAGTGATAAAATCCGTTTAAATTAGTTTTATTTCAATAAAAACAAGCTTTTATTTGAATTGAGAATATTGTATCTTTATAATATATATATATTAATAATAGCGTAAATAACAAAAAATGTGTATTTTTATGATAATCAATCCTGCTACTCATATTTGTCAATAAAATATTTATAACTATTGACACCATGCACCTCACGCTTATTTTTACAATAAATTACATTTTTTTTTTATTTACACTATTAATAATTTATATTTATTAAAAAAAAAACACAATACTTAATATAAATTGATTAAAATTTATTTTCTATTCTTTAGTTTGGATTTCTTTAAAAGCGTGTTTTTTTATTTTTTGTAACTATAATTTATTTTCTAATATTTAGTTCGGTTTATTTATAAAAGCGTTTTTTTAGTTTCTTTTAAACTATTGATTTCTTATGTTTAAGCAAATATTATTCATCGAAATAAAACTAATTTAAACGGATTTTATCGCGGTTATTTATTAATTTTGATCCCGACGTTTCGAAAGCTTTTCAGCCTTCGTGGTCACGGGGCGGACTGAGGTGTAGGTTGTCCAGAAAAGTTCATGTTACCGTGTCTACCTTCAATTTAATTTTTGTTATTGATAGTTTCGAACTACGCAGAAAGAGCTCACAGTGCCTGAGGTCTGGCAATTGATCTTTTGGGCTCCGATTTAATTAAATGTATAATCGGATCACATTCTTTTAAACTATTACTTTTATTAAAGCAATTTATTTATTTTTTATTTATTAATTTATTATTTTTTATTCATCGGTAACTCAATCATCATACATTACTATATCGAACAAGGAACTTTCCTCCAAAATTGTAAGTTTAATTAAATTCTTGCTTATTTTGTTGCATTAAAATTCTGTTTTGTATTTGAAAAGTTGTTAATATTAAATATATCGGTTAAAGATAATGATTGGAAATTATAATTAACATCAATTCCTGCCTTATCGACTATAGATGAAACTTAGATAAATTAACAAATCTTATTCCGCAAATTAAATAATGGAATAATCTTATGAAATTAGTGTGTTGGTCATCGGTCCTCGATAAGTCTACGAAATTTAAATGAAATCTGACCGTTTAAAGTCGGTCAAAATCAAGTCCAAAATTACAAACGTACAAACAAATATACAATTGAAGCTATTGCCCTATAGCTATTGAAGCTATAGAATTTGCCCTGTATCGTATTGGTAAAAAAGTATTACATTGTTTTGTTAAAGGTAAAGTGTTTTAATATGATTTAATTTTTAAATTTAGGTGTTGTCTTTAAATTATGAGTGTGTAAACTCTTTTCAGAAAGTTTATTATTTGAATTTTACGATATGAGAGTAGACAATATTTTTTATAACGTCTCTAGAGTTTTTGGCAGGATATTTTTATTCATATACTTACTTATTTAGCTCTGTATTGTGTAATATAGGCGACATTATACGTGATGTAGTGTAGCTGAAGAATATACGTGAAGTGAATTAAAATAATCATTCGGAACATGATATATTAGTTGCCACAAAAACTCCCAACAGAGCCTCAACAAGAGAGTCATCATCTTGTTGACGATAGTTACTTCATCTGTCCAAAATGACAAAATCTTATCACTTGAAAATTACAGTAATATTCTTTGAAGAGGACTGAGTTGCCAACAATAAAAAAGGAAAAACTTCTTTCTACATGGAAAAGAACTGGAAAACCTTAATTAAATCAAATTTGTAGTATATATTGTCTTAAATTTAAATCGATGTAGACTTTAAAAAGAATATATTTTACTGTTTGTCTAAGTGCCACTTGAATACTAACTACTGTTCTTTTAACTTATAGGTTAGCGTTATGACCATAATCTCATCTGATGTTAAGTGACGCTCTGAATAAGCTAAGTTAAAGAATTGGCCTTCAAATGTAACTACTGGACACACACCTCTATACGTATTTCACACGATTTTTTAACCTGAGAGTGGTGGCTAATCAGTTGGGCATTAGAGAAAGCTTTATTCACTATGGTTTTGTTATTATGCTGTCCTTCACCAAAAGCTCAGGACTCATAACAGAGACTGGAACCCACGGCCATTGACACGGCGTCCACACACTACCAATTGAGCTATCATCGTTCCGATCTTGGATCATGATCACCACACATTAGTTGGAACACCTGCTTTAGTAGTACTGTAAGCCGTGTTGCGTTCCACTACTAACTAATCCAGGGTTTAGCTAACAATTAAACTGTGGTATGGACAGTATTTAATTGGGTCGCGGCCACCATACACATATTGAATCTATGCCACTATTTATTATATATATACCACTACCAGATTGACATGAATGTGAAAGACTATTAAAAAGTATTGCCTGTCGCTATTACTTTTGGATTGTCGCAGTAGCTTGTATACATTAGCAAAATACAGGTAAAGTTATATGAAAAAGCTAGTAATTCAATATCAGATTACCGCTATAAAGCGTTTGACCCCCATACATAGGAATAAATAGTCCACCAAGTCCGATTATATTATTTTTATTTACTGTTATAAATTTGCATAACAATTAGCTACCAGGCGATCAGGAGTCGTTAGCAGGTATTAATATGAAAATGTATACAAACCAGTTTGTGTTTATGCTACACTAGTTAAATCAACGACTTCATTCGTCTTTTATATAGATATATTTTTATTTGTTATTATTATATTTTTTTATCACGTATTTCTCTTTTTTTTAGTATACTACATGTGATCGCGACTCCGTTTGCGTGGAAGTAAAATTTTAAGTAATAATAAAAAAAAAAACATAAGCCTATGTTACTCAGAGCTAATGTAGCATAATTGGTGAAAGAATTTTTGATATCAGTTCAGAGTAGTTCTTGACTTTATGCGTTACAAACAAAAATACGAATGTTTCCTCTTTATAATATTAGTAAAGAATATAGCGTTATCGCTACAATCTCACCTGATGTTAAGTGACGATGCTAAGCTGGTGAAAACTTGTGGAGAGACTGGTTCTCGAGTGCAACTGTCACACACACCTAGGGTATTTGGCAGCATTTTTCAACTTGAGGGTGGTAGCTAGCCAAAGCATAGAGAAAGCCCTACCACCGTGCTATGATTTCATCACGATGTTTTCCTTCACCGAAAGCTCAAGCTCATTGTAGGTGGATTCGAACTCACGACCCTTAACGCGGTGTCCGTACACGCTACCATAGAGCTATCAGCGCCTCAAATGTCTATATAAAAGGCGTAGGTTGAATAGCTCGTCAACACACGATCGAAACTAAGAAGCAATTATTCAAATTTTAACCCCTAAGTGACCCCTAACGCCTTGCAAAACCAGTCCCTCCACTAGTGAGATTGTGAGATTGTGGCCCTAACGCTTAACCTTAACTATATAAAACAACGAGATATACAGAGATGCCAATTTGTATTAGAGAAAAAAATCATCACTCTTTGACTTGTCTATCAAAAAAACCTAGTTAACTTCGAGAAGTGGTTTTTTAAAAAGAATTAATTTGATCAATTTTAATTCTTTACTATGCAGAAATTATACAATCTAACTTAAACCATATATCTTTACTAAACGAGAGTCGATGATAGATTTCTAACGAGAACTTATCTAACTTGTCTTACTTAGTCTAAATATGCTGAACTAGCGTCTAGATTTCTTCCCGTAACATGGGCGCGACGTTAGGTCATCAAAGGCTTGTATACTTGTGGGAATAGATGTACCTTCTGAATAAATATAAACAAATAGATGTTTACGTAAATCCGTGTGTAGAGTAGGGGATGACATTTTTCATTGATAGTTTTACTAAGATATCTTCGAAAAACCAACCCCAACTATAAAAGAAAACTTGAAACATGACGTGGACACCCACTAAGAAGAGAATAACGTGAACGAAGTCGCAAGGCGCCGTCTAGTTTATACATAAGATTAAGGACATGCGTCAAGAAGGTAATCTAAGTCTAATGAAGGACCTTTTTCCGTGGTAATACGGCAAAATTAGGGATGGCAGTAGGTAACTATAGTAGAATAGAAAACAACCGACATGTGCTTACAGAAGTGAACCACCACTATATTCCTCTCGCTTCCGCAGTCGCCTCGATCTGATTTTACACGAACGAGTTATACATAATAAGGTCGTTGACCAGAATTTCAAAGCTCTCCATAAATATGACCATCGAGTCAGTTTTTTCCTTATCTTGACACCGCAGGATTTTTTTTTATACTTAAGGTTTAGCGTTATGGCCATAATCTCACCTGATGTTAAGTGACGATACGGCCCAAGTTGGTAGACACGCTAAACCTGTGGAGGAACTGGCTCGCAAGTGCAGTGCCGGAACACACCAGTTGGTATTTGCCGGCAGGTTCACAACATGAGGGTGGTAGCTAGCCAGGCGGGCATTTGAAAAAGCCCTACCACCATGCTATGGTTTCCTCACGATGTTTTCCTTCACCGAAAGCTCAAGCTCATTGTAGGTTCTTGGATTCGAACTCACGTACCATTGAGTTATCACACATCTATCTATCTATCTACTACTACTACTATCATCGCTTCATGTTTTTGAATTATGTAAGATTCTTGCCTATTCTTGGCAACCCAGATATAATGTGCCGAATGATTATTCACAAAATAATTCACTCAGTATCACGTAGTACGTTACCTACACTACACAATACGGGGCTAAATAACTGAGTATATGAATCAAAATAAATATCACAACATAACAGATCAATATCCCGTCGAAAACTCCCATCGAGACAGTTCCGTTCACCAAACTCAGCTCTGTCATCGCTAAAATAAAAAATATACGAAGTTTCTGGAAACATTCGTTCTTAGAACTACGGACGCGGTTTTCAAAGATGGGGAAACCTCAAAGGAAGATTTCGTCCCGAAATATAATTCTAAATGTACTATGAAAAATAGATTTTCTACTTTCAAATTTAAAGTTCAAATTCATAAGAATATTTTTATTTAACTTCATGTAGGCGATGTTCGATATTAATTGTAGAAATTTTCTCCTTAACATTTATTATCTATGTTATATCTGTGTCTATACTAATATTATAAAGAGGAATGATTTGTATTTTTGTTTGTAACGAATAAACTCAGGAACTACTTCAAACCGATTTCAAATATTCTTTCTGCATTAGAATGCTACATTAGCCTGGAGTAACATAGGCTATATAGCATTTTTTATTGAAAATAATTATATAAAATTTTAGTTTCACGCGAACGGAGTCGCGGACGCAGCTAGTACTTAAAAATATTGTAAATTCGGAAGCGAGTTTGTTTGTGTGTTTGTTACGCGGTAACGCATAGACCGCTGAATCGATTGTGATGAATTTTGGTATAAAGATAGACGGGGACCTAGAGACGGTGATAGGTTACTTTTCTTGCAAAAACCTTTTTGGAAGTGTGGTAAACAGAGGGATAACTTTGTATGAAACTTTTTATTACGTCATCCCAGTTATTTGACAAAATTGAAGCGATGATAGCTCATTGGTAGTGTGTATGAACGCCGCGTCATGGGACGTGAGTTCGAATCTAACCATCTACAATGAGCTCGAGCTTTCGGTGTTAGAAAACATCGTGAGGAAACCATAACATGGAGGTAGGGTTTTTTCTAATACCCGCCTGACTATTTAGCACCCGCAAGATGAAAACGTGCCGTCAAATGCCGATGGGTGTGTTCCGGCAGTTGCATTTGATAGCTAGTTCGTCCTATAATGGTCGGCAACGTACCTGCGTTTCCCCTGGGGTTGTGAGTATCCATGGCCGGCGGTGATAACTTACTATTAGGAGACACGCTTGCGCGATTGCCCACTATTCACGTCAAGTCTCATCACGCAAAACAACCGATTTTTCAAACTTAAAATGTCTCTATTTATCATATATTGCACTTGTGAAATATTATATATACACACATATAAAGAAAAAACGCTATTTTTAACACTCATGATATTTTAGAAGCTATTTTTATTATTTAAACTAGTCAAAAAACTGTTTATAAAAGTTCTATCTCGGACGTGCGTGACGTGCGGATCCTGTATGTTATCACGATAACGACCGAAATACTTTACTAATCCAGGCATTTTTTTTTTTGTTACGCTTCAGTATAATTAGGAATAGAACCCTATTACTTTTCAGGGTCTGATACGATGTGGTTGAATTGTTATTCGTGATGTTAAAAGGCTTCTAAACAGCCATAATTTTTACAAAAGCCTGAGGTATTAAACATGAGGTTATATTTCTGATGATTAATCCTGAGATTAGTGCGTTCAATCACACCAATAAACATACTTTTCCGCTATGTAATATCAATATAGATACCTAGGCTGTAGTAAATGCGTCATGCTCTTTCATGTGACGCTGGCCGAGCGAGTGGAGCAGTGACGCAATTTTCTATATCTCTCCTGCTCTCTTAGGCGACTCCTGCCGAGTTTAACCGAAGGAGCTGTTCGAAGCGATGATAGCTCAGTGGAAGTGTGTACGACTTTGCGTCAAGGGACGTGAGTTCGAATCCGACCACCTACAATGAGCTTGAGCTTTCGGTGAAGGAAAGCATCGTGAGGAAACCATAGCGTGGTGGTAGGGCTTTTTCTGATGCCCGACTGGCTAGCTAGCACCCTCAAGTTGATAATCTGCCGCCAAATACCAATAGGTGTGTTCCGGCAGTTGCACTTGAGAGCCAGTTCCTACACAGGTTTAGCGTGTCTACCATCTTGGGCCGTATCGTCACTTAAGATTAGGTAAGATTATGGCCATAACGCTAAACCGTACCTGTAAAAAAAAACACATAAATTATTTTTTAAAGGTTTTTTTTATAGTTAACGTTAACGTCATGACCACAATCACACCTAGTGTTAAATGACGATGGACTCCAAGATGGTGGACACGCTGACCCAGTTAAAGGACTGGGTCTTAGATGCAATAATCCCTAATTGCTGAATAATCCCTACATAATTTTGGTCTTAAGTCTAGAATATCCAGACTCAAAGTTGCTGAATAGAATGCTTACTCATTAAAAGTCAATACAATTCAGGGATAAAACAGATCGTCACATAGCTGAGCGTTACAACTTAGACTTATTCAAGACCTAAACAAAGAAATCATCACGCCTACATTCTTTTATTTAACAAAGAAACAGTCATCGAAGATTATGATACGAAAAAAAAAAATTATAGCGCAGCCTTGAATGATCCGTGTATAACACTTTGGCTCTAATCCAAAATAATATACATATAAACATTCGTAATACTACTTTAAAATGATCGATTTGCGTACCATGATCCATTACGCGGTGGCTAAATTGTTTTGAATGTTTTCTACGTAGAAAAGCAATCTATCATCACGGTGTATCAGATAGGGACTGAGCATTCTGGTGTTGTGGATATCCAAGGGTGGCAGTTATCACTTACCATCAGGTGACGCATTTGTTCGTTTGCCGCCTATTCCATGAAAAAATATAGAATATAGAACATGCATCAGCTGATTCACAATCACCATAAACTTAATGTTAAATAAGACATCACAACTTTTATTTTGCTTTCTTCTGTCCGAGCGGATAAAATTGTTTATTTAAACGCGGGAATCTTAGTAACTTGGAAATTACCTACTTTTTTTATTTTGTTTATATTTAAGGTTTAGCGTTATGGCCATAATCTCACCTGATCTTAAGTGACGATACGGCCCAAGTTGGTAGACACGCTAAACCTGTGGAGGAACTGGCTCTCAAGTGCAGCTGCCGGAACACACCTATTGGTATTTGGCGGCAGGTTTACAACTAGAGGGTGGTAGCTACCCAGACGGGCATTAGAAAAAGCCCTACCACCATGCTATGGTTTCCTCACGATGTTTTCCTTCACCGCAAGCTCAAGCTCATTGTAGGTGCTTGGGTTCGAACCCACGTCTCTTGACGCGAAGTCGTGCACACTACCACTGAGCTATCATCGCTTCGTATATTAAAAAAAATGTTTTTAAATAGCTTAATTATCGATGAAGCTTATAGGATATTTAACATCACGCCTCTACCGATAGGGGCAAAGGTGTATCGATAAGAGTTACAAAAACGGGCAATAATTATTTTTAGTTTCACGCGAACGAAGTCGCAGACGCAGCTGGTAATATAAAGAAGTTGAAGAGTTTGTTTGTTTGGATGCAATAATCTCAATAACTGGCAGTCGCATTTCAAAAGTCCTTTTTGTATTTGATAGCCTTATCATTGGGGATGGTTATAGGCTATATATCATCACGCTACGGTGTTTAGGAGGCGAGTAAAAAGATAAAGAACGCTAAGCATTTAGAAGGATGTACGCGTTCAGAAGGGAGCACGAGTGATGCGATGCCAGGCTGTGGGTATATAGGGTACAGGAAAGTACAATGGATACCTTTTATTATCGTGTATGTTATGGCCACAATTTTACTTAATGTTAAGTGACGATGTGACTGAAGATGGTGGACACACTAAGCCTAGAGTGGAACTGGACAACTACTGGAACATACTTGTATGGATTTGGTGGCAGATTTTTAACTTTAAAAAAGCCCTACCGCTATGTTGTGGTTTCATCACGATGTTTTCTTTCATCAAAAGCTCAAACTCTGAGGTATAATTGCTTCCAAAATCCTGTCTGGCAGGAAAAATATTCTCCCTGAGTCCAATAGAAATAACTTTTGTCATCTAATCACGCGAATAAAGTCGCGGACACGGCTGGTATCACGTAAAACGTGACCTTTATGAAGATCGAGTGATTGAACTGTTGTTTTAATTGTTAAATTCCGTGTAAGTATAAAGTCTTTGCAATAGTTAACCCTGCCGATTTAGAATAATAGGTATATACATATAGTAGTTCTTACGTGCGTTTTCGCTTTTCGTTTTGTCAAACAAATCAGATGTCGCAATAAAAAGTTTAATAAAAAGTTTATCCCTTTGTTCACCCTATTTCCAATAAGTTTTTCAGGAGAAAAAGGTAGTATATCACCGTTTCTGAGATCCCATCTATCTCTATACCAAAATTCATCATACTCAAAACGTAACAAACAAACAAACTCACTTTCGCATTTATAATATTAGTTAGGATACGTTATTGATATAATCATATACATTTCTGTATGGATATGCTAACCGTTAGGCGCCGTTACGTCGCGTCCGGAAATAATATTAAGAGGAAATGTCTGTCTTTTGTTTTTTTTTTAACCGGAAAATTGTTCATAAAAGTGAAATTGGAAGAAAGTGATGAAAGATCATAGGAATTCAAATAATGAATAGATATAAGCCATCTACTAATAATGCCGCATTTAATGTTAATGGTGCCGTGTCGATATACGATTAGTAGATTTGACGTGATTGCGCCTCATACAAATATCGTTTTCATTAGACGTATTTAGACAGAAGAAGTAGTTTTTAGTGGAAACTTGATCTTTAGTACCTACATGTGAAGTAACGATTAAAAATGCGACTCGAGTAGAGTTTTGTAACTCGAGCCCTTCGAGTAATTTTATTATGTTACTCGAGTAAACGTCTTACAACTCCAGTAAGAATTTATCACTCGAGTTGAGTTTCGATTAGTTTAGATTAAGAATTTTCAAATACCTTTATTATATTAGTAATATTTGGTAATACGAAGCAAAATATAAAATATTATTTACTCGAGTCAAATTTGTTTATTCTCGAATACCAGTTTAACGAATTTACTCGAGTCATTTGAGTAAAAAACGGCTCGATTCGCATCACTAGTAAGGATAACAACAATAATAATAATATTTCCTTGGTTCTGTGATGTGCTCGTCAAGGGAACAGAGACATAAAATATATCGATATATATCGATAACAAATTGCCTCCTTATTATAATTTTTGCCAAAAAAAAATTAATCACGTTTTACTCAGTAATGGATAAAAAGATTTGATGAACCCACAGTGTATTTTGAAAGGATTTTACGGTGCATTGTGACTGATTTTTCCCCACAATGTTATTGAATGTTTTTATATATAGTCTAGTTTCGCGAATATTCTGTAAGGAAAACCCACGTCCCCTTAGAAAGAAATCATGGATTTTGTATAATTTGCAAAGTTTACGTACCAGGCTAACATAACTGTACGGTGCTTAGAGCTAGACGCGAAGTCTCGTCCGATAAATTCGTTTTCAAAGTAGGTGCTTAGTGTAGTGGTCATACGATGTCGGTATATCGATGTAAAATATTTTGTCTGTCAAAAGTCAAAATAAACAATAACGTGTACCTTTGACAAACAGACGTATTTTATAAAGCTTAAGGCAATATATGTGATAGAAAAATTAACCTTAAGTAATGTTTAATTTTGACCGTAGGAGTGCGTAAGTACAAAATTTGCCATTGAAGTTCCTTTGACGACGTAACTAGCAATTGAAAAATTGTAATAAAACAAATTTGCAGTGAAGACTTCTTTGGTATCCTTGTAGTTTGAAACTTGATGAAACGAAAAAGCAATAGTAAAAAGAGATATTCTCATACACCTATAGCGTATAACATACGAGAGAATGAGATAGATGGCATTATACAGTGTTTCGTACAAGGTCCGAACGTTGTGTATGGGCATCTCGGTATTGCGAAACGATTTTTTAAAGGTTTCATTTCCATCGCATGTGAAATGCACACACTTTTTTTTTCCTGTAATGATCTTTAAGTTATCTAGATATGCCCAATTACAGAAATCTGCATGATATTTATAGGTTTAATTTATACGTTTTGATTATTTTTAGTGCAGAATAAAGTCGCATGTCACTCAAAATGTAAAGGGTAGTAAACAGTAGTAAATCCACAATATGTCACGGGCTAATTCCACGTGTTCATCCACGCGTATTACTTTCTATAAAATGTATTGATCATGATGTAGAATAATATAAATAGGCCAATAAAATTGGCAGTCGATTTCAATCGATTACAATCTTTCATTTGTAATGACAAAACGTGGAGTGATGTTTTGTTGTGCAACTATGTTCTACTAGCTTTGACCCTCAGCTTTGCTCGTTTTAATTTTTATTTTTTTTAATTGGATGACGTAATAATAAATACAAAGCTTATCCCTCTCTTTACCTCGCTTCTAACATGTTTTCGTGAGAAAAACTAACCCTGCATTGTCTACAAGAATCTATCTGTCAGTATATCAAAATTCATCATAATAGATTCAGCGGTTTAGGCGTGAAAGCGTAACAAACAAACTCATTTTTGCGTGTACATACTCACACTACCTGTGACTGGAACTTCGTTTGTGTGAAACTAAAAATTATTTAATTATTTATGCCCATTTGTGTACCTTTTTTGATTTTATTGGCGGTAGCGTGATGTTAAATAGACTGAAGCTTTCCTCGATGATCGATCAATTAAATACAAACAGAATTTTTGAAATTCGTCTGGTAGCTCCTAAGATTAGCGCATTCAAACAAACAAACTTTTTCGGTTTTTTTATTATTATAGATATACAAAAAATTGATTAATAGCATTTCGTAATCAACCAGCAAAATTGTTCATATAATCATAAATTCATCATAAATTTATCAATTGATGTCTAAGATTTAGACTTTTTTTAGTAAATAGTCTTACATTCTATATAATAGATGCATCATATACTTTATAAATTTTTCTACTGGTTCCCGTAGTTCATTTAATAAAATCTTTGAAATTCAAGACTCATTTATTGGTTATAATGAAGAAAAAAACATTTAGTTTCAGTCGAAAACTTTATTATTTAAATAAAAAGACTGCTATTTTTTAATGAGACGGTTTTCGATGTTTTTGTCGTTATAGCCTCAGCGTCAACTTCACTTTTGTAACGTCGTAGAGTTTTTCTTTCCTACGCTGATGTCAAAAGGAGCGGTAAAATTTAAATAGCTTACAGGCAATAAAAGTGTCAATACGCGACAGGTCGCAATTAAAAATATATTTGAAGCTACGTCGATTACGTAGATGATTATTTATCGACAGACATAAACGAGTCATACTGGCTAGCAGAAAACATTAACTATGTTTATTGGACGTGATCCAATAAATCACGAGAACATCGTACCACCCGTTGAAAAAATACTATACACTGAGCCAAATAATTATACTATAGTGCAAGCAATTGATACCATATACAGTATCGATAAAGTAATGCGTGCCAATGTCACTTCTCTAAAGCACTTTCCCTGCGCACAACTCTATTTTTAGAATACGCCAGTGACCTTTGTTTCGGGTTCATTCTCATTGTTTTGTTTATAATTTCACTCCATAAATGGTTAAATTTAAACTTGATTTTGATTTTATTTTGAAGTTGACGCTATATTTATATCACATATGGATTTTATTAGTATTATTATACTTTCGACGCGACGATTTTGAATCGATGATAGGACAGTCGGTATGTGACGCCGCGTCAAGGGACCCGAGTTCAAATCCACCTACAGTGAGCTTGATCTTTCGGCGAAGGTTAACATGGTAATGAAACCATAGCATGATGGTAGGGCTTTTTCTAATGGCCACCTGGCTAGCTAACAACCTCAAGTTGAAAAACTGCCGCCAAATGTCTTTAGGTGTGTTCCGGCAGTTACACTTGAGACCCACGCTAGATTTAATAATATAAAGAAGCATAAATCATTAAGTCATTCGTCAAGTTAAAATTTCTTTAGGTAATAGTTTTAGGTTATATATATGACTGGGCTATGCCTACAACTTCGTTCGAGTGGAAATTATATATTATTGAATATTTTTTACCCGTTTTTGACACTTTTTTTAATACAACTTTACTCCTATTCGTGGTATCGTGATTTTAATGAACCTAAAATCTTCCTTAATGATTGCTTTAATGATTCTTCTAGTATGCTTTTCAGTACCTACATACTAAAATGAATCTAATATGCAGATGGCGTTAAAACAATTTCTCAGATAACCCAAAAAATCAAATACTCAGCAGCGAATGATTCAGTACATTAGTCCGAACACTGAGTCAACAGATGGCGTTAGCTTTTGAACGTTTTTTAAAGCGACGAAGTCGTCTCATCCGCCTTTCGTGTGTGAAGAAGCGTCTCGTTGTGGATCGTCTCGACGTGAGATACCGTCTTGACGTATGAATTGAGATGAAATCTTTTTACATTTCATTTCTTCTTACCTTTGTCGTTTCGCAGATCATAAGGCGTACACGATCAAAAGGAAAGAGAGGAGGAATTACTTCTATCTCACTATTTTTCTCATGTTAAGTAAATGTTCTTATGCAATTAACGTGCGTTTTGTATGAACTTAAGATTTAAATTTGCAATCTTAGTATTCTCACGCTAGTTGTGATTTGACTATTATGTAATATACTACTTTATTTTTATGTATTTTCTTTTTAATTGAAGTGAAAACTGCCATAGGTGCTTTGAACACTTTTTGGATGAACATAAGGCGTGAAACTCGCGTCTTCGTCACCGAACGCTTCCCATGAGCTATATGTATACTGTGTATATATATACATAGATATACCTCCGTGCGTTATTAGTTATACGTTATATTTTTACTACTTTTACCTATTTCACTATTAAAATTCAACCACATGTATATATATATATATATGTATATAGATTTTTTACTATAAAATGTAGACTTTTGACCCCATTCTCGAAGTAGTTCTGTGATTGATATAAGAAAGTAGATTTTATATGTTTTATCCATAACATTACTTTTCATGGTGGCAGATGTCATAAAAAACTCCTTAGTAGTTTTAACATAGGTCGTCTAGCTTTCGATAGGTCGACAAAGGGCGATTAAATATAAGGTCACTGTTTAAAAAATATGAGATGTGAAATGAATTCATGCTTTATGAATTTAATTCAGTTTTTTTTTTTTTTCAATTCAATTCAATTTCAATTCAACTCAGAAGCTTTATGTCAAGGTACGCAACGTACCTTGCGCTTCTTTTACTTTAACAATCGATATGTTTGAAAGACAGTCATACTTAAGAGTTTTCTGGAGAGCGGCAGAGCTACAGGGTGACAGAGTTGGCAGGATGCTACGGGTCCCTGACTCAGCGGGACCCTAGGCCCGGGAGCCTGTGAGCTCAGAAGGAATCTAAGTTAGAACAAAATTTAGTAAGCATTATAAACTGTAAAATACTTAAAATCAAGACTAAACTAAGAAAATTCAAATGAATTGTTAAGAATTAAACGCATTAATTAGAAATGAATCCATTTGAGAGGACTCATTCGTTTGGCTATTTTGTCTACTGAAAATCTTTGCGAATCCGAATTTTGCGGATAATTTGGATGATATAGTTAGGTACGTCATTGCTTAATAGGTAAATTTCAATCGTACGTCTGAGTTGACAAACACACACACACACAGTTATTTGTATTAGATAGCTACATTCGTGAGGAATAAAGGTACTTTCTCCAAAAATATTATTCCCGTGGGATAGATGGTTAAATTTTTGTTCCACGCGAATGAAATCGCATGCATAGTTACTTTAAAGTGAAAAATTTTTGCTCTCTACTGCATCATCACCGTACTTTTTCTTACTTTTTATGTTATAAAATTATGTTATAGGTAGCCTAAACGTTTGGCGACAATCTCACCTGATGTTAAGTGACGCGGTGGGCCAACATAGTATACGGTATTTATAATAAAGAGACTGTTGTCAAGTAAGTGCCTAGAATTTATATAGGTGCTTGCTTGTAAGGTATACAACCAGACCTGACAACAATTTCCTATTATAATAATTACTACTACTCTTGCGTACCAGGAAAACATAAGTTCGTCAAGGCAAAAACTCGCCTTGTTATATGTCGATATTGCGTCGCTTCTAATACACCTGTCAACCGGTAACCCTCCGGATACTATTAATATGTGATATTAATTATCAGAAAAGTGTGTAAAAATCACCAATTTATAATTAGTTTTGGCAAACGTTCAATATTACTCAACTTTAAAAAAAAGTAGACGTGCCAACCTGGTGCCGACCTTCTGGATAATATGCAAAAAAAAATGTGTTTTTGTTGTCGCGTTTTGTTCCCTTTACCTAGTGAACTGTGCAGAATGTATTTTTAAAACTCCTCGCTGCTCATGTAATCCTGGTACTAGTGAAATAATATGTATGGACTTATGGATAATGCAAGTACTCAATAGAAAAATCAATTAAAAAATTATTACAGTTAAAAAACATTTTATTGTAAAAAGGAAAACAAATCTTAAATTTCATACGCAATATTGATTGAATTAGTTAAATTTCAGTTCCACGAAGAAAGATGTAGGTAATCAACAAAACAAATAAATACTTACTACTACTGCAATAATAATTTTGGCTGATATATGTAATACGGGATATATAAAATACTATATATCTGTTTCAGTTACGGTTACAGATATAAAATTATTTCGAATTATCGACAATAACATTATTAAACATAAATAACATTAATAAATTATATAGGACATATAATTTGGACAGTTGGGCAAGACTTCGTTTCATAGACATTCACTTGTAAGGAATAGTGAAGGAGATAAAATACAAATATTTTAACTATATAACCACAGAAAATATTAATAGTTTTAACTCATAAGTCCTAAAACACTAAGTTAAAATTAGTCTTTTAAGTTGATAAACTATTTATCACTGTCTCGGAAACAACTTAGCGTTCTAAGGGACGAAACGTTAAAAATAACTCTTAAATATTAAAAATAATTTTATCCCTTGCATTTTTTTTAACAATAATCTGTAATTGTATAATATTATATTTTGCTTTATGGGTTTAGTGTTATGGCTATAATCTCGCCTGATGGTAGGTGACGATGTGGTTCAGATGGTGGATACGATAAGTTTAGTAGAAGGATTGGCTCTCAAGTGCAACTGCCGGAACACATCTATACGTATTTCGCGGCAGATTTTCAACTTGAGGCTGGTAGTTAACTAGCTAAGCTTTGGAAAAAGTTCTTCCACCATGCTAAGGCTTAGCATCCATTTACACAGCATCTATCACACTAGCAACTGAGCCATCGCTATAACACGTTTCTTTTTAGTTTCTATTGTACAATTATTTAGCTCATGTATTTCTTCAGGTTTTATTTATAGAAACGGACACAAAGTGCTTTGAATGACTTTGGCATCGGCTAATGTTGCCCTGAAGTTATCAAAATATAAAGAGATAGGTTCACCGACGAACGGTTGATTTCAGTGGCCTTACGAGAGAAGAAAACTAACAAATATAATTTTGATTGTAAAATATAAAAGTCTTTTCAAGTTTTTAGAATTTTATTATTGGTAGAAACAGTTTTTATTATCTGGTGCCGTTTAATATTTGCCGCATCGTAAATTTATTAAGATTCATAATTTAATAGGTTGTATTTTCTGTATACTAATATGAAATCCAGTCCTCGTTCACTTACTAAAATATTTTAATATGTTATATACAATTTTATACTTGACTGCTTACTATGAAGCGATGATAGTTCAGTTGGTAGTGTGTCTGGATGTTGCATCAAGGGACATGAGTTCAAATGCAACGAAAATGAGCTTTAGTTTCCGATAAAGGGAAACATCAAGATGAAACCATAGCATGGTGGTAGGGCGTTTTTTAATGCCCGCCTGGCTATCTACTACCTTCAAGTTAAAAATCTACCGTCAAATACTTATAAGTGTGTTCCGATAGTAGCATTTGAGAGCCAGTTCTTGAACTACCCTTAGCGTGTCCACCATCTTGCGCCATATCGTCACCTAACATCAGATGAGACTGTAGCCATAACGCTAAGACCTTATCTATAAATAGAAATAATTTCGATCGAAGTAATATTTATATAATAACAATTAATAAATATAAAGTAAAATATGACGTATGAAAACTGAATAGTATTTGATCATGTTTATCTTTTATATAATGAGATTCTAAGAATTTTTCGGTTAAATAAGGAAATAAGTAAAATTACATTTACAAAAAATATTTATTATTTTTTTGCCGTTCATAATTATATATATAATAATGAAGTATTATTATATATTAATTAATATATATTATAATAATATATGATAATGAAATAAAAAATATTATTTGATTACAAAATATTACATTTTGTTATGAAAAATAAACTCGCCTACTAGGACATCATAATACGTACGGAGTTACTTTGTTTCTCATGTGAGATTCGAAATACGAACCTAGTGATTGTGTATAACAAAACCTCACAACGCAAACGAGGACATTATTAAATAAACAAAATAAATTAAAAGCAAAATACAGTTTAAAAAATCAACAACGAAATAAACATCTGCAAGGCAGAGCAGTTAACAGTTGCAAAGAGAACGCCACGCCGGGCGGACATGCATCCCGCACTGTGATCGACTGTGACAGAAATGTTCAATTTTTTCAAACGCCGGACGAAGGTCGAGTCGGAAACGACCGACCGCCCACGGAGACGGACGAGCGACATCCCAGTAAAATTAAGCTCAGTCGACGCGCACACTCCCACAAACGACAATCGAACACCCAAAGATGTAGTGAACCTTCTGATACCGCAAACGGACTACCACCAGAAGACTGGAGTGGGTGCGATACTCGAAATCATGGCCGGGAAACGTCGGAGGAAGGGAAAACGCACGCAATCGTATAGAATCAGCCCGCCTAAAACAAACGTACGCCGCAGTGAATCCGCGAGAGATGCGGCGCCCACGTCTCCCAAAAATAACGATACGCTCGCAGACGACTCCGCTGAGTTCGTGAAGGCGCTCGTATTGCAGAAATACGCAAAACCGGACAAGCACGTGTCATTGGTCTACGTAAACGAACCGAATACAGACGATAAACAACATGCCGAGGCATTGCTGAGGGAGATCGCGAAGAGCATAGACGAGACGGTCGACAAGATAAATGAAGACAAACAAATGGGCGGAACTGACAGTAAAATAGAGAGGAGCGAGGCGAATCGCGACGTTATCGATAATACGATCAGTTTGTACAAGGATGAACTGAAAGGTGAATTAGAGAAGCTGTTGGAAGTGGATGAAGTTGAAGCTACCGCTGAATCGCCTTCGACGATAAAGAAATCGAACTTGAAACCGCCAAAATCGGACACCGAAGGCTGCTCTGATGACGACAGATCGGATTGTGGAAAAAAGAAAGTTACCTTCAGAAAACATATCGTTTTTGACGACGGGGAACAACAGACTGACGAAGAAGTAGACTCGTCCTTCGAATCTCTTACATCAGGGGAAGAAGAAGAAGAATATTTAGAAGATGTAACCGAGGACGATAATAAAACGATAATTAACGTTAACGATACGGTATCGGTTAAAGTAAATGACGATGAATTAAAACGGATTTCAAGTGATAACAGTGACAGTGGATTCCTGGATGATAGGAACGGCTGTGATGACGTGACGAGTGACGTTAAGAGTTTAGTTGAGAGTGAGAGTGAGAACGAGAGTGAAGAGGAGATCTTAGAAGAAATCGAGGAGATAGAAGAGGAAATAGAAGTATCAGAGTCCGAAGAGGAGAGCGATAATGATAATGAGTGAGTAACATAGATTATTTCTATATTACAAATAAATAAAAGTGAAGTGTCTGTTTATGATGTCAAAATAACAACTTTTCACTGAATGCATATGGAAGTATATACAGTAAGTATATAAAAAAAATATCTGTAATGTTTGTCTGTCTGTTTGTTCCGGTTAATTTCTTAAACGGCTGTACCGATTTTTACGGGATTTTCGCTGGAAGATAGCTGATGTTATGAAGTGTAATTTGGGTTACTTTCATATTAAAATATTAGGGTTCCGTGGAAAAACAAAACAACATATTTTTTAGTTCCTGGCGAACAAATTCTTTGTCACAGCTATTCTTAAATAGGCCCCAGAAGATTATGTCTTGTTTATTCTTCAGTAGTGAAAAAAATATACTAAGGCTACATGAACGTTGTAATAGACAAATATTAATACAAGATGTTTCTCCGACTTCGTCTGCGTGGACTTGAAATATAGTTTATTTAAATGATTTTAAGGGTGTATTTTTATAGCTCAGTGGCCATAGGAATACCGTAAAGAATATTTAATATAATAGACTTTTTATATGTCTATTTATTGATAAGGTTTTAGAATGGTCATTTTTATAATTTGTCCCCGAAGCATCTTTTTCTTTTATGACAGAAAATGTATCTTATGTTAGTCTATGAAATTAGTTACAATTACATAGTTTAATAATTTTAGAGCGATGTACGCATAAGGGACTAGGCGGGGATACATTTATTTTTTAAATAAAATGCTTTTGACTTGTATGTTCATAACAAGATAGACTACAGTGGTGATTTAAATAATAGTAACTGTACAGATTTGGCCAATGTTCTAAGATTGGAATGAAATTTCATTGTAATCTATATCAATACTATGAAACAAAAATGTTTGTTTAAAGGCGCTAAAAGCTAAATCAATCGTATTTCAACGAATGTTTTTGTATTTAATACAGAAATAATTGACGAAGGCTTAAAGATATTTAACATCAGCCAGTCTAACATATTTGGCCACATCGTGACTTAAAATCGGGTGAGGTTGTGGCCGTAACGCTAAAACTTTAACCAAAAAATAAAACATTGATATAATTTTGTATAAACAAGTTGCCCTCCAAATAAGATGAAGAAACTGAGGAATGCATTAAAACATAGCTCTTTGTTCAATCTAAGCGTTTGCAAGCACAAAGAACATGCAATAAAGCAGTCTGTACGGAGTTATCCCGCGTATTTTTGACGTTTCAAGGCCGCCATATTGCCATTTGACGCACGAAGCCGCACCGCGCCGTTCCGCTGCCGATGCGTTCAACACTCTTGAGTCATGTTTATTTTGCGTTTTGTTTTCGTTGCGTTCACAATGTTAGCAGTCGCTTTGTTTTTACGTACAACTGTTATTGTTTAATCTAATAATTCAAGCTAATACCATCATATGCCTTTTATAATATGTACATGCTTTGGGATCTGCTATAGTTTTCTGTCCGTCTCAAATAAAATAATTCGTTACGTTTTAGGTTTGACGTAGGAGTTTCTGGCGGAATCTTGATCTATCATGTTGTGGTTTTTATTTAAATATTTACAAGCGTTTGCCCGCGGCCTCGTTCGCGTTAATATTGATTTTGTTAAACAAACCAAATGACGCAATAAAAAGTTTAATCTTCTCTTTACTTCACTTCCAAAAAGTTTTTCGCGAGATAAAGTAAGTATCCATGTTCCCATCTATATTTATACAATTCATCATAACCGATTCAGCGGTTTAGACGTGAAAGCGTAACAAAAAAACAAATTTTCGCATTTAAATTGATATTCAGTAAAGATTTATTTCACACTATATCGTTTAGTATTCGTGTCGTTCTATGTAATATAATTTACCTATTGCACACAGGAGAAAGGAGTTACGATTATAATTCGGGAAATGAAATTAAGATATATTTATTTAAAGAACACTGTCAAGGTTTCTACACGAGTAGACTGTGGGTTAACTTTAAAAAAGAATTTGTTTGCGCTTTGCGTGTTCAATACAATAACGTTTGTAGGAGATTATTGACACTTCCACGGTTTTGTAGTGCGTCTAGTATATTTCCGTTTGCACATGTCGATTATTTTTATGCTATTAGACGAAAGAAAACTACATCTCCATCTAACTGCAGAGTAAACTTCGTAATAGTCTTATTACAGTTATGCAAACATTGACTAACATGGTGTATGATTTTTATGTTGTTGCGAAATGCGAAAGTAAGCGAAAGTAAAAGTTTGTCGGTATGTTACGCTGTTATGCCTAAAACGCCGAATCGATTATGACGGAATTTCGTATCATGATAGATGGGAACCAGGAGACGGAGGCTTTCTCGCGGAAAAATTAATGGTATTGGGTAAGGAGAGGAATAAACTATGTATGAGCCTTTTTATCGCGTCACCCGATTACTTTGATAAAATTAATATTAACCCGGGCAAAGCCGCATGTAGTAGCTGGTATTAGATAATTTTTAGTTCATCGCGAATGATTTCGCGGGTACAACTAGTAATATATCAGATTTTTCAATAAGTAAACTGTAAAACGCAAAAATAAATTTTCACATCCCACTGGTAGATTCTCAGATAGGTTAAAGTGTGTTCAATGAAACACAATTTTCAGCTATACTATATTAGTATGGGTAAAAAACGTTTTTTTTTTTATCGTTAAGGTTATAGCGTTATTTTATATAGGTTATTAGCGTTATGATCATAATCTCACCTGATCTAAAGTGATCTATTATATAGTATTCAGACCTTCGATATATAGCATATCGAGGTCCTTTGAAATTCGCGTATCCATATTTAAGTGACAAGCTGTGCTTGGACTTTGAGTAGTACTAAAAATTATTTAACAATCATTGCCCTGTTGCACGTCTCATAAGCGAAGCGTTGAGGTGGATACTACTGTCACTTCACGCAATAAAACTGATCTTTCAAACTTAAAATGTTTCTATTTATCAATATTGCACTTGTAAAATAATATATATACACACATATTAAGAAAAAACACTATTTTAATACTTATGATTTTTTATGTCTTTTTTGTTATTAAAAGTAGTTAAAAAACTGTTAAAAAAAGTTCTGTCTCGGACGTCCGTGTGTCTGTATGTGCGTATTCTGTATGTTATCACGATAACGACCGAAATACTTTACTAATCGAGTCTATTTTTTTCTTACGCCTTAGTATAATTAGGAATAGAACCCCTATAACTTTTGATGCTCTGATTCGATGTGGTTTAATAGTTATTAAGTAAACAAAAAAAAAAAGAGATTATGAGGCGTGCACTTTAGGATTTGCCAAACTTTTTGAAACTTTTATCAATACAGCGTTGTTCCGATTGATGGTAGCGTGATGTTAAATATCCCAAAGCGTCCTGAATTGTTGCTCTATCAATTACTACAAAGAATTTTTGAAATCTGACAGATAGTTTCTAATATTAATGCGCTAAAACAAATAAACAATACCTCTTTATAACGTTAATACAGATTCGAATCTAGGAAATCGTGGGATGTGATTGTGTTTTGAAATTAAATTACTCAGTGGTAAGTTTCATTGAATTTCTGTTTATTGTTACAATACTATCGAGGTTAAACTGATGAAGAATTGTTATTCAAATATCAAACAGAACACGGAAGATTTAGTTATCGAATACATTGTTTTAAATTATTGCATTTGGCACGCACATTCTCGTAAATTATGAAGCATGGAAGGCCTCTGTTCAAATCGCTCTTATCTTTAATCCATTTTAATACTAGCTTCTACGTGCGGCTTCGCTCACGTTAATATTGATTATATCAAACAAATCGGAAGCCTCATTAGAAGTTTCATACAAAATATATCTCTCTCTCTACCCCACTTCCAATAAAGGTTTCGCGAGAAAAAGTAACCTATCTCCGACGCCAGGTTTCCATCTATCTCTATACCAAAATTAATCAAAATCGACACAGCGGTTTAGACGTGAAAGCGTAACGAACAAACAAACTCACTTTCGTATTTATAATAGTTAGTAAAGTTTCTTAGGAACTACCAGTCGTATTTAAAAAATACATTTTGTGTTTGATAGAGTAATCATTGAGGAAGGCTTTCCGCTATTTAACTTCACGTTTTCATCACTAGAAGTACAGATGTATTGAAGCAAGTTATCAAAACGATAAACACTTTTTTTTTAATAACGCGAAGTTATAGGGTTTAGAATTATGGCTACAATCTCACCTGATGTTAAGAGATGATACGGCCCAAGCTGGTGAAAACACTTAACCTGTGGAGTGACTGGCTATCAAGTGCGCCCGCGGGACCACACCTATAAGTATTTGGTAGCAGATTTTCAACTTGAGGGCGGTAGCTAGCCAGGCGGGCGTTAGATAAAGCCCTACCACCATGCTGTGGTTTCATCACGTTGTTTCCCTTCATCCAAAGGTACAAATTCATTGCAGGGATTCAAACTTGCATCCGTTGACACGGCGTCCGTACGTGCTACCACTGAGCTATCATCACTTCAAAAACTAGTATAATATAAAGAAAATATAATTTCTTTGACGCTCAATTACGTCAAAACCGCTAAACTTAGCGGGACGGGACTTTGACCATTCGATGCGGAGTTTTTCGTAGATGATTCTCGGTTTCGTTTTTGAATTCTATTGTCCCCTAGTAATTTTTATTCGCCGCTTTATTTAGAATTCAATACAAAAGACATCTAGCGTAGTAGGCAGGAGACAGATTTCTGTATATAATAAGACAAATTTCTTTGTATTTCCATGAGCTATGACTTTTTCTAATGCACGCCTGGTAAGCTACTACCCTCAAGTTAAAAATCTGCCACCAAATAAATATAGGTGTGTTCCGGTAGTTACACTTGACATCCAGTCGCTTCACTAGGCTTAGCTTGACCACCATCTTGGGCTATATCGTCACTTAATATCAGGTGAGATTGTAGCAATAACGCTAAACCTATAAAGTACAAAAAACAACCAATGTATCGGTGTAGACGTAAACATTATATAAAGGTCTTTTAATTTTTCCCTGACGACCTAAAAGAAGTTAGCTTCAACAATTAAATATTCTTTGGTTTCTGTGTTCCAGGAAGAACCTCCTAACCCAGGAGAACAAGTTCCATAACCATGTGGCCGTTTTGTCCGAGTTAGCAGACACCAGGATCGGGGAAGCAGAACGGACAAGAGATCTCATTGCATCGTATAGGAAGGAAATCGAAACAAAGGACCAGGAGATCGAACGTAAGTTTTATTTTTTAATCTGTGTGTTATTCGATAACACCATTCTGCCAGTGTCACGTTAATATATATTCTAGTTATTATGCACTCTAACAAAATAGAGTCCAGTGTATTTCTGTACAGTAATCGAATTACATCGCATGCTAGGTATATGTTATATAAATATGAGATAATATAACATATGATTATCAATTTAAATGGAGCTACTGATGCATGATAGATTAATATACCAAAAAACACTTATATTTGGTATACATAATACCTAGTAATACCTAATATTGTAAGGCTTGTACTATTGTATGGATCTGAATGTTGATAAACGAAAGAAATGTATGTAAGAAAATTACACGTAGCAGAGATACGAAGGCTACGATGGATGTGTGGAGTGAATAAAATGAATAATATTTGGAATGGATACATTCGAGGAAGCATGAAAATAGTACCAGTGAGGGAGAAATTGAGGAGTAATAGGTTAGCGTGATATGTTATATATGTTATGAGAAGAGATGAAAGCCATATAACTAAGAGAATGTTAAGGGTGAATGGATGTAAGAGAAGAGGAGGGCCGAAGAAGATATGGGTGGACTGTGTGAGAAATGATATGTGTATAATGAGTAAATACTGAGATGACGGCTGATAGAGTGGAGTGGAAGAAAACATGTTGTGCCGACCCCACCTACGTGGGATAAGGGGCTAAGAACAGAAGAATACCTATTTGGCAATTTTCAAAATAACAATAACACTTATTAGTAACTTAATACGATTTACTTATAGTAAGATCATAAATTTTATTTTAATTAGTTTTTTACATGTGTTAAAAAAAGTATGGAGGGACGACCAATCAATCTTTTTGAAGCGATAAACGTTAAAAACGTTAAAAACGTACAAATAACATTTTCACTGGTAATTCCAATAACTACCAGGAAAACATGAATCCGTAGAAGTCGCATACGTTTCCTTGAAGATAGTTCGACGGTTCGTAGTTCGTTGAATTGGTTATTTAAAAAATATATATTGTTATTATGCAATTGCACAAGAGAAAGAGCACGTCGCGAGCGCACGTCAAGTGTTTTGGCTTATGGCCAAGCCATGCGACATACAGTACTGAAATTCACGTGGTCGCTTGATTAATGCCCTTTCTGTGACTAAACAGTGCAATGATGAAAGAAATCGCACATTGTCTTTGTTTTATACGTTCGTTCACCCGAGATGAATAAAACTATTTCTTAATTTTTTTTTTTAATTCACTGGCAACTACATTTTTTTAAAGGTACGTTTGGTTGCAGATACGTAATCTGATCTTTTTGTGTAACAAAACTTGCATTATTTTTATGTAAGAATACTATTCGAATCGATTAATATTTTTTTATTGGTGTATACTTTTCTATTTACGAGCGGAAAATTTATATTTACCTGAATTAATATTAGAAATCGGAAAAGTTTGTTTGTGTGTTTGCACATGCTTATATTTATTGTATATCAAAAAATTTTATGTATTTCATAAAGGAAGCATCGACAAAGGCTACATTTGATTTAATAGGAGCAAAGTTGTATTGAAAAAAGTTACAAAAAGAAAGAAAGAAAATACGTTTATTATGGAACTCACACAATAATAATAATGACTAAATCACTACTACAATAATAATAAAAACTTAGGGCGAAAAACAGAAACAACAATAGCCTAGTATATTATAATAGGCAGAGGGTGCCCACTAATCAGTTGTGTGAGGCCATAAATGGTCTCAACTCAGCTAAAATGCTGCAACATATAAGATGGGAAAAAATGGTTAAATAATAATTAAATGCACGCAAACGAAATCGCAACCGCAGCTAATTTATATATAAAGCAATGTTAAGACGATAAACTCAGCATCTTTCAACCCAAAGTAATGATGGCGTGAGTCTGAACGAGAGGTGTATAAAAATAAAAATACTGTATATATTTTTAAAAGAAGTTTCATAAAATATACACTGCCTCTAAGGAAATAAATAAATAGAATCTTTTAGTAACAAAACAATATTCCTCGATTACAGATTCAAATATAGATAAAATATGAATCTACGCGATCAAAACCGCGGTGAGAAAGCTAGTAGTTATTTTATATAATAAATAAAATGTATGAGAATTCTATTTTAATTTGTCTGCCTCTCATAATCGACAGCGCATCAAAGCAAATTGATATTCAAAACTACCAGGCACGCATAAATACTCAAGAATTCAATACGCGACCGCATTACTTGAACTTCTATAACCTTGTTACAATTTTAGCGAAAGCTCTCTATACCTAGGGCTGCTATCCGTTGGGTCCTTCGCACTTGTCCCAATTTGACAATGGGTTTTATAGAAATGTACGTGGGAGAACTCTATTAGTATTTTGAAAATAATTAATTATTTAACTTTACAAACAATTAAAGAAACAAACATATTTAATACTATAAAGTGCGCAATTATTGTATATATATATGTAATGTATTAACGCATACCTTCCCGTACCCCCGTACGTTTACCGTAGGGTATTGGGAAGGTTATGTGGAACTCACCCGTTGCTAGTCAATACCCATTAAAACCCCACGGCCGCCTGTAACCTTCCTGGGGAAACGCGGGTTCGTGCGTGCATTCACCGCGTTGCCCCAGCGACCGACCCGCCCTTTCAGACGGCCGGACTGTTGCAATGAAAGTTGATACACGACTTTTAACGATTTGAATGAAATTTTATTTAATCTCAGACAGACTCTTGTTTTCTGAACTCATCTATATATTTGTTGTATTTTTAATAAAAACGCAATTTTTATTCACACGTATGTAAATTTGTGAAACGTGGATGTGTGTTAGTGTGTGATTAGTATTTAAATTTATGTTTTAAAGTTACTCATAAAAAAATTAAAACCGGCTAAGGTCGGTCATCCAGGTGCTCTATAGTGTATTTAGGCAACAGCATATATTCAAAATATTTTCGGTGACAACCTTGAATGTATTAAAATGAGTATTATCAATTTATTTGAACCGACGTCAAAAATGTAGACATCGACAACCCTAAATCGAAAGCGAATGTCTGCATCGGTTTACTCGAAATTGAAACTAACTTTCGACCGCGTCTTAGGATGTTTGCCTAATTTTTCTTGTATGATAATTTATTGACTGGGAAATAAACATCTATATTAACATTATAAAGCCAAAAAGACTGTTTATTTGCTTGATCGTGCTATTCCTAGGAACTACCAGACAGATATAAAAATATATATATACTGTTTTTATACTTAAGATTTAGCGTTATGGCCATAATCTCACCTGACCTTAAGTGACGATACGGCCCAAGTTGGTAGACACGCTACACCTGTGGAGGAACTGGCTCTCAAGTGCAGCTGCCGGAACACACCTGTTTGGTATTTGGCGGCAGGTTTACAACTTGAGGGTGGTAGCTAGCCAGGCGGGAATTAGAAAAAGCCCTACCTCATGCTATGGCTTCCTCACAATGTTTTCCTTCAACGAAAGCTCACGCTCATTGTAGGTGCTTGGATTCGAATTCACGTCCCTTGACGCCAAGTCGTACACACTACTACTGAGCTATCATCGCTTCAAATATATTTTCGTATTTGACAGAGCAATCATTGAAGAAGGCTTTAGGCTATTTAACATCACGCTACCAGCGATAGGAGCAAAAGTGTATTGAAAAAAGTTACAAAAACGGGAAATTGTTTTCATAGCGATGATAACTCAATAGGTAGCTAGTACATTTCGCGTCAAGGGACGTGAGTTCAAATCCCCCTAGAATGAGCTCGAGCTTTCGGTGAAGGAAAACATCGTGATGAAACCATAGCATGGTGGTAGGGCTTCATCTAAGCCCGTCTGCCTATCTACTACGCTCAAGTTGAAAACTTGGCACCAAATACCTATAGGTGAGTTCCGGGAGATACCCTTAAGAGCCAGTCCCTCCAATAGGCTTGGCGTGACCACCATCTTAACCAACATCGTCATGTAACATCAGGTGACATATAAAAGAAAATAATTTTTAGTTCCACGCGCACGTTGTCGCGAGCGCAGTCAGCATATAACGAACAGACGGACGGTTGATTTTATATATATAGAAAGTTATTTTCAAAGGAATCGGAGCGAAGAGTTCGTTTCGTCCGTTTTAACGTCGGCGTATTTATTTAAAGAAGCCGTTTCGAGTTTCGAAATGAAGCTGCAATCGGGTTAAGTGTAAATGATTACACGCTAGCTATATCCCGCGGCTTTGCGTGCGCCTTTTATGCATTTTACGATAATCTATACTTTCATACTAATATCTATTATAAAGAGTTGTATTTTTATTTAAAATCATCATACAAAATCGAAAAAGTGGTAAGCGAGCGGAGGTCACGCTTTCTGTTGGTTTGTTTGTACCGTCCATACTCGGATAATCTGCCATCTAAGTGCTCGTACATCTCCGTAATTTCTTTATACTTAACACCGTAATTGTCAATAACTGATGTATCCATACATATAGTTGAAACAATCTCGTACGCCTCCGTTAGCAAGTTAAAATTATTTTCAAGTCACTAGGTCACATGAACTATTTCATATACCGATGTGCCGCACTAATGTGGACCAAAGTAGTCCTATTACAAAAGTACTACCACTACTCGATACAACGAGTTCTTCGCACGAACTGACATATCCCGTCAGAACAAGCGCGAGTTCGAAAACGAAGTCATTAACAGTCTGTTGTCACAGCAAAATATGCTATATTTGTCTTGTTAACAATAACGCATACCTAATTATGTGTACAACTCTGCGTAGTCCATAAAACGTAATGATTTACACGTAGTTTCTGTTATAATTAGCTTATAACATTATTGGCATTTTCTTTTGTTTTTTTTTTATCTATTTTATTGAATTTTTATATATACTGTTTTTTTTTTATATTTTTAGTTCGTGTGTACTGACACGATTTACTTACAGTTACTGAACTGTGAAACTTGTCATTGGAATATACACATTATTTTTGTCTTTCGATTTTGTAAACCTACTCATTGTATACTTTTTTATCGTCGAAAAAAAAAAAAAACGTTTTCGAAGCCGAGCCGATACTCTTACTATGCTGTCTATTTTCCATCATTTCCATTAACTTTTAGATCGAATCAGACTTAATTTTAAATTTACTTTCCCAAGATTTCAGTGCCATACTTAAAGTGACACAGATCGAATTTATTCCCAGATTATACAGGGAATCTTTATCCGGCTCGACGGACCAAGTTATGTATGCTCGAATCTTCTGATCGTAGTTTAAACAGGCCTGGCACAACCCCAGTCGAGACGACTTACCTAGGTCGCTGATCTTCCTTCGTTGCTCTGCTTGTCCGTGACACGCACGAACACACTCGCAACACTGTTAATGTTAATTAAGGCATAGGAATTACCATTAAAATTGATCAAATGTAAAACCGCCTGGGCTCTGTTTGTTATTTGCAACTAACTGGCGTCGGTCGCGCGCATACTTCCTTACCCGACCGCAAAACCCGGCTTTAAAAACGCCTGGTAGTCTTACGTACTAAAATCATCACATACCATCAAAAAAGAACCCAGGCTCAGCATATGATATGGCAACACTGCTATAGCGCAGGGTTTCAGCTGGACCCGGAATTATTTGATTACATTAATATTCGTGGCCTTGGATCAAAAGGACTAGATAAGCTAGCGAACTACTGTAAAATTATTTTATAATTGTTAATGAAAATGTTAATAAATAGGTGATTAGCTAAATAAGAGTTAAATTTACCTAATGCATACTTTATACAAATAACACATTATAGTGATAGATGTGTAAGCGGTGTGATAGTGATATGATAATACAGGATCTATTCTACTATAAATTAATTTACTTTTGTTTTTTCTACCTTGGATGGTATGGAATAAAAGACTATAATATATTTGTGATGAATTTATGCAAACGATAACTTAATAATAAAACGCTAGACCTATTTGTAGCCAGTCTAATTTCAGTTGCCACCTGTTGGCTTTTCCTACTGTTCTTTAATGATGTGTATTCTTATCTGATCTGGTGGAGGAACGTTTACGAGTTTGTCTACTGGCTTGCTTCAAGGGATCGCCTCAACCACTTAACAGTCAAATATGCCAACTGAATAGTTGTGCAGTCAAGATATTGATTGATTCGTAATATATTCGTTATGTTGTCATGGTACAATTTCGAAGTTTAAAAAGAATGTTTTTACTTATAAAACACCCCAAGATCATTTTTTACTTTCATTTTCACAAGCGGTGAAGATCACACATTGATATCCCGAGGTCATCATTGAGACCTATAAATAAAACCAAGAGGAATTCAAAATTAAACCTAATAACGTCACGTCTCTTCCTGTAATTAAAAATGTTTACAGAATTTTCTACTAGGGATGCATCTGTTCAAAGAGTATCGATATCGAGTTTCTTAGTCTGGTATGAAGTTTTGATGTGGACAGATATTATTATCACCTTATTCGCTATTGTATAGATAATGAGCCGTTCAAGAAATTTAGGGGCAACCAACCTCACGTCTTGTAAAACGTTACGATGCGTTACAAGGGCGGGAGAAGGTTTCGAACAACGCGTTCTGTAACATTGTTTTTTTTTAAAGTGTTTAAAAGAATATAATCGAAAAGAATAAAAAAGAGAAAAAGAGAGAATAAAAATCGAGTCCATAGAGACACAAACAAGTAAATGTATAGAATTCAGCCGGCGAGAGAATGAGATAGAACACATTACACGTTCTCGGTCTCCTCGTTGTGCGATGCTTCGTAACGTCTCCACTATCGTTTGCTAATCATTGCCCATATGTATTTTCAACACTTTACAATAAGTATTTTTAATCAGGGACTTTTCAGAAGTTTCACTTCTACCGTGTGTGACTTGCACACACACACATTTATTTTTTTATTTAAATAAAAATCTATTCTAATCTAATTAATAATTCCAAACTTAGCAACTCTTTTAGTTTTTGTTTTACTGATAACCTCTCGACTATTCCTAATCGCATTGCCAAATATTAAGATAAAATAAGTTTTATTTAAGAGTTTGACTTTTAGGTAAAAATACTCACTGGAGTTTTACGTACCGTTTACGAGGGGGAGGTGGAGTACAGGAAAATGTTAGGCTGGGTTACGTAATACTTGAACGGCTCCTAATTCGCTTTAATCTCTCATCAGGTATAATCCATTACGTTATATGTATACATGATCAGTGTATGCATTACCAGAAAATGAGCGATACGTATTACTGCATATAATTTAGTATGCATACAAATTGAAACTTGAAGAACATAGGCTGCCTGTTGCCTCAAATAGCAACTAGATAGTTGCGTTGGTAGTAAAATAGACTCATATGTCGTCACGGGAAATGGCATGACGCTCACTAATGCCGTCACCGCTCCCGACTACATTGCGGGTGTGTGTATGTTATTTATTTAACTCTGCATATTTTTTATTGTAATATAATAATAATTTATTGCCAATAGCAAAGATTTTTACAGAAATACACCTAATTAGTTTACAGTATGTTACAAAGGGATAGATTTAGCAAATGCTGTGTGGAACACCAGCACCACACAGCGCCTGTTTACATTTTGCCCCATACTTTTATTTATTTGTTTGCAACTTAACACATAAAAAAGAAAATTTATTGTACATGTACAGTTTGTATAAACTCGATAATTGAAATGAACAATAAACAAAGAGTGAAGTAAAAATAATATCAAAAACACTAAATAGTTCACTGCATGTGATAGTGAAGTTAATTATAATCGCTAATATAAAAAAAAAAACAATGTTTCACATAAGCCGGGTGTACCGTGAGTTTTGTCAAATAGCTGATATAACTCAGCCATAGACAATTTTTGTAACGACACTCAAGAACCAAACAGAGTGTCGATATATAAAATGTTTATGTCCAAGTTTATCGACATGATGGAAGGGCATCCCGAAAAGCTGTTGTTTTTGTAACGATCGAAGAATGCACCGGCCGGAAGTGATCCTACGTTCAAGCAGAAAATATGATTCCCACTTTTCTATTTTTAGATATCTTTGGGTTCTTTCGATACGTATATTTTTTTTATAATATAGTATATGCTGTTAGACTAAACGGCTTTCACAGTTTCACCGAACTTTTGCGGTGAGTACTGAGGCACTCAGTCCGAAGCAACAACCACAATGTCGTCATGAAGTGGTCGAACCTCGTCTTGGACTGTTGCCTGGGACGCGAATAGAATCTGTGGTCCTGATTAACCCTAACTAGGGATCTAAACTACCTGCTTTACTACAACGCGAATTTAGAGCTTAAAATAACCTCTTACTATGAAGGATTGTACTGACTTTTCCTCAGAACGGAATGAATGGATTGTACCAGACTTATAATAAGTGAAGAAACCTTCAAATCTATTACCCCGTAAAAGACGGAGCCACACTCAGGGTCAAAGCGGACTCTTACAGAAAAAGTTTCTTCACATTTCATATGAAAACTTAAGACATTTTTTCCCAAAGTTTATTTAAATCTTACTACCTTTATATATTTGCAAACAAAAGTACAATATATAATAAAATTACACACACATATACATATACACATACTTATATATATATGTGTCTTTTTGTAGGTAATCTCATGACCCTTTCGCTGTAGAAATTTTTAGGATTACAGATCAAAAAAATGCGACAAGTAATTTTAGCAGCCCTCTGTTAATGTTAACCTGACACTGCCTAAAGAATTCTGAAGAACCCAATAGATAGGACATCTGAAGGTACAAAGTTAGGGATATATGATGGATACATTAACATCCCTATTTTAATCTTTGCTGGGTGGCTAAAGATGTACGTCTCAATTAAGAATCGCAGATGAGTAAACTGTTCTTAGGTTTCTTGCAGTGAGCTGGTGTGGACCTAAATATATATATTATAGTTAAGCCTTAGCGTTACGGCCATAATCTTACCTGATCTTAAGTCACGATACGGCCCTAGTTGGTAGACACGCTAAACCGTTGGAGGAACTGGCTCTCAAGTGCAACTGCCGGAACGCAGCTATTGGTATTTGGCGGTAGATTTTCAACTTGAGGGTGGTAGCTAGCCAGGTGGGCATCACAAAAAGCCCTACCACCATGCTATCGTTTCCTCACGATGTTTTCCTTCACCGAAAGCTCAAGCTCATTGTAGGTGGTTGGATTCGAACTCATGTCCCTTGACGCAAATTCGTACACATAACCACTGAGCGATCATCGCTTAGATATATATCTTACTGACACTGCGTTGGGTCCATAAACGTCAAAATAATTGTTTTGCGGTATATAAGTTCTAACAAGTTGACGTGGGCGTTATTTGGGATCGCTTTTCCATCCGCGCTGGACCAAGAGGAGATGGGGGTCTGTTTTTCCAATGCAGTGGTTCTGGGGCACAGTAATTGGGGGTGTACTAATCTGTTCCTTTAGCGTCGAAACCCAGTTAGGACTATCCACGGAAGCGTCGTGGTGACGTTTCAGTTGAAAACATGCCGCCGAACACCTATAGGAGTGTTCCGGCAGTTGCACTTAAGAGCCAGCCCCTCCACTATGTTTGACGAGTCCATCATCTTGGGCCTCATCGTCACTTAACATCAAGTGAAGCGATGATAGCTCAGTGGTAGTGTGTATGACTTCGCGTCAAGGGACGTGAGTTCGAATCCAAGCACCTACAATGAGCTTGAGCTTCCGGTGAAGGAAAACATCGTGAGGAAACCATAGCATGGTGGTAGGGCTTTTTCAAATGCCCGTCTGGGTAGCTACCACCCTCAAGTTGTAAACCTGCCGCCAAATACCACTAGGTATGTTCCGGCAGCTGCACTTGAGAGTCAGTTCCTGCACAGGTTTAGTGTGTCTACTAACTTGGGCCGTATCACTTAAGATCAGGTGAGATTATGGCCATAACGCTAAACCTTAAGAATTTAAAAAAAAACTGAGATTGCGGCGCTAGCGCCTTAATCCTTATATTATAAATGCGAAAGTGAGTTTGGATAATAGTAGCGGCAGATAGAAAGCAGTGGAAAGAGATGAGAGACATTTTGTGAAACATGTGTAGATTTTAGTTCTTTTATGTATTGTTTAAAAAAACTTTTGCTCACAAATATTTTTTTTTAAACAAAGGGTTTATTATTGTATCAATACGTTTTCGTTTGTTTGTTGCGCTTTCACATCTAAACTGCTGAATTGATTATGATGAAGTTTGGTATAGAGAGAGTTGAGAACTTGGAGAAAGCTACGTTTCCTTGCGAAAAACTTACTGAAAGTGGGGAAAAGAGAGGGAAAAACTTTGTATTAAACTTTTTGTTACGTCATGCAATTTTTTTTGACATAATTAATATTAATGCGAGCGAGGCCGCAGATAATAGCTAGTGAGCTATAAAACGAAGAGTTTTTTATCACGACCAGTGGTATGGAAAAACTGTTTATCACTACCAGTGGGATGGAATAACTTTTTATCGCTACCAGTGGGATAGAAAAACTTTTTATCACGACCAGTGGGATGGAAAAACTTTTTATCACTACCAGTGGGATAGAAAATCTTTTTATCACTACCAGTGGGATGGAAAATCTTTTTATCATTACCAGTGGGATGGAAAATCTTTTTATCACTACCAGTGGGATGGAAAAACTTTTTATCACGACCAGTGGCGCGGAAAAACTAGAACGAACCTTTCATAGATTTTAAAAATTGTTGCAGAATTGAAATGCGAGCTGGCAGCCGCTTATAAAGAATCAGAGCTAATAAGGCAGCGGAGTAGGTCTCTGGAGGAGGACTTGGCAGCCGCCAGGAGTTGCTCTGCAGACCTTGGGGAACAACTACAGAGGCGAAACGGTATGTACATATATAGTTTTTTTTAATGCAATACCGGGAAAAAAAATTACGTGTCACCTGATGGTAAGTGATCACCGCCGCCCATGGACACCCACAACACCAGGAGGATCGTAGATGCGTTGCCGGCCTTTATTGGACTGGTTCTCGAGTGCAACTGCCGGATTTCTAACTTGAGGGTGGTAGCTAGCCAGGCAGGCATCAGAAAAAGCCCTACCACCATACTATGGTTTCCTCACGATGTTTCCATTCAGCGGAAGCTCAAGCTTATTGTAGGTGGTGGGATTCGAACTCACGACACTTGAAGGGACGTTACTACACGCTACCACTGCAAATAAATTTATTTATTTATTAATAATGGTTCATCTATAGTGACTTACACTAATACCTTTATACAAACAACATATAATACATAGTAAATGCAGCAACTTCTTATGGATAAATACCGCAAATATTTTGCACTACCCACATTAGTATTTTTACATTAAAAGAATACATATTAAAAATGGAAATAGGAAAAAAATTATAATAATTAAAAAACATCAGCCGGAAGCTTGTATACAGTTTGTATTAATAAACCAATACTGTCAAAATATATATATATCAATTTTATCACCACAATTATGAATAATCCTTCAATCCTAGACATACGAGAGCTTGTTCCAAGGACAGTATATATCCAAGGGCATAATAGTGTGATGCAGTAACGGGGAGGACACAAAAAGACACTAAATTTTAAAAAAAAATTTTGGGCAATCGATTCTTCTTTTCACAATTTTGAAAATAAATTCTGCATCTAAGTCAATTTTACGTTTTTCCATGGTGTCTTATTTAAAGTATTCCCACGTATAAAGGTCAGACGCTTCTTTCTGTGATCTTTCAACTCAGAAAGAGAGATGTCAAAAGAAAACATACTAGTTGTGTTCCAGTCTTAACTGGACTGCAACATTTTAGAATACTTCTCACTGGACTGTCTAGTAAAGTAATAATTTTAAAGTCACTAGAGAATCTAATAATAAAATTTTTTGACGCGTCTTTATCTACGTATTATATGTGTGAAGCAAATATTACTTTTTTATTGAAATAAACACCTAAACCCCTAATAATATTTACCACGTTAATTTTGGTAGGTCCAGTATATGGAAAATCAGGTCGTTTTTCTAGAATATTTTACATGGCAACATTTCCTCACATTTAAGAACATACCATTATCATCACACCATTGTATAAGTTGTATAATGTTCAATATGTTGTAATGTACACTGTCATATTCATATTACATATACTAATCCAAGAAGATACTGATATCGGAGATATTGACTCCGTCTTTACCCTTCACCACTCGGTGTGCTAATGGCCGCACCATCGTGCCAACCGGAGAGTTCGTGGCTTGAGACGACAGACATACTTTTATAAACCATCATACAAATAATCCATAGTTATTATATTTGTTATACCAACAAATAATAGTACATTATTGCAAAGTCCGTGAAATAGGCAATTGCATCGAATATGAGTTGCTACACAAATACGAGAAAGGCAATTAGCATTTCCGCCAAGGCATATATAACGCTTTTCTCAAAAGAATGCAAGGAGATAAAACATAATTTTATTCATTGTACATTATATATCTGGGGCTTTAATTAAAAATTGCCTTACGGTTTCGCCAGTAAAACTTTTCGATTCTTTAAGTTTTAAATCCGGTCAATTGTTGTTTAAGAAAAGTAGTTAAATTTTCATAATTTTATCAAGTTAATGCCGTTTTTAAGATGAACTGGACATTTCAGCATGGAATAAATTGCTCATAATGTAGCAATCTCATTAAAATACACCAAAAATACTCATTCGGAGAAAATGTTCACTTTTTTTTTCTCGTTTTTCAACTCGTAAATTTTTCATGTACATTAACGTATTTGTTTCTTTTTACTTTGTCGAAGAACCTTTTATTTTAATGTTTTTTACACACAAGCTGTGTGGGATTAGGTAAAAATGTAAAAAAAAACAAACTCTGGAACTAAAAACGCACTGGGAAATAAGAAGTTTTGAAAGGTTTGTTTACGCATAGCTCTGTCTGCAACGCCTACAGAATTAAATGTCTGAACATCTAGACACGGCCTAGAATGTTTCCTGATTGCGTTTAAATGTTCCAGATGTGTTTAAACGGATCTATTTAATTTGGTTTAATTATATTTTCAGATGAATGTTTGCGTCAGATTCGGGCTGAATTGGATGGTGCTCTTGCGCAGAGAGCCGAGCTTGAATCTCGAGCGCTCGCGTTAGAGCGAGACAAGGATAGGTTGGAGCAGGAGAAAGTGATTCAAGAACAGAAAGCGCAGGAGGTTAGTGACTTTTTGAATATTTATATTTCGACTGTTTTAGAACGTTATTGTCAATGTTGTTGCTATTTATGGTATCCTGGTAGCGAACGACACGGAATTTTTAAAACTAGCTTTTGCAGATGGATTTTCTTTCTTCTTTTATTGTAAAAACGTAAAAAAAAAAACAAGTAACCTCTGTACGTACCGCGTTTATATTGACACTAAAAGCGACTGAAGCGTCATGATCTTTCATGTAACGCTCGTGTCGTGTCGAGCTGATTTTACCCGAACGAGCGTTACATAGCCGATCGTTTCAGCTCAGTCTCATTCAATACTCGAAAAAAAAGTGCTCAGGTCGATTAAAGACGTTATCACTTCAAAGCCCACTACTCAGAGATCAATAAATAATTAGCAATGAACGTGAGCTTTTGATGACGGAAAACATCGCGAGGAAGCCATAAAATGGAGGTAGGGCTGTTTTTAAAGCCCACCTGGCTAGCTACCACCCTCGAGATGAAAAAATGCCGCCAAATATATGTAGGTGTTACCGCAGTTGCACTTGAGAGCCAGTCCCTCCACTAAGCTTAACGTGTCCTCCATCTTGAGCCACATCGTCACTTAACATGAGTTGAGTTTGTAGTCATAACGCTAAATCTGTAAAGATTAAAAAATATATCCACGGTTTTCTGTACTACGCCATCTTGTGAGCCGAAATATATATTTATTCATGAGAAAACTTGACAAACCGAGTCACTTTTTCTTCTTCTTGTATCTCACTTATCAATGTAATAAAAAGCATGACTACCTCGACACAATTCCACAGATTCCTAACATTCCGATTGGTTTAAGATCAAACACTTCGAGTATGGACTTGTTCAAACACAATTATCGGTCCTACACAGTAGATGGAGGGCATGTTCTTTAATACAAACAACGCAATTTTTTAATATTAAAATATGGTACCCTTTCAGGCTTTAGCGGCGGCCGAAGCTAACACTGCAAAATGGAGGCTGGCGCACGAGGCAGCGAGATCGCAAGCTGCCGCCAGAGCGGAGCGTATGCTATCAGACTGCGAGTGGAAAATGAGAGAACTAGAGAAGAGAGCCAGAGACGCCGAAAAGCAAAATAAAGAGGTGAGATCATATTTGCAAAAAAAATCTTTTGACTTCCTCATTTAAAAAATGTTTACACGGTAGAAAAAAATTAAAAATCATGTCTGTGCTAAAGCTGTGTATCGTAAGAAGTATAACAAAACAAAATTAAATATTATACACTATGGTAATAAAAATATATAATTTTAAAACACACAACACGCAAATGTATTTGTATATAAATATACTAGATGTCATCCGCCCGATATATCAAAACTTTCAGTCGGCTTCACTTTTTCGACATTTTCAACAATTATTGTTATATTACAACCAACTTACTTAAAATCCTAACAAAATATATACTGAAACCTTATTTACGAACCTCTCTGTCTAATGGTGGAAATCGCATGAATCTATTAATTAGTTTTTGAGTTTTTCACGATCAGACAGACAGACGCGTTAGGGGAATTTCTTTTATAGTATGTAGTGATTATTCGAACTGATACGAAACTCTGATTTAGATGGTTCAGTTAAAGGATAAGCTCTAAACTAATTTCATACAAAGTGCATAATATAATTCAGGCAATATAGATTTCACCAAGTCACTTTTCTACATGTATCTTGCAAATTTTGAATCTTTTCTCAGCTTTCTATATAAACGAGTGTTTTTTTCATCGTAGTACAAACTTTTAGAGTAAGCGATATTTCAATATAATTTGAATTTAGGCTAGAATCTGTTGAGGTTTGATAATTGAAATAAAACTAATTTAAACGAATTTTATCGTGATTGTGTATTAATTTTGATCCCGACGTATCGAAATCTTTTCAGCCTTTGTGGATCACGATCGGGTTCGGGATCAAAATTAAAAAATAATTGCGATAAAATCCTTTTAAATTAGTCCTATTTCGATGAATAATATTCGCGTAAACATAAGAAATCATTAAAGTTAGATACATTTGCATTTCTAAACGAGTCCTGGCAATAGCTCACTCTAAGAGCTCGTACCAAAGATTTTTGCAGCTAAAATTTAGTGTTATAGCAACAATTTTACCTGACGTTAAGTGACGATGTGGTCGACATGCTAAGAATAGTAGAGGAACTGGCTCTCAAGTGCAACTGCCGGAAAACATTTACAGGTATTTGATGGCAGATTTTTAACTTGAGGGTGGCAGCTAGCCAGGCGAGCATTAGAAAAATTACATGCTATGGTTTTCTCACGATGTTTTCCTTCACTGCAAGCTCAAGTTACTATAGGTGGATTCGAATTCAAGTTCCTTGACGCGGCGTCTGTACACACTACAACGAAGCCATCATCGCTTCGGCCTTTGTGGCACACCCTGTAAAAGGTTATTCAAGAGCAATTTATTTATTAATCGAATTTTTCTGACTAACCAGCTCACCAATGAATTAGAGAATCTGAAGACAGCACCAAAACCGACCCCATCTCATGTGGCGGAATTGCAGCAATTGCGCGGTCTAGTCACAGAACAACAGCGATCCGTGCAGTCCCTAACTCTTCAGCTCCAGCGAGTGGAGACGAGAGAGGAAGCTCTGAAGCTCGAAATCCATAGACTGAAGGAGTTACTGGAGAGAGAAACAGCATGCGTGAAAGAGAACGACATAAAACATCAACAGGTAACTACTATGAGGATTTTTTAAGATTTGATCAGAACGATGTAAAAATATGGGTTCTTTATTATCAGCTGGGTAATAGATATAGGTAAAATGTATGTGAATGAATTTTTTTGTCACAAACTTTGATCACGGGTTTTTTGTATGGGATCTATACTGTTAGTCTGAGGGTCTTTTACAGCTTCACTGAACTAAAGGGGCGAGCGCGGAGGGCGCTCGAGCCCGCGGGGCAATTCGCGCAAGGGTGTCACTAGTGACCGAACCTCGGCTTGGGCTGATGCCGAATCGCGTAGGAGAAAATCGAACGCCTACTACTACTAGCTATTAATAAAAATTGAAAAACCTAAAGTACTAACTGATCCCCTTCGGGATCTGGAAACTAAATTCGGTTTGTACTGTGCCATGGCAGGCGAGGCAAGATTGTACTGTGCCTTGATCACGAGTTTACAGGATATGTCGCCTATATTCTGAACAGGAATATCATTCCATGTGTTTTTTAATACTCTCTACGCAAGTGAAGGAGAAAAAGACAAGTTGGTTGAGGACTCTATATCGAGCCCACCATATACAAGGTGCGTATACTATAGTAATAAGACCCTTGGATACTGTATGCCCAGTAGGCAAGCGAACGGTAGAAATCTGTTCATGACCGAATTGTGATCGCTCTACACTTGGTAGTGAACTCATAATTCTCCTCTGACCTGTCGAGCTTCGGGATTAGTATATAAATACAGCTGTCTAAAAGATTAAAGACTCGGATGACAGTCACGACCGTTTATACGTTTATACGGCCCAGGTTGGTGGATCCGCTAAACCTGTGAAGGGGCTGGCTCTTAATTGCAACTGCCGCAACACACGTATTGGTATTTGGCGGTAGATTTCCAACCTGAGGGTGGTAGCTAGCCAGGCGGGCGTTAGAAAAATCCCCTACCATCACTCTATGGTTTCCTCACGATGTTTTCCTTCACTGAAAGCTCAAGCTCATTATAGGTGGATTCGAACTCACGTCGCTTGACACGGCGTTCGTAAACACCACCTCTGAGCTATCATAGCTTCGATACCAATAATACCACCAATGGATGGTCACCGTCGTGTCATGATTCTACTGTTCTCAATTAGGATCTATGTAAGTCACTTAGTCATATTACAAAAAATATATCAGACATATCGACTACAGCGATATCTATCGCGTTGTATCACTTATCGAGGTAAAAAGTATCCTTTCTCTCAATTTGGATCAAACTGCACACAGTGTGAAAAAGTTGATTAAAATCGGTTCAATACGAGATTACCGCGGACAAACAACGTGATACGAAATTTTTATATAGAAAGATTTACAGACAAGTACCAGGAGAGCATAAATGTGTAAACGATCGCCCTCAGGTTGTGAAACAACTGGAAGAACAGCACAGCAAAGCGATAGAGAATTTGAAAGCGGAACATGCGTCGACCGCCGCCGCCTCTAGGGCTGCGCTCGAGCGAGCTCACGCCGAACGCACCCGAACGGCGCTCGCGCAACTGCGTGCGGAGGCCGAACAAGAGACTAGAAATGCAGACAGGAAACTTAGAGAAGTCACAACTAGAGTAAGTGTAATATCTAATTTAAGATACTTTACTTGTATATTTTAATCTTGTCCGTTGTCAAGTTGCCTTTCAAAGATCGCTAATCCAAAGAAAAAACAAAGAGATGCTTGATAAGACAATTTGGTTACAGGCATTGTTATTGTTTTTGCCTATTTACAAATATATACAAGACTAGCTGTGAAGATTTTGAAAGGATTTTGATCTGCCATATTAATGTAGATACTAAATTATTTGCCTCTGTATTGTGTAATATTTTTGTGAATAGTGGTTGCTTTAAAAATGTTCTAGCAAGAGCGTCACCATTTTATTGAAGCGTTATTTTCTAAATTATAAAATAATATACGACTCTGCTGTATGGTATCATTCATTACCTTTGCCTATTCCTTAAAAATAAAAAAAATTAGTTGCAGCTGTGACTTTGTTGGTATGAAATTCAAAGTTTTTTTTATCCCTTAGGAAGATTAGATAGATAGATACTTTTTTTTACTGGACTGTGGCTATAAATATACAAAAAAGAAATGTTTATAACATGTTTGTTTATTTATGTATATAAACAAACAAACAAAAACTTCCGGCTGTAATATTAGTATAACAAGAGCTCTTTTGTATCCTCAGTTTGAAAACTTAAAAGAAGTGTTGGCAAGCAAAGAGACTCAGTTCGAACAGGCCATCGCCGAGGCGCACAGTAAGGCTGATTGGGACATACTCCAGCTAAGGCATTTACTGGACAAGGCGGACATAAACTATGCGAACAACATCGAGAAACTAACAGAGAGATACGAGAAAGAGAAAGGTAAGGAAACCGAATTACTATTTACTACTTTTCTTTAGAGAGGTGCAAATGAAAAAATATATATCGATATATGTCGTATCGATAGCACAGTACAAAATGTCGATATTTGAACGCATTGCTGCGGTTATCTAAAGTATTTTCCAAATCTTCAAAAATGAAATAAATAACATATAATTGGCAGTTTTATATGGCATATACGCATTTAAAAGAACCTGCGTTTCTGCTTTATAATATTAGTAATATGGATTACTTTATAAAATTATAATTTATAGAAAGCGTAACAAACAAACAAACTCGCTTTTGCATTTATAATATTAGTAATGATAATTTCTCAACTACCCAAATTGACAACTTTTTACAGAACGTCTCACTGAAGAGTGGTCCGCTAAACTGAAGGAAGTCGAAGAACAGGCGTTCGTAGCCGCAGACGAAGCGAAGAGACTTCTAGAAACAACTAGATCTAAACTGGTGGCCGAGAGGGTGGAACAGATCAACAAACTGAAGGAGCAACATAGGCTAGAAATGGGTATGTCAATTTCATGTTGTCCTAGTAATTTTATCTGTATCAATCGTCCCCACTATATGTCGTTTTTTAATATTTTATAGAATTATATCAGCATTGTTACGCCTACAATCTCACCTGATGTTATGTGACGATGTGGCCAAAGATGGTGGACACGCTAAGCCTAGTGGAGGGACTGGCTCTCAAGTGCAACTGCCGGAACACACCTATAGATATTTGGCGGCAGATTTTCTAATTGAGGGTCATCCCTAGCCAGACTGGCATTAGAAAAAGCCCTACCACCTGCATAACATTTTAGCATCATGCCAAATAATAATATAGTATTCCACTAGATTTTAACAAATCGGGAAAACAGGGTGACGCCGAAATAAAGTCTCATACAAAGTATATTCCTCACTTTCCTCCGCTTCCAATACGTTTTTCGCGATAACAATTAGCCTATCATCGCCTCCAGGTTTTCCTCTATATCAATACCAAAATTAAACGGTTAAGGTGTGAAAGCATAACAAACAAACTCACTTTCGAATTTATAATATTACTAAGGTTTCAAATAACAATATATAAATCTATTGTATAAGAAAATGAAATTAATTTCAGATGAGCAATGGGAACAATTTATGACTGACAAAGAACAATGCTTAGCGCGAATGAAGATGGAGTGCCGACAGGAAGGGGAAGAGGACAGAGTTAAAAGGGAGAAGGAGTTGTTAGAAGAAATAGCGGGTATGATAAGTGAACTGATCTTACAATACTGGTATTTGACAATGCAACATCATTTCATATTTATTATAGCGTTAATAGCATTGAAGCGGTGATAACTCACTGGTTGCCTGAACGGACTCTGCGTCAATGACGTGAATTCAAAGCCCTGCGATAAGCTTGAGCTTTTGGTGAAAGAAAACATCGTGATGAGATCATAGCGTAGTGGTAGGGCTGTTTCTAATGCCCAGCTAGCTAGCTATCTCCCTCAAGTAGAAAATCTGCCGCCCAATATCTATAGGTGTGTTCCGGCAGTAGCACTTGAAAGCCAGTCCGTCCACAGGTTTAACGTGGACCACATTGTTACATCATGTGAGATTGTAGCCATAACGCAATAAACTATATATATATATATATATAAGTTTCGGTCCCTTGTTTATTTTATATTGCACTAAGAGGTTTAGTCACGCGCATAAATTGAATATAAATCAAACAATGCCGAAATCTGCATTCTCTCTCTCTGATCCGATCTCTCTCTCGTACTTTATTAGTACGCAATACGCAATGGGCGGCGAAGGTAATCATTCCTTCTCTTTGCAACTTACTCTATTTGCAGCCGCAACTATTTCATTCCCACCAATTATCTGTTCGACTTACATCTACGCCTAGTTCAATTGATAACGAAATGTTAAATCAGTGATTTGGAAGCATGTGATTTAAGAAAGCTGTTTCACGGAGATACGTCTTTTTGCTATATAACTTCTGAGTTACATAGATAATGCTTTACAGAATTGAAGTCGCAAATACAATCGAAATCTGTGGATTTCGACAACCTAACAGTGAAAGCTGCTGCCTGTGGGAGAACCTTAGCTGTAACAGAACAAGAACTGAGGTCAGTCCGTCATTACACAGCTTAGATGTAACCATTTACCTCGCATGTTATATGACCGGAAAACAAAATTAAATAGACCAATACCTTAAAATGTGTACATAATAGGAGTAGACACGGATCTAGATTTTAATTTTGGGAGGTTATAAAATTAAGTTTTTCCAAGACTTTATTTTTTTATCATAACTAATAATTAAATTAGGTATTGAGGTGGGAGATCATGACCCCTCTGATCTCACATTTAGATCCGTGCCTGCTTACGAGTTTGTTATATTCTGTTGTATATGTGTAAATAGTTTTCCTTTACTATTCATAAGTAAAAAAATAAACGTCTATTATTATGATAATTTTAATTATATTGTAACACTTTAGTAAACAAACAAATACGTCATTTTTTAATGTTATTAAATATAGACCAAAGAGAACTCAATGATAGAGTCTATAGACACCGCGTTGATAAAAATAAATTTGAATCGTGTATGTATGTTCCGGCAGTTGCACTTGAGACACAGTACCCCCACTAGGTTTACCGTGTCCACTATCTTGTATCACACCGTCACTTAACATCAATTGATATTGTAGCCAAACAATAATCCGATAAGAACGTATGTAAATAAATAACAGAAACCTTAGATATCATTTTTTGTTTCTAATTTTTCCCTTTCTAAAGAAAAGGCAACGGTACCAAAATCATGCAGTCATTTTTACGGTAATTTATAATCTATGTTCAATTTGAAATGTCAAAACTGTCTTTTCAACAACCATAGCGGTAATAATAGACGTTTTTTTTATTTATGATAACTTCCCTCACCCCTGTTAATATAATTGGTAGTCAAATTTGATCTTAAAATGGAATATTCTATAATCACGTTTTTTTGGCACTAATTTTAACACTAATATTGATTAATAATAATTACATCGAAAATATAGTCTTTTGGACGAATTCGGCTACCAAATATTGCATGTCAAAATTTTTCATCCCATTGTCTTTTGTAATTCACATGTAATTTTGAACACCATGCCACACTACTCGTATTTCATATCTTGTTCGTTCTTAAGGACTTTCCCATACATTATGACCTCAATAAACATACTGTATCAATTTAAAGAGGGGGTGGGGGATATATCATAGAACAAAACAGTATTTTGTATAATTGTAATAAAAGAAAGAGACATAATCTTGCTCTGATCCACACAAGGGTAACAAAAATACAGAAATCATTTAAAGGACAATGTATCCGCTTTTATAATAAAACCCCTCACGAAATAAGTGAACTGCAATTAAAACAGTTCAAAATAATTGTAAAATAGAAACTTGTTAAAAAAGCGTATTATACAATTTTGGATTATTTAATAGATAAAAATGCGTGGGATTAAATTATTGTCAATATTTTTTAAATCTGACAATTGTATATGATACATGATAAAAAGAGCGATTGCTGCGAAGTTTTTTTTATGTTATTTCTTCTCTAGAACGCCATGTTGTTTCCGAAATGGTAGTATTAATGACAAATATAGGGTTTGATTGTTACCTTTTTACACAAATACCAACGTCTCGTGGCACCGAACTTATCACGCTTTAATAAACTCCATTTCTTTTTTTAACATTTATAAACGTATTGTCTGTAGTTATTATAACTTCCGAAGCGATAATAGGTCATGTGGTAGTGTGTACGGACGCCGTGTCAATACACGTGATTTTGAATCCACCTGCAATAGGTTTGAGTTTTCAGTGAAGAAAAAACATTGTAATAAAACCAGGGCACGGTGATACGGCTATTTCCAAAGCCTGACTGGCTAGTTACCACCCTCAAGTTGAAAATCTGCCTGCAAATACTAATGGGTGTGTTCCGGCAGTTGCACTTAAGAGCCAGTCGCTCCTCTAGTCTTAGTGTGTCCACCGTCTCAGGCCACATCGTCACTTAACATCATGTGAGATTTTGGCTGAAACTCTAAACCTTTGAAGTATTTAAAAAAATCAAAGCTATCTGAATTATTACTTTTAGGAAACCTTGTAATAAGAATAACCTTTTTTACAATTACAAGATTTCATTTAGATTAATAGACATATGCATATGTAGAGCGCTTATATCGATTATAGAATCGATATTAAAAAAGTCTCGATTGTCGTTGTCTATAGATATTAGAATGAAGAAATCGGTATGCAATGTTCTCCTTTCTAAAATAGATGATCATTAGGTCATCTCATCGATGTCAAAATGTCAATATTTCAGTAATATCGTTGAATATCATGACTAATTATATGTTACAAGGAAACTCTAAAGCATAGGTATAGATAAATCAATATAAAAGTATCTATATGTATCTGTAGGTAACAGTATTTTTTAATGTTCTAGCATTCGCGCAATCTTTAGTAGAATTATAATACGTTTTTTTTTTATTATTACAGATTATATTATACATTTAAATTAATGGCTATTTTACAAATTGATTATTTAATCAAATTTATTCGAGCTCACTCTTGACCTTGGCAAAATAGGCTTTTTATGCAAAAATCTTATTAATTAACGAATTTATTAACGAACGAACGAATGATTAACGAATGGCTTTATTGATGTCAAAATGTTGTATTTCATTACATACACACCACATAGTATATGATCATGGTACATTCTAATTCATTATCGTGTCCATAAAATGTCCAAAAGGCAGTATTTTATATTGTTTTATATAAAAAAAATTTTTTAGGAAAAACTATTTTCCATTTTAAGTATTTCATATAAAAAATATATTGAAAATGTTAATAATAATCATCTCATGATAAATAAATATATAACATGTTTTTGTATGTAGTCCGAATTAGCAGTAGAAAAGAATCTAACAATCTTTCAAGCAGAAAGGAGAAAACAACGCCATTTTGACATATTTGACAGTTGCAGTACGCTTGGCGCGCTCCTGACCGTCATCGGAGTATGCGTCATCACCGGCTCTCTCCGTCTCGCTCTAATAGCCTTACTTCTCTCCCTCGCACTCATGTGTTACTCGCGTAAAGTTAACAGGAATAAAAAATGTTAATAATCATTATAACGCGTAGGTCCCAATCGTAATTATAATAGAAAAGTGTTGTTGTTACAACTGAGTCAACATGCAATTGAGCTCTCATGTCATAGTGACGTGCTCACGACTAGTGATGAACCAATTTATTTAAATAATCCTCGAATTTCACTTAATGTTATTCTAATCACTTTGTTTTTCTTTTTAATATAATTAACTATGATATTATACATTTTTTAAATTTTGCTTGACAAAATCTTTAATAAGGTCCTTTACACATGTGTCAATGATATTTTTTAAAAGTAATACCTAAAATTGAGCAAAAGTATATGTCCTTATGGTAGGCACGCGGGAATTTATATTTCTTAGACCTAATTATTAAAAATGAATCGTCTTTACTCATTTGGATATATTTGAACCGAATCAAAATTAATATTAATAAAAGTTTGAATAAAAATAACAATAACCATATAATAAAAATAAAAAAAATATCATAGAAGTTAGTGACTACAGAAAGTTACAATTTTATGTTATAAGATAAGAAAAGGTTTTTTTTTACATTATATTTTAAGCGTTTTGGTCACAATCTCACTGACGATCTCTCATCAACACAATGTTAAGTGTCGATATGGCCCAAGGTGATGAATACGTTAAGCCTCGTTGAGACTGGCTCTCAAGTGCAATTGTCGGGTCACACCTCTAAGTATTTGCCAGATTTTCAACTTGAGGGAGGTAGCTAGCTAGACGCGCAATACAAAAAATCTTACCACCACGGTATGGTTTCATCATGATTTTTTCTGTCAACAAAAGATCAGGTTCATTGGAAAGTTTCGAACTCACGTCCATTAACGCGGCGTCCGTTTACACTACCAACTGAGCTATCATAGCTTCAAAATATACTAAAACCTGGCCGAAGAACACACCTTAAGTATAATAAAGAAAGTGTGAATCGACTTAGTGGTTTTCGTGTTATATGCAAGCTTAACATCTCCTATAAATCAATGGTGTATATGATACATAGCGTAATATTATCATTAGAATGTTTATTATACCAACTATATTTTAAAATAATTCGCAGAAACCTCTCGCTATAATTTTCTAGGTTCAAAATCTTTCATTTTATTGTGAATATAATTTTTATGATAACATAATATTATTAACTTTTTATTGCAATATTTAATATAAAATTATATGAAAATGATTGCTTTGTTTTTTATTAAACGTTTTTTTACAATATTTATAATGATTTCTTAGGTTTACGCGAATATTATTCATTGAAATAAAACTAATTTAAACGAATTTTATCGCGCTAATTTATTAAATTTTGATCCCGACGTTTCATATCGACGTATAAACAATATTTATATTTTTAATATTAAAATACTGCCTTATTGGACTTACTTCGTTAAAGGTATACTTTCACTCATTATATCATATGTATATGTTATAATATTACAAAATTATTAGAAATATAATTAGCATATTAGTGTTTTTTTATTAAAAAATAATTTTAAATACAAGGCTGAAAAGGTTGACATCCGCGTGCACAATATGGCGTTCGTGATGTTTCTTGTCATAGTGATAAATTTAATTAAAAGTTTTTGGCGGGATCTTGATCTGTCATGTTGTAATTTTAATTTGATTCGTATACAATTTTTTTGGGTGATATTATTTAATTTGGTTAATGCGCGTCGATGAAGTGAACCGTGAATAACCGTGATATGATATGTGCCTCTTAAATTACCTTGACAGTTTTAACAAGAGAACCACGATCTTGTTCATGCCATAACTTTTTTTATAAAATATCTGGCTGTATGGTATCAGTACAATTGCCTTAAAATAAAAATATTAAGTAAGATCTCACCGTAGACTTCAAACTAATGCACTTTATTGCTTTATGTGTAATAGATTCATAGTTCGGATCTCATCGAATTTCATTATCACTGCTTCTTCGATATTCATTCGTACTTCATTTTCGCTGTGAATGATTTTAATTCGATACTTTAAATTAGTCTTTTGTTTTTAAGTAAATATGAATGACTTATGATTACAACAATTGGAAGTTTATGTGATATCTATTTGTACTAATGTTGAAAATACGCAATAATAACTAATGTTTAAGGATATTCTTATGAAGGTGTAAAAAAACTGACTTAATCATCCCCATCAAAAAAATGTTATAAAGCATATTACTCAGGGCTAATATAGCATTCTAATGGTGAAATAATTTTTGTAGTTGGTCCAGTAGTCGTTGATTTTATTTGTTACAAACAAAAATACAAATCTTTCGTCTTTACAATATTAGTATAGATTAAAATGATGTTTGTTTGAGGCGCAATCACGTCCTAACTACCGATCGTATCGACATGGGACCATGACCATGCGATGCGGAATTACTTGTAAATGATTTAGGGCTATTCATACTTGAATTCTAATGATCCTTCAACATTTTGTTGCTGTTTTACTTTTGTGGTTTACATGTATCGAGCATATATAATTCTTTTGATAAACGATCATGTCAAAACTACTGATTGTATCGACATGGGACCATGACCATCCGATGCGAATTTTATTAGACTTTAGACTCTAGTCTCTGGCGGGAAAACACAACAAAGCACACCAACAAAATTACCAACTAACTTCTTATCTATTGACCTCCCCGTTAACTCCTAACTAACATAATAGAGAAGCGCTGGCGAGGGAGAAGGAGTTACGCGAGAGAAGAGTCGAAGACGCCGGTAAGATCAAACAAGCTGAAAATGCTTCCAAGGAGCAGATCGAACATTTGACGAGGAAATGCGCGTGTTTGAGGAAACTGTAAGTCGTAAATAAGTTACAGAATTTTTTATCATACGAATGTTATGTATACGAAAGTGAGTGTGTTTGTTTGTTACGCTTTCACGTCTTAACCGCTGAACCGATTGTGATGAATTTTTGCACAGAAATAGATGGGATAATGGAGACGAAGATGGGGTACGTTATCTCGCGTAAAACTTATTGTAAGTAGGGTATAGAAAGAGATAAACTTTGTATGAAACTTCTGTTTACGTAATCCGATTTGTTTGACAAAATCAATATTAACGCGAGCGAAGCCACACGTAAAACCTAGTATTATTATATAGTTAGCTTTGCCCGCGACTTCGTTCGCATGGTTCTCTAAAACTAAAGCACTTCGCTTAGACAAGAGTACAGTCAATATCCGTGTTCCATGATGACGTCATATGCACAACGCCATCTATCGAATATGGAGTTCAACTGTCAACATTAGTTCTATTTTGGCGTTGCAAGTAACTGAATTGCGTGCGTGAGAATACTTGAAATTCATATTATTTAATATCTCTTGATAGAGTGAACCAATTGCGATGAAACAGAAATTACACGTGATGCGTGCACATTCCAAAACTGCTGGAAATGTGTTCTGTTAATTATCCTTTAACACCCTGAGTAATTTTTTTTTAAATATATTATCGATGTACAAAAACGACTTTGCTACAGATTTTTTATATGTACAGATATATATTGCTTCAGAGAACAAAACCGAGAGTCCCATGTGACTGCGGGCAGCCACGAACTATGACGCATTACTGTCGCGCCCCCTCTGTCCATTTTTTTTTATACTTAAGGTTTAGCGATATGGCCATAATGTCACCTGATACTAAATGACGATACGGCCCAAGTTGGTAAACACACTAGAGCTGTGGAGGGGGCTAGCTCTCAAGTGCCACTGCCGGAACACACCTATTGGTATTTGGCGGCAGGTTTACAACTTGAGGGTGGTAGCTAGCCAGGCGGGCATTAGAAAATGCCTAAAGAGCGGCCGAATACTGGCACAAGTTAATTTGATGCTATCGTTAACACGATTAAAGAAAAAGTTTTTTATCGAAAATCTACCGCAAAAATACTTATAGATATGTTCCGATGGTTGCACTTGAGAGCCAGTCCCTCCACTAGGCTTAGTGAATCCTCCACCCTGGGCCACATCGTCAATTCACATCAGGTGAGATTGTGGCCGTAGCGCTAAACTTAACAATAAAAAAGGACCACTTTCCCCAGATGCGCGGTAGATTTAATTATATGTCATTATAAGCATACAGTGAAATCACCATTATGGAATCCGAGGACAGTGACTGTCGTTTTTACATACAGCTTTGACGACATGCGAGCTCGGTTGACTGCAAAGGAGCGGACAGCAGAGCAAGATGCAAGGGCTAAGGACAAGGAGCTGCACCATCTCCGTGGAGAGGTCGCGAGGCTGACTAAGATACTCGTCGAACAGAGGTAATTAACATAACTTTTATATGTATAATTCTGTAGCTCAATCGTAGTGTGTACGACTTTGCGTCAAGGGATGTAAGTTAGCATCCAACCACCTACAGTAGGCTAGAGATTTCGGTGATGGAAACATCGTGAGGAAACCAGCAGCATGGTGCTTTATCTGATGCCCGCCTGGCTAGCTACCGTCCTTAAGTTGAAAATCTCCCACCAAATACCAATAGGTGTGTTCCAGCAGCTGCACTTGAGAGCCAGTTCCTCCACAGGCTTAGCGTAACTATCAACTTGGGCCGTATCGTCACTCAAGATTAGGTAAGATTATGGACATTAAGCTAACCATAAAAAAAAATGGCATCCATTTAGAAACTATAATTAACAACTTAATTCAAATAAAAAATATTTCTTCATTTTGTGCCCTGAGAAGGTGCTTATGAAAATTAAAACTACGTACTACATAAGTAACGCAGTCATCGAAAAAAACCGGCAAGAAACTTTTAGGTAATTTTTTTTTTATAATGGTTTAATGTGTACATTTACAATAGTTATTAGCGGATGCACAGATAGGAATGTCCGATCTGGGCATCACAATCGCTCAACTTATAACAGCCTGTTAACATGGCGCTTGAACGTAATTTAAATAATAAATTATAATGTAACGGGTATGTCAAATTGTATGCCCACGCCATTCTGACCATTCGTGGCAGATTTCTGCCAACAGGACAGATTTTGCACAGCGATTTTGTAGATTAAGCTGCGATTAAAAAAATTGGCTGAATATGGCAGATTTCAAGAAAGTTTTATTTTTTTGGAAAACATTTGTGTATATGTGTTTTTCTGTTTACTTATATTTATTTATATCTTATTATTTACTTTATTTTTATTACACATATATTTGGTAGAAAATTATTTACTGAGTCGCAACTTTTTTCCCATACCAGATAGCACGGGAATTTACAATTTCTTCTATTTTTATGGAAGTACCTCATATAATTATGAACAGAATCATAAATCAAGTATATTTTTATTAATATAACTGATCAAAGTTCAAATCAGTATTTGTTGTCTTGCCTATGCGACTTTGTTATCAGTTACAAACACGTTTATAACTGATCAATGTTTTTAAAGATTTGCAATTTTTAGACCCACAAAATGTTTAAAAAGGTTTTGTATCAATAGTAATCATTGCAAATAAATTTCCCAATATAGTTGAAGAAAATAAACTTCAAAGAATTTACCACGAATTTCATCCTATAAAATTCGACATAAGTGTATTAAGTGTGGATTCTGAAGAGCCATTGAAAAAATGCTTGCTGCAAATGGATCTTCAAAATATCCTAATGTTGTAAATTTTGCAAAAGATCTCTTAATTTTTCCGATCATTAAATGTCTCATGGGAGGGAATATTCTCCCAAGTAAACTTCAATGAAACAAAACTAAGGAACTAGTTCCTAAACGAACATGCATCCGTCATAATCACAACAAAAGGAGGTATAATAGAAAACGGAAAATATACCTCCTTTACACCAACGAAAGAAATGATTAAAAAAATATCGTTAAAATCAATGTTGTCAATTGAATAAATCAATTTCTTTAACAGGTAGTATTTTATTTATTCATACTCGTCTCGATGGGTGCAATAATAGATGGCATATTTTTGGCATTATCTGGAGTCAAATAATGGAGGCAGATTTTTTTCCTGTGCCGAGAAGATTTTCCGTTTGGAAATGGTCACACTTACCCACGCTTCAGAATGAGACTAACGCTCTTCGCAGCGAAACGTATACTTGTGAAAGTTATATAAAATACTGTCGTCCTATGCTCTCAGATAGGTATTGTAAGAATCATAGGAGTAAAACTAAAATCCTTAAGTGCACGCCTTATAACGTAATTGTGATTGAATTATATAGTTTTAAGCATTCATATTAAATAGGAAGTAATCCCGTGCCATTCTAAATCTATTAAATAAGAAATGGTCCCAATACATTACTCGAAGCGTTTGATATTGTGCCTTACTCTCAATATTCAATCAATTATCGATATTTCAAATGATCATTATTTTAAATATTTTGTGTTTTTAAGGCAGTACAATTGTTTTATTATCCAGAGAAATACTCACACTATCACACTAGATGACACTAAAAATACTTAATGTATTGGGTCCATTTCTTTTTAATAGCTCTAGAATGACATCGGATTATACTCTGTTTAATATAAATGCTTAAATATCTGTACCATTCAATTATAATTACGTTATCAGGCATGCGCTTTTGGATTTTCCAAACTATTTCATTATTTTTTTGATTGAGCATAACCGTTGGTCTCAGTTCACCATCGCTCGGCGCGAGAACACGAGCGGACGGATGCGAGACGTTACAGACCGATGAGTTCAAAACAGCCGAGTTCGCATCAGGCGAGTTCAAGCCGACCGTCGACGTTCAGGGCTCTCAGCCCCGCAGGAAGGGTATGTGACAACGCGTCTAAATGTACAGAACACTCAGCAGAGGTGAGCACTGGACTGACTAACGCTTAATATATCTTTTGTTATTAACTAAATTATACTAATTATAACAATAAGAAAGATAAATAAGAACGGTGTGTGATTAGGTCAACAGGACAGTGGTGAAAACTTCATGGAAACGTGATTAATAATATGAAATGTAACGTCTTCTATAGCTATGTTTACTGGCTCAAATAAGGTTCGCCGAGCGAGTGTAGCAGTGACGGGTTGATTATAGCTCTCGTTCCGTTAGTCGACTCGAGCCGACTTTATCCGAACGAGCGTTACATAGGCGAGCATGACGGCTTAGTCTCATTCAATACCCATATAATACAGTGCTAAAAACACTTGAAGAAGTTTTCACTTAAAAAAAAATATGCGCGTGTATCTATAGTATACGCATAAATAGAGAAAGTTTATATTAAATTGTATATTCGACGTGTTTTTGTTTTATTTGGGAAACATACAGTTTTTATTCTAATAAATATATACTCAATAAATTATCATATTCAGATTAAGTTTCCACATATATCATAAAAACATACAATGTTAAACGTATTATTTGATATCGATCTATATAAACTTTAAAAAAATGTGGTAAAGAAAAAAAAACAAAGTCAAAACTCAACATATATTCATGTATCTTTTATATTTATTTCCTTTAAAGTACCCTAGAAAATTATACCGATTCAAAATATCAACGTATAATATGTAGTAATAGGGTATTACTTAATTAAAGTAGATACTTTTTATCTTGACATATTTAATTTTTAATTTTGATTTATTTAAGGTCCCGGTAATACTTATTATTTAAGCCTAATTTATTAAAGATTGACAATTTCATTAAAATAATTTTTATGTAGCACGTTAACGGTGGACGAGGGGTGAGAAGAGAATTTTTATTTCTGTACTATTTAAACATTTTCGCTAAATATAATGTATGCATGGCTATATACGTAATTTGATAATTATATACTTATGCTTGGTCGCTTGCTAACTTATAATTTACATAAAAACAAATGCACAATATGGTCGCTATTGTAATAAATGTTAAACTGAACAACTTGACTACAGCGTTTTCTGTTTACAATAAAATTCTATTACATGATATACGTGATAAATTACAGTAACTTTCACGCATATCGTTTAACTTTGGATTTCGTTAACTTGTGACATATGTAGGTACATTCCAATTTCCATGTTCGTATATATAGATTAATAGATTATATTTAGCAGTAAAAAGCCTTTAAAATTTATGTCAAACACAGACAGTAATAATAGTCTGTGCCAGCTATGGTCAAACTGTCACACAGCATATAAATTACGGAAGCAGTAAAATGTTGCCAATTTAGAAAATTAATAAGAAACCGATTTACAATGACTATAGAGATAGATAATTAACTCTATGATAATGATATCTAAGTTATGTTGACAATTCAAACTGTAATGAATTTCAATAGTATTTCAGTCACTGGCCGACTACTGCCGCGTTGATATTACCACATTATTTACAACTACTTTTTATTTATGCTTTGGTGTTTGCTTATTTTTATAAGTCTTTGTATTCGCACTCTCGTTTATAATACACTTTCCATGGTACTGTTAATTTGCTAAATGATATAAAAATACCTACTTCTTCAACCGGCTTTGCAGCACAAGCAAAAAAAAAATACAAAAGAACTTACTTAAATTATTCCAGCAACATTACACCTCTGTCATTCAAAAATGAAAACATAATTATGCTATGGGTTTGGTGACAATCTCTCCTGATATTAAAAAACCTAACCTAATCTACTTAGATGATTGGATCTAAATTGCATCTGAGTTACTTCTAGAGATTGCTATTTTGTAATGCCATCAATTTATGGGACGCATTATGATGTTTTCCTTTACCAATATCTCATACTACTGTAACATTGGAGGACCACCACACTCTCTCACTTAAAATCTCCAGTGTGACGTTGCAATCAAATATTCCTATTCTACTATCAACTGAAATTTCTTGTATATACAATATACTTTTGCTATAAATACTTCGCGTTGTAGTGTCTAAAACTAATTTTCCACGCACTGATAAATATACCTATACTAGTCCAGTAGACGCCTAAAAAAATGTGCCAAAACGTGTATTAAATAATTGTCGTAAAAATGAAAAAAGTTAACAATATTACTTGAATTTCTCAGTTTTTGTTCACTTACAAAAATTATTATAAACAAAGTATGAATAGTTTTATAACTTTGATGGCGTGATCTTGTTAAGTATGTATATAAAAAAAGCTGCACGAAGCGAAAAATATTGATGACAATTATTTAAACTTTTTTTCTCATTTACAATAAAGAAGGCAGTTAAAAAAAAATGTTCGTTAACAACCGTTTAACTTATTGATAAACAAACTTTGACTATAAATTTCAAAAGGCCTTTTTTTAAGTGTTAAGAAAACACCATAATTTTTTCAAATAAAAAAGCAATATCTTAATAAGAATACTCAATGTATCGTGCTTGCTTTTGACGCCGTGCCCACTATACTGAAAATGTCACGCGGACACTTATTTTTAGCATTAAATTAAAATTATAAATAATGGAGATTGAGGTCCGGAGGCTGGGATTTTTTTATTGGATATTTCCCCGTCTTAAAGAATTTTTATATTGAACTTTCTGAAAAAATTAATAGTCTATGAAATACTGGCGAAAAACGAAATGCCTTTTTTAATAATTTATAATTTTGCAATTTTATATGTGCTAATACAAGATTTAGGCACATTTTTCTAGGCATCATTCCGAATCCAATGAGGTACCTCACGTAATTTTAGAGCAGTATATCTATTTTAGACCAGTTTCAACTTGTAGACTAGACTATATAAGCAACAAAACAAACTATTATAATAGCAAAATAAATTGTATGTTAATTAATTATTTTATTAGGCGGATCGTTGAGGACACCGGAGCCTGTCCGAAAGCGTGCTCCTTTGCCAGAACTAACGCCTTTGCCTCCGCAAGCGCGCCAAACGATGCTCGAATTTGAAAATGGCCGCCGGCGAGCGAAAAGCGTTGATCTCCCCGCAGTTCAAGTACCCGTTCGAATAAAGCAGTTAGAAGAGAGAACTAAAGATTAAAACAGTTTTTAAATATACATACGCATATTATTGATGTATTTATTTTTATTTACAACCTGTAATTATGAGTAATCGTATTTAGATATTTATTTTCTGGCAACTACTGAGTTAAAATGTCAAAAATGTCGAAATTATATATATTTTTTTAAGGAATGTAATTTATCTGTGGTTTCTTACTCGTTTCGATTTTTTAAATAACTATGTTCAAGGAGATTATCAACAGTTTAAGTCTTATTAAACATTGAAAAAAATCTTATGGCTTCGAGTCTCCACAGCCATTTATAGAAAGAATTCATTCTTCGATTTAAATACAAAGTGAAAAATAAACATGAAACATTCGTTATTAAAATACGTGCTTAATATTCTTTTGTGATTTGTATACCTATATTATATATAAGAGAAAGATTATTTAAGGTAAAAAATGAATGTTGCAACTTTTTTTTAAAATTCACATTGTTAAGATCCATTAATTTAGCTTAATCCTACGTTTTAAAATGGATTCCCTTGATTTATTATTTAATTACGTCCTCAACAGAGCCTTGTTAAATGAACGCCTTTGCCTATTTCTATAATCTGTAATTTTTTGTCTGTAAAAAACAAAATTAACTCACAATTTTACGAAACACAAATGTTAAATATGATATATGTCTACATAAAATTCTTCCACACCGGTTGACTGATTTCAATGTATTTTTTTTTGTATACCTACTTTTGAAGTCACCTGGATGATTTTTAGTTATAGTCGCATCCGGTAGGTAGCGCTATTGTCGACATTTTGTTTTGTTACTAGCAACCCGCTTCGATTTCGCACCGATATTTGTGTTAATCATAGAAAGCAGACGCATAACGTTGATACAGTTTAATAGATTGTTTTAAAAGCAATAATTACGTAATGTACTGTCTTCATATAACTTGCATTGGATCATGGCGCGTACGACAGTAAAGCTACCAGTCTCATTTTTTTCCCCTGACTTCTTTAACATTTATTGTCATATTTCAGCTGATTTAAAGAAAATCTTTATGAATGATATCCCCAAACCATCCTCATGAATCACTCTGTCTATTGTTTTAGTTTCTGACTTTATCGCGTTGAGGCAGACTGGCTATGTCCACGACTTCGTTTGGGTTTTGGTGGAACTAGCCCGCTCCAATTTATGGTAGCGTGATGATAAATACCCTAAAGCCTTCCTCAGTAATTGTTCTATCAAATACAAGAATAATTTTCGAAATTCGAATCATGGTTTGTAATATTAGCGCGTTCAATCAATCAAACTTTTCTGGTATATAAAATGTACGTCTTGATTTAACTTTTTTTATAAGTCTAAAGTGAGGGTAGCTCTGTGGTAGTGTGTGTGTGTACGACTTCGCGTCAAGAGATGTGAGTACGCATTTACCTCAATGAGCTTGAGTTTTCGGTGATGGAAAACATCTTGAAGAAACTATAGTATGGTGTTAGGGCTTTTTCTAATGCCCGCCTGGCTAGCAACCACCCTCAAGTTGAAAATCTACTGTTAAATACCAATAGGTGTGTTCCAGCATTTGCACTTGAAAGCCAGTCCCTCCACAGGTTTATCGTGTCTACCAACTTGGGCCGTATCGTCACTTAAGATCAGGTGAGGTTATGGCCATAACGGTAAACCTTAACTATAAAAAAAGATTTTTTTTTCACATAATTTGTCAGCGATAATAAAACATCTGCCTGCCGAGTCTGCTACTAGCAAAATACAAATGAAGATATAGAAATAGTACTAAGTTCGATTCCTATAAAATGGGTTTTGTATCGTCTACTTTGGTGAGAGATTTACAACTGGTGACTGTTAGCGAGAAAGGTAAACATTTGCGAACTCTTAAATGTTGTATTTATTCATTATGAGTATGTAAATAATAATAAAAATTTGTAATAAACTTTTTATAAAATAAAAATGTTTTATTTTTTTTATTATTTTCAAATGGACATGTAACACGTACTTACCATAAGTACTGAGTACTGTGTTTTCCGTTATCGAAAGCACACCACGACGATTTTTGCCGTCGGTAATTTTTTCCCGATTTGGAATACAAAGAAGGTTGTATTTCCGAACAGGATAGGAAAATGTTTGTCTTGGGTGTAACGGAAATGATGAAAAGTGACCAAAATCGCAGATATTTAGTCTCCACCTACGCCGACATTTATCTATTACTGCACTCTGTAACCTACCTATATATACGTAGTAGCTTATTCTTTTTGGATACAGTGACAGTCTACAATGTCACACCGCATACCATCCATGCACACCCACACTATCGATAAGGTCGTGCTAGTGTCACTAAATTAGTAAGATAGGACCTGTTTGTTAGTTAGGATCGCGAATACTTGTTCACTTTCCGGCAGCAGCCCAAGCCGAGGTTCGGCCATCCTGGCACCATTGCGCTCGCTGCCTCGGAGCTGAGTGCCCTCGGCACTCGGCCCAAAAAGTTCGGTGAAGCCGTCAAAGCCACTATGGCTGACAGCGTACGTCGAATCGAAAACAAAAAAAAAAATTTTTTTGACAGTGAGTTATTTTACGTTTTTTAATGTCAACTAGATGACCCGGTGAAGTTCTTATCACCTACTATTGCTGTTTGTTTGATGTGAAAACTCAAAAATGTATGGACTGTTTTTATTACATTTTGACTATCTACACTCAACTTGCCCACTTCAATACATTAAGGTCAATCGAACTGGCTATATCTCATTCGATTTTAATTATAATTGATTATTGAATGCAACTTGTTTACAATCCCAATCTATTTAATGTATTTTAATTTTAAAAAACATAAATATAGTAAATTTTTTAATATTTTTTTAAACTATGTTTTTTTATTTGGTTGCGGTGCAAAAAATGTCATTTTTCCGATGTGCGACCAATTGAGGTGTATTTTTATTTTTCGCGAAACTGACAAACTCCATGTTCATTTCCCAAACTTCCAACGACTGGCTTTGTTATTTGATAATTCTCATCGCATAAGCAAGTCGCAAACTAAACTGGAGTCGGTTAAAATCAAATAGCAAATCTGTTATAAGTCATCTACTCGTTTGTATTTTTCCTTATCGTTATCGATGACGTTATTTATTACGCTTTTTTACAGCTAGCCTCATTACATTGCATAGTTTTTTCCTTATAATAATGAACAGCAAAGAGGCAGACTGCCCGTCTGATGGTAAATGGTTACCGTCGCCTATAAACAGCTGCAACATTAGGAGTGTTATAACTATTCAACACTATCTACTATCACGCACCGCGGCAACACTACAAACCCCCGTGTTGCCAGAGACCAGAAATAGCACCCGCAATTCTTCTAGTATCGTAAAACAAACCTTAAGAGGATAAACGCAGGTGGGAAAGTTTGTATACGGGGAGCAAATAATTTTCACCAATTGATTTAAAATTAAGAACTGTTACTCTGCTTAATAACCATATATAAACTCGTGTTTCGGCGGTTGATAAATGTCATCAATGTCAAAGAGACGATGACATTTTTCATTGACATTCAAATCTGTCACACCTATTGACTTGAAATTTTGAAACGAGGATAGCGGAGTTGGTGGTATGTACGGACTCTGCATTAAAGGAAGTGAGTTCGGATCCACCTGTAATAAGCTCGAGTTTTCAGTGAAAAAAAAAATTGTCATTAAACCACAGTATGGTGGTGAGGATTTTTCTAATTCCTTCCAGGCTAGCTACCACCCTCAAGTTGAGAATCCACCGCCGAGTACCTATAGGGGCGTTCCAGTTGTTGGACTTCAGACCCATTCTCTCCACTAAGATTAGCTTGTCCACCATCTTGAGCCACATCGTCATTTAACATCAGGTGAGATGGCGGCCTAATCGCTAAACCTTTTAACTATGTAAAATAATGCCATGGATGTTCATTTGATGACGTACAAAGAGTACAAAGGGATATCTATATTTATTTATTAGTTTTAGCAAGGCTCACAGACTAATATAAGCCTTTAAATAAAATAAATTATAAAAAAGAACAATGTTGCTAATTATAAGCCTCCACAAATAAATAATTAATAACGCATAAACGCAATTACATATAAAGATATAAAATAGTTAGATATGTGTCGCTGTTTACAAATGGTAAGATAGTGTTGTGCTAAAGACGTACTTTCACCGTATGTAGATAATGACGGCAATAATGCAAACGAGGTTGCGGGGCACCAGTTAGTTATGTATACATAAGCATAATAGTTATTAAGTAATGTGAATTCTAATAATAACAATTACAGCCATATTATTCAAGTACAAAAAAATAATTGTCGATGTATCAATTATATTTCAGGATTTTTTAAGATTCAGGATTATCTTGATGATCTGTAAGGAATTGTCGAGATTGAATTTTTAACATAAAGGAAGAGTTACGTGCTGATTTAACATGTTTTTGTTTCATGAGACCTAGCAGCTATCAATCAATTCCAAGAGGAGATACCAAGTAGTTACACTCTAACACTTAATGATGGATTTCCGCAAAGTAATGCCTTCGTCAATGAAATAAACAACCTGAATTATTATTTTCACCGTTCGGACTGACACACTCGCCTGACCGCTGAACTTTATTTAGGGACCATAACAGTTTCAGGTTAAAATTAAAAAAGAAACTATCGGAACTCTATAAACACCTAAGGCTTACCAATATGCAATTATTGGGGAAATTCCACGACAAATCTGTCACATGTCGTCCAAAAGATAAAAATGCCACTGAACTGGAATCAAGGCTTCAATTTCATAAACAATACAAGGTGCACAGACTGACAAGGCTGGATTGTGTGAGAGGAAAAAAAGAAAAGATCGAGACTTACTTAAATTTTTTCTACAGCAAGACGATAGCAACAGATAAAGAGTCTACGTGATGAATTTAAAAACGCAAATAAGTGGTTAACTATTAGTGAGTATTGTATCTCGTTGGTCCTAAAGTGGTGCAACTTGATACACGATTTGTCATTTCAAATTACCTTTTCAGATCAGAGTAATTTTGTAAGATGGGAGAAAGCCTCCAAAAAATATTGCTGTTCTTGCGGTGAGGCCATAGGTACAGCATGCCATTTATTAGTACGATGCAGGGTGCTCCTTGACAAGGGAGATTACTCACGTCGTCCGATAGAATACTTGAAATCACACGTGAAGCTATAAGCCTTTCAATAGCTAGAGCCCAAAAAGGATTGACTACTAACAAAAGACAAATTAACTTTGTAAAAGAAGGCTCAATTTTAAGATTCAAAAATAAGCTCTTCTCAATCCTGGGTGCTGCACGTGACTGAATTATACTAATAGACACGTATGAAAAACATCACAAAAATCCCATATAATGTTGAGGCTTCTACTTCCAGACCGAATATATATATATATATATATATATATATATATATATATATATATATATATATATATATATATATATTTATTCAATATCAATTAAACACTTCTTAGTGCAGCTTACTGTATGTACAATGGGAAACAAAATTACCTAAGGACCACGCTATATAATAAATAAATACTACGAGCTAATAAATGACTTGGATATTGACGGCTACGTAGTCAATTTATACGCGGTCGAAGTGGTACCGAGAGTTATAGGGGTGTTATAACCTTTTAATAACATTTATGATTAAATATTATTTCTAGATAAAATAAAAGACAGTTTCTTTACAAGAGCTCGTAATATATTCTTTTCTGTCAACATCTGTCCTAATGACATATAGAAAAATAATACGCAAAAAAGGCTAAAAGCCACAGGTATACCAGCTAAATTTCTCTGTAACATTCGAAAACATCTTGTCCTGTCTAGGACTGCAGTAAGTTTTATAGTAGAACGTGCTTCTAAAGCTATGCTAGCAGGCTCTTACCCGGCACCCGCACGGTGAATCCATGGTTACTAAGAAGTTCGTCTCTCTCTTATTAATAATATTACATTTATATTTAATAGATAGCTGCCCCGCAAACATTGGTCTACTCTTTTTTATAATTAAAAACTGAATGCCACGTCTTGTATATAGTTAGGAACTATTCTCATTAAAGATACACATAATTATATACCAGTTTACGTTATGATCTGTCAAAGGCTTCAAAGCAAATCGTTTGTTGATTTATTACTATATTATTTCGGAGTAGATCTATTGGACAAGAAAGAAAATTATATTTAGTTACTTTAAAGTAAATGCAAAAAGGTTATATAATTGATGATGTAAAATAACTTTTTCAACTAGTGTACTCAAAACGATGATTTTTATTTTATGTATATTTATGAACTTGTTCAATAGAATTAATATACATTTATAACCTGATTTAGTTTTTTTTTTGTTTTATTCTTTGTTATAATATAGTAAGAGAGATCATATTGGAATATTTGAGATGACATATAAGATTGGACCAATATCTATCCAGTAGAAGATCTAACTCAAGTGATTGTTTTCCGCAACTACCCATCTCTATTAAAGTAATAAAATAATGTCAGACACAGCTGTATTTTCAAAACAATACTTTAAACAGTTTTAATTTTTAATACTGTTATTTCTTTAAAATTGGTAATGGCTACGATTAACAAACGAAGGGGTATTATGGAAGGTTGTAATTTTTTTTTCCGTCAGCACAGAACACTACGGAATAGAAATATATAACTGTTTTTTACATCATCTGTTTTTAGATAATAAAACACAGAAAAGAGTGAAGAAGGAATGCGACTACGGAGATAAATGTTACAGAAAAAATCCAGCACATTTTCGAGAGTTCAGTCATCCGCATTGTAAGTATACTGTTTGGAATTTATACCTTCCTATTACCGCTTTCCTGGTCATATTTTGATACATTACATTATGAACTTGATGTTTTATACCACTTATACCTTGTATGTCGTATTATCAGAGGCACTAGCTATCTTTGTGACTTTTTGCAAGTATCTAAAACTGTTTCCGCATTGCCTCTACTCAAAACCATTTCTTTCAATTAATGAATTCCTTTGTGCAACGCATTATATGCATTATCCCGTCCCATGTCAAGACGGTAGGGATATGTGGCGAAACATTCACTGGTAAGCACTATTGTATCCCCTAATGTTAGAAAGAACCAGTCAGATTTCAAAAATTCTTTATGCATCAATAGAACAATCATTGAGGAAGACTTTAGGCAGTTGAATTTTACGCTATCACTGATAGGAGCAAAGCTGTATTGAAACAATTACAATAATGGCCATGTGAGCAAATTTATAGATAGACTAGCTTTTACCTGCGGCTTTGCTCACAATAATGTTAATTTTATTAAACAATTCTAATTCTGGTACGTGCTATTTTAAATAAATTATATCAAAGGAGACTGGTATATTAACATTTGTGCTCTAGTCCTTTATAAGTGGGCCATTTATTATTTAGTGGTCACTTTTTTTGTAAGAGTATTTAAGATATACATTTCCATTATACATTACATAAGTGTAACTCTAATGGTTTTTCAGTGCACTCCAGAATAACTCATAGTTGGCGAAATTTTTTCATACTTGACATACATTGTTATATTTTAGATAATTCACACAATATTTTTTTTTTAATTATAGCCTATGTGTCATTCTGTTGTATAAGCTATATTATTGTAAAGTTTCATTAAAGTTCATTGTTATATTTTAGATAATTCACACAATATATATTTTTTTAATTATAGCCAAAGTGTCATTAAAATCTATTCAGTAGTATCTGCGTAAAACAGTCAAACATCCATACATCTATACATCCATATTTACAACATTTTGCATTTATAATATTACTAACGATAGCTATCCGCAATATTAGTTTATTATCTTTGGATTACAGTGGAAGCGATACTGGATTTATATGATGGTAGTGGGTCCTATCCTATCCCAGAGAAGTACAGTCTAGAGAGAGTTATGATAACAGAACAGCTTGATGTCATTGTGGAAAAGAAGCTATATGAACCTGTTGCAAAGGAAGAAACAAATAGGTAAAAAAACTTGTTATTTTTCGTCCACCATTGTTAATATAGATATATATAGTTATATGGTAGGTTTCTCTAGATACAATGTCGGAGCTAATTATTTAACCAGCTCAGCGGGAGCGATGTTGGAGTAATCAAGACCTCTGCTCATTTACTGAGTACAACATAATATGTTTATATATCTTTACATATGTAAACTCACAATAGACAGAGCTATAATATATATTAATATAAATCATAGCAAGGTATGTTATGGTATATTTTTGACACCTTACAGGTGGTGGTAGATAATCATTGTTAAAACTTAGAACTACTAGGTTTTATGAGTAGTTGTGCTTGCATTAATGTTGATTTTCATATAAAGTTTATCCCTCTCTGTACTACACTTCCAATAAGGTATTCACAGGAAAAAGTGGCTTATCACTGTCTCCCAATTTCCATTTATCTCTATACCAAAATTCAACAAACAGTAACAAACAAACTCACTTTCGCATTTATAATATCAGTAAGGATAAGAATAAACGTCTTTTGAATGTTAAGATAACATAGTAGTGCCACTCTAGGATCTATATCGAAAATAAATAATTAACATAACTAATTTTGAACATAAATAATTTTGTATTCCATTAAAAACATTTAATCTTGCAGTACAAAGCCATCCGATTCAATTCAAAACGAAAAAGCCAGCTGTAGTTCTACCAATATTGATATAAGGGCATTAGCAAAGGAGAGAATAAATAGAGAGAGAAATGCAATGAAGAATGCACAAGTAAAAACTGAAACAACAGCATCAGAGAGAAGTAGAGACAGAGATAGAAAACCTGAAAGCACAGCAGAATGTTCACAGGGTAAAATAAGAGGTACGTTGAAATTCTGTTTTTTTTTTTTACCTTGGGTTATGACCTCAGAGGTTTTTGAAGTGATAACTTTTACGTGAAGGTTTGAATAGGTAATAAATTCATGTAAGTTGTCATCGACAGTCATTATATCTGTTCCTATTAGTATAACTTATTGTACTGTCAACAGTTTCTGTCAACTGTACTGTCTGTACAGTACAGTACAGTACAACTGTTATAGTTTTAAGTTTTCGCTTCTGCCAGTAGTCCTCATGACTGCTTTGATTTCTTTTTAATTCGATTAGATAGCAAATAGGCAGACGGCCATCCTGATAGTAATTGTTTACCATCGCCTATGAACAGCCCCAACACCAAGGGTAGTACAGCTATGATGCTTATCTTGATGGAAACATACTGAACCTTTATTTAGTGGCAATCTCAACCTGAGGGTGGGCGCTGACCAGTACAGCAATGACCCTACCACCAAGCTATGATGGATTAAGGATTATATGGTTAACCGTTATTTCCAAAACTGAACGTGGAACCAACAAACGGCAGAGTCTCGTCGGTTACTCGGTAGGGCGCTTGAGTAACACAGATAATATTCCATACCCCTTACCGAGAGGTGGTGGAACAGTTCCACAATTCTAACAGCATCATTTGAAGTGAATGAAGTAGGAATAGATTTATATTTTATATTGAATTGTTCAAGTACGTACATTATCATTCTGGCTTACTGTGAAGCGATGATAGCTCAGTTTGTAGTGTGTATGGATGCCGTTTCAATGAACGTGAGTTCGAATCCACCTGTAATGAGTTTGAGCTTTCTGTGAAGGCAAACATTATGATGAAAGCATAGCATGGTGGTAGGGCTTTTGTATGCCCGCTTGTGTATCTACCACCTTCAAGTTGAATACTTATAGGTTTGTTCCTACAGTTGCACTTGAGATCCAGTCCCTACATTAGACTTCACGAGTCCACCATTTTGGGCCACATTGTTACTAATAATCAGGTGAGATTGTGGCTAGGACACTAAAAGCAATGTTTTTGGATGCTTTATCCAAATATCTATAATAAGCTCTTCTCAATCCTGGGTACTGTATCTGACTGGATTATTTTAATGGACACCTATGAGAAGCACTATAAAATTCCAGAGGATTATGGGGTTTAGATGAAGGCTCGTTGTTTTTAGTGGGTAGTTTGACAGATTTTGATGTCATAAAAATAAAGGTACAGGTAATTAAAATGAGCATGGTGGTAGAGATTTTTCCAATGCCCATCTGCCTAGCTACCACCTTCAAAGTTGGAAATGTGCCGCCAAATACCTATAGGTGTGTTCGACCAGTTGCACTTGACACCCAATACCCCCACTAGGCCTAGCGTATTCACCATCTTGGGTCACAATGACACTTAACATCAGGTGAGGTTATGGCTGTAACATTAAAATTGAAAATTAAAAAAAAATTTTTTGCACATTATTGATCAGCGATAGTAAAACATCTGCCTGCCGAGTCTGCTACTAGCAAAATACAAATGAATGTATAGAAATGGTACTAAGTTCGATTCCTATAGAATAGGTTTTGTATCTTCTACTATGCAACAAGTAACATTAATACCTCACACCCTCAAACACCCCGTTTAGGACTTTTATTTATATTCATTATACAGACATAATAAATGTACTTGTATATACTTTAGTATTTTTTATTTATGAAGTTAGTAATCCTTGTGAAGCGATGATAGCTCAGTGGTAGTGTGCACGACTTCGCGTCAAGGGACGTGGGTTCGAACCCAAGCACCTATAATGAGCTTGAGCTTTCGGTGAAGGAAAACATCGTGAGGAAACCATAGCATGGTGGTAGGCCATTTCCTAATGCCCACCTGGATAGCTACCACCCTCAAGTTGTAAAACCTGCCGCCAAATACCAATAGGTGTGTTCCGGCAGCAGCACTTGAGAGCCAGTTCCTCCACAGGTTTAGCGTGTCTACTAACTTGCGCCGTATCGTCACTTAAGATCAGGTGAGATTATGGACATAAAGCTAAACTTTGAGTATTAAAAAAAATATATTATGTGCGAACAGTATGGTCACATTACAAATATAGGCATAAAATATGTCCAGTCAACAGACACGTAACATTGACAAACGAATGCGAACTAAACTTCATTCTGATAAGATTGTGGCTATAACGCTAAAAGTTAACTATAAAATAAATATGGTTCCCTAGACTCTGATTATCGGCCGATAGTGCAACCGACACGGCGTATTGAAGATTTCATTGACGTCGTCAGACCTAAAGGGGGTATGGCCACAAAACACGCGGCGTCTGCTCCCTATTATATATTCTATACGACCATCACCGCAGCGAAGGAGACACATTCGCAGCCATACTCCATCACGTTCCAAGGTAATGTAATGTCATGAAACTGACAAAATATCGTATCTTTTCAGGAAAAAAACATATTAAGTGACAAAAATCTTAAAAATGTTTTTTTTTTTATTGTGACCTAAAAATTATCTTTGTAAATTGGAGGTAGTATATTAATAGCAACTATTTAAATAGATCAATGATTATTTAAAAAAATTTATTATTTAAGGTTTAGCGTTATGGCCATAATCTCACCTGATCTTAAGTGACGATACGGCCCAAGATGGTAGACACGCTAAACCTGTGAAGGAACTGGCTCACAATTGCGACTGCCGGAACACACCTACTGGTATTTGGCAGCAGATTTACAACTTGAGGGTGGTAGCTAGCCAGTCGGGCATCAGAAAAAGCCCTACCACCATGCTATGGTTTCCTCACGATGTTTTCCTTCACCGAAAGCTCAAGCTCATTGTAGGTGATTGGATTCGAACTCACGTCCCTTGACGCAAAGTCGTACACCACTGAGCTATCATCGCTTATGAACAACAAGACAATTTTTATGTAGATATCATAAATACTTTTTAATTAGGAATGAAAAAAATCTCTCCCGGGTAAAGTACAATTGTCACTGACGATGTTATTACTGAAATGGCTAGATATGATAAAAAAAAATCTATCACAGGTATACTTTTAACTCATCCACTCTCTCATACAAGTACTCGACACATACACACACCTAAACACACTCACACATATCATTATAACCTCACGAAATATTTAAACTGGAAACGTTGGCATCAATGATACAGTTTTAACCTGGTACATCTATGAAATAGTTTTAAACTGGTACATCTATGAAACAGTTTTAAACTGGTACATATATGAAACAGTTTAAAACTAGTATATCTATAAAACAGTCTTAAACTGGTACATCTATGAAACATTTTTAAACTGGTACATATATGAAACAGTTTTAAACTAGTATATCTATAAAACAGTCTTAAACTGGTACATCTATGAAACAGTTTTAAACTGGTACATCTATGAAATAGTTTTAAACTGGTACGTCTATGAAACAGTTTTAAACTAGTACAGATGTCAACATCACAAGTTAAGTAATGTAACTTTGTAACTTTAAGTAAGCTACAAAGCATGTATATGTACTTCTTTTATGATTATTTTGTCATTTTTTTATTTACCTATGAATTCGCAGGTTTTTTTTTTTTGTATTATATTGAAATACCACTTACCGTCTTCTTATTAACTCGCTCTCTCGTATATCTGTCTCAGTGTAATTATATCATTGATTCTAAACTAACTACTCAATGAGTTAGATACTTGCATTTGGACCTCAGTTCAGAAGTGGGTGACAATGCATGAAAATGTAAAAATAAAACGATTTGTTTTTTTTTTCGATGATAATTTTATAAGCGAATTATAACTAAATTGTCCATCTGTTAAATACTTGAATATAGCTCATATCTAAATGACAGATGAACATAACATATCATAATTTCATTCACATAGTCCTAAAAAGCAGAAAATAATACTGACGGTGACAAAATGCTGACGCTATAACTATATACATGCGTTCCATGTATTTCGTTTCCAATATTTTATTGATTTTAATAAAACAGCTCTTGTTACCTTTACACACTATGCGAGAAATTATTTCTTGTCTTATTTTTGTATATTGCATTTTTTTTCCCACACGTCTTTTTACAGAAATTCTGGACCGCAGCCTGGGCGAGCTGAAATGCTCGTTACAAATCAATTTCATGGTAGAAATCGGTTGGCTGTTGGCGCAGTACTATTTCGCTGGATATAGGTATGTCTATGAACTGATAATTTATTTAGGTATAGAGAGCACTGCATTTTTTTGTAGGTACTTAATGGGACTGAGCTGAAACGCTCGGCTATGTGACGCTCGTTCGGGTTAAATCGGCTCGAGTCGACGTTGGACTCGAGGGATATATTCATCGCGGCACTGCTGTACTCGGCGTGCGGTACATGAGAGAGTATGACGCTTCAGTTGCTTTCAGTATTGACACAAACACGATATGTGCCGTTGTATTTCGTATTATTTAAGTAATCTGGAAGAAGTTTGGATACTGTCTTTTCTAAAAATGTCCTACCAGGCCACCGTAAGTCCTATCACTTCGCCACCATGTCCTACCATCCCATCCTGATATCCTATCACTTCGCCCTCTATCATGTATCCGTTGACCCATACGTGCTGGACTACGGAACAACCGCAGCTTTACTATAATAGCATCCCGCCACGAACCAAAAAGATCAAAAAGCTTACATTTGTCGCACAGTGGAGCTTTGCAACCGTCTTCCAACCTTAGTGTTCCCTCCTTCCTATATATTTTTATATAGAGTCTTTTAAACGCGGCCTGTAGTAGGTAATTATGCTATCGCCAGAGCGATTGATAACAACGACTTCCCACGGAATCGCTGCGTAAGCGTTGCGATTACAGCTAACGCGCTCGTACAACTCATGGGAACGATTACAATATAGTTTTCGTTTTTAATCATAACAGAATACTTAAGACAGTTGTGCTGGACCACTGATTCTGTTCAAGTAATATTTGTAACAGTAGTAATAATTAAATCTTTGTCATTTAATACTTTTTTTTTATTTCGAAGATCGCTCCGTAAACTTGACTAGGTATTTAATAGCCCTTCATGATAGTGGCGACTGACGGAGGTCATTTGCCTTTCCGGCAGTCACTAATGTTATTGGACTGTACTGAAACTTACCATCAGTAGAAGTACAGTCATTGTGCCGAGCCGGGATAAAAAAACAAAGCAGTCTGAGGACTACCGGCAGAAGTGAAAAATTAAAACTATAAACAAAAACGTACGTACGTCACGTGACCATGTCGATGATGACTTACATGAATTTACTCCCTATCCAAACCTTCCTATAGAAGTTGTCACTTCAAAAATTGCACCTTGTCGTGTTGTCCTATCATCTCGCCGCTATGTCCTACCATCTCGCCGTCCTGTCCTACTATCTCGCCGTCCTGTCCTACCATCTCGCCGTCCTGTCCTATCATCCTACTGTCATATCCTATCAATACATTCTCGTTTGAACTGATTTGAATATAATTGATATATTTATATGTATTTTAACCTAAATTTTTATAATAAATAACATAATAATCACAATTTCTCATATATTTTAACGATATTTCAGTGATTTCGATTTTCAAAAAACAAAATCCAGTCTCGATATGTCAATTTTCCGGAAGTTTCGTAATCAACTCAAATAAAAAAACCTCGTAAAATAGTAGCAAAATTAAATTGTATCTTATTTTTTTCAAAATACGAGATTAATTATTTGATGTGCTTTCTTGAAATATACTCTACTAATATTATAGTATAAATACAAATAGGTTGTGGCAGAGGCAGTTTAAGAGTATAAAATTACTTGATCTTGACGTGCCGAGAGTATAGCACTACCTCACCCGCTTCGTGGTATGAGGCATGAAGTAATTTGAACTTTAGGCAAACGATATGGATCATAGAGTCACTATACTTTGTCTAACTACTAACGTTTTAGTGAGAAGAAACTGACAATACTCTACGGTGAAGATATGCCCGAATTGAAGAATATAGGCAAGAAGAAACCTAACGTGGACGCACATCTTGTATCGATGGCGACGCCTTTTGGGAAACATCACACGTAAGTAGTTCCTTTAAACATTCATACTACGAATGGCGACTCTTCCGGAACAAAAACGATAGTTCGATCGATTCAGAAAAAATAGAGATCTTAAATATCTGCTCATCAATAATCGATTTTTTTATCGATTAGCTTTTCATGCTTGTATTTCAGAAACTAATGATAGAAAACAAAAATAACACACCACAATAGTCGATTTTATCTATATATATAAATTTTCGTGTTACGTTGTTTGTTCGCGATGAACTCCTAAACTGCTGAACCGATTTTAATTAAATTGTGCACACTGTGTGCAGTTTGATCCAACTTGAGAGATAGGACGCTTTAGATGTCGCTGTAGTCGATGTGATTGACTACTCGAAAAGACAGAACAAGGTCTGCCAGACCAGCTAGTAATTACATATATGTGAAAAATTATCATTTCTATATATAATGTTAAAATATTCATGTCATTGTAAATAATAGTATATGAAATTAGATAGGAATCGAACTTCGAAATATCGATTTAGAGTTGTAAAGTGATTTAAAAATTGATTTTTTTTTCCACAAATCGATTCTTCTATTAATCGATTTTAGATCGCCATCCGTAATTCATACTGCTATGCGATATTCGACTGCCTTTTAACTTATGTGTTCCTAGTACCTTATTAATTACCAACTGACTTCATTCGCTGAATCTAAAAGTAATGCAATTTTTTTTTAATACTGCTTTGCTTCTATTCGTGGTAGCGTGATGTTAAATAGCCTAATAAAACCATCTTCAATTATTATTCTATATTAAAAAATATATATTTTTCGTAGTCAGTAGTGTATAAAACAAGCAAATAAACCTTTCTACTTATAATACTAACTAGCTGTTCCCGCGACTTCGTTCGCGTGGAATTAGAAATGATTTAAATAAGTTTCGCCCGTTCCTGTAACTTTTTTCAATACGGCTTTGCTCCTAATGTGTATAGCGTTATGAAAAATAAGCCGAAAGCCTTACTTATTAAAACACAAACAAATATAATGAATTATGACTGGTCGGTTTCTAAGTTTAGCGCGTTCAAACAAACAAAAAATGAACTTTTCCGCTTAATAAGTAATACTATGAATAGGAAAGTGAGTTTGTTTGTTTGGTTGTTACGCTTTCACTCCTAGACCGCTGAATATATTATGATCAATTTCGCGAAAACCTTATGGGAAGTAGGGCAAAAGAAGGGTTAAAATTTGTAAGAATTTTTTTTTATAATTTTCTTGACAAAATTAATATTAACGCAAACGAAGCCGCATTTGAAATGTAGTATCTATATTATGAAAATACCTTTTAAAGTACTCTGCTATTTTTTGTACCGTGAAAGGTTTTTTTATTTTTAATCTAATTTTGAAGGCAATGAAAATTATCATTTTTCTTTTTTTTTACTTTTTGTACTATAACTTTTACCGGGTTTGTCTGTAAAGGAAGATGATGTTGCTATGCTACGAAGACGGTTCGTTGCGTGTTGTCATCTCCACGGCCAACTTATACATGGACGATTGGGAGAACAGAACTCAGGGGTGAGTTTTTTTTCAAGGAATCTATAAGTAAATAAGGAATGTTTGTGTTTTTTTTAAATAATTTATACGTTTAGTATTGGTAATCCCAGAATGTCATGACGTTGGCTCAAAGGGCACGGATCCGCGCGACCATAGTCTACGTTTGACAGATAATCTGTCACATGAGTTTTTGGCGGGATCTTGATGTGTCATGTTGTGATTTTTTATTTTTATTCATATGCTTAGTTATTTAGCCCTGTATTGTGTAATATAGTGACATTTTACATGATGTAGTTTAGCCGAAGAGCACAAGGGAATATAGTTATGATTAATCAATCAACATGACATATTAGTTGCCACAAAAACTCCCAAAAGAGCTTCAACAAGAGAGTTGTCATCTTGTTGAACATAGTGTCATCTGTCCAAAATGTCCAAGTCTTATCACTTGAAAATGGCCGTAATAGCCTCTAAAAAGGACTGAGTTGCCAAGAATAGAAAAGAAGAAGAAGAAATTATCACCAAATGTGTTTTTGCATGTTTACCGCTGACATGGACAGTGTGGATAAAATACTGTAAATTATTATGTAGTAGACAGGCGCCGGAGCAGTCTTTGTGGGAACAATTATCTTAAAAAGTGGATAAATAACAATCTAGCTCATTACCGACATTGCTTAGCAGCGTTAACCGCCCTCAACCCATTGCAAGTGGGTGGTTCTCCTTTACGTTATTCAAATCTATATACAATCCTAGGTGTTTTACGCGTCAAGCATTATAGCTAGAGTCTGATCCGGTGTTAAGTGACGATGTGGCGCAATATAGTGGACACGATAGGCCTAGTGGAGGGACTGGCTTGAGCTTCCGGTGAAGGAAAACATCGTGAGGAAACCATAGCATGCTGGTAGGGCTTTTTCTAATGCCCGCCTGGCCCGCCACACTCAAGTTGTAAACCCGCCGCCAAATACCAAATAGGTGTGTTCTGGCAGCTGCACTTGAGAGCCAGTTCCTCCACAGGTTTAGCGTGTCTACCAACTTGGGCCGTATCGTCACTTAAGATAAGGTGAGATTAGGCCATAACGCTAAATCTTAAGTGTAAAAAACAAAACAAAAATAAAAAAAGCACCGGCCGGAACACGCTTATAGGTATTTGGCCGCAGATTTTGTACTGAAGGTGTAGCTAGCTACTAGAAGTATTGCGAAAGCTGTTCCTGGTTTCTGGCAACACGAGAATTTGAAGTGTTGGGGTGTTGCGTTTTAGTGGACAGTGTTGGGTGTTATTTTTATTTATTTATTTATACACAATCTGAGGACTCTAGGTCCGCACCTTTTTTTAATTAGGTCATTTTGTTGGCTTTACAGAATTGCTTTATACTAGTAGCTATGCATTACACTAAAAAGTGAGTTTTTTTTCCATATTGTACTTATAGAACTACTCGAAGCAATGATAGCTCAGTGGTAGTGTTTACGACTTCGCGTCAAGGGACGTGAGTTCGAATCCAAGCACCTACAATGAGTTTCAGCTTTCGGTGAAGGAAAACATCGTGAGGAAACCATAGCATGGTGGTAGGGCTTTTTCTAATGCCCGCCTGGCTAGCTACCACCCTCAAGTTGTAAACCTGCCGCCAAATACCAACACGTGTGTTCCGCCAGCTGCACTTGAGAGCCAGTTCCTCCACAGGTTTAGCGTGTCTACCAACTTGGGCCATATCATCACTTAAGATCAGGTGAGATTATGGCCATAACGCTAAACCTTAAGTATAAAAAAAAACAGTCAGGCATTATAAAAGCCCTAAAACCGTGCTATGTTTTCATCACGATGCTTTCCTTCAGCGAAAGCCTAGGCTCATTACAGTGATTGAAGTGACGTTCGTTGACGTTTTACGTCTCATTCTCTGTTATATCAGTTTGTGGTTCAGTCCACGTTGTCCCGAGTTACCAGCGGAGGCGATGCCTTTCGAGGGTGATTCGCCTACCGCATTCAAGAAGTCATTGCTTCGATACCTGAACCATTATCAAATGCCGCAGCTTGCTTACTACGTGGATCGTGTTAAGAGATGCGACTTCAGTCGTATAAAGTGAGTTTAAACCGAACTTTATTGCTTATCTCACTTCAGATTCCATACGTAGTTGTGTGGAACTCAAAAAGTCGAATAATCGATTTACATTTGAAAAAAAATTACAATATTTGTTTAATTTATGCATTGTTGATTTATTCTGTACAAATTTTATAAGCTAAGGTAGAATTTTAGGTTGATTTAAACCAGATGAATTCGATTCAGGAGTGCTTATCTCATGGAACCAAATAATTGGCCACACAAATGGAACAAACACCAAGGGATGAATTTTGGAGCGTTGGTAGCTCAGTGGTAGTGTGTACGACTTTGCGTCAAGGGACGTGAGTTTGAATCCAACCACCTACAATGAACTTGAGCTTTCGGTGAAGGAAAACATCGTGAGGAAACCGTAGCATGGTGGTAGGGCTTTTTCTAATGTCCGCCTGGTTAGCTACCACTCTCAAGTTGAAAATCTGCCGTCAAATACCAATAGGTGTGTTCCGGCAGCTGCACTTGAGAGCCAGTTCTTCCAATGGTTCATCGTGACCACCAACTTGAGCCGTATCGTCACTTAAGATCAGGTGAGATTATGGCCATAACGATAAACCTTAACTATAGAAAAAAAGATAGTACAGTCATGTTTTTTTTTCTTATCCTGGCTAAACATAATGACCGTACTTCACCTGATGGTAAGCTCAGTACAGTTCAGGGACATTAGCGACTGTCGAAAGGGAAAATGTCCTCCTTCAGTCCTAAAATGTTGCTGACTTTGGCTGTAAAGACTGGTTTTCGTTCACTCTGCCGGTACACATCCTGAAAGCCTTATCGGTTACTCAGCAGGTGATGTTGGCTCTAGGGTACTCAGATGGTATCCGATACCCCCTTACACATAGTATTCGATCCGGTTTGATTCGATTCCAATACTTATACATTATTTAATTTTAATTTGTTATTCCTGAGGATTTCATTGCAAAAGCTCACGAAAAATTCACCAAAAATGGGCTATGATTGAAGCCACCTATAGAAGCTGTCATCGTTTTTAGCGTCTTCCTAGTGGCTTCGGCTCCTGGCTCCCATTTCGACATGGACTGGGCTCTGACGAGGGTCGGGTCCTTGCTCCGCCAGCACTGCTGCATACCCCCTGAGGAGCAGAGGCAGTGGCCTCTGGTAGCGCAGGCCAGTAGCCTCGGCAGCTATGGGAAGCAGCCACAGGTAATAATGTACCATTGTAAAGTAGTTAGAAATATAATACTATTTTTTTTACAGTCTATAGGTTAACGGTTATGGCCATAATCTCACCTGATCTTAAGTGACGATACGGCTCAAGTTGGTGAACACGCTAAGCATAGTGGAGGGACTGGCTCTCAAGTGCGACTGCCGGTACACACCTATTGGGTATTTGGCGGCAGATTTTCAACTTGAGGGTGGTAGCTAGCCAGGCTAGGAAAAGCTCTACCACCATGCTATGGTGTCCTCATGATGTTTTCCTTCTCCGAAAGGTCAAGCTCATTGTAGGTGGATTCGAACTCACGTCCCTTGACGCGGAGTCTGTACATACTACCACTGAGCTATCATCGCTTCATTGTTCATTTATACCGTGTTCAGAAGTAAAATTACTACAGTTACAGTAGACTAGTAAAGGTGTGAATGATGTGCCTGAGATCTGGTAGTAATAGAGACGCAGTGTCGCACTGATGTCTTATAAGTGGGTATTTGAAAAAACTATGAGAGGTGTTTGTGTGAGAGAGATGTATATTAGTGGATGAGGTATGTGTGAAAGGGAAAGAGTGATGAATGTTAGTGAGTATGGTGTGTGTGTGTGAAAGCGATGCATGTTAGTAAGGAGGTATGTGTGTGAGAGAGAGAGATGTATGTTAGCAAAGTGTGTGTGTGTGAGAGAGAGATGTATGTTAGCAAAGTGTGTGTGTGAGAGAGAGAGATGTAAGTTAGCAAAGTGTGTGTGTGTGAGAGAGAGATGTATGTTAGCAAAGTGTGTGTGAGAGAGAGATGAATGTTATAAAAAAGGGGTTTGTAAAAGAGAGATTAGTAAGTATAAGAGAAAGGGGTTGTGAGAGAGGTAGAAAGGTGTGTGTGTTAAAGAGATGGACGTATCTAAGGCAAGGTACAGAACCCACGAGATTTTCAGGGGTGAAATATCGATTTTCTGGATCGATTCAGAGCTGTGAATCGATTTTAAATTTTATTTTCTACTCTAAAAACTCAATTCTCGCTAGTTTAACGGCTGGCAACACTATTGTTTATTTTTGTTTGTATGGGCAATTGCTTGTATTCATTGTTCATATATTTGAATATTCTGTGGCAATATGATTAAAACTGAACCTTTGTAATGAGGGTACTCAAGAATAATAGGAAACTCAGCATTTCCGTACCGTACACGCTGCCACTAACCCATGATTGCTTCGAATCTCTAACGAAGCATTGGATCTACCCAGAATCGAAGTCCGGTCCATGAGGCGTGTGATTATATTTCACAGTTATGGCTCACCGGTGACTTCTTACACCACTTCGTAAAGATCAAGAATCAATCGCAGATGTTGTCGACGCCGCCGGATTTGAAAATCATATACCCGTCGTTAGGTGAGCGGTTCGATTCCGGTTTGCTTGTAAATTTAGTTCTGTCGAAATTTAGTTTCGAAGCGATGATAGCTCAGCGGTAGTGTGCACGACTTCGCGTCAAGGGACGTGGGTTCGAATCCAAGCACCTACAAAGAGCTTGAGCTTTCGGTGATGGAAAACATCGTGAGGAAACCGTAGCATGGTGGTTGGGCTTTTTCTAATGCCCGCCTGGGTAGCTACCACCCTCAAGTTGTAAACCTGCCGCCAAACACCAATAGGTGTGTTCCGGTAGCTGCAATTGAGAGCCAGTTCCTCCACAGGTTTTAGCGTGTCAACCAACTTGGGCCGTATCGTCACTTAAGATCAGGTGAGATTATGGCCATAATACTAAACCTTAAGTAATAAAAAAAATGTACGTCCCAGTAGTCAATAGCTAGACCACAGTGCCATCTGTCGTATTTCGAGGTAGCGTCACATACTACTATAAGAACTATCCTATCTTTGAAGTTGGGCAAAACGATACGCATTTGTGAAATTTCATTGAAATCGATTTAGCGGTTTTCGAGATTAACGTGTTTTTTTTTAAAATAGTTTTTATTTTTAACGTTATTGCTACAGTCTCAACTGATGTTAATTGACGATAACGCATTTATGAAATTTCATTGAAATCGATTCAGGGGTTTTCCAGATTAACGTGGTTTTTTAATAGTTTTTAGATTTAACGTTATAGCTCCAGTCTCATGCGATGTTAAGTGATGATATGGCCGAGATAGTGGACACGCTAAACCTGGTGGAAGGGCTGACCCTCAAATACAACTGCCTGAACACATCTATAGGTAATTGGCGGCAGATTTATAACTTGAGAGTGGCAACTTGACAGTGACTTGACAGTGGCTATTACTGCAATACAACCACATTTATTTTACGCTCAATTGTGTCTAAAATACTGAACCTATCGGGATGGGACTGTGACCAATCGATGCGAAGTTTTAGGTTGACAGTTCTAGAGTATTTAGTTATTGAACTTCATTATCCTTTTATCTTTTTTTTACAACTTACTAATTCTACTGCCGTTTTCTATATATATCTTCTACCAATAATTTTTACTGTTGACAATATAAATATATATCTATTGGCATTATCTGCTTCGGGTAGTATGTTATCTTTAACCGTAGGTACATTACGGAATACAGTGCAGGTATATTATGGAAACCAGCGTAGATACAATGCTGAAAACGGCATAGATACATTGTTGAAAACGTCCTAGATACATTACTGGAAACTTCTTCGATACATCATTCAAAACAGCGTAGATATATTATTGAAAATGGTGTAGATATAAAACCTAAAAACGGCATAGATGCATTATTGAAAACGGCGTTAATACGTTATTAAAAACAACGTAGATATATTATTGAAAACGGTGTAGATAAATTATTGAAAACGGCCGTTAGTTACATGTAAATTGGCTACTAAATGACATAACTAGATTCAATATGACAGAGAACGTGAAGAAGTCACACGATGGACTGCTGGGGGGTGGTTGCCTCCCCTACGCCGCGGAGGCGCACTCGAAGCAACCCTGGCTTAATAATTACCTATAGTAAGTTTCAAAGTATCATCTTCAATTACTTTTTATTATATACAGGTTTAGAGGTTGGTCACATTGTCACCTTATATTAATTGACGATGACACACTACACCTAGTGGAAGGATTAGTTCCTAAACTCGGAACATATCTATAGGTATTTGGCGACAGATTCTCTTTTTGTGTGCTACGGTTTCGTCACAATGTTTTCCTTTTTTTCAGGGATTCGAATTCGGGTTCATTGAAGTGGTATCCAAACACGCTGCCACTGAACCATCGAGGTTTTATTAAAAACACATCACAAGTTAACGTTACACATTTGAGAACCAGTTTCTCCTCTAGTTTGGTCGTGTCTACTATCTTAGGCCTCTTAACATCAGGATTTTGTCTATATTTTATGTTCAAATGACGAGACGAAAGTTAATACTATGTTTAATTAACACGAGTGAAGCCGTGTGTCACTGCTTGTATACTATATCTAAAGTAAAAATCGTGAATATAGATTGTAAAAGGCGCATTTCTATGAGATGTTACTGTTCAGAAGTGGGACATTTAAATATCAGTTGTTGTTTTACAACAGCCAATGGAAAATAGCTTCTATGTGGAATATATAAGAGGATTATAATGTGATGATATTCTACTAATTGACTGACTGTAGTAAATAAACTTGACGAAAGCCGCGGGACACTGCTAGTATATACTATATCCAAATTTTTATCTAAGTATTTAAAATTTAAAACGCTCTTAGCTTCAAGTAGAGATGATTTTTCAGAAGTGAGATATTTTACATATTACAATTTCTTTATCATATATACATATATCCCATGATAACATAGTTAACAAAATTTCTTATCTACTTAATTTTAACTTAATAAAAACAAAGAAAACAGCTGGTCAGTAATAGTATTTACTATATCTTAGTTTGAAATTGAAAGCACAGTCTTTAAATATTTTTTATAGTTAATGTTAGCGATATGGCTAGACTCTCACCTGATGTTAAGTGACTATGTGGCCCAATACGGTGTACACGCTAAGCCTAGTATAAGGATTGGCTCTCAAATGAATCCGGCGGAAGGCACCTATAGGTATACGGCGGCAGATTTTCAACTTAAGGGTAGTAGCTAGCCTGGTGGGGATTATGAAAGAAACCTATCGCCGCTACCTAAATTGTAGCTTTATATAAAAAAAGAATATTATTTATCAGAAGTGGGATTTTTTTACGAGCTAACTTTTTGGGCACAAACTCAGCTGATGTTGAGTGACCACATGTGAGAGTGAGAGAGTGGAGGGAGAGGAAGATATATGCATTTTTTTTTTCTTTTTTTGCAACAGCCAATGGAAAGCTACTTCCACGTGCCGTGACAAAGCGATGCCTCATATTAAATCTTATACTAGGATATCAAAGGATAATAGATTAGCGGCATTTTTCTTATTAACGTCCGGGAACGTCAGTAAGGCGGCCTGGGGTTCGATTAACAAAGGTAACGGTGCCTTGAGGGTCATGAGCTACGAGGCCGGGGTTCTGTTCCTGCCTCGGTTCATTGTGAGTATACGTTTATTAATATTAGAGTGTGTAATTTAGTAGACAATCTCACCTAATGTCAGGTGCAACTGTTGGAACACACCTATAGGTATTTAGCGGGCGATTTTAACTCGAGGGTGGTAGTTAGCCAGGCGGGCATTAGGAAAAGCCCTACCGCCATGCTATGGTTTCATCACGATGTTTTCCGTCACCGAAAGTCCGAGCTTATTGCAGGTGGCTTCAAACTCGCGTCCCTTGACGCGGCGTTCTTACACACTGCTAACTGAGCCATCAGCGCTTCAAGTTATTTCGCCGTTTTATTTATCGTTGTTATAAGTGAAAAAAAAACTTTAAGTAGCAAGTAAGTGACAATCAGTATACATACTTATTAATACCGTACTGATATTATAAATGCGAAAGTGAGTATGTTTGTTTGTTGTAATTTTGGTATAAAGATAGATGGGACTTACAGACAGTGAGAGTGTGGGTACTTTTTCTCGCGAAAAATTTATCGGAAGTAGTGTAATAAAATACGTGTACATCATTTTTAGAAATGTCTGTCTGTCTGTTTGCGCACGCATCATTACTAAAGTACAACGTATGTAATAAAACGTCGCCAAGGTAATCATAGAGCGTATTCTCGAGTAACATTTAGTCTTTGTTTCATTAAAATCGGTTAACTCTCTCAAAATTTATTGTAAATTGAATGAGGGCGTGAGATTAAAAAAAAATATTTCCACGCGAACGAAGTCGCCGGCATAGCTAGTGAAGGATAAATTTCAAAATCCAGTTTAGTTAATCATCGATTCCTTAATGGATAGATAATATCGGTCACTCTCTACACAACCATAGATCAGTGATCAATAAATTTGTTTGATGAAATAAATATAAATTTATTTTCTTTTTATACAAATCTTTTATTTTAATAAGAATATAAATAGTTAAATTTCGTTTTCAAATAAGTGAAAGTAAACGTTAAACAGTGTAACAATTGAAAATAGTTTCTTTTTTATGTAATAGCGGGTAAACGAGCAAGCGTGTCACCTGGTGGTAAGTGTTCACCGCCGCCCATAGACCCTACGACACCAGGGAAATCGCTGGTGCATTACCGGCCTTTATTGAAGGGACTGGCTCTCATGTGCAACTGCCGGAACACACTTATTGGTATTTGGCAGCAGATTTTCAACTTGAGAGTGGTAGCTAGCCAGGCGGGTTTTAGAAAAGCCCTGCCACTATGCTCAAGCCCATTGTAGGTGATTCGATTTGAACTCATGTCCCTTCACGCATATTCGTACACACTACCACTGAGCTATCATTGCTCCAATGATTAACGACAGGTAATAAATATTGCATAATGAAAAAAAAAACATATAGCGTGGCGATGCGTCGCCACGGCCTTTATCGCCACGATAACAATCAGGTTTACCCTCACCAATAGATGTTACACGTTGTTTCTTCAAAGTAGCGTCGTTTGGTGTGAATTCGAGTAGTATGTAATACTTCTGAGCTTTCGTTAGCAAATAATATCGTATTAAATCCATGATAGATAAATGTTCGTTTCATTTCCAGATAAATAAAGATTTCTTTACCCTGGACGAGAGGAGTAAAGATCGACTCGTCTTACCCTATGATTCACCACCGACGAAATATACAAGCGACATGTCCCCTTGGGTTTCCGATTATCTAATGTGATTGTTAATCACTCTGTCAGTATGTGTGCGGGGCCACATCCGGGACGCTATCACCTCGATATCGACATTTCTAATAGAGATGCCTCTGTCAATATATTTAAAAGTCACTGGTAAAATCGACTGCGTGCAGCTCTAATTTAAAAAAATGGAGACCATCATCGATATCGGTATTCCTAAGAAATTCCTAATGGAAATGCACGAGTCGAGATAATTAAAATTTATCGATAACATTGAACACATACTACCGTAATGTTTGAAGTTTTTGGCGGGATCTTGATCTGTCTAATGTCATGATCTTTATTGTTATTCATATATACTTAGTTGTTTAGCCTTGTATTGTGTAATACAGGCGACATTATACGTGATATAGTGCAGCTAACATGATATATTAGTTGCCACAAAACTCCCAGGAGAGCTTCAACAAGACAGTCGCCATCTTGTTGCAGATAGTTTCATCTGCCCAAAATGGCCAAATCTTATCACACGAAAATGGCAATAATAGTCTCTAAAGAGGACTGAGTTGCCAAGAATAAAAAATAAGTACAAGAATCGTAGTGTCGAACAATAATCACGTCTGTGATGTCATCTCTGTATCGACTAAAATTATAAGTTATCGATATCGATAAAACCGGCTATTCACAATACTTTATTATGCAAAAATAAAATTGTATTTTTCGTAAACTGTTGTTTTATTGTTAGTATAATAAAAATAGATTAGTCATAGTCTAGGTTTTATAGTCTGTAGGTTTTTTTTCGGGCGTAATAAAAAAACTATATTCATTTTTGTTGTGGGTTTTATTAATAATTTTAAAAAGATTTTACTACAAGAGCAGATTAATAAATTCAAATGAACCTCTTAAGTATGCTAATAGTCTCCCAGACCTCTTATTATTTGGACCGTTTATTTTGAAAGTGGTGTAAGTCCATTTTTGAGAAAAATGAGCTATCACGTAATTCACGCTTAATTTAATGTAAATTTTTTATATATAACTAGTCCGTGTTTAATTTCTCAAAAAACTCTCATTTTTTGTACAACTTAAAATCGGTCGGTAAATGAAATTGCATTATCAACAAGTAACCTTTAATTTTCTCGAAACAAAAGAAAATGGACTAACACCACTTTCAAAATAAACGGTCCATATATATTTCTTTTTTTTACATAGTTAAGGTTTAGCGTTCTGGCCATAAACTCACCTGATCTTAAGTGACGATACGGCCTAAGTTGGTAGACACGCTAAACCTGTGGATGAACTGGCCCTCAAGTGCAGTTGTCGGAACACACTTATTGGTATATTTAAGTTAGATATATAACTTGAGGTTTACTACTAACTAGAGGTTAACGACAGATATTTAACTTGAGGACGGTAGCCAGCCAGGCGGGCACTGGAAAAAGCCCTACCACCTTAGAAGATTATAAAAAAAAGTCCATAGTAGCCAATGTAGGGACTTAAAATAACCTGATTTTAAGTGACAATTTCACTCAACCTGGTGGACACCCTAAGCCTAGAGTGAGGATTGGCTCATAAGTGCGACATTCGAAACAAATTTATAGATATTTGCCAGAAGATTTTCAATTTGAGGTTGGTAGCTAGCCAGTTGGGCATTTAGAAGAAGGTCTGCCGTTCATTATAATGTTTATCGTCACTTTAAACTCAAGGTCATCGCAGGGATTTGACCTCATGTCAATCGACGCTGAGTACGAACGCCCTACCAACTGAGCCAACATCGCATTGACCCTATACATGAACACGGTAGACTACGAAGTATCTGGAGCTATTGACTTTGGAAAAAGTCAAGAAGAGACCGAAGAAATTCAAGAATTTTTTTCTCGATAAGTATCTAGGCCACAAAAAGAAAGTACAGTCCAAATTTTATATTTCTAGCTTTAGTTGTTTCGGCTGTACGTTGATGAGTCAGTCAACCAGTTTACATATATATGTATATCGGTGCAAATATTGTATAGGCAGGAAACAATAAAAGTACATCAACGAATTATCACTAAAAGTACTTCAACGAATGTTCGTGCATTAAAAGTACTTCAACGAATGTTAGGGCATTAAGTGACGTAGCGCTCTCGGTACCATTATACTATAAAAAGGCAATTCATAACGCTGGATACGAAAAAGCCCTGCTGTGAATGGGCTTCCGGCTAACAGCGGATGTCCTTTTGAAAAAAAAAAAAGCTGGCTACGACATATCGTGCGAGACTCTCGAGCTGATCATTCGGAAGTAGTTGTCATTTTACGAATAAAACATGACTCAGCAATATGTCTAACTTCCTGAGAGTGAACTGCTACGCTTACATGTATATATATAGCACTAAATTGCTATCATCAATATTTTTAATACTATACTAAGAACGAATAATCGGTATCGTAACTTTCGTCCAAACATCACAAACATCATTAAATTCCGTACTGCCTTAGCTTAAAATACCAATATCTCGAGAAATATGGACGTTAGCAATTTGGTGACTTGAAACTTTTTTTGTAGGAAATTGAATATCATACTATCATTCATATTTTTCCGCAACTATTGTCATTTACAAAACAGGGTTAAAAAAGCACGTTTCATTAAAAATTAAGTTTAAATACCCGTACTGGGGTAGTACGAGTTTCGAGTTCGAGTTACAATAACCCTGTAATGGGCACTTCGCATTTAATTATGTAGAAATCTTATCATTCTCTAAAATTAGGTTATAAAATGGCTCTGAGCAGTACAACGTTGAGGAAAAAACTCAAAGTTTACGTGTATTTTAAAAGGAAAATCGAAAATAGTCGTCAAACAAAATTACCCAAATATTTAATAATAATAATAGCTTTATTTCACACTCATACAAAATAAAGTAAAATGTTACAATTTGTGTGAGGTCTGGAGTCTTAAAAAGATGATGATCTGAGCTACAGATCTCCAGGCCCTTGTTCTGTAATATTTGTTTACATTCTTCATATTTTATGCACAAGAAATCAGAATCAACCCACTTCTTATGAAACTATAAATAAAAGATTTTCAGTATTGCTGTATTGAAAGTGTCAATAACCAATTGTAAATAATCTGTTTTGCTCTTTGTTTAGTTAAATCTTAAACTTGAAGAATAGGATTAAGTTTATTATATATAAGGTGTCCCAGAAGGTAACGATAACCTCGCATCAGAAGAAAGGCCCTTTTATTATGAGCCAGTAAAAAAAATCAGCGTTCTACACACAGTAGTACTCTATTACCAACCATTTTTATAAAATAAAAAACATTATACGGAGTGGAATTTTTCGACGTTCTGTTTAAAGTTTTGAATTGTTTGTAGGTTTTAATTCTGTTTTGGCCTCGCAAGAAGCCAAACTAGTTGTTATCAAATCAATCAAATCAGAAATAAATGTATTTTTACAGAAAAATAAGTAAGTAAAAAGAAACCAGTATCATCCATACCACTTTCAAAAAGTGCAATGTCGGCTGCCACGTGACTATTCACACAGACATTAATTTTGTAGACAAATGTTAAGAAAGAATTGTGAGGAATCGTAATTTTTAGACAATGTTTAATGGACATATGAGACTACCTGTACAAAACGACAGTTTTCTAAATTTACACATTTGCCTTGTTGGCAAACTTGTAAATCCGCATTTGATGCGCACAGGAAAGTCGCAATATCAACTTAAAATAATATTTTGAACCGGTATTTTAAACGGTAAAGTCTTAGGACCGGTAGAACTACCTGAAAACTTGAATGACGTGAACTATTTGGAATTTCACCAAAATGTGGCATAAAGTTCTTTAGAAGATATACCACTCATTGCTTTACGAAGAATATTGTTTCAGCACGACGGATATCTACCCCATTGTGCCCGAAAGGTGAGAGAATATTAAATAATATGTACCCTAATAGATGGATTCGTCGATCGGGCCCGAATGAGCGGCCAGCACGTGCCCTCGATTTAAACCCATAAGATGTTTTTTATTTGGGACAATTGAAGGAAATGATATACCAAACAGATAAATCGAAAAGTATATGGTAGACTCATAAAAAGATAATTTTTATACAGATGTAGAGCATGTATTAGTGTTGATGGAGGATAGCTTGAGTCGTTTTACTCTAGTTGGTGATAACACTAATAACCAACCATACAGATATATAGAGACGCTTCATTCTTTACTTTAAAAAAAAACATTTTATTAACAAAATGGCGGCGTCTTAGGCGTCACTATCTATCTATCTCTTTCTAATTGCATAAAGAACCACTACTATCTCTGTCTAGCGATAAAAATGTCACTAAAGAAGAGTTTACTCAAACAACTGCAATTGTTTCTTATACCTTTATTTAGACGACACAATAACGTAAAAGGTCATCTATCACAAAAAATAAAATAAAATATTATTTTATTACAGAAGATGCACATATGATCAAATTCAGAATCTTGATGAAATTGACCATCTTTTGATACAGCTTGCCTGTTCAGCTTAGTGTATTATTTTTTTAGTACGAGTAATCAAAGTTAAGTGATAATACGCTTAAGAGTACATTTATCAATGACATTTACCTTTTTTTCTGTAAAATAACATTTGTTTGATTTGGCGACAATTTGCCTTCTTGACAATTCAAAACTCTAAACAGTATGTCGAAAAATTTTACGCCGGATAGTAAATTTTGATTTTTTTTTTGTAAAATTGTTGGTACTCGAGTAGTACTGTGTATAGAATGCTGTTTTTTTGTACTGGCTCATCATAAGAGGGCTTTTCCCCCGATGCGTGGTTATCGTTACCTTCTGGGACACCTGTATATGCGGTGCTAGAAAACAGAAGTATTCATGAGAAAATTGTAGATAGAGTGAAGGCGTTTCACAAACATGATGCATTGGTCGTTTATGTTCAGGGCTCGGGTTGTCAAACTGTTTTTATTTCTAATATGTTTAAATGCGCATCACATATTGATTACACATCACATTTAATGATGTCAAATACGTACAAACTAATTATTGAAATCAAACAAGTCAAATGTAATGAATAATTTTCGAAAAAAATAAATGATAATCATTGTTACGTAAAATACAACTATATATGAAATCAAAAAATATAAAGATATCTAAAGGAGCGCTCTAGTTTTACATAAAACAATTTTGTGAAACGTTACGATGCGTTACAAGGGCGGGAAGGGGTTCGAACGACGGGATATGTAACATTGTGTCTTTTTATTTAAACAATAAACTAAGCAATAAAAATTACCAAGTTTGCAACTGTTTTCGTTTAAGTTATTGTTAAGTGTACGTCTCCTAACGCTCATTCTTCGCAAAAAAAAAAAAAGTAGTAATATTATTGATCTGTAACTATTGTTTTTACTCGCTACTCTATGGCGCTACAACGTATTAACTTCTATACCTTTTACCCAAGTACTATTATATAAATATATAAATTAGACGGTGATTTTCAATAGGAATGATACTGGAACTCAGAATGGAACTCAGAATGATACTGAAGCGAAGGAAAAAAAATGGGCTCAAAAAGTGCAGTATTTTGGGCGTTATCGTGACCATATACATCATCCGCACATATAGACAACCCGATGTCCACCGAAATATCTTTTTCAAACGGTTTTTTATACTATCTAGAAAAAATAGTGTTCTTTAGAGAATCTTCTACCATAAAAAGTGTTTTGTTGATATTTGTCAACACATTTAATACTCGAAACTGCAAATAAGATCGGATAAAATCAATTTAAATCAAGATAATTGCTTGACTTTGAGAGAGTGAGAGTATAGCACTACTCAACCGCTTCGGGTTATGAGACGTACAAAAGTGTATGATTATTTTAAGGTAAAACATAATAATGACTTCTAGGTAAAAATGCTCGCTTGGGTGTTACGAAATGTTTGAGAAGGGGGAGCGGGGTACAGTAAAATGTTACGACGCGTTACATAGGAAGGCGTACAGTACAATCCACTATACCAATTTCCTTTCCACTCTAAACAATCAGCATTTTTATCTAAAGGCCTATTCCAGTAGGCCAGCCCTTACTATTTTGTATAATATTTTCTCCTCCGGCAGCAGTCCATGCCAAGGGCCAGCCACAACGGCACCCTTGTGCCCGCTGCCTCGTGGCTGAGTGCCCTCAGCATTCGCCCCAAAAAGTCCTGCCAAGCTGTAAAAGCCCCTCCGGCTAACAGCGTATGTATTGTCGAAAAAAATAAACATAGAAAGGGATGGGGGGGTTAAGAATATTGCAAAATTGCGTTACGTAATTTTCGATGGGACCCTACATACAAAATTAAAACCAGATAGTTAGAGCCGTTTCCGAGATCCGCAAAATGTATAAAAATATATACAATAATTACTCACTCAATAGTATTAGACGCTAGCTGACGCTCCTTACTTTGGTCGCGATTTTCCTGTAAGCCACTCGTGCTCGGAAAATCCGGACATAGCGGTTGTATTTCTCAAAGGAATACCCAAGACAAATGTCTAGTTCAAGTGTGCAGTTTGATGGCAGAAACGTGGTTCGCGTGGTATTAAATGTTATTTAATAATTTATTGCTCGTTTTTGGAACTTTTTATTAATACAGCTTTTCTTCTATCGGTGGTAGCGTGATGTTAAAGATACCCCGTTAATAATACCTTACAGCTTTCATCAATGATTGATCTATCAACAACGAAAATATTTTTTTGAAATTCGAAGGTAGTTCCAATGATTAGTACGTTTAAACAAACCAACAAACTTTTCCGATTTATTATATTCATATAGATAACTCCACCAGAGCACCATCTATCATATCATGGACCATCGTTTCGGTAAAAGAAATACTTAACATTACATGAATTCCACTTCTATCAGTCAACTCATTTCGAAGTCTACACAATCACTGACAGACATAAACAAAATTTTTATACATAAAGATACTACATTTTACGTGCGTCTTTGCTCAAGTTATTATTGATTTTGTCAAACAAATCTGATGATGTAATTAAAAGTTTCATACAAAAGTTATCCCTCTCTTTACCCCACTTCCGATAAGGTTTTCGTGAGAAAAAATAGCCTATTACCGTCTCCAGGTTCCCCTCTATTTCTGTACCAAAAATCATCATAATCGATTCAGCGGTTTAGATGTGGAAACGTAACAAACAAACAAACTCACTTTCGCATTTATAATATTAGTGAGAATAAATAACGAATGTGTCCGACCACTGCCATCAAACCTGTAATGTTCCGGTACACTGGGACCATTACCTAACGTCTATATATGCTGTGGAATACGCAATCGCATCGCATTGTCCGTCCGTGCGTCACTTGTATAAGTTGCTACACACATAACATATATATAATGAGGGTAAGTCAGTATATCCGTCTATATATTAATTTATTAATGCATCCATAAAAGATTAAAAAGTTTTTTAGGAAAAAGGGCTGTCGAAAGCAGTGGTGACCATTGGGAGATTCGTTTTTTTTTTAAATACCTTATAGGTTTGACTCTATGATCACAATCTCAATTGATATTAAGTGACGATGAGGTCTAATTTGGTCGAGAAGCTAACCTAATAGAAAACTGGCCCTCAAGTGCAACTAGGGTTACCAGATGACACGAATTTTCCTGACTTATCCGGAATTTTAGCTGTCTAACAGGGAAACGGGAAGAAATAAAATAATATTTTGAAGCGATGATAGCTCAGTGCTAGCCTGTACGACTTCGCGTCAAGGGACGTGAGTTCGAATCCAAGCACCTACAACGAGCTTGAGCTTTCGGTGAAGGAAAACATCGTGAGGAAACCATAGCATGGTGGTAGGGCTTTTTCTAATGCCCGCCTGGCTAGCTACCACCAAATGCCAATAGGTGTGTTCCAGCAGCTGCACTTGAGAGCCAGTTCCTCCACAGGTTTAGCGTGTCTACCAACTTGGGCCGTATCGTCACTTAAGATCAGGGGAGATCATGGCCATAACGCTCAACCGTAAGTATAGAAAAATAATGAAAGAATAAAGTCTAATAATTAGCAATCGACTAATTGATTATATATTAATTATTCACCTGAACCTCGTACCATGTATCTCACACGCATATTCAAGCTTACCTGCTAGTTTTTAAAATAACATACTTTTGCTGCCGAAATATCAGGAAACTTATTGCTAAGGCAGGATTTTTCCTGGAAAACTTACTTTCTTATCTGGTAACCCTAATTGCGACTACTCGAACACCGCTTTATATTAAGTTAAAAAAGAAATCACTAAACAATATCGAAATTAGATAAAATACATATATTTCCGTAGGCTTCTTTATATAAATCTATAAAAATTACAGCAAATTAAACCGGCTAAGTTTGTCAAGGTAATAAGGTTCTCTCCGATACGGTACTCGTTCGCCTTACCATCAGGCCGGGTCGGTCGCCAGGGTGACGCAGAGATTGCAGGATCGAACCCGCGTCGCCCCAGTAAGGCGACGGATAGCCGTAGGGTTTTAGTGGTATTCCCGTCGACTAGCGTCGGTCGAGCCCCACATAACCTTCCCATCACCCCCGGGCTGTGAGGGTATGCGTAAATGCAGTTCCCCACGTTAAAAAAAAAAACAAAAAACAAAAAAAAGTTCATTCGGCTCTGTAGAAAGACACGACCTCCGATACACCGATGGCTCTCAAGTGCAACTGCCGAAACACACCTATTGGTATTTGGCGGCAGACTTTCAACTTGAGAGTGGTAGCTAGCCAGGCGAGCATTAGAAAAAGCCCTACTACGGCATGGTTTCCTCACGATTCCTTCACCGAAAGCTCAAGCTCATTGTAGGGGGTTGGATTCGAACTCACGTCCCTTGACGCGAAGTCGTACACACTACCACTGAACTACCATCGTTTCAGCCCTACCACCATGCTATGGTTTCCTCACGATGTTTTCCTTCACCGAAGGCTCAAGCTCATCATAGGTGGTTGGATTCGAACTCACGTCCCTTGACGCGAAATCGTACACGCTACCACTGAGCTATCATCGCTTCAGCCCTACCACCATGCTATGGTTTCCTCACGATGTTTTCCTTCACCGAAAGCTGCAGCTCATTGTAGGTGGTTGGATTCGAACACACGTCCCTTGACGCGAAATCGTACACGCTACCACTGAGCTATCATCGCTTCAGCCCTACCACCATGCTATGGTTTCCTCACGATGTTTTCCTTCACCAAAGGCTCAAGCTCATTGTAGTTGGTTGGATACGAACAAACGTCCATTGACGCGAAATCGTATATAGTACCACTGAGCTATCATCGCTTAAGCCCTACCACCATGCTATGGTTTCCTCACGTTGTTTTCCTTCACTGAAAGCTCAAGCTCATTGTAGGTTATTGGATTCGAACTCACATCTCTTGTCGGGAAGTCGTATGCACTACCACTGAGCTATCATCGCTAATGCTCACCGAAAATCGTATTTAAACCTTCCGTAAGAGGTAGGATCGTGAATTCAATCATGAAAGCCTTCGTTTCTTAACTCTGACACAGCACCATGGTACAGCAACGTCCTCGACATCCGTGGAATAATGTAGAATTACTAATAATGAATAATGTAGAATTACTAATAATGAATAATGTAGAATTACTAATAATGAATAATGTACAATTACTAATAATGAATAATGTGCAATTACTAATAATGAATAATATAGAATTACTAATAATGAATAATGTACAATTACTAATAATGAATAATGTGCAATTACTAATAATGAATAATGTACAATTACTAATAATGAATAATGTAGAATTACTAATAATGAATAATGTACAATTACTAATAATGAATAATGTACAATTACTAATAATGAATAATGTACAATTACTAATAATGTAGGTTGCTTACATTATTATGTAAGACTGAATTTCTTTCATGACACGTCCTATATCTCGGACTTCCTGGTTTTGAATGACAAGAAAAATTATTTTGTCTGTGTGCTCCAGAATGTGCGTTTCAAAAGTGAAGTTTAAATCGTTCTTCCAGCCAGAGAGGATACATGTATGTGGCCTTCACACTGAATCCAGTAAACTCCTGATGTGAAATATGCAAAGCGCACACGTTAACAATATCGTAATACTTTATTTGGATGGAAAAAAATCAGTTTAAAGTCAGTCATTACAGTGTTTGACGGATGGTTTTCAACTTGACTGTGGTAGCTGACCAGGTGAGCATTTGGGAAAAGCTCTGGCACTATGTTGTGGTTTCATCGCGATGTTTCCTGAAAATCTTACAAGCTCGCATAACCATTGACGATTTTAAGGGATGATAGATCAGTGGTAGTGTGTACCGTCTCCGGGTCAAGGGACGTGAGTTCGAATCCAACCACTTATAATAAGCTTGAGCTTTAGGTGAAGGTAAACATCGTGAGGCGACCATAGCAGGGCTTTTATAATGCTCTACCGCACTGAAGTTCAAAATCTGCCGCCAAATACACATAAATGTGTCTCGGCAATTGCACTTGAGAGCCAGTTCTCCACTGGGCTTAGCAAGTCCCTCATCTTGGGCCATACCGTGACTTAACATCAGGTGAGATTGGGGCCATAACGCTAAACTTATAAAAAGTTATGTGACAGTATTCTGACCAGTCCTAAATACAATCGCACGTTTGTTTCTAAGATAGGGTATGTTAGCCATATACCTCTACACGAAAGGTCGGAAGTGATAGGTTAACGAAGGGTTTAAGCTCTGTTATGACTTGAAGCGATGATAGCTATGTGGTAGTGTGTGCGACTTCACGTCAAGGGACGTGAGTTCGAATCCAAGCACCTACAATGAGTTTGAGCTTTCGGTGAAGGAAAACATCGCGAGGAAACCATAGCATGGTGGTAGGGCTTTTTTCAATGCCCGCCTGGGTAGCAACCACCCTCAAATTTAAGACCTGCCGCCAAATACCAGTAGGTGTGTTCCGGCAGCTGCACTTGAGAGCCAGTTCATCCACAGGTTTAGCGTGTCTACCAACTTGGGCCGTATCATCATTTAAGATCAGATGAGATTATGGCCATAACGCTAAACTTTAATTATAACTTGAGGGTGGTAGCTAGCTAGGCGGGTATTTGAAAAAGCCCTACCACCATGCTATGGTTTCCTCACGATGTTTTCCTTCACCGAAAGCTCAAGCTCATTGTAGGAGCTTGGATTCGAACTCACGTCCCTTGACGCGAAGTCGTACACACTACCACTGAGCTATCATCGATTCAATGTTTATGCATTTCGATGAGGAAGTTCGTAAAGGATTGTTTCTACTACGACACGCCATTAAATATATTTTCTTACAGTTAATATGCTTCTGGTGCTTGCTGGTCGCCGTCAAGGCGCAGAGCGGTAACTTCTACACGCCGCAAACCTATAGACAAAATGTAAGTTTGTCTTTTAATATATAATACTTCTGATACAAAGTAAACTAACGGTATTATAAAAGTACAGATAAATATAAAAAATGTTCTATAGTCATGTTACTCAGGGTTAATGTAGCATTCGAATGGTGAAAATTTTTTAAAATCGGTTCAGTAGTTCTTGAGTTTATTTGTTACAAAGAAAAACTCAAATCTTTCATTTTCGTAATATTAGTATCGATTATGGATGAAATGTGATCCTATGGACTTTAGAAGCTTTCTTTGTATAGTTTTTTTTTTATAGTTGAGGTTTAGCGTTATGGCCGTATGCTCACTTGATCGTAAGTGACGATACGGCCCAAGTTGGTAGACACGCTAAACCTGTGGAGGAACTGGCTCTCAAGTGCGACTGCCGGAACACACCTATTGGTATTGGGCGGCAGAATTTCAACTTGAGGGTGATTGCTTGCGAGGCAAGCATTAGAAAAAAAGGCCTACTACCATGCAATGGTTTCCTCACGATATTTTCCTTCACCGAAAGTTCAAGCTCATTGTAAGTGGTTGGATTCGAACTCACGTCCCTTCACGTATCAAGTTCGTACATTATCGCATTACAAACGAGGGCGTTGTCTGTTGATTTAGGGGACTCGACATATTTTTCAGTACACAACATACTTGCTTGAACGCCGACGCGATACTGAAATTTGAGTGTGCCAACTGACACACGATCACGCATTTGTTACTTATATTATCATGGGTTTAAATTACGATTCTCGAAACGATGATAGCTCAGTGGTAGTGTGTACGAACTCCGTGTCACGGGACGTGAGTTCGAATCCACCTACAATGAGCTTGAGCTTTCGGTGAAGAAAAATATCATAAGGAAACCATAACATGGTGGTAGAGTTCTTTCTAAAGCGCACCTGGCTACCGACCGCCCTCAAGTTAAAAATCTGCCTTCAAATACCAATAGCTTGTTCCAGCAGTTGCATTTGAGAGCCAGTTCCTCCACCGGTTTCGCGTGTCCACTAACTTGGGCCGTATCCTCAGGTGAGATTATGGCCATAGCGCTATACCACAACCATAAAAAAACACTGTAGCATTTTCGTTTCATCGAATTTCAAATCACAAACATGCAATAGAAGTTTTCACTTCAAAAACTTGGCTTTCATGATAATCGTGATTTATTCGAATGAAACTGTCATATTTTAACACTCAGTAAACGTTCGAAACGGTACTTCCGGTTAACGTCTCGAATTATTTCATCAACTTCCAATTAACCTGAATCATAGTCAGTGAATTCTTTTTAATTACCAATTCGCCGTGAACAAACAGCCAATTATTTATTAATTGGCCTAAAACATTAATTTCTAGTTGCAAACGAAACATACGAAATCTGTTTGCGTATTGGACTGGAAATAAATAGATCGTGAGCGTTCATGCGTGATACATGTCCGTATGTTTACAATTATAAAACACCAGCTGACCAGGCGAACTTCGTATCACCTATAATCGATCCTATTATATAGTATATATATAAATTTCTCAGTCTTGTGTCACATTCTTTCACTGACTTTTCATATTATGCAATTTAAAAAAAAACAAACTAAAACATTATTTTGAGAAAATATACTTAAAAAAAGATCCATTTTGTTGCAAATTTTTCTCGATGACGGGTTACTCTTCGATCCGATGGTAGTTTTGACATCCATAAGCGCTTTCTCATGGCCTAGAATAGAATTTATTGATTTTGATTTGAGAACATTACGTACCATATATTTGTTAGTTGCGTGAACATAGTTTTAAAGCAATTAGGGTGTAAGGAGACCGCATCGATAGCTGTGAGTTTGAATGACGAACCACAGTGGTGGGTAATGTCTAAGTTGATAATCTGTCGCCGAATGCATATACGTGTCACACTTAAGAGCCACTTATAAAGTTCCTAAACTCATAAAGTTTAAATAAATTGAAATATGCCCCTAATGTGCTGTTTTGAGGGATAATTTTTGAAAAACGCTTCATATTAGATGATCATTATAATACCATAATATGTATAGGTTTTTTTATAAAACTTTTACTATAAGTTTAACTGTGTCATATTGATGAGTTTTTCCAAGTAAAAGGTGTGGAAGTTCCGTAGTGAGCTTTCTTTGATACACTTTCATCCATGAACTTACGTTTGAAGTGAATGTCAGGAATTTATCAATAAGTTTTTCCTTGCCCACTAACATTTATTTGCCTTTATCGCTCTGGCAACATTGCGCATTTACAAACATGACGTCATGTAGTAAAATAGGCATTGTTACTAGGCGCTCATAAACAAGCAAGCGGTATGTAACAGGTCGGCCAGCCAGCACTGTTCCATCCCGAGCCCCGTCCGTGGGAGCCCATCAATAATAGAGTAAGATTTTGATATGATTCCCTGGTACATTTCAACTTTCTCTTTACAAACTTGAGGTCGCAATTTTTTAAATTACATAAGACATTGACACAAAATAATAGATACAGAAAGGTAACGTCGTTCTTGTGCTTGGTCTTCGGACCAACGATCGAGTGTAGGCCTAGGGTTGCCATAAACAATATTCTTAAGATATATGTATGGAGTAAACAAAACGAATATATAAATTCGTTACTGTAAAAGGTTGTTTCAAAAGTATGAAATAAGTTTGGGTCGGAAAGTAGTTTTGATTAGATCGCCATTTTTAGTATCGCACACAAAATAATCAAAAAGATAATGAAGCCTAAACGGACACTCGCGATTCGTGTTCACTGATTTGAGTACGAGTTTCTTGCGTATGCAGAGTCCTTTCGTTAAATGAAGTTGTCGTTCTGTACCTAATTATTTTGTGTCATTAGTTTGACTTAAAAAATTCTGTGACGAAAAACATTTGTAATCTTACAGTACCGACCAGATATAATAATTTTTTAAATTAATTTCATACACTTAAATTTTATTGTCGTCATATAAGGTCTCTATGGAACATCATTAATATAGACCAGCATGACGGTCGGTGAGTTAAAAATCTCTCGGTGGTCGACGTTGCTTTGAATATACTGAACCACAAACTTCTGTATTTAATATTGTTATATTTTATAGGTAGACGGATATCAGAAGGGACTTTTCGCGCCAGCTGGAAGAGATCTAAGAGCTTTCTCGCAGCCATGGAACCCTGGTACATCGAATCAGGGTACATGGAGAGGTAAGATGGATTCATCCCTTATTTTCATGAAAATGACTGCACTAAAGAGAGAGGCCTATACTGTAAAATCCGAATTAGATACACAAACATATAACAATCCCTTTCTCAATTTTATATCTTCCTTATAAATTTGTTATAAGAAAATTTGCATTGAAATTTCACTATCATCAATTCAATATTTTTAGAACCCGATTCAGTCGCAGCACCGGATGTGGAGCCCTTTGTAACAAAACCGGAACCTTGGAGACTCCCTTACTCCGCGAACAAAGAGCAAAACGCAGCGATCATCCATCACAAACAAGCTCTAACCTCAGGTGCATATCAATTTTGATTAGTACGTAGATATAATTACATGAAGTTTCGATTAACACATATGCGGCGAACCTACCCCAGCCCTTATCCTCGTCCTACATGCATTTACGAACCGCACTCCGCATTATTCATTTCTACCTTCGATATATTCCGGTGCACGAGCTTGCGCTGCTAAGGGGTCCTTCAAGTAGTACGTAACGCAATTTTTGAAGGTTTTTGACACCCCCTCACGTAAAGTGTCGTAACATTTTTCTGTACCAACCCCATTCCTCAAACATTGCGTGACACCCAAGTGTCCATTATTTCCTAAAAGTCATAATTATGTTCTACCTCTTTCTACTCTAATAAACTCTTAAAATATCATAAAAGTTTGGAAAATCCAAAAGTGCACGCCTTATAATCTCATTGTTCGATCGAATCAGATCACATCGAATCAGACCGTGAAAATTAATCGGGTTCTATTCCTAATTATACTGAAGCGTAAGAAAAAAAAAAAGACTCGATTAGTAAAGTATTTCGGTAATTTTATACAGGATCCGCACATACAGACACATTGACGTCCAAGAAAGAAGTTTTTTAAACAGTTTTTTAACTAGAAATAACGAAAATGGCATGAAAAAAATTATGAGTGTAAAAAAATAGTGTTTTTCTTGATATGTGTGTGTATATACTATTTTACAAGGGCAATAAATGATAAATAGAAACATTTTAAGTTTGAAAAAATCAGTTGTTCTGTCGTGAAGTGACAGTAGTACCCACCTCAACGCCTCGCTTATGAGGCGTGCAATAACGTAATATAAAATAACATAACGTTTTAGCAGACCTCCCTCCTCTCAAATTACGTTACGTATTACTTGAACGGCCCCTAATTCGTTTCGATTTAACGAAGTGTGTATTCCCATACCTGGTTTATTAACAAGTGAAAATAAAATATCAATAGATGGCGCCTACAATATTTTAATGAGATTTCTAAATGAATCGAAACTTATTTGAAATTTAATAAAATACTAAACATTACACTTTATTTTAATGTTTTTAATCATTAACTTCGACAAAAACAGTGATATATGGAATTGCGACAGACAAACACCTCTTAAGAATAATATAGTCTTAACTCTAAATAGCGAAACTTAAAGGAGAAGTCAATTTTTTGGTGTTTATTGAGAGTTAGAATTAGCAGAGAAAAATACATAAATGTAATTAAGGTAAACCATCAGAAGTCAAGTAATTACAACGTATTTTTTTAAACTTTGTCCTTTAATATCGAGCGACATTTACGGTGGTATATTTCCATACATTTAAGATATATTGTTTTTATTATGGATCTGTTATTTAGAGGGTGGATTCCGTTTCGAATACGCGTCCGACAATGGGCAAGCGGCTGGGGAGGTGATTGAACCTGACGGCTCCAGGATCGGTGGCTACCAGTACAAGGATCCCAGCGGCCAGTTGGTTACAATGAAGTACAGAGCCGGCAAAGGCGGGTTTGAGGTGAACTCTCTTTGTATTTTATGTTCTCCTGGTACTCATATATCCAGGTTGTCATAACAACCATATTGTTGTAATTTTGACAAAATTGTATTTTGAATACTTAGTTTTGATTTTTATGTCATGTTGAAATTATGGAAAATAGCATGAATTGACAACTAACTGCCTTGCAACCACCATACATCTTTACATTATAGAAATTTTAGCAGGATCTTGAGTTGTTATGATGTGATTTATATTTTAGTGCATATACTTTTTATATTGTGTAATATATTGGTGATATTTTACGTAATGTAGTATTTCCTGAGGAGTATAAGTGAAGTGAATTATGAATACAATCATTCGGATCATGATATATCAGTTGCTACAAAAACTCCCAAGAGAGCTTCGACAAGAATGTCACCATCTTGTTTTGAAGATATCTGTCAAAAATACCCAAATCTTATCACTTGAGAATGGCAGTAATAGAGTCTAAAGAGGACTGAGTGGCTAAAAAAAAACTGAAGAGGAAGAAACTTAAATTTCTGATAACATAAATGGAATATGTAATTCAAAAACATTGATACTGGCAAATGCTCCTGCGGCGCCAAAACAAGAAAAAAAACTAGATTATAAATAATTCTGAACACAAAATGACATATATTTTTTATAGTTTAGGTTTAGCGTTATAGCCATAATCTCACCTGATCTTCAGTAACTATACGGCCTAAGACGGTAGACACGCTAAACCTGTGAAGGAACTGGCTGTCAGTTGCAACTGCTGAAACACACCTATTGGTATTTGGCGGCAGATTTTCAACTTGAGAGTGGTAGCTAGCCAGTCGGGTATCAGAAAAAGCTCTACCATCATGCTATGGTTTCCTCACGATGTTTTCCTTGTCCGAAAGCTAGCTAATATTATCACAATATCTGCCTAGAAGCTGAGTGGCTAGCACGTTGGCAATGACAGCTCCAGGGGACCTTCTAATGTCTTCATTATTTTTAGAATAATATACTGAATTTAATCGTTTATTTTGCTTTGTCTTCTTAACAAAAACTGATAAAAAACTGGTGTAAAATATAACGGTGAAAGTTTCTTACATTTTATGGTAACCTGGTACTTAATTAATATTATTATGTAAAATATTTATACCCCGACCGTACTAAAAATAAAGCAAAATACTGATTGATATAAAAATCAATCAATCACGCTCAGTGGATGGAGAATATACATACTACACGTCGATGGACGTGAATTTGAATCCTTGCAAGGCCTGGTTACCTACCAACCTTAATATTAAAAATCTGGGCCATATTGTAGATGTGATTGTAGATAAGATGAGATTGTGTTAAGCTTATAAAAAAAATAATTAAATGCCACATGTATTTTATATTTATTTATAATAGTGGTCTATCCTAAGGTCGACATTTTAAAAGTATGTTAACGTTGTATTCCCTTTATTCTAGATTCTAGAAGGAAGCCACATACCTAAAAGTCAAGAGCCAGAGCTGCCTCGATCCAACGGTGAGTAACAACTAATGACGTTAGCATTATAAAGCGTGGAATAGAAACTGAACTGATAAGAAGTGACATACAGCTATAGCGTACTAAATACAACGTATTTTCACGTCACATTCTGTGTTTATCTGATTCTTCATCTGCGTTATCTGATGCATCATGTTCTTTTATGTCGCTTATTCCACTCGACTAAACATTATCTGTACGATCGTCACATAGCAAAGCGTTACGGCTCAATCACATTCAATACCCACAAAATAAAATGTACATACAGAAGTTTTCACTCCAAAAATAACTTTACCTTTATACAATATATCATCCGTTTCAATTATATGTAAAGTGACCGGATGACCGAGCTTACATGGGTAATTTTTTTTTAATTGTGTTTATTTAAAAAAAAAATGTAGCTTAGAGGACTGCCGGCAGAAGTGAAAACTTAACACACACTTAACTCAAGTGAAAACAGTTGTTATTTTTGGATATCCAAATTATGGTTTGATATTAAATTAAAAATTGTAAATCAAAACTGCTTACATCGCAATAAGTGTATAATAGGAACAGATACAGTGTGTACGTCACGTGACCATGTCGATGACGACTTACATGAATTTACTTTCTATTCAAGCCTCCCTATAGAACTTTTCAATTTAAAAATATATTTAAGTACGTGCATGGTGGTAGGGCATTTTCTAATGCCCGCCTGGCTATCTACCACCCTCAAGTTGGAAATCTGCTGCCAAATACCTATAGGTGTGTTCCGGCAGCTGCACTTGAGAGCCAGTTCCTCCACAGGTTTAGCGTGTCTAACAACTTGGGCTCTACCGTCACTTAAGACCAGGTGATTATGGCCGTAACGCGAAACCGCAATTAGAAAAAAAAATATTGAATTCCACTAGTAGTTCCGAAGATTAGCGCGTACAAATAAACAAACGTTTTCACATTATAAATATATATTTAGACAGGTATATTATATATAGAGCTCGATTGAATGATTAAACATATATAGTATATAATATATATTACGTATGGATTTGTATTTTGTCCCTATTTCATGATATATATATATATATATATATATATATATATATATATATATATATATATATATATATATATATATATATATATATATATGGACCGTTTATTTTGAAAGTGGTGTAAGTCCATTTGTGAGAAAAATGAGCTATCACGTAATTCATTCTTAATTTAATGTAAATTTTTTATATATAACTAGTCCGTGTTTAAATTCTCAAAAAAAATCCCATGTTTTGTACAACTTAAAATCGGTCGGTAAATGAAATTGCATTATCAACAAATATAGTAGTAACCTTTAATTTTCTTGAAACAAAAGAAAATGGACTTACACCACTTTCAAAATAAACGGTCCATATATATATATATATATATATATATATTTGGCATTATTTAACGATTTTAGTTTTCCTATTCATTGATTGCACGATGATATAATGTACATATACTTTTGGATTACAAAATTTGATTAAATTAATTGCATTTATAATAAAACTACACATACAAACAATAAAAAAATCCTTATATGTATATATATAAGTATTTTGTAATAAAGTTTCAGAATAGAATTGACAGGAATACTGATTTTTTGGACCTCTTACTCCTTAAAAACTCGATATACATTTAAGGTCACCGTATAACATTTCACGAGGAGTGAAATAAATACAAGCGTTTACTCGAAAGCGTTACGTTTCGTTGCGCAACGTACCTTGCGCGCTTTTCGCTTTGGTCTTTTAACTCCTGTCGTGTTCACACTTTTTACATAGATAAATCAGGTTTATGGTTTATTAAATAACAGATCACTTCCATCAACAAGCGTACAGTCAGCAAAGGGAGCAGTACGATGTCCAGCAACAGTACAATCAGCAGAAACCGGATCTGCAACAGAACTGGAGGAACAACCAGGTGATTATAACTCTACAGAACTAGAGTATACTTAAATGGAAAACACAGCGATGAAACGCTATTACGGTGGTAGGGATTTTTCCAATCCCCTCCTAACGAACTACCATCCTCAAGTTGAAAGTCTACCGCTAAATACCTACAGGTACGTTCCAGCAGTTGCACCTGAGAGCCAGTCCTTACACTAGGTTTAGCTTGTCGACCATCTTGTCATGGTAACTTGATATCGTATGAGATTGTGGTCATGACACTGGATTTCTTAAAATTCAATTAGCCTTATTTTGAATATGTTATTGAAGCAATGTCTTATTTCAAGCGATGATAGCTCAATTGGTAGTGCGTACGACTTTGCGTCAAGGGACGTGAGTTCGAATCCAAACACCTACAATGAGCTTGAGCCTTCGGTGAAGGAAACACCGTGAGGAAACCATAGCATGGTGGTAGGGCTTTTTCTGATGCCCGACTGGCTAGCTACCACCCTCAAGTTGAAAATCTGCCGTCAAATACCAATAGGTGTGTTCCGGCAGTTGCACTTGAGAGCCAGTTCCTTCACAGGTTTAGCGTGTCTACCATCTTGGGCCGTATCATCACTTAAGATCAGGTGAGATTATGGCCATAACGTTAAATCTTAACTATAAAAATGTGTACGGTTATCGTGTCAGTCCGAAACGAGATATGATATCTGGTTCCAGGAGTACGGCGGTGACCACAGTCCTGCCGGAGGTCAGTACTTCATACGGAACTGGAGGGAGCAAGACCTAAGAGATAACGATGGTCAGGTTAGTAATAATATTATTTTTTTAGAATTACTACATTTTACGTGCGGCTTCGCTCGCAATAATACTGATTTTGTTAAACAAATTGGATGACACAATAAAAAGTTTCACACAAAGTTTATCCCCCCCCAATAACCCACTTTCCAGTAAGTTATACACGAGAAAAAGTAGCCCACCACTGTTTCCACGTTCCCGTCTATCTCTATACCGAAATTAATCACAATCGATTCAGCGGTTCAGGCGTGAAATTTTTTATTTTTTTATACTTAAGGTTTACCATTATAGCCATAATCTCACATGATCTTAAGTGACGATACAGCCCAAGTTGGTAGACACGCTAAACCTGTGGAGGAACTGGCTCTCAAGTGCAGTTGCCGGAACACACCTATAGGTATTTGGCGGCAGGTTTACAACTTGAGGGTGGTAGCTGCCCAGGCGGGCATTAGAAAAAGCCTTAAAACGTATGGATAATATTATATAGATCGTTTGCATTTCAGTACCGCGATAACGAGCTAGAAGACAAAAAACCGCACAACTTTGGCGACGGATATGCGTTTGCATTCAAAGGGTAAAGATTCGAAGCCTGAAGAAACTAAAAGGTGTCTATCTGAGCTTGAAAGTAAATAATTTCTCTTCCTATCTAATGATATACACAATTCTGCCAATGACACTTCGATAGATCTTATCTTACTACATTATTTATTACATATAATAAATATGTAGAAAAGTCGAAAAATTACAAAAAGAAAAACCCTAGCTGTTAAAGGATAACCTATAGAACACATTTTCAACATTTTTGCATTGTTTGTCTGTTTGTCTGTTTGTCTGTGCATGCATAAAAGTACGAAACAAATATAGATAACTTTTACAAGTAAACATTATACGCAACTTGAAGTATTACATAGTTTTTGTTTCAACGCAATCGGTTCACTGTATCAAGAGATATTAGATAATATGACTTGAAAGTATTCTCAGGCACGCGATTCAGTTACTTGCAACGCCAAAGTAAAACTAATGTTGACAGTTGAACTGCATGTATGATAGATGGCGTTGTGCATATGACGTCATCATGTAACACGGATATTCACTGTACTCTTATTTAAGAGACGCGATTTAGTTTTTACAACGACTATTAAACACCGAGTATTAAGAATTTAATCTACTATATTCTAAGATTACTAAAATCCTTAGGAATATCTAGTTTATTAACACATGAATTATTTATTGATAATTTATTCATTACTACTGCATTCAAGTTCAAGATTATATTAGGACAGAGTATAATATCATTTTTTATCCCATCAAACTTACCTAGATCTCAACATATACCCCTCGTCTGTCTCACAATTAATATTGAATTTAAATTCTTAACAATAACTTCAATCTTATCTGTCATATAACAACAATTTACTATTTGCCAATGTCAGTAATGAACAATTTTAGACCTTTGCCTCCTTTGTCAAACTATTTTTTTTTGTCTATTGACGAGTTTCTATGTTACCGATAGTTGCAGGGCGGTAGGCCTTCTTTCTTTTTGTTTATGAAATAGGGGGCAAACGAGCAAACTTGTCACTTGATGGTAAGTGATCACCGTCGCCCATGGACACACACTACACCAGGGAAATCGTAGGTGCGTTGCCGGTATTTATTCGATTCTAATGCCCGCCAGGCTAGCTACCACCCTCACGTTGAACATCTGCTACGAAATACCTATAAGTGTGTTCCGGCAGTTGCACATGAGAGTCAGACCCTCCACTACGGTTAGCGTGTCCACCACCTTGGACCTCATCGGCACTTAACTTAACAATGCAGTACCATTATAAATGTTTTGAAAGTTATCTATTTATAGATAGGATTTCATCTGTTATTTTTCTTATCTTCCAACCGAAGAAAACGAAGATTTTGAAAGTGTTTTTAGAATATGAGTAATTTTTATTTTAAGTTACTAAAATTTGATTTATATGTAAATAACGCACAATAAATGTATTTGGGAATATTGTTTTTTTTTTTGAGTTATAATTTCTTTGGTGGGTGAACTCAAGTTCGAACCCCAGCAAGGCGACAGAATGCCGTGTGGTTTAGTGGGTTATTAGAGCCAGGCAAGTCCTACATAACCTTCCCACTAGCCTCGGGATGAAGCGATGATAGCTCAGTTGGTAATGCGTACGGCCGACGCGTCAAGACGTGGGTTCGAATTCACCTACAATGAGTTTGAGCTTTCGGATTGGAAAACGTGATAAAACCACTTTTTTTTTCGAAAGGACAAATGCTCTTAGACTGAGAAGCTTTCACAGCTTCACCGAATTTTAGGGGCGAATAGTCAGGGTACTCAGCCCGGTTATAAAGCTAAGGTTACGCGTTGTACCCAGCCTGTCACCCATCCAAGTACTGACCGCGCCTGACGTTGCTTAACTTCGGTGGTCGGACGAGAACCGGTGTTACAACGTGGTATGGACGTTGGCAGCGAAGAAACCACAGCATGGTCGTATGGCTTATTCTAATACCCGCCTGGCTAGCTACCACCCTCATATTGAAACTCTGCCGTCAAATAACTATAGGTGTGTTCCAGCAGTCGCACTTGAGAGCCATTAATAGTTCATAAAAAAAAAAAAAAAAATATTGATATCTGACTGACAGTTCCTAATATAAGCCCCTTCAAACAAATAAACTTTGCCGCTTCATAATATTAACTAGATGTGCCCGCGACTTCGTTCGCGTGGATTTAATTATTATGTGATCATTTTTCAAACTTTTTTCAATACAGTTTTATTCCTATTAGGGGTAGCGTGATGTTAAATAGCGTAAAGCCTTCCTCAATGATTGCTTTATCAAATATATATATAATAATAATATATTTGTGAATTTGTGCCAATTTTTAAGATTAGCGCGTTCAAACAAAAATTTTCGGTTCAAAATATTAACATATATATTAAACTTACTCTGGAAGGAGATTTATGATCGATTTAGTATATAACGTACCTCATACAAGTCATATTGACTTGTTTTGAAACCTTATGTGACGACCCAGCAGTTTTCTAAGGCTATATTTATTAATATCGATATCTTTAGATTCAACTCTCTCGTCTAATATTCTTTATAAATTTTTTTCTCCGAGTAAATTACGGATCCAGCCATCACTCTGCTGTAGACGCAATTCATAGAATTCAGATAGATTATTGTAAAGAAATAATATAATTCTAAATAGATTTCTATGTAGTGACCGCAAATTTTGTGAATATTGTTTTTTTTTTATACTTTTAAAACGTCGGCCTTAGGAAAGCACATCAATAAATATTTGGCATTTAAATAAAAAAAAAATAGATAATCTTAACACAATCTCACCTGACGTTAAATGACAATTTGCCCCAAAACATACTAAGCTTAGTGCAGATACTGGTTCCTAAGTGTAGCTGCCGGAACACATCTACAGGTGTTTGGCGAAAGTTTATCAACTTGAGGGCGGTAGCTAGCCAGGCGGGTATTAGAAAAAGCCCTACAAGTTTTATCGCATTGATGTCCTTCACCGAAAGCTCAAGCTCATTTTAAGACGCGATGTTACATAGTTCAGAGTGTGTAGCACACACGGCCGCAGGGTCCTTAGACCCCTCCATAGACTGACCGCGTACCCAATAGAGGGCGCTAACGCTTTGGTTGCACACGGGCGCTGCAAGGCCTACAGCCGCTATTGCTGCTTACATACTACCGTCCATACATACTACCAACTGAGCTATCATCGCTTCGATTAAAAGTTCACCAGTTCGGTTCACGTGAAAATGAAAGTTATTTAATAATTTTGCCTATTTATATAACCTTTTTCAATACAGCTTTGCTCCTATTTGCGGTAACGTGATTTTAAATGGCCAAAAGCCTTCCGCAACTATTGCTCTAACACAAAAAAATGTTGTAATACGACTACTAGTTCCTAAGATTAGAGTTCAAACAAACAAACAAACTTTTTCGCTATATAATCTTTATATACAAAAATTTAGTATCACGTTCTTTATCCGCGATAAACTCTTAAACTACTGAACTGATGATTTCTTAGGTTTACGCGAATATTATTCATTGAAATAAAACTAATTTAAACGGATTTTATCGCGGTTATTTATTAAATTTTGATCCCGACGTTTCGAAAGCTTTTCATCCTTCGTGACACAGTTTGAGCCAACTTGAGAGATAGGATACTTTTTATAGCGATAAGTGGTCATAACGCGATAGACGATGCTGTAGTCGATGTGATTGACTTCTCGAAAAGGAAGAACTAGGCCAGCGTATTAATATAGATTAATGTAGGCAGGTTTTTAGGGAGTGAAGGAGCTGTCCTTACTGAGTTGTGTCAGCCTCTGCCAGTGACACGTCCAATTTTATTCCGTGATTGTATTCCTACTACCAGGACGTTATGATTGCTTTGTATATCATAAATTGAATTACCATAACATCGATCTTATTTAATAGAAAATGTATTACCAAATGTGACATAATAATATACTAAAATATATTCTAATATTATTATAAAGAAGAAAAATTTATATTTGCGTTTGTAACAAATAAACTCAAGAATTACTGGACAGATTTCAAAAATTCTTCCATCATTAGCCCTGAGTAACATAGCTTATGAAAATTTGTACAACATTGTCTTATGAAAATGATTAAATAAACTTTTAAATCCACGCGAACGGAGTCACGGTTACAGCTATTGTTAAATACATATACGTTATTTATACAGATTTGATATAGACAGACAGTCACATACACAGACAGAGACAGTAAAAATATATATACACATTTGATATTTGCATATTTGATATAGAATTCAAAACTTTAGAAAGCAGCGATGTATTATTCACGTGATGATGTTCAAACCGATAAAACTATATTATAGCTTATGTATATGTATACAGTTTCCAATGTCCGATGTGATATGTCATTTTTATGAAAATAGCACGAGCTGGTTTCTTCTATGTTCTGGAACAATAGAGAGAGTTTTTTAGGTAACTTAACAACGTGTGGTTGAACCAACTGAGTTTGTGGCACTTACTTGGTTCAACCATTCGCCAGCGTCGGCGCAACCGATAACCGATGGCGCATTTAATAATTAATTGTCTCATGAAAATAATAAAAATGAAATTAGAGGCGATGGTAGCTCAGTGGTAGTGTGTACGACTTCGCGTCAAGGGACGTGAGTTCAAATCCAACCACCTACAATGAGCTTGAGCTTTCGGTGAAGGAAAACATCGTGAGGAAACCGTAGTATGGTGGTAGGGCTTTTTCTAATGCCCGCCTGGCTAGCTACCACCCTCAAGTTGAAAACCTGCCGCCAAATACCAATAGGTGTGTCTACCAACTTTGGCCGTATCATCACTTAAGATCAGATGAGATTATGGCCATAACGCTAAACTTTAACTATAAAGAAAAAAAAATGTGGGCAATTCACACGCGACTCTTCCTCCTCCCTAAGCACGAAACCACTGGTGGAGTTAAAAGCGGCCATAGCCTAACATTAACACACGTACAACGCTCGGACCCTGAAGGTAACACTGTATAGTGCCTTCTATCTCATTCTCTCTTTTTTTTTTCGAACTGACATACGCTGTTAGCCCTAAGGGCTTTGACAGCTTCACCGAACTTTGGGATTCACCGAACTTCCCGTTCTCTCGCACTTTAAACCCTATAGATACTTCTGTCTCATTCTCTCGTACTTTATACGGATATATATGTGGTTGTCTCTTTTTACAAAAGTTCGGTGAAACTGTCAAAGACATCACCAAACAGCGAATGTCTGTTCGAAAAAAAAAACTCTTTTTTTCTGTCGCTTTTTCGTTTCATCAAGTTTCAAATCTATAAAGACGCTAAATGAGTTTTCACTTATATAACTCCAATTTTGAAATATATTTAGGTAGTGTTTATTTTTTATTGGCTTAATTAGCGACCCGCTTATTGTTCAGACAATACAAAAAAAAATTTTTAGTACAATCGTTAACTTTGCAAATATCATCCACTGGGCTTTTTTGAAGATCGACCGATATTTCATCGAAATCGATCTAAAAGTTTTGAAGTCAATAGGTACAACTAACATACACACAATTTTTTTATATATACTAGCTGATGCTCCGTGACTTCGTTCGCGTTACTCCCGTCAATCGAGCGCGATTAAAATATCCCTTCTTAGTAAATGTCTACTAAAGTCTTGAAAGGAATATTGATGGCTGATTTCAAGTCAATAAGTCTGTTAGTTTTGGTGATATCCCTCAGTAAAAGTGTCAATGAATAAAATATGGAAAACGCTGATGAGACACATGCTTTCTTATTTTTATGAAGAAGTTTATATAAAATTTCAAGTTAGATGAAGATTTTTCTCTTCCTCATACATATTATATACATTTTGAATAATCGCTTTGCTACGAGCAACTTTAGGCTGCTATAGCCTCAATTTCATGTTTCTAAATTAGTAGTGTGCTATTTGATGAAGTTAACCAATGTCTTTTATATATTATTACTAGCTGTGCCCGCGACTTCGTTCGCGTGGAACTAAATCTTGACATTACAGACAGACAACTTCATTTTTATTTATTTGTATAGGTTATCGATAATTTAAAATAAATAATTAAATGTACCCGAGGACCATAAACTCGAATGGTACTGGATAAGCAAGGCACGTGCGTGCCGGTCTGTTTCGCGAGGCACGCTCTCCCTTATTAAATAACTTACGTTCTTCGAATTCCTGCAGCGTCTTATACCCTGGTAACCACACTTTTAATATTAAATATTTTAGTCTAGTCAACAAGTTTCAAAATGGTCTAAAATAGAGAAGAAGATAGATTAATAAAAAAATATTACGTGGAAAATTAAAATTATTGAAAATTATTTACTCCTTTTCAAGAATCTTTTTTTAAAAATTTAAATAGCAATAGGTAATTAAATATTGGCGAAGAACAAAATCCCTATTTTTTCTTCATCTTTTAACTTACCTTTTATTTTTTGCGTTAATATACACGCTCTTGGCCCATTTTTCTAGACCATTTTCAACTTGTCGACTAGACTATTTCCCATATTTCATTGTTTCGCGTATGGGAATTTCTTCCCACGTTATGACTACAAAAATCTTTTTGAAGCGCTTTGTTATGGACTTTGCATTGTTAATCCGGTTAAAACGTTTATGAGTGACGATCGTTCGGGTAAAATCAGTTAGGCTAATTTCTGGTAAGGGAACGATAAAGATATAGTTTCATTTCTGGCGCTTAGACCAATGTGCACACACCGTTTTTTAATAGTTTAGCACTATGGCTACAATTTTTTTGTATTTTTATGTTGCATAAATATTGCATCATTCCCATGCATCACGAATACTGGTATGCACTATATGCTGTGCCTGTTATACATATTTTTAGGAATTCAGAGGGTCCAGTCAGAATATCAGCGCTGCACAATATCAGTATAGCTATTATGCTAAGATTGGTAGCAATTTATCCACACATTAGGTATTTTATTTATTTTTTTGTGATCTTGCTGTTATGTACTGTTGTTTTTATTTTTGTATTATTTTTTATTTTATTTTGTATTATATATTTTAATTATCATTTGCTGTGTGTTAGATAAATAAAACTATCTTTCTTTCTTTCTCATCTGTCGGTAAGTGATGATTTGACCCAAGATATTGGACACGCTAAGTATTGTGGAGAAACCGGCTTTCAAGTGCAACTGCCAACATCTGCAGGTAATTGGTGGCGGGTTTTCAATTTGAGCGTGGTAACTAGCTAAGCATCAGACAAAACTCTGCAACCATGATTCCATGGTTTTAGAATGTGAGTAATATCTTGTTCAAAGAAAAAATAATTATCACCAATACTTGGATTAAACATCTGCCATTTTCAACATTTAATAATCACGGTTAAAATAGTCAACTCAAAATTATTATTTCCTTGTCTAATACAAAGTGGCTAATTTTTAAAGGCCATATTACTAAATCTCTCTATGGATATTAATGGAACATTTAAAAATTCTAAAATTACGTTATAAAGCGATGATAGCTTAGTGGTAGTGTATAGGAACGCCGCGTCATGAGACATGAGTTCGAACCTATAATAATCTTTCGCTTTCAGTTAAGGAAAACATCGTGAGGAAATCATAACGTGGTGGTAGGGCTTTTTCTAATGCCCGCCTGGCTAGCTACCACCCTCAAGTTAAAAATCTGCCACCTATAATACCAATAGGTGGGTTCCTGCAGTTGCACTTGAGAACCAGTCCCTCTAAAATAAAGGCTGGCAACGCACCTGCGATTCCCCTGGTGTTGTGGGTGTCCATGGATGGTGGTGATTTCTTACCATCAGGTAACACGCTTGCTCATTTGCCCGCTATTATATAGAAAATAAAAGCATTATTTATTCAGTTATTCCTTAATGTAAGCATGGAGGAATCCATCATATGTTTTACATGGTTAATTCCATCACTCTCATGAACTTAATCCACATTCGTGCCTTCCTTTTATTTATACACATATTTCTTCACTTGTGAATAATAATAACCACATCACAAAAAAGTTCTGACAACCTATCGTAAAATTAATATAAATTATAACGAATCAAAATTTAGATTTCAAATAAACGGTTAGAGGCCGCGAAGTTTACACGACCTTTTTGTTACCGTGGTGCTTAAAATCTTTTTCTTGACGGACTTCCTCATCGTAACGCGGAAACGCATTACTCGGGCCCTTGATAGGGCGTGTGGCGACTCATCTGGTGCTAATCACCCATCACTATCCACTATTGCAAATCGGACAACGCAATATAAAGTTTCAAACAATGTTTAACCCTCTCTTTACTATACTTCCAATAAGATTATCGTGAGAAAAAGTATTCTATCACAGTCTCCAGGTTTCCATCTATCTCTGTACCAAAACTCATCAAAATCGCTTCAGTGGTTTAGGCGTGAAAGCGTAACAAACAAACGAACCCACTTTCGTATTTATAATACTACTTTTATAGGTATAAAAAAAATCCGGCACTTCCGGTAAAAACTCCAACAGAATGAAACGACGGAAAAATAAAAGACGCTGGCCTCTGGTCGTATATGATATTTCTTCTGTATACATTCTTATTGTCAATAAGGTCTATAATGGAATATCAACTCAGGCACTTAGGCCTTATTTGACCGGTTTCATTTTTGAGATGTTAAATAAGGGTTTTTTTTTATATATCTAACAAGCGCTTGATCACTATCTTACCTGATGATAAGTGATGATGTGGTCTATTATGAAACACGTTTACTCAGCAAGTACCTGTTCACGCTCTGTTTGAAAAGTCCCAGATTGTAGAATATAGGAAACACAGACTTAGTGTTCTTGTGTGTGTGTTAGTGTTAGTTAGGTAGTTAGTGTTAGTGTGTTAGTAGTGAATTCCACGCCCTTGCAGTACGCATTATAAAAGAAGCTGAAAAACGCTTCGCGCAGATCGGGGGAATATCAACTATGTACGGGTGAAAACCCTTGCGGCGTCTGGTCGTCCTCAGATAGAATGGAATTAGTGGAATTAAATCGTGCAGTTCCTGGGCACCCTCTCCAAAGTATATTCTGTAAAACACTGAGAGGCTAGCCACCTTACGGCGATGCTCAAGAGAGACCAGATTGGCCTTCTTCAGTGTTTGTTCGCTAATTAACCGACTGGCGCGACGCTCGATCAAATCCAATGCAGCCAGCTGACATTTAGCTACGTGATGACTGTTACTATTATACATTTGTATAAATCATCGTAAACAAAATAAAGGTGTTAAGATAATTTTGTAAAGTAGTTTTTGTTATTTTTGTCGACAAAAAAATATAATAATGTGTACTCGAATGCGTGTCCCATGATACCACTCATTATTTTTTTTTAACATGCTAATACTAAGAATTACCAGACGGATTTCAAAAAATCTGTTGGTCTTTGTAATGGCAATCAATGAGGAAGGCTTTATGCTATTTAATGTCACGTTACCACAAATAGTATCAAAGCGGTATTGAAACAATTTTCACATTTTTTTTATACCAAGATTTTTACGTTGTGACCATAATCTCACCTGATCTTAAGTGACGATACGGCCCAAGTTGGTAGACACGCTAAAGCTGTGAAGGAACTAGTTCTCAAATGCAGCTGCCGGAACACATTTATTGGTATTTGGCGGCAGATTTTCAACTTGAGGGTGGTTGCTAGCCAGGCTGGCAACAGAAAAACCCTACCAACCATGCTGCGGTTTTCTCACGGTGTTTTCCTTCACCAAGAACTCAAGCTCGTTGTAGGTGGTTGGATTCGAACTCACGTCCTTTGACGCGAAGTCGTACACACTACCACTAGGCTATCATTGCTTCACAATTAAATTCAAAATTCACACACAATTCAAACACAAGTCAAAACACGATTTAAAAAATGAATCAATCATTTTTAGTTTCACGCAAGCAATAAAATGAATAGTACATTTTTCCTTTTCTATACATTATATCTTGCTTCTACCTCATGTAAGAAAATGTGTCTAAACATAAGGAATCTATGATATTTTTCACTCAATTCTTCAATCCGCTTTTCTGTAGAAATTTCACTTTAAAATTTTTCTATTCGACCTCAAGAATATTCTGGAATCTTAACAAAAGTCGGCGATTAATTCTTTGCAATAAGTGAATCGCAAATCCTTTTGTGGCGAAAGATAATTAAAGATATACTACATAACTTGGTCACCCTATTTTATGAATTAGTAAAAAGTTATTCAAACAAAAGTGAGCTTAAACATTAGATATTAAAGATTATATTCCCTTGTACTATTATTATCTGGAACTTATAACAATATTTCGATATGCTCCAATTGAAAAGCGTCTTTATTACGTGGTGCTAAAAGCGGTTATAGCGTGGATAGTCTCAGTCTACAAATGCACGAAACGAATTTCTATAACAAAGATATCAGCGCCGGTAATGGCTGAACCTATGTAGACTAAGAGCTGTATACTTCGATATATACAGAACAGTGCAAGATCTGTATAGACGAGGTTTATGTGTGAGATTAATATTTTGATCACATCTGAAACACCATCGATCCATCGGCGATTTAATATTTCTAATCGATGTTAGATCAGGTGGTAGTGTGTATGGATGCCGCGTCAATAAACGTAAGTTGACCGTTAGCTCTAGACGAATTCCGCCATCGTGATGAACCTATAGCACAGTGATAAGGCTTTTTCTAAAACCCGCATGGCTAGCTACCACCGTCAAGTTTTATACCACCAAATATCTACAGGTGGGTTCCGGAAGCGGGGTAAAGAATGGGATAAACTTTGTATGAAACATTTTATTGCGTTATCCGATTTGATTGACAGAATCAAGATTACCGCGAGCGGAGCCGCACCTAATACCTAGTTAGACTAGAAAAGAATAAGTCAAATTTTTGATGAACTTTCACTGTCTATAGTCTGCTTGTATGCGAATCGCTATAAAATTACGGAATATGATTGATTGAAATTTGACATGACGGTAACTAACAATAGGGGTTTTCTTTTTATCTCTTAAATTACAGGTTTCTTCCGGCATAAGAGAGAAATTATGTGAGAAATGAAGTTCTTAAACGATTTTGATGCAATTTGTTAATTGATATCTGACCATATATAGATTGTGATTGAATGCACTGAAACTAACCACAATTATGTGATGGAAAGAGAATGGCTGTGAAAGAGTATACGAATAAAGTTATTGAAACAACGAAAATGAGAGTACAAAGGCAGAACTATTTGTTATTAAGGTTTATTAAGGTTTTGGTTCCGCGTTTCCTAATGATTCAAAAGAAATTGTTATTCAATTTTAAAAGGGGACAATCCCCAGTGCATTGTGTCGTTGGAAACTATCATTTTTGTATATTTACGCAGCGGTAAATAAATAAAAAAAACAAATACTTGTTTATAGTCGTGTATTTCATGTGCCCCATTTTTTTCATATCCAAGCTTTTATTTTATATTTTTACAAAGTCCCACCCAGACAGGCATACAAGAGAGTTCTGTATTTTGAAAGGATTGATGTTAGGTATCTCTTCAATAATTAGTGGAATATAACAGAGACGTATCGAGCGCTAGGATTATATTACACCAATTATATGTCTTCGGTTATCAAATCACATGTTATCTATAGGTTAATAGTTATTAAATGTTATGTCTCACGTAAATAAAATATATTGTACTACAAAGAAGTTTAATTTATTAACCTGATAAAATTTAATCTGTAAATGATACAGCCAAGATTATGAACCTCATTAAATAAGAGTTGAAAATGTTAGGATCGAAACTTACTGATAGAAATAAAATAGGTGATACATAGTTTTTTTCTCTTTATTAGGTTGCCACCAGTTGAATAGTATTTTAACATTAAAAATTGACACCTTGTTATTTAACTGTACAAACTAGTTATAGGTTTACACAGCATGCATTAACTATAGTTTTTAAAGTAACTTGTCTATTCCTACTAATATTATAAGTGCGAAAGAGAAATTTGTTTGTTTGTGAGTTACTCTTTCACGCCTAAACCGCTAAATCGATTATAACGAATTTTGGCATAGAGGTAGACGAGAAACTGGAGTCGATGATAGACTATTTTCTCTTGCGCAAAATTTATCTGCAGTGGAGTAAAGAGAGAAATACACTTTGTATAAAACTTTCTATTACCTCATCCGATTTATTTGCCAAAATCAACGTAAAATCTAGTATTATATATAAACTGTATATAAATAAAATTATGAAATTATGAGTTAAGTTATTCTTCAGTTCACCGGGTCATCTAGTTAAATAACAAAATTCATTAAAATATTCTGTTTGCAAATTTCAATTGATTGTTTTCTAGTCAACACTAAAAGACACATTTTCAAAGTTTTACCACATGGTTCATTACCAGTTGTTCTGTATTCACCAATACTATCAGCTCTTAGACTATGTTAAGAATAAAATTCTTGTTAAGCGCGTTATCTGGGTCGACGCCTCACAAATATCCTATTCACCGTTTAGAATTCATCGGGAATCATATTACTGGGTTCAGGGGGTGGGAAGTTGCTCACCAGACAACCTTTTCATATAATATAATCAGATAACAATAATATTCTAAATTTAAGTTGCAACACAGATGATGTCAAATGAAAGTCATTTTTGTTTTTATGATCGACTAATCTTATTTTATCTTATTATTTTACTTTTAAATTGTATTTTTTTTAGTTCAGTTGGTAGTGTTAGCGGACGTGAGTTCGAATCCACCTGCAGTCAGCTTGAGCTTCCAATGAAGGGAAACATCATGACACACCGTAGCAAGTCATTAGGGCTTCTTCTAATGCCCGCCTGGATAAGTTCAAAATCTGTCACCAAATAAAAAATACCTTTACAAGCAACCATATTCTTTCTTATCAACCTCATTCAGTGTGGGCCTCAATAATACCAAGGTATCAGTAGTAAGTAGGTACTTATAACTATATGAAGTACTGAAATAATATCTGCGAGGACGAACACAGTTGCTAGGCAACGCGTCCGTGACCGAGCACCTATTGAACTAATTCTTATAATCTTACCATTGTCTGCACTCCTAGTACAAAGAGCAAAGTTTCGTGTGGGTGTTATGAGAGAACAAATTAAGAACCAAGCATCAAAATTGATATAAAACTTCGTATTCATTTATTTCGTTATATACTTAAAATATAATAAATCATTGTTATGATGTCCTAGTCTTGGCGTTACTTCTATAGAACACCTTTTCTCAAAACGTTCTAATTAATTATAGATTGAAATGGAAAATTCAAGTGCAAAAAACCCTTTACCATTCATTTAACTTAACTTTTAAGAAAAACAACAAGCCACTTTGATATATTTTAGTAATTATATATTATTTTATTTTTTACTCAGTATTTTTAAATAAGCATAATTTATTTGCTTGCCGCAAAAACTCCGTAGTTTTTTTATCTACAAAGTCTCTATCATGTTGAAGCGCTAACCCATTTATTATTAAATAACTTACGTCTCGGCTGTATGGTTTCAGTATCTTCAACTCTACCTGATGCCTTTTTTTAAAAGCAAAAAAGGAAATTACAATACCTTAAACTTGTTAATGTAAAATGGGAGTTTTTGACGGATCTTGATCTTTCATGTTGTGATTTTTCTTTTAATTCATATAAATAGTCATTTAGCCCTATATTGTGTAATATATGAACAACATAAGTGAAGTGAATTATGTATAATCATTCGGGACATGATATGATAGTTCCCACAAAAACTCCCAAGAGAACTTCAACAAGAGAGTCGACATCTTGTTGAAGATAGTTTCATCTGCCCAAAATGTCCAAATTTTATCACTTAAAAATGGCAGTAATAGTCTCTAAAGAGGACTGAGTTGCCAAGAATAAAAAAGCAGAAGAATGTAAAATGTAATAAAATCAAAGGGTCGTGCAAAATACCATTTTAACTATTAAACTACGGATACTAGGCTAGCTTGATCTTAACGAATCGAGAGTAGAGTGCCTCACCAGTTTAGAGATATGAGGCGTGCAATAAGTTAATATTAATTATTTAGTATTCACACCTTCACTAGTCAACTGAACATAGTCTATTTTGCATAAACATGCATACCACACGCAACATATTAAATATATATGTATATAAGGAAACACATATGAGGTGTATACAGTTTCTTGGACGCAGAATGACGTGAAAACTTATCGAGATACGATTAAGAACATTCGATGCAGAATTTTTTATACATGATTTTAGGGTACATATTTTTGGATTCCATTTTCCCTTTTTTTTCTATTTAATTTTCTACACCTAGCCCTTTCGATATCAATAACAATGCAGAATTTACACTATATTTGTTTTAAAAACTAATATTACATGAGAAAGTAACTCTGTCTGTTTGTCGCGCCTAAACTATGAAATAAGTTCGATGATTTATAAATCTCGAGATAGACTGTACTTTGGTGCTGTATGTAGGCTAACTATTATCGTGAAATTAAAACTTGTACGGGTATAATAAAGGATGGAATATTGTATAGAAAATCTATCAGATCTCAAATTAGAAGTATAAAAATTGTATATTTATACTTTTGGTAAGAAATAGTGCTATATGTTTATAGGGTTTGGTTTAACTTCATATATTTATGTTCCCTAGTAGTGTTGGTCACGGCTAATCTATCTTATCTATACATATAAATAAAATTGGAGTGTCTGTTTGTAATATTGATATAACCGTTTTTTACTACACGTATATGAATATATACGATACATACACCAAAATAACATTATTGTACAATTTTTGTCAGTCTGTCTGTTTGTTCCGGCTAATCTCTGAAATGGCTGGACCGATTTTGACGAGACTTTTATTGGCAGGTAGCTGATGTAATAAGGAGTAACTTAGGCTACGTTTATTTTAGGAAAATAAAGTAATGTTGCAATGTCCAAGTACTGTCCAGTGCCGCGCGCAGCTCACGCGCACGCCACTGGGCCGTCACGTCGGGCGCCTCCCACATACGAATTAATATTAGTTAAATATATTCATAGTTAAGACAGGACAAAGGCTGTCGGGTCAGCTAGTTAATAATATTATAAAAAGTCAAAGTTCGTTTCCATAATTGAACGCGCTAATCTTAAAAACTACTCGACGGATTTCAAAAATCCCCTTTGTATTTGATAAAGCAATTATTTAGCAAGACTTTAAGTTATTTATCTTCACGCTAGCGCTAATAGGAGCAAAGCTGTATTAAAAAAAGTAACAGAAACGGGTAAAAGTTATCTATTAATTTTGCGTTTCATGAAAACAAGGTAGCGGACGAAACGAAATCCCCCTTACTGACTGACTCTTCGTGGTATCTCCTAAACTACCAAATCTTTAGACCTGAAAATTACCATGGATATTCCTTTCAGGATTAAGACACTCATTAAGAACGGATTCAACGATCAGCCGTAGATGACAGGTTTTTTTTTAAACATAATCCGAACGAAGTCAGGGTCACTAGCTAGTTTTTATATCTATTTTTAATTTAAAGGGATGATGGCTCAGTTGCTAGTGTTTACAGATGGCGCCTCAAAGGACGTGAGTTCGAATCCCTGCCATGAGTCTGAGCTTTCGGTGAAGGAAGACATCATGATGAAACCATAGCCTGGTTGTAGGACTTTTTCTAACTCTCACCGAGGTACGTACCACGGTCAATTTGAGAACATGCCACGAAATAACTATACGTGCATTCTGATAGTTACTTAGGCGGGACCATTACTATTTTGGGCCACATCGTCACTTAACATCAGGTATGGTAGTGACCTTAAGGCTAAACAAAAAAAAAATATAGACAAGTGAGCCGAGGCGGGACGTCAGGTAAACGTGAAACACCTTTTTTTGATAGCATATGAAAGGAAATAAATATGGCACCATAAAACAAATGGGATGTTTCTAAAGATAAACATGATTTTATTTATTTATTTAATATACAAATTAAATGGTGACAGCTTAAAGAACTGTTCTTCTGGTTAGTCACTTCTTTACATATCATCTTATAGCGTGGCGACGCATGCCGTGGCGACGGACGGTCTCACCTGCCGCATAAAATGTTTACATCAAAAAATATATATGTAACTAGAATTTTCGTGCGGCATCGCTTGCGTTAATATTGAATTTGTCAAACAAATCTGATGATGCAATTCCAGTAAGTTTTTCGAGAGACAAATTATCCCATCACCGTCTCCAGGTTACCATGTATGACAGAATTTATTATAATCGACTCAGCAGTTTAGGCGTGAAAGCGTAACTAACAAACTCACTTTGGCTTATATAATATTTGTATGAATTAAAAGATTCCGCACAAACTTTCCAGTGTGTAACAAGCCTTAGCCAATTCGTTCAGTTCACCGCTAATATCATTATCCCATAATAAAGTTACACTTAAAAGCTTTTCTTCGTACGTTATTTGATACGTGCATTGTCTCGATAATCATCTATAGGAAAAGTGAGAGTCTTTATCTCAACACTCTTATATCAACTTAGACACTACTAACTTAGATAGTACTAAGTATATTTATAAGTTTTCAATGTGCTATAGCAGCGGTGGCCAACCTTTTTCAATACAAGTGTGCAAAAAAAAAATTTACAGTGCGGTAAACGCATGTCTTGCTTAGGTGAGTTAGGAGAGAGATTAAAAATAATGATATATATATATATTAGCGTTACAATAATATAATAAAATGTTTATAGTACATAGTGAATTGTAATATTAGTAATAATTCCTTGAAAATTATTTATAAAATGTTGTTTTTAATAGTTAAAGTTTAGCGTCACATGGCTAAAATCTTACCTGATCTTAAGCGACGATACGGTCCAAGTTGGAAGACACGCTAAACCTGTGGAGAGACTGGCTGTCGAGTGCAACTGCCGGATCACACCTGTCGGTATTTGGGTTCAGATTTTCAACTTGAGGGTGGTAGCTAGCCATGCTATGGTTTTCTCACGATGTTTTCCTTCACCGAAAGCTCAAGCACATTGTAGGCGGATTGAAACTCACGTCCCTTGAAGCGAAATCCGTATACACTACCACTGAGCTATCATCGGTTCGAAAAAATTTAGAAAATTGTATTTTTAAATTAGTATTTTGGAGATCTTGCAGCGGCTGCATTACAAATTAACTGTGTACGAACACAAATAATAGAGGATCCTTATGTCGAGATAATTATATGCGAATGAATTTTACTTATCAACGAAAGAAATATTAAAATGATAATGTCAAAATAAAAGAAAAAGAATATATTAAACGAAAAAGGTTAACCGTGTTATGTTTAAACACATTGTAACCGCAATTTTTTTTAACTAAAAATCTATATGATTTGATGAATTTGATTTATAGCGATATGAATTTTATTTTAAATAACATTGGGAGGTTTCTACATCATTTTATTATAACTTTATTTAAATTAATGAATGAATATAAGAATATATACACTGGCGAAGGCATTTTCTTCAAACTAACCAGCAATTTTTGTTTCTATAGAAACGTTTACCAATGTAGTAAACTCTTCATACTTTTGGTTATTATAAACTAAAGTTTCTCATTTCCCGGCAGCAGCCCAAGTTGAGGTTCGGCCGTTCTGGCACCCTTGCGCTCGCTGCCTCGGGGCTGAGTGCTCTCAGCACTCGCCCCAAAAAGGTCGGTGAAGCTGTCAAAGCCCTTGGAGCTAACAACGTATGTCAGTTCGAATTCGACCACGACAATGAACTTGAGCTTTCGGTGATGGAAAGCATCGTGAGGAAACCATAGAATGGTGGTAGGGCTTTTTTTGATGTCCGGCTGGCTAGCTACCACACTCAAGTTGAGAATCTGCCGCCAAATACCAATAGGTGTGTAACGGCAGTTGCACTTGAGAGCCAGTTCCTGCACAGGTTTAGCGTGTCTACCAATTCGGGCCGTATCGTCACTTAATATCAGGTGAGGTTATGGCCACTACGCTAAATATTAACAATAAAAAAAAATAGTTTGTCTCTTTGAATACGTAAATCTCAGGAAATACTGATCGTATTTGAAGAGTTACTTTTGCATTTCACAACCCTATTATTGTGGAAGGCAATAGGCTATTTAACATCACACCATGATCCTTAGGAGCCGAGCAGAATAGAAAAGAACACACAAAAACGACGGCTCAATCAATCTTCACCGATTTTTACATACGCGTTATCAGGGATGCAGAGAAGGATCTTCACACCTTTTATCCAAGAAAAGAAGTATTTCAAAAGGATACCAAAATAACGTTAAGTCATACGCGTAAGAATTCGTGAGCATAGATTTTTGTATCGATTTAACGTTATAGCCACAATCTCAACTGATGTTAATTAACGACATGACCCAAGATGATTGACACGCTAAGCCTAATGGAGTGTCGCGCTCTTAAGTGCAACTGCCGGACCACATCTATAGGTGTTTGGCTATAGATTTTCAACTCGAGGCTAATAGATAGCCAAGGGGACATTAGAAAAGCACTGCTATGCTATTGGTATGGGCTTCCTTCACCGTGAGCTCAAGCTTATTGCAGGGATTCGAACTCACGTCGATCGACGCCGGCGTCCTTACAATAGAATTACTTTTTATAAATTAAAACCATGAACATACACAGATAACCCTGTATTTTATATATAAAGGTCCCCAAGGCCGATGCACGGGTGGTTAACTCCGAATGAACCCTATACAGGCATTGTTCTGTTGTGACGTGATAATCAAACAAAGTATATTTGCGTGTCACGTTGAGTATATACTAGATATACCTTCGTTATCATTCGTATTAGGCAGTTCTACTACTCACAAAGTTCAAACCTAAAGCCCATAACATACGGAGCTATTAATATATATATTATAGCAAGGTATATTACGGTATATTTTCTATAGTAATCGGTGAGTGACAACAGACGCAGCTATAACGTATAGATTTGTTTCGAGACCAAAATATGTTAAGAGATATTAGCAAGATTACTACAAGACAAGACGAGACATATTAACACTTTTTAAGCTTTAGCGTATTGTATGCATTATTATATAAAAATTAAATACAGGCCAAAAACGGGACTTACTTTTTAATAATTGCTCAATGTTTCGGTCTGGTTACACAGGCCATGAACACGAACTGACTGAAGTGTTGCGGCGTCTTCGTTACGGAAGGCAGTTTCTAGTAACTATCTAGTAATTTTGCCTGCCGTAAAAGGAGCAAATAACGGCAGTCAAAAATCGATATACACATTTTATTTTTATAGTTAAGGCTTAGTGTTATGGCCATAATCTCACCTGATCTTAAGTGACGATACGGCCCAAGTTGGAAGACACGCTAAACCTTTGGAGGAACTGGCTCTCAAGTGCAACTGCCGGAACACACCTATTGGTATTTGCCGGTCGATTTCCAACTTGAGGGTGGTAACTAGCCAGGCGGGCATCAGAAAAGCTCTACCACCATGCTATGGTTTCCTCACGATTTTTTCCTTCACCGAAACCTCAAGCTCTTTGTATGTGATTTCAACACAGTTTTCACGAATAGATACAGTGATTCAAGAGGAAGGTCTATAATATATAGTCTAAATGCATATTTTAGTAGCAAAAAGGAAATAAAATTCAAAGATTTGTAATGTGATACCCTAACGTCTTATGTGCTTACATTACAAACACTGGCTACATCTTACGAAATCGAAAAAAATAATGTACTACGGAATTGTATATCTTAAAAAGATCTATAAAAAATCTGCTATGGTATATATTAATCTCCTAAGGTTAGCCCACAGTAACAATTTTTACCTTTTACCTATTACAAAAAAAAATGGGTTATTTACAAAGCTGTTTTAAAAACATTATTATTCCTTATTTTAGATACGTTGTGAATTTCATGTAGATTTCATTGTGTATTTGAAACTGCTTCTATAGGTTAAAAATATTGTATCGCTTTAGACAGTATTTTAGTATTACAAAGCCCTTTTAAACAATACATTATTATTCTTTATCCAATTAAATACATTAGATACGTTGTGAATTTCATGTAGATTTCATTGTATATTTGAAACTAATTTTATATGTTAAAATGTTTTATCACTTTAGTATCACAATGAGAAAAATACTTATTGACAGTCAAGTTCTATCTAGACTTAATTACCTATTGAATGGTCCTCGCTGACTTTTGCGTACTAATTATTCCAACCAGAGTGTGCAGAATGCTTGTACCAGATTTTGTTTCGATGTCCCGCACCGTGGGCATATAGCACAATTTTTGAACTATCCAATTGTCTTAAAAATGGTAGCACGACGCGAGTTACATATGGCTACGCTACTTTTTGGGCTGATTAAAGCCCTAATATCTGCATAATAAGTTCGAATGGAGACAAGGTATTCAGACATACTTTTCATATTCACGCACCATTACTAATCCAATATCGATACCTCTTTAAAGAACTACTGCTTTGAGGGTCATTCAAATATACCGCTACTCGTTGGAACAACATCCCACCGCGATGTCGATCCAAAAAGAGTATACTTAGCTTTAAACTCTGAAATTAAGCATTATCTATTGCAATAACAAACTGAGTAATTAAAGCAGTGTATAATGTATTCACGCAGCCCTATTTTAAACTCTGTTTATTGGTGTCCATATTTGTTCTTCCAAATTTATATTTATTTTGTTTAGTCTTTTGAATTTGGAGTTATAGTAGCTATACCTATTTAATGTGATCATCTGTGACGTGCTATGTGTTTGTTTGTTCATTTAATTTTGTGTTATAAGATTAATATAACCGACTAAAGGTCCATTTATTAATGTGGGCTCCAAACGAAAATCAGCGCTTACAGTACGGGTTTGCTACACACATTTTGCTGAATGGGATTTTTAATTGTCAGACATATCCTTTTTCTTTTTCTTTTATTTGCCTTTTCAAATGTATATCAATTTTATTTTGTCTAATTTTTTGTGTATTTTAACTTTAATTGTATAGTTGTTATAACAATAAAGTATTCCTTTTTTATTCTTTCTTTCTAGATCAAAACTAGCATTGATTATCAAAATTATATATATATATATATATATAATATATATATATATATTAAATATATTAAAATTAGCAGAGAAATAGAAAAAGAAGATTGAGATTGTAAAGAAGATTAATAACCTAGTACCAGGAAACAATGAGTAATAAGTGTTTAACTATAATCAAAATAACTAACAAGAAGAAAGAAATAAAAAAATCCCTTATTAAATATAAAAAAAAAACCTACAAAATACCAGGCGTTCATGAGTACTTAAGTGATTAATTTCATAAAAAGCAAGGGAGGAGAAATGTAAAGTCAGAAGTCACTAAAACATAAGTAAAGCGACCGAAGCGTGAAACCGTCGGGACAATCAGGTCGCGGTGTGCGAGCGAGACGGAATATATCTACTAACAAAAATGTCAACTCTGTCAATTGTGTATTTATTTATTATCTCCTTTTTTTTGTCACAGCATCATTAAAAATTTTGCTTATACATCATTCAAAATAAAACTTCAATTTTCTGTATATCTTAAAATCTCTTACTAAAAAAGTCTTAATGTGTGTTGTAAGGGTTGTCGAATACCATTTGAGCTACCGTAGCGCCAACCATACGCACACGCGATACACCCTGATGAGTAACCAACGTGGCTCTGGCGATAGTTGCTCCCGCAATTGGTTATGGTCATGATGGTTAACCATATAATCTTTATGGGTTATTGCCCGACTGGTTAGTGACCATTCTTGGGTCTAGACAGACCCAATATAAAAGTTCAGTATAAATAAGCCGGTATAGGCGACGGTAACCATTTACCATCAGATGAGCCGTCTGACTGTTTGTTGTCCATCAGCAATAAAATTCTAGTTGCGCCCGCGACTTTTTTCTACAGTACTGTATTATGGAACAAAAGTACGCTATATATTTCTCACTCTAATTTGGATATTATATACAAAAATAATATTTAGAATTTGACTTTGAAGCGATGATAGCTTAGTGGTAGTGTGTACGACTTCGCGTCTAGGGACGTGAGTTCGAATCCAAGCACCTACAATGAGCTTGAGTTTTCGGTGAAGGAAAACATCGTGAGGAAACCATAGCATGGTGGTAGGGCTTTTTCTAATGCCCGCGTGGGTAGCTACCACCCTCAAGTTGTAAACCTGCCGCTAAATACCAATAGGTGTGTTCCGGCAGCTGCACTTGAGAGCCAGTACCTCCACAGGTTTAGCGTGTTTACCAACTTGAGCCGTATCGTCACTTAAGATCAGGTGAGATTATGGCCATTATGCTTAAGTATAAAAAAAGACTGAAAGTTACAGAAGTAACAGCGCTTTAACAAACAAAAAAATGGTTTTATTAGGTACATTAATATAGATATGGCAGTTTGGGTAGAGATAAATATCTTCGGAAACTTCTCTCTGCTTGGGGCAGCTTACATCCGAAGATCTTGAAGAAAGGATAACATCGTGAAGAAGCCATTGCACGGGGTAGTACTTTTTTTGATGCTCGCCTGGCTAGCTACCACACTCAAGTTGAAATGCCACTGGAACACACCTATTGGTATTTGGCAGCAGATTTTCAACTTGAGGGTGGTAGCTAACCAGGCAGGCTTTATAAGAAGCCTTACCACCATGCTATGGTTTCCTCACGATGTTCTCCTTCACCGAAAGCTCAAGCCCATTGTAGGTGGTTAGATTCGAACTCACGTCCCTTCACGCAAAGTCTCACAACGCGATCTTAGTGTCAAGCTGGTAATATGTATCAATTACAAGTAGAACAGCAAAAATTGCAAATCCTCAGGGTTCATATAACGTTTTTACAAAATGAAAGCCCCTGTTGTAGTTGTTCCGGGAGCTTTTGTAGCAACCTACTAGTCATGCCTTGAGGTATCTATATTCAAATTGTGAAGTGAAAAACTTTGTTTGAACGCGCTAATCTCAGGAACTACCAGTCCAATTTCAATAATTATTCTGTATTTGATACAGCAATTATTAAAGAAAGCTTTAGTTTTTTCAAATACACGCGACTGCACCGATAGGATCGAAGCTGTATTGAAAAAAAGTTACAAAAACGGGCAAAAATTATTTAATAGAATTTTTAGTGGTACTTGAATGAATTCACAAGCACTGTTAGCTATTCATAATTCATTAATGTATAGTTAGTAAGTTTATTATGAATTAAAATAATACAGGCAATATACCAAAAAAAATATTGCATACAAAGTTTTTTTTTTTTGTATATAATCATATATTTTTGGTTTAGCGTTACGGTCACAATCTTACCTGATGTTAAGTGACGATGTGGATTAAGATGATAGATATGTTAAGTCTAGTGGTGGGGCTGGCTATCAAGTGAAACTGCCGAAACACATCTATAGGTATTTGGTGGCAGATTTTCAACTTGAGTGTGATAGCTAGCTAGACAGGCATTAGAAAAGCCCTACCTCTATGGATTCAATCACCGAAGCTGATTATAGATAGATTCGAACTAAGCCCCTTGGCACGGAGACCGTCCACACTACCAACTGAGCTATCATCGCTTCATAAAATAAAAGAGTGTTTATGGAAAATAAAAATCTTCAAGCAAAACCGGACAACCTCACTAGTGTAACATAAAAAGGATGGAAATGCTCGTATAACGTTAAAGCGAGATAGTCGTGTGTGTACTGACACGAGTGCGACAGAGACGGGTATAGAAATTAAGGACCTCTTCCACCGGCCTGAAAGGAAAATGATGTTCATGTCTGCGAATAATGGATATCTTCTATTATTTTAATTTTATTACTACACTATACTTAACACGTGACTTCGTTCATTTTTAATAATACTAATTTATAAATGTCAACGATATAGATACAAATAAAATCACGATTGTATTAGGAAATGCTTTATTACAAAAAAAACACAATATTACTAGATAGTGTATTAGCGTAAACATGTAAGAAGAAATGTATGGGATGGCATTCTAGGCACGTCCCGTAAAATGGCGTCTCTACATGGCGTGCATGGTGGTAGAGCTTTTTCTAACGCCCACCTAGTTAGCTACCACCCTCAATTTGAAAATCTACCCCCCAAATACCGTTAGGTGTGTTGCGGTAGTTGCACTTAGAGTGCCAGCCTCTCCTATAAAAGCCGGCAACTCACCAGCGATTCTTCTGGTGTTCTGGGTGTCCATGGGCGGCGATGATCATTTACCATCAGGTGACACGCTTGCTCGGTTGCTCCCCTATTCCATAGAAAATACTACTATCAGACGTAAAATAGAAAGACCAATCTTATATACCTAAACTGAAAAGCGGAAGTTTGTTTGTTCGAACGCGCTAGTTACCAATCGCATTTCGATAAAAAAAATTTTGTATATGATAGAAATGATCGAACAAACATTGAGGAAGTCTGTAAGTGTAGCATGGTGGTAGGGCTTTTCTAATGCCCGCCTGGCTAGCTACCACCTTTAAGTTGAAAATCTGTCGCCAAATACCAGTAGACGCGTTCCGGTAATTGCACTGGAAAGCCAGTTCCTCCACAGGCTTAGCGTGTCCACCAACTTGGGCCGTATCGTCACTTAAGATTAGGTGAAGTTATGGCCATAAAGCTAAACCTTAACTATAAAAAAGACTATTTAACATTATGCTACTATCGATAGGAGAAAAGATGTATTGAAAAATGTTACAAAAACGGGAAAAAATATAATTTTCAGTTCTACGCGAAACAAGTCACAAGCACAGCTGGTCAGTTACATGAGAATTCAAAAGTTTTTAAAACGCTTTGATCACAGGATTTAGTATAGAGATATGTCGTTAATTTAGTGCCTAGAATATCATTCATTAATCAGGTTTTTGAGGTCAATTTGGGATTATGATTTTCGAAAAAGACAACTCGGTTATAGGAACTGGTGTTGACTATAAGAAGCGTATGGGTTGACCCTGACCTCTGGCAACTCAGAAGACCGAGGTGTCGATATGGGGTTCATAGTAGGTATTAGCGGGTGCTTTTCTTTCGTTTCTGTGGCCGCATATCCTTTCTGCATTGAACCTCAACCCGGGTAATGCGTTTACGCGTTGGTAGAATTTGATTTATTTTACCCACGGTAAAAATAAGAATGGGGTATTGGTGTATATCTATTGCTACTGTAACAGTTGCTAAACAGTTGTCAAGACTTGATCGTTATTGCACGCCTCATAAGTGAAGCGTTGAGGTGGGTACTACTGTCACTTCACACAAAACAACTGATCTTTCAAACTTAACATGTCTCTATTTATCATATATTGCACTTATAAGATAATACACTAAAAATAGTAATAGAAAAACACTATCTTTAACATTGATGATATTTTTGATGCCATTTTTGTTGTTTAAACTAGTTAAAAAATTGTTTAAAAAAAAAGGTTTGTGTGTCTTTATGTGCGGGTCCTGTGTGTTATCACGATATCGACCGAAATACTTTACTGAATGAGTCTTAATTTTTTTCTTACGTTTCTGTATAATTAGGAATAGAACCCTATTACTTTTCACTGTTTGATTCGATGTAGTTTAATCGTTATTAAATAAACAACAAAAAAAAAAGAGATTATGAGGCGTGCACTTTTGGATTTCCCAAACTTTTGTTTCTAGATTTTTCTGTCTATTCTATATGAAAATTACAAAACTTAATAGTTTGTTTTGTTTCTTTGTTTGACCGTACTCATATTAAGAGCTACCAGTGGGACTTCAACAATTATTTTTGTATTCTATATAGGAATCATTAAGTAAGGCTTTAGGCTATTTAACATCATGCTACCACCGATAGGAGCAAAGCTGTATTGAAAGTTACAAAAACGGGCTAAACTAATTTGATAAAATTTTAGGTCGTCACGACCGAAGTCGCAGCCAGAGCTAGTTATTATTATATATAAGGGCGTCAAATTAACTTGAGGCTTGAGCTTCATCGTACCCAAGTCCGTCAACCAATCAGCATGAAATTATACATACTGTCAGAGACCCTAAAAGGTAGATAGAGTATTTTTATTCAGAGAAAAGGTATTATTCCCGAGGGATAAATAAAAATAACTTTTAGAACTATGCAAATGAAACTGTGGTCACGGCTATTATAGTATATAAGATAAAATATTGTCCTTAATATAACCAAGAATAATCAGCAGGCTTGATACATAAATGTATATTTTTAATCAATTTGTAGAATCTTTACTTTTTTGAGTTATGGCGTTTTCCTGAAAGCCGTAACGAGCACTTTCATGGGAGAACTTATCGAAGACCTGTGGCTTTCAATCACTTACCAATCAATTCTATACCTTATAACTTTAGCATAAGGTGCATTTTCATTTTATCGAATAGCAGTAGTCTTTCGAAACAACATTTAAAATTCTATTTTAATTCTATATTAATAAAGTCGAGAATGGTTTGAACTACTTTTACAGGATTGATAAGATTTAACTAATGTATGTAGACCTCCCTCGCCCCTTCGCGAACAATTTATTACCCTGATAGAAGAGGGTCAAACGTATATATGAAGGATCAACGTTACTTGGACTTTCAAAGTAAGCTTTTGAATTTCGAATGCTGCTAGCGGGAAGGCAGTCGGTTCGTGGACATCAAGCTCGCCGGACGTCTTTGTATATAGTTAGTATATTTTATATTATAAATTAAATTAATAAATTTCTACGTTAGAAGATGATTGATGGTGTCGCCATCCAGATAAGAATATAGAGTAAGTAATTTTACTTATTTTTATTTAACTCCGAAATGCAATAAAATATATTTAGAAAGAAATTAGTTAAAAAGAGAGTCGATATTTATATCCTTATAAATTAGAAAGATATGAAAAAATATATCCCTATCGTAACTCACAATTTATTTTTATTATAACTTATACATTTTTAAATTAATTTTTAATTTTACTTGTATTGATTAGACCGCCAGACCGACAATAATTACAATTATAGACAGAGCTAAATTATGTTGTTTCTCACATGTCTTTTATACATCCGAACTTTTTAAATATAAACATTTCTATTTAGTTTCGTATCGATTTAAAATATTTTATTATTTTATCGACTCCATTTTTAAAATCTTCAACGCTTTCGAAACTATACTTATTATGCTAGAAATTGTCAAACAAGTTGAAAATTCGGCTCTAGGTAAGTGGTTATTTTTGCCCGTGAACAGACTTGTGTAGAAAACGCTTTATGACAAAGTGTTCACAGAAGTTTTTTAATAAGTATTTAGAACCAAAATAAATTAAATACTAATTAATAAAATATTATTATCACACGATAGGGTAAATTTGTAGTGACAAAAGTAAGTTAAGAAGATAAAAAAAAATAGTTTTCTGTAAGACATGTAAAATATATTCGAAATGACTAACCAAAATACCAGGAAAGCAGAAACTATTAAGAGGTTATCGTTTTATAAACTAAAATTATTGTTTTACAAACTACCACCAATTCATGTAGCCTTTGTTCATGTTCAGTCGACATTACAGCCTTGAAAGGCCCATCGTTGGGCCTGAGGCTATTAAAAAATTCAAAAGCAGGTTACTACAACGGCTTGTTGGTCAGTGATCACACCCTCCTGAAAACAAAAGTAAATATAGGTGTGACGATATGAACATCCACACAGAAATTGGAACTTTTCGATGAAGAAAATATATTGATGGAGATATTAAATGAAGATAAATATCTAAAATTCTTTCTTTCTATAGTTTAACACAATATCTATAAGCTAAAGTAAAAGTTATTTTGTTTGTTTGTTTAAACGAATTACTTTAGAATTGCCAGATTCATGAGAAATAAGAATAGAGTTGATATTTTACCGAGAATAATGTTAAAATAATTATTATTTCTACGTAAATACGCGGCCTTCTCTAGTATATATAATAAACGCAAATAAGTCAAATCCAGTACGAATAATTTTTGAAATAGACTATTGTAATTTACCTATATGAAGTCCAAGATGAGTCCGAATGGTTTGTATTTCTAACCACTCTGAAAGTGCTGAACATATTTTCATGTAATTTGACACGATAGTAGTAACTAGTAATATGGATTCACATATGAAATTATATTTATCCTATAAAACAAAAGAATCCCTCCGGTTCACATATTCAAATTTAGTCAATCTAAATAAATAAAATAGAAGTGATCGCCTGAAATGTTAAAGTAACAGCATTAATTTTTTTTGTCTGTCTGTCTATTTGTTTTGTCTAATCTCTGAAACGGCTGGACCTATTTTGACGGGGCTTTCACTGTTTTCAATTGCAGATAGAGGATGTTATAAGGAGTAACTTATACAACTTTTAATTTAGAAAAAAATAATGGAACAAAGTTCTCTAACACGGATACTTATGACACCAATGTTATGCCATAATATCCACAATGAGATGTTTTTAAGATCGTTTTGATATATTTTTTTATACAAACCTTGTTCTGACAATAACGGAAACAATAAAAAAGAATTATTCAATTTGGTGAAGTTATGCGCGTACATACATTTCGGTGATTCATTTTTAAGCTGACCCGACAGTCGATGTCCTGTGTTAACTATGAATATTAAATTAGAATTGGTATAATTAATAAAAAAAAAACTCAAAACATAGTGTTTATTATTATTGTAATGTTCTTCATCTTCCTTAAATTTTTCATTCATACCCTCTGCTGACAATAATGAATACAACAAAAAAGATTTGGCAAAAAGTTCCATTCATTCGCGCGTGATACGATGACCAAGATAAATGAAGATTTATTTATATAGATTGATAAAAATTCAATAAATAAAATATGGAATATAAAATAAAAATAGTATGGAACTCACATACGTATAAAGAAATTTTGAAAATAGTGTCCTAAAAATATGACAGTGGGGAGGAATGTGGTAAGCGTTCCACAACAGGGCGCGGCGTAGAAGAAAGAGTATGACGACATAAAAGACCGTCATGCTTTTTATCGTGACGGTAAACAAGTCGATTTTATTAACAACCAAGGGATATTAAAATATAATATATATAAATATATAATAAATGAATATAAATAAGTCTATAAATAACGGTGTGATACTTAACAAACTAAGTACCAGGCTAGCAGCATTGAGAGATAGGTTTTAAAATTTCACGAAATCTACAAATAAAGTCGCTGGCACATCCATTTAATAATAAACATTACCCCTCCAAGTATCTCCAGCTCCAGGCTTAAGCGCGGAATATCGAAAGCTTTGTCTCCGCTTTTATTATTATAAAAATGCATTCAAGTGAATTTCCCCCGTGATCTCCTCGGATTGATTTTCGGCAAGGGATTTTCTTATTCTTTCATAATGGATTGGTTCAGATAACAATTAAAATTGTTTCGTTTATTGCACGCGTCATAACGCGGTGAATTTGTGGTGGTTCATTACACTCAACATTCCGAAATCGAGTAATATTCGAAACTTCAATTAACATTATTTAATTTTTTGTATTTTCACGGCAATGAAAATGTTTTATTAACCAGAGAAATATTCTCACTATCAGACTAATTGATTATTAAATTTATTTATTTCGTCATACATACTAAAAAATGATAATAAAAAAATTATTCGTGCACGTCCGGATGTCTGTTTGTATGTATGTGTAACGCTTATGCCCAAAAAACTTGATGTCTTAAGACCGTTTCTTTTTAAATAGCTCTAGACTGACATCGAATTACTTCCTATCTAATATGTGAATGGTTAAATCTATGTAATTCAATTATAATTACGTTATGGGGCGTCCACTTTTCGATTTTCCAAACTAAATTTTTTTTTACATTCCACAAGTAAGCGCTTGACCACAATCTCACGTGGTGGTAAGTGACGATGTGGTCTATGATGTAACGCGCTTACTCAGTGTTCACTCTCTGTTTGAAGACTCTCAGATTGTATGATATAGGAAAGACAGACGCTGATAGTGAATTCCACTCCCTTACAGTACGCATTATAAAAGAAGCTGCAAAACGCTTCGTGCGGATCGGAGGAATGTCAACTATATGAATTGGTGAAAACCCTCGCGCTGTCTGGTCATCCTCAGATAGTATGGAGTTGGTGGACAATTACACGACTACGACTATCGAATAATACTACATTGATCTAAAGTTATTTCTGACATTTAACTATATCAGCCCGATCACACTCACTGTTAGGTATAGGTCACTTCTCGCGCACACCATTTTTTCCGGTCTTGTGCTGGACAACCATTAATTATGTGAGGTCATTTTGCCAATTTTTCGACCACCCCCCTCTCCATCTGAAAAAGGTTTGAAATCATCATTTTTTTGCCGGTAACAAAACCTTTTTGCCGTGGAAACGAATCTGTTTACGGATTTACGACAAGCTGAGAGGGTGGCGTGGAGATAACCCCCCCTAAAATTACTATTGCCCAAGAACAGAGTTATGCCCGCCTGGCTACTTAACACTTGAGTTGAAAATCTGCCACCAAATACCTATAGGTGTGTTCTGGCAGTTGCACTTTAGAGCCAGTCCTGCCATTCGACGTAGCGTCTCCTCTTAGTGACTTCCACTTAACATCAGATGAGGTTGTGGCCATAACGGATAAACCTTAACCATAAAAGAACATCGTGAGAGTTGTATATAATAACTGGAACGACGCTATTGACGCACGTAATTTTAAGCAAACAAAATATTATTTCTCAAAACAGGAGTATAACTTTAGTAAATAATAAAAGAAAATTATTAAGTGATGGTGGAACTGGGTTTTCCCGCGCAACCTTCAAGTTTTAATTTGCGTTGACTTTCTGAAAGACTGAGTTAACAATTGACTTCCTCGTAATTATAACTTCGCGTCGCATCGCTTTTCATCCACTGAGAAAATTCACAATGCACTTAAAAAGGTTTTCCTTTATTATTATGTTTTGTTTTTTTTTTTGGTTTGCTGGATCTCTATATTTGTAATATATATTTTTTTAATTCATAAACATATTCATCCCTATCTAGTGTATAAAAATCTTGTTTACGTTTGTTAGTGATCGTGTAGCTTCTAAACGAGCAGTAAAATTGATATGTGCTGTGATCCAAAGTTCGGCTGCCTGGAACTAAATTTATATTTTTTAACAATTTTTGTCCGTGTTTGTAACCTTTTTCAGTACAGCTTTGCTCCTATTGGTATTAGCGTGATGTTAAATGGACTAAAGCCTTCCTCGAAGATCGTTCTATAAAATACAGAAAGAATTTTTGCAATCCAACTTTCTTCTTTGTTCTTCTTTATTTTCCCTATTTTTTAAATTTTCTTTGTTTAAATATACAGTACCTAATATAGATAATTTAAACCAGATCATGTTTCATTTCAGTATTTCTCGATGACCGGGTTATTATCCAAACCATTGTTAATTTTGAGGTTTATATGTGTTTTCTCAAGGTATAAATTGAATAGACTAATTTGATTTGATATCTCGAAGTATGATTCATTTGTTATTTACTATAAAACTTTCTAAACTGTTGTAAGAGAGAGTCACAATTTTATTAAGACTATTCTACTACTCAACTACTGAGCATTGAATTTTCTTATATATATATATATGACCATAATCTCACCTGATCTTAATTGACAATACGGCCCAAGTTGGTAGATGTATATAGTACCTGTGGATGAACTGGCTCTCAAGTGCAGCTCCTCCAAGCCATTTCCTCCACAGGTTTAGCGTGTCTACCAACTTGGGCCATATCTTCACTTAAGATCAGATGAAATTATGGCAATAACGCTAACTCTTAACAAAAAAAAAAATGGTTTTTTGATTTCACATTCCCAATATCAATTTTTCTCTTTTTACTGTTATGTGTATTAAATGTCTACTGTCTTCCTTCACCGAAAGCTCAAGCTCATTGTAGGTGGATTCGAACTCACGTCCCTTGACTCGGAGTCAGTACACGCTAATAAAGGGACTGGTTCTTAAGTGCAACTACCGGAACATACCTACAAGTATTTGGCGGCAGATTTACAACTTGAGAGTTGTAGATAGCCAGATGGGCATAAGGAAAAACCCTAGCATCATGCTATAGTTTCATCACGATGTTTCAATGTATCGAAAGCTCAGGTAACTTGCAGGGATTCGACATCACGTCAGCTGACGAGGAGTCCGTACACAACCAACTGAACTATAATTGGTCCAGAACAATACATTAAAATTATGCCAGTTGAGAAATGTTATTATCATCTCTGTTAGATCTATGTGACCCTGGTACATCAAACTGTAAAATATACTTCTTCCACCAGGTTCCTTCCTCACCATCATCATGGGCGTAGCTTCAGATGGCTTCGCAAGCGGCTGGCGAGCCAAGATCGACGCCTGCAGGGAATCCAGAAAGCTGGTGCTCATCATCGTCGCCATCGCCCTACTCCTGGATAACATGCTGTTGACAACTGTTGGTAAGTAAAGAAAAACGGGTTTGTACATAAGAGGTTCAGGAAATACAACAATAACGTATTAAATAGACGTTCAACACGCGGCATATGCTACTTATGTTGATACTGAATGCAACTGATGCATCACGCTCTCGCATGTAACGCTCGCCATAGTATAGCAGTAACCCGTTGACTGTACCTTTCGCTTTCTTAGTCGACTCGAGCCGACTTTATCCGAACGAGCGTCACATACCTTAGCGTTTCAGCTCAGTCTCTTTCAATATCAGCAATAGTCATTATGATCTGACATAAAATAATGTGCTTATAAATTTCAACGTTTCTATTTTTACATCTCTATAGTTATATAGTCAGTAGTATAGTTTCATCGGTCCAAAATGCCCAAATCTTATCACTTGAAAATGGCAGTAATAGTCCCTATAGAGGACTGAGTTGCCAAGAAAAACAATAAGTAGAAGAAACTTAAATGAAATATACAATTCAAAAACATTGACGACACTGGCAAATGCTCCTGCGGTGAAATTAAAATACAGATAAAAACCGGTCGCGTGAACTAGTTTCAAATAAAACTTGTCTATGGCCAGTTACATTTACTTCCTTTGTTCGAATGAAAATGGCGGAGCAATCGGTTAAGTGCTTGATATAATATTCATGAGTCGAAGTCTGCTCTTCTTGAGTGCCCGCGAAGGGATAAACGCCGTGTCATTTCTGACCCTTTGAGGTCTCAAGGGTTCTCCTTTAGGGCTCCAAAGGGTTTTGAATGAAATTTAAAGGTGATATCATTGCTTGAATTTCAGTAAAATCCACCGCTTCGTCTATCTCAAAATTTACCTATCTATATATTAATTTTATAAAGCAGAAAAGTTTGTTTGAACGCGTCAATCCTAGGAAATATCAGGCGGATTTCAACAATACCTTTTGTATTTGAAAGAGCACTCATTGTGGAAGGCCTAAAGCTTTTTAACATCACGCTACCACCAATAGTAGCGAAGGTATATTGAAAGAAGTTATCTATAAACAGGCAAAGATTTTTAATGTTGCGTGAACGAAGTCGCGAACACAGCCAGTATATATAAAAAATCGTCGATTGACTGTCTTATCAACGTGCAACCAAAAGTACTGAAGATATAAACATAAAACTGCGAGTGTAGTTCACTTTATAACTTGCTCACTGAGAAGCGTTTTTTGAAAACGTATTCCTTAAGGGATAAACATTGATGGAAAATTTTGTATGAAGGAGAAAAAAACCTCTACTTATTGACTTGAAATCGACTATAAAGACTTGTTAATACAAATAAATACATACGAGTTTTCGTTTTTTTTTCCATTTCAAATCTTACTCATACTCAACCCATAGGGAATTAAATTTTTCATAGGGAATTAGTCATTCTGAACTTGAACTTTGCGATGGATATTCCTATCATTACCTAGATAAATCTAGATAGCTTGCAACAGCTGACTGTGTAGCAAAGGTGTCCCCATATCATTCCCATTTTCCAATTATTAAGATTAAAAATGCGATTTTAATACCCCAAAATCGGATCATTTTCCGAAAATTTGCAGTTAAATGCCAATGATCCGTAGAAATGTCTCATTTGCATCGTGATTTCATAACACCACACGATACTATTTTTTTTCTACTTTACTTTTCAATACCCATCGTATCCTGCGGCTGACGGTAAGGTTAAGCATCTATACTAATATTATAAAGTGGAAAGATTTGTATTTTTGTTTGTAACGAATAAACTCAAAAGCTAGTGGACCGATTTCAAAAATTCTTCAAACATTGTAACTACATTAGCCTTGAGTAACATAGGCTATGCAACATTTTTTTTATTAAAATGTTTAAATAAAATTTTAGTACCACGCGAACGGAGTCGCGGTCACAGCTAGTAATATATAATTATGTAAATACATGTACTTAAAAAACCAGTTATAAAGAAGTGGACGCTTTGTACCTACCCAGTTATATTACATCGCGGTGTAGAAACAAGTGCCGCGCGGAAGCCCGGCCAATTTCCCACGTCTCCAACATCAAAGTGAAATTCACTTAGTCGCCTCATCAAAAGACTCGCTCTAAAATCTAGTGACGGGATGTAAACTTTCCACATATCGATGTTCAACTTACTTCATCGACTTTTATCGAAGTGCAAATTTCTTTAGCATGTTTGTGATTTGAAACTCGATGAAACGAAAAAGCGACAGTAAAAAGGCACAACCACATACTTATATAGATTATAACGTGCAAGAGAATGAGATAAAAGGCATTATACAGTGTTTCTTACAGGGTCCGAGCGATGTACGTGTGTTAATTAGTGTGTGTGCGTATTACGAAGCAAATTTTTGAAGGTTTAACTTTTATCGCGTGTGGACTACACACACAATTTTATTTTTATTTTATATGCCCACTTTTTTATCGTGTCGCGGTATATTAACTTCATTGTCTTTAATAACATATAAGCAATACAATTGAAAAAATAAGTAACCACTATTCTTTCAACCAATCGTTAGCGAAAAGAGAAAAAAAATCAAAGTAGTCATGAGGACTGCCGAAAGAAGAAAAAATAAAAACTATAAACAAACAGTTATCATCTTTGAATATCTAAATGAATTGTTTGATCTTAAATTATAACTGTATATAGCGCAGTATGTTATACGAATAAGTAGAGATATATTGTGTACGTTAACACGTTACGTGACCACGTCGATGACTACTTACAGGAATTTACTTCCTATCTAAAATTCTAAACATTCCTATAGAAGTTTTTACTCTAAAAATGTATAAAGTTAATATTCACTTCACAGCCGATAATAAAGACACCGTGTTCTTAACACGCTCTCATCCAGAGATGTAGAGTTGTAATTTGTCATTGGTTCATCGATAGGATATTTTTATTTTGTTACACTGTCACCTCACTACTCTATCCCGTGACGTCACAGTTTGAGAGCAGCCGTTGCAAATTGTATTTAGAATAGTTTATCACACTGCTATTAATATTGCTCTGTATTAATAAATATACCTTATACACATACTAACTGTGCCCGCGACTTCGTTCGTGTGGAACTAAGAATTATTTAAACATTTTTGCCCGTTTTTGTAACTTTTTTCAATACAGCTCTTCCCCTATTCATGATACCGTGATGTTAAATAGCCTCAATCCAATCTCAATGATTACTCTATGAAATCCATATAGATTTTTTTGGACCTCGACAGGAAAATCCTAAAATATCGCGATTAAGTAAACAAACTTTTCCACTGTATATCATTAATATATATATTCATTAGTAGATTATAGATCATTAGTTAAGTATTGTTGGGCTTTCTCTCGTCAGAACGTAGAAGCATTGATTAGAAAACTGAGAAAGCTTACACTGTCCCTAATCTCTGGCAACACGGAAGTTAGAATTGTCGATGTAATGTTTTAGAGGGTAGTTTTAGGTGATTAGCCTCTCGTCGTGCCCTGTATCCGGGTAATGCGTTTACGTTACGGCTAATGTGGTACGTTCACCATCCTGGATCACATAGTCACTCTAGAGGTTTTCACCTGTTACAAACCGTGGAGGTTGCGTCAAATCATACTTCCGTTTCCGCTTACTACACTTCAATACTGTCAAACGTTCTTAGCCCAACTGACTTAACTGAATTTAACCACCCACGCATCGTACTTATATAAAAATCTGTGTTATCAACTACCCTTCAAACACTTAATTCAAAGAATATAGTATAATTATATTTCCATATCAATAAACTGTAGACGTAGTATTTAACACGCCATATCGACATTTGAAGTCAATATTGAATATTGAAAATTGAATACTTACATTTAGTTTTCATAGTGTTTAAAAGCAAGTTATTTACATTAAAACAATTGACAACTTTAGACAAACAAGTTGTAATTATCATTTAGAAACAAATTGCGTCTTTTAATCTTTGCTTTTGAAAGTCACCATCTTTGTGTCTCTTTATTTGTTTTACTTGTTTACGTTTTTGTTGTTTTATATATATATAGATACAAGATTTTACCTGCGACTTCAGTCTTGTAGATATTGATTTTAACAAACAAATTGGATAACGCAATAAAAAGTTTCATCAATATTTATCCTTCTCTTAACCTACTTTCAATAAGTTGTTCGCGAGAAAAAGTAGCCTATCACCGTCTCTAAGATCCCATTTATCTGTATACCAAAATTCATTATAATCGATTCAGCGGTTTAGGCGTGAAAGCGTAACAAATATACAAACAAACTGACTTCCGCATTTATAATATTAGTAAGGAAGTAAAGATAAGTATGTATTGTTTTTATTGGAACACTGCTTTGATAGCTCAGTGGTAGTGTGTAAGGACTCCGCCTGAAGGGACGTGAGTTTGAATCCACCTACAATGACCTTGAACTTTCGGTGAAGGAAAACATCATGATAAAACCATAGCATGGTGGTAGGGCTTTTTACAATACCCGCCTCGCTAGCTACCACCTACAAGTTGAAAATCTGCCTCCAAATACATGTAGATGTGTTCCGACAATTGCTCTTAAGAGCCAGTCCCTCCACAAGTTTAGCGTATCTACCAAAATGGGCTGTATCGTCGCTTAACATCAAATGAGATTATGGCCATAACAGTAAACCTTAACTATAAAAAAAACTATGAATTTAAAACTTCTTTGTTCTAGAATTATTACAATATTACGTTACCTCATTTAAGCACGGTAATTAACGCTCAGCTACCAGAAGGCTCAATAGAACAGTAACTGTTATGCGAGCTCAGGGTGCTCCTATACCAAATATCAAGAGATGTAAGCGACGTGGGTTCGAATCCACCTACAATGAGTTTTCAGTGAAGGAAAACATCATGATAAAATCACATCATGGTGGTAGGACTTTTTCTAATACCCGCCTCGCTAGCTACCACCTATAAGTTGAAAATCTACCTCCAAATACATGTAGGTGTGTTCCGACAATTGCTCTTAAGAGCCAGTCCCTCCACAGGTTTAGCGTGTCGTCTTAAGCCACAGCAGGTGACATTGTAACCATAACGCTAAACACAAAAAAAAAACTTACACTTTCCCTGTCACATAAGCTACTTGTTGCTGTCCCTACATGTCTCTACATATTCATCATCTTGGGTTACTAACCATCTAGCTATAAACAAAATAGTATGGACAACAATATAAACCAATCAGATGCAAATAGGAAATACCGCGTTATCCAACAATAATTGGCAATAATTATCGATATCGGAGCAGCTCTATTGCTTAATTAAATGTCAACCGCAGACTACACTTCGAAGTTATAGAGAGGTCCTTCTGAATTGAATTCGACTCGAATATTCGAATAGAAGCGTTCGATATGCAGAACAATTAATTCATTTACCTACACTATTGTTTGCCCAGTGGTCTGAATTCGATTACAATTTTGTGAAAAATTAATTTTTTTTTTTTGTTCTTCAAGAGCTACAAATATGTAATTGTTTGCCACAGAGACAAAAAAAAGGAATTAAAACTTTTTTGTTTCTGGCGGTGTTTAAAAAACTGTAACCACACTTTTTTATTGACAAGCACTTAGCACAAAATAGCTAATAAACATGATAAAAAAGAAAATCATTTGACTACGAGAGAAAGAGAAACGGAACGGAATTGATTTGTCTTTGATGATGATAGCTCAGTTGGTCGTGTGTGCGGACGCCACGTTAATGGACCTCAGTTCGAATCCACCTGCAATAAGCCTGGACTTTCGGTGAAAGAAAAAATCTTGGCAGAACCATAGTATGGTGGTAAGACCTTTTCTAATTGAAAGTGGAGATTTTCCTCTGTATACCTATAGGTATGTTCCGGCAGTTGCATTTCAGAGCCAGTCCCTCGACTAGGTTAAGCGTATCCACCATCTTAGGACATATCGTCATTTAAAATCAGGTGAGATTGCAGCCATAACGATTAACCATTGAAATAAAAATTCTGCGCAATATCAGCACACGCTGTATATAATTTTTATTTAGGATTTTTACGCACGAACATACAAGATCGATCGCTATAAAGTCTCTGGATGCGACAATAAAATATCTGACCACTCGCGTTCTCTACGGAGGCATCAAAATTATACTGGACGTAACAAAGTGAACATAAAATAGACTTTATGTTTACGTAAGGTGTTACAAACCTTTTTTTGTAAATTCAGTGAAATTCTTTAACAAACTTCTCAAAACATTCAAAGTACAAGATTTCGGTTACATTACATTTTCGTCTTATTCCCTATAACGAAAACTTTTAATGACCCCATAAAATAGTGTAAAAAAAGCATTAAAAAAGTGTAAATCTTAGGAACTACCAGGCAGTTTTCAAAAATTGTTTATTATTTCATAGATCATTAATTGGGGAAGGAAAAACCTGTTTAACATCACGCTGTCATTAATAGGGGCAAAATGTTTCAAAAGCTGGTAAAATTTATGGATTAATGCGAAATTAGCAACTTATTCCACAGTCGTGTGATTTGGACCACAAAACCTAAAACGATCGTCTATAGATGAGAAACATATTAAATACATAAATATTATAATATAAACTAATTAAACTACTTACCTACCTACTTTACTACATGGTGGTAGGGCTTTTTCTAATGCCCACCAGGCTAGCAACGACCCTCAAGTTGAAAATCTGCCGCCAAATACGTGAGTTCCGGCAGTTCCACTTGAGATCCAATTCCTCTATAGACTTATCGTGTCTTCACTTAAAATCAGGTAAAATTATGGGCATAACGCTAAATCTTAACAATAGAATAACAAACTGTGTCTTAGTTTTACAATATTGCAAACCTAAAACCTAAAAATCTAAATCCAATTTACAAATAATTATCTATAGATAGATATAAAATAATGGATCAAATTGTAAAACTGATTATATTTGGTGTGTAGTCCAAACCGCACATGAACAGTACAACTATTTTCAACAGATAAAGCGTATCTTGTACAAAATACATTTTATATCGTTACCTTGAAACGGACTCCGTTTTGAATTCACCAAAGCGAAGTTTTATTTATCATAACCCTTTCAACATAACGTTTTACTGAGTGAAACCCAACCTTACCAGAAACATATAATAAGCTCACGGGACCGTAAGAGATAAGGGAGCTTTCAACAAAATCTGTATAAAAGTATGCAGACTCATTGGGTGGTCTAACGATTATATACTTCTGCGGCCAACAGATAAATGATAGAAACTGTTTAAGGCTTTGCAGACCACTTGAGCCGTTAATAAGTACCCGATCCCAATTTGACTTATTTTATCCCCTTAAACAGTAGTCAAAAGTACTAGGCTAACAGAAGTATACAGGAACATTTCGAGTGAAGAAAATCTTTGTATAAAGCATTCCGTAGCCATATTGCTACGGTCCTGCGTATTATCTAACTACGTCGCTACGATGTCATAGCAACAGGCAAATGACACAGCACAGTCTATTTTGAGATAGTTCACTTCAACGTATTTACTACTTGTTAATATACATAGTGAGCAATTGAAAATTGGTTCCTGTTCTTTGAAAAATAAGTGGGCTTTATAAGAAAATTTAAAGTTTCGTTAAGAAAGGTTAGTTTCAACCAGTCAACTGTCACACACTATCACGTAATTTGCTCAGGTAAATCTGAGATTGCCTCCCCATCCTTAAATAACCTAATTATATTCACCAACATTAAAAAAAATTGATAGAATTGGCACACAATAGATCGATCATTTGCATAATCGGATTAGCGATCGGATCGGATTGGCATAATCGATCAATAATTTCATAAGTGATTTTATTAAACCAAGAATTGTTCTATTTTGAGATATTTTCTTTGCTATTTCTAAGTTAAATAATATCACAAAAGAATATTTACATGGTGTTAGGGCTTTTTCTAATGCCCGTCTATCTAGCTATCACCCTCAAGTGGAAATTCTACCGCCTAATACCTATAGGTGTGTTCCGGTAGTTGCACTTGACAGAATGTCTCTCCATTAGGCATGACGTATCTAGGCTAAGCCTATAACGTATAATATAATTATAATAAGCCTGTTTATTGATAGGAATTGAAATGTATCGATAGTCATTCAACAATAGCATACTTAATACACCTGGTTAATAAATACTATTTTAGTTTTGCTAGTCCAGTGAACTAAATGAATTATTCAAAATGGTATCTCAATGGTAGTGTGTTCAGACACTAAATCGGCTATCATTGTTATTAATCGAACAATAAGCTTCAACTTTAGTAAATCTTCTCAATGATAACAGGCATTTAGTATGGCATTTCCAAATATCTATCAGAGTAACTATGGCCTTCAATTTGGAAATCTGTTACCCTGTACCTTGTACGGCTCACTCAGTAGACTTATTGTGATGCCTCTGATACTATCACGTAGTAGTTATATCATTCAACTTTTTTTTTAAAGAGGACTCTGCGTAAATGACTATTTTATTATACCAAACGCGTTACGTTAACTGGAATCGACTTGTAAAGCCGACATTGTTATGCAGTGATGAGTTTTGTTGACAAGCGGCATAGAAGTGAATGAAGATACAATAAAAGCAGTTTTTTTAAGGGAAACTTCTTTAGAATCGTTGTGATTTCAAACTCGAAGAAACGAAAAAGCGAGTCCATAGAGAAAACACAAACACGTAAATGTATAGGATTCAGCCACCGAGAGAATGAGATAGAACACGTTACACGTTCTCGGTCTCCTCTTTGTCCTTCGTAACGTCTCCACTATCGTCTGCTAAGCATTGCCCATATGTATGTTCAATACTTTTCAATAAGTATTTTTAATCAGGGACTTTTCAGAAGTTTCCCGTCTACCGTGTGTGACTTGTGTGACATTTTTTTTATCCTGGCTCGGTAGAAAGACCGTATATCACCTGATGGTTAGCTCAGTACGGTCCAGGGACAGTAGCGACTGTTGAAAGATAAAATGTCCTCAGTCAGTCGCAGCTGCCATGCCGTCCTGCTAAACATTTCTTCACGCCTCGTTGTACGCAATGTTGTATGAAGGTAGGAACACCCAGGATGGGAGACGGTTCCACAGCTCCACTGTACGACAAAATTATGAATTTTCAAACTTTATGGCCCGTGTCGAGATAGAAGCTACAATAAAGCCATGGCTCCGCTATCCAGCGCGGGTAGATCTGCTATGGAAAGGAGAGGAAGGAATCAGGTCAAATAACTAAGCACTAAAAATACTCTTTTTCGAAACTAAGAAATAATATTCTTCTATTTCCAAGATCACACATGCTATGTAGTTTAAGCAAAAGTTCACCGTGATGAAACTCCTGGCAGATATATTATGTGTAGAAAATATGGAATCAATAACAATATTACGCCGTTCACACAACACCTAGCGTCATGCTGTTTCCGTCACGGCAAGTGGATCGATTTTTTTATTTTATATATGTTTAGCGTTATCGTTACGATCTCGCCTGATGTAAAATGATGATGTGGCCGAAGCTTATGAAAATTTTAAACCTATGGAAGGACTTGGTCTCAAGTGCAACTGTCGGAACACACCTAACGTGTATTTGGCGGAATATTTTCAACATGAGGGTGGTAGCTAGCCGGGAGGCATTAGAAAAAGCCCAACTACTGTACAATGGAGTTATCACGATATTTTCCTTCACTGAAAGCTAAATCTCATTGCCTGAATTCGAAATCATGTCTTATGACACGGCGTCCGTATACGCTACCACTATACTATCATCGTTTCAAATCTATTTCAGGTTTTCTTTTTTAAGACTAAATAAATGTAAACTCGAAATATCTCAAAATTCACTAGAATTAAAAAAAATATATAAATAAATATTTTATTGTTATAACCATCATTAAAAAATGTTTCATTACTTAATGAACTGTATTCCATCCCCGCAGGATATTTATCCCATTATTATCCCTTTTTGGTCTAAAGGGATATCATATTATGTAAATTCCGCCAAGCCGCGTCAATATAAGTTTCACATCAAAATGAACTCGTCGAAGGAACCTAAAATTTACATTCACAGTGAACATGCTGTAACCTATAACAGTTTGTGCATCATAAAGTAACATCTGACGAAGATAGATGGCGCTATACCGTAATACACTTACGGAGCATTGATTTTTCATTACCACCTCAAACTTTATATCAGTCCGACGTATATTGTAGTGATTTTTGTTTTTATTTTAGGTTTATATTGTTTTTTTACGTATCAAGTATGAAGGTGATCGATGTTGTTCACAGTGCCGATAATACCCGAGTTCTTGTACGATATTCGACACCCGGACGCCCCTTTGTCGGTGTCTCTCGAAGACATAACCACGACGCCTCCGCCCCCGACGCCCTATTGCCCTTGTTTGGAGAAAAACTTGACTGTTGCCGTCGAAAACGTTACCCATAGTAAGTATTTACTAACGTTTTTGGTCACACTTGCGAAAATCTACACAATGTTTTATTAAGTTAGCGCATAGTTAATTTTCTTCAAGAGTCATTATTTCAACACATAACCAAACTATAACTGAATCAAATCTCTATATTAAATATTTTTTCAAAGGACAAAAATATTAAATACGTATTTGTAATATCTATTTATCTCCTTGTATGCGCATTACTTTGAAACTATTCGGTGAAGCTGTCAAAGACCTTGGGGCTAACAGCGTACGTGAGTTTGAAAAATAGAAACTATGGCATAGAATTTAATGTAATTGAACTGGATGGTGACTAATATTATGGAACATTAGTATTCCATTTATTTCAAAAAAACGACAGGGTTTTATATTTTTAGATAAGGCAAGTTTTATACTAATCTTGGTCGTAGTAGATGGCGCTTTGCTCGCGTTTTACTGGAAAAGACAACAGAGTATACGTGGGCTTGTGTTACTTGATGGTAAGTGATCACCGCCATCCATAAACACCCACAACACCTGGCTGACTGGCTCTGAAATGGCATCGGTAAATTAACACATCAAAAAAAATGGAAGGAGTCCTGAGTCAGGAGTATTTACTTACATTCATATTTCACGTTCAGTCATAAGTGAACTTGCTAGCAGACTTTGTTTTATCTCTTCCAGTAAACGAACACAGCGTCACCTAACATGTATGACACCACTTGAGATAAAATCAAGTTAAGTAAACAATACACATTCACATAATTTCATTAAAATCGGTTGAGCGGTTTGTGAAATAACATATTGGTAGGGCTTTTTCTAATTCCAGCCTGGCTAGCTGCCATCCTCAAGCTAAAGATCTGCTACCAAATACTTATAGGTGTGTTCCGGCAGTTGCACTTGAGAGCCAGTCTCTCGACTAAGTTTAACGCGTCCAACACCTTGGGCCAAATCGTCACTTAGCGTCATGCAAGATTGTAGCCGTACCGCTAAAAAATATAAACTATTTTTTTTTTTTTTTGCGAGGACGAATATCGTGACAAGAATTTATTTATATATACATTATTTTCGTAGTAAACATAACAGCGGAGAAAGAGTACCGTCACCAGGAGCTCATACATGAGACAGTGGCGGTTGGAGTTATGTTCGCAAGCAAAGCCATAGTTCAGCTCTTGGCGAATCCCTTCGTTGGACCCCTCACTCACAAGTAAGTTTGTACCTTAGACCATACTACAACGTACATAAGATCTTATTGGTTTTTAAATGATTACTAACTATAGAGAAATATTTAATCACGTTCACCCGTTTTTGTAACTTTTTTTAATACTGCTTTGCTCCTATCAGAGGTAGCGTGATGTTAGATAACTTAAACCTTCTTCGATGATTGTTCTATAAGATATAAAAGGATTTTTTGAAATCCGATTGATAGTTCCTAAGATAAACACGTTCAAACAAACAAATAATCTTTTTCGCTTTGTAAAATTGATATAAATTTACGATGTTAGCTCAGTGGTAGTGTTTACGACTTCGTGTCAAGGGACGTGAGTTCGAATCCAAGCACCTACAATGAGCTTGAGCTTTCGGTGAAGGAAAACATCGTGAGGAAACATAGCATGGTGGTAGGGCTTTTTCTAACGCCCGCCTGGGTAGCTACCACCCTCAAGTTGTAAACCTGCCGCCAAATACCAATAGGTGTGTTCCGGCAGCTGCACTTGAAACCCAGTTCCTACACAAGTTTACCGTGACTACCAACTTGGGCCGTATCAGCACTTAAGCTCAGGTGAGATTAGCAACGAAAAACAACAGTGACCACTGGGAATTGAACAATCATCAAAAATTACGACTACCATGACGGTATCCAAACCTATCAGCCATTGGATATGCCAGTGAACACTGCAAAATTTGACAAACTAAACCAAAGTCACTGCGATGGTTTATTTCCATAATTATGTTACATCTTCACCTAATATGAGACGAGGTAGGCTTGAGCGAATCTATATACGATTATACTAGGTCTGCCCGTGACTTCGCTTGCATATAACTAAATTTTTTTTTTTTTTCCAATTTTTGTAACTTTTTTCGATACAGCTTTTCTGCTATTTATGGTAGGCTGGGGTTAAGCCTACCTTAGTTAGTTTCTTTGAACGCGGTAATCTTAAAAACTGCGAGTTGGATTTCAACAATTATTTTTGAATGTGATAGAGTAATCACTGTGAAATGCTTCGGGCTATTTAGTATCACGCTACCACCAATAGCAGCGAAACTGTATTGAAAACAGTTATAAAAACGAGCAAAAATTATTAAATATTTTCTAGTTCCACGCGAACGAAGTCGCGGGTACAGCTAGTCTTAATAAATATATATATATATTATCTTCTTTTTCAGAATCGGTTACAGCGTGCCAATGTTCACCGGGTTTATCCTCATGTTTCTTTCGACGTTGAGTAAGTATGGATATTATAAAGGAAAATTAAGGCATTTTTTTTTAATAGCATATTTATTTTAGCGTTATGGCCATAATCTCACCTGATCTTAAGTGACGATACGGCCCAAGATGCTAGACACGCTAAACCTGTGAAGGAACTGGCTCTCAAGTGCAACTGTCGGAACACACCTATTGGTGTTTGGCGGCAGATTTTCAACTTCAGTGTGGTAGCTAGCCAGGCGGGCATCAGAAAAAGCCCTACCACTATTCTATGGGTTCCTCACGATGCTTTCCATCACCGAAAGCTCAAGCTCATTGTAGGTGGTTGGGTTCGAACTCACGTCCCTTGACGCAAAGTCGTACACACTACCACTGAGCTATCATCTCTTCAAAAGTGACGATACAGCTCAAGATGGTGGACATTCTAAACCTGTGGAGGGACAGGATCTGAAGTCCAACTGCTAGAACACAGCTATAGGTACTTTGATGCAGATTTTCAACTTGAGGCTGGTAGTTAGTCATTTGGGCATTAAAAACGAACGCTAGCGCAATGCTATGGTTTATTTACGATGTCTGCCTTCACCGAAAGATCAGATTCGAATTCGCGTCCGGTGACGCGGTTTCCATGCACATTACCAACTAAGCCATCATCGCTTCGAAACATCACATATTTATTAAGCATCACAAGCAAAATCTGGTATAAAGATTACAGAAGTATCAAAGTACTAAAACAACTTTTAAAGTGAAAACTTATTTGGGCGCGTTCAGCACTTTTTGGGTGAACAAAAATTATGGAACTCGCGTCATCGTCACCGAAAGCTTTCCATTTATCTAGAGAGTGAATGCCTATTGTTAATTACAAGCTTGTCATATATGAACGCTTGGTGATCGGTTCGACGTGCGACTTAATAATCGCGCGTAAGCAAGGTCGTAGGTCCCAAACCTCAACGTACACATAGTGATGTAATATGTACTTTTTTTTATTGTTCTGTGAAATATAGCTTTAGGCAGTCCTCCTGACTTGTTCTTTTGTTTTCAGTATTCGCTTTCGGTCGCTCCTACGGTGTGCTGTTTGTGGCTAGAGCTCTTCAAGGTATAGGTTCCTCGTGCTCCTCCGTCTCCGGCATGGGTATGCTCGCGGAACGGTACCCTGATGATAAGGTAATGATTTTCTTCATCACAAGTCAAGCATTTGGATTCAATTTCTTTCCTCGCACAACTGTCTTGTGGAACCAACTTGCGTCGGCGGTGTTTCCGGACCGATACGACTTGGGAACCTTCAAGACGAGGGCCTTCTCTTACCTTAAATGCTGGCAACGGACCTGCGATTTCTCTAGTGTTATGGGTGTCCATGGGCGGCGATGATCACTCACCATATGATGACCCGCTTTCTCGTTTGCCCCCTATTCTATAAAAAAGTCTGATAGGATGTGACAATGTGACACAATAAGTTTGACATTCTAAGGATGTCGGGCTGCCTCTCAACTATATAGAAGCCAAAATATGCCTAAAGATATTTGGCGACAGACTTTCAACTTGAGGATAGTAACTCGTAATATATTCTGATTTGCATGATAGTGGGACTTTTCTAATGCCCGCCTGTCTAGCTACCACCCTCAAGTTGAGAATCTACCGACAATACTATAGGCTACTCTAGGCTTATTGTGTACATCATGTTGGGCGACAGCGTCACTTAACATCAGGTGAGATTGTCGCCATAACGTTAAACCTATAAAACATACAAAAGATGATTTCTCGTTACATACCAAATGCGTATCTTCAGAAATGTTTTAGATTAACTTTACCACGCAGTTATATAAAACCGTCATTACCTCTGTCTGTCTGTCTGTTTATAACGCTTTCACGCATAAACTACTTAACCGATTTAGGTCGGAAAGGACATAAGCTACATTTTATCGCAAAAAAAAGGCTTAAATGTTTTAAATAGTATATGATTATTTGTATGGACGTTCGTTATTGACGAAGATAAAACCATGAAACTTTGCATTTAGGCGCTTGAAATTTCAATCCACTCGGGGTTGAAATAGGAGATGCAAGTTTTGTATGTGTATGATTAGCAAAAGAAGTATTCCTTATACATTTAAAACGCTGCCCAAAGTTACAAATTGATGTAGATAGTGTCGCAGGCAAAAGTTAGTTTACAATATATGTGTTGGACGTCTCATAACGCGAAGCTTTGAAGGTTGTATATAACTCTCAAGATTCCTAATTTTTGTAATTTTATTATCCAATAACATACTCTCTCTATTACACTAGATGATTTTCAAATTAATTTATTTCATTATACACTAAGAAAAATCTTTTTGGAAACAATTTATTCGTGGCCGCCCGTGTGTATGAATGCGGAACGATTACACCCAAAAAACTTAATGTATTGGGACCATTTCTTTTTTAATAGCTCTAGAATGACATCGGGTTACTTCCTACGTAATATGAAGGCCATAATGAAAAAGTAATTTTTTATATAATTACTTTTTAAAAAAATTTTTATACATAAGGTTTAGCTTTATAGCCATAATCTCACCTGATCTTAAGTGATGATACGGCCCAAGTTGGTAGACACGCTAAACCTGTGGAGGAACTGGCTCTCAAGTTCAGCTGCCGGAAGACACCTTTTGGTATTTGGCGGCAGGTTTACAACTTGAGGGTGGTAGCTACCCAGGCGGGCATTAGAAAAAGCCCTACCACCATGCTATGGTTTCCTCACAATGTTTTCCTTCACCGAAAGCTCAAGCTCATTGTAGGTGCTTGGATTCGAACCCACGTCCCTTGACGCGAAGTCGTACACACTACCACTGAGCTACGTTGCACTTTTGGGTTTTTCAAACTATTTGTATATTTTTTCACAGGAACGTGGCAACGCTATGGGCATCGCGCTTGGAGGTTTAGCGCTGGGCGTCCTCATCGGCCCACCATTCGGCGGTCTCATGTACGAGTTCGTCGGGAAGACAGCGCCGTTCCTCATGCTCTCCGCGTTGGCTTTAGGAGATGGACGTAAGTAGAATTTTAAAGAGAAACATTCGAGTACACGTCACTTTTGGCCTCCTTACGCTACATGAGACAGTAGATAGATTTTTGAGAAAAATGAGCTATCACGTTATTCATGCTTAATTTAATGTAATTTTTTTACATATAACTAGTCCGTGTTCAATTTCTCAAAAAAATCCCATGTTTTGTACAACTTAAAATCGGTCGGTAAATGAAATTGCATTATCAACAAATATAGTAGTAACGTTTAATTTTCTCGAAACAAATGAAAATGGACTTACACCACTTTCAAAATAAACGGTCCATATATAACGTAGGGATTACAGACGGTGATAATCTCACGAAAATCTTATTGCAAGTGGGGTATAGAGAGGGGTAAACTTTGTACGAAACTTTATATTACGTCATCCGACATTAACACGAGTGAAGCCACGGGTACAAGCAAGTTCAAAAGTATTTACACCAAAGTATGTTTTTATAAGTGATTACCAACATGTTCTCTTCTTTACACAGTGCTACAACTAATGATTCTTCAGCCGGGTGTCGTGCGCCAAGAAACGGAACCGCCTTCGCTTCGAGACCTTATCACCGACCCCTACATTATTGTCGCTGCAGGTAAAACCTATTTCGAAAATGCTTTTATTTGAATTTTGCTCGAAGCGATGATTGCTCAGTTTGTAGTGTGTGTGGACTCCGAATCAAAAGTCATAAATTAATACCTGCTATGAGCCTGAAATATCGATGAAAGAAAAAATCGTGATAAACCCTAGCATGTTGGCAGGACATTGTCTAATGACCACCTGACTGGCAAGTTAAAATTCTGCCTACAAATACCTATTAATATTATACTAGCAGTTAAATTTAAGAGTCAGTCTCTCTACTTAGCTTACGCCTATATCTATCTGGAATACAAATCTATATAAATATGATAAAGCGGCAACATTTGTTTGTTTGAACATGCTAATCTTAAGAACCACCAGTCGAAGTTCAAAATATGATTTCGTATTTGGTATAGCAATAATTAAAGAAAGCTTTAGGGTATTTAACATCACGCTACCACTGATAGGGACAAAGCTGTGTTGAAAAAAGGTGCAAAAAAATATTCAATAATTTTTAGTTTCACGCGAACGAAGTCGTGGACGCAGCTGGAATATTATACTAATATACTATATTAATAATATATATAATATAATTTATAGTAATTTATATCTAATTGGCATTCATTGCTTATGTTCTTGAAATGTACCTTGCATTTTACACGGTTTGTTTACAGATATAAGCGTTCTTGATGACTGCATGTATATACGAAAATAATTGTTTGCAGTCAAGGTAAAGTAGGTACTTACCTACCTACATTATTACCTACAATGATATAGAAAAGTATATAGGTACCATTCATTCTCTTTCATGGAATAGGGAAGTAAGATAGCAATGATCCGAATAACTTTGATCCAATATTTGCAGGTGCTATAACGTTCGCAAACGTTGGCATAGCGATGTTGGAGCCAAGCTTGCCGATCTGGATGGCCGACACCATGGAAGCGAGGCGATGGCAGCAGGGTGTCGCCTTCCTACCCGCTAGTATATGCTACTTGATTGGTAATTATTGTAACATTCAGTACTAGCTGGACCCATTAACTTTGTTGTAATCTATACAAACTAATTAACAATTAAACTGCAGTGCCATGCACCACATATAATCTTTTTTTTTTTTTAAGTTTAGATACAATCTCACATAATGTTAAGTGAAGACTCAAGACTTTTTGAAGCGATGATAGCTCAGTGGTAGTGTGCACGACTTCGCGTCAAGGGACGTGGGTTCGAACCCAAGCACCTACAATGAGCTTGAGCTTTCGGTGAAGGAAAACATTGTGAGAAAACCATAGCATGGTGGTAGGGCTTTTTCTAATGCCCGCCTGGGTAGCTACCACCCTCTAGTTGTGAACCTGCCGCCAAATACCAATAGGTGTGTTCCAGCAGCAGCACTTGAGAGCCAGTTCCTCCACAGGTTTAGCGTGTCTACCAACTTGGGCCGTATCATCACTTAAGATCAGGTGAGATTATGGCCATAACGCTAAACCTTAATTTAAAAAAAAAAAACGATGAACACACTAAACATAGCGGAGAAACTGACTTTTAAGTGCAACTGCCGGAACACACCTATAGATTTTTGGAGGTAGATTTTAACTTAAGGGTGGAAGCTAACCAGGTACGCATTAGAAAAGCCCTACCACCATGCCATCATGTATACCGTCATGGATGAACAAGCCTTATATTTCTTGCAAACAAACTTACAAAAGGTAAAATATGGTATATACCGTAGACCACGCAAGACAAGTGAAAATTTCATCAACGCGAGGTCAATAATATCAAATATAACTGTAGCATTTAAATAAAACCTATCGGCAGAGCGTATTTGATATTTATATCGATACTGAATGCGACTGGTTCGTCATGTTCTCACATGTAATGCCAGCAGAGTGAGTATAGCAATGAAACGTTGACTATACATCTCACGCTCTCTTGGTCGACTCCAGCCGAGTTTTTTTGTTCGAGTATTGCATTGCCGAGCGTTTCTCCTCAGACTCTACTGCGAATAGAGTACGTTCCAGACACATGCCTCTGAAGAGGTATGTATTTCTTATGAGGAAAAGTGTCTCACTTAACTGCATAACGTCTGGATCTATAGAAGACATGCAACACGTGTTGAGAAAATGTGAACGGAACCGAGCTCAACGGGCAACGATCATAAAACATTTAGGACTGAATCTAATCGTCCAGAGCATGTTCGATATAATCTTACATGCACCTGCAAGTGTTGAAGCCAAGATTTTTATGGAGTTTTGTGTTTAGTTCTAAATAGCTGTTGGACATATTTGAATGTAATTACATTTTGTACATACTGTAAGGTTAGGGTACGAAGGGACTGACATGTCCTTTTTTGACCCAACACCCTAAGCAAAAAAAAAAAACTCCGGCTTATTTGATATCCACAAAATAAAGTGATTGGAGCGCCTAAAAAGGGATTTATTTAAAAAAAATATGAATAAAAACAAAAATTAAAATCTGCCGTCAAATACCTTTGCGTGTGTTTCGGCAGTTGCACCTGAGAGCCAGTCTATCTACTAGGTTTAGCGTATCCACCATAATGGGACATATCGTCACTCAACATCAGAGGAGATTGTAGCCATAACGCTAAACCTAAAGCTTAAAAAAAATGCTTAACGTAGCGGGAAGGTGACAGTTAGTACACATATATAGCTATAAAGATATTAACTGTTTTTTTAATGTGCAGCTAACAGACCGACAACTCACCAGATGGTAAATGATCACCTTCAACAATGGACAGCTGCAACCCTAAGAGTATTACAGCAATATTACTGATCCCGAAGACCGTATTTCAATCCGTTTTTCAAGAGATATTTATGTAATAATACACTAATGTATTGAAATTAACTTCGAATTAATTCATATTAAGTTTATCATTTCTGCTTCTACGTACCTCATAAACTTAAGCTACGAATTTCAAAGTGCTTATTATTTCCTACAATTGAGAAACGGACCCTTGCACGAGCTACGTAATATCTCTACGAATCTCGTAGACTTTTTCTACGAAACTTCGTAACACGATGCTACGGAACTTGCTACGTGTAATGAATTATTTTTGCCAGTTAGCTTTTATCCGCGGGTTCGCCCACGTTAATAGTGATATCTTTACAACCACATGGCATCATATTTTTTGTTGTGATTTTGTGTTAGAATTTAAGTAAGGTCTTTTTTATAGTTAGAATACTTTAGCGTTAAGGCCACAACCAACCGATGTGGTCCAAGATAGTGGACACGCTAAGCCTAGTGAATGGACTGGCTCTCAAGTGCAACTACTAGAACAGACCTATAGATATTTGGTAGGAGATTTTCTACTTAAGGTTGGTAGTTAGTCTGGCGGGTATTAGAAAAAGCCTTACCACCATGCAAAACTTCAAAAATACAAATATTTAATTGCAGGTACGAATCTGTTTGGCCCGCTCGGACACAAGATGGGACGTTGGTTGGCAGCTTGCTCTGGACTCATCATAATTGGTCTTTGTTTGATACTGGTAAATAAATTCTATCGCCTACCTCTAGATATAAAAGCATTACAACCAGAGATTAGAAGAAACTTTGGTCTCTGGCAACACAGGAGATCGAAGTGTCGTCGTGGAGCTTTTTAGTGGGTAGTTTTTTTTTATACTTAAGGTTTAGCATTATGGCCATAATCTCACCTGATCTTAAACGACGATACGGCCCAAGTTGGTAGACACGCTAAACCTGTGGAGGAACTGGCTCTCAAGTGCAGCTGCCGGAACACACCTATTGGTATTTGGCGGCAGGTTTACAACTTGAGGGTCGTAGCTAGCCAGGCGGGCATTAGAAAAAGCCGTACCACCATGCAATAGTGTTGGATGATTGGCACCCCATGAGTCACTCTCACAAATGCACATTACTGAATTGCCGGGCAGTAAGTTCAAGAACTATGTCATAAGGCTATTATAGGTGGATCAATATGTGAGCAATAGTGGCGTCTGAAATTAACGCCCCTCTCTGTACATTCGCTGCTAAAAACTGTAAATACATAAAAAAATGGGTCTAATAAAGATATAAGAATAAGACCTTAAAAAGAGATGTAGTTCGAGTTTCTTACCGGTTTTTATCGATGACTTAAGATGACGAAATGTTGCTTTTCGAACCGGTAATAGTTGTGACGTTCATTAGCGCCTTCTTATGCCTCAAATTGTTTACTGATTTTTGATTTTATTTCTCGCCTCAGCCTGAACTCGAGCAATGCATTTATTTACGCGTTGTGATGAGAAACTCCTCAAATAATAGGATTTTAAACGCCATGTTAATAAAATAAAAAGAGGGATAGAATTACTATATTTTTCTTTCTTATATACAAAATTTATATATGTAAATATTATCCATATAGACTTCAAACGACTCTAACAATTAATAGGAATTAATATTTTATATGTTTAGCGATATGGCCACCATCTGATGTTAAGTGACAATGTAGCCGAAGATGGTGGACCATAAAGCCTAATGGAAGGGGCTGGCTATCAAGTGCATCCGCCGGAACACAACTATCAGCATTTTAAGGCAGATTTTTAAATTGATGTTAGTAGATAACCAGGCGAGAATCAGAAATAGGATTGCAGGGATTCGATCTTCATGGGGTAGGAACTAAACTCATGATTTCCTGGTATATCTAGATCCCGATGGCACGTAAACTGGAGCACCTGATCATTCCCAACGCTGGTCTGGGCTTTGCTATCGGCATGGTGGACTCCTCCATGATGCCAGAGCTCGGTTTCCTTGTGGATATACGACATGCCGCAGTCTACGGGTCTGTTTATGCGATCGGCGATACCGCTTTCTGTTTGGGATACGCTGTCGGTTAGTACCACACTTTCGTTCATTTATGATGTCCTGGTAATAATAACTACTTTCTATACTTTGATATGCACGCGGATACGACTGCTTGAGAAATGCTTGATGTCTTTTTTTTATAATAACTATTAACGAAGCGATGATTGCTCAGTGGTAGTGTGTAAGACTTTGCGTCAAGGAACGTGAGTTCGAAACCAACCTCTACAATGAGCTTGAGCTTTCAGTGATGGAAAATATCGTGAGGAAACCATAGTATGGTGGTAGGGCTTTTTTTGATGCCCGCCTGGCTAGCTACCACCCTCAAGTTGAAAATCTGCTGCCAAATACCAAACGGTGTGTTCCGACAGTTGCACTTGAGAGCCAGTTCCTCCTAAGGTTGACGTGTCTTCCAACTTGGGCCGTATCGTCACTTAAGATCAAGTGAGTTTATGGCCATAACGCTAAGCCTTAACTATAAAAATAAAACAACGAAAATTCGAAATTCGATATGTCGTCATTATTGAAATTTATGAGAGGTTTTCAAAGTTTATGATTAATAAAATATTATTAACACTTTGGACAAAAAACTTTGAAATAATGCTTGACTGATAATAATAGAAACGATACTGATTTTTTTTTTACTACCTATATATGCTTTAGGACTACCCACGTAGTGTATGAGATAAATAATATGCATTTTTTTATTCTTCCTACCCATTATACTACCCAGGTTATGCTGAGTTAATACGTTTCGTTATGATTCTTATATCAGATATCAACTTAGTATTTACGCATTATAGACAAATCAGTCGATATACAGTCCATCCATATCATCTGAAGTCATCCTCCGGTCCAACCACTCTCAGCATACTACTATATTCATTCATAATTTATAATAATATTATAAATTCGAAGGTGAGTTTGTTTGTTACGCTTTCAAGCCTAAACCGCTCAATCGATTATGATAAAATTTAGTAGATAGATAGAAGGGAACCTGAAAACGGTGATAAACTAATTTTTCTGACGAAAAACTTATTGGAAGCGGTGTAAAGAGAGACATAAACTTTGTATGAAACTTTTTATTGCGTCATCCGATTTCTTCGACAAAATCGTGAAGCCTTACGTAAAACCTAGTGTAAGATAAAATAACAATATTATATAGCTCACACAAGCAGCAACAGAGTGTATAAGTAAACAAGGGAATCGAGTATAAAATGTGTGTAAAAGAAAATTTCGTTAATATATGTAATTTATTCTGATTTTATATTTTCAATTACTTACCTTCTAGAATTAATCTAAATTAATTTTAGCAGGTTCGTAACGATTCTGACATGATAGTCTGGGTGTTCACAATTATAAAATTTGATTTTTTAAATCCATCCGAAAGGTCCTGCATTTTCTGGCGCCCTGGTAAACAGCATCGGTTTCGAGTGGATGTTAGTGATAATCGCCATCTTGAATTTCGCCTACGCACCGTTCTTGCTTCTGCTAAGATCTCCACCGGCCAGGGATGAGAAACAGGTAGGTAACTCACGCTATATATACACCAGCAATAAGCAGAAACACTTAGTTGCGAATGACGGAACATTGATAGAACCATAGCATTTTTTTGTACTTCAAATAACTGAATTAAAGTAAAAATCACTACACAAAAAAGATCCCGCTAAAATAAATTTATAAATAATACAATACATTGTTTTTTATAAAATAATTAATTTAATTATTATTTCCTGCTTTTTAGGGTTATGTGAATAAAAATTTGATATCTCTGTCAATATTACAATACATTCATCTATCACATCTTTATCTACTCCTTCTCGTTTTTGTTCTTCTTTTTTTCAATTTCCATGCATTGTTACCCACTTCTGAGCTATAGCCCAAAGTTTAAGAATCAAGCTCATCGGATAGTTAGTTTTAAATCAATTACAAAATTCGATCCGGACAGACACATACATAAGAGCGAGTTAATAAAAACCTGGTAAAATTACTTGTTACACTTGACCAGAAACACGTATTTCTGGCTCATAATGGGGTCTCTCGCAATGGCGGTACAGATTTTGTCTAAGTATTAGATTATTTAAGCGAAATAAAATCCAATAATTCCATAGGTTCAGACTAAGAAATCGCAGGACCAGTTAATTACTTAGTTCAAATATATATTATGAATTATAATTTATTCCAGAGCCTGATAATAAGCGAAAAATCCTCAGTTCGCTACGTAAGTTATCAAAATGAAGACGTAGAATAAACCGACGACCCTAGCCTGCGACGCCATCTTGAGACCTCGTTTAATATATAAGCTGTTTGACGTATGTATTGAATATTTATTCAAAGTAAAAATATATAATAATAAACAACTTTAATATGTAGTATTTATATATATTAATATTATCAGAATGGGGTTTGCTTAAATAACGACGTCTGAGGAGTGAAAAATTATTGTATCATGCATTAAAAAATAACAAAAAAAAGGTAATGATTGACTACGATGCTGAGTGTTAACCTTTTCAGCCAAGTAAGTATACCAATGTGGCAAAACTGTAAATATGGTATAATCGTATATTATTTAAGTACGCATATATAAAAATAGTATTGTGTCAAAAAAAATCTGTAAAAATTATACTATACTAAGATTTAGATTTTTTTATAGGATAGATTTTTATTAAGGCCACTTGATGTAAGTCCTTTAAGCCTATAAGATTTAGTAGTAATATATATGTTGCTGTAAGACAAAAGAACTCGTACTTTGAATGCATGATAACTTTTTATATTATATTTATGTAATAATATATTCGGTAAATTGCAATTGAAGCATGCTTGATTGTCTATATGCTTACAATGAGTGAATTTGTGTGAATAATATTTACAAAATCATATAAGGATGAATGAGTATTAATTTTAATTACATCAGTCATAATTAACATACGTAAGTGAATATTTTAAGCTTGCTCTATTAACATTTTGACACTTTTTATTTCGTAATATTCGTCAGCTCTATCTGCTGTGACATAACGGTGTTACCAAATAAAACATTTAAAAAATATAAAACGAAATTCTTTCTAGTTTATTTTATTATGTGAACGTGAGCAGTTGAATATATATGAACCTTAAATGGAATGAATGTATAATATAATATTATCTTAACTTTAGTATGATGAATTTGATTATGATTGTAATGATATGTCTGTATTGATATCGACAACAGGCAATATTACAAAAAATACAGAATATCAATCTACTTTTCTTAGAAGTGTACTGCATCTTGCTCTATTATTTAATTGAATAGTTTTTTGATTTGATATAAAGCATAGGTTCTCTAAGTAGGTGCTATCGCCCCCCAGTAGGCGTTGAGGCTATCTGAGAGGGCTACTGAAAATCAGTACTGATTAAAAAATATATATATTATTTATTTCGCTACTTATTTCTGTAAAAACATACATGAGTAGTCCTTGGGGGGTGTTGGGCATTCAATCGTCCCTAAAATATGCGGTATACCAGAAAGTTTCAAAACCACTGATATAAAGTAATACTTTGAATAAATTAAAGTATAACTGAATCTTATACACCAATATTGTTTATAGAAATTACATACTGTATTTTTATCTTGTGGAATTGTTGAGAAAAACGCGTGGCCCTAATTTATTCAATGCAATCTATTATTACTTTGTGGCCCTAAAGTCGATGTTTACCAAATCATAAATTGACTTGGCTCCTTCTGAACTTCGATAAGCTAACATTTAATTTTCTCTGTACGTGAGTGGTGCGCATTTCATGCAGACACGTTTGAAAAACCAGTTTGACGCGTTCCTGTGATTCGTGTAATCTAGAACAAATTACGGGAAATCTAAATAATTGGTATCCCTAAGTGAGATACCTATAGACAACACATTTACAAACCTTTTCGTACCAATCTAATAACACTTAATAAAAAGTAATGCGTACGTTTTGCAGTGATTTGTGATGGTATGTGATTGAAAAGAAGTTTGTAGAACCTTATTTTTAATATGGTCTTATATAACCTCTATCTAGAGTAACATATCGCTTCATAAATATATTAAAAAAAAAAAGTAAAATTTATATCTTATATAGCTATATTGGGAGTAATATGACATATTTACAGTTTATACAAATAAGTATAGTAATGTAGTCATAGTGTTTGTAATCTGTCAGATTCGTTTGACATATGCCAAAATGTATGGCTAATATTATGTACATTGTACATAGCAATGTTAACAATTTTAAAAAATATATTCTAATTGCCCAAAGATATATATTCTATTTACCTTGCATAACTAATTTATGAGATATATATTAAGATAGCGATCCTTGACCAAATTTTCTATCTCTTAATAACCATTTTAATATCATATATTTTCTATAATAATACAATAAAATTTGGCTAATATATGCCATAGTCAGGGTGCATATCACAGACCTTAATGCATAGTATTTATATATGTTACAAATCATTACAAATCTTACCCTGTTATGACAGAATATAAAGTCACCGCTTATTCTTATAGAAATGAGTAGAGGTTTCTTGTATTTAAATAAAAACTTTTCAAGTATATTACAAGTATATTAATAATATTATAATAATCTATTAAGGTTTTAATACGAAATATAATATCAAATATCTTGTATAGCAATATGAAGTCAAAAGTAGGCACGGTATGAAAAAACTGCTTTTGACAACTCCTTCAATAGGAAATATATTGAAGTAATAATTTTAATAATATACAGGTGTTATAAGTTGACTTTTTAATGTTATTTAATAAAGAAGTGTCATACGCATAATATACATTCTTAATAATTACAGTATTTTTCTTGGTATTAAGATTCACTGACAAATTCAATTTGAACTTAATACTATTTCGGATATGTCTTTTAATGTTTTTATTGTCTATGCGTAACTCTACAACACGTTGTGCTGCCAGCAATTTGTTACCACAGTCAATTTCAGTTTATTACTGTAGCATATGCTGTGGTCGTAAACATTTATCTTTACTATATATTATAATTATATGTTTTACAACTTACCCTAAGCTTGTATATGTACATTCATATATGACATGGAAATGCATACATTGATTCAAAAATAGTTTTCACAAAACATGACAGATTTAACAATTTATTGCTTTTGTTGTCATTTTAAGCCTATAGTGTATTTTTCTAATAATATGTAAAAATTCTAAAACCAGTGTAACAGACATAATTTCATATTTTTTAAATAATATGATGTGAATTGGACAATATTTTTCGATCGTAATATAATAAATAACAAATAAGTATACATGATTAAAATATTTTAGACAATAAAACGTCAAAGTATTTTTTACATTGACGATAATTTAATGCTGATTTTTTAAATATTTTTGACGTTTACGTAATTGCTTGAATAGGAGGAAGCCATTAAAAATACTAAAACTTTTTAATAGGTTGAGCGGTTGAGACGAAAGTCCGTAGGCAGGGATTGCCATTTTTTAGTATCCTACCCATAGGTAGTTTGGATTATTTAATGCACTGAAAATTGGCGCAGTTGAACATAATCAAATACTTTAACTCAGCACCTACAAGTGTTTTAATTAATAAGATTATAAAAAAATAACTGAAACACAATAAAATAATAACTATTAATTACCAATTCGGACTATTTTTATGTGTTAAGATGGCAACCCTACCATAGATACGGCTTTAAAGACAATAATAATATATAATTTATTTATTTAAAAGCACACGTTATTTGTGCACTAATTTAAAATTAATTTTATTCAAATAGAAGTTTGAACGAAGGACCAAAACTGAGTAGAATTATAATAATTTTTAAATACAATATTTGAGCTTATAAATATTCATTGTAAATACTCAATGATATTCATTATCGCTTGTATTCGTATTTTAGATTACCCTCATTCTATCGATTATAATTGACAGATATTATGTCGGTTTGTATATCTAATAAACTCAATAGACATCACATCATCACATTCATCAAATATTGTATCCATTATACATTTGGAACATTAAAAAAATGTATTATAAGCCATAGATTTAGTAGAATATATTACTCATAGTATGTAGTCATCATGCTAATCTATATAACGTTTATTCAAATTAAGTAAAATATTATATTCTTTGTCAGTACTATTAACGTTGTAGGATTAAAATTAATCTTTTTATTAACTCATTATTTACATGGAGAATGTTCTTGCGGACGGTACTCACGGACGTGACGTAGTACGGTCAGCAACGACGATATTGAATCCGACAAGATAAATCGTAGTATACAGTAATATTATATAAATTACGTAAATTATAATATGGATTGTCATATATTTAAATATGTGATTTTCGTGTTTAAACACATATTTGAATATATTATATTAATTTATTTCTTAAGTTTCCACTATATTTGGCAAATTAGTGTCGCGGTGTTTGGAATCCCACCCATGACTGACGTCCATTTGATGAACTTTGAGTTTGAGTTATGAATTTGGATCTTAAATATTATATATGTTACCAAGTCAACTTAGCAGTTAGCAGATACATGCTTTGCTTAGTTTGGAGTGAAATGATCGTGAGAGTAATTTTGTTTTATGTTTGACAACTCTATATTTGGATATAATCGTTTTATAGACATTCGAATTTTTTATGAAAATGTATAAAATTCAAATGAAAGTTCTAAATTACCACCGTATTTTTATTTTGTTATTATATTATATAAACAACATGAATATATGACATATTTACTATATAGTGCCATTTTGATAAAGAAATGATGAAGTTTCATGACACTCAATTTAGTACTGAAAGCAGCTTAGTCGCAATGCATCATATTAAATGTACATATCATATACAAGGTACTCAGAGACTTTACAAATTTTGACTCACTCCTCAGGATAAACTTTTTATTTTTTTCATGACAATATAACATTATTCTAAATGATGAGAAACAAAATAGAATTCAAACACAGTGATGGCTATCGATCAATCGAGTATCGAGCGGTGCTCCATTTCTATTCGCCGCGGTCTTGCTAGCATGCGTAAATGTCTAAGTTTTGTGTCTTAAATACAAACCTCAATATAATATCAAACACAGAATTCATAAACATTCTATGATACAAAAAATTTATACAATCTCTCGTACAAGTTATTACCTCGGATAATTCCGCATAGAAATTCAGCACTTCGTCTTACTAAAAATAAAAAAGGCTGACTACGATTGATACGCACCAGGAACTAACCGGGCTTAAAGCAAATTTCATTAATTTTACTGTCTCTACAAATATTCCTTTGACTATTACTGGATATGTCGTATCATTCGCTGAATCAAATTACTTGGTCCCAAACTTAGTATATTTTTTATTACTCGTAAATGCAAATTATAAAGTTGGCAACTCACTTGAGATAGCGGTAGGCAAGGGTAACTCAATATCATTTTTTGCGTCAACTCCGTTGCCGATTTCGACGCCAGCGACTATTACCATTTCATACATTTCTGTAACTACGGTGGTGTGCACACATTTCACTATGGTATTCAATTTTTGCGGTAAACGTGCGTTGATAGATGCTACACGTTAGGATACCGGCAATGTATTTAATTATACAGAATAACTGAAGGCGGTTGCTTTAAGTTGATATCCAGATCCTGCATTCTCTGATCTTCGAGTAAAAAAACAGTCTGGCACACCAAATGTTTTCATTTAGACCTAACTTTTGCCATTTCTTCCTACCGAGAGGATTCTATGTTGCATATTTTTATATGCCTTTTCTGAACATCTTTAAACTTAAGCTACTGGCTGCCAGTTTTGCACATGACATAGTAAAACGATACATATCGAGTGAATCACAACACGAACGACATACGTAGATTCCCTCACTGTCTTTTATCGTACGCTACGTAATTTATTTCAACGTAAGCTTAGTAAATAAGAGATGGAAGGTGTTTATGTTATCATGAACGTACTTTTGCTTCTTCACAAAGAACAAAGTTGTGGAATTTAGAGAATTCAAAAACCTTTTAAATCACATATGTATTACTTTAATATCTGCTTTTGGCAATGAATTACAATGTAAATGGATAAGAAGAAATATTAATTGAAACTAAAGGTTCATGTGATTGTCAGAGAAAAAGTTTACAGTGTTTCGGGAAGCCGCGCAGAAGTGTGTTGCGCGCCAATACATTTTGAATGAGTGAGTTGATACATTCAGCGGAGTGATTTTGAGTTGACGCAATTACTCGACGAAGTGCAGTATCACCCATATCTAAATGACAAACTGGTGACATTTCTTAACAAGAAATTAAAAAAAAAATGGCACCGTTAACAAACTATATGTGTATGGCTGCTCATATAGTTTGTAAAGTAGTAATCTAAATTTATCTTATATTATTATTCATTTAGGATTATTTTTAAAAACCGTTGTGGCGTTTTTACTATTTATAATATCTTTTTTGTGAATCTCTTTGAGACGATAATATTTAACTTGACTGCAAGGTTGGTCTAGCGGATAAAGGAGTTGACTTCCTGCAACCGCTGCCCCTAAGTGTTGTAGGTTCGAATCTTGCACAGGACTAGATTATTGATTGTACAATTGATTGTTCTGAGCTTAGATTTAACTTTGTGTCCATTTATTGTGGCTATAAATTCCTTTACACTTGACATTGGCGAAATCGCCTCCACAGGCAATTCCCATAATTCAAAAAAGTTTTGTCTATGGAGTGTACAGGTAAGGAGAAGTGTGTCTCGATACAAAGATAGTTTCTATAAAATATAATAAATGGCCTTACTGTAGCATAATTACAATTAAAAAATATTTATTTGCACAAGTTTAAACTTCTGACAACTTCAAATATTTATTTAAATATTATTTGAAAAAATTGGATTTTATTTCTAGATTAGACCAGTTTTACCTTTCGCTACACTACATTAAAGATTTATTATTCATTTATAGTACTACTGTCGAATAACTTTAATTCATATTCAACTAATTTTACACTTAATTTACATTTACTTTCAAGTTTTACTCTTATGCAACACTATCGCCATTACGGTAATTTACTGAACCCTTATTCTGTGTATTAGGGATGATACGTAGCTTCGACTCCGATTCCGAAAGGTCGGACCGATTGACTTTACACCTCAGACTCCGACTTCTCCGTCGGTACTTCTGAATCCGAGGTTATAACGAAGATCGCAACCACTTTGAATTGCTTGATTTTTCAAAGGGCTTTTCTACAGGGCCTTCCCTTAAGTTTTACGGAAGATATCAAATTTCGTCGCTTGTTACAATTCCCAGTATCGAAAAATATTATTATATAATATATAATTTATTTATTTAACACATCTATCTTCTTCTCTACTCTCGTTCCGCATCCGACACCGACTCCGCCTCCGCCTCCGCCTCCGCCTGCGCCTCCCCCTCCGCCTCCGCCTCCGCGTCATCATCGACTCCGATAAAAAAAATATAAATCTTCGGTTCCGACTCTGGCTCCGGTATACCCACCTCTGTACCATCCATACTATGTATACATCACAACGAACACTTTAACATATAAATACTTTTTACTTCTAGACTCTATATATTTGACATTGAACAAAGGAAGCTTCCTTTTCCTCTTTATTTTTGATTGTCTCAAAGTGACAGCTGAAAGATATTACAAAAATAAATGCCACAATTTTATTATCTGGATAACAAAAAAGTAATAAATAACGTATTTGTTGTCTATATATCAAACAAATATTATATTTCATACATCAATTCTAAATAAAAAAAAATTGCTTCATTGAGTACTGTCATATTATGTAGCATGTTACATACATTTGGATACTCGTTCTAAACATCTCGTAATTAAAAAATAATATCTTGGTAATATAAGGATTTACGAGTGACATAATACTATATATTAATCACATAATCTTCCAATATTAGACGTGTTATGCATGCGATTAGTGACGTAGATTCTTGATTATTAACATTACATATTAATATCGCGCATCATATTATATACATTATAGTATTATAATTAAAAATGTATATACTTTAAGTCTTACGCGATAGGGTCTTTTTATTTACTTACCAGCAACATTCCTCAAAATTATTTTAATAAAACGTCTCCAAAGTGAATTAACACTTACACATATCCTTTTTATGAAAATATAACAGCGTAAAAAAGCTAAATGAATTACAATACTTTCGTTATGCCAGTGTTTTTTATAATCAATTAATATAACAAGTTCTAAAATAAGTTATTTAGTTTACAATATAACTTTTTATATGAAACGATGTCAAAGAAGTTTAGATCGGACGGTAATGATATTTTTTTAATTTATTTTATGTCCAAGGCGTTTATATTATTTTAAAACGTTGTGATCTCTTTTCATAGTATTTACAGATAAATGTACGTTTATGTTATTATTACAGTAATTATATTATTTCTATGTATTTACTACTTATATAACATTTCTTATTTATTTATTTCATAATTTATATAGAAAATATAAGTAAATATTTAGATATAGATTGTAAATGAAAAGGGCTATAAGCTCGCAAGTGTATGGTAGTAATAAATATGAAAACAATGTAAAATATGCATAATCATTTCTCATGAATATTATCATAAAATTCATTATATTATTCGCATATATCATAATATATCATAATAGAGTATAGATATGTGCTTTCTAGTATAAAAATATTTACACATTGTAAATGAAAATAATTTTTTTTCTGCTGACAAGCTACGTTAAGCATTTTAATCCTGTCGTTTCTGCGTCATAAATCTTTTAGAATCGTAACATTTACAATGTGTAAATAATAATGAATGCAGGTTAATAATATAGTCGTAATATTTAATAATAATATTAAACATACAATGAATATTTAATTACTTTAATTGATTGCATAAATATTATTCAGAATGTTTATATTATTATAGTTTACATTTTTTAATGTTTGTTGTAACGTCATTTAGAATCCATAGAAGGGCGGAAATTTAATTAATATTACGTTTAAATAAAATTTAACATACACGTTACCAGGAAAGCAGAAAGGTAAAAACCTTTGATCCAGAAACAAAGTACTTATTTACTATGGATGCATAAATTTTTTTTGAATTTGCTAAATCTTCATTGACGAGAGCGAAACCATAGACGGGACAGTAAAGCATATAAAAAGACAGCGGGCGATATTCATGCTGGAATTTGTCATATTACTATGCATGAACTGGCCGGTCAATTGTAACAAGTACTATGCTATGCTTACAGGGAAATATATGTTGCTTTTAATATCAGATGCATTACTGAGTACCTACGTAGTGAAATTACTGAGATATGAAGTAAGAAAGGTTAGATAAGTTCTAAGAAAATGAAAATAAAAGACCTATTTGAACTCCACCAAACCATGTTTCATATTATGTTATCAAAGATTAAACCACAATCCGGGATGTGCTAGCGATTTTGTTCGCTTGATACTAACATTTATTTTCCTACCTCTCAGTAATTATATACTTTCTGGACATTTATTTTTATTTTATTTTATTTTACAAGGCACTGGTACAGATATGAGATTAAATACAAAAACAACTTAACCCCATACCCTATGACATTAGTGCACAACTTACAAAGTTAGGAACTTTTATTATGAGTGAACATGAACAGAATACAGAATACATAATAATATTTTTTACAGAAATTATAATAATTTAAAGCATTTTGAACGTAAATGTACACAAAACAAAAACCCTAGTAAAAATTGGAGATGTAGCATCAACCAGTTATGTAATTAAACTTTTGAATTACTTTTTTGAATGTTAAGCTATTGAAGAATATGTCGTGTTGAACATGGCTTTCATTGTAGCGCCTACACATTCTATAAATCAGATTATTCTTTGACACGTTATTATTACAAGCTAAACAATTGTTGATGTCTTACGGAGCATGTAGGCACCTTTATTGACCTTACTCAGTAACTCGCCACCAATTATTCCATTGTTTTTTTATTTATTTTATGTCCTTTTATGTAACCTCTAATAATGTGTTTGATGAATTTCACGAAGATCGATTGAGTAGTTAAGGTGAAAGTGTGAGAGAAAAACAAACAACACACAAACAAATATTCATATTTATTTGCTTAGGATTTAATTTTTTTTATCTAATTAATTAAATAAAAACGAAGATCTATTGCTATAGATTTCAGTCGAAGTTTCAAATCAGATGTACCAGGCTTTCATAAATGATAGGATCATAAGATTATAACAACATGTGAATTAACACCGAGACATTCTTTATCGATTTACTTTGTTGATAACTAAATTAATCTGGAATAATTGATGTGAACAGAAGGCATGCGTTTATAACTAAACTATTCACTCGATGCTCGAAATTCAATCATATATTCATTATCAAAACTTTCAGTTAATTCCTCTAAAGTTGTGAAAAATATACTGTTTCTTATACTTTTACTGATACTAAAGGTCTTCAACTCCTGGTAAACAGAATAAAGTAATTAAAATACGAGTATAAACTACTGAACTATTTTGGTTTGCCTTTTTTATATAAAAAGCAAGTATCAAAGAAAAAAATTAAATTGTTTTCAACTTAATAAACAATCGCTTCAAATATTTCAAAACATTATATTAACACTGAGTCGTTGAATAAATATTAAATTAATCCTATATATTGTAATTTTAGCGGCACTTTCTATCATATATTTTATTTATTTAGCATACATAAATGTATTAATAACAGTCAAGAATATACATTAGAAGTGGTAACAACTCCCTCGATAAGTTGAACAAAGGAGAAGCGATCGCACATCAAGATTACATTAGACATTCAAAATAACTATGACCGTTGCCTAATAAAAACGAAAAAAAAAGAAAGTTTTAGTTTAATTATATGTTTTGTTAATTATCTTTGTTATTTATGATATTAATTATAATTTAATATATAACATATCGTTTAATATATAGTGGAGCGTATTTATGGATACATATATATGTTGTTTTAATAATAAATGTTAAAAATATTTTAATAAAATGTGGGTATATGAACTGAACGCTCAATGTTTTCTTTATTAATATTATTCCCTAAACCATTGCTAAGTTAAATATCTATTTAAACGGAATCTATACACTGTAGGAAACGGAAGACATTTTGTATTGAATTAGGTTATCCCAAAGATTCTGTTCTATCATTTACAGTAGCCAAAACCTCCACCATTGATACTAACTGTCGTATTAATTTATGCATGAAAACGTTTTTCAACAGACATTATACAAACCAACCAACACTCCTTTTTATAAATTATTGTAAAACAAGGCTGTATATTTCAAATTCCTTTACCTACTAATTATGTTATGTTAACGAAACATATTATCAAAGTTACATGCATAATTATATATAAATGTATATGTAAAAATCCTTATCACAAAACCTTCTTTATCAATAATTGTAATCCATAATTATCGAATCTTTATCACACTTTGATAACGTTGCCCGAAGCTATTCCGCTGACATTCTCAATCAGTTCTCTTTTGCCGTCCGTGGTATTCTAGTCGTCCCTTGAGAAGTACGTCGAGAACGTACTTATTCGGTGTGTGTTTGTTGAGTGCTGTGTTCAAACCCCTTTCTATTTATAAACTCCTGGTACTTACAGCATTTAGATTCATTACGCTATACGTACGTATATAGTAACGGGTGAGCAGGACCTTTATCTAATCTTTATCAAGATTATAATCAAATCACTACAGAGATTTGCCATTTATTCATAAATAAAGAGTATATTTCTCCAAAATCCAAAGTTCATAGTCATTCATTATCGGTGAAGGAATAGAATCTATGTAAAAATGCCACAGATTATCTAAAACATATCGAATCAGATAATAAAACAAAATATAAAAAAATATTACCTGTTCGATTAGGATAAAATTTCAATGTTCATTTTATCCTATTTTGTATATAGGCTATATCAATATACTATGATTACATAAAATATATTCAATACTAATTACATATAACAGGCCTTATAACGCAGAGGTAGTGTTAGAGTAGGTAGAGATCCTCGGTTCAAATCCAAGCAATGCTCATTACCGCTTATGTAATACGAATGATTATCAGGTCCTATTATATATCTTATCTATATGTGCATATAGGTCTAACAAAACTAATTATTGTGTGTCCGTCTGTCCGCTAATATACATATTACTCTGAAACTACTAATTCGATTTTGATGCAATTTCACACAGTGATATCTGACATTATGAATCCATTATAAGATACTTTTTACGAAAGAAAAGATTTAATTTTACTTTCTTTATGCAGTTTTAAAGTGATATTGGCTTAGTTGGTAGTATACGCGAACGCTGCGTCAATGGACGTAAGTTTGAATCCCTAAAACAAACCATAGATTCCGGTGAAGAAAAATATTGTAATGAAACCATAGAATGGTGGTAGGGCTTTTTCTAATGCCCGCCTGGCAAGTTGAAAACCTGCCGGCAAATACTCTATAGGTGTTTTCCAGCAGTTGAACTTGAGAGCCAGTCAATCCTCTAGGCTTAGCGTGTCCACCACTTTGGGCCACACAATCACTTTACATCAGGTGAGATTGTGGAACCTGTAAACTGTATTAAAAAAATCTTTTTATTTTCTATGACGTGGTTAAACTCAAACATATAGAAGTTTTTATGTTATTCCTGAAAGCGATAGACGGCGCTTTAGTAAAATTATTGAATAATAAAAAAGACAGGACAACATCAGATATATTACAAAGCAAATAAGATTTTTCTTTGAAAGCGCTAATTTCAGAAACTACCAGTCGAATTTCAAAAAATATTTTGTATTTGATAGAACAATAATTGAGGATGCCTTTAGGCTGTTTAACATCACGCTACCGCCATTAGGATCGAAGTGGTGTTAAAAAAAGTTACAAAAACGGGCGATAATCATTATATAGAATTTTAGTTCCAGACATAGCTAAGTTATAATAAATATGCAACAATTATTTCGTAATCATACGAAGAGTTACCGTCATTGCAGTGAAAACTTCTTTACATTTCGTTACATGAGAAAGTATGACATATCAGACGTATTCAGTATTGAAATAAACACGGTATGCGCCGGGCCAATACGTATTATTGTCTAATAATTACTCTACCGTCTCTTCAAAACGAAGTGTCAAGTTACAGATAAGATACCAAGTGGTAAACATGCAAAAATGAATGTGCAATGTATCCTTGAAATGGATTAATATGATATTCTAACTCTATTCAATTTACTTATTATTACTTTTACGTGAAAGTTGTATATGAGGGGATCTCAACCACCAGAGACATCTAAATAAAACTAATTTAAACGGATTTTATCGCGGATAGGATGATTCGTGAGGCTATTGAAATTGAAAAACATCCAAATTTCAATAAAGAAGATGGTTGGAAGCTACCACTTGCCTAGGATCCGATGATACATTTAATTAAATCGGAGCCCAAAAGACTAATTGCCAGACCTCAAGACACTGTCAGCTGTTTCTGCGTAGATCGGAACTCAATCAGTAACAAAAACTGAATTGAAGGTAGACAGTAACGTGAACTTTTCTGGACAACCTACACCTCAGTCCGCCCCGTAACCACGAAGGCTGAAAAGTTTTCGAAACGTCGGGAACAAAATTAATAAATAACCGCGATTAAAATCCGTTTCAATTAGTTTTATTTCGATGAATAATATTCGCGTTAACATAAGAAATCATTATGTACACCAGAGACATGGTAATAAACCAGACACTGTGATTCTGTATAATCAAATAATCTTTCGACTATATAAACAGCTGCTAAAAGGCGTTTAGGGCAGTAATCCTTAGTGTTGCTTACCTCCTGGTATTTTAGTAATTATATTATTTGCATAACACAGGTATAGTGTAGTCACTTTGTCGCAATATGGTCAAAATGTGTCACTATGACTGGTTTACTATGCATAATTAGTTTATCATTCATATTTCTAAAATCAAGTTTCTGAGTTTGATTCTTTCCACTTTCGAACCAACTACAAATGAACACCCATGCATGAACGATTTGTATTAAAAAATACAATATTTGAAGTATTTTTTTTATCAGCTTCATAAAAGTGACACGTCATTTCATACTTATTTTATCTATAACAACTACAAAATATGGAGGATATGATAAAAATAAATTAATTAATTATCTCTATCACACAAATGGAACACAGTCGACTGTTGAAGTTTCTTGTACCAGGGCGTGATAAAGAGTAAGTGATTTTTCATAATTATCTATTTATTTAATACCTACTTTACAATTCCTTAATTTACTTTTGAACTTTTTAAAAGATCCTAGTAATTAAATATGACTACGTAATTAGAAATATTGTATGGTAAATAAATTCAACCTTCTTTTGCTTTTTCTTCTTTTTACTTTGTTATATTTTCATTTTTCGAAAATTTCTTTAACCTATATACGATTTCATAAGAGTATTACAATTTTTTCAATCATTTTAGTCTTATTGTGTACCACGTTATAAAAGTAGATTCTTTCTTAAGCCAATTCTTTTTTCCTCTGTATTTGCCCGAGCTGAGTACTACCCCCAAAGCTCGGTGAAACTGTGCAAGCCATTAAGACTAAAACAGCCTATGTCCAAGCAAAAAAAACGAACCTCCAAATTGCTCTAAAAACAATATTTTTGATACTTTGTTATTCTTGTCATTACATTGTCAAATTAATATATATGAAACGTCTCTTTAATAGTTTGTACACAAATTCCTTTTGTCTCAAAACGTCATCATTACTTTATCACAGAAAGAACTTTGTAAAAATTATTATTGTTTATTTTCGAGACGATATTTACACTACAGTTACAGTTATTATTTGTATAAAAAATATTATAACATTCTTTTCAGCTTTCTCTCTCCACTTCTCTATAGAGATCATTTTTGTGATCCCGTCCGTTCTTGTATAATAAATAACAAACAAAATATTCGTGTTAATTGATTCCATAGAAACACATCAACAACAACAATGTCAGAGGAAACACCAACATTCAAAATACAATACGAGTATCATAACCCGACAGACGTCGAGGCTGAGGTACCAGGATCACAGAACATTAGAGAAGTCGACCCGACGGCGCTCGAAACGTCAAACGAACGGAACACAGATGGCGCTGTAAGTAACGAAGTCGCAACCAAAGAGGACTTCACACTTCAACCTGTTATTACTGTCACTAAAAAAGAGGCGACATTCACGAAAGGAGATCTAAAAGTCCAAAAGGTCACCGTCACGGAAGACATCGCCGTGAAGTATCAACACTTGTTCAAAAAAGAGACGAAACCGGGAAAAACGGTCGTCACGAGCGTACAGACATTTGAATATAAATATTAAAAGAATAAAAATAGACACTTGACAATACGTCTTTTTTATTTGTAGTATAACCTCTTTTTACTGTTTACATTGAAAATGCAAATGATAACGATTGAAAGTTAAAAATTTAAAACAAAATAAATGCATATAATTTTAACGTTAAAGGACGTGAGTTCTAATTCCTGCAATGATCCTGAGCGTTTGTTGGAAGTAAAATATCGTGATGAAACCATAGTATAGTGGTAGGGCTTTTTCTAATACCAGCTAGCCTAACTACCACTCACAAGTTGAAAATTTGCCGCGAAATATCTATATGTGTGTTCAGGCAGTTGCACTAAAATCCAGTCCTTCCACTAGTCGTTGCGTGTCTAGCATCTTGAGCTACATTGTCATTTAACATCAGTAGAGATTGTGGTCATAACACAAAACCCATAAACAAATAATAAAAAAAACATACATTTTCTAATATTGTTTTTGTTTTTAACAGCAAATAGATAAATGGCATTACAACTGATTAAATCTTTTTAAGATAAATAATTTCAGAGTACATTAACTCTTATGGTTGAGACGGCAGAATATAGTAAAGCTTCGAAGTTTAGTTGATTTTTCCGACAACTTCAACATACATAATTAGATCACTCAGGCCATTGCTGAAAACTGTACGAGAATCTACTGACTAATTTTTAGGTTCATTTTATTTACGGACTTCCTCATCATAACGCGTAAAGGCATTACCTGGACTCAGGTCAAGATGAGAGGGCCATGTGGTAGCTTATTGGATTCTGAACACCCAACACCACCAACTAAAACGCATCACGGCGACACTTCGAACTACCGTGTTGCCAGGGACAAGAGATACCACCTGTACTTCTTGTAGTCCTAGTAACCCGCCTGACTAGCTTATGTGCAGTTATAAGTCAGTCATTCTTGGCTTACGCATAATAATTAGTAGTAGTAGGGAAACACGGGAGTTTTAAGTGTCGCCGTGGTGCGTTTTAGTAAGTAGTGTCGGATGATCAGCAAACGCAAATAGTCGAGTAATGTGTTTACACATTGCGATGAGGAAGTCTATAAAGCATAGGATTTTAAACACCAAAGCTGAAGTGAAAGAAAAGGTCTCTCTGGTCTATGGCAGTACGGAGGTTTGCGTATCGCTTTGAATCTTCTTACTATGTATATGAAGGTGTTTTTCATTTGAAAAAAAAGGTGTTTCTCTTCGATAATAAAAAGAGGCTTAGGCATGAAAAGCTATAAAAAACAAAAACATGCACAAGATCACAGAAAATAAACAAATAATCATTTTGTATAAGCCCAGGTCTAAGGGAAGGTCATCACAGTTTTATAGACTACCTCTCAACTAAATATAACTTTAAATTTTGGTTAATAATTCTTTTTATTTTTTTATATATACTAAGTTAGATCTGAAGAAGCTTAAATCTACCGCCTCTTTCTTAATAGAGTACCTTAAGAGATAACAAACGAGCTAAATAATTAGGGAAGTCAACATTTTCAGTTATAGCTCCGTTTTTTTTTTATAGTTAAGGTTGAACGTTATGGCCATAATTTCACCAGATCTTTAGTGACGATACGGCCTCAGTTGGTAGACACACAAATCTGTAGAGGAACTGTCTCTCTGTGGTAGTTTTACAAAATTTCTTGTCCAACGTCATCTAGATAAAAGTTTATGATGAAAAATAATCTATATAAATATACCGATGTGTATGTATTTACCCTATGGAATCTAAAACAGCTGCTGGGTAACTCTATAAAGTTTAGTAACGATCGGCTGTTTGTTCCCGTGGTATAAAAAAAACCATACAAACGAGGCCGCAGGAAAACTTTAGTTAGTTATTAATAAAAGAATAAATTTAGATTTCAGAATTCCGTAATGGCGGCTATACAGTTACTAAACGGACTTACACAGAACACCGGGAGATCATTCAAGGTACGGAGGTCACTCAGACGACGCTCACTCTCACCGCCGGGAGCGGCGACGTTACAGGTAAGCTTCTTTAAATTATGTTGCCCTGGTAATTTTCAATCAGTTCATTACGTCACACACACGAGACAATTACGTCATTCACATTATTACCATGTGTGCACACACTGTCAATAACTCAAAGCATATATGGACCGTTTATTTTGAAAGTGGTGTAAGTCCATTTTCTTTTGTTTCGAGAAAATTAAAGGTTACTATATTTGTTGATAATGCGATTTCATTTACCGACCGATTTTAAGTTGTACAAAACATGGGATTTTTTTAGAAATTATACACGGACTAGTTATATTAAAAAAAATTACATTAAATTAAGAATGAATTACGTGATAGCTCGTTTTTCTCAAAAATGGACTTACACAACTTTCAAAATAAACGGTCCATATAATAATAATAAGTATAGTTATGGTTAATCCACAACACTGCGTTCATCATCGTGGGATCGAATCCTGTTCGCTGTGAATATATAGTTATAAACCAAACTTATAATATCCCTAATAGCTCTTCAAAGATTCATTTAAAAATATACACTATAATTTATTATCTACTAATATTACAAAAGTGATTTTTTCGTGTAACTATTTATTACCTATTTTTTATTTTATGTATAATATTGCACGCTGATAGGGTTTTATCTAATGCCCGTTGTTAGGCTAGCAAATCTGTGTCCAAATATTTATAGAGGCTTGCGGGCAGTTGTCCTTAATGTATCACTACCTCCATTAGATTGGACGTGCCCACCATCTTGGACCACATCGCCACATAAACCCAACCATTGAAATTGTAGTCATAACGCTATCCTAGCAAGTTTAAAAAAATAAATAATATTTGCTATACAAGATCAATTATATAATTACCCAGCTGCATAACGTGCTCGGTCATGCTACTCCACTAGGCTATCATAATTTAAAGGAATTATCAAACATATAAAGAAAGCTTGTAATTACAATTTCAGAGATCGACTCTGTTCAAATCGCGGATAAACGACCCAGAACGAAGATACCGAGGTTGAAATTCAGGCAGGCGGCTGAACGAGTTAGGGATGAAAGAAGAAAATCGAAGGAAAATAAGGAATATACAGTAAGTACACGTTCGATGTTACAATACGATGTTACAATACATAATTTTCCTCTAACATTCACACATCTATATCAATGTTATAAATAGGAAAAGTTTGTTTCAACGAACTAGTCTTAGAAGCTATCGATCGGATTTAAAAGTTTTATCCATTTCCATTATTAATTAATAACTTCAATAATCAATAATACAATTTATTTGAAATATAAAGTATAAAAAAGCATAGGGCAAAAATTTGGAAAACATTTTTTTTATTCGAAATATCTTCCAGAGTCACATCCCGACTCCAAGAACTTCAATACCGAAACTATCAAGAGTCAGCAAGATACCTCCTCCGAACTCAAAACCAATAATAACTAAACGTGAAGTCAAACAAACTATAATAACCTCAAAACCTGATGATGACTTTGACAAGATCTACGAAGCGATCGTTGAAAGTACTGATGGTGCTGGAGATTTGACAGACCCCGAAAAAGTAGATAGCGAATTCGAAGAAATAATACACGCGTATGATGAAAGCAAGCTCGAAGCCCCTATACCTAGAGTAAGACAGTCGAAAATACCGTCGTTGAGACGTAAAAGCGACCACGAGATCGAAGCTCAGAAGTCCTCGACGAGATTTAACGAGAAATCTAAAGTGAGGTCAATACCTAGGCTCAAAGAGATATCTATGAGAGCTAAGGAGGATAATAACGATGTCGGCCAAGTTGTACGTCGTTTTACCAAAACAGTCCGAACGGAAAAAAACAGTGGAAGTAATGATTTGGAAGGTAACAAAGACAGTGATAATACTGGAAGGAAAAGCTTTGTGAAAACAAGTAAACTAACAAAAATAATTACAACTGGAGATGTCGATCACAGTGACCAGAATCCAGGTAGCGTAAGTGAACAGACAGAAAAATCTAGTGTTATTAAGACTAGTAAATTAACTAAAATCATTAAATCTGACAATTCCTATGGAAATGATAAGTTGCTGCTTGAAAAACGAATCGTTAGTGGTGACAATGAATTTTATGATGACACTAATAATAAATCTAACAACATTATGACTATATCCACAAAAACAATAAACACTGAAACCACAGACGAAAATGACAAAGAATTAGACGGAGAAGTAAAAACATCATTGGATGACAGAAAAAATAGAAATGTTATTAAAACAACCAAAGTTACGAAAATCATTACAACTCAAAAATCTAATAACAATGATAATTTAGATGCTAAAGAAGAAGAAGATAACAGTGTCATTACTGAAAATAGAAACATCAGTAAAATAAACCAACTAACAAGAATTGTCACGACTGAGAAACAGGACCAAGAATTGGGTGCTAGTAATATTATAAAAGAAACTCAAATAAATACCGTTAATAGATCAGTATCAATGGAAAGTAAAAACGATACAACTTTATTAAAAACAGAAAATACAGAGAAAACTTCTGTAAAAGTAGGCATTCCTGTATTCCATAAGCAAATATCAGAAGGCTATATCGAAAAAAAAACTCAAACATTACATTCTAATAACAGCATCGAAAGCTCGTATATTGAGGAGGCTGGTTATAATTCAGATAAAACTACTTCTGATTGTGATAAAGTATTATATGATATAGTTAGTAAAAACAAAGTGACTATAACTGATATATTACCTACGCGTAAAGAAACTTATACTATTACTCGTATATCATCTAATTACAGTAACAATAACTCAAACGAACCAGAAGAAATAGTATACACAAAAGATTCTGCAAACATCAACGAAGCAAGAATAATTGAAAATAAGCTCTATGAAGTGACGTCAGAAGCTCCTACCGAAATTACAAAAACTGTTTCTATAACACGTTTAATATCTAGCCCTAATGAAGTATCGAACAAAATTGAACATAGAAGAGAGATAGAAGATGTCAAAGCTCTTGAAATTTCTCAACCTTTACCACTAAAATTAGAGACAGTCCATAGTAAAGAATCATCTTCCCTATATGACAAAGATTTTGAGAAAGACAAGGACGCCTCTATAAGATCGATTAAGACAGAATATGAAGGCACTAATGATGGACTCCTAAAATTAAAGGGAAAAGTTGGAAGATTAATTAATAAGATAGACACAAAAACATCAACCTTAACGGATATTTCTAGAAAAGGCTTAGATGAAGAGTTGCCTAAAAAGAAATCTATGCTATCTAAGATATCAAACAATATTGAACAAAAAAAAGAGATCGAAGATATCGAAATCACAAAAATCGAAAAAGACATTGAAATATCCCAACCTTCGATACTCAAATTTGAAACAGTTCATAGTACAGAATCATCCACTACAATTACTACAAATTCGGAGAATATTAAAGATATCACTATCACAAAGGCAGAAACAGAAAATAAAGGCTCTGAAGATGGATTCCTAAAATTAAAGGGAAAAGTTGGAAGATTAATTAATAGGATAGACACAAAAACGTCATCTTTAATCGATATTCCTAAAAAGGACTTAGATGAAGAATTTCCTAAAAAGAAATTTATTCCATGTAAAATGTCGAAAAAAATTGAACAAACAAAAGAATTTGAAGTAAACAAAACGATACGAGTCGAAAAAGACATTGAAATTTCTCAACCTTCGATACTAAAATCTGAGACAGTTCAGAGTAAAAAATCATCAACTGCACATATTACGGATACAGAGAAAGAAAACTACGTCACTATTGCAAATACAGAGACAGAAAATGAAGGTTCTGAAGATGGAGTCCTAAAACTTAAAGGCAAAGTGGGCAGCTTAATTAATAGAATAGACACAAAACCTTCAACTATAATGGATATTCCTAAAAAGGACGTCGATGAAGAATTACCTAAGAAGAAATCTATCCTATCTAAAATAGCTATGTTTGAGGTAAACAAATTATCAATATAACTTGTAATTACATTTTTATAATTGTTTTTTGCTCTTCATCTTCTTCTTCTTGCTTTGGATGTGCTCATTTATTCACGGAGGCTCTTTTCATGCACCCCAAGCTTTTTACAATGAGTCATAAGCATAAATATAGGATGAATATATAGACTGCAAGTAAAACTATCTGCCAGGTTTTTATATACAGATTTTGCGCAAAATACGCAAATGAACTGATTAGCTTCTGTTTATTCATCCTAATTCCTAACATTTTCAATTATACTACTTGTTGTTGTATACTTGGTGTTAATAGAAAATTCGTATTCCCTTCGTTTCTTGATCCACTTCCATATTGATGTGTATAAATTTTGCTCTACATAGAAAAGGTAGCCTGACCGATATTATAAATGTTTATAAAATAGAAACCAATGTGAACACTAAGGTATGAGATAGTACGTCGTCAGTGATTTTCGAATCTTTTTGAATACATACAAGTTTCATTTTTTTTTTTTATATGTGGTCCATGCGTGTTTGTTAGTACTTATGCAGTACCGTTAAGATTCGTCGTTAAGATTTCAATTTAGACAAACATTATTAATTTTTAATAGTAAATAAATTTGAATGTATGTGCAGTTTATTATTGATAACTTAAAACAGTAAACAATTAAGATCATTAAAAAACTTAATATTTTCCAGCGTCAAGACATAAATGAACCTATGCCTAGAAGGAAGCCTCGTCCAGAGAAACTTTCTATCAGAGAAATAGAAGAAGAAAATTGCGTTCATATTCACACACCAAAAATAGTAGACGAAGTTTTGAAACCAGTCCAGACATCAGAAAACATAGATCATGATGAAAATATTGCCTCACCAAAAGATCCTTTCCTAACATATAAACCGCTATACGAACATTATAAAAGTATGGAAATTAATAAATCTATTGAATCTTTGGATAATCAAGTAGAAACAACAAAATTTCTGGAAGTGAAAACATCAAATTTTCAAGCGCCCATAAGTCCTTTACGGAGTACATTTGGCTCTAACTCAGTTAACAATAAGTTTGAAAATACATCCAACATAATGGTCAATGCTCCTGTAATTTTGGTTTCACCTAATATGACTTTTAATAAAAATATAAACTTGAATACAGATGAGAACACAGCAGAGTTTGCAAAAACCGTCATGAGCGTTAAAGAAACGAAAAATGTAGAACTATTAAAACCGATCGAAATTAATGTTGATTCTGAAGTTAGTAAAATTGAAATTGAAAGTCCTAAACTGTCAAAATCGTCAAATGACACAGAAGTAACCAGTTTCAAAGATATCAAGAAAAATATAGCCATGTACGAAAATTACGGTAATCTATCTAAAACAATTTACAAAGATAAAACCACTTATTTTAAAGACTACACAATGGATACTAAATTTGACAAGGATAAAGCTAATTTTGAGATTAAAACAAAAAGTGAATTTAAATATGACAACGCGCTACCTATTAATGAAACTTCTACCTCAAAAGAGGATATCAAGTATGAAGAAATTAAGCCCATAAACAATGTTTTGACAGAACAATCGGTTTCTTATGAAAATGTAATTCCAGTGAATGAAAAAGAATTTGAGGAATTTACTAAACCAATACCAACCATGATATCGAAAGAGAAATTAGAGCACGAAAAAAATAAGCTTACGAATACAGTTTTCACGAGAAGAGAAGGAATCAAATACGATAAGGTGAGACCGGTAAGTGAAATATTGACCTCAAAAGCCGAATTTGTATACCAGAATGTACGGCCTATTAGTCAAGTCTTAACAGTGAAAGACGAGAACGAATACCAGAAGGTGAGAGCTGTTAGCGATGATTTTGCTGTCAGTGCAAACATTGCACCAGGAGATTCAAACTATAAAAATGGAACAAAACATAAGCATTGGCTTGTAGATGAAAATATATCGAGTCGTGATATCGAAGTAGATCAAACTGAAGAAGCTGCTAGTGTTTCTATAAATAAAACCTATCGTATAGATGGGAATTACAAAATAACCCAAACGAAACAAGTCAACAATGACGTAAGAATGGTCAAATCATTCGCGGAACTTGATTTAGGAGACGCCGTCAAAGGGAAAGTGAGCAGTGCGATTCTGAGAATGAGGTCCGTAGAAGCATTTGATTCGGACAAAAGGGACGCTATTAATATCAAAGAGATTCCTAGAACGATATCCGTTTCGGAGAAAATTGCGTTATTTGAGGTAGGTGTTTGTAGACTAGATGTGTTTAACTAGAGAATGTGTGGGCGCTTCCCCTGGTCTCTGGCAGCACGGGAGTTAGAAGTGTCGCCATTATACGTTTTAGTGGGTAGTGGTAGACGATTATCACCCGAAGAGTTACCATATTCCCTTTTCGCTTTAGTCTCAGCCCGTGTAACGCACCGGCGCGTTGCCCTGAGAATTTCCGTAGATATTAGATTTTAAACACCACGTTATTAATATAAAATAGTATTTGATAAAGCGGGGCTTTGAGTATTGTTGTGTTGTTTCAATAAGTATTTGATCATGCATTAGGTCGCCACAAGTACCTCTTGTCTTAATCTGAGCCTAGGTAAGGCATTTACCCACTACAGACTATAAATGGATTCGTTATCGCGTCAATATAAAAAAATGTGTGGGTAATTAAATATGGGTAGGGATTTATATTCATCGCCATGACTTTCTGTAACTTTGTTGCGTTTCTTGGTATCGTGCTGTCCTATGACATAGACCGAATGGGCTTATAGGCTGGCATGATTGTAACAACTCCCTTATAAATCATCTGTCGATTACTCTTAGTTATGGATCATATTGAGCCTACCTTTTTGAAGTTATGATGGCTCTGTTGCTAGTTTGTATGGCCACCGCATCAATGGACGTGATCTTGAAACCCTGCAATGATCCTGAGCTTTCGATGGAGGAAAATATCGCGATGAAACCATAGCATGCTGGTAAGGCTTTTGCGCATCTGGCTACGTAACTCCTGCAAGTTGAAAATCTGCTCCCAAATACAAGTAGATGTGTTCCAGTAGTTGCGCGTGAGAGCCAGCATCTCCACTAGGCTTGGCGTATGCACTAGTAAGTTAGGACCTATTGCTTAGCTAGGATCGCGAATCCTTGTTCACTTTCCGGCAGCAGCCCAAGCCGAGGTTCGGCCTTCCTGGCACCCTTGCGCTCGCTGCCTCGAAGCTGAGTGCCCTCAGCACTCGCCCCAAAATGGTCGGTAAAGCTGTCAAAGCCGCTAAGTCTAACAGCGTACGTCAAGACGAAAAAAAAAACGTGTTCGCCATCATGGGACACATCGCTAAACTAAAAAAAGTATGGAGTTCGTTGCTGAAATTTAAGATTTATAACCTCTACGATATTGTTTCGCAGGGAAAAGTAACAGCGACAAGATCAGATTCATTGTTCATATGTTCTCGGGTAAAGTCTGTGAGAACGCGACTAACGGTGCAGCTCACTGAAGAGGATTACCGGCAGAAGTTGGAAGAGCTGCAGAGCGTCAAAAGGAAGTATGAGAAGAGGGAAGAGATGCCCAGCGTAACGCTATCAAATGGAGCGGAAATGCCCGTGTTAGCTGTTGGAACTGCTTTGGTTAGTCTACTTCCGGGGTGGCGATCTTTTATTTATCAACGTGACATTTTTTTATAAAGAAATCTATATTAATATTTGTTCGTAACGAATAAACTGAAATGAAGCGATGATAGCTCAGTGGTAGTGTGTACGTCTTCGCGTCAAGGGACGTGGGTTCAAATCCAACTATCTACAATGAGCTTGAGCCTTCGGTGAAGGAAAACATCGTGAGGAAATCATAGTATGGTGGTAGGCTTTTTCTAATGCCCGCCTGGGTAGCTACCACCGTCAAGTTGAAAACCCGCCACCAAAAACCAACAGGTGTGTTCCGGCAGCTACACTTAAGAGTCAGTTCATCCACAGGTTTAGTGTGACTACCAACTTGGGCCGTATCGTTACTAAAGATCCGGTGAGATAAGGGCCATAACGCTAAACCTTAACTATAAAAAAAACTCAAGAACTAGTGAATCGATTTCAAAAATTCTTTGACTGGTAGGATGCATTATTTTTTATTTATTTATAAATAACGAATCATTCCTCTGACTCTGCTCAGAAACTATATTTAGGTTAATTTATTATTTAATTTACGTTTCAATTTAATATATTACTGTTATTTAATTAACTTCTTCTGTTTATCAATATTTACGATTTAAGTTAAGTATATTTGGCGTTATTTTATAAAGTTAACTAATATTTTTTACACTTTTCGTGATTGTAAATTTTCTGAGCTTCTTGTTATACATCTTACATACATACATCATACAATACAATACAATAAATACAATTTATTGATATGATTATAATTTTTCAAATAATATATCACATAGGTTTTTAGCGAGCAAAACTTAGTTTAACCTTTTTAGAATGCGACATTGGCCTTGAGTAACATAGACTATAAAACATTTGAAACGATAATAGCTCAGTGTGTATTGTGTACGACTTCGCAGCAAGAGAAGTGAGTTCGAATCCAACCACCTACAATGAGCTTGAGCTTTTGGTGAAGGAAAACATAGTGCGGACTAGCAACCACCGTCACGTTGAAAATCTGCCGCCAAATACCAATAGCTTCGGGCAGCTGCACTTAGAGCCAGTTCCCCCACAGGTTTAGCGTGTCTACCAACTTGGGTCGTATCGTTACTTAAGATCAGGTGAGATTATGGCCACAACGCTATAAAAAACCTTTACTATAAAAAAAAAAAAAAATTAAGAAATAAAATTCTAGTTCCATGCGAAAGGAGCCGCGAACAGAGCTAGTGCTTAACAAGGCTATAGAAGTGCCGCCAAATAATTTTGATTTCATGATTATTGATTAAATAATAATATAATCAAGGCAAAACTGTTTACTACAAAATAACAGCAATGTCTCAGTTACACGCATAATTTAAAGTAACGTGCCAGTTTCTTCAAACAGTTAATTGTCTCTGGTAACGAATTGTATGTTTCCAAAATTGTGTTATTTGCCATTTTATTTATATTACTCGACGTCAATCTAAATTGTTTACCTTATTTTATATTTATAGTTAACGGTTTAGCGTTGTGGCCATAATCCCACCTGATCTTAATTTAGTTAAGTAATAATAATCTTTTCAAGAATATATTTTCTTGTTTCGAGAAGATTTTATTAATGGAAGGTTCTTTTTTCTCAATTATTAATGGACTTTGCGATCGGTGGCTGCCGAAAATATTGTGTTACCTTCCCTGGTCTAGTTAAGACGTTTTGAAATGAAACTTTTCTTGGAAATCTTAGACGATTGGATCCAAAACTTTTTTGTGTGACACTCATTCGGGTAATGTCGGCTCGAGGTGACTGAGGGAGCGAGACAGATACACTGATGTTTCACTTCTTTCGTGTGATATAAGAACGCGGTGTCTTTTTTCTCATTACAGCTAGATTCTCGACTAACTTCGCATGTTCTGACTACTGCAATTGACCTCGGCTACCGGGCGATAGACTGCGCATTCATAGACGGCAATGAAAAACAGATTGGAGACGCTATACGCGAGAAAATAGCCGACGGGACCGTAAGACGGTGAGTTAGGATACTCTTTAAAATTAGTACAATCTCCGGAAGGTATATCTGCGGACGTGTCCTCGAAAAAAACTGTGTTAAGTCAGTGGAAGCGTTTTCTAACACAGTCAACGAATGTACTGAGCTTAAAGTTTCGATGAATCCGTGGATTTCAATAATACGTGAGCTTCAATGACTGTTCTCCTATTCTCAATATCCTTGTCCTTGCTAGATAACAGCTTAGCGGTAGTGTGTACAACTTCGCGACAAGGGACGTGAGTTCGAATCCAAGCACCTACAATGAGCTTGAGCTTTTGGTGAAGGAAAACATCGTGAGGAAACCATAGCATGGTGGTAGGGCTTTTTCTAACGCTCGCCTGGGTAGCTACCACCCTCAAGTTGTAAACCTGCCGCCAAATACCGATAGGTGTGTTCCGGCAGCTGCACTTGAGGGCCAGTTCCTCCACAGGTTTAGCGTGTCTACCAACTTGGTCCATATCTTCACTTAAGATCAGGTGAGATTATGGCCATAACGCTAAACCTTAAGTATAAAAATATATATATATATATATATATATATACTATATTTTATTCCTCTATCTATAATATTATATATTATACGTATCGGTGTAAAAGTACATCAACGAATTAACGAAGAAGATGGTGGACATCCTTAGCCTAGTGGAGAGACTGGCTCTACAGTACAGCTACGAGAACGAGCCTTTGAGTATTCAAAATGTGTATAGAAATCTGGCAGAAACACTCCATATCTAATTTATAAGTATGATGAGGTTTATAAAAATCTCCCTTTATTTTGTATTTTTTTATTATGGAATAGGGTTCAAATGAGCATGAGTGTCACCTGATGTTAGGTGATCACCGCCACCCTTGAACACCTACAACACCAAAGGTATTGTAGGTGCATTACCGGCCTTAATAGGAGGGACTGGGTCTCAAGTGCCACTGCCGTAGACACCTAATGATATTTGACAGCAGATTTTCAACTTAAGTGTGATATCTAGCCAGGCGGGGATTAGAAGAAACCTTACCATCATGCTATAGTTTCATTAAGATGTTTTCCTTCACACGAAACTTCATGCTCATTGTAGGTTGATTCGAACTCACTACCAACTGAGTTATCATCGCTTCGATTATACCAAGCAAGTACAATGTAACATAATAATGCAGATAATCCCACAGACTCACACAAATTATAATAGTTTTTTTTTTCTTTTCAGCGAGGACTTATTTGTAACCTCAAAGCTTTGGAGCACGTTCCACCGACGCGATCTGGTGGAGAAGGCATGCAGAGCTTCCTTGGACGCTATGGGGCTTACTTACTTTGACCTATATTTAATACACAATCCGATGTCATTTAAGGTACGTATATCTCTCTCTATAAGAACGGTATCATCATGTTTATCAATACATATAAATAAAATTGGAGTGTCTGTTTGTAATATTGAAATAACCGTTTTTTACTACATGTATATGACTATATACGGTACATACACGAAAATAACATTTTTTTACAAATTTTTGTCTGTCTGTCTGTTCGTTCCGGCTAATCTCTGAAATGGTTGGACCGATTTTGACGGGACTTTTATTGGCAGGTAGCGGATGTAATAAGGAGTAACTTAGGCTACATTTATTTTAGAAAAATAAAGTAATGTTGCAATGTCTAAGTACTATCCAGTAACGCGCGCAGCTCACGCGCATGCCACTGGGCCGTCACGTCGGGCGCCTCCCACATACGAATTAATATTAGTTAAATATATTCATTTTTAAAACAGGGCAAAGTCTGACGGGTCTGCAAGTCTATAGTAATATTATAAACGGAAAAGATTTGTATTTTTGTTTGTAAAGAATAAACTCAAAAACTACTGGACCGATTTCAAAAATTCTTTCACCATTACAATGCTATATTATCCCTTAGTAAAATAGGCATCACTTCCACGCGAACGAAATTGCACGCTCAGCTTAATAAAATTCCACCTATTGTAATTGTTCTTTGTTTAATACACATTTGATAATCGTCCTATAACAGTACGATGTTTACTGCGATACTGAATGCGACCGATGTGTCACGCTCTCTGATGTAACGCTCGTCGACAGAGTACAGCAGTGACGCATTGACTGTATCTCTCTTGCACGACTCGAGCCGAGTTTATCCGAACGAGAACGAGGGTCACACAATAACTTTGAGGGCCAGAATTTCAGATACGACATCAGTTAGACACCTCTTGGTGCCGAGTGCGTCCGTATTCTGTATATTTATTATCCTCTCAGCATACACTTCTCTTTATAAATTCGTTCATCGACAGAATGCTATATTATCCCTGAGTAACTTAGGCTATAAATTAGTTAAATGATTTTCAGTTCGATGCGAACGAAGTTGCAGGCATACAACATACTATATATTATGATAGCTGCACACACACAATATACTATATATTATGATAGCTGCACACACACAATATACTATATATTATGATAGCTGCACACACACAACATACTATATATTATGATAGCTGCACACACACAATATACTATATATTATGATAGCTGCACACACACAATATACTAGATATTATGATAGCTGCGCCTGCGAATGTTTTCGCGTGGAATTTAAAATCATTGAATCGCTTTTGTCCGTTTTGTAACTTTTTTCATTACAGCTTTGTTCCTATTGGTGTTAGCGTGATGTTTTTTTTATTTTTTGTTATACTTAAGCGTAATGGCCATACTCTCACCTGATCTTAAGTGACGATACGGCCCAAGTTGGTAGACACGCTAAGCCTGTGGAGGAACTGGCTCTCAAGTGCAGCTGCCGGAACACACCTATTGGTATTTGGCGGCAGGCTTACAACTTGAGGGTGGTAGCTAGCCAGGCGGGCATTAGAAAAAGCCCTACCACCATACTATGGTTTCCTCTCAATGTTTTCCTTCACCGAAAGCTCAAGCTCATTGTAGGTGCTTGGATTCGAACTCACGTCCCTTGACGCGAAGTCATACACAGTACCACTGAGCTATCATCGCTTCGAAATGTTAAATAACTTAAAGCCTTCCTCAGTGATTGCTCTATCGAATACCTAAATATATTTTCTGAAATACGACTGGTAATTAACTAAGATTAGCGAGTTCAAACAAACGAAGTAACATCCCGTTTTATAATAATTATATAGATTTGTCGAAAGAGTTCTTTTGGCATAGCTATATCTTCCCGCGATTCTGTTTTATTAAAATAGATTTATATTAATATAGATTTACCCCTATCGCAGTAAGTACCTAGTTTTGTGAAGCGATCGTGGCTCGGTTGGTAGTGTGTGCGGACGTCACTTCAATGGGCGTGAGTTCGCATCCACCTGCAATGAGCCTGGTCTTTCGGTGACGGACAACATCGTGAGAAAACCATAGCGTAGAGCTTTTTCTAATGTCTACCTGGATAGCTACGACCCTCAAGTTGAAAATCTGCCTCCAAATACCTATCGGTGTGTTCCGGCAGCTGCACTTGAGAGCCAGCCCCTCCAATAAATGCCAACAACGCACCTGCGATTCCCCTAGTGTTTTAAGTGTCCAAGGGCGGTAGGTATCACTTACCATCAAGAGACACGCTTGTTCCTTTGCCCTCTACTCCATAAAAAAGCAGAATATGTCACATCTAATAGACTCCGATGTATGTGTATATTGTAATGTTACAGGAAGGCGATGACCACATACCGAAGATCGCGACAGTCCTCCAGTACTCCCAGCACGATTATCTGGACGCGTGGTACGGCATGGAGGAACTGGTTTCCAAAGGCCTCGTGAAGAGCATCGGGCTCAGTAATTTCAATTCCGTGCAAATTCAAAGGATTCTGGATAAGGGGAAAATTAAGCCGGTTGTCATTCAGGTAGGATAATCGATCACCAACTAATTTATGTAATCCTGGTACTTTGCACTATTTTAAATAACTCTTGTCTGTTTTTTTTTTTAGTTAGCATTAGGTCACAATCTCACCTAATGTTAAGTGGCGATGTGGCCCAAGCTGGTGAACACGCTAGGTCTCTGGAGGGACTGGCCCTCAAATACAACTGCCGGAACACACCTATAGGTATTTGGCGGCAGATTTTCAAATTGAGGGTGGTAGCTAGCCAGAAGGGTATTAGAAAAAGCCCTACCACCATGCCACGGTTTCATCACGATGTTTCCTTCACCAAAAGATTCAAGCTCATTTTTATAATGGATTCCTTGATCATGTTCTTTGTTACAGCCTTGTTTTTAAAACTTATTTTTATCCGTTCTACTTATATGGTCTAACAACATCTTTAATATTTAAAGATTTAATCTTTTTAATGTAGTGTTTATTGCCTATATGATGCTTAATTGTGATTATTATTGCTTTATGAATGTAGTGAAATATGTTATTGGTTCGCAGATCATAATTAGACATTGTAAAGAATGATTATTGAATATATGCACATTGTTGGCACTGCCTTAGAAAATAAAACATTACTATTAGTTAAAATGTATTCTCAGGTGGAATGTCACCCATATCTCTCACAGCAGAGGCTTAACAACTTTTGCCATGAGAGAAACATCGTACTAAGTTGCTTCGGAGTGCTAGGATCGAAGGGAACGCCAGTCGAGTATAAAAGCGGACAACTTGCTGTGATTGATGATCCCCTGGTACAGGTGATGGCTTCGGGCCTTAATATAACCCCAGCTCAACTACTGATCAGGTTTGTGAAGGTTTTCTACTACTGTTTGAAGTTATGACGGCCTGGTTGTAAATCATGCTCGGATAATTGTGCTGATATGACGACAATCTCCTCTAATGTTATGTGACGATGTGACAGGATGATGGTCTCATGGTCTCAAATGCAACTGTCGGAATACACCTATAGGTATTTTACAAATTTTCAACTTGAGGATGATAGCAGGCGCGGTGGGTATTCGAAAAAGCTCTACCACCATGCTATGTTTTAAGCACGATGCTTTCTTTCACCAAAAGCTCAGGCTCATTATAGGTGGATTTGAACTCATGTCCTTTGACGTGGAGTCTAAGTCCACTACAGAATAAGCCATCATCGCTTCGAAAGTTAAGTCAATTGTATATTTTTGTTTTATAGTACTTTCGACTGTACTAAATTACAAAGTACAGATACAGTAGCGGCACGTTATGATGGCCGTTTTGAAACATTACAATAGTAACGTGTAATGCCAATTTATAAAAAAAAATCAACTGCGAAAAATATATGCAAGTCAGTGGTTAATAAATTTTACTTAAGTTTTCGAATTATACAGTACAAAGTGTGTATATGACTTGGTTCGCATGGAACTAATTATTAATCATTTTTGCCCGTTTTTGTAACTTTATTAAACACAGCTTTGCTCCTGTTGATGTTAGCGTGAAGGTAAATAATCTAAAGCCTTACTCAATAATTGCTCTATTAAATACATAAATAGTGTTTGAATATCGACTGTTAGTCCCTAAGATTATGGCGTTCAAACACACATAAATTTTCCGCTTTATTGCACGCCTCGTAAGCAAAGCGTTGAGGTGGGTACTACAGTTATTTCACTCAAAACAACTCATTGTTCAAACTTAAAAAGCCTCTATTTATCATATATTGCACTTGTAGAATAAAATATACACTCACATATCAAGAAATAACACTATTTATAACACTCATGATATTTTTCATGTCAGTTTTTTTGTATAAACTAGTTAAAAACTGTTTTAAAAAGTTCTGTCTCGAACGTCCGTGTGTCTGTATGTGCAGATTCTGTATGTTATCACGATAACGACCGAAATACTTTACTAATCGAGTCTTTTTTTTTTCTTACGCTTCAGTATAATTAGGAATAGAACCCTATTACTTTTCACGGTCTGATTCGATTTGGTTTAACTGTTAATAAGTAAACAAAAAAAATGATTATGAGGCGTGCATCTTTACGTTTTCCAAACTTTAATATTATATTAGATTCGCTAGCTAGCACAGTGTCGTCACTGTACCATAGTACAATAATAAACAGTACTGGTAATGAACTTACTTTAGGTATCAGATCGAATGCGGGCACAACGTGGTGGTGAAGACATCTAATGGGTTCCGTCTCTGGGAAAATTTACAATCCTTGGACATCACGCTGACTCCTGGACAAGTAGACGCGTTGCATGCCCTCAATCGGAATAAGCGCAATTATACATTTTCCGGGTTTGTATTTTTATAAAACTAATTGTAATCAAATACCGACTAATATGTGTTTGACTAATTTTCATGATAGATTTCACTCGCAGTGCTTGTGACTTCATTCGCATGGAACTTCTGTTTATATAGTTAAGGTTAGCATTATGGCCATAATTTCACCTAATCTTAAGTGACAATAAGCTCCAAGTTGGTAGACACGCTAAATCTGTGAAGGAACTGGCTCTCAAGTGCAACTGCCGGAACACACCTATTGGTGTTTGGCGGCAGACTTTCAACTTGAGGTTTGTAGCTAAGCAGGCAGACATCAGAAATAGCTCTACCCTCATACTATGTTATCTTCACGATGTTTTCCTTCACCGAAAGCTGGAACTCATTGTAGGTAGATACGGACTCACGTCCTTCGACACGGAGTTCGTACACACTACCACTGAGCTATCATCGCTTAACTAAATGTTTTTAAAATAATTTTTGCCCGTATTCACAACACAGCTTTGCCCCTATTGGTGGTAGCGTGATGTTAAATAACATAAACCTTCCTCGATGGTTGCTCTAACGAACGTAAAAAGATTTTTTGAAATTCGTTTGGCACTTCCTAAGATAAGCGCGTTCAAACAAACAAACAAATGTTTCCGCTTTGTGATATTGATATAAATAGGCATATGACAAACAAAAGACAACAGTGGCCACCGGGAATCAAACAATCATCGAAGATTAATACTACCATGACGGTATGCAAACCTATGAACCTTTGGGTACGGCCAGTGGACACTGCAAAATGTGACAAACTAAACCAAAGTCACTGAGATTAGCGCGTTTAAATAAACACGTTTTTACTGATAGTTAGGCACATAATGGTTTTAAAAATAAATTTAAATATATAATTTATGCTATCTGCAATACCGGACAATATAAGCTTTTAAATGCTGTGTTGCATTATTATAGCGCTTTACCAACTAACTGATACGAGTTTGAGATTAATTAAGGAAACATATTCTTCATACAAGTTTTAAAGTAATGATAACTCGGTTAGTTAGTGTATCATTCACAATGAATTTGAGCTTTCGGTGAAGGAAAACATCGTGAGGAAACCATAGCATGGTGGTAGGGCTTTTTCTAATGCCCGCCTGGCTAGCTACCACCCTCAAGTTGTAAACCTGCCGCCAAATACCAATAGGTGAGTCCCGGCAGCTGCACTTGAGAGCCAGTTCCTCCACAGGTTTAGCGTGTCTACCAACTTGGGCCATATCGTTACTTAAGATCAGGTGAGATTATGGCCATAACGCTAAACCTTAAGTATAAAAAAACCCTTGAAAGATAATATATGATAAAGTATCTATTGTGAGGAGTTTAGACTTACTCTATATTTTAGAACAGTGGGAGAACCAGTTATTATTCAATTATTAGTGTAAAGTGAAGCCGGACGGCCTATGGGAGATACATGTGACACTCGCTAGGTCAGAAGACATCGCCTGGCATATTTCTAGAGGATGTACACATGATGTATTTTCACACCATGTCAACAATAATGTGTAACTAATTCACTGTTTTGTTATTGTTTCAGAATGGGTGATACGCATAAAAATTATCCGTTCAAAATAGCATTTTGAGTGAAATTTTGACGTTCTAAAATATTTTTATCAATACTAAATAAGTCTTAAATTATTCCTACATCAAACATGATTTCAGTGGAACAATGAATGTAAGAGAAAATGGTCGTCGACAATCCACAATCGTCGATTATGACTAAGTGATTTTTCCAACTCTGTACTACATATTGGTTACCTTGCAGTCAATTTTCTATATTACTACCTATACATATAATAAAAATGTAAATTTAAAGTGCCAGTACTTTTTAGATTTATGTAAAAAAAAATTACAAGTTACTCAGTTTTATTACAAGTGAGAAAATAGATTTAAGTACATCATTTTTAGAAATATCTGTGTGTTTGTGCACGCATCACTGTTGAAGTAGAATGTTCATAATAATACATCACCAAGGAAATCATCGAGTCTTTGGGATATGGTTATTATAATTAAAAATAAGTTTTTAAATAAACCTAAACTGAGCAAACATAAATTCGTTAAATAATCTATAAATGAATAACACTTTTAGAATAACAGTCGACTATATTATAATAATAAGTTTTCATTCGCAAAATATTACGTAAGAATAGGTTACAACTCGTCTCCCCTCAAAATAAGGGCATGTATACATTTCCTAAACCTCCGCGTCTCGAGACCTTTATGTGAGGAACGAATGGCTCCTAATTACAATATTATAACTTTCTAGTTTAATAAATATTATCATACAGATTTTTTGTTAAATTCAATCAATAATAAAGTTAGCATATCCACATACGTACAAAACTCTTTTTTTTTAATTAAATAGCTCTTAACGAAGCCTTTGAATTGTTCACTCAGTTGTTAACCGTGATTCTTGGTGATTCATATATTATATTTGGGGTTACTTAGATAACATTTTCACGTAAGCCACGGATGTACTAAAAAATATATTTATATATATGTCAGATATATTTTTAGTAATAAAATGAACTGTATAACGTAGATGTTCAGTCTATTTATTCAAAATAAGCAGCAATAATACACGTATATGTAATATTTATATTTTTCTATACAAAATAAAGTTTCAAGAATAGTTGTAGTACTTTTTTTACGCTGTTGCATCGTCGTTTGAAGTTATGTGGGTAGATCGTATATCAATGCCCCCTGTTCTGGATGGACTGATTTTACTAGAGCTGTGAAAGCTGTGCTTGTGTTAACGACATTTGTTTTTTTTTTTTATATATATTTCTCATAAATACTCTACATCCGTTATTTATATTTGTCTATACTCGCCCGCTCTATTACAGTCTATGTATTTTATGATCCCTTCCCCTTTTCTTGAAGAACAGCACGCTGTCGCATAACCCCTCTGAACTTCTTACAAAAGTTATTTGTGATTACGCTGGAAACTTGTGTCAAACATAATCAAACTTAATTATTTAAGCCGTCAAGCATTAACGAGGCCGAAAACGACCTCGGAGATTATATACCTGACGTCACAAGACTTGTACAAAAGGGGCGTTTCTATAAACAATAAAAATATTATCGCCATATTGCCAATTAAGAATTTTACCTGAAAATTTTAAGCGATTCTAAAGCTCTTACAGAGGTGTTAATAAAATTACTCATTATAGTTCGGTAGCTATAAATAAGTTAGATATGGACTTCTATAAAATTGCAGTATTAAAATAAATAAAATTATAATCTGACAGTGTACAGTTCGTTTTATACTTTTCCGATTAGTGGAAATGTGAAAAGATTATTTGCAACACTGACAAAAGTTTATATTGTCTAAAACGCGGCAAAAAATACTGTGTGATCATTATGTTATTGTGACATATATATCCGTTGAGTTTTATAAAATATAAAGAAATGGTGAGTATTTCCTGCCATAATTATAAACTTATTTACCTTTCCTACCTCTTTCTTTCCTACCATAATTATAAATTTGAATATATCATTATATATTTGTGTTCAATAATGTTAAAAACCTTATACTATGATCTACGAATGTCATTTGAAATACAATTGTATAGAAGCAAAAGATTTATTTATAATCACATAACCTATTTTGTTTACATGTAACTTGACTCGCGAGTTTATTGCTTTTTGTTGAGGTGCTGACGATAAAGTTATCGATTTTTAAATATATTTTCATTATACTATGAAAATTTGGGTATATTATAAGAATGAAATTTACAATATCTTTTTATAGGTATTTTTATTGTGTTATATAAAATAATCTTATTACTATATTCTTTTTATAGGAAACTTCGAATCAGTTTTTTTTTTATGGAATAGGGGGCAAACGGGCAGGAGGCTCACCTAATGGAAAGTGATCACCGCCGCCCATGAACACCTGCAACACCGGAGGGCTTGCAAGTGCGTTGCCGGCCTTTAAGGAAGGAAAACGCTCTCTTCTTGAAGGTTCCCAAGTCGTAACGGTTCGGAAAGACCGCCGGCGACAGCTGGTTTTTATATTAAATTTATATTATATTAAACAGAATGCAGTTTATTATACATTCTGCTACGCTGCATACATCAGAAGGTAGTCCTCGCTTTACGGACTGGCTTCAATGTAAATGGTGCTTGTTTCGAGAAGGCAACACAGAAAAACATTATATATGTGTGAGAATTAAAATTGCCGATTACAATGGTGACCAACGTTCACCGTTGTTTGTAGATGGTACCATACTAATAATAATTATATCACTTTGCTATTTTGTACAATCATTTTATAAAGGTATTATGACAACGGCAATCCTGTAGTATGAATTCTAAAAATATCAAGTTGTTTATATCTTGTAATATGTATGTATTATTAAATAACACCAGTTTGTAAACTCTACTACAAAAATACTGTGCTATAGCTAATGTGTTACTATAATATTTATCAGTTTGTACTACTTATACAGAGAGATGAGTGTATTTAACAGTTTTGTGTATTTATTTTTAAGTTTTATAATGTTATATTTAAATTTGGTTTCGATGGGTTTAAATTTGTAGATAGATTTTATTATTTTTTATTTTTGTATAATACATTTTAGACTGCAAATTTGTATTTTATTTTTATCTTCAGCTTATCAAGAAACAATAACTTACGCAAATTTCACGATTGTTATAATGTTAACTTGCTCGAAAATAAAGGTTTCATTTTGAATAATTTTTAACGTTTTTATATAATAATAATTGTTGTAAAACGTTTAGTGTTATAATAATTATCGTTAGCTTTTATCGTATATTCACATTTATTCTCTCATATCAATATCTAATTTATTCAATACTAGCTGACCCAGTGAACATCATATCACCTAGAATCAATGTTCTTTATTCGCGCTAAAACTAAAAAACGGTTTGACCTTTGTACTGTATGTACATTTTGATTAATAAATCAATCTTAGTCAACCTTCCAACTTCAATTGGTTCAGATCAATAGAACTGGCTATATCTAATATCGATTTTGTTTTCATTTCTTTTAGTTATTGAATGAAACTTGTTTATTACTCAAATGAAATGTGTTTTAATTATATGAGATATAAATATAGGTGGATTCGAACCTCGTCCCTTGACGTGGCGTCTGTACTCACTACTAACTAAGCTATGATTTCCTAATTACTTTTATATCATAAGTTTTAAAAATAGCTGTCCGGTTTTTTTATATACAAACCTTGTTCTGACAATGAAAGAACACAATAAAAAAAGAATTATTCAATTTGGTAGAGTCGTTCGGAAGTTATGCGCGTACACACATTTCGGCGATTCATTTTTATATCTATATAATATATTACGCTAATAATAAAAGTAAAAATAAAATAGTAATAATAATAATAGCCTTTTATTCAGTTTGACTTAACATATTTTTTACACAGTTGACAATAATAGCTTATATCTAAACTAAACTTTAATCTAAATAATGTCAGAAAAATATTATATAAGAAAAATTAAATAGTATATCCAAAATAATTTTATCGACATATTTGTTATGTGCGATAACTCTAGTCTAGAAAATTACCCTAAAAAATGTGACATATTAATCTGTGGTAAAATTTACCGCTTTTTCTGTTTTGACTTGTCAGGTCTATAATGGAATGTCATTTTGGTGCTTAATATGAATTATGAATTGACGTTAATATTAGACGTTGGCATACTTCAAGGAAAGCGGAAGGGATGATTAAATACATAGACTATAACAGAGCGGGCTAGTATAGACAAATATAAATAATGGATGTAGGATGAATGTAAAAATAGGAAAAATAAATAATAATAAATGGCGTTAACTCCCTGGTTTCTGGTTGCAGGGTTGACTGTGGATCCTAGTGTTATTTTTACTAGGTACCTGTATGACGGTGCTGATTATCTGATAAGTGCAACGGGTTTCTCCCGCGGCCATTTTGCAAAACGAAGTACTTCTTTTTAATAGGTTTGCGTTATGTAAACACAGCGCAAATCATACCTGATATTAAGTGAAGATATGGCCCAAGATAGTAAATACGCCAAAGCTGTGGAGCGACTGGTTCTCAAATGCAACTGTCGGAAAGCATCTGACAGGTATTTGGCAGATTTTCAACTTGAGGGTGGTAGCTAGACAGACGGGCATTAGAAAACACTACGACTGTGCTATGGTTTCATCACGATGTTTGCTTCATCGACAGCTACGCTCATTGCAGGGATTCGAACAGTACGTGACTTTGACGCGACTTCCGCACAAGCTACCACTGAGTTATAATCGCTTCAAAATTTAACTTGTTAACACGATAAAGTTAGCGCTGCTCTCCCGGGGCGAATGAAGAATCACAAGGAGTACTGTTATATGGAAAGGCTTAAACCTCGTTTAAAAAAATAGTTAAAAAAAATTAAAAAACACGCTTTTATAGAATACCAAACTAAAAAATAGAAAACAAATTTGAATTAAGAATAGAGTGTTGAATTTAAATAAATGTAAATTCGTAATAGTGTAAGAAAAACATGTTTTTTTTTTTAAGTGTAGGGTGCATAGTATCGATAGTTATAAATATTTTATTGACAGATATGAGTGGAAACATTAACATTTTGATAATATATTAATAACCAACCCACGCTTTTAGAAAAATAAAATACAATTTTTTTATTAACACTATTTGGATTTACATTCATTTAAAAAATATACTATTCTTCATTACAATTCATTTTCAGTTTTTTAATTTGGTTTATTTATAGAAAAGCGTTTTTTAGTTTTTTTTTTACTATTACATTTATTAGAGTAAAATTAATCGGTAGCTCAATCATCATTCATTACAATAGCCAACAAAGCTCTTTCCTCCAATCTTGAAAACTGAAGTTTTTGCTTATTTTGTTGAATTTAAATACTCTGGTATCGAAAAGTTATTAATATTAGATATATCGGTAAAAGATAATGATTGGAAATTAACATCCATTCCTGTCTTATCGACTATAGATGAAAGATATATAAACTAACAAATCTTATTCCGCAAAGTAAATAATGGAATAATCTTATTAAATTAGTGTATTGTCATCGATCCTCGATAAGTCTACGAAATTTAAATGAAATCTGACTGTTTGGAGTGGCTCAAAATCAAGTCCAAAGGAGTCGGTTACAAACATACAAGTGAAGCTAACAAAAAGCGAGTAAAAACGAATTTTGTTATAAGGGGAAATAAGAAGATTTATTACACTTTAAATTTATTTAGCATTTATTTAGAATTAGAAAAATAATGATACAAGATTTTGAAGGGAAATCGAGTACGACCCGTACCACGGGTTTTTATTAACTGCCTTGATTATATGCTAAAGCTGGGCTAACTAGATATTACTGACTAGATTAACTATATATTTGCATGGTGTAGGGCTTTTTCTAATGCCTGCCTGGCTAGCTGCCACCCTCAAGTTGTAAACCTGCCGCCAAATACCAATAGGTGTGTTCCGGCAGCTGCACTTGAGAGCCAGTTCATCCACAGGTTTAGCGTGTCTTCCAACTTGGGCCGTATCGTCACTTAAGATCAGTTGAAATTATGACCATAACGTTAAACCTTAAATATAAAAAAAAAACAGTTTCGAGAGAGGAGTGAACAGGAATATTTTAAGTTTGCACGCTCCATCGTCGGCCTCATCTATGCTTACCACCAAGCATGATTGAGATTAAGCGCAAACTTATAATGCATAAAAAAACGTTCAGGACATGACTGTACGATAACTTAAAATTTACCATATTTCACAAAAATGGACATGCTTTCGCATTTCTCCCAGTTTGATCTGATATATACATAAAAATAAATCGCTGAAATGTATGTACGCGTATAACTTTCTGACCGACTGCACCAAATTGAATAATTCTTTTTTTATTATGTTCGTTATTGTCAGAACAAGGTTTGTTTATAAACAAAAACGAACAGATTTTTTTAAATCCCATAATATGAAAAGTACCTAAGCGTTGATTACTGTTTGTAGTGTACACGGATGCCGAGTCAAGGGACGAAGATTCCAATCCACCTATGTTTAAATCCTATAAAATTAGACCCTCATTACAAGTTTCGTGAAACCTATTTATTCCAATGTATAGGGAATACATTTAATAGGTCCTAAAATACAAATCAAACACATAATACCAAAATAATTTATTAAACACAATATAACGTATTACATAATTTATATTTTACACGTATACAAAAGAAATAAATCAACAAATACTACGCTAAAATCATTTACATTTACAACTTTAGAAGGCGTTCTAGATAATGTCAATTCCGTGTAAATTTAATTACGTGTTTCAAATGAGAATACAGTTGTCACGCCGCCATCTTGCGTCGAGCGTTTCACCCAAAGACAAGGAACAGTGTACGATCAGCAGAAAAAGTAATTAGACAAAAACTAATTTTTTTTTGGTGATATTTCTTTAAAAAAATTAATAGAATTTAAAAGAAAAAGAAAATTCAATATCCAGAAGTGGAAAAGTGCGGTTTCCAATAGCCGAATACAAATTATTCTAAATAACTAAAATATCTATTTTCTTAGGCAAATATTTTAAGGTCATTAGAGAGAATAGAAAGAAATAAGTTGGTTTAATCAGATCGCTCGTTAATGATCATGCCTTTCGCTCCTACTTACGAAAAGGACAGAGATATAGTTCTATTGCAAGTAACACGTATGAATTAAAATTACAATAGATCATATCAAGATAGCACGGTGGTAGAGCTTTTTTAGTACCACCTATATCGAGATTTATATCGATTATCTCAACTCTGAACACGATAGGTAACACTGTGTTAGATTTATTGACTACGGGACACAATCAACTAGACCAGCTAATATGATTTAAAAAAAAAGACGTCTGTTATGCAGTCGGTACTTTTCACCAAGGATTATTTGTTATCATGCCTCTCGCTCTTACTTACCGCAAATAAGTAAGCAGGGAAGAGATATACATACATCTAACGCAACTAATTGAATAGAAATAAATTAGATAGTAATGGAAGAAGAGAATAGATTTTGAAGTGAAATACTTATCATGATATTCATCTATACTAAGGAATCTATACTTAAAGGAATGTATTATATACAGACTATTGAGAATATATGATGAAAATGATGTTTGTTTGAACCGCAATCGCGTCAAAACTACTGATCGTATCCACATGGGACCATGATCATTCGATGCGAAATTATTTGTGCCAGTCCTTCCAATAAAGTTCGGTACAACGCACCTGCGATTCCCCTGGTGTTGTGGGTGGATGGATGAATCCATGAACGGCGATAATCACTTACCATCAAGTGACACGACTGCTTGTTTGCCCACTATTTCATAAAAAACACATTAACTCGAAATTTTTAACATTTTCACTTGACATTTGAGGTATAAGGATTGATTATCCAGTCCATACTTTTTTCTCAATGTTTCTGTCTACGTAGATAATTTTGCCAATGACTCCATCAATCAAAGAAAGCGACGCAAAATGGCGGTTTCACAGTCTTATTACTATTAAAGTCTCATCATGATCTATATATATTTTTCTATTTCTATTAAGGACATGTGTAAATTTACGAATAATTTAAACACGTTAATTTACCACAGTTGGTCAAAGTAAATTCAATAAATAAATGCATCGAAATCATTATCAATCATAGACTGGAGCTGTATTCAACGTTATTTCATTTTTAAATCACTTCATAATCTAGAGATACAACTAATATACCAAATCTTGATACATGACCGTAATTTGACGTCAGACTTTCGTCATATTTACATAAGTCTCGCGCGCGAGTACTGAAGTCCAATTAAGGTCATGCATTCTATGGTATCAAAATATCGAGCCATTTCAGGGAAAACACTGTAAGCGACAATTGTATTTTTTACAGTTTCTTCATACTTAATTATAAAGTATTTATGATATCTTTGTAAAAACATATGATTTACTGATCTATAAAAAAATACTGGTTATGAATATACTGCTTCTACTTTACAAAGATAATTTTTAGCAGAATATAATAAAAATTTTTTTTTTAAATATTTGGGGTTTATGATGTTATTCCTGAAAAGACTCGATATACATTCAATTTTAAATAGTAACACGTATAAGAATCATCGATGAAAATTTTCACTTTTTATTTGTACCGGGTTTTGCGAGCCCTGAAAAGACAAACAATGCGTATGAGTTATTTAATTCAAGCATGAACAAATGCTTTGTTGCACTTTCAAAGCAGTGACAGCTCAGTGGTAGCGTGTACGGCTGCAATAACGGTGGTCGTGAGTTCGAATCCGAGCAATGATCTTGAGCTATTACTGAAAGAAAACATCGTGATGAAACCGTAGCGTGGTGGTATCCTGTTTTTTATTATAGGGGTGTTTGAAATCCCAGTTTTTACGGACTTCCTCAACGCAACGCGCAAACGTATTACCGGGGCTCCGGTAAAAGGCGTAAGAAGCATTTGGCGTCTCATCGGGTGCTAATTACCCAACACTACCCACTACAATGCACCACGGCGACACTTTAAAATCACGTGTTGCCACCAACGACAGTTAGCTACCACCCTCAAGTTGTAAATATAACACCGAATAACTATAGATGTGTTCCGGCAGTTGCACTAGAGAGCCAGTCCCTGCACTAGGCTTAGCGTGTCCACTGTCTTATACCACATCGTCACTTAACATCAGGTGAGTTTGTAGCCATAATCTATAACGTATTCACAAATGTTAAATTCACAAATCCAACTGCTAGAACACACCTATAGTTATTTGGCAACAAATTTTCAGGTGTGATAGAAGTAAGGTTTAGCGTTATGGCCTTAATCTCACGTGATCTTAAGTGACGATACTGCCCAAGTTCGTAATTGAGATCGTCATCACTATATCTCTCTGGCTCCGTCAGTGCCTATTTTATGGAATAGGCGGCAAACGAGTTCAAAGATTAGCCCGTTCAAACAAACAGACAAACTTTCCTGCTTTATAATATTAATATAGATTGTACAAACACGTAATATCATAATGCTTATGTAGACTATAAAATGTGATCGCGTGATCTATGGAAGTGTGAATACTGCATATAAATGAGAAACGTACGTATGTGTGTAGAGACGGCTGCGTCCTTTGTTTAAGTTCTGTTTACCAGTTTTATAATATAGTCAGTGAACGTAACACGTCTATCATTTCATAGACCCAGATCTATACAGGCAACCCTATACATTACCTACATAGATTTAAAAAAGTTTTGAATCGTCTTTGACTTATCTATGGCATGTGCTAGATTTTGGCGCCATTCTGTTCTACTCATTGAGTTTTGTATGATTTTTTCGGTCTTGCTTAAAAATATCTGATAGCAGCGAATGTTAAGAATAATTGATTCCATCCGCATTTTTTTATTATTGAATAGCGGGCAATCGAGCTTGCGTGTCACCTGATGGTAAGTGATCACCGCCCTCCATGGACACCCCAACACCAGAAGAATCGCATATGTATTGCCGCCCTTTGTAGAAGGACCTGGTCCTCATTTTCTTTTCAATTTCCTCATCAATTTGGCGGCAGATTTTCAACTTGAGGGTAGTAGCTAGTCAGGCGGCCATCAGAAAAAGCCCTACCACCATACTATGGTTCCCACGCGACGTTTTCCTTCACCGAAAGCTCAAGCTGATTGTAGGTGGATTCAAACTCACGTCCCTTACACACCGTACACACTACCACAGAGCTGTCATCCCAATAGATGGACTATAAAACTTATTAAAAGCTTCACTATAAAAGCTAATTATAAAAACAGTATCGAATGTTTCCAACGACGACCCCATATTCAGCTATTTGTTACAGTACAACCTTTGCATTGCGATGGTTTTCAATGATATAAAAAAATACTTTAACTATTAACTGAAGCGATGATAGCTCAGTGGTAGTGTGCACGACTTCACGTCGAGGGACGTGGGTTCGAATCCAAGCACCTAAAATGAGCTTGAGCTTTCGGTGAAGGAAAACATCGTGAGGAAACCATAGCATACTGGTAGGTCTTTTTCTAATGCCCGCCTGGGTAGCTACCACCCTCAAGTTGTAAACCTGCCACCAAATACCAATAGGTGTGTTCCGGCAGCAGCACTTGAGAGCCAGTTCCTCCACAGGTTTAGCGTGTCTACCAACTTAGGCCGTATCGTCACTTAAGATCAGGTGACATTATGGCCATAACGCTAAACCTCAAGTATAAAAAAAAAACTACTGCGTCATTCGTCTTAATTAAATTAGTTGTTATTAGTATCGGAAAATAATTTCTATCAAAAGCGTTTACAGCAAAGTATTAAAAGTTAGTTATACAGTAGAACCCCTATAAGTCGAACATCAAGGGAGACACCAAAACAAATTCGAGTTATAGAGTTTTCGACTTATACAGAATGGATGTTTTGGTGTTCAAAGCGAAGGGAACACAACATTTTTTCGAAGTTTGCAGGTTTTCAACTTATCGAGGGACTACTGTATATCAATATTACAGCCCGTATAGCTTCAAATAAGCAAAAAGAAGTAAGTAAGTAAGAATAGATTGAAATAAACGAAAGAGTCGCAGCGTACCTTTAAATAAGTAGACCGTCATAATTACAAATATGTAAAAGGTGACTATAAATAAGTGAAAAGGAAGCATCGTGGTTTCAAATAAGTGAATAGCAATCATTTTTAACCTCAAATGAGTAAAATTAAACCATCCTTGGTCTCAAATGAGTGAAACAGACTCATCATAGCTTCAAACGAATAGAAAGAAACCGTCAAGCCCTAAAATGAGAAAAATGAAGTCTGACTACATGCAAGTGAACAGGAAGCCGTAATGGCTTACATTAAACGAAAAAAAAACTCACCATAGCCTTAAAATCATTGAAAATGAACCCATCAAAGCTACAGATGAGTAAAAACAGAAGTTGCCACGGTTTCAAATAATTAAAATTGAGTCACAACGGCTTATATTAAGTAAAAAAGACTCATGAAGCCTGCGAAACGGTGAAAAGGCGATGATACGATGATAGATTCAAATGGGTAAAATGATACGATGATAGATTCAAATGGGTAAAATGATACGATGATAGATTCAAATGGGTAAAATGATACGATGATAGATTCAAATGGGTAAAACGATACGATGATAGATTCAAATGGGTAAAATGATACGATGATAGATTCAAATGGGTAAAACGATACGATGATAGATTCAAATGGGTAAAATGATACGATGATAGATTCTAACGAGTGAAGAGTAAGGCAACGTACAGAATAACCTACTTACTTGGTATATTCGAGGGTTTGCGCGTGTTCATGTTCAAATTAAAGTTTGACGTGACTTTGAATTCTGAAATGAAATGGAACTGTGGTGTAGGACGCATCATGGATCTTGGGATGCTGACACGGCTGTCATCACCACGTAGTCCTCGAGATGAAGGATGAAGTGAATAATGGTGATAATCACATGTGAGAGACCGTTCATAAAATACGTGCATTCTCGAGCGATGACAGCTCAGTGATAGCGTGGAGAGACTCCGCGGTAAGGGACGTCGGTTCGAATGCACCTGCAATGAGCTTTTGGTGAAGGAAAACGTCGTGAGGAGACCGTAGCGTGGTGGTAGGGCTTTTGTGATGCCCGCCTGGCTAGCTACCACCCTCAAGTTGAAAATCTGCCGCGAAATACCTATAGATGTGTTCCGACAGTTGCACTTATTGAGTCTCTCCACATGAATTGATCTTTTGGAGGTCGATGTATTTGTGAATCGATTCATTTGATTCCGATTAGAATCGATCTTTTTCAGAAAATATCGCCATTCTTACTGTCACCACTATAACTATTACTACTTTTATTGAAGTCAACTAACGTCCAAAACTATTTGGCTAGGAACACTCACTAGCGGCCACCCTCAAGTTAAGAATCTGCCACCAAATACCTATAGGTGTGTTCCGGCAGTTGCACTTGAGAGCCAGTGCCTCTACTGGGTTTAACTTGTCCACCATCTTGGATCATATTGGCACTTAACATCAATAGAGATTATGCCCATAAACGTGTAGAGTAAGAAAAACAGCTTTCACAGTTTTTCTAGTCTCCAAAGGGCACCTTTTAACCGTTTAGGTATTTAAGCAAATATATTATTAAGGTGGCGCAAAAAAACCGACAATTTTTTTTTTCAGTCTCGAGTGAAAAAATGTTAGTTTTTGATGTTTTAAGAGCCCTCTCCAAAGAACAACTAAGAAAAAAATTTTAAGAGGTCGCTCCAATTTTTATTAAATTTCAAAAATCGTCAAAAATCGATTTTTTTTTAATTTGTTAATTTTTATCTATTATTTTAATAAATAAAAGAAAAATGTATGGAATTTAAATTTAAATATTAAAAGGTCGCTCGAAAAAATCTAAAGTAATGAACTAATAATTAAAAAAAAAAATTGAGCAACCTTTCAAAACTTAAATTTTGAACTGAAACTTTCAGAAACTTATTGTTTTTTGGTCTACAAAATTTTACTTTATATATATATATAACTATAATTAAAAAGTCTTACTCGGGCTGTTTGTATGTCCAGAGGAATGTGACGTCATAAACTTCTGCGGTATTTTTGTCACTCTCGCATTATTCTCCTTCTCGTATTTCCTACTGTTGATCTTCTTCCCGATGCTCTTCCACGTCACTTTAGATAAAGAATTCCGGTTGTTCTGAATTTTCACTGACAACACTGGTTTTTTAACGTTTGAATGTTTCTGCGTACCGGTTTGTTTCATTTTACCGCCACCGCTATTAGTAAGTTTATCCTTGTTCGTTTTCAATTTGACCAAATTCTGATTCTGCATATTCAAATTATTAATTTTAGAGTTGGCAACACCTTTCGTCACTTCTCTCATCGAATTTACTTCTACTGGTACTTTATTTTTTGACATGGCAACACTTCTCTTCTCACCCACTTTCGTATTTTTATTTATGACGTCGGCAACATTTTCGATTAATCCGTCACCTGTGTTTTTAGCCTCAGCTCCTTTAGTACTACTAGAACTGCCTTGGGAAATTTGTTTTTGATTTTTACTGGCAGAATGAGTGTTTTTCACATTGGCGACATTAGCTTTTTTAGTGTTGCCACTGGATTCCTTATTTGAATCAGCAGCATTATTGTTCGAGATTTTATTATTATTAATTTTATTTCGTTTCGCATTACCGTTAATGTGTTCAGAATTATCAACGTCTATGTTTCTTTTACCTAGGGATTTTTTACTAGCGTTTGTATTAGTTAAATCAGTTCTATGGATCTGTTTAGCTCTATTAGAGGCAGTATGGGCACTTTCTTCGGGTTTGGATTTTAGTTTATTATTATTTGAAGCTGTATTATTGTTATTATGCTGTCCATTATCTCTGTCACCCCTATCATTGTCCTTAGTAACTCCATTTGAAGATTCGCTGATTTCTAAGTCATTATTTCTTGGTACAGTTTCATTTCTCACTGTTTTACTTTTACTTCTTCTGGGTACTGTCTTCGGTGGAGCCATGACTTCGATTTCTTTTTCTGGCGTTGGGTTCGTCACATCCAGTTCGGACTGTGCACTCTTCGATAATGATTCTTTAGCTTTCAAACATGTGGATATAATCTCTGATAGTAAGTCTGTGCGTTCGTCCGTTGATATGGTGGGATTTGATAGTTGGTTGTATGCTTTTGTAATAGTGTTAATGTATGACTCCTCTGAAAAAAAATAATTAATGGTAGATTTTCGAAGTATGGATAATCTGTGTCAATACATCCGTAATTTTGTAGGTCCATGTAATTTTATTTGGTTTTTTTGATATGGATATATTACAAAAGCCACAGATGGTAAATATATATTTAATAATATAGGCAAGTCACGGCCCAATCAACTTTGAGATTCACTGATCTAAGTGGTTACAGTGAAAAGTCTGTATAGCGACTGTCAAGTGATTACGCATTTTATTGCGTTATTAATAACTGTCGGTTAATCGAAATAAAACTAATTTAAACGGATTTTATTTCGGTTTTGTTATTCATTTTGATCCCGACGTTTCGAAAGCTGAGGTGCGGTGTAGGATGTACTACATTTAAATTAGTTTTATTTCGATTAACCGACAGTTATTAATAACGCAATAAAATGCGTAATCACTTGACAGTCGCTATACAGACTTTTCACTGTAACCACTTAGATCAGTGAATCTCAAAGTTGATTGGGCCGTGACTTGCCTATATTATTAAATATATATTTACCATCTGTGTCTTTTGTAATATATCCATATCAAAAAAACCAAATAAAATTACATGGACCTACAAAATTACCGATGTATTGATACTGATAATCCACACTTCGAAAATCTACCATTATTTTTATTTTTTTCAGAGGAGTCATACATTAACTCTATTACAAAAGCATACAACCAACTATCAAATCCCACCATATCAACGGACGAACGCACAGACTTACTATCAGAAATTATATCCACTTGTTTGAAAGCTAAAGAATCGTTATCGAAGAGTGCACAGTCCGAACTGGATGTGACGAAGCCAACGCCAGAAAAAGAAATCGAAGTCATGGCTCCACCGAAGACAGTACCCAGAAGAAGTAAAAGTAAAACAGTGAGAAATGAAACTGTACCAAGAAATAATGACTTAGAAATCAGCGAATCTTCAAATGGAGTTACTAAGGACAATGATAGGGGTGACAGAGATAATGGACAGTGTTAGCGACGCATAAAGACTATAACGAGTAATATACGAAAATAGAAATGGCGTCCGGAATAATAGTTCCGCACAGGTGGCGCTGTTAGCGACGCATAACAAGTTAATACGAAAATAGAAATGGCGTCCGGAATAATAGTTCCGCACAGGTGGCGCTGATGGTAAATAGGACGCACGCCTTACCGTAGGGAGAGCCCCTGAGACGCTAGACGAGTTCTCGTTCGAGTATTAACTTGTACCGGACGAATAAACAGTGTTTTTGTGTTAGCATAAGTATCGAGACTGACTACGCGTTATATAAATATAAATATTGAAAATATAAGTATTAAGAATATGAGTATGGAGATCGAGTATTGAGAATATTGAGATTATTGAGATTATTGAGATTATTGAGATTATTGAGATTATTGAGAATTATTAATATTAAGCTTGTGGATATATTGAGATATAAGTATTGAGAATTATTAACATTGAGTTTATGGATATATTGAGAATTAATAATATTGAGATTGCTAGTATTGAGAATGAATAATATTGAGATTGCTAGTATTGAGAATTAATAATATTGAGATTAATAATATTGAGAATTATTAATATTGAGATATATTAATAAATGAGAACATAAAGAATGTTATGTTAAAGTCATAAGGCGTACGTTATAATCGACGTCTACCGTTGGGGACGCACACATTCATTTGCCAAGGATTCGTGGGAGTTCGGGTAATGATTGTGCCGAGTAGGTCTTTTGCGTCTCCTTCGCGTATTTTATGTATATTTGTATCGAAATTGGTGTTTGCATGTTTAGTTTATAGATATGTTTAAGATTAATGTGCATGTTAGTTTTAAAATAGATAGTTTACCGAGCAATACTTACCTAAATATTAGACCGGAAAATATGTATAGAGAATTGAGGGATTTCACACGACAAGTGTGAAATCCAACAATAGAGACATCGCGTTGCTTGTATTTGATATAGAAACCCGAAATATGGGAATATGTAAATTTATAGAGTAAGAACGTGATAGAGAAAAATTGAAATAGAGAAAGTTTAGCGTAAGTATTGCTCGATCTCGAGTATTATGCGTATATCCTAGGATAAGTGATATTTATAAGATAGAGTGTAACCTAGGGTATAAGATTGTATATAGATATTAAGGATATTATGTGAAATAAAATAAATATAGCGCAGAAACCGAGCCAACGGTAGTGAAAATAGAAACGAATAGACATTAGAAAGCGTCGCGATCGAGTGGCTCTCTGTAAAGTCACGCATCGGCATGGGTAACCTCCGAAGGGGCGTTACCTAATCATGTTCCACGATTGAGTCACCGATCGCCCATTGGCTACAATAAGAAGGTCAACTACCTGAGAAGAATATCGACCGTTGGCTCGGGTTCACGTGTATTGAGAAGAACTCCGAGTATTATTTCGTCACACGTCTCGACCGGTTCACGCATTATTGCATCCTTACGGCCCCTTACGGCAAACTGACATCTTCCTGCTGCCACCGAGGCGGGTATCCGGCATCCTCGTTTATAACGAACGAGGACTCTACGCCCGTCCAAACGGGGATACACAACGTCGCACTTTGACCAGGGGGCGGTGGTCCACCACCGCTAGACGTACCGTGCCCCAACAGCTGGTCCTTCGAGCCGGATCTTCGCAGCAGTCAAGATGCCAGTCACGAGAAGCCATAAGGAATCGCCGAAGGAGCAACCGACCGAGACAGACGCTGCACAACAGAGCAGCGCGACGGAAACAACGTCGTATGAAACATACGAAACTTCAGTCACGGGCATCACTGGAACATCAAAAGCCACCGAAGCTTCCACAATGAAGAGACACAGGCCCGCTTCTACAAAGTCACAAAGAAGACGTAAGGAGCTGGAAGCCCGTGCGGAACTAGCCGAAAAGGAGCTTCGGGAGGCACAAGCGGCTACAGTGGCAGCCAGGCTACGCTTAGAGGTCATCCAAGCAGATGATGAAGACGAAGACTCTGTAATCGAGGAGCCTGCGGATAGAGAGGATCAGGTCAGAGACTGGGTCCATAAGGCGGCGGGGCATAAGGAAGTTATGGAGCGGATAGAGAGTGCTCCCGCCCCCGACTCTAAGCACGACGGCCAACATATGGAGAAGAGTAAAGAGCACCGTAGCCTAGCCAACGCCATAGCCGAAGCGATGAGGATTTCGCATCACGGGTTGATACCACAACCCGACTACATGCACCATCTACCACCGTTCGAGGGTGACTGCAGAGAATGGGTGGCCTTCAAAGCCGTCTATGAAGACACCGCTCCGCTCTTCTCCGACGTGCAAAATATGGCACGTTTGAGAAGAGCATTGAAGGGCGAAGCGAGAGAAGGGGTTCGTAGCTTGCTGTACTCAGAGAGTACACCCCAGGAAATAATGGAAGCGCTGAGGCGGTCGTACGGAAGAGCGGACGCGCTGGTCCTGGCAGAGCTGCAGAAAATAAGGAAGCTGCCAGTGATAAGCGACTCCGCATACGATATATGCATGCTAGCAAGCTGCATTAATAACACCGTCGCCGCAATAAGGGGGCTACAGAAACCGCAGTATCTGCAGTCACCGGAAATACTGAAGAGCATCACCGACAAGATGCCAACCATACTGAAGTTCCGGTGGTATGACTACACCGCGGACACGGTGGATAAAGGAGACCCAGACTTGAACACGATGGCGAAATTCCTCAACAAGATCGCGGACAGATGTGGACCTCACGCCGTACCTGGAGTAGCGGCTTCGAGGAAACCGCAGCAACGGAGACAGGCCTCGCATACTACTGTTGATATACAACCAGAAAAGCAGGCAGCGAATGGTTCATCAAGACAGAAGCCAGCATGCCCACACTGCCTCGAGGGGCACCAGTTATACGAGTGTCCGAAGTTCCGGCAGGCTCCGGTGCCAAAGAGGTGGGACATAGCCAAGCAATCTCGCTTGTGCTATAATTGCCTGCACGGGTGGCACCGTAAGGAAACCTGCCAGCGACCACCGTGTCGGACCTGCAAGCGGCGGCATCATCACTTGCTGCATAGCGACAAGACGGAAGCTGCGGTTGTAGAGGAGGTCAAAGTTAAGGAGGTAGCCAACAACGTACGGCTACCCGTAAAATTCACGCGGATGTCGAGAGCCTACCTAAAGATGGTGCCAGTGGAAGTGTACGGACCAGCAGGTTCAACCCGAGTCCTGGCCTTGTTAGATGAGGGCTCCACCGTTTCCTTATTGGACTCGGCGGTAGCGGAACAAGTAGGCCTTAAAGGACCCAAGGAGACCCTGCAGCTGGAAACCGTGGGTGGTAGAACGGTCACCAAGACCGACTCGATGAAGCTCGACATCAAGGTTAGGGGGTTCCACCGAAGAAGCAAGTTGTCCATCAATGGGGTTCGCACGATGGATGGTCTGCACCTGACGCCGCAGCGATTAGAAAGGGAAGTGATCGAGCGCTGCGTGCACCTAAAGAAGCTGGTAGATCACCTGTGCTACGAAGAAGAGTCTCCTAGGTTGTTGATCGGTCAAGACAATTGGGGACTGATCATCACCAGGAAGACGCGCAAGGGAAAGAAAAACCAACCAGTAGCATCCTTCACTCACTTAGGATGGGTGCTACACGGCGTCGACGGAGGTAACTCCAAGGAAGTCAACTTTCTATGCGCGCATGTAACCGCGCGTGAAGACGCGCTGGATGCGCTCATGAAAGAACACTTCGCGATAGAATCATTGGGAGTTGCGCCGAAGCGGCCGAGCACGGACATGGAAGCGAGAGCCCTTAGCGTTCTGGAGAGGACGACCAAGAGACGAGAGGACGGCAGATTCGAAGTCGGCCTCTTGTGGAAAGACGAAGACGATGTACTGCCCGACAATTACAAGTCGGCCGAGATGAGACTAAGGGGCATCGAAAGGAAGTTGAATAGGGACCTCGATCTGCAAATAGAATATAATGAGCAGATTAATAATCTAATTGAAAATGGATACGCAGAAGAGGTCCCGCGCGAGTCGTCTTCGAAGCGGAAGTGGTACTTGCCCCACTTTGCCGTCACGCACCCTACTAAGAAGAAAAAGAGGTTGGTTTTCGACGCTTCCGCGAAATTCGGGGAAAGATGTCTCAACGACTTGCTTCTGACGGGACCAGATCTATTACAATCCCTTTTCGGGGTATTAATGCGTTTCCGACAGAAGCCTGTAGCCGTGGTCGCAGATATTAAGGAGATGTTCCTGCAGATCAGGATAAGAGACGAAGATCGCGACAGCCTACGATTTTTATGGAGAGGAGAGCAACGCGACAGGGTCCCCAAGGAATACAGGATGACATCCGTCACATTCGGGGCCGCTTGCTCTCCCAGTACGGCGATCTTCGTCAAAAACAGGAACGCGGCAGACTACGCGAAACAGTTCCCGGAAGCAGCGCGAGCGATAGAGTCGAACCACTACATGGACGACTATCTGCAGAGCTTCGCCACGGAAGACGAAGCTGTGAAGACAGCAAAAGAGGTGGACGCCATCCATGGAAAAGCGCAGTTCCAATTGAGAGGATGGGCGTCCAACAGCGAAGGCGTGTTGAGACAGTTCACAAGTAAAAGTGAACAGCTCGTAGTGGAACTCGGCTCGAAGGAGGAAAAAACATTAGGACTACGCTGGTTTCCGGGAAACGACGAACTAGGGTTCCGCGCGCGTCTCAGCCACGCAGCGATGGAGAAATCCGAGAACTATCGAGCTCCTACGAAGAGAGAAGTGACGAGCATGGTGATGTCCACCTTCGACCCTATGGGGGTGGCGTCGCCTGTTCTAGTACAGGGCAAGGTGCTCATCCAGAGCATATGGAGGAGTGGCGTCGGCTGGGACGAGGCTATCGCTGAAAGGGACATAGAGGCATGGTGTGACTACAATAAGAACGTTCGAGTGCTGGAGGATCTACGAGTTCCGAGATGCTTCACGCGCTCGAACGACGAGGGGGAGCTGCACATATTCACGGATGCCAGTGAGACCGCATACGCTTGCGCGGTTTACTGGAGGCAGCGGTATTGGGTCTTGGGGCTACGGTTGGTGGTTCGGGCAGTAGCGCACAGATGCCAGTGGTGTAAAGTGTACCGAAGCACGCCACAGAAACTGTCTACGGGGGATTTGCCGGAAGAGCGACTGCGTTTCGGCGAACCTCCATTCACTTGCACCGCCGTGGATTACTTCGGGCCTATGACAGTCACCGTAGGCAGACGACAAGAGAAAAGATGGGGTGCCTTATTCACCTGCCTCACTACACGGGCGGTTCACATAGAATTAGCGGCATCACTATCCACGGACTCGATGATACTAGCACTTCGACGTATGGCAGCCAGGCGGGGTATGCCGAAAGTCATATTTAGCGACAACGGCACCAACTTCGTCAAGGCGAACAAAGAGTTGAAAGAAGCCGTGGGACAGGTAGATATGGAGGCGGTCGCTACCAGATCGAATCTCAAGTGGAAGTTCATTCCACCTGGGGCACCGAACATGGGAGGAGCGTGGGAGCGCTTGGTCCGTTCCATCAAGACGGCTCTAGCCGTTACATTGAAAGAAAGGAATCCACACGAGGAGACATTGCATACACTTCTCCTAGAAGCGGAGCACGTGGTCAATTCCAGACCACTTGTCGCGGCGGAACCGGACAGCGACGACGTAGCTCTCACTCCCAACCACTTCCTAATCGGGAGGTCTTGTGGGCTACCCGGCATTGGAGGTTCCAGCGATGCGGACCTCATCGGGCGGCGAACATGGAGGACGGCACAACGAATGGCCGATCATTTTTGGAGCAGGTGGCTTAAAGAATATCTGCCCACCCTGCTCCCCAGACGGATCGGCGGAGAGGTCGTCACGAGAGATCTACAGTGTGGAGACACCGTCCTCATAGTGGACTCCACACTACCACGAAACACCTGGCCGAGGGGCGAAGTAGTCAAAACATATCCTGGACCCGACGGCCGCACGCGAGTCCTAGAAGTACGCACAGCGGGTGGATTGCTGCGTCGACCGAGCTCCAAAGCGGTGCTAGTAGTACCAGCATCGACGAGCGACGAACGACGAGCCACCAACGAGCCACGGGTCACCGACGAGCCTGAGACATCGTCTGCAGAGCCTAGGACATCGTCTGCCGAGCCTGGAGACACAGCGGCGTCGCTAGGACAAGGAGTTGGTGCTGTGCACGAGGGGGAGGATGTTAGCGACGCATAAAGACTATAACGAGTAATATACGAAAATAGAAATGGCGTCCGGAATAATAGTTCCGCACAGGTGGAGCTGTTAGCGACGCATAACAAGTTAATACGAAAATAGAAATGGCGTCCGGAATAATAGTTCCGCACAGGTGGCGCTGATGGTAAATAGGACGCACGCGTTACCGTAGGGAGAGCCCCTGAGACGCTAGACGAGTTCTCGTTCGAGTATTAACTTGTACCGGACGAATAAACAGTGTTTTTGTGTTAGCATAAGTATCGAGACTGACTACGCGTTATATAAATATAAATATTGAAAATATAAGTATTAAGAATATGAGTATGGAGATCGAGTATTGAGAATATTGAGATTATTGAGATTATTGAGATTATTGAGATTATTGAGAATTATTAATATTAAGCTTGTGGATATATTGAGATATAAGTATTGAGAATTATTAACATTGAGTTTATGGATATATTGAGAATTAATAATATTGAGATTGCTAGTATTGAGAATTAATAATATTGAGATTGCTAGTATTGAGAATTAATAATATTGAGATTAATAATATTGAGAATTATTAATATTGAGATATATTAATAAATGAGAACATAAAGAATGTTATGTTAAAGTCATAAGGCGTACGTTATAATCGACGTCTACCGTTGGGGACGCACACATTCATTTGCCAAGGATTCGTGGGAGTTCGGGTAATGATTGTGCCGAGTAGGTCTTTTGCGTCTCCTTCGCGTATTTTATGTATATTTGTATCGAAATTGGTGTTTGCATGTTTAGTTTATAGATATGTTTAAGATTAATGTGCATGTTAGTTTTAAAATAGATAGTTTACCGAGCAATACTTACCTAAATATTAGACCGGAAAATATGTATAGAGAATTGAGGGATTTCACACGACAAGTGTGAAATCCAACAATAGAGACATCGCGTTGCTTGTATTTGATATAGAAACCCGAAATATGGGAATATGTAAATTTATAGAGTAAGAACGTGATAGAGAAAAATTGAAATAGAGAAAGTTTAGCGTAAGTATTGCTCGATCTCGAGTATTATGCGTATATCCTAGGATAAGTGATATTTATAAGATAGAGTGTAACCTAGGGTATAAGATTGTATATAGATATTAAGGATATTATGTGAAATAAAATAAATATAGCGCAGAAACCGAGCCAACGGTAGTGAAAATAGAAACGAATAGACATTAGAAAGCGTCGCGATCGAGTGGCTCTCTGTAAAGTCACGCATCGGCATGGGTAACCTCCGAAGGGGCGTTACCTAATCATGTTCCACGATTGAGTCACCGATCGCCCATTGGCTACAATAAGAAGGTCAACTACCTGAGAAGAATATCGACCGTTGGCTCGGGTTCACGTGTATTGAGAAGAACTCCGAGTATTATTTCGTCACACGTCTCGACCGGTTCACGCATTATTGCATCCTTACGGCCCCTTACGGCAAACTGACATCTTCCTGCTGCCACCGAGGCGGGTATCCGGCATCCTCGTTTATAACGAACGAGGACTCTACGCCCGTCCAAACGGGGATACACAACGTCGCACTTTGACCAGGGGGCGGTGGTCCACCACCGCTAGACGTACCGTGCCCCAACAGACAGCATAATAACAATAATACAGCTTCAAATAATAATAAACTAAAATCCAAACCCGAAGAAAGTGCCCATACTGCCTCTAATAGAGCTAAACAGATCCATAGAACTGATTTAACTAATACAAACGCTAGTAAAAAATCCCTAGGTAAAAGAAACATAGACGTTGATAATTCTGAACACATTAACGGTAATGCGAAACGAAATAAAATTAATAATAATAAAATCTCGAACAATAATGCTGCTGATTCAAATAAGGAATCCAGTGGCAACACTAAAAAAGCTAATGTCGCCAATGTGAAAAACACTCATTCTGCCAGTAAAAATCAAAAACAAATTTCCCAAGGCAGTTCTAGTAGTACTAAAGGAGCTGAGGCTAAAAACACAGGTGACGGATTAATCGAAAATGTTGCCGACGTCATAAATAAAAATACGAAAGTGGGTGAGAAGAGAAGTGTTGCCATGTCAAAAAATAAAGTACCAGTAGAAGTAAATTCGATGAGAGAAGTGACGAAAGGTGTTGCCAACTCTAAAATTAATAATTTGAATATGCAGAATCAGAATTTGGTCAAATTGAAAACGAACAAGGATAAACTTACTAATAGCGGTGGCGGTAAAATGAAACAAACCGGTACGCAGAAACATTCAAACGTTAAAAAACCAGTGTTGTCAGTGAAAATTCAGAACAACCGGAATTCTTTATCTAAAGTGACGTGGAAGAGCATCGGGAAGAAGATCAACAGTAGGAAATACGAGAAGGAGAATAATGCGAGAGTGACAAAAATACCGCAGAAGTTTATGACGTCACATTCCTCTGGACATACAAACAGCCCGAGTAAGACTTTTTAATTATAGTTATATATATATATATATAAAGTAAAATTTTGTAGACCAAAAAACAATAAGTTTCTGAAAGTTTCAGTTCAAAATTTAAGTTTTGAAAGGTTGCTCAATTTTTTTTTTTAATTATTAGTTCATTACTTTAGATTTTTTCGAGCGACCTTTTAATATTTAAATTTAAATTCCATACATTTTTCTTTTATTTATTAAAATAATAGATAAAAATTAACAAATTAAAAAAAAATCGATTTTTGACGATTTTTGAAATTTAATAAAAATTGGAGCGACCTCTTAAATTTTTTTTTTTAGTTGTTCTTTGGAGAGGGCTCTTAAAACATCAAAAACTAACATTTTTTCACTCGAGACTGAAAAAAAAAATTGTCGGTTTTTTTGCGCCACCTTAATAATATATTTGCTTAAATACCTAAACGGTTAAAAGGTGCCCTTTGGAGACTAGAAAAACTGTGAAAGCTGTTTTTCTTACTCTACACGTTTATGGGCATAATCTCTATTGATGTTAAGTGCCAATATGATCCAAGATGGTGGACAAGTTAAACCCAGTAGAGGCACTGGCTCTCAAGTGCAACTGCCGGAACACACCTATAGGTATTTGGTGGCAGATTCTTAACTTGAGGGTGGCCGCTAGTGAGTGTTCCTAGCCAAATAGTTTTGGACGTTAGCTGACTTCAATAAAAGTAGTAATAGTTATAGTGGTGACAGTAAGAATGGCGATATTTTCTGAAAAAGATCGATTCTAATCGGAATCAAATGAATCGATTCACAAATACATCGACCTCCAAAAGATCAATTCATGTGGAGAGACTCAATAAGTGCAACTGTCGGAACACATCTATAGGTATTTCGCGGCAGATTTTCAACTTGAGGGTGGTAGCTAGCCAGGCGGGCATCACAAAAGCCCTACCACCACGCTACGGTCTCCTCACGACGTTTTACTTCACCAAAAGCTCATTGCAGGTGCATTCGAACCGACGTGCATTATTTCTTGGTACAGTTTCATTTCTCACTGTTTTACTTTTACTTCTTCTGGGTAATGTCTTCGGTGGAGCCATGACTTCGATTTCTTTTTCTGGCGTTGGCTTCGTCACATCCAGTTCGGACTGTGCACTCTTCGATAACGATTCTTTAGCTTTCAAACATGTGGATATAATTTCTGATAGTAAGTCTGTGCGTTCGTCCGTTGATATGGTGGGATTTGATAGTTGGTTGTTTGCTTTTGTAATAGAGTTAATGTATGACTCCTCTGAAAAAAAATAATTAATGGTAGATTTTCGAAGTATGGATTATCTGTGTCAATACATCCGTAATTTTGTAGGTCCATGTAATTTTATTTGGTTTGTTTGATATGGATATATTACAAAAGCCACAGATGGTAAATATATATTTAATAATATAGGCAAGTCACGGCCCAATCAACTTTGAGATTCACTGATCTAAGTGGTTACAGTGAAAAGTCTGTATAGCGACTGTCAAGTGATTACGCATTTTATTGCGTTATTAATAACTGTCGGTTAATCGAAATAAAACTAATTTAAATATAGTACACCCTACACCGCACCTCAGCTTTTGAAACGTCGGGATCAAAATGAATAAAAAAACCGCAATAAAATCCGTTTAAATTAGTTTTATTTCGATGAATAATATTTGCGTAAACATAAGAATAAGTGGATGTTTTATTATTTAGTTTGCGCAGAACCAAAATTTATGCAAAGTTTTTACCCAGTTCTGCAACTTGTTTCAATAGACCTTTGCTCCCATTGGTGATAGCGTGATGTTAAATATCCCAAAGCCATCCTCAACTATTGGTTTATCGAATACAAAAACATTTTTTAAGTTCGACCGGTAGTTTCTAAGATTAGCACATTCAAACAAACACACACTTCGCGAAAGCCCTAATGCAATTATGCAAACATTCGAAAGTTCGAACAAAATTCGAAAGTTACACAATCACTAACAGACGTACACGAGATTTTAATATATATATAAATAAAGATCACATTACCTACGTACTCCAAATCGAGCTTCATCCGATGACGGAACGGTAGGAACGGCGACCGTTTGTTCTCTAAGCACCAAGACATTTCTAGAACGTTCTCGCATTTCAACTGATACCCTCCCTCCGGCTGGAATTGCAATAATTATATTGAATTTTACTATTCATAAAGTCAGCAAACAATTGCACAAATACAATGCAAAGTCTATTTAACGAAACGAAAGGGAATAAGAAACTGGTGTCAACACTAAAGTTTTTTTTTTGTCTATAATTTTTAAGTTTTAGCGTTATGACCATAGTCTTCTCACCTGGTTTTAAGTGACGATACTCGACGAAACGATACGTCTTAAGGGACTGGCTCTCAAGTGCGACTGCCGGAACACACCTATAGGTATTTGGCGGCAGATTTTCAACTTGAAGCCGGCAGCTATCCAAATAGGCATCAGAAAAAGCCCTAACACCATGCTATTTGATTTTTGGCCGAAATCGAACCTCCAGTCGGTCATCACCTCTAATATACTCTTGGAAAACACTACACTAGGACGGTGTGTGGGCAACTGACTTTACACCTCACACGATGGTACATTCGTAGGTACATTAGCGTCTGTACACTAAGGCCTTATTAGAGCTGACATCACAAAAATATTGATTATACCAACTAATTCGTTACAATGAGGTTCGTTATTTTTTTTATAGTTAAAGTATAGCGTTATGGCCACAATCTCACCTGATCTTAAGTGACGATACGGCCCTAGTTAGTAGACACGGTAAATCTGTGAGGGACCGGCTGTCAAGTGCAACTGCCAGAACACATATATAGGTATTTGGTGGCAGATTTTCAAGTCGAGGGTGGTGGTTAGCCAGGTGGGCATTAAAAAGCCCTACCACCATGCTATAGTTTCCTCGCGATGTTTTTCTTCACTGAAAACTCAAGCTCATACGTGGATTCGATCGGATACGTATGTAGACACGGAGTTCGTACACACTAATACTGTGCTATTATGACTTCAAGATAGATTTATAGAGTTACTACATTTTACATGTGGCTTCGCTAGCGTTAATATTGATTTAGGCAAACAAATCGGATAACGCAATAAAAAGTTTACTCACTTGATCACTATCATTGTCTCCAATGTCCCGTCCGTCTCTATACCACAATTTATTATAATCGATTCAGCGGTTTAGGCGTGAAAGCGTAACAAACATACAGATTCACTTTCGCATTTATAATATTTGTACGATTAAAGGTTTCAAGTGTTTGTTGTTATTCAATGAAAATTACACAAGGCATTTTTAGGCACTGATTAACTAAAATTATTTTTATTTTGGGTAACGTATAATAATGTGTCTTTTATAGAACTGCTCCTTTGGATATTTCAATATCAAACATCAGTTTTAGTTAAAAGGATATGTACTTAATTTAAAAAGATTAGATGAAGAATTATAATAGGGGACATTGCGCCATACATTTTCTTTAAAGAGGGCGGTACACCTAAAAGTTTGAGAAACACTGATTCAAATAAACAAGAGACTCACCAACGGCTGCATAAAGAGGCATGTCTCGTATCGATCCGCCAGTTTGGCGAGAGTGTGCCTCCTGGATCTGGATGCCTGTGAATACTTCTTCAATATCTGAAATCCCATAATTCCATCGGTTGATCCCATACTGACACAAATTCAATCTGACACTTCGATGGGTGTGAATGCGAATCCCCGCAAATAGGCCCTTAATGAAGGCAACATCGTGATGAAACTATAACATGATGGCTTTCTTACATACCGCCTGACTAACAACCGCCCTCAAGTTAAAAATCTGTAGCCAAATACCTATAAGTATGTTCCGGTAGTTGTACTTGAGTTCCAGTCCCTATAGTAGACTTAACTTACCCACTATTTTGGGCCACATCGTCAAATAACATCAGGAGAGTTTTTAGCCATAATGTAAATCTTTAATAAACTATAAAAAAGGTAAGTTATTCTATAGTGACACTAAGTAAATCAGACACTACAATGGATTTGAATGTGAACCCCTTCAATGGGGTTGAGGTTTCACTGTAGGAAACAATAGGAAAAGTCCTACCACCGTGCTATGGTTTCATCACAATGTTTTCCTTCACATTCCTCAACATAGAATCCATACACACTACCACAAAAAAAAAAAAACTAACGGTAATAGCCTCGTAGGGTTTCTTCACATAAAACAAGATAGATCTTGAGAGTTCAGCCTCGTGTGCTGCCTTGACCACAGTGACTCGGAGACCTCTGTACCATGTCGGTGCGAACTTTCGGTTCTGTAAAACGCAATACAAATCAAATTTTCATTAAATTCAGGCCATATACAGGCATTTATGAACATCAAAACTACTACCGGTTCCAAAGATAACCAAGTCATCGAGAAGAACTGGCAAGAGATTCATGCTGATTCTTTAGGGGCATTTTATTAAATTATAGTTTAAATTGTGTGTAATGAGATAATAAACGCTTACTTAAGGCTACACTTTTTTTTATTTTCCATGTGGTGTTTATGGTGCACAGCCGATTAAAAAGACTTAGTGTACCCAATCTCAAACATAGAGTATAGTAAAAAAAAAAAAACAAACAAAAACTTTTAATCTCTGAAGGTTGACTCATAGGAGTCACTGAAGATTAAAAAAAAATAAAATAAGAAAGAAATTCTACAATGAGAATAATCAATATAATGGCTCATTGTACCATATTGAAGAAGTACAGATTGCCAGGTTGCAGTAGCAGATAAAAAAAAAAAAATATGATGTTTATAACCTTATTATTTTTGGCCTTCCTCACCTCGTTACGTGAGTGCATTACCCAGGCTCAAACCAAGGCAAAGGAACAAGTGGTGGCTCATCGGTTACTGATCATCTAATACTACCAGCTAAATCATATTACGGTGACACTTCAAACTCCTATGTTGCCAGAGACCAGGTAGAGTACATACACTTCTTCTAGTAGGAATATTATAGCAACTGTGCGCACACACTGCTTCTCTTCTTCTGGGCATATTATAGCGACTAGTGTCCTTCTTATTGCTAATTAAAACTATAAAATTAATAAATCATACTAACAGGAGTATGTGTGTAAAACATTATGGAGAAAGGAACTGAGTCTATTTTACATTCCGCTATCACCTCTCTCCAAGTCCCAGGCTCTTTAACGGGTGCCTCTCTGAAACGGTATATAGTAATATTTATATAAAACAATTTTTAATGCACAATATTTTTATAAAGGGCTAAAAACTATATACAATAAATGATTGGAAATGAAAAACTTATAGCACATGTTTATAGTTTATAGCATGTGCCTCACACTCTACATTACCAATCTTTTATTTTCTACTTTTTAAGGATATACTGCTTTTTAGGGATATGTGAATAAAATTTTGATAAGCTCTGTTCATCTGTCAGTTTTAAAATACATACAGCTGTGATATAGTTATCTCCCCATTTTAATTTTTTACATTTTCATGCATTGTCATCCACTTCTAAGCTATGGTTTAAATTTCAACTATCTAACTCATGTGGAAGTTAGTTTAAATCGATTACAAAATTTCACAGGGACCGACATACAAGAAAGTGAATTAATACAATCATGGTAAGAAAACAGAATTCTTTATTGTTAAAGTTATTCTCACCCTAATATCACTGGATCTTCAATGATTTTGGTTTCCGTCTGTAAAATTTGTAAGCCTGTTAACTCTTGAGTGGCTTGCAAGCATGTTTCTAACATTGCTCTCTCCAGTTTCAACTGTGCCAGCGAAGGCCCGGTGTCAATTAACATTATACCCTCATCTTCAGAGTCCGAGCTGCAAAATATTCTTGATTTTAACCTATAATATTATTCCGATCCATACAATACAACAGATCTTATAATGGACTTATAAATTTTACCTTTCACCCTAAGGGGCATTCTGGAATCTGAACATGTATAATTCACATGCTATAAACAAAAATATAAAACAAAAAACGAATAATAAAATAAATACCTGGAAGCATTATATCTACAGATTGGATAACTTTTAAAATCGTCGATTATTTTCTCATAATATTTTATTTCTTGAAGAACTCTATGTTTTTCTTTCTCCTTCTCACGCACTAAATTATTATATTTAGTATCCATTATTTACGAAGCAAATATATTTCATATGTTTATCACGCAACATCGGCAACCGTTAACTTTGAAATTGTTTTTGGTTATTTTTTTACTTTTGCCAGAAAAGGCAAAGATATCTTAGATCATGCAGCTTGTTTTTTCAAAACCTGTATCGTTCTGAATACAGTAGAACTCGAATTATAGAGTTTTTTAATTATAGAGAATGGAGGTTATTGAGTTAATAATGAAGTTATTGAGGTTTGACTTAACGAGGATCTACTGTATATGCTTTTTTAAGCTTAAACCTAGTATACTATGTCAATTGCTAAGCTAAAGGAACCAGATTTGGGTACTCAATATTATATCAAAATATAGAAAAAACTCAGTGTTTTAGTTTATCTTAATAATGTGTTAAGTTGACTTGTTATTATCGTTATGACGTCATATTATACTATATAAATCAAAAATAATATACTGTAATAACACAAATACAACAATCGGTTTTATTATTAGTAAAATTGTGTATAATACATAATATGAAATAATAGAGGGAAAAAATACAAATTGTTACATGGTAAATTGTAATTTATATATTTATGTAATATATAATATATTTGCAAATTTTAAGGGTTGATGAATACGATGACTGGGTTTACAGATGACTTCTTCGTAAATTAAACCACCACGATGAATAAGAACGTTGTTGTATTCCTTTATAATTCAGTGTAAATATTTTACTGACATCAGCCGAGATAAGAGTCCCTGTAATCGATCAGACACGTCGGAACGTGAAATTGGAATGCGTTCTATTATTTAAATTCGAATGTTACATTCCTTCATATATTCATGATGATGACAAAGGGGTGATGAAGACGCCACAATATTATAAGTAAAGATATGTAGACACGGCTTATACGCCTCAAATGTGCGATATTGTATGAATTATACAAACAAAAGTAAAGTTCATGGATCACATTTAATTAGTAAATATTACAATTGTCTGTGATGATTTGATATATTTTTTTAAAATAGTGATGTTTATATGTGTATTTTTTAATACGATATACAAAATATATTGTCCTACTTCCCCGTTTATTGTATTAGTATTATGTATGTATGTGGTGCCACTTTTTCTGACCAAATATGATGATGAAAACACATATGTATATTTTATTTTTGCTAAAAAATAACAAAATATATTAAGGTTAAAAACCTTGAAAAATTAGAAATTAATATTAAGTAATTCGATGTCATTCTAGAGCTATGATAAAATAAATTGACCCTATATATTATTATGTTTTGTGGGTGTAATCATTACATATGCATACACACAGCCAGCTGGATGGATGCCTACGAAAAAATATTTTCAATAAGATTTTTTAGTATATAATGAAATAAAGATTCGCGTTATGACGCGAGCAATACAGCGCATTTTTATTTACTTTGATATAATATCAAGTTGTTCATTATAATTATAGTGTATGTAATTAAAAATTGGAATAACTGTTTTACAAAATAATAAATATTATTGTAAAAAATGTGTAATAAATAATATTGTACGTTTTTAAATTTTATGAGAATTCTGAATTATTAATATCTTTGTTTAATACTCTAAATTATAATACATAAACAATAATTTAGATTTAATAAAACAACTATTATATCGGTTTTCACAGACTATTGAAGTGTTTAATATCTGTTTAGTGTAATATTGCTGTCAAAGTCAAAGCTGTCAACGGGTGACACGAATTGCGAATAATACTGTATAAAATTTTAAAATGTTGTGTGAATCGTATTAATTAGAACCACAATAATGAAAACCTACATATCGCGTGCAATAATAATATAAAACAAATTAGCATACGTAAGATATCTGTAGTTAATATTTTAAAATTACTCGATTCCTATTGGAATCCTTTATCGTATGTACATTATTGTTTTAATAAAATAATTTATAATAATAAACATGAACTTACGGTAGTAACGGGTCAAAGTTGTCTAATGATGACCGTGCCTTGTGTTAATAGTATATAGATCGTGAACGAGAAGCGGAAAAGTGATAATTGTTCGTGTTAATTTTCGTCCGAAAATTCGTTTTTAAAAATGGGCCAGTCCGGAAGCGCAATTCCTGGTAAGTGATATTAATTATTCTGTAACGAGGTTGTAATTGAACTATTTATTTTAAGAACCATCTTGGGAAGAATTGTGTACGTTATGTCGGGGATAATGGTAGGTTATAATTAAAAAATTGCGTACAATGTGTTTTTAATATGAAACATATATTTCCGCGCTGTTCCGTGATGTCAAGTGGCATGACGCTTACATATGCTGGCATCTCCACTCGTATGTCGACACTGTTGGCTCCCTTGTGTGTATACATTGACACATGTGTGTATAATAAACATTTTGCAGCTTCTTTATGTGCCATTTGTATAATTATTTTACTCCTTACTTTATTGTTTGTTATTGATTAGAAATTGTTATGTTTAAATGTTGAATATTGGCCAGGTATCCAGGAAGGGCTAACTTTTTTTTTTTGCATTATATAGGTTTTAAATTTGCATATGATTTTTACTGTTATTATTTTGTAGTTGTGGTTAATAACAATGTTATTAACTTTATTAATAGCATACCTGATGTGTAAACCCCTTAAATATGATTAGAAACTATATTAATTAAAGTTGGATAATTTTAGGAATACATTCATGGTTTATACTGTAAGGAAATGTACTGGAAGTGAACAAACAAACAAAAGGAATATGTAACAAGTTAGTTAAGTTGTCCTTTTGTTTTACAATTTGAAAGGACCTGTGAATAATATGCATTGTGTTATTATATTTCTGTAACCATATTTAATTTTGTCTGTTTTTAAACAAAAATTTTATTCTTTTAAAAGATTGTGACCTGTCTAGGACTGCAGTAATTTCTATACTAGAACATGTCTAAAGCTGCACTAGCAGAGTCCTACCAAATGTCATTAGCAGGGAAAGAAACGCACATTGGGAAAGGGCCCCTAAAACCTACATATATGTTACAAATCTCAGAAACTGCTTCCCTCTCTGCCACAAGATGGATCTCATCTCATATATTATGTATAAACTTATTTAAAGTGGGTAAATAATCCCTTTAGTGATGCCTACTTGTCTGGGTGACTGAGTGAGATGTATGAAATTACACTCTATAGACTATGAGAACCAGAAATGCTGACAACAACTATGGTGGTCCTATAAGGCAATGGTTATGTGCAGGACTAGGAATGGCTTTGACTTATATCCAGTAATATATTTAGTTTAGGAAGAAACTGTAAGGGATCCATGTAACGCAACTGTTAGCATTTAACTATGGATTCTGTACTTTGGTATTTGTCTAAACAGCTTTACAATTTCCCATACTATAATAAGAGATGGCCTACCTGTGTCCTGCACAGTGGCAAGTGCATACATGGTGATGTGTAATGTTGTTGTGTCATGGTGATATGTAATGCAAGATTTCAAAAATATAAATTTTATTATATATATATATCAATTTTTTTAAACTGTTCTTAACCAAATGAAAATAGTTTTGAAGTTAGTAGATTTTTTTTAATGTATCTTAGTGGTTTAAGTATATTGCAAATTGACAAAAAAAAATGTTACTATCCAGCAAACTCTTGTTTGCCATTTGCAAAATAACAATAAAAACATTTGATTGATATGGTGTGATATGTATAAAATAATTGTTTTAATCCTCAGCTCACAATAAATAAAATAATCATTAATAACAATAACATAACCATTTCATTATATAATTGTAACACAATTTATTTTTATTTTTATTCTCTCTCCTATCCAAAAAAGAACATGCACCCAGAGTGCTGTAAATTTTTTCATAATTGTGCACTTGTTTTGAAAAAAGTTGGCCACCACTGCTACAACTAAACTTTTCTTTTTATTTTGGTTTGTGGACCCTTCATTTTTTTTAAATGGTGAACCAGTCTAGATTCTCGCTTTAGATTTAGACACTAGCCATACTTAGGCCAAAGAGTGGAGAGATTCATTGGGTTTTTTTATGTTTATAGGTTTAGCATTATACCCCCAATCTCAACTAATGTTACGTAACAATATGGCCCAAGACAGTGGACATGTTAACTAGGCTAGGAAAGACTGGAGTGATACAGACCACAAAAGACACCATGGTGGCAATCAAACCCCCCATTGTCAGACTCAGTTGGTTGTGTGTACAGACTCTGCATCACTGGATGTGAGTTTAAATCCACCTGGTATAAACTTGAACTTTCATTGAAGAAAAACATCATAATGAAACCATAGCAAGTTGGTAGGGTTTTTTCTAAAGTCTATTTGATTAGCTAACAGCCTCAAGTTGAAAATCTACCACTGAATACATATATGTGTGTTCCGGGTTCTGACAGTTGCACTTGCTAACTAGTCCTTCCACTAGGTCTTAGTCCACATTATCATTTAACATTAGGCAAGTAGCCATTATGTTTAACCTATAAAGTATTATAAAAAGTTTGTGACGTTTCCACCCTGACCGAAACAACCCTGGTTACCATGTGAAACACCTGAAGGTGTGTTTTGAATCTTGTGATTGGTAAAGGAAAAATAGTCAATGTAAATATTTGGGTATGATGTATTTTCTTTATGAAATAGGGGACAAACAAGCAAGCGTGTCACCCGATGGTAAGTGATCACTGCCGTCCATAGATACCTACAACACCAGAGGCGTCGCAGGTGCGGTGCCGGCCTTTATATGCCGGAACATACCTAATGGTATTTCGCTAGGCAGGCGGTGGTTGCTAGCCAGACGGGCATTAGAAAACGCCCTACCACCATGCTATGGTTTCTTCGCGATATTTTCTTTCACCGAATGCTCATGCTCATTGTAGGTGGTTGGATTCGAACTCACACCCTATGACGCGGTGTTGCTACACGCTGCCACTGAGCTTCATCCAAATTTCATCATCATTCATCACTCTATTTAAAATTCTTCACAACGTATCCATTGATATCAGCAAGTATTCACAATTACAATTTTGAATATTACTTATTAATAAGAAAGTTCGTACTTTTATAATTAGATAATTGATGAATTGAGTGTTGCCAATTGTTTTAAGAAAATGCACTTTTACAGCACTATAAATTTTGGTTGATATATTATTATTAGTTATTGTCTCGAAAACTATTGCTTATTAAATGACAATAGAATCGATGTCTAAAACTCGTTATAAAATCATGTATGTAATTAATAGTACTCAATTGGTAAGTTCCACAGTTTTCTAATTACCATTGTCGTACATATTGTCGTAAAATGGGGTTAATGGATAGATAGGTTTGGGGATCGATGTTATGCGATCACTCGGTTTGCTCGGGTGACATCCCCACTGAATAAAAGTAGAAGGAAATAGTTTGTATAGTCTTGTAATGATAGCTTAACTCTGCTACATGTGCACGTATATTAGAACAGCTTAATTCGGTAATAATCTTATTAATCTTAAAAAAAACTAAGCAATATTGACACTGTTATTTTTATGACATACCCATCCAAAGGATCGAATGTATCTTCTATTTGGTATTGGCTAGAATCGGCTAGTAAATAAAAGTAGTGGGACGATCGAGGCGCCACGTAAGGATAGAGCGTCCACCAAGTGAGTCCCTGTCGAGACCGCGTTTCGTTTAAAGTGATGCTTGGGCAAAATGAATTTTAGACGCTTGCAATACAGTTTAAATTCATTGTACAATCAATTAAATGTAAGCAGTCCCGTTTGTATAATACTTCCATGGTTGTAATAAATAAGTCTTGTGTATATTGCCCACAGTACACAAAGTAAAATTACCAAGACTCTTACTCTTTCAAATACTTTCTCGATGAGGGCAACACCATAAAAGTTTAATATTGCAACATTCTGTATATAAGAAGCGTTATAACTGAGAATCTGATTGGATTAGAATACAATTAGATGGTACATGTGAGTAATGATGTATGTTTACACAAGGGTCTTGGTAAATATACCTACCTCTACATTGTTTCCTTTTTGAAGAGAAACAACTATTTGCCTGTCTTTGGGATAAAACAGACCCGCTTACCGTGACGGTAAATGGCATGGCAACTCTTGTATATTGGCGGATTTAGACTTTTATCAACCGTATGCTATTCAAAATATGCCGTCCCGTCCAACCTCTAAATTTATATGCCACATAGGACTAAGTAAACTGTAGAAAAAAAACTATATAAGACTTAGTTTCTAAGGAGTAAAACATATTATTTACCAACAATTAGGCATATGTATAAGTATGAAACATATGTTTCTAAAACACAAAAGAAAGATACCCAAAATGTGCCCCACTAGGCGTCAGCCTACTGGTAAATTCACCACTGCTCGTGTGAAGTAGTGTCCGATCTACGCCACTATTCTGGACACCCTTAAGACCTTTTTTAGAACCTAGTATTCCAAATCCGTTTAAGTTTTCCTCACCTCAACTCGTAAACGCATTACCCGGGTTCAGGTCAAGGTGGGAGGGATCAAATAACCAGTTAACATGCATTGTCAAACTACCCACTAAAACGCACCATAGCGACACTAAAGCGATGATAGCACAAGAGACGAAGTCGAGTCCAGTTGCAAACCTCAGCATGGTGGTATGGCTTTTTCTAATGCCCTGGCTAGCTACTACTGTCAAGTTGAAAGCCTACCGCAAAATACCTATTTGTGTTCAGGCAGTTGCACTTGAGAGCCAATCCCTCCACTAGGCTTAGCGCGTCCACCATCTCAGACCACAACGTTACTTAACATCAAGTGTGATAGTGGTTATAACGCTAAACCTATTAACTGTAAAAAAACTTCGACCGCCTGTGTTGCCACAGACCAGAGTCAGTTTTCACATTCCTTGTAATGGACTAACTATACTGCCTACTATAATATAATTAACTGCCTATATACTACAATTAACCCTTTTCAGGTTGAAATAATTGATTTTTCTTCTCTTTTTATTGTATCACCTCACATATGCATGCCAATAAGGCGACCTTGAAATAATTACCAATAAAAAAAATTTTTCCAACACGCCTAATAAAGTTTGTACTGCAATTATTGTTTCAAGTAACCACCTTCATAAAAACACTAATGCTTGAACATGCAAAGGTCTTTGTTCCAACAGCTGACCGCATCAGCTGTGAGGTATGTACCTATAATTTTTTATTATACCCATTGCACGTGCTCCTTCAATTTCATAAAATTCTATAGATAAAATAATTCGATAGCCAATTCCGTAACGACTGCTTTTTACTGGGACGGAATAAAAGCTATTTTCAGTTGTGCGTATTGTTAGTCGCCATATTGAATTGCAAGACTGCGTTCTCCTTGCTTTTGTGTGTGTTTTTTTTTCTCAGTATGAATTCGCAGCGACGAATTGCACAAAGAGGTTTTATTGAAGACGGTTTCGGTTATGCAAAAAAGGTTTTTACCTGTGTACGTTTTCGAAAATCAGCTGACTGTTTCGATCAGCTGAGTTCGAAACTGTAGTTTTAATGTTGTATATATTTTCTTTTCTTGAGAATTCGACATTTGCAACAATTATAACTACTAACCAAATTTTCGTAAATGGGAACTGCTATATGACTCTAAGCGTTAGAAAGTGATCGCTAAACATTTTTTTTCTTGACTTGACGTACGTTGTTAGCCTTAAGGGCTTTGACAGCTTCACCGAACATTTTGGGGCGGGTACTGAGGGCCCCCAGCCCCGAGACAGCGGGCGCAAGGGTGCCAAAGTGGCCGAATCTCGGCTTGGGCTGGTGCCGAAAAATCAAACAAACATTCGCGAGCCTAACTAACAGGTCCTAACTTGCTAAATTGAATGGTCCTAACAACGATCTTTTCTGGCGAGCTGCGCGATAACAGCGAGGTAGTTAGTCCCTTACACAACCGTGTACTTACCATGTAGGTGTGTACGAATGATATGCGATGTGATAATGTAATCTCAATGATGTAAAGTGATCGAACACGCTAAACAATACGTTATGGGTATCAACTAGAACAACAATTTTGTTTTTCGTACTGGCATACGCTATTAGCCTCTATGGCTTTGTCAGCTTCACCGAACATTTTGGGGCGAGTGCTAATTGCACTCAGCTCCGTGGCACCTCCGCCTGGGCAGCCGTCGAAAAATGAACAAAGATTCGCGAGCCTTTCTAACCAACAGATCCTAACTTACTACTTTAGTGATCCTGACAACGACCTTATCGGCCAAGTCTGAATATATATAAAATAGTTATAAAGCGAAAAATTTTGTTTCTTCTTGTTCTAAACGCGCTAATCTTACTAACTAGAAGTCGGATTTCAAAAACTCTTTATGTATTTGAAAGAGTAATAATTGAGGAAGGCTTTAGATTATTTAATATCACGCTACCACCGATAAGACCAAAACTGTATTAATAAAAGTAAACAAAAACTGGCAAAACGATTGAATTATTTTTAATTCCATGCGAAAGAAACTGCGAGTACATACATACATACATAGTATCACGCCTCTCTCCCATAAGGGTAGGCAGAGATCACATCCTTCCACTTGCTACGATCCTGACATGCATCTTTCGCTTCTTCTACTTTCATAAGCACCTTTATACGTGCTCTTCGGTTACGGGTATTTTTGACCTGACCTTTCCCCAGAAAGGATACACGGGTAATCGACCCCGGCCTCCCGAGCTACCACTGTCTCCTCCTAATCCCTCCGAAACAGTGGTATCCTTTTACCCTATATCTTCCTTTTTAGCCTAAATTTCCTATACACTCAACACATTTCCTGCCTAATCTGTTTTTCCTTTCACCTCCGCCACGCCAATGGTTGCCGTGCCGATGGCTGCATGGCTAAGGGCGAGTCTAGTAGCTAGCGTGCCAAATTACCCTGGGACTGGGCAAACCCAGAAATAGGTGTAGCCTTGCCCAAGTAAGCGGGGCTCTGCTTGGGTGGACAATATATTCCCTGGCTACTCGTGGGACCGCAATGGAAGGAATTATTAACAAAAATGACGGCGACGCGGTTCGCCACCCGTCACGTCTCGTTCCCATTAGGGGCGAAAAGTGGGCTGCAGATAGCCACTTTGCTACTTTAAATCGTGAGTACAGCTCGTCGCTTAATAAAAACAGTAATTTGGTTTAATAGTTCGAAGTTACTTTTTTTTACACTTTTTTGATATTGATTTCTATAAATTTTATTTATAGAAAGAAGGTGCTGTTTCAAAAAGTTCTCTCTTGGTCGTCCGTGTGTCTGTATGTGCGGATCCTGTATGTTATCACGATAACGACCGAAATACTTTACTTATCGAGTCTTTTGTTTCTTACGCTTCAATATAAATAGGAATGGAATCCTATTACTTTTCACAGTCTGATTCGATGTGGTTTCATTGTTATTAAACAAACAAAAAGAAAAGAAATTATGTGGCGTGCACTTTTGGATTTTTCAAACTTTTTCTTTAATTCATGTATGTGAACTAATGGTAGAAGAAATTATGACGAAGAAACCTGAAAGTATTTAAATTTAAATAATAATTAGAGAATAAATGTAACAAAATCTGAAATCTCTGATACATTGAGTGGGGATTAAGTCCGTACCGTTTTCCACGAGAAAACACCTTCACCAGTAGTGTGAAAATAGACAAAACAAAAGACATGTATTTATAGCACTTCCTTATTGCCTTAATTTACAATAATTTACACAGAACTGACAAATATTTAATCATATAAACATCAGACATGTGCGTGGTTCTAACCCGCGACCTCGCGGCACCTCTACAAAGTTTTATAGCATATGTTTTTACCAATATGCGACTACTCAGCTGATCTTTGCGTAAATTGTAAAAAAAAACATAAAAAAATTATAAATTTCGCAATATGGCGAACGAAGAAAAAGCGTTCGTTCGAATTTCAAAATTCGAACATAACCCGACAGCCGGTGCGCGACTTCTATTCTCTGATTGGTCGAGGGAGCGAGAGGCATGCGTCGGCGCGTGCCTCCGCGACAGATGCGCGTGCACATACGAAATTTAAAAATGATTAGCCATAGGTTTCTTTAGAGTTCCGCACCTTATGCTAAAAAAGGGACCTCTTTTATATTCACTTTGCTTTTTTTCTGACTGTATTTTTTTACCTTATAGGTTTAGTATGTATATCGGTAAACGCACCTGATGTTAAGTGAGAATGTGATACAACATGATAAACACGCTAAACCTAGTGGAGGGACTGATTTTCAAGTGCAACTGCCGGAATATACCTGTAGATATATGGCAGTAGATTTTCAACTTGAGGGTGATGGCTAGCCAGGCGGGCTTTAGAAGAACCCCTACCATGCTATGGTTCCCTTACGATGTTTTGATTATATCGTACTCAATTGAAGTGATTGCCCATTCGCCGACGCCGGGATCTACGCGCACTCATTACTTTTTTTTCTATCCTTGTATCTTCCACTCCACGATCTTAATTAACTCTTCACTTTCAGTATCAATGCTCCAACACGACAAATATCCTCGGTCTTCAAATAATCAGCTTTTTCTATATCCTTCTCATATCTCCGGCTTTGTTCATGTCGCTTTTCAAGATTTTTTGTTCAAGTTAAAAGTTCGAGAATTATTTTTGAATATAATAGCTGATCCAGAACAACAGTGTGTTAGTACTTATTTATAGTATGTATATATATGTTTATTTGAATATGTAAGTATTTATAGATTATTTTATTAACATTACGTGTATATTATATACTGCGCAATTTCAAAAATATATGTTTTAAGGATCGAAAGTAGCCCCGGGCACCGTTAGTGTATTTTGATTTTGATTACTTAACATAGTCCGTATAAACAAAGGGTTATAATACGGACACATGTTGTATAACTAAGGTAATATATAAACAATATATAATATCTAAGAAAAACTTAAAATACCAGCGGTGTTCGCGACTCTGTTCGCGTAGAAATAAAATTTTATTTAATCATTTTCATGAAAAAAATGTTATATGGCCTATCTTATATGTTAAAAAAATGTTATATAAGGCTACTGTAGCATTCTAATGGTGAAAGAATTTTTGAAATTCTCTTTGTAATTTTCTTGAGTTTATTCGTTATAAACAAAAATACAAATCTTTCCTCTTTATAATATTAGTAAAGCTACGGAACCGTCAGTGTGTAAGTACTACTCGCTACTGGCACAAATTATTTCTTTTTCTATACGCGGCTGCGGTTGTCCTTGTTGGGCCTCATTATTATAATGATTATACATTACTAGCTGTGCCCGCGACTTCATTCGCGTGGTACTAAATATTATTTCATATTTGTTACCCGTTTTTGTAATTTTTTTCAATACAGCTTTTCTTCTTTTGGCGGTAGTGTAATGTTAAATAGTCTAAAACCTTGTTCAATTGTTCCCTTATCAAATACAAAAAAAAATCTTGAGGTTCGACTAGTAGTTCTTAATATTAGTGCATTCAAACAAACGAGCTTTCCCTCTTCATAATCCTTATTAATGTTATAAATAAGATTGGATTATTGGATATAGGGGTAGATGGAAACCTGGAGTCAGTGATAGGCTTTTTCTCGTGAAGAACTTATTGGGAGTGGTGTACAGCGAGGGATAAACTTTTTTTTATGTATATTTAAGATTTATCGTTATGGCCATAATCTTACCTGATCTTATGTAACGATACAGCCTAAGTTGGTAGACACGTTAACCTGTAGAGGGACTGGCTCTCAAGTGCAGCTGTCGGAACACACCTATAGGTATTTGGCGGCAGGTTTACAACTTGAGGGTGGTAGCTAGCCAGGCGGCTATTAGAAAAAGCCCTACCACCATGCTATGGTTTACTCACGATGTTTTCCTTCACCGAAACCTCAATATCATTGTAAGGGGGATTCGAAATCGCGTACCTTTTTATATTGCCATCCGATTTGTTTGACAAAATGAATAATATCGTGAGCGAAGCTAATATTAACATAAATAGGAACTGTAGATAAGCAATTATTAAAATAAATTAACTATACATTTTTTATTAGCAACCGGTCCTGATGTGTGTGGATCTGTGAAAAATGAAATTGAAGTAAAAATTACGAATACAAGAGTAAGAAAATGTGTACTAAAAAAACTCACGCGAAGTCGCGGAGTAAAACTAGTTTAGTTGTATCTTTAATTAATACGTCGTCCCCGTTGACATCACGACCGTATAAATATTAAAATTGAACGTATTATACGAACTGGATTCGAACACACGACCTCGAGCACTCACGACACGAGTGTAACAATCACGCTTCGTGTATATAAAAATGTAAATACGTGTACACTCCATTTAACGTCATTCTATTTACCATCACGCTCCATAAATGTCAAAATTACTTGACTTCGGGCCCAAAGTGATCCATATGTAGCCGAGAGGGGCGTTTTCGAACTTCAAGGGGTCTGTAAGCTGCTAATGGGAGTCGACAATAGTGAATTTCATTTAAGCAAGTCGTAATTCACATTGTAACTTTCTTTAATTAATTTTTTAAGATATTATAAAGTGAAAAAAAATGTTTAAACGCACTTCTCTTAGGAGCCACCAATTAAAAAAAAAACACTTTTTATCTGACAGAGCAATAACTGAGGAAGGCTTTAAGCTATATAATATCACGCTATCATCAATAGGAGCAAAGCTGTATTGAAAAAAGTTACGAAAACGTTCAGAAATATGTATAAAAATCCTTTTCATCGATAAATCTCATTAACATATTAAAATGCTCAGTAATTCGACAGTCGCTATTCAGAGTGGCCTTTTAGGATAAAATATCGATTCTTTAAATCGATTCACTATTCTGAGACGTACGTCCAGTAAATCAATATTTCTCCCTTAAAAATCGAGGTTCGATTTTTATCTATATTCATAATAAACTATTTTAAATTATTTTAATGTTTTTCAAACAATTACAAAACGGTTTTATGTATCCAATAAATTTGTGAAATAAACGTCTTCTTGTACAATAAATTAACTTGTTAGCAAACTTTAATTAGTATAGTTATGATAAAATATCGATTATTGTGGTGTTCTTTGATAATATATAAATGGTTTTGTATTAAATAAATAAACACAAAAAGAGAATCGAAAAAATCGTTTTCGATGAACCGATCTTTTGAACCTTGATTTCCTTGTGAATCGGTTCATTTGATCACGATCCGAATCAATCCAAGAGTAGTTCTTTTTTAGAAATAATCTTTTTACGTAATACAGAGTTTAGACTGTAATCACTTAGATGATATCAAAGTTACCGCTACCAGTCGGCTTCCGGTTCCGGCATATGTTCGGCGCGTGCGCATCTGTTTTAATTATCCATACTCTTGTTCGTTTTTTTTTCTCTCTCGATTTAGTACGCGCTGGCCCGGATTCAGGGGCGAGTGACGGTGCCTTCAACCCCCGGGACCATTATGGTTTATCGAGTTTTTTCTCCTATAACCATAAATATCTTGAAGCGATGGTAGCTTTGTTAGTAGTGTGTACAGATGCCGCGTCAAGGGTCGTGATTTCATATCCACTTACAATCGTAATGAAACCATAGCATGGTGGTAGGGCTTTTTCTAACGCCCGCCTGACTAACTAACACCTTCAAATTGAAAAGCTGCCTCTAAATGCCTATAGGTGTGTTCCAGCAGTTGCACTTGAGAGCCAGCCCCTCCACAACTTTATCATTTCCACTAACCTGGGCTGTATCGCCACATAAGATCAGGTGAGATGACGGTCATAACGGTAAACCTACAAAATATTTAAAAAGTATGAACATCGCATATGTATCTCCTCCGGAAAGGAGTTCTCGAGTGGCTACTCGCGTGATACAGTGACACTCCACGTCAATGAGAGTAGTAATTCCTGTCTGGAACCCTTGCGCTCGCTGCCTCAGTGCTGGGATGCCATAAGCATTCAGTCCAAAAAGCCCAAGGAAGCTGTAAAGCCTTTCAGGCTAACAGGCTAAAGCCTCCTACGTTTTTTTATTTCTTTATAATCTCGGTTTAGCGTTTTGGCCATAATCTCATCTGATCTTAAGTGACAATATGGCCCATGTTGGTAGACACGCTTAACCTCTGGATGGACTGACTCTCAAGTGCAACTGCCAGAACACACCTATCGTTATTTGGTAGCTAGCCAATCAGGCATTAGAAAAAGCCCTACCACCATGCTGTGGTTTCTTGACGATGTTTTGCTTCACCGAAAGCTCAAGCTCGTTGTAGGTGGATTCGAACTCGCGCCCTTTGACGTGTAATCCGTACACACTACCGCTGAGCTATCATCGCTTCAAAAATCCACGTACGTGTATCTGTGTGACCTTTATATGGCCTTATTTATGTTTTATTTGATTGATATATTTTTATTAGCTCATCTTGTATCTAAATGATAATTGCTAACGTTATAATGAGTTACTTAGGTTACTTTTATTTCAAATTCGCGCGAACGATGTCACGGGCACAGGTTAGTTTTGTTTTCATTACGCTATGACTAAGCTAATGCTCTTGCACCCGGCTCGGCTTAATTATAACAATTAAGACTAATTTCAATTAATTATTTATTGACCCTCGTCTAAGGTTAATTGTATTCTTTGTGTTATCGTATGGAGAAATTTGCACGGAGGATTATTTTGTAAATATATATATTTTTTATAATTTAGGTTTAGCGTTATGGCCACAATTTCACCTGATGTTAAGTGACGATGTGGCTTATGATGATGGACACGCCAAGCTTAGTGGAGTGACTGGCTTCCGAGTGCAACTGCCGGAACACATCTGTAGGTATTTGGAGGCACATTATCAAATTGAGGGTAGTAGCAAGCCAGGCGAGCTTTAGAAAGAGACCTACCGCCATGCTATGGTTTCATCACGATGTATTTCTTCACTGAAAACTTAGGTTTCCTGCAGGAATTCGAACTCACGTCCTCTTGAACGCGGCGTCCATACACACTACCAGTGACAGACAGACATAGCGGAGGATTTTTTTTAATAGTTAAGGCTTAGCGTTATGGCCATAATCTCACCGATCTTAAGTGACGATACGACCCAAGTTGGTAGACACGCTAAACCTGTGGAGGAACTGGCTCTCAAGTGCAGATTTTCAACTTGAGGGTGGTAGCTAGCCCTACCACCATGCTTACATTATATACTTATTTAAAATACAGATGGATGATTACAGAACTACCAATTTAGAGAAATAAATTCCTATGATGTTAACAAATTCCGTTGACCTTATCAAGAGTCTCAGTGTGCACGTTTACAATTGTTACCAGGATAACATAATTTAGAAAGCGGTTTAGCATTTCGCCTATCCAAAGATGTCGTGTACCACATTGCCAATTGCCAGATGCGCAGGCGCACCTTGCGCTCGACGCACGCGCGTGTCGATGCGTCTTTTTTTTCTATCCCCGTTTCAACCCCCTCTAGATATTCAGCATCTGCTTAGATTAAAACTACCGCGAGTTCAAAGACCTTTAAACACGATGACATATGAACTTTTTTTGTTAACTCAATAATGAAGATGTAAGATGTTTACTTCCATTGTGATGTTTTATAGGTCCAGTAGGTTTGAAGTGATGATCAGTGCAAAGGTCGTGAGTTTCAATCCACCGACAATGAGCTTGAGCTATCGGCGAAGGAAATATCGTGAGGAAACCATAGCATGGTGATGAAGCTTTTTCTAATGCCCACCTGGTTAGCTACCATCCTCAATTTAAAAAAGCTGCCGCAACACTTCTAATAGTTACCACCTTCAAGTAAGAAATCTATCGTCAAATGCCTATAGTGTGTTCCGGCGGTTGCACTTGTGAGCCAGTCCGTCCACAGGTTTAACGTGTCCACCAACTTGGGCCGTATCGGCACTTAAGATTAAGATCACTTAAGATGGTGAGATTATGGCCATAGCGATATAACTTTTAAACTATTAAAATAATATATCTATTTATAGGTAAGGTTTCTCGTTATAGCCAGTGGGTGTCATTGGTACAGTATTTTCCGTATATATATATAGTAGTACACTAGTTTTTACCTGCGGTTTCGCTCACGTTAATATTGATTTTGTCAAATCGGATGATGCAATTAGAAGTTTCACACGAAGTTTATTCCTCTCTTTACGCCACTTCCAGTAAGTTTTCCGCGTGACCTACCGACATCTTTATACCCAAATTCATCACAATCGGTTCAGTGGTTTAGACGTGGAAGCGTAACAAACAAACACTCTTTCGCACTTATAATATTAGTAGAATAGATTTATCTTTATGGCTACAATCTCACCTGATGTTAAATGATGATGTGGGCCAAGCTGGTGGACACGCTAAACCTGTGGAGAACTCCCACACGCTTCCGGTGTGGCTAAAACAGAGCTATAGGTATTTGGTGGCAGATTTTCAGCTTGAGAGTGGTAGCTAGCACGTGGATTCGAACTAACATCCATTGATGCGGCGTCCTTACGCACTACCCACTGAGCCATCATCGCTTCACAGTTTATTTACTCAGCAATTATTATTGCCTCAAAAATTATTTATAATTAACTAGCTATTACCTGCGACTTCGTTCTCGTAAAATTAACTTTCATCAAACTGATAGTCATTTATTTTATCTTTAGAGAACAGTATTTTATATTGATTGCAAAGTACCCTATGTTTTTCTCTGTACCCCTTACAACGTGTATACGATCAGTCGAGTAGTTGAGTCGTGGAAGAGTAATAATAAACAAACAAAGAACTAAAGAATACAAAAGCGCTAACAATAAATCTATGGATTTTGTACAGACAAAAATTCCAAAATAAAACTTGCTGTAGGCATGTATAGCCTTAAATTTTGTCAATGAGTCTATCTACGAACCCTGAGAATGAGATACTGCATGTACTATATATAATGCCATAAACTAAAATTAACTTTTCCCAAAACTTTCTAAACTTTTCAGTCCCTCGCCATGTTGTCATCTGCTGAAAAAAAAACTTGTTGACATTCTCGCTCAGCTGGGTATCGCTGTCTCTTTCTAAAGTTGTATAGAAAAGAAGGATGGTGCGTGAGGGTTCGTCCTGCAGGCACGTCAGATGCGCGCGCAGCTTTCCCAAGGCCCTTCCACCGTTCGCTGAGCACGGGATCTCACTCCGCCGCCGGGTCGCGTCGTGAGCGGTCGTTAGTCACGCACCGCACGTCGTTACTACAATCCGTGTAACACAAGTACCGTGTACCGTACACGTTACGTCAAAATCGTGAGTTCGAATTTTGAAAAGCTTACAGACCGTGTCCGATTCGTTTTTTTTTTTTTTTTTTTTCGAAAGGACCTACACTGTTAGCCTTAGGGGCTTTTACAGCTTCACCTGAACTAGTGGGGTGAGCGCTGAAGGCGCTCAAACCCGCGGGGCAACTCGCACAAGGGTGTCACTAGTGACCGAACCTCGGCTTGGGCTGTTGCCGAATCGCGAACGAGAAAAACGAGCGCGGTACTATCTATTAAAAAGAGAATATTATAATAATAAAAAGAAAAAGTCTAAGCTAAGCTAACAGATCCCCTTAGGGATCTGATAAAAATCTTATTTTAGATTGTACTGTGCAACGTGGCGAGCTAGGATTGTACTGTGCGTCCTACCTACCTAGAACGCGAAAGAGTTGAACGAAAATAATTATAAAAGGCCGAACCACATTCAGGACCACAGGCGGTCCCTCACAGAACCGTGTGTCCGATTCGTCGACTGTCATATATATATATATATATATATATATATATATATATTTTTTTTTAATTTCGTTTTGTAATGGACTGTGACTTTTTCTGCCAGTTTTAGTGATGATATGAATTATTAACGTTAAATTTTTTCGGTTGTTTTAATATTTCGTTTTATATCGTCGTTTTCAATTAAAACCGTTTAAATGATGGGCGTAAGTAGTTGTATGAGCGTGCGGCAGGCTAGGGGCCCGTGCCATTGTCCCGCGTGCCCTAGGGCTTCGGGGCACGGGATCCAAATGCCGCCGCAGACGCTCGTCCTACCACCGTTGGCCCTGGAGCCGGAGACGACGCCCGTGAAGGACAAGAAAGGTTCCAAGATGAAAGTCTTGAAGAAAATTAAGAAAAAGATCGGACTAGGTGAGTTATATTGTAACTCTTTCGTTGTGAACGAACTCAACGGTTATTCCTTATCTGGGACGCGTTTTGATAATGTTTGTTGATAGGCTTCCTTGGCGTAGACACGTGAGAAATAAAATAAAAAATACAACCGCAGAGGTTATGTGTCGTGGGAGTTTATGGCGAAATGTTAATCTTTAAAGTTATGGTTTTTATTTTAACTCATATAATTTTGTTATTTGTACTCGTGTAAAATTGGTGGCGTTTTGCATGGTAAATTGTTGTAATTGCGCGTAAATAGGTTATTATATAATTCGAAGAGATGATAGCTTGGTTGTGTGCCTGAACACTGCGTCAGTGGACGTGAGTGTCAATCAAACTGCAAAGAGATTCACGTATACCCTAAACTTACTCACATGTGCTCCAGTACTTATATGTCTCGTAACTTACCTGTAGGTATTTGAGCGTTAGATCGTCAAGTTAACGTGGTAGCTACCTCGGAGTATATTCAAAAATGCCCTACCACAAACTGTTGTTCTTCTTTAGAAAACAAAACCTCAGGTATATAATAGAATTCGAACTAGTATCGTTCAACGCGATGTCCGAATAAACTACCACCGTATCATCGTGATTTAAGTTTTGTTGTTGATCAGTTAATATTGCATAATAAATATAACAAGTGCCCCAGTAGTAGTCAAAATTCTACCGCAATCGTTCTCGAAAATTCGTGTAAGTTCTTATATAGGTGGAAAAATGTAATTTCTAGATAATTTTTATGGTAACACTAGCCTTAAAAATAGGTACTGCACATTATTGGTGGCACTAAAGGAGCCATAGTCAACCAATTTTCTGTAGAACCCACAAACATGTATTAGTCATGTTAATTTACAAGGTCTTAGATTATTTAAAATAATGTAATACCAGGTAGACCAACCACAAATGCCCGGCGGACCGGAGATTTAGTGTAGCGGCACTAAAACATGAATGTCGTCAACACATAACAAAAAAAATTGAAAATCGATTCAAATACAGAGCTCAAAGAAGTACTAAAACTGTTTTTTGTCTTTGTCTATTTATATAGAAATTATAATAGTTACTCTCGATTTATGATTTCCTAGTACTTACATAACACAACGTGATTGTTTTGTAGTCAAAATTATATTCAGGAGATTAGAAAAATTACTCTATATGGCGTCTTTATTTTTAAATAACATTTTTGCAATGACATGTAGAATAATAAAATATATTAAGAAACTTGGGTGTCCATACAACACTCGGACAAGATCCTAACTGTATTTAAAACTGTCCAAGAAGTTTTTCTAGCAACTAACAAATCCAACCCGAATTATTTAATTCTAATTCCCGTATGTACAATAATCACGTATTACACAAACGTATATTTCATAACATAGCGCCAAATAATAATGCTATGAATATTAAAAAAAAAACATGACTCATACAAAGTTACTGATTAACGTCCCGCTTAAAACTTTATTATCCTGTTATTATCTGTTACGAATTTCTTGCACAATAATAAAGTTGCCATTCCTAAAAAAAAATGTGTATCTATGATTAAAAAAAATTGAAGGTGTTTTTAAATTCGTTTGATATTTCGAATTATAAGTAAATTTTTAACGTCTAATACAATTACCAGTCATACTTATGTCTCGGATAAGGACGTGTTTATGAAGAAAAGAATAGTTAGTAATTAATTTGCGAACTCTTTTGTTATTTTAAATGCGTTTACGTGTAATTTTGTGACATAATGGCAGCTCTAGTTAAAGCTAAACAATGCGGTGAGTATTTTCTTTTGTATGTATCATGGTGTAATTTTTTCTTTTACCAAGAATTGATAATCAGATATGCGTTGAATTTAATGGGGACGTTACCGAGTTTAAAATTTCTTTGAAATTTATTTCATTATAGGTGTATTGGCATGACACGATTACTTCTCATTTATGAATATATGTTGTTAACATATTTAACAACGCCATTTTGTTCTTACTAATTGAATTGCGATAGTGCTTATTAATATTGCGTTACAAATCATAGACCCCTATATGGCAATTAATAACAGTATAAACATTTAATTATTTTAAAATATTTATTTTTTGCGGTATAAAACCTTAATAAAATAATAAATATCTGTAATAACGTGTAACAGATAACAAAGTTTTTGTTTTATGCGACGTCATCTCCTACCCCCATAAGTACGAAAGTGTTTTATTAACGGGCCCCTACAACGACTGTGGTAATAAACTAGACTAGATAACTATATACTCTTTGCTATACAGAGACTCGTGGGTCGCTATTTCTTAATTTATTTATAAGTATGCTTTTTGGTGTTTGTGCCCACCCTCACCTGATGTTAAATGACTATTATAGTTAAGTAGTCCGAGATACATCGAGCTACATTGTAAAAATGTAGAGTTAGCATTCTCAAAAGTATGAATTGTATTTCCTCTCCTAAAATAGGATTTCTTGTAAGTCTTCATTGCATCAAATACGTTGATGATTATCTTATGTAAAACTGTTCAAACTGCTTTCTTTTTAATAGTTTTTAAGTTTAGCGTTGTAGTAGTCATAATCTCATCTAATGCTAAGCGACGACATGATCCGAGGTAGTTGACACACACGCAAAGCCCAGTGGAGAGATTAGCTCTCAAGTGCAACTGCCGGAACACACTATAGGTATTTGGTGATAGATTCCCAACTTGAAGGTGGTAACTATTACACTAAGAGTATTGTGAAAGCTGTTCGTGGTTTCTGGCAACACGGGAGTTTGAAGTGGTGTGTTTTAGTGGACTGTGTTGGGTGATTAGTATCCAATGAGTCGCCACGTGCTCCTGATGCCTTTGACCTGCGCTCAAGTAATGTGTTTGCGCTTTGCATTGGGGAAGTCCGTAAAGACTGGGATTTTAAACACCACGTTAACAAAAAAAAAAGGAAGGAACTATTAGATGTGTGAGCGCTGTCGTTTCTGGCAACACGGGAGTTTGAAGTTTCGCCGTGGTACGTGGTAGTGGGTAGTTGTGGTTGATTATCATCCGATGGGTCACCACATGCTGCTGTCGCCTTGGCCTGAGCCCAGGTAATACGTTTATGCGTTCTGATGAGGAAGTCCGTGAAACACCTTTTGGTATTTGTAGTCACACTTTCAACTTGAGGGTGGTTGCTAGCCAGGCGGGTATTAGAAAAAGCCCTACCACCATGCCATGGTTTCCTCACGATGTTTTCCTTCACCGAAAGCTCAAGCTCATTTGTAGATGGATTTGAACCGTAGTCCCTTGACACTGAGTCCGTACACACTACCAATGAGCTATCATCGCACCTGGTTCGTGATGGTCACGACCCAATTCTTTATGTACCTAGCAGTAAGACATTGATATAAAAATATACCTGTCATGTAAGCTATAGGAGTTTTACCATCTGTCGCCTTAATAAACATTTTTATATCACTTACCATCTGCTTGATATCCACCTGTGGGCTTAATGTCTAATACATTACTAGCAATCGCCCGCAACTTCGTTCGCATGGAACTAAACATTATTTAGTACTAAATTTAACGTACGGCGTCACTCGCGTTTGTATTGATTTTGTCGGAGGACGCTGTAAAAGTTTCATACCAAGTTTATCCCTCTATTTATCCCACTTCCGATAAGGTTTTCGCGAGGAACAGTCGTCTATCACAGTCTCCTGTTTCCTAACTGTCTCTTTACCAATATTAATCGTGATCGATTCAGCGGTTTAGGCGTCGAAAGTAAGAAAATAACTTTCGCATATATTAAGTAAAGATACGGTTATATGGCCCGTTTTTGTAACCTTTTTTCAATACATCCTTACTCCTATAGGTGGTAGCGTGTTGTTAAATGGCGTAAAGCCTTCCTGAATTCTTGTTTTTTATTAATTAAAAAGACGTTCCTAATATTAGCAACCCCTAAGATTAGCGCTTTCAAATGAACAAACAAACTGTATTAAAGCCAATTCTGTACTATAAATATTTCTTGAAGTACGTAACTGCGGTGTGCTTTCTTATCAGTATAGAGGTCAAGAATATATTAGTTCGATTTTTTGTCTGTCTATGTGCCTGTCAGGTTTGATTAAAATTGTAATTTTATTAGAATGAATAATAATTTATTTTGCAAAACAAAATAGTTCCTTCGGTATTCTGGAAAAAAGTTAAAAAATAATACAGTAAATACTCTTCCCGGTGTATTTTTATGTAATTTTCTCTATTCGGTAGTTAACATCTTTACTAAAAATATAGCTATACTAGCTGTGCCCGCGACTCCGTTGACGTTGAACTAAAACGTTATTTATTCATTTTCATTAAAAAAAATATATCGCCTATGTTACTCTGAGTTAATGTAGCATTCTAATCGTGATATAATTTTTGAAATCAGTTCGATAGTTCTTCAGTTTATTTGTTACAAACCAAAAATACAAATCTTCTTCACTATAATATTAATTATTAAATAAACAAATCACTAAGGAAACACGTAAACAGAACCGCGGCCCATAGTATGTATATGCGTGTGTATGTTAATGCGTCATATGTATATATGTGATCATTAACATATACATGTATATCGGCCGGAATATCAAATATCGAAACCATAATTTTTGTAATTATAAAAAAAAATTGCGTAAAAAAAAAAAAAGTAGCACGGATGCGTTATCTGTGGTTTCCCGTTATACGACTGACGGCCATGTTGTAACCTATGAGTGTATTATTTAAGATATATTTCTCACGGTATCTCTTACGTATACATATAAAGGATGTACAGTTCATTTGACGGTCAAAACTGCTGAACTTATCGGCATGGGACTACGACCAATCGATGCGGAGGCGCTTTCGTAGACGGTTCTACTGTACTTAGTTTTTGGATCCCGTTATCCGTTGGTAATTATTTTCGGTACTCTGCTGTGTACACGAATATTTTTAAATCGCCGCTTTAGTTATGGTTGATGTTGAAAATGTGCCGCCAAATACCTACTGGTGTGTTCCGGCGGTTGCACTTGAGAGCCAGGCCCTCCACTAGGATTAGCGTGTCCGCCATCTCGGGCCACATTGTCACTTAACATCAGGTGAGATTGTACTTATAACGGGAACCACAAACAGTTGCAATAAATAAAATTATATAAAGAAGGAAAGTTTGTTCGTTCGAACATTCTAGGAATTACTAGTCGGATTTGAATAATTATTTTTGCAGTTGATAGAGCAATTATTGGGTAAGGCTATGTTTAACATCACGCTACCACCGATAGGAGCAAAGCAGTATTGTAGTTATTAAAACTTTGCTCCACGCGAACGAAGTCTCAAGCATAGCTAATAAGATATGGACCGTTTTTTTTTAAAGTGGTGCAAGTCCATTTTTGAGAAAAATGAGCTATCACGTAATTCATGCATAATTTAATGTAAATTCTTTAGATATAACTAGTCCGTGTTTAATTTCTCAAAAAAATCCCATGTTTTGTACAACTTAAATTCGGTCGGTAAATGAAATTGCACTATCAACAAATATAGAGTAACCTTTAATTTTCTCGAAACAACAGAAAATGGACTTACACCACTTTCAAAATAAACGGTCCATATATGTAAGGATATGTGTGTGTAGCCACCACAGTGTGTAATATTAAAAACTTATAGTGAAATTGCACATAATAATAGCTGCATAATACGGCCTTTGCAAAGGTCGGTGGAGAAAAAAAAACAAAGAGACAGCTGGCACGAGGAGCCTTAAATGTATGAAAACGGTGCACGAGCAGCTGACTGAAGCAATAAACATTAGGGTTGTCGAAAATTATATATATATTTTCCTTTCATATTTCTTGAATTAGCGATTCAATTATTATTATCATAACTGTATTATCTATAGCAATCGCATTTTCGTTACGTATAAAGAAGTTATCTATTATAGAATTTAAATTTGTATGTCCTATACCGTAGAAACGATTTCGTTTATCTATATTAATATGATCTTTATATAGAAATAAATAAAGTTGCTCCGGCTGTTTGTTCGCTTAGATAGTTTAAACCACGTAAAGGATTTTAATACAGTTTTAAATCAAGGAATCATTCAATCAATAATCAATGGATAGAGTGATTTAAGAGGAAGGTTAATGTTTGCTATACATGTTTTTTTTATAGTTAAGGTTTAGCGTTATGGACATAATCTCACATGATCTTAAGTGATGATACGGCCCAAGTTGGTAGATACGCTAAACCTGTGGAGGAACTGGCTCTCAAGTGCAGCTACCGGAACACACCTGTTGGTATTGGCGGCAGGTTTTTAACTTTAGGGTGGTTGCTAGCCAGGCGGGCATTAGAAATAGCCACCAAAAAAATTATAGTAGAGAAAAGACGAGAAATGTAGTGATTAGTATAGTGATGTCGTATCATACATATTTTTATGCACGTACATTGCAAATGCTGGCTAAACCTTACACGAATCAAATTAATATATCAACGGAATTATATATTTTAAATAGATCGATAAAAAAGTCCGTAACGGTGTATCCTGATACCTTACGGATAACCCAGCGTAACCATTTTTATCTTAGACATATTACAATAGAAATATGGGTTATTTACTAAGCTCTTGTAAACAATACAGTTTTATTATTCCTCGTCCAATTAAATGTATTAGATACGTTGTGTATTTCATGTAGATAAAAGTTGCCATTTTTAGCACATAATGAAAATGAATAACTTAGTAGGTATCAGATATTTATAAAGCAAGGATAGGGCGTCTGACAGTTTGTTTTTTTTTTTAATTATAATATACGGTCTGCAGACTCTCGGCCCCACCTTTTTTTTAGGTAGGCGTGATTATTTGGTGTTAAAAATAGCTTTACAACAGTAGCTAGGCATTATACTAAAAAGTAAGCGAGGTTTTTTTTAGATAATATGACAGTTTGTTTGAACGCGCTACACTTAGCAATTACCAATCGGATTTAACTAATTCTGTTTGTATTTGATAGAGCAATAATGGAGGAAGGCTTTAGGATATTTGACATCACGCTGACGTTGGTTTGTTTACACGCCTAAACCGATGAATAGTTTATGATGAATTTTGGTATAGAGATAGATGGAAACCTGGAGACGATGATAGGCTACTTTTTCTCGCGAAAACCTTATTGAAAGTGTAGGGAAGAGAGGAATAAACTTTTTATGAAACTTTTAATTGCATCATCTGATTTGTTTAACAAAATCAATAGTAACGCGAGCGAAGCCGCAGGTAAATGCTAGTAACGTATAAAAGGTGATTAGAATCGCAAACATATATAGTATAATATATTCGTAAATTTCATAAACGCAGCAGCCCTAAGAATCCGGTGTAAAGCTCACCTCTGTCCCGTTTCGAAACAGCTGTTCGAGTTAGAAAATAAGTACGAGCGAGACGGCTGATTCTCACCGTGTGTTAGAGTGAGACGGGTATAGGACATATGTTGCTATAAGCTGTCGTGATAAGAGAAGTTTGCTTGTTATCAGTTGATTGCTTAGTGCTGTTGCTGTTTTACATCACTTAAGTTGAAAGTACCTGGGTGACCGAGCCTAGCTCGGTATTGTATTCAAACGGTTTTTTTATTTGCTAAACATTTTTTTATGTACTATATAGGTGTAACATTAGACCACAATCTCACCTGATGTTAAGTGACGATACAGTCTAAGATGGTTTACACGCTAAATCTGTGGAGTGACAGGCGCTCGAGTGTAACTGCCGGAACTCACCTATGGGTATTTGCCGGCAGATTTTCGACTTGATGGTAGTAGCTAGCCAGGAGGGCATTAGAAAAAGTCTTACCACGATGCCATCCTGAAAAAATATTTTATATTTTTCATGTCGGTACTTTTTACAACTTTAGTACCGTAAAGAAGTCATAGCTTAGTTTTTCTAGAAGTTTTCACATCAGCTGTCAACCGGAGATAATTACAATGGCAACCCTAAAGAAGTTAACTTACAAATATTATTTAAAGTTTATATTGATAACACGTGATACTATTTATAACCGTCTCATAGTTAATGCAAACCGGGCACCTTATATGTGGGGGCGCGATATGCACTCTATTCAAGTAAATAGTCTAAAACCCCGATCGAGTGTTACGTGGTCGGTCAATGATGATCTTCTCATGACATTTGCGGGTAACATTGCCTAGCTTTCGCATCTCGAGAGCGGCTGGTTGCGATAATAACAATTATAAACAATTGACTACAGCTGGTTTACTTTGTACAAGACCCGTTGTATGCTGATATATTTTCATTCTGTGCAAGCATAAGTATGATAATAATTTATTGCCAACTAGCTGTGTTCGCGATTCCGTTCGCTTGGAACTGAAGTTTTATTTAATCATTTATATATTTTTTTAAATTATATAGCGTATGTTAGTCCGGGCTAAAGTAGCATTGTAATGATGAAAGAATATTTGAAATCGGTCCAGTTGTTTTTGAGTCTATTCGTTAGGAAAAACAATACAATTTTTTCCACTTTATAATATTATTATAGTAGGTATAGATATTAAATGTTTCTGCAAAATTTCCACAATGTTACCTTATAGTTTATAGCAAAGGGACGGTCGCAACTAATGCTGTGTAACATGGTAGCATCACATAGCGCTGGTTTTCAGTCCCGCCCTAAGCTTTACTTATTGTCTACATATGCGCATTCCGCAGCTCGGCCCCGCACTTTACACAAATGTAGAAAACTTATAAACACATACCACAATCTGTACAATCAGAGTAATTTACTAATCTATTGTCTATAGTATATTATCGATGTAAATTATATTCGAAACGGGATCAAAAATGTCTATAAATGTAAGTACAGTAAAGATGAATAGTTCGTTTGTTTGTTTGAATGCTCTTTTGTATGTCTTTACCTAATTAATTGGAGTTTGTCATGTAACTGCAAGTCAATTAAAATATATACGTTTATATTTTGCAACATTAACACACATTAGAATTAAGTAAATGCCGATTACTTGTTACCGGATATGTCAGGCTAACATTATGTGTTCCGGGACTGAATATTACTACAATTTTGTACATTGGCGGACCGCGTGATTCAGCACAACCTTGGGGTCTAGTTGTCTAGTAGTGCCGCCACACTCTAATATCCAGAACTACTAGTCAAGTTTGAAGAAAATGTTTGCATTTGGCAGTCAACGTCTCAGGGAATTTTGTAGGCTATTTAGGATCTTGCTAAGGTTTTTAGGAGCCGAACAAAATGAATAAAAAATAATGAGAGAATGAATTCATAACCGCTCAATTGATCATCATGAAATGTTTGCTGCTGTCAGTGGTAGTGTGTACGGACGCCGCCTCAAGCCATGTGAGTTCGAATCCACCTATAACGCGCTTGAGCTTTTGGTGAAGATAAACATCGTAATGTAACCGTGGAACGGCTGTATGGCTTATTTTAATATCCATCTGGCTAGCTACCATCCTCACGTTGAAAATCTGCCATCAAATACCTAAAGTTGAATTCCGGCAGTTGCACTTTTTTATATTTAAGGTTTAGCGTTGTGGCCATAACCTCACCTGAACTTAAGTGATGATACGGCCCAAGTTGTTAGACACGCTAAACCTGTGTAGGGACTGGCTCTCAAGTGCATCTGCCGGAACACACCTATTGGTATTTGGTGGCAGATTCTCCACTAGGCTTAGCTTGTACTCCATCTTGGGCCACATCGTCACTTAAAATCAGGCGAGATTAAGACCGTACGCTAACCAAAAAAAGGTTCAAATTCATTCAGAAAAATGTAGTATTGCTGAGAGGTGGAAATAAACTTTAATTTCACGCGAATGAAGTATGTCAATCAATTCCAAATATCGAATTGTTTTTATTAATCGGAAATGATAGTGAGCGATCTGTTCTCTATCGTTTGTGGTCAATTTACTTTCTCGTTTAAGAGCTGGCTTTTGCCCCGAGTTCAAAGATATTAGAGGATTAAATATATTGCGCGCTTCTCTGACTGTGGAATAATTTCGTTCGTGTGTCAGTAAAAATTATTTAACTATTTTTGCCCGTTTTTGTAACTTTCTTCCAGTACAGCCTCGCTGCTATTGGTGCAAGCGTGATGTTAAATAGCCTTTAATAATTGCTCTATCAAATACTAGAAGATTTTTTGAAATGCGCGTCGTAGTTGTTAAGTTTACGATGTTTAAACAAACAAACTTTTCCACATGATAATATTATTGTTGTTTGTTTCTTCGCGATTGTTATTTAAAATTAAAAGATGCTACTGGATTGACTGGAGATTGTATGGCGTTTTGGAATATTGCCATTAAATGAATAAACTATACCATTGTACTGACAACAAGTTAACCAACCCGTATTAAATAAGATCTCGTTTTGGAGAAATTTCGAAACGCCGGTGGCTCATTTGGTAGTCGAATCTCTACTATGAGGCAAACATTGTAATAAAACCATAGGGTCTAGTGTATAGTAGGGTTGGTAGGGTTTATCTCTCTGTGGTCCACTTGGTTAATAACCATTCTCAACTTGAAAATCTGCCACCAATACCTATAGGTATGTTCCGGAAGTTCCAGTTGAGAGCCAGTCTCCTCTCTAGGCTTAGCGTGCCCACCATCTAAAGTCACATCGTCACATACCTTCAAGGGAGATTGTGGTCATATACATTTTTTTATAGTTAAGGTTTAGCGTTATGGCTATAATCTCACTTGATCTTAAGGGATGATATCGCCCAAGTTGGCTGTCACGCTAAACCTGTGGTAGAACTTGTTCTCAAGTGCATCTGCCGGAACACGCTTATTGATATTTAGCGGCAGAGTTTCAACTTGAGGGGTGTTGTTAGCAAGGTGGGCATTGGAAAAAGCCGTACCACCATGCTATGGTTCCCTCACGATGTTTTCCTACACCGAAAGCTCAAGTTCATTATAGATGGATTCGAACTCACGTACCGTGACGCGAAGTCGTACCACTGAGCTATCATCGCTTCAACCTCATAACAAAGGGACTTTGTTGTAAAATTTCGTAGCGTTAAATGATTCGTACATTGCATTTTCGTTATATGTAGGTAATATTATGATACACTTAAAATATCGGCTAATTACCATATAGACACCTAGCAAATATAAGTCCGAGTGAATAAGGAATGTACCGCAGTCGTCCAGATCGAAGGCCGAACTTGTGACGACACTAATGACCGTGGGAAAAGGACTCGGGGAATGTTACAGAGAAGCGCACGCGCAATACGACGTCGGCCCGCGCCGCGTCGATGCGTTCGAAATTCCGAAATTTGTTATTTAAATCTTTAATGTTGCCAGGTTATAGAAATATCTAGTGATTCTAGAGAAATTCTCTACGTAAGAACGCGTCGGAATTTTGCAAAATGAACTTATTTTTTCTTTAGTCTACCCTATTTTGACATAGGTAAAATTTATTTGCAGGTATCCTTCTCGCATCGTAAGAGAAGCGTGTGTGAATATGAGACATATTGAGCGATAATTATTGCTAAAGTTCTTCTATATATTCTAGGGTTTTCCGGTACTCCTATATCTTACCTTTATATTCTTCTAGTGATATAACATCTATCTGACCTCATAATATGTGCATACCACGCTGTAATATATTGCGTCTCAAATTCTTTGCCATTGGTGCTATTTTCATGTACACATTGTAAAAGTACACACCTTTTATAATTATGGCACTGCGTAAAAGTGAGGCTTTGGATTGCTCTTAACTGTTTTTATTATAACACATAAACGTATGCTATGTTACGTAATTTGATGGCTTTAACAGAGATGTATGTATTTACACATTTTATAAAAACTCCTTCGCCAATTCTTCTATATTCAGTATTTTATGAGAAAGATATTAGGAGAAAAACAATATACGAATTTAGTCTGTAAAGTTGTGTGACCAGTGATCTTAGACAATTAAAAAAAATAAACTTGATAAAATTAAAAAAAAAGTGCTCAGACTTGTACATCGTACTGCTCAAGTATTTGATTAAATGTTTAGGTATAACGAAATAACGTGGGCCGGTTTTATTATCATACATTTCCTTATATGTACTATGCAATGTCGTTAGGTCGACTTAGAAGAAGGTTTTAGAATGTAAGCTCCGTTTACATTTATTTCAAATCAGAGTGATTACCTAAGCTCATTAATAATTAAATAAATTAAAACCATCTGCTAACTTCTAAACACCTTGCTGCAGTACCAGAGTTTGTTCCATCTTATTTTCAGTATTCGATAATCCGCCATCTCTGTCTAAAAATATGTGTCTGCTGTTGACAAGCAGCTGTTGGGTAAATTCGGACGATGTTATTACCTGTTTTTTTTAATTCGAGTTTAGAATTATTTATTAAGATTAGTTATTTTGGGTTTATCTTTATTTACACGCTTCGTAAGGATTGACTGCTGATATTTTAGCCACGTAACGTTGTTCAGTGGTTCGCGTATCGAAAGCAAAGTACCAATGCTTTCTATCTGATATTTTCAAAGGTATTAAGGTAAGTGAAACTTTTGAAGTGTGTTTTTCATTACAATTGCGTAAAAAAAAGAGATATTCCTCCTAATTAAACTCCTGTTTAGCGAAATACCTTCTGCTTCTACAAAGGACTCTTAACTTTTAAAAGTTATTGGCACATCGGCGTCGGTAAGACCACGGCAGCACGTGATGTTAAGTGAAAATACGTGTCTGCTGGTAACAAGCAGCTGTTGGGTCAATTCGTATAGTGTTATTATAGTTTTTTTTAAATTAATTTAATTATTAAGTTTCTTGTTTTTATGGAATATGGGTCAAGCGAGCGTGCGTGTCACCTGATGGTAAGTGATCACCGCCGCTCATGGACACCCGTAACACCGGGGGAATCGCAGGTGCGTTGCCGACATTTTTAGGAGGGACTGGCTCTCAAGTGCAACTGCCGGAACACGCCTATTCTAGTACTTTCGGGTTTATTTTTTTTATCGCTTCGTAAGTATCGGCTACTGATCGTTTAGAGCAATGTGTAGTTGTTTATGTGATAGCACGTGAATAATAAATGTTTAGATTGTCCGTAATTTTTGTGGAACCGAGATTTCTGTTAAGATAATTTAACGGTAATTGTTATATTATATAATATTATATGTTATAATATTCCAAAATCTGCCACGCAGTAAATCTTCATATAGCACTAATACTTAAGTTAAAACATTTACTTTCTGATTTAACCTTATTCAATTATTTTACTTAATTATTTTCTTGATTGGTTTATATTAGTTTTTGCTAATGATATGTTGTAATATTAATTTTTATGTTTCGCATCTGCCGAACGTCTCGTGACGGCTTGCTTTTTTGTTTTGTTATTCAAAAAGCTATTACCTAAATAAAATGTGTGTATGGTTAATCCAAACTTCAGAGCACGTACTCGTGGACCCGTCTCAGTGAATCATAGATCATTAGACGCAGTTGGGTGCGGTTCGTGATGCGAATCACTATGGGTTCAAATTTTGGCATAATCTGTACATATAAATAAAATTGGAGTGTCTGTTTGTAATATTGTAATAACCGTTTTTACTACATGTATATGAATATATACGGTACATACACGAAAATAACATTTTTTTACAATTTTTATCTGTCTGTCTGTTCGTTCCGGCTAATCTCTGAAATGGCTGGACCGATTTTGACGGGACTTTTATTGGCAGGTGGCTGATGTAATAAGGAGTAACTTAGGCTACATTTATTTTAGAAAAATAAAGTAATGTTGCAATGTCTAAGTACTGTCCAGTACCGCGCGCAGCTCACGCGCATGCCACTGGGCCGTCACGTCTAATGATTTTCAGTTCGATGCGAACGAAGTTGCAGGCATACAACATAATATATAATATTATGATAGCTGCACACACACAATATACTATATATTATGATAGCTGCACACACACAATATACTATATGTTATGATAGCTGCTGCACACACACAATATACTATATATTATGATAGCTGCCTGCACACACACAATATACTATATATTATGATAGCTGCACACACACAATATACTAGATATTATGATAGCTGCGCCTGCGAATTTGTTCGCGTGGAATTTAAAATCATTGAATCGCTTTTGTCCGTTTTGTAACTTTTTTCATTACAGCTTTGTTCCTATTGGTGTTAGCGTGATGTTTTTTTTTATTTTTTGTTATACTTAAGGTTTAGCGTAATGGCCATAAACTCACCTAATCTTAAGTGACGATATGGCCCAAGTTGGTAGACACGCTAAGCCTGTGGAGGAACTGGCTCTCAAGTGCAGCTGCCGGAACACACCTATTGGTATTTGGTGGCAGGTTTACAACTTGAGGGTGGTAGCTACCCAGGCGGGCATTAGAAAAAGCCCTACCACCATACTATGGTTTTCTCACAAAAAATTTTTCTTCACCGAAAGCTCAAGCTCATTGTAGGTGCTTGGATTCGAACTCACGTCCCTTGACGCGAAGTCATACACACTACCACTGAGCTATCATCGCTTCAAAATGTTAAATAACTTAAAGCCTTCTTCAGTGATTGCTCGGTCGAATACCTAAATATATTTTCTGAAATACGACTGATAATTAACTAAGATTAGCGCGTTCAAACAAACGAAGTAACATGCCGTTTTATAATAATTATATAGATTTGTCGAAAGAGTTCTTTTGGCATAGCTATATCTTCCCGCGATTCTGTTTTATTAAAATAGATTTATATTAATATAGACTTAAACTTCATTTGTTTACCCCTATCGCAGTAAATACCTAGTTTTGTGAAGCGATCGTGGCTCGGTTGGTAGTGTGTGACGCCACTTAAATAGGCGTGAGTTCGCATCCACCTGCAATGAGCCTGGCCTTTCAGTGACGGACAACATCGTGAGAAAACCATAGCGTAAAGCGTTTTCTAATGTCTACCGGGCTAGCTACGACCCTCAAGTTGAAAATCTGCCTCAAAATACCTATCGGTGTGTTCCGGCAGCTGCACTTGAAAGCCAGCCCATGCAATAAATGCCAACAACGCACATGCGATTCCCCTAGTGTTACAGGTGTCCGAGGGCGGTGGGTATCACTTACCATCAAGAGATACGCTTCTTCAATTGCCCTCTACTCCATAAATAAGCAGAATATGTCACATCTAATGCACACCGATGTATATGTATATTGTAATGTTACAGGAAGGCGATGACCCCATACCGAAGATCGCGACAGTCCTCCAGTACTCCCAGCACGATTATCTGGACGCGTGGTACGGCATGGAGGAACTGGTTTCCAAAGGCCTCGTGAAGAGCATCGGACTAAGTAATTTCAATTCCGTGCAAATTCAAAGGATTCTGGATAAGGGGAAAATTAAGCCGGTTGTCATTCAGGTAGGATAATCGATCACCAACTAATTTATGTAATCCTGGTACTTTGCACTATTTTAAATAACTCTTGTCTGTTTTTTTTTTAGTTAGCATTAGATCACAATCTCACCTGATGTTAAGTGGCGACGTGGCCCGAGCTAGTGAACACGCTGGGCCTCTGGAGGGACTGGCCCTCAAGTGCAACTGCCGAAACACACCTATAGGTATTTGGCGGCAGATTTTCAACTTGAGGGTGGTAGCTAGCCAGAAGGGTATTAGAAAAAGCCCTACCTACCACCATGCCACGGTTTCATCACGATGTTTCCCTCACCACAAGATCAAGCTCATTTTTATAATGGGTTCCTTGACTGTGTTGTTTGTTACAGACTTGTTTTTATAACTATTATTTTTATCCGTTTTTCTTAGATGGTCTAACAACATCTTTAATATTTAAAGATTTAATCTTTTTAATGTAGTGTTTATTGCCTATATGATGCTTAATTGTGATTATTATTGCTTTATGAACGTAGTGAAATATGTTATTGGTTCGCAGATCATAATTAGACATTGTTAATAATGATTATTGAATATATGTGCACTGTTGGCACTGCCTTAGAAAATAAAACAATAATATTGATTAAAATGTATTCTCAGGTGGAATGTCACCCATATCTCTCACAGCAGAGGCTTAACAGCTTTTGCCATGAGAGAAACATCGTACTAAGTTGCTTCGGAGTGCTAGGATCGAAGGGAACGCCAGTCGAGTATAAAAGCGGACAACTTGCTGTGATTGATGATCCCCTGGTACAGGTGATGGCTTCGGGCCTTAATATAACCCCAGCTCAACTACTGATCAGGTTTGTGAAGGTTTTCTACTACTGTTTGAAGTTATGACGGCCTGGTTGTAAATCATGCTCGGATAATTGTGCTGATATGACGACAATCTCCTCTAATGTTATGTGACGATGTGACAGGATGATGGTCTCATGGTCTCAAATGCAACTGTCGGAATACACCTATAGGTATTTTACAAATTTTCAACTTGAGGATGATAGCAGGCGCGGTGGGTATTCGAAAAAGCTCTACCACCATGCTATGTTTTAAGCACGATGCTTTCTTTCACCAAAAGCTCAGGCTCATTATAGGTGGATTTGAACTCATGTCCTTTGACGTGGAGTCTAAGTCCACTACAGAATAAGCCATCATCGCTTCGAAAGTTAAGTCATTTTTTTTTTTTTTCGACTGGACATACGCTGTTAGCCGGAGGGGCTTTTACAGCTTGGCAGGACTTTTTGGGGCGAATGCTGAGGGCACTCAGCCCCGAGGCAGCGGGCACAAGGGTGCCGTTGTGGCTGGCCCTTGGCATGGACTGCTGCCGGAAGAGAAAATAATATATAAAATAATAAGAGCTGGCCTACTGGAGTAGACCTTTATATAAATTACTAATTTGTGAAATGTTAAAAATACTAATTGTTAAGAGAGAAAGTTAAGTCAATTGTATATTTTTGTTTTATAGTACTTTCGACTGTACTAAATTACAAAGTACAGATACAGTAGCGGCACGTTATGATGGCCGTTTTGAAACATTACAATAGTAACGTGTAATGCCAATTTATAAAAAAAATCAACTGCGAAAAATATATGCAAGTCAGTGGTTAATAAATTTTACTTAAGTTTTCGAATTATACAGTACAAAGTGTGTATATGACTTGGTTCGCATGGAACTAATTATTAATCATTTTTGCCCGTTTTTGTAACTTTATTAAACACAGCTTTGCTCCTGTTGATGTTAGCGTGAAGGTAAATAATCTAAAGCCTTACTCAATAATTGCTCTATTAAATACATAAATAGTGTTTGAATATCGACTGTTAGTCCCTAAGATTATGGCGTTCAAACACACATAAATTTTCCGCTTTATTGCACGCCTCGTAAGCAAAGCGTTGAGGTGGGTACTACAGTTATTTCACTCAAAACAACTCATTGTTCAAACTTAAAAAGCCTCTATTTATCATATATTGCACTTGTAGAATAAAATATACACTCACATATCAAGAAATAACACTATTTATAACACTCATGATATTTTTCATGTCAGTTTTTTTGTATAAACTAGTTAAAAACTGTTTTAAAAAGTTCTGTCTCGAACGTCCGTGTGTCTGTATGTGCAGATTCTGTATGTTATCACGATAACGACCGAAATACTTTACTAATCGAGTCTTTTTTTTTTTCTTACGCTTCAGTATAATTAGGAATAGAACCCTATTACTTTTCACGGTCTGATTCGATTTGGTTTAACTGTTAATAAGTAAACAAAAAAAATGATTATGAGGCGTGCATCTTTACGTTTTCCAAACTTTAATATTATATTAGATTCGCTAGCTAGCACAGTGTCGTCACTGTACCATAGTACAATAATAAACAGTACTGGTAATGAACTTACTTTAGGTATCAGATCGAATGCGGGCACAACGTGGTGGTGAAGACATCTAATGGGTTCCGTCTCTGGGAAAATTTACAATCCTTGGACATCACGCTGACTCCTGGACAAGTAGACGCGTTGCATGCCCTCAATCGGAATAAGCGCAATTATACATTTTCCGGGTTTGTATTTTTATAAAACTAATTGTAATCAAATACCGACTAATATGTGTTTGACTAATTTTCATGATAGATTTCACTCGCAGTGCTTGTGACTTCATTCGCATGGAACTTCTGTTTATATAGTTAAGGTTAGCATTATGGCCATAATTTCACCTAATCTTAAGTGACAATAAGCTCCAAGTTGGTAGACACGCTAAATCTGTGAAGGAACTGGCTCTCAAGTGCAACTGCCGGAACACACCTATTGGTGTTTGGCGGCAGACTTTCAACTTGAGGTTTGTAGCTAAGCAGGCAGACATCAGAAATAGCTCTACCCTCATACTATGTTATCTTCACGATGTTTTCCTTCACCGAAAGCTGGAACTCATTGTAGGTAGATACGGACTCACGTCCTTCGACACGGAGTTCGTACACACTACCACTGAGCTATCATCGCTTAACTAAATGTTTTTAAAATAATTTTTGCCCGTATTCACAACACAGCTTTGCCCCTATTGGTGGTAGCGTGATGTTAAATAACATAAACCTTCCTCGATGGTTGCTCTAACGAACGTAAAAAGATTTTTTGAAATTCGTTTGGCACTTCCTAAGATAAGCGCGTTCAAACAAACAAACAAATGTTTCCGCTTTGTGATATTGATATAAATAGGCATATGACAAACAAAAGACAACAGTGGCCACCGGGAATCAAACAATCATCGAAGATTACGACTACCATGACGGTATGCAAACCTATGAGCCATTGGGTATGGCCAGTGAATACTCCAAAATGTGACAAACCAAACCAAATCAAAGTCACTGAGATTAGCGCGTTTAAATAAACATTTTTTACTGATAGTTAGGCACTTAATTGTTTTAAAAATAAATTAAAATATATAATGTATGCTATCTGCAATAGCGGACAATATAAGCTTTTAAATGCTGTGTTGCATTGTTATAGCGCTTTACCAACTAACTGATACGAGTTTGAGATTAATTAAGGAAACATATTCTTCATTACAAGTTTTAAAGTAATGATAACTCGGTTAGTTAGTGTATCATTCACAATGAATTTGAGCTTTCGGTGAAGGAAAACATCGTGAGGAAACCATAGCTTGGTGGTAGGCTTTCTTTATTGCCCACCAGGCTAGCTACCACCGTCAAGTTGAAAGTCTGCCGCTAAATACCTGTATGTGTGTTCCGGCAGTTGCACTTGAGAGCTAGACCGTCCACAGGCTTAGCGTGTCCACCAACCTGGGTCGTATCGTCACTTAAGATCAGGTGAGATTATGGTCATAACGCTAAAACCCTCAAATTGAAAAAATTAATAGAAATATAGGGGCTTTTGGCGGGATCTTGATCTGTCATGTTGTTATTTTTATTTTAATCCATATACTTAATTGTTTTGCCCTATACTGTGTAAATTAAGGTGACTTTTACGTAATGCACTGTAGCCAAAGACCATAAGTGAAGTGCATTGTGAATAATCAATAGGAATATGATATATTAGTTGCCACAAAAACTCCCAAGAGAGCTTCAACAAGACAGTCGCCATCTTGTTAAAGACAGTATCGTCTGCCCGAAACGCCCAAATCTTATTACTTGAAAATGGCGTAGTCAAACTAAGTTGCCAAGAATAAAAAGAAGAGGAAGAGAGATATAACATTGTCACAAGAAAAGGAAAAAGGTGAAGGAAAACATCGTAAGGAAACCATACCATGGTGGTAGAGCTTTTTCTAATGCCCGCCTGGCTAGCTACCACCCTCAAGTTGTAAACCTGCCGCCAAATACCAATAGGTGTGTTCCGGCAGCTGCACTTGAAAGCCAGTTCCTCCACAGCTTTAGCGTGTCTACCAACTTGGGCCATATCGTCACTTAAGATCAGATGAAATTATGGCCATAACGCTAAACCTTAAGTATAGAAAAAAAAACCCTTGACAGATAATATATGATAAAGTATCTATTGTGAGGAGTTTAGACTTACTCTATATTTTAGAACAGTGGGAGAACCAGTTATTATTCAATTATTAGTGTAAAGTGAAGCCGGACGGCCTATGGGAGATACATGTGACACTCGCTAGGTCAGAAGACATCGCCTGGCATATTTCTAGAGGATGTACACATGATGTATTTTCACACCATGTCAACAATAATGTGTAACTAATTCACTGTTTTGTTATTGTTTCAGAATGGGTGATACGCATAAAAATTATCCGTTCAAAATAGCATTTTAAGTGAAATATTGATGTTCTAAAATATTTTTATCAATACTAAATAAGTCTTAAATTATTCCTACATCAAAGATGATTTCAGTGGAACAATGAATGTAAGAGCAAATTGTTGTCGACAATCCACAATCGTCGATTATGACTAAGTGATTTTTCCAACTCTGCACTATATATTGGTTACCTTGCAGTCAATTTTCTATATTACTACCTATACATATAATAAAAATGTAAATGTAAAGTGCCAGTACTTTTTAGATATATGTAAAAAAAAATTACAAGTTACTCAGTTTTATTACAAGTAAGAAAATAGATTTAAGTACATCATTTTTAGAAATATCTGTCTGTGTGTTTGTGCACGGATCACTGTTGAAGTAGAATGTTCATAACAATACATCACCAAGAAAATCATCGAGTCTTTGGGATATGGTTATTATAATTAAAAATAAGTTTTTAAATAAACCTAAAGTGAGTAAACATAAATTCGTTAAATAATCTATAAATGAATAACACTTTTAGAATAACGGTCGACTATATTATAATAATAAGTTTTCATTCGCAAAATATTACGTAACAATAGGTTACAACTCCTCTCCCCTCAGAATAAGGGCATGTATACATTTCCTAAACCTCCGCGTCTTGAGACCTTTATGTGAGGAACGAATGGCTCCTAATTACAATATTATAACTTTCTAGTTTAATAAATATTATCATACAGATTTTTTGTTAAATTCAATCAATTATAAAGTTAGCATATCCATATACGTACAAAACTCTTTTTTTTTAAATTAAATAGCTCTTAACGAAGCCTTCGAATTGTTCGGTCAGTTGTTAACCGTAATTCTTGGTGATTCATATATTATACTTGGGGTTACTTAGATAACATTTTCACGTAAGCCACGGATGTACTAAAAAATATATTTATATATATGTTAGATATATTTTTAGTAATAAAATGAACTCTATTATGTAGATGTTCAGTCTGTTTATTCAAAATAAGCAGCAATAGTACACGTATTTGTAATATTTATATTTTTATATACAAAATAAAGTTTCAAGAATAGTTGTGGTACTTTTTTTACGTTGTTGCATCGTCTTTTGAAGTTACATGGTTAAATCGTTTACCAATGCCCCCTGTACTGGAAGGACTACTTTTACTGGAACTATGAAAGCTGTGCTTGTGTTAACGACATTTGTTTTTTTTTTATATATATATTTCTCATAAATCCTCTACATCCGTTATTTATATTTGTCTATACTCGCCCGCTCTATTACAGTCTATGTATTTTATGATCCCTTCCCCTTTTCTTGAAGAACAGCACGCTGTCGCATAACCCCTCTAACGCCGCCAATTCGAACGCAACGTCGCTCGCACGCTGAACTTCTTACAAAAGTTATTTGTGATTACGCTGGAAACTTATATCAAACATAATCAAACTTCATTATTTAACCCGTCAAGCATTAACGAGGCCGAAAACGACATCGGAGATTATATACCTGACGTCACAAGACTTTGTACAAAAGGGGCGTCTCTATAAACAATAAAAATATTATCGCCATAATGCCAATTAAGAATTTTACCTGAAAATTTTAAGCGAGTCTAAAGCTCTAAAATTACTTATTATAGTTCGGTAGCTATAAATAAGATAATTATGGACTTCTATAAAATTGCAGTATTAAAATAAATAAAATTATAATCTAACAGTGTACAGTTCGTTTTATACTTTTCCGATTAGTGGAAATGTGAAAAGATTATTTGCAACACTGACAAAAGTTTATATTGTCTAAAACGCGGCAAAAAAATACTGTGTGATCATTATGTTATTGTGACATATATATCCGTTGAGTTTTATAAAATATAAAGAAATAGTGAGTATTTCCTACCATAATTATAAACTTCTCAGTGTAATACATATGCATATTCATATTTTCAATTCGAAATTTTGATGTCTTTGGAGTCTGTTTTCGTAATAGAAATTTGAATATATCATTATATATTTGTGTTCAATAATGTTAAAAACCTTATACTATGATCTACGAATGACATTTGAAATACAATTGTATAGAAGCAAAAAAATTATTTATAATCACATAACCTATTTTGTTTACATGTAACTTGTTTATTGCTTTTTGTTGAGGTGCTGTCGATAAAGTTATCGATTTTTAAATGTATTTTCATTATACTATGAAAAGTTGGGTATATTATAAGAATGAAATTTACAATATCTTTTTATAGGTATTTTTATTGTGTTATATAAAATAATCTTATTACTATATTATTTTTATAGGAAACTTCGAATGAGTTTTTTTTTTAATGGAATAGGGGGCAAACGGGCAGGAGGCTCACCTAATGGAAAGTGATCACCGCCGCCCATGAACACCTGCAACACCGGAGGGCTCGCAAGTGCGTTGCCGGCCTTTAAGGAAGAAATACGCTCTCTTCTTGAAGGTTCCCAAGTCGTAACGGTTCGGAAAGACCGCCGGCGACAGCTGGTTTTTTATATTAAATTTATATTATATTAAACAGAATACAGTTTATTATAAATTCTGCTACGCTGTATATGTCAGAAGGTAGTCTTCGCTTAACGGACTGGCTTCAGTGTAAATGGTGCTTGTTTCAAGAAGGCAACACAGAAAAACAGTATATATGTGTGAGAATTAAAATTGCCGATTACAATGGTGATCAAGTTCACCGTTTTTTGTAGATGGTACCATACTAATAATAATTATATCACTTTGCTGTTTTGTACAATGATTTTATAAAGGTATAATGACATCAGGCAATCCTGTAGTATTAATTCTAAAAATATCAAGTTTTGTATATCTTGTAATATGTATGTATTATTAAATAACACCAGTTTGTAAACTCTACTACAAAAATACTGTGCTATAGCTAATGTGTTACTATAATATTTATCAGTTTGAACTACTTATACAGAGAGATGAGTGTATTTAACAGTTTTGTGTATTTATTTTTAAGTTTTATAATGTATATTTAAATTTGTTTTCGATGGGTTTCAATTTGTAGAGAGATTTTATTATTTTCTATTTTTGTATAATAAATTTTAGACTGCAAATTTGTATTTTATTTTTATCTTTAGCTTATCAAGAAACAATAACTTTCGCAAATTTCACGATTGTTATAATTTTAACTTGCTCGAAAATAAAGGTTTCATATTGAATAATTTTTAACGTTTTTATATAATAATAATTGTTGTAAAACGATTAGTGTTATAATAATTATCGTTAGTTATTATCGAATATTCACATTTATTCTCTAATACAATACCTAATTTATTCAATACTAGCTGACCCAGTGAACATCGTATCACCTAGAATTAGGCTTACAATAATTACGAAGAGCCAAACCGGGACGCAGAAGAGAAAGAGGCTCATTTTCATTTTTCTTTTCGCTTAATTTGTGTTTTTCATATTTGAAATGCAATCAAAATTATTACCGGGACGCCGGGACAGGGATCTCAATCCGGGACTATCCCGGTCAAACCGGGACGTATGGTAAAACTACCTAGAATCAATGTTCTTTATTCTCGCTAAAACTAAAAAACGGTTTGACCGATTTGTACTGTATGTACACTTTGATTAATAAATCAATCTTAGTCAACCTTCCAACTTCAATTCGTTCAGATCAATAGAACTGGCTATATCTACTATCGACTTTGTTTTTCATTGTTTTTAGTTATTGAATGAAACTTGTTTATTACTGAAATTAAATGTCTTTTTATTATATGGAATATAAATACAGGTGGATTCAAACCTCGTTCCTTGACGTGGCGTCTGTATTCACTACCAACTGAGCTATAATTTCCTCATTACTTTTTATATCATAAGATTTAAAAAATAGCTGTTCGGTTTTTTTTATATACAAACCTTTTCCTGACAATGAACGAACACAATAAAAAAAGAATTATTCAATTTGGTAGAGTCGTTCTGAAGTTATGCGCGTACATACATTTCAGCGATTCATTTTTATATGGACATAATATATTACACTAATAATAAAAGTAAAAATAAAATAGTAATATAAATAATAGCCTTTTATTTAGTTTGACTTAACATATTTTTTACTCGGTTAATAATAATAGCTTATATCTAAACTAAACTTTAATCTAAATATTGTCAGAAAAATATAATATAAAGAAAATTAAATAGTATTACCAAAATAATTTTATCGATGTATTTGTTATGTGCGTTACTTCTAGTCTTGAAAATTACCCTACAAATGTGGTGACATTTTAATCTGTGGTAAAATTTACCGCTTTTTCTGTTTTGACTTGTCATGTCAATAAGGTCTATAATGGAATGTCAATTTTGGTGCTTAATATGAATTATGAATTGACGTTAATATTAGACTTTGGCATACTTCAAGGAAAGCGGAAGGGATGATAAAATACATAGACTATAACAGAGCGGGCTAGTATAGACAAATATAAATAATGGATGTAGGATGTATGTAAAAATAGGAAAAATAAATAATAATAAATGGCGTTAACTCCCTGGTTTCTGGTTGCAGGGTTGACTGTGGTTCCTAGTGTTATTTTTACTAGGTACCTGTATGACGGTGCTGATTATCTGATAAGTGCAACGGGTTCCTCCCGCGGCCATTTTGCAAAACGAAGTACTTTTTTTTATAGGTTTACGTTATGGAGACATAGCGCAAATTATACCTGGTATTAAGTGACGATGTGGCCCAAGATAGTAAATACGCCAGAGCTGTGGAGCGACTGGTTCTCAAATGCAACTGTCGGAAAGCATCTTACAGGTATTTGGCGGAAGATTTTCAACTTGAGTGTGGTAGCTAGACAGGCGAGCATTAGAAAACACTCTACGAGTGTGCTATGGTTTCATCAAGATGTTTGCTTCACCGAAAGCTACGCTCATTGCAGGGATTCGAACAGTACGTGACTTTGACGCGACTTCCGCACAAGCTACCACTGAGTTATAATCGCTTCAAAATTTAACTTGTTAACACAATAAAGTTAGCGCTGCTCTCCCGGGGCTAATGAAGAATCACAAGGAGTACTGTTATATGGAAAGGCTTAAACCTCGTTTAAATAGTTTAAAAAATTAAAAAACACGCTTTTATATAAAACCAAACTAAAAAATAGAAAATACATTTGAATCAAGAATAGTGTATTTAATTTAAATAAATCTAAATTCATAATAGTGTAAATAAGAAAAATATGTTTTTTTTTAAGTGTAGAGTGCATAGTATCGATAGTTATAAATATTTTATTGACAGATATGAGTAGAAGCATTAGCATTTTGATAATATATTAATAACCAACCCACGCATTTAGAAAAATAAAATACAATTTTTGTATTAACACTATTATGGATTTACATTTATTTAAAAGATACACTATTATTCATTACAACTCAGTTTCTATTTTTTAATTTGGTATATTTATAGAAAAGCGTTTTTTAGTTTTTTTTTTAATATTACATTTATTAGAGCAAAATTAATCGGTAACTCAATCATCATTCATTACAATAGCAAACTTTCCTCCAAAATTGTAAACTTAAGTTTTTGCTTATTTTTTTAAATTAAAATACTTTTTGGTGTCGAAAAGTTATTAATATTAGATATATCGGTTAAAGAGAATGATTGGAAATTAACGTCAATTCCTGCCTTATCGATTAAAGATTAAAGTAATTTAAACTAACAAATCTTATTCCGCAAAGTAAATAATGGAATAATCTTATTAAATTAGTGTATTGTACTCGGTCCTCGATAAGTCTACGAAATTTAAATGAAATCTGACTGTTTGGAGTGGCTCAAAATCAAGTCCAAAGGAGTCGGTTACAAACATACAAGTGAAGCTAACAAAAAGCGAGTAAAAACGAATTTTGTTATAAGGGGAAATAAGAAGATTTATTACACTTTAAATTTATTTAGCATTTATTTAGAATTAGAAAAAAAATGATATAAGATTTTGTAGGGAAATCGAGTACGACCCATACCACGGGTTTTTATTAACTGCCTTGGTTATATGCTAAAGCCGGGGTAACTAGATATTACTGATTTACTGCTATTGTATCCAGTCAGCGTTTTCACATGCACGTGCAAAGGAGTGGAACTCTCTCCTGGCGTCTGCCTTCCCATCAACTTCTAATCTGGATAGTTTTAATAGAGAAGTGAACAGGCATATTTTAAGTTTGCACGCTCCATTGTCGGCCTCATCTATGCTTATCACCAGGCATGATTGAGATCAAGCGAAAACTTATAATGCATATAAAAAGAAAAACGTTCAGGACATGATTGTGCGATAGCCTAAAATTTACCATATTTCACGAAAATGGACGTGCTTTCGCATTTCTCCCAGTTTGATCTGATATATACATAAAAATAAATCGCCGAAATGTATGTACGCGTATAACTTCCGACCGACTGCACCAAATTGAATAATTCTTTTTTTATTGTGTTCGTTATTGCCAAGACAAGGTCTGTATACAAAAAAAAAAAAAATCTCAATATGAAAAGTGATGCAGCGATGAGTACTCAGTTGGTAGTGTGTGCGGATGCCGTGTCAAGGGACGTAGATTCGAATCCACCTATGTTTAAATCATTTGTAAATATAGATGTACTGACTTATTTAAATTAAGTTCTTAACAAGTTTCATTGAATAACCAAAATAAATTAAAAATGGAAACTAATATCGTTTAAAGTTGAAGAGGACGGGAAATTAAAGCGATTAAAAGTTAGTAGGTTGAGCGTGTCCTACATTTTGAGCCATGTGGTCACGTAACGTATAAACTATTCTAATTGCATGCGACGATAGCTCGGTGATAGTTTGTACGATTTTGCATCAAGGATCGTGAATTTGAATCCAACCACCTACAATGGGTAGAGGTTTTTCTGAGGCCTGCCTGGTTAGCTACCACCCTAAAGTTGAAAATCTACCGCCAAATACCGATACATGTGTTCCGGCAGTTACACTTGAGAGCCAGTTCCTCCAAAGGTTTAGCGTGTCTACCAACTTGGACCATATCGTCACTTAAGATCAGGTGAGATTATGGCCATTACGCTAAGCCCTAACTATAAAAAAATATATTTATATTCTATAATTTTGCAAATACAAGAAAACAACAACAACATAATTGTGGAATTATATAGAGATCCTATGATATTTCACAAGTTTAGTCAAACCTATTTATTCCAATGTGTAGGGAATACATTTAATAGGTCCTGGAATACAAATCAAACACATAATATCAAAATAATTTATTAAACACAATATAACGTATTACATAATTTATATTTTACACGTATACAAAAGAAATAAATCAACAAATACTACGCTAAAATCATTTACATTTACAACTTTACAGGCGTTCTAGAAAATATCAATTCCTTGTAAATTTAATTACGTGTTTCAAATGAGAATACAGTTGTCACGCCGCCATCTTGCGTCGAGCGCTTCACCCAAAGACAAAGAACAGTGTACCATCAACAGAAAAAGTAATTTAAAAAAAACTATTTTTTGTGGTGATATTTATTAAAAAAAATTAATAGAATTTAAAAGAAAAATAAAATTCAATGTCCAGAAGTGGAAAAGTGCGATTTCCAATAGCTGAATACAAATTATTCTAAATAACTATAATATCTACTTTCTTAGGCAAATATTTTAAGGTCATTAGAGAGAAATAGAAAGAAATAAGTTGGTTTAATCAGATCACTCGTTAATGATCACGCCTTTCGCTCCTAATTACGAAAAGGACAGAGATATAGTTCTATTGCAAGTAATACGTATGAATTAAAATTAAAATAGATCATATCAAGATAGCACGGTGGTAGGGCTTTTTTAGTACCACCTATATCGAGATTTATATCGATTATCTCAACTCTGAACACGATAGGTAACACTGTGTTAGATTTATTGACTACGGGACACAATCAACTAGACCAGCTAATATGATTTAAAAAAAAAGACTTCTGTTATGCAGTCGGTACTTTTCACCAAGGATTATTTATTATCATGCCTCTCGCTCTTACTTACCGCAAATAAGTAAGCAGGGAAGAGATATACATACATCTAACGCAACTAATTGAATAGAAATAAATTAGATAGTAATGGAAGAAGAGAATAGATTTTGAAGAGAAATACTTATCATGATATACATCTATACTAACTTTGATAACCGCTTAACCGATTTTAAAGGAATGTATTATATACAGACTATTGAGAATATATGATGAAAATGATGTTTGTTTGAACCGCAATCGCGTCAAAACTACTGATCGTAACCACATGGGACCATGATCATTCGATGAGAAATTATTTGTGCCAGTCCCTCCAAAGTTCGGTACAACGCACCTGCGATTCCCCTGGTGTTGTGGGTGGATGGATGAATCCATGAACGGCGATAATCACTTACCATCAAGTGACACGACTGCTTGTTTGGCCACTATTTCATAAAAAACACATTAACACGAAATTTTTAACATTTTCACTTGACATTTGAGGTATAAGCATTGATTATGCAGTCCATACTTTTTTCTCAATGTTTCTGTCTACGTAGATAATTTTGTCAATGACTCAATCAATCAAAGAAAGCGACGCAAAATGGAGGTTTCACAGTATTATTAGTATTAAAGTCTCATCATGATTTATATATATTTTTCTATTTCTATTAAAGACATGTGTAAATTTACGAATAATTTAAACACGTTAATTTACCACAGTTGGTCAAAGTAAATTCAATAAATAAATGCATCGAAATCATTATCAATCATAGACTGGAGCTGTATTCAACGTTATTTCATTTTTAAATCACTTCATAATCTAGAGATACAACTAATATACCAAATCTTGATACATAATTTGACCGTAATTTGACGTCAGACTTTCGTCATCTTTACATAAGTCTCGCGCGCGGGTACTGAAGTCCAATTAAGGTCATGCATTCTATGGTATCAAAATATCGAGCCATTTCAGGGAAAATATTGTAAGCGACAATTGTATTTTTTAAAGTTTCTTCATACTTAATTATAAAGTATTTATGATATCTTTGTAAAAACATATGATTTACTGATCTATAAAAAAATACTGGTTATGAATATACGGCTTCTAATTTACAAAGATAATTTAATATAAAATATTTTTAAAATATTTGGGGTTTATGATGTTATTCCTGAAAAGACTCGATATACATTCAATTTTAAATAGTAACACGTATAAGAATAATCGATGAAAATTTTCACTTTTTATTTGTACCGGGTTTTGCGAGCCCTGAAAAGACAAACAATGCGTATGAGTTATTTAATTCAAACATGAACAAATGCTTTGTTGCACTTTCAAAGCAGTGACAGCTCAGTGTTAGCGTGTACGGCTGCCGTATTGGTGGTCGTGTGTTCGAATCCGAGCAATGATCTTGAGCTATTACTGAAAGAAAACATCGTGATGAAACCGTAGCGTGGTGGTATCCTGTTTTTTATTAACGGGCTGTTTGAAATCCCAGTTTTTGCGGACTTCCTCAACGCAACGCGCAAACGTATTACACGGGCTCAGGTCAAAGACATGAGGAGCACGTGATTACTCATCAGGTGCTAATTACCCAACACTACCCACTACAATGCACCACGGCGACACTTCAAACTCACGTGTTGCCACCAGCGACAGTTAGCTACTACCCTCAAGTTGTAAATATAACACCGAATAAGATGTGTTCCGGCAGTTGCACTAGAGAGCCAGTCCCTGCACTAGGCTTAGCGTGTCCACTGTCTTATACCACATCGTCACTTAACATCAGGTGAGTTTGTAGCCATAATCTATAACGTATTCACAAATGTTAAATTCTCAAATCCAACTGCTAGAACACACCTATAGTTATTTGGCAACAAATTTTCAGGTGTGATAGATAACCAGTTGGACGTAAGTTTTTTTTTTTTTAAGTTAAGGTTTAGCTTTATGGCCTTAATCTCACGTGATCTTAAGTGAAGATACGGCCCAAGTTCATAAGTGAGATCGTCATCACTATATCTCTCTGGCTCCGTCAGTGCCTTTTTTTATGGAATAGGCGGCAAACGAGTTTCAAAGATTAGCTTGTTCAAACAAACAGACAAATTTTCCTCCTTTATAATATTAATATAGATTGTACGGACACGTAATATCACAATGCTTATGTAGACTATAATATGTGATCCCGTGATCTATGGAAATGTGAATATTGCATATAAATGAGGAAAGTACGTATGTGTGTAGAGACGGCTGCGTCCGTTGTTTAAGTTCTGTTTACCAGTTTTATAATATTGTCATGTGGTAGTTGGGATCTCAAAATGATACGTCTGACATGATTGACAAGCGTATAATTACTGACTTACTTACAAACTTACATACGGCTATATACTTACTCTATACATGCACATATGCACACCACCACATCACCGGGGTTATAGAGAAAAAAATAATAATAATTTTTTTTTTTATCAGAACACCAAAAAAACATATGTTATAGTAATAAATAATGAAATAGTCATTATGCATTCTTAATAACTAATACTACCCTTATAAGTTAACTATATTTTAAAACAATATTGTTTTATCACTTAAAACTAAGATTATTAAGCATTATTATTATGTTATGAGCTCATAATTCATAATATTAGCAAGTATGCACTTATCTTTAATATGTAATCTTAGATTCTAAATAGGGTTAGCATAAACATTAAACAAAGTAATAATATATATTTTTTATTTTTACGAGACAAATTTTTTAGTTCTATTTTTGTGTATGGTTACAGGTTTTGTACCTTTTAATATAATAACATTCGGTTCAAGCTCTTCTAATACTTTATATGGTCCATCATACACATGTTCTAACTTTCTCCCAGTCTCATTTTTTGTTAGAATCCAATCTCCTTTATTATATTTAATCGGATTACACCTTTTGTCATACATCAATTTTCTCTTAAATTTTCCTAATATTAAATTGTTCCTTACTTCTTTATGTGCTACTTGTAACCTATACTTAAGGTCTAAAACATAATCATTTGGATTATATAAGGGATCTATTATATTATTAGTTAAATTACTAGGTAAGTTGCAGGGCTTACCAAAAACTAATTCAAACGGTGAGTACTTGGTTTCCGAATGGACAGTGGTGTTGAAAGAGAAACACCAAAATTGTAACCACTGGCTCCAAGTCTCAGGATGCCCATCACACTGAATTCTTAAAAATGATGCTAAATGCTTGTGCGTGTTTTCCAAAGCACCAATAGATTGATGGTGGTAAGCAGTGGAATTATTTTTTTCTATGTGAAGTAACTTACATACTTGAGACATAGTTTCCGACATGAATTCTGTACCGCGATCAGTCACGATAGTTGTAGGCAGACCGTACCTAAGTATAAAATTGTTTACGAATGATTTCGCAACACTTACCGTATCTTTACTTTGTAAGGGGTATGCCTCGACATACTTAGTCAGCTCGCATTGTAAACTTAAAATAAAATTATTACCTTCTAAATCCTTATCTAGGGGGCCCACTAAATCTAAATATACCTTTTGGAACGCACTTGTTGCCGTTGTAGTAATGACCATTGGCTCTATAATATTCTTGGAATACTTACTTAATTGGCACTTTTGACACTTAGCTACGTAACTACGTACATCATTCTCCATTCCTGGCCAAAAGTACTTACCTTTTATATTGTTTATCATTCGTCGAACACCTGCAAAGTCCGCTTGTAGGCAGTAAATGATAATCATGTAGAATGTATGTCTTTTCGTCATTTTCTAGGACTCTTTTTATTCCTCTAAGAATATTTAAGTGTGGTCCGGACCACTTTTCTCTACTCTTTATTTCGTCGACTAATTCTTTTATAAATTTAATATTTTTCTCGTCTTTTACTATGCATAGTTCTTTAATATTTATTTCATTACAACAATTACTCAATAAATCCGCAAATTCGACTCGCGAGATTTGCGACATATAGTTGAGATTAATAAATAGACTCAATTCACTTTCAACATAAGCTAGACATTCCTTTTCATATTGCACATTTTTCCTAATTAAATTCTTTCCACTTATAAATTTCAACTCGACCACTTCAGTAGGTTTTCTTAATATCTCTGCAATTCTTGGTTGGCCAACCCTCGAGTTCGCAGTAAGTAAGTAGTAAGAGAACTACTGTCACCTATTCCTGATGGTGATTCATTGCTCTGTGAATCTGCCCTTGCTTTTTGTGCTCTAGTTATAACCATATTTACAATTTTCTCATTCATTACTTTTAATTCGTCTGAACTGATGGTCACCCTACTCAATGCATCCGCTAATACGTTATCAGAACCTTTTATATATTTAATATCGAAGTCGTACTCTTCTAGTAGTAATCTAAATTTTAGAAGTCGGGTTGATGGATCCTTCATGCCAAAAAGATATATAAGAGGTTTATGATCTGTCATGATAGTGAACTTCCTTCCATATAAATACGGTCTAAAATGTTTTATACTCCAAAGTACTGCCAAAAGCTCTTTCTGTATTGTGGGGTAGTTAATTTCGGCTTTGTTTAATGGTCTGCTGGCGTATGCCACTGGTCTTAAATCGTTATTACATAAAACCGAACCTATTGCTGTGCTTGATGCATCTGTTTGGAGGATAAAAGTATTTTCACTCGAAAAATCTGGATATTGCAAAATTGGTGGACTAATTAATTTATTTTTAAGATTTTCAAAACATTTTTGACATTCATCTGTCCATATAAAGCTTACATTCTTTCGGCATAATTTATTTAAAGGTACTGTTATTTCCGCAAATGAAGGTATGAACTTCCTATAATAGTTACAGAATGCTACAAATCGTCTAACCTCGTCAGTATTTTTTGGTACCGGATATTTCTGTAATACATTAATTTCTGTCTGGTCTGGTCTGGTAAGACACCCTTGGCTGATACTACGTGGCCTAAATAGAGTAGTTGTGTTTTCATAAAATCGCACTTTGATGGGTTTAATTTAAGATTCATTTTTCTAAGTCGTTCAAAAATATCCATAAGGTTTCTATTGTGAATTTCTACTGACCTTCCAAAAATTATTAGATCGTCGCTATACTGGAAACACTTTTCTAAAGTAAGACCTGACATTGCTATAGACATAGCTCTAGAGAATGCACTTGGTGAAATCTTAAGACCCATTGGAAGACGTTTCATACGAAACTGTCCTGAACTTGTTGAAAAGCTAGTGATGTCTCTACTCTCAGGTTGTAATCCAACTTGAAAAAATCCTTGTTGCAAGTCTAAATGACTAAAATAAATGCTACGTGAAAGTGAGTCTAATATTTCTGTAATATTAGGTAAAGGAAAGTTATCATTCTGAATTGATTCATTAACTTTTCTATAATCGACCACCAGTCGCCACTTATTTTTACCATTCGATTCTTTTTTTAGAACTAAAAGTATTGGACTATTCCATTCGCTATTGGCGGGCTCTATTATGTCATCATTCAACATTTTATGAACTTGATTATTAATTTCTTGTTTATACGATTGCGGCAAACGATATGGTTTCACATATATGGGTTTCGTATTAGGTTTCACAAGTATGGACTGTGGCACGACATTTCCAGTACTAAGCTTATCGCCTTCCACGAAAAATACGTCAGCATACTTTGCGCATATAATTTCTATCTGTTTTTTATCATTAGAATTTAAATGTGACAATTTTAGTTCACTTAATAATGTTTTCACGCGTTTTAAATCATTCTGATTTTTACTGAAAGAATAAATATTGTAATCTTCTAAATAATCTATGTCGTTAACATCAATTAAATTATTTTTATTAATTTTTATGCAATCTTCGCTAGTATTTAGAATTTTTACCGGAATTTTACCTCTTCTTGGTTGAACTATGCTACTTGCCAAAAATAAATGTTTTTCTAACTGTTTAGTATGTAACACGCAATCTTTATAAATGTTCTTATTTATATTTAAATATTGTATTGACTCGCTTCTACCTGGAATAGTTATATAACTCTTCGAATCTATATTATTACAATGCCGCTTCTGTATATCAACTTTATATTCCTTCTTATTTAATTGTAATGCAAGTCTATTCGTTGGTAGGTTTATGTTTGCATTATAATTTCTCTGAAAATCTATACCTATAATACCATCCGATCGACATGGTACGGTATCAAATAGATAAAACTTGTGATGAAATTCTACACCGTTCTGTAATTGTAGCGGAATGTATGCAAAGCTACTTGCTTGAACTTTGCCTCCTATACCTTTTATTATTGTTTTATCGTAATAAGTTTTAAAATGATTTTGCACTAACTTGGAAGTAATAATAGAAATAGATGCACCCGTATCAATTAAAAATTTCAGTTTTTGGTTTCCGAGATACAAACAAATATAATCTAGACTCTCACATGTCATATCGTAATTAGTCTGCCCGAAAAAACTCACCTAGATTAAAGTCTTTTTCTTTCTCTTCCTTCTTTTCGGCCACACACATATTGTTCAGCTCGCTACCTCTATATCCTTTGTTACCTCTATAAACTCCTCTCCTCCAAGACCTTGAGTAGCCTCGCTGCTGGTAATGTCCCCGATTATGACCTCGCTGCATGAGAGATCCTTGTTTATTACTTTGGGTTACAACACCACCACGATAGCGAGCGGTATTACCACGATACATTGTTACCACGATAGTAATTATCTCCTCGACCTTGATTATATATAATGATTTCTTAGGTTTACGCGAATATTATTCATTGAAATAAAACTAATTTAAACGGATTTTATCGCGGTTATTTATTAAATTTTGATCCCGACGTTTCGAAAGCTTTTCAGCCTTCGTGGTCACGGGGCGGACTGAGGTGTAGGTTGTCCAGAAAAGTTTATGTTACTGTGTCTACCTTCAATTTAATTTTTATTATTGATAGTGTTCCGATCTACGCAGAAAGAGCTCACAGTGTCTTGAGGTCTGGCAATTGGTGTTTTGGGTTCCGATTTAATTAAATGTATAACTGGATCCCAGGCTTGTGCTAGCTTCCAACCATCTTCTCTATTGAAATTTGGATGTTTTTTAATTTCAATAGCCTCACGAATCATCCTAGGTAGGAATCGGTGTTCTTTGGCAAGGATTTGTGGCTTGTCGAAACGAAGATAATGTTTGGAGCCTTCTTCTGAATGTTCAGCAACTGCAGACTTCGTAGAGCGTCGGTGTTTAACATCAGCTATATGTTCTTTTACGCGGGTCCCTATATTTCTTTTGGTTTGTTCGATATAGGAGAGGCCACAGTCACATTCGATTTTGTATACGCCCTGTTCTTGTAGAGGTATATGACACTTGACAGGTGGTAAAAATTGACTAATCTTCTTGGGCGGCTTGAAGTAAGTTTTAATTGAAGCACGCTTCAGCACATAGCCAATCTTGTCTGTGACCCCTCTTACAAAAGGTAGCACAACAGGTACACGTTCTACTGTGGCTGGTTTCACTCGGTTTCCGTGACGGCGGCGTGGAATTTGGAGCTTGTTATCACGCAGTACTTGCTTGACATATCGCAACTCAGCAGCCAGATGTTCCTCGTCACAGATTCCTTGTGCTCTCTGAAACAAAGATTTACCCACGGTAGCTAACTGTTTCGGATGGTGGTGAGATTCACCATTCAGGTATAAATACCTGTACAGATAAATCTGTATGGGTCATTTTTCTGTACACAGTATGGCCTAAAGACTGATCAGGATTACGGATAACTAAAACATCTAAGAAAGGAAGAGATTTCTTTTGCTCTAACTCCACAGTGAATTGTATGTTATTGTTAATGGAGTTAAGATGATCTAAAAATGCAGCTACTTTGTCAGATGGTAAAATTGTGAAAGTATCATCTACGTACCGTTTGTAAAACCTGGGGGTGACGGGGGCAGTGCTTAGGGCTGTCTCCTCGAAGTCCTCCATGAAAATATCGGCGACTACTGGAGATACAGGTGAGCCCATAGCTACTCCATTCACTTGTACATAAAACTGATTTCTCCACAACATGTAGCCAGATGTGAGGCAATGTTTAAGTAATGCTGCATACTCTAGGGGCATGTTATTATCTGCTAACCTCTTAGACACAATTTCAATGCAGTCTTGTACTGGTAAGCTTGTGAATAGAGACTGGACATCAAAACTAACCATGGTTTCATTGTCAGCTAATTGTAGGTGTTTAATATCACTGACAAATTGGTATGAATCCTTCACAGATGCTCTAGTGTTGCCTCTTAGTGGTGATAACACTTTTGCTACGTGCTGAGTCAATCTGTAGGTTGGTGTGTCGACCTGACTCACGATGGGACGTAGTGGAGCATTGGGCTTGTGTATTTTCGGTAACCCATACAGTTTAGGAACATTATAAATATTAAAAATTAAATTGAAGGTAGACACAGTAACATAAACTTTTCTGGACAACCTACACCTCAGTCCGCCCCGTGACCACGAAGGCTGAAAAGCTTTCGAAACGTCGGGATCAAAATTAATAAATAACCGCGATAAAATCCGTTTAAATTAGTTTTATTTCAATGAATAATATTCGCGTAAACCTAAGAAATCATTATACAGGACGTGAGTACTGTTCGAATCCATGCAATGAACTTAGCTTTCGGTGAAGCAAACATCGTGATGAAACCATAGCACACTCGTAGAGTGTTTTCTAATGCACGCCTGTCTAGCTACCACACTCAATTTGAAAATCTCCCGCCAAATACCTGTAAGATGCTTTCCGACAGTTGCATTTGAGAACCAGTCGCTCCACAGCTCTGGCGTATTTACTATCTTGGGCCATATCTTCACTTAATATCAGGTATGATTTGCGCTGTGTTTACATAACGCAAACCTATTAAAAAGAAGTACTTCGTTTTGCAAAATGGCCGCGGGAGGAACCCGTTACACTTATCAGATAATCAGCACCGTCATACAGGTACCTACTAAAAATATCGTCACTAGGAACCACAGTCATCCATACAGCCAGAAACCAGAGAGTTAACGCCATTTATTATTATTTATTTTTCCTATTTTTACATACATCCTACATCCATTATTTATATTTGTCTATGCTCGCCCGCTCTATTATAGTCTATGTATTTTATCATCCCTTCCTCTTTCCTTGAAGTATGGAAACGTTAACAGCTTAACACTTCAAGCATTAGCGAAAGTCTTAATATTAACGTCAATTCAAAAGGTCGTTCAAAAGCGTTGACATTCCATTATAGACCTTATTGACATGACAAGTCAAAACAGAAAAAGCGGTAAATTTTACCACAGATTAAAATGTCACCACATTTTTAGGGTAATTTTCAAGACTAGAGGTAACGCACATAACAAATATATCGATAAAATTATTTTGGTAATACTATTTAATTTTCTTTATATTATATTTTTCTGACAATATTTAGATTAAAGTTTAGTTTAGATATAAGCTATTATTATTAACCGAGTAAAAAATATGTTAAGTCAAACTAAATAAAAGGCTATTATTTATATTACTATTTTATTTTTACTTTTATTATTAGCGTAATATATTATATAGATATAAAAATGAATCGCTGAAATGTATGTACGCGCATAACTTCCGAACGACTCTACCAAATTGAATAATTCTTTTTTTATTGTGTTCGTTCATTGTCAGGAAAAGGTTTGTATATAAAAAAACCGGACAGCTATTTTTTAAATCTTATGATATAAAAAGTAATGAGGAAATCATAGCTTAGTTGGTAGTGAGTACGGACGCCACGTCAAGGGACGAGGTTCGAATCCACCTATATTTATATCTCATATAATTAAAAGACATTTAATTTGAGTAATAAACAAGTTTCATTCAATAACTAAAAGAGATGAAAACAAAATCGATATTATATATAGCCAGTTCTATTGATCTGAACCAATTGAAGTTGGAAGGTTGACTAAGTTTGATTTATTAATCAAAATGTACATACAGTACAAAGATCAAACCGTTTTTTAGTTTTAGCGCGAATAAAGAAGATTGATTCTAGGTGATACGATGTTCACTGGGTCAGCTAGTATTGAATAAATTAGATATTTATATGAGAGAATAAATGTGAATATTCGATAAAAGCTAACAATAACTATTATAACACTAAATGTTTTACAACAATTATTTTTATATAAAAACGTCAAAAACTATTCAAAATGAAACCTTTATAAAAATTAAAGTAAAATTTGCGAAAGTTATTGTTTCTTGATAAGCTAAAGATAAAAATAAAATACAAATTTGCTGTAAAAAATGTATTATACAAAAATAAAAAATAATAAAATCTCTCTACAAATTGAAACCCATCGAAACCAAATTTAAATATAATATTATAAAACTTAAAAATAAATACAAAAAACTGTTAAATACACTTATCTCTCTGTATAGTTAGTACTAACTGATAAATATTATAGTAACACATTAGCTATAGCACAGTATTTTTGTAGTAGAGTTTACAAACTGGTCTTAATTAATAATACATACATATTACAAGATATACACAAGTTGATAGTTTTAGAATTCATACTACAGGATTGCCTGTTGTCATAATACCTTTATAAAATGATTGTACAAAATAGCAAAGTGATATAATTATTATTAGTATGGTACCATCTACAAACAACGGTGAACTTGGTCACCATTGTAATCGGCAATTTTAATTCTTACACATATATACTGTTTTTCTGTGTTGCCTTCTCGAAACAAGCACCATTTACATCGACGACAGTCCGTTAAGCGAGGACTACCTTCTGATGTATGCAGCGTAGCAGAATGTATAATAAAATGCATTCTAATTCGAAGATTCCTATAAAAATAATATAGTAATAAGATTATTTTATATAACACAATAACCTATAAAAAGATATTGTAAATTTCATTCTTATAATATACCCAACTTTTCATAGTATAATGAAAATACATTTAAAAATCGATAACTTTATCGACAGCACCTCAACAAAAAGCAATAAACAAGTTACATGTAAACAAAATAGGTTATGTGATTATAAATAATTTTTTTGCTTCTATACAATTGTATTTCAAATGTCATTCGTAGATCATAGTATAAGGTTTTTAACATTATTGAACACAAATATATAATGATATATTCAAATTTCTATTACGAAAACAGACTCCAAAGACATCAAAATTTCGAATTGAAAATATGAATATGCATATGTATTACACTGAGAAGTTTATAATTATGGTAGGAAATACTCACTATTTCTTTATATTTTATAAAACTCAACGGATATATATGTCACAATAACATAATGATCACACAGTATTTTTTTGCCGCGTTTTAGACAATATAAACTTTTGTCAGTGTTGCAAATAATCTTTTCACATTTCCACTAATCGGAAAAGTATAAAACGAACTGTACACTGTTAGATTATAATTTTATTTATTTTAATACTGCAATTTTATAGAAGTCCATAATTATCTTATTTATAGCTACCGAACTATAATAAGTAATTTTAGAGCTTTAGACTCGCTTAAAATTTTCAGGTAAAATTCTTAATTGGCATTATGGCGATAATATTTTTATTGTTTATAGAGACGCCCCTTTTGTACAAAGTCTTGTGACGTCAGGTATATAATCTCCGATGTCGTTTTCGGCCTCGTTAATGCTTGACGGGTTAAATAATGAAGTTTGATTATGTTTGATATAAGTTTCCAGCGTAATCACAAATAACTTTTGTAAGAAGTTCAGCGTGCGAGCGACGTTGCGTTCGAATTGGCGGCGTTAGAGGGGTTATGCGACAGCGTGCTGTTCTTCAAGAAAAGGGGAAGGGATCATAAAATACATAGACTGTAATAGAGCGGGCGAGTATAGACAAATATAAATAACGGATGTAGAGGATTTATGAGAAATATATATATAAAAAAAAAACAAATGTCGTTAACACAAGCACAGCTTTCATAGTTCCAGTAAAAGTAGTCCTTCCAGTACAGGGGGCATTGGTAAACGATTTAACCATGTAACTTCAAAAGACGATGCAACAACGTAAAAAAAGTACCACAACTATTCTTGAAACTTTATTTTGTATATAAAAATATAAATATTACAAATACGTGTACTATTGCTGCTTATTTTGAATAAACAGACTGAACATCTACATAATAGAGTTCATTTTATTACTAAAAATATATCTAACATATATATAAATATATTTTTTAGTACATCCGTGGCTTACGTGAAAATGTTATCTAAGTAACCCCAAGTATAATATATGAATCACCAAGAATTACGGTTAACAACTGACCGAACAATTCGAAGGCTTCGTTAAGAGCTATTTAATTTAAAAAAAAAGAGTTTTGTACGTATATGGATATGCTAACTTTATAATTGATTGAATTTAACAAAAAATCTGTATGATAATATTTATTAAACTAGAAAGTTATAATATTGTAATTAGGAGCCATTCGTTCCTCACATAAAGGTCTCAAGACGCGGAGGTTTAGGAAATGTATACATGCCCTTATTCTGAGGGGAGAGGAGTTGTAACCTATTGTTACGTAATATTTTGCGAATGAAAACTTATTATTATAATATAGTCGACCGTTATTCTAAAAGTGTTATTCATTTATAGATTATTTAACGAATTTATGTTTACTCACTTTAGGTTTATTTAAAAACTTATTTTTAATTATAATAACCATATCCCAAAGACTCGATGATTTTCTTGGTGATGTATTGTTATGAACATTCTACTTCAACAGTGATCCGTGCACAAACACACAGACAGATATTTCTAAAAATGATGTACTTAAATCTATTTTCTTACTTGTAATAAAACTGAGTAACTTGTAATTTTTTTTTACATATATCTAAAAAGTACTGGCACTTTACATTTACATTTTTATTATATGTATAGGTAGTAATATAGAAAATTGACTGCAAGGTAACCAATATATAGTGCAGAGTTGGAAAAATCACTTAGTCATAATCGACGATTGTGGATTGTCGACAACAATTTGCTCTTACATTCATTGTTCCACTGAAATCATCTTTGATGTAGGAATAATTTAAGACTTATTTAGTATTGATAAAAATATTTTAGAACATCAAAATTTCACTTAAAATGCTATTTTGAACGGATAATTTTTATGCGTATCACCCATTCTGAAACAATAACAAAACAGTGAATTAGTTACACATTATTGTTGACACGGTGTGAAAATACATGTATGTGTACATCCTCTAGAAATATGCCAGGCGATGTCTTCTTCTTCTTTACACTAATAATTCAATAATAACTGGTTCTCCCACTGCTCTAAAATATAGGCTATATATATATATATAGGCTATGATCACCTGATCTTAACTAACGATATGGCCCAAGTTGGTAGACACGCTAAACCTGTGGACGGTCTGGCTCTCAAGTGCAACTGCCGGAACACACCTACACGTATTTGGCGGCAGATTTTCAACTTGACGGTGGTAGCTAGCCAGGCGAACATTAGAGAAAGCCCTACCACCAAGCTATGGTTTCCTCACGATGTTTTCCTTCACCGAAAGCTCAATGTGAAAGCTCATTGTGAATGATACACTAACTAACCGAGTTATCATTACTTTAAAACTTGTATGAACAATATGTTTATTTAATTAATCCCGGTATCAAACCCGTATCAGTTAGTTGGTAAAGCGCTATAACAATGCAACACAGCATTTAAAAGCTTATATTGTCCGCTATTGCAGATAGCATAAATTATATATTTAAATTTATTTTTAAAACAATTATGTGCCTAACTATCAGTAAAAACGTGTTTATTTAAACGCGCTAATCTCAGTGACTTTGGTTTAGTTTGTCACATTTTGCAGTGTCCACTGGCCATACCCAATGGCTCATAGGTTTGCATACCGTCATGGTAGTCGTAATCTTCGATGATTGTTTGATTCCCGGTGGCCACTGTTGTCTTTTGTTTGTCATATGCCTATTTATATCAATATCACAAAGGAGGAACCAATTGTTTGTTTGTTTGAACGCGCTTATCTTAGGAAGTGCCAAACGGATTTCAAAAAATCTTTTTACATTCGTTAGAGCAACCATCGAGGAAGGTTTATGTTATTTAACATCACGCTACCACCAATAGGGGCAAAGCTGTGTTGTGAATACGGGCAAAAATTATTTTAGAAACATTTAGTTAAGCGATGATAGCTCAGTGGTAGTGTGTTCGAATTCCGTGTCGAAGGACGTAAGTCGGTATCCACCTACAATGAGTTCCAGCTTTCAGTGAAGGAAAACATCGTGAAGATAACATAGTATGAGGGTAGGGCTTTTTCTGATGTCTGCCTGTTTAGCTACAAACCTCAAGTTGAAAGTCTGCCGCCAAACACCAATAGGTGTGTTCCAGCAGTTGCACTTGAGAGCCAGTTCCTTCACAGATTTAGCGTGTCTACCAACTTGGGGCTTATTATCACTTAAGATTAGGTGAAATTATGGCCATAACGCTAACCTTAACTATATAAACAGAAGTTCCATGCGAATGAAGTCACAAGCACTGCGAGTGAAATCTATCATGAAAATTAGTCAAACACATATTAGTCGGTGTTTGATTACAATTAGTTTTATAAAAATACAAACCCGGAAAATGTATAATTGCGCTTATTCCGATTGAGGGCATGCAACGCGTCAACTTGTCCAGGAGTCAGCGTGATGTCCAAGGATTGTAAATTTTCCCAGAGACGGAACCCATTGGATGTCTTCACGACCACGTTGTGCCCGCATTCGATCTGATACCTAAAGTAAGTCCCTTATCAGTACTGTTTATTATTGTACTATGGCACAGTGACGACACTGTGCTAGCTAGCTAATCTAATATAATATTAAAGTTTGGAAAACGTAAAGATACACGCCTCATAATCATTTTTTGTGTTTACTTATTAACAGTTAAACCGAATCGAATCAGATCGTGAAAAGTAATAGGGTTCTATTCCTAGTTATACTGAAGCGTGAGAAAAAAAAGACTCGATTAGTAAAGTATTTCGGTCGTTATCGTGATAACATACAGGATCCGCACATATAGACACACGGACGTCCGAGACAGAACTTTTTAAAACAGTTTTTAACTAGTTTATACAAAAAAACTGGCATCAAAAATATCATGAGTGTTATAAATAGTGTTATTTCTTGATATGTGAGTGTGTGTATTTTATTCTACAAGTGCGATATATGATAAATAGAGGCATTTTAAGTTTGAACAATAAGTTGTTTTGAGTGAAATAACTGTAGTACCCACCTTTGCTTTGCTTACGAGTCGTGCTATAAAGCGGAAAATTTATGTCTGTTTGAACGCCATAATCTTAGGGACTAACAGTCGATATTCAAACACTATTTATGTATTTAATAGAGCAATTATTGAGTAAGGCTTTAAGTGATTTACCTTCACGCTAACACCAACAGGAGCAAAGCTGTGTTTAATAAAGTTACAAAAACGGGCAAAAATGATTAATAATTAGTTCCATGCGAACCAAGTCATATACACACTTTGTACTGTATAATTCGAAAACTTAAGTAAAATTTATTAACCAGTGACTTGCATATATTTTTCGAAGTTGATTTTTTTTTATAAATTGGCATTACACGTTACTATTGTAATGTTTCAAAACGGCCATCATAACGTGCCGATACTGTATCTGTACTTTGTAATTTAGTACAGTCGAAAGTACTATAAAACAAAAATATACAATTGACTTAACTTTTGAAGCGATGATGGCTTATTCTATAGTGGACTTAGACTCCACGTCAAAGGACATGAGTTCAAATCCACCTATAATGAGCCTGAGCTTTTGGTGAAAGAAAGCATCGTGATTAAAGCATAGCATGGTGGTAGAGCTTTTTTTAATACCCACCTCGCTAGCTATCATCCTCAAGTTGAAAATTTGTAAAATACCTATAGGTGTATTCCGACAGTTGCATTTGAGACCATGAGACCATCATCCTGTCACATCGTCACATAACATTAGAGGACATTGTCGTCATATCGGCACAATTATCCGAGTATGATTTACAACCAGGCACTCATAACTTCAAACAGTAGTAGAAAACCTTCACAAACCTGATCAGTAGTTGAGCTGGGGTTATATTAAGGCCCGAAGCCATCACCTGTACCAGGGGATCATCAATCACAGCAAGTTGTCCGCTTTTATACTCGACTGGCGTTCCCTTCGATCCTAGCACTCCGAAGCAACTTAGTACGATGTTTCTCTCATGGCAAAAGCTGTTAAGCCTCTGCTGTGAGAGATATGGGTGACATTCCACCTGAGAATACATTTTAATCAATATTATTGTTTTATTTTCTAAGGCAGTGCCAACAGTGCACATATATTCAATAATCATTATTAACAATGTCTAATTATGATCTGCGAACCAATAACATATTTCACTACGTTCATAAAGCAATAATAATCACAATTAAGCATCATATAGGCAATAAACACTACATTAAAAAGATTAAATCTTTAAATATTAAAGATGTTGTTAGACCATCTAAGTAAAACGGATAAAAATAATAGTTATAAAAACAAGTCTGTAACAAACAACACAGTCAAGGAACCCATTATAAAAATGAGCTTGATCTTGTGGTGAGGGAAACATCGTGATGAAACCGTGGCATGGTGGTAGGTAGGGCTTTTTCTAATACCCTTCTGGCTAGCTACCACCCTCAAGTTGAAAATCTGCCGCCAAATACCTATAGGTGTGTTTCGGCAGTTGCACTTGAGGGCCAGTCCCTCCAGAGGCCCAGCGTGTTCACTAGCTCGGGCCACGTCGCCACTTAACATCAGGTGAGATTGTGATCTAATGCTAACTAAAAAAAAAACAGACAAGAGTTATTTAAAATAGTGCAAAGTACCAGGATTACATAAATTAGTTGGTGATCGATTATCCTACCTGAATGACAACCGGCTTAATTTTCCCCTTATCCAGAATCCTTTGAATTTGCACGGAATTGAAATTACTTAGTCCGATGCTCTTCACGAGGCCTTTGGAAACCAGTTCCTCCATGCCGTACCACGCGTCCAGATAATCGTGCTGGGAGTACTGGAGGACTGTCGCGATCTTCGGTATGGGGTCATCGCCTTCCTGTAACATTACAATATACATATACATCGGTGTGCATTAGATGTGACATATTCTGCTTATTTATGGAGTAGAGGGCAATTGAAGAAGCGTATCTCTTGATGGTAAGTGATACCCACCGCCCTCGGACACCTGTAACACTAGGGGAATCGCATGTGCGTTGTTGGCATTTATTGCATGGGCTGGCTCTCAAGTGCAGCTGCCGGAACACACCGATAGGTATTTTGAGGCAGATTTTCAACTTGAGGGTCGTAGCTAGCCCGGTAGACATTAGAAAACGCTTTACGCTATGGTTTTCTCACGATGTTGTCCGTCACTGAAAGGCCAGGCTCATTGCAGGTGGATGCGAACTCACGCCTATTTAAGTGGCGTCACACACTACCAACCGAGCCACGATCGCTTCACAAAACTAGGTATTTACTGCGATAGGGGTAAACAAATGAAGTTTAAGTCTATATTAATATAAATCTATTTTAATAAAACAGAATCGCGGGAAGATATAGCTATGCCAAAAGAACTCTTTCGACAAATCTATATAATTATTATAAAACGGCATGTTACTTCGTTTGTTTGAACGCGCTAATCTTAGTTAATTATCAGTCGTATTTCAGAAAATATATTTAGGTATTCGACCGAGCAATCACTGAAGAAGGCTTTAAGTTATTTAACATTTTGAAGCGATGATAGCTCAGTGGTAGTGTGTATGACTTCGCGTCAAGGGACGTGAGTTCGAATCCAAGCACCTACAATGAGCTTGAGCTTTCGGTGAAGAAAAATTTTTTGTGAGAAAACCATAGTATGGTGGTAGGGCTTTTTCTAATGCCCGCCTGGGTAGCTACCACCCTCAAGTTGTAAACCTGCCACCAAATACCAATAGGTGTGTTCCGGCAGCTGCACTTGAGAGCCAGTTCCTCCACAGGCTTAGCGTGTCTACCAACTTGGGCCGTATCGTCACTTAAGATTAGGTGAGATTATGGCCATTACGCTAAACCTTAAGTATAACAAAAAATAAAAAAAAACATCACGCTAACACCAATAGGAACAAAGCTGTAATGAAAAAAGTTACAAAACGGACAAAAGCGATTCAATGATTTTAAATTCCACGCGAACAAATTCGCAGGCGCAGCTATCATAATATCTAGTATATTGTGTGTGTGCAGCTATCGTAATATATAGTATATTGTGTGTGTGCAGGCAGCTATCATAATATATAGTATATTGTGTGTGTGCAGCAGCTATCATAACATATAGTATATTGTGTGTGTGCAGCTATCATAATATATAGTATATTGTGTGTGTGCAGCTATCATAATATTATATATTATGTTGTATGCCTGCAACTTCGTTCGCATCGAACTGAAAATCATTTAACTAATTTATAGCCTAAGTTACTCAGGGATAATATAGCATTCTGTCGATGAACGAATTTATAAAGGGAAGTGTATGCTGAGAGGATAATAAATATACAGAATACGGACGCACTCGGCACCAAGAGGTGTCTAACCGATGTCGTATCTGAAATTCTGACCCTAAAAGTTATTGTGTGACCCTCGTTCTCGTTCGGATACACTCGGCTCGAGTCGAGCAAGAGAGATACAGTCAATGCGTCACAGCTGTACTCTGTCGACGAGCGTTACATCAGAAAACGTGACACATCGGTCGCATTCAGTATCGAAATAAACATCGTACTGTTATGGGACGATTATAAAATGTGTATTTAAAAAAGAACAATTACAATACTTGGAACTTTATTAAGCTGAGCGTGCGACTTTGTTCGCATGGAAGTGATGTCTATTTTACTAAGGGATAATATAGCATTGTAATGGTGAAAGAATTTTAGAAATCGGTCCAGTAGTTTTTGAGTTTATTCGTTACAAACAAAAATACAAACCTTTTCCGTTTATAATATTACTATAGACTTGCAGACCCGTCAGACTTTGCCCTGTTTTAAAAATGAATATATTTAACTAATATTAATTCGTATGTGGGAGGCGCCCGACGTGACGGCCCAGTGGCATGCGCGTGAGCTGCGCGCGGTACTGGACAGTACTTAGACATTGCAACATTACTTTATTTTTCTAAAATAAATGTAGCCTAAGTTACTCCTTATTACATCAGCCACCTGCCAATAAAAGTCCCGTTAAAATCGGTCCAGCCATTTCAGAGATTAGCCGGAACGAACAGACAGACAGATAAAAATTGTAAAAAAATGTTATTTTCGTGTATGTACCGTATATATTCATATACATGTAGTAAAAACGGTTATTACAATATTACAAACAGACACTCCAATTTTATTTATATGTACAGATTATGCCAAAATTTGAACCCATAGTGATTCGCATCACGAACCGCACCCAACTGCGTCTAATGATCTATGATTCACTGAGACGGGTCCACGAGTACGTGCTCTGAAGTTTGGATTAACCATACACACATTTTATTTAGGTAATAGCTTTTTGAATAACAAAACAAAAAAGCAAGCCGTCACGAGACGTTCGGCAGATGCGAAACATAAAAATTAATATTACAACATATCATTAGCAAAAACTAATATAAACCAATCAAGAAAATAATTAAGTAAAATAATTGAATAAGGTTAAATCAGAAAGTAAATGTTTTAACTTAAGTATTAGTGCTATATGAAGATTTACTGCGTGGCAGATTTTGGAATATTATAACATATAATATTATATAATATAACAATTACCGTTAAATTATCTTAACAGAAATCTCGGTTCCACAAAAATTACGGACAATCTAAACATTTATTATTCACGTGCTATCACATAAACAACTACACATTGCTCTAAACGATCAGTAGTCGATACTTACGAAGCGATAAAAAAAATAAACCCGAAAGTACTAGAATAGGCGTGTTCCGGCAGTTGCACTTGAGAGCCAGTCCCTCCTAAAAATGTCGGCAACGCACCTGCGATTCCCCCGGTGTTACGGGTGTCCATGAGCGGCGGTGATCACTTACCATCAGGTGACACGCACGCTCGCTTGACCCATATTCCATAAAAACAAGAAACTTAATAATTAAATTAATTTAAAAAAAACTATAATAACACTATACGAATTGACCCAACAGCTGCTTGTTACCAGCAGACACGTATTTTCACTTAACATCACGTGCTGCCGTGGTCTTACCGACGCCGATGTGCCAATAACTTTTAAAAGTTAAGAGTCCTTTGTAGAAGCAGAAGGTATTTCGCTAAACAGGAGTTTAATTAGGAGGAATATCTCTTTTTTTTTACGCAATTGTAATGAAAAACACACTTCAAAAGTTTCACTTACCTTAATACCTTTGAAAATATCAGATAGAAAGCATTGGTACTTTGCTTTCGATACGCGAACCACTGAACAACGTTACGTGGCTAAAATATCAGCAGTCAATCCTTACGAAGCGTGTAAATAAAGATAAACCCAAAATAACTAATCTTAATAAATAATTCTAAATTCGAATTAAAAAAAAACAGGTAATAACATCGTCCGAATTTACCCAACAGCTGCTTGTCAACAGCAGACACATATTTTTAGACAGAGATGGCGGATTATCGAATACTGAAAATAAGATGGAACAAACTCTGGTACTGCAGCAAGGTGTTTAGAAGTTAGCAGATGGTTTTAATTTATTTAATTATTAATGAGCTTAGGTAATCACTCTGATTTGAAATAAATGTAAACGGAGCTTACATTCTAAAACCTTCTTCTAAGTCGACCTAACGACATTGCATAGTACATATAAGGAAATGTATGATAATAAAACCGGCCCACGTTATTTCGTTATACCTAAACATTTAATCAAATACTTGAGCAGTACGATGTACAAGTCTGAGCACTTTTTTTTTTATTTTATCAAGTTTATTTTTTTTAATTGTCTAAGATCACTGGTCACACAACTTTACAGACTAAATTCGTATATTGTTTTTCTCCTAATATCTTTCTCATAAAATACTGAATATAGAAGAATTGGCGAAGGAGTTTTTATAAAATGTGTAAATACATACATCTCTGTTAAAGCCATCAAATTACGTAACATAGCATACGTTTATGTGTTATAATAAAAACAGTTAAGAGCAATCCAAAGCCTCACTTTTACGCAGTGCCATAATTATAAAAGGTGTGTACTTTTACAATGTGTACATGAAAATAGCACCAATGGCAAAGAATTTGAGACGCAATATATTACAGCGTGGTATGCACATATTATGAGGTCAGATAGATGTTATATCACTAGAAGAATATAAAGGTAAGATATAGGAGTACCGGAAGACCCTAGAATATATAGAAGAACTTTAGCAATAATTATCGCTCAATATGTCTCATATTCACACACGCTTCTCTTACGATGCGAGAAGGATACCTGCAAATAAATTTTACCTATGTCAAAATAGGGTAGACTAAAGAAAAAATAAGTTCATTTTGCAAAATTCCGACGCGTTCTTACGTAGAGAATTTCTCTAGAATCACTAGATATTTCTATAACCTGGCAACATTAAAGATTTAAATAACAAATTTCGGAATTTCGAACGCATCGACGCGGCGCGGGCCGACGTCGTATTGCGCGTGCGCTTCTCTGTAACATTCCCCGAGTCCTTTTCCCACGGTCATTAGTGTCGTCACAAGTTCGGCCTTCGATCTGGACGACTGCGGTACATTCCTTATTCACTCGGACTTATATTTGCTAGGTGTCTATATGGTAATTAGCCGATATTTTAAGTGTATCATAATATTACCTACATATAACGAAAATGCAATGTACGAATCATTTAACGCTACGAAATTTTACAACAAAGTCCCTTTGTTATGAGGTTGAAGCGATGATAGCTCAGTGGTACGACTTCGCGTCACGGTACGTGAGTTCGAATCCATCTATAATGAACTTGAGCTTTCGGTGTAGGAAAACATCGTGAGGGAACCATAGCATGGTGGTACGGCTTTTTCCAATGCCCACCTTGCTAACAACACCCCTCAAGTTGAAACTCTGCCGCTAAATATCAATAAGCGTGTTCCGGCAGATGCACTTGAGAACAAGTTCTACCACAGGTTTAGCGTGACAGCCAACTTGGGCGATATCATCCCTTAAGATCAAGTGAGATTATAGCCATAACGCTAAACCTTAACTATAAAAAAATGTATATGACCACAATCTCCCTTGAAGGTATGTGACGATGTGACTTTAGATGGTGGGCACGCTAAGCCTAGAGAGGAGACTGGCTCTCAACTGGAACTTCCGGAACATACCTATAGGTATTGGTGGCAGATTTTCAAGTTGAGAATGGTTATTAACCAAGTGGACCACAGAGAGATAAACCCTACCAACCCTACTATACACTAGACCCTATGGTTTTATTACAATGTTTGCCTCATAGTAGAGATTCGACTACCAAATGAGCCACCGGCGTTTCGAAATTTCTCCAAAACGAGATCTTATTTAATACGGGTTGGTTAACTTGTTGTCAGTACAATGGTATAGTTTATTCATTTAATGGCAATATTCCAAAACGCCATACAATCTCCAGTCAATCCAGTAGCATCTCTTAATTTTAAATAACAATCGCGAAGAAACAAACAACAATAATATTATCATGTGGAAAAGTTTGTTTGTTTAAACATCGTAAACTTAACAACTACGACGCGCATTTCAAAAAATCTTCTAGTATTTGATAGAGCAATTATTAAAGGCTATTTAACATCACGCTTGCACCAATAGCAGCGAGGCTGTACTGGAAGAAAGTTACAAAAACGGGCAAAAATAGTTAAATAATTTTTACTGACACACGAACGAAATTATTCCACAGTCAGAGAAGCGCGCAATATATTTAATCCTCTAATATCTTTGAACTCGGGGCAAAAGCCAGCTCTTAAACGAGAAAGTAAATTGACCACAAACGATAGAGAACAGATCGCTCACTATCATTTCCGATTAATAAAAACAATTCGATATTTGGAATTGATTGACATACTTCATTCGCGTGAAATTAAAGTTTATTTCCACCTCTCAGCAATACTACATTTTTCTGAATGAATTTGAACCTTTTTTTGGTTAGCGTACGGTCTTAATCTAGCCTGATTTTAAGTGACGATGTGGCCCAAGATGGAGTACAAGCTAAGCCTAGTGGAGAATCTGCCACCAAATACCAATAGGTGTGTTCCGGCAGATGCACTTGAGAGCCAGTCCCTACACAGGTTTAGCGTGTCTAACAACTTGGGCCGTATCATCACTTAAGTTCAGGTGAGGTTATGGCCACAACGCTAAACCTTAAATATAAAAAAGTGCAACTGCCGGAATTCAACTTTAGGTATTTGGTGGCAGATTTTCAACGTGAGGATGGTAGCTAGCCAGATGGATATTAAAATAAGCCATACAGCCGTTCCACGGTTTCATTACGATGTTTATCTTCACCAAAAGCTCAAGCGCGTTATAGGTGGATTCGAACTCACATGGCTTGAGGCGGCGTCCGTACACACTACCACTGACAGCAGCAAACATTTCATGATGATCAATTGAGCGGTTATGAATTCATTCTCTCATTATTTTTTATTCATTTTGTTCGGCTCCTAAAAACCTTAGCAAGATCCTAAATAGCCTACAAAATTCCCTGAGACGTTGACTGCCAAATGCAAACATTTTCTTCAAACTTGACTAGTAGTTCTGGATATTAGAGTGTGGCGGCACTACTAGACAACTAGACCCCAAGGTTGTGCTGAATCACGCGGTCCGCCAATGTACAAAATTGTAGTAATATTCAGTCCCGGAACACATAATGTTAGCCTGACATATCCGGTAACAAGTAATCGGCATTTACTTAATTCTAATGTGTGTTAATGTTGCAAAATATAAACGTATATATTTTAATTGACTTGCAGTTACATGACAAACTCCAATTAATTAGGTAAAGACATACAAAAGAGCATTCAAACAAACAAACGAACTATTCATCTTTACTGTACTTACATTTATAGACATTTTTGATCCCGTTTCGAATATAATTTACATCGATAATATACTATAGACAATAGATTAGTAAATTACTCTGATTGTACAGATTGTGGTATGTGTTTATAAGTTTTCTACATTTGTGTAAAGTGCGGGGCCGAGCTGCGGAATGCGCATATGTAGACAATAAGTAAAGCTTAGGGCGGGACTGAAAACCAGCGCTATGTGATGCTACCATGTTACACAGCATTAGTTGCGACCGTCCCTTTGCTATAAACTATAAGGTAACATTGTGGAAATTTTGCAGAAACATTTAATATCTATACCTACTATAATAATATTATAAAGTGGAAAAAATTGTATTGTTTTTCCTAACGAATAGACTCAAAAACAACTGGACCGATTTCAAATATTCTTTCATCATTACAATGCTACTTTAGCCCGGACTAACATACGCTATATAATTTAAAAAAATATATAAATGATTAAATAAAACTTCAGTTCCAAGCGAACGGAATCGCGAACACAGCTAGTTGGCAATAAATTATTATCATACTTATGCTTGCACAGAATGAAAATATATCAGCATACAACGGGTCTTGTACAAAGTAAACCAGCTGTAGTCAATTGTTTATAATTGTTATTATCGCAACCAGCCGCTCTCGAGATGCGAAAGCTAGGCAATGTTACCCGCAAATGTCATGAGAAGATCATCATTGACCGACCACGTAACACTCGATCGGGGTTTTAGACTATTTACTTGAATAGAGTGCATATCGCGCCCCCACATATAAGGTGCCCGGTTTGCATTAACTATGAGACGGTTATAAATAGTATCACGTGTTATCAATATAAACTTTAAATAATATTTGTAAGTTAACTTCTTTAGGGTTGCCATTGTAATTATCTCCGGTTGACAGCTGATGTGAAAACTTCTAGAAAAACTAAGCTATGACTTCTTTACGGTACTAAAGTTGTAAAAAGTACCGACATGAAAAATATAAAAGATTTTTCCAGTATGGCATCGTGGTAAGACTTTTTCTAATGCCCTCCTGGCTAGCTACTACCATCAAGTCGAAAATCTGCCGGCAAATACCCATAGGTGAGTTCCGGCAGTTACACTCGAGCGCCTGTCACTCCACAGATTTAGCGTGTAAACCATCTTAGACTGTATCGTCACTTAACATCAGGTGAGATTGTGGTCTAATGTTACACCTATATAGTACATAAAAAAATGTTTAGCAAATAAAAAAACCGTTTGAATACAATACCGAGCTAGGCTCGGTCACCCAGGTACTTTCAACTTAAGTGATGTAAAACAGCAACAGCACTAAGCAATCAACTGATAACAAGCAAACTTCTCTTATCACGACAGCTTATAGCAACATATGTCCTATACCCGTCTCACTCTAACACACGGTGAGAATCAGCCGTCTCGCTCGTACTTATTTTCTAACTCGAACAGCTGTTTCGAAACGGGACAGAGGTGAGCTTTACACCGGATTCTTAGGGCTGCTGCGTTTATGAAATTTACGAATATATTATACTATATATGTTTGCGATTCTAATCACCTTTTATACGTTACTAGCATTTACCTGCGGCTTCGCTCGCGTTACTATTGATTTTGTTAAACAAATCAGATGATGCAATTAAAAGTTTCATAAAAAGTTTATTCCTCTCTTCCCTACACTTTCAATAAGGTTTTCGCGAGAAAAAGTAGCCTATCATCGTCTCCAGGTTTCCATCTATCTCTATACCAAAATTCATCATAAACTATTCATCGGTTTAGGCGTGTAAACAAACCAACGTCAGCGTGATGTCAAATATCCTAAAGCCTTCCTCAATTATTGCTCTATCAAATACAAACAGAATTAGTTAAATCCGATTGGTAATTGCTAAGTGTAGCGCGTTCAAACAAACTGTCATATTATCTAAAAAAACCTCGCTTACTTTTTAGTATAATGCCTAGCTACTGTTGTAAAGCTATTTTTAACACCAAATAATCACGCCTACCTAAAAAAAAGGTGGGGCCGAGAGTCTGCAGACCGTATATTATAATTAAAAAAAAAAACAAACTGTCAGACGCCTATCCTTGCTTTATAAATATCTGATACCTACTAAGTTATTCATTTTCATTATGTGCTAAAAATGGCAACTTTTATCTACATGAAATACACAACGTATCTAATACATTTAATTGGACGAGGAATAATAAAACTGTATTGTTTACAAGAGCTTAGTAAATAACCCATATTTCTATTGTAATATGTCTAAGATAAAAATGGTTACGCTGGGTTATCCGTAAGGTATCAGGATACACCGTTACGGACTTTTTTATCGATCTATTTAAAATATATAATTCCGTTGATATATTAATTTGATTCGTGTAAGGTTTAGCCAGCATTTGCAATGTACGTGCATAAAAATATGTATGATACGACATCACTATACTAATCACTACATTTCTCGTCTTTTCTCTACTATAATTTTTTTGGTGGCTATTTCTAATGCCCGCCTGGCTAGCAACCACCCTAAAGTTAAAAACCTGCCGCCAATACCAACAGGTGTGTTCCGGTAGCTGCACTTGAGAGCCAGTTCCTCCACAGGTTTAGCGTATCTACCAACTTGGGCCGTATCATCACTTAAGATCATGTGAGATTATGTCCATAACGCTAAACCTTAACTATAAAAAAAACATGTATAGCAAACATTAACCTTCCTCTTAAATCACTCTATCCATTGATTATTGATTGAATGATTCCTTGATTTAAAACTGTATTAAAATCCTTTACGTGGTTTAAACTATCTAAGCGAACAAACAGCCGGAGCAACTTTATTTATTTCTATATAAAGATCATATTAATATAGATAAACGAAATCGTTTCTACGGTATAGGACATACAAATTTAAATTCTATAATAGATAACTTCTTTATACGTAACGAAAATGCGATTGCTATAGATAATACAGTTATCATAATAATAATTGAATCGCTAATTCAAGAAATATGAAAGGAAAATATATATATAATTTTCGACAACCCTAATGTTTATTGCTTCAGTCAGCTGCTCGTGCACCGTTTTCATACATTTAAGGCTCCTCGTGCCAGCTGTCTCTTTGTTTTTTTTTCTCCACCGACCTTTGCAAAGGCCGTATTATGCAGCTATTATTATGTGCAATTTCACTATAAGTTTTTAATATTACACACTGTGGTGGCTACACACACATATCCTTACATATATAGACCGTTTATTTTGAAAGTGGTGTAAGTCCATTTTCTGTTGTTTCGAGAAAATTAAAGGTTACTCTATATTTGTTGATAGTGCAATTTCATTTACCGACCGAATTTAAGTTGTACAAAACATGGGATTTTTTTGAGAAATTAAACACGGACTAGTTATATCTAAAGAATTTACATTAAATTATGCATGAATTACGTGATAGCTCATTTTTCTCAAAAATGGACTTGCACCACTTTAAAAAAAAACGGTCCATATCTTATTAGCTATGCTTGAGACTTCGTTCGCGTGGAGCAAAGTTTTAATAACTACAATACTGCTTTGCTCCTATCGGTGGTAGCGTGATGTTAAACATAGCCTTACCCAATAATTGCTCTATCAACTGCAAAAATAATTATTCAAATCCGACTAGTAATTCCTAGAATGTTCGAACGAACAAACTTTCCTTCTTTATATAATTTTATTTATTGCAACTGTTTGTGGTTCCCGTTATAAGTACAATCTCACCTGATGTTAAGTGACAATGTGGCCCGAGATAGCGGACACGCTAATCCTAGTGGAGGGCCTGGCTCTCAAGTGCAACCGCCGGAACACACCAGTAGGTATTTGGCGGCACATTTTCAACATCAACCATAACTAAAGCGGCGATTTAAAAATATTCGTGTACACAGCAGAGTACCGAAAATAATTACCAACGGATAACGGGATCCAAAAACTAAGTACAGTAGAACCGTCTACGAAAGCGCCTCCGCATCGATTGGTCGTAGTCCCATGCCGATAAGTTCAGCAGTTTTGACCGTCAAATGAACTGTACATCCTTTATATGTATACGTAAGAGATACCGTGAGAAATATATCTTAAATAATACACTCATAGGTTACAACATGGCCGTCAGTCGTATAACGGGAAACCACAGATAACGCATCCGTGCTACTTTTTTTTTTTTTACGCAATTTTTTTTTATAATTACAAAAATTATGGTTTCGATATTTGATATTCCGGCCGATATACATGTATATGTTAATGATCACATATATACATATGACGCATTAACATACACACGCATATACATACTATGGGCCGCGGTTCTGTTTACGTGTTTCCTTAGTGATTTGTTTATTTAATAATTAATATTATAGTGAAGAAGATTTGTATTTTTGGTTTGTAACAAATAAACTGAAGAACTATCGAACTGATTTCAAAAATTATATCACGATTAGAATGCTACATTAACTCAGAGTAACATAGGCGATATATTTTTTTTTATTAAAATGAATAAATAACGTTTTAGTTCAACGTCAACGGAGTCGCGGGCACAGCTAGTATAGCTATATTTTTAGTAAAGATGTTAACTACCGAATAGAGAAAATTACATAAAAATACACCGGGAAGAGTATTTACTGTATTATTTTTTAACTTTTTTCCCGAATACCGAAGGAACTATTTTGTTTTGCAAAATAAATTATTATTCATTCTAATAAAATTACAATTTTAATCAAACCTGACAGGCACATAGACAGACAAAAAATCGAACTAATATATTCTTGACCTCTATACTGATAAGAAAGCACACCGCAGTTACGTACTTCAAGAAATATTTATAGTACAGAATTGGCTTTAATACAGTTTGTTTGTTCATTTGAAAGCGCTAATCTTAGGGGTTGCTAATATTAGGAACGTCTTTTTAATTAATAAAAAACAAGAATTCAGGAAGGCTTTACGCCATTTAACAACACGCTACCACCTATAGGAGTAAGGATGTATTGAAAAAAGGTTACAAAAACGGGCCATATAACCGTATCTTTACTTAATATATGCGAAAGTTATTTTCTTACTTTCGACGCCTAAACCGCTGAATCGATCACGATTAATATTGGTAAAGAGACAGTTAGGAAACAGGAGACTGTGATAGACGACTGTTCCTCGCGAAAACCTTATCGGAAGTGGGATAAATAGAGGGATAAACTTGGTATGAAACTTTTACAGCGTCCTCCGACAAAATCAATACAAACGCGAGTGACGCCGTACGTTAAATTTAGTACTAAATAATGTTTAGTTCCATGCGAACGAAGTTGCGGGCGATTGCTAGTAATGTATTAGACATTAAGCCCACAGGTGGATATCAAGCAGATGGTAAGTGATATAAAAATGTTTATTAAGGCGACAGATGGTAAAACTCCTATAGCTTACATGACAGGTATATTTTTATATCAATGTCTTACTGCTAGGTACATAAAGAATTGGGTCGTGACCATCACGAACCAGGTGCGATGATAGCTCATTGGTAGTGTGTACGGACTCAGTGTCAAGGGACTACGGTTCAAATCCATCTACAAATGAGCTTGAGCTTTCGGTGAAGGAAAACATCGTGAGGAAACCATGGCATGGTGGTAGGGCTTTTTCTAATACCCGCCTGGCTAGCAACCACCCTCAAGTTGAAAGTGTGACTACAAATACCAAAAGGTGTTTCACGGACTTCCTCATCAGAACGCATAAACGTATTACCTGGGCTCAGGCCAAGGCGACAGCAGCATGTGGTGACCCATCGGATGATAATCAACCACAACTACCCACTACCACGTACCACGGCGAAACTTCAAACTCCCGTGTTGCCAGAAACGACAGCGCTCACACATCTAATAGTTCCTTCCTTTTTTTTTTGTTAACGTGGTGTTTAAAATCCCAGTCTTTACGGACTTCCCCAATGCAAAGCGCAAACACATTACTTGAGCGCAGGTCAAAGGCATCAGGAGCACGTGGCGACTCATTGGATACTAATCACCCAACACAGTCCACTAAAACACACCACTTCAAACTCCCGTGTTGCCAGAAACCACGAACAGCTTTGACAATACTCTTAGTGTAATAGTTACCACCTTCAAGTTGGGAATCTATCACCAAATACCTATAGTGTGTTCCGGCAGTTGCACTTGAGAGCTAATCTCTCCACTGGGCTTTGCGTGTGTGTCAACTACCTCGGATCATGTCGTCGCTTAGCATTAGATGAGATTATGACTACTACAACGCTAAACTTAAAAACTATTAAAAAGAAAGCAGTTTGAACAGTTTTACATAAGATAATCATCAACGTATTTGATGCAATGAAGACTTACAAGAAATCCTATTTTAGGAGAGGAAATACAATTCATACTTTTGAGAATGCTAACTCTACATTTTTACAATGTAGCTCGATGTATCTCGGACTACTTAACTATAATAGTCATTTAACATCAGGTGAGGGTGGGCACAAACACCAAAAAGCATACTTATAAATAAATTAAGAAATAGCGACCCACGAGTCTCTGTATAGCAAAGAGTATATAGTTATCTAGTCTAGTTTATTACCACAGTCGTTGTAGGGGCCCGTTAATAAAACACTTTCGTACTTATGGGGGTAGGAGATGACGTCGCATAAAACAAAAACTTTGTTATCTGTTACACGTTATTACAGATATTTATTATTTTATTAAGGTTTTATACCGCAAAAAATAAATATTTTAAAATAATTAAATGTTTATACTGTTATTAATTGCCATATAGGGGTCTATGATTTGTAACGCAATATTAATAAGCACTATCCCAATTCAATTAGTAAGAACAAAATAGCGTTGTTAAATATGTTAACAACATATATTCATAAATGAGAAGTAATCGTGTCATGCCAATACACCTATAATGAAATAAATTTCAAAGAAATTTTAAACTCGGTAACGTCCCCATTAAATTCAACGCATATCTGATTATCAATTCTTGGTAAAAGAAAAAATTACACCATGATACATACAAAAGAAAATACTCACCGCATTGTTTAGCTTTAACTAGAGCTGCCATTATGTCACAAAATTACACGTAAACGCATTTAAAATAACAAAAGAGTTCGCAAATTAATTACTAACTATTCTTTTCTTCATAAACACGTCCTTATCCGAGACATAAGTATGACTGGTAATTGTATTAGACGTTAAAAATTTACTTATAATTCGAAATATCAAACGAATTTAAAAACACCTTCAATTTTTTTTAATCATAGATACACATTTTTTTTTAGGAATGGCAACTTTATTATTGTGCAAGAAATTCGTAACAGATAATAACAGGATAATAAAGTTTTAAGCGGGACGTTAATCAGTAACTTTGTATGAGTCATGTTTTTTATTTTATTTTAATTCATAGCATTACATTATTTGGCGCTATGTTATGAAATATACGTTTGTGTAATCCACAATAATCGGATACGGGAATTAGAATTAAATAATTCTGGTTGGATTTATTAGTTGCATGAAAAACTTCTTGGACAGTTTTAAATACAGTTAGGATCTTGTCCGAGTGTTGTATGGACACCCAAGTTTCTTAATATATTTTATTATTCTACATGTCATTGCAAAAATGTTATTTAAAAATAAAGACGCCATATAGAGTAATTTTTCTAATCTCCTGAATATAATTTTGACTACAAAAGAATCACGTTGTGTTATGTAAGTACTAGGAAATCATAAATCGAGAGTAACTATTATAATTTCTATATAAATAGACAAAGACAAAAAACAGTTTTAGTACTTCTTTGAGCTCTGTATTTGAATCGATTTTCAATTTTTTTTGTTATGTGTTGACGACATTCATGTTTTAGTGCCGCTACACTAAATCTGCGGCCCGCCGGGCATTTGTGGTTGGTCTACCTGGTATTACATTATTTTAAATAATCTAAGACCTTGTAAATTAACATGACTAATACATGTTTGTGGGTTCTACAGAAAATTGGTTGACTATGGCTCCTTTAGTGCCACCAATAATGTGCAGTACCTATTTTTAAGGCTAGTGTTACCATAAAAATTATCTAGAAATTACATTTTTCCACCTATATAAGAACTTACACGAATTTTCGAGAACGATTGCGGTAGAATTTTGACTACTACTGGGGCACTTGTTATATTTATTATGCAATATTAACTGATCAACAACAAAACTTAAATCACGATGATACGGTGGTAGTTTATTCGGACATCGCGTTGAACGATACTAGTTCGAATTCTATTATATACCTGAGGTTTTGTTTTCTAAAGAAGAACAACAGTTTGTGGTAGGGCATTTTTGAATATACTCCGAGGTAGCTACCACGTTAACTTGACGATCTAACGCTCAAATACCTACAGGTAAGTTACGAGACATATAAGTACTGGAGCACATGTGAGTAAGTTAAGGGTATACGTGAATCTCTTTGCAGTTTGATTGACACTCACGTCCACTGACGCAGTGTTCAGGCACACAACCAAGCTATCATCTCTTCGAATTATATAATAACCTATTTACGCGCAATTACAACAATTTACCATGCAAAACGCCACCAATTTTACACGAGTACAAATAACAAAATTATATGAGTTAAAATAAAAACCATAACTTTAAAGATTAACGTTTCGCCATAAACTCCCACGACACATAACCTCTGCGGTTGTATTTTTTTTTTTATTTCTCACGTGTCTACGCCAAGGAAGCCTATCAACAAACATTATCAAAACGCGTCCCAGATAAGGAATAACCGTTGAGTTCGTTCACAACGAAAGAGTTACAATATAACTCACCTAGTCCGATCTTTTTCTTAATTTTCTTCAAGACTTTCATCTTGGAACCTTTCTTGTCCTTCACGGGCGTCGTCTCCGGCTCCAGGGCCAACGGTGGTAGGACGAGCGTCTGCGGCGGCATTTGGATCCCGTGCCCCGAAGCCCTAGGGCACGCGGGACAATGGCACGGGCCCCTAGCCTGCCGCACGCTCATACAACTACTTACGCCCATCATTTAAACGGTTTTAATTGAAAACGACGATATAAAACGAAATATTAAAACAACCGAAAAAATTTAACGTTAATAATTCATATCATCACTAAAACTGGCAGAAAGAGTCACAGTCCATTACAAAACGAAATTAAAAAAAAAAAAATATATATATATATATATATATATGACAGTCGACGAATCGGACACACGGTTCTGTGAGGGACCGCCTGTGGTCCTGAATGTGGTTCGGCCTTTTATAATTATTTTCGTTCAACTCTTTCGCGTTCTAGGTAGGTAGGACGCACAGTACAATCCTAGCTCGCCACGTTGCACAGTACAATCTAAAATAAGATTTTTATCAGATCCCTAAGGGGATCTGTTAGCTTAGCTTAGACTTTTTCTTTTTATTATTATAATATTCTCTTTTTAATAGATAGTACCGCGCTCGTTTTTCTCGTTCGCGATTCGGCAACAGCCCAAGCCGAGGTTCGGTCACTAGTGACACCCTTGTGCGAGTTGCCCCGCGGGTTTGAGCGCCTTCAGCGCTCACCCCACTAGTTCAGGTGAAGCTGTAAAAGTCCCTAAGGCTAACAGTGTAGGTCCTTTCGAAAAAAAAAAAAAAAAAAAAACGAATCGGACACAGTCTGTAAGCTTTTCAAAATTCGAACTCACGATTTTGACGTAACGTGTACGGTACACGGTACTTGTGTTACACGGATTGTAGTAACGACGTGCGGTGCGTGACTAACGACCGCTCACGACGCGACCCGGCGGCGGAGTGAGATCCCGTGCTCAGCGAACGGTGGAAGGGCCTTGGGAAAGCTGCGCGCGCATCTGACGTGCCTGCAGGACGAACCCTCACGCACCATCCTTCTTTTCTATACAACTTTAGAAAGAGACAGCGATACCCAGCTGAGCGAGAATGTCAACAAGTTTTTTTTTCAGCAGATGACAACATGGCGAGGGACTGAAAAGTTTAGAAAGTTTTGGGAAAAGTTAATTTTAGTTTATGGCATTATATATAGTACATGCAGTATCTCATTCTCAGGGTTCGTAGATAGACTCATTGACAAAATTTAAGGCTATACATGCCTACAGCAAGTTTTATTTTGGAATTTTTGTCTGTACAAAATCCATAGATTTATTGTTAGCGCTTTTGTATTCTTTAGTTCTTTGTTTGTTTATTATTACTCTTCCACGACTCAACTACTCGACTGATCGTATACACGTTGTAAGGGGTACAGAGAAAAACATAGGGTACTTTGCAATCAATATAAAATACTGTTCTCTAAAGATAAAATAAATGACTATCAGTTTGATGAAAGTTAATTTTACGAGAACGAAGTCGCAGGTAATAGCTAGTTAATTATAAATAATTTTTGAGGCAATAATAATTGCTGAGTAAATAAACTGTGAAGCGATGATGGCTCAGTGGGTAGTGCGTAAGGACGCCGCATCAATGGATGTTAGTTCGAATCCACGTGCTAGCTACCACTCTCAAGCTGAAAATCTGCCACCAAATACCTATAGCTCTGTTTTAGCCACACCGGAAGCGTGTGGGAGTTCTCCACAGGTTTAGCGTGTCCACCAGCTTGGCCCACATCATCATTTAACATCAGGTGAGATTGTAGCCATAAAGATAAATCTATTCTACTAATATTATAAGTGCGAAAGAGTGTTTGTTTGTTACGCTTCCACGTCTAAACCACTGAACCGATTGTGATGAATTTGGGTATAAAGATGTCGGTAGGTCACGCGGAAAACTTACTGGAAGTGGCGTAAAGAGAGGAATAAACTTCGTGTGAAACTTCTAATTGCATCATCCGATTTGACAAAATCAATATTAACGTGAGCGAAACCGCAGGTAAAAACTAGTGTACTACTATATATATATACGGAAAATACTGTACCAATGACACCCACTGGCTATAACGAGAAACCTTACCTATAAATAGATATATTATTTTAATAGTTTAAAAGTTATATCGCTATGGCCATAATCTCACCATCTTAAGTGATCTTAATCTTAAGTGCCGATACGGCCCAAGTTGGTGGACACGTTAAACCTGTGGACGGACTGGCTCACAAGTGCAACCGCCGGAACACACTATAGGCATTTGACGATAGATTTCTTACTTGAAGGTGGTAACTATTAGAAGTGTTGCGGCAGCTTTTTTAAATTGAGGATGGTAGCTAACCAGGTGGGCATTAGAAAAAGCTCCATCACCATGCTATGGTTTCCTCACGATATTTCCTTCGCCGATAGCTCAAGCTCATTGTCGGTGGATTGAAACTCACGACCTTTGCACTGATCATCACTTCAAACCTACTGGACCTATAAAACATCACAATGGAAGTAAACATCTTACATCTTCATTATTGAGTTAACAAAAAAAGTTCATATGTCATCGTGTTTAAAGGTCTTTGAACTCGCGGTAGTTTTAATCTAAGCAGATGCTGAATATCTAGAGGGGGTTGAAACGGGGATAGAAAAAAAAGACGCATCGACACGCGCGTGCGTCGAGCGCAAGGTGCGCCTGCGCATCTGGCAATTGGCAATGTGGTACACGACATCTTTGGATAGGCGAAATGCTAAACCGCTTTCTAAATTATGTTATCCTGGTAACAATTGTAAACGTGCACACTGAGACTCTTGATAAGGTCAACGGAATTTGTTAACATCATAGGAATTTATTTCTCTAAATTGGTAGTTCTGTAATCATCCATCTGTATTTTAAATAAGTATATAATGTAAGCATGGTGGTAGGGCTAGCTACCACCCTCAAGTTGAAAATCTGCACTTGAGAGCCAGTTCCTCCACAGGTTTAGCGTGTCTACCAACTTGGGTCGTATCGTCACTTAAGATCGGTGAGATTATGGCCATAACGCTAAGCCTTAACTATTAAAAAAAATCCTCCGCTATGTCTGTCTGTCACTGGTAGTGTGTATGGACGCCGCGTTCAAGAGGACGTGAGTTCGAATTCCTGCAGGAAACCTAAGTTTTCAGTGAAGAAATACATCGTGATGAAACCATAGCATGGCGGTAGGTCTCTTTCTAAAGCTCGCCTGGCTTGCTACTACCCTCAATTTGATAATGTGCCTCCAAATACCTACAGATGTGTTCCGGCAGTTGCACTCGGAAGCCAGTCACTCCACTAAGCTTGGCGTGTCCATCATCATAAGCCACATCGTCACTTAACATCAGGTGAAATTGTGGCCATAACGCTAAACCTAAATTATAAAAAATATATATATTTACAAAATAATCCTCCGTGCAAATTTCTCCATACGATAACACAAAGAATACAATTAACCTTAGACGAGGGTCAATAAATAATTAATTGAAATTAGTCTTAATTGCTATAATTAAGCCGAGCCGGGTGCAAGAGCATTAGCTTAGTCATAGCGTAATGAAAACAAAACTAACCTGTGCCCGTGACATCGTTCGCGCGAATTTGAAATAAAAGTAACCTAAGTAACTCATTATAACGTTAGCAATTATCATTTAGATACAAGATGAGCTAATAAAAATATATCAATCAAATAAAACATAAATAAGGCCATATAAAGGTCACACAGATACACGTACGTGGATTTTTGAAGCGATGATAGCTCAGCGGTAGTGTGTACGGATTACACGTCAAAGGGCGCGAGTTCGAATCCACCTACAACGAGCTTGAGCTTTCGGTGAAGCAAAACATCGTCAAGAAACCACAGCATGGTGGTAGGGCTTTTTCTAATGCCTGATTGGCTAGCTACCAAATAACGATAGGTGTGTTCTGGCAGTTGCACTTGAGAGTCAGTCCATCCAGAGGTTAAGCGTGTCTACCAACATGGGCCATATTGTCACTTAAGATCAGATGAGATTATGGCCAAAACGCTAAACCGAGATTATAAAGAAATAAAAAAACGTAGGAGGCTTTAGCCTGTTAGCCTGAAAGGCTTTACAGCTTCCTTGGGCTTTTTGGACTGAATGCTTATGGCATCCCAGCACTGAGGCAGCGAGCGCAAGGGTTCCAGACAGGAATTACTACTCTCATTGACGTGGAGTGTCACTGTATCACGCGAGTAGCCACTCGAGAACTCCTTTCCGGAGGAGATACATATGCGATGTTCATACTTTTTAAATATTTTGTAGGTTTACCGTTATGACCGTCATCTCACCTGATCTTATGTGGCGATACAGCCCAGGTTAGTGGAAATGATAAAGTTGTGGAGGGGCTGGCTCTCAAGTGCAACTGCTGGAACACACCTATAGGCATTTAGAGGCAGCTTTTCAATTTGAAGGTGTTAGTTAGTCAGGCGGGCGTTAGAAAAAGCCCTACCACCATGCTATGGTTTCATTACGATTGTAAGTGGATATGAAATCACGACCCTTGACGCGGCATCTGTACACACTATTAACAAAGCTACCATCGCTTCAAGATATTTATGGTTATAGGAGAAAAAACTTGATAAACCATAATGGTCCCGGGGGTTGAAGGCACCGTCACTCGCCCCTGAATCCGGGCCAGCGCGTACTAAATCGAGAGAGAAAAAAAAACGAACAAGAGTATGGATAATTAAAACAGATGCGCACGCGCCGAACATATGCCGGAACCGGAAGCCGACTGGTAGCGGTAACTTTGATATCATCTAAGTGATTACAGTCTAAACTCTGTATTACGTAAAAAGATTATTTCTAAAAAAGAACTACTCTTGGATTGATTCGGATCGTGATCAAATGAACCGATTCACAAGGAAATCAAGGTTCAAAAGATCGGTTCATCGAAAACGATTTTTTCGATTCTCTTTTTGTGTTTATTTATTTAATACAAAACCATTTATATATTATCAAAGAACACCACAATAATCGATATTTTATCATAATTATACTAATTAAAGTTTGCTAACAAGTTAATTTATTGTACAAGAAGACGTTTATTTCACAAATTTATTGGATACATAAAACCGTTTTGTAATTGTTTGAAAAACATTAAAATAATTTAAAATAGTTTATTATGAATATAGATAAAAATCGAACCTCGATTTTTAAGGGAGAAATATTGATTTACTGGACGTACGTTTCAGAATAGTGAATCGATTTAAAGAATCGATATTTTATCCTAAAAGGCCACTCTGAATAGCGACTGTCGAATTACTGAGCATTTTAATATGTTAATGAGATTTATCGATGAAAAGGATTTTTATACATATTTCTGACCGTTTTCGTAACTTTTTTCAATACAGCTTTGCTCCTATTGATGATAGCGTGATATTATATAGCTTAAAGCCTTCCTCAGTTATTGCTCTGTCAGATAAAAAGTGTTTTTTTTTTAATTGGTGGCTCCTAAGAGAAGTGCGTTTAAACATTTTTTTTCACTTTATAATATCTTAAAAAATTAATTAAAGAAAGTTACAATGTGAATTACGACTTGCTTAAATGAAATTCACTATTGTCGACTCCCATTAGCAGCTTACAGACCCCTTGAAGTTCGAAAACGCCCCTCTCGGCTACATATGGATCACTTTGGGCCCGAAGTCAAGTAATTTTGACATTTATGGAGCGTGATGGTAAATAGAATGACGTTAAATGGAGTGTACACGTATTTACATTTTTATATACACGAAGCGTGATTGTTACACTCGTGTCGTGAGTGCTCGAGGTCGTGTGTTCGAATCCAGTTCGTATAATACGTTCAATTTTAATATTTATACGGTCGTGATGTCAACGGGGACGACGTATTAATTAAAGATACAACTAAACTAGTTTTACTCCGCGACTTCGCGTGAGTTTTTTTAGTACACATTTTCTTACTCATGTATTCGTAATTTTTACTTCAATTTCATTTTTCACAGATCCACACACATCAGGACCGGTTGCTAATAAAAAATGTATAGTTAATTTATTTTAATAATTGCTTATCTACAGTTCCTATTTATGTTAATATTAGCTTCGCTCACGATATTATTCATTTTGTCAAACAAATCGGATGGCAATATAAAAAGGTACGCGATTTCGAATCCCCCTTACAATGATATTGAGGTTTCGGTGAAGGAAAACATCGTGAGTAAACCATAGCATGGTGGTAGGGCTTTTTCTAATAGCCGCCTGGCTAGCTACCACCCTCAAGTTGTAAACCTGCCGCCAAATACCTATAGGTGTGTTCCGACAGCTGCACTTGAGAGCCAGTCCCTCTACAGGTTAACGTGTCTACCAACTTAGGCTGTATCGTTACATAAGATCAGGTAAGATTATGGCCATAACGATAAATCTTAAATATACATAAAAAAAAGTTTATCCCTCGCTGTACACCACTTCCAATAAGTTCTTCACGAGAAAAAGCCTATCACTGACTCCAGGTTTCCATCTACCCCTATATCCAATAATCCAATCTTATTTATAACATTAATAAGGATTATGAAGAGGGAAAGCTCGTTTGTTTGAATGCACTAATATTAAGAACTACTAGTCGAACCTCAAGATTTTTTTTTGTATTTGATAAGGGAACAATTGAACAAGGTTTTAGACTATTTAACATTACACTACCGCCAAAAGAAGAAAAGCTGTATTGAAAAAAATTACAAAAACGGGTAACAAATATGAAATAATATTTAGTACCACGCGAATGAAGTCGCGGGCACAGCTAGTAATGTATAATCATTATAATAATGAGGCCCAACAAGGACAACCGCAGCCGCGTATAGAAAAAGAAATAATTTGTGCCAGTAGCGAGTAGTACTTACACACTGACGGTTCCGTAGCTTTACTAATATTATAAAGAGGAAAGATTTGTATTTTTGTTTATAACGAATAAACTCAAGAAAATTACAAAGAGAATTTCAAAAATTCTTTCACCATTAGAATGCTACAGTAGCCTTATATAACATTTTTTTAACATATAAGATAGGCCATATAACATTTTTTTCATGAAAATGATTAAATAAAATTTTATTTCTACGCGAACAGAGTCGCGAACACCGCTGGTATTTTAAGTTTTTCTTAGATATTATATATTGTTTATATATTACCTTAGTTATACAACATGTGTCCGTATTATAACCCTTTGTTTATACGGACTATGTTAAGTAATCAAAATCAAAATACACTAACGGTGCCCGGGGCTACTTTCGATCCTTAAAACATATATTTTTGAAATTGCGCAGTATATAATATACACGTAATGTTAATAAAATAATCTATAAATACTTACATATTCAAATAAACATATATATACATACTATAAATAAGTACTAACACACTGTTGTTCTGGATCAGCTATTATATTCAAAAATAATTCTCGAACTTTTAACTTGAACAAAAAATCTTGAAAAGCGACATGAACAAAGCCGGAGATATGAGAAGGATATAGAAAAAGCTGATTATTTGAAGACCGAGGATATTTGTCGTGTTGGAGCATTGATACTGAAAGTGAAGAGTTAATTAAGATCGTGGAGTGGAAGATACAAGGATAGAAAAAAAAGTAATGAGTGCGCGTAGATCCCGGCGTCGGCGAATGGGCAATCACTTCAATTGAGTACGATATAATCAAAACATCGTAAGGGAACCATAGCATGGTAGGGGTTCTTCTAAAGCCCGCCTGGCTAGCCATCACCCTCAAGTTGAAAATCTACTGCCATATATCTACAGGTATATTCCGGCAGTTGCACTTGAAAATCAGTCCCTCCACTAGGTTTAGCGTGTTTATCATGTTGGATCACATTCTCACTTAACATCAGGTGCGTTTACCGATATACATACTAAACCTATAAGGTAAAAAAATACAGTCAGAAAAAAAGCAAAGTGAATATAAAAGAGGTTCCTTTTTTAGCATAAGGTGCGGAACTCTAAAGAAACCTATGGCTAATCATTTTTAAATTTCGTATGTGCACGCGCATCTGTCGCGGAGGCACGCGCCGACGCATGCCTCTCGCTCCCTCGACCAATCAGAGAATAGAAGTCGCGCACCGGCTGTCGGGTTATGTTCGAATTTTGAAATTCGAACGAACGCTTTTTCTTCGTTCGCCATATTGCGAAATTTATAATTTTTTTATGTTTTTTTTTACAATTTACGCAAAGATCAGCTGAGTAGTCGCATATTGGTAAAAACATATGCTATAAAACTTTGTAGAGGTGCCGCGAGGTCGCGGGTTAGAACCACGCACATGTCTGATGTTTATATGATTAAATATTTGTCAGTTCTGTGTAAATTATTGTAAATTAAGGCAATAAGGAAGTGCTATAAATACATGTCTTTTGTTTTGTCTATTTTCACACTACTGGTGAAGGTGTTTTCTCGTGGAAAACGGTACGGACTTAATCCCCACTCAATGTATCAGAGATTTCAGATTTTGTTACATTTATTCTCTAATTATTATTTAAATTTAAATACTTTCAGGTTTCTTCGTCATAATTTCTTCTACCATTAGTTCACATACATGAATTAAAGAAAAAGTTTGAAAAATCCAAAAGTGCACGCCACATAATTTCTTTTCTTTTTGTTTGTTTAATAACAATGAAACCACATCGAATCAGACTGTGAAAAGTAATAGGATTCCATTCCTATTTATATTGAAGCGTAAGAAACAAAAGACTCGATAAGTAAAGTATTTCGGTCGTTATCGTGATAACATACAGGATCCGCACATACAGACACACGGACGACCAAGAGAGAACTTTTTGAAACAGCACCTTCTTTCTATAAATAAAATTTATAGAAATCAATATCAAAAAAGTGTAAAAAAAAGTAACTTCGAACTATTAAACCAAATTACTGTTTTTATTAAGCGACGAGCTGTACTCACGATTTAAAGTAGCAAAGTGGCTATCTGCAGCCCACTTTTCGCCCCTAATGGGAACGAGACGTGACGGGTGGCGAACCGCGTCGCCGTCATTTTTGTTAATAATTCCTTCCATTGCGGTCCCACGAGTAGCCAGGGAATATATTGTCCACCCAAGCAGAGCCCCGCTTACTTGGGCAAGGCTACACCTATTTCTGGGTTTGCCCAGTCCCAGGGTAATTTGGCACGCTAGCTACTAGACTCGCCCTTAGCCATGCAGCCATCGGCACGGCAACCATTGGCGTGGCGGAGGTGAAAGGAAAAACAGATTAGGCAGGAAATGTGTTGAGTGTATAGGAAATTTAGGCTAAAAAGGAAGATATAGGGTAAAAGGATACCACTGTTTCGGAGGGATTAGGAGGAGACAGTGGTAGCTCGGGAGGCCGGGGTCGATTACCCGTGTATCCTTTCTGGGGAAAGGTCAGGTCAAAAATACCCGTAACCGAAGAGCACGTATAAATGTGCTTATGAAAGTAGAAGAAGCGAAAGATGCATGTCAGGATCGTAGCAAGTGGAAGGATGTGATCTCTGCCTACCCTTATGGGAGAGAGGCGTGATACTATGTATGTATGTATGTACTCGCAGTTTCTTTCGCATGGAATTAAAAATAATTCAATCGTTTTGCCAGTTTTTGTTTACTTTTATTAATACAGTTTTGGTCTTATCGGTGGTAGCGTGATATTAAATAATCTAAAGCCTTCCTCAATTATTACTCTTTCAAATACATAAAGAGTTTTTGAAATCCGACTTCTAGTTAGTAAGATTAGCGCGTTTAGAACAAGAAGAAACAAAATTTTTCGCTTTATAACTATTTTATATATATTCAGACTTGGCCGATAAGGTCGTTGTCAGGATCACTAAAGTAGTAAGTTAGGATCTGTTGGTTAGAAAGGCTCGCGAATCTTTGTTCATTTTTCGACGGCTGCCCAGGCGGAGGTGCCACGGAGCTGAGTGCAATTAGCACTCGCCCCAAAATGTTCGGTGAAGCTGACAAAGCCATAGAGGCTAATAGCGTATGCCAGTACGAAAAACAAAATTGTTGTTCTAGTTGATACCCATAACGTATTGTTTAGCGTGTTCGATCACTTTACATCATTGAGATTACATTATCACATCGCATATCATTCGTACACACCTACATGGTAAGTACACGGTTGTGTAAGGGACTAACTACCTCGCTGTTATCGCGCAGCTCGCCAGAAAAGATCGTTGTTAGGACCATTCAATTTAGCAAGTTAGGACCTGTTAGTTAGGCTCGCGAATGTTTGTTTGATTTTTCGGCACCAGCCCAAGCCGAGATTCGGCCACTTTGGCACCCTTGCGCCCGCTGTCTCGGGGCTGGGGGCCCTCAGTACCCGCCCCAAAATGTTCGGTGAAGCTGTCAAAGCCCTTAAGGCTAACAACGTACGTCAAGTCAAGAAAAAAAATGTTTAGCGATCACTTTCTAACGCTTAGAGTCATATAGCAGTTCCCATTTACGAAAATTTGGTTAGTAGTTATAATTGTTGCAAATGTCGAATTCTCAAGAAAAGAAAATATATACAACATTAAAACTACAGTTTCGAACTCAGCTGATCGAAACAGTCAGATGATTTTCGAAAACGTACACAGGTAAAAACCTTTTTTGCATAACCGAAACCGTCTTCAATAAAACCTCTTTGTGCAATTCGTCGCTGCGAATTCATACTGAGAAAAAAAAACACACACAAAAGCAAGGAGAACGCAGTCTTGCAATTCAATATGGCGACTAACAATACGCACAACTGAAAATAGCTTTTATTCCGTCCCAGTAAAAAGCAGTCGTTACGGAATTGGCTATCGAATTATTTTATCTATAGAATTTTATGAAATTGAAGGAGCACGTGCAATGGGTATAATAAAAAATTATAGGTACATACCTCACAGCTGATGCGGTCAGCTGTTGGAACAAAGACCTTTGCATGTTCAAGCATTAGTGTTTTTATGAAGGTGGTTACTTGAAACAATAATTGCAGTACAAACTTTATTAGGCGTGTTGGAAAAAATTTTTTTATTGGTAATTATTTCAAGGTCGCCTTATTGGCATGCATATGTGAGGTGATACAATAAAAAGAGAAGAAAAATCAATTATTTCAACCTGAAAAGGGTTAATTGTAGTATATAGGCAGTTAATTATATTATAGTAGGCAGTATAGTTAGTCCATTACAAGGAATGTGAAAACTGACTCTGGTCTGTGGCAACACAGGCGGTCGAAGTTTTTTTACAGTTAATAGGTTTAGCGTTATAACCACTATCACACTTGATGTTAAGTAACGTTGTGGTCTGAGATGGTGGACGCGCTAAGCCTAGTGGAGGGATTGGCTCTCAAGTGCAACTGCCTGAACACAAATAGGTATTTTGCGGTAGGCTTTCAACTTGACAGTAGTAGCTAGCCAGGGCATTAGAAAAAGCCATACCACCATGCTGAGGTTTGCAACTGGACTCGACTTCGTCTCTTGTGCTATCATCGCTTTAGTGTCGCTATGGTGCGTTTTAGTGGGTAGTTTGACAATGCATGTTAACTGGTTATTTGATCCCTCCCACCTTGACCTGAACCCGGGTAATGCGTTTACGAGTTGAGGTGAGGAAAACTTAAACGGATTTGGAATACTAGGTTCTAAAAAAGGTCTTAAGGGTGTCCAGAATAGTGGCGTAGATCGGACACTACTTCACACGAGCAGTGGTGAATTTACCAGTAGGCTGACGCCTAGTGGGGCACATTTTGGGTATCTTTCTTTTGTGTTTTAGAAACATATGTTTCATACTTATACATATGCCTAATTGTTGGTAAATAATATGTTTTACTCCTTAGAAACTAAGTCTTATATAGTTTTTTTTCTACAGTTTACTTAGTCCTATGTGGCATATAAATTTAGAGGTTGGACGGGACGGCATATTTTGAATAGCATACGGTTGATAAAAGTCTAAATCCGCCAATATACAAGAGTTGCCATGCCATTTACCGTCACGGTAAGCGGGTCTGTTTTATCCCAAAGACAGGCAAATAGTTGTTTCTCTTCAAAAAGGAAACAATGTAGAGGTAGGTATATTTACCAAGACCCTTGTGTAAACATACATCATTACTCACATGTACCATCTAATTGTATTCTAATCCAATCAGATTCTCAGTTATAACGCTTCTTATATACAGAATGTTGCAATATTAAACTTTTATGGTGTTGCCATCATCGAGAAAGTATTTGAAAGAGTAAGAGTCTTGGTAATTTTACTTTGTGTACTGTGGGCAATATACACAAGACTTATTTATTACAACCATGGAAGTATTATACAAACGAGACTGCTTACATTTAATTGATTGTACAATGAATTTAAACTGTATTGCAAGCGTCTAAAATTTATTTTGCCCAAGCATCACTTTAAACGAAACGCGGTCTCGACAGGGACTCACTTGGTGGACGCTCTATCCTTACGTGGCGCCTCGATCGTCCCACTACTTTTATTTACTAGCCGATTCTAGCCAATACCAAATAGAAGATACATTCGATCCTTTGGATGGGTATGTCATAAAAATAACAGTGTCAATATTGCTTAGTTTTTTTTAAGATTAATAAGATTATTACCGAATTAAGCTGTTCTAATATACGTGCACATGTAGCAGAGTTAAGCTATCATTACAAGACTATACAAACTATTTCCTTCTACTTTTATTCAGTGGGGATGTCACCCGAGCAAACCGAGTGATCGCATAACATCGATCCCCAAACCTATCTATCCATTAACCCCATTTTACGACAATATGTACGACAATGGTAATTAGAAAACTGTGGAACTTACCAATTGAGTACTATTAATTACATACATGATTTTATAACGAGTTTTAGACATCGATTCTATTGTCATTTAATAAGCAATAGTTTTCGAGACAATAACTAATAATAATATATCAACCAAAATTTATAGTGCTGTAAAAGTGCATTTTCTTAAAACAATTGGCAACACTCAATTCATCAATTATCTAATTATAAAAGTACGAACTTTCTTATTAATAAGTAATATTCAAAATTGTAATTGTGAATACTTGCTGATATCAATGGATACGTTGTGAAGAATTTTAAATAGAGTGATGAATGATGATGAAATTTGGATGAAGCTCAGTGGCAGCGTGTAGCAACACCGCGTCATAGGGTGTGAGTTCGAATCCAACCACCTACAATGAGCATGAGCATTCGGTGAAAGAAAATATCGCGAAGAAACCATAGCATGGTGGTAGGGCGTTTTCTAATGCCCGTCTGGCTAGCAACCACCGCCTGCCTAGCGAAATACCATTAGGTATGTTCCGGCATATAAAGGCCGGCACCGCACCTGCGACGCCTCTGGTGTTGTAGGTATCTATGGACGGCAGTGATCACTTACCATCGGGTGACACGCTTGCTTGTTTGTCCCCTATTTCATAAAGAAAATACATCATACCCAAATATTTACATTGACTATTTTTCCTTTACCAATCACAAGATTCAAAACACACCTTCAGGTGTTTCACATGGTAACCAGGGTTGTTTCGGTCAGGGTGGAAACGTCACAAACTTTTTATAATACTTTATAGGTTAAACATAATGGCTACTTGCCTAATGTTAAATGATAATGTGGACTAAGACCTAGTGGAAGGACTAGTTAGCAAGTGCAACTGTCAGAACCCGGAACACACATATATGTATTCAGTGGTAGATTTTCAACTTGAGGCTGTTAGCTAATCAAATAGACTTTAGAAAAAACCCTACCAACTTGCTATGGTTTCATTATGATGTTTTTCTTCAATGAAAGTTCAAGTTTATACCAGGTGGATTTAAACTCACATCCAGTGATGCAGAGTCTGTACACACAACCAACTGAGTCTGACAATGGGGGGTTTGATTGCCACCATGGTGTCTTTTGTGGTCTGTATCACTCCAGTCTTTCCTAGCCTAGTTAACATGTCCACTGTCTTGGGCCATATTGTTACGTAACATTAGTTGAGATTGGGGGTATAATGCTAAACCTATAAACATAAAAAAACCCAATGAATCTCTCCACTCTTTGGCCTAAGTATGGCTAGTGTCTAAATCTAAAGCGAGAATCTAGACTGGTTCACCATTTAAAAAAAATGAAGGGTCCACAAACCAAAATAAAAAGAAAAGTTTAGTTGTAGCAGTGGTGGCCAACTTTTTTCAAAACAAGTGCACAATTATGAAAAAATTTACAGCACTCTGGGTGCATGTTCTTTTTTGGATAGGAGAGAGAATAAAAATAAAAATAAATTGTGTTACAATTATATAATGAAATGGTTATGTTATTGTTATTAATGATTATTTTATTTATTGTGAGCTGAGGATTAAAACAATTATTTTATACATATCACACCATATCAATCAAATGTTTTTATTGTTATTTTGCAAATGGCAAACAAGAGTTTGCTGGATAGTAACATTTTTTTTTGTCAATTTGCAATATACTTAAACCACTAAGATACATTAAAAAAAATCTACTAACTTCAAAACTATTTTCATTTGGTTAAGAACAGTTTAAAAAAATTGATATATATATATAATAAAATTTATATTTTTGAAATCTTGCATTACATATCACCATGACACAACAACATTACACATCACCATGTATGCACTTGCCACTGTGCAGGACACAGGTAGGCCATCTCTTATTATAGTATGGGAAATTGTAAAGCTGTTTAGACAAATACCAAAGTACAGAATCCATAGTTAAATGCTAACAGTTGCGTTACATGGATCCCTTACAGTTTCTTCCTAAACTAAATATATTACTGGATATAAGTCAAAGCCATTCCTAGTCCTGCACATAACCATTGCCTTATAGGACCACCATAGTTGTTGTCAGCATTTCTGGTTCTCATAGTCTATAGAGTGTAATTTCATACATCTCACTCAGTCACCCAGACAAGTAGGCATCACTAAAGGGATTATTTACCCACTTTAAATAAGTTTATACATAATATATGAGATGAGATCCAGCTTGTGGCAGAGAGGGAAGCAGTTTCTGAGATTTGTAACATATATGTAGGTTTTAGGGGCTCTTTCCCAATGTGCGTTTCTTTCCCTGCTAATGACATTTGGTAGGACTCTGCTAGTGCAGCTTTAGAGATGTTCTAGTATAGAAATTACTGCAGTCCTAGACAGGTCACAATCTTTTAAAAGAATAAAATTTTTGTTTAAAAACAGACAAAATTAAATATGGTTACAGAAATATAATAACACAATGCATATTATTCACAGGTCCTTTCAAATTGTAAAACAAAAGGACAACTTAACTAACTTGTTACATATTCCTTTTGTTTGTTTGTTCACTTCCAGTACATTTCCTTACAGTATAAACCATGAATGTATTCCTAAAATTATCCAACTTTAATTAATATAGTTTCTAATCATATTTAAGGGGTTTACACATCAGGTATGCTATTAATAAAGTTAATAACATTGTTATTAACCACAACTACAAAATAATAACAGTAAAAATCATATGCAAATTTAAAACCTATATAATGCAAAAAAAAAAAGTTAGCCCTTCCTGGATACCTGGCCAATATTCAACATTTAAACATAACAATTTCTAATCAATAACAAACAATAAAGTAAGGAGTAAAATAATTATACAAATGGCACATAAAGAAGCTGCAAAATGTTTATTATACACACATGTGTCAATGTATACACACAAGGGAGCCAACAGTGTCGACATACGAGTGGAGATGCCAGCATATGTAAGCGTCATGCCACTTGACATCACGGAACAGCGCGGAAATATATGTTTCATATTAAAAACACATTGTACGCAATTTTTTAATTATAACCTACCATTATCCCCGACATAACGTACACAATTCTTCCCAAGATGGTTCTTAAAATAAATAGTTCAATTACAACCTCGTTACAGAATAATTAATATCACTTACCAGGAATTGCGCTTCCGGACTGGCCCATTTTTAAAAACGAATTTTCGGACGAAAATTAACACGAACAATTATCACTTTTCCGCTTCTCGTTCACGATCTATATACTATTAACACAAGGCACGGTCATCATTAGACAACTTTGACCCGTTACTACCGTAAGTTCATGTTTATTATTATAAATTATTTTATTAAAACAATAATGTACATACGATAAAGGATTCCAATAGGAATCGAGTAATTTTAAAATATTAACTACAGATATCTTACGTATGCTAATTTGTTTTATATTATTATTGCACGCGATATGTAGGTTTTCATTATTGTGGTTCTAATTAATACGATTCACACAACATTTTAAAATTGTATACAGTATTATTCGCAATTCGTGTCACCCGTTGACAGCTTTGACTTTGACAGCAATATTACACTAAACAGATGTTAAACACTTCAATAGTCTGTGAAAACCGATATAATAGTTGTTTTATTAAATCTAAATTATTGTTTATGTATTATAATTTAGAGTATTAAACAAAGATATTAATAATTCAGAATTCTCATAAAATTTAAAAACGTACAATATTATTTATTACACATTTTTTACAATAATATTTATTATTTTGTAAAACAGTTATTCCAATTTTTAATTACATACACTATAATTATAATGAACAACTTGATTTTATATCAAAGTAAATAAAAATGCGCTGTATTGCTCGCGTCATAACGCGAATCTTTATTTCATTATATACTAAAAAATCTTATTGAAAATATTTTTTCGTAGGCATCCATCCAGCTGGCTGTGTGTATGCATATGTAATGATTACACCCACAAAACATAATAATATATAGGGTCAATTTATTTTATCATAGCTCTAGAATGACATCGAATTACTTAATATTAATTTCTAATTTTTCAAGGTTTTTAACCTTAATATATTTTGTTATTTTTTAGCAAAAATAAAATATACATATGTGTTTTCATCATCATATTTGGTCAGAAAAAGTGGCACCACATACATACATAATACTAATGCAATAAACGGGGAAGTAGGACAATATATTTTGTATATCGTATTAAAAAATACACATATAAACATCACTATTTTAAAAAAATATATCAAATCATCACAGACAATTGTAATATTTACTAATTAAATGTGATCCATGAACTTTACTTTTGTTTGTATAATTCATACAATATCGCACATTTGAGGCGTATAAGCCGTGTCTACATATCTTTACTTATAATATTGTGGCGTCTTCATCACCCCTTTGTCATCATCATGAATATATGAAGGAATGTAACATTCGAATTTAAATAATAGAACGCATTCCAATTTCACGTTCCGACGTGTCTGATCGATTACAGGGACTCTTATCTCGGCTGATGTCAGTAAAATATTTACACTGAATTATAAAGGAATACAACAACGTTGTTATTCATCGTGGTGGTTTAATTTACGAAGAAGTCATCTGTAAACCCAGTCATCGTATTCATCAACCCTTAAAATTTGCAAATATATTATATATTACATAAATATATAAATTACAATTTACCATGTAACAATTTGTATTTTTTCCCTCTATTATTTCATATTATGTATTATACACAATTTTACTAATAATAAAACCGATTTTTGTATTTGTGTTATTACAGTATATTATTTTTGATTTATATAGTATAATATGACGTCATAACGATAATAACAAGTCAACTTAACACATTATTAAGATAAACTAAAACACTGAGTTTTTTCTATATTTTGATATAATATTGAGTACCCAAATCTGGTTCCTTTAGCTTAGCAATTGACATAGTATACTAGGTTTAAGCTTAAAAAAGCATATACAGTAGATCCTCGTTAAGTCAAACCTCAATAACTTCATTATTAACTCAATAACCTCCATTCTCTATAATTAAAAAACTCTATAATTCGAGTTCTACTGTATTCAGAACGATACAGGTTTTGAAAAAACAAGCTGCATGATCTAAGATATCTTTGCCTTTTCTGGCAAAAGTAAAAAAATAACCAAAAACAATTTCAAAGTTAACGGTTGCCGATGTTGCGTGATAAACATATGAAATATATTTGCTTCGTAAATAATGGATACTAAATATAATAATTTAGTGCGTGAGAAGGAGAAAGAAAAAGATAGAGTTCTTCAAGAAATAAAATATTATGAGAAAATAATCGACGATTTTAAAAGTTATCCAATCTGTAGATATAATGCTTCCAGGTATTTATTTTATTATTCGTTTTTTGTTTTATATTTTTGTTTATAGCATGTGAATTATACATGTTCAGATTCCAGAATGCCCCTTAGGGTGAAAGGTAAAATTTATAAGTCCATTATAAGATCTGTTGTATTGTATGGATCGGAATAATATTATAGGTTAAAATCAAGAATATTTTGCAGCTCGGACTCTGAAGATGAGGGTATAATGTTAATTGACACCGGGCCTTCGCTGGCACAGTTGAAACTGGAGAGAGCAATGTTAGAAACATGCTTGCAAGCCACTCAAGAGTTAACAGGCTTACAAATTTTACAGACGGAAACCAAAATCATTGAAGATCCAGTGATATTAGGGTGAGAATAATTTTAACAATAAAGAATTCTGTTTTCTTACCATGATTGTATTAATTCACTTTCTTGTATGTCGGTCCCTGTGAAATTTTGTAATCGATTTAAACTAACTTCCACATGAGTTAGATAGTTGAAATTTAAACCATAGCTTAGAAGTGGATGACAATGCATGAAAATGTAAAAAATGAAAATGGGGAGATAACTATATCACAGCTGTATGTATTTTAAAACTGACAGATGAACAGAGCTTATCAAAATTTTATTCACATATCCCTAAAAAGCAGTATATCCTTAAAAAGTAGAAAATAAAAGATTGGTAATGTAGAGCGTGAGGCACATGCTATAAACTATAAACATGTGCTATAAGTTTTTCATTTCCAATCATTTATTGTATATAGTTTTTAGCCCTTTATAAAAATATTGTGCATTAAAAATTGTTTTATATAAATATTACTATATACTGTTTCAGAGAGGCACCCGTTAAAGAGCCTGGGACTTGGAGAGAGGTGATAGCGGAATGTAAAATAGACTCAGTTCCTTTCTCCATAATGTTTTACACACATACTCCTGTTAGTATGATTTATTAATTTTATAGTTTTAATTAGCAATAAGAAGGACACTAGTCGCTATAATATGCCCAGAAGAAGAGAAGCAGTGTGTGCGCACAGTTGCTATAATATTCCTACTAGAAGAAGTGTATGTACTCTACCTGGTCTCTGGCAACATAGGAGTTTGAAGTGTCACCGTAATATGATTTAGCTGGTAGTATTAGATGATCAGTAACCGATGAGCCACCACTTGTTCCTTTGCCTTGGTTTGAGCCTGGGTAATGCACTCACGTAACGAGGTGAGGAAGGCCAAAAATAATAAGGTTATAAACATCATATTTTTTTTTTTTTATCTGCTACTGCAACCTGGCAATCTGTACTTCTTCAATATGGTACAATGAGCCATTATATTGATTATTCTCATTGTAGAATTTCTTTCTTATTTTATTTTTTTTTAATCTTCAGTGACTCCTATGAGTCAACCTTCAGAGATTAAAAGTTTTTGTTTTTTTTTTTTTTTTTTTACTATACTCTATGTTTGAGATTGGGTACACTAAGTCTTTTTAATCGGCTGTGCACCATAAACACCACATGGAAAATAAAAAAAAGTGTAGCCTTAAGTAAGCGTTTATTATCTCATTACACACAATTTAAACTATAATTTAATAAAATGCCCCTAAAGAATCAGCATGAATCTCTTGCCAGTTCTTCTCGATGACTTGGTTATCTTTGGAACCGGTAGTAGTTTTGATGTTCATAAATGCCTGTATATGGCCTGAATTTAATGAAAATTTGATTTGTATTGCGTTTTACAGAACCGAAAGTTCGCACCGACATGGTACAGAGGTCTCCGAGTCACTGTGGTCAAGGCAGCACACGAGGCTGAACTCTCAAGATCTATCTTGTTTTATGTGAAGAAACCCTACGAGGCTATTACCGTTAGTTTTTTTTTTTTTGTGGTAGTGTGTATGGATTCTATGTTGAGGAATGTGAAGGAAAACATTGTGATGAAACCATAGCACGGTGGTAGGACTTTTCCTATTGTTTCCTACAGTGAAACCTCAACCCCATTGAAGGGGTTCACATTCAAATCCATTGTAGTGTCTGATTTACTTAGTGTCACTATAGAATAACTTACCTTTTTTATAGTTTATTAAAGATTTACATTATGGCTAAAAACTCTCCTGATGTTATTTGACGATGTGGCCCAAAATAGTGGGTAAGTTAAGTCTACTATAGGGACTGGAACTCAAGTACAACTACCGGAACATACTTATAGGTATTTGGCTACAGATTTTTAACTTGAGGGCGGTTGTTAGTCAGGCGGTATGTAAGAAAGCCATCATGTTATAGTTTCATCACGATGTTGCCTTCATTAAGGGCCTATTTGCGGGGATTCGCATTCACACCCATCGAAGTGTCAGATTGAATTTGTGTCAGTATGGGATCAACCGATGGAATTATGGGATTTCAGATATTGAAGAAGTATTCACAGGCATCCAGATCCAGGAGGCACACTCTCGCCAAACTGGCGGATCGATACGAGACATGCCTCTTTATGCAGCCGTTGGTGAGTCTCTTGTTTATTTGAATCAGTGTTTCTCAAACTTTTAGGTGTACCGCCCTCTTTAAAGAAAATGTATGGCGCAATGTCCCCTATTATAATTCTTCATCTAATCTTTTTAAATTAAGTACATATCCTTTTAACTAAAACTGATGTTTGATATTGAAATATCCAAAGGAGCAGTTCTATAAAAGACACATTATTATACGTTACCCAAAATAAAAATAATTTTAGTTAATCAGTGCCTAAAAATGCCTTGTGTAATTTTCATTGAATAACAACAAACACTTGAAACCTTTAATCGTACAAATATTATAAATGCGAAAGTGAATCTGTATGTTTGTTACGCTTTCACGCCTAAACCGCTGAATCGATTATAATAAATTGTGGTATAGAGACGGACGGGACATTGGAGACAATGATAGTGATCAAGTGAGTAAACTTTTTATTGCGTTATCTGATTTGTTTGCCTAAATCAATATTAACGCTAGCGAAGCTGCATGTAAAATGTAGTAACTCTATAAATCTATCTTGAAGTCATAATAGCACAGTATTAGTGTGTACGAACTCCGCGTCTACGTACGTGAGTTCGAATCCACCTACAATGAGCTTGAGTTTTCGGTGAAGTAAAACATCGCGAGGAAACCATAGCATGGTGGTAGGGCTTTTTAATGCCCACCTGGCTAGCTACCACCCTCGACTTGAAAATCTGCCACCAAATACCTATACATGTGTTCTGGCAGTTGCACTTGACAGCCGGTCCCTCACAGATTTACCGTGTCTACTAACTAGGGCCGTATCGTCACTTAAGATCAGGTGAGATTGTGGCCATAACGCTATACTTTAACTATAAAAAAAATAACGAACCTCATTGTAACGAATTAGTTGATATAATCAATATTTTTCTGGTGTCTACTCTAATAGGGCCTTAGTGTGCAGACGCTAATGTACCTACGAATGTACCATCGTGTGAGGTGTAAAGTCAGTCGCCCACACACCGTCCTAGTGTAGTATTTTCCAAGAGTATATGAAAGGTAATGACCGACTGGAGGTTCGATTTCGGCCAAAAATCAAATAGCATGGTGTTAGGGCTTTTTCTGATGCCTATTTGGATAGCTGCCACCCTCAAGTTGAAAATCTGCCGCTAAATACCAATAGGTGTGTTCCGGCAGTTGTACTTCAGAGCCAGTCCCTTAAGACGTCGTGACGTTTCGTCGAGTATCGTCACTTAAAACCAGGTGAGGAGACTATGGTCATAACGCTAAAACTTAAAAAAGTATAGACAAAAAAAGACTTTAGTGTTGACACCAGTTTCTTATTCCGTTTAGTTTCGTTAAATAGACATTGCATTGTCTTTTTAAAATTGTTTGCTGACTTTATAAATAGTAAAATTCAATATAATTATTGCAATTCCAGCCGGAGGGAGGGTATCAGTTGAAATGCGAGAACGTTCTAGAAATGTCTTGGTGCTTAGAGAACAAACGGTCGCCGTTCCTACCGTTCCGTCATCGGATGAAGCTCGATTTGGAATACGTAGGTAATGTGATCTTTATGTATTAAAATCTTGTGTATGTCTGTTAGTGATTGTGTAACTTTCGAATTTTGTTCGAACCTTCCAATGTTTGCATAATTGCATTAGGGCTTTCGCGAAGTGTGTGTTTGTTTGAATGTGCTAATCTTAGAAACTACCGGTCGAACTTAAAATATCTTTTTGTATTCGATAAAGCAATAGTTGAGGATGGCTTTGGGATATTTAACATCACGCTATCACCAATGGGAGCAAAGGTCTATTGAAACAAGTTGCAGAACTGGGTAAAAACTTTGCATAAATTTTGGTTCTGCGCAAACTAAATAATAAAACATCCACTTATTCTTATGTTTACGCAAATATTATTCATCGAAATAAAACTAATTTAAACGGATTTTATTTCGGTTTTGTTATTCATTTTGATCCCGACGTTTCGAAAGCTGAGGTGCGGTGTAGGATGTACTACATTTAAATTAGTTTTATTTCGATTAACCGACAGTTATTAATAACGCAATAAAATGCGTAATCACTTGACAGTCGCTATACAGACTTTTCACTGTAACCACTTAGATCAGTGAATCTCAAAGTTGATTGGGCCGTGACTTGCCTATATTATTAAATATATATTTACCATCTGTGGCTTTTGTAATATATCCATATCAAAAAAACCAAATAAAATTACATGGACCTACAAAATTACGGATGTATTGACACAGATAATCCATACTTCGAAAATCTACCATTAATTATTTTTTTTCAGAGGAGTCATACATTAACACTATTACAAAAGCATACAACCAACTATCAAATCCCACCATATCAACGGACGAACGCACAGACTTACTATCAGAGATTATATCCACATGTTTGAAAGCTAAAGAATCATTATCGAAGAGTGCACAGTCCGAACTGGATGTGACGAACCCAACGCCAGAAAAAGAAATCGAAGTCATGGCTCCACCGAAGACAGTACCCAGAAGAAGTAAAAGTAAAACAGTGAGAAATGAAACTGTACCAAGAAATAATGCACGTCGGTTCGAATGCACCTGCAATGAGCTTTTGGTGAAGTAAAACGTCGTGAGGAGACCGTAGCGTGGTGGTAGGGCTTTTGTGATGCCCGACTGGCTAGCTACCACCCTCAAGTTGAAAATCTGCCGCGAAATACCTATAGATGTGTTCCGACAGTTGCACTTATTGAATCTCTCCACATGAATTGATCTTTTGGAGGTCGATGTATTTGTGAATCGATTCATTTGATTCCGATTAGAATCGATCTTTTTCAGAAAATATCGCCATTCTTACTGTCACCACTATAACTATTACTACTTTTATTGAAGTCAGCTAACGTCCAAAACTATTTGGCTAGGAACACTCACTAGCGGCCACCCTCAAGTTAAGAATCTGCCACCAAATACCTATAGGTGTGTTCCGGCAGTTGCACTTGAGAGCCAGTGCCTCTACTGGGTTTAACTTGTCCACCATCTTGGATCATATTGGCACTTAACATCAATAGAGATTATGCCCATAAACGTGTAGAGTAAGAAAAACAGCTTTCACAGTTTTTCTAGTCTCCAAAGGGCACCTTTTAACCGTTTAGGTATTTAAGCAAATATATTATTAAGGTGGCGCAAAAAAACCGACAATTTTTTTTTCAGTCTCGAGTGAAAAAATGTTAGTTTTTGATGTTTTAAGAGCCCTCTCCAAAGAAGAACTAAAAAAAAAATTTTAAGAGGTCGCTCCAATTTTTATTAAATTTCAAAAATCGTCAAAAATCGATTTTTTTTTTAATTTGTTAATTTTTATCTATTATTTTAATAAATAAAAGAAAAATGTATGGAATTTAAATTTAAATATTAAAAGGTCGCTCGAAAAAATCTAAAGTAATGAACTAATAATTAAAAAAAAAAATTGAGCAACCTTTCAAAACTTAAATTTTGAACTGAAACTTTCAGAAACTTATTGTTTTTTGGTCTACAAAATTTTACTTTATATATATATATATAACTATAATTAAAAAGTCTTACTCGGGCTGTTTGTATGTCCAGAGGAATGTGACGTCATAAACTTCTGCGGTATTTTTGTCACTCTCGCATTATTCTCCTTCTCGTATTTCCTACTGTTGATCTTCTTCCCGATGCTCTTCCTCGTCACTTTAGATAAAGAATTCCGGTTGTTCTGAATTTTCACTGACAACACTGGTTTTTTAACGTTTGAATGTTTCTGCGTACCGGTTTGTTTCATTTTACCACCACCGCTATTAGTAAGTTTATCCTTGTTCGTTTTCAATTTGACCAAATTCTGATTCTGCATATTCAAATTATTAATTTTACAGTTGGCAACACCTTTCGTCACTTCTCTCATCGAATTTACTTCTACTGGTACTTTATTTTTTGACATGGCAACACTTCTCTTCTCACCCACTTTCGTATTTTTATTTACGACGTTGGCAACATTTTCAACTAATCCGTCACCTGTGTTTTTAGCCTCAGCTCCTTTAGTACTACTAGAACTGCCTTGGGGAATTTGTTTTTGATTTTTACTGGCAGAATGAGTGTTTTTCACATTGGCGACATTAGCTTTTTTAGTGTTGCCACTGAATTCCTTGTTTGAATCAGCAGAATTATTGTTCGAGATTTTATTATTATTTATTTTGTTTCGTTTCGCATTACCGTTAATGTGTACAGAATTATCAACGTCTATGTTTCTTTTACCTGGGGATTTTTTACTAGCGTTTGTATTAGTTAAATCAGTTCTATGGATCTGTTTAGCTCTATAAGAGGCAGTATGGGCACTTTCTTCGTCTTTGGATTTTAGTTTATTATTATTTGAAGCTGTATTATTGTTATTATGCTGTTAAAACTAATTTAAACGGATTTTATTTCGGTTTTGTTATTCATTTTGATCCCGACGTTTCGAAAGCTGAGGTGCGGTGTAGGATGTACTACATTTAAATTAGTTTTATTTCGATTAACCGACAGTTATTAATAACGCAATAAAATGCGTAATCACTTGACAGTCGCTATACAGACTTTTCACTGTAACCACTTAGATCAGTGAATCTCAAAGTTGATTGGGCCGTGACTTGCCTATATTATTAAATATATATTTACCATCTGTGGCTTTTGTAATATATCCATATCAAAAAAACCAAATAAAATTACATGGACCTACAAAATTACGGATGTATTGACACAGATAATCCATACTTCGAAAATCTACCATTAATTATTTTTTTTCAGAGGAGTCATACATTAACACTATTACAAAAGCATACAACCAACTATCAAATCCCACCATATCAACGGACGAACGCACAGACTTACTATCAGAGATTATATCCACATGTTTGAAAGCTAAAGAATCATTATCGAAGAGTGCACAGTCCGAACTGGATGTGACGAACCCAACGCCAGAAAAAGAAATCGAAGTCATGGCTCCACCGAAGACAGTACCCAGAAGAAGTAAAAGTAAAACAGTGAGAAATGAAACTGTACCAAGAAATAATGACTTAGAAATCAGCGAATCTTCAAATGGAGTTACTAAGGACAATGATAGGGGTGACAGAGATAATGGACAGCATAATAACAATAATACAGCTTCAAATAATAATAAACTAAAATCCAAACCCGAAGAAAGTGCCCATACTGCCTCTAATAGAGCTAAACAGATCCATAGAACTGATTTAACTAATACAAACGCTAGTAAAAAATCCCTAGGTAAAAGAAACATAGACGTTGATAATTCTGAACACATTAACGGTAATGCGAAACGAAATAAAATTAATAATAATAAAATCTCGAACAATAATGCTGCTGATTCAAATAAGGAATCCAGTGGCAACACTAAAAAAGCTAATGTCGCCAATGTGAAAAACACTCATTCTGCCAGTAAAAATCAAAAACAAATTTCCCAAGGCAGTTCTAGTAGTACTAAAGGAGCTGAGGCTAAAAACACAGGTGACGGATTAATCGAAAATGTTGCCGACGTCATAAATAAAAATACGAAAGTGGGTGAGAAGAGAAGTGTTGCCATGTCAAAAAATAAAGTACCAGTAGAAGTAAATTCGATGAGAGAAGTGACGAAAGGTGTTGCCAACTCTAAAATTAATAATTTGAATATGCAGAATCAGAATTTGGTCAAATTGAAAACGAACAAGGATAAACTTACTAATAGCGGTGGCGGTAAAATGAAACAAACCGGTACGCAGAAACATTCAAACGTTAAAAAACCAGTGTTGTCAGTGAAAATTCAGAACAACCGGAATTCTTTATCTAAAGTGACGAGGAAGAGCATCGGGAAGAAGATCAACAGTAGGAAATACGAGAAGGAGAATAATGCGAGAGTGACAAAAATACCGCAGAAGTTTATGACGTCACATTCCTCTGGACATACAAACAGCCCGAGTAAGACTTTTTAATTATAGTTATATATATATATATAAAGTAAAATTTTGTAGACCAAAAAACAATAAGTTTCTGAAAGTTTCAGTTCAAAATTTAAGTTTTGAAAGGTTGCTCAATTTTTTTTTTAATTATTAGTTCATTACTTTAGATTTTTTCGAGCGACCTTTTAATATTTAAATTTAAATTCCATACATTTTTCTTTTATTTATTAAAATAATAGATAAAAATTAACAAATTAAAAAAAAATCGATTTTTGACGATTTTTGAAATTTAATAAAAATTGGAGCGACCTCTTAAAATTTTTTTTTTAGTTGTTCTTTGGAGAGGGCTCTTAAAACATCAAAAACTAACATTTTTTCACTCGAGACTGAAAAAAAAAATTGTCGGTTTTTTTGCGCCACCTTAATAATATATTTGCTTAAATACCTAAACGGTTAAAAGGTGCCCTTTGGAGACTAGAAAAACTGTGAAAGCTGTTTTTCTTACTCTACACGTTTATGGGCATAATCTCTATTGATGTTAAGTGCCAATATGATCCAAGATGGTGGACAAGTTAAACCCAGTAGAGGCACTGGCTCTCAAGTGCAACTGCCGGAACACACCTATAGGTATTTGGTGGCAGATTCTTAACTTGAGGGTGGCCGCTAGTGAGTGTTCCTAGCCAAATAGTTTTGGACGTTAGCTGACTTCAATAAAAGTAGTAATAGTTATAGTGGTGACAGTAAGAATGGCGATATTTTCTGAAAAAGATCGATTCTAATCGGAATCAAATGAATCGATTCACAAATACATCGACCTCCAAAAGATCAATTCATGTGGAGAGATTCAATAAGTGCAACTGTCGGAACACATCTATAGGTATTTCGCGGCAGATTTTCAACTTGAGGGTGGTAGCTAGCCAGTCGGGCATCACAAAAGCCCTACCACCATGCTACGGTCTCCTCACGACGTTTTCCTTCACCAAAAGCTCATTGCAGGTGCATTCGAACCGACGTCCCTTACCGCGGAGTCTCTCCACGCTATCACTGAGCTGTCATCGCTCGAGAATGCACGTATTTTATAAACGGTCTCTCACATGTGATTATCACCATTATTCACTTCATCCTTCATCTCGAGGACTACGTGGTGATGACAGCCGTGTCAGCATCCCAAGATCCATGATGCGTCCTACACCACAGTTCCATTTCATTTCAGAATTCAAAGCCACGTCAAACTTTAATTTGAACATGAACACGCGCAAACCCTCGAATATACCAAGTAAGTAGGTTATTCTGTACGTTGCCTTACTCTTCACTCGTTAGAATCTATCATCGTATCATTTTACCCATTTGAATCTATCATCGTATCGTTTTACCCATTTGAATCTATCATCGTATCATTTTACCCATTTGAATCTATCATCGTATCGTTTTACCCATTTGAATCTATCATCGTATCATTTTACCCATTTGAATCTATCATCGTATCATTTTACCCATTTGAATCTATCATCGTATCATCGCCTTTTCACCGTTTCGCAGGCTTCATGAGTCTTTTTTACTTAATATAAGCCGTTGTGACTCAATTTTAATTATTTGAAACCGTGGCAACTTCTGTTTTTACTCATCTGTAGCTTTGATGGGTTCATTTTCAATGATTTTAAGGCTATGGTGAGTTTTTTTTTCGTTTAATGTAAGCCATTACGGCTTCCTGTTCACTTGCATGTAGTCAGACTTCATTTTTCTCATTTTAGGGCTTGACGGTTTCTTTCTATTCGTTTGAAGCTATGATGAGTCTGTTTCACTCATTTGAGACCAAGGATGGTTTAATTTTACTCATTTGAGGTTAAAAATGATTGCTATTCACTTATTTGAAACCACGATGCTTCCTTTTCACTTATTTATAGTCACCTTTTACATATTTGTAATTATGACGGTCTACTTATTTAAAGGTACGCTGCGACTCTTTCGTTTATTTCAATCTATTCTTACTTACTTACTTCTTTTTGCTTATTTGAAGCTATACGGGCTGTAATATTGATATACAGTAGTCCCTCGATAAGTTGAAAACCTGCAAACTTCGAAAAAATGTTGTGTTCCCTTCGCTTTGAACACCAAAACATCCATTCTGTATAAGTCGAAAACTCTATAACTCGAATTTGTTTTGGTGTCTCCCTTGATGTTCGACTTATAGGGGTTCTACTGTATAACTAACTTTTAATACTTTGCTGTAAACGCTTTTGATAGAAATTATTTTCCGATACTAATAACAACTAATTTAATTAAGACGAATGACGCAGTAGTTTTTTTTTATACTTGAGGTTTAGCGTTATGGCCATAATGTCACCTGATCTTAAGTGACGATACGGCCTAAGTTGGTAGACACGCTAAACCTGTGGAGGAACTGGCTCTCAAGTGCTGCTGCCGGAACACACCTATTGGTATTTGGTGGCAGGTTTACAACTTGAGGGTGGTAGCTACCCAGGCGGGCATTAGAAAAAGACCTACCAGTATGCTATGGTTTCCTCACGATGTTTTCCTTCACCGAAAGCTCAAGCTCATTTTAGGTGCTTGGATTCGAACCCACGTCCCTTGACGCGAAGTCGTGCACACTACCACTGAGCTATCATCGCTTCAGTTAATAGTTAAAGTATTTTTTTATATCATTGAAAACCATCGCAATGCAAAGGTTGTACTGTAACAAATAGCTGAATATGGGGTCGTCGTTGGAAACATTCGATACTGTTTTTATAATTAGCTTTTATAGTGAAGCTTTTAATAAGTTTTATAGTCCATCTATTGGGATGACAGCTCTGTGGTAGTGTGTACGGTGTGTAAGGGACGTGAGTTTGAATCCACCTACAATCAGCTTGAGCTTTCGGTGAAGGAAAACGTCGCGTGGGAACCATAGTATGGTGGTAGGGCTTTTTCTGATGGCCGCCTGACTAGCTACTACCCTCAAGTTGAAAATCTGCCGCCAAATTGATGAGGAAATTGAAAAGAAAATGAGGACCAGGTCCTTCTACAAAGGGCGGCAATACATATGCGATTCTTCTGGTGTTGGGGTGTCCATGGAGGGCGGTGATCACTTACCATCAGGTGACACGCAAGCTCGATTGCCCGCTATTCAATAATAAAAAAATGCGGATGGAATCAATTATTCTTAACATTCGCTGCTATCAGATATTTTTAAGCAAGACCGAAAAAATCATACAAAACTCAATGAGTAGAACAGAATGGCGCCAAAATCTAGCACATGCCATAGATAAGTCAAAGACGATTCAAAACTTTTTTTAATCTATGTAGGTAATGTATAGGGTTGCCTGTATAGATCTGGGTCTATGAAATGATAGACGTGTTACGTTCACTGACTATATTATAAAACTGGTAAACAGAACTTAAACAAAGGACGCAGCCGTCTCTACACACATACGTACGTTTCTCATTTATATGCAGTATTCACACTTCCATAGATCACGCGATCACATTTTATAGTCTACATAAGCATTATGATATTACGTGTTTGTACAATCTATATTAATATTATAAAGCAGGAAAGTTTGTCTGTTTGTTTGAACGGGCTAATCTTTGAACTCGTTTGCCGCCTATTCCATAAAATAGGCACTGACGGAGCCAGAGAGATATAGTGATGACGATCTCAATTACGAACTTGGGCAGTATCGTCACTTAAGATCACGTGAGATTAAGGCCATAACGCTAAACCTTACTTCTATCACACCTGAAAATTTGTTGCCAAATAACTATAGGTGTGTTCTAGCAGTTGCATTTGAGAATTTAACATTTGTGAATACGTTATAGATTATGGCTACAAACTCACCTGATGTTAAGTGACGATGTGGTATAAGACAGTGGACACGCTAAGCCTAGTGCAGGGACTGGCTCTCTAGTGCAACTGCCGGAACACATCTATAGGTATTCGGTGTTATATTTACAACTTGAGGGTGGTAGCTAACTGTCGTTGGTGGCAACACGTGATTTTAAAGTGTCGCCGTGGTGCATTGTAGTGAGTAGTGTTGGGTAATTAGCACCCGATGAGACGCCAAATGCTTCTCACGCCTTTGACCTGAGCCCGTTTGCGCGTTGCGTTGAGGAAGTCCGCAAAATCTGGGATTTCAAACACCCCTATAATAAAAAACAGGATACCACCACGCTACGGTTTCATTACGATGTTTTCTTTCAGTAATAGCTCAAGATCATTGCTCGGATTGGAACTCACGACCACCGTTATTGCAGCCGTACACGCTACCACTGAGCTGTCACTGCTTTGAAAGTGCAACAAAGCATTTGTTCATGCTTGAATTAAATAACTCATACGCATTGTTTGTCTTTTCAGGGCTCGCAAAACCCGGTACAAATAAAAAGTGAAAATTTTCATCGATGATTCTTATACGTGTTACTATTTAAAATTGAATGTATATCGAATCTTTTCAGGAATAACATCATAAACCCCGAATATTTGAAAAATATGTTATATTATATTCTGCTAAAAATTATCTTTGTAAATTAAAAGCAGTATATTCATAACCAGTATTTTTTTATAGATCAGTAAATCATATGTTTTTACAAAGATATCATAAATACTTTATAATTAAGTATGAAGAAACTGTAAAAAAATACAATTGTCACTTACAGTGTTTTCCCTGAAATGGCTCGATATTTTGATACCATAGAATGCATGACCTTAATTGGACTTCAGTACCCGCGCGCAAGACTTATGTAAATATGACGAAAGTCTGACGTCAAATTACGGTCATGTATCAAGATTTGGTATATTAGTTGTATCTCTAGATTATGAAGTGATTTAAAAATGAAATAACGTTGAATACAGCTCCAGTCTATGATTGATAATGATTTCGATGCATTTATTTATTGAATTTACTTTGACCAACTGTGGTAAATTAATGTGTTTAAATTATTCGTAAATTTACACATGTCCTTAATAGAAATAGAAAAATATATATAGATCATGATGAGACTTTAATAGTAATAAGACTGTGAAACCGCCATTTTGCGTCGCTTTCTTTGATTGATTGAGTCATTGGCAAAATTATCTACGTAGACATAAACATTGAGAAAAAAGTATGGACTGCATAATCAATCCTTATACCGCAAATGTCAAGTGAAAATATTAAAAATTTCGAGTTAATGTGTTTTTTATGAAATAGTGGGCAAACAAGCAGTCGTGTCACTTAATGGTAAGTGATTATCGCCGTTCATGGATTCATCCATCCACCCACAACACCAGGGGAATCGCAGGTGCGTTGTACCGAACTTTATTGGAGGGACTGGCACAAATCATTTCGCATCGAATGATCATGGTCCCATGTGGATACGATCAGTAGTTTTGACGCGATTGCGGTTCAAACAAACATCATTTTCATCATATATTCTCAATAGTCTGTATATAATACATTCCTTTAAGTATAGATTCCTTAGTATAGATGAATATCATGATAAGTATTTCTCTTCAAAATCTATTCTCTTCTTCCATTACTATCTAATTTATTTCTATTCAATTAGTTGCGTTAGATGTATGTATATCTCTTCCCTGCTTACTTATTTGCGGTAAGTAAGAGCGAGAGGCATGATAACAAATAATCCTTGGTGAAAAGAACCGACTGCATAACAGACGTCTTTTTTTTTAAATCATATTAGCTGGTCTAGTTGATTGTGTCCCGTAGTCAATAAATCTAACACAGTGTTACCTATCGTGTTCAGAGTTGAGATAATCGATATAAATCTCGATATAGGTGGTACTAAAAAAGCTCTACCACCGTGCTATCTTGATATGATCTATTGTAATTTTAATTCATACGTGTTACTTGCAATAGAACTATATCTCTGTCCTTTTCGTAAGTAGGAGTGAAAGGCATGATCATTAACGAGCGATCTGATTAAACCAACTTATTTCTTTCTATTCTCTCTAATGTCCTTAAAATATTTGCCTAAGAAAATAGATATTTTAGTTATTTAGAATAATTTGTATTCGGCTATTGGAAACCGCACTTTTCCACTTCTGGACATAAAATTTTATTTTTCTTTGAATTTCTATTACTATTTTTTAATTAAATATCACCACAAAAAAATTATTTTGTTATTAATTACTTTTTCTGCTGATCGTACACTGTTTCTTGTCTTTGGGTGAAACTCTCGACGCAAGATGGCGGCGTGACAAATGTATTCTAATTTGAAACACGTAATTATTTTTACAAGGAATTGATATTTTCTAGAACGCCTTTAAAGTTGTAAATGTAAATGATTTTAGCGTAGTATTTGTTGATTTATTTCTTTTGTATACGTGTAAAATATAAATTATGTAATGCGTTATATTGTGTTTAATAAATTATTTTGATATTATGTGTTTGATTTGTATTAAATGTATTCCCTATACATTGGAATAAATATGTTTGACTAAACTTGTAATGAGGGTGTAATTTTATAGGATTTAAACATATGTGGATTTGAATCTACGTCCCTTGACTCGGCATCCGTGTACACTACAAACAGTAATCAACGCTTAGGTACTTTTCATATTATGGGATTTAAAAAAATCTGTTCGTTTTTGTTTATAAACAAACCTTGTTCTGACAATAACGAACATAATAAAAAAGAATTATTCAATTTGGTGCAGTCGGTCAGAAAGTTATACGCGTACATACATTTCGGCGATTTATTTTTATGTATATATCAGATCAAACTGGGAGAAATGCGAAAGCATGCCCATTTTTGTGAAATATGGTAAATTTTAAGTTATCGTACAGTCATGTCCTGAACGTTTTTTTATGCATTATAAGTTTGCGCTTAATCTCAATCATGCTTGGTGGTAAGCATAGATGAGGCCGTCGATGGAGCGTGCAAACTTAAAATATGCCTGTTCACTCCTCTCTCGAAACTGTTTTTTTTTTAATATTTAAGGTTTAACGTTATGGTCATAATTTCAACTGATCTTAAGTGACGATACGGCCCAAGTTGGAAGACACGCTAAACCTGTGGATGAACTGGCTCTCAAGTGCAGCTGCCGGAACACACCTATTGGTATTTGGCGGCAGGTTTACAACTTGAGGGTGGCAGCTAGCCAGGCAGGCATTAGAAAAAGCCCTACACCATGCAAATATATAGTTAATCTAGTCAGTAATATCTAGTTAGCCCAGCTTTAGCATATAATCAAGGCAGTTAATAAAAACCCGTGGTACGGGTCGTACTCGATTTCCCTTCAAAATCTTGTATCATTATTTTTCTAATTCTAAATAAATGCTAAATAAATTTAAAGTGTAATAAATCTTCTTATTTCCCCTTATAACAAAATTCGTTTTTACTCGCTTTTTGTTAGCTTCACTTGTATGTTTGTAACCGACTCCTTTGGACTTGATTTTGAGCCACTCCAAACAGTCAGATTTCATTTAAATTTCGTAGACTTATCGAGGATCGATGACAATACACTAATTTAATAAGATTATTCCATTATTTACTTTGCGGAATAAGATTTGTTAGTTTATATATCTTTCATCTATAGTCGATAAGACAGGAATGGATGTTAATTTCCAATCATTATCTTTTACCGATATATCTAATATTAATAACTTTTCGATACCAGAGTATTTAAATTCAACAAAATAAGCAAAAACTTCAGTTTTCAAGATTGGAGGAAAGAGCTTTGTTGGCTATTGTAATGAATGATGATTGAGCTACCGATTAATTTTACTCTAATAAATGTAATAGTAAAAAAAAAACTAAAAAACGCTTTTCTATAAATAAACCAAATTAAAAAACTGAAAATGAATTGTAATGAAGAATAGTATATTTTTTAAATGAATGTAAATCCAAATAGTGTTAATAAAATAATTGTATTTTATTTTTCTAAAAGCGTGGGTTGGTTATTAATATATTATCAAAATGTTAATGTTTCTACTCATATCTGTCAATAAAATATTTATAACTATCGATACTATGCACCCTACACTTAAAAAAAAAAAACATGTTTTTCTTACACTATTACGAATTTACATTTATTTAAATTCAACACTCTATTCTTAATTCAAATTTGTTTTCTATTTTTTAGTTTGGTATTCTATAAAAGCGTGTTTTTTAATTTTTTTTTAACTATTTTTTTAAACGAGGTTTAAGCCTTTCCATATAACAGTACTCCTTGTGATTCTTCATTCGCCCCGGGAGAGCAGCGCTAACTTTATCGTGTTAACAAGTTAAATTTTGAAGCGATTATAACTCAGTGGTAGCTTGTGCGGAAGTCGCGTCAAAGTCACGTACTGTTCGAATCCCTGCAATGAGCGTAGCTGTCGGTGAAGCAAACATCGTGATGAAACCATAGCACAGTCGTAGAGTGTTTTCTAATGCCCGTCTGTCTAGCTACCACCCTCAAGTTGAAAATCTGCCAAATACCTGTCAGATGCTTTCCGACAGTTGCATTTGAGAACCAGTCGCTCCACAGCTCTGGCGTATTTACTATCTTGGGCCATATCTTCACTTAATATCAGGTATGATTTGCGCTGTGTTTACATAACGCAAACCTATTAAAAAGAAGTACTTCGTTTTGCAAAATGGCCGCGGGAGGAACCCGTTACACTTATCAGATAATCAGCACCGTCATACAGGTACCTAGTAAAAATAACACTAGGATCCACAGTCAACCCTGCAACCAGAAACCAGGGAGTTAACGCCATTTATTATTATTTATTTTTCCTATTTTTACATTCATCCTACATCCATTATTTATATTTGTCTATACTAGCCCGCTCTGTTATAGTCTATGTATTTAATCATCCCTTCCGCTTTCCTTGAAGTATGCCAACGTCTAATATTAACGTCAATTCATAATTCATCTTAAGCACCAAAATGACATTCCATTATAGACCTTATTGACATGACAAGTCAAAACAGAAAAAGCGGTAAATTTTACCACAGATTAAAATGTCACCACATTTTTAGGGTAATTTTCAAGACTAGAGGTAACGCACATAACAAATATATCGATAAAATTATTTTGGTAATACTATTTAATTTTCTTTATATTATATTTTTCTGACAATATTTAGATTAAAGTTTAGTTTAGATATAAGCTATTATTATTAACCGAGTAAAAAATATGTTAAGTCAAACTAAATAAAAGGCTATTATTTATATTACTATTTTATTTTTACTTTTATTATTAGCGTAATATATTATATAGATATAAAAATGAATCGCTGAAATGTATGTACGCGCATAACTTCCGAACGACTCTACCAAATTGAATAATTCTTTTTTTATTGTGTTTGTTCATTGTCAGGAAAAGGTTTGTATATAAAAAAACCGAACAGCTATTTTTTAAATCTTATGATATAAAAAGTAATGAGGAAATCATAGCTTAGTTGGTAGTGAGTACGGACGCCACGTCAAGGGACGGGGTTCGAATCCACCTATATTTATATCTCATATAATTAAAAGACATTTAATTTGAGTAATAAACAAGTTTCATTCAATAACTAAAAGAGATGAAAACAAAATCGATATTATATATAGCCAGTTCTATTGATCTGAACCAATTGAAGTTGGAAGGTTGACTAAGTTTGATTTATTAATCAAAATGTACATACAGTACAAAGATCAAACCGTTTTTTAGTTTTAGCGCGAATAAAGAAGATTGATTCTAGGTGATACGATGTTCACTGGGTCAGCTAGTATTGAATAAATTAGATATTGATATGAGAGAATAAATGTGAATATTCGATAAAAGCTAACAATAACTATTATAACACTAAATGTTTTACAACAATTATTTTTATATAAAAACGTCAAAAACTATTCAAAATGAAACCTTTATTTTCGAGCAAGTTAAAATTTTAACAATCGTAAAATTTGCGGAAGTTATTGTTTCTTGATAAGCTAAAGATAAAAATAAAATACAAATTTGCAGTTTAAATTTAATATACAAAAATAAAAAATAATAAAATCTATCTACAAATTTAAACCCATCGAAACCAAATTTAAATATAACATTATAAAACATAAAAATATATACACAAAACTGTTAAATACACTCATCTCTCTGTATAAGTAGTTCAAACTGATAAATATTATAGTAACACATTAGCTATAGCACAGTATTTTTGTAGTAGAGTTTACAAACTGGTGTTATTTAATAATACATACATATTACAAGATATACAAAACTTGATATTTTTAGAATTAATACTACAGGATTGCCTGATGTCATTATACCTTTATAAAATGATTGTACAAAACAGCAAAGTGATATAATTATTATTAGTATGGTACCATCTACAAAAAACGGTGAACTTGATCACCATTGTAATCGGCAATTTTAATTCTCACACATATATACTGTTTTTCTGTGTTGCCTTCTTGAAACAAGCACCATTTACACTGAAGCCAGTCCGTTAAGCGAAGACTACCTTCTGATGTATACAGCGTAGCAGAATTTATAATAAACTGTATTCTGTTTAATATAATATAAATTTAATATAAAAAACCAGCTGTCGCCGGCGGTCTTTCCGAACCGTTACGACTTGGGAACCTTCAAGAAGAGAGCGTATTTCTTCCTTAAAGGCCGGCAACGCACTTGCGAGTCCTCCGGTGTTGCAGGTGTTCATGGGCGGCGGTGATCACTTTCCATTAGGTGAGCCTCCTGCCCGTTTGCCCCCTATTCCATAAAAAAAAAACTGATTCGAAGTTTCCTATAAAAAGAATATAGTAATAAGATTATTTTATATAACACAATAAAAATACCTATAAAAAGATATTGTAAATTTCATTCTTATAATATACCCAACTTTTCATAGTATAATGAAAATACATTTAAAAATCGATAACTTTATCGACAGCACCTCAACAAAAAGCAATAAACAAGTTACATGTAAACAAAATAGGTTATGTGATTATAAATAAATTTTTTGCTTCTATACAATTGTATTTCAAATGTCATTAGTAGATCATAGTATAAGGTTTTTAACATTATTGAACATAAATATATAATGATATATTTAAATTTCTATTACGAAAACAGATTCCAAAGACATCAAAATTTCGAATTGAAAATATGAATATGCATATGTATTACACTGAGAAGTTTATAATTATGGTAGGAAATACTCACCATTTTTTTATATTTTATAAAACTCAACGGATATATATGTCACAATAACATTGATCATACAGTATTTTTTGCCGCGTTTTAGACAATATAAACTTTTGTCAGTGCTGCCAATAATCTTTTCACATTTCCACTAATCGGAAAAGTATAAAACGAACTGTACACTGTTAGATTATAATTTTATTTATTATAATACTCCAATTTTATAGTTAACGTTAGTTAATGTTAACGTTTAGTTTTATAGTTAGGTTTTAATATTTTGGAGTTCATAATTAACTTAACTATAGCTACCGAAATATAATAAGTAATTTAATTAAATAAATTAAATTAAATTATAAAATTAAATATTAAATCTCCTAAAATTTTCAGGTAAAATTCTTAATTGGCAATATGGCGATAATATTTTTATTGTTTATAAAGACGCCCGTTTTGTACAAAGATTTCTGACTTCACGTATATAATCTCTGAGGCCGATTTCGGCCTCGTTAATGCTTGACGGGTTAAATAATTAAATTTGATTATGTTTGATATAAATTTCCAGCGTAATCACAACTAACTATTGTAAGAAGTTCAGCGTGCGAGCGAGATTGCGTTCGAATTGGCGGCGTTAGAGGGGTTATGCGACAGCGTGCTGTTCTTCAAGAAAAGGGGAAGGGATCATAAAATACATAGATTGTAATAGAGCGGGCGAGTATAGACAAATATAAATAACGGATGTAGAGGATTTATGAGAAATATATATATAAAAAAAAAACAAATGTCGTTAACACAAGCACAGCTTTCATAGTTCCAGTAAAAGTAGTCCTTCCAGTACAGGGGGCATTGGTAAACGATTTAACCATGTAACTTCAAAAGACGATGCAACAACGTAAAAAAAGTACTACAACTATTCTTGAAACTTTATTTTGTATATAAAAATATAAATATTACAAATACGTGTATTATTGCTGCTTATTTTGAATAAACAGACTGAACATCTACATAATAGAGTTCATTTTATTACTAAAAATATATCTAACATATATATAAATATATTTTTTAGTACATCCGTGGCTTACGTGAAAATGTTATCTAAGTAACCCCAAGTATAATATATGAATCACCAAGAATTACGGTTAACAACTGACCGAACAATTCGAAGGCTTCGTTAAGAGCTATTTAATTAAAAAAAAAGAGTTTTGTACGTATATGGATATGCTAACTTTATAATTGATTGAATTTAACAAAAAATCTGTATGATAATATTTATTAAACTAGAAAGTTATAATATTGTAATTAGGAGCCATTCGTTCCTCACATAAAGGTCTCAAGACGCGGAGGTTTAGGAAATGTATACATGCCCTTATTCTGAGGGGAGAGGAGTTGTAACCTATTGTTACGTAATATTTTGCGAATGAAAACTTATTATTATAATATAGTCGACCGTTATTCTAAAAGTGTTATTCATTTATAGATTATTTAACGAATTTATGTTTACTCACTTTAGGTTTATTTAAAAACTTATTTTTAATTATAATAACCATATCCCAAAGACTCGATGATTTTCTTGGTGATGTATTGTTATGAACATTCTACTTCAACAGTGATCCGTGCACAAACACACAGACAGATATTTCTAAAAATGATGTACTTAAATCTATTTTCTTACTTGTAATAAAACTGAGTAACTTGTAATTTTTTTTTACATATATCTAAAAAGTACTGGCACTTTACATTTACATTTTTATTATATGTATAGGTAGTAATATAGAAAATTGACTGCAAGGTAACCAATATATAGTGCAGAGTTGGAAAAATCACTTAGTCATAATCGACGATTGTGGATTGTCGACAACAATTTGCTCTTACATTCATTGTTCCACTGAAATCATCTTTGATGTAGGAATAATTTAAGACTTTATTTAGTATTGATAAAAATATTTTAGAACATCAAAATTTCACTTAAAATGCAATTTTGAACGGATAATTTTTATGCGTATCACCCATTCTGAAACAATAACAAAACAGTGAATTAGTTACACATTATTGTTGACATGGTGTGAAAATACATCATGTGTACATCCTCTAGAAATATGCCAGGCGATGTCTTCTGACCTAGCGAGTGTCACATGTATCTCCCATAGGCCGTCCGGCTTCACTTTACACTAATAATTCAATAATAACTGGTTCTCCCACTACTCTAAAATATAGCGTAAGTCTAAACTCCTCACAATAGAAACTTTATCATATATTACCTTTCAAGGGTTTTTTTTTTATACTTAAGGTTTAGCGTTATGACCTCACCTGTATATAATATAATATCACCTCACATAATCTCACCTGATCTTAAGTAACGATATGGCCCAAGTTGGTAGACACGTTAAAGCTGTGGAGGAACTAGCTCTTAAGTGCAGCTGCTGGAACACACCTATTGGTATTTGGCGGCAGGTTTACAACTTGAGGGTGGTAGCTAGCCAGGCGGGCATTAGAAAAAGCCCTACTACCTTGCTATGGTTTCCTCACAATGTTTTCCTTCACCTTTTTTCTTTTCTTGTGACAATGTTATATCTCTATTCCTCTTCTTTTTTATTCTTGGCAACTTAGTTTGACTATTACTGCCATTTTCAAGTAATAGGATTTGGGCGTTTCGGGCAGACAATGCTGTCTTTAACAAGATGGCGACTGTCTTGTTGAAGGTCTCTTGGGAGTTTTTGTGGCAACTAATATATCATATTCCAAATGATTATTCACAATTCTCTTCACCTATGCTCTTCAGCTACACGACATTACGTAAAATGTCACCTTAATTTACACAATATAGGGCTAAACAACTAAGTATATGAATTGAAATAAAATCACAACATGACAGAACAAGATCCCGCCAAAAGCCCCTATATTTCTATTAATTATCTGTAATTTTTTTTCAATTTGAGGGTTTTAGCGTTATGACCATAATCTCACCTGATCTTAAGTGACGATACGGCCCAGGTTGGTGGACACGCTAAGCCTGTGGACGGTCTGGCTCTCAAGTGCAACTGCCGGAAAACACCTACAGGTATTTGTCGGCAGATTTTCAACTTGACGGTGGTAGCTAGCCAGGCGAATATTAGAGAAAGCCCTACCACCAAGCTATGGTTTCCTCACGATGTTTTCCTTCACCGAAATCTCAAATTCATTGTGAATGATAAACTAACTAACCGAGTTATCATTACTTTAAAACTTGTATGAAGAATATGTTTCCTTAATTAATCTCAAACCCGTATCAGTTAGTTGGTAAAGCGCTATAACAATGCAACACAGCATTTAAAAGCTTATATTGTCCGGTATTGCAGATAGCATAAATTATATATTTAAATTTATTTTTAAAACAATTATGTGCCTAACTATCAGTAAAAACGTGTTTATTTAAACGCGCTAATCTCAGTGACTTTGGTTTAGTTTGTCACATTTTGCAGTGTCCACTGGCCATACCCAATGGCTCATAGGTTTGCATACCGTCATGGTAGTCGTAATCTTCGATGATTGTTTGATTCCCGGTGGCCACTGTTGTCTTTTGTTTGTCATATGCCTATTTATATCAATATCACAAAGGAGGAACCAATTGTTTGTTTGTTTGAACGCGCTTATCTTAGGAAGTGCCAAACGGATTTCAAAAAATCTTTTTACATTCGTTAGAGCAACCATCGAGGAAGGTTTATGTTATTTAACATCACGCTACCACCAATAGGGGCAAAGCTGTGTTGTGAATACGGGCAAAAATTATTTTAGAAACATTTAGTTAAGCGATGATAGCTCAGTGGTAGTGTGTTCGAATTCCGTGTCGAAGGACGTGAGTCGGTATCCACCTACAATGAGTTCGAGCTTTCGGTGAAGGAAAACATCGTGAAGATAACATAGTATGAGGGTAGGGCTTTTTCTGATGTCTGCCTGTTTAGCTACAAACCTCAAGTTGAAAGTCTGCCGCCAAACACCAAAAGGTGTGTTCCGGCAGTTGCACTTGAGAGCCAGTTCCTTCACAGATTTAGCGTGTCTACCAACTTGGGGCTTATTATCACTTAAGATTAGGTGAAATTATGGCCATAACGCTAACCTTAACTATATAAACAGAAGTTCCATGCGAATGAAGTCACAAGCACTGCGAGTGAAATCTATCATGAAAATTAGTCAAACACATATTAGTCGGTGTTTGATTACAATTAGTTTTATAAAAATACAAACCCGGAAAATGTATAATTGCGCTTATTCCGATTGAGGGCATGCAACGCGTCAACTTGTCCAGGAGTCAGCGTGATGTCCAAGGATTGTAAATTTTCCCAGAGACGGAACCCATTGGATGTCTTCACGACCACGTTGTGCCCGCATTCGATCTGATACCTAAAGTAAGTCCCTTATCAGTACTGTTTATTATTGTACTATGGCACAGTGACGACACTGTGCTAGCTAGCTAATCTAATATAATATTAAAGTTTGGAAAACGTAAAGATACACGCCTCATAATCATTTTTTGTGTTTACTTATTAACAGTTAAACCGAATCGAATCAGATCGTGAAAAGTAATAGGGTTCTATTCCTAGTTATACTGAAGCGTGAGAAAAAAAAGACTCGATTAGTAAAGTATTTCGGTCGTTATCGTGATAACATACAGGATCCGCACATATAGACACACGGACGTCCGAGACAGAACTTTTTAAAACAGTTTTTAACTAGTTTATACAAAAAAACTGGCATCAAAAATATCATGAGTGTTATAAATAGTGTTATTTCTTGATATGTGAGTGTGTGTATTTTATTCTACAAGTGCGATATATGATAAATAGAGGCATTTTAAGTTTGAACAATAAGTTGTTTTGAGTGAAATAACTGTAGTACCCACCTTTGCTTTGCTTACGAGTCGTGCTATAAAGCGGAAAATTTATGTCTGTTTGAACGCCATAATCTTAGGGACTAACAGTCGATATTCAAACACTATTTATGTATTTAATAGAGCAATTATTGAGTAAGGCTTTAAGTGATTTACCTTCACGCTAACACCAACAGGAGCAAAGCTGTGTTTAATAAAGTTACAAAAACGGGCAAAAATGATTAATAATTAGTTCCATGCGAACCAAGTCATATACACACTTTGTACTGTATAATTCGAAAACTTAAGTAAAATTTATTAACCAGTGACTTGCATATATTTTTCGAAGTTGATTTTTTTTTATAAATTGGCATTACACGTTACTATTGTAATGTTTCAAAACGGCCATCATAACGTGCCGATACTGTATCTGTACTTTGTAATTTAGTACAGTCGAAAGTACTATAAAACAAAAATATACAATTGACTTAACTTTTGAAGCGATGATGGCTTATTCTATAGTGGACTTAGACTCCACGTCAAAGGACATGAGTTCAAATCCACCTATAATGAGCCTGAGCTTTTGGTGAAAGAAAGCATCGTGATTAAAGCATAGCATGGTGGTAGAGCTTTTTTTAATACCCACCTCGCTAGCTATCATCCTCAAGTTGAAAATTTGTAAAATACCTATAGGTGTATTCCGACAGTTGCATTTGAGACCATGAGACCATCATCCTGTCACATCGTCACATAACATTAGAGGAGATTGTCGTCATATCGGCACAATTATCCGAGTATGATTTACAACCAGGCACTCATAACTTCAAACAGTAGTAGAAAACCTTCACAAACCTGATCAGTAGTTGAGCTGGGGTTATATTAAGGCCCGAAGCCATCACCTGTACCAGGGGATCATCAATCACAGCAAGTTGTCCGCTTTTATACTCGACTGGCGTTCCCTTCGATCCTAGCACTCCGAAGCAACTTAGTACGATGTTTCTCTCATGGCAAAAGCTGTTAAGCCTCTGCTGTGAGAGATATGGGTGACATTCCACCTGAGAATACATTTTAATCAATATTATTGTTTTATTTTCTAAGGCAGTGCCAACAGTGCACATATATTCAATAATCATTATTAACAATGTCTAATTATGATCTGCGAACCAATAACATATTTCACTACGTTCATAAAGCAATAATAATCACAATTAAGCATCATATAGGCAATAAACACTACATTAAAAAGATTAAATCTTTAAATATTAAAGATGTTGTTAGACCATCTAAGTAAAACGGATAAAAATAATAGTTATAAAAACAAGTCTGTAACAAACAACACAGTCAAGGAACCCATTATAAAAATGAGCTTGATCTTGTGGTGAGGGAAACATCGTGATGAAACCGTGGCATGGTGGTAGGTAGGGCTTTTTCTAATACCCTTCTGGCTAGCTACCACCCTCAAGTTGAAAATCTGCCGCCAAATACCTATAGGTGTGTTTCGGCAGTTGCACTTGAGGGCCAATCCCTCCAGAGGCCCAGCGTGTTCACTAGCTCGGGCCACGTCGCCACTTAACATCAGGTGAGATTGTGATCTAATGCTAACTAAAAAAAAAACAGACAAGAGTTATTTAAAATAGTGCAAAGTACCAGGATTACATAAATTAGTTGGTGATCGATTATCCTACCTGAATGACAACCGGCTTAATTTTCCCCTTATCCAGAATCCTTTGAATTTGCACGGAATTGAAATTACTTAGTCCGATGCTCTTCACGAGGCCTTTGGAAACCAGTTCCTCCATGCCGTACCACGCGTCCAGATAATCGTGCTGGGAGTACTGGAGGACTGTCGCGATCTTCGGTATGGGGTCATCGCCTTCCTGTAACATTACAATATACATATACATCGGTGTGCATTAGATGTGACATATTCTGCTTATTTATGGAGTAGAGGGCAATTGAAGAAGCGTATCTCTTGATGGTAAGTGATACCCACCGCCCTCGGACACCTGTAACACTAGGGGAATCGCATGTGCGTTGTTGGCATTTATTGCATGGGCTGGCTCTCAAGTGCAGCTGCCGGAACACACCGATAGGTATTTTGAGGCAGATTTTCAACTTGAGGGTCGTAGCTAGCCCGGTAGACATTAGAAAACGCTTTACGCTATGGTTTTCTCACGATGTTGTCCGTCACTGAAAGGCCAGGCTCATTGCAGGTGGATGCGAACTCACGCCTATTTAAGTGGCGTCACACACTACCAACCGAGCCACGATCGCTACACAAAACTAGGTATTTACTGCGATAGGGGTAAACAAATGAAGTTTAAGTCTATATTAATATAAATCTATTTTAATAAAACAGAATCGCGGGAAGATATAGCTATGCCAAAAGAACTCTTTCGACAAATCTATATAATTATTATAAAACGGCATGTTACTTCGTTTGTTTGAACGCGCTAATCTTAGTTAATTATCAGTCGTATTTCAGAAAATATATTTAGGTATTCGACCGAGCAATCACTGAAGAAGGCTTTAAGTTATTTAACATTTTGAAGCGATGATAGCTCAGTGGTAGTGTGTATGACTTCGCGTCAAGGGACGTGAGTTCGAATCCAAGCACCTACAATGAGCTTGAGCTTTCGGTGAGGAAAAATTTTTTGTGAGAAAACCATAGTATGGTGGTAGGGCTTTTTCTAATGCCCGCCTGGGTAGCTACCACCCTCAAGTTGTAAACCTGCCACCAAATACCAATAGGTGTGTTCCGGCAGCTGCACTTGAGAGCCAGTTCCTCCACAGGCTTAGCGTGTCTACCAACTTGGGCCGTATCGTCACTTAAGATTAGGTGAGATTATGGCCATTACGCTAAACCTTAAGTATAACAAAAAATAAAAAAAAACATCACGCTAACACCAATAGGAACAAAGCTGTAATGAAAAAAGTTACAAAACGGACAAAAGCGATTCAATGATTTTAAATTCCACGCGAACAAATTCGCAGGCGCAGCTATCATAATATCTAGTATATTGTGTGTGTGCAGCTATCATAATATATAGTATATTGTGTGTGTGCAGGCAGCTATCATAATATATAGTATATTGTGTGTGTGCAGCAGCTATCATAACATATAGTATATTGTGTGTGTGCAGCTATCATAATATATAGTATATTGTGTGTGTGCAGCTATCATAATATTATATATTATGTTGTATGCCTGCAACTTCGTTCGCATCGAACTGAAAATCATTTAACTAATTTATAGCCTAAGTTACTCAGGGATAATATAGCATTCTGTCGATGAACGAATTTATAAAGGGAAGTGTATGCTGAGAGGATAATAAATATACAGAATACGGACGCACTCGGCACCAAGAGGTGTCTAACCGATGTCGTATCTGAAATTCTGACCCTAAAAGTTATTGTGTGACCCTCGTTCTCGTTCGGATACACTCGGCTCGAGTCGAGCAAGAGAGATACAGTCAATGCGTCACAGCTGTACTCTGTCGACGAGCGTTACATCAGAAAACGTGACACATCGGTCGCATTCAGTATCGAAATAAACATCGTACTGTTATGGGACGATTATAAAATGTGTATTTAAAAAAGAACAATTACAATACTTGGAACTTTATTAAGCTGAGCGTGCGACTTTGTTCGCATGGAAGTGATGTCTATTTTACTAAGGGATAATATAGCATTGTAATGGTGAAAGAATTTTAGAAATCGGTCCAGTAGTTTTTGAGTTTATTCGTTACAAACAAAAATACAAACCTTTTCCGTTTATAATATTACTATAGACTTGCAGACCCGTCAGACTTTGCCCTGTTTTAAAAATGAATATATTTAACTAATATTAATTCGTATGTGGGAGGCGCCCGACGTGACGGCCCAGTGGCATGCGCGTGAGCTGCGCGCGGTACTGGACAGTACTTAGACATTGCAACATTACTTTATTTTTCTAAAATAAATGTAGCCTAAGTTACTCCTTATTACATCAGCCACCTGCCAATAAAAGTCCCGTCAAAATCGGTCCAGCCATTTCAGAGATTAGCCGGAACGAACAGACAGACAGATAAAAATTGTAAAAAAATGTTATTTTCGTGTATGTACCGTATATATTCATATACATGTAGTAAAAACGGTTATTACAATATTACAAACAGACACTCCAATTTTATTTATATGTACAGATTATGCCAAAATTTGAACCCATAGTGATTCGCATCACGAACCGCACCCAACTGCGTCTAATGATCTATGATTCACTGAGACGGGTCCACGAGTACGTGCTCTGAAGTTTGGATTAACCATACACACATTTTATTTAGGTAATAGCTTTTTGAATAACAAAACAAAAAAGCAAGCCGTCACGAGACGTTCGGCAGATGCGAAACATAAAAATTAATATTACAACATATCATTAGCAAAAACTAATATAAACCAATCAAGAAAATAATTAAGTAAAATAATTGAATAAGGTTAAATCAGAAAGTAAATGTTTTAACTTAAGTATTAGTGCTATATGAAGATTTACTGCGTGGCAGATTTTGGAATATTATAACATATAATATTATATAATATAACAATTACCGTTAAATTATCTTAACAGAAATCTCGGTTCCACAAAAATTAAGGACAATCTAAACATTTATTATTCACGTGCTATCACATAAACAACTACACATTGCTCTAAACGATCAGTAGTCGATACTTACGAAGCGATAAAAAAAATAAACCCGAAAGTACTAGAATAGGCGTGTTCCGGCAGTTGCACTTGAGAGCCAGTCCCTCCTAAAAATGTCGGCAACGCACCTGCGATTCCCCCGGTGTTACGGGTGTCCATGAGCGGCGGTGATCACTTACCATCAGGTGACACGCACGCTCGCTTGACCCATATTCCATAAAAACAAGAAACTTAATAATTAAATTAATTTAAAAAAAACTATAATAACACTATACGAATTGACCCAACAGCTGCTTGTTACCAGCAGACACGTATTTTCACTTAACATCACGTGCTGCCGTGGTCTTACCGACGCCGATGTGCCAATAACTTTTAAAAGTTAAGAGTCCTTTGTAGAAGCAGAAGGTATTTCGCTAAACAGGAGTTTAATTAGGAGGAATATCTCTTTTTTTTTACGCAATTGTAATGAAAAACACACTTCAAAAGTTTCACTTACCTTAATACCTTTGAAAATATCAGATAGAAAGCATTGGTACTTTGCTTTCGATACGCGAACCACTGAACAACGTTACGTGGCTAAAATATCAGCAGTCAATCCTTACGAAGCGTGTAAATAAAGATAAACCCAAAATAACTAATCTTAATAAATAATTCTAAATTCGAATTAAAAAAAACAGGTAATAACATCGTCCGAATTTACCCAACAGCTGCTTGTCAACAGCAGACACATATTTTTAGACAGAGATGGCGGATTATCGAATACTGAAAATAAGATGGAACAAACTCTGGTACTGCAGCAAGGTGTTTAGAAGTTAGCAGATGGTTTTAATTTATTTAATTATTAATGAGCTTAGGTAATCACTCTGATTTGAAATAAATGTAAACGGAGCTTACATTCTAAAACCTTCTTCTAAGTCGACCTAACGACATTGCATAGTACATATAAGGAAATGTATGATAATAAAACCGGCCCACGTTATTTCGTTATACCTAAACATTTAATCAAATACTTGAGCAGTACGATGTACAAGTCTGAGCACTTTTTTTTTTATTTTATCAAGTTTATTTTTTTTAATTGTCTAAGATCACTGGTCACACAACTTTACAGACTAAATTCGTATATTGTTTTTCTCCTAATATCTTTCTCATAAAATACTGAATATAGAAGAATTGGCGAAGGAGTTTTTATAAAATGTGTAAATACATACATCTCTGTTAAAGCCATCAAATTACGTAACATAGCATACGTTTATGTGTTATAATAAAAACAGTTAAGAGCAATCCAAAGCCTCACTTTTACGCAGTGCCATAATTATAAAAGGTGTGTACTTTTACAATGTGTACATGAAAATAGCACCAATGGCAAAGAATTTGAGACGCAATATATTACAGCGTGGTATGCACATATTATGAGGTCAGATAGATGTTATATCACTAGAAGAATATAAAGGTAAGATATAGGAGTACCGGAAGACCCTAGAATATATAGAAGAACTTTAGCAATAATTATCGCTCAATATGTCTCATATTCACACACGCTTCTCTTACGATGCGAGAAGGATACCTGCAAATAAATTTTACCTATGTCAAAATAGGGTAGACTAAAGAAAAAATAAGTTCATTTTGCAAAATTCCGACGCGTTCTTACGTAGAGAATTTCTCTAGAATCACTAGATATTTCTATAACCTGGCAACATTAAAGATTTAAATAACAAATTTCGGAATTTCGAACGCATCGACGCGGCGCGGGCCGACGTCGTATTGCGCGTGCGCTTCTCTGTAACATTCCCCGAGTCCTTTTCCCACGGTCATTAGTGTCGTCACAAGTTCGGCCTTCGATCTGGACGACTGCGGTACATTCCTTATTCACTCGGACTTATATTTGCTAGGTGTCTATATGGTAATTAGCCGATATTTTAAGTGTATCATAATATTACCTACATATAACGAAAATGCAATGTACGAATCATTTAACGCTACGAAATTTTACAACAAAGTCCCTTTGTTATGAGGTTGAAGCGATGATAGCTCAGTGGTACGACTTCGCGTCACGGTACGTGAGTTCGAATCCATCTATAATGAACTTGAGCTTTCGGTGTAGGAAAACATCGTGAGGGAACCATAGCATGGTGGTACGGCTTTTTCCAATGCCCACCTTGCTAACAACACCCCTCAAGTTGAAACTCTGCCGCTAAATATCAATAAGCGTGTTCCGGCAGATGCACTTGAGAACAAGTTCTACCACAGGTTTAGCGTGACAGCCAACTTGGGCGATATCATCCCTTAAGATCAAGTGAGATTATAGCCATAACGCTAAACCTTAACTATAAAAAAATGTATATGACCACAATCTCCCTTGAAGGTATGTGACGATGTGACTTTAGATGGTGGGCACGCTAAGCCTAGAGAGGAGACTGGCTCTCAACTGGAACTTCCGGAACATACCTATAGGTATTGGTGGCAGATTTTCAAGTTGAGAATGGTTATTAACCAAGTGGACCACAGAGAGATAAACCCTACCAACCCTACTATACACTAGACCCTATGGTTTTATTACAATGTTTGCCTCATAGTAGAGATTCGACTACCAAATGAGCCACCGGCGTTTCGAAATTTCTCCAAAACGAGATCTTATTTAATACGGGTTGGTTAACTTGTTGTCAGTACAATGGTATAGTTTATTCATTTAATGGCAATATTCCAAAACGCCATACAATCTCCAGTCAATCCAGTAGCATCTCTTAATTTTAAATAACAATCGCGAAGAAACAAACAACAATAATATTATCATGTGGAAAAGTTTGTTTGTTTAAACATCGTAAACTTAACAACTACGACGCGCATTTCAAAAAATCTTCTAGTATTTGATAGAGCAATTATTAAAGGCTATTTAACATCACGCTTGCACCAATAGCAGCGAGGCTGTACTGGAAGAAAGTTACAAAAACGGGCAAAAATAGTTAAATAATTTTTACTGACACACGAACGAAATTATTCCACAGTCAGAGAAGCGCGCAATATATTTAATCCTCTAATATCTTTGAACTCGGGGCAAAAGCCAGCTCTTAAACGAGAAAGTAAATTGACCACAAACGATAGAGAACAGATCGCTCACTATCATTTCCGATTAATAAAAACAATTCGATATTTGGAATTGATTGACATACTTCATTCGCGTGAAATTAAAGTTTATTTCCACCTCTCAGCAATACTACATTTTTCTGAATGAATTTGAACCTTTTTTTGGTTAGCGTACGGTATTAATCTCGCCTGATTTTAAGTGACGATGTGGCCCAAGATGGAGTACAAGCTAAGCCTAGTGGAGAATCTGCCACCAAATACCAATAGGTGTGTTCCGGCAGATGCACTTGAGAGCCAGTCCCTACACAGGTTTAGCGTGTCTAACAACTTGGGCCGTATCATCACTTAAGTTCAGGTGAGGTTATGGCCACAACGCTAAACCTTAAATATAAAAAAGTGCAACTGCCGGAATTCAACTTTAGGTATTTGGTGGCAGATTTTCAACGTGAGGATGGTAGCTAGCCAGATGGATATTAAAATAAGCCATACAGCCGTTCCACGGTTTCATTACGATGTTTATCTTCACCAAAAGCTCAAGCGCGTTATAGGTGGATTCGAACTCACATGGCTTGAGGCGGCGTCCGTACACACTACCACTGACAGCAGCAAACATTTCATGATGATCAATTGAGCGGTTATGAATTCATTCTCTCTTTATTTTTTATTCATTTTGTTCGGCTCCTAAAAACCTTAGCAAGATCCTAAATAGCCTACAAAATTCCCTGAGACGTTGACTGCCAAATGCAAACATTTTCTTCAAACTTGACTAGTAGTTCTGGATATTAGAGTGTGGCGGCACTACTAGACAACTAGACCCCAAGGTTGTGCTGAATCACGCGGTCCGCCAATGTACAAAATTGTAGTAATATTCAGTCCCGGAACACATAATGTTAGCCTGACATATCCGGTAACAAGTAATCGGCATTTACTTAATTCTAATGTGTGTTAATGTTGCAAAATATAAACGTATATATTTTAATTGACTTGCAGTTACATGACAAACTCCAATTAATTAGGTAAAGACATACAAAAGAGCATTCAAACAAACAAACGAACTATTCATCTTTACTGTACTTACATTTATAGACATTTTTGATCCCGTTTCGAATATAATTTACATCGATAATATACTATAGACAATAGATTAGTAAATTACTCTGATTGTACAGATTGTGGTATGTGTTTATAAGTTTTCTACATTTGTGTAAAGTGCGGGGCCGAGCTGCGGAATGCGCATATGTAGACAATAAGTAAAGCTTAGGGCGGGACTGAAAACCAGCGCTATGTGATGCTACCATGTTACACAGCATTAGTTGCGACCGTCCCTTTGCTATAAACTATAAGATAACATTGTGGAAATTTTGCAGAAACATTTAATATCTATACCTACTATAATAATATTATAAAGTGGAAAAAATTGTATTGTTTTTCCTAACGAATAGACTCAAAAACAACTGGACCGATTTCAAATATTCTTTCATCATTACAATGCTACTTTAGCCCGGACTAACATACGCTATATAATTTAAAAAAATATATAAATGATTAAATAAAACTTCAGTTCCAAGCGAACGGAATCGCGAACACAGCTAGTTGGCAATAAATTATTATCATACTTATGCTTGCACAGAATGAAAATATATCAGCATACAACGGGTCTTGTACAAAGTAAACCAGCTGTAGTCAATTGTTTATAATTGTTATTATCGCAACCAGCCGCTCTCGAGATGCGAAAGCTAGGCAATGTTACCCGCAAATGTCATGAGAAGATCATCATTGACCGACCACGTAACACTCGATCGGGGTTTTAGACTATTTACTTGAATAGAGTGCATATCGCGCCCCCACATATAAGGTGCCCGGTTTGCATTAACTATGAGACGGTTATAAATAGTATCACGTGTTATCAATATAAACTTTAAATAATATTTGTAAGTTAACTTCTTTAGGGTTGCCATTGTAATTATCTCCGGTTGACAGCTGATGTGAAAACTTCTAGAAAAACTAAGCTATGACTTCTTTACGGTACTAAAGTTGTAAAAAGTACCGACATGAAAAATATAAAAGATTTTTCCAGTATGGCATCGTGGTAAGACTTTTTCTAATGCCCTCCTGGCTAGCTACTACCATCAAGTCGAAAATCTGCCGGCAAATACCCATAGGTGAGTTCCGGCAGTTACACTCGAGCGCCTGTCACTCCACAGATTTAGCGTGTAAACCATCTTAGACTGTATCGTCACTTAACATCAGGTGAGATTGTGGTCTAATGTTACACCTATATAGTACATAAAAAAATGTTTAGCAAATAAAAAAACCGTTTGAATACAATACCGAGCTAGGCTCGGTCACCCAGGTACTTTCAACTTAAGTGATGTAAAACAGCAACAGCACTAAGCAATCAACTGATAACAAGCAAACTTCTCTTATCACGACAGCTTATAGCAACATATGTCCTATACCCGTCTCACTCTAACACACGGTGAGAATCAGCCGTCTCGCTCGTACTTATTTTCTAACTCGAACAGCTGTTTCGAAACGGGACAGAGGTGAGCTTTACACCGGATTCTTAGGGCTGCTGCGTTTATGAAATTTACGAATATATTATACTATATATGTTTGCGATTCTAATCACCTTTTATACGTTACTAGCATTTACCTGCGGCTTCGCTCGCGTTACTATTGATTTTGTTAAACAAATCAGATGATGCAATTAAAAGTTTCATAAAAAGTTTATTCCTCTCTTCCCTACACTTTCAATAAGGTTTTCGCGAGAAAAAGTAGCCTATCATCGTCTCCAGGTTTCCATCTATCTCTATACCAAAATTCATCATAAACTATTCATCGGTTTAGGCGTGTAAACAAACCAACGTCAGCGTGATGTCAAATATCCTAAAGCCTTCCTCAATTATTGCTCTATCAAATACAAACAGAATTAGTTAAATCCGATTGGTAATTGCTAAGTGTAGCGCGTTCAAACAAACTGTCATATTATCTAAAAAAAACCTCGCTTACTTTTTAGTATAATGCCTAGCTACTGTTGTAAAGCTATTTTTAACACCAAATAATCACGCCTACCTAAAAAAAAGGTGGGGCCGAGAGTCTGCAGACCGTATATTATAATTAAAAAAAAAACAAACTGTCGGACGCCCTATCCTTGCTTTATAAATATCTGATACCTACTAAGTTATTCATTTTCATTATGTGCTAAAAATGGCAACTTTTATCTACATGAAATACACAACGTATCTAATACATTTAATTGGACGAGGAATAATAAAACTGTATTGTTTACAAGAGCTTAGTAAATAACCCATATTTCTATTGTCATATGTCTAAGATAAAAATGGTTACGCTGGGTTATCCGTAAGGTATCAGGATACACCGTTACGGACTTTTTTATCGATCTATTTAAAATATATAATTCCGTTGATATATTAATTTGATTCGTGTAAGGTTTAGCCAGCATTTGCAATGTACGTGCATAAAAATATGTATGATACGACATCACTATACTAATCACTACATTTCTCGTCTTTTCTCTACTATAATTTTTTTGGTGGCTATTTCTAATGCCCGCCTGGCTAGCAACCACCCTAAAGTTAAAAACCTGCCGCCAATACCAACAGGTGTGTTCCGGTAGCTGCACTTGAGAGCCAGTTCCTCCACAGGTTTAGCGTATCTACCAACTTGGGCCGTATCATCACTTAAGATCATGTGAGATTATGTCCATAACGCTAAACCTTAACTATAAAAAAAAACATGTATAGCAAACATTAACCTTCCTCTTAAATCACTCTATCCATTGATTATTGATTGAATGATTCCTTGATTTAAAACTGTATTAAAATCCTTTACGTGGTTTAAACTATCTAAGCGAACAAACAGCCGGAGCAACTTTATTTATTTCTATATAAAGATCATATTAATATAGATAAACGAAATCGTTTCTACGGTATAGGACATACAAATTTAAATTCTATAATAGATAACTTCTTTATACGTAACGAAAATGCGATTGCTATAGATAATACAGTTATGATAATAATAATTGAATCGCTAATTCAAGAAATATGAAAGGAAAATATATATATAATTTTCGACAACCCTAATGTTTATTGCTTCAGTCAGCTGCTCGTGCACCGTTTTCATACATTTAAGGCTCCTCGTGCCAGCTGTCTCTTTGTTTTTTTTTCTCCACCGACCTTTGCAAAGGCCGTATTATGCAGCTATTATTATGTGCAATTTCACTATAAGTTTTTAATATTACACACTGTGGTGGCTACACACACATATCCTTACATATATGGACCGTTTATTTTGAAAGTGGTGTAAGTCCATTTTCTGTTGTTTCGAGAAAATTAAAGGTTACTCTATATTTGTTGATAGTGCAATTTCATTTACCGACCGAATTTAAGTTGTACAAAACATGGGATTTTTTTGAGAAATTAAACACGGACTAGTTATATCTAAAGAATTTACATTAAATTATGCATGAATTACGTGATAGCTCATTTTTCTCAAAAATGGACTTGCACCACTTTAAAAAAAAACGGTCCATATCTTATTAGCTATGCTTGAGACTTCGTTCGCGTGGAGCAAAGTTTTAATAACTACAATACTGCTTTGCTCCTATCGGTGGTAGCGTGATGTTAAACATAGCCTTACCCAATAATTGCTCTATCAACTGCAAAAATAATTATTCAAATCCGACTAGTAATTCCTAGAATGTTCGAACGAACAAACTTTCCTTCTTTATATAATTTTATTTATTGCAACTGTTTGTGGTTCCCGTTATAAGTACAATCTCACCTGATGTTAAGTGACAATGTGGCCCGAGATGGCGGACACGCTAATCCTAGTGGAGGGCCTGGCTCTCAAGTGCAACCGCCGGAACACACCAGTAGGTATTTGGCGGCACATTTTCAACATCAACCATAACTAAAGCGGCGATTTAAAAATATTCGTGTACACAGCAGAGTACCGAAAATAATTACCAACGGATAACGGGATCCAAAAACTAAGTACAGTAGAACCGTCTACGAAAGCGCCTCCGCATCGATTGGTCGTAGTCCCATGCCGATAAGTTCAGCAGTTTTGACCGTCAAATGAACTGTACATCCTTTATATGTATACGTAAGAGATACCGTGAGAAATATATCTTAAATAATACACTCATAGGTTACAACATGGCCGTCAGTCGTATAACGGGAAACCACAGATAACGCATCCGTGCTACTTTTTTTTTTTTACGCAATTTTTTTTTATAATTACAAAAATTATGGTTTCGATATTTGATATTCCGGCCGATATACATGTATATGTTAATGATCACATATATACATATGACGCATTAACATACACACGCATATACATACTATGGGCCGCGGTTCTGTTTACGTGTTTCCTTAGTGATTTGTTTATTTAATAATTAATATTATAGTGAAGAAGATTTGTATTTTTGGTTTGTAACAAATAAACTGAAGAACTATCGAACTGATTTCAAAAATTATATCACGATTAGAATGCTACATTAACTCAGAGTAACATAGGCGATATATTTTTTTTTATTAAAATGAATAAATAACGTTTTAGTTCAACGTCAACGGAGTCGCGGGCACAGCTAGTATAGCTATATTTTTAGTAAAGATGTTAACTACCGAATAGAGAAAATTACATAAAAATACACCGGGAAGAGTATTTACTGTATTATTTTTTAACTTTTTTCCCGAATACCGAAGGAACTATTTTGTTTTGCAAAATAAATTATTATTCATTCTAATAAAATTACAATTTTAATCAAACCTGACAGGCACATAGACAGACAAAAAATCGAACTAATATATTCTTGACCTCTATACTGATAAGAAAGCACACCGCAGTTACGTACTTCAAGAAATATTTATAGTACAGAATTGGCTTTAATACAGTTTGTTTGTTCATTTGAAAGCGCTAATCTTAGGGGTTGCTAATATTAGGAACGTCTTTTTAATTAATAAAAAACAAGAATTCAGGAAGGCTTTACGCCATTTAACAACACGCTACCACCTATAGGAGTAAGGATGTATTGAAAAAAGGTTACAAAAACGGGCCATATAACCGTATCTTTACTTAATATATGCGAAAGTTATTTTCTTACTTTCGACGCCTAAACCGCTGAATCGATCACGATTAATATTGGTAAAGAGACAGTTAGGAAACAGGAGACTGTGATAGACGACTGTTCCTCGCGAAAACCTTATCGGAAGTGGGATAAATAGAGGGATAAACTTGGTATGAAACTTTTACAGCGTCCTCCGACAAAATCAATACAAACGCGAGTGACGCCGTACGTTAAATTTAGTACTAAATAATGTTTAGTTCCATGCGAACGAAGTTGCGGGCGATTGCTAGTAATGTATTAGACATTAAGCCCACAGGTGGATATCAATCAGATGGTAAGTGATATAAAAATGTTTATTAAGGCGACAGATGGTAAAACTCCTATAGCTTACATGACAGGTATATTTTTATATCAATGTCTTACTGCTAGGTACATAAAGAATTGGGTCGTGACCATCACGAACCAGGTGCGATGATAGCTCATTGGTAGTGTGTACGGACTCAGTGTCAAGGGACTACGGTTCAAATCCATCTACAAATGAGCTTGAGCTTTCGGTGAAGGAAAACATCGTGAGGAAACCATGGCATGGTGGTAGGGCTTTTTCTAATACCCGCCTGGCTAGCAACCACCCTCAAGTTGAAAGTGTGACTACAAATACCAAAAGGTGTTTCACGGACTTCCTCATCAGAACGCATAAACGTATTACCTGGGCTCAGGCCAAGGCGACAGCAGCATGTGGTGACCCATCGGATGATAATCAACCACAACTACCCACTACCACGTACCACGGCGAAACTTCAAACTCCCGTGTTGCCAGAAACGACAGCGCTCACACATCTAATAGTTCCTTCCTTTTTTTTTTTGTTAACGTGGTGTTTAAAATCCCAGTCTTTACGGACTTCCCCAATGCAAAGCGCAAACACATTACTTGAGCGCAGATCAAAGGCATCAGGAGCACGTGGCGACTCATTGGATACTAATCACCCAACACAGTCCACTAAAACACACCACTTCAAACTCCCGTGTTGCCAGAAACCACGAACAGCTTTCACAATACTCTTAGTGTAATAGTTACCACCTTCAAGTTGGGAATCTATCACCAAATACCTATAGTGTGTTCCGGCAGTTGCACTTGAGAGCTAATCTCTCCACTGGGCTTTGCGTGTGTGTCAACTACCTCGGATCATGTCGTCGCTTAGCATTAGATGAGATTATGACTACTACAACGCTAAACTTAAAAACTATTAAAAAGAAAGCAGTTTGAACAGTTTTACATAAGATAATCATCAACGTATTTGATGCAATGAAGACTTACAAGAAATCCTATTTTAGGAGAGGAAATACAATTCATACTTTTGAGAATGCTAACTCTACATTTTTACAATGTAGCTCGATGTATCTCGGACTACTTAACTATAATAGTCATTTAACATCAGGTGAGGGTGGGCACAAACACCAAAAAGCATACTTATAAATAAATTAAGAAATAGCGACCCACGAGTCTCTGTATAGCAAAGAGTATATAGTTATCTAGTCTAGTTTATTACCACAGTCGTTGTAGGGGCCCGTTAATAAAACACTTTCGTACTTATGGGGGTAGGAGATGACGTCGCATAAAACAAAAACTTTGTTATCTGTTACACGTTATTACAGATATTTATTATTTTATTAAGGTTTTATACCGCAAAAAATAAATATTTTAAAATAATTAAATGTTTATACTGTTATTAATTGCCATATAGGGGTCTATGATTTGTAACGCAATATTAATAAGCACTATCGCAATTCAATTAGTAAGAACAAAATGGCGTTGTTAAATATGTTAACAACATATATTCATAAATGAGAAGTAATCGTGTCATGCCAATACACCTATAATGAAATAAATTTCAAAGAAATTTTAAACTCGGTAACGTCCCCATTAAATTCAACGCATATCTGATTATCAATTCTTGGTAAAAGAAAAAATTACACCATGATACATACAAAAGAAAATACTCACCGCATTGTTTAGCTTTAACTAGAGCTGCCATTATGTCACAAAATTACACGTAAACGCATTTAAAATAACAAAAGAGTTCGCAAATTAATTACTAACTATTCTTTTCTTCATAAACACGTCCTTATCCGAGACATAAGTATGACTGGTAATTGTATTAGACGTTAAAAATTTACTTATAATTCGAAATATCAAACGAATTTAAAAACACCTTCAATTTTTTTTAATCATAGATACACATTTTTTTTTAGGAATGGCAACTTTATTATTGTGCAAGAAATTCGTAACAGATAATAACAGGATAATAAAGTTTTAATCGGGACGTTAATCAGTAACTTTGTATGAGTCATGTTTTTTATTTTATTTTAATTCATAGCATTACATTATTTGGCGCTATGTTATGAAATATACGTTTGTGTAATCCACAATAATCGGATACGGGAATTAGAATTAAATAATTCTGGTTGGATTTATTAGTTGCATGAAAAACTTCTTGGACAGTTTTAAATACAGTTAGGATCTTGTCCGAGTGTTGTATGGACACCCAAGTTTCTTAATATATTTTATTATTCTACATGTCATTGCAAAAATGTTATTTAAAAATAAAGACGCCATATAGAGTAATTTTTCTAATCTCCTGAATATAATTTTGACTACAAAAGAATCACGTTGTGTTATGTAAGTACTAGGAAATCATAAATCGAGAGTAACTATTATAATTTCTATATAAATAGACAAAGACAAAAAACAGTTTTAGTACTTCTTTGAGCTCTGTATTTGAATCGATTTTCAATTTTTTTTGTTATGTGTTGACGACATTCATGTTTTAGTGCCGCTACACTAAATCTGCGGCCCGCCGGGCATTTGTGGTTGGTCTACCTGGTATTACATTATTTTAAATAATCTAAGACCTTGTAAATTAACATGACTAATACATGTTTGTGGGTTCTACAGAAAATTGGTTGACTATGGCTCCTTTAGTGCCACCAATAATGTGCAGTACCTATTTTTAAGGCTAGTGTTACCATAAAAATTATCTAGAAATTACATTTTTCCACCTATATAAGAACTTACACGAATTTTCGAGAACGATTGCGGTAGAATTTTGACTACTACTGGGGCACTTGTTATATTTATTATGCAATATTAACTGATCAACAACAAAACTTAAATCACGATGATACGGTGGTAGTTTATTCGGACATCGCGTTGAACGATACTAGTTCGAATTCTATTATATACCTGAGGTTTTGTTTTCTAAAGAAGAACAACAGTTTGTGGTAGGGCATTTTTGAATATACTCCGAGGTAGCTACCACGTTAACTTGACGATCTAACGCTCAAATACCTACAGGTAAGTTACGAGACATATAAGTACTGGAGCACATGTGAGTAAGTTTAGGGTATACGTGAATCTCTTTGCAGTTTGATTGACACTCACGTCCACTGACGCAGTGTTCAGGCACACAACCAAGCTATCATCTCTTCGAATTATATAATAACCTATTTACGCGCAATTACAACAATTTACCATGCAAAACGCCACCAATTTTACACGAGTACAAATAACAAAATTATATGAGTTAAAATAAAAACCATAACTTTAAAGATTAACATTTCGCCATAAACTCCCACGACACATAACCTCTGCGGTTGTATTTTTTTTTTTATTTCTCACGTGTCTACGCCAAGGAAGCCTATCAACAAACATTATCAAAACGCGTCCCAGATAAGGAATAACCGTTGAGTTCGTTCACAACGAAAGAGTTACAATATAACTCACCTAGTCCGATCTTTTTCTTAATTTTCTTCAAGACTTTCATCTTGGAACCTTTCTTGTCCTTCACGGGCGTCGTCTCCGGCTCCAGGGCCAACGGTGGTAGGACGAGCGTCTGCGGCGGCATTTGGATCCCGTGCCCCGAAGCCCTAGGGCACGCGGGACAATGGCACGGGCCCCTAGCCTGCCGCACGCTCATACAACTACTTACGCCCATCATTTAAACGGTTTTAATTGAAAACGACGATATAAAACGAAATATTAAAACAACCGAAAAAATTTAACGTTAATAATTCATATCATCACTAAAACTGGCAGAAAGAGTCACAGTCCATTACAAAACGAAATAAAAAAAAAATATATATATATATATATATATATATATATATGACAGTCGACGAATCGGACACACGGTTCTGTGAGGGACCGCCTGTGGTCCTGAATGTGGTTCGGCCTTTTATAATTATTTTCGTTCAACTCTTTCGCGTTCTAGGTAGGTAGGACGCACAGTACAATCCTAGCTCGCCACGTTGCACAGTACAATCTAAAATAAGATTTTTATCAGATCCCTAAGGGGATCTGTTAGCTTAGCTTAGACTTTTTCTTTTTATTATTATAATATTCTCTTTTTAATAGATAGTACCGCGCTCGTTTTTCTCGTTCGCGATTCGGCAACAGCCCAAGCCGAGGTTCGGTCACTAGTGACACCCTTGTGCGAGTTGCCCCGCGGGTTTGAGCGCCTTCAGCGCTCACCCCACTAGTTCAGGTGAAGCTGTAAAAGCCCCTAAGGCTAACAGTGTAGGTCCTTTCGAAAAAAAAAAAAAAAACGAATCGGACACGGTCTGTAAGCTTTTCAAAATTCGAACTCACGATTTTGACGTAACGTGTACGGTACACGGTACTTGTGTTACACGGATTGTAGTAACGACGTGCGGTGCGTGACTAACGACCGCTCACGACGCGACCCGGCGGCGGAGTGAGATCCCGTGCTCAGCGAACGGTGGAAGGGCCTTGGGAAAGCTGCGCGCGCATCTGACGTGCCTGCAGGACGAACCCTCACGCACCATCCTTCTTTTCTATACAACTTTAGAAAGAGACAGCGATACCCAGCTGAGCGAGAATGTCAACAAGTTTTTTTTTCAGCAGATGACAACATGGCGAGGGACTGAAAAGTTTAGAAAGTTTTGGGAAAAGTTAATTTTAGTTTATGGCATTATATATAGTACATGCAGTATCTCATTCTCAGGGTTCGTAGATAGACTCATTGACAAAATTTAAGGCTATACATGCCTACAGCAAGTTTTATTTTGGAATTTTTGTCTGTACAAAATCCATAGATTTATTGTTAGCGCTTTTGTATTCTTTAGTTCTTTGTTTGTTTATTATTACTCTTCCACGACTCAACTACTCGACTGATCGTATACACGTTGTAAGGGGTACAGAGAAAAACATAGGGTACTTTGCAATCAATATAAAATACTGTTCTCTAAAGATAAAATAAATGACTATCAGTTTGATGAAAGTTAATTTTACGAGAACGAAGTCGCAGGTAATAGCTAGTTAATTATAAATAATTTTTGAGGCAATAATAATTGCTGAGTAAATAAACTGTGAAGCGATGATGGCTCAGTGGGTAGTGCGTAAGGACGCCGCATCAATGGATGTTAGTTCGAATCCACGTGCTAGCTACCACTCTCAAGCTGAAAATCTGCCACCAAATACCTATAGCTCTGTTTTAGCCACACCGGAAGCGTGTGGGAGTTCTCCACAGGTTTAGCGTGTCCACCAGCTTGGCCCACATCATCATTTAACATCAGGTGAGATTGTAGCCATAAAGATAAATCTATTCTACTAATATTATAAGTGCGAAAGAGTGTTTGTTTGTTACGCTTCCACGTCTAAACCACTGAACCGATTGTGATGAATTTGGGTATAAAGATGTCGGTAGGTCACGCGGAAAACTTACTGGAAGTGGCGTAAAGAGAGGAATAAACTTCGTGTGAAACTTCTAATTGCATCATCCGATTTGACAAAATCAATATTAACGTGAGCGAAACCGCAGGTAAAAACTAGTGTACTACTATATATATATACGGAAAATACTGTACCAATGACACCCACTGGCTATAACGAGAAACCTTACCTATAAATAGATATATTATTTTAATAGTTTAAAAGTTATATCGCTATGGCCATAATCTCACCATCTTAAGTGATCTTAATCTTAAGTGCCGATACGGCCCAAGTTGGTGGACACGTTAAACCTGTGGACGGACTGGCTCACAAGTGCAACCGCCGGAACACACTATAGGCATTTGACGATAGATTTCTTACTTGAAGGTGGTAACTATTAGAAGTGTTGCGGCAGCTTTTTTAAATTGAGGATGGTAGCTAACCAGGTGGGCATTAGAAAAAGCTCCATCACCATGCTATGGTTTCCTCACGATATTTCCTTCGCCGATAGCTCAAGCTCATTGTCGGTGGATTGAAACTCACGACCTTTGCACTGATCATCACTTCAAACCTACTGGACCTATAAAACATCACAATGGAAGTAAACATCTTACATCTTCATTATTGAGTTAACAAAAAAAGTTCATATGTCATCGTGTTTAAAGGTCTTTGAACTCGCGGTAGTTTTAATCTAAGCAGATGCTGAATATCTAGAGGGGGTTGAAACGGGGATAGAAAAAAAAGACGCATCGACACGCGCGTGCGTCGAGCGCAAGGTGCGCCTGCGCATCTGGCAATTGGCAATGTGGTACACGACATCTTTGGATAGGCGAAATGCTAAACCGCTTTCTAAATTATGTTATCCTGGTAACAATTGTAAACGTGCACACTGAGACTCTTGATAAGGTCAACGGAATTTGTTAACATCATAGGAATTTATTTCTCTAAATTGGTAGTTCTGTAATCATCCATCTGTATTTTAAATAAGTATATAATGTAAGCATGGTGGTAGGGCTAGCTACCACCCTCAAGTTGAAAATCTGCACTTGAGAGCCAGTTCCTCCACAGGTTTAGCGTGTCTACCAACTTGGGTCGTATCGTCACTTAAGATCGGTGAGATTATGGCCATAACGCTAAGCCTTAACTATTAAAAAAAATCCTCCGCTATGTCTGTCTGTCACTGGTAGTGTGTATGGACGCCGCGTTCAAGAGGACGTGAGTTCGAATTCCTGCAGGAAACCTAAGTTTTCAGTGAAGAAATACATCGTGATGAAACCATAGCATGGCGGTAGGTCTCTTTCTAAAGCTCGCCTGGCTTGCTACTACCCTCAATTTGATAATGTGCCTCCAAATACCTACAGATGTGTTCCGGCAGTTGCACTCGGAAGCCAGTCACTCCACTAAGCTTGGCGTGTCCATCATCATAAGCCACATCGTCACTTAACATCAGGTGAAATTGTGGCCATAACGCTAAACCTAAATTATAAAAAATATATATATTTACAAAATAATCCTCCGTGCAAATTTCTCCATACGATAACACAAAGAATACAATTAACCTTAGACGAGGGTCAATAAATAATTAATTGAAATTAGTCTTAATTGCTATAATTAAGCCGAGCCGGGTGCAAGAGCATTAGCTTAGTCATAGCGTAATGAAAACAAAACTAGCCTGTGCCCGTGACATCGTTCGCGCGAATTTGAAATAAAAGTAACCTAAGTAACTCATTATAACGTTAGCAATTATCATTTAGATACAAGATGAGCTAATAAAAATATATCAATCAAATAAAACATAAATAAGGCCATATAAAGGTCACACAGATACACGTACGTGGATTTTTGAAGCGATGATAGCTCAGCGGTAGTGTGTACGGATTACACGTCAAAGGGCGCGAGTTCGAATCCACCTACAACGAGCTTGAGCTTTCGGTGAAGCAAAACATCGTCAAGAAACCACAGCATGGTGGTAGGGCTTTTTCTAATGCCTGATTGGCTAGCTACCAAATAACGATAGGTGTGTTCTGGCAGTTGCACTTGAGAGTCAGTCCATCCAGAGGTTAAGCGTGTCTACCAACATGGGCCATATTGTCACTTAAGATCAGATGAGATTATGGCCAAAACGCTAAACCGAGATTATAAAGAAATAAAAAAACGTAGGAGGCTTTAGCCTGTTAGCCTGAAAGGCTTTACAGCTTCCTTGGGCTTTTTGGACTGAATGCTTATGGCATCCCAGCACTGAGGCAGCGAGCGCAAGGGTTCCAGACAGGAATTACTACTCTCATTGACGTGGAGTGTCACTGTATCACGCGAGTAGCCACTCGAGAACTCCTTTCCGGAGGAGATACATATGCGATGTTCATACTTTTTAAATATTTTGTAGGTTTACCGTTATGACCGTCATCTCACCTGATCTTATGTGGCGATACAGCCCAGGTTAGTGGAAATGATAAAGTTGTGGAGGGGCTGGCTCTCAAGTGCAACTGCTGGAACACACCTATAGGCATTTAGAGGCAGCTTTTCAATTTGAAGGTGTTAGTTAGTCAGGCGGGCGTTAGAAAAAGCCCTACCACCATGCTATGGTTTCATTACGATTGTAAGTGGATATGAAATCACGACCCTTGACGCGGCATCTGTACACACTATTAACAAAGCTACCATCGCTTCAAGATATTTATGGTTATAGGAGAAAAAACTTGATAAACCATAATGGTCCCGGGGGTTGAAGGCACCGTCACTCGCCCCTGAATCCGGGCCAGCGCGTACTAAATCGAGAGAGAAAAAAAAACGAACAAGAGTATGGATAATTAAAACAGATGCGCACGCGCCGAACATATGCCGGAACCGGAAGCCGACTGGTAGCGGTAACTTTGATATCATCTAAGTGATTACAGTCTAAACTCTGTATTACGTAAAAAGATTATTTCTAAAAAAGAACTACTCTTGGATTGATTCGGATCGTGATCAAATGAACCGATTCACAAGGAAATCAAGGTTCAAAAGATCGGTTCATCGAAAACGATTTTTTCGATTCTCTTTTTGTGTTTATTTATTTAATACAAAACCATTTATATATTATCAAAGAACACCACAATAATCGATATTTTATCATAATTATACTAATTAAAGTTTGCTAACAAGTTAATTTATTGTACAAGAAGACGTTTATTTCACAAATTTATTGGATACATAAAACCGTTTTGTAATTGTTTGAAAAACATTAAAATAATTTAAAATAGTTTATTATGAATATAGATAAAAATCGAACCTCGATTTTTAAGGGAGAAATATTGATTTACTGGACGTACGTTTCAGAATAGTGAATCGATTTAAAGAATCGATATTTTATCCTAAAAGGCCACTCTGAATAGCGACTGTCGAATTACTGAGCATTTTAATATGTTAATGAGATTTATCGATGAAAAGGATTTTTATACATATTTCTGACCGTTTTCGTAACTTTTTTCAATACAGCTTTGCTCCTATTGATGATAGCGTGATATTATATAGCTTAAAGCCTTCCTCAGTTATTGCTCTGTCAGATAAAAAGTGTTTTTTTTTTAATTGGTGGCTCCTAAGAGAAGTGCGTTTAAACATTTTTTTTCACTTTATAATATCTTAAAAAATTAATTAAAGAAAGTTACAATGTGAATTACGACTTGCTTAAATGAAATTCACTATTGTCGACTCCCATTAGCAGCTTACAGACCCCTTGAAGTTCGAAAACGCCCCTCTCGGCTACATATGGATCACTTTGGGCCCGAAGTCAAGTAATTTTGACATTTATGGAGCGTGATGGTAAATAGAATGACGTTAAATGGAGTGTACACGTATTTACATTTTTATATACACGAAGCGTGATTGTTACACTCGTGTCGTGAGTGCTCGAGGTCGTGTGTTCGAATCCAGTTCGTATAATACATTCAATTTTAATATTTATACGGTCGTGATGTCAACGGGGACGACGTATTAATTAAAGATACAACTAAACTAGTTTTACTCCGCGACTTCGCGTGAGTTTTTTTAGTACACATTTTCTTACTCTTGTATTCGTAATTTTTACTTCAATTTCATTTTTCACAGATCCACACACATCAGGACCGGTTGCTAATAAAAAATGTATAGTTAATTTATTTTAATAATTGCTTATCTACAGTTCCTATTTATGTTAATATTAGCTTCGCTCACGATATTATTCATTTTGTCAAACAAATCGGATGGCAATATAAAAAGGTACGCGATTTCGAATCCCCCTTACAATGATATTGAGGTTTCGGTGAAGGAAAACATCGTGAGTAAACCATAGCATGGTGGTAGGGCTTTTTCTAATAGCCGCCTGGCTAGCTACCACCCTCAAGTTGTAAACCTGCCGCCAAATACCTATAGGTGTGTTCCGACAGCTGCACTTGAGAGCCAGTCCCTCTACAGGTTAACGTGTCTACCAACTTAGGCTGTATCGTTACATAAGATCAGGTAAGATTATGGCCATAACGATAAATCTTAAATATACATAAAAAAAAGTTTATCCCTCGCTGTACACCACTTCCAATAAGTTCTTCACGAGAAAAAGCCTATCACTGACTCCAGGTTTCCATCTACCCCTATATCCAATAATCCAATCTTATTTATAACATTAATAAGGATTATGAAGAGGGAAAGCTCGTTTGTTTGAATGCACTAATATTAAGAACTACTAGTCGAACCTCAAGATTTTTTTTTGTATTTGATAAGGGAACAATTGAACAAGGTTTTAGACTATTTAACATTACACTACCGCCAAAAGAAGAAAAGCTGTATTGAAAAAAATTACAAAAACGGGTAACAAATATGAAATAATATTTAGTACCACGCGAATGAAGTCGCGGGCACAGCTAGTAATGTATAATCATTATAATAATGAGGCCCAACAAGGACAACCGCAGCCGCGTATAGAAAAAGAAATAATTTGTGCCAGTAGCGAGTAGTACTTACACACTGACGGTTCCGTAGCTTTACTAATATTATAAAGAGGAAAGATTTGTATTTTTGTTTATAACGAATAAACTCAAGAAAATTACAAAGAGAATTTCAAAAATTCTTTCACCATTAGAATGCTACAGTAGCCTTATATAACATTTTTTTAACATATAAGATAGGCCATATAACATTTTTTTCATGAAAATGATTAAATAAAATTTTATTTCTACGCGAACAGAGTCGCGAACACCGCTGGTATTTTAAGTTTTTCTTAGATATTATATATTGTTTATATATTACCTTAGTTATACAACATGTGTCCGTATTATAACCCTTTGTTTATACGGACTATGTTAAGTAATCAAAATCAAAATACACTAACGGTGCCCGGGGCTACTTTCGATCCTTAAAACATATATTTTTGAAATTGCGCAGTATATAATATACACGTAATGTTAATAAAATAATCTATAAATACTTACATATTCAAATAAACATATATATACATACTATAAATAAGTACTAACACACTGTTGTTCTGGATCAGCTATTATATTCAAAAATAATTCTCGAACTTTTAACTTGAACAAAAAATCTTGAAAAGCGACATGAACAAAGCCGGAGATATGAGAAGGATATAGAAAAAGCTGATTATTTGAAGACCGAGGATATTTGTCGTGTTGGAGCATTGATACTGAAAGTGAAGAGTTAATTAAGATCGTGGAGTGGAAGATACAAGGATAGAAAAAAAAGTAATGAGTGCGCGTAGATCCCGGCGTCGGCGAATGGGCAATCACTTCAATTGAGTACGATATAATCAAAACATCGTAATGGAACCATAGCATGGTAGGGGTTCTTCTAAAGCCCGCCTGGCTAGCCATCACCCTCAAGTTGAAAATCTACTGCCATATATCTACAGGTATATTCCGGCAGTTGCACTTGAAAATCAGTCCCTCCACTAGGTTTAGCGTGTTTATCATGTTGGATCACATTCTCACTTAACATCAGGTGCGTTTACCGATATACATACTAAACCTATAAGGTAAAAAAATACAGTCAGAAAAAAAGCAAAGTGAATATAAAAGAGGTTCCTTTTTTAGCATAAGGTGCGGAACTCTAAAGAAACCTATGGCTAATCATTTTTAAATTTCGTATGTGCACGCGCATCTGTCGCGGAGGCACGCGCCGACGCATGCCTCTCGCTCCCTCGACCAATCAGAGAATAGAAGTCGCGCACCGGCTGTCGGGTTATGTTCGAATTTTGAAATTCGAACGAACGCTTTTTCTTCGTTCGCCATATTGCGAAATTTATAATTTTTTATGTTTTTTTTTTACAATTTACGCAAAGATCAGCTGAGTAGTCGCATATTGGTAAAAACATATGCTATAAAACTTTGTAGAGGTGCCGCGAGGTCGCGGGTTAGAACCACGCACATGTCTGATGTTTATATGATTAAATATTTGTCAGTTCTGTGTAAATTATTGTAAATTAAGGCAATAAGGAAGTGCTATAAATACATGTCTTTTGTTTTGTCTATTTTCACACTACTGGTGAAGGTGTTTTCTCGTGGAAAACGGTACGGACTTAATCCCCACTCAATGTATCAGAGATTTCAGATTTTGTTACATTTATTCTCTAATTATTATTTAAATTTAAATACTTTCAGGTTTCTTCGTCATAATTTCTTCTACCATTAGTTCACATACATGAATTAAAGAAAAAGTTTGAAAAATCCAAAAGTGCACGCCACATAATTTCTTTTCTTTTTGTTTGTTTAATAACAATGAAACCACATCGAATCAGACTGTGAAAAGTAATAGGATTCCATTCCTATTTATACTGAAGCGTAAGAAAAAAAAGACTTGATGAGTACAGTATTTCGGCCGTTATCCGCACATACAGATACACGGACGTCCAAGAGAGAACTTTATGAAACAGCACCTTCTTTCTATAAATAATATTTATAGAAATCAATATCAAAAAAGTGTAAAAAAAAAGTAACTTCGAACTATTAAACCAAATTACTGTTCTTATTAAGCGACGAGCTGTACTCGCGACTTAAAGTAGCAAAGTGGCTATCTGCAGCCCACTTTTCGCCCCTCATGGGAACGAGACGTGACGGGTGGCGAACCGCGTCGCCGTCATTTTTGTTAATAATTCCTTCCATTGCGGTCCCACGAGTAGCCAGGGAAGATATTGTCCACCCAAGCAGAGCCCCGCTTACTTGGGCAAGGTTACACCTATTTCTGGGTTCGCCCAGTCCCAGGGTAATTTGGCACGCTAGCTACTAGACTCGCCCTTAGCCATGCAGCCATCGGCACGGCAACCATTGGCGTGGCGGAGGTGAAAGGAAAAACGGATTAGGCAGGAAATGTGTTGAGTGTATAGGAAATTTAGTCTAAAAAGGAAGATATAGGGTAAAAGGATACCACTGTTTCGGAGGGATTAGGAGGAGACAGTGGTAGCTCGGGAGGCCGGGGTCGCTTACCCGTGTATCCGTTCTGGAGAAAGGCCAGGTCAAAAGTACCCGTAACCGAAGAGCATGTATGAAGGTGCTTATGAAAGTAGAAGAAGCGAAAGATGTATGTCAGGATCGTAGCAAGTGGCAGGATGTGGTCTCTGCCTACCCTTATTGGAGAGAGGCGTGATAGTATGTATGTATGTATGTACTCGCGGTTTATTTCGCATGGAATTAAAAATTATTCAATCATTTTGCCAGTTTTTGTTTACTTTTATTAATACAGTTTTGCTCCTATCGGTGGTAGCGTGATATTAAATAATCTAAAGCCTTCCTCAATTATTGCTCTTTCAAATACATAAAGAGTTTTTGAAATCCGACTTCTAGTTAGTTAGATTAGCGCGTTTAGAACAAGAAGAAACAAAATTTTTCGCTTTATAACTATTTTATATATATTCAGACTTGGCCGATAAGGTCGTTGTCAGGATCACTAAAGTAGTAAGTTAGGACCTGTTGGTTAGTAAGGCTCGCGAATCCTTGTTTATTTTTCGGTAGGAGCTTAAGCCGAGGTACCACGGAGCTGAGTGCAATTAGCACTCGCCCCAAAAAGTTCGGTAAAGCTATCAAAGCCATAGAGGCTAACAGCGTATGCCAGTACGAAAAACAAAATTGTTGTTCTAGATGATACCCATAACGTATTGTTTAGCGTGTTCGATCACTTTACATCACTGAGATTACATCATCACACCGCATATCATTCGGGCACACCTACATGGTAAGTACACGGTTGGGTATGGGACTACCTCGCTGTCATCGCGCAGCTCGCCTGAAAAGGTCGTTGTTAGGACCATTCAATTTAGCAAGTTAGGACCTGTTAGTTAGGCTCGCGAATGTTTGTTTGATTTTTCGACACCAGCCCAAGCCGAGATTCGGCCACTTTGGCACCCTTGCGCCCGCTGTCTCGGGGCTGGGGGCCCTCAGTACCCGCCCCAAAATGTTCGGTGAAGCTGTCAAAGCCCTTAAGGCTAACAACGTACGTCAAGTCAAGAAAAAAAATGTTTAGCGATCACTTTCTAACGCTTAGAGTCATATAGCAGTTCCCATTTACGAAAATTTGGTTAGTAGTTATAATTGTTGCAAATGTCGAATTCTCAAGAAAAGAAAATATATACAACATTAAAACTACAGTTTCGAACTCAGGTGATCGAAACAGTCAGCTGATTTTCGAAAACGTACACAGGTAAAAACCTTTTTTGCATAACCGAAACCGTCTTCAATAAAACCTCTTTGTGCAATTCGTCGCTGCGAATTCATACTGAGAAAAAAAAACACACACAAAAGCAAGGAGAACGCAGGCTTGCAATTCAATATGGCGACTAACAATACGCACAACTGAAAATAGCTTTTATTCCGTCCCAGTAAAAAGCAGTCGTTACGGAATTGGCTATCGAATTATTTTATCTATAGAATTTTATGAAATTGAAGGAGCACGTGCAATGGGTATAATAAAAAATTATAGGTACATACCTCACAGCTGATGCGGTCAGCTGTTGGAACAAAGACCTTTGCATGTTCAAGCATTAGTGTTTTTATGAAGGTGGTTACTTGAAACAATAATTGCAGTACAAACTTTATTAGGCGTGTTGGAAAAATTTTTTTTATTGGTAATTATTTCAAGGTCGCCTTATTGGCATGCATATGTGAGGTGATACAATAAAAAGAGAAGAAAAATCAATTATTTCAACCTGAAAAGAGTTAATTGTAGTATATAGGCAGTTAATTATATTATAGTAGGCAGTATAGTTAGTCCATTACAAGGAATGTGAAAACTGACTCTGGTCTGTGGCAACACAGGCGGTCGAAGTTTTTTTACAGTTAATAGGTTTAGCGTTATAACCACTATCACACTTGATGTTAAGTAACGTTGTGGTCTGAGATGGTGGACGCGCTAAGCCTAGTGGAGGGATTGGCTCTCAAGTGCAACTGCCTGAACACAAATAGGTATTTTGCGGTAGGCTTTCAACTTGACAGTAGTAGCTAGCCAGGGCATTAGAAAAAGCCATACCACCATGCTGAGGTTTGCAACTGGACTCGACTTCGTCTCTTGTGCTATCATCGCTTTAGTGTCGCTATGGTGCGTTTTAGTGGGTAGTTTGACAATGCATGTTAACTGGTTATTTGATCCCTCCCACCTTGACCTGAACCCGGGTAATGCGTTTACGAGTTGAGGTGAGGAAAACTTAAACGGATTTGGAATACTAGGTTCTAAAAAAGGTCTTAAGGGTGTCCAGAATAGTGGCGTAGATCGGACACTACTTCACACGAGCAGTGGTGAATTTACCAGTAGGCTGACGCCTAGTGGGGCACATTTTGGGTATCTTTCTTTTGTGTTTTAGAAACATATGTTTCATACTTATACATATGCCTAATTGTTGGTAAATAATATGTTTTACTCCTTAGAAACTAAGTCTTATATAGTTTTTTTTCTATAGTTTACTTAGTCCTATGTGGCATATAAATTTAGAGGTTGGACGGGACGGCATATTTTGAATAGCATACGGTTGATAAAAGTCTAAATCCGCCAATATACAAGAGTTGCCATGCCATTTACCGTCACGGTAAGCGGGTCTGTTTTATCCCAAAGACAGGCAAATAGTTGTTTCTCTTCAAAAAGGAAACAATGTAGAGGTAGGTATATTTACCAAGACCCTTGTGTAAACATACATCATTACTCACATGTACCATCTAATTGTATTCTAATCCAATCAGATTCTCAGTTATAACGCTTCTTATATACAGAATGTTGCAATATTAAACTTTTATGGTGTTGCCCTCATCGAGAAAGTATTTGAAAGAGTAAGAGTCTTGGTAATTTTACTTTGTGTACTGTGGGCAATATACACAAGACTTATTTATTACAACCATGGAAGTATTATACAAACGAGACTGCTTACATTTAATTGATTGTACAATGAATTTAAACTGTATTGCAAGCGTCTAAAATTTATTTTGCCCAAGCATCACTTTAAACGAAACGCGGTCTCGACAGGGACTCACTTGGTGGACGCTCTATCCTTACGTGGCGCCTCGATCGTCCCACTACTTTTATTTACTAGCCGATTCTAGCCAATACCAAATAGAAGATACATTCGATCCTTTGGATGGGTATGTCATAAAAATAACAGTGTCAATATTGCTTAGTTTTTTTTAAGATTAATAAGATTATTACCGAATTAAGCTGTTCTAATATACGTGCACATGTAGCAGAGTTAAGCTATCATTACAAGACTATACAAACTATTTCCTTCTACTTTTATTCAGTGGGGATGTCACCCGAGCAAACCGAGTGATCGCATAACATCGATCCCCAAACCTATCTATCCATTAACCCCATTTTACGACAATATGTACGACAATGGTAATTAGAAAACTGTGGAACTTACCAATTGAGTACTATTAATTACATACATGATTTTATAACGAGTTTTAGACATCGATTCTATTGTCATTTAATAAGCAATAGTTTTCGAGACAATAACTAATAATAATATATCAACCAAAATTTATAGTGCTGTAAAAGTGCATTTTCTTAAAACAATTGGCAACACTCAATTCATCAATTATCTAATTATAAAAGTACGAACTTTCTTATTAATAAGTAATATTCAAAATTGTAATTGTGAATACTTGCTGATATCAATGGATACGTTGTGAAGAATTTTAAATAGAGTGATGAATGATGATGAAATTTGGATGAAGCTCAGTGGCAGCGTGTAGCAACACCGCGTCATAGGGTGTGAGTTCGAATCCAACCACCTACAATGAGCATGAGCATTCGGTGAAAGAAAATATCGCGAAGAAACCATAGCATGGTGGTAGGGCGTTTTCTAATGCCCGTCTGGCTAGCAACCACCGCCTGCCTAGCGAAATACCATTAGGTATGTTCCGGCATATAAAGGCCGGCACCGCACCTGCGACGCCTCTGGTGTTGTAGGTATCTATGGACGGCAGTGATCACTTACCATCGGGTGACACGCTTGCTTGTTTGTCCCCTATTTCATAAAGAAAATACATCATACCCAAATATTTACATTGACTATTTTTCCTTTACCAATCACAAGATTCAAAACACACCTTCAGGTGTTTCACATGGTAACCAGGGTTGTTTCGGTCAGGGTGGAAACGTCACAAACTTTTTATAATACTTTATAGGTTAAACATAATGGCTACTTGCCTAATGTTAAATGATAATGTGGACTAAGACCTAGTGGAAGGACTAGTTAGCAAGTGCAACTGTCAGAACCCGGAACACACATATATGTATTCAGTGGTAGATTTTCAACTTGAGGCTGTTAGCTAATCAAATAGACTTTAGAAAAAACCCTACCAACTTGCTATGGTTTCATTATGATGTTTTTCTTCAATGAAAGTTCAAGTTTATACCAGGTGGATTTAAACTCACATCCAGTGATGCAGAGTCTGTACACACAACCAACTGAGTCTGACAATGGGGGGTTTGATTGCCACCATGGTGTCTTTTGTGGTCTGTATCACTCCAGTCTTTCCTAGCCTAGTTAACATGTCCACTGTCTTGGGCCATATTGTTACGTAACATTAGTTGAGATTGGGGGTATAATGCTAAACCTATAAACATAAAAAAACCCAATGAATCTCTCCACTCTTTGGCCTAAGTATGGCTAGTGTCTAAATCTAAAGCGAGAATCTAGACTGGTTCACCATTTAAAAAAAATGAAGGGTCCACAAACCAAAATAAAAAGAAAAGTTTAGTTGTAGCAGTGGTGGCCAACTTTTTTCAAAACAAGTGCACAATTATGAAAAAATTTACAGCACTCTGGGTGCATGTTCTTTTTTGGATAGGAGAGAGAATAAAAATAAAAATAAATTGTGTTACAATTATATAATGAAATGGTTATGTTATTGTTATTAATGATTATTTTATTTATTGTGAGCTGAGGATTAAAACAATTATTTTATACATATCACACCATATCAATCAAATGTTTTTATTGTTATTTTGCAAATGGCAAACAAGAGTTTGCTGGATAGTAACATTTTTTTTTGTCAATTTGCAATATACTTAAACAACTAAGATACATTAAAAAAAATCTACTAACTTCAAAACTATTTTCATTTGGTTAAGAACAGTTTAAAAAAATTGATATATATATATAATAAAATTTATATTTTTGAAATCTTGCATTACATATCACCATGACACAACAACATTACACATCACCATGTATGCACTTGCCACTGTGCAGGACACAGGTAGGCCATCTCTTATTATAGTATGGGAAATTGTAAAGCTGTTTAGACAAATACCAAAGTACAGAATCCATAGTTAAATGCTAACAGTTGCGTTACATGGATCCCTTACAGTTTCTTCCTAAACTAAATATATTACTGGATATAAGTCAAAGCCATTCCTAGTCCTGCACATAACCATTGCCTTATAGGACCACCATAGTTGTTGTCAGCATTTCTGGTTCTCATAGTCTATAGAGTGTAATTTCATACATCTCACTCAGTCACCCAGACAAGTAGGCATCACTAAAGGGATTATTTACCCACTTTAAATAAGTTTATACATAATATATGAGATGAGATCCAGCTTGTGGCAGAGAGGGAAGCAGTTTCTGAGATTTGTAACATATATGTAGGTTTTAGGGGCTCTTTCCCAATGTGCGTTTCTTTCCCTGCTAATGACATTTGGTAGGACTCTGCTAGTGCAGCTTTAGACATGTTCTAGTATAGAAATTACTGCAGTCCTAGACAGGTCACAATCTTTTAAAAGAATAAAATTTTTGTTTAAAAACAGACAAAATTAAATATGGTTACAGAAATATAATAACACAATGCATATTATTCACAGGTCCTTTCAAATTGTAAAACAAAAGGATAACTTAACTAACTTGTTACATATTCCTTTTGTTTGTTTGTTCACTTCCAGTACATTTCCTTACAGTATAAACCATGAATGTATTCCTAAAATTATCCAACTTTAATTAATATAGTTTCTAATCATATTTAAGGGGTTTACACATCAGGTATGCTATTAATAAAGTTAATAACATTGTTATTAACCACAACTACAAAATAATAACAGTAAAAATCATATGCAAATTTAAAACCTATATAATGCAAAAAAAAAAAGTTAGCCCTTCCTGGATACCTGGCCAATATTCAACATTTAAACATAACAATTTCTAATCAATAACAAACAATAAAGTAAGGAGTAAAATAATTATACAAATGGCACATAAAGAAGCTGCAAAATGTTTATTATACACACATGTGTCAATGTATACACACAAGGGAGCCAACAGTGTCGACATACGAGTGGAGATGCCAGCATATGTAAGCGTCATGCCACTTGACATCACGGAACAGCGCGGAAATATATGTTTCATATTAAAAACACATTGTACGCAATTTTTTAATTATAACCTACCATTATCCCCGACATAACGTACACAATTCTTCCCAAGATGGTTCTTAAAATAAATAGTTCAATTACAACCTCGTTACAGAATAATTAATATCACTTACCAGGAATTGCGCTTCCGGACTGGCCCATTTTTAAAAACGAATTTTCGGACGAAAATTAACACGAACAATTATCACTTTTCCGCTTCTCGTTCACGATCTATATACTATTAACACAAGGCACGGTCATCATTAGACAACTTTGACCCGTTACTACCGTAAGTTCATGTTTATTATTATAAATTATTTTATTAAAACAATAATGTACATACGATAAAGGATTCCAATAGGAATCGAGTAATTTTAAAATATTAACTACAGATATCTTACGTATGCTAATTTGTTTTATATTATTATTGCACGCGATATGTAGGTTTTCATTATTGTGGTTCTAATTAATACGATTCACACAACATTTTAAAATTTTATACAGTATTATTCGCAATTCGTGTCACCCGTTGACAGCTTTGACTTTGACAGCAATATTACACTAAACAGATATTAAACACTTCAATAGTCTGTGAAAACCGATATAATAGTTGTTTTATTAAATCTAAATTATTGTTTATGTATTATAATTTAGAGTATTAAACAAAGATATTAATAATTCAGAATTCTCATAAAATTTAAAAACGTACAATATTATTTATTACACATTTTTTACAATAATATTTATTATTTTGTAAAACAGTTATTCCAATTTTTAATTACATACACTATAATTATAATGAACAACTTGATTTTATATCAAAGTAAATAAAAATGCGCTGTATTGCTCGCGTCATAACGCGAATCTTTATTTCATTATATACTAAAAAATCTTATTGAAAATATTTTTTCGTAGGCATCCATCCAGCTGGCTGTGTGTATGCATATGTAATGATTACACCCACAAAACATAATAATATATAGGGTCAATTTATTTTATCATAGCTCTAGAATGACATCGAATTACTTAATATTAATTTCTAATTTTTCAAGGTTTTTAACCTTAATATATTTTGTTATTTTTTAGCAAAAATAAAATATACATATGTGTTTTCATCATCATATTTGGTCAGAAAAAGTGGCACCACATACATACATAATACTAATGCAATAAACGGGGAAGTAGGACAATATATTTTGTATATCGTATTAAAAAATACACATATAAACATCACTATTTTAAAAAAATATATCAAATCATCACAGACAATTGTAATATTTACTAATTAAATGTGATCCATGAACTTTACTTTTGTTTGTATAATTCATACAATATCGCACATTTGAGGCGTATAAGCCGTGTCTACATATCTTTACTTATAATATTGTGGCGTCTTCATCACCCCTTTGTCATCATCATGAATATATGAAGGAATGTAACATTCGAATTTAAATAATAGAACGCATTCCAATTTCACGTTCCGACGTGTCTGATCGATTACAGGGACTCTTATCTCGGCTGATGTCAGTAAAATATTTACACTGAATTATAAAGGAATACAACAACGTTCTTATTCATCGTGGTGGTTTAATTTACGAAGAAGTCATCTGTAAACCCAGTCATCGTATTCATCAACCCTTAAAATTTGCAAATATATTATATATTACATAAATATATAAATTACAATTTACCATGTAACAATTTGTATTTTTTCCCTCTATTATTTCATATTATGTATTATACACAATTTTACTAATAATAAAACCGATTGTTGTATTTGTGTTATTACAGTATATTATTTTTGATTTATATAGTATAATATGACGTCATAACGATAATAACAAGTCAACTTAACACATTATTAAGATAAACTAAAACACTGAGTTTTTTCTATATTTTGATATAATATTGAGTACCCAAATCTGGTTCCTTTAGCTTAGCAATTGACATAGTATACTAGGTTTAAGCTTAAAAAAGCATATACAGTAGATCCTCGTTAAGTCAAACCTCAATAACTTCATTATTAACTCAATAACCTCCATTCTCTATAATTAAAAAACTCTATAATTCGAGTTCTACTGTATTCAGAACGATACAGGTTTTGAAAAAACAAGCTGCATGATCTAAGATATCTTTGTCTTTTCTGGCAAATGTAAAAAAATAACCAAAAACAATTTCAAAGTTAACGGTTGCCGATGTTGCGTGATAAACATATGAAATATATTTGCTTCGTAAATAATGGATACTAAATATAATAATTTAGTGCGTGAGAAGGAGAAAGAAAAAGATAGAGTTCTTCAAGAAATAAAATATTATGAGAAAATAATCGACGATTTTAAAAGTTATCCAATCTGTAGATATAATGCTTCCAGGTATTTATTTTATTATTCGTTTTTTGTTTTATATTTTTGTTTATAGCATGTGAATTATACATGTTCAGATTCCAGAATGCCCCTTAGGGTGAAAGGTAAAATTTATAAGTCCATTATAAGATCTGTTGTATTGTATGGATCGGAATAATATTATAGGTTAAAATCAAGAATATTTTGCAGCTCGGACTCTGAAGATGAGGGTATAATGTTAATTGACACCGGGCCTTCGCTGGCACAGTTGAAACTGGAGAGAGCAATGTTAGAAACATGCTTGCAAGCCACTCAAGAGTTAACAGGCTTACAAATTTTACAGACGGAAACCAAAATCATTGAAGATCCAGTGATATTAGGGTGAGAATAACTTTAACAATAAAGAATTCTGTTTTCTTACCATGATTGTATTAATTCACTTTCTTGTATGTCGGTCCCTGTGAAATTTTGTAATCGATTTAAACTAACTTCCACATGAGTTAGATAGTTGAAATTTAAACCATAGCTTAGAAGTGGATGACAATGCATGAAAATGTAAAAAATGAAAATGGGGAGATAACTATATCACAGCTGTATGTATTTTAAAACTGACAGATGAACAGAGCTTATCAAAATTTTATTCACATATCCCTAAAAAGCAGTATATCCTTAAAAAGTACAAAATAAAAGATTGGTAATGTAGAGCGTGAGGCACATGCTATAAACTATAAACATGTGCTATAAGTTTTTCATTTCCAATCATTTATTGTATATAGTTTTTAGCCCTTTATAAAAATATTGTGCATTAAAAATTGTTTTATATAAATATTACTATATACCGTTTCAGAGAGGCACCCGTTAAAGAGCCTGGGACTTGGAGAGAGGTGATAGCGGAATGTAAAATAGACTCAGTTCCTTTCTCCATAATGTTTTACACACATACTCCTGTTAGTATGATTTATTAATTTTATAGTTTTAATTAGCAATAAGAAGGACACTAGTCGCTATAATATGCCCAGAAGAAGAGAAGCAGTGTGTGCGCACAGTTGCTATAATATTCCTACTAGAAGAAGTGTATGTACTCTACCTGGTCTCTGGCAACACAGGAGTTTGAAGTGTCACCGTAATATGATTTAGCTGGTAGTATTAGATGATCAGTAACCGATGAGCCACCACTTGTTCCTTTGCCTTAGTTTGAGCCTGGGTAATGCACTCACGTAACGAGGTGAGGAAGGCCAAAAATAATAAGGTTATAAACATCATATTTTTTTTTTTTTTATCTGCTACTGCAACCTGGCAATCTGTACTTCTTCAATATGGTACAATGAGCCATTATATTGATTATTCTCATTGTAGAATTTCTTTCTTATTTTATTTTTTTTTAATCTTCAGTGACTCCTATGAGTCAACCTTCAGAGATTAAAAGTTTTTGTTTTTTTTTTTTTTTTTTTACTATACTCTATGTTTGAGATTGGGTACACTAAGTCTTTTTAATCGGCTGTGCACCATAAACACCACATGGAAAATAAAAAAAAGTGTAGCCTTAAGTAAGCGTTTATTATCTCATTACACACAATTTAAACTATAATTTAATAAAATGCCCCTAAAGAATCAGCATGAATCTCTTGCCAGTTCTTCTCGATGACTTGGTTATCTTTGGAACCGGTAGTAGTTTTGATGTTCATAAATGCCTGTATATGGCCTGAATTTAATGAAAATTTGATTTGTATTGCGTTTTACAGAACCGAAAGTTCGCACCGACATGGTACAGAGGTCTCCGAGTCACTGTGGTCAAGGCAGCACACGAGGCTGAACTCTCAAGATCTATCTTGTTTTATGTGAAGAAACCCTACGAGGCTATTACCGTTAGTTTTTTTTTTTTTGTGGTAGTGTGTATGGATTCTATGTTGAGGAATGTGAAGGAAAACATTGTGATGAAACCATAGCACGGTGGTAGGACTTTTCCTATTGTTTCCTACAGTGAAACCTCAACCCCATTGAAGGGGTTCACATTCAAATCCATTGTAGTGTCTGATTTACTTAGTGTCACTATAGAATAACTTACCTTTTTTATAGTTTATTAAAGATTTACATTATGGCTAAAAACTCTCCTGATGTTATTTGACGATGTGGCCCAAAATAGTGGGTAAGTTAAGTCTACTATAGGGACTGGAACTCAAGTACAACTACCGGAACATACTTATAGGTATTTGGCTACAGATTTTTAACTTGAGGGCGGTTGTTAGTCAGGCGGTATGTAAGAAAGCCATCATGTTATAGTTTCATCACGATGTTGCCTTCATTAAGGGCCTATTTGCGGGGATTCGCATTCACACCCATCGAAGTGTCAGATTGAATTTGTGTCAGTATGGGATCAACCGATGGAATTATGGGATTTCAGATATTGAAGAAGTATTCACAGGCATCCAGATCCAGGAGGCACACTCTCGCCAAACTGGCGGATCGATACGAGACATGCCTCTTTATGCAGCCGTTGGTGAGTCTCTTGTTTATTTGAATCAGTGTTTCTCAAACTTTTAGGTGTACCGCCCTCTTTAAAGAAAATGTATGGCGCAATGTCCCCTATTATAATTCTTCATCTAATCTTTTTAAATTAAGTACATATCCTTTTAACTAAAACTGATGTTTGATATTGAAATATCCAAAGGAGCAGTTCTATAAAAGACACATTATTATACGTTACCCAAAATAAAAATAATTTTAGTTAATCAGTGCCTAAAAATGCCTTGTGTAATTTTCATTGAATAACAACAAACACTTGAAACCTTTAATCGTACAAATATTATAAATGCGAAAGTGAATCTGTATGTTTGTTACGCTTTCACGCCTAAACCGCTGAATCGATTATAATAAATTGTGGTATAGAGACGGACGGGACATTGGAGACAATGATAGTGATCAAGTGAGTAAACTTTTTATTGCGTTATCTGATTTGTTTGCCTAAATCAATATTAACGCTAGCGAAGCTGCATGTAAAATGTAGTAACTCTATAAATCTATCTTGAAGTCATAATAGCACAGTATTAGTGTGTACGAACTCCGCGTCTACGTACGTGAGTTCGAATCCACCTACAATGAGCTTGAGTTTTCGGTGAAGTAAAACATCGCGAGGAAACCATAGCATGGTGGTAGGGCTTTTTAATGCCCACCTGGCTAGCTACCACCCTCGACTTGAAAATCTGCCACCAAATACCTATACATGTGTTCTGGCAGTTGCACTTGACAGCCGGTCCCTCACAGATTTACCGTGTCTACTAACTAGGGCCGTATCGTCACTTAAGATCAGGTGAGATTGTGGCCATAACGCTATACTTTAACTATAAAAAAAATAACGAACCTCATTGTAACGAATTAGTTGATATAATCAATATTTTTCTGGTGTCTACTCTAATAGGGCCTTAGTGTGCAGACGCTAATGTACCTACGAATGTACCATCGTGTGAGGTGTAAAGTCAGTCGCCCACACACCGTCCTAGTGTAGTATTTTCCAAGAGTATATGAAAGGTAATGACCGACTGGAGGTTCGATTTCGGCCAAAAATCAAATAGCATGGTGTTAGGGCTTTTTCTGATGCCTATTTGGATAGCTGCCACCCTCAAGTTGAAAATCTGCCGCTAAATACCAATAGGTGTGTTCCGGCAGTTGTACTTCAGAGCCAGTCCCTTAAGACGTCGTGACGTTTCGTCGAGTATCGTCACTTAAAACCAGGTGAGGAGACTATGGTCATAACGCTAAAACTTAAAAAAGTATAGACAAAAAAAGACTTTAGTGTTGACACCAGTTTCTTATTCCGTTTAGTTTCGTTAAATAGACATTGCATTGTCTTTTTAAAATTGTTTGCTGACTTTATAAATAGTAAAATTCAATATAATTATTGCAATTCCAGCCGGAGGGAGGGTATCAGTTGAAATGCGAGAACGTTCTAGAAATGTCTTGGTGCTTAGAGAACAAACGGTCGCCGTTCCTACCGTTCCGTCATCGGATGAAGCTCGATTTGGAATACGTAGGTAATGTGATCTTTATGTATTAAAATCTTGTGTATGTCTGTTAGTGATTGTGTAACTTTCGAATTTTGTTCGAACCTTCCAATGTTTGCATAATTGCATTAGGGCTTTCGCGAAGTGTGTGTTTGTTTGAATGTGCTAATCTTAGAAACTACCGGTCGAACTTAAAAAATCTTTTTGTATTCGATAAAGCAATAGTTGAGGATGGCTTTGGGATATTTAACATCACGCTATCACCAATGGGAGCAAAGGTCTATTGAAACAAGTTGCAGAACTGGGTAAAAACTTTGCATAAATTTTGGTTCTGCGCAAACTAAATAATAAAACATCCACTTATTCTTATGTTTACGCAAATATTATTCATCGAAATAAAACTAATTTAAACGGATTTTATTTCGGTTTTGTTATTCATTTTGATCCCGACGTTTCGAAAGCTGAGGTGCGGTGTAGGATGTACTACATTTAAATTAGTTTTATTTCGATTAACCGACAGTTATTAATAACGCAATAAAATGCGTAATCACTTGACAGTCGCTATACAGACTTTTCACTGTAACCACTTAGATCAGTGAATCTCAAAGTTGATTGGGCCGTGACTTGCCTATATTATTAAATATATATTTACCATCTGTGGCTTTTGTAATATATCCATATCAAAAAAACCAAATAAAATTACATGGACCTACAAAATTACGGATGTATTGACACAGATAATCCATACTTCGAAAATCTACCATTAATTATTTTTTTTCAGAGGAGTCATACATTAACACTATTACAAAAGCTTACAACCAACTATCAAATCCCACCATATCAACGGACGAACGCACAGACTTACTATCAGAGATTATATCCACATGTTTGAAAGCTAAAGAATCATTATCGAAGAGTGCACAGTCCGAACTGGATGTGACGAACCCAACGCCAGAAAAAGAAATCGAAGTCATGGCTCCACCGAAGACAGTACCCAGAAGAAGTAAAAGTAAAACAGTGAGAAATGAAACTGTACCAAGAAATAATGCACGTCGGTTCGAATGCACCTGCAATGAGCTTTTGGTGAAGGAAAACGTCGTGAGGAGACCGTAGCATGGTGGTAGGGCTTTTGTGATGCCCGACTGGCTAGCTACCACCCTCAAGTTGAAAATCTGCCGCGAAATACCTATAGATGTGTTCCGACAGTTGCACTTATTGAGTCTCTCCACATGAATTGATCTTTTGGAGGTCGATGTATTTGTGAATCGATTCATTTGATTCCGATTAGAATCGATCTTTTTCAGAAAATATCGCCATTCTTACTGTCACCACTATAACTATTACTACTTTTATTGAAGTCAGCTAACGTCCAAAACTATTTGGCTAGGAACACTCACTAGCGGCCACCCTCAAGTTAAGAATCTGCCACCAAATACCTATAGGTGTGTTCCGGCAGTTGCACTTGAGAGCCAGTGCCTCTACTGGGTTTAACTTGTCCACCATCTTGGATCATATTGGCACTTAACATCAATAGAGATTATGCCCATAAACGTGTAGAGTAAGAAAAACAGCTTTCACAGTTTTTCTAGTCTCCAAAGGGCACCTTTTAACCGTTTAGGTATTTAAGCAAATATATTATTAAGGTGGCGCAAAAAAACCGACAATTTTTTTTTTCAGTCTCGAGTGAAAAAATGTTAGTTTTTGATGTTTTAAGAGCCCTCTCCAAAGAAGAACTAAAAAAAAAATTTTAAGAGGTCGCTCCAATTTTTATTAAATTTCAAAAATCGTCAAAAATCGATTTTTTTTTTAATTTGTTAATTTTTATCTATTATTTTAATAAATAAAAGAAAAATGTATGGAATTTAAATTTAAATATTAAAAGGTCGCTCGAAAAAATCTAAAGTAATGAACTAATAATTAAAAAAAAAAATTGAGCAACCTTTCAAAACTTAAATTTTGAACTGAAACTTTCAGAAACTTATTGTTTTTTGGTCTACAAAATTTTACTTTATATATATATATATAACTATAATTAAAAAGTCTTACTCGGGCTGTTTGTATGTCCAGAGGAATGTGACGTCATAAACTTCTGCGGTATTTTTGTCACTCTCGCATTATTCTCCTTCTCGTATTTCCTACTGTTGATCTTCTTCCCGATGCTCTTCCTCGTCACTTTAGATAAAGAATTCCGGTTGTTCTGAATTTTCACTGACAACACTGGTTTTTTAACGTTTGAATGTTTCTGCGTACCGGTTTGTTTCATTTTACCACCACCGCTATTAGTAAGTTTATCCTTGTTCGTTTTCAATTTGACCAAATTCTGATTCTGCATATTCAAATTATTAATTTTACAGTTGGCAACACCTTTCGTCACTTCTCTCATCGAATTTACTTCTACTGGTACTTTATTTTTTGACATGGCAACACTTCTCTTCTCACCCACTTTCGTATTTTTATTTACGACGTTGGCAACATTTTCAACTAATCCGTCACCTGTGTTTTTAGCCTCAGCTCCTTTAGTACTACTAGAACTGCCTTGGGGAATTTGTTTTTGATTTTTACTGGCAGAATGAGTGTTTTTCACATTGGCGACATTAGCTTTTTTAGTGTTGCCACTGAATTCCTTGTTTGAATCAGCAGAATTATTGTTCGAGATTTTATTATTATTTATTTTGTTTCGTTTCGCATTACCGTTAATGTGTACAGAATTATCAACGTCTATGTTTCTTTTACCTGGGGATTTTTTACTAGCGTTTGTATTAGTTAAATCAGTTCTATGGATCTGTTTAGCTCTATAAGAGGCAGTATGGGCACTTTCTTCGTCTTTGGATTTTAGTTTATTATTATTTGAAGCTGTATTATTGTTATTATGCTGTTAAAACTAATTTAAACGGATTTTATTTCGGTTTTGTTATTCATTTTGATCCCGACGTTTCGAAAGCTGAGGTGCGGTGTAGGATGTACTACATTTAAATTAGTTTTATTTCGATTAACCGACAGTTATTAATAACGCAATAAAATGCGTAATCACTTGACAGTCGCTATACAGACTTTTCACTGTAACCACTTAGATCAGTGAATCTCAAAGTTGATTGGGCCGTGACTTGCCTATATTATTAAATATATATTTACCATCTGTGGCTTTTGTAATATATCCATATCAAAAAAACCAAATAAAATTACATGGACCTACAAAATTACGGATGTATTGACACAGATAATCCATACTTCGAAAATCTACCATTAATTATTTTTTTTCAGAGGAGTCATACATTAACACTATTACAAAAGCATACAACCAACTATCAAATCCCACCATATCAACGGACGAACGCACAGACTTACTATCAGAGATTATATCCACATGTTTGAAAGCTAAAGAATCATTATCGAAGAGTGCACAGTCCGAACTGGATGTGACGAACCCAACGCCAGAAAAAGAAATCGAAGTCATGGCTCCACCGAAGACAGTACCCAGAAGAAGTAAAAGTAAAACAGTGAGAAATGAAACTGTACCAAGAAATAATGACTTAGAAATCAGCGAATCTTCAAATGGAGTTACTAAGGACAATGATAGGGGTGACAGAGATAATGGACAGCATAATAACAATAATACAGCTTCAAATAATAATAAACTAAAATCCAAACCCGAAGAAAGTGCCCATACTGCCTCTAATAGAGCTAAACAGATCCATAGAACTGATTTAACTAATACAAACGCTAGTAAAAAATCCCTAGGTAAAAGAAACATAGACGTTGATAATTCTGAACACATTAACGGTAATGCGAAACGAAATAAAATTAATAATAATAAAATCTCGAACAATAATGCTGCTGATTCAAATAAGGAATCCAGTGGCAACACTAAAAAAGCTAATGTCGCCAATGTGAAAAACACTCATTCTGCCAGTAAAAATCAAAAACAAATTTCCCAAGGCAGTTCTAGTAGTACTAAAGGAGCTGAGGCTAAAAACACAGGTGACGGATTAATCGAAAATGTTGCCGACGTCATAAATAAAAATACGAAAGTGGGTGAGAAGAGAAGTGTTGCCATGTCAAAAAATAAAGTACCAGTAGAAGTAAATTCGATGAGAGAAGTGACGAAAGGTGTTGCCAACTCTAAAATTAATAATTTGAATATGCAGAATCAGAATTTGGTCAAATTGAAAACGAACAAGGATAAACTTACTAATAGCGGTGGCGGTAAAATGAAACAAACCGGTACGCAGAAACATTCAAACGTTAAAAAACCAGTGTTGTCAGTGAAAATTCAGAACAACCGGAATTCTTTATCTAAAGTGACGAGGAAGAGCATCGGGAAGAAGATCAACAGTAGGAAATACGAGAAGGAGAATAATGCGAGAGTGACAAAAATACCGCAGAAGTTTATGACGTCACATTCCTCTGGACATACAAACAGCCCGAGTAAGACTTTTTAATTATAGTTATATATACCTTTTATATATATAAAGTAAAATTTTATAGACCAAAAAACAATAAGTTTCTGAAAGTTTCAGTTCAAAATTTAAGTTTTGAAAGGTTGTTCAATTTTTTTTTTAATTATTAGTTCATTACTTTAGATTTTTTCGAGCGACCTTTTAATATTTAAATTTAAATTCCATACATTTTTTTTCTTATATTTATTAAAATAATAGATAAAAATTAAAAAATTAAAAAAAATCGATTTTTGACGATTTTTGAAAATTAATAAAAATTGGAGCAACCTCTTAAAATTTTATTTTTTAGTTGTTCTTTGGAGAGGGCTCTTAAAACATCAAAAACTAACATTTTTTCACTCGAGACTGAAAAAAAAAATAGTCGGTTTTTTTGCGCCACCCTAATATATATATATTTGCTTAAATACCTAAACGGTTAAAAGGTGCCCTTTGGAGACTAGAAAAACTGTGAAAGCTGTTTTTCTTACTCAACAGGTTTAAGGCCATAATCTCTATTGATGTTAAGTGCCAATATGGTCCAAGATGGTGGACAAGTTAAACCCAGTAGAGGCACTGGCTCTCAAGTGCAACTGCCGGAACACACCTATAGGTATTTGGTGGCAGATTCTTAACTTGAGGGCGGTAGCTAGCCACTGTCCCTAGCCAAATAGTTTTGGACGTTAGCTGACTTCGATAAAAGTAGTAATAATTGTATGTGGTGACAGTAAGAATGGCGATATTTTCTGCAAAAGATCGATTCCAATCGGAATCAAATGAATCGACCTCCAAAAGATCAATTCATGTGGAGACTTAATAAGTGCAACTGTCGGAACACATCTATAGGTATTTCGCGGCAGATTTTCAACTTGAGGGTGGTAGCTAGCCAGGCGGGCGTCACAAAAGCCCTACCACCACGCTACGGTCTCCTCACGACGTTTTCCTTCACCGAAAACTCGAGCTCATTGCAGGTGCATTCGAACCGACGTCCCTTACCGCGGAGTCCCTCCACGCTATCACTGAGCTGTCATCGCTCGAATTATAAATGCACGTATTTTATGAACGGTCTCTCATGTGATTATCACCATTATTCACTTCATCCTTCATCTCGAGGACTACGTGGTGATGACAGCCGGGTCAGTATCCCAAGATCCATGATGCGTCCTACACCTTAGTTACATTTCATTTCAGAATTCAAAGCCACGTCAAACTTTAATTTGAACATGAACACGCGCAAACCCTCGAATATACCAAGTAAGTAGGTTATTCTGTACGTTGCCTTACTCTTCACTCGTTAGAATCTATCACCGTATCATTTTACCCATTTGAATCTATCATCGTATCATTTTACCCATTTGAATCTATCATCGCATCATTTTACCCATTTGAATCTATCATCGTATCATTTTACCCATTTGAATCTATCATCGTATCATTTTACCCATTTGAATCTATCATCGTATCATTTTACCCATTTGAATCTATCATCGTATCATTTTACCCATTTGAATTTACGATGGCGCCTTTTCACCGTTTCGCAGGCTTCATGAGTCTTTTTTACTTAATATAAGCCGTTGTGACTCAATTTTAAATTATTTGAAACTATGGCAACTTCTGTTTTTACTCATCTGCAGCTTTGATGGGTTCATTTTCAATTATTTGAAGGCTATGGTGAGTTTTTTTTTTCGTTTCATTTAAGCCATTACGGCTTCCTGTTCACACTTGCTTGTAGTCAGACTTCATTTTTCTCATTTGAGGGCTTGACGGTTTCTTTCTATTCATTTGAAGCTATGATGAGTCTGTTTCACTCATTTGAAGCCCAAGGTGGTTTAATTTTACTCATTTGAGGCTAAAGATGATTGGTTTTCACTTATTTGAAACCACGATGCTTCCTTTTCACTTATTTATAGTCACCTTTTACATATTTGTAATTATGACGGTCTACTTATTTAAAGGTACGCTGCGACTCTTTCGTTTATTTCAATCTATTCTTACTTACTTACTTCTTTTTGCTTATTTGAAGCTATACGGGTTGTAATATTGATATACAGTAGTCCCTCGATAAGTTGAAAACCTCCAAATTTCGAAAAAATGTTGTGTTCTCTTCGCTTCAAACACCAAAACATCTATTCTGTATAAGTTGAAAACTCTATAACTCGAATTTATTTTGGTGTCTCCCTTGACGTTCGACTTATAGGGGTTCTACTGTATAACTAACTTTTAATACTTTGCTGTAACCGCTTTTGATAGAAATTATTTTCCGATACTAATAACAACTAATTTAATTAAGACGAATGACGCAGTAGTTTTTTTTTTATATACTTAAGGTTTAGTGTTATGGCCATAATCTCACCTGATCTTAAGTGACGATACGGCCCAAGTTGGTAGACACGCTAAACCTGTGGAGGAACTGGCTCTCAAGTGCTGCTGCCGGAACACACCTATTGGTATTTGGCGGCAGGTTTACAACTTGGGGGTGGTAGCTACCCAGGCGGGCATTAGAAAAAGCCCTACCACAATGCTATGGTTTCCTCACGATGTTTTCCTTCACCGAAAGCTCAAGCTCATTTTAGGTGCTTGGATTCGAACCCACGTCCCTTGACGCGAAGTCGTGCACACTACCACTGAGCTATCATCGCTTCAGTTAATAGTTAAAGTATTTTTTATATCATTGAAAACCATCGCAATGGAAAGGTTGTACTGTAACAAATAGCTGAATATGGGGTCGTCGTTGGAAACATTCGATAGTGTTTATATATTTAGTTTTATGTAGTGAAACTGTGGTTCCATTCCCTTAATTTTTTTCGTGTACGGTGTGTAAGGGACGTGAGTTTGAATCCACCTACAATCAGCTTGAGCTTTCGGTGAAGGAAAACATCGCGTGGGAACCATAGCATGGTGGTAGGGCTTTTTCTGATGCCCATCTCGCTATAGCAACCACACTCGAATTGAAAATCTGCCGCCAAATACCAATAGGTGTGTTCCGGCAACGGCAGGCCCTTCTACAAAGGCCGGCAACGCATTTGCGATTCCTCTGGTGTTGGGGTGTCCATGGAGGGCGGTGATCACTTACCATCAGGTGACACGCAAGCTCGATTGTCCCCTATTCAATAAAAAAAAAATGCGGATGTAATCAAGTATTCTTAACATTCGCTGCTATCAGACATTTTCAAGCAAGAACAAAAAAATCATACAAAATTCAATGAATAGAACAGAATGGCGCCAAAATCTAGCACATGCCATAGATAAGTCAAAATCGATTCAAAACTTTTTTTAATCTATGTAGGTAATGTTTAGGGTTACCTATATAGATCTTGGACTATGAAATGGTAGACTATATTATAAAACTGGTAAACAGAACTTAAACAACGGACGCAGCCGTCTCTACACACATACGTACTTTCCTCATTTATATGCAGTATTCACACTTCCATAAATCACGCGATCACATTTTATAGTCTACATAAGCATTATGATATTACGTGTCCGTACAATCTATATTAATATTATAAAGCGGGAAAGTTTGTCTGTTTGTTCGAACAAGCTAATCTTTGAAACTCGTTTGCCGCCTATTCCATAAAATAGGCACTGACAGAGCCAGAGAGATATAGTGATGACGATCTCACTTACGAACTTGGGCCGTATCGTCACATAAGATCACGTGAGATTAAGGCCATAACCCTAAACCTTACTTCTATCACACCTGAAAATTTGTTGCCAAATAACTATAGGTGTGTTCTAGCAGTTGGATTTGAGAATTTAACATTTGTGAATACGTTATAGATTATGGCTACAGACTCACCTGATGTTAAGTGACGATGTGGTATAAGACAGTGGACACGCTAAGCCTAGTGCAGGGACTGGCTCTCTAGTGCAACTGCCGGAACACATCTATAGTTATTCGGTGTTATATTTACAACTTGAGGGTGGTAGCTAACTGTCGTTGGTGGCAACACGTGATTTTAAAGTGTCGCCGTGGTGCATTGTAGTGGGTAGTGTTGGGTAATTAGCACCCGATGAGACGCCAAATGCTTCTCACGCCTTTTACCGGAGCCCCGGTAATACGTTTGCGCGTTGCGTTGAGGAAGTCCGCAAAAACTGGGATTTCAAACACCCCTATAATAAAAAACAGGATACCAATACGCTACGGTTTCATCACGATGTTTTCTTTCAGTAATAGCTCAAGATCATTGCTCGGATTCGAACTCACGACCACCGTTATAGCAGCCGTACACGCTATTACTGAGCTGTCACTGCTTTGAAAGTGCAACAAAGCATTTGTTCATGCTTGAATTAAATAACTCATACGCATTGTTTGTCTTTTCAGGGCTCGCAAAACCCGGTACAAATAAAAAGTGAAAATTTTCATCGATGATTCTTATACGTGTTACTATTTAAAATTGAATGTATATCGAGTCTTTTCAGGAATAACATCATAAACCCCAAATATTTTAAAAATATTTTATATTATATTCTCCTAAAAATTATCTTTGTAAATTAAAAGCAGTATATTCATAACCAGTATTTTTTTATAGATCAGTAAATCATATGTTTTTACGAAGATATCATAAATACTTTATAATTAAGTATGAAGAAACTGTAAAAAATACAATTGTCACTTACAGTGTTTTCCCTGAAATGGCTCGATATTTTGATACCATAGAATGCATGACCTTAATTGGACTTCAGTACCCGCGCGCGAGACTTATGTAAATATGACGAAAGTCTGACGTCAAATTACGGTTATGTATCAGGATTTGGTATATTAGTTGTATCTGTAGATTATGAAGTGATTTAAAAATGAAATAACGTTGAATACAGCTCCAGTCTATGATTGATAATGATTTCGATGCATTTATTTATTAAATTTACTTTGACAAACAGTAGTAAATTAATGTGTTTAAATTATTCGTAAATTTACAGATGTCTTTAATAGAAATAGAAAAATATATATAAATCATGATGAGACTTTAATACTAATAATACTGTGAAACCTCCATTTTGCGTCGCTTTCTTTGATTGATTGAGTCATTGGCAAAATTATCTACGTAGACAGAAACATTGAGAAAAATGTATGGACTGCATAATCAATGCTTATACCTCAAATGTCAAGTGAAAATGTTAAAAATTTCGAGTTAATGTGTTTTTTATGAAATAGTGGGCAAACAAGCAGTCGTGTCACTTGATGGTAAGTGATTATCGCCGTTCATGGATTCATCCATCCACCCACAACACCAGGGGAATCGCAGGTGCGTTGTACCGAACTTTATTGGAGGGACTGGCACAAATCATTTCGCATCGAATGATCATGGTCCCATGTGGATACGATCAGTAGTTTTGACGCGATTGCGGTTCAAACAAACATCATTTTCATCATATGTTCTCAATAGTCTGTATATAATACATTCCTTTAAAATCGGTTAAGCGGTTATCAAAGTTAGTATAGATGTATATCATGATAAGTATTTCTCTTCAAAATCTATTCTCTTCCATTACTATCTAACCTATTTTTATTCAATTAATTCCGTTAGATGTATGTATATCTCTTTCCTGCTTACTTATTTGCGGTTAGTAAGAGCGAGAGGCATGATAACAAATAATCCTTGGTGAAAAAGTACCGACTGCATATCAGACGTCTTTTTTTTTAAATCATATTTGCTGGTCTAGTTGAATGTGTCCCGTAGTCAATAAATCTAACACAGTGTTACCTATCGTGTTCAGAGTTGAGATAATCGATATAAATCTCGATATAGGTGGTACTAAAAAAGCCCTACCACCGTGCTATCTTGATATGATCTATTTTAATTTTAATTCATACGTATTACTTCCTAATAGAACTATATCTCTGTCCTTTTCGTAAGTAGGAGCGAAAGGCATGATCATTAACGAGTGATCTGATTAAACCAACTTATTTCTTTCTATTCTCTCTAATGACCTTAAAATATTTGCCTAAGAAAATAGATATTTTAGTTATTTAGAATAATTTGTATTCGGCTATTGGAAACCGCACTTTTCCACTTCTGGACATAGAATTTTATTTTTCTTTGAATTTCTATTAGTATTTTTTAATTAAATATCACCACAAAAAAAATATTTTGTTATTAATTACTTTTTCTGCTGATCGTACACTGTTTCTTGTCTTTGGGTGAAACTCTCGACGCAAGATGGCGGCGTGACAAGTGTATTCTAATTTGAAACACGTAATTAAATTTACAAGGAATTGATATTTTCTAGAACGCCTTTAAAGTTGTAAATGTAAATGATTTTAGCGTAGTATTTGTTGATTTATTTCTATTGTATACGTGTAAAATATAAATTATGTAATACGTTATATTGTGTTTAATAAATTATTTTGATATTATGTGTTTGATTTGTATTCCAGGACCTATTAAATGTATTCCCTATACATTGGAATAAATAGGTTTGACTAAACTTGTGAAATTTCATAGGATCTCTAATTCCACAATTATGTTGTTGTTTTCTTGGATTGGCAAAATTATAGAATATATATATATATATATATATATATATATATATATATAAATATAAATAGTTACGGCTTAGCGTAATGGCCATAATCTCACCTGGTCTTATGTGATGATACGGCCCAAGTTGGTAGACACGCTAAACCTTTGGAGGAACTGGCTCTCAAGTGTAACTGCCGGAACACATCTATCGGTATTTGGCGGCAGATTTTCAACTTGAGGGTGGTAGCTAGCCAAGCGGGCCTCAGAAAAAGCCCTACCCATTGTAGGTGGTTGGATTCGAACTCACGATCCTTGATGCAAAGTCGTACACACGTTTTGGATACAGACCTTGTCCTGACAATAACGAACACAATAAAAAAAGAATTAGTTAATTTGGTGCAGTCGTTCGAAATTTATGCCCGTACATACATTTTGGCGATTCATTTTTATGTATATATCAGATTAAACTGGGAGAAATGCGAGAGCACGTCCATTTTCGTGAAATATGGTAAATTTTAAGCCATCGCACAGTCATGTCTTGAACGTTTTTCTTTTTATATGCATTATAAGTTTTCGTTTGATCTCAATCATGCCCGGTGGTAAGCATAGATGAGGCCGACGATGGAGCGTGCAAACTTAAAATCTGCCTGTTCACTCTTCTATTAAAACTATCCAGATTATTAGTTGATGAGAAGACAGACGCCGGGAGAGAGTTCCACTCCTTTGCACGTGCATGTGAAAACGCTGACTGGATACAATAGTAGTAAATCAGTAATAACTAGTTACCCCGGCTTTAGCATATAACCAAAGCAGTTAATAAAAACCCGTGGTACGGATCGCACTCGATATCCATTCAAAATCTTATATCATTTTTTTCTAATTCTAAATAAATGGTTAATAAGTTTAAACTGTAGTAAACCTTTTTATTTCCTCTTATAACAAAATACATTTTTACACGCTTTTTTGCTTTACAGTTGATATTGACCCATTCCAAACGGTCAGATTTCATTTAAATTTCGTAGACTTATCGAGGACTGATGGATGACAATACACTAATTTAATAAGATTATTCCATTATTTACTTTGCGGAATAAGATTTGTTAGTTTAAATTACTTTAATCTTTAATCGATAAGGCAGGAATTGATGTTAATTTCCAATTATTATCTTTTACCGATATATCTAATATTAATAACTTTTCGACACCAAAAAGTATTTTAATTTAAAAAAATAAGCAAAAACTTAAGTTTACAATTTTGGAGGAAAGAGCCTAGTTTGCTATTGTCATGAATGATGATTGAGTTAACGATTAATTTTGCTCTAATAAATGTAATATTAAAAAAAAAAAAACGCTTTTCTATAAATATAGCAAATTAAAAAATAGAAACTGAATTGTAATGAATAATAGTGTATTTTTTAAATAAATGTAAATCCATAATAGTGTTAATACAAAAATTGTATTTTATTTTTCTAAATGCGTGGGTTGGTTATTAATATATTATCAAAATGCTAATGCTTCTACTCATATCTGTCAATAAAATATTTATAACTATCGATACTATGCACCCTACACTTAAAAAAAAACATGTTTTACTTATTTACACTATTATGAATTTAGATTTATTTAAATTAAATACACTATTCTTGATTCAAATTTATTTTCTATTTTTTAGTTTGGTTTTCTACAAAAGTGTGTTTTTTATTTTTTTTTAAGTATTTTTTTGAACGAGGTTTAAGCCTTTCCATATAACAGTGCTCCTTGTGATTCTTCATTCGCCCCGGGAGAGCAACCCTAACTTTATCATGTTAACAAGTTACATTTTGAAGTGATAATAGCTCCGTGGTAGCATGTGCGGAAGTCGCGTCAAAGGACGTGAGTAATGTTCGAATCCATGCAATGAGCTTAGCTTTCGGTGAAGCAAAACATCGTGATGAAACCATAGCACAGTCGTAGAGTGTTTTCTAATGCTCGCCTGTCTAGCTACCACCCTCAAGTTCTACCAAATACCTGTCAGATGCTTTCCGACAGTTGCATTTGAGAACCAGTCGCTCCACAGCTCTGGCGTATTTACTATCTTGGGCCATATCTTCACTTAATATCAGGTATGATTTGCGCTGTGTTTACATAACGCAAACCTATTAAAAAGAAGTACTTCGTTTTGCAAAATGGCCGCGGGAGGAACCCGTTACACTTATCAGATAATCAGCACCGTCATACAGGTACCTAGTAAAAATAACACTAGGAACCACAGTCAACCCTGCAACCAGAAACCAGGGAGTTAACGCCATTTATTATTATTTATTTTTCCTATTTTTACATACATCCTACATCCATTATTTATATTTGTCTATACTAGCCCGCTGTGTTATAGTCTATGTATTTTATCATCCCTTCCGCTTTCCTTGAAGTATGCCAAAGTCTAATATTAACGTCAATTCATAATACATATTAAGAACCAAAATTGACATTCCATTATAGACCTTATTGAATTGACAAGTCAAAACAGAAAAAGCGGTAAATTTTACCACAGATTAAAATGTTACCACATTTTTAGGGTAATTTTCAAGACTAGAGATAACGCACATAACAAATATATCGATAAAATTATTTTGGTAATACTATTTAATTTTATTTATATTATATTTTTCTGACAATATTTAGATTAAAGTTTAGTTTAGATATAAGCTATTATTATTAACCGAGTAAAAAATATGTTAAGTCAAACTAAATAAAAGGCTATTATTTATATTACTATTTTATTTTTACTTTTATTACTAGTGTAATATATTATATAGATATAAAAATGAATCGCTGAAGTGTACGTACGCGCATAACTTCAGAACGACTCTACCAAATTGAATAATTCTTTTTTTATTGTGTTCGTTCATTGTCAGGAAAAGGTTTGTATATAAAAAAAACCGGACAGCTATTTTTTAAATCTTATGATATAAAAAGTAATGAGGAAATGATAGCTCAGTTGGTAGTGAATACAGACGCCACGTCAAGGAACGAGGTTTGAATCCACCTGTATTTATATTTCATATAATTAAAAGACATTTAATTTCAGTAATAAACAAGTTTCATGCAATAACTAAAAAAATGAAAAACAAAATCGATAGTATATATAGCCAGTTCTATTGATCTGAACGAATTGAAGTTGGAAGGTTGACTAAGATTGATTTATTAATCAAAATGTACATACAGTACAAAGGTCAAACCGTTTTTTAGTTTTAGCGCGAATAATGAACATTGATTCTAGGTGATATGATGTTCACTGGGTCAGCTAGTATTGAATAAATTAGATATTGATATGAGAGAATAAATGTGAATATACGATAAAAGCTAACGATAATTATTATAACACTAAACGTTTTACAACAATTATTATTATATAAAAACGTTAAAAATTATTCAAAATGAAACCTTTATTTTCGAGCAAGTTAACATTATAACAATCGTGAAATTTGCGTAAGTTATTGTTTCTTGATAAGCTGAAGATAAAAATAAAATACAAATTTGCAGTCTAAAATGTATTATACAAAAATAAAAAATAATAAAATCTATCTACAAATTTAAACCCATCGAAACCAAATTTAAATATAACATTATAAAACTTAAAAATAAATACACAAAACTGTTAAATACACTCATCTCTCTGTATAAGTAGTACAAACTGATAAATATTATAGTAACACATTAGCTATAGCACAGTATTTTTGTAGTAGAGTTTACAAACTGGTGTTATTTAATAATACATACATATTACAAGATATACAAAACTTGATATTTTTAGAATTCATACTACAGGATTGCCGTTGTCATAATACCTTTATAAAATGATTGTACAAAATAGCAAAGTGATATAATTATTATTAGTATGGTACCATCTACAAACAACGGTGAACGTTGGTCACCATTGTAATCGGCAATTTTAATTCTCACACATATATAATGTTTTTCTGTGTTGCCTTCTCGAAACAAGCACCATTTACATTGAAGCCATTCCGTAAAGCGAGGACTACCTTCTGATGTATGCAGCGTAGCAGAATGTATAATAAACTGCATTCTGTTTAATATAATATAAATTTAATATAAAAACCAGCTGTCGCCGGCGGTCTTTCCGAACCGTTACGACTTGGGAACCTTCAAGAAGAGAGCGTATTTCTTCCTTAAAGGCCGGCAACGCACTTGCGAGCCCTCCGGTGTTGCAGGTGTTCATGGGCGGCGGTGATCACTTTCCATTAGGTGAGCCTCCTGCCCGTTTGCCCCCTATTCCATAAAAAAAAACTCATTCGAAGTTTCCTATAAAAATAATATAGTAATAAGATTATTTTATATAACACAATAAAAATACCTATAAAAAGATATTGTAAATTTCATTCTTATAATATACCCAACTTTTCATAGTATAATGAAAATACATTTAAAAATCGATAACTTTATCGACAGCACCTCAACAAAAAGCAATAAACAAGTTACATGTAAACAAAATAGGTTATGTGATTATAAATAAATTTTTTGCTTCTATACAATTGTATTTCAAATCTCATTCGTAGATCATAGTATAAGGTTTTTAACATTATTGAACATAAATATATAATGATATATTTAAATTTCTATTACGAAAACAGATTCCAAAGACATCAAAATTTCGAATTGAAAATATGAATATGCATATGTATTACACTGAGAAGTTTATAATTATGGTAGGAAATACTCACCATTCTTTATATTTTATATAACTCAACGGATATATATATCACAAATATATAATGATCACACAGTATTTTTTGCCGCGTTTTAGACAATTTAAACTTTCGTCAGTGCTGCCAATAATCTTTTCACATTTCCACTAATCGGAAAAGTATAAAACGAACTGTACACTGTTAGATTATAATTTTATTTATTATAATACTCCAATTTTATAGGAGTTCATAATTAACTTAACTATAGCTACCGAAATATAATAAGTAATTTAATTAAATAAATTAAATTAAATTATAAAATTAAATATTAAATCTCCTAAAATTTTCAGGTAAAATTCTTAATTGGCAATATGGCGATAATATTTTTATTGTTTATAAAGACGCCCGTTTTGTACAAAGATTTCTGACTTCACGTATATAATCTCTGAGGCCGATTTCGGCCTCGTTAATGCTTGACGGGTTAAATAATTAAATTTGATTATGTTTGATATAAATTTCCAGCGTAATCACAACTAACTATTGTAAGAAGTTCAGCGTGCGAGCGAGATTGCGTTCGAATTGGCGGCGTTAGAGGGGTTATGCGACAGCGTGCTGTTCTTCAAGAAAAGGGGAAGGGATCATAAAATACATAGATTGTAATAGAGCGGGCGAGTATAGACAAATATAAATAACGGATGTAGAGGATTTATGAGAAATATATATATAAAAAAAAAACAAATGTCGTTAACACAAGCACAGCTTTCATAGTTCCAGTAAAAGTAGTCCTTCCAGTACAGGGGGCATTGGTAAACGATTTAACCATGTAACTTCAAAAGACGATGCAACAACGTAAAAAAAGTACTACAACTATTCTTGAAACTTTATTTTGTATATAAAAATATAAATATTACAAATACGTGTATTATTGCTGCTTATTTTGAATAAACAGACTGAACATCTACATAATAGAGTTCATTTTATTACTAAAAATATATCTAACATATATATAAATATATTTTTTAGTACATCCGTGGCTTACGTGAAAATGTTATCTAAGTAACCCCAAGTATAATATATGAATCACCAAGAATTACGGTTAACAACTGACCGAACAATTCGAAGGCTTCGTTAAGAGCTATTTAATTAAAAAAAAAAGAGTTTTGTACGTATATGGATATGCTAACTTTATAATTGATTGAATTTAACAAAAAATCTGTATGATAATATTTATTAAACTAGAAAGTTATAATATTGTAATTAGGAGCCATTCGTTCCTCACATAAAGGTCTCAAGACGCGGAGGTTTAGGAAATGTATACATGCCCTTATTCTGAGGGGAGAGGAGTTGTAACCTATTGTTACGTAATATTTTGCGAATGAAAACTTATTATTATAATATAGTCGACCGTTATTCTAAAAGTGTTATTCATTTATAGATTATTTAACGAATTTATGTTTACTCACTTTAGGTTTATTTAAAAACTTATTTTTAATTATAATAACCATATCCCAAAGACTCGATGATTTTCTTGGTGATGTATTGTTATGAACATTCTACTTCAACAGTGATCCGTGCACAAACACACAGACAGATATTTCTAAAAATGATGTACTTAAATCTATTTTCTTACTTGTAATAAAACTGAGTAACTTGTAATTTTTTTTTACATATATCTAAAAAGTACTGGCACTTTACATTTACATTTTTATTATATGTATAGGTAGTAATATAGAAAATTGACTGCAAGGTAACCAATATATAGTGCAGAGTTGGAAAAATCACTTAGTCATAATCGACGATTGTGGATTGTCGACAACAATTTGCTCTTACATTCATTGTTCCACTGAAATCATGTTTGATGTAGGAATAATTTAAGACTTTATTTAGTATTGATAAAAATATTTTAGAACATCAAAATTTCACTTAAAATGCAATTTTGAACGGATAATTTTTATGCGTATCACCCATTCTGAAACAATAACAAAACAGTGAATTAGTTACACATTATTGTTGACATGGTGTGAAAATACATCATGTGTACATCCTCTAGAAATATGCCAGGCGATGTCTTCTGACCTAGCGAGTGTCACATGTATCTCCCATAGGCCGTCCGGCTTCACTTTACACTAATAATTCAATAATAACTGGTTCTCCCACTACTCTAAAATATAGCGTAAGTCTAAACTCCTCACAATAGAAACTTTATCATATATTACCTTTCAAGGGTTTTTTTTTTATACTTAAGGTTTAGCGTTATGACCTCACCTGTATATAATATAATATCACCTCACATAATCTCACCTGATCTTAAGTAACGATATGGCCCAAGTTGGTAGACACGTTAAAGCTGTGGAGGAACTAGCTCTTAAGTGCAGCTGCTGGAACACACCTATTGGTATTTGGCGGCAGGTTTACAACTTGAGGGTGGTAGCTAGCCAGGCGGGCATTAGAAAAAGCCCTACTACCTTGCTATGGTTTCCTCACAATGTTTTCCTTCACCTTTTTTCTTTTCTTGTGACAATGTTATATCTCTATTCCTCTTCTTTTTTATTCTTGGCAACTTAGTTTGACTATTACTGCCATTTTCAAGTAATAGGATTTGGGCGTTTCGGGCAGACAATGCTGTCTTTAACAAGATGGCGACTGTCTTGTTGAAGGTCTCTTGGGAGTTTTTGTGGCAACTAATATATCATATTCCAAATGATTATTCACAATTCTCTTCACCTATGCTCTTCAGCTACACGACATTACGTAAAATGTCACCTTAATTTACACAATATAGGGCTAAACAACTAAGTATATGAATTGAAATAAAATCACAACATGACAGAACAAGATCCCGCCAAAAGCCCCTATATTTCTATTAATTATCTGTAATTTTTTTTCAATTTGAGGGTTTTAGCGTTATGACCATAATCTCACCTGATCTTAAGTGACGATACGGCCCAGGTTGGTGGACACGCTAAGCCTGTGGACGGTCTGGCTCTCAAGTGCAACTGCCGGAAAACACCTACAGGTATTTGTCGGCAGATTTTCAACTTGACGGTGGTAGCTAGCCAGGCGAATATTAGAGAAAGCCCTACCACCAAGCTATGGTTTCCTCACGATGTTTTCCTTCACCGAAATCTCAAATTCATTGTGAATGATAAACTAACTAACCGAGTTATCATTACTTTAAAACTTGTATGAAGAATATGTTTCCTTAATTAATCTCAAACCCGTATCAGTTAGTTGGTAAAGCGCTATAACAATGCAACACAGCATTTAAAAGCTTATATTGTCCGGTATTGCAGATAGCATAAATTATATATTTAAATTTATTTTTAAAACAATTATGTGCCTAACTATCAGTAAAAACGTGTTTATTTAAACGCGCTAATCTCAGTGACTTTGGTTTAGTTTGTCACATTTTGCAGTGTCCACTGGCCATACCCAATGGCTCATAGGTTTGCATACCGTCATGGTAGTCGTAATCTTCGATGATTGTTTGATTCCCGGTGGCCACTATTCTCTTTTGTTTGTCATATGCCTATTTATATCAATATCACAAAGCGGAAACATTTGTTTGTTTGTTTGAACGCGCTTATCTTAGGAAGTGCCAAACGAATTTCAAAAAATCTTTTTACGTTCGTTAGAGCAACCATCGAGGAAGGTTTATGTTATTTAACATCACGCTACCACCAATAGGGGCAAAGCTGTGTTGTGAATACGGGCAAAAATTATTTTAAAAACATTTAGTTAAGCGATGATAGCTCAGTGGTAGTGTGTACGAACTCCGTGTCGAAGGACGTGAGTCCGTATCTACCTACAATGAGTTCCAGCTTTCGGTGAAGGAAAACATCGTGAAGATAACATAGTGTGAGGGTAGAGCTATTTCTGATGTCTGCCTGCTTAGCTACAAACCTCAAGTTGAAAGTCTGCCGCCAAACACCAATAGGTGTGTTCCAGCAGTTGCACTTGAGAGCCAGTTCCTTCACAGATTTAGCGTGTCTACCAACTTGGGGCTTATTGTCACTTAAGATTAGGTGAAATTATGGCCATAACGCTAACCTTAACTATATAAACAGAAGTTCCATGCGAATGAAGTCACAAGCACTGCGAGTGAAATCTATCATGAAAATTAGTCAAACACATATTAGTCGGTATTTGATTACAATTAGTTTTATAAAAATACAAACCCGGAAAATGTATAATTGCGCTTATTCCGATTGAGGGCATGCAACGCGTCTACTTGTCCAGGAGTCAGCGTGATGTCCAAGGATTGTAAATTTTCCCAGAGACGGAACCCACTGGATGTCTTCACCACCACGTTGTGCCCGCATTCGATCTGATACCTAAAGTAAGTCCCTTATCAGTACTGTTTATTATTGTACTATGACACAGTGACGACACTGTGCTAGCTAGCTAATCTAATATAATATTAAAGTTTGGAAAACGTAAAGATGCACGCCTCATAATCATTTTTTGTTTACTTATTAACAGTTAAACCAAAGCGAATCAGACCGTGAAAAGTAATAGGGTTCTATTCCTAATTATACTGAAGCGTAAGGCAAAAAAAGACTCGATTAGTAAAGTATTTCGGTCGTTATCGTGATAACATACAGGATCGGCACATACAGACACACGGACGTCCAAGACAGAACTTTTTAAAACAGTTTTTAACTAGTTTATACAAAAAAACTGGCATCAAAAATATCATGAGTGTTATAAATAGTGTTATTTCTTGATATATGTGTGTATGTATGTAAAGGATATGATATCTACGCTATTGTTATTATAGAATCTGTGGAACTATTAGCTGTCAGTGTGACGTGTGACACTGACGATAAATTGAGAAGGAAAAAGAGAGGTTAAGTGCTTTTTACAAAAACGTGGAAAATATTCTCTTGATTTATTTTAAATAGAATTATATTATCATTTAAACTAGAAGTAAAGGCTTTAAATGTTGTTTTTGTTATTTCAGGTAAGTTATCCTGTTAAAAATGTGTTAATTGTAGTAAAACTTGTGTATAAGTGTGATGTGAATATAAGAATTTTGTTATTTCAGAAAACGCAATTACGTCTTTATTTCACCTGAGCATTTACTATTATAAAACAACATTTTCCGCAATACAAATATGGAGAAGTTAAGATTTGATTTTTGTGTGAAAACATCAGCAGATGGAAAATCAAACATTATTTGCATAACCTCAATAGGAACACCTGATGGCAAAACTTTTGGCATACCGGCCGAATATCAACCTGCAAACTTACACAAACTTATAACAAATACATCTAACTATGCCAAGATAAGAAAAACATTGAATAAAATACATCAAACAAGGAAAATATGGATAACTTTAACTGATGAGATATCAACGGTATATTTAGATGAAGAACAAAATATACAGTTTCAGGACTTTTACCTTGAAGAGATTAATGATAACATAAATGATCCAAAATTATTAACTGAAAGCTCAAATAAAACATTAGAGAAATTACTAGAGACATTACTCGAAGAAAAGCAAAGAAAATCTGATACTCAAAATTTGGGAAAAATTGCAAAAGACTTTGTGCTAGAAAAATTCACTGGTAAAAACGCAAACGCTTACCAATAGATTAAGGACTTCAACAAAGAATGTGACCGTTTCCATATTTATGAAGACAGGAAAAAAATTGAAATTTTAAAACAGTTTTTAGAATATTCAATTGTAAACTGGTACAGTTGTATGCTAATGAAATTTACAGTAGAATCAGAATGGATTAAATGGGAAAAAAACTTCTGTGAAACATTCGGAAACAAAGGCTGGTCACCAATCAGATATGCTCTTGGATTTAAATATCAAACGGGCTCATTGCTTGAATATGCATTGAAAAAAGAGAAATTGTTATTAGAGGTTAGGAGAACGATTGATACAGGTACTCTTATAGACCTTATAGCCGCAGGCCTGCCTAATTACCTGAGTGGCAAAATTGACCGAGAGACATTAGAACAAACTGAAGATCTCTATAATGAGATAGGCAAATTAGAACATCTTGTTGGGAAGAACAAATATGAAAGAAAGAACTACACGCACTCTGACATAAAATCAAAAAAATATGAAGAAAAGAAACCATGCCAAATTTGTATAAATGAGAAAAAAGGAAAACGTTTTCATCCTGAGGAAAACTGCTGGTTCAATGGGAAGAATCAAAAACATGTTGTGAAAAGTGTGAATAACTCTGAATTAGAAGTTGAACTTAATGAGGAAAATCCAAAAAACTAGAAGTATCACCATTAATAAAAATAAAGTTATTATTAAATGACACTTTAAAAGTTACCGCAATTTATGATTCGGGTTCAAATGTATCATTAATTAATGCAAAGTTATTGAAAATACAGATAAAAGAAAAAGACACATTTAATAAGCAAACGGCAAACTTGAAAACTATTAATGGTGATAAGAAAACAAAAGGTATGGTAACATTAAAAATAAAAATATATGACATTGAAAGAGAGATGAATATTTTTGTGATAGATAATGAAAATTTCCACTATGATTTTCTCATTGGTTTGGATTGTATCAAAGAATTCAGATTAATACAAAATGAAAAATTGAATATCATACAATGTGATAATTCAAATAAAATCCAAATTGAAAAAGATAACAAAAATAAACACTCTGAAACAAATATTTTGCATGTCGGAATTCCTGATGTACTAGGTGACAAAAATGAACAAGATGTGATTCTAAACTCTGAGGTATGGAAACAAGAAAATTACTGTTTAAACCAATGTGAAATAAACTTCAATGAACATATTAATTTAAATGAATTTGAAATTTCAGTAAACCACCTAGATTTATGTAAACAAACTGAAATTGATAAATTAATAGAAAAATACAACCCGGTTTTCGCTAAGGACAAATACGACGTTGGTACAGTACGAGGTTATGAAGCTCACATAGACTTGACAGTAGATCAATATTGCTGCAAGCGCCCGTACAGATGTACAACTGATGATAGAAAAGAAATTGAGAATCAAATATCAAAACTATTGAAGAAAAACTTAATCGAGGAATCATATAGCCCTTTTGCTGCTCCAGTCACCTTAGCATACAAGAAAGAAGATGGGAAAAGATCAAGACTGTGTATTGATTTCCGAGAATTGAATAAAATTGTTGTCCCTCAATCACAGCCGTTCCCGTTGATTGAAGACTTGATCGTAAAGACTGTAAACTGTGAGTATTATTCTACTTTTGATATAAACTCAGCATTTTGGTCCATTCCATTGAGAATTCAAGATAGATATAAGACAGCTTTCGTCACGCAAGAAGGCCATTATCAATGGACATGCCTCCCATTTGGTTTAAAGACGGCTCCAGCTATTTTCCAAAGAATATTGAGAAATATAATAAGGAAATATAATCTCTCAGATTTTGCAGTAAATTTCATAGATGATGTCTTAGTTTTCTCTATAAGCTTTGAGGAACACATAGCACATATATCAAAACTACTTGACGCAATATTAACAGAAGGATTTAGACTGAAATTCTCGAAATGCACTTTTGCAAACAATCATGCCAAATATTTGGGGCATATAATAGGAAAAAATTCAGTTACACCTATCAAAGATTATTTAACGGCTGTCAGGAACTTCCCCATTCCAGAAACAAGGAAAAATATACGCCAGTTCCTGGGAAAAGTAAATTTTTATCATAAATTTATACCACACAATGCAATTATTCTGGAACCATTACACAATCTGTTACGGAAAGATGTTAAATTTATATGGACCAAAGAATGCCAAAAATCATTTGATAAAATAAAAGATTTACTATGCTCTAAACCAATTCTAAAAATATTAGACCCAGAACAACCAATAAAAATATACACTGATGCCAGCATTCTAGGAGTGGGAGCTGTGTTAAAACAGGAAGATGAAAACGGAATAAATAAACCTGTAGCTTATTTCTCAAAGAAATTGACCAACACCCAAAAGAAAAAAAAGGCAATATATTTGGAATGCTTGGCAATTAAGGAAGCTGTAAAATATTGGCAACACTGGCTTATGAATAAAGATTTTATAGTATATACAGATCATAAACCACTAGAAAATCTTAACATAAAGTCTAGAACTGATGAGGAACTGGGCGATTTGACATATTACTTATCCCAATACAATTTTAGGATAAAATATAACCCAGGACAGTCAAATCAAGAAGCGGACTGCTTAAGTAGAAATCCAGTCTTAGAACCGACTGACAATACTGAAGATTTTTTAAAAGTTGTTAACTTAATAAACATACAAGATATAAAAAAAGACCAAGATACAAATTTAAATATACAAAACGGAAAATCAAAGTTTATACTGGAAAATAACATTTATTACAAAAATAATAAAAGAAGAAAAAAAATTATACTATCAGAAGTATTTAGCAAAACACTAATTAAAAATGTCCACTATACTTATAGCCACATTGGCAGAACACAAATGATAAATAAAATAACTCCTTTCTATACAGCAAAGAATATCATCACAAATATTAAGAAACTCTGTGATGAATGTGATATCTGTTTAAAAAACAAATCAAGAAGGAATCCAAAATTTGGTTTAATGTCCCATTTAGGCCCAGCAACACACCCTTTTGAAATTGTATCCATTGACACAATTGGAGGCTTTGGAGGGTCTAGGTCTACAAAAAAATACTTACATCTCTTGGTTGATCATTTTACACGATATGCATACATTTTGACATCAAAAAATCAAAACTCCAGTGATTTTATCAAGCTGATAGAAAAAGTGACACAGAGCAATAATATAGATATGCTATTAACAGATCAATATCCCGGCATAAATTCCAAAGAATTTAAAGACTTCTTGAAAAAGAAAAACATAACAATGGTATTCACTGCTGTGGACGCGCCATTTTCAAATGGCCTTAATGAAAGGCTGAACCAAACTTTAGTCAATAGGATAAGGTGTAAAATAAATGAAGGGAACAAGAAAACAGCATGGACAACTATTGCACAAGAATGTGTAGAAAAATATAACGAAACAGAACATACAGTTACTAAGTTTACCCCAAAATACCTTCTGGAAGGAGAGAAAATGGATATCTTGCCACTGGAATTGAAATCAAGATGTACAGTACAAGACCTCAAAAAAGACAGAGAACTAGCATTTGCAAATTCAATAAAATCTCACAACTATAATAAAAAAGTATACAACCTAAATAGAAAAGACTATGAATTTAAAGTAGGTGATAGAGTATATGTAGAAAATAGGAACCGGCTAAATAGGAAGAAAATGGACGAATTAAGGATTGGACCATATAAAATCCTAAGGAAGATTTCAAATTCAATCTATGAAGTTGATACTGGATATAAGAAGACGGAGTCAAATTTCTACCATGTTACAAAGTTAACTCCGGTAATGAGTAGCTCTTGATCGAACAATCATTATGATGTTGTTCTCTCTGAGGGTGGGAGATGTAAAGGATATGATATCTACGCTATTGTTATTATAGAATCTGTGGAACTATTAGCTGTCAGTGTGACGTGTGACACTGACGATAAATTGAGAAGGAAAAAGAGAGGTTAAGTGCTTTTTACAAAAACGTGGAAAATATTCTCCTGATTTATTTTAAATAGAATTATATTATCATTTAAACTAGAAGTAAAGGCTTTAAATGTTGTTTTTGTTATTTCAGGTAAGTTATCTTGTTAAAAATGTGTTAATTGTAGTAAAACTTGTGTATAAGTGTGATGTGAATAAAAGAAAATTGTTATTTCAGAAAACGCAATTACGTCTTTATTTCACCTGAGCATTTACTATTATATATATAATAAAATTTATATTTTTGAAATCTTGCATTACACATCACCATGACACAACAACATTACAGATCACCATCTATGCACTTGCCACTGTGCAGGACACAGGTAGGCCACCTCTTATTATAATATGGGAAATTGTAAAGCTGTTTAGACAAATACCAAAGTACAGAATCCATAGTTAAATGCTAACAGTTGCGTTACATCGATCCCTTACAGTTTCTTCCTAAACTAAACATACTACTGGATAAAAGTCAAAGCCATTTCCAGTCCTATACATAACCATTGCCATATAGGACCACCATAGTTATAGTCAGCATTACTGGTTCTCATAGTCTATAGAGTGTAGTTTCATACATCTCACTCAGTCACCCAGACAAGTAGGCATCACTAAAGGGATTATTTACCCACTTTAAATAAGTTTATACATAATATATGAGATGAGATCCATCTTGTGGCAGAGAGGGAAGCAGTTTCTGAGATTTGTAACATATATGTAGGTTTTAGGGGCCCTTTCCCAATGTGCGTTTCTTTCCCTGCTAATGACATTTGGTAGGACTCTGCTAGTGCAGCTTTAGACATGTTCTAGTATAGAAATTACTGCAGTCCTAGACAGGTCACAATCTTTTAAAAGAATAAAATTTTTGTTTAAAAACAGACAAAATTAAATATGGTTACAGAAATATAATAACACAATGCATATTATTCACAGGTCCTTTCAAATTGTAAAACAAAAGGACAACTTAACTAACTTGTTACATATTCCTTTTGTTTGTTTGTTCACTTCCAGTACATTTCCTTACAGTATAAACCATGAATGTATTCCTAAAATTATCCAACTTTAATTAATATAGTTTCTAATCATATTTAAGGGGTTTACACATCAGGTATGCTATTAATAAAGTTAATAACATTGTTATTAACCACAACTACAAAGTAATAACAGTAAAAATCATATGCAAATTTAAAACCTATATAATGCAAAAAAAAAAGTTAGCCCTTCCTGGATACCTGGCCAATATTCAACATTTAAACATAACAATTTCTAATCAATAACAAACAATAAAGTAAGGAGTAAAATAATTATACAAATGGCACACAAAGAAGCTGCAAAATGTTTATTATACACACATGTGTCAATGTATACACACAAGGGAGCCAACAGTGTCGACATACGAGTGGAGATGCCAGCATATGTAAGCTTCATGCCACTTGACATCACGGAACAGCGCGGAAATATATGTTTCATATTAAAAACACATTGTACGCAATTTTTTAATTATAACCTACCATTATCCCCGACATAACGTACACAATTCTTCCCAAGATGGTTCTTAAAATAAATAGTTCAATTACAACCTCGTTACAGAATAATTAATATCACTTACCAGGAATTGCGCTTCCGGACTGGCCCATTTTTAAAAACGAATTTTCGGACGAAAATTAACACGAACAATTATCACTTTTCCGCTTCTCGTTCACGATCTATATACTATTAACACAAGGCACGGTCATCATTAGACAACTTTGACCCGTTACTACCGTAAGTTCATGTTTATTATTATAAATTATTTTATTAAAACAATAATGTACATACGATAAAGGATTCCAATAGGAATCGAGTAATTTTAAAATATTAACTACAGATATCTTACGTATGCTAATTTGTTTTATATTATTATTGCACGCGATATGTAGGTTTTCATTATTGTGGTTCTAATTAATACGATTCACACAACATTTTAAAATTTTATACAGTATTATTCGCAATTCGTGTCACCCGTTGACAGCTTTGACTTTGACAGCAATATTACACTAAACAGATATTAAACACTTCAATAGTCTGTGAAAACCGATATAATAGTTGTTTTATTAAATCTAAATTATTGTTTATATTATAATTTAGAGTATTAAACAAAGTTATTATTAATTCAGAATTCTCATAAAATTTAAAAAGGTACAATATTATTTATTACACATTTTTTACAATAATATTGATTATTTTGTAAAACAATTATTCCAATTTTTAATTACATATACTATAATTATAATGAACAACTTGATTTTATATCAAAGTAAATAAAAATGCGCTGTATTGCTCGCGTTATGACGCGAATCTTTATTTCATTATATACTAAAAAAACTTATTGAAACCATTTTTTCATAGGCATCCAGATGGCTGTGTGTATGCATATACACATGTGTTATATAATTAAACATGAATAAAATATACATATGTGTTTTTATCATCATATTTGGTCAGAAAAAGTGGGACCCCATACATACATAATACTAATGCAATAAACGGGGAAGTAGGACAATATATTTTTTATATCGTATTAAAAAATAAATATGTAAACATCACTATTTTAAAAAAATATATCAAATCATCACAGACAATTGTAATATTTACTAATTAAATGTGATCCATGAACTTTACTTTTGTTTGTATAATTCATACAATATCGCACATTTGAGGCGTATATGCCGTGTCTACTTATCTTTACTTATAATATTGTGGCGTCTTCATCACCCCTTCGTCATCATCATGAATATATGAAGGAATGTAACATTCGAATTTGAATAATAGAACGCATTCCAATTTCACGTTCCGACGTGTCTGATCGATTACAGGGATTCTTCTCGGCTAATGTCAGTAAAATATTTACACTGAATTATAAAGGAATACAACAACGTTTTTATTCATCGTGGTGGTTTAATTTACGAAGAAGTCATCTGTAAACCCAGTCATCGTATTCATCAACCCTTAAAATTTGCAAATATATTATATATTACATAAATATATAAATTACAATTTACCATGTAACAATTTGTATTTTTTCCCTCTATTATTTCATATTATGTATGATACACAATTTAACTAATAATAAAACCGATTGTTGTATTTGTGTTATTACAGTATATTATTTTTGATTTATATAATATAATATGACGTCATAACGATAATAACAAGTCAACTTAACACATTATTAAGATAAACTAAAACACTGAGTTTTTTCTATATTTTGATATAATATTGAGTACCCAAATGTGGTTCCTTTAGCTTAGCAATTGACATAGTACACTAGGTTTAAGCTTAAAAAAGCATATACAGTAGATCCTCGTTAAGTCAAACCTCAATAACTTGAAAACCTCCAAATCTCGGAAAAATGTTTTGTTGTTTTCGCTTCAAACACCAACCTCCATTCTCTATAGTTCGAAAACTCTATAATTCAAGTTCTACTGTATTCAGAACGATATAGGTTTTTAAAAAACAAGCTGCATGGTCTAAGATATCTTTGCCTTTTCTGGCAAACGTAAAAAAATAACCAAAAACAATTTCAAAGTTAACGGTTGCCGATGTTGCGTGATAAACATATGAAATATATTTGCTTCGTAAATAATGGATAATAAATATAATAATTTAGTGCGTGAGAAGGAGAAAGAAAAAGATAGAGTTCTTCAAGAAATAAAATATTATGAGAAAAAAATCGACGATTTTAAAAGTTACCCAATCTGTAGATATAATGCTTCCAGGTATTTATTTTATTAGTCGTTTTTTGTTTTATATTTTTGTATATAGCATGTGAATTATACATGTTCAGATTCCAGAATGCCCCTTAGGGTGAAAGGTAAAATTTATAAGTCCATTATAAGATCTGTTATATTGTATGGATCGGAATAATATTATAGGTTAAAATCAAGAATATTTTGCAGCTCGGACTCTGAAGATGAGGGTATAATGTTAATTGACACCGGGCCTTCGCTGGCACAGTTGAAACTGGAGAGAGCAATGTTAGAAACATGCTTGCAAGCCACTCAAGAGTTAACAGGCTTACAAATTTTACAGACGGAAACCAAAATCATTGATGATCCAGTGATATTAGGGTGAGAATAACTTTAACAATAAAGAATTCTGTTTTCTTACCATGATTGTATTAATTCACTTTCTTGTATGTCGGTCCCTGTGAAATTTTGTAATCGATTTAAACTAACTTCCACATGAGTTAGATAGTTGAAATTTAAACCATAGCTTAGAAGTGGATGACAATGCATGAAAATGTAAAAAATGAAAATGGGGAGATAACTTTATCACAGCTGTATGTATTTTAAAACTGACAGATGAATAGAGCTTATCAAAATTTCATTCACATATCCCTAAAAAGCAGTATATCCTTAAAAAGTAGAAAATAAAAGATTGGAAATATAGAATGTGAGGCACATGCTATACAAATAACTATAAACATGTACCATATGTTTTTCCTTTCCAATCATTTATTGTATATAGTTTTTAGTCCTTTATAAAAATATTGTGCATTAAAAATTGTTTTATATAAATATTACTATATACCGTTTCAGAGAGCCATCCGTTAAAGAGCCTGGGACTTGGAGAGAGGTGATAGCGGAATGTAAAATAGACTCAGTTCCTTTCGCCATAATGTTTTACACACATACTCCTGTTAGTATGATTTATTAATTTTATTGTTTTAATTAGCAATAAGAAGGACACTAGTTGTTATAATATGCCCAGAAGAAGAGAAGCAGTGTGTGCGCACAGTTGCTATAATATTCCTACTAGAAGAAGTGTATGTACTCTACCTGGTCTCTGGCAACACAGGAGTTTGAAGTGTCAGCGTAATATGATTTAGCTGGTAGTATTAGATGATCAGTAACCAATGAGCCACCACTTGTTCCTTTGCCTTGGCTTGAGCCCGGGTAATGCATTCACGTGTCGCAGTGAGGAAGGCCAAAAATAACAAGGTTATAAACACCAATTTTTTTTTTTTTTTATCTGTTACTGCAACCTGGCAATCTGTACTTCTTCAATATCGTACAATGAGCCATTATATTGATTATTCTCTTTGTAGAATTTCTTTTTTATTTTATTTTTTTTAATCTTCAGTGACTCTTATGAGTCAACCTTCAGAGATTGAAAGTTTTTGTGTTTTTTTTTTTTTACTATACTCTATGTTTGAGATTGGGTACACTAAGTCTTTTTAATCGGCTGTGCACCATAAACACCATATGGAAAATAAAAAAAAGTGTAGCCTTAAGTAAGTATTTATTATCTCATTACACATAAATGCCCCTATAGAATCAGCATGAATCTCTTGCCAGTTCTTCTCGATGACTGGGTCTGGATCTTTGGAACCAATTGTAGTTTTGATGTTCATAAACGCCTGTATATGGCCTGAATTTAATGAAAATTTGATTTGTATTGCGTTTTACAGAACCGAAAGTTCGCACCGACATGGTACAGAGGTCTCCGAGTCACTGTGGTCAAGGCAGCACACGAGGCTGAACTCTCAAGATCTATCTTGTTTTATGTGAAGAAACCCTGCGAGGCTATTACCGTTAGTTTTTTTTTTTTTGTGGTAGTGTGTATGGATATGTTGAGGGATGTGAAGGTAAACATTGTGATGAAACCATAGCACGGTGGTAGGGCTTTTCCTATTGTTTCCTACAGTGAAACCTCAACCCCATTGAAGGGGTTCACATTCAAATCCATTGTAGTGTCTGATTTACTTAGTGTCACTATAGAATAACTTACCTTTTTTATAGTTTATTAAAGATTTACATTATGGCTAAAAACTCTCCTGATGTTATTTGACGATGTGGCCCAAAATAGTGGGTAAGTTAAGTCTACTATAGGGACTGGAACTCAAGTACAACTACCGGAACATACTTATAGGTATTTGGCTACAGATTTTTAACTTGAGGGCGGTTGTTAGTCAGGCGGTATGTAAGAAAGCCATCATGTTATAGTTTCATCACGATGTTGCCTTCATTAAGGGCCTATTTGCGGGGATTCGCATTCACACCCATCGAAGTGTCAGATTGAATTTGTGTCAGTATGGGATCAACCGATGGAATTATGGGATTTCAGATATTGAAGAAGTATTCACAGGCATCCAGATCCAGGAGGCACACTCTCGCCAAACTGGCGGATCGATACGAGACATGCCTCTTTATGCAGCCGTTGGTGAGTCTCTTGTTTATTTGAATCAGTGTTTCTCAAACTTTGGTGTACCGCCCTCTTTAGGGAAAATGTATGGCGCAACGGCCCCCATTATAATTCTTCATCTAATCTTTTTAAATTAAGTACATATCCTTTTAACTAAAACTGATGTTTGATATTGGAGTATCCAAAAGAGCAGTTCTGTTAAAGACACATTATTATACGTTTTTAAATTAACGTTACCCAAAACAAACATAATTGTAGTTAATCAGTGCCTAAAAATGCCTTCTGTAATTTTCATTGAATAACAACTTGAAACCTTTAATCGTACAAATATTATAAATGTGAAAGTGAATTTGTATGTTTAATAATAATAATAATAATAACTTTATTGACATGAATTTTGACACTACAATACATAAAAATTATCTTAAGACATAGTATCGCTATACATTTTTGAATCCTAGCGCCTGAACTAGGCCGAGCCTGTATCTCAGACGCTGTTTTCTTTCCGTATAATAGTATGTCCTAGATATGACTTACATATATTTTAATATAACTACAAGATTTATAAATATGACATAAGGTATACTGCGATTTATTTTTACCTTATCCTACCTTACTTTTAATAATAGTGTAACGAGTTACACTACAATATTGTGAACTTAATTTTTTTTTTTTTTCGTGACTTTAATATTTATGAAAAACCAAACAAAATATTTATCAAATACTATAAACAACATGAGTTTAAAATTTGGATGTGCCTCAAACTTATTCTTATATAATAAGTGTATATGGATAAACATGAGCAGAGTAATCCATATGTGAAGATGTTATTTATAATTGTACTAGATAATTATCGTACGATTACAAATAAGTTTTCTATGTCTTCATACTTCTGTGTCTTCAACCAGGATGTAACTACTTCTTTACATTTATGAATTTATGAAATGTTTGTTACGCTTTCACGCCTAAACCGCTGAATCGATTATAATAAATTGTGGTATAGAGACGGACGGGACATTGGAGACAATGATAGTGATCAAGTGAGTAAACTTTTTATTGCGTTATCCGATTTGTTTGCATAAAACAAAATTAACGCTAGCGAAGCCGCATGTAAAATGTAGTAACTCTATAAATCTATCTTGAAGTCATAATAGCACAGTATTAGTGTGTACGAACTCCGCGTCTACGTACGTGAGTTCGAATCTACCTATGAGCTTGAGTTTTCAGTGAAGGTAAACATCGCGAGGTAACTATAGCATGGTGGTAGGGCTTTTTTAATGCCCACCTGGCTAGCTACCACCCTCGACTTGGAAATCTGCCACCGAATATCTATACATGTGTTCTGGCAGTTGCACTTGACAGCCGGTCCCTCACAGATTTACTATGTCTACTAACTCGAGCCGTATCGTCACTTAAGATCAGGTGAGATTGTGGCCATAACGCTATACTTTAACTATAAAAAAAATTACGAACCTCATTGTAACGAATTAGTTGATATAATCAATATTTTTCTGGTGTCAGCTCTAATGGGGCCTTAGTGTGCAGACGCTAATGTACCTACGAATGTACCATCGTGTGAGGTGTAAAGTCAGTTGCCCACACACCGTCCTGGTGTAGTGTTTTCCAAGAGTATATGAAAGGTAATAACCGACTGGAGGTTCGATTTCGGCCAATAATCAAATAGCATGGTGTTAGGGCTTTCTCTGATGCCTACTTGGATAGCTGCCACCCTCAAGTTGAAAATCTGCCGCCAAATACCAATAGGTGTGTTCCGGCAGTTGCACTTCAGAGCCAGTCCCTTAAGACGTCGTATTGTATGGTCGAGTATCGTCACTTAAGACCAGGTGAGAAGACTATGGTCATAACGCTAAAACTTAAAAATGTATAGACAAAAAAAAACTTTAGTGTTGACACCAGTTTCTTATTCCCTTTCGTTTCGTTAAATAGACTTTGCATTGTATTTGTGCAATTGTTTGCTGACTTTATAAATAGTAAAATTCAATATAATTATTTCAATTCCAGCCGGAGGGAGGGTATCAGTTGAAATGCGAGAACGTTCTAGAAATGTCTTGGTGCTTAGAGAACAAACGGTCGCCGTTCCTACCGTTCCGTCATCGGATGAAGCTCGATTTGGAGTTCGTAGGTAATGTGATTTTTATTTATATAAATATAAATATATATATATGAGCTATAATCGCTTCATAACACAGGCTAAATCAAAAATAAAACAACCCAACATTGTCATGTGACGGCTGCTAGGCAATATTTCATAACATTAGTGTCATACAAGCGTATGAGTGTTTGCATAATTGCATTAGGGCTTTCGCGAAGTGTACTTTGTATGTTGGCTAATACTAATATTACAAGCGGAAAAGTTTGTTTGTTTGAATGTGCTAATCTTAAAAACTACCTGTCGAACTTAGAAAAATCTTTTTATATTCGATAAAGCAATAGTTGAGGGTGGCTTTGGACTATTTAAGATCACGCTATCACCAATAGAAGCAAAGGTCTATTGAAATAAGTTGCAGAACTGGGTAAACATTTTGAATAAATTTTGGTTCCATGCAAACGAAGTAAAAAAACATCGACATAATCGACACTTAGCAATAACGTAATAAAATGCGTAATCACTTGACAATCATTATATAGACTTGCCTCTATAACCACTTAGACCAGTGGTTCTCATAGTTGATTGGGCCGTGACTTGCCTATATTATTAAATATATATTTACCATCTGTGTCTTTTGTAATATATCCATATCAAAAAAACCAAATAAAATTACATGGACCTACAAAATTACCGATGTATTGACATAGATAATCCATACTTCGAAAATCTACCATTAATTATTTTTTTCAGAGGAGTCATACATTAACTCTATTACAAAAGCTTACAAACAACTATCACATCCCACCATATCAACGGACGAATGCACAGACTTACTATCAGAGATTATATCCACATGTTTGAAAGCTAAAGAATCGTTATCGAAGAGTGCACAGTCCGAACTGGATGTGACTAAGCCAACGCCAGAAAAAGAAATCGAAGTCACCGAAGACAGTACCCAGAAGAAGTAAAAGTAAAACAGTGAGAAATGAAATTGTACCAAGAAATAATGACTTAGAAATCGGTGAATCTTCAAGCGGAGTTACTAAGGACAATGATAGGGGTGACAGAGATAATGGACAGCATAATAACAATAATACAGCTTCAAATAATAATAAACTAAAATCCAAAGACGAAGAAAGTGCCCATACTGCCTCTAATAGAGCTAAACAGATCCATAGAACTGATTTAACTAATACAAACGCTAGTAAAAAATCCCTAGGTAAAAGAAACATAGACGTTGATAATTCTGAACACATTAACGGTAATGCGAAACGAAACAAAATAAATAATAATAAAATCTCGAACAATAATGCTGCTGATTCAAACAAGGAATCCAGTGGCAACACTAAAAAAGCTAATGTCGCCAATGTGAAAAACACTCATTCTGCCAGTAAAAATCAAAAACAAATTTCCCAAGGCAGTTCTAGTAGTACTAAAGGAGCTGAGGCTAAAAACACAGGAGACGGATTAATCGAAAATGTTGCCAACGTCGTAAATAAAAATACGAAAGTGGGTGAGAAGCGAAGTGTTGCCATGTCAAAAAATAAAGTACCAGTAGAAGTAAATTCGATGAGAGAAGTGACCAAAGGCGTTGCTAACTCTGAAATTAATAATTTGAATAAGCAGAATCAGAATTTGGACAAATTGAAAACGAACAAGGATAAACTTACTAATAGCGGTGGCGGTAAAATGAAACAAACCGGTACGCAGAAACATTCAAACGTTAAAAAACCAGTGTTGTCAGTGAAAATTCAGAACAACCGGAGTTCTTTATCTAAAGTGACGAGGAAGAGCATCGGGAAGAAGATCAACAGTAGGAAATACGAGAAGGAGAATAATGCGAGAGTGACAAAAATACCGCAGAAGTTTATGACGTCACATTCCTCTGGACATACAAACAGCCCGAGTAAGACTTTTTAATTATAGTTATATATATATAAAGTAAAATTTTATAGACCAAAAAACAATAAGTTTCTGAAAGTTTCAGTTCAAAATTTAAGTTTTGATGGGTTGCTCAATTTTTTTTTTAAATTATAAGTCATTACTTTAGATTTTTCGAGCGACCTTTTAATATTTAAATTTAAATTCCATACATTTTTTTTCTTATATTTATTAAAATAATAGATAAAAATTAAAGAAAATCGATTTTTGACGATTTTTGAAATTTAATAAAAATTGGAGCGACCTCTTAAAATTTTATTTTTTAGTTGTTCTTTGGAGAGGGCTCTTAAAACATCAAAAACTAACATTTTTTCACTCGAGACTTAAAAAAAAAATAGTCGGTTTTTTTGCGCCACCCTAATATATATATATTTGCTTAAATACCTAAACGGTTAAAAGGTGCCCTTTGGAGACTAGAAAAACTGTGAAAGCTGTTTTTCTTACTCTACAGGTTTAAGGCCATAATCTCTATTGATGTTAAGTGCCAATATGGTCCAAGATGGTGGACAAGTTAAACCCAGTAGAGGCACTGGCTCTCAAGTGCAACTTCCGGAACACACCTATAGGTATTTGGTGGCAGATTCTTAACTTGAGGGTGGTAGCTAGCCACTGTCCCTAGCCAAATAGTTTTGGACGTTAGCTGACTTCGATAAAAGTAGTAATAATTGTATGTGGTGACAGTAAGAATGGCGATATTTTCTGCAAAAGATCGATTCCAATCGGAATCAAATGAATCGACCTCCAAAAGATCGATTCATGTGGAGACTTAATAAGTGCAACTGTCGGAACACATCTATAGGTATTTCGCGGCAGATTTTCAACTTGAGGGTTGTAGCTACCCAGGCGGGCATCACAAAAGCCCTACCACCACGCTACGGTCTCCTCACGACGTTTTCCTTCACCAAAAGCTCATTGCAGGTGCATTCGAACCGACGTCCCTTACAGCGGAGGCCGTGCACGCTACCACTGAGCTGTCATCGCTCGAATTATAAATGCACGTATTTTATGAACGGTCTCTCACATGTGATTATCGCCATTATTCACTTCATCCTTCATCTCGAGGACTACGAGGTGATGACAGCCGGTTCAGTATCCCAAGATCCATGATGCGTCCTACACCACAGTTCCATTTCATTTCAGAATTCAAAGCCACGTCAAACTTTAATCTGAACATGAACACGCGCAAACCCTCAAATATACCAAGTAAGTAGGTTATTCTGTACGTTGCCTTACTCTTCACTCGTTAGAATCTATCATCGCATCATTTTACCCATTTGAATCTATCATCGTATCATTTTACCCATTTGAATCTATCATCGTATCATTTTACCCATTTGAATCTATCATCGTATCATTTTACCCATTTGAATCTATCATCGTATCATTTTACCCATTTGAATCTATCATCGTATCATTTTACCCATTTGAATCTATCATCGTATCATCGCCTTTTCACCGTTTCGCAGGCTTCTTGAGTCTTTTTTACTTAATATAAGCCGTTGTGACTCAATTTTAATTATTTGAAACCGTGGCAACTTCTGTTTTTACTCATCTGTAGCTTTGATGGGTTCATTTTCAATGATTTGAAGGCTATGGTGAGTTTTTTTTTCGTTTAATTTAAGCCATTACGGCTTCCTGTTCACTTGCATGTAGTCAGACTTAATTTTTCTCATTTTAGGGCTTGACGGTTTCTTTCTATTCGTTTGAAGCTATGATGAGTCTGTTTCACTCATTTGAAGCCCAAGATGGTTTAAATTTACTCATTTGAGGTTAAAGATGATTGCTTTTCACTTATTTGAAACCACGATGCTTCCTTTTCACTTATTTATAGTCACCTTTTACATATTTGTAATTATGACGGTCTACTTACTTAAAGGTACTCTGTGACTCTTTCGTTTATTTCAATCTATTCTTACTTACTTACTTTTTGCTTATTTGAAGCTATACAGGCTGTCATATTGACATACAGTAGTCCCTCGATAAGTTGAAAACCTCCAAATTTCGAAAAAATGTTGTGTTTCCTTCGCTTCAAACACCAAAACATCTATACTGTATAAGTCGAAAACTCTATAACTCGAATTTATTTTGGTGTCTCCCTTGATGTTCGACTTATAGGGGTTCTACTGTATAACTAACTTTTAATACTTTGCTGTAACCGCTTTTGATAGAAATTATTTTCCGATACTAATAACAACTAATTTAATTAAGACGAATGACGCAGTAGTTTTTTTTTTTTATATACTTAAGGTTTAGTGTTATGGCCATAATCTCACCTGATCTTAAGTGACGATACGGCCCAAGTTGGTAGACACGCTAAACCTGTGGAGGAACTGGCTCTCAAGTGCTGCTGCCGGAACACACCTATTGGTATTTGGCGGCAGGTTTACAACTTGAGGGTGGTAGCTACCCAGGAGGGCATTAGAAAAACCCCTACCACCATGCTATGGTTTCCTCACAATGTTTTCCTTCACCGAAAGCTCAAGCTCATTGTAGGTGCTTGGATTCGAACTCACGTCCCTTGACGCGAAGTCGTGCACACTACCACTGAGCTATCATCGCTTCAGTTAATAGTTAAAGTATTTTTTTATGTCATTGAAAACCATCGCAATGGAAAGGTTGTACTGTAACAAATAGCTGAATATGGGGTCGTCGTTGGAAACATTCGATACTGTTTTTATAATTAGCTTTTATAGTGAAGCTTTTAATAAGTTTTATAGTCCATCTATTGCGATGACAGCTCTGTGGTAGTGTGTACGGTGTGTAAGGGACGTGAGTTTGAATCCACCTACAATCAGCTTGAGCTTTCGGTGAAGGAAAACGTCGCGTGGGAACCATAGCATGGTGGTAGGGCTTTTTCTGATACCCGCCTGACTAGCTACTACCCTCAAGTTGAAAATCTGCTGCTAAATACCAATAGGTGTGTTCCGGCAATGGCACATGAGGGCCAGGCCCTTCTACAAAGGCCGGCAACGCAGCTGCGATTCCTCTGGTGTTGGGGTGTCCATGGAGGGCGGTGATCACTTACCATCAGGTGACACGCAAGCTCGATTGCCCGCTATTCAATAATAAAAAAATGCGGATGGAATCAAGTATTCTTAACATTCGCTGCTATCAGACATTTTCAAGTAAGACCGAAAAATTCATACAAAATTCAATGAATAGAACAGAATGGCGGCAAAATCTAGCACGTGCCATAGATAAGTCACAATGGATTCAAAACTTTTTTAAATCTATGTAGGTAATGTTTAGGGTTACCTATATAGATCTTGGACTATGAAATGGTAGACGTGTTACGTTCACTGACTATATTATAAAACTGGTAAACTGAACTTAAACAACGGACGCAGCCGTCTCTACACACATACGTACTTTCCTCATTTATATGCAGTATTCACACTTCCATAGATCACGCGATCACATTTTATAGTCTACATAAGCATTATGATATTACGTGTCCGTACAATCTACATTAATATTATAAAGCGGGAAAGTTTGTCTGTTTGTTCGAACAAGCTAATCTTTGAAACTCGTTTGCCGCCTATTCCATAAAAACGGCACTGACGGAGCCAGAGAGATATAGTGATGACGATCTCACTTCTGTCGTGCATTGTTTTTTTATATATTGATCCTTTATACAGCTATAAATTTCTTCGATCTTTCTATATTTTTACATGTTATTTAATGTATGTCTATGGTACTTTTCTATGGTCGTGTTTGTATCAAATGGTATAAGACCCCATATGAGACGTGAATACTTGTTTAATAAAATGATTAACTATAGTGCCCTGATAGGCTATGAGAGTTTTAATTGGCTTTGTGGGTACCATACAAGACATCCCGATAAGGCACCTAACGCTATTGCACCAAAGTGACTGAACCTTGGTGTACAGAACTGAATATTTATTCCAAAATCGATCCTAATGTTCATCTAGGCGTTTATGGCGATCTCCAAAGAATCACCTGGTTAGGCCGAGATAACTTATTATTAGAAAAACAATCACTATAAACAAGAAATACCATTCGATAGCTTGTACGAAATCGTGGCAGCGCCATCTATTGATGTAAAATTAAAATTACTTAAAATATAAACTAATCATTTACAATATATTCAAGAACAAACACTTGGCTTAGGCTATTGTTGTAGGTATGTTGTCCTACAAATTGCATTTAACTAACAGTTCCAGCTAACTGCTACTAACATAATTAAATATTATTGTCATAAATTGGCAATGTTTTAAGCTAAATGGCTTATAATAGATCCCTTACAGAACACAAGTACCATTTTTTTGCGTGGGTAGAATACACATAAGTGATAAAGCACCATCTCAGTATTTCTTTGTTCAATCCGCTATTACTTGCATATTAAAGAAAATATTTTTTGTTTTTTTTTTGAAAAGTAAGGTTCTGTCTCATGAATTTTTTACAAGTAACCATTTTGAAGCGATGATTGCTCAGTGGTAGTATGTACGGACACCGAGTCAAGGGACGTGATTTCAAATCCACCTACAATGAGCTTGAGCTTGCGGTGAAGGAATACATCGTGAGGAAACCATAGCATGGTGGTAGGGCTGTTTCTAAAGCCCGCCTAGCTAGCTACCACCCTCAAGCTGAAAATCTGCCGCCAAATACCTATAGGTAGGTTACGGTAGTTGCACTTAAGAGAAAGTACCTCCACAGATTTAGCGTGTCCACCAACTTGGGCCGTATCCTCACTTAAGATCACGTGAGATTATGGCCATAACGCTAAACCTTAACTTAAAAAAAAAAAAACTTACGTCCAACTGATTATCTATCACACCTGAAAATTTGTTGACATATAACTATAGGTAGGCTTACCATACGTCCGCACGTACGTAAAGACAAAAATGTTAAAAATTTCGAGTTAATGACTTTTTGTATGAAATAGTGGGCAAACAAGCAATCGTGTCACTTGATGGTAAGTGATCATCGCCGTTCATGGATACCCACAACACCAGAGGAATCACAGGTGCGTTGTTCCGACCTTTATTGGAGGGACTGACACAGATAATTCCGCATCGAACGATCATAGTCCCATGTCGATACGATCAGTAATTTTGACGCGATTGCGTTTCAAACAAACTTCATTTACATCATATATTCTCAAATAATTTATATATAATAGATTCCTTTAAAATCGGTTAAGTGGTTATCAAAGTTAGTACAGATGGATATCATGATAAGTATTTCACTTCAAAATCTATTTTCTTCTTTCATTACTATCTAACCTATTTTTATTCAATTAATTTCGTTAGATGTATGTATATCTCTTTCCTGCTTACTTATCTGCGGTAAGTAAGAGCGAGAGGCATGATAACAAATAACCCTTGATGAAAAAGTACCGACTGCATAACAGACGTCTTTTTTTATCATATTAGCTGGTCTAGTTGATTGTGTCCCGTAGTCAATAAATCTAACACAGTGTCACCTATCGTGTTCAGAGTTGAGATAATCGATATAAATCTCGATATAGGTGGTACTAAAAAGCCCTACCACCGTGCTATCTTGATATGATCTATTTAAATTTTAATTCATACGTATTACTTCCAATAGAACTATATCTCTGTCCTTTTCGTAAGTAGGAGTGAAAGGTATGATCATTAACGAGTGATCTGATTAAACCAACTTATTTCTTTCTATTCTCTCTAATGACCTTAAAATATTTGCCTAAGAAAATAGATATTTTAGTTATTTAGAATAATTTGTATTCGGCTATTGGAAACCGCACTTTTCCACTTCTGGACATAGAATTTTATTTTTCTTTGAATTTCTATTAGTATTTTTTAATTAAATATCACCAAAAAAAAAATTTTTTGTTATTAATTACTTTTTCTGCTGATCGTACACTGTTTCTTGTCTTTGGGTGAAACTCTCGACGCAAGATGGCGGCGTGACAAGTGTATTCTAATTTGAAACACGTAATTAAATTTACAAGGAATTGATATTTTCTAGAACGCCTTTAAAGTTGTAAATGTAAATGATTTTAGCGTAGTATTTGTTGATTTATTTCTATTGTATACGTGTAAAATATAAATTATGTAATACGTTATATTGTGTTTAATAAATTATTTTGATATTATGTGTTTGATTTGTATTCCAGGACCTATTAAATGTATTCCCTACACATTGGAATAAATAGGTTTGACTAAACTTGTAAAGAGGGTGTAATTTTATAGGATTTAAACATATGTGGATTCGAATCTACGTCCCTTGACTCGGCATCCGTGTACACTACAAACAGTAATCAACGCTTAGGTACTTTTCATATTATGGGATTTAAAAAAATCTGTTCGTTTTTGTTTATAAATAAACCTTGTTCTGACAATAACGAACATAATAAAAAAAGAATTATTAAATGCGGTGCAGCCGTTCGAAATTTATGCCCGTACATACATTTTGGCGATTCATTTTTATGTATATATCAGATAAAACTTGGAGAAAGGCGAGGGCACGTCCATTTTCGTGAGTTATGGTAAATTTTAAGTTATCGTACAGCCATGTCCTGAACGTTTTTTTTATGCATTATAAGTGTGCGCTTAATCTCAATCATGCTTGGTGGTAAGCATAGATGAGGCCGACGATGGAGCGTGCAAACTTAAAATATGCCAGTTCACTCCTCTCTTGAAACTGTTTTTTTTTTTTTTTATATTTAAGGTTTAACGTTATGGCCATAATCTCAACTGATCTTAAGTGACGATACGGCCCAAGTTGGAAGACACGCTAAACCTGTGGATGAACTGGCTCTCAAGTGCAGCTGCCGGAACACACCTATTTGGCGGCAGGTAGCCAGACAGGCATTAGAAAAAGCCCTACCACCATGCAAATATCTAGTTAATCTAGTCAGTAATATCTAGTTAGCCCGGCTTTAGCATATAACCAAGGCAGTTAATAAAAACCCGTGGTATGGGTCGTACTCGATTTCCCTTCAAAATCTTATATCATTTTTTTTCTAATTCTAAATAAATGCAAAATAAATTTAAAGTGTAATAAATCTTCTTATTTCCCCTTATAACAAAATTCGTTTTTACTCGCTTTTTGTTAGCTTCACTTGTATGTTTGTAACCGACTCCTTTGGACTTGATTTTGAGCCACTCCAAACAGTCAGATTTCATTTAAATTTCGTAGACTTATCGAGGACCGATGACAATACACTAATTTAATAAGATTATTCCATTATTTACTTTGCGGAATAAGATTTGTTAGTTTATATATCTTTCATCTATAGTCGATAAGACAGGAATGGATGTTAATTTCCAATCATTATCTTTTACCGATATATCTAATATTAATAACTTTTCGATACCAAAGAGTATTTTAATTCAACAAAATAAGCAAAAACTTCAGTTTTCAATATTGGAGGAAAGAGCTTTGTTGGCTATTGTAATGAATGATGATTGAGCTACCGATTAATTTTACTCTAATAAATGTGATAGTAAAAAAAAAAAACTAAAAAACGCTTTTCTATAAATAAACCAAATTAAAAAACTGAAAATGAATTGTAATGAAGAATAGTATATTTTTTAAATGAATGTAAATCCTGTGGTGGTGTGCATATGTGCATGTATAGGGTAAGTATATAGCCGTATGTAAGTTAGTAAGTAAGTCAGTAATTATACGCATGTCAATCATGTCAGACGTATCATTTTGAGATCCCAACTACCACATGACATGGCGACCCTGCCATGCGCTCGTCCAATACGAGTGGGCACATATTCGTAATTCAATATGTCTGTGTGTTATATCATTAAATAGTACGCACATTTCGGAACAATAAAAATGTGTCGAGCGACAGTAGAAAAGGAAGAGGTGTTCCAGAATGCAGCAGCAGGAAACAATGCAGTACTTAAAAGTCTGGGTGGACGCATCGAGATTATGCAGACAATGATGATCGTGGTCATGGACGTTATAGGAGTAATTCTGGCATTTTTCGCCTATAAAACATACAAGGATTGCCACCGTAAGCTGGTTCAGAAAGAAATAGGACAACATGCCATGCGGCGGATCCGGTCGTCTTTTGGTGTAGGACGAGGCGCAGACAGTGAAGCTTAAAGTGCGAAAAAATTGTTTACTCCTAAGTGTTAAAATGCGGTAAAATTGTTTAGTACGGAAATCATTACATAAATTATGCAGAAAATGATCGATGGAAAGATTAACTACAATATATGAAACAATTGAAACTTTAAGTGAAAGTATTAGGAAGTTAGGTTCGAAAAGACGCGAAGAAAAGTTGGGTCAGCAAAAATTTAAAGAAGCAGAAGAATTATACCGCGAATATAAAATATTAATAACAGATGTAAGTTTGTGTGGTAAAACACTAAGATTAGATACATAAGGTTATAGTTTAGAATTAATAGCTAATAAGATAGAGTGTGTTTACGCCAAAATAGTTAAATATAAGGGAGAAAAAATATATATCAGTATTTACTAAATCCGAAATAAGGACAGGAAGTGTGGAAGGTAAGTCATACAAAATGGAGAATTTTAACTTAAAAACTGCGAGTACTTTGATTCCTTTTATAGACGGAAAAGAGGAGACTACTGAAAGAATTATAGAGGGTGTTGAGATGTATGAAAGTTGTTTGAAAGATGAGGAAAGTAAGAAATTGCTAATTACATTTGTTATAAAGACACGCTTATCAAAAACCAGCAAGGCTTAAGTTAAAAAGTAATTATTTGACCGTGTCCGATCTGGTAGAAGATATTAAAACATGCCTTCTCGCCAAAAAATCAGCAAGCTCAATAATGTCACAAATTAATAATCTATCCCAAAATAGTTTATCTATTGTAGATTACGGGGAAAAATTAAGTGAGTTATGTTTTAATCTTACTATTGCACAGGCCGAAGGAAACCCAAAAGCAAGTGCAATATTGGGTCCGATAAACGAAAAATTGGTAATTAAAAGATTTGCAGACGGATTAAGGAACCGACGTCTTAGTACTATTTTGGCAGCCCGTGACTACAGTGAGTTAAAAGATGCCGTTCGTGCAGCTGAAGATGAGGAGCTGTCGCGTCCTGAGTCTTCGGGTCACGACGCGCTATTTATGTATACACGAGGTAAGAAACATAGAATATATAATCAAGGTCGAGGAGATAATTACTATCGTGGTAACTCAATGTATCGTGGTAATACCTCTCGCTATCGTGGTGGTGTTGTAACCCAAAGTTATAAACAAGGATCTCTCATGCAGCGAGGTCATAATCGGGGACATTACCAGCAGCGAGGCTACTCAAGGTCATGGAGGAGAGGAGTTTATAGAGGTAACAAAGGATATAGAGGTAGCGAGCTGAACAATGTGTGTGGCCGAAAAGAAGGAAGAGAAAGAAGAAGACTTTAATCTAGGTGAGTTTTTTCGGGCAGACTAATTACGTTATGACATGTGAGAGTCTAGATTATATTTGTTTGTATCTCGGAAACCAAAAACTGAAATTTTTAATTGATACGGGTGCATCTATTTCTATTATTACTTCCAAGTTAGTGCAAAATCATTTTAAAACTTATTACGATAAAACAATAATAAAAGGTATAGGAGGCAAAGTTCAAGCAAGTAGCTTTGCATACATTCCGCTACAATTACAGAACGGTGTAGAATTTCGTCACAAGTTTTATCTATTTGATACCGTACCATGTCGATCGGAGGGTATTATAGGTATAGATTTTCAGAGAAATTATAATGCAAACATAAACCTACCAACGAATAGACTTGCATTACAATTAAATAAGAAGGAATATAAAGTTGATATACAGAAGCGGCATTGTAATAATATAGATTCGAAGAGTTATATAACTATTCCAGGTAGAAGCGAGTCAATACAATATTTAAATATAAATAAGAACATTTATAAAGATTGCGTGTTACATACTAAACAGTTAGAAAAACATTTATTTTTGGCAAGTAGCATAGTTCAACCAAGAAGAGGTAAAATTCCGGTAAAAATTCTAAATACTAGCGAAGATTGCATAAAAATTAATAAAAATAATTTAATTGATGTTAACGACATAGATTATTTAGAAGATTACAATATTTATTCTTTCAGTAAAAATCAGAATGATTTAAAACGCGTGAAAACATTATTAAGTGAACTAAAATTGTCACATTTAAATTCTAATGATAAAAAACAGATAGAAATTATATGCGTAAAGTATGCTGACGTATTTTTCGTGGAAGGCGATAAGCTTAGTACTGGAAATGTCGTGCCACAGTCCATACTTGTGAAACCTAATACGAAACCCATATATGTGAAACCATATCGTTTGCCGCAATCGTATAAACAAGAAATTAATAATCAAGTTCATAAAATGTTGAATGATGACATAATAGAGCCCGCCAATAGCGAATGGAATAGTCCAATACTTTTAGTTCTAAAAAAAGAATCGAATGGTAAAAATAAGTGGCGACTGGTGGTCGATTATAGAAAAGTTAATGAATCAATTCAGAATGATAACTTTCCTTTACCTAATATTACAGAAATATTAGACTCACTTTCACGTAGCATTTATTTTAGTCATTTAGACTTGCAACAAGGATTTTTTCAAGTTGGATTACAACCTGAGAGTAGAGACATCACTAGCTTTTCAACAAGTTCAGAACAGTTTCGTATGAAACGTCTTCCAATGGGTCTTAAGATTTCACCAAGTGCATTCTCTAGAGCTATGTCTATAGCAATGTCAGGTCTTACTTTAGAAAAGTGTTTCCAGTATAGCGACGATCTAATAATTTTTGGAAGGTCAGTAGAAATTCACAATAGAAACCTTATGGATATTTTTGAACGACTTAGAAAAATGAATCTTAAATTAAACCCATCAAAGTGCGATTTTATGAAAACACAACTACTCTATTTAGGCCACGTAGTATCAGCCAAGGGTGTCTTACCAGACCAGACCAGACAGAAATTAATGTATTACAGAAATATCCGGTACCAAAAAATACTGACGAGGTTAGACGATTTGTAGCATTCTGTAACTATTATAGGAAGTTCATACCTTCATTTGCGGAAATAACAGTACCTTTAAATAAATTATGCCGAAAGAATGTAAGCTTTATATGGACAGATGAATGTCAAAAATGTTTTGAAAATCTTAAAAATAAATTAATTAGTTCACCAATTTTGCAATATCCAGATTTTTCGAGTGAAAATACTTTTATCCTCCAAACAGATGCATCAAGCACAGCAATAGGTTCGGTTTTATGTAATAACGATTTAAGACCAGTGGCATACGCCAGCAGACCATTAAACAAAGCCGAAATTAACTACCCCACAATACAGAAAGAGCTTTTGGCAGTACTTTGGAGTATAAAACATTTTAGACCGTATTTATACGGAAGGAAGTTCACTATCATGACAGATCATAAACCTCTTATATATCTTTTTGGCATGAAGGATCCATCAACCCGACTTCTAAAATTTAGATTACTACTAGAAGAGTACGACTTCGATATTAAATATATAAAAGGTTCTGATAACGTATTAGCGGATGCATTGAGTAGGGTGACCATCAGTTCAGACGAATTAAAAGTAATGAATGAGAAAATTGTAAATATGGTTATAACTAGAGCACAAAAAGCAAGGGCAGATTCACAGAGCAATGAATCACCATCAGGAATAGGTGACAGTAGTTCTCTTACTACTTACTTACTGCGAACTCAAGGGTTGGCCAACCAAGAATTGCAGAGATATTAAGAAAACCTACTGAAGTGGTCGAGTTGAAATTTATAAGTGGAAAGAATTTAATTAGGAAAAATGTGCAATATGAAAAGGAATGTCTAGCTTATGTTGAAAGTGAATTGAGTCTATTTATTAGTCTCAACTATATGTCGCAAATCTCGCGAGTCGAATTTGCGGATTTATTGAGTAATTGTTGTAATGAAATAAATATTAAAGAACTATGCATAGTAAAAGACGAGAAAAATATTAAATTTATAAAAGAATTAGTCGACGAAATAAAGAGTAGAGAAAAGTGGTCCGGACCACACTTAAATATTCTTAGAGGAATAAAAAGAGTCCTAGAAAATGACGAAAAGACATACATTCTACATGATTATCATTTACTGCCTACAAGCGGACATGCAGGTGTTCGACGAATGATAAACAATATAAAAGGTAAGTACTTTTGGCCAGGAATGGAGAATGATGTACGTAGTTACGTAGCTAAGTGTCAAAAGTGCCAATTAAGTAAGTATTCCAGGAATATTACAGAGCCAATGGTCATTACTACAACGGCAACAAGTGCGTTCCAAAAGGTATATTTAGATTTAGTGGGCCCCCTAGATAAGGATTTAGAAGGTAATAATTATATTTTAAGTTTACAATGCGAGCTGACTAAGTATGTCGAGGCATACCCCTTACAAAGTAAAGATACGGTAAGTGTTGCGAAATCATTCGTAAACAATTTTATACTTAGGTACGGTCTGCCTACAACTATCGTGACTGATCGCGGTACAGAATTCATGTCGGAAACTATGTCTCAAGTATGTAAGTTACTTCACATAGAAAAAAATAATTCCACTGCTTACCACCATCAATCTATTGGTGCTTTGGAAAACACGCACAAGCATTTAGCATCATTTTTAAGAATTCAGTGTGATGGGCATCCTGAGACTTGGAGCCAGTGGTTACAATTTTGGTGTTTCTCTTTCAACACCACTGTCCATTCGGAAACCAAGTACTCACCGTTTGAATTAGTTTTTGGTAAGCCCTGCAACTTACCTAGTAATTTAACTAATAATATAATAGATCCCTTATATAATCCAAATGATTATGTTTTAGACCTTAAGTATAGGTTACAAGAAGCACATAAAGAAGTAAGGAACAATTTAATATTAGGAAAATTTAAGAGAAAATTGATGTATGACAAAAGGTGTAATCCGATTAAATATAATAAAGGAGATTGGATTCTAATAAAAAATGAGACTAGGAGAAAGTTAGAACATGTGTATGATGGACCATATAAAGTATTAGAAGAGCTTGAACCGAATGTTATTATATTAAAAGGTACAAAACCTGTAACCATACACAAAAATAGAACTAAAAAATTTGTCTCGTAAAAATAAAAAATATATATTATTACTTTGTTTAATGTTTATGCTAACCCTATTTAGAATCTAAGATTACATATTAAAGATAAGTGCATACTTGCTAATATTATGAATTATGAGCTCATAACATAATAATAATGCTTAATAATCTTAGTTTTAAGTGATAAAACAATATTGTTTTAAAATATAGTTAACTTATAAGGGTAGTATTAGTTATTAAGAATGCATAATGACTATTTCATTATTTATTACTATAACATATGTTTTTTTGGTGTTCTGATAAAAAAAAAATGTATTATTATTTTTTTCTCTATAACCCCGGTGATGTGGTGGTGTGCATATGTGCATGTATAGGGTAAGTATATAGCCGTATGTAAGTTTGTAAGTAAGTCAGTAATTATACGCTTGTCAATCATGTCAGACGTATCATTTTGAGATCCCAACTACCACATGACAATATTATAAAACTGGTAAACAGAACTTAAACAACGGACGCAGCCGTCTCTACACACATACGTACTTTCCTCATTTATATGCAATATTCACATTTCCATAGATCACGCGATCACATATTATAGTCTACATAAGCATTGTGATATTACGTGTCCGTACAATCTATATTAATATTATAAAGCAGGAAAACTTGTCTGTTTGTTTGAACAAGCTAATCTTTGAAACTCGTTTGCCGCCTATTCCATAAAAAAAGGCACTGACGGAGCCAGAGAGATATAGTGATGACGATCTCACTTATGAACTTGGGCCGTATCTTCACTTAAGATCACGTGAGATTAAGGCCATAAAGCTAAACCTTAACTTAAAAAAAAAAAAAACTTACGTCCAACTGGTTATCTATCACACCTGAAAATTTGTTGCCAAATAACTATGGTGTGTTCTAGCAGTTGGATTTGAGAATTTAACATTTGTGAATACGTTATAGATTATGGCTACAAACTCACCTGATGTTAAGTGACGATGTGGTATAAGACGGTGGACACGCTAAGCCTAGTGCAGGGACTGGCTCTCTAGTGCAACTGCCGGAACACATCTATAGTTATTCGGTGTTATATTTACAACTTGAGGGTGGTAGCTAACTGTCGCTGGTGGCAACACGTGAGTTAGAAGTGTCGCCGTGGTGCATTGTAGTGAGTAGTGTTGGGTGATTACCACCCGATGAGACGCCAAATGCTTCTCACGCCTTTTACCGGAGCCCCGGTAATACGTTTGCGCGTTGCGTTGAGGAAGTCCGCAAAAACTGGGATTTCAAACACCCCTATAATAAAAAACAGGATACCACCACGCTACGGTTTCATCACGATGTTTTCTTTCAGTAATAGCTCAAGATCATTGCTCGGATTCGAACTCACGACCACCGTTATTGCAGCCGTACACGCTATCACTGAGCTGTCACTGCTTTGAAAGTGCAACAAAGCATTTGTTCATGCTTGAATTAAATAACTCATACGCATTGTTTGTCTTTTCAGGGCTCGCAAAACCCGGTACAAATAAAAAGTGAAAATTTTCGTCGATGATTCTAATACGTGTTACTATTTAAAATTGAATGTATATCGAGTCTTTTCAGGAATAACATCATAGACCCCAAAATTAAAAAAAAAAAAAAATTATATTCTCCTAAAAATTATCTTTGTAAATTAAAAGCAGTATATTCATAACCAGTATTTTTTTATAGATCAGTAAATCATATGTTTTTACAAAGATATCATAAATACTTTATAATTAAGTATGAAGAAACGGTAAAGAATACAATTGTCGCTTACAGTATTTTCCCTGAAATGGCTCGATATTTTGATACCATAGAATGCATGACCTTAATTGGACTTCAGCACCCGCGCGCAAGACTTATGTAAATATGACGAAAGTCTGACGTCAAATTACGGTCATGTATCAAGATTTGGTATATTAGTTGTATCTCTAGATTATGAAGTGATTTAAAAATGAAATAACGTTGAATACAGCTCCAGTCTATGATTGATAATGATTTCGAAGCATTTGTTTATTGAATTTACTTTGACCAACTGTGGTAAATTAACGTGTTTAAATTATTCGTAAATTTACACATGTCCTTAATAGAAATAGAAAAATATATATAGATCATGATGAGACTTTAATAGTAATAATACTGTGAAACCGCCATTTTGCGTCGCTTTCTTTGATTGATTGAGTCATTGGCAAAATTATCTACGTAGACAGAAACATTGAGAAAAAAGTATGGACTGCATAATCAATCCTTATACCTCAAATGTCAAGTGAAAATGTTAAAAATTTCGAGTTCATGTGTTTTTTATGAAATAGTGGGCAAACAAGCAATCGTGTCACTTGATGGTAAGTGATTATCGCCGTTCATGGATCCATCCATCCGCCCACAACACCAGGGGAATCGCAGGTGCGTTGTACCGAACTTTATTGGAGGGACTGGCACAAATAATTTTGCATCGAATGATCATGGTCCCATGTGGATACGATCAGTAATTTTGACGCGATTGCGTTTCAAACAAACATAATTTACATCATATATTTTCAAATAATTTATATATAATACATTCCTTTAAAATCGGTTAAGCGGTTATCAAAGTTAGAATAGATGTATATCATGATAAGTATTTCTCTTCAAAATCTATTCTCTTCTTCCATTACTATCTAACCTATTTTTATTCAATTAATTCCGTTAGATGTATGTATATCTCTTTCCTGCTTACTTATTTGCGGTTAGTAAGAGCGAGAGGCATGATAACAAATAATCCTTGGTGAAAAAGTACCGACTGCATATCAGACGTCTTTTTTTTTAAATCATATTAGCTGGTCTAGTTGATTGTGTCCCGTAGTCAATAAATCTAACACAGTGTTACCTATCGTGTTCAGAGTTGAGATAATCGATATAAATCTCGATATAGGTGGTACTAAAAAAGCCCTACCACCGTGCTATCTTGATATGATCTATTTTAATTTTAATTCATACGTATTACTTCCTAATAGAACTATATCTCTGTCCTTTTCGTAAGTAGGAGCGAAAGGCATGATCATTAACGAGTGATCTGATTAAACCAACTTATTTCTTTCTATTCTCTCTAATGACCTTAAAATATTTGCCTAAGAAAATAGATATTTTAGTTATTTAGAATAATTTGTATTCGGCTATTGGAAACCGCACTTTTCCACTTCTGGACATAGAATTTTATTTTTCTTTGAATTTCTATTAGTATTTTTTAATTAAATATCACCACAAAAAAAATATTTTGTTATTAATTACTTTTTCTGCTGATCGTACACTGTTTCTTGTCTTTGGGTGAAACTCTCGACGCAAGATGGCGGCGTGACAAGTGTATTCTAATTTGAAACACGTAATTAAATTTACAAGGAATTGATATTTTCTAGAACGCCTTTAAAGTTGTAAATGTAAATGATTTTAGCGTAGTATTTGTTGATTTATTTCTATTGTATACGTGTAAAATATAAATTATGTAATACGTTATATTGTGTTTAATAAATTATTTTGATATTATGTGTTTGATTTGTATTCCAGGACCTATTAAATGTATTCCCTATACATTGGAATAAATAGGTTTGACTAAACTTGTGAAATTTCATAGGATCTCTAATTCCACAATTATGTTGTTGTTTTCTTGGATTGGCAAAATTATAGAATATATATATATATATATATATATATATATATATATATAAATATAAATAGTTACGGCTTAGCGTAATGGCCATAATCTCACCTGGTCTTATGTGATGATACGGCCCAAGTTGGTAGACACGCTAAACCTTTGGAGGAACTGGCTCTCAAGTGTAACTGCCGGAACACATCTATCGGTATTTGGCGGCAGATTTTCAACTTTAGGGTGGTAGCTAACCAGGCAGGCCTCAGAAAAAGCCCTACCCATTGTAGGTGGTTGGATTCAAATTCACGATCCTTGATGCAAAATCGTACACACTATCACTGAGCTATCATCGCATGCAATTTGAATAGTTTATACATTATGTGACCACGTGGCTCAAAATGGTGGACACGCTCAACCTACCAACTTTTAATCGCTTTAATTTCTCGTCCTATTCAACTTTACACGATATTAGTTTTCGTTTTTTATTACTTTTGGTTATTCAATTAAACTTGTTTAGAACTTAATTTAAATAAGTCAGTACATCTATATTTACAAATGATTTAAACATAGGTGGATTCGAATCTACGTCCCTTGACACGGCATCCGCACACACTACCAACTGAGTACTCATCGCTGCATCACTTTTCATATTGAGATTTTTTTTTTTTTTTTTGTATACAGACCTTGTCTTGGCAATAACGAACACAATAAAAAAAGAATTATTCAATTTGGTGCAGTCGGTCGGAAGTTATACGCGTACATACATTTCGGCGATTTATTTTTATGTATATATCAGATCAAACTGGGAGAAATGCGAAAGCACGTCCATTTTCGTGAAATATGGTAAATTTTAGGCTATCGCACAGTCATGTCCTGAACGTGTTTCTTTTTATATGCATTATAAGTTTTCGCTTGATCTCAATCATGCTTGGTGGTAAGCATAGATGAGGCCGACGATGGAGCGTGCAAACTTAAAATATGCCTGTTCACTCTTCTATTAAAACTATCCAGATTATTAGTTGATGAGAAGACAGACGCCGGGAGAGAGTTCCACTCCTTTGCACGTGCATGTGAAAACGCTGACTGGATACAATAGCAGTAAATCAGTAATAACTAGTTACCCCGGCTTTAGCATATAACCAAGGCAGTTAATAAAAACCCGTGGTACGGATCGCACTCGATATCCCTTCAAAATCTTATATCATTTTTTTTCTAATTCTAAATAAATGGTTAATAAGTTTAAACTGTAGTAAACCTTTTGATTTCCTCTTATAACAAAATACATTTTTACACGCTTTTTTGCTTTACAGTTGATATTGCAGCATTCCAAACGGTCAGATTTTATTTAAATTTCGTAGACTTATCGAGACTTATCCATTATTTACTTTGCGGAATAAGATTTGTTAGTTTAAATTACTTTAATCTATAATCGATAAGACAGGAATTGATATTAATTTCCAATTATTATCTTTACCGATATATCTAATATTAATAACTTTTCGATACCAAAGAGTATTTTAATTCAACAAAATAAGCAAGAATATAAATTTACAAATTTGGAGGAAAGAGCCTTGTTGGTTATTGTAATGAGTGGTGATTGAGCTACCGATAAATTTTGCTCTAATAAATATAGTAGTAAAAAAAAAACTTAAAAACGCTTTTCTATAAATAAATCAAATTAAAAAACAGAAAATGAATTGTAATGAAGAATAGTGTATTTTTTAAATGAATGTAAATCCATAATAGTGTTAAAAAAAGGGTATTTTATTTTTCTACAAGCGTGGGTTGATCATTAATATATTATCAAAATGTTAATGCTTCCACTCATATCTGTCAATAAAATATTTATAACTATCGATACTATGCACCCCACACAAAAAAAAAACATGTTTTTCTTACTTACACTATTACGAATTTACATTTATTTAAATTAAACACTATTCTTAATTCAAATTTGTTTTCTATTTTTTAGTTTGGTTTTCTATAAAAGCGTGTTTTTTTTTTTTTTTTAAGTATTTTTTTGAACGAGGTTTAAGCTTTTCCATATAACAGTGCTCCTTGTGATTGTTCATTAGCCCCGGGAGAGCAGCGCTAACTTTATCGTGTTAACAAGTTAAATTTTGAAGCGATAATAAGTCAGTGGTAGCTTGTGCGGAAGTCGCGTCAAAGTCACGTACTGTTCGAATCCCTACAATGAGCTTAACTTTCGGTGAAGCAAAACATCGTGAAGAAACCATAGCACACTCGTAGAGTGTTTTCTAATGCACACCTGTCTAGCTACCACACTCAATTTGAAAATCTCCCGCCAAATACCTGTAAGATGCTTTCCGACAGTTGCATTTGAGAACCAGTCGCTCCACAGCTCTGGCGTATTTACTATCTTGGGCCATATCTTCACTTAATATCAGGTATGATTTGCGCTGTGTTTACATAACGCAAACCTATTAAAAAGAAGTACTTCGTTTTGCAAAATGGCCGCGGGAGGAACCCGTTACACTTATCAGATAATCAGCACCGTCATACAGGTACATACTAAAAATATCATCACGAGGAACCACAGTCATCCATACAGCCAGAAACCAGAGAGTTAACGCCATTTATTATTATTTATTTTTCCTATTTTTACATACATCCTACATCCATTATTTATATTTGTCTATGCTCGCACGCTCTATTCTAGTCTATATATTTTATCATCCCTTCCTCTTTCCTTGAAGTATGGAAACGTTAACAGCTTAACACCTCAAGCATTAGCGAAAGTCTTAATATTAACGTCAATTCAAAAGGTCGTTCAAAAGCGTTGACATTCCATTATAGACCTTATTGACATGACAAGTCAAAACAGAAAAAGCGGTAAATTTGACCACAGATTAAAATGTCACATTTTTTAGGGTAATTTTCTAGACTAGAGTCATCGCGCATAACAAATATATCGATAAAATTATTTTGGACATACTATTTAATTTTTTTATATTATATTTTTTTGACATTATTTACATTAAAGTTTATTTTAGATATAAGCTATTATTATTAACTGTGTAAAATTATATTAAGTCAAACCTAATAAAAGGCTATTATTATTATTACTATTTTATTTTTACTTTTATTATTAGCGTAATATATTATATAGATATAAAAATGAATCGCCGAAATGTATGTACGCGCATAACTTCCGAACGACTCTACCAAATTGAATAATTCTTTTTTTATTGTGTTCGTTCATTGTCAGAACAAGGTTTGTATATAAAAAAACCGGGCAGCTATTTTTAAAACTTATGATATAAAAGTAATTAGGAAGTCATAGCTTAGTTGGTAGTGAGTACAGACGCCACGTCAAGGGACGAGGTTCGAATCCACCTATATTTATATCTCATATAATTAAAACACATTTCATTTCAGTAATAAACAAGTTTCATTCAATAACTAAAAGAAATGAAAACAAAATCGATATTAGATATAGCCAGTTCTATCGATCTGAACCAATTGAAGTTGGAAGGTTGACTAAGATTGATTTATTAATCAAAATGTACATACAGTACAAAGGTCAAAACGTTTTTTTGTTTTAGCGCGAATAAAGAAGATTGATTCTAGGTTATACGATGTTCACTGGGTCAGCTAGTATTGAATAAATTAGATATTGATATGAGAGAATAAATGTGAATATTCGATAAAAGCTAACGATAATTATTATAACATTAAACGTTTTACAACAATTATTATTATATAAAAACGTCAAAAATTATTCAAAATGAAACCTTTATTTTCGAGCAAGTTAAAATTTTAACAATCGTAAAATTTGCGAAAGTTATTGTTTCTTGATAAGCTAAAGATAAAAATAAAATACAAATTTGCAGTCAAAAATTTATTATACAAAAATAAAAAATAATAAAATCTATCTACAAATTTAAACCCATCGAAACCAAATTTAAATATAACATTATAAAACTTAAAAATATATACACAAAACTGTTAAATACACTCATCTCTCTGTATAAGTAGTTCAAACTGATAAATATTATAGTAACACATTAGCTATAGCACAGTATTTTTGTAGTAGAGTTTACAAACTGGTGTTATTTAATAATACATACATATTACAAGATATACAAAACTTGATATTTTTAGAATTCATACTACAGGATTGCCTGTTGTCATAATACCTTTATAAAATGATTGTACAAAATAGCAAAGTGATATAATTATTATTAGTATGGTACCATCTACAAACAACGGTGAACTTGGTCACCATTATAATCGGCAATTTTAATTCTCACACATATATACTGTTTTTCTGTGTTGCCTTCTCGAAACAAGCATCATTTACATTGAAGCCAGTCCGTTAAGCGAGGACTACCTTCTGATGTATGCAGCGTAGCAGAATGTATAATAAACTGCATTCTGTTTAATATAATATAAATTTAATATAAAAAACCAGCTGTCGCCGGCGGTCTTTCCGAACCGTTACGACTTGGGAACCTTCAAGAAGAGAGCGTATTTCTTCCTTAAAGGCCGGCAACGCACTTGCGAGTCCTCCGGTGTTGCAGGTGTTCATGGGCGGCGGTGATCACTTTCCATTAGGTGAGCCTCCTGCCCGTTTGCCCCCTATTCCATAAAAAAAAAACTCATTCGAAGTTTCCTATAAAAATAATATAGTAATAAGATTATTTTATATAACACAATAAAAATACCTATAAAAAGATATTGTAAATTTCATTCTTATAATATACCCAACTTTTCATAGTATAATGAAAATACATTTAAAAATCGATAACTTTATCGACAGCACCTCAACAAAAAGCAATAAACAAGTTACATGTAAACAAAATAGGTTATGTGATTATAAATAAATTTTTTGCTTCTATACAATTGTATTTCAAATCTCATTCGTAGATCATAGTATAAGGTTTTTAACATTATTGAACATAAATATATAATGATATATTTAAATTTCTATTACGAAAACAGATTCCAAAGACATCAAAATTTCGAATTGAAAATATGAATATGCATATGTATTACACTGAGAAGTTTATAATTATGGTAGGAAATACTCACCATTCTTTATATTTTATATAACTCAACGGATATATATATCACAAATATATAATGATCACACAGTATTTTTTGCCGCGTTTTAGACAATTTAAACTTTCGTCAGTGCTGCCAATAATCTTTTCACATTTCCACTAATCGGAAAAGTATAAAACGAACTGTACACTGTTAGATTATAATTTTATTTATTATAATACTCCAATTTTATAGGAGTTCATAATTAACTTAACTATAGCTACCGAAATATAATAAGTAATTTAATTAAATAAATTAAATTAAATTATAAAATTAAATATTAAATCTCCTAAAATTTTCAGGTAAAATTCTTAATTGGCAATATGGCGATAATATTTTTATTGTTTATAAAGACGCCCGTTTTGTACAAAGATTTCTGACTTCACGTATATAATCTCTGAGGCCGATTTCGGCCTCGTTAATGCTTGACGGGTTAAATAATTAAATTTGATTATGTTTGATATAAATTTCCAGCGTAATCACAACTAACTATTGTAAGAAGTTCAGCGTGCGAGCGAGATTGCGTTCGAATTGGCGGCGTTAGAGGGGTTATGCGACAGCGTGCTGTTCTTCAAGAAAAGGGGAAGGGATCATAAAATACATAGATTGTAATAGAGCGGGCGAGTATAGACAAATATAAATAACGGATGTAGAGGATTTATGAGAAATATATATATAAAAAAAAAACAAATGTCGTTAACACAAGCACAGCTTTCATAGTTCCAGTAAAAGTAGTCCTTCCAGTACAGGGGGCATTGGTAAACGATTTAACCATGTAACTTCAAAAGACGATGCAACAACGTAAAAAAAGTACTACAACTATTCTTGAAACTTTATTTTGTATATAAAAATATAAATATTACAAATACGTGTATTATTGCTGCTTATTTTGAATAAACAGACTGAACATCTACATAATAGAGTTCATTTTATTACTAAAAATATATCTAACATATATATAAATATATTTTTTAGTACATCCGTGGCTTACGTGAAAATGTTATCTAAGTAACCCCAAGTATAATATATGAATCACCAAGAATTACGGTTAACAACTGACCGAACAATTCGAAGGCTTCGTTAAGAGCTATTTAATTAAAAAAAAAAGAGTTTTGTACGTATATGGATATGCTAACTTTATAATTGATTGAATTTAACAAAAAATCTGTATGATAATATTTATTAAACTAGAAAGTTATAATATTGTAATTAGGAGCCATTCGTTCCTCACATAAAGGTCTCAAGACGCGGAGGTTTAGGAAATGTATACATGCCCTTATTCTGAGGGGAGAGGAGTTGTAACCTATTGTTACGTAATATTTTGCGAATGAAAACTTATTATTATAATATAGTCGACCGTTATTCTAAAAGTGTTATTCATTTATAGATTATTTAACGAATTTATGTTTACTCACTTTAGGTTTATTTAAAAACTTATTTTTAATTATAATAACCATATCCCAAAGACTCGATGATTTTCTTGGTGATGTATTGTTATGAACATTCTACGTCAACAGTGATCCGTGCACAAACACACAGACAGATATTTCTAAAAATGATGTACTTAAATCTATTTTCTTACTTGTAATAAAACTGAGTAACTTGTAATTTTTTTTTACATATATCTAAAAAGTACTGGCACTTTACATTTACATTTTTATTATATGTATAGGTAGTAATATAGAAAATTGACTGCAAGGTAACCAATATATAGTGCAGAGTTGGAAAAATCACTTAGTCATAATCGACGATTGTGGATTGTCGACAACAATTTGCTCTTACATTCATTGTTCCACTGAAATCATGTTTGATGTAGGAATAATTTAAGACTTTATTTAGTATTGATAAAAATATTTTAGAACATCAAAATTTCACTTAAAATGCAATTTTGAACGGATAATTTTTATGCGTATCACCCATTCTGAAACAATAACAAAACAGTGAATTAGTTACACATTATTGTTGACATGGTGTGAAAATACATCATGTGTACATCCTCTAGAAATATGCCAGGCGATGTCTTCTGACCTAGCGAGTGTCACATGTATCTCCCATAGGCCGTCCGGCTTCACTTTACACTAATAATTCAATAATAACTGGTTCTCCCACTACTCTAAAATATAGCGTAAGTCTAAACTCCTCACAATAGAAACTTTATCATATATTACCTTTCAAGGGTTTTTTTTTTATACTTAAGGTTTAGCGTTATGACCTCACCTGTATATAATATAATATCACCTCACATAATCTCACCTGATCTTAAGTAACGATATGGCCCAAGTTGGTAGACACGTTAAAGCTGTGGAGGAACTAGCTCTTAAGTGCAGCTGCTGGAACACACCTATTGGTATTTGGCGGCAGGTTTACAACTTGAGGGTGGTAGCTAGCCAGGCGGGCATTAGAAAAAGCCCTACTACCTTGCTATGGTTTCCTCACAATGTTTTCCTTCACCTTTTTTCTTTTCTTGTGACAATGTTATATCTCTATTCCTCTTCTTTTTTATTCTTGGCAACTTAGTTTGACTATTACTGCCATTTTCAAGTAATAGGATTTGGGCGTTTCGGGCAGACAATGCTGTCTTTAACAAGATGGCGACTGTCTTGTTGAAGGTCTCTTGGGAGTTTTTGTGGCAACTAATATATCATATTCCAAATGATTATTCACAATTCTCTTCACCTATGCTCTTCAGCTACACGACATTACGTAAAATGTCACCTTAATTTACACAATATAGGGCTAAACAACTAAGTATATGAATTGAAATAAAATCACAACATGACAGAACAAGATCCCGCCAAAAGCCCCTATATTTCTATTAATTATCTGTAATTTTTTTTCAATTTGAGGGTTTTAGCGTTATGACCATAATCTCACCTGATCTTAAGTGACGATACGGCCCAGGTTGGTGGACACGCTAAGCCTGTGGACGGTCTGGCTCTCAAGTGCAACTGCCGGAAAACACCTACAGGTATTTGTCGGCAGATTTTCAACTTGACGGTGGTAGCTAGCCAGGCGAATATTAGAGAAAGCCCTACCACCAAGCTATGGTTTCCTCACGATGTTTTCCTTCACCGAAATCTCAAATTCATTGTGAATGATAAACTAACTAACCGAGTTATCATTACTTTAAAACTTGTATGAAGAATATGTTTCCTTAATTAATCTCAAACCCGTATCAGTTAGTTGGTAAAGCGCTATAACAATGCAACACAGCATTTAAAAGCTTATATTGTCCGGTATTGCAGATAGCATAAATTATATATTTAAATTTATTTTTAAAACAATTATGTGCCTAACTATCAGTAAAAACGTGTTTATTTAAACGCGCTAATCTCAGTGACTTTGGTTTAGTTTGTCACATTTTGCAGTGTCCACTGGCCATACCCAATGGCTCATAGGTTTGCATACCGTCATGGTAGTCGTAATCTTCGATGATTGTTTGATTCCCGGTGGCCACTATTCTCTTTTGTTTGTCATATGCCTATTTATATCAATATCACAAAGCGGAAACATTTGTTTGTTTGTTTGAACGCGCTTATCTTAGGAAGTGCCAAACGAATTTCAAAAAATCTTTTTACGTTCGTTAGAGCAACCATCGAGGAAGGTTTATGTTATTTAACATCACGCTACCACCAATAGGGGCAAAGCTGTGTTGTGAATACGGGCAAAAATTATTTTAAAAACATTTAGTTAAGCGATGATAGCTCAGTGGTAGTGTGTACGAACTCCGTGTCGAAGGACGTGAGTCCGTATCTACCTACAATGAGTTCCAGCTTTCGGTGAAGGAAAACATCGTGAAGATAACATAGTGTGAGGGTAGAGCTATTTCTGATGTCTGCCTGCTTAGCTACAAACCTCAAGTTGAAAGTCTGCCGCCAAACACCAATAGGTGTGTTCCAGCAGTTGCACTTGAGAGCCAGTTCCTTCACAGATTTAGCGTGTCTACCAACTTGGGGCTTATTGTCACTTAAGATTAGGTGAAATTATGGCCATAACGCTAACCTTAACTATATAAACAGAAGTTCCATGCGAATGAAGTCACAAGCACTGCGAGTGAAATCTATCATGAAAATTAGTCAAACACATATTAGTCGGTATTTGATTACAATTAGTTTTATAAAAATACAAACCCGGAAAATGTATAATTGCGCTTATTCCGATTGAGGGCATGCAACGCGTCTACTTGTCCAGGAGTCAGCGTGATGTCCAAGGATTGTAAATTTTCCCAGAGACGGAACCCACTGGATGTCTTCACCACCACGTTGTGCCCGCATTCGATCTGATACCTAAAGTAAGTCCCTTATCAGTACTGTTTATTATTGTACTATGACACAGTGACGACACTGTGCTAGCTAGCTAATCTAATATAATATTAAAGTTTGGAAAACGTAAAGATGCACGCCTCATAATCATTTTTTGTTTACTTATTAACAGTTAAACCAAAGCGAATCAGACCGTGAAAAGTAATAGGGTTCTATTCCTAATTATACTGAAGCGTAAGGCAAAAAAAGACTCGATTAGTAAAGTATTTCGGTCGTTATCGTGATAACATACAGGATCGGCACATACAGACACACGGACGTCCAAGACAGAACTTTTTAAAACAGTTTTTAACTAGTTTATACAAAAAAACTGGCATCAAAAATATCATGAGTGTTATAAATAGTGTTATTTCTTGATATATGTGTGTATGTATGTAAAGGATATGATATCTACGCTATTGTTATTATAGAATCTGTGGAACTATTAGCTGTCAGTGTGACGTGTGACACTGACGATAAATTGAGAAGGAAAAAGAGAGGTTAAGTGCTTTTTACAAAAACGTGGAAAATATTCTCTTGATTTATTTTAAATAGAATTATATTATCATTTAAACTAGAAGTAAAGGCTTTAAATGTTGTTTTTGTTATTTCAGGTAAGTTATCCTGTTAAAAATGTGTTAATTGTAGTAAAACTTGTGTATAAGTGTGATGTGAATATAAGAATTTTGTTATTTCAGAAAACGCAATTACGTCTTTATTTCACCTGAGCATTTACTATTATAAAACAACATTTTCCGCAATACAAATATGGAGAAGTTAAGATTTGATTTTTGTGTGAAAACATCAGCAGATGGAAAATCAAACATTATTTGCATAACCTCAATAGGAACACCTGATGGCAAAACTTTTGGCATACCGGCCGAATATCAACCTGCAAACTTACACAAACTTATAACAAATACATCTAACTATGCCAAGATAAGAAAAACATTGAATAAAATACATCAAACAAGGAAAATATGGATAACTTTAACTGATGAGATATCAACGGTATATTTAGATGAAGAACAAAATATACAGTTTCAGGACTTTTACCTTGAAGAGATTAATGATAACATAAATGATCCAAAATTATTAACTGAAAGCTCAAATAAAACATTAGAGAAATTACTAGAGACATTACTCGAAGAAAAGCAAAGAAAATCTGATACTCAAAATTTGGGAAAAATTGCAAAAGACTTTGTGCTAGAAAAATTCACTGGTAAAAACGCAAACGCTTACCAATAGATTAAGGACTTCAACAAAGAATGTGACCGTTTCCATATTTATGAAGACAGGAAAAAAATTGAAATTTTAAAACAGTTTTTAGAATATTCAATTGTAAACTGGTACAGTTGTATGCTAATGAAATTTACAGTAGAATCAGAATGGATTAAATGGGAAAAAAACTTCTGTGAAACATTCGGAAACAAAGGCTGGTCACCAATCAGATATGCTCTTGGATTTAAATATCAAACGGGCTCATTGCTTGAATATGCATTGAAAAAAGAGAAATTGTTATTAGAGGTTAGGAGAACGATTGATACAGGTACTCTTATAGACCTTATAGCCGCAGGCCTGCCTAATTACCTGAGTGGCAAAATTGACCGAGAGACATTAGAACAAACTGAAGATCTCTATAATGAGATAGGCAAATTAGAACATCTTGTTGGGAAGAACAAATATGAAAGAAAGAACTACACGCACTCTGACATAAAATCAAAAAAATATGAAGAAAAGAAACCATGCCAAATTTGTATAAATGAGAAAAAAGGAAAACGTTTTCATCCTGAGGAAAACTGCTGGTTCAATGGGAAGAATCAAAAACATGTTGTGAAAAGTGTGAATAACTCTGAATTAGAAGTTGAACTTAATGAGGAAAATCCAAAAAACTAGAAGTATCACCATTAATAAAAATAAAGTTATTATTAAATGACACTTTAAAAGTTACCGCAATTTATGATTCGGGTTCAAATGTATCATTAATTAATGCAAAGTTATTGAAAATACAGATAAAAGAAAAAGACACATTTAATAAGCAAACGGCAAACTTGAAAACTATTAATGGTGATAAGAAAACAAAAGGTATGGTAACATTAAAAATAAAAATATATGACATTGAAAGAGAGATGAATATTTTTGTGATAGATAATGAAAATTTCCACTATGATTTTCTCATTGGTTTGGATTGTATCAAAGAATTCAGATTAATACAAAATGAAAAATTGAATATCATACAATGTGATAATTCAAATAAAATCCAAATTGAAAAAGATAACAAAAATAAACACTCTGAAACAAATATTTTGCATGTCGGAATTCCTGATGTACTAGGTGACAAAAATGAACAAGATGTGATTCTAAACTCTGAGGTATGGAAACAAGAAAATTACTGTTTAAACCAATGTGAAATAAACTTCAATGAACATATTAATTTAAATGAATTTGAAATTTCAGTAAACCACCTAGATTTATGTAAACAAACTGAAATTGATAAATTAATAGAAAAATACAACCCGGTTTTCGCTAAGGACAAATACGACGTTGGTACAGTACGAGGTTATGAAGCTCACATAGACTTGACAGTAGATCAATATTGCTGCAAGCGCCCGTACAGATGTACAACTGATGATAGAAAAGAAATTGAGAATCAAATATCAAAACTATTGAAGAAAAACTTAATCGAGGAATCATATAGCCCTTTTGCTGCTCCAGTCACCTTAGCATACAAGAAAGAAGATGGGAAAAGATCAAGACTGTGTATTGATTTCCGAGAATTGAATAAAATTGTTGTCCCTCAATCACAGCCGTTCCCGTTGATTGAAGACTTGATCGTAAAGACTGTAAACTGTGAGTATTATTCTACTTTTGATATAAACTCAGCATTTTGGTCCATTCCATTGAGAATTCAAGATAGATATAAGACAGCTTTCGTCACGCAAGAAGGCCATTATCAATGGACATGCCTCCCATTTGGTTTAAAGACGGCTCCAGCTATTTTCCAAAGAATATTGAGAAATATAATAAGGAAATATAATCTCTCAGATTTTGCAGTAAATTTCATAGATGATGTCTTAGTTTTCTCTATAAGCTTTGAGGAACACATAGCACATATATCAAAACTACTTGACGCAATATTAACAGAAGGATTTAGACTGAAATTCTCGAAATGCACTTTTGCAAACAATCATGCCAAATATTTGGGGCATATAATAGGAAAAAATTCAGTTACACCTATCAAAGATTATTTAACGGCTGTCAGGAACTTCCCCATTCCAGAAACAAGGAAAAATATACGCCAGTTCCTGGGAAAAGTAAATTTTTATCATAAATTTATACCACACAATGCAATTATTCTGGAACCATTACACAATCTGTTACGGAAAGATGTTAAATTTATATGGACCAAAGAATGCCAAAAATCATTTGATAAAATAAAAGATTTACTATGCTCTAAACCAATTCTAAAAATATTAGACCCAGAACAACCAATAAAAATATACACTGATGCCAGCATTCTAGGAGTGGGAGCTGTGTTAAAACAGGAAGATGAAAACGGAATAAATAAACCTGTAGCTTATTTCTCAAAGAAATTGACCAACACCCAAAAGAAAAAAAAGGCAATATATTTGGAATGCTTGGCAATTAAGGAAGCTGTAAAATATTGGCAACACTGGCTTATGAATAAAGATTTTATAGTATATACAGATCATAAACCACTAGAAAATCTTAACATAAAGTCTAGAACTGATGAGGAACTGGGCGATTTGACATATTACTTATCCCAATACAATTTTAGGATAAAATATAACCCAGGACAGTCAAATCAAGAAGCGGACTGCTTAAGTAGAAATCCAGTCTTAGAACCGACTGACAATACTGAAGATTTTTTAAAAGTTGTTAACTTAATAAACATACAAGATATAAAAAAAGACCAAGATACAAATTTAAATATACAAAACGGAAAATCAAAGTTTATACTGGAAAATAACATTTATTACAAAAATAATAAAAGAAGAAAAAAAATTATACTATCAGAAGTATTTAGCAAAACACTAATTAAAAATGTCCACTATACTTATAGCCACATTGGCAGAACACAAATGATAAATAAAATAACTCCTTTCTATACAGCAAAGAATATCATCACAAATATTAAGAAACTCTGTGATGAATGTGATATCTGTTTAAAAAACAAATCAAGAAGGAATCCAAAATTTGGTTTAATGTCCCATTTAGGCCCAGCAACACACCCTTTTGAAATTGTATCCATTGACACAATTGGAGGCTTTGGAGGGTCTAGGTCTACAAAAAAATACTTACATCTCTTGGTTGATCATTTTACACGATATGCATACATTTTGACATCAAAAAATCAAAACTCCAGTGATTTTATCAAGCTGATAGAAAAAGTGACACAGAGCAATAATATAGATATGCTATTAACAGATCAATATCCCGGCATAAATTCCAAAGAATTTAAAGACTTCTTGAAAAAGAAAAACATAACAATGGTATTCACTGCTGTGGACGCGCCATTTTCAAATGGCCTTAATGAAAGGCTGAACCAAACTTTAGTCAATAGGATAAGGTGTAAAATAAATGAAGGGAACAAGAAAACAGCATGGACAACTATTGCACAAGAATGTGTAGAAAAATATAACGAAACAGAACATACAGTTACTAAGTTTACCCCAAAATACCTTCTGGAAGGAGAGAAAATGGATATCTTGCCACTGGAATTGAAATCAAGATGTACAGTACAAGACCTCAAAAAAGACAGAGAACTAGCATTTGCAAATTCAATAAAATCTCACAACTATAATAAAAAAGTATACAACCTAAATAGAAAAGACTATGAATTTAAAGTAGGTGATAGAGTATATGTAGAAAATAGGAACCGGCTAAATAGGAAGAAAATGGACGAATTAAGGATTGGACCATATAAAATCCTAAGGAAGATTTCAAATTCAATCTATGAAGTTGATACTGGATATAAGAAGACGGAGTCAAATTTCTACCATGTTACAAAGTTAACTCCGGTAATGAGTAGCTCTTGATCGAACAATCATTATGATGTTGTTCTCTCTGAGGGTGGGAGATGTAAAGGATATGATATCTACGCTATTGTTATTATAGAATCTGTGGAACTATTAGCTGTCAGTGTGACGTGTGACACTGACGATAAATTGAGAAGGAAAAAGAGAGGTTAAGTGCTTTTTACAAAAACGTGGAAAATATTCTCCTGATTTATTTTAAATAGAATTATATTATCATTTAAACTAGAAGTAAAGGCTTTAAATGTTGTTTTTGTTATTTCAGGTAAGTTATCTTGTTAAAAATGTGTTAATTGTAGTAAAACTTGTGTATAAGTGTGATGTGAATAAAAGAAAATTGTTATTTCAGAAAACGCAATTACGTCTTTATTTCACCTGAGCATTTACTATTATATATATAATAAAATTTATATTTTTGAAATCTTGCATTACACATCACCATGACACAACAACATTACAGATCACCATCTATGCACTTGCCACTGTGCAGGACACAGGTAGGCCACCTCTTATTATAATATGGGAAATTGTAAAGCTGTTTAGACAAATACCAAAGTACAGAATCCATAGTTAAATGCTAACAGTTGCGTTACATCGATCCCTTACAGTTTCTTCCTAAACTAAACATACTACTGGATAAAAGTCAAAGCCATTTCCAGTCCTATACATAACCATTGCCATATAGGACCACCATAGTTATAGTCAGCATTACTGGTTCTCATAGTCTATAGAGTGTAGTTTCATACATCTCACTCAGTCACCCAGACAAGTAGGCATCACTAAAGGGATTATTTACCCACTTTAAATAAGTTTATACATAATATATGAGATGAGATCCATCTTGTGGCAGAGAGGGAAGCAGTTTCTGAGATTTGTAACATATATGTAGGTTTTAGGGGCCCTTTCCCAATGTGCGTTTCTTTCCCTGCTAATGACATTTGGTAGGACTCTGCTAGTGCAGCTTTAGACATGTTCTAGTATAGAAATTACTGCAGTCCTAGACAGGTCACAATCTTTTAAAAGAATAAAATTTTTGTTTAAAAACAGACAAAATTAAATATGGTTACAGAAATATAATAACACAATGCATATTATTCACAGGTCCTTTCAAATTGTAAAACAAAAGGACAACTTAACTAACTTGTTACATATTCCTTTTGTTTGTTTGTTCACTTCCAGTACATTTCCTTACAGTATAAACCATGAATGTATTCCTAAAATTATCCAACTTTAATTAATATAGTTTCTAATCATATTTAAGGGGTTTACACATCAGGTATGCTATTAATAAAGTTAATAACATTGTTATTAACCACAACTACAAAGTAATAACAGTAAAAATCATATGCAAATTTAAAACCTATATAATGCAAAAAAAAAAGTTAGCCCTTCCTGGATACCTGGCCAATATTCAACATTTAAACATAACAATTTCTAATCAATAACAAACAATAAAGTAAGGAGTAAAATAATTATACAAATGGCACACAAAGAAGCTGCAAAATGTTTATTATACACACATGTGTCAATGTATACACACAAGGGAGCCAACAGTGTCGACATACGAGTGGAGATGCCAGCATATGTAAGCTTCATGCCACTTGACATCACGGAACAGCGCGGAAATATATGTTTCATATTAAAAACACATTGTACGCAATTTTTTAATTATAACCTACCATTATCCCCGACATAACGTACACAATTCTTCCCAAGATGGTTCTTAAAATAAATAGTTCAATTACAACCTCGTTACAGAATAATTAATATCACTTACCAGGAATTGCGCTTCCGGACTGGCCCATTTTTAAAAACGAATTTTCGGACGAAAATTAACACGAACAATTATCACTTTTCCGCTTCTCGTTCACGATCTATATACTATTAACACAAGGCACGGTCATCATTAGACAACTTTGACCCGTTACTACCGTAAGTTCATGTTTATTATTATAAATTATTTTATTAAAACAATAATGTACATACGATAAAGGATTCCAATAGGAATCGAGTAATTTTAAAATATTAACTACAGATATCTTACGTATGCTAATTTGTTTTATATTATTATTGCACGCGATATGTAGGTTTTCATTATTGTGGTTCTAATTAATACGATTCACACAACATTTTAAAATTTTATACAGTATTATTCGCAATTCGTGTCACCCGTTGACAGCTTTGACTTTGACAGCAATATTACACTAAACAGATATTAAACACTTCAATAGTCTGTGAAAACCGATATAATAGTTGTTTTATTAAATCTAAATTATTGTTTATATTATAATTTAGAGTATTAAACAAAGTTATTATTAATTCAGAATTCTCATAAAATTTAAAAAGGTACAATATTATTTATTACACATTTTTTACAATAATATTGATTATTTTGTAAAACAATTATTCCAATTTTTAATTACATATACTATAATTATAATGAACAACTTGATTTTATATCAAAGTAAATAAAAATGCGCTGTATTGCTCGCGTTATGACGCGAATCTTTATTTCATTATATACTAAAAAAACTTATTGAAACCATTTTTTCATAGGCATCCAGATGGCTGTGTGTATGCATATACACATGTGTTATATAATTAAACATGAATAAAATATACATATGTGTTTTTATCATCATATTTGGTCAGAAAAAGTGGGACCCCATACATACATAATACTAATGCAATAAACGGGGAAGTAGGACAATATATTTTTTATATCGTATTAAAAAATAAATATGTAAACATCACTATTTTAAAAAAATATATCAAATCATCACAGACAATTGTAATATTTACTAATTAAATGTGATCCATGAACTTTACTTTTGTTTGTATAATTCATACAATATCGCACATTTGAGGCGTATATGCCGTGTCTACTTATCTTTACTTATAATATTGTGGCGTCTTCATCACCCCTTCGTCATCATCATGAATATATGAAGGAATGTAACATTCGAATTTGAATAATAGAACGCATTCCAATTTCACGTTCCGACGTGTCTGATCGATTACAGGGATTCTTCTCGGCTAATGTCAGTAAAATATTTACACTGAATTATAAAGGAATACAACAACGTTTTTATTCATCGTGGTGGTTTAATTTACGAAGAAGTCATCTGTAAACCCAGTCATCGTATTCATCAACCCTTAAAATTTGCAAATATATTATATATTACATAAATATATAAATTACAATTTACCATGTAACAATTTGTATTTTTTCCCTCTATTATTTCATATTATGTATGATACACAATTTAACTAATAATAAAACCGATTGTTGTATTTGTGTTATTACAGTATATTATTTTTGATTTATATAATATAATATGACGTCATAACGATAATAACAAGTCAACTTAACACATTATTAAGATAAACTAAAACACTGAGTTTTTTCTATATTTTGATATAATATTGAGTACCCAAATGTGGTTCCTTTAGCTTAGCAATTGACATAGTACACTAGGTTTAAGCTTAAAAAAGCATATACAGTAGATCCTCGTTAAGTCAAACCTCAATAACTTGAAAACCTCCAAATCTCGGAAAAATGTTTTGTTGTTTTCGCTTCAAACACCAACCTCCATTCTCTATAGTTCGAAAACTCTATAATTCAAGTTCTACTGTATTCAGAACGATATAGGTTTTTAAAAAACAAGCTGCATGGTCTAAGATATCTTTGCCTTTTCTGGCAAACGTAAAAAAATAACCAAAAACAATTTCAAAGTTAACGGTTGCCGATGTTGCGTGATAAACATATGAAATATATTTGCTTCGTAAATAATGGATAATAAATATAATAATTTAGTGCGTGAGAAGGAGAAAGAAAAAGATAGAGTTCTTCAAGAAATAAAATATTATGAGAAAAAAATCGACGATTTTAAAAGTTACCCAATCTGTAGATATAATGCTTCCAGGTATTTATTTTATTAGTCGTTTTTTGTTTTATATTTTTGTATATAGCATGTGAATTATACATGTTCAGATTCCAGAATGCCCCTTAGGGTGAAAGGTAAAATTTATAAGTCCATTATAAGATCTGTTATATTGTATGGATCGGAATAATATTATAGGTTAAAATCAAGAATATTTTGCAGCTCGGACTCTGAAGATGAGGGTATAATGTTAATTGACACCGGGCCTTCGCTGGCACAGTTGAAACTGGAGAGAGCAATGTTAGAAACATGCTTGCAAGCCACTCAAGAGTTAACAGGCTTACAAATTTTACAGACGGAAACCAAAATCATTGATGATCCAGTGATATTAGGGTGAGAATAACTTTAACAATAAAGAATTCTGTTTTCTTACCATGATTGTATTAATTCACTTTCTTGTATGTCGGTCCCTGTGAAATTTTGTAATCGATTTAAACTAACTTCCACATGAGTTAGATAGTTGAAATTTAAACCATAGCTTAGAAGTGGATGACAATGCATGAAAATGTAAAAAATGAAAATGGGGAGATAACTTTATCACAGCTGTATGTATTTTAAAACTGACAGATGAATAGAGCTTATCAAAATTTCATTCACATATCCCTAAAAAGCAGTATATCCTTAAAAAGTAGAAAATAAAAGATTGGAAATATAGAATGTGAGGCACATGCTATACAAATAACTATAAACATGTACCATATGTTTTTCCTTTCCAATCATTTATTGTATATAGTTTTTAGTCCTTTATAAAAATATTGTGCATTAAAAATTGTTTTATATAAATATTACTATATACCGTTTCAGAGAGCCATCCGTTAAAGAGCCTGGGACTTGGAGAGAGGTGATAGCGGAATGTAAAATAGACTCAGTTCCTTTCGCCATAATGTTTTACACACATACTCCTGTTAGTATGATTTATTAATTTTATTGTTTTAATTAGCAATAAGAAGGACACTAGTTGTTATAATATGCCCAGAAGAAGAGAAGCAGTGTGTGCGCACAGTTGCTATAATATTCCTACTAGAAGAAGTGTATGTACTCTACCTGGTCTCTGGCAACACAGGAGTTTGAAGTGTCAGCGTAATATGATTTAGCTGGTAGTATTAGATGATCAGTAACCAATGAGCCACCACTTGTTCCTTTGCCTTGGCTTGAGCCCGGGTAATGCATTCACGTGTCGCAGTGAGGAAGGCCAAAAATAACAAGGTTATAAACACCAATTTTTTTTTTTTTTTATCTGTTACTGCAACCTGGCAATCTGTACTTCTTCAATATCGTACAATGAGCCATTATATTGATTATTCTCTTTGTAGAATTTCTTTTTTATTTTATTTTTTTTAATCTTCAGTGACTCTTATGAGTCAACCTTCAGAGATTGAAAGTTTTTGTGTTTTTTTTTTTTTACTATACTCTATGTTTGAGATTGGGTACACTAAGTCTTTTTAATCGGCTGTGCACCATAAACACCATATGGAAAATAAAAAAAAGTGTAGCCTTAAGTAAGTATTTATTATCTCATTACACATAAATGCCCCTATAGAATCAGCATGAATCTCTTGCCAGTTCTTCTCGATGACTGGGTCTGGATCTTTGGAACCAATTGTAGTTTTGATGTTCATAAACGCCTGTATATGGCCTGAATTTAATGAAAATTTGATTTGTATTGCGTTTTACAGAACCGAAAGTTCGCACCGACATGGTACAGAGGTCTCCGAGTCACTGTGGTCAAGGCAGCACACGAGGCTGAACTCTCAAGATCTATCTTGTTTTATGTGAAGAAACCCTGCGAGGCTATTACCGTTAGTTTTTTTTTTTTTGTGGTAGTGTGTATGGATATGTTGAGGGATGTGAAGGTAAACATTGTGATGAAACCATAGCACGGTGGTAGGGCTTTTCCTATTGTTTCCTACAGTGAAACCTCAACCCCATTGAAGGGGTTCACATTCAAATCCATTGTAGTGTCTGATTTACTTAGTGTCACTATAGAATAACTTACCTTTTTTATAGTTTATTAAAGATTTACATTATGGCTAAAAACTCTCCTGATGTTATTTGACGATGTGGCCCAAAATAGTGGGTAAGTTAAGTCTACTATAGGGACTGGAACTCAAGTACAACTACCGGAACATACTTATAGGTATTTGGCTACAGATTTTTAACTTGAGGGCGGTTGTTAGTCAGGCGGTATGTAAGAAAGCCATCATGTTATAGTTTCATCACGATGTTGCCTTCATTAAGGGCCTATTTGCGGGGATTCGCATTCACACCCATCGAAGTGTCAGATTGAATTTGTGTCAGTATGGGATCAACCGATGGAATTATGGGATTTCAGATATTGAAGAAGTATTCACAGGCATCCAGATCCAGGAGGCACACTCTCGCCAAACTGGCGGATCGATACGAGACATGCCTCTTTATGCAGCCGTTGGTGAGTCTCTTGTTTATTTGAATCAGTGTTTCTCAAACTTTGGTGTACCGCCCTCTTTAGGGAAAATGTATGGCGCAACGGCCCCCATTATAATTCTTCATCTAATCTTTTTAAATTAAGTACATATCCTTTTAACTAAAACTGATGTTTGATATTGGAGTATCCAAAAGAGCAGTTCTGTTAAAGACACATTATTATACGTTTTTAAATTAACGTTACCCAAAACAAACATAATTGTAGTTAATCAGTGCCTAAAAATGCCTTCTGTAATTTTCATTGAATAACAACTTGAAACCTTTAATCGTACAAATATTATAAATGTGAAAGTGAATTTGTATGTTTAATAATAATAATAATAATAACTTTATTGACATGAATTTTGACACTACAATACATAAAAATTATCTTAAGACATAGTATCGCTATACATTTTTGAATCCTAGCGCCTGAACTAGGCCGAGCCTGTATCTCAGACGCTGTTTTCTTTCCGTATAATAGTATGTCCTAGATATGACTTACATATATTTTAATATAACTACAAGATTTATAAATATGACATAAGGTATACTGCGATTTATTTTTACCTTATCCTACCTTACTTTTAATAATAGTGTAACGAGTTACACTACAATATTGTGAACTTAATTTTTTTTTTTTTTCGTGACTTTAATATTTATGAAAAACCAAACAAAATATTTATCAAATACTATAAACAACATGAGTTTAAAATTTGGATGTGCCTCAAACTTATTCTTATATAATAAGTGTATATGGATAAACATGAGCAGAGTAATCCATATGTGAAGATGTTATTTATAATTGTACTAGATAATTATCGTACGATTACAAATAAGTTTTCTATGTCTTCATACTTCTGTGTCTTCAACCAGGATGTAACTACTTCTTTACATTTATGAATTTATGAAATGTTTGTTACGCTTTCACGCCTAAACCGCTGAATCGATTATAATAAATTGTGGTATAGAGACGGACGGGACATTGGAGACAATGATAGTGATCAAGTGAGTAAACTTTTTATTGCGTTATCCGATTTGTTTGCATAAAACAAAATTAACGCTAGCGAAGCCGCATGTAAAATGTAGTAACTCTATAAATCTATCTTGAAGTCATAATAGCACAGTATTAGTGTGTACGAACTCCGCGTCTACGTACGTGAGTTCGAATCTACCTATGAGCTTGAGTTTTCAGTGAAGGTAAACATCGCGAGGTAACTATAGCATGGTGGTAGGGCTTTTTTAATGCCCACCTGGCTAGCTACCACCCTCGACTTGGAAATCTGCCACCGAATATCTATACATGTGTTCTGGCAGTTGCACTTGACAGCCGGTCCCTCACAGATTTACTATGTCTACTAACTCGAGCCGTATCGTCACTTAAGATCAGGTGAGATTGTGGCCATAACGCTATACTTTAACTATAAAAAAAATTACGAACCTCATTGTAACGAATTAGTTGATATAATCAATATTTTTCTGGTGTCAGCTCTAATGGGGCCTTAGTGTGCAGACGCTAATGTACCTACGAATGTACCATCGTGTGAGGTGTAAAGTCAGTTGCCCACACACCGTCCTGGTGTAGTGTTTTCCAAGAGTATATGAAAGGTAATAACCGACTGGAGGTTCGATTTCGGCCAATAATCAAATAGCATGGTGTTAGGGCTTTCTCTGATGCCTACTTGGATAGCTGCCACCCTCAAGTTGAAAATCTGCCGCCAAATACCAATAGGTGTGTTCCGGCAGTTGCACTTCAGAGCCAGTCCCTTAAGACGTCGTATTGTATGGTCGAGTATCGTCACTTAAGACCAGGTGAGAAGACTATGGTCATAACGCTAAAACTTAAAAATGTATAGACAAAAAAAAACTTTAGTGTTGACACCAGTTTCTTATTCCCTTTCGTTTCGTTAAATAGACTTTGCATTGTATTTGTGCAATTGTTTGCTGACTTTATAAATAGTAAAATTCAATATAATTATTTCAATTCCAGCCGGAGGGAGGGTATCAGTTGAAATGCGAGAACGTTCTAGAAATGTCTTGGTGCTTAGAGAACAAACGGTCGCCGTTCCTACCGTTCCGTCATCGGATGAAGCTCGATTTGGAGTTCGTAGGTAATGTGATTTTTATTTATATAAATATAAATATATATATATGAGCTATAATCGCTTCATAACACAGGCTAAATCAAAAATAAAACAACCCAACATTGTCATGTGACGGCTGCTAGGCAATATTTCATAACATTAGTGTCATACAAGCGTATGAGTGTTTGCATAATTGCATTAGGGCTTTCGCGAAGTGTACTTTGTATGTTGGCTAATACTAATATTACAAGCGGAAAAGTTTGTTTGTTTGAATGTGCTAATCTTAAAAACTACCTGTCGAACTTAGAAAAATCTTTTTATATTCGATAAAGCAATAGTTGAGGGTGGCTTTGGACTATTTAAGATCACGCTATCACCAATAGAAGCAAAGGTCTATTGAAATAAGTTGCAGAACTGGGTAAACATTTTGAATAAATTTTGGTTCCATGCAAACGAAGTAAAAAAACATCGACATAATCGACACTTAGCAATAACGTAATAAAATGCGTAATCACTTGACAATCATTATATAGACTTGCCTCTATAACCACTTAGACCAGTGGTTCTCATAGTTGATTGGGCCGTGACTTGCCTATATTATTAAATATATATTTACCATCTGTGTCTTTTGTAATATATCCATATCAAAAAAACCAAATAAAATTACATGGACCTACAAAATTACCGATGTATTGACATAGATAATCCATACTTCGAAAATCTACCATTAATTATTTTTTTCAGAGGAGTCATACATTAACTCTATTACAAAAGCTTACAAACAACTATCACATCCCACCATATCAACGGACGAATGCACAGACTTACTATCAGAGATTATATCCACATGTTTGAAAGCTAAAGAATCGTTATCGAAGAGTGCACAGTCCGAACTGGATGTGACTAAGCCAACGCCAGAAAAAGAAATCGAAGTCACCGAAGACAGTACCCAGAAGAAGTAAAAGTAAAACAGTGAGAAATGAAATTGTACCAAGAAATAATGACTTAGAAATCGGTGAATCTTCAAGCGGAGTTACTAAGGACAATGATAGGGGTGACAGAGATAATGGACAGCATAATAACAATAATACAGCTTCAAATAATAATAAACTAAAATCCAAAGACGAAGAAAGTGCCCATACTGCCTCTAATAGAGCTAAACAGATCCATAGAACTGATTTAACTAATACAAACGCTAGTAAAAAATCCCTAGGTAAAAGAAACATAGACGTTGATAATTCTGAACACATTAACGGTAATGCGAAACGAAACAAAATAAATAATAATAAAATCTCGAACAATAATGCTGCTGATTCAAACAAGGAATCCAGTGGCAACACTAAAAAAGCTAATGTCGCCAATGTGAAAAACACTCATTCTGCCAGTAAAAATCAAAAACAAATTTCCCAAGGCAGTTCTAGTAGTACTAAAGGAGCTGAGGCTAAAAACACAGGAGACGGATTAATCGAAAATGTTGCCAACGTCGTAAATAAAAATACGAAAGTGGGTGAGAAGCGAAGTGTTGCCATGTCAAAAAATAAAGTACCAGTAGAAGTAAATTCGATGAGAGAAGTGACCAAAGGCGTTGCTAACTCTGAAATTAATAATTTGAATAAGCAGAATCAGAATTTGGACAAATTGAAAACGAACAAGGATAAACTTACTAATAGCGGTGGCGGTAAAATGAAACAAACCGGTACGCAGAAACATTCAAACGTTAAAAAACCAGTGTTGTCAGTGAAAATTCAGAACAACCGGAGTTCTTTATCTAAAGTGACGAGGAAGAGCATCGGGAAGAAGATCAACAGTAGGAAATACGAGAAGGAGAATAATGCGAGAGTGACAAAAATACCGCAGAAGTTTATGACGTCACATTCCTCTGGACATACAAACAGCCCGAGTAAGACTTTTTAATTATAGTTATATATATATAAAGTAAAATTTTATAGACCAAAAAACAATAAGTTTCTGAAAGTTTCAGTTCAAAATTTAAGTTTTGATGGGTTGCTCAATTTTTTTTTTAAATTATAAGTCATTACTTTAGATTTTTCGAGCGACCTTTTAATATTTAAATTTAAATTCCATACATTTTTTTTCTTATATTTATTAAAATAATAGATAAAAATTAAAGAAAATCGATTTTTGACGATTTTTGAAATTTAATAAAAATTGGAGCGACCTCTTAAAATTTTATTTTTTAGTTGTTCTTTGGAGAGGGCTCTTAAAACATCAAAAACTAACATTTTTTCACTCGAGACTTAAAAAAAAAATAGTCGGTTTTTTTGCGCCACCCTAATATATATATATTTGCTTAAATACCTAAACGGTTAAAAGGTGCCCTTTGGAGACTAGAAAAACTGTGAAAGCTGTTTTTCTTACTCTACAGGTTTAAGGCCATAATCTCTATTGATGTTAAGTGCCAATATGGTCCAAGATGGTGGACAAGTTAAACCCAGTAGAGGCACTGGCTCTCAAGTGCAACTTCCGGAACACACCTATAGGTATTTGGTGGCAGATTCTTAACTTGAGGGTGGTAGCTAGCCACTGTCCCTAGCCAAATAGTTTTGGACGTTAGCTGACTTCGATAAAAGTAGTAATAATTGTATGTGGTGACAGTAAGAATGGCGATATTTTCTGCAAAAGATCGATTCCAATCGGAATCAAATGAATCGACCTCCAAAAGATCGATTCATGTGGAGACTTAATAAGTGCAACTGTCGGAACACATCTATAGGTATTTCGCGGCAGATTTTCAACTTGAGGGTTGTAGCTACCCAGGCGGGCATCACAAAAGCCCTACCACCACGCTACGGTCTCCTCACGACGTTTTCCTTCACCAAAAGCTCATTGCAGGTGCATTCGAACCGACGTCCCTTACAGCGGAGGCCGTGCACGCTACCACTGAGCTGTCATCGCTCGAATTATAAATGCACGTATTTTATGAACGGTCTCTCACATGTGATTATCGCCATTATTCACTTCATCCTTCATCTCGAGGACTACGAGGTGATGACAGCCGGTTCAGTATCCCAAGATCCATGATGCGTCCTACACCACAGTTCCATTTCATTTCAGAATTCAAAGCCACGTCAAACTTTAATCTGAACATGAACACGCGCAAACCCTCAAATATACCAAGTAAGTAGGTTATTCTGTACGTTGCCTTACTCTTCACTCGTTAGAATCTATCATCGCATCATTTTACCCATTTGAATCTATCATCGTATCATTTTACCCATTTGAATCTATCATCGTATCATTTTACCCATTTGAATCTATCATCGTATCATTTTACCCATTTGAATCTATCATCGTATCATTTTACCCATTTGAATCTATCATCGTATCATTTTACCCATTTGAATCTATCATCGTATCATCGCCTTTTCACCGTTTCGCAGGCTTCTTGAGTCTTTTTTACTTAATATAAGCCGTTGTGACTCAATTTTAATTATTTGAAACCGTGGCAACTTCTGTTTTTACTCATCTGTAGCTTTGATGGGTTCATTTTCAATGATTTGAAGGCTATGGTGAGTTTTTTTTTCGTTTAATTTAAGCCATTACGGCTTCCTGTTCACTTGCATGTAGTCAGACTTAATTTTTCTCATTTTAGGGCTTGACGGTTTCTTTCTATTCGTTTGAAGCTATGATGAGTCTGTTTCACTCATTTGAAGCCCAAGATGGTTTAAATTTACTCATTTGAGGTTAAAGATGATTGCTTTTCACTTATTTGAAACCACGATGCTTCCTTTTCACTTATTTATAGTCACCTTTTACATATTTGTAATTATGACGGTCTACTTACTTAAAGGTACTCTGTGACTCTTTCGTTTATTTCAATCTATTCTTACTTACTTACTTTTTGCTTATTTGAAGCTATACAGGCTGTCATATTGACATACAGTAGTCCCTCGATAAGTTGAAAACCTCCAAATTTCGAAAAAATGTTGTGTTTCCTTCGCTTCAAACACCAAAACATCTATACTGTATAAGTCGAAAACTCTATAACTCGAATTTATTTTGGTGTCTCCCTTGATGTTCGACTTATAGGGGTTCTACTGTATAACTAACTTTTAATACTTTGCTGTAACCGCTTTTGATAGAAATTATTTTCCGATACTAATAACAACTAATTTAATTAAGACGAATGACGCAGTAGTTTTTTTTTTTATATACTTAAGGTTTAGTGTTATGGCCATAATCTCACCTGATCTTAAGTGACGATACGGCCCAAGTTGGTAGACACGCTAAACCTGTGGAGGAACTGGCTCTCAAGTGCTGCTGCCGGAACACACCTATTGGTATTTGGCGGCAGGTTTACAACTTGAGGGTGGTAGCTACCCAGGAGGGCATTAGAAAAACCCCTACCACCATGCTATGGTTTCCTCACAATGTTTTCCTTCACCGAAAGCTCAAGCTCATTGTAGGTGCTTGGATTCGAACTCACGTCCCTTGACGCGAAGTCGTGCACACTACCACTGAGCTATCATCGCTTCAGTTAATAGTTAAAGTATTTTTTTATATCATTGAAAACCATCGCAATGGAAAGGTTGTACTGTAACAAATAGCTGAATATGGGGTCGTCGTTGGAAACATTCGATACTGTTTTTATAATTAGCTTTTATAGTGAAGCTTTTAATAAGTTTTATAGTCCATCTATTGGGATGACAGCTCTGTGGTAGTGTGTACGGTGTGTAAGGGACGTGAGTTTGAATCCACCTACAATCAGCTTGAGCTTTCGGTGAAGGAAAACGTCGCGTGGGAACCATAGTATGGTGGTAGGGCTTTTTCTGATGGCCGCCTGACTAGCTACTACCCTCAAGTTGAAAATCTGCCGCCAAATTGATGAGGAAATTGAAAAGAAAATGAGGACCAGGTCCTTCTACAAAGGGCGGCAATACATATGCGATTCTTCTGGTGTTGGGGTGTCCATGGAGGGCGGTGATCACTTACCATCAGGTGACACGCAAGCTCGATTGCCCGCTATTCAATAATAAAAAAATGCGGATGGAATCAATTATTCTTAACATTCGCTGCTATCAGATATTTTTAAGCAAGACCGAAAAAATCATACAAAACTCAATGAGTAGAACAGAATGGCGCCAAAATCTAGCACATGCCATAGATAAGTCAAAGACGATTCAAAACTTTTTTAAATCTATGTAGGTAATGTATAGGGTTGCCTGTATAGATCTGGGTCTATGAAATGATAGACGTGTTACGTTCACTGACTATATTATAAAACTGGTAAACAGAACTTAAACAAAGGACGCAGCCGTCTCTACACACATACGTACGTTTCTCATTTATATGCAGTATTCACACTTCCATAGATCACGCGATCACATTTTATAGTCTACATAAGCATTATGATATTACGTGTTTGTACAATCTATATTAATATTATAAAGCAGGAAAGTTTGTCTGTTTGTTTGAACGGGCTAATCTTTGAACTCGTTTGCCGCCTATTCCATAAAATAGGCACTGACGGAGCCAGAGAGATATAGTGATGACGATCTCAATTACGAACTTGGGCAGTATCGTCACTTAAGATCACGTGAGATTAAGGCCATAACGCTAAACCTTACTTCTATCACACCTGAAAATTTGTTGCCAAATAACTATAGGTGTGTTCTAGCAGTTGCATTTGAGAATTTAACATTTGTGAATACGTTATAGATTATGGCTACAAACTCACCTGATGTTAAGTGACGATGTGGTATAAGACGGTGGACACGCTAAGCCTAGTGCAGGGACTGGCTCTCTAGTGCAACTGCCGGAACACATCTATAGTTATTCGGTGTTATATTTACAACTTGAGGGTGGTAGCTAACTGTCGCTGGTGGCAACACGTGAGTTAGAAGTGTCGCCGTGGTGCATTGTAGTGGGTAGTGTTGGGTAATTAGCACCTGATGAGTAATCACGTGCTCCTCATGTCTTTGACCTGAGCCCGTGTAATACGTTTGCGCGTTGCGTTGAGGAAGTCCGCAAAAACTGGGATTTCAAACAGCCCGTTAATAAAAAACAGGATACCACCACGCTACGGTTTCACCACGATGTTTTCTTTCAGTAATAGCCCAAGATCATTGCTCGGATTCGAACTCACGACCACCGTTATTGCAGCCGTACACGCTACCACTGAGCTGTCACTGCTTTGAAAGTGCAACAAAGCATTTGTTCATGCTTGAATTAAATAACTCATACGCATTGTTTGTCTTTTCAGGGCTCGCAAAACCCGGTACAAATAAACAGTGAAAATTTTCATCGATGATTCTTATACGTGTTACTATTTAAAATTGAATGTATATCGAGTCTTTTCAGGAATAACATCATAAACCCCAAATATTTTAAAAATATTTTATATTATATTCTCCTAAAAATTATCTTTGTAAATTAAAAGCAGTATATTCATAACCAGTATTTTTTTATAGATCAGTAAATCATATGTTTTTACGAAGATATCATAAATACTTTATAATTAAGTATGAAGAAACTGTAAAAAATACAATTGTCGCTTACAGTGTTTTCCCTGAAATGGCTCGATATTTTGATACCATAGAATGCATGACCTTAATTGGACTTCAGTACCCGCGCGCGAGACTTATGTAAATATGACGAAAGTCTGACGTCAAATTACGGTTATGTATCAGGATTTGGTATATTAGTTGTATCTGTAGATTATGAAGTGATTTAAAAATGAAATAACGTTGAATACAGCTCCAGTCTATGATTGATAATGATTTCGATGCATTTATTTATTGAATTTACTTTGACCAACTGTGGTAAATTAACGTGTTAAAATTATTCGTAAATTTACACATGTCTTTAATAGAAATAGAAAAATATATATAAATCATGATGAGACTTTAATACTAATAATACTGTGAAACCTCCATTTTGCGTCGCTTTCTTTGATTGATTGAGTCATTGGCAAAATTATCTACGTAGGCAGAACCATTGAGAAAAATGTATGGACTGCATAATCAATCCTTATACCTCAAATGTCAAGTGAAAATGTTAAAAATTTCGAGTTAATGTGTTTTTTATGAAATAGTGGGCAAACAAGCAGTCGTGTCACTTGATGGTAAGTGATTATCGCCGTTCATGGATTCATCCATCCACGCACAACACCAGGGGAATCGCAGGTGCGTTGTACCGAACTTTATTGGAGGGACTGGCACAAATCATTTCGCATCGAATGATCATGGTCCCATGTGGATACGATCAGTAGTTTTGACGCGATTGCGGTTCAAACAAACATCATTTTCATCATATGTTCTCAATAGTCTGTATATAATACATTCCTTTAAAATCGGTTAAGCGGTTATCAAAGTTAGTATAGATGTATATCATGATAAGTATTTCTCTTCAAAATCTATTCTCTTCTTCCATTACTATCTAATTTATTTCTATTCAATTAGTTGCGTTAGATGTATGTATATCTCTTCCCTGCTTACTTATTTGCGGTAAGTAAGAGCGAGAGGCATGATAATAAATAATCCTTGGTGAAAAGTACCGACTGCATAACAGACGTCTTTTTTTTTAAATCATATTAGCTGGTCTAGTTGATTGTGTCCCGTAGTCAATAAATCTAACACAGTGTTACCTATCGTGTTCAGAGTTGAGATAATCGATATAAATCTCGATATAGGTGGTACTAAAAAAGCTCTACCACCGTGCTATCTTGATATGATCTATTGTAATTTTAATTCATACGTATTACTTGCAATAGAACTATATCTCTGTCCTTTTCGTAAGTAGGAGCGAAAGGCATGATCATTAACGAGCGATCTGATTAAACCAACTTATTTCTTTCTATTCTCTCTAATGACCTTAAAATATTTGCCTAAGAAAATAGATATTTTAGTTATTTAGAATAATTTGTATTCGGCTATTGGAAACCGCATTTTTCCACTTCTGGACATAAAATTTTATTTTTCTTTGAATTTCTATTACTATTTTTTAATTAAATATCACCACAAAAAAATTATTTTGTTATTAATTACTTTTTCTGCTGATCGTACACTGTTTCTTGTCTTTGGGTGAAACTCTCGACGCAAGATGGCGGCGTGACAAGTGTATTCTAATTTGAAACACGTAATTAAATTTACAAGGAATTGATATTTTCTAGAACGCCTTTAAAGTTGTAAATGTAAACGATTTTAGCGTAGTATTTGTTAATCAATAAATAATAATCAATAAATAAAATAAATCATTTCTATTGTATACGTGTAAAATATAAATTATGTAATACGTTATATTGTGTTTAATAAATTATTTTGATATTATGTGTTTTATTTGTATTTTAGAACCTATTAAATGTATTCCCTATACATTGGAATAAATAGGTTTGACTAAACTTGTAATAAGGGTGAAATTTTATAGGATCTCTTTATAATTCCACAATTATGTTGTTGTTGTTTTCTTGGATTTGCAAAAATTATAGAATATAAATATATTATTTTATAGTTAAGGCTTAGCGTAATGGCTATAATCTCATCTGATCTTAAGTGACGATACGGTCCAAGTTGGTAGACACGCTAAACCTTTGGAGGAACTGGCTCGTCAAGTGTAACTGCCGGAACACATCTATCGGTATTTGGCGGCAGATTTTCAACTTTAGGGTGGTAGCTAACGAGGCAGGACTCAGAAAAAGCCCTACCCATTGTAGGTGGTTGTATTCAAATTCACGATCCTTGATGCAAAATCGTTCAAACTATCACCGAGCTATCGTCGCATGCAATTTGAATAGTTTTTCTATACTTTAAGTGACCACGTGGCTCAAAATGGTGGACACTCTCAACCTACCAACTTTTAATCGCTTTAATTTCTCGTCCTATTCAACTTTAAACGATATTATTTCCGATTTTCATTACTTTTGGTTATTCAATGAAACTTGTTTAGAACTTAATTTAAATAAGTCAGTACATCTATATTTACAATTGATTTAAACATGGTGGATTCGAATCTACGTCCCTTGACACGGCATCCGTACCCACTACCAACTGAGTACTCATCGCTGCATCACTTTTCATATTGAGATTTAAAGAAATATGTTCTTTTTTTTTTGTATACAGACCTTGTCCTGATAATGACTAACACAAAAAAAGAATTATTACATGCGGTGCAGCCGGTCGAAAGTTATGCCCGTACATACATTTTGGCGATTCATTTTTATGTATATATCAGATAAAACTTGGAGAAAGGCGAGGGCACGTCCATTTTCGTGAGTTATGGTAAATTTTAAGTTATCGTACAGCCATGTCCTGAATGTTTTTTTATGCATTATAAGTTTGCGCTTAATCTCAATCATGCCTGGTGATAAGCATAGATGAGGCCGATGATGTAGCGTGCAAACTTAAAATATGCCAGTTCACTCCTCTCTGTTTTTTTTTTTTTTATATTTAAGGTTTAACGTTATGGCCATAATCTCAACTGATCTTAAGTGATGATACGGCCCAAGTTGGAAGACACGCTAAACCTGTGGATGAATTGGCTCTCAAGTGCAGCTGCCAGAACACACCTATTTGGCGGCAGGTAGCCAGACAGGCATTAGAAATAGCCCTACCACCATGCAAATATCTAGTTAATCTAGTCAGTAATATCTAGTTAGCCCGGCTTTAGCATATAACCAAGGCAGTTAATAAAAACCCGTGGTATGGGTCGTACTCGATTTCCCTTCAAAATCTTATATCATTTTTTTTTCTAATTCTAAATAAATGCTAAATAAATTTAAAGTGTAATAAATCTTCTTATTTCCCCTTATAACAAAATTCGTTTTTACTCGCTTTTTGTTAGCTTCACTTGTATGTTTGTAACCGACTCCTTTGGACTTGATTTTGAGCCACTCCAAACAGTCAGATTTCATTTAAATTTCGTAGTCTTATCGAGGACCGATGACAATACACTAATTTAATAAGATTATTCCATTATTTACTTTGCGGAATAAGATTTGTTAGTTTATATATCTGTCGATAAGACAGGAATGGATGTTAATTTCCAATCATTATCTTTTACCGATATATCTAATATTAATAACTTTTCGATACCAAAGAGTATTTTAATTCAACAAAATAAGCAAAAACTTCAGTTTTCAATATTGGAGGAAAGAGCTTTGTTGGCTATTGTAATGAATGATGATTGAGCTACCGATTAATTTTACTCTAATAAATGTGATAGTAAAAAAAAAAAACTAAAAAACGCTTTTCTATAAATAAACCAAATTAAAAAACTGAAAATGAATTGTAATGAAAAATAGTATATTTTTTAAATGAATGTAAATCCTGTGGTGGTGTGCATATGTGCACGTATAGGCTAAGTATATAGCCGTATGTAAGTTAGTAAGTAAGTCAGTAATTATACGCATGTCAATCATGTCAGACGTATCATTTTGAGATCCCAACTACCACATGACATGGCGACCCTGCCATGCGCTCGTCCAATACGAGTGGGCACATATTCGTAATTCAATATGTCTGTGTGTTATATCATTAAATAGTACGCACATTTCGGAACAATAAAAATGTGTCGAGCGTCAGTAGAAAAGGAAGAGGTGTTCCAGAATGCAGCAGCAGGAAACAATGCAGTACTTAAAAGTCTGGGTGGACGCATCGAGATTATGCAGACAATGATGATCGTGGTCATGGACGTTATAGGAGTAATTCTGGCATTTTTCGCCTATAAAACATACAAGGATTGCCACCGTAAGCTGGTTCAGTAAGAAATAGGACAACATGCCATGCGGCGGATCCGGTCGTCTTTTGGTGTAGGACGAGGCGCAGACAGTGAAGCTTAAAGTGCGAAAAAATTGTTTACTCCTAAGTGTTAAAATGCGGTAAAATTGTTTAGTACGGAAATCATTACATAAATTATGCAGAAAATGATCGATGGAAAGATTAACTACAATATATGAAACAATTGAAACTTTAAGTGAAAGTATTAGGAAGTTAGGTTCGAAAAGACGCGAAGAAAAGTTGGGTCAGCAAAAATTTAAAGAAGCAGAAGAATTATACCGCGAATATAAAATATTAATAACAGATGTAAGTTTGTGTGGTAAAACACTAAGATTAGATACAACAGGTTATAGTTTAGAATTAATAGCTAATAAGATAGAGTGTGTTTACGCCAAAATAGTTAAATATAAGGGAGAAAAAATATATATCAGTATTTACTAAATCCGAAATAAGGACAGGAAGTGTGGAAGGTAAGTCATACAAAATGGAGAATTTTAACTTAAAAACTGCCAGTACTTTGATTCCTTTTATAGACGGAAAAGAGGAGACTACTGAAAGAATTATAGAGGGTGTTGAGATGTATGAAAGTTGTTTGAAAGATGAGGAAAGTAAGAAATTGCTAATTACATTTGTTATAAAGACACGCTTATCAAAAACCAGCAAGGCTTAAGTTAAAAAGTAATTATTTGACCGTGTCCGATCTGGTAGAAGATATTAAAACATGCCTTCTCGCCAAAAAATCAGCAAGCTCAATAATGTCACAAATTAATAATCTATCTCAAAATAGTTTATCTATTGTAGATTACGGGGAAAAATTAAGTGAGTTATGTTTTAATCTTACTATTGCACAGGCCGAAGGAAACCCAAAAGCAAGTGCAATATTGGGTCCGATAAACGAAAAATTGGTAATTAAAAGATTTTCAGACGGATTAAGGAACCGACGTCTTAGTACTATTTTGGCAGCCCGTGACTACAGTGAGTTAAAAGATGCCGTTCGTGCAGCTGAAGATGAGGAGCTGTCGCGTCCTGAGTCTTCGGGTCACGACGCGCTATTTATGTATACACGAGGTAAGAAACATAGAATATATAATCAATGAAATAAAACTAATTTAAACGGATTTTATCGCGGTTATTTATTAAATTTTGATCCCGACGTTTCGAAAGCTTTTCAGCCTTCGTGGTCACGGGGCGGACTGAGGTGTAGGTTGTCCAGAAAAGTTTATGTTACTGTGTCTACCTTCAATTTAATTTTTAATATTTATAGTGTTCCGATCTACGCAGAAAGAGCTCACAGTGTCTTGAGGTCTGGCAATTGGTCTTTTGGGTTCCGATTTAATTAAATGTATAATTGGATCCCAGGCTTGTGCTAGCTTCCAACCATCTTCTCTATTCAAATTTGGATGTTTTTTAATTTCAATAGCCTCACGAATCATCCTAGGTAGGAATCGGTGTTCTTTGGCAAGGATTTGTGGCTTGTCGAAACGAAGATAATGTTTGGAGCCTTCTTCTGAATGTTCAGCAACTGCAGACTTCGTAGAGCGTCGGTGTTTAACATCAGCTATATGTTCTTTTACGCGGGTCCCTATATTTCTTTTGGTTTGTCCGATATAGGAGAGGCCACAGTCACATTCGATTTTGTATACGCCCTGTTCTTGTAGAGGTATATGACACTTGACAGGTGGTAAAAATTGACTAATCTTCTTGGGCGGCTTGAAGTAAGTTTTAATTGAAGCACGCTTCAGCACATAGCCAATCTTGTCTGTGACCCCTCTTACAAAAGGTAGCACAACAGGTACACGTTCTACTGTGGCTGGTTTCACTCGGTTTCCGTGACGGCGGCGTGGAATTTGGAGCTTGTGGAGGTTTTACAAATGGTACGTAGATGATACTTTCACAATTTTACCATCTGACAAAGTAGCTGCATTTTTAGATCATCTTAACTCCATTAACAATAACATACAATTCACTGTGGAGTTAGAGCAAAAGTAATCTCTTCCTTTCTTAGATGTTTTAGTTATCCGTAATCCTGATCAGTCTTTAGGCCATACTGTGTACAGAAAAATGACCCATACAGATAAATACCTGAATGGTGAATCTCACCACCATCCGAAACAGTTAGCTACCGTGGGTAAATCTTTGTTTCAGAGAGCACAAGGAATCTGTGACGAGGAACATCTGGCTGCTGAGTTGCGATATGTCAAGCAAGTACTGCGTGATAACAAGCTCCAAATTCCACGCCGCCGTCACGGAAACCGAGTGAAACCAGCCACAGTAGAACGTGTACCTGTTGTGCTACCTTTTGTAAGAGGGGTCACAGACAAGATTGGCTATGTGCTGAAGCGTGCTTCAATTAAAACTTACTTCAAGCCGCCCAAGAAGATTAGTCAATTTTTACCACCTGTCAAGTGTCATATACCTCTACAAGAACAGGGCGTATACAAAATCGAATGTGACTGTGGCCTCTCCTATATCGGACAAACTAAAAGAAATATAGGGACCCGCGTAAAAGAACATATAGCTGATGTTAAACACCGACGCTCTACGAAGTCTGCAGTTGCTGAACATTCAGAAGAAGGCTCCAAACATTATCTTCGATTCGACAAGCCACAAATCCTTGCCAAAGAACACCGATTCCTACCTAGGATGATTCGTGAGGCTATTGAAATTAAAAAACATCCAAATTTCAATAGAGAAGATGGTTGGAAGCTAGCACAAGCCTGGGATCCAATTATACATTTAATTAAATCGGAACCCAAAAGACCAATTGCCAGACCTCAAGACACTGTGAGCTCTTTCTGCGTAGATCGGAACATTATAAATATTAAAAATTAAATTGAAGGTAGACACAGTAACATAAACTTTTCTGGACAACCTACACCTCAGTCCGCCCCGTGACCACGAAGGCTGAAAAGCTTTCGAAACGTCGGGATCAAAATTAATAAATAACCGCGATAAAATCCGTTTAAATTAGTTTTATTTCAATGAGTACTCACGTCCTTTGACGCGACTTCCGCACATGCTAACCACTGACTTATTATCACTTCAAAATTTAACTTGTTAACACGATAAAGTTAGCGCTGCTCTCCCGGGGCTAATGAACAATCACAAGGAGCACTGTTATATGGAAAAGCTTAAACCTCGTTCAAAAAAATACTTAAAAAAAAAAAAACACGCTTTTATAGAAAACCAAACTAAAAAATAGAAAACAAATTTGAATTAAGAATAGTGTTTAATTTAAATAAATGTAAATTCGTAATAGTGTAAGTAACAAAAACATGTTTTTTTTTAAGCGTGGGGTGCATAGTATCGATAGTTATAAATATTTTATTGACAGATATGAGTGGAAGCATTAACATTTTGATAATATATTAATGATCAACCCACGCTTGTAGAAAAATAAAATACATTTTTTTTAACACTATTATGGATTTAGATTCACTTAAAAAATACACTATTCTTCATTTTCTGTTTTTTAATTTGATTTATTTATAGAAAAGCGTTTTTTAGTTTTTTTTTTACTACTACATTTATTAGAGCAAAATTAATCGGTAGCTCAATCATCACTCATTACAATAACCAACAAGGCTCTTTCCTCCAAATTTGTAAATTTAAATTCTTGCTTATTTTGTTGAATTAAAATACTCTTTGGTATCGAAAAGTTATTAATATTAGATATATCGGTAAAAGATAATAATTGGAAATTAACATCAATTCCTGTCTTATCGATTATAGATTAAAGTAATTTAAACTAACAAATCTTATTCCGCAAAGTAAATAATGGAATAATCTTATTAAATTAGTGTATTGTCATCCATCAGTCCTCGATAAGTCTACGAAATTTAAATGAAATCTGACCGTTTGGAATGGGTCAATATCAACTGTAAAGCAAAAAAGCGTGTAAAAATGTATTTTGTTATAAGAGGAAATAAAAAGGTTTACTACAGTTTAAACTTATTAACCATTTATTTAGAATTAGAAAAAAATGATATAAGATTTTGAATGGATATCGAGTGCGATCCGTACCACGGGTTTTTATTAACTGCCTTGGTTATATGCTAAAGCCGGGGTAACTAGTTATTACTGATTTACTGCTATATCCAGTCAGCGTTTTCACATGCACGTGCAAAGGAGTGGAACTCTCTCCCGGCGTCTGTCTTCTCATCAACTAATAATCTGGATAGTTTTAATAGAAGAGTGAACAGGCAGATTTTAAGTTTGCACGCTCCATCGTCGGCCTCATCTATGCTTACCACCGGGCATGATTGAGATCAAACGAAAACTTATAATGCATATAAAAAGAAAAACGTTCAAGACATGACTGTGCGATGGCTTAAAATTTACCATATTTCACGAAAATGGACGTGCTCTCGCATTTCTCCCAGTTTAATCTGATATATACATAAAAATGAATCGCCAAAATGTATGTACGGGCATAAATTTCGAACGACTGCACCAAATTAACTAATTCTTTTTTTATTGTGTTCGTTATTGTCAGGACAAGGTCTGTATCCAAAACGTGTGTACGACTTTGCATCAAGGATCGTGAGTTCGAATCCAACCACCTACAATGGGTAGGGCTTTTTCTGAGGCCCGCCTGGCTAGCTACCACCCTCAAGTTGAAAATCTGCCGCCAAATACCGATAGATGTGTTCCGGCAGTTACACTTGAGAGCCAGTTCCTGCAAAGGTTTAGTGTGTCTACCAACTTGGGCCGTATCGTCACATAAGACCAGGTGAGATTATGGCCATTACGCTAAGCGTTAACTATTTATATTTATATTCTATAATTTTGCCAATCCAAGAAAACAACAACAACATAATTGTGGAATTATATAGAGATCCTATGAAATTTCACAAGTTTAGTCAAACCTATTTATTCCAATGTGTAGGGAATACATTTAATAGGTCCTGGAATACAAATCAAACACATAATATCAAAATAATTTATTAAACACAATATAACGTATTACATAATTTATATTTTACACGTATACAAAAGAAATAAATCAACAAATACTACGCTAAAATCATATACATTTACAACTTTAAAGGCGTTCTAGAAAATATCAATTCCTTGTAAATTTAATTACGTGTTTCAAATGAGAATACAGTTGTCACGCCGCCATCTTGCGTCGAGAGTTTCACCCAAAGACAAGGAACAGTGTACCATCAGCAGAAAAAGTAATTTAAAAAAAACTATTTTTGTTGTGATATTTATTTTAAAAAATTAATAGAATTTAAAAGAAAAATAAAATTCAATGTCCAGAAGTGCTAAAGTGCGGTTTCCAATAGCCGAATACAAATTATTCTAAATAACTATAATATCTACTTTCTTAGGAAAATATTTTAAGGTCATTAGAGAGAATAGAAAGAAATAAGTTGGTTTAATCAGATCACTCGTTAATGATCATGCCTTTCACTCCTACTTACGAAAAGGACAGAGATATAGTTCTATTGCAAGTAATACGTATGAATTAAAATTAAAATAGATCATATCAAGATAGCACGGTGGTATGGCTTTTTAGTACCACCAATATCGAGATTTATATCGATTATCTCAACTCTGAACACGATAGGTGACACTGTGTTAGATTTATTGACTACGGGACACAATCAACTAGACCAGCTAATATGATAAAAAAAGACGTCTGTTATGCAGTCGGTACTTTTTCATCAAGGGTTATTTGTTATCATGCCTCTCGCTCTTACTTACCGCAGATAAGTAAGCAGGAAAGAGATATACATACATCTAACGAAACTAATTGAATAAAAATAGGTTAGATAGTAATGAAAGAAGAAAATAGATTTTGAAGTGAAATACTTATCGTGATATCAATCTATACTAACTTTGATAACCACTTAACCGATTTTAAAGGAATCTATTATATATAAATTATTTGAGAATATATGATGTAAATGAAGTTTGTTTGAAACGCAATCACGACAAAATTACTGATCGTATCGACATGGGACTATGATCGTTCGATGCGGAATTATCTGTGTCAGTCCCTCCAATAAAGGTCGGAACAACGCACCTGTGATTCCTCTGGTGTTGTGGGTATCCATGAACGGCGATGATCACTTACCATCAAGTGACACGATTGCTTGTTTGCCCACTATTTCATACAAAAAGTCATTAACTCGAAATTTTTAACATTTTTGTCTTTACATTTGGGGTATAAGGATTCCAGTGTATTATGCAGTCCATATTTTTTTCTCAACGGTTCTGCCTATGTAGATAATTTTGCCAATGACTCAGTCAGAGAATCAGTCAAAGAAAGCGACGCAAAATGCCGGTTTCACAGTATTATTAGTATTAAAGGCACATGATTTATATTTTTTCTTTATATTTCTGTTAAAGACATGTGTAAATTTACGAATAATTTAAACACGTTAATTTACCACAGTTGGTCAAAGTAAATTCAATAAATAAATGCATCGAAATCATTATCAATCATAGACTGGAGCTGTATTCAACGTTATTTCATTTTTAAATCACTTCATAATCTAGAGATACAACTAATATACCAAATCTTGATACATAACCGTAATTTGACGTCAGACTTTCGTCATATTTACATAAGTCTTGCGCGCGGGTACTGAAGTCCAATTAAGGTCATGTATTCTATGGGATCCAAATATCGAGCCATTTCAGGGAAAACACTGTAAGCGACAATTGTACTCTTTACAGTTTCTTCATACTTAATTATAAAGTATTTATGATATCATTGTAAAAACATATGATTTACTGATCTATAAAAAATACTGGTTATGAATATACTGCTTTTAATTTACAAAGATAATTTTTAGGAGAATATAATATAAAATATTTTTCAAATATTCGGGGTTTATGATGTTATTCCTGAAAAGACTCGATATACATTCAATTTTAAATAGTAACACGTATTAGAATCATCGATGAAAATTTTCACTTTTTATTTGTACCGGGTTTTGCGAGCCCTGAAAAGACAAACAATGCGTATGAGTTATTTAATTCAAGCATGAACAAATGCTTTGTTGCACTTTCAAAGCAGTGACAGCTCAGTGGTAGCGTGTACGGCTGCAATAACGGTGGTCGTGAGTTCGAATCCGAGCAATGATCTTGAGCTATTACTGAAAAAAAACATCGTGATGAAACCGTAGCGTGGTGGTATCCTGTTTTTTATTAACGGGCTGTTTGAAATCCCAGTTTTTGCGGACTTCCTCAACGCAACGCGCAAACGTATTACCCGGGCTCAGGTCAAAGACATGAGGAGCACGTGATTACTCATCAGGTGCTAATTACCCAACACTACCCACTACAATGCACCACGGCGACACTTCTAACTCACGTGTTGCCACCAGCGACAGTTAGCTACCACCCTCAAGTTGTAAATATAACACCGAATAACTATAGATGTGTTCCGGCAGTTGCACTAGAGAGCCAGTCCCTGCACTAGGCTTAGCGTGTCCACCGTCTTATACCACATCGTCATTTAACATCAGGTGAGTTTGTAGCCATAATCTATAACGTATTCACAAATGTTAAATTCTCAAATCCAACTGCTAGAACACACCTATAGTTATTTGGCAACAAATTTTCAGGTGTGATAGATAACCAGTTGGACGTAAGTTTTTTTTTTTTTTAAGTTAAGGTTTAGCTTTATGGCCTTAATCTCACGTGATCTTAAGTGAAGATACGGCCCAAGTTCATAAGTGAGATCGTCATCACTATATCTCTCTGGCTCCGTCAGTGCCTTTTTTTATGGAATAGGCGGCAAATGAGTTTCAAAGATTAGCTTGTTCAAACAAACAGACAAATTTTCCTGCTTTATAATATTAATATAGATTGTACGGACACGTAATATCACAATGCTTATGTAGACTATAATATGTGATCGCGTGATCTATGGAAATGTGAATATTGCATATAAATGAGGAAAGTACGTATGTGTGTAGAGACGGCTGCGTCCGTTGTTTAAGTTCTGTTTACCAGTTTTATAATATTGTCATGTGGTAGTTGGGATCTCAAAATGATACGTCTGACATGATTGACAAGCGTATAATTACTGACTTACTTACAAACTTACATACGGCTATATACTTACCCTATACATGCACATATGCACACCACCACATCACCGGGGTTATAGAGAAAAAAATAATAATACATTTTTTTTTTTATCAGAACACCAAAAAAACATATGTTATAGTAATAAATAATGAAATAGTCATTATGCATTCTTAATAACTAATACTACCCTTATAAGTTAACTATATTTTAAAACAATATTGTTTTATCACTTAGAACTAAGATTATTAAGCATTATTATTATGTTATGAGCTCATAATTCATAATATTAGCAAGTATGCACTTATCTTTAATATGTAATCTTAGATTCTAAATAGGGTTAGCATAAACATTAAACAAAGTAATAATATATATTTTTTATTTTTACGAGACAAATTTTTTAGTTCTATTTTTGTGTATGGTTACAGGTTTTGTACCTTTTAATATAATAACATTCGGTTCAAGCTCTTCTAATACTTTATATGGTCCATCATACACATGTTCTAACTTTCTCCTAGTCTCATTTTTTATTAGAATCCAATCTCCTTTATTATATTTAATCGGATTACACCTTTTGTCATACATCAATTTTCTCTTAAATTTTCCTAATATTAAATTGTTCCTTACTTCTTTATGTGCTTCTTGTAACCTATACTTAAGGTCTAAAACATAATCATTTGGATTATATAAGGGATCTATTATATTATTAGTTAAATTACTAGGTAAGTTGCAGGGCTTACCAAAAACTAATTCAAACGGTGAGTACTTGGTTTCCGAATGGACAGTGGTGTTGAAAGAGAAACACCAAAATTGTAACCACTGGCTCCAAGTCTCAGGATGCCCATCACACTGAATTCTTAAAAATGATGCTAAATGCTTGTGCGTGTTTTCCAAAGCACCAATAGATTGATGGTGGTAAGCAGTGGAATTATTTTTTTCTATGTGAAGTAACTTACATACTTGAGACATAGTTTCCGACATGAATTCTGTACCGCGATCAGTCACGATAGTTGTAGGCAGACCGTACCTAAGTATAAAATTGTTTACGAATGATTTCGCAACACTTACCGTATCTTTACTTTGTAAGGGGTATGCCTCGACATACTTAGTCAGCTCGCATTGTAAACTTAAAATATAATTATTACCTTCTAAATCCTTATCTAGGGGGCCCACTAAATCTAAATATACCTTTTGGAACGCACTTGTTGCCGTTGTAGTAATGACCATTGGCTCTGTAATATTCCTGGAATACTTACTTAATTGGCACTTTTGACACTTAGCTACGTAACTACGTACATCATTCTCCATTCCTGGCCAAAAGTACTTACCTTTTATATTGTTTATCATTCGTCGAACACCTGCATGTCCGCTTGTAGGCAGTAAATGATAATCATGTAGAATGTATGTCTTTTCGTCATTTTCTAGGACTCTTTTTATTCCTCTAAGAATATTTAAGTGTGGTCCGGACCACTTTTCTCTACTCTTTATTTCGTCGACTAATTCTTTTATAAATTTAATATTTTTCTCGTCTTTTACTATGCATAGTTCTTTAATATTTATTTCATTACAACAATTACTCAATAAATCCGCAAATTCGACTCGCGAGATTTGCGACATATAGTTGAGACTAATAAATAGACTCAATTCACTTTCAACATAAGCTAGACATTCCTTTTCATATTGCACATTTTTCCTAATTAAATTCTTTCCACTTATAAATTTCAACTCGACCACTTCAGTAGGTTTTCTTAATATCTCTGCAATTCTTGGTTGGCCAACCCTTGAGTTCGCAGTAAGTAAGTAGTAAGAGAACTACTGTCACCTATTCCTGATGGTGATTCATTGCTCTGTGAATCTGCCCTTGCTTTTTGTGCTCTAGTTATAACCATATTTACAATTTTCTCATTCATTACTTTTAATTCGTCTGAACTGATGGTCACCCTACTCAATGCATCCGCTAATACGTTATCAGAACCTTTTATATATTTAATATCGAAGTCGTACTCTTCTAGTAGTAATCTAAATTTTAGAAGTCGGGTTGATGGATCCTTCATGCCAAAAAGATATATAAGAGGTTTATGATCTGTCATGATAGTGAACTTCCTTCCGTATAAATACGGTCTAAAATGTTTTATACTCCAAAGTACTGCCAAAAGCTCTTTCTGTATTGTGGGGTAGTTAATTTCGGCTTTGTTTAATGGTCTGCTGGCGTATGCCACTGGTCTTAAATCGTTATTACATAAAACCGAACCTATTGCTGTGCTTGATGCATCTGTTTGGAGGATAAAAGTATTTTCACTCGAAAAATCTGGATATTGCAAAATTGGTGAACTAATTAATTTATTTTTAAGATTTTCAAAACATTTTTGACATTCATCTGTCCATATAAAGCTTACATTCTTTCGGCATAATTTATTTAAAGGTACTGTTATTTCCGCAAATGAAGGTATGAACTTCCTATAATAGTTACAGAATGCTACAAATCGTCTAACCTCGTCAGTATTTTTTGGTACCGGATATTTCTGTAATACATTAATTTCTGTCTGGTCTGGTCTGGTAAGACACCCTTGGCTGATACTACGTGGCCTAAATAGAGTAGTTGTGTTTTCATAAAATCGCACTTTGATGGGTTTAATTTAAGATTCATTTTTCTAAGTCGTTCAAAAATATCCATAAGGTTTCTATTGTGAATTTCTACTGACCTTCCAAAAATTATTAGATCGTCGCTATACTGGAAACACTTTTCTAAAGTAAGACCTGACATTGCTATAGACATAGCTCTAGAGAATGCACTTGGTGAAATCTTAAGACCCATTGGAAGACGTTTCATACGAAACTGTTCTGAACTTGTTGAAAAGCTAGTGATGTCTCTACTCTCAGGTTGTAATCCAACTTGAAAAAATCCTTGTTGCAAGTCTAAATGACTAAAATAAATGCTACGTGAAAGTGAGTCTAATATTTCTGTAATATTAGGTAAAGGAAAGTTATCATTCTGAATTGATTCATTAACTTTTCTATAATCGACCACCAGTCGCCACTTATTTTTACCATTCGATTCTTTTTTTAGAACTAAAAGTATTGGACTATTCCATTCGCTATTGGCGGGCTCTATTATGTCATCATTCAACATTTTATGAACTTGATTATTAATTTCTTGTTTATACGATTGCGGCAAACGATATGGTTTCACATATATGGGTTTCGTATTAGGTTTCACAAGTATGGACTGTGGCACGACATTTCCAGTACTAAGCTTATCGCCTTCCACGAAAAATACGTCAGCATACTTTACGCATATAATTTCTATCTGTTTTTTATCATTAGAATTTAAATGTGACAATTTTAGTTCACTTAATAATGTTTTCACGCGTTTTAAATCATTCTGATTTTTACTGAAAGAATAAATATTGTAATCTTCTAAATAATCTATGTCGTTAACATCAATTAAATTATTTTTATTAATTTTTATGCAATCTTCGCTAGTATTTAGAATTTTTACCGGAATTTTACCTCTTCTTGGTTGAACTATGCTACTTGCCAAAAATAAATGTTTTTCTAACTGTTTAGTATGTAACACGCAATCTTTATAAATGTTCTTATTTATATTTAAATATTGTATTGACTCGCTTCTACCTGGAATAGTTATATAACTCTTCGAATCTATATTATTACAATGCCGCTTCTGTATATCAACTTTATATTCCTTCTTATTTAATTGTAATGCAAGTCTATTCGTTGGTAGGTTTATGTTTGCATTATAATTTCTCTGAAAATCTATACCTATAATACCCTCCGATCGACATGGTACGGTATCAAATAGATAAAACTTGTGACGAAATTCTACACCGTTCTGTAATTGTAGCGGAATGTATGCAAAGCTACTTGCTTGAACTTTGCCTCCTATACCTTTTATTATTGTTTTATCGTAATAAGTTTTAAAATGATTTTGCACTAACTTGGAAGTAATAATAGAAATAGATGCACCCGTATCAATTAAAAATTTCAGTTTTTGGTTTCCGAGATACAAACAAATATAATCTAGACTCTCACATGTCATAACGTAATTAGTCTGCCCGAAAAAACTCACCTAGATTAAAGTCTTCTTCTTTCTCTTCCTTCTTTTCGGCCACACACATTGTTCAGCTCGCTACCTCTATATCCTTTGTTACCTCTATAAACTCCTCTCCTCCATGACCTTGAGTAGCCTCGCTGCTGGTAATGTCCCCGATTATGACCTCGCTGCATGAGAGATCCTTGTTTATAACTTTGGGTTACAACACCACCACGATAGCGAGAGGTATTACCACGATACATTGAGTTACCACGATAGTAATTATCTCCTCGACCTTGATTATATATTCTATGTTTCTTACCTCGTGTATACATAAATAGCGCGTCGTGACCCGAAGACTCAGGACGCGACAGCTCCTCATCTTCAGCTGCACGAACGGCATCTTTTAACTCACTGTAGTCACGGGCTGCCAAAATAGTACTAAGACGTCGGTTCCTTAATCCGTCTGCAAATCTTTTAATTACCAATTTTTCGTTTATCGGACCCAATATTGCACTTGCTTTTGGGTTTCCTTCGGCCTGTGCAATAGTAAGATTAAAACATAACTCACTTAATTTTTCCCCGTAATCTACAATAGATAAACTATTTTGGGATAGATTATTAATTTGTGACATTATTGAGCTTGCTGATTTTTTGGCGAGAAGGCATGTTTTAATATCTTCTACCAGATCGGACACGGTCAAATAATTACTTTTTAACTTAAGCCTTGCTGGTTTTTGATAAGCGTGTCTTTATAACAAATGTAATTAGCAATTTCTTACTTTCCTCATCTTTCAAACAACTTTCATACATCTCAACACCCTCTATAATTCTTTCAGTAGTCTCCTCTTTTCCGTCTATAAAAGGAATCAAAGTACTCGCAGTTTTTAAGTTAAAATTCTCCATTTTGTATGACTTACCTTCCACACTTCCTGTCCTTATTTCGGATTTAGTAAATACTGATATATATTTTTTCTCCCTTATATTTAACTATTTTGGCGTAAACACACTCTATCTTATTAGCTATTAATTCTAAACTATAACCTTATGTATCTAATCTTAGTGTTTTACCACACAAACTTACATCTGTTATTAATATTTTATATTCGCGGTATAATTCTTCTGCTTCTTTAAATTTTTGCTGACCCAACTTTTCTTCGCGTCTTTTCGAACCTAACTTCCTAATACTTTCACTTAAAGTTTCAATTGTTTCATATATTGTAGTTAATCTTTCCATCGATCATTTTCTGCATAATTTATGTAATGATTTCCGTACTAAACAATTTTACCGCATTTTAACACTTAGGAGTAAACAATTTTTTCGCACTTTAAGCTTCACTGTCTGCGCCTCGTCCTACACCAAAAGACGACCGGATCCGCCGCATGGCATGTTGTCCTATTTCTTTCTGAACCAGCTTACGGTGGCAATCCTTGTATGTTTTATAGGCGAAAAATGCCAGAATTACTCCTATAACGTCCATGACCACGATCATCATTGTCTGCATAATCTCGATGCGTCCACCCAGACTTTTAAGTACTGCATTGTTTCCTGCTGCTGCATTCTGGAACACCTCTTCCTTTTCTACTGTCGCTCGACACATTTTTATTGTTCCGAAATGTGCGTACTATTTAATGATATAACACACAGACATATTGAATTACGAATATGTGCCCACTCGTATTGGACGAGCGCATGGCAGGGTCGCCATGTCATGTGGTAGTTGGGATCTCAAAATGATACGTCTGACATGATTGACATGCGTATAATTACTGACTTACTTACTAACTTACATACGGCTATATACTTACCCTATACATGCACATATGCACACCACCACAGGATTTACATTCATTTAAAAAATATACTATTCTTCATTACAATTCATTTTCAGTTTTTTAATTTGGTTTATTTATAGAAAAGCGTTTTTTAGTTTTTTTTTTTTACTATCACATTTATTAGAGTAAAATTAATCGGTAGCTCAATCATCATTCATTACAATAGCCAACAAAGCTCTTTCCTCCAATATTGAAAACTGAAGTTTTTGCTTATTTTGTTGAATTAAAATACTCTTTGGTATCGAAAAGTTATTAATATTAGATATATCGGTAAAAGATAATGATTGGAAATTAACATCCATTCCTGTCTTATCGACTATAGATGAAAGATATATAAACTAACAAATCTTATTCCGCAAAGTAAATAATGGAATAATCTTATTAAATTAGTGTATTGTCATCGGTCCTCGATAAGTCTACGAAATTTAAATGAAATCTGACTGTTTGGAGTGGCTCAAAATCAAGTCCAAAGGAGTCGGTTACAAACATACAAGTGAAGCTAACAAAAAGCGAGTAAAAACGAATTTTGTTATAAGGGGAAATAAGAAGATTTATTACACTTTAAATTTATTTTGCATTTATTTAGAATTAGAAAAAAAATGATATAAGATTTTGAAGGGAAATCGAGTACGACCCATACCACGGGTTTTTATTAACTGCCTTGGTTATATGCTAAAGCCGGGCTAACTAGATATTACTGACTAGATTAACTAGATATTTGCATGGTGGTAGGGCTTTTTCTAATGCCTGTCTGGCTACCTGCCGCCAAATAGGTGTGTTCCGGCAGCTGCACTTGAGAGCCAGTTCATCCACAGGTTTAGCGTGTCTTCCAACTTGGGCCGTATCGTCACTTAAGATCAGTTGAGATTATGGCCATAACGTTAAACCTTAAATATAAAAAAAAAAAAAACAGTTTCAAGAGAGGAGTGAACTGGCATATTTTAAGTTTGCACGCTCCATCGTCGGCCTCATCTATGCTTACCACCAAGCATGATTGAGATTAAGCGCACACTTATAATGCATAAAAAAAACGTTCAGGACATGGCTGTACGATAACTTAAAATTTACCATAACTCACGAAAATGGACGTGCCCTCGCCTTTCTCCAAGTTTTATCTGATATATACATAAAAATGAATCGCCAAAATGTATGTACGGGCATAAATTTCGAACGGCTGCACCGCATTTAATAATTCTTTTTTTATTATGTTCGTTATTGTCAGAACAAGGTTTATTTATAAACAAAAACGAACAGATTTTTTTAAATCCCATAATATGAAAAGTACCTAAGCGTTGATTACTGTTTGTAGTGTACACGGATGCCGAGTCAAGGGACGTAGATTCGAATCCACATATGTTTAAATCCTATAAAATTACACCCTCTTTACAAGTTTAGTCAAACCTATTTATTCCAATGTGTAGGGAATACATTTAATAGGTCCTGGAATACAAATCAAACACATAATATCAAAATAATTTATTAAACACAATATAACGTATTACATAATTTATATTTTACACGTATACAATAGAAATAAATCAACAAATACTACGCTAAAATCATTTACATTTACAACTTTAAAGGCGTTCTAGAAAATATCAATTCCTTGTAAATTTAATTACGTGTTTCAAATTAGAATACACTTGTCACGCCGCCATCTTGCGTCGAGAGTTTCACCCAAAGACAAGAAACAGTGTACGATCAGCAGAAAAAGTAATTAATAACAAAATATTTTTTTTGTGGTGATATTTAATTAAAAAATACTAATAGAAATTCAAAGAAAAATAAAATTCTATGTCCAGAAGTGGAAAAGTGCGGTTTCCAATAGCCGAATACAAATTATTCTAAATAACTAAAATATCTATTTTCTTAGGCAAATATTTTAAGGTCATTAGAGAGAATAGAAAGAAATAAGTTGGTTTAATCAGATCACTCGTTAATGATCATACCTTTCACTCCTACTTACGAAAAGGACAGAGATATAGTTCTATTGGAAGTAATACGTATGAATTAAAATTTAAATAGATCATATCAAGATAGCACGGTGGTAGGGCTTTTTAGTACCACCTATATCGAGATTTATATCGATTATCTCAACTCTGAACACGATAGGTGACACTGTGTTAGATTTATTGACTACGGGACACAATCAACTAGACCAGCTAATATGATAAAAAAAGACGTCTGTTATGCAGTCGGTACTTTTTCATCAAGGGTTATTTGTTATCATGCCTCTCGCTCTTACTTACCGCAGATAAGTAAGCAGGAAAGAGATATACATACATCTAACGAAATTAATTGAATAAAAATAGGTTAGATAGTAATGAAAGAAGAAAATAGATTTTGAAGTGAAATACTTATCATGATATCCATCTGTACTAACTTTGATAACCACTTAACCGATTTTAAAGGAATCTATTATATATAAATTATTTGAGAATATATGATGTAAATGAAGTTTGTTTGAAACGCAATCGCGTCAAAATTACTGATCGTATCGACATGGGACTATGATCGTTCGATGCGGAATTATCTGTGTCAGTCCCTCCAATAAAGGTCGGAACAACGCACCTGTGATTCCTCTGGTGTTGTGGGTATCCATGAACGGCGATGATCACTTACCATCAAGTGACACGATTGCTTGTTTGCCCACTATTTCATACAAAAAGTCATTAACTCGAAATTTTTAACATTTTTGTCTTTACGTACGTGCGGACGTATGGTAAGCCTACCTATAGTTATATGTCAACAAATTTTCAGGTGTGATAGATAATCAGTTGGACGTAAGTTTTTTTTTTTTTAAGTTAAGGTTTAGCGTTATGGCCATAATCTCACGTGATCTTAAGTGAGGATACGGCCCAAGTTGGTGGACACGCTAAATCTGTGGAGGTACTTTCTCTTAAGTGCAACTACCGTAACCTACCTATAGGTATTTGGCGGCAGATTTTCAGCTTGAGGGTGGTAGCTAGCTAGGCGGGCTTTAGAAACAGCCCTACCACCATGCTATGGTTTCCTCACGATGTATTCCTTCACCGCAAGCTCAAGCTCATTGTAGGTGGATTTGAAATCACGTCCCTTGACTCGGTGTCCGTACATACTACCACTGAGCAATCATCGCTTCAAAATGGTTACTTGTAAAAAATTCATGAGACAGAACCTTACTTTTCAAAAAAAAAACAAAAAATATTTTCTTTAATATGCAAGTAATAGCGGATTGAACAAAGAAATACTGAGATGGTGCTTTATCACTTATGTGTATTCTACCCACGCAAAAAAATGGTACTTGTGTTCTGTAAGGGATCTATTATAAGCCATTTAGCTTAAAACATTGCCAATTTATGACAATAATATTTAATTATGTTAGTAGCAGTTAGCTGGAACTGTTAGTTAAATGCAATTTGTAGGACAACATACCTACAACAATAGCCTAAGCCAAGTGTTTGTTCTTGAATATATTGTAAATGATTAGTTTATATTTTAAGTAATTTTAATTTTACATCAATAGATGGCGCTGCCACGATTTCGTACAAGCTATCGAATGGTATTTCTTGTTTATAGTGATTGTTTTTCTAATAATAAGTTATCTCGGCCTAACCAGGTGATTCTTTGGAGATCGCCATAAACGCCTAGATGAACATTAGGATCGATTTTGGAATAAATATTCAGTTCTGTACACCAAGGTTCAGTCACTTTGGTGCAATAGCGTTAGGTGCCTTATCGGGATGTCTTGTATGGTACCCACAAAGCCAATTAAAACTCTCATAGCCTATCAGGGCACTATAGTTAATCATTTTATTAAACAAGTATTCACGTCTCATATGGGGTCTTATACCATTTGATACAAACACGACCATAGAAAAGTACCATAGACATACATTAAATAACATGTAAAAATATAGAAAGATCGAAGAAATTTATAGCTGTATAAAGGATCAATATATAAAAAAACAATGCACGACAGAAGTGAGATCGTCATCACTATATCTCTCTGGCTCCGTCAGTGCCGTTTTTATGGAATAGGCGGCAAACGAGTTTCAAAGATTAGCTTGTTCGAACAAACAGACAAACTTTCCCGCTTTATAATATTAATGTAGATTGTACGGACACGTAATATCATAATGCTTATGTAGACTATAAAATGTGATCGCGTGATCTATGGAAGTGTGAATACTGCATATAAATGAGGAAAGTACGTATGTGTGTAGAGACGGCTGCGTCCGTTGTTTAAGTTCAGTTTACCAGTTTTATAATATAGTCAGTGAACGTAACACGTCTACCATTTCATAGTCCAAGATCTATATAGGTAACCCTAAACATTACCTACATAGATTTAAAAAAGTTTTGAATCCATTGTGACTTATCTATGGCACGTGCTAGATTTTGCCGCCATTCTGTTCTATTCATTGAATTTTGTATGAATTTTTCGGTCTTGCTTGAAAATGTCTGATAGCAGCGAATGTTAAGAATACTTGATTCCATCCGCATTTTTTTATTATTGAATAGCGGGCAATCGAGCTTGCGTGTCACCTGATGGTAAGTGATCACCGCCCTCCATGGACACCCCAACACCAGAGGAATCGCAGCTGCGTTGCCGGCCTTTGTAGAAGGGCCTGGCCCTCATGTGCCATTGCCGGAACACACCTATTGGTATTTAGCAGCAGATTTTCAACTTGAGGGTAGTAGCTAGTCAGGCGGGTATCAGAAAAAGCCCTACCACCATGCTATGGTTCCCACGCGACGTTTTCCTTCACCGAAAGCTCAAGCTGATTGTAGGTGGATTCAAACTCACGTCCCTTACACACCGTACACACTACCACAGAGCTGTCATCGCAATAGATGGACTATAAAACTTATTAAAAGCTTCACTATAAAAGCTAATTATAAAAACAGTATCGAATGTTTCCAACGACGACCCCATATTCAGCTATTTGTTACAGTACAACCTTTCCATTGCGATGGTTTTCAATGATATAAAAAAATACTTTAACTATTAACTGAAGCGATGATAGCTCAGTGGTAGTGTGCACGACTTCGCGTCAAGGGACGTGAGTTCGAATCCAAGCACCTACAATGAGCTTGAGCTTTCGGTGAAGGAAAACATTGTGAGGAAACCATAGCATGGTGGTAGGGGTTTTTCTAATGCCCTCCTGGGTAGCTACCACCCTCAAGTTGTAAACCTGCCGCCAAATACCAATAGGTGTGTTCCGGCAGCAGCACTTGAGAGCCAGTTCCTCCACAGGTTTAGCGTGTCTACCAACTTGGGCCGTATCGTCACTTAAGATCAGGTGAGATTATGGCCATAACACTAAACCTTAAGTATATAAAAAAAAAAACTACTGCGTCATTCGTCTTAATTAAATTAGTTGTTATTAGTATCGGAAAATAATTTCTATCAAAAGCGGTTACAGCAAAGTATTAAAAGTTAGTTATACAGTAGAACCCCTATAAGTCGAACATCAAGGGAGACACCAAAATAAATTCGAGTTATAGAGTTTTCGACTTATACAGTATAGATGTTTTGGTGTTTGAAGCGAAGGAAACACAACATTTTTTCGAAATTTGGAGGTTTTCAACTTATCGAGGGACTACTGTATGTCAATATGACAGCCTGTATAGCTTCAAATAAGCAAAAAGTAAGTAAGTAAGAATAGATTGAAATAAACGAAAGAGTCACAGAGTACCTTTAAGTAAGTAGACCGTCATAATTACAAATATGTAAAAGGTGACTATAAATAAGTGAAAAGGAAGCATCGTGGTTTCAAATAAGTGAAAAGCAATCATCTTTAACCTCAAATGAGTAAATTTAAACCATCTTGGGCTTCAAATGAGTGAAACAGACTCATCATAGCTTCAAACGAATAGAAAGAAACCGTCAAGCCCTAAAATGAGAAAAATTAAGTCTGACTACATGCAAGTGAACAGGAAGCCGTAATGGCTTAAATTAAACGAAAAAAAAACTCACCATAGCCTTCAAATCATTGAAAATGAACCCATCAAAGCTACAGATGAGTAAAAACAGAAGTTGCCACGGTTTCAAATAATTAAAATTGAGTCACAACGGCTTATATTAAGTAAAAAAGACTCAAGAAGCCTGCGAAACGGTGAAAAGGCGATGATACGATGATAGATTCAAATGGGTAAAATGATACGATGATAGATTCAAATGGGTAAAATGATACGATGATAGATTCAAATGGGTAAAATGATACGATGATAGATTCAAATGGGTAAAATGATACGATGATAGATTCAAATGGGTAAAATGATACGATGATAGATTCAAATGGGTAAAATGATGCGATGATAGATTCTAACGAGTGAAGAGTAAGGCAACGTACAGAATAACCTACTTACTTGGTATATTTGAGGGTTTGCGCGTGTTCATGTTCAGATTAAAGTTTGACGTGGCTTTGAATTCTGAAATGAAATGGAACTGTGGTGTAGGACGCATCATGGATCTTGGGATACTGAACCGGCTGTCATCACCTCGTAGTCCTCGAGATGAAGGATGAAGTGAATAATGGCGATAATCACATGTGAGAGACCGTTCATAAAATACGTGCATTTATAATTCGAGCGATGACAGCTCAGTGGTAGCGTGCACGGCCTCCGCTGTAAGGGACGTCGGTTCGAATGCACCTGCAATGAGCTTTTGGTGAAGGAAAACGTCGTGAGGAGACCGTAGCGTGGTGGTAGGGCTTTTGTGATGCCCGCCTGGGTAGCTACCACCCTCAAGTTGAAAATCTGCCGCGAAATACCTATAGATGTGTTCCGACAGTTGCACTTATTAAGTCTCCACATGAATCGATCTTTTGGAGGTCGATTCATTTGATTCCGATTGGAATCGATCTTTTGCAGAAAATATCGCCATTCTTACTGTCACCACATACAATTATTACTACTTTTATCGAAGTCAGCTAACGTCCAAAACTATTTGGCTAGGGACAGTGGCTAGCTACCACCCTCAAGTTAAGAATCTGCCACCAAATACCTATAGGTGTGTTCCGGAAGTTGCACTTGAGAGCCAGTGCCTCTACTGGGTTTAACTTGTCCACCATCTTGGACCATATTGGCACTTAACATCAATAGAGATTATGGCCTTAAACCTGTAGAGTAAGAAAAACAGCTTTCACAGTTTTTCTAGTCTCCAAAGGGCACCTTTTAACCGTTTAGGTATTTAAGCAAATATATATATATTAGGGTGGCGCAAAAAAACCGACTATTTTTTTTTTAAGTCTCGAGTGAAAAAATGTTAGTTTTTGATGTTTTAAGAGCCCTCTCCAAAGAACAACTAAAAAATAAAATTTTAAGAGGTCGCTCCAATTTTTATTAAATTTCAAAAATCGTCAAAAATCGATTTTTTTTAATTTTTATCTATTATTTTAATAAATATAAGAAAAAAAATGTATGGAATTTAAATTTAAATATTAAAAGGTCGCTCGAAAAATCTAAAGTAATGACTTATAATTTAAAAAAAAAATTGAGCAACCCATCAAAACTTAAATTTTGAACTGAAACTTTCAGAAACTTATTGTTTTTTGGTCTATAAAATTTTACCTTATATATATATAACTATAATTAAAAAGTCTTACTCGGGCTGTTTGTATGTCCAGAGGAATGTGACGTCATAAACTTCTGCGGTATTTTTGTCACTCTCGCATTATTCTCCTTCTCGTATTTCCTACTGTTGATCTTCTTCCCGATGCTCTTCCTCGTCACTTTAGATAAAGAACTCCGGTTGTTCTGAATTTTCACTGACAACACTGGTTTTTTAACGTTTGAATGTTTCTGCGTACCGGTTTGTTTCATTTTACCGCCACCGCTATTAGTAAGTTTATCCTTGTTCGTTTTCAATTTGTCCAAATTCTGATTCTGCTTATTCAAATTATTAATTTCAGAGTTAGCAACGCCTTTGGTCACTTCTCTCATCGAATTTACTTCTACTGGTACTTTATTTTTTGACATGGCAACACTTCGCTTCTCACCCACTTTCGTATTTTTATTTACGACGTTGGCAACATTTTCGATTAATCCGTCTCCTGTGTTTTTAGCCTCAGCTCCTTTAGTACTACTAGAACTGCCTTGGGAAATTTGTTTTTGATTTTTACTGGCAGAATGAGTGTTTTTCACATTGGCGACATTAGCTTTTTTAGTGTTGCCACTGGATTCCTTGTTTGAATCAGCAGCATTATTGTTCGAGATTTTATTATTATTTATTTTGTTTCGTTTCGCATTACCGTTAATGTGTTCAGAATTATCAACGTCTATGTTTCTTTTACCTAGGGATTTTTTACTAGCGTTTGTATTAGTTAAATCAGTTCTATGGATCTGTTTAGCTCTATTAGAGGCAGTATGGGCACTTTCTTCGTCTTTGGATTTTAGTTTATTATTATTTGAAGCTGTATTATTGTTATTATGCTGTCCATTATCTCTGTCACCCCTATCATTGTCCTTAGTAACTCCGCTTGAAGATTCACCGATTTCTAAGTCATTATTTCTTGGTACAATTTCATTTCTCACTGTTTTACTTTTACTTCTTCTGGGTACTGTCTTCGGTGACTTCGATTTCTTTTTCTGGCGTTGGCTTAGTCACATCCAGTTCGGACTGTGCACTCTTCGATAACGATTCTTTAGCTTTCAAACATGTGGATATAATCTCTGATAGTAAGTCTGTGCATTCGTCCGTTGATATGGTGGGATGTGATAGTTGTTTGTAAGCTTTTGTAATAGAGTTAATGTATGACTCCTCTGAAAAAAATAATTAATGGTAGATTTTCGAAGTATGGATTATCTATGTCAATACATCGGTAATTTTGTAGGTCCATGTAATTTTATTTGGTTTTTTTGATATGGATATATTACAAAAGACACAGATGGTAAATATATATTTAATAATATAGGCAAGTCACGGCCCAATCAACTATGAGAACCACTGGTCTAAGTGGTTATAGAGGCAAGTCTATATAATGATTGTCAAGTGATTACGCATTTTATTACGTTATTGCTAAGTGTCGATTATGTCGATGTTTTTATACTTCGTTTGCATGGAACCAAAATTTATTCAAAATGTTTACCCAGTTCTGCAACTTATTTCAATAGACCTTTGCTTCTATTGGTGATAGCGTGATCTTAAATAGTCCAAAGCCACCCTCAACTATTGCTTTATCGAATATAAAAAGATTTTTCTAAGTTCGACAGGTAGTTTTTAAGATTAGCACATTCAAACAAACAAACTTTTCCGCTTGTAATATTAGTATTAGCCAACATACAAAGTACACTTCGCGAAAGCCCTAATGCAATTATGCAAACACTCATACGCTTGTATGACACTAATGTTATGAAATATTGCCTAGCAGCCGTCACATGACAATGTTGGGTTGTTTTATTTTTGATTTAGCCTGTGTTATGAAGCGATTATAGCTCATATATATATATTTATATTTATATAAATAAAAATCACATTACCTACGAACTCCAAATCGAGCTTCATCCGATGACGGAACGGTAGGAACGGCGACCGTTTGTTCTCTAAGCACCAAGACATTTCTAGAACGTTCTCGCATTTCAACTGATACCCTCCCTCCGGCTGGAATTGAAATAATTATATTGAATTTTACTATTTATAAAGTCAGCAAACAATTGCACAAATACAATGCAAAGTCTATTTAACGAAACGAAAGGGAATAAGAAACTGGTGTCAACACTAAAGTTTTTTTTTGTCTATACATTTTTAAGTTTTAGCGTTATGACCATAGTCTTCTCACCTGGTCTTAAGTGACGATACTCGACCATACAATACGACGTCTTAAGGGACTGGCTCTGAAGTGCAACTGCCGGAACACACCTATTGGTATTTGGCGGCAGATTTTCAACTTGAGGGTGGCAGCTATCCAAGTAGGCATCAGAGAAAGCCCTAACACCATGCTATTTGATTATTGGCCGAAATCGAACCTCCAGTCGGTTATTACCTTTCATATACTCTTGGAAAACACTACACCAGGACGGTGTGTGGGCAACTGACTTTACACCTCACACGATGGTACATTCGTAGGTACATTAGCGTCTGCACACTAAGGCCCCATTAGAGCTGACACCAGAAAAATATTGATTATATCAACTAATTCGTTACAATGAGGTTCGTAATTTTTTTTATAGTTAAAGTATAGCGTTATGGCCACAATCTCACCTGATCTTAAGTGACGATACGGCTCGAGTTAGTAGACATAGTAAATCTGTGAGGGACCGGCTGTCAAGTGCAACTGCCAGAACACATGTATAGATATTCGGTGGCAGATTTCCAAGTCGAGGGTGGTAGCTAGCCAGGTGGGCATTAAAAAAGCCCTACCACCATGCTATAGTTACCTCGCGATGTTTACCTTCACTGAAAACTCAAGCTCATAGGTAGATTCGAACTCACGTACGTAGACGCGGAGTTCGTACACACTAATACTGTGCTATTATGACTTCAAGATAGATTTATAGAGTTACTACATTTTACATGCGGCTTCGCTAGCGTTAATTTTGTTTTATGCAAACAAATCGGATAACGCAATAAAAAGTTTACTCACTTGATCACTATCATTGTCTCCAATGTCCCGTCCGTCTCTATACCACAATTTATTATAATCGATTCAGCGGTTTAGGCGTGAAAGCGTAACAAACATTTCATAAATTCATAAATGTAAAGAAGTAGTTACATCCTGGTTGAAGACACAGAAGTATGAAGACATAGAAAACTTATTTGTAATCGTACGATAATTATCTAGTACAATTATAAATAACATCTTCACATATGGATTACTCTGCTCATGTTTATCCATATACACTTATTATATAAGAATAAGTTTGAGGCACATCCAAATTTTAAACTCATGTTGTTTATAGTATTTGATAAATATTTTGTTTGGTTTTTCATAAATATTAAAGTCACGAAAAAAAAAAAAAATTAAGTTCACAATATTGTAGTGTAACTCGTTACACTATTATTAAAAGTAAGGTAGGATAAGGTAAAAATAAATCGCAGTATACCTTATGTCATATTTATAAATCTTGTAGTTATATTAAAATATATGTAAGTCATATCTAGGACATACTATTATACGGAAAGAAAACAGCGTCTGAGATACAGGCTCGGCCTAGTTCAGGCGCTAGGATTCAAAAATGTATAGCGATACTATGTCTTAAGATAATTTTTATGTATTGTAGTGTCAAAATTCATGTCAATAAAGTTATTATTATTATTATTATTAAACATACAAATTCACTTTCACATTTATAATATTTGTACGATTAAAGGTTTCAAGTTGTTATTCAATGAAAATTACAGAAGGCATTTTTAGGCACTGATTAACTACAATTATGTTTGTTTTGGGTAACGTTAATTTAAAAACGTATAATAATGTGTCTTTAACAGAACTGCTCTTTTGGATACTCCAATATCAAACATCAGTTTTAGTTAAAAGGATATGTACTTAATTTAAAAAGATTACATGAAGAATTATAATGGGGGCCGTTGCGCCATACATTTTCCCTAAAGAGGGCGGTACACCAAAAAGTTTGAGAAACACTGATTCAAATAAACAAGAGACTCACCAACGGCTGCATAAAGAGGCATGTCTCGTATCGATCCGCCAGTTTGGCGAGAGTGTGCCTCCTGGATCTGGATGCCTGTGAATACTTCTTCAATATCTGAAATCCCATAATTCCATCGGTTGATCCCATACTGACACAAATTCAATCTGACACTTCGATGGGTGTGAATGCGAATCCCCGCAAATAGGCCCTTAATGAAGGCAACATCGTGATGAAACTATAACATGATGGCTTTCTTACATACCGCCTGACTAACAACCGCCCTCAAGTTAAAAATCTGTAGCCAAATACCTATAAGTATGTTCCGGTAGTTGTACTTGAGTTCCAGTCCCTATAGTAGACTTAACTTACCCACTATTTTGGGCCACATCGTCAAATAACATCAGGAGAGTTTTTAGCCATAATGTAAATCTTTAATAAACTATAAAAAAGGTAAGTTATTCTATAGTGACACTAAGTAAATCAGACACTACAATGGATTTGAATGTGAACCCCTTCAATGGGGTTGAGGTTTCACTGTAGGAAACAATAGGAAAAGCCCTACCACCGTGCTATGGTTTCATCACAATGTTTACCTTCACATCCCTCAACATATCCATACACACTACCACAAAAAAAAAAAAACTAACGGTAATAGCCTCGCAGGGTTTCTTCACATAAAACAAGATAGATCTTGAGAGTTCAGCCTCGTGTGCTGCCTTGACCACAGTGACTCGGAGACCTCTGTACCATGTCGGTGCGAACTTTCGGTTCTGTAAAACGCAATACAAATCAAATTTTCATTAAATTCAGGCCATATACAGGCGTTTATGAACATCAAAACTACAATTGGTTCCAAAGATCCAGACCCAGTCATCGAGAAGAACTGGCAAGAGATTCATGCTGATTCTATAGGGGCATTTATGTGTAATGAGATAATAAATACTTACTTAAGGCTACACTTTTTTTTATTTTCCATATGGTGTTTATGGTGCACAGCCGATTAAAAAGACTTAGTGTACCCAATCTCAAACATAGAGTATAGTAAAAAAAAAAAAACACAAAAACTTTCAATCTCTGAAGGTTGACTCATAAGAGTCACTGAAGATTAAAAAAAATAAAATAAAAAAGAAATTCTACAAAGAGAATAATCAATATAATGGCTCATTGTACGATATTGAAGAAGTACAGATTGCCAGGTTGCAGTAACAGATAAAAAAAAAAAAAAATTGGTGTTTATAACCTTGTTATTTTTGGCCTTCCTCACTGCGACACGTGAATGCATTACCCGGGCTCAAGCCAAGGCAAAGGAACAAGTGGTGGCTCATTGGTTACTGATCATCTAATACTACCAGCTAAATCATATTACGCTGACACTTCAAACTCCTGTGTTGCCAGAGACCAGGTAGAGTACATACACTTCTTCTAGTAGGAATATTATAGCAACTGTGCGCACACACTGCTTCTCTTCTTCTGGGCATATTATAACAACTAGTGTCCTTCTTATTGCTAATTAAAACAATAAAATTAATAAATCATACTAACAGGAGTATGTGTGTAAAACATTATGGCGAAAGGAACTGAGTCTATTTTACATTCCGCTATCACCTCTCTCCAAGTCCCAGGCTCTTTAACGGATGGCTCTCTGAAACGGTATATAGTAATATTTATATAAAACAATTTTTAATGCACAATATTTTTATAAAGGACTAAAAACTATATACAATAAATGATTGGAAAGGAAAAACATATGGTACATGTTTATAGTTATTTGTATAGCATGTGCCTCACATTCTATATTTCCAATCTTTTATTTTCTACTTTTTAAGGATATACTGCTTTTTAGGGATATGTGAATGAAATTTTGATAAGCTCTATTCATCTGTCAGTTTTAAAATACATACAGCTGTGATAAAGTTATCTCCCCATTTTCATTTTTTACATTTTCATGCATTGTCATCCACTTCTAAGCTATGGTTTAAATTTCAACTATCTAACTCATGTGGAAGTTAGTTTAAATCGATTACAAAATTTCACAGGGACCGACATACAAGAAAGTGAATTAATACAATCATGGTAAGAAAACAGAATTCTTTATTGTTAAAGTTATTCTCACCCTAATATCACTGGATCATCAATGATTTTGGTTTCCGTCTGTAAAATTTGTAAGCCTGTTAACTCTTGAGTGGCTTGCAAGCATGTTTCTAACATTGCTCTCTCCAGTTTCAACTGTGCCAGCGAAGGCCCGGTGTCAATTAACATTATACCCTCATCTTCAGAGTCCGAGCTGCAAAATATTCTTGATTTTAACCTATAATATTATTCCGATCCATACAATATAACAGATCTTATAATGGACTTATAAATTTTACCTTTCACCCTAAGGGGCATTCTGGAATCTGAACATGTATAATTCACATGCTATATACAAAAATATAAAACAAAAAACGACTAATAAAATAAATACCTGGAAGCATTATATCTACAGATTGGGTAACTTTTAAAATCGTCGATTATTTTCTCATAATATTTTATTTCTTGAAGAACTCTATCTTTTTCTTTCTCCTTCTCACGCACTAAATTATTATATTTATTATCCATTATTTACGAAGCAAATATATTTCATATGTTTATCACGCAACATCGGCAACCGTTAACTTTGAAATTGTTTTTGGTTATTTTTTTACGTTTGCCAGAAAAGGCAAAGATATCTTAGACCATGCAGCTTGTTTTTTAAAAACCTATATCGTTCTGAATACAGTAGAACTTGAATTATAGAGTTTTCGAACTATAGAGAATGGAGGTTGGTGTTTGAAGCGAAAACAACAAAACATTTTTCCGAGATTTGGAGGTTTTCAAGTTATTGAGGTTTGACTTAACGAGGATCTACTGTATATGCTTTTTTAAGCTTAAACCTAGTGTACTATGTCAATTGCTAAGCTAAAGGAACCACATTTGGGTACTCAATATTATATCAAAATATAGAAAAAACTCAGTGTTTTAGTTTATCTTAATAATGTGTTAAGTTGACTTGTTATTATCGTTATGACGTCATATTATATTATATAAATCAAAAATAATATACTGTAATAACACAAATACAACAATCGGTTTTATTATTAGTTAAATTGTGTATCATACATAATATGAAATAATAGAGGGAAAAAATACAAATTGTTACATGGTAAATTGTAATTTATATATTTATGTAATATATAATATATTTGCAAATTTTAAGGGTTGATGAATACGATGACTGGGTTTACAGATGACTTCTTCGTAAATTAAACCACCACGATGAATAAAAACGTTGTTGTATTCCTTTATAATTCAGTGTAAATATTTTACTGACATTAGCCGAGAAGAATCCCTGTAATCGATCAGACACGTCGGAACGTGAAATTGGAATGCGTTCTATTATTCAAATTCGAATGTTACATTCCTTCATATATTCATGATGATGACGAAGGGGTGATGAAGACGCCACAATATTATAAGTAAAGATAAGTAGACACGGCATATACGCCTCAAATGTGCGATATTGTATGAATTATACAAACAAAAGTAAAGTTCATGGATCACATTTAATTAGTAAATATTACAATTGTCTGTGATGATTTGATATATTTTTTTAAAATAGTGATGTTTACATATTTATTTTTTAATACGATATAAAAAATATATTGTCCTACTTCCCCGTTTATTGCATTAGTATTATGTATGTATGGGGTCCCACTTTTTCTGACCAAATATGATGATAAAAACACATATGTATATTTTATTCATGTTTAATTATATAACACATGTGTATATGCATACACACAGCCATCTGGATGCCTATGAAAAAATGGTTTCAATAAGTTTTTTTAGTATATAATGAAATAAAGATTCGCGTCATAACGCGAGCAATACAGCGCATTTTTATTTACTTTGATATAAAATCAAGTTGTTCATTATAATTATAGTATATGTAATTAAAAATTGGAATAATTGTTTTACAAAATAATCAATATTATTGTAAAAAATGTGTAATAAATAATATTGTACCTTTTTAAATTTTATGAGAATTCTGAATTAATAATAACTTTGTTTAATACTCTAAATTATAATATAAACAATAATTTAGATTTAATAAAACAACTATTATATCGGTTTTCACAGACTATTGAAGTGTTTAATATCTGTTTAGTGTAATATTGCTGTCAAAGTCAAAGCTGTCAACGGGTGACACGAATTGCGAATAATACTGTATAAAATTTTAAAATGTTGTGTGAATCGTATTAATTAGAACCACAATAATGAAAACCTACATATCGCGTGCAATAATAATATAAAACAAATTAGCATACGTAAGATATCTGTAGTTAATATTTTAAAATTACTCGATTCCTATTGGAATCCTTTATCGTATGTACATTATTGTTTTAATAAAATAATTTATAATAATAAACATGAACTTACGGTAGTAACGGGTCAAAGTTGTCTAATGATGACCGTGCCTTGTGTTAATAGTATATAGATCGTGAACGAGAAGCGGAAAAGTGATAATTGTTCGTGTTAATTTTCGTCCGAAAATTCGTTTTTAAAAATGGGCCAGTCCGGAAGCGCAATTCCTGGTAAGTGATATTAATTATTCTGTAACGAGGTTGTAATTGAACTATTTATTTTAAGAACCATCTTGGGAAGAATTGTGTACGTTATGTCGGGGATAATGGTAGGTTATAATTAAAAAATTGCGTACAATGTGTTTTTAATATGAAACATATATTTCCGCGCTGTTCCGTGATGTCAAGTGGCATGAAGCTTACATATGCTGGCATCTCCACTCGTATGTCGACACTGTTGGCTCCCTTGTGTGTATACATTGACACATGTGTGTATAATAAACATTTTGCAGCTTCTTTGTGTGCCATTTGTATAATTATTTTACTCCTTACTTTATTGTTTGTTATTGATTAGAAATTGTTATGTTTAAATGTTGAATATTGGCCAGGTATCCAGGAAGGGCTAACTTTTTTTTTTGCATTATATAGGTTTTAAATTTGCATATGATTTTTACTGTTATTATTTTGTAGTTGTGGTTAATAACAATGTTATTAACTTTATTAATAGCATACCTGATGTGTAAACCCCTTAAATATGATTAGAAACTATATTAATTAAAGTTGGATAATTTTAGGAATACATTCATGGTTTATACTGTAAGGAAATGTACTGGAAGTGAACAAACAAACAAAAGGAATATGTAACAAGTTAGTTAAGTTGTCCTTTTGTTTTACAATTTGAAAGGACCTGTGAATAATATGCATTGTGTTATTATATTTCTGTAACCATATTTAATTTTGTCTGTTTTTAAACAAAAATTTTATTCTTTTAAAAGATTGTGACCTGTCTAGGACTGCAGTAATTTCTATACTAGAACATGTCTAAAGCTGCACTAGCAGAGTCCTACCAAATGTCATTAGCAGGGAAAGAAACGCACATTGGGAAAGGGCCCCTAAAACCTACATATATGTTACAAATCTCAGAAACTGCTTCCCTCTCTGCCACAAGATGGATCTCATCTCATATATTATGTATAAACTTATTTAAAGTGGGTAAATAATCCCTTTAGTGATGCCTACTTGTCTGGGTGACTGAGTGAGATGTATGAAACTACACTCTATAGACTATGAGAACCAGTAATGCTGACTATAACTATGGTGGTCCTATATGGCAATGGTTATGTATAGGACTGGAAATGGCTTTGACTTTTATCCAGTAGTATGTTTAGTTTAGGAAGAAACTGTAAGGGATCGATGTAACGCAACTGTTAGCATTTAACTATGGATTCTGTACTTTGGTATTTGTCTAAACAGCTTTACAATTTCCCATATTATAATAAGAGGTGGCCTACCTGTGTCCTGCACAGTGGCAAGTGCATAGATGGTGATCTGTAATGTTGTTGTGTCATGGTGATGTGTAATGCAAGATTTCAAAAATATAAATTTTATTATATATATAATAGTAAATGCTCAGGTGAAATAAAGACGTAATTGCGTTTTCTGAAATAACAATTTTCTTTTATTCACATCACACTTATACACAAGTTTTACTACAATTAACACATTTTTAACAAGATAACTTACCTGAAATAACAAAAACAACATTTAAAGCCTTTACTTCTAGTTTAAATGATAATATAATTCTATTTAAAATAAATCAGGAGAATATTTTCCACGTTTTTGTAAAAAGCACTTAACCTCTCTTTTTCCTTCTCAATTTATCGTCAGTGTCACACGTCACACTGACAGCTAATAGTTCCACAGATTCTATAATAACAATAGCGTAGATATCATATCCTTTACATCTCCCACCCTCAGAGAGAACAACATCATAATGATTGTTCGATCAAGAGCTACTCATTACCGGAGTTAACTTTGTAACATGGTAGAAATTTGACTCCGTCTTCTTATATCCAGTATCAACTTCATAGATTGAATTTGAAATCTTCCTTAGGATTTTATATGGTCCAATCCTTAATTCGTCCATTTTCTTCCTATTTAGCCGGTTCCTATTTTCTACATATACTCTATCACCTACTTTAAATTCATAGTCTTTTCTATTTAGGTTGTATACTTTTTTATTATAGTTGTGAGATTTTATTGAATTTGCAAATGCTAGTTCTCTGTCTTTTTTGAGGTCTTGTACTGTACATCTTGATTTCAATTCCAGTGGCAAGATATCCATTTTCTCTCCTTCCAGAAGGTATTTTGGGGTAAACTTAGTAACTGTATGTTCTGTTTCGTTATATTTTTCTACACATTCTTGTGCAATAGTTGTCCATGCTGTTTTCTTGTTCCCTTCATTTATTTTACACCTTATCCTATTGACTAAAGTTTGGTTCAGCCTTTCATTAAGACCATTTGAAAATGGCGCGTCCACAGCAGTGAATACCATTGTTATGTTTTTCTTTTTCAAGAAGTCTTTAAATTCTTTGGAATTTATGCCGGGATATTGATCTGTTAATAGCATATCTATATTATTGCTCTGTGTCACTTTTTCTATCAGCTTGATAAAATCACTGGAGTTTTGATTTTTTGATGTCAAAATGTATGCATATCGTGTAAAATGATCAACCAAGAGATGTAAGTATTTTTTTGTAGACCTAGACCCTCCAAAGCCTCCAATTGTGTCAATGGATACAATTTCAAAAGGGTGTGTTGCTGGGCCTAAATGGGACATTAAACCAAATTTTGGATTCCTTCTTGATTTGTTTTTTAAACAGATATCACATTCATCACAGAGTTTCTTAATATTTGTGATGATATTCTTTGCTGTATAGAAAGGAGTTATTTTATTTATCATTTGTGTTCTGCCAATGTGGCTATAAGTATAGTGGACATTTTTAATTAGTGTTTTGCTAAATACTTCTGATAGTATAATTTTTTTTCTTCTTTTATTATTTTTGTAATAAATGTTATTTTCCAGTATAAACTTTGATTTTCCGTTTTGTATATTTAAATTTGTATCTTGGTCTTTTTTTATATCTTGTATGTTTATTAAGTTAACAACTTTTAAAAAATCTTCAGTATTGTCAGTCGGTTCTAAGACTGGATTTCTACTTAAGCAGTCCGCTTCTTGATTTGACTGTCCTGGGTTATATTTTATCCTAAAATTGTATTGGGATAAGTAATATGTCAAATCGCCCAGTTCCTCATCAGTTCTAGACTTTATGTTAAGATTTTCTAGTGGTTTATGATCTGTATATACTATAAAATCTTTATTCATAAGCCAGTGTTGCCAATATTTTACAGCTTCCTTAATTGCCAAGCATTCCAAATATATTGCCTTTTTTTTCTTTTGGGTGTTGGTCAATTTCTTTGAGAAATAAGCTACAGGTTTATTTATTCCGTTTTCATCTTCCTGTTTTAACACAGCTCCCACTCCTAGAATGCTGGCATCAGTGTATATTTTTATTGGTTGTTCTGGGTCTAATATTTTTAGAATTGGTTTAGAGCATAGTAAATCTTTTATTTTATCAAATGATTTTTGGCATTCTTTGGTCCATATAAATTTAACATCTTTCCGTAACAGATTGTGTAATGGTTCCAGAATAATTGCATTGTGTGGTATAAATTTATGATAAAAATTTACTTTTCCCAGGAACTGGCGTATATTTTTCCTTGTTTCTGGAATGGGGAAGTTCCTGACAGCCGTTAAATAATCTTTGATAGGTGTAACTGAATTTTTTCCTATTATATGCCCCAAATATTTGGCATGATTGTTTGCAAAAGTGCATTTCGAGAATTTCAGTCTAAATCCTTCTGTTAATATTGCGTCAAGTAGTTTTGATATATGTGCTATGTGTTCCTCAAAGCTTATAGAGAAAACTAAGACATCATCTATGAAATTTACTGCAAAATCTGAGAGATTATATTTCCTTATTATATTTCTCAATATTCTTTGGAAAATAGCTGGAGCCGTCTTTAAACCAAATGGGAGGCATGTCCATTGATAATGGCCTTCTTGCGTGACGAAAGCTGTCTTATATCTATCTTGAATTCTCAATGGAATGGACCAAAATGCTGAGTTTATATCAAAAGTAGAATAATACTCACAGTTTACAGTCTTTACGATCAAGTCTTCAATCAACGGGAACGGCTGTGATTGAGGGACAACAATTTTATTCAATTCTCGGAAATCAATACACAGTCTTGATCTTTTCCCATCTTCTTTCTTGTATGCTAAGGTGACTGGAGCAGCAAAAGGGCTATATGATTCCTCGATTAAGTTTTTCTTCAATAGTTTTGATATTTGATTCTCAATTTCTTTTCTATCATCAGTTGTACATCTGTACGGGCGCTTGCAGCAATATTGATCTACTGTCAAGTCTATGTGAGCTTCATAACCTCGTACTGTACCAACGTCGTATTTGTCCTTAGCGAAAACCGGGTTGTATTTTTCTATTAATTTATCAATTTCAGTTTGTTTACATAAATCTAGGTGGTTTACTGAAATTTCAAATTCATTTAAATTAATATGTTCATTGAAGTTTATTTCACATTGGTTTAAACAGTAATTTTCTTGTTTCCATACCTCAGAGTTTAGAATCACATCTTGTTCATTTTTGTCACCTAGTACATCAGGAATTCCGACATGCAAAATATTTGTTTCAGAGTGTTTATTTTTGTTATCTTTTTCAATTTGGATTTTATTTGAATTATCACATTGTATGATATTCAATTTTTCATTTTGTATTAATCTGAATTCTTTGATACAATCCAAACCAATGAGAAAATCATAGTGGAAATTTTCATTATCTATCACAAAAATATTCATCTCTCTTTCAATGTCATATATTTTTATTTTTAATGTTACCATACCTTTTGTTTTCTTATCACCATTAATAGTTTTCAAGTTTGCCGTTTGCTTATTAAATGTGTCTTTTTCTTTTATCTGTATTTTCAATAACTTTGCATTAATTAATGATACATTTGAACCCGAATCATAAATTGCGGTAACTTTTAAAGTGTCATTTAATAATAACTTTATTTTTATTAATGGTGATACTTCTAGTTTTTTGGATTTTCCTCATTAAGTTCAACTTCTAATTCAGAGTTATTCACACTTTTCACAACATGTTTTTGATTCTTCCCATTGAACCAGCAGTTTTCCTCAGGATGAAAACGTTTTCCTTTTTTCTCATTTATACAAATTTGGCATGGTTTCTTTTCTTCATATTTTTTTGATTTTATGTCAGAGTGCGTGTAGTTCTTTCTTTCATATTTGTTCTTCCCAACAAGATGTTCTAATTTGCCTATCTCATTATAGAGATCTTCAGTTTGTTCTAATGTCTCTCGGTCAATTTTGCCACTCAGGTAATTAGGCAGGCCTGCGGCTATAAGGTCTATAAGAGTACCTGTATCAATCGTTCTCCTAACCTCTAATAACAATTTCTCTTTTTTCAATGCATATTCAAGCAATGAGCCCGTTTGATATTTAAATCCAAGAGCATATCTGATTGGTGACCAGCCTTTGTTTCCGAATGTTTCACAGAAGTTTTTTTCCCATTTAATCCATTCTGATTCTACTGTAAATTTCATTAGCATACAACTGTACCAGTTTACACTTGAATATTCTAAAAACTGTTTTAAAATTTCAATTTTTTTCCTGTCTTCATAAATATGGAAACGGTCACATTCTTTGTTGAAGTCCTTAATCCATTGGTAAGCGTTTGCGTTTTTACCAGTGAATTTTTCTAGCACAAAGTCTTTTGCAATTTTTCCCAAATTTTGAGTATCAGATTTTCTTTGCTTTTCTTCGAGTAATGTCTCTAGTAATTTCTCCAATGTTTTATTTGAGCTTTCAGTTAATAATTTTGGATCATTTATGTTATCATTAATCTCTTCAAGGTAAAAGTCCTGAAACTGTATATTTTGTTCTTCATCTAAATATACCGTTGATATCTCATCAGTTAAAGTTATCCATATTTTCCTTGTTTGATGTATTTTATTCAATGTTTTTCTTATCTTGGCATAGTTAGATGTATTTGTTATAAGTTTGTGTAAGTTTGCAGGTTGATATTCGGCCGGTATGCCAAAAGTTTTGCCATCAGGTGTTCCTATTGAGGTTATGCAAATAATGTTTGATTTTCCATCTGCTGATGTTTTCACACAAAAATCAAATCTTAACTTCTCCATATTTGTATTGCGGAAAATGTTGTTTTATAATAGTAAATGCTCAGGTGAAATAAAGACGTAATTGCGTTTTCTGAAATAACAAAATTCTTTTATTCACATCACACTTATACACAAGTTTTACTACAATTAACACATTTTTAACAGGATAACTTACCTGAAATAACAAAAACAACATTTAAAGCCTTTACTTCTAGTTTAAATGATAATATAATTCTATTTAAAATAAATCAGGAGAATATTTTCCACGTTTTTGTAAAAAGCACTTAACCTCTCTTTTTCCTTCTCAATTTATCGTCAGTGTCACACGTCACACTGACAGCTAATAGTTCCACAGATTCTATAATAACAATAGCGTAGATATCATATCCTTTACATCTCCCACCCTCAGAGAGAACAACATCATAATGATTGTTCGATCAAGAGCTACTCATTACCGGAGTTAACTTTGTAACATGGTAGAAATTTGACTCCGTCTTCTTATATCCAGTATCAACTTCATAGATTGAATTTGAAATCTTCCTTAGGATTTTATATGGTCCAATCCTTAATTCGTCCATTTTCTTCCTATTTAGCCGGTTCCTATTTTCTACATATACTCTATCACCTACTTTAAATTCATAGTCTTTTCTATTTAGGTTGTATACTTTTTTATTATAGTTGTGAGATTTTATTGAATTTGCAAATGCTAGTTCTCTGTCTTTTTTGAGGTCTTGTACTGTACATCTTGATTTCAATTCCAGTGGCAAGATATCCATTTTCTCTCCTTCCAGAAGGTATTTTGGGGTAAACTTAGTAACTGTATGTTCTGTTTCGTTATATTTTTCTACACATTCTTGTGCAATAGTTGTCCATGCTGTTTTCTTGTTCCCTTCATTTATTTTACACCTTATCCTATTGACTAAAGTTTGGTTCAGCCTTTCATTAAGGCCATTTGAAAATGGCGCGTCCACAGCAGTGAATACCATTGTTATGTTTTTCTTTTTCAAGAAGTCTTTAAATTCTTTGGAATTTATGCCGGGATATTGATCTGTTAATAGCATATCTATATTATTGCTCTGTGTCACTTTTTCTATCAGCTTGATAAAATCACTGGAGTTTTGATTTTTTGATGTCAAAATGTATGCATATCGTGTAAAATGATCAACCAAGAGATGTAAGTATTTTTTTGTAGACCTAGACCCTCCAAAGCCTCCAATTGTGTCAATGGATACAATTTCAAAAGGGTGTGTTGCTGGGCCTAAATGGGACATTAAACCAAATTTTGGATTCCTTCTTGATTTGTTTTTTAAACAGATATCACATTCATCACAGAGTTTCTTAATATTTGTGATGATATTCTTTGCTGTATAGAAAGGAGTTATTTTATTTATCATTTGTGTTCTGCCAATGTGGCTATAAGTATAGTGGACATTTTTAATTAGTGTTTTGCTAAATACTTCTGATAGTATAATTTTTATTCTTCTTTTATTATTTTTGTAATAAATGTTATTTTCCAGTATAAACTTTGATTTTCCGTTTTGTATATTTAAATTTGTATCTTGGTCTTTTTTTATATCTTGTATGTTTATTAAGTTAACAACTTTTAAAAAATCTTCAGTATTGTCAGTCGGTTCTAAGACTGGATTTCTACTTAAGCAGTCCGCTTCTTGATTTGACTGTCCTGGGTTATATTTTATCCTAAAATTGTATTGGGATAAGTAATATGTCAAATCGCCCAGTTCCTCATCAGTTCTAGACTTTATGTTAAGATTTTCTAGTGGTTTATGATCTGTATATACTATAAAATCTTTATTCATAAGCCAGTGTTGCCAATATTTTACAGCTTCCTTAATTGCCAAGCATTCCAAATATATTGCCTTTTTTTTCTTTTGGGTGTTGGTCAATTTCTTTGAGAAATAAGCTACAGGTTTATTTATTCCGTTTTCATCTTCCTGTTTTAACACAGCTCCCACTCCTAGAATGCTGGCATCAGTGTATATTTTTATTGGTTGTTCTGGGTCTAATATTTTTAGAATTGGTTTAGAGCATAGTAAATCTTTTATTTTATCAAATGATTTTTGGCATTCTTTGGTCCATATAAATTTAACATCTTTCCGTAACAGATTGTGTAATGGTTCCAGAATAATTGCATTGTGTGGTATAAATTTATGATAAAAATTTACTTTTCCCAGGAACTGGCGTATATTTTTCCTTGTTTCTGGAATGGGGAAGTTCCTGACAGCCGTTAAATAATCTTTGATAGGTGTAACTGAATTTTTTCCTATTATATGCCCCAAATATTTGGCATGATTGTTTGCAAAAGTGCATTTCGAGAATTTCAGTCTAAATCCTTCTGTTAATATTGCGTCAAGTAGTTTTGATATATGTGCTATGTGTTCCTCAAAGCTTATAGAGAAAACTAAGACATCATCTATGAAATTTACTGCAAAATCTGAGAGATTATATTTCCTTATTATATTTCTCAATATTCTTTGGAAAATAGCTGGAGCCGTCTTTAAACCAAATGGGAGGCATGTCCATTGATAATGGCCTTCTTGCGTGACGAAAGCTGTCTTATATCTATCTTGAATTCTCAATGGAATGGACCAAAATGCTGAGTTTATATCAAAAGTAGAATAATACTCACAGTTTACAGTCTTTACGATCAAGTCTTCAATCAACGGGAACGGCTGTGATTGAGGGACAACAATTTTATTCAATTCTCGGAAATCAATACACAGTCTTGATCTTTTCCCATCTTCTTTCTTGTATGCTAAGGTGACTGGAGCAGCAAAAGGGCTATATGATTCCTCGATTAAGTTTTTCTTCAATAGTTTTGATATTTGATTCTCAATTTCTTTTCTATCATCAGTTGTACATCTGTACGGGCGCTTGCAGCAATATTGATCTACTGTCAAGTCTATGTGAGCTTCATAACCTCGTACTGTACCAACGTCGTATTTGTCCTTAGCGAAAACCGGGTTGTATTTTTCTATTAATTTATCAATTTCAGTTTGTTTACATAAATCTAGGTGGTTTACTGAAATTTCAAATTCATTTAAATTAATATGTTCATTGAAGTTTATTTCACATTGGTTTAAACAGTAATTTTCTTGTTTCCATACCTCAGAGTTTAGAATCACATCTTGTTCATTTTTGTCACCTAGTACATCAGGAATTCCGACATGCAAAATATTTGTTTCAGAGTGTTTATTTTTGTTATCTTTTTCAATTTGGATTTTATTCTCTTTATTTGAATTATCACATTGTATGATATTCAATTTTTCATTTTGTATTAATCTGAATTCTTTGATACAATCCAAACCAATGAGAAAATCATAGTGGAAATTTTCATTATCTATCACAAAAATATTCATCTCTCTTTCAATGTCATATATTTTTATTTTTAATGTTACCATACCTTTTGTTTTCTTATCACCATTAATAGTTTTCAAGTTTGCCGTTTGCTTATTAAATGTGTCTTTTTCTTTTATCTGTATTTTCAATAACTTTGCATTAATTAATGATACATTTGAACCCGAATCATAAATTGCGGTAACTTTTAAAGTGTCATTTAATAATAACTTTATTTTTATTAATGGTGATACTTCTAGTTTTTTGGATTTTCCTCATTAAGTTCAACTTCTAATTCAGAGTTATTCACACTTTTCACAACATGTTTTTGATTCTTCCCATTGAACCAGCAGTTTTCCTCAGGATGAAAACGTTTTCCTTTTTTCTCATTTATACAAATTTGGCATGGTTTCTTTTCTTCATATTTTTTTGATTTTATGTCAGAGTGCGTGTAGTTCTTTCTTTCATATTTGTTCTTCCCAACAAGATGTTCTAATTTGCCTATCTCATTATAGAGATCTTCAGTTTGTTCTAATGTCTCTCGGTCAATTTTGCCACTCAGGTAATTAGGCAGGCCTGCGGCTATAAGGTCTATAAGAGTACCTGTATCAATCGTTCTCCTAACCTCTAATAACAATTTCTCTTTTTTCAATGCATATTCAAGCAATGAGCCCGTTTGATATTTAAATCCAAGAGCATATCTGATTGGTGACCAGCCTTTGTTTCCGAATGTTTCACAGAAGTTTTTTTCCCATTTAATCCATTCTGATTCTACTGTAAATTTCATTAGCATACAACTGTACCAGTTTACACTTGAATATTCTAAAAACTGTTTTAAAATTTCAATTTTTTTCCTGTCTTCATAAATATGGAAACGGTCACATTCTTTGTTGAAGTCCTTAATCCATTGGTAAGCGTTTGCGTTTTTACCAGTGAATTTTTCTAGCACAAAGTCTTTTGCAATTTTTCCCAAATTTTGAGTATCAGATTTTCTTTGCTTTTCTTCGAGTAATGTCTCTAGTAATTTCTCCAATGTTTTATTTGAGCTTTCAGTTAATAATTTTGGATCATTTATGTTATCATTAATCTCTTCAAGGTAAAAGTCCTGAAACTGTATATTTTGTTCTTCATCTAAATATACCGTTGATATCTCATCAGTTAAAGTTATCCATATTTTCCTTGTTTGATGTATTTTATTCAATGTTTTTCTTATCTTGGCATAGTTAGATGTATTTGTTATAAGTTTGTGTAAGTTTGCAGGTTGATATTCGGCCGGTATGCCAAAAGTTTTGCCATCAGGTGTTCCTATTGAGGTTATGCAAATAATGTTTGATTTTCCATCTGCTGATGTTTTCACACAAAAATCAAATCTTAACTTCTCCATATTTGTATTGCGGAAAATGTTGTTTTATAATAGTAAATGCTCAGGTGAAATAAAGACGTAATTGCGTTTTCTGAAATAACAAAATTCTTTTATTCACATCACACTTATACACAAGTTTTACTACAATTAACACATTTTTAACAGGATAACTTACCTGAAATAACAAAAACAACATTTAAAGCCTTTACTTCTAGTTTAAATGATAATATAATTCTATTTAAAATAAATCAGGAGAATATTTTCCACGTTTTTGTAAAAAGCACTTAACCTCTCTTTTTCCTTCTCAATTTATCGTCAGTGTCACACGTCACACTGACAGCTAATAGTTCCACAGATTCTATAATAACAATAGCGTAGATATCATATCCTTTACATACATACACACATATATCAAGAAATAACACTATTTATAACACTCATGATATTTTTGATGCCAGTTTTTTTGTATAAACTAGTTAAAAACTGTTTTAAAAAGTTCTGTCTTGGACGTCCGTGTGTCTGTATGTGCCGATCCTGTATGTTATCACGATAACGACCGAAATACTTTACTAATCGAGTCTTTTTTTGCCTTACGCTTCAGTATAATTAGGAATAGAACCCTATTACTTTTCACGGTCTGATTCGCTTTGGTTTAACTGTTAATAAGTAAACAAAAAATGATTATGAGGCGTGCATCTTTACGTTTTCCAAACTTTAATATTATATTAGATTAGCTAGCTAGCACAGTGTCGTCACTGTGCCATAGTACAATAATAAACAGTACTGATAAGGGACTTACTTTAGGTATCAGATCGAATGCGGGCACAACGTGGTGGTGAAGACATCCAGTGGGTTCCGTCTCTGGGAAAATTTACAATCCTTGGACATCACGCTGACTCCTGGACAAGTAGACGCGTTGCATGCCCTCAATCGGAATAAGCGCAATTATACATTTTCCGGGTTTGTATTTTTATAAAACTAATTGTAATCAAATACCGACTAATATGTGTTTGACTAATTTTCATGATAGATTTCACTCGCAGTGCTTGTGACTTCATTCGCATGGAACTTCTGTTTATATAGTTAAGGTTAGCGTTATGGCCATAATTTCACCTAATCTTAAGTGACAATAAGCCCCAAGTTGGTAGACACGCTAAATCTGTGAAGGAACTGGCTCTCAAGTGCAACTGCTGGAACACACCTATTGGTGTTTGGCGGCAGACTTTCAACTTGAGGTTTGTAGCTAAGCAGGCAGACATCAGAAATAGCTCTACCCTCATACTATGTTATCTTCACGATGTTTTCCTTCACCGAAAGCTGGAACTCATTGTAGGTAGATACGGACTCACGTCCTTCGACACGGAGTTCGTACACACTACCACTGAGCTATCATCGCTTAACTAAATGTTTTTAAAATAATTTTTGCCCGTATTCACAACACAGCTTTGCCCCTATTGGTGGTAGCGTGATGTTAAATAACATAAACCTTCCTCGATGGTTGCTCTAACGAACGTAAAAAGATTTTTTGAAATTCGTTTGGCACTTCCTAAGATAAGCGCGTTCAAACAAACAAACAAATGTTTCCGCTTTGTGATATTGATATAAATAGGCATATGACAAACAAAAGAGAATAGTGTCCACCGGGAATCAAACAATCATCGAAGATTACGACTACCATGACGGTATGCAAACCTATGAGCCATTGGGTATGGCCAGTGGACACTGCAAAATGTGACAAACTAAACCAAAGTCACTGAGATTAGCGCGTTTAAATAAACACGTTTTTACTGATAGTTAGGCACATAATTGTTTTAAAAATAAATTTAAATATATAATTTATGCTATCTGCAATACCGGACAATATAAGCTTTTAAATGCTGTGTTGCATTGTTATAGCGCTTTACCAACTAACTGATACGGGTTTGAGATTAATTAAGGAAACATATTCTTCATACAAGTTTTAAAGTAATGATAACTCGGTTAGTTAGTTTATCATTCACAATGAATTTGAGATTTCGGTGAAGGAAAACATCGTGAGGAAACCATAGCTTGGTGGTAGGGCTTTCTCTAATATTCGCCTGGCTAGCTACCACCGTCAAGTTGAAAATCTGCCGACAAATACCTGTAGGTGTTTTCCGGCAGTTGCACTTGAGAGCCAGACCGTCCACAGGCTTAGCGTGTCCACCAACCTGGGCCGTATCGTCACTTAAGATCAGGTGAGATTATGGTCATAACGCTAAAACCCTCAAATTGAAAAAAAATTACAGATAATTAATAGAAATATAGGGGCTTTTGGCGGGATCTTGTTCTGTCATGTTGTGATTTTATTTCAATTCATATACTTAGTTGTTTAGCCCTATATTGTGTAAATTAAGGTGACATTTTACGTAATGTCGTGTAGCTGAAGAGCATAGGTGAAGAGAATTGTGAATAATCATTTGGAATATGATATATTAGTTGCCACAAAAACTCCCAAGAGACCTTCAACAAGACAGTCGCCATCTTGTTAAAGACAGCATTGTCTGCCCGAAACGCCCAAATCCTATTACTTGAAAATGGCAGTAATAGTCAAACTAAGTTGCCAAGAATAAAAAAGAAGAGGAATAGAGATATAACATTGTCACAAGAAAAGAAAAAAGGTGAAGGAAAACATTGTGAGGAAACCATAGCAAGGTAGTAGGGCTTTTTCTAATGCCCGCCTGGCTAGCTACCACCCTCAAGTTGTAAACCTGCCGCCAAATACCAATAGGTGTGTTCCAGCAGCTGCACTTAAGAGCTAGTTCCTCCACAGCTTTAACGTGTCTACCAACTTGGGCCATATCGTTACTTAAGATCAGGTGAGATTATGTGAGGTGATATTATATTATATACAGGTGAGGTCATAACGCTAAACCTTAAGTATAAAAAAAAAACCCTTGAAAGGTAATATATGATAAAGTTTCTATTGTGAGGAGTTTAGACTTACGCTATATTTTAGAGTAGTGGGAGAACCAGTTATTATTGAATTATTAGTGTAAAGTGAAGCCGGACGGCCTATGGGAGATACATGTGACACTCGCTAGGTCAGAAGACATCGCCTGGCATATTTCTAGAGGATGTACACATGATGTATTTTCACACCATGTCAACAATAATGTGTAACTAATTCACTGTTTTGTTATTGTTTCAGAATGGGTGATACGCATAAAAATTATCCGTTCAAAATTGCATTTTAAGTGAAATTTTGATGTTCTAAAATATTTTTATCAATACTAAATAAAGTCTTAAATTATTCCTACATCAAACATGATTTCAGTGGAACAATGAATGTAAGAGCAAATTGTTGTCGACAATCCACAATCGTCGATTATGACTAAGTGATTTTTCCAACTCTGCACTATATATTGGTTACCTTGCAGTCAATTTTCTATATTACTACCTATACATATAATAAAAATGTAAATGTAAAGTGCCAGTACTTTTTAGATATATGTAAAAAAAAATTACAAGTTACTCAGTTTTATTACAAGTAAGAAAATAGATTTAAGTACATCATTTTTAGAAATATCTGTCTGTGTGTTTGTGCACGGATCACTGTTGAAGTAGAATGTTCATAACAATACATCACCAAGAAAATCATCGAGTCTTTGGGATATGGTTATTATAATTAAAAATAAGTTTTTAAATAAACCTAAAGTGAGTAAACATAAATTCGTTAAATAATCTATAAATGAATAACACTTTTAGAATAACGGTCGACTATATTATAATAATAAGTTTTCATTCGCAAAATATTACGTAACAATAGGTTACAACTCCTCTCCCCTCAGAATAAGGGCATGTATACATTTCCTAAACCTCCGCGTCTTGAGACCTTTATGTGAGGAACGAATGGCTCCTAATTACAATATTATAACTTTCTAGTTTAATAAATATTATCATACAGATTTTTTGTTAAATTCAATCAATTATAAAGTTAGCATATCCATATACGTACAAAACTCTTTTTTTTTTAATTAAATAGCTCTTAACGAAGCCTTCGAATTGTTCGGTCAGTTGTTAACCGTAATTCTTGGTGATTCATATATTATACTTGGGGTTACTTAGATAACATTTTCACGTAAGCCACGGATGTACTAAAAAATATATTTATATATATGTTAGATATATTTTTAGTAATAAAATGAACTCTATTATGTAGATGTTCAGTCTGTTTATTCAAAATAAGCAGCAATAATACACGTATTTGTAATATTTATATTTTTATATACAAAATAAAGTTTCAAGAATAGTTGTAGTACTTTTTTTACGTTGTTGCATCGTCTTTTGAAGTTACATGGTTAAATCGTTTACCAATGCCCCCTGTACTGGAAGGACTACTTTTACTGGAACTATGAAAGCTGTGCTTGTGTTAACGACATTTGTTTTTTTTTTATATATATATTTCTCATAAATCCTCTACATCCGTTATTTATATTTGTCTATACTCGCCCGCTCTATTACAATCTATGTATTTTATGATCCCTTCCCCTTTTCTTGAAGAACAGCACGCTGTCGCATAACCCCTCTAACGCCGCCAATTCGAACGCAATCTCGCTCGCACGCTGAACTTCTTACAATAGTTAGTTGTGATTACGCTGGAAATTTATATCAAACATAATCAAATTTAATTATTTAACCCGTCAAGCATTAACGAGGCCGAAATCGGCCTCAGAGATTATATACGTGAAGTCAGAAATCTTTGTACAAAACGGGCGTCTTTATAAACAATAAAAATATTATCGCCATATTGCCAATTAAGAATTTTACCTGAAAATTTTAGGAGATTTAATATTTAATTTTATAATTTAATTTAATTTATTTAATTAAATTACTTATTATATTTCGGTAGCTATAGATAAGTTAATTATGAACTCCTATAAAATTGGAGTATTATAATAAATAAAATTATAATCTAACAGTGTACAGTTCGTTTTATACTTTTCCGATTAGTGGAAATGTGAAAAGATTATTGGCAGCACTGACGAAAGTTTAAATTGTCTAAAACGCGGCAAAAAATACTGTGTGATCATTATATATTTGTGATATATATATCCGTTGAGTTATATAAAATATAAAGAATGGTGAGTATTTCCTACCATAATTATAAACTTCTCAGTGTAATACATATGCATATTCATATTTTCAATTCGAAATTTTGATGTCTTTGGAATCTGTTTTCGTAATAGAAATTTAAATATATCATTATATATTTATGTTCAATAATGTTAAAAACCTTATACTATGATCTACGAATGAGATTTGAAATACAATTGTATAGAAGCAAAAAATTTATTTATAATCACATAACCTATTTTGTTTACATGTAACTTGTTTATTGCTTTTTGTTGAGGTGCTGTCGATAAAGTTATCGATTTTTAAATGTATTTTCATTATACTATGAAAAGTTGGGTATATTATAAGAATGAAATTTACAATATCTTTTTATAGGTATTTTTATTGTGTTATATAAAATAATCTTATTACTATATTATTTTTATAGGAAACTTCGAATGAGTTTTTTTTTTATGGAATAGGGGGCAAACGGGCAGGAGGCTCACCTAATGGAAAGTGATCACCGCCGCCCATGAACACCTGCAACACCGGAGGACTCGCAAGTGCGTTGCCGGCCTTTAAGGAAGAAATACGCTCTCTTCTTGAAGGTTCCCAAGTCGTAACGGTTCGGAAAGACCGCCGGCGACAGCTGGTTTTTTATATTAAATTTATATTATATTAAACAGAATGCAGTTTATTATACATTCTGCTACGCTGCATACATCAGAAGGTAGTCCTCGCTTAACGGACTGGCTTCAATGTAAATGATGCTTGTTTCGAGAAGGCAACACAGAAAAACAGTATATATGTGTGAGAATTAAAATTGCCGATTATAATGGTGACCAAGTTCACCGTTGTTTGTAGATGGTACCATACTAATAATAATTATATCACTTTGCTATTTTGTACAATCATTTTATAAAGGTATTATGACAACAGGCAATCCTGTAGTATGAATTCTAAAAATATCAAGTTTTGTATATCTTGTAATATGTATGTATTATTAAATAACACCAGTTTGTAAACTCTACTACAAAAATACTGTGCTATAGCTAATGTGTTACTATAATATTTATCAGTTTGAACTACTTATACAGAGAGATGAGTGTATTTAACAGTTTTGTGTATATATTTTTAAGTTTTATAATGTTATATTTAAATTTGGTTTCGATGGGTTTAAATTTGTAGATAGATTTTATTATTTTTTATTTTTGTATAATAAATTTTTGACTGCAAATTTGTATTTTATTTTTATCTTTAGCTTATCAAGAAACAATAACTTTCGCAAATTTTACGATTGTTAAAATTTTAACTTGCTCGAAAATAAAGGTTTCATTTTGAATAATTTTTGACGTTTTTATATAATAATAATTGTTGTAAAACGTTTAATGTTATAATAATTATCGTTAGCTTTTATCGAATATTCACATTTATTCTCTCATATCAATATCTAATTTATTCAATACTAGCTGACCCAGTGAACATCGTATAACCTAGAATCAATCTTCTTTATTCGCGCTAAAACAAAAAAACGTTTTGACCTTTGTACTGTATGTACATTTTGATTAATAAATCAATCTTAGTCAACCTTCCAACTTCAATTGGTTCAGATCGATAGAACTGGCTATATCTAATATCGATTTTGTTTTCATTTCTTTTAGTTATTGAATGAAACTTGTTTATTACTGAAATGAAATGTGTTTTAATTATATGAGATATAAATATAGGTGGATTCGAACCTCGTCCCTTGACGTGGCGTCTGTACTCACTACCAACTAAGCTATGACTTCCTAATTACTTTTATATCATAAGTTTTAAAAATAGCTGCCCGGTTTTTTTATATACAAACCTTGTTCTGACAATGAACGAACACAATAAAAAAAGAATTATTCAATTTGGTAGAGTCGTTCGGAAGTTATGCGCGTACATACATTTCGGCGATTCATTTTTATATCTATATAATATATTACGCTAATAATAAAAGTAAAAATAAAATAGTAATAATAATAATAGCCTTTTATTAGGTTTGACTTAATATAATTTTACACAGTTAATAATAATAGCTTATATCTAAAATAAACTTTAATGTAAATAATGTCAAAAAAATATAATATAAAAAAATTAAATAGTATGTCCAAAATAATTTTATCGATATATTTGTTATGCGCGATGACTCTAGTCTAGAAAATTACCCTAAAAAATGTGACATTTTAATCTGTGGTCAAATTTACCGCTTTTTCTGTTTTGACTTGTCATGTCAATAAGGTCTATAATGGAATGTCAATTTTGGTTCTTAATATGTATTATGAATTGACGTTAATATTAGACTTTGGCATACTTCAAGGAAAGCGGAAGGGATGATAAAATACATAGACTATAACACAGCGGGCTAGTATAGACAAATATAAATAATGGATGTAGGATGTATGTAAAAATAGGAAAAATAAATAATAATAAATGGCGTTAACTCCCTGGTTTCTGGTTGCAGGGTTGACTGTGGTTCCTAGTGTTATTTTTACTAGGTACCTGTATGACGGTGCTGATTATCTGATAAGTGTAAGGGGTTCCTCCCGCGGCCATTTTGCAAAACGAAGTACTTCTTTTTAATAGATTTGCGTTATGTAAACACAGCGCAAATCATACCTGATATTAAGTGAAGATATGGCCCAAGATAGTAAATACGCCAGAGCTGTGGAGCGACTGGTTCTCAAATGCAACTGTCGGAAAGCATCTGACAGGTATTTGGTAGAACTTGAGGGTGGTAGCTAGACAGGCGAGCATTAGAAAACACTCTACGACTGTGCTATGGTTTCATCACGATGTTTTGCTTCACCGAAAGCTAAGCTCATTGCATGGATTCGAACATTACTCACGTCATTTGACGCGACTTCCGCACATGCTACCACGGAGCTATTATCACTTCAAAATGTAACTTGTTAACATGATAAAGTTAGGGTTGCTCTCCCGGGGCGAATGAAGAATCACAAGGAGCACTGTTATATGGAAAGGCTTAAACCTCGTTCAAAAAAATACTTAAAAAAAAATAAAAAACACACTTTTGTAGAAAACCAAACTAAAAAATAGAAAATAAATTTGAATCAAGAATAGTGTATTTAATTTAAATAAATCTAAATTCATAATAGTGTAAATAAGTAAAACATGTTTTTTTTTAAGTGTAGGGTGCATAGTATCGATAGTTATAAATATTTTATTGACAGATATGAGTAGAAGCATTAGCATTTTGATAATATATTAATAACCAACCCACGCATTTAGAAAAATAAAATACAATTTTTGTATTAACACTATTATGGATTTACATTTATTTAAAAAATACACTATTATTCATTACAATTCAGTTTCTATTTTTTAATTTGGTATATTTATAGAAAAGCGTTTTTTTTTTAATATTACATTTATTAGAGCAAAATTAATCGTTAACTCAATCATCATTCATGACAATAGCAAACTAGGCTCTTTCCTCCAAAATTGTAAACTTAAGTTTTTGCTTATTTTTTTAAATTAAAATACTTTTTGGTGTCGAAAAGTTATTAATATTAGATATATCGGTAAAAGATAATAATTGGAAATTAACATCAATTCCTGCCTTATCGATTAAAGATTAAAGTAATTTAAACTAACAAATCTTATTCCGCAAAGTAAATAATGGAATAATCTTATTAAATTAGTGTATTGTCATCCATCAGTCCTCGATAAGTCTACGAAATTTAAATGAAATCTGACCGTTTGGAATGGGTCAATATCAACTGTAAAGCAAAAAAGCGTGTAAAAATGTATTTTGTTATAAGAGGAAATAAAAAGGTTTACTACAGTTTAAACTTATTAACCATTTATTTAGAATTAGAAAAAAATGATATAAGATTTTGAATGGATATCGAGTGCGATCCGTACCACGGGTTTTTATTAACTGCTTTGGTTATATGCTAAAGCCGGGGTAACTAGTTATTACTGATTTACTACTATTGTATCCAGTCAGTGTTTTCACATGCACGTGCAAAGGAGTGGAACTCTCTCCCGGCGTCTGTCTTCTCATCAACTAATAATCTGGATAGTTTTAATAGAAGAGTGAACAGGCAGATTTTAAGTTTGCACGCTCCATCGTCGGCCTCATCTATGCTTACCACCGGGCATGATTGAGATCAAACGAAAACTTATAATGCATATAAAAAGAAAAACGTTCAAGACATGACTGTGCGATGGCTTAAAATTTACCATATTTCACGAAAATGGACGTGCTCTCGCATTTCTCCCAGTTTAATCTGATATATACATAAAAATGAATCGCCAAAATGTATGTACGGGCATAAATTTCGAACGACTGCACCAAATTAACTAATTCTTTTTTTATTGTGTTCGTTATTGTCAGGACAAGGTCTGTATCCAAAACGTGTGTACGACTTTGCATCAAGGATCGTGAGTTCGAATCCAACCACCTACAATGGGTAGGGCTTTTTCTGAGGCCCGCTTGGCTAGCTACCACCCTCAAGTTGAAAATCTGCCGCCAAATACCGATAGATGTGTTCCGGCAGTTACACTTGAGAGCCAGTTCCTGCAAAGGTTTAGTGTGTCTACCAACTTGGGCCGTATCGTCACATAAGACCAGGTGAGATTATGGCCATTACGCTAAGCCTTAACTATTTATATTTATATTCTATAATTTTGCCAATCCAAGAAAACAACAACAACATAATTGTGGAATTATATAGAGATCCTATGAAATTTCACAAGTTTAGTCAAACCTATTTATTCCAATGTGTAGGGAATACATTTAATAGGTCCTGGAATACAAATCAAACACATAATATCAAAATAATTTATTAAACACAATATAACGTATTACATAATTTATATTTTACACGTATACAAAAGAAATAAATCAACAAATACTACGCTAAAATCATATACATTTACAACTTTAAAGGCGTTCTAGAAAATATCAATTCCTTGTAAATTTAATTACGTGTTTCAAATGAGAATACAGTTGTCACGCCGCCATCTTGCGTTGAGAGTTTCACCCAAAGACAAGGAACAGTGTACCATCAGCAGAAAAAGTAATTTAAAAAAAACTATTTTTGTTGTGATATTTATTTAAAAAAATTAATAGAATTTAAAAGAAAAATAAAATTCAATGTCCAGAAGTGCTAAAGTGCGGTTTCCAATAGCCGAATACAAATTATTCTAAATAACTATAATATCTACTTTCTTAGGAAAATATTTTAAGGTCATTAGAGAGAATAGAAAGAAATAAGTTGGTTTAATCAGATCGCTCGTTAATGATTATGCCTTTCACTCCTACTTACGAAAAGGACAGAGATATAGTTCTATTGCAAGTAATACGTATGAATTAAAATTAAAATAGATCATATCAAGATAGCACGGTGGTAGGGCTTTTTTAGTACCACCTATATCGAGATTTATATCGATTATCTCAACTCTGAACACGATAGGTAACACTGTGTTAGATTTATTGACTACGGGACACATTCAACTAGACCAGCAAATATGATTTAAAAAAAAAGACGTCTGATATGCAGTCGGTACTTTTTCACCAAGGATTATTTGTTATCATGCCTCTCGCTCTTACTAACCGCAAATAAGTAAGCAGGAAAGAGATATACATACATCTAACGGAATTAATTGAATAAAAATAGGTTAGATAGTAATGGAAGAAGAGAATAGATTTTGAAGAGAAATACTTATCATGATATACATCTATACTAACTTTGATAACCGCTTAACCGATTTTAAAGGAATGTATTATATACAGACTATTGAGAACATATGATGAAAATGATGTTTGTTTGAACCGCAATCGCGTCAAAACTACTGATCGTATCCACATGGGACCATGATCATTCGATGCGAAATGATTTGTGCCAGTCCCTCCAATAAAGTTCGGTACAACGCACCTGCGATTCCCCTGGTGTTGTGGGCGGATGGATGAATCCATGAACGGCGATAATCACTTACCATCAAGTGACACGACTGCTTGTTTGCCCACTATTTCATAAAAAACACATTAACTCGAAATTTTTAACATTTTCACTTGACATTTGAGGTATAAGCATTGATTATGCAGTCCATACATTTTTCTCAATGTTTCTGTCTACGTAGATAATTTTGCCAATGACTCAATCAATCAAAGAAAGCGACGCAAAATGGAGGTTTCACAGTATTATTAGTATTAAAGTCTCATCATGATTTATATATATTTTTCTATTTCTATTAAAGACATCTGTAAATTTACGAATAATTTAAACACATTAATTTACTACTGTTTGTCAAAGTAAATTTAATAAATAAATGCATCGAAATCATTATCAATCATAGACTGGAGCTGTATTCAACGTTATTTCATTTTTAAATCACTTCATAATCTACAGATACAACTAATATACCAAATCCTGATACATAACCGTAATTTGACGTCAGACTTTCGTCATATTTACATAAGTCTTGCGCGCGGGTACTGAAGTCCAATTAAGGTCATGCATTCTATGTTATCAAAATATCGAGCCATTTCAGGGAAAACACTGTAAGCGACAATTGTATTTTTTACAGTTTCTTCATACTTAATTATAAAGTATTTATGATATCTTCGTAAAAACATATGATTTACTGATCTATAAAAAAATACTGGTTATGAATATACTGCTTTTAATTTACAAAGATAATTTTTAGGAGAATATAATATAAAATATTTTTAAAATATTTGGGGTTTATGATGTTATTCCTGAAAAGACTCGATATACATTCAATTTTAAATAGTAACACGTATAAGAATCATCGATGAAAATTTTCACTTTTTATTTGTACCGGGTTTTGCGAGCCCTGAAAAGACAAACAATGCGTATGAGTTATTTAATTCAAGCATGAACAAATGCTTTGTTGCACTTTCAAAGCAGTGACAGCTCAGTAATAGCGTGTACGGCTGCTATAACGGTGGTCGTGAGTTCGAATCCGAGCAATGATCTTGAGCTATTACTGAAAGAAAACATCGTGATGAAACCGTAGCGTGGTGGTATCCTGTTTTTTATTATAGGGGTGTTTGAAATCCCAGATTTTGCGGACTTCCTCAACGCAACAAGCAAACGTATTACCGGGGCTCCGGTAAAAGGCGTGAGAAGCATTTGGCGTCTCATCGGGTGCTAATTACCCAACACTACCCACTACAATGCACCACGGCGACACTTTAAAATCACGTGTTGCCACCAACGACAGTTAGCTACCACCCTCAAGTTGTAAATATAACACCGAATAACTATAGATGTGTTCCGGCAGTTGCACTAGAGAGCCAGTCCCTGCACTAGGCTTAGCGTGTCCACTGTCTTATACCACATCGTCACTTAACATCAGGTGAGTCTGTAGCCATAATCTATAACGTATTCACAAATGTTAAATTCTCAAATCCAACTGCTAGAACACACCTATAGTTATTTGGCAACAAATTTTCAGGTGTGATAGAAGTAAGGTTTAGGGTTATGGCCTTAATCTCACGTGATCTTATGTGACGATACGGCCCAAGTTCGTAAGTGAGATCGTCATCACTATATCTCTCTGGCTCTGTCAGTGCCTATTTTATGGAATAGGCGGCAAACGAGTTTCAAAGATTAGCTTGTTCGAACAAACAGACAAACTTTCCCGCTTTATAATATTAATATAGATTGTACGGACACGTAATATCATAATGCTTATGTAGACTATAAAATGTGATCGCGTGATTTATGGAAGTGTGAATACTGCATATAAATGAGGAAAGTACGTATGTGTGTAGAGACGGCTGCGTCCGTTGTTTAAGTTCTGTTTACCAGTTTTATAATATAGTCTACCATTTCATAGTCCAAGATCTATATAGGTAACCCTAAACATTACCTACATAGATTAAAAAAAGTTTTGAATCGATTTTGACTTATCTATGGCATGTGCTAGATTTTGGCGCCATTCTGTTCTATTCATTGAATTTTGTATGATTTTTTTGTTCTTGCTTGAAAATGTCTGATAGCAGCGAATGTTAAGAATACTTGATTACATCCGCATTTTTTTTTTATTGAATAGGGGACAATCGAGCTTGCGTGTCACCTGATGGTAAGTGATCACCGCCCTCCATGGACACCCCAACACCAGAGGAATCGCAAATGCGTTGCCGGCCTTTGTAGAAGGGCCTGCCGTTGCCGGAACACACCTATTGGTATTTGGCGGCAGATTTTCAATTCGAGTGTGGTTGCTATAGCGAGATGGGCATCAGAAAAAGCCCTACCACCATGCTATGGTTCCCACGCGATGTTTTCCTTCACCGAAAGCTCAAGCTGATTGTAGGTGGATTCAAACTCACGTCCCTTACACACCGTACACGAAAAAAATTAAGGGAATGGAACCACAGTTTCACTACATAAAACTAAATATATAAACACTGTCGAATGTTTCCAACGACGACCCCATATTCAGCTATTTGTTACAGTACAACCTTTCCATTGCGATGGTTTTCAATGATATAAAAAATACTTTAACTATTAACTGAAGCGATGATAGCTCAGTGGTAGTGTGCACGACTTCGCGTCAAGGGACGTGGGTTCGAATCCAAGCACCTAAAATGAGCTTGAGCTTTCGGTGAAGGAAAACATCGTGAGGAAACCATAGCATTGTGGTAGGGCTTTTTCTAATGCCCGCCTGGGTAGCTACCACCCCCAAGTTGTAAACCTGCCGCCAAATACCAATAGGTGTGTTCCGGCAGCTGCACTTGAGAGCCAGTTCATCCACAGGTTTAGCGTGTCTACCAACTTGGGCCGTATCGTCACTTAAGATCAGGTGAGATTATGGCCATAACACTAAACCTTAAGTATATAAAAAAAAAACTACTGCGTCATTCGTCTTAATTAAATTAGTTGTTATTAGTATCGGAAAATAATTTCTATCAAAAGCGGTTACAGCAAAGTATTAAAAGTTAGTTATACAGTAGAACCCCTATAAGTCGAACGTCAAGGGAGACACCAAAATAAATTCGAGTTATAGAGTTTTCAACTTATACAGAATAGATGTTTTGGTGTTTGAAGCGAAGAGAACACAACATTTTTTCGAAATTTGGAGGTTTTCAACTTATCGAGGGACTACTGTATATCAATATTACAACCCGTATAGCTTCAAATAAGCAAAAAGAAGTAAGTAAGTAAGAATAGATTGAAATAAACGAAAGAGTCGCAGCGTACCTTTAAATAAGTAGACCGTCATAATTACAAATATGTAAAAGGTGACTATAAATAAGTGAAAAGGAAGCATCGTGGTTTCAAATAAGTGAAAACCAATCATCTTTAGCCTCAAATGAGTAAAATTAAACCACCTTGGGCTTCAAATGAGTGAAACAGACTCATCATAGCTTCAAATGAATAGAAAGAAACCGTCAAGCCCTCAAATGAGAAAAATGAAGTCTGACTACAAGCAAGTGTGAACAGGAAGCCGTAATGGCTTAAATGAAACGAAAAAAAAAACTCACCATAGCCTTCAAATAATTGAAAATGAACCCATCAAAGCTGCAGATGAGTAAAAACAGAAGTTGCCATAGTTTCAAATAATTTAAAATTGAGTCACAACGGCTTATATTAAGTAAAAAAGACTCATGAAGCCTGCGAAACGGTGAAAAGGCGCCATCGTAAATTCAAATGGGTAAAATGATACGATGATAGATTCAAATGGGTAAAATGATACGATGATAGATTCAAATGGGTAAAATGATACGATGATAGATTCAAATGGGTAAAATGATGCGATGATAGATTCAAATGGGTAAAATGATACGATGATAGATTCAAATGGGTAAAATGATACGGTGATAGATTCTAACGAGTGAAGAGTAAGGCAACGTACAGAATAACCTACTTACTTGGTATATTCGAGGGTTTGCGCGTGTTCATGTTCAAATTAAAGTTTGACGTGGCTTTGAATTCTGAAATGAAATGTAACTAAGGTGTAGGACGCATCATGGATCTTGGGATACTGACCCGGCTGTCATCACCACGTAGTCCTCGAGATGAAGGATGAAGTGAATAATGGTGATAATCACATGAGAGACCGTTCATAAAATACGTGCATTTATAATTCGAGCGATGACAGCTCAGTGATAGCGTGGAGGGACTCCGCGGTAAGGGACGTCGGTTCGAATGCACCTGCAATGAGCTCGAGTTTTCGGTGAAGGAAAACGTCGTGAGGAGACCGTAGCGTGGTGGTAGGGCTTTTGTGACGCCCGCCTGGCTAGCTACCACCCTCAAGTTGAAAATCTGCCGCGAAATACCTATAGATGTGTTCCGACAGTTGCACTTATTAAGTCTCCACATGAATTGATCTTTTGGAGGTCGATTCATTTGATTCCGATTGGAATCGATCTTTTGCAGAAAATATCGCCATTCTTACTGTCACCACATACAATTATTACTACTTTTATCGAAGTCAGCTAACGTCCAAAACTATTTGGCTAGGGACAGTGGCTAGCTACCGCCCTCAAGTTAAGAATCTGCCACCAAATACCTATAGGTGTGTTCCGGCAGTTGCACTTGAGAGCCAGTGCCTCTACTGGGTTTAACTTGTCCACCATCTTGGACCATATTGGCACTTAACATCAATAGAGATTATGGCCTTAAACCTGTTGAGTAAGAAAAACAGCTTTCACAGTTTTTCTAGTCTCCAAAGGGCACCTTTTAACCGTTTAGGTATTTAAGCAAATATATATATATTAGGGTGGCGCAAAAAAACCGACTATTTTTTTTTTCAGTCTCGAGTGAAAAAATGTTAGTTTTTGATGTTTTAAGAGCCCTCTCCAAAGAAGAACTAAAAAATAAAATTTTAAGAGGTCGCTCCAATTTTTATTAATTTTCAAAAATCGTCAAAAATCGATTTTTTTTAATTTTTTAATTTTTATCTATTATTTTAATAAATATAAGAAAAAAAATGTATGGAATTTAAATTTAAATATTAAAAGGTCGCTCGAAAAAATCTAAAGTAATGAACTAATAATTAAAAAAAAAATTGAACAACCTTTCAAAACTTAAATTTTGAACTGAAACTTTCAGAAACTTATTGTTTTTTGGTCTATAAAATTTTACTTTATATATATAAAAGGTATATATAACTATAATTAAAAAGTCTTACTCGGGCTGTTTGTATGTCCAGAGGAATGTGACGTCATAAACTTCTGCGGTATTTTTGTCACTCTCGCATTATTCTCCTTCTCGTATTTCCTACTGTTGATCTTCTTCCCGATGCTCTTCCTCGTCACTTTAGATAAAGAATTCCGGTTGTTCTGAATTTTCACTGACAACACTGGTTTTTTGACGTTTGAACGTTTCTGCGTACCGGTTTGTTTCATTTTACCGCCACCGCTATTAGTAAGTTTATCCTTGTTCGTTTTCAATTTGTCCAAATTCTGATTCTGCTTATTCAAATTATTAATTTCAGAGTTAGCAACGCCTTTGGTCACTTCTCTCATCGAATTTACTTCTACTGGTACTTTATTTTTTGACATGGCAACACTTCGCTTCTCACCCACTTTCGTATTTTTATTTACGACGTTGGCAACATTTTCGATTAATCCGTCTCCTGTGTTTTTAGCCTCAGCTCCTTTAGTACTACTAGAACTGCCTTGGGAAATTTGTTTTTGATTTTTACTGGCAAAATGAGTGTTTTTCACATTGGCGACATTAGCTTTTTTAGTGTTGCCACTGGATTCCTTGTTTGAATCAGCAGCATTATTGTTCGAGATTTTATTATTATTTATTTTGTTTCGTTTCGCATTACCGTTAATGTGTTCAGAATTATCAACGTCTATGTTTCTTTTACCTAGGGATTTTTTACTAGCGTTTGTATTAGTTAAATCAGTTCTATGGATCTGTTTAGCTCTATTAGAGGCAGTATGGGCACTTTCTTCGTCTTTGGATTTTAGTTTATTATTATTTGAAGCTGTATTATTGTTATTATGCTGTCCATTATCTCTGTCACCCCTATCATTGTCCTTAGTAACTCCGCTTGAAGATTCACCGATTTCTAAGTCATTATTTCTTGGTACAGTTTCATTTCTCACTGTTTTACTTTTACTTCTTCTGGGTACTGTCTTCGGTGGAGCCATGACTTCGATTTCTTTTTCTGGCGTTGGCTTAGTCACATCCAGTTCGGACTGTGCACTCTTCGATAATGATTCTTTAGCTTTCAAACATGTGGATATAATCTATGATAGTAAGTCTGTGCGTTCGTCCGTTGATATGGTGGGATTTGATAGTTGGTTGTAAGCTTTTGTAATAGAGTTAATGTATGACTCCTCTGAAAAAAAATAATTAATGGTAGATTTTCGAAGTATGGATTATCTGTGTCAATACATCCGTAATTTTGTAGATCCATGTAATTTTATTTGGTTTTTTTGATATGGATATATTACAAAAGACACAGATGGTATAACATATTATACATATTAAATAATATACGCAAGTCACGGCCCAATCAACTTTGAGAACCACTGATCTAAGTGGTTATAGAGGCAAGTCTATATAGCGACTGTCAAGTGATTACGCATTTTATTACGTTACTTATAACCGTCAATTAAATGGATGTTTTTTTACTTCGTTTCCGTGGAACCAAACATTTATTCAAAATGTTTACCAAGTTCTGCAACTTATTTCAATAGACCTTTGCTCCTATTGGTGATAGCGTGATGTTAAATAGCCCAAAGCCATCCTCTCAACTATTGTTTTACCAAACACAAAAACATTTTTTGAGTTCGACCGGTAGTTTCTAAGATTAGCACAAACAAACAAACTTTTCCGCTTGTAATATTAGTATTTGCCAACATACAAAGTACACTTCACGAAAGCCCGCTTCTATGGCACTAATTTTATGAAATATTGGCTAGCAATCGCCATATGCAATGTCGGGTTGTTTTATTTTTGATTTAGCCTGTGTTATGAAGCGATTATAGCTCAGTGGTAGTGTGTACGATTTCACGTCAAGGGACGTGAGTTCGAATCCTCCTACAATGAGCTCGAGTTTACGGTGAAGGAAAACATCGTGAGGAAACCATAGCGGTAGTAGGGCTTCAAATTGAATATCTACCGCCAAATACTAATAGGTGTTTTCGGGCAGTTGGACTTGAGAGCAAGTTCCTCGACAGGTTTAACGTGTCTAGCAACTTGGGCCGTATCGTCACATAAGATCAGATGAGATTGTATTATATTTAATAATTTAATGTATTATATTAAATTTTTAGTACTCTTATAAGTCACTATTTTATTAATTTAATCCTTGTATTTAGTTTTACTCAATAGATCTTTGTAATCGGATAAATAAATATATTATAATAATAGATATACTAGCTGGTTTGGCAGACGGCGTTCTGCCTCTTTTAGTAACTAATAATTCGCCTGCAGCATACGGAATGCATTTAATAAAGCATGGAATATTCATAAACCATCATCTCGATAAAAGAAATGTATTACAACATGAATTTTACTTCCATCAGTGAACTCATTCGAAAGTTACACAATCACTAACAGACATACACAAGATTTTAATACATAAAGATCACATTACCTACGTACTCCAAATCGAGCTTCATCCGATGACGGAACGGTAGGAACGGCGACCGTTTGTTCTCTAAGCACCAAGACATTTCTAGAACGTTCTCGCATTTCAACTGATACCCTCCCTCCGGCTGGAATTGAAATAATTATATTTAATTTTACTATTTATAAAGTCAGCAAACAATTTTAAAACGACAATGCAATGTCTATTTAACGAAACTAAAGGGAATAAGAAACTGGTGTCAACACTAAAGTTTTTTTTTGTCTATACATTTTTAAGTTTTAGCGTTATGACCATAGTCTTCTCACCTGGTCTTAAGTGACGATACTCGACCATACAATACGACGTCTTAAGGGACTGGCTCTGAAGTACAACTGCCGGAACACACCTATAGGTATTTGGCGGCAGATTTTCAACTTGAGGGTGGCAGCTATCCAAATAGGCATCAGAAAAAGCCCTAACACCATGCTATTTGATTTTTGGCCGAAATCGAACCTCCAGTCGGTCATTACCTCTAATATACTCTTTGATAACACTACACCAGGACGGTGTGTGGGCGACTGAAATTACACCTTACACGATGGTACATTCGTAGGTACATTAGCGTCTGCACACTAAGGCCCTATTAGAGCTGACACCACAAAAATATTGATTATATCAACTAATTCGTTACAATGAGGTTCGTTATTTTTTTTATAGTTAAAGTATAGCGTTATGGCCACAATCTCACCTGATCTTAAGTGACAATACGGCTCTAGTTAGTAGACACAGTAAATCTGTGAGGGACCGGCTGTCAAGTGCAACTGCCAGAACACATGTATAGGTATTTGGTGGCAGATTTTCAAGTCGAGGGTGGTGGTTAGCCAGGTGGGCATTAAAAAGCCCTACCACCATGCTATAGTTTCCTCGCGATGTTTTCCTTCACTGAAAACTCAAGCTCATACGTGGATTCGATTGGATATGTATGTAGACACGGAGTTCGTACACACTAATACTGTGCTATTATGACTACAAGATAGATTTATAGAGTTACTACATTTTACATGCGGCTTCGCTAGCGTTAATATTGATTTAGGCAAACAAATCGGATAACGAAATAAAAAGTTTACTCACTTGATCACTATCACTGTCTCCGATGTCCCGTCCGTCTCTATACCACAATTTATTATAATCGATTCAGCGGTTTAGGCGTGAAAGCGTAACAAACATACAGATTCACTTTCGCATTTATAATATTTGTACGATTAAAGGTTTCAAGTGTTTGTTGTTATTCAATGAAAATTACAGAAGACATTTTTAGGCACTGATTAGCTAAAATTATTTTTGTTTTGGGTAACGTTAATTTAAAAACGTATAATAATTAGGGGTACGGAAATTTCGTATTTACGAAATAGATGCGAATAAATGCGAAAATTACACATAAATGCGAATAAATGCGAAATGTATGGTAGTGTTCGTATGATGGATTGTTAATTATTATCGTATCGCCCGAGTTGCGACTCGCGCCAATTGAACTTGAGTGAAGTTCGTTTCGGACGAAACGGTGGACGCGACCATTTGGACACGAACTGACTCGACAGAACAAAAGCTTTCGAGTCTCACTCGTTCGTTGCCTATCGCTAGAGTCGGGGACGTTGCATGCGAGCAGTGTTCATTTGTAACGCTTTAGGCACGCAAGTGTTTTATAAAAACGGCAATGTCAAAGTTATTTTGATGAAAAGACGTCACTATGTCTTAAGGACTATGAAGGAATTGATGAGACAATGAAAACTATATTGAAATCAGCAAGCGACAAAAGTTTCAGTAAACTTTCTCTTCACATGAAATTAAATAAGACGAACGAGGCTTTCTTTCACATTGGCCAATTGTTTTGCCCATCTGTGGCTGCAAGTTTAACCACATTAAATATAAACGTATTGCTGGAAAGCTTTTCGAAAATTCCTTTTTTCTAAGGACTTCCTCAAAATGAGCTAATTGATGTGTATGCGCACTTTCATAGGTTAATTCTTCGGTCTATTAATATAAATGAAAACCCCAAAGTAAAGGACATATTGTTGGCTGAAAATGCAACTTTCCGTCCTTTGCTGAAGCAGCATTGCAGAGTATTTTGAGTCCAACCAACAGCGTGGACGCTGAACGCTTCTTCAGCATATACAATGTCATCGTAACGAACCGAAGAACGACAATTAAGGAGTCGAATGTTGAAATTTCTACAATGTTATCTTTTAATTAATTAAAATTGTTTAATATTAAGACTTGTACATTGAAATTTTGTATTTTGTTAAACTTTACTTTCATATTTAGTAATAAAATTACTAAACAAGTATTTTTGTTTAATAAATACCTAATTTACCCAAATTTTATAATTTCGAAAGTATAAATGCGAAATTTTAAAATTTTGAAAAATATAAATGCGAAATTGGTGATTTTTTTTGCGAATTTTCCGTACCTCTAATAATAATGTGTCTTTTACAGAACTGCTCCCTTGGATATTCCAATATCAAACATCAGTTTTAGTTAAAAGGATATGTACTTAATTTAAAAAGATTAGATGAAGAATTATAAGGGGGGCTGTTGCGCCATATATTTTCCCTAAAGAGGGCGGTACACCTAAAAGTTTGAGAAACACCGATTCAAATAAACAACAGACTCACCAACGGCTGCATAAAGAGGCATGTCTCGTATCGATCCGCCAGTTTGGCGAGAGTGTGCCTCCTGGATCTGGATGCCTGTGAATACTTCTTCAACATCTGAAATCCCATAATTCCATCGGTTGATCCCATACTGACACAAATTCAATCTGACACTTCGATGGGTGTGAATGCGAATCCCCGCAAATAGGCCCTTAATGAAGGTAACATCATGATAAAACTATAACATGATGGCTTTCTTACATACCGCCTGACTAACTACCTTCAAGCCCTCAAGTTGAAAATCTGTAGCCAAATATTTATAGATGTGTTCGGTAGTTGTACTTGAGTTCCAGTCCCTATAGTAGACTTAACTTACCCACTATTTTGGGCCACATTGTCAAATAACATCAGGAGAGTTTGTAGCCATAATGTAAATCTTTAATAAACTATAAAAAAGGTAAGTCATTCTATAGTGACACTAAGTAAATCAGACACTACAATGGATTTGAATGTGAACCCCTTCAATGGGGTTGAGGTTTCACTGTAGGAAACAATAGGAAAAGCCCTACCACCGTGCTATGGTTTCATCACAATGTTTTCCTTCACATCCCTCAACATATCCATACACACTACCACAAAAAAAAAAAAACTAACGGTAATAGCCTCGTAGGGTTTCTTCACATTAAACAAGATAGATCTTGAGAGTTCAGCCTCGTGTGCTGCCTTGACCACAGTGACTCGGAGACCTCTGTACCATGTCGGTGCGAACTTTCGGTTCTGTAAAACGCAATACAAATCAAATTTTCATTAAATTCAGGCCATATACAGGCATTTATGAACATCAAAACTACAATTGGTTCCAAAGATCCAGACCCAGTCATCGAGAAGAACTGGCAAGAGATTCATGCTGATTCTATAGGGGCATTTATGTGTAATGAGATAATAAATACTTACTTAAGGCTACACTTTTTTTTATTTTCCATATGGTGTTTATGGTGCACAGCCGATTAAAAAGACTTAGTGTACCCAATCTCAAACATAGAGTATAGTAAAAAAAAAAAAAAAACAAAAACTGTCAATCTCTGAAGGTTGACTCATAAGAGTCACTGAAGATTAAAAAAAATAAAATAAAAAAGAAATTCTACAAAGAGAATAATCAATATAATGGCTCATTGTACCATATTGAAGAAGTACAGATTGCCAGGTTGCAGTAACAGATAAAAAAAAAAAAAAATTGGTGTTTATAACCTTGTTATTTTTGGCCTTCCTCACTGCGACACGTGAATGCATTACCCGGGCTCAAGCCAAGGCAAAGGAACAAGTGGTGGCTCATTGGTTACTGATCATCTAATACTACCAGCTAAATCATATTACGCTGACACTTCAAACTCCTGTGTTGCCAGAGACCAGGTAGAGTACATACACTTCTTCTAGTAGGAATATTATAGCAACTGTGCGCACACACTGCTTCTCTTCTTCTGGGCATATTATAACAACTAGTGTCCTTCTTATTGCTAATTAAAACAATAAAATTAATAAATCATACTAACAGGAGTATGTGTGTAAAACATTATGGCGAAAGGAACTGAGTCTATTTTACATTCCGCTATCACCTCTCTCCAAGTCCCAGGCTCTTTAACGGATGGCTCTCTGAAACGGTATATAGTAATATTTATATAAAACAATTTTTAATGCACAATATTTTTATAAAGGACTAAAAACTATATACAATAAATGATTGGAAAGGAAAAACATATGGTACATGTTTATAGTTATTTGTATAGCATGTGCCTCACATTCTATATTTCCAATCTTTTATTTTCTACTTTTTAAGGATATACTGCTTTTTAGGGATATGTGAATGAAATTTTGATAAGCTCTATTCATCTGTCAGTTTTAAAATACATACAGCTGTGATAAAGTTATCTCCCCATTTTCATTTTTTACATTTTCATGCATTGTCATCCACTTCTAAGCTATGGTTTAAATTTCAACTATCTAACTCATGTGGAAGTTAGTTTAAATCGATTACAAAATTTCACAGGGACCGACATACAAGAAAGTGAATTAATACAATCATGGTAAGAAAACAGAATTCTTTATTGTTAAAGTTATTCTCACCCTAATATCACTGGATCATCAATGATTTTGGTTTCCGTCTGTAAAATTTGTAAGCCTGTTAACTCTTGAGTGGCTTGCAAGCATGTTTCTAACATTGCTCTCTCCAGTTTCAACTGTGCCAGCGAAGGCCCGGTGTCAATTAACATTATACCCTCATCTTCAGAGTCCGAGCTGCAAAATATTCTTGATTTTAACCTATAATATTATTCCGATCCATACAATATAACAGATCTTATAATGGACTTATAAATTTTACCTTTCACCCTAAGGGGCATTCTGGAATCTGAACATGTATAATTCACATGCTATATACAAAAATATAAAACAAAAAACGACTAATAAAATAAATACCTGGAAGCATTATATCTACAGATTGGGTAACTTTTAAAATCGTCGATTATTTTCTCATAATATTTTATTTCTTGAAGAACTCTATCTTTTTCTTTCTCCTTCTCACGCACTAAATTATTATATTTATTATCCATTATTTACGAAGCAAATATATTTCATATGTTTATCACGCAACATCGGCAACCGTTAACTTTGAAATTGTTTTTGGTTATTTTTTTACGTTTGCCAGAAAAGGCAAAGATATCTTAGACCATGCAGCTTGTTTTTTAAAAACCTATATCGTTCTGAATACAGTAGAACTTGAATTATAGAGTTTTCGAACTATAGAGAATGGAGGTTGGTGTTTGAAGCGAAAACAACAAAACATTTTTCCGAGATTTGGAGGTTTTCAAGTTATTGAGGTTTGACTTAACGAGGATCTACTGTATATGCTTTTTTAAGCTTAAACCTAGTGTACTATGTCAATTGCTAAGCTAAAGGAACCACATTTGGGTACTCAATATTATATCAAAATATAGAAAAAACTCAGTGTTTTAGTTTATCTTAATAATGTGTTAAGTTGACTTGTTATTATCGTTATGACGTCATATTATATTATATAAATCAAAAATAATATACTGTAATAACACAAATACAACAATCGGTTTTATTATTAGTAAAATTGTGTATCATACATAATATGAAATAATAGAGGGAAAAAATACAAATTGTTACATGGTAAATTGTAATTTATATATTTATGTAATATATAATATATTTGCAAATTTTAAGGGTTGATGAATACGATGACTGGGTTTACAGATGACTTCTTCGTAAATTAAACCACCACGATGAATAAGAACGTTGTTGTATTCCTTTATAATTCAGTGTAAATATTTTACTGACATCAGCCGAGATAAGAGTCCCTGTAATCGATCAGACACGTCGGAACGTGAAATTGGAATGCGTTCTATTATTTAAATTCGAATGTTACATTCCTTCATATATTCATGATGATGACGAAGGGGTGATGAAGACGCCACAATATTATAAGTAAAGATATGTAGACACGGCTTATACGCCTCAAATGTGCGATATTGTATGAATTATACAAACAAAAGTAAAGTTCATGGATCACATTTAATTAGTAAATATTACAATTGTCTGTGATGATTTGATATATTTTTTTAAAATAGTGATGTTTACATATTTATTTTTTAATACGATATAAAAAATATATTGTCCTACTTCCCCGTTTATTGCATTAGTATTATGTATGTATGGGGTGCCACTTTTTCTGACCAAATATGATGATAAAAACACATATGTATATTTTATTCATGTTTAATTATATAACACATGTGTATATGCATACACACAGCCATCTGGATGCCTATGAAAAAATGGTTTCAATAAGTTTTTTTAGTATATAATGAAATAAAGATTCGCGTCATGACGCGAGCAATACAGCGCATTTTTATTTACTTTGATATAAAATCAAGTTGTTCATTATAATTATAGTATATGTAATTAAAAATTGGAATAATTGTTTTACAAAATAATCAATATTATTGTAAAAAATGTGTAATAAATAATATTGTACCTTTTTAAATTTTATGAGAATTCTGAATTAATAATAACTTTGTTTAATACTCTAAATTATAATATAAACAATAATTTAGATTTAATAAAACAACTATTATATCGGTTTTCACAGACTATTGAAGTGTTTAATATCTGTTTAGTGTAATATTGCTGGCAAAGTCAAAGCTGTCAACGGGTGACACGAATTGCGAATAATACTGTATAAAATTTTAAAATGTTGTGTGAATCGTATTAATTAGAACCACAATAATGAAAACCTACATATCGCGTGCAATAATAATATAAAACAAATTAGCATACGTAAGATATCTGTAGTTAATATTTTAAAATTACTCGATTCCTATTGGAATCCTTTATCGTATGTACATTATTGTTTTAATAAAATAATTTATAATAATAAACATGAACTTACGGTAGTAACGGGTCAAAGTTGTCTAATGATGACCGTGCCTTGTGTTAATAGTATATAGATCGTGAACGAGAAGCGGAAAAGTGATAATTGTTCGTGTTAATTTTCGTCCGAAAATTCGTTTTTAAAAATGGGCCAGTCCGGAAGCGCAATTCCTGGTAAGTGATATTAATTATTCTGTAACGAGGTTGTAATTGAACTATTTATTTTAAGAACCATCTTGGGAAGAATTGTGTACGTTATGTCGGGGATAATGGTAGGTTATAATTAAAAAATTGCGTACAATGTGTTTTTAATATGAAACATATATTTCCGCGCTGTTCCGTGATGTCAAGTGGCATGAAGCTTACATATGCTGGCATCTCCACTCGTATGTCGACACTGTTGGCTCCCTTGTGTGTATACATTGACACATGTGTGTATAATAAACATTTTGCAGCTTCTTTGTGTGCCATTTGTATAATTATTTTACTCCTTACTTTATTGTTTGTTATTGATTAGAAATTGTTATGTTTAAATGTTGAATATTGGCCAGGTATCCAGGAAGGGCTAACTTTTTTTTTTGCATTATATAGGTTTTAAATTTGCATATGATTTTTACTGTTATTATTTTGTAGTTGTGGTTAATAACAATGTTATTAACGTTATTAATAGCATACCTGATGTGTAAACCCCTTAAATATGATTAGAAACTATATTAATTAAAGTTGGATAATTTTAGGAATACATTCATGGTTTATACTGTAAGGAAATGTACTGGAAGTGAACAAACAAACAAAAGGAATATGTAACAAGTTAGTTAAGTTGTCCTTTTGTTTTACAATTTGAAAGGACCTGTGAATAATATGCATTGTGTTATTATATTTCTGTAACCATATTTAATTTTGTCTGTTTTTAAACAAAAATTTTATTCTTTTAAAAGATTGTGACCTGTCTAGGACTGCAGTAATTTCTATACTAGAACATGTCTAAAGCTGCACTAGCAGAGTCCTACCAAATGTCATTAGCAGGGAAAGAAACGCACATTGGGAAAGGGCCCCTAAAACCTACATATATGTTACAAATCTCAGAAACTGCTTCCCTCTCTGCCACAAGATGGATCTCATCTCATATATTATGTATAAACTTATTTAAAGTGGGTAAATAATCCCTTTAGTGATGCCTACTTGTCTGGGTGACTGAGTGAGATGTATGAAACTACACTCGTATAGACTATGAGAACCAGTAATGCTGACTATAACTATGGTGGTCCTATATGGCAATGGTTATGTATAGGACTGGAAATGGCTTTGACTTTTATCCAGTAGTATGTTTAGTTTAGGAAGAAACTGTAAGGGATCGATGTAACGCAACTGTTAGCATTTAACTATGGATTCTGTACTTTGGTATTTGTCTAAACAGCTTTACAATTTCCCATATTATAATAAGAGGTGGCCTACCTGTGTCCTGCACAGTGGCAAGTGCATAGATGGTGATCTGTAATGTTGTTGTGTCATGGTGATGTGTAATGCAAGATTTCAAAAATATAAATTTTATTATATATATAATAGTAAATGCTCAGGTGAAATAAAGACGTAATTGCGTTTTCTGAAATAACAATTTTCTTTTATTCACATCACACTTATACACAAGTTTTACTACAATTAACACATTTTTAACAAGATAACTTACCTGAAATAACAAAAACAACATTTAAAGCCTTTACTTCTAGTTTAAATGATAATATAATTCTATTTAAAATAAATCAGGAGAATATTTTCCACGTTTTTGTAAAAAGCACTTAACCTCTCTTTTTCCTTCTCAATTTATCGTCAGTGTCACACGTCACACTGACAGCTAATAGTTCCACAGATTCTATAATAACAATAGCGTAGATATCATATCCTTTACATCTCCCACCCTCAGAGAGAACAACATCATAATGATTGTTCGATCAAGAGCTACTCATTACCGGAGTTAACTTTGTAACATGGTAGAAATTTGACTCCGTCTTCTTATATCCAGTATCAACTTCATAGATTGAATTTGAAATCTTCCTTAGGATTTTATATGGTCCAATCCTTAATTCGTCCATTTTCTTCCTATTTAGCCGGTTCCTATTTTCTACATATACTCTATCACCTACTTTAAATTCATAGTCTTTTCTATTTAGGTTGTATACTTTTTTATTATAGTTGTGAGATTTTATTGAATTTGCAAATGCTAGTTCTCTGTCTTTTTTGAGGTCTTGTACTGTACATCTTGATTTCAATTCCAGTGGCAAGATATCCATTTTCTCTCCTTCCAGAAGGTATTTTGGGGTAAACTTAGTAACTGTATGTTCTGTTTCGTTATATTTTTCTACACATTCTTGTGCAATAGTTGTCCATGCTGTTTTCTTGTTCCCTTCATTTATTTTACACCTTATCCTATTGACTAAAGTTTGGTTCAGCCTTTCATTAAGGCCATTTGAAAATGGCGCGTCCACAGCAGTGAATACCATTGTTATGTTTTTCTTTTTCAAGAAGTCTTTAAATTCTTTGGAATTTATGCCGGGATATTGATCTGTTAATAGCATATCTATATTATTGCTCTGTGTCACTTTTTCTATCAGCTTGATAAAATCACTGGAGTTTTGATTTTTTGATGTCAAAATGTATGCATATCGTGTAAAATGATCAACCAAGAGATGTAAGTATTTTTTTGTAGACCTAGACCCTCCAAAGCCTCCAATTGTGTCAATGGATACAATTTCAAAAGGGTGTGTTGCTGGGCCTAAATGGGACATTAAACCAAATTTTGGATTCCTTCTTGATTTGTTTTTTAAACAGATATCACATTCATCACAGAGTTTCTTAATATTTGTGATGATATTCTTTGCTGTATAGAAAGGAGTTATTTTATTTATCATTTGTGTTCTGCCAATGTGGCTATAAGTATAGTGGACATTTTTAATTAGTGTTTTGCTAAATACTTCTGATAGTATAATTTTTTTTCTTCTTTTATTATTTATGTAATAAATGTTATTTTCCAGTATAAACTTTGATTTTCCGTTTTGTATATTTAAATTTGTATCTTGGTCTTTTTTTATATCTTGTATGTTTATTAAGTTAACAACTTTTAAAAAATCTTCAGTATTGTCAGTCGGTTCTAAGACTGGATTTCTACTTAAGCAGTCCGCTTCTTGATTTGACTGTCCTGGGTTATATTTTATCCTAAAATTGTATTGGGATAAGTAATATGTCAAATCGCCCAGTTCCTCATCAGTTATAGACTTTATGTTAAGATTTTCTAGTGGTTTATGATCTGTATATACTATAAAATCTTTATTCATAAGCCAGTGTTGCCAATATTTTACAGCTTCCTTAATTGCCAAGCATTCCAAATATATTGCCTTTTTTTTCTTTTGGGTGTTGGTCAATTTCTTTGAGAAATAAGCTACAGGTTTATTTATTCCGTTTTCATCTTCCTGTTTTAACACAGCTCCCACTCCTAGAATGCTGGCATCAGTGTATATTTTTATTGGTTGTTCTGGGTCTAATATTTTTAGAATTGGTTTAGAGCATAGTAAATCTTTTATTTTATCAAATGATTTTTGGCATTCTTTGGTCCATATAAATTTAACATCTTTCCGTAACAGATTGTGTAATGGTTCCAGAATAATTGCATTGTGTGGTATAAATTTATGATAAAAATTTACTTTTCCCAGGAACTGGCGTATATTTTTCCTTGTTTCTGGAATGGGGAAGTTCCTGACAGCCGTTAAATAATCTTTGATAGGTGTAACTGAATTTTTTCCTATTATATGCCCCAAATATTTGGCATGATTGTTTGCAAAAGTGCATTTCGAGAATTTCAGTCTAAATCCTTCTGTTAATATTGCGTCAAGTAGTTTTGATATATGTGCTATGTGTTCCTCAAAGCTTATAGAGAAAACTAAGACATCATCTATGAAATTTACTGCAAAATCTGAGAGATTATATTTCCTTATTATATTTCTCAATATTCTTTGGAAAATAGCTGGAGCCGTCTTTAAACCAAATGGGAGGCATGTCCATTGATAATGGCCTTCTTGCGTGACGAAAGCTGTCTTATATCTATCTTGAATTCTCAATGGAATGGACCAAAATGCTGAGTTTATATCAAAAGTAGAATAATACTCACAGTTTACAGTCTTTACGATCAAGTCTTCAATCAACGGGAACGGCTGTGATTGAGGGACAACAATTTTATTCAATTCTCGGAAATCAATACACAGTCTTGATCTTTTCCCATCTTCTTTCTTGTATGCTAAGGTGACTGGAGCAGCAAAAGGGCTATATGATTCCTCGATTAAGTTTTTCTTCAATAGTTTTGATATTTGATTCTCAATTTCTTTTCTATCATCAGTTGTACATCTGTACGGGCGCTTGCAGCAATATTGATCTACTGTCAAGTCTATGTGAGCTTCATAACCTCGTACTGTACCAACGTCGTATTTGTCCTTAGCGAAAACCGGGTTGTATTTTTCTATTAATTTATCAATTTCAGTTTGTTTACATAAATCTAGGTGGTTTACTGAAATTTCAAATTCATTTAAATTAATATGTTCATTGAAGTTTATTTCACATTGGTTTAAACAGTAATTTTCTTGTTTCCATACCTCAGAGTTTAGAATCACATCTTGTTCATTTTTGTCACCTAGTACATCAGGAATTCCGACATGCAAAATATTTGTTTCAGAGTGTTTATTTTTGTTATCTTTTTCAATTTGGATTTTATTTGAATTATCACATTGTATGATATTCAATTTTTCATTTTGTATTAATCTGAATTCTTTGATACAATCCAAACCAATGAGAAAATCATAGTGGAAATTTTCATTATCTATCACAAAAATATTCATCTCTCTTTCAATGTCATATATTTTTATTTTTAATGTTACCATACCTTTTGTTTTCTTATCACCATTAATAGTTTTCAAGTTTGCCGTTTGCTTATTAAATGTGTCTTTTTCTTTTATCTGTATTTTCAATAACTTTGCATTAATTAATGATACATTTGAACCCGAATCATAAATTGCGGTAACTTTTAAAGTGTCATTTAATAATAACTTTATTTTTATTAATGGTGATACTTCTAGTTTTTTGGATTTTCCTCATTAAGTTCAACTTCTAATTCAGAGTTATTCACACTTTTCACAACATGTTTTTGATTCTTCCCATTGAACCAGCAGTTTTCCTCAGGATGAAAACGTTTTCCTTTTTTCTCATTTATACAAATTTGGCATGGTTTCTTTTCTTCATATTTTTTTGATTTTATGTCAGAGTGCGTGTAGTTCTTTCTTTCATATTTGTTCTTCCCAACAAGATGTTCTAATTTGCCTATCTCATTATAGAGATCTTCAGTTTGTTCTAATGTCTCTCGGTCAATTTTGCCACTCAGGTAATTAGGCAGGCCTGCGGCTATAAGGTCTATAAGAGTACCTGTATCAATCGTTCTCCTAACCTCTAATAACAATTTCTCTTTTTTCAATGCATATTCAAGCAATGAGCCCGTTTGATATTTAAATCCAAGAGCATATCTGATTGGTGACCAGCCTTTGTTTCCGAATGTTTCACAGAAGTTTTTTTCCCATTTAATCCATTCTGATTCTACTGTAAATTTCATTAGCATACAACTGTACCAGTTTACACTTGAATATTCTAAAAACTGTTTTAAAATTTCAATTTTTTTCCTGTCTTCATAAATATGGAAACGGTCACATTCTTTGTTGAAGTCCTTAATCCATTGGTAAGCGTTTGCGTTTTTACCAGTGAATTTTTCTAGCACAAAGTCTTTTGCAATTTTTCCCAAATTTTGAGTATCAGATTTTCTTTGCTTTTCTTCGAGTAATGTCTCTAGTAATTTCTCCAATGTTTTATTTGAGCTTTCAGTTAATAATTTTGGATCATTTATGTTATCATTAATCTCTTCAAGGTAAAAGTCCTGAAACTGTATATTTTGTTCTTCATCTAAATATACCGTTGATATCTCATCAGTTAAAGTTATCCATATTTTCCTTGTTTGATGTATTTTATTCAATGTTTTTCTTATCTTGGCATAGTTAGATGTATTTGTTATAAGTTTGTGTAAGTTTGCAGGTTGATATTCGGCCGGTATGCCAAAAGTTTTGCCATCAGGTGTTCCTATTGAGGTTATGCAAATAATGTTTGATTTTCCATCTGCTGATGTTTTCACACAAAAATCAAATCTTAACTTCTCCATATTTGTATTGCGGAAAATGTTGTTTTATAATAGTAAATGCTCAGGTGAAATAAAGACGTAATTGCGTTTTCTGAAATAACAAAATTCTTTTATTCACATCACACTTATACACAAGTTTTACTACAATTAACACATTTTTAACAGGATAACTTACCTGAAATAACAAAAACAACATTTAAAGCCTTTACTTCTAGTTTAAATGATAATATAATTCTATTTAAAATAAATCAGGAGAATATTTTCCACGTTTTTGTAAAAAGCACTTAACCTCTCTTTTTCCTTCTAAATTTATCGTCAGTGTCACACGTCACACTGACAGCTAATAGTTCCACAGATTCTATAATAACAATAGCGTAGATATCATATCCTTTACATACATACACACATATATCAAGAAATAACACTATTTATAACACTCATGATATTTTTGATGCCAGTTTTTTTGTATAAACTAGTTAAAAACTGTTTTAAAAAGTTCTGTCTTGGACGTCCGTGTGTCTGTATGTGCCGATCCTGTATGTTATCACGATAACGACCGAAATACTTTACTAATCGAGTCTTTTTTTGCCTTACGCTTCAGTATAATTAGGAATAGAACCCTATTACTTTTCACGGTCTGATTCGCTTTGGTTTAACTGTTAATAAGTAAACAAAAAATGATTATGAGGCGTGCATCTTTACGTTTTCCAAACTTTAATATTATATTAGATTAGCTAGCTAGCACAGTGTCGTCACTGTGCCATAGTACAATAATAAACAGTACTGATAAGGGACTTACTTTAGGTATCAGATCGAATGCGGGCACAACGTGGTCGTGAAGACATCCAATGGGTTCCGTCTCTGGGAAAATTTACAATCCTTGGACATCACGCTGACTCCTGGACAAGTTGACGCGTTGCATGCCCTCAATCGGAATAAGCGCAATTATACATTCTCCGGGTTTGTATTTTTATAAAACTAATTGTAATCAAATACCGACTAATATGTGTTTGACTAATTTTCATAATAGATTTCACTCGCAGTGCTTGTGACTTCATTCGCATGGAACTTCTATTTACATAGTTAAGGTTAGCGTTATGGCCATAATTTCCTAATCTTAAGTGATAATAAGCCCCAAGTTGGTAGACACGCTAAATCTGTGAAGGAACTGGCTCTCAAGTGCAACTGCCGGAACACACCTATTGGTGTTTGGCGGCAGACTTTCAACTTGAGGTTTGTAGCTAAGCAGGCAGACATCAGAAATAGCTCTACCCTCATACTATGTTATCTTCACGATGTTTTCCTTCACCGAAAGCTCGAACTCATTGTAGGTAGATACGGACTCATGTCCTTCGACACGGAGTTCGTACACACTACCACTGAGCTATCATCACTTAACTAAATGTTTCTAAAATAATTTTTTCCCGTATTCACAACACAGCTTTGCCCCTATTGGTGGTAGCGAGATGTTAAATAACATAAACCTTCCTCGATGGTTGCTCTAACGAATGTAAAAAGATTTTTTGAAATCCGTTTGGCACTTCCTAAGATAAGCGCGTTCAAACAAACAAACAAATGTTTCCGATTTGTGATATTGATATAAATACGCATATGATAAACAAAAGACAACAGTGGCCACCGAGAATCGAACAATCATCGAAGATTACGACTACCATGACGGTATGCAAACCTATGAGCCATTGGGTATGGCCAGTGAATACTCCAAAATGTGACAAACCAAACCAAATCAAAGTCACTGAGATTAGCGCGTTTAAATAAACATTTTTTACTGATAGTTAGGCACTTAATTGTTTTAAAAATAAATTAAAATATATAATGTATGCTATCTGCAATAGCGGACAATATAAGCTTTTAAATGCTGTGTTGCATTGTTATAGCGCTTTACCAACTAACTGATACGAGTTTGAGATTAATTAAGGAAACATATTCTTCATACAAGTTTTAAAGTAATGATAACTCGGTTAGTTAGTGTATCATTCACAATGAATTTGAGCTTTCGGTGAAGGAAAACATCGTGAGGAAACCATAGGTTGGTGGTAGGCTTTCTTTATTGCCCACCAGGCTAGCTACCACCGTCAAGTTGAAAGTCTGCCGCTAAATACCTGTATGTGTGTTCCGGCAGTTGCACTTGAGAGCTAGACCGTCCACAGGCTTAGCGTGTCCACCAACCTGGGTCGTATCGTCACTTAAGATCAGGTGAGATTATGGTCATAACGCTAAAACCCTCAAATTGAAAAAATTAATAGAAATATAGGGGCTTTTGGCGGGATCTTGATCTGTCATGTTGTTATTTTTATTTTAATCCATATACTTAATTGTTTTGCCCTATACTGTGTAAATTAAGGTGACTTTTACGTAATGCACTGTAGCCAAAGACCATAAGTGAAGTGCATTGTGAATAATCAATAGGAATATGATATATTAGTTGCCACAAAAACTCCCAAGAGAGCTTCAACAAGACAGTCGCCATCTTGTTAAAGACAGTATCGTCTGCCCGAAACGCCCAAATCCTATTACTTGAAAATGGCGTAGTCAAACTAAGTTGCCAAGAATAAAAAGAAGAGGAAGAGAGATATAACATTGTCACAAGAAAAGGAAAAAGGTGAAGGAAAACATCGTAAGGAAACCATACCATGGTGGTAGAGCTTTTTCTAATGCCCGCCTGGCTAGCTACCACCCTCAAGTTGTAAACCTGCCGCCAAATACCAATAGGTGTGTTCCGGCAGCTGCACTTGAAAGCCAGTTCCTCCACAGCTTTAGCGTGTCTACCAACTTGGGCCATATCGTCACTTAAGATCAGATGAAATTATGGCCATAACGCTAAACCTTAAGTATAGAAAAAAAAACCCTTGATAGATAATATACGTTAAAGTATCTATTGTGAGGAGTTTAGACTTACTCTATATTTTAGAACAGTGGGAGAACCAGTTATTATTCAATTATTAGTGTAAAGTGAAGCCGGACGGCCTATGGGAGATACATGTGACACTCGCTAGGTCAGAAGACATCGCCTGGCATATTTCTAGAGGATGTACATACATGTATTTTTACACCGTGTCAACAATAATGTGTAACTAATTCACTGTTTTATTATTGTTTCAGAATGGGTGATACGCATAAAAATTATCCGTTCAAAATAGCATTTTAAGTGAAATATTGATGTTCTACAATATTTTTATCAATACTAAACAAGTCTTAAATTATTCCTACGTCAAAGATGATTTCAGTGGAACAATGAATGTAAGAGAAAATTATCTTCGACAATCCACAATCGTCGATTATGGCTAAGTGATTTTTCCAACTCTGCACTACATATTGGTTATCTTGTAGTCAATTTTCTATATTACTACCTATACATATAATAAAAATGTAAATGTAAAGTGCCAGTACTTTTTAGATTAATGTAAAAAAAAAAACAACTTACTCAGTTTAATTACAAGTAATAAAATAGATTTAAGAACATCATTTTTAGAAATATCAGTCTGTGTGTTTGTGCACGCATCACTGTTGAAGTAGAATGTTCATAATAATACATCACCAAGAAAATCATCAAGTCTTTGGGATATGGTTATTATAATTAAAAATATTTTTTTAAATAAACCTAAAGTGAGTAAACATAAATTCGTTAAATAATCTATAAATGAATAACACTTTTAGAATAACGGTCGACTATATTATAATAATAAGTTTTCATTCACAAAATATTACGTAAGAATATGATACAACTCCTCTCCCCTCAGAATAAGGGCATGTATACATTTCCTAAACCTCCGCGTCTCGAGACCTTTATGTGAGGAACGAATGGCTCCTAATTACAATATTATAACTTTCTAGTTTAATAAATATTATCATACAGATTTTTTGTTAAATTCAATCAATAATAAAGTTAGCATATCCACATACGTACAAAACTCTTTTTTTTTTATTAAATAGCTCTTAACGAAGCCTTCGAATTGTTCGGTCAGCTGTTAACCGTGATTCTTGGTGATTCATATATTATATTTGGGGTTACTCAGATAACAGTTCCACGTAAGCCATGGATGTAATAAAAATATATTTATATATATGTCAGATATATATTTTTAGTAATAAAATGAACTGTATTATGTAGATGTTCAGTCTGTTTATTCAAAATAAGCAGCAATAATACACGTATTTGTAATATTTATATTTTTATATACAAAATAAAGTTTCAAGAATAGTTCTAGTACTTTTTTTACGTTGTTGCATCGTCGTTTGAAGTTACATGGTTAAATCGTTTACCAATGCCCCCTGTACTGGAAAGACTACTTTTACTGGAACTATGAAAGCTGTGCTTGTGTTAACGCCATTTGTTTTATATATATATATATATATTTCTCATAAATCCTCTACATCCGTTATTTATATTTGTCTATACTCGCCCGCTCTATTACAGTCTATGTATTTTATGATCCCTTCCCCTTTTCTTGAAGAACAGCACGCTGTCGCATAACCCCTCTGAACTTCTTACAAAAGTTATTTGTGATTACGCTGGAAACTTATATCAAACATAATCAAACTTAATTATTTAAGCCGTCAAGCATTAACGAGGCCGAAAACGACCTCGGAGATTATATACCTAAGATTAAGACTTCGTACAAAAGGGGCGTCTCTATAAACAATAAAAATATTATCGCCATATTGCCAATTAAGAATTTTACCTGAAAATTTTAAGCGATTCTAAAGCTCTTACAGACGTGTTAATAAAATTACTTATTATAGTTCGGTAGCTATAAATAATATAATTGCAGTATTATAATAAATAAAATTATAATCTAACAGTGTACAGTTCGTTTTATACTTTTCCGACTAGTGGAAATGTGAAAAGATTATTGGCAACACTGACCAAAGTTTATATCGTCTAAAACGCGGCAAAAAATACTGTGTGATCATTATATTATTGTACTTATATTCGTTGAGTTTTATAAAATATAAACAAATGGTGAGTATTTTCTACCATAATTATAAACTTCTCAGTGTAATACATATGCATATTCGTATTTTTCAATTCGAAATTTTGATGTCTTTGGAATCTGTTTTCGTAATAGAAATTTGAATATATCATTATATATTTGTGTTCAATAATGTTAAAAACCTTATACTATGATCTACGAATGACATTTGAAATACCATTGTATAGAAGCAAAAGATTTATTTATAATCACATAACCTATTTTGTTTACATGTAACTTGACTCGCGAGTTTATTGCTTTTTGTTGAGGTGCTGACGATAAAGTTATCGATTTTTAAATATATTTTCATTATACTATGAAAATTTGGGTATATTATAAGAATGAAATTTACAATATCTTTTTATAGGTATTTTTATTGTGTTGTATAAAATAATCTTATTACTATATTATTTTTATAGGAAACTTCGAGTTTTTTTTATGGAATAGGGGGCAAACGGGCAGGAGGCTCACCTAATGGAAAGTGATCACTGCCGCCCATGAACACCTGCAACACCGGAGGGCTCGCAAGTGCGTTGCCGGCCTTTAAGGAAGAAATACGCTCTCTTCTTGAAGGTTCCCAAGTCGTAACGGTTCGGAAAGACCGCCGGCGACAGCTGGTTTTTTATATTAAATTTATATTATATTAAACAGAATGCAGTTTATTATACATTCTGCTACGCTGCATACATCAGAAGGTAGTCTTCGCTTAACGGACTGGCTTCAATGTAAATGGTGCTTGTTTCGAGAAGGCAACACAGAAAAACAGTATATATGTGTGAGAATTAAAATTGCCGATTACAATGGTGACCAAGTTCACCGTTTTTTGTAGATGGTACCATACTAATAATAATTATATCACTTTGCTGTTTTGTACAATCATTTTATAAAGGTATTATGACATCAGGCAATCCTGTAGTATGAATTCTAAAAATATCAAGTTTTGTATATCTTGTAATATGTATGTATTATTAAATAACACCAGTTTGTAAACTCTACTACAAAAATACTGTGCTATAGCTAATGTGTTACTATAATATTTATCAGTTTGAACTACTTATACAGAGAGATGAGTGTATTTAACAGTTTTGTGTATATATTTTTAAGTTTTATAATGTTATATTTAAATTTGGTTTCGATGGGTTTAAATTTGTAGATAGATTTTATTATTTTTTATTTTTATATAATAAATTTTTGACTGCAAATTTGTATTTTATTTTTATCTTTAGCTTATCAAGAAACAATAACTTTCGCAAATTTTACGATTGTTAAAATTTTAACTTGCTCGAAAATAAAGGTTTCATTTTGAATAATTTTTGACGTTTTTATATAATAATAATTGTTGTAAAACGTTTAATGTTATAATAATTATCGTTAGCTTTTATCGAATATTCACATTTATTCTCTCATATCAATATCTAATTTATTCAATACTAGCTGACCCAGTGAACATCGTATAACCTAGAATCAATCTTCTTTATTCGCGCTAAAACAAAAAAACGTTTTGACCTTTGTACTGTATGTACATTTTGATTAATAAATCAATCTTAGTCAACCTTCCAACTTCAATTGGTTCAGATCGATAGAACTGGCTATATCTAATATCGATTTTGTTTTCATTTCTTTTAGTTATTGAATGAAACTTGTTTATTACTCAAATTAAATGTCTTTTAATTATATGAGATATAAATATAGGTGGATTCGAACCTCGTCCCTTGACGTGGCGTCCGTACTCACTACCAACTAAGCTATGATTTCCTCATTACTTTTTATTTCATAAGATTTAAAAAATAGCTGTCCGGTTTTTTTATATACAAACCTTTTCCTGACAATGAACGAACACAATAAAAAAGAATTATTCAATTTGGTAGAGTCGTTGGGAAGTTATGCGCGTACATACATTTCGGTGATTCATTTTTATATCTATATAATATATTACGCTAATAATAAAAGTAAAAATAAAATAGTAATAATAATAATATTTTATTTTCTTTTATTCAGTTTGACTTAACATATTTTTTACACAGTTGACAATAATAGCTTATATCTAAACTAAACTTTAATCTAAATAATGTCAAAAAAACATAATATAATAAAATTAAATAGTATATCCAAAATAATTTTATCGACATATTTGTTATGTGCGATGACTCTAGTCTAGAAAATTACCCTAAAAAATGTGACATTTTAATCTGTGGTAAAATTTACCACTTTTTCTGTTTTGACTTGTCATATCAATAAGGTCTATAATGGAATGTCAACGCTTTTGAACGAGCTTTTGAATTGACGTTAATATTAAGACTTTCGCTAATGCTTGAGGTGTTAAGCTGTTAACGTTTCCATACTTCAAGGAAAGAGGAAGGGATGATAAAATACATAGACTATAATAGAGCGGGCGAGCATAGACAAATATAAATAATGGATGTAGGATGTATGTAAAAATAGGAAAAATAAATAATAATAAATGGCGTTAACTCTCTGGTTTCTGGCTGTATGGATGACTGTGGTTCCTCGTGATGATATTTTTAGTAGGTACCTGTATGACGGTGCTGATTATCTGATAAGTGTAACGGGTTCCTCCCGCGGCCATTTTGCAAAACGAAGTACTTCTTTTTAATAGGTTTACGTTATGTAAACACAGCGCAAATCATACCTGATATTAAGTGAAGATATGGCCCAAGATAGTAAATACGCCAGAGCTGTGGAGCGACTGGTTCTCAAATGCAACTGTCGGAAAGCATCTGACAGGTATTTGGTAGAACTTGAGGGTGGTAGCTAGACAGGCGAGCATTAGAAAACACTCTACGAGTGTGCTATGGTTTCATCACGATGTTTGCTTCACCGAAAGCTAAGCTCATTGCAGGGATTCGAACAGTACTCACGTCCTTTGACGCGACTTCCGCACATGCTACCACTGAGTTATTATCGCTTTAAAATTTAACTTGTTAACACGATAACAAAGTTAGGGTTGCTCTCTCGGGGCGAATGAAGAATCACAAGGAGCATTTTTATTAGAGAAAAATTAATCGGTAGCTCAATCATCACACATTACAACTGCGAACAACGCTCTTTCCTCCAAATTTGAAAATTTAAATTCTTGTTTATTTTGTTGAATTAAAATTATCTTTGGTATTCGAAAATTTGTTAATATCAGATATATCGGTTAAAGATTTTGATTGGAAATTAACATCAATTCCTGTCTTATCGATTATAGATTAAAGTAATTTAAACTAACAAATCTTATTCCGCAAAGTAAATAATGGAATAATCTTATTAAATTAGTGTATTGTACTCAGTCCTCGATAAGTCTACGAAATTTAAATGAAATCTGACCGTTTGGAATGCGTCAAAATCAACTGTAAAGCAAAAAAGCGTGTAAAAATGTATTTTGTTATAAGAGGAAATAAAAAGGTTTACTACAGTTTAAACTTATTAACCATTTATTTTGAATTAAAAAAAAAATGATATAAGACTTTGAAGGGATATCGAGTGCGATCCGTACCACGGGTTTTTATTAACTGCCTTGGTTATATGCTAAAGCCGGGCTAACTAGATATTACTGATTTACTGCTATTGTATCCAGTCAGCGTTTTCACATGCACGTGCAAAGGAGTGGAACTCTCTCCTGGCGTCTGTCTTCTCATCAACTAATAATCTGGATAGTTTTAATAGAAGAGTGAACAGGCATATTTTAAGTTTGCACGCTCCATTGTCGGCCTCATCTATGCTTATCACCAGGCATGATTGAGATCAAGCGAAAACTTATAATGCATATAAAAAGAAAAACGTTCAGGACATGACTGTGCGATAGCCTAAAATTTACCATATTTCACGAAAATGGACGTGCTTTCGCATTTCTCCCAGTTTGATCTGATATATACATAAAAATAAATCGCCGAAATGTATGTACGCGTATAACTTTCTGACCGACTGCACCAAATTGAATAATTCTTTTTTTATTATGTTCGTTATTGTCAGAACAAGGTTTGTTTATAAACAAAAACGAACAGATTTTTTTAAATCCCATAATATGAAAAGTACTAAAGCGATGATTACTGTTTGTAGTGTACACGGATGCCGAGTCAAGGGACGAAGATTCGAATCCACCTATGTTTAAATCCTATAAAATTAGACCCTCATTACAAGTTTAGTGAAACCTATTTATTCCAATGTATAGGGAATACATTTAATAGGTCCTGGAATACAAATCAAACACATAATATCAAAATAATTTATTAAACACAATATAACGTATTACATAATTCATATTTTACACGTATACAAAAGAAATAAATCAACAAATACTACGCTAAAATCATTTACATTTACAACTTTAAAGGCGTTCTAGAAAATATCAATTCCTTGTAAATTTAATTACGTGTTTTAAATTAGAATACAGTTGTCACGCCGCCATCTTGCGTCGAGAGTTTCACCCAAAGTCACCAAAGTGTACGATCAGCAGAAAAAGTTATTAGAAAAAAACTAATTTTCTTTTTTTATATTTATTTAAAAAAAAATAGAATTTAAAAGAAAAATAAAATTCAATGCCCAGATGTTGAAAAGTGCGGTTTCCAATAGCCGAATACAAATTATTCTAAATAACTATAATATCTACTTTCTTAGGCAAATATTTTAAGGTCATTAGAGAGAATAGAAAGAAATAAGTTGGTTTAATCAGATCACTCGTTAATGATCACGCCTTTCGCTCCTACTTACGAAAAGGACAGAGATATAGTTCTATTGCAAGTAATACGTATGAATTAAAATTAAAATAGATCATATCAAGATAGCACGGTGGTAGGGCTTTTTTAGTACCACCTATATCGAGATTTATATCGATTATCTCAACTCTGAACACGATAGGTGACACTGTGTTAGATTTATTGACTACGGGACACAATCAACTAGACCAGCTAATATGATTAAAAAAAAAAGACTTCTGTTATGCAGTCGGTACTTTTCACCAAGGATTATTTATTATCATGCCTCTCGCTCTTACTTACCGCAAATAAGTAAGCAGGGAAGAGATATACATACATCTAACGCAACTAATTGAATAGAAATAAATTAGATAGTAATGGAAGAAGAGAATAGATTTTGAAGAGAAATACTTATCATGATATACATCTATACTAACTTTGATAACCGCTTAACCGATTTTAAAGGAATGTATTATATACAGACTATTGAGAATATATGATGAAAATGATGTTTGTTTGAACCGCAATCGCGTCAAAACTACTGATCGTAACCACATGGGACCATGATCATTCGATGAGAAATGATTTGTGCCAGTCCCTCCAATAAAGTTCGGTACAACGCACCTGCGATTCCCCTGGTGTTGTGGGCGGATGGATGGATCCATGAACGGCGATAATCACTTACCATCAAGTGACACGATTGCTTGTTTGCCCACTATTTCATAAAAAACACATTAACTCGAAATTTTTAACACTTTCACTTGACATTTGAGGTATAAGCATTGATTATGCAGTCCATACATTTTTCTCAATGTTTCTGTCTACGTAGATAATTTTGCCAATGACTCAATCAATCAAAGAAAGCGACGCAAAATGGAGGTTTCACAGTATTATTAGTATTAAAGTCTCATCATGATCTATATATATTTTTCTATTTCTTTATTATTATATTATCTATTTAAATTTATTATCTATTTAAACACGTTAATTTACCACAGTTGGTCAAAGTAAATTCAATAAATAAATGCATCGAAATCATTATCAATCATAGACTGGAGCTGTATTCAACGTTATTTCATTTTTAAATCACTTCATAATCTACAGATACAACTAATATACCAAATCCTGATACATAACCGTAATTTGACGTCAGACTTTCGTCATATTTACATAAGTCTTGCGCGCGGGTACTGAAGTCCAATTAAGGTCATGTATTCTATGGGATCCAAATATCGAGCCATTTCAGGGAAATCACTGTAAGCGACAATTGTACTCTTTACAGTTTCTTCATACTTAATTATAAAGTATTTATGATATCATTGTAAAAACATATGATTTACTGATCTATAAAAAAATACTGGTTATGAATATACTGCTTTTAATTTACAAAGATAATTTTTAGGAGAATATAATATAAAATATTTTTAAAATATTTGGGGTTTATGATGTTATTCCTGAAAAGACTCGATATACATTCAATTTTAAATAGTAACACGTATAAGAATCATCGATGAAAATTTTCACTTTTTATTTGTACCGGGTTTTGCGAGCCCTGAAAAGACAAACAATGCGTATGAGTTATTTAATTCAAGCATGAACAAATGCTTTGTTGCACTTTCAAAGCAGTGACAGCTCAGTGGTAGCGTGTACGGCTGCAATAACTGTGGTCGTGAGTTCGAATCCGAGCAATGATCTTGAGCTATTACTGAAAGAAAACATCGTGATGAAACCGTAGCGTGGTGGTATCCTGTTTTTTATTATAGGGGTGTTTGAAATCCCAGTTTTTGCGGACTTCCTCAACGCAACGCGCAAACGTATTACCGGGGCTCCGGTAAAAGGCGTGAGAAGCATTTGGCGTCTCATCGGGTGCTAATTACCCAACACTACACACTACAATGCACCACGGCGACACTTTAAAATCACGTGTTGCCACCAGCGACAATTAGGTACCACTCTCAAGTTGAAAATACAACACCGAATAACTATAGATGTGTTCCGGCAGTTGCACTAGAGAGCCAGTCTCTGCACTAGGCTTAGCGTGTCCACTGTCTTATACCACATCGTCACTTAACATCAGGTGAGTTTGTAGCCATAATCTATAACGTATTCACAAATGTTAAATTCTCAAATCCAACTGCTAGAACACACCTATAGTTATTTGGCAACAAATTTTCAGGTGTGATAGAAGTAAGGTTTAGCGTTATGGCCTTAATCTCACGTGATCTTAAGTGACGATACTGCCCAAGTTCGTAATTGAGATCGTCATCACTATATCTCTCTGGCTCCGTCAGTGCCTATTTTATGGAATAGGCGGCAAACGAGTTCAAAGATTAGCCCGTTCAAACAAACAGACAAACTTTCCTGCTTTATAATATTAATATAGATTGTACAAACACGTAATATCATAATGCTTATGTAGACTATAAAATGTGATCGCGTGATCTATGGAAGTGTGAATACTGCATATAAATGAGAAACGTACGTATGTGTGTAGAGACGGCTGCGTCCTTTGTTTAAGTTCTGTTTACCAGTTTTATAATATAGTCAGTGAACGTAACACGTCTATCATTTCATAGACCCAGATCTATACAGGCAACCCTATACATTACCTACATAGATTTAAAAAAGTTTTGAATCGTCTTTGACTTATCTATGGCATGTGCTAGATTTTGGCGCCATTCTGTTCTACTCATTGAGTTTTGTATGATTTTTTCGGTCTTGCTTAAAAATATCTGATAGCAGCGAATGTTAAGAATAATTGATTCCATCCGCATTTTTTTATTATTGAATAGCGGGCAATCGAGCTTGCGTGTCACCTGATGGTAAGTGATCACCGCCCTCCATGGACACCCCAACACCAGAAGAATCGCATATGTATTGCCGCCCTTTGTAGAAGGACCTGGTCCTCATTTTCTTTTCAATTTCCTCATCAATTTGGCGGCAGATTTTCAACTTGAGGGTAGTAGCTAGTCAGGCGGCCATCAGAAAAAGCCCTACCACCATACTATGGTTCCCACGCGACGTTTTCCTTCACCGAAAGCTCAAGCTGATTGTAGGTGGATTCAAACTCACGTCCCTTACACACCGTACACACTACCACAGAGCTGTCATCCCAATAGATGGACTATAAAACTTATTAAAAGCTTCACTATAAAAGCTAATTATAAAAACAGTATCGAATGTTTCCAACGACGACCCCATATTCAGCTATTTGTTACAGTACAACCTTTGCATTGCGATGGTTTTCAATGATATAAAAAAATACTTTAACTATTAACTGAAGCGATGATAGCTCAGTGGTAGTGTGCACGACTTCGCGTCAAGGGACGTGGGTTCGAATCCAAGCACCTAAAATGAGCTTGAGCTTTCGGTGAAGGAAAACATCGTGAGGAAACCATAGCATACTGGTAGGTCTTTTTCTAATGCCCGCCTGGGTAGCTACCACCCTCAAGTTGTAAACCTGCCACCAAATACCAATAGGTGTGTTCCGGCAGCAGCACTTGAGAGCCAGTTCCTCCACAGGTTTAGCGTGTCTACCAACTTAGGCCGTATCGTCACTTAAGATCAGGTGACATTATGGCCATAACGCTAAACCTCAAGTATAAAAAAAAACTACTGCGTCATTCGTCTTAATTAAATTAGTTGTTATTAGTATCGGAAAATAATTTCTATCAAAAGCGTTTACAGCAAAGTATTAAAAGTTAGTTATACAGTAGAACCCCTATAAGTCGAACATCAAGGGAGACACCAAAACAAATTCGAGTTATAGAGTTTTCGACTTATACAGAATGGATGTTTTGGTGTTCAAAGCGAAGGGAACACAAATTTTTTTGGAATTTTGCAGGTTTTCAACTTATCGAGGGACTACTGTATATCAATATTACAACCCGTATAGCTTCAAATAAGCAAAAAGAAGTAAGTAAGTAAGAATAGATTGAAATAAACGAAAGAGTCGCAGCGTACCTTTAAATAAGTAGACCGTCATAATTACAAATATGTAAAAGGTGACTATAAATAAGTGAAAAGGAAGCATCGTGGTTTCAAATAAGTGAATAGCAATCATTTTTAACCTCAAATGAGTAAAATTAAACCATCCTTGGTCTCAAATGAGTGAAACAGACTCATCATAGCTTCAAACGAATAGAAAGAAACCGTCAAGCCCTAAAATGAGAAAAATGAAGTCTGACTACATGCAAGTGAACAGGAAGCCGTAATGGCTTACATTAAACGAAAAAAAAACTCACCATAGCCTTAAAATCATTGAAAATGAACCCATCAAAGCTACAGATGAGTAAAAACAGAAGTTGCCACGGTTTCAAATAATTAAAATTGAGTCACAACGGCTTATATTAAGTAAAAAAGACTCATGAAGCCTGCGAAACGGTGAAAAGGCGATGATACGATGATAGATTCAAATGGGTAAAATGATACGATGATAGATTCAAATGGGTAAAATGATACGATGATAGATTCAAATGGGTAAAATGATACGATGATAGATTCAAATGGGTAAAACGATACGATGATAGATTCAAATGGGTAAAATGATACGATGATAGATTCAAATGGGTAAAACGATACGATGATAGATTCAAATGGGTAAAATGATACGATGATAGATTCTAACGAGTGAAGAGTAAGGCAACGTACAGAATAACCTACTTACTTGGTATATTCGAGGGTTTGCGCGTGTTCATGTTCAAATTAAAGTTTGACGTGGCTTTGAATTCTGAAATGAAATGGAACTGTGGTGTAGGACGCATCATGGATCTTGGGATGCTGACACGGCTGTCATCACCACGTAGTCCTCGAGATGAAGGATGAAGTGAATAATGGTGATAATCACATGTGAGAGACCGTTCATAAAATACGTGCATTCTCGAGCGATGACAGCTCAGTGATAGCGTGGAGAGACTCCGCGGTAAGGGACGTCGGTTCGAATGCACCTGCAATGAGCTTTTGGTGAAGGAAAACGTCGTGAGGAGACCGTAGCATGGTGGTAGGGCTTTTGTGATGCCCGACTGGCTAGCTACCACCCTCAAGTTGAAAATCTGCCGCGAAATACCTATAGATGTGTTCCGACAGTTGCACTTATTGAGTCTCTCCACATGAATTGATCTTTTGGAGGTCGATGTATTTGTGAATCGATTCATTTGATTCCGATTAGAATCGATCTTTTTCAGAAAATATCGCCATTCTTACTGTCACCACTATAACTATTACTACTTTTATTGAAGTCAGCTAACGTCCAAAACTATTTGGCTAGGAACACTCACTAGCGGCCACCCTCAAGTTAAGAATCTGCCACCAAATACCTATAGGTGTGTTCCGGCAGTTGCACTTGAGAGCCAGTGCCTCTACTGGGTTTAACTTGTCCACCATCTTGGATCATATTGGCACTTAACATCAATAGAGATTATGCCCATAAACGTGTAGAGTAAGAAAAACAGCTTTCACAGTTTTTCTAGTCTCCAAAGGGCACCTTTTAACCGTTTAGGTATTTAAGCAAATATATTATTAAGGTGGCGCAAAAAAACCGACAATTTTTTTTTTCAGTCTCGAGTGAAAAAATGTTAGTTTTTGATGTTTTAAGAGCCCTCTCCAAAGAACAACTAAAAAAAAAATTTTAAGAGGTCGCTCCAATTTTTATTAAATTTCAAAAATCGTCAAAAATCGATTTTTTTTTAATTTGTTAATTTTTATCTATTATTTTAATAAATAAAAGAAAAATGTATGGAATTTAAATTTAAATATTAAAAGGTCGCTCGAAAAAATCTAAAGTAATGAACTAATAATTAAAAAAAAAAATTGAGCAACCTTTCAAAACTTAAATTTTGAACTGAAACTTTCAGAAACTTATTGTTTTTTGGTCTACAAAATTTTACTTTATATATATATATATATAACTATAATTAAAAAGTCTTACTCGGGCTGTTTGTATGTCCAGAGGAATGTGACGTCATAAACTTCTGCGGTATTTTTGTCACTCTCGCATTATTCTCCTTCTCGTATTTCCTACTGTTGATCTTCTTCCCGATGCTCTTCCTCGTCACTTTAGATAAAGAATTCCGGTTGTTCTGAATTTTCACTGACAACACTGGTTTTTTAACGTTTGAATGTTTCTGCGTACCGGTTTGTTTCATTTTACCGCCACCGCTATTAGTAAGTTTATCCTTGTTCGTTTTCAATTTGACCAAATTCTGATTCTGCATATTCAAATTATTAATTTTAGAGTTGGCAACACCTTTCGTCACTTCTCTCATCGAATTTACTTCTACTGGTACTTTATTTTTTGACATGGCAACACTTCTCTTCTCACCCACTTTCGTATTTTTATTTATGACGTCGGCAACATTTTCGATTAATCCGTCACCTGTGTTTTTAGCCTCAGCTCCTTTAGTACTACTAGAACTGCCTTGGGAAATTTGTTTTTGATTTTTACTGGCAGAATGAGTGTTTTTCACATTGGCGACATTAGCTTTTTTAGTGTTGCCACTGGATTCCTTATTTGAATCAGCAGCATTATTGTTCGAGATTTTATTATTATTAATTTTATTTCGTTTCGCATTACCGTTAATGTGTTCAGAATTATCAACGTCTATGTTTCTTTTACCTAGGGATTTTTTACTAGCGTTTGTATTAGTTAAATCAGTTCTATGGATCTGTTTAGCTCTATTAGAGGCAGTATGGGCACTTTGTTCGGGTTTGGATTTTAGTTTATTATTATTTGAAGCTGTATTATTGTTATTATGCTGTCCATTATCTCTGTCACCCCTATCATTGTCCTTAGTAACTCCATTTGAAGATTCGCTGATTTCTAAGTCATTATTTCTTGGTACAGTTTCATTTCTCACTGTTTTACTTTTACTTCTTCTGGGTACTGTCTTCGGTGGAGCCATGACTTCGATTTCTTTTTCTGGCGTTGGGTTCGTCACATCCAGTTCGGACTGTGCACTCTTCGATAATGATTCTTTAGCTTTCAAACATGTGGATATAATCTCTGATAGTAAGTCTGTGCGTTCGTCCGTTGATATGGTGGGATTTGATAGTTGGTTGTATGCTTTTGTAATAGTGTTAATGTATGACTCCTCTGAAAAAAAATAATTAATGGTAGATTTTCGAAGTATGGATTATCTGTGTCAATACATCCGTAATTTTGTAGGTCCATGTAATTTTATTTGGTTTTTTTGATATGGATATATTACAAAAGCCACAGATGGTAAATATATATTTAATAATATAGGCAAGTCACGGCCCAATCAACTTTGAGATTCACTGATCTAAGTGGTTACAGTGAAAAGTCTGTATAGCGACTGTCAAGTGATTACGCATTTTATTGCGTTATTAATAACTGTCGGTTAATCGAAATAAAACTAATTTAAATGTAGTACATCCTACACCGCACCTCAGCTTTCGAAACGTCGGGATCAAAATGAATAACAAAACCGAAATAAAATCCGTTTAAATTAGTTTTATTTCGATGAATAATATTTGCGTAAACATAAGAAACATAAGTGGATGTTTTATTATTTAGTTTGCGCAGAACCAAAATTTATGCAAAGTTTTTACCCAGTTCTGCAACTTGTTTCAATAGACCTTTGCTCCCATTGGTGATAGCGTGATGTTAAATATCCCAAAGCCATCCTCAACTATTGCTTTATCGAATACAAAAAGATTTTTTAAGTTCGACCGGTAGTTTCTAAGATTAGCACATTCAAACAAACACACACTTCGCGAAAGCCCTAATGCAATTATGCAAACATTGGAAGGTTCGAACAAAATTCGAAAGTTACACAATCACTAACAGACATACACAAGATTTTAATACATAAAGATCACATTACCTACGTATTCCAAATCGAGCTTCATCCGATGACGGAACGGTAGGAACGGCGACCGTTTGTTCTCTAAGCACCAAGACATTTCTAGAACGTTCTCGCATTTCAACTGATACCCTCCCTCCGGCTGGAATTGCAATAATTATATTGAATTTTACTATTTATAAAGTCAGCAAACAATTTTAAAAAGACAATGCAATGTCTATTTAACGAAACTAAACGGAATAAGAAACTGGTGTCAACACTAAAGTCTTTTTTTGTCTATACTTTTTTAAGTTTTTTATGACCATAGTCTCCTCACCTGGTCTTAAGTGACGATACTCGACGAAACGTCACGACGTCTTAAGGGACTGGCTCTGAAGTACAACTGCCGGAACACACCTATAGGTATTTAGCGGCAGATTTTCAACTTGAGGGTGGCAGCTATCCAAATAGGCATCAGAAAAAGCCCTAACACCATGCTATTTGATTTTTGGCCGAAATCGAACCTCCAGTCGGTCATTACCTTTCATATACTCTTGGAAAATACTACACTAGGACGGTGTGTGGGCGACTGACTTTACACCTCACACGATGGTACATTCGTAGGTACATTAGCGTCTGCACACTAAGGCCCTATTAGAGTAGACACCAGAAAAATATTGATTATATCAACTAATTCGTTACAATGAGGTTCGTTATTTTTTTTATAGTTAAAGTATAGCGTTATGGCCACAATCTCACCTGATCTTAAGTGACGATACGGCCCTAGTTAGTAGACACGGTAAATCTGTGAGGGACCGGCTGTCAAGTGCAACTGCCAGAACACATGTATAGGTATTTGGTGGCAGATTTTCAAGTCGAGGGTGGTAGCTAGCCAGGTGGGCATTAAAAAGCCCTACCACCATGCTATGGTTTCCTCGCGATGTTTTACTTCACCGAAAACTCAAGCTCATTGTAGGTGGATTCGAACTCACGTACGTAGACGCGGAGTTCGTACACACTAATACTGTGCTATTATGACTTCAAGATAGATTTATAGAGTTACTACATTTTACATGCAGCTTCGCTAGCGTTAATATTGATTTAGGCAAACAAATCAGATAACGCAATAAAAAGTTTACTCACTTGATCACTATCATTGTCTCCAATGTCCCGTCCGTCTCTATACCACAATTTATTATAATCGATTCAGCGGTTTAGGCGTGAAAGCGTAACAAACATACAGATTCACTTTCGCATTTATAATATTTGTACGATTAAAGGTTTCAAGTGTTTGTTGTTATTCAATGAAAATTACACAAGGCATTTTTAGGCACTGATTAACTAAAATTATTTTTATTTTGGGTAACGTATAATAATGTGTTTTTTATAGAACTGCTCCTTTGGATATTTCAATATCAAACATCAGTTTTAGTTAAAAGGATATGTACTTAATTTAAAAAGATTAGATGAAGAATTATAATAGGGGACATTGCGCCATACATTTTCTTTAAAGAGGGCGGTACACCTAAAAGTTTGAGAAACACTGATTCAAATAAACAAGAGACTCACCAACGGCTGCATAAAGAGGCATGTCTCGTATCGATCCGCCAGTTTGGCGAGAGTGTGCCTCCTGGATCTGGATGCCTGTGAATACTTCTTCAATATCTGAAATCCCATAATTCCATCGGTTGATCCCATACTGACACAAATTCAATCTGACACTTCGATGGGTGTGAATGCGAATCCCCGCAAATAGGCCCTTAATGAAGGCAACATCGTGATGAAACTATAACATGATGGCTTTCTTACATACCGCCTGACTAACAACCGCCCTCAAGTTAAAAATCTGTAGCCAAATACCTATAAGTATGTTCCGGTAGTTGTACTTGAGTTCCAGTCCCTATAGTAGACTTAACTTACCCACTATTTTGGGCCACATCGTCAAATAACATCAGGAGAGTTTTTAGCCATAATGTAAATCTTTAATAAACTATAAAAAAGGTAAGTTATTCTATAGTGACACTAAGTAAATCAGACACTACAATGGATTTGAGTGTGAACCCCTTCAATGGGGTTGAGGTTTCACTGTAGGAAACAATAGGAAAAGCCCTACCATCGTGCTATGGTTTCATCACAATGTTTTCCTTCACATTCCTCAACATAGAATCCATACACACTACCACAAAAAAAAAAAACTAACGGTAATAGCCTCGCAGGGTTTCTTCACATAAAACAAGATAGATCTTGAGAGTTCAGCCTCGTGTGCTGCCTTGACCACAGTGACTCGGAGACCTCTGTACCATGTCGGTGCGAACTTTCGGTTCTGTAAAACGCAATACAAATCAAATTTTCATTAAATTCAGGCCATATACAGGCGTTTATGAACATCAAAACTACTACCGGTTCCAAAGATAACCCAGTCATCGAGAAGAACTGGCAAGAGATTCATGCTGATTCTATAGGGGCATTTATGTGTAATGAGATAATAAATACTTACTTAAGGCTACACTTTTTTTTATTTTCCATATGGTGTTTATGGTGCACAGCCGATTAAAAAGACTTAGTGTACCCAATCTCAAACATAGAGTAGAGTAAAAAAAAAAAAAAACAAAAACTTTCAATCTCTGAAGGTTGACTCATAGGAGTCACTGAAGATAAAAAAAAAAAAATAAGAAAGAAATTCTACAATGAGAATAATCAATATAATGGCTCATTGTACCGTATTGAAGAAGTACAGATTGCCAGGTTGCAGTAACAGATAAAAAAAAAAAAAAAATTGGTGTTTATAACCTTATTATTTTTGGCCTTCCTCACCGCGTTACGTGAGTGCATTACCCGGGCTCAAACCAAGGCGAGAGGAACAAGTGGTGGATCATTGGTTGCTGATCATCTAATACTACCGGCTAAATCATATTACGCTGACACTTCAAACTCCTATGTTGCCAGAGACCAGGTAGAGTACATACACTTCTTCTAGTAGGAATATTATAGCAACTGTGCGCACACACTGCTTCTCTTCTTCTGGGCATATTATAGCGACTAGTGTCCTTCTTATTGCTAATTAAAACTATAAAATTAATAAATCATACTAACAGGAGTATGTGTGTAAAACATTATGGAGAAAGGAACTGAGTCTATTTTACATTCCGCTATCACCTCTCTCCAAGTCCCAGGCTCTTTAACGGGTGCCTCTCTGAAACGGTATATAGTAATATTTATATAAAACAATTTTTAATGCACAATATTTTTATAAAGGGCTAAAAACTATATACAATAAATGATTGGAAATGAAAAACTTATAGCACATGTTTATAGTTTATAGCATGTGCCTCACATTCTACATTTCCAATCTTTTATTTTCTACTTTTTAAGGATATACTGCTTTTTAGGGATATGTGAATGAAATTTTGATAAGCTCTATTCATCTGTCAGTTTTAAAATACATACAGCTGTGATATAGTTATCTCCCCATTGTCATTTTTTACATTTTCATGCATCGTCATCCACTTCTAAGCTATGGTTTAAATTTCAACTATCTAACTCATCGGGAAGTTAGTTTAAAATCGATTACAAAATTTCACAGGGACAGATATATAAGAAAGTGAATTAATACAATCATGGTAAGAAAACAGAATTCATTATTGTTAAAGTTATTCTCACCCTAATATCACTGGATCATCAATGATTTTGGTTTCCGTCTGTAAAATTTGTAAGCCTGTTAACTCTTGAGTGGCTTGCAAGCATGTTTCTAACATTGCCCTCTCAAGTTTCAACTGTGCCAGCGAAGGCCCGGTGTCAATTAACATTATACCCTCATCTTCAGAGTCCGAGCTGCAAAATATTCTTGATTTTAACCTATAATATTATTCCGATCCATACAATATAACAGATCTTATAATGGACTTATAAACTTTACCTTTCACCCTAAGGGGCATTCTGGAATCTGAACATGTATAATTCACATGCTATATACAAAAATATAAAACAAAAAACGACTAATAAAATAAATACCTGGAAGCATTATATCTACAGATTGGATAACTTTTAAAATCTTCGATTATTTTCTCATAATATTTTATTTCTTGAAGAACTCTATCTTTTTCTTTCTCCTTCTCACGCACTAAATTATTATATTTATTATCCATTATTTACGAAGCAAATATATTGCATATGTTTATCACGCAACATCGGCAACCGTTAACTTTGAAATTGTTTTTGGTTATTTTTTTACTTATGACAGAAAAGGCAAAGATATCTCAGATCATGCAGCTTGGGTTTCCAAAACCTATATCGTTCTGAATACAGTAGAACCTGAATTATAGAGTTTTCGATTTTTGAGAATCGAAGTTGGTTTTTGAAGCGAAAACAACAAAATATTTTTCCGAGATTTGGAGGTTTTCAAATTATTGAGGTTTGACTTAACGAAGATCTACTGTATATGCTTTTTTAATCTTAAACCTAGTGTACTATGTCAATTGCTAAGCTAAAGGAACTAGATTTGGGTACCCAATATTATATCAAAATATAGAAAAAACACAGTGTTTTTAGTTTAGCTTAATAATGTGTTAAGTTGCCTTGTTATTATCGTTATGACGTCATATTATACTATATAAATAAAAAATAATATACTGTAATAACACAAATACAGCAATTGGTTTTATTATTAGTAAAATTGTGTATAATACATAATATTAAATAATAGAGGGAAAAAATACAAATTGTTACAAAGTAAATTGCAATTTATATATTTATGTAATATATAATATATTTGAAAATTTTAAGGGTTGATGGATACGATGACTGGGTTTACAGATGACTTCTTCGTAAATTAAACCATCACGATGAATAAGAACGTTGATGTACTTCTTTATAATTCAGTGTAAATATTTTACTGACAGCAGCCGAAATAAGAGTCCCTGTAATCGATCAGACACATCGGAACGTGAAATTGAAATGCGTTCTATTGTTCAAATTCGAATGTTACATTCCTTCATATATTAATGAAAAATCAAAAGGGGTGATGAAGACGCCACAATATTATAAGTAAAGATATGTAGATACGGCTTATACGCCTCAAATGTGCGATATTGTATGAATTATACAAACAAAAGTAAAGTTCATGGATCACATTTAATTAGTAAATATTACAATTGTCTGTGATAATTAGATATTTTTTTTTTAAATATAGTGATGTTTATATGTTTCTTTTTTAATACGATATAAAAAATATATTGTCCTACTTCCCGGTTTATTGCATTAGTATTATGTATGTATGGGTGCCACTTTTTCTGAGCAAATGTGATGATGAAAACACATATGTATATTTTATTAATGTTTAATTATATAACACATGTGTATATGCATACACACAGCCATCTGGGTGCCTACGAAAAAATGTTTTCAATAAGTTTTTTTAGTATATAATCAAAAAGGATTCGCGTTATGACGCGAACAATACAGCGCATTTTTATTTACTTTGATATAAAATCAAGTTGTTCATTATGATTATAGTGTATGTAATTAAAAATTGGAATAATTGTTTTACAAAATAATAAATATTATTGTAAAAAATGTGTAATAAATGATATTGTACCTTTTTAAATTTTATGAGAATTCTGAATTTTTAATATCTTTGTTTAATACTCTAAATTATAATATATAAACAATAATTTAGATTTAATAAAACTACTATTATATCGGTTTTCACAGACTATTGAAGTGTTTAATATCTGTTTAGTGTAATATTGCTGTCAAAGTCAAAGCTGTCAACGGGTGACACGAATTGCGAATAATACTGTATAAAATTTTAAAATGTTGTGTGAATCGTATTAATTAGAACCACAATAATGAAAACCTACATATCGCGTGCAATAATAATATAAAACAAATTAGCATACGTAAGATATCTGTAGTTAATATTTTAAAATTACTCGATTCCTATTGGAATCCTTTATCGTATGTACATTATTGTTTTAATAAAATAATTTATAATAATAAACATGAACTTACGGTAGTAACGGGTCAAAGTTGTCTAATGATGACCGTGCCTTGTGTTAATAGTATATAGATCGTGAACGAGAAGCGGAAAAGTGATAATTGTTCGTGTTAATTTTCGTCCGAAAATTCGTTTTAAAAATGGGCCAGTCCGGAAGCGCAATTCCTGGTAAGTGATATTAATTATTCTGTAACGAGGTTGTAATTGAACTATTTATTTTAAGAACCATCTTGGGAAGAATTGTGTACGTTATGTCGGGGATAATGGTAGGTTATAATTAAAAAATTGCGTACAATGTGTTTTTAATGTGAAACATATATTTCTGCGCTGTTTCGTGATGTCAAGTGGCATGACGCTTACATATGCTGGTATCTCCACTCGTATGTCGACACTGTTGGCTCCCTTGTGTGTATACATTGACACATGTGTGTATAATAAACATTTTGCAGCTTCTTTGTGTGCCATTTGTATAATTATTTTACTCCTTACTTTATTGTTTGTTATTGATTAGAAATTGTTATGTTTAAATGTTTAATATTTGCCAGGTATCCAGGAAGGGCTAACTTTTTTTTTGCATTATATAGGTTTTAAATGTGCATATGATTTTTACTGTTATTATTTTGTAGTTGTGGTTAATAACAATGTTATTAACTTTATTAATAGCGTACCTGATGTGTAAACTACTTAAATATGATTAGAAACTACATAAATTATAGTTAGTTAATTTTAGGAATACATTCATGGTTTATACTGTAAGGAAATGTACTGGAAGTGAACATACAAACAAAAGGAATACATAACAAGTTAGTGAAGTTGTCCTTTTGTTTTACAATTTGAAAGGACTTGTGAATAATATGTATTGTGTTATTATATTTCTGTAACCATATTTAATTTTGTCTGTTTTTAAACAAAAATTTAATTCTTCTAAAAGATTGTGACCTGTCTAGGACTGCAGTAATTTCTAAACTAGAACATGTCTAAAGCTGCACTAGTAGAGTCCTACCAAATGTCATTAGCAGGGAAAGAAACGCACATTGGGAAAGGGCCCCTAAAACCTACATATATGTTACAAATCTCAGAAACTGCTTCCCTCTCTGCCACAAGATGGATCTCATCTCATATATTATGTATAAACTTATTTAAAGTGGGTAAATAATCCCTTTAGAGATGCCTACTTGTCTGGGTGTCTGAGTGAGATGTATGAAACTACACTATATAGACTATGAGAACCAGTAATGCTGACTATAACTATGGTGGTCCTATATGGCAATGGTTATGTATAGGACTGGAAATGGCTTTGACTTTTATGCAGTAGTATGTTTAGTTTAGGAAGAAATTATAAGGGATCCAAGTAACACGACTGTCAGCATTTAACTATGGATTTTGTACTTTGGTATTTGTCTAAACAGCTTTACAATTTGCCATGCTATAATAAGAGGTGGCCTATCTGTGTCCTGCACAGTGGCAAGTGCATACATGGTGATGTGTAATGTTGTTGTGTCATGGTGATATGTAATGCAAGATTTCAAAAATATAAATTTTATTATATATATATATATCAATTTTTTTAAACTGTTCTTGACCATATGAAAATAGTTTTGAAGTAAGTAGATTTTTTTTAATGTATCTTAGTGGTTTAAGTATATTGCAAATTGACAAAAAAAAATGTTACTATCCAGCAAACTCTTGTTTGCCATTTGCAAAATAACAATAAAAACATTTGATTGATATGGTGTGATATGTATAAAATAATTGTTTTAATCCTCAGCTCACAATAAATAAAATAATCATTAATAACAATAATATAACCATTTCATTATATTATTGTAACACAATTTATTTTTATTTTTATTCTCTCTCCTATCCAAAAAAGAACATGCACTCAGAGTGCTGTAAATTTTTTCATAATTGTGCACTTGTTTTGAAAAAAGTTGGCCACCACTGCTACAATTAAACTTTTCTTTTTATTTTGGTTTATGGACCCTTCATTTTTTTTAAATGGTGAACCAGTCTAGATTCTTGCTTTAGATTTAGACACTAGCCATACTTAGGCCAAAGAGTGGAGAGAGTCACTGGGTTTTTTTAAGTTTATAGGTTTAGCATTATACCCTCAATCTCAACTAATGTTATGTAACAATATGGTCCAAGACAGTGGACATGTTAAGCCTAGTGGAAAGACTGGAGTGATATAGACTACAAAAGGCACCATGGTGGCAATCAAACCCCCCATTGTCAGACTCAGTTGGTTACGTGTAAATCCACCTGGTATAAGCTTGAACTTTCAGTGAAGAAAAACATCATAATGAAACCATAGCAAGTTGGTAAGGTTTTTTCTAAAGTCCATTTGATTAGCTAACAGCCTCAAGTTGAAAATCTACCACTGAATACATATATGTGTGTTCCGGGTTCTGACAGTTGCACTTGCTAACTAGTCCTTCCACTAGGTCTTAGTCCACATTATCATTTAACATTAGGCAAGTACCCATTATGTTTAACCTATAAAGTATTATAAAAAGTTTGTGACGTTTCCACCCTGACCAAATCAACCCTGGTCACCATGTGAAACACCTGAAGGTGTGTTTTGAATCTTGTGGTTGGTAAAAGAAAAATAGTCAATGTAAATATTTGGGTATGATGTATTTTCTTTATGAAATAGGGGACAAACAAGCAAGCGTGTCACCCGATGGTAAGTGATCACTGCCGTCCATAGATACCCACAACACTAGAGGCGTAGCAGGTGCGGCCTTTACATGCCGGAACATACCTAACGGTATTTCGCTAGGCAGGCGGTGGTTGCTAGCCAGACGGGCATTAGAAAACGCCCTACCACCATGCTATGGTTTCTTCGCGATATTTTCTTTCACCGAATGCTCATGCTCATTGTAGGTGGTTGAATTCGAACTCACACCCTATGACGCGGCGTTGCTACACGCTGCCACTGAGCTTCATCCAAATTTCATCATCATTTATCGCTCTATTTAAAATTCTTCACAATGTATCCATTGATATCAGTAAGCATTCACAATTACAATTTTGAATATTACTTATTAATAGGAAAGGTCGTACTTTCATAATTAGATAATTGATGAATTGAGTGTTGCCAATTGTTTTAAGAAAATGCACTTTTACAGCACTATAAATAAACTTTTTTGGTTGATATATTATTATCAGTTATTGTCTCGAAAACTATTGCTTATTAAATGACAATAGAATCGATGTCTAAAACTCTTTATAAAATCATGTTCGTAATTAATAGTACTGAATGGGTAAGTTCCACAGTTTTCTAATTACCATTTTCGTACATATTGTCGTAATATGGGGTTAATGGATAGATAGGTTTGGTGATCGATGTTATGCGATCACTCGGTTTGCTTGGGTGACATCCCCACTGAATGAAAGTACGTGGAAATAGTTTATATAGTCTTGTAATGATAGCTTAACTGTGCTACGGTGCACGTATATTAGTTAGAACAACTTAATTCGATAATAATCTTTAAAAAAAAAACAAAGCAATATTGACAATAATATTTTTATGACATATCCATCCAAAGGATCGAATGTATCTTCTATTTGGTAATGGCCAGAATCGGTTAGTACATAAAAGTAACGAGACGATCGAGGCGCCACGTAAGGATAGAGCGTCCACCAAGTGAGTCCCTGTCGAGACCGCGTTTCGTTTAAAGTGATGCTTGGGCAAAATGAATTTTAGATGCTTGCAATACAGTTTAAATTCATTGTACAATTAATTAAATGTAAGCAGTCCCGTTTATATAATACTTCCATGTTTGTAATAAATAAGTCTTGTGTATATTGACATAAACACCATAAAAGTTTCATATTGCAACATTCTGTATATAAGAAGCGTTATAACTGAGAATCTGATTGGATTAGAATACAATTAGATGGTACATGTGAGTAATGATGTATGTTTACACAATGGTCTTGGTAAATATACCTACCTCTACATTGTTTCCTTTTTGAAGAGAAACAACTATTTGCCTGTCTTTGGGATAAAACAGACCCGCTTACCGTGACGGTAAATGGCATGGCGAACTCTTGTATATTGGCGGATTTAGACTTTTATCAACCGTATGCTATTCAAAATTTGCCGTCCCGTCCAACCTCTAGAATTAGATTCCACACAGGACTACGTAAATTGTAGAAAAAAAAAACTATATAAGACTTAGATTCTAAGCAGTAAAACATTATTTAGCAACAATTATGTTTAAGTAAGAAACATCTGTTTCTAAAACACAAAACATAAATACCCAAAATGTGTTGCACTAGGCGTCAGCCTACTGGTAAATTCACCACTGCTCGTGTGAAGTAGTGTCCGATCTACGCCACTATTCTCGAGACTCTTGAGACCTTTTTTGAACCTAGTATTCCAAATCCGTTTAAGTTTTCCTCACCTCAACTTGTAAACGCATTACCTGGGGTTCAGGTCAAGGTGGGAGGGATCAAATAATCAGTTAACATGCATTGTCAAACTACCCACTAAAACGCACCATAGCGACACTAAAGCCATAATAGCACAAGAGACGTGAAGTCGAGTCCAGCTGCAATGAGCTTGAACTTTCGGTGAAGGAAAACATCGTGATCAAACCTCAGCATGGAGGTATGGCTTTTTCTAATGCCCGCCAGGATAGTTACTACTCTCAAGTTGAAAGTCTACCGCCAAATACTTATTTGTTTTCCGGCAGTTGTAGTTGAGAGCCAGTCCCTCCACTAGGCTTAGCGCGTCCACCATCTCAGACCACAACGTTACTTAACATCTAGTGTGATATTGTTTACAACGCTAAACCTATTAACTGTAAAAAAAACTTCGATCGCCTGTGTTGCCAGAGACCAGGATCAGTTTTTACATTTCTTGTAATGGACTAACTATACTGCCTACTATAATATAATTAAACGCCTATGTACTATAATTAACTTCGTCAGGTTGAAATAATTGTTTTTTTTTCTTCTTTTTATTGTATCACCTCACATATGCATGCCAATAAGGCGACCTTGAAATAATTACCAATAAAAAAAAATCTTCCAACAAGCCTAAAAAGTTTGTACTGCAATTATTGTTTCAAGTAACCACCTTCATAAAAACACTAATGCTTGAACATGCAAAGGTCTTTGTTCCAACAGCTGACCGCATCAGCTGTGAGGTATGTACCTATAATTTTTTATTATGCACGTGCTCCTTCAATTTCATAAAATTCTATAGATAAAATAATTCGATAGCCAATTCCGTAACGACTGCTTTTTACTGAGACGGAATAAAAGCTATTTTCAGTTGTGCGTATTGTTAGTCGCCATATTGAATTGCAAGACTGCGTTCTCCTTGCTTTTGTGTGTGTGTTTTTTTTTTCTCAGTATGAATTCGCAGCGACGAATTGCACAAAGAGGTTTTATTGAAGACGGTTTCGGTTATGCAAAAAAGGTTTTTACCTGTGTACGTTTTCGAAAATCAGCTGACTGTTTCGATCAGCTGAGTTCGAAACTGTAGTTTTAATGTTGTATATATTTTCTTTTCTTGAGAATTCAACATTTGCAACAATTATAACTACTAACCAAATTTTCGTAAATGGGAACTGCTATATGACTCTAAGCGTTAGAAAGTGAACAGTGATCGCTAAACATTTTTTTTCTCGACTTGACGTACGATGTTAGCCTTAAAGGTTTTGACAGCTTCACCGAACTTTTTGGGGCGGGTGCTGAGGGCCCGCAGCCCCGAGACAGCGGGCGCAAGGGTGTCAAAGTGGCCGAATCTCGGCTTGGGCTGGTGTCGAAAAATCAAACAAACATTCGCGAGCCTAACTAACAGGTCCTAACTTGCTAAATTGAATGGTCCTAACAACGACCTTTTCAGGCGAGCTGTGCGATGACAGCGAGGTAGTCCCTTACACAACCGTGTACTTACCATGTAGGTGTGACCGAATGATATGCGGTGTGATGATGTAATCTCAGTGATGTAAAGTGATCGAACACGCTAAACAATACGTTATGGGTATCAACTAGAACAACAATTTTGTTTTTCGTACTGGCATACGCTGTTAGCCTCTATGGCTTTGATAGCTTCACCGAACATTTTGGGGCGAGTGCTAATTGCACTCAGCTCCGTGGCACCTCCGCCTGGGCAGCTGTCGAAAAATGAACAAAGATTCGCGAGCCTTACTAACCAACAGATCCTAACTTACTACTTTAGTGATCCTGACAACGACCTTATCGGCCAAGTCTGAATATATATAAAATAGTTATAAAGCGAAAAATTTTGTTTCTTCTTGTTCTAAACGCGCTAATCTTACTAACTAGAAGCCGGATTTCAAAAACTCTTTATGTATTTGAAAGAGTAATAATTGAGGAAGGCTTTAGATTATTTAATATCACGCTACCACCGATAGGAGCAAAACTGTATTAATAAAAGTAAACAAAAACAGGCAAAATGATTGAATAATTTTTAATTCCATGCGAAAGAAATCGCGAGTACATACATTCATACATACTATCACGCCTCTCTCCCATAAGGGTAGGCAGAGACCACATCCTTCCACTTGCTACGATCCTGACATGCATCTTTCGCTTCTTCTACTTTCATAAGCACCTTCATACATGCTCCTCGGTTACGGGTACTTTTGACCTGGCCTTTCTCCAGAACTGATACACGGGTAAGCGACCCCGGCCTCCCGAGCTACCACTGTCTCCTCCTAATCCCTCCGAAACAGTGGTATCCTTTTACCCTATATCTTCCTTTTTAGCCTAAATTTCCTATACACTCAACACATTTCCTGCCTAATCCGTTTTTCCTTTCACCTCCGCCACGCCAATGGTTGCCGTGCCGATGGCTGCATGGTGAGGGTGCAGGGTGAGCCCAGAAATAGGTGTAGCCTTTCCCAAGTAAGCGGGGCTCTGCTTGGGTGGACAATGTCTTCCCTGGCTACTCGTGGGACCGCAATGGAAAGAATTATTAACAAAAATTCAAACCAAAATGACGCCGACGCGGTTCGCCATCCGTCACGTCTCGTTCCCATGAGGGGCGAAAAGTGGGCTGCAGATAGCCACTTTGCTACTTTAAATCACGAGTACAGCTCGTCGCTTAATAAAAACAGTAATTTGGTTAATTAGTTAGAAGTTACTTTTTTTACACTTTTTTTGTAATTGATTTCTATAAATTTTATTTATAGAAAGAAGGTGCTGTTTTAAAAAGTTCTCTCTTGGACGTCCGTGTGTCTGTATGTGCGGATAACGGCCGAAATACTTTACTTATCGAGTCTTTTTTTTTCTTACGCTTCAGTATAAATAGGAATGGAATCCTATTACTTTTCACGGTCTGATTCGATGTGGTTTCATTGTTATTAAATAAACAAAAAAAAAATAAGAAATTATGAGGCGTACACTTTTGGATTTTCCAAACTTTTTCTTTAATTCATGTATGTAAACTAATGGTAGAAGAAATTATGACGAAGAAACCTGAAAGTATTTAGATTTAAATAATAAAAAGAGAATACATGTCATACAATCTGAAATCTCTGATACATTGAGTAGGGATTAAGTCTGTACCGTTTTCCACCAGAACACACCTTCACCAGTAGTATGAAAATACACAAAACAAAAGAACATGTATTTATAGTATTTCCTTATTGTCTTAATTTAGTATAATTAACTGAGAACTGACTAATATTTAATCAGTTAAACATCAGATATGTGCGTCGTTCTAACCCGCGACCTCGCGGCACCTCTACTAAGTTTTATAGCATATGTTTTTTTTTTACCAATATGCGACTACTCAGCTGATCTTTGCGTAAATATATAAAAAAAAAAAACTTAAAAAAATTATAAAGTTCGCAATATGGCGAACGAAGAAAAAGCGTTCGTTCGAATTTCAAAATTCGAACATAACCCGACAGCCGGTGCGCGACATCTATTCTCTGATTGGTCGAGGGAACGAGAGGCATGCGTCGGCGCGTGCCTCCGCGACAGATGCGCGTGCACATACGAAATTTAAAAATGATTAGCCATAGGTTTCTTTAGAGTTCCGCACCTTATGCTAAAAAAGGAACCCCTTTTATATTCACTTTTTTTCTGATTATATTTTTTATATCTTATAGGTTTAGTATGTATATCGGTAAACGCACCTGATGTTAAGTGAGAATGTGATCCAACATGATAAACACGCTAAACCTAGTGGAGGGACTGACTTTCAAGTGAAACAACCGGAATATACCTGTAGGTATATGGCGGTAGATTTTCAACTTGAGGGTGGTGCCTAGCCAGGCGGGTTTTAGAAGAACCCCTACCATGCTATGGTTCCCTCACGATGTTTTGATTATATCGTTCTCAATTGAAGTGGTTGCCCATTCGCCGACGCCGGGATCTACCCGCACTCACTAGTTTGTTTTCTATCCTTGTATCTTCCACTCCACCAGCTTAATTAACTCTTCACTTTCAGTTTCTATGCTCCAACACGACAAATATCCTCGATCTTCAAATAATCAGCTTTTTCTATATCCTTTTCATACCTCTGGCTTAGTTCATGTCGCTTTTCAAGATTTTTTGATCAAGTTAAAAGTTCGAGAATTACTTTTGAATTTAATAACTGATCCAGAACAATAGTGTGTTAGTACTTATTTATAGTATGTATGTATATGTTTATTTGCATGTGTAAGTATATATATATACCTGTATGTAGTGTATGTAATTATTTATAGATTATTTTATTAACATTATGTGTATATTATATTATTAAATAGGGACCTATTGCATCATCTCTGCACTACCAGGTCACACTTCTAGGTTGACTGGTAGAGAATGCTTCAGGCATTAAGCCCGCCTTGTATATAAATTGTATTTAAAATTGTTATAAATAAATAAATAAAACAATGTATGATGGGTTAGGTTTATACAGAAAAGTCCGCGATTGCATATATCTAACCCCGCAACCCACAACACTTCGGAGTTAAAGACTTACGGTGATTCCCATCGAATCGCGAAGTAAGAAGTTTGCTGATAGGATTTTCAGTCGTACCGCGAAACTTTGGAACCGTCTAACAGTTAGCTTATTCCCTCTCTCCTATGACATTGGGTCCTTCAAAAAAGCGTGAAGTGGTATCTAAGCAGGTCAGCATTTCAGCGGAGACTGACAGTGAATTTTGGCTCATTGTCTGTCGCCACTGATTTGGATTGTGCTGTACTTAGCAACAGGTGCAGTGCAATTACTATACTGCGCAATTTAAAAAATATATGTTTTAAGGATCGAAAGTAGCCCCGGGCACCGTTAGTGTATTTTGATTTTGATTACTTAACATAGTCCGTATAAACAAAGGGTTATAATACGGACACATGTTGTATAACTAAGGTAATATATAAACAATATATAATATCTAAGAAAAACTTAAAATACCAGCGGCGTTCGCGACTGTGTTCGCGTAGAAATAAAATTTTATTTAATCATTTTCATGAAAAAAATGTTATATGGCCTATGCAACTCAAGGCTACTGTAGCATTCTAATGGTGAAAGAATTTTTGAAATTCTCTTTGTAATTTTCTTGAGTTTATACGTTATAAACAAAAATACAAATCTTTCCTCTTTATAATATTAGTAAAGCTACGGAACCGTCAGTGTGTAAGTACTACTCGCTACTGGCACAAATTATTTCTTTTTCTATACGCGGCTGCGGTTGTCCTTGTTGGGCCTCATTATTATAATGATTATACATTACTAGCTGTGCCCGCGACTTCATTCGCGTGGTACTAAATATTATTTCATATTTGTTACCCGTTTTTGTGACTTTTTTCAATACAGATTTTCTTCTTTTGGCGGTAGTGTAATGTTACATAGTCTAAAACCTTGTTCGATTGTTGCCTTATCAAATACAAAAAAAAAATCTTGAGGTTCGACTAGTAGTTCTTAATATTAGTGCATTCAAACAAACGAGCTTTCCCTCTTCATAATCCTTATTAATGTTATAAATAAGATTGGATTATTGGATATAGGGGTAGATGGAAACCTGGAGTCAGTGATAGGCTTTTTCTCGTGAAGAACTTATTGGAAGTGGAGTAAAGCGAGGGATAAACTTTTTTTTGTGTATATTTAAGATTTAGCGTTATGGCCATAATCTTACCTGATCTTATGTAACGATACGGCCCAAGTTGGTAGACACGCTAAACTCGAAGAGGAACTGGCTCTCAACTGCAACTGCCGCAACACACCTATTGGTATTTGGCTGTAGATTTTCAACTTGAGGGTGGTAGCTAGCCAGGCGGGCATTAGAAAAAGCACTACCACCATGCTATGGTTTACTTACGATGTTTTCCTTCACCGAAAGCTCAAGATCATTGTAAGGGGGATTCGAACTCGCGTAGCTTTTTATATTGCCATCCGATTTAATTGACAAAATGAATAATATCGTTAGCGAAGCTAATATTAACATAAGTAGGAACTCTAGATAAGTAATTATTAAAATAAATTAACTATAAAAATTTTATTAGCAACCGGTCCTGATGTCTGTAAAAAAATGAAATTGAAGTAAAAAGACAAATACAAGAATAAGAAAATCTGTACTAAAAAAACTCACGCGAAGTCGCGGAGTAAAACTAGTTTAGTTGTATCTTTAATTAATACGTCGTCCCCGTTGACATCACGACCGTATAAATATTAAAATTGAACGTATTATACGAACTGGATTCGAACACACGACCTCGAGCACTCACGACACGAGTGTAACGATCACGCTTCGTGTATATAAAAATGTAAATACGTGTACACTCCATTTAACGTAATTCTATTTACCATCACGCTCCATAAATGTCAAAATTACTTGACTTCGGGCCCAAAGTTGATCCGTATGTAGCCAAGAGGGTCGTTTTCGAACTTCAAGGGGTCTGTAAGCTGCTAATGGGAGTCGACAATAGTGAATTTCATTTAAGCAAATCGTAACTCACATTGTAACTTTCTTTAATTAATTTTTTACTAATATTATAAAGTGAATAAAAATGTTTAAACGCACTACTCTTAGGAGCCATCAATTTCCAAAAAAAAAAAACACTGTATCTGACAGAGCAATAACAGAGGAAGGCTTTAAGCTATATAACATCACGCTATCACCAATAGGAGCAAAGCTGTATTGAAAAAAGTTACGAAAACGGTCAGAAATATGTATAAAAATCCTTTTCATCGATCAATCTCATTAACGTATTAAAATGCTCAGTAATTCGACAGTCGCTATACAGAGTGGCCTTTTAGGATAAAATATCGATTCTTTAAATCGATTCACTACTCTGAAACGTACGTCCAGTAAATCAATATTTCTCCCTTAAAATCGAGGTTCGATTTTTATATATTTTCATAATAAACTATTTATAATTATTTGAATGTTTTTCAAATAATTACAAAACGGTTTTATGTATCCATTAAATTTGTGAAATAAACGTCTTCTTGTACAATAAATTAACTTGTTAGCAAACTTTAATTAGTATAATTATGATAAAATATCGATTATTGTGGTGTTCTTTAATAATCTATAAATGGTTTTGTATTAAATAAATAAACACAAAAAGAGAATCGAAAAAATCGTTTTCGATGAATCTATCTTTTGAACTTTGATTTTCTTGTGAATCGGTTCATTTGATCACGATCCGAATCAATCCAAGAATAGTTCTTTTTTAGATATAATCTTTTTACGTAATACAGAGTTTAGACTGTAATCACTTAGATGATATCAAAGTTACCGCTACCAGTCGGCTTCCGGTTCCGGCATATGTTCGGCGCGTGCGCATCTGTTTTAATTATCCATACTCTTGTTGGTTTTTTTTCTCTCTCGATTTAGTACGCGCTGGCCCGGATTCAGGGGCGAGTGACGGTGCCTTCAACCCCCGGGACCATTATGGTTTATCGAGTTTTTTCTCCTATAACCATAAATATCTTGAAGCGATGGTAGCTCTGTTGGTAATGTGTACGGACGCCGCGTCAAAGGTCGTGATTTCATATCCACTTAGAACGCGCTTGAACATTCAGTGAAAGAAAAACATCGTAATGAAACCATAGCATGGTGGTAGGGCTTTTTCTAACGTCCGCCTGACTGACTACCACCCTCAAATTGAAAAGCTGCCTCTAAATGCCTATAGGTGTGTTCCGGCAGTTGCACTTGAGAGCCAGTTCCTCCACAACTTTATCATTTCCACTAACCTGGGCCGTATGGTCGCATAAGATCAGATGAGATGACTGTCATAACGGTAAACCTACGAAATATAAAATAAAATGAACATAGCATATGTGTGTCTTCCGGAATGGAGTTCTCGAGTGGCTGCTCGCACGGTACAGTGACACTCCACGTTAATGAGAGTAGTAATTCCTGTCTGGAACCCTTGCGCTCGCTGCCTCTGGGCTGGGTGCCATAAGCATTCAGTCCAAAAAGCCCAAGGAAGCTGTAAAGCCTTTCAGGCTAACAGGCAGGCTAAAAACCTCTTACGTTTTTTATATTTCTTTATAATCTCGGTTTAGCGTTTTGGCCATAATCTCATCTGATCTTAAGTGATAATATGGCCCATGTTGGTAGACACGCTTAACCTCTGAAGGGACTGACTCTCAAGTGCAACTGCCAGAACACACCTATCGTTAATTGGTAGCTAGCCAAGCGGGCATTAGAAAAAGCCCTACCACCATGCTGTGGTTTCTTGACGATGTTTTGCTTCACCGAAAGCTCAAGCTCATTGTAGGTGGATTCGAAGTCGCGCCCTTTGACGTGTAATCCGTACACAATACCGCTGAGCTATCATCGCTTCAAAAATCCACGTACGTGTATCTGTGTGACCTTTATGTGGCCTTATTTATATTTTATTTGTTTGATATTCTTTTATTAGCTGTAAGCTCATCTTGTATCTTAACTAATAATTGCTAACGTTATAATGAGTTACTTAGGTTACTTTCATTTCAAATTCGCGCGAACGATGTCACGGGCACAGGTTAGTTTTGTTTTCGTTACGCTATGACTAAGCTAATGCTCTTGCACCCGGCTCGGCTCAATTATAGCAATTAAGACTAATTTCAATTAATTATTTATTGACCCTCGTCTAAGGTTAATTGTATCCTACGTGTTATCGTATGGAGAAATTTGCGTGGAGGATTATTTTTTAAATATATATTATTTTTATAGTTAGGGTTAAGCGTTATGGCCACAATTTCACCTGATGTTAAGTGACGATGTGGCCTATGATGATGGCCACGCCAAGCTTAGTGGACAGACTGGCTTCCGAGTGCAACTGCCGGTACACATCTGTAGGTATTTGGAGGCACATTATCAAATTGAGGGTAGTAGCAAGCCAGGCGAGCTTTAGAAAGAGACCTACCTCCATGCTATGGTTTCATCACGATGTATTTCTTCACTGAAAACTTAGGTTTATTGCAGGAATTCGAACTCACGTCCTCTTATACGCGCCGTCCATACACACTACCAGTGACAGACAGACATAGCGGAGGTTTTTTTTTTTATAGTTAAGGCTTAGCGTTATGGCCATAATCTCACCGATCTTAAGTGACGATACGGCCCAAGTTGGTAGACACGCTAAACCTGTGGATGAACTGGCTCTCAAGTGCAGATTTTCAACTTGAGGGTGGTAGCTAGCCCTACCACCATGCTTACATTATATACTTATTTAAAATACAGATGGATGATTACAGAACTACCAATTTAGAGAAATAAATTCCTATAATGTTAACAAATTCCGTTGACCTTATCAAGGGTCTCAGTGTGCACGTTTACAATTGTTACCAGGATAACATAATTTAGAAAGCGGTTTAGCATTTCGCCTATCCAAAGATGTCGTGTACCACATTGCCAATTGCCAGATGCGCTGGCGCACCTTGCGCTCGACGCACGCGCGTGTCGATGCGTCTTTTTTTTCTATCCCCGTTTCAACCCCCTCTAGATATTCAGCATCTGCTTAGATTAAAACTACCGCGAGTTTAAAGACCTTTAAACACGATGACATATGAGCTAACTTTTTTTGTTAACTCAATAATGAAGATGTAAGATGTTTACTTCCATTATGATGTTTTATAGGTCCAGTAGGTTTGAAGTGATGATCAGAGCAAAGGTCGTGAGTTTCAATCCACCGACAATGAGCTTGAGCTATCGGCGAAGGAAATATCGTGAGGAAACCATAGCATGGTGATGGAGCTTTTTCTAATGCCCACCTGGTTAGCTACCATCCTCAATTTAAAAAATCTGCCGCCACACTTCTAATAGTTACCACCTTCAAGTAAAAAATCTATCGTCAAATGCCTATAGTGTGTTTCTGCGGTTGCACTTGTGAGCCAGTCCGTCCACAGGTTTAACGTGTCCACCAACTTGGGCCGTATCGGCACTTAAGATTAAGATCACTTAAGATGATGAGATTATGGCCATAACGATATAACTTTTAAACTATTAAAATAATATATCTATTTATAGTTAAGGTTTCTCGTTATAGCTAGTGGGTGTCATTGGTACTGTATTTTCCGTATATATAAAGTAGTACACTAGTTTTTACCTGCGGTTTCGCTCACGTTAATATTGATTTTGTCAAATCGGATGATGCAATTAGAAGTTTCACACGAAGTTTATTCCTCTCTTTACGCCACTTCCAGTACGTTTTCCGCGTGACCTACCGACATCTTTATACCCAAATTCATCACAATCGGTTCAGTGGTTTAGATGTGGAAGCGTAACAAACAAACACTCTTTCGCACTTATAATATTAGTAGGATAGATTTATCTTTATGGCTACAATCTCATCTGATGTTAAATCATGATGTGGGCCAAGCTGGTGGACACGCTAAACCTGTGGTGAACTCCCACAGGCTTCCGGTGTGGCTAAAACAGAGCTATAGGTATTTGGTGGCAGATTTTCAGCTTGAGAGTGGTAGCTAGCACGTGGATTCGAACTAACATCCATTGATGCGGCGTCCTTACACACTACCCACTGAGCCATCTTCGCTTCACAGTTTATTTACTCATCAATTATTATTGCCTCAAAAATTATTTATAATTAACTAGCTATTACCTGCGACTTCGTTCTCGTAAAATTAACTTTCATCAAACTGATAGTCATTTATTTTATCTTTAGAGAACAGTATTTTATATTGATTGCAAAGTACCCTATGTTTTTCTCTGTACCCCTTACAACGTGTATACGATCAGTCGAGTAGTTGAGTCGTGGAAGAGTAATAATAAACGAACAAAGAACTAAAGAATACAAAAGCGCTAACAATAAATCTATGGATTTTGTACAGACAAAAATTCCAAAATAAAACTTGCTGTAGGCATGTATAGCCTTAAATTTTGTCAATGAGTCTATCTACGAACCCTGAGAATGAGATACTGCATGTACTATATATAATGCCATAAACTAAAATTAACTTTTCCCAAAACTTTCTAAACTTTTCAGTCCCTCGCCATGTTGTCATCTGCTGAAAAAAAAACTTGTTGACATTCTCGCTCAGCTGGGTATCGCTGTCTCTTTCTAAAGTTGTATAGAAAAGAAGGATGGTGCGTGAGGGTTCGTCCTGCAGGCACGTCAGATGCGCGCGCAGCTTTCCCAAGGCCCTTCCACCGTTCGCTGAGCACGGGATCTCACTCCGCCGCCGGGTCGCGTCGTGAGCGGTCGTTAGTCACGCACCGCACGTCGTTACTACAATCCGTGTAACACAAGTACCGTGTACCGTACGCGTTACGTCAAAATCGTGAGTTCGAATTTTGAAAAGCTTACAGACCGTGTCCGATTCGTCGACTGTCATATATATATATATATATTTTTTTTTTATTTCGTTTTGTAATGGACTGTGACTCTTTCTGCCAGTTTTAGTGATGATATGAATTATTAACGTTAAATTTTTTCGGTTGTTTTAATATTTCGTTTTATATCGTCGTTTTCAATTAAAACCGTTTAAATGATGGGCGTAAGTAGTTGTATGAGCGTGCGGCAGGCTAGGGGCCCGTGCCATTGTCCCGCGTGCCCTAGGGCTTCGGGGCACGGGATCCAAATGCCGCCGCAGACGCTCGTCCTACCACCGTTGGCCCTCGAGCCGGAGACGACGCCCGTGAAGGACAAGAAAGGTTCCAAGATGAAAGTCTTGAAGAAAATTAAGAAAAAGATCGGACTAGGTGAGTTATATTGTAACTCTTTCGTTGTGAACGAACTCAACGGTTATTCCTTATCTGGGACGCGTTTTGATAATGTTTGTTGATAGGCTTCCTTGGCGTAGACACGTGAGAAATAAAAAAAAATACAACCGCAGAGGTTATGTGTCGTGGGAGTTTATGGCGAAATGTTAATCTTTAAAGTTATGGTTTTTATTTGAACTCATATAATTTTGTTATTTGTACTCGTGTAAAATTCGTGGCTTTTTGCATGGTAAATTATCGTAATTGCGCGTAAATAGGTTATTATATAATTCGAAGAGATGATAGCTTGGTTGTGTGCCTGAACACTGCGTCAGTGGACGTGAGTGTCAATCAAACTGCAAAGAGATTCACGTATACCCTAAACTCACTCACATGTGCTCCAGTACTTATATGTCTCGTAACTTACCTGTAGGTATTTGAGCGTTAGATCGTCAAGTTAACGTGGTAGCTACCTCGGAGTATATTCAAAAATGCCCTACCACAAACTGTTGTTCTTCTTTAGAAAACAAAACCTCAGGTATATAATAGAATTCGAACTAGTATCGTTCAACGCGATGTCCGAATAAACTACCACCGTATCATCGTGATTTAAGTTTTGTTGTTGATCAGTTAATATTGCATAATAAATATAACAAGTGCCCCAGTAGTAGTCAAAATTCTACCGCAATCGTTCTCGAAAATTCGTGTAAGTTCTTATATAGGTGGAAAAATGTAATTTCTAGATAATTTTTATGGTAACACTAGCCTTAAAAATAGGTACTGCACATTATTGGTGGCACTAAAGGAGCCATAGTCAACCAATTTTCTGTAGAACCCACAAACATGTATTAGTCATGTTAATTTACAAGGTCTTAGATTATTTAAAATAATGTAATACCAGGTAGACCAACCACAAATGCCCGGCGGGCCGCAGATTTAGTGTAGCGGCACTAAAACATGAATGTCGTCAACACATAACAAAAAAAATTGAAAATCGATTCAAATACAGAGCTCAAAGAAGTACTAAAACTGTTTTTTGTCTTTGTCTATTTATATAGAAATTATAATAGTTACTCTCGATTTATGATTTCCTAGTACTTACATAACACAACGTGATTGTTTTGTAGTCAAAATTATATTCAGGAGATTAGAAAAATTACTCTATATGGCGTCTTTATTTTTAAATAACATTTTTGCAATGACATGTAGAATAATAAAATATATTAAGAAACTTGGGTGTCCATACAACACTCGGACAAGATCCTAACTGTATTTAAAACTGTCCAAGAAGTTTTGCATGCAACTAACAAATCCAACCCGAATTATTTAATTCTAATTCCCGTATGTACAATAATCACGCATTACACAAACGTATATTTCATAACATAGCGCCAAATAATAATGCTATGAATTAAAAAAAAAACATGACTCATACAAAGTTACTGATTAACGTCCCGCTTAAAACTTTATTATCCTGTTATTATCTGTTACGAAGTTCTTGCACAATAATAATCAAAGTTGCCATTCCTAAAAAAAAATGTGTACCTATAATTAAAAAAAAATTGAAGGTGTTTTCAAATTCGTTTGATATTTCGAATTATAATTAAATTTTTAACGTCTAATACAATTCATAGTTATGTCTCGGATAAGGACGTGTTTATGAAGAAAAGAATAGTTAGTAATTAATTTGCGGACTCTTTTGTTATTTTTAATGCGTTTACGTGTAATTTTGTAACATAATGGCGGCTCTAGTTAAAGCTAAACAATGCGGTGAGTATTTTCTTTTGTATGTATCATGGTGTAATTTTTTCTTTTACCAAGAATTGATAATCAGATATGCGTTGAGTTTAATGGGGACGTTACCGAGTTTTTTTTTTTTTTTGGAATTTATTTCATTACAGGTGTATTGGCATGACACGATTACTTCTCATTTATGAATATATGTTGTTAACATATTTAACACCGCCATTTTGTCCTTACTAATTGAATTGCGATAGTGTTTATTAATATTGCGTTACAAATCATAGACCCCTGTATATGATATATGGCAATTAATAACAGTATAAACATTTAATTATTTTAAAATATTTATTTTTTGCGGTATAAAACCTTAATAAAATAATAAATATCTGTAATAACGTGTAATAGATAACAAAGTTTTTGTTTTATGCGACGTCATCTCCTACCCCCATAAGTACGAAAGTGTTTTATTAACGGGCCCCTAAAACTACTGTGGTAATAAACCAGACTTAATAACTATATACTATTCGCTATACAGAGACTCGTGGGTCGCTATTTTTTAATTTATTTATAAGTATGCTTTTTGGTGTTTGTGCCTACTCTCACCTGATGTTAAATGACTATTATAGTTAAGTAGTCCGAGATACATCGAGCTACATTGTAAAAATGTAGAGTTAGCATTCTCAAAAGTATGAATTGTATTTCCTCTCCTAAAATAGGATTTCTTGTAAGTCTTCATTGCGTCAAATACTTTGATGATTATCTTATGTAAAACTGTTCAAACTCCCTTTTTTTATAGTTTTTAAGTTTAGCGTTGTAGCACTCATAATCTCATCTGATGTTAAGCGACGACGTGATCCGAGGTAGTTGACACACACGCAAAGCCTAGTGGAGAGATTAGCTCTCACACTAGCACACTATAGGTATTTGGTGATAGGTTTCCAACTTGAAGGTGGTAACTATTACACTAAGAGTATTGTGAAAGCTGTTCGTGGTTTCTGGCAAAACGGGAGTTTGAAGTGGTGTGTTTTAGTGGACTGTGTTGGGTGATTAGTATCCAATGAGTCGCCACGTGCTCCTGATGCCTTTGACCTGAGCCTGGGTAATGTGTTTGCGCGTTGCGTTGTTAAGGAAGTCCATAAAGACTGGGATTTTAAACACCACGTTAACAAAAAAAAAAAGGGAAGGAACTATTAGATGTGTGGGCGCTGTCGTCTCTGGCAATACGGGAGTTTGAAGTTTCGCCGTGGTACGTGGTAGTGGGTAGTGGTGGTTGATTATCATCCCATGGGTCACCACATGCTGCTCTCGCCTTGGCCTGAGCTCAGGTAATACGTTTATGCGTTCCGATGAGGAAGTCTGTGAAACACCTATTGGTATTTGTAGTCAGACTTTCAACTTGAGGGTGGTCGCTAGCCAGGCGGGTATTAGAAAAAGCCCTACCACCATGCCATGGTTTCCTCACGATGTTTTCCTTCACCGAAAGCTCAAGCTCATTTGTAGATGGATTTGAACTCTAGATCCTTTACGCGGAGTCCGTACACACTAGCAATGAGCTATCATCGCACCTGGTTCGTGATGGTCACGACCCAATTCTTTATGTACCTAGCAGTAAGACATTGATATAAAAATATACCTGTCATGTAAGCTATAGGAGTTTTACCATCTGTCGCCTTAATAAACATTTTTATATCACTTACCATCTGCTTGATATCCACCTGTGGGCTTAATGTCTAATACATTACTAGCAATCGCCCGCAACTTCGTTCGCATGGAACTAAACATTATTTAGTACTAAATTTAACGTACGGCGTCACTCGCGTTTGTATTGATTTTGTCGGAGGACGCTGTAAAAGTTTCATACCAAGTTTATCCCTCTATTTATCCCACTTCCGATAAGGTTTTCGCGAGGAACAGTCGTCTATCACAGTCTCCTGTTTCCTAACTGTCTCTTTACCAATATTAATCGTGATCGATTCAGCGGTTTAGGCGTCGAAAGTAAGAAAATAAGTTTCGCATATATTAAGTAAAGATACGGTTATATGGCCCGTTTTTGTAACCTTTTTTCAATACATCCTTACTCCTATAGGTGGTAGCGTGTTGTTAAATGGCGTAAAGCCTTCCTGAATTCTTGTTTTTTTATTAAATAAAAAAAGACGTTCCTAATATTAGCAATTCCTAAGATTAGCGCTTTCAAATGAACAAACAAACTGTATTATAAAGCCAATTCTGTACTGTAGATATTTCTTGAAGAACGTAACTGCGGTGTGCTTTCTTATCAGTATAGAGGTCAAGAATATATTAGTTCGATTTTTTGTCTGTCTATGTGCCTGTCAGATTTGATTAAAAGTGTAATTTTATTGGAATGAATAATACTTTTACTCTGCAAAACAAGATTGTTCCTTCGGTATTGGGGAAAAAAGGGAAAAAAATAATACTGTAAATACGCCTCTCGGGGTGTTTTTATGTAATTTTCTCTATTCGGTAGTTGACATCTTTACTAAAAATATAGCTAGCTGTGCCTGCGACTCCGTTCGCGTTGAACTACAACGTTATTTAATCAATTTCATAAAAGAAAAATATATCGCCTATGTTACTCTGAGTTAATGCAGCATTCTAATAGTAATATAATTTTTTAAATCGGTTCAATAGTTCTTCAGTTAATTCGTTACAAACCAAAAATACAAATCTTCTTCACTATAATATTAATTATTAAATAAACAAATCACTAAGGAAACACGTGAAGAGAACCGCGGCCCATAGTATGTATATGCGTGTATATGTTAATGCGTCATATATATATATATATATGTGATCATTAACATATACATGTATATCGGCCGGAATATCAAATATCGAAACCATAATTTTTGTAATTATAAAAAAAAAATTGCGAAAAAAAAAAGTAGCACGGATGCGTTATCTGTGGTTTCCCGTTATACGACTGACGGCCATGTTGTAACCTATGAGTGTATTATTTAAGATATATTTCTCACGGTATCTCTTACGTATACATATAAAGGAAGTACAGTTCATTTGACGGTCAAAACTGCTGAACTTATCGGCATGGGACTACGACCAAGCGATGCGGAGGCGCTTTCGTAGACGGTTCTACTGTACTTAGTTTTTGGATCCCGTTATCCGTTGGTAATTATTTTCGGTAATCTGCTGTGTACGCGTATATTTTTAAATCGCCGCTTTAATTATGCTTGAAGTTGAAAATGTGCCGCCAAATACCTACAGGTGTGTTCCGGCGGTTGCACTTGAGGGCCAGGCCCTCCACTAGGCTTAGCGTGTCTCCACCATCTTTGGCTACATCGTCACATAACATCAGATGAGATTGTGCTTATAACGGGAACCATAAACAGTTGCAATAAATAAAATTATATAAAGAAGGAAAGTTTGTTCGTTTAACGTTCCAATCTTAGGAATTACTAGTCGGATTTGAATAATTATTTTTGCAGTTGATAGAGCAATTATTGGGTAAGGCTATGTTTAACATCACGCTACCACCGATAGGAGAAAAGCAGTATTGAAGTTATTAAAACTTTGCTCCACGCGAACGAAGTCTCAGGCATAGCTAATAAGATATATGTAAGGATATGTGTGTGTAGCCATCACAGTGGGTAATATTAAAAAATTCTAGTGAAATTGCACATAATAATAGCTGCATAATACGGCCTTTGCAAAGGTCGGCGGAGAAAAAAAAAACAAAGAGACAGCTGGCACGAGGAGCCTTAAACGTATGAAAACGGTGCGCAAGCAGCTGACTGAAGCAATAAACATTAGGGTTGTCGAAAATTATATATATTTATTTTTCATATTTCTTTAATCAGAGCTTCAATTATTATTACTATATCTTTATAGTAATCGCATTTTCGTTACGTATAAAGAAGTTATTTATTTTAGAATTTAAATTTGTATGTCCTATACCGTAGAAACGATTTCGTTTATCTATATTAATATGATCTTTATATAGAAATAAATAAAGTTGCTCCGGCTGTTTGTTCGCTTAGATAGTTTAAACCACGTAAAGGATTTTAATACAGTTTTAAATCAAGGGATCATTCAATCAATAATCAATTGATAGAGTGATTTAAGAGGTAGGTTTATGTTTGCTATATATGCTTTTTTTATAGTTAAGGTTTACCGTTATGGACGTAATCTCACCTGATCTTAAGTGATGATACGGCCCAAGTTGATAGACACGCAATACCTGTGGAGGAACTGGCTCTCAAGTGCAGCTACCGGAACACACCTGTTGGTATTTGGCGCAGGTTTTTAACTTTAGCGTAGTTGCTAGCCAGGCGAGCATTAGAAAAAGCCACCAAAAAAAACATAGTATTTAACATACAATAATATAGAATTATAGTAGAGTAAATAGCTTTACAACAGTAGCTAGCCATTACACTAAAAAGTAATGAGTTTTTTTTTTTTTTAGATAATATTTCAGTTTGTTTAAAAGCGCTACATTTAGCAACTACCAAATGGATTTCACAAATTCTGTTCGTATTTGATAGAGAAATAATTGGGGAAAACTTTAGGATATTTGACAAGACGCTGACGTTTGTTTGTTTACACGCCTAAACCGCTGAATAGTGTATGATGAATTTTGGTATAGAGATAGATGCAAACCTGGAGACGATGATAGGCTACTTTTTCTCGCGAATACCTTATTGAAAGTATGGGAAAGAGACTAATAAACATTTTATGAAACTTTTGATTGCATCATCTGATTTGTTTAACAAAATCAATAGTAACGCGACCGAAGCCGCAGGTAAATGCTAGTAACGTATAAAAGGTGATTAGAATCGCAGACACATGTACTATAATATATTCGGAAATTTCATAAACGTAGCAGCCCTAAGAATCCGGTGTAAAGCTCACCTCTGTCCCGTTTCGAAACAGCTGTTCGAGTTAGAAAATAAGTACGAGCGAGACGGCTGATTCTCACCGTGTGTTAGAGTGAGACGGCTATAGGACATATGTTGCTATAAGCTGTCGTGATAAGAGAAGATTGCGCGTTATCAATTGATTGCTTAGTGCAGTTGGTGTTTTATATCACTTAAGTTGAGAGTACCTGGGTGACTGAGCCTAGCTCGGTATTGTATTCAAACGGTTTTTTTTTATTTGCTAAACATTTTTTATATACTATATAGGTGTAACATTAGACCACAATCTCACCTGATGTTAAGTGACGATACAGTCTAAGATGGCTTACACGCTAAATCTGTGGAGTGACAGGCGCTCGAGTGTAACTGCCGGAACTCATCTATGGGTATTTGCCGGCAGATTTTCGACTTGATGGTAGTAGCTAGCCAGGAGGGCATTAGAAAAAGTCTTACCACGATGCCATACTGGAAAAATATTTAGTTTTTTCATGTCGGTACTTTTTACAACTTTAGTACCGTAAAGAAGTCATAGCTTAGATTTTCTAGAAGTTTTCACATCAGTTGTCAACCGGAGATAATTGCAATGGCAACCCTAAAGAAGTTAACTTACAAATATTATTTAAAGTTTTTATTGATAACACGTGATACTATTTATAACCGTCTCATAGTTAATGCAAACCGGGCGCCTTATATGTGGGGGCGCGATATGCACTCTATTCAAGTAAATAGTCTAAAACCCCGATCGAGTGTTACGTGGTCGGTCAATGATGATCTTCTCATGACATTTGCGGGTAACATTGCCTAGCTTTCGCATCTCGAGAGCGGCTGGTTGCGATAATAACAATTATAAACAATTGACTACAGCTGGTTCACGTTGTACAAGACCCGTTGTGTGCTGATATATTTTCATTCTGTGCAAGCATAAGTATGATAGTAATTTATTGCCAACTAGCTGTGTTCGCGATTCCGTTCGCTTGGAACTGAAATTTTATTTAATCATTTATATATTTTTTTAAATTAAATAGCGTATGTTAGTCCGGGCTAAAGTAGCATTGTAATGATGAAAGAATATTTGAAATCGGTCCAGTTGTTTTTGAGTCTATTCGTTAGGAAAAAAAATACAAATTTTTCCACTTTATAATATTATTATAGTAGGTATAGATATTAAATGTTTCTGCAAAATTTCCACAATGTTACCTTATAGTTTATAGCAAAGGGACGGTCGCAACTAATGCTGTGTAACATGGTAGCATCACATAGCGCTGGTTTTCAGTCCTGCCCTAAGCTTTACTTATTGTCTACATATGCGCATTCCGCAGCTCGGCCCCGCACTTTACACAAATGTAGAATACTTATAAACACATACCACAATCTGTACAATCAGAGTAATTTACTAATCTATTGTCTATAGTATATTATCGATGTAAATTATATTCGAAACGGGATCAAAAATGTCTATAAATGTGAGTACAGTAAAGATGAATAGTTCGTTTGTTTGTTTGAATGCTCTTTTGTATGTCTTTACCTAATTAATTGGAGTTTGTCATGTAACTGCAAGTCAATTAAAATATATACGTTTATATTTTGCAACATTAACACACATTAGAATTAAGTAAATGCCGATTACTTGTTACCGGATATGTCAGGCTAACATTATGTGTTCCGGGACTGAATATTACTACAATTTTGTACATTGGCGGACCGCGTGATTCAGCACAACCTTGGGGTCTAGTTGTCTAGTAATGCCGCCACACTCTAATATCCAGAACTACTAGTCAAGTTTGAAGAAAATGTTTGCATTTGGCAGTCAACGTCTCAGGGAATTTTGTAGGCTATTTAGGATCTTGCTAAGGTTTTTAGGAGCCGAACAAAATGAATAAAAAATAATGAGAGAATGAATTCATAACCGCTCAATTGATCATCATGAAATGTTTGCTGCTGTCAGTGGTAGTGTGTACGGACGCCGCCTCAAGCCATGTGAGTTCGAATCCACCTATAACGCGCTTGAGCTTTTGGTGAAGATAAACATCGTAATGAAACCGTGGAACGGCTGTATGGCTTATTTTAATATCCATCTGGCTAGCTACCATCCTCACGTTGAAAATCTGCCACCAAATACCTAAAGTTGAATTCCGGCAGTTGCACTTTTTTATATTTAAGGTTTAGCGTTGTGGCCATAACCTCACCTGAACTTAAGTGATGATACGGCCCAAGTTGTTAGACACGCTAAACCTGTGTAGGGACTGGCTCTCAAGTGCATCTGCCGGAACACACCTATTGGTATTTGGTGGCAGATTCTCCACTAGGCTTAGCTTGTACTCCATCTTGGGCCACATCGTCACTTAAAATCAGGCGAGATTAAGACCGTACGCTAACCAAAAAAAGGTTCAAATTCATTCAGAAAAATGTAGTATTGCTGAGAGGTGGAAATAAACTTTAATTTCACGCGAATGAAGTATGTCAATCAATTCCAAATATCGAATTGTTTTTATTAATCGGAAATGATAGTGAGCGATCTGTTCTCTATCGTTTGTGGTCAATTTACTTTCTCGTTTAAGAGCTGGCTTTTGCCCCGAGTTCAAAGATATTAGAGGATTAAATATATTGCGCGCTTCTCTGACTGTGGAATAATTTCGTTCGTGTGTCAGTAAAAATTATTTAACTATTTTTGCCCGTTTTTGTAACTTTCTTCCAGTACAGCCTCGCTGCTATTGGTGCAAGCGTGATGTTAAATAGCCTTTAATAATTGCTCTATCAAATACTAGAAGATTTTTTGAAATGCGCCTCGTAGTTGTTAAGTTTAGGACGCTTAAACAAACAAACTTTTCCACTTGATAATATTAATGTAGATTGTTTCTTCGCGATTGTTCTTTAAAATTAAGAGATGTTATAGAATTGACTGGAGATTGTATGGCGTTTTGGAATATTGCCATTAAATGAATAAACTATACCATTGTACTGACAACAAGTTAACCAACCCGTATTAAATAATATCTCGTTTTGGAGAGATTTCGAAACGCCGGTCACTCATTTGGTAGTCGAATCTCTACTATGAGGCAAATATCTTGGTTAAACCCTAGGGTTTAGTGTATAGTAGGGTTGGAAGGGTTTATCTCTCTGTGGTCCACTTGGTTAATAACCATTCTCAACTTGAAAATCTGCCACCAATACCTATAGGTATGTTCCGGAAGTTCCAGTTGAGAGCCAGTCTCCTCTCTAGGCTTAGCGTGCCCACCATCTAAAGTCACATCGTCACATACCTTCAAGGGAGATTGTGGTCATATACATTTTTTTATAGTTAAGGATTAGCGTTATGGCTATAATCTCACTTGATCTTACGGGATGATATCGCCCAAGTTGGCTGTCACGCTAAACCTGTGGTAGAACTTGTTCTCAAGTGCATCTGCCGGAACACGCTTATTGATATTTAGCGGCAGAGTTTCAACTTGAGGGTGGTTGTTAGCAAGGTGGGCATTGGAAAAAGCCGTACCACCATGCTATGGTTCCCACACGATGTTTTCCTTCACCGAAAGCTCAAGTTCATTATAGATGGATTCGAACTCACGTACCGTGACGCGAAGTCGTACCACTGAGCTATCATCGCTTCAACCTTATAACAAAGGGACTTGTAGCGTTAGATGATTCGTACATTGCATTTTCGTTATATGTAGGTAATATTATGATACACTTAAAATATCGGCTAATTACCATATAGACACCTAGCAAATATAAGTCCGAGTGAATAAGGAATGTACCGCAGTCGTCCAGATCGAAGGCCGAACTTTTGACGACACTAATGACCGTGGGAAAAGGACTCAGGGAATGTTACAGAGAAGCGCACGCGCAATACGACGTCGGCCCGCGCCGCGTCGATGCGTTCGAAATTCCGAAATTTGTTATTTAAATCTTTAATGTTGCCAGGTTATAGAACTTTCTAGTGATGCTACAGAAATTCTCTACGTAACAACGCGTCGTAATTTTGCAAAATGAACTTATTTTTTCTTTAGGGTAGACTAGGGTATTTTGACATAGATTTTTTTTTTTATATTGCGCAGCATAGTGGCTGTACTGACACTGTGTTAAGTACAGTACGATCCAGAGCAGCGGTGACTAAAAATGATCCAAAATTCACAATCAGTCACCGCTGTCATGCTGGCCTGTTAGAAATCCTTCTCGCATCGTAATAGAAACGTGTGTGAATATGAGACATATTGAGCGAGAATTATTACTAAAATTCTTCTATATATTCCAGGGTCTTCCGGTACTCCTATATCCATCTACCTTTATATTCTTCTAGTGATATAACTTCTATCTCACCTCATAATATGCGCATACCACGCTGTAATATATTACGTCTCAAATTCTTTGCCATTGGTGCTATTTTATTATAACAGATAAACGTATGCTATGTTACGTAATTTGACGGCTTTTTACATAACTTAATTATAGTCCACAAGTAAAGACTATAAATAAATAACTGAGATGTATGTATTTACACTTTTTATAAAAACTCCTTCGCCAATTCTTCTATATTCAGTATTTTATGAGAAAGATATTAGGAGAAAAGCAATATACGATTTTAGGCTGTAAAGTTGTGTGTCCAGTGATCTTAGACAATTTAAAAAAATAAACTTGATAAAATTAAAAAAAAGTGCTCAAACTTCTACATCGTACTGTTCAAGTATTTGATTAAATGTTTAGGTATAACGAAATAACGTGGGCTGGTTTTATTATCATACATTTCCTTATATGTACTATGCAATGTCGTTAAGTCGACTTAGAAGAAGGTTTTACGATTTAAGTTCCGTTTACATTTATTTCAAATCACAGACATTACCTAAGCTCATTTATAATTAAATAAATTAAAACCATCTGCTAACTTCTAAACACCTTGTTGCAGTACCAGAGTTTGTTCCATTTTATTTTCAGTATTCGATTATCTGCCATCTCTGTCTAAAAATATGTGTCTGCTGTTGACAAGCAGCTGTTGGGTCAATTCGGACGATGTTATTACCTTTTTTTTTTTTATTCGAATTTAGAATTATTTATTAATATTAATTATTTTGGGTTTATTTTTATTTACTCGCTTCGTAAGGATTGGCTACTGATATTTTAGCCACGTAACGTTGTTCAGTGGTTGGCGTATCGAAAGCAAAGTACCATCTTCTATCTGATATTTTCAAAGGTATTAAGGTAAGTTAAACTTTTGATGTGTGTTTTTCATTACAATTGCGTAAAACAAAAATGAGATATGCCTCCTAATTAAACTCCTGTTTAGCGAAATACCTTCTGCTTCTACAAAGGACTCTTAAAAGTTATTGGCACATCGCCGTCGGTAAGACCACGGCAGCACGTGATGTTAAGTGAAAATACGTGTCTGCTGGTAACAAGCAGCTGTTAGGTCAATTCGTATAGTGTTATTATAGTTTTTTTTTTAATTTTGATTAATTATTAAGTTTAGTTTTTTTTATGGAATATGGGTCAAACGAGCGAGCGTGTTACCTGATGGTAAGTGATCACCGCCGCTCATGGACACCCGTAACACCGGGGGAATCGCAGGTGCGTTGCCGACATTTTTAAGAGGGACTGGCTCTCAAGTGCAACTGCCGGAACACGCCTATTCTAGTACTTTACGGGTTTATTTTTTTTATCGCTTCGTAAGTATCGGCTACTGATCGTTTAGAGCAATGTGTAGTTGTTTATGTGATAGCACGTGAATAATAAATGTTTAGATTGTCCGTAATTTTTGTGGAACCGAGATTTCTGTTAAGATAATTTGACAGTAATTGTTATATTATATAATATTATATGTTATAATATTCCAAAATCTGCCACGCAGTAAATCTTCATACAGTACTAATACTTAAGTTAAAACATTTACTTTCTGATTTAACCTTATTCAATTATTTTACTTAATTATTTTCTTGATTGATTTATATTAGTTTTTGCTAATGATATGTTGTAATATTAATTTTTATGTTTCGCATCTGCCGAACGTCTCGTGACGTCTTGCTTTTTTGTTTTGTTATTCAAAAAGCTATTACCTAAATAAAATGTGTGTATGGTTAATCCAAACTTCAGAGCACGTACTCGTGGACCCGTCTCAGTGAATCATAGATCATTAGACGCAGTTGGGTGCGGTTCGTGATGCGAATCACTATGGGTTCAAATTTTGGCATAATCTATACATATAAATAAAATTGGAGTGTCTGTTTGTAATTTTGTAATAACCGTTTTTACTACATGTATATGAATATATACGGTACATACACCGAAATAACATTTTTGTACAAATTTCGTCTGTCTGTTTGTTTGTTCCGGCTAATCTCTGAAATGGCTGGACCGATTTTGACGAGACTTGTATTGGCAGGTAGCTGATGTAATAAGGAGTAACTTAGGCTACATTTATCTTAGAAAAAATCTTTTATTTTAGAATAATAAAGTAATGTTGCAATGTCTAAGTACTATCCAGTAACGCGCGCAGCTCACGCGCATGCCACTGGGCCGTTACGTCGGGCGCCTCCCACATACGAATTAATATTAGTTAAATATATTCATAGTTAAGACAGGGCAAAGTCTGTCGGGTCAGCTAGTGTTATATATCACACTATTTTCTTGTTATAGTGAAAATAAATTTCATAGGTTTAGCGTTATGGACATAATCTCGCCTGATCTTAGGTGACGATACGGCATAAGTTGGTGGACACGCTAAACCTGTGGAGGAATTTTGTTTAATAAAAACCATATATGCATAGGGAACTTTTCAACACGCCCACCTGGCTAGCTACCACCCTCAAGTTGAAAATCTGTCGCCAAATACCTATAGGTGTGTTCTAGCAGTAACACTTGAGAGCCAGTCCTTCCACAAAACTTGGGCCACATCGTTTCTTAGTATCAGGTGAGATTGTGGCGTCAACGCTGATCGTCAACTATAAAAAAAAATGAATTTATGGCGGCAACTCGTATCATGCAGTGATTTTTATAATCTGTCTTCTTCCTTACCCTTATCCCACTTAAGTAGAGTCGGCACAACGTTTTTTCTACTTCCACTCTACTCTATCAGCCGTCATCTCAACATTCTTCTACCCTTAACATTCTTCTAGTTATATAGTAGTGATTTTTATTGTCTGTACGTATGAAAATGTCGAAGGGTGACTAATTATTGTATGATCCAGAAATAACAGTTTTAAGTCTGGGTGTTGCTTTTTGTTTATTGCCTTCATAGACAAATAAAGTTGGGCACTTACCATAGAAAAGATGTTAATTATTACGATCGGGATAAATGGTGTTGTGGTTTAGTTACTGACTATTCGAGAGGGTTGGATATTATCTGCCGGGTGACTGTTAGTCTTTTAATAAACTTAATGATGTTTATTTCTATATGGCGGTAACTTTTGATGGCATTTTGTGTGTAGCACACACACAGGGCACAAGTGAAATGAACTATAATTTATTTATTTCATTATTCGATTTCAAAGAATTAATAATAATAAATTTAGTGCTATATATATGAATATTACAAAGTCAAGCCTAAAGAATGTGAGTCCAGTGATTTTAACAAAAACAAAATCTTGATTTAAGCTGTGGTTAACACGTGAACGCTAATTTTGAATTTCGAATGCATGTTTACAATAAAGAGTTTTAAAATAGGAAGTTTTTTTTACTACAAATAAGTCGAAATCTGCTTCGGATTTGTAAATATTCAATTACGGGTAATGACAAAAGAATAGTAAAGCTCTGTGTGTCTTTTATTGTTTCGTTTCTCGCATAGACCAGTCAAAACAATGGGGTAAACAATAATTTCACATTGCTAAGTAAAAACTCTGGTCACCAGATGTTAAACAACCTTGTTTTCAGAAAAGAATACAAAAAAACTTTTCAAACGCCCGCGTGGGAATGGCCACTTCGGATGCGAAACGGACCAAATTACATTTTCGTCCATGAAACTGTCATATCTATGACACGGCGATACAGCTTCGACTTTTACGACTGCACCCGTTAACTCTGTGAACCGTACGGCAAATTTACATTTGCGCTCGACGATTGACGGATCGAATTCAGAGTGTACGCGATATCGTTTTTTCGACACGCAACAATAAGTCTGTAAATTTAGTGGCACGTTTTGAATCGATAAGCAAGTGTCGCGTAGTAGATTTGCAATGTATTCGTTTCCTGGGCTCGAAGTCGTTTGAATATGTGATTATTAATTTTCACCTGTTTTTGGTGCGTTCGCGCGGGGTCTATTGTATGCGACTTCCGATTGGTCTTTGTATTTTTATGCTAAATATAACTGTACCTATCGCATACTGTTTACATACTTATTCATATTATATTCGAATCATATTCTCATATATGATTGAATATTTTATAGTTAAGGTTCATACAGTTATGGCTACAGTCTCATCTGATGTCAAATGACGATGTGAACCCAAGTGCAACTGCCGGAACACATCTATAAGTATTTGGTGGCAGATTTTCAACTTGACAATCAACTTTACATTATTAACATATTTTTTTATATTGTTAATATTTAAAATAATATTTAAAAACGGCTCAATTTCTTTGTTTGAACGTGCTAGTCTTAAAAACTACCGGGCGGATTTCAAAATTCTTGTTTGTATTTGACAGAGTAATCATTGAGGACAGCTTTAGGTTATTCAATATCACGCTACCATCGATAGGAGCAAAGCTGTATTAAAATAACTTAGAAAAACGGGCAATACTGATTAAATAAAATTGTATAATTATAGTGTGTCGGCTTCTGAAATAGAGACAGTTCGCGAGTACCTACAAAGCATCTCACAAGGCCCATCTTTCTCTATGTCGTAATATCGCGTATATATCGCCGTCCTTGTCACAAGCGTGGCGTCTCGCTCCCACGTTCTCACGGTCCGTGGGAACCTCACCTTTCCTGCGATATCGATTTAAAGATCGATACCTGTATATCGATATATGTATCGATTGTTTTTGTTTTATCGATTCTTATACTTTTGTAGGTGGTAATGCTCAATGTAATGTACACAGGGAGTCTTGAAAATCGATTATTATAACTTCGCAGGGGTTTTTGTTTTCATTTTGACTTTAAGTTATTTGAAGTGAAAACATTTTTATTTGCATTAGGCGATTCTTTGATTTTAAGTAGTTTCTATTGAAACATTTACAGGATGTCCTGAAATTTGACAGTTGTAATTTGTCCCACGATATCGCTTATTTTGGTTCACATAATTTTTTTAAAGAATCTATTTATTCTCGTGTATTCGGTGATTAGATGAAGTGTGGAATTTCTCTCTAGGGCACTATGCAGATATTTAGACGTCCTTTGAATGGTTATTTGACGCCCGGCATACAAAGGGAGGCTGTGTGTAAATTTTTGTATTTTTCTGTAGCATTTTAATAATGGGCTTGTTTAGGAAAAGGGTCAGGAATTCAGAAGGAGCTTAATGTCGCGAAGCAGCTATTAATCCCTCACGTAAACGCTTACTATGAGGCGGGTCGTACGCTTGACACGACTTTAGTTGTTCAAAAAAATTTGAAGCGAGAAATATTATTCACTATCAGCCAAAACAAGGTTAATTTTGAATGTCAGTTTATAATGGGGTATTTGAGTTCCAATACAAACAAAGTTTATTTCTATAACATTCTATTCCAAAGGCCGCACGATATTTACTCTTAACGTCAACAAACGTATCATTAATATACATTAAAAGTGAAGCTCGTTGTGGCCGTAAAAATAATTATAACGGTACATCAAAAAGTATAAAACACTAGGCTGTATTGATGCGCTTCCCACGGCTGTATTTAAAAAAAGATATACGACGACCAAGAGCGACTTCTAGAATACAAAATAACACGTTCCATTTTCCAAAAGGGGGTTATTAAAAATGTGTCTCGTAGGCTGTATAAGTCATAGATCGTGGTCATCGGCGGATGGTCGGTAAGAAAAAAAAGACGAATGCAAAATGGCGAACCCGTTTACAATAATTATTGTAGACGAACCTTAAAAAACAGGACATTACTGGCGTGAGAAAGGAACGGGATGAGCGATTATTAACTGTTGTGTTCTTTTAGTTACATTGTTTTTTTGATTAATTAAACTTAATAAAAAATAACGCAAAATAAGTTTGTTTTTTTTTTTTCTAGGACGGTATCTGCCCTATTAGGCAATTTCGCCAATGTCAAGCGTAAGCACAATTAATGAACACAAAGTTATAAAGCGATGATAACTCAGTTGGTAGTGTGTACGGACGCCGCATCAAGGGAAGTGAGTTGGAATTCACCTACAATGAGCTTGAGTTTTTGATTAAGGAAAACATCGTTATAAAACCATGCATGGTAGGGCTTTTTCCAATGCCCGCCTGGCTTCTTATCGCACTCAAGTTGAAAATCTGCCGCCAAAAACCTATGCGTGTGTTCCGGCAGTTCGTCTTAAGAGCGAGTCCCTCGACTAGACTTAGTGTGTCCACCATCTTGGACCACAGCGTCATTTATCATCAGGTGAGATTGCGGCCATAACGCTACGCTTTATCTATAAACAATTATATTTTATTTAAAAAGATTATTAATTCATGGTGTATCCGTCATGTTGATAAGGTTTCTACTGTAAGTAAACCTTTTATTTACATAACGAGGCAAACAAATCGGATAACGCAATAAAAAGTCTCATACAAAGTTTATCGCTCGCTTTACCTTACTTCCAAAATGGTTTTCGCGAACAAAAGTAGCCTGTCATCGTCTCAAGAGTGCAACTATCTGTATACCAAAATTCATCTTGATCGATTCAGCGGCTTATGCGTGAAAGCATAACAAACAAACAAACTCACTTTTCCATTTATCTTCAGAAATTATGTAAGCTTATAGTGATCCTACTAGAAGAATTTCGAGAGCTGTCTCTGGCAACACTGGAGTTTGAAGTGTCGCCGCGGTGTGTGTTAGTGGGTAGTGTTGGGTGATTAGCACCCGGAGAGTCATCACATGCCTCTCTCGTCTTGGCCTGAGCCCGGGTAATGCGTTTGCGCGTTGCGATGTTTTTTTATTTTGACCTGATATACTCTGTTTGCAAGCCGTAAAGGCTATAACAGTTTTACCGAACTTTTTGGAGCAAATGCTGAGGGCACTCAGCCCTGAGGCAGCGAGCGCAAGAGTGTCAGAATGGCCGAACCTCGGCTTGGACTGCTGCCGGAAAACGAACAAAGATTCGCAAGCCTAACTAACCAACAGGTCCTAACATTGACATCGGACAAGCCGCGCAAGGGCCGTGGAGGTAGTCCCTTACAGAACCGTGTACTTAACGTTAGGGTGTGCAGGAATAGTATGCGGTTTGATGATGTACTCTCAGTGATGTAGAGTGTCACAGTATCGCGCGAGCAGAGTCACTTGAGAGCTCGTTTTCGGAGGTTCGAAACTAAGGGGTTGCGATGAGGAAGTTTGTAAAGACAGGGATTTTAAAACCCGACTTAATAAAAAAAAGTTAAATTAATTAATTTCCGGCAAATGGGCGTCGGCGGCGTTATATCTAAAAACGAAAGTACTACGCCAATGACCGATCCCACGTAATAATCTTGAATGAAACCTACACATTAATGTTATCAGATTAATGCAATTCATACGGCCATTTTGAACCAACGTTTTTATATATATATGAATAGATGTGCTTGCAATTTCGTTCGTGTGGAACTAAAAGTATTTAATCTCGCCCTCTCATTCAAATTAAAATAACTTCTAATAGAATTAACTAATTTTAATTAAACGAAGACAAAATGTTACTCGAGGGTACGCTTTATCCGGTGACTTTTTATCGTAATCGTTGTACTTTGCCAGTGATGCGTGCTCACACATATAAATATAATGTATTTAATCGATTACTAGATTTTATGTACGGCTTCACTCGCGTTAATATCGATTTTATCAAACGAGCAATAAAAAAGTTCATACAAAGTTTATTAACCCTTCTTCCAATAAATAAATCACGAGGAAGAGTATCCTATGCACGTTTCCAGGGTCCCATCTATCTTGTACCAAAATTCATCACAATCGATTCAACGGTTTATGCGTGTAAGCGTAAGAAACAAAATAAGTCTCTTTTGAATTTATAATATTAATAAGAATTCTTAATCACTTAGATCTAAAAAGTATAGACACGTTAAATTTACTTTCCTATTATTTGTATAGATGATGTGACGTTTTAACACTACCCTATGACCACATCAGAATGTTGACAGAAGGTTCAAGATTATTTGAGTTTGTCGTAGTGAAGCAGCTGATATATATGTGTTGTGTACATACTACTTGGCCTACCGAGATTACGTCTTCCGTGGGAAACACGCCTGCGTGCTATCAAATTACTCGTTACAGCGTGATGAATGTTATTTGTAACTGATTATAACGTATATTCAGCACTTCTATGTCATCATTTCAAACTGTGGGGCAGAATTGAGGGATTTTGTTGTGAGGTCAATGGTCTATCATGTTAAAGCTTTTAAGCTTTGTTCGCGTGTAACTAAAGATCTTTTTTGCTAATTTTTGTAACTTTTTTCAGCACAGCTTTGCTTCTATTGATGGTAGCGTGATGTAAACTAGTCTGAATACCTTCCTCCATCATTACTCTATCAGATAGAAAAATATTTATTGAATTCCGACAGACAGGCAGTTCCGAATTATTATTCCGAAATAATAGCGCGTTCAAACGAACAATAGTTTTCTGCTTTATATTATTAACTAGACGTTTCGTTCGTAGCTCGGTAGCGTGGAATAAAAACAATGATTATTTAGTAATGTTAGCCCGTTTTTGTAACTTTTTTCACTACAGCTTTGCTCCTATCGATGGTAGCGTGATGTTAAATAGCCTAAAGCCTTCCTCAATTATTACTCTATCAAATATAAAAATATAATTTTTGAATTCCGAATGGTAGTACCTAAGAATATCACTTATAAAAAAAACTTTTTTGCTTGATAATGTACGAGCTTTTACCCGCGGTTTCGCTTACATTTTTTTTACAATAAAAAGTATCCCATGTTACATGTAATATCTCTAAGAATATGTGTACAAAGATTCATGATGATCGGTTTAGTAGATTTCGAGTGAAAGCGTACCAAACTTACATTCACATTTATAATATTAGTGAGGATAGATTTGACGGTGCTTATAATCTTATGATCCCAAATTTCGTTTTTCGTGAATCACCCGGTGAATATTAGAAGAGGTAGTTCGTAAATTGATTTCGATCACCACTATAATAGCAATAAAGTATGTTTCCAATAGCGGCTTATCTCGTGGTCACTGTCGATCGATGTCGACCGCAAGAAAGCCCCGTGTGTCCACGACATGTGCGCCAGCGACACTCGCGACGGATTTAGCCGCATCCCCCACGTCCCGATGCTGAATGTATTTATATGAATATCCTCCCCCGCGTCGAATTTAAAAGGAAAATAACCGCTGTCTTATTTGGGGTGTTAATTAAAAGGCTCGGGTATGTCGCGGAGGGTGAGCGCTCATTATACTTATTTATTTCTACTTTTTTTGTACACCTTTATAATATTTCTAGAAAGTAGAAAGAAGGAGATGGAATATTTATTTCGATGACTAGCTTTTACCTGCAGCTTCGCTCGCTGTTTATATTGATTTTGTCGAACAATTCGAATGACGCATTAAAAAGTTTCATACAAAATTTATCGCGCTCTTTACCCCACCTCCAATAGGGATTTCGCGAGTCCAATAGCCTATCACCGTCTCCAGATTCTCATCTATGTCTATACCAAAATTCATCATAATCGATTCAGTTGTTTAGCCGTGAAACCGTAAGCGTTTAGCCAGGCAGCTACCACACTCAAGTTGAAAATCTGCCGCCAAATACCAATAGGTGTGTTCCGGCAGTTGCACTTGAGTGCCAGTTCCTCCAAAGGTTTAGCGTGTCTACCGACTTGGGCCGTATCGTCACATAAGATCAGGTGAGATTATGGACATAACGCTAAATCTTAACTATAAAAAAGAAGTTGAGAAACGTCGTATTAGAAAGTACCGAACAGCTTTACACCGAGTCTGGAATTGAATCGGCCGATCAATACTTTAAAGGTATAAAATTACGTGTGGTGTAAACATCCGCCGGTGGTACCATCCTGTTGCGGCTTACCTGTTCATAATATCTCTCATCGGTGTTATGTTTTTTTTATGATATCTTCGACTGTATTGCACCCGAAGCAGTGACGGCCCAGTTGTAGCATTTAAGGATGACGCACCAACGGACGCGAGTTCGCATCCCTGCAATGAATTTGAGCTGTCATTAAAGGATAAGAAAACACAGCTATTAGCTACCACATTTCAGATAAAAATCAGCCGTTAACGTTTAGCGTTATGGCCACAATCTCGCTTGATGTTAAGCGACGATGGAGCTCAAGATGTGGTGGACACGCTAAGCCTACTGAAGAAACTAGTTCTTAATTGCAACCGCCGCAAGACCTCTATAGGTATTTGGTGGCGGGTTTTTAACTTGAGGGTGGTGATAGTTAGCCACCAGAAGAAGTGAGAAAGCTGCCACTGCTCTCCGGAATATGGGACTTTGAAGTGTCGACGTGGTACGTTTTAGTGAGTAGTGTCCGGCGCTTATCACTGGTAATGCCACGTTAATTAAAAAAAGGAGGGTGGTAGCTTGCCAGATGCGCATTTAAAAAACTCCTACCACCATGCATGGTTTTAGTTAGTACTTACCATTAGCCGTGTCTCTATAAAGAAGGTGGTGAGTGTTAAGATTCGATTATTATTAACTCACACGCTACACCTTTCTCTGTCTACCCTCGTTACGGTTAACACTTGCGTGCTCGTTCGTAACGCTCTATGACTTTCCAGATCGCGGTGTTACACATGGCCGCCATCGATTACGGAATCTAGTTTTGTAGTTAACCCTAATTATAGGCAGTATAGGGTTCACAATCGACCTTCTCGTACATTCTGGAATCTTCTATCATATAATACATAGATGTGCATACGGTTTTTTCGTGTAGAACACATTTTTTGGTACGTTTTAGTAACTCTTTTTAAATACAACTTTGCTTCTGTTGGTGGTAGCGTGATGTTAAATAGCCTAAAGACTTTCTCGATTATTGTTCTATCATATATAAAAATATTTTTTTAAATCCATGTTGTACTTACTAAGATTAACACGTCTAAGCAAACTTTTCCATTTTATAATATTTAAATGTATGTTCCACGTAATGTGAGGGTCAAGATTCAGTCAAATAAAAATATGATATACTAGTGTCTCATAGAAGGCAAATTGAAGGATAAATAACGTAATATGTTTATTTATGTATATAACGTTTCCCACGTAGCTGCGAAATTACCGCCGGATACGGCGTTATAAAAGTCGATCGGTGTCTTTCGGATGTATGTAATAAGTTAGGGATGTTACGTTAGGGATACCGGAACCGGAATCTGAACCAAAGGTTATACGGTATAACCTGCTTTATCGGAGCCGAAATTGGAGTCGAAGGTGAAACGGAGGTAGAAGAAGACAGATATGTTAAATAAAAAAAAAATTATATTACGTAATAATATTATTCGATACTAGAATTTGTAACAAGCGACAAAACTTGGTATCTTCTATAAAACTTAAGGCTCTGTAGAGCAATCCTTTGAAAAATCAAGCGATACCTACAAGTAAAATTTTATACGTAGTTATACTAGCTTCAGTTACTTGTTGTGTTGCGATCTCCATTATACCCTCCGATTTTGAAAGTACCGAAGTCGTAATCGGAGGTGTAAAAATGATCGGGCGTTCCGGCCTTTCAGAATCGGAGACCAAGCTCCGTAACATCCCTATAGTGTAAGCACACGCGGCATCATACCTATCGACGTAAATAATAACGTTTAATTTCATCCGGAAATACATTTCGTTTGAACGCCACCTTTAATCATTCTAGAAGCTTCATAGAGACGTTTTCAGTGGTGGCAATTAAAAAAGGGCTGGCTGAATAATATGTGCTCTTTGGTCTTTTGCTCTGTTGCAACACCTTTATGACACTTTATTTTCTAATGATTTCTTATGTTTACGCGAATATTATTCATCGAAATAAAACTAATTTAAACGGATTTTATCGCGGTTTTTTTTTTTTTTGATCCCGAACTTTCGAAAGGTTTTCAGCTTTCGTGGTTACGGGGCGGAGGTGTAGGTTGTCCAGTAACATGAACTTTATTTTTTATCTGTAGCGTTTACGTATCTGTGTTTTATAATTATTGATTGATATTATATTTTTTATAAAAAAAACTTATACCTGAATAAATAGAATACAAAACGCAATTTGTTAGTCCATCTAACCGTATGTTTTGAATGTTAAATATAAAACAATGCAGAAACATATACTGTGTACTTATAAATAGAACCCGTTTTTATACAATACATATTCACCTATAAAATGTATTGTTTTGATTTTAAATAGGTAAAATAAAAATGAAAATAGTAACGTCAGGTTTGTTGTACGTATGTTCAGTACGCTTTGATAATCACCATAAAGACCTCGCGTCGCGGTAATGCGTCTATATATTTTTTTTTATATAATTCTTTTTTTTTTATTCGTGCTAGTAACATAGCGGTCACAGACCCCGCCCCGCTCGGACACCGTGACCGAATCGCTCTGTGGACTCGAAACGCGTTCGAAAAAGTAATTTCCTTCGCCACGCTATGTTTTTAAATATTATTATTCAATTAAAACACTTTAGATTCGCTCCGTCTGAATTGGAACGTTTTTAAATTATTGTTACGAAATTTTTTTGGTTATCTGTGCTTTTAAAAGTGTGATAGCTCCATTATGCGTCCATCGATCGACGTGCGAGCGAATTTTACAAAGAGAATGAGCATTCGGTGACGGAAAACATTCTGATGAAACTATTATAGTATGGGTGACAGGAACTGATTACCGTCAACTTTTAAAATTGAAAAACTTCCTCTAAAACTATTGTTATATTACAAAGTAAATTGTGGACAAATGATCAATGTCCTAAGGTTTACAATCAAATCATTATGTACTTATGTTACAATGTACAAATTGACAATTATTATCGTAAACTTAATTTTTCCACATAAACCCCATGTGAAGCTAAATTAGATTTACTTCAGCGTAAAAATGTAAAAAAATAAGATAGTAATACCTTTTACCAAAAAAAAAAAAAAAGTGAAATTCTAAAAAAATATATTTTTAAAGTTAGTAACATCGTTTTAGTAATTTTTAAAACATAAATCACAGAGAATCGAATGCACAAAAATTCCATTGTAAATACCGTTCTCTCAACGCTACGTTATTTACGCTTGAATAAAGCGAACTTTTATAAATACTCGAGTGAAAAGTTAGCGTACCTTTAGTTCGAGATTCGATTCGCAACGTTTCCAATTTAAGCGTTGTTGGAACGGTTTAAAGCGGTGATTGCTTAATTGTAAGCGCTCGGAGACATTTTATTGTATAGTAATGTAAAATGCTGCACTCTGAAGCTGATCCTCCAGAAAACCGCTTTCACTTAGTGCAATATCATATTGCACTTCCCTCTTGCACACATACATTAGGGACATAGGTTATCTGAGGGCATTGTTCTCTTTTTTAAATAGATAAAAAAAAACGAAATAGACATTATTAGATAGATTCGTTTGATTGTAATTATTTAAATTTGATTCTTTGCCTTTTTTCTTTCATTATAGTCTATCTATAGTCAAACGGCCTACCTGGCTCTTGAATTACACTGTGAAGAGTTTATATTACATCTGTAATTAAATATAAATGTATTTTTTATTAAAGTCCAAGTTGTAAAACGAACGGGGAGTCCCACGGGGAGACGCGATTGCCCCCGCGTCGTTCCCTCGAGCTTCGATTCGATTTATTCTTAATAAGGGACGCAGATGGCGTCCTAAAATGTAGGCTATTTTCCGCCCCAACGGTTTTAGAGGTTACGTTGAATGTTATTAACCGCCCTCAGGACTCGTATTCGATTTAGTTTAACGAGATTACTGTCTTAATCATGCAAGTGCAACCTTATCAAAGGCATGTCTTAATTCACTTTAGCAAAATTGTTAAACAATAATCGAAACTAGTGTTATGAAATTGGATTGTAATTATTTGGAGGTGGTGTTGTGAATCGGACGTTCGTAGGCGACTCATTAAGGTTGCGTTTGAAGGTTGTATGATTTCGATAATAATTAATTCTAATGCAAGATTTCCGCCTACGGTATATACCTCGTTTTAGCTATTATTGTGTCTGACGTACGAAATCAAGGGGAGTGTTACGTGTTGTGTATATCTTACTTAGTCGCAACGTACATACAGATGGGAATAAATTCGTAACTGCGTCTTTATTTTAGTTTCTTGCTACACCTGCTAAAGTGGATTATAGACTGACATGACAGTGGGAGTTTATGGATCGCTTACTTCTAAGCACCGGTTGATCATGGAACTTTTGTGTTTTTGCTTATATATATGCAGCGTGTGTTTCACTACATCTATGCTAATATAATAAAGCTAAATAGTATTTTGCTTGATTCTTTAAATGCGTGAAGTTCCCCAGATTCGTGAAGAATCGTATAGGGTACTTTTCATTTAGATAAAAATATTTGTTAGTTTCACATGAACGAAGTCGCGGACAAAGCTAATGCTTGCATATAAAGCAACGTCCATTATGGAAAGTGTAATTCCTGATGCAATATCGCATTGTTACATACTCCCATATAGGTATGTAGGGCATTTCACGGCGACTTTTATGTCTAATGACGTCATATCTTTGTTTCTGTCTTACCGAACAATGCAGTATTGTTTGTTCCTTCTAACTTTATGTTTGCCTGGTACTTCTACATCGGTGGCAGCTTGATTTTCTTTTTCTTGTGCGCGTAGTTTCTGAATTTGTTCTTGACAAGTTTTGCAACCACCGTATAGAAAATGAAATACCTATTATCATAATAACTTTCTTTTTGTTTATATATAGACTTTGCAGGCCAGCATGAGAGCGACAAACACTTTCTCAGTGGTCTACATTGTTTTTGGTTTTAGTTCCTGGTAAATTTTCTTTTATATGAAAGCAATTAATTTTACTAACAATAAGTGATATCTTTAATGGTTTCCTGTAACATTTTACCTAAATTTATAACAATATATTCGATAAAATTTAACGTTCATTGAACTGTAAACAATTCAGTTATTAATAATAATAATGTAACCGCGCATATGCTTTGTATCGAGCGTGTGTTATGAAAGGATTTGGTAAATAACCTCTCACTTGTTTATGATAGCCTAGTACAATTTTAACATTGTGCAACAGGTGGTTGAACCGTTTTTTAAACAATTTATGGTGAAGTCATTAGGTTATCTTTGTCTTAACCATTGTCGTCGTTGTATGTGTCGTTCATTTTCCCTTTTTGTGTCGATATGTCGTCTATTTTCAGTCATTTGCTTATTTTATACTCTAGTAAAATTATTAAAATTTTAAAACAATTTTGTATCGTTTGTTATAAATAATAATACTATTTTATTATTTGTATTCCACATTGAGCATCTTAATACGCATTTCAATCGATCACTATTAAAATAAACAATTAAACAGACTCGATGCGATCTCTATTTATACAATTGGCATGAATAAATAATCGCTGTCTCTTCGAGTTTATTATACCCTAGTACCGAACCTATGAAAGATTTACAACATCAATCAATCCAAACCTAATCAAACAACAAGAAGACAGAGCGACGACACAAACCGTTTATTCCTAGACTAGACCAGTTGTGACGTCAAAAGATTCTAAACTTAGCCTAGGGATTGCACCAGGAAGCCAGCGTGACGTAAAGCATGACATTTTCAAATGCGCCTGCGTATCATCTTCAGATGATGGGATATATGTTTCGGTTTCTTACTTTACATGTTAATTTGACCTATAAAGCACTTTCTATTGTTTTAAACTAGTAAAATGATTTAAAAGCCTCTTTTTATACCTAATGCAAAAGTGACTCTGTTAACATTTCGGTCCGTAAAGACCTTAGACTATTTATTAGCACACGTTTAATACTTAAAGGGTTGAAATAGGAGGAACAAATTTGTACGAAAAACCTATTTTGGTAAGAATTTATGTTTCGTGTTACTGAAGAATCGACTCTAAAATCGGGGGAATAGAGGTGATTTTATTTATTAATTACTATAATAAATAAATGCAAAGTACAATTTTCTCCAATACGGATTCCCGTTCCAAATATTACCGCATCCTCTCGCCCTACTTCGTTATTCAAGCGTAACTGATCCCTTGAAGATTCTTACACAACTCCACCCTCGAGTCTTACACCCCAATGGAGCTGGAACGACCCCCGCCCGGTACATCTGTGTTAATGTACGAAATATCTCAAGGGGATGTATTTGCGTAATGAAATGTCTATTGTTGGACCGCGTGCGGGGGCGAGCTCTTGTCAGCTCCGCGTCCCCTAGTTTTTTTTTGATACCAAAACGTCAGTAAATATTTTTTTAATTCCCTCTTCGCATTTGTAATTCCTTCGATCCTGCCAGTGTCACTTTAAATAGTCTGTTTTTATTTTTATGTTTAAAATTTACTTTCATTTAGTGAACTAAATTTTAACGTACGATTATAGTCAGAAACAAATCACATTCGATCTTGAAGTGAAAGCGTGACGCGAACACGTATGGTCTTGATACTATTTCGTTTTCTTTTTCAAAACTTTAAACAATTATGCCACTCTTATATGCTTTAGCAAAATATTATTATTATTTTATATTTTTTTATCCCATCTCGTCAAAGTGTCTGTACTTCACTTGATGGTAAGTTTCAGTACAGTCTAGTAACAGTAGCGACTGTGGTAGGGGCAAATGTCCTTCGTCAGTCGCAAATGTCTCTTTACGTCTCGTTTAAAAGACCCCATATTGTAGGAAAGAGGGACCATCCAGTTCAGAAGACGGTTCCACAGCTCCACTGTGCGACAACGAAAAGATTTTTCGAACTTTTCGGTTCGTGTCGGAATGGAGGTTGAAATCTCACACGTTCACTGTCTGATAAAGTGGTGGCTTGTTTGTGTTGATGAGATTTGACACGCTGATAGCTAAATACCATGGATTAACAGCAGATATATAATTATTTTTATGCCATGAACTAGCCCTCAGAGAAGTAATGAAAGTAAAAACTTGTACTAAATGAATTTCGTCCCGAATTTTACAGTAAGTCACTTTGTTCATATGAGAAGTGTGATTCAAATGTTAACCGATTAGTTTCCTTTGATATCTTTGTTTGTTAGTTAGTTTTTATCTCAACGGCAACATAGAACATACGACTATCTACAGAATTGTAGAATTGTAAAATGTATGTAAAAAGCGATGGTAACTCAGCGGTGGTGTGTAGGAACGCCGCGTCATGGGACGTGAGTTCTAATCCAACCACGTACAATGAGCTTGAGCTTTCGGCGAAGGAAAAACATCGCGAGGAAACCATAGCTCGGTGGTAGGGCTTTTTCTGATGCCGGCCTGGCTAGCTAACACCCTCAAGTTGAAATTCTGTCGTCAAATACCAATAGGCGTGTTCCGGCAATTGTATTGCAGAGCCAGCCCCTCCAAAATAAAGGCCGGCAATGATCCTGCGATTCCCCTGGTGTTGTGGGTGTCCATGGGGGGCGGTGATCATTTACAATCAGGTGACACGCTTGCATACATTAAAAAAAATGACTTTAAGCAATAAAATAGTATGCAAGCTTAAAAAAAGGCTACCTTCGCGTTGGTGACGAAGGGGTTATGTAACTGATACCTTTGTTTGCAGTAAGTGACCTACCGAATTGTACAATGCACATACGGCTATTTGTAGACTTACGTGTTTACTTCGTTACTTTATATGAAAAATTGTGTATTTGTCTCTACATACGCGAGATATATATATAATAAATATATAAAAAATAAGATTTTTAAGAGAAAAAAAAACAACATTAAATAACGCAAGTAATTCGGAATTCGTTTATGTAAAACAGTTAATTTCGGTATAATATAGATGTCGTTTTGTTCTTTGCTGTCGTCGATCTGTTAATACCTGTGTTATGATAATTTGTTTGCCAATCGCAGGTGTGGATATTTCGAATATAATTAATTTATTTTAATATTATAAAGTGAAAAAGTTTTATTTATTTGTTAGTAGTACGCTCTTCTCTTAAAAAAACTTGCACCCGGATTTTGAAAATTCTTGTTATATTAAATAGAGTAATAATTGAGAATGACTTTAGGTTTATTTAACATCACGCTACCCTAATAGGGGCTAAGCTGTATTGAAAAAGGGTATAAAAAACTGATAAAAAAATATAATTCAATAATTTTTCATTCTAAGCGAATCACGACCAAGGCGAAGGTATATCTTTAATCATTACTAGCTTTGTCTGCGATTCCGTTCGTGTAGAACTAAAATTTGACTTAATTATTTTTACTAAGCGATTTTTATGAAGCGATGATAGCGCAGTGGTAGTGTTTACGACTTCGTGTCATGGGACGTGAGTTCGAAGCCAAGCACCTACAATGAGCTTGAGCTTTCGGTGAAGGAAACCATCGTGAGGAAACCATAGCATGGTGGTACGGCTTTTTCTAACGCCCGCCTGGCTAGCTACCACCCTTAAGTTGTAAACCTAATACTAAATAGGTGTGTTCCGGCAGCAGCACTTGAGAGCCAGTACCTCCACAGGTTAGCGTGTCTACCAACTAGGGCCGTATCGTCACTTAAGATCAGGTGAGATTATGGCCATAACGCTAAACCTTCAGTATAAAAAAGTTAATATTATATGTGTGTATGAATGATATAAATAAATAAATATAAAGTTTATGTAACTTAGGGCTAATGTAGCATTTTAATGAAGAAAGTATTTTTGAAATTCATGCAGTATTTCTTGAGTTTATTCGTTACAAACTTTCTTTATAATATTAGTATAGACAATTTAATTAAACTTGTGCAGGTCTGTTAGAGATCGTGTAACTTGTAAACGAGTTAAGTGATACAAATCAAATTCATATTATATGTTTCTTTTATCGAGACGATGGTTCATAGTTACTCCATGATATGATAAAGCGTAGTGGTCGAGTTACTCACAAAGAAATGGACAGAACAGCGTCTGTCGTGTCAGCTAACATCGTAAACAATAAATATTACTAATATAAGCAAGCTGATACGTTTTAGTTATTGTTGTTTCGACAAAAAATAGCAAATTATCGCTTGGGCACCTCTTCAAGCCTCTTTTGAAGAACCCAATATCATACGAAGGAACGAACATGCTAACAGGAAGACGGTTTCACAACTTCCGAACACACTTTATTTAAACTCGCAAATCTTAGGAATTACCAGTTGGATTTTGAATACTATTTAATTAAGTGCACTTAGTAATTAAGTGCAAAAGAAAATTAGGTAGAAAAAATATTTTGTTTTCTCAGAAATTACTTCGCGAGCAGCGCTAGTATATAATATAAAGGATCACTTAACATAGATTGAAAAATTAAAATAAAACAGCCTCCGTTTTAAAAGCCATTAATCGCCTCTACGTTTGAAGTACAGTGGCTTTATAAAAAAAATGGCGAACTTCCGATCTCCGCTTCCCCCGACGTTAAGGAGAAAATTGGAGTAACAATATCAGCAGTTGCTCTTCCGCCGGATGTAATTCCCCTTCTCAAATCATAATGGCCGCGCCACCCCCGATTTTTAACACGCCACCTGGTTTTACAAGTACATACACTTATTGCATTATCATTAAAAATATCATGTAGTCACTGTTTAGTCATTTATTGACAATATATCTATTCATAACCACACCAACAATACGTAGAATGTTATATAATATGTTGGTATAACTTCAGCCAATGAGCGGACACTATAGTGTGTTCTTTGCGTTAAGTTTTATGGCGGTAATCTCATCTGATATAAAGTAACTTTGTGGCGTAAGATGGTGGACATGCTAAGCCTAGTAGAGAGACTGGCTCTCAAGTGCAACTTCCGGAACAATGCTAAACTATTTTACGGCACATTTTCAATTTGAAACTGGTAACTAGCCTTCCCGTTAGAGATTAGAAGAACTGCGATTAGGTGTCCCTTGTCTCTGGCAATACTGGAGTTATTTTCCCTTAAATTTTTTAGTAGAGCTGCTAAAGATACCCCATGGACGTTCTTAGCGTTTTGTTTCACTAAGTTCATCATTTGTTACACAAGGTCCATACTCCTAATTGGTGTTTTACTTTTATAGAAGTCTTTAAAATTATAGCCAAATCATCTATAGTGAAGATTTCTTAGGTTTACGCGAATATTATTCATTGAAATAAAACTAATTTAAACGGATTTTATCGCGGTTATTTATTAAATTTTGATCCCTTTTGATATATGTAACATAAACTTTTCTGGACAAGCTACACCTCAGTCCGCCCCGTGACCACGAAGGCTGAAAAGCTTTCGAAACGTTGGGATCAAAATTTAATAAATAACCGCCATAAAATCCGTTTAAATTAGTTTTATTTCAATCTATAGTGAAGTTTGGAAAATTGTTTATCAAATAAAATTCTAAATTATGCATATCAAATGGGTGTTTTTTCAGTACTCCAATCAAGAACAATGTTTGCACAGTCTGGCTTGGGGTTAACTGTTTAGCTTTAGATGACAGCTTTTGTAGACATTTCATAGAGAAGTCACTTACTGTAAATAAAATAATGCTGTGACAGATAGCAGTTGATCATAATATGACCAGTCTCTAACTCACTTCAAAGATTCGTCATTCAATGCAGTCCAAACTTCTATATAAACGAACTCGGATGGATGAACGATTTGGCCATTTATTCAATGAATAAAATAAAGATTCTAATTCTTGATCACTAGCTAGTCTAATAATATCGGGTAAGTCTCGCGGTGGTGCGTTTTAGTGGGTAGTAACCGGTGCTTATTACCCGAAGAGTCTCCCCACATGCCGCTCTCGTTTTGGCCTGAGCCCGGGTAATACGTTTACGCGTTACGATGAGGAAAACCGTAAGGAATATTATTTTAAATACCAAGTTATTAAAAAAAGGGATGGTGGCTAGCCAGTTAGGTATTAGTAAAAGCCCTAATAACACCATGCTCTGGTTTAATCGCGATGTTCTTCTTTGCTAAAGTTCGTTGCAGAGATCGAATTCAAGTCCATTGAAGCGCTGACCGTTCATACTACCAAAAAGGTATCATAGCTTTAAAATACTTTAACTAATTACGCACTACAACAAGTTCACCTGTCTTGATTCGGGTTGATAATTTATTACAAAGCACCCATAGGTGTCTTCCGGCAGCTGTATACAAATATCAACTATATTTAAATTAATCGACTGGCATATGGAGATATATATAATTCTCATCCATCGTAGGCGATAAAAATCTCTTTGCAGTGTACTTCCACCTTGGTAATTTTAAGGAAATAAGTCTGAGTTTTCGGTGAAGGAAAACATTGTAATGAAACCATAACATGGTGATAGGACTTTCTATAAAGGCCTCCTACATTGTTACCATATTCGAGTTGAAAATCTACCGTCCATTACATGTAGGTGTGTTCCGGGAGTTACACTTGAGAGCTAGATCTGCCACTAGGTTTAGCGTGTCTATCTGTTTGGGCCACATCGTCTCTTAGCACCAGTTGAGATTGTGGCCACCTATAATACTTTGCTATGTATAATTAATGCTGCCCGTGCGAAGCTAAGCCAAGTCATTAGATATTAAATATAACACCATAATTTTCACTTTTAACTAATATTACAAAGATTCATAAGTTACCGTAACAACTTACCTCCAAGCAGTTCGTAATTTTGTTATTTGAACGCGCTTATCTTAGGATCTACCAGTCGGATCTAAAAAAATCTTTTTATATTTAACAGAGCACGAAAGCTTTTAGGCTATTTAACAGCACGCTACCACCAATAGAGCAAAGCTGTATCGAGAAAAAGTTACAAAAACAGGCAAAAATGACTATATAAAGCTTTAGTTCCAAGCGAACGAAGTCGCAGGCGCATCTGGTTGTAGAATAAAAGGTTGTCGTTGAAGGTATTGGAAGTGTAACACAATGCGGTCGTGACGTGAAATACTTCCGGAACCGGTGTCATTGTTATGGGGGGAGTTCGAACACGTGCGCAACGAGCGGAGAGCCCACCGTCTGAGGTGTCACCCTCCGTTGAGTCCTCAATGTGTGTGGCATACACAAATATACGGGTTTCTCGTTGAACGGTTCCACTTTTGTGTACCATAGACAATCTCTTTCGTACCGTGAAGTGGTGGAACCGTCTTGCTGTCAGCGTGTTCCCTCCTTCCTATAGTAGTACTACAAATTAGGTTTGAGGAGGTACCGAAGCTGGCCATCATGATAGCGGTGACTGGCAGTGAATCTTTGTTCTTTGTCAGTCATCGCTTATATGGATTCTACTGTTAACATCAGGTGCAGTGCAGTCACTTTGCTCCGCCACATGAAATATGGTGACAGTGTTTCTGCTTCATGTTGCCGTTAGAGGCGCTGCTGATTTGAAGTTTAAACTTGTCGAACATCGAGTGATAGGTTTACTGTTACTTTTACGCGTTATAGTTTAACAAATATGTTTATAATCCGTTTTTTGTTGCCGTGATAAGCGAGAATAGCTCAGTTGTAACGTGTACGGATGCCGCTTCAAAGGACGTAAGATCGAACCCCTGCGATGAGTTTGAACTTCCGGTGAAGGAAAACATCGTGATGAAAACATAGCATGGTGGTAGGGTACCACGTTTGAGATGACAATCTACCGCTAAATACTTAAGGATGTGTTCCGGCAGTTGTACTTGAGAGCCAGTCTCTCAACTAGGCTTATCGTGTCCACTATCTTTGGCTACGTCGTCACTATACATCAGGTGTGATTGCGACCATAATGCTTAAGCTTAACTATATCAAAAAACGTCCTTTATTTTCTACCTTCCATCATGAATGTTTTGCTAACCAAGCGTGTAGCAAGACGACATCTGCCTTTTTTATTCCAATGGGTAGCAAATACAGGCAGACGGCCCATCTGATTGTAAATGGTTACTGTCGCCTATGCACGGCTGGCAACACCAGGGTATTTCATCCATGTTGCTGACTAAACAGGATATGAGTAATACTTTTCTAGTAAATAAATTACTTGTTATATTTTCATTTAATTATCTTTGTTCGATAGATGACTACACAACTAAAATGTAAGGCATGATTGAATTTAAATCTGTATAGATAAAAATTGATGTTTGTGTATCTGTAGTCTCTCAACTCTATGAACACGACGTTTTTTACCTACCGCCATGAATATTGGGACATTTAAATATTTTGCTTAAATATATTTTTTTTTATTTTCGCGAACGCAATATGTAGCAACTTGGTCTAGTTATTACATACTAAAAAGGGTCAACTTTGTTATTAGTAAGCACATAAAATATATGATTTCTTTTACCCATAATTCAGGTAATAAAAAATCAATAGGACGCTACAATTTCCCTATATAAATGTTAATACTATATTCATATTGTGCAATCAACCAAGCCATTATCGTTCCGAGTTTACCTCGTTAGATATAAATTATTATTCGACTTAGCACTAGAACTATGGCATTTCATATTTAAACGTGTATCTAGTGACATTTACGCCGGTCGCCATGTTCTCTGCGCGGGAGCAAGCTGTTCGCGCATCTGCCGCGCAGGTGACGCCGCCATCTTGCCCGGTGCCCCAAGCACATAATATTCGAGGGGAAAATACAATAGACCATTCTTAGATTATTTTCGGCGTTTTTAAACTAAGTATAGAAATCATTTGGAGATACATAGGAAGACGTCTGTTATGTTTTGTTTCTAATTCTTGTAATTTATGTGTTTCTAGTACTCGAAAATTGTGTTTCAGAGTTGCCATACTTAATAAGTTACGTAAGTTGTCTGGGGTTTTTTTTGAAATTGTAGATTTTATGTGAGTTTTAATCATTTTTGCATATAAATAACTACACAACCCGTGCAGATAAAAAATTATAATAATACTAATTTGATTGATTTTCCTAATAGGTTACATTTTGAAATACAATGTTGATAATGTATCTTTTAACGTGAAATAGATGGTAGTTTATACTTATCGACGGGATTCCTAACGAAAGTATGCTTATAGAACATACATATTTAAAGTATTAGACTATATTGCATGAATGGCGAGTAACATAGGATTTTAAAGTTGTGTTTTTAATAAATATTTTTTACAAAGAATCAATGAAGATACAATATTGCCATAAAGAAAAATCACCTTTTTTTATTTTAGAGCGGTAAAGAAGTCACAGTCCAAAAACAGGAATGACCTCGAAACGATAACCGGCTATCCATCAGAAGTCGTCACAGTCCCCGAGTAAAGAAATGTTTTGAAATGAATTCCTATATATAAAAATGAATCGCCGTAATGTATATACGCGCATTACTTCCGAACGATTGTACCAAATTGGATAGTTTTTTTTTATTATGTACGTTATTGTCAAGATAAGGTTTGCATTAAAGAAAAAAAATCGAATAGTTTTTTTTTTATGTTATAATACGAAAAGTGAGTGAGTGAATTGGACAGAAGACTGTAAGAAATTTATATATATATATATATATATATATATAATAAGATCGATTATAGGCGATTCGAAGTTCACCGGGTCAGCTAGTTGAATTTTTGTATGGACCATTACCTTTGTATCTTGTGTGGTATCACTTTGCTGAGATGTCTACGAGGTTGTGCCTTCAATATTTATGTTTTTTTTATTTGTCCACAGCGCCCCGGAGCTCATGCACTGGGGGCACTCCAAACAATCTACCGCCGTTGAGTTTTCACAGCGTCCACGGAGAGAACGTAAGGATATCACGTGATGGCTCCATCGCGAGGCGTGTCGAGTCCTTCTGTAAAGGGGTCGCATTCAGCGCACGTCCAGTCAGAGTCAACGAAAAGGTCAGTTCTTATGACGTCTTCTATATAATTCTAACTTGAGCCAGCGGCCGCCCTAGAGATTACGGCTTTCAGAGCAAAGGGACAAATTGCCGCCCCTTGGAGATTTTAATATAGTGTCAATATGCAAATATATTACATAACCATTATATTTTATTAGCGAAAAAGGAACCAATATGTAATATTTTGTGTTTATTAGTAAAATTTACCATACAAATTCTATTTTTTCCTAAAAAAAAATACGGCTGCTACAGCGCCGCTAAAATTTGGCGTCCCGGACAGATGTCCGGCCTGCCCCTCCTAGAGTGGGCCCCGCTTAAACTATTTTGATATTCGTACGGTTATACTTACTCTTAAGTTTTAAATCTATGACCAAGTAAACCAAATGTGCGTCGTCTACTGTATTTGAAAATCAGTTTCTCTAGGCTTACTATGTTTCATCACATACTCTCATACCGTCAAATGAGATAACACTTAATTTATTAAGAATATACGACGTCTGTGCCCGATTATATCGCGACCACGATACACAAAGTGATATACATCAAATTGTAATACATTTAGGTATGTCTCACACCGGGATCTGAGGGTGTTTGATCAATCAAGCAGAGAGACTTTGTAGCTTATTGAGTGGCGAAACCCGTCACAGGTTGTTATTCCAAAGTTATACAATAATTTAAATAAATTACAGTCTGAAGAATGACCTTCAACTTTATTCAATTCGATTTATTTTCTATTTTATGATTGGTGTATGTCACTGCGAACTTGTTTTTTCTGCGTAATCTATTTTAGTCTGCGTGAATTTACATTTCAATTTAAATTTAAAAAGAATGTGATATATTGTGAATTTTTTAATGCTTAATGATTGTATTATGTTTTTCCAGGTTTGCATCCGCTTCGTGGAGATATCGAACAGTTGGAGCGGTGTCATACGTTTCGGTTTCACATCGCATGATCCGTCGAGCGTAGCGCACTCGCTGCCGAAATACGCATGCCCTGACTTGACCAACAAACCCGGGAACTGGGCGAAAGCGCTCGGCGAACGGTTTTGCGAAAAAGACAATATATTACACTATTATGTGAACTCGACTGGAGACGTGCACTTCGGGATTAACGGAGAAGAAAAAGGCTTGTTCTTCTCGGGCGTAGATACGCGCAACCCGCTATGGGCATTAGTAGACGTTTACGGCAATTGCACCGCCGTCCAATTCGCCGATCCGAGGGTACACAACCAGAGAAGACCGACCCACAGCCCGCTAGAAGACGACAGACTAGTCAGCGGCATGAGAGCTATGACTGTGGAAGATGCCTTACCGGCTCCTAGATACCAAAACCCCCTCGTCCCCCTCAACCTGCACAGAACCAAAGGCAGAAACGTCCAGTTTATCAACGACAGGGGAGTCGCTGCAAGGATCGAAACGGAGTTCTGTCAAGGTTACGTGTTCACTGCTCGTCCGATGCGACCTGGTCAAACGATAGTCGTGCAAATACTCGCGACAGAGTCCGCGTATGCTGGAAGCCTCGCGATAGGTTTGACCTCATGCGATCCGGCTACTTTACGGCCGTGCGATTTACCAGACGACGCTGAACTACTCCTCGACAGGCCAGAGTATTGGGTGGTCAGGCGGGATGCTGCGAACGGCCTCAGAAGGGGAGATGAGTTGGCTGTGACCCTGACCCTGGACGGGGAAGTGCGAGTTAGTAGGAACGGGACGAGTCCGGTGACAGTGATGCATGTAGATCACACGTTGCGGCTGTGGGCCTTTGTCGATATATACGGAGCGACGCAGAAAGTGAGGATGCTCAGCTCGCAGGCAGCGCAGACTCCGCCCCAGCAGTTGAGGGTGCTGACCGGGTCGGCGGCGCCTATCGCGACTGGCGCCGGTGGCACGGTGCTGGTGGTTAGCCTGCCGCCGCAGAACAACGGGCAGGCGGCTAACCATCAACAAGCTTTGACATTGGCCAGCGCGCACTATATTGAGGTGAGTTTTGATACATTGTCTTTAAGATAATTACAGGTGGCAATTTTGTTAATGTTTTGAGAGTTACACTTAAGAAGAAACGTACTACCATCTTGGACAGTCAGAAATTTAACGACTATACCAGCGTGTATGCCTTTAATTTAATTAATGGAGGTGAAAGCAATAGGGCTTGAAATTGAATATCCGTTGGAAATTATTTTACCATGCCGTCATTTTTATTTATTTATCTTGGTCTATTTAAGTTATTTTGGTGACATTTTGCGTGATACAGTTCGGTTAATTATAAATTTGTCCAGTTGTTGCAAAAACTACCTGTAGATTTGCAAGATATTTTACCATTTTATCTGACATTTGGATTATCGTGTATAAACAAGTTGCCACCTAAGAAGGTATAGAAGCCCTGAGGAAATGGTTATTTGTTTGTCTCCAGCCGATACAATCTTCGCAGCAGCTATGCCTAGCCGGCCTGCAACCGATTGCAGCCCAGCCTCCAACCACATGCCAACAGTACCAACCTCGACCGAGGTCGGACGCACAATGCTCCTCCACCCAGAACAGCACGAACGAGCAAGCCCAAATGCCGAACGGTGACCAGCCCCGGATACCGAACGTACCGTCGACCAGCCGCCAGAACCACTACTCGGTGATCCCTGAAGGTACGCTAACCGGCACAGAGTGCACGATATGCTACGAGAATCCGATAGACAGTGTATTGTATATGTGTGGGCATATGTGCATGTGTTACCGCTGTGCGGTACAGCAGTGGAGGGGGAAGGGCGGTGGTCAGTGCCCCCTATGCAGGGCCCAGATCAAAGACGTCATCCGTACATATAAATCTTGATGTGTTTGTATGTTTATCTTAGGCCCTCCGAGCCGTGTGATTTTGGTCCTATATGGTCCTTCGAGCCGTGTGACTTGTGTCGACGATTTTACTACTCTTTAGATTAAATGAACCAAATAAGAGTTTGACGATTGGTATGTCCAAATAAATCGTGTATATATATAGTGACATGGATGTCCAGTACAATAATAGAGGGGGAAGGGTAACGGTCAGTGCTCCCTATGCAGGGCGCAGATCAAAGACGTCATTCGCACATATAAATCTTGATGTATTTCTGTGTTTATTGTCTTCAACGGAAACGGTCCTTCGAGCCGCGTCACTTGTGTCGACGATTTTATTCTTTAGATTAAATGACACTCGATGCCAAATAAGAGTTTTTCGATTGGTATATCCAAATAGATCGTGTATATTTATATAGTAACAAGTATGCGAAGTACTTGATATGTACTTAGGCTTTGCGTGAAATTCGTGTTGTCTCTTTCTAATACTACTATTGATAGAAACAGATAGCACGAGACTGTAATTTTAAGACGTACATAGGATCGTTATAGCTTAGGTAGTGACCGGATGAAAGTTTGTTTTACAATGTGATATATAGAATTCACCTTTTGAGTGCATTATTTGGGATTTAGAATTAAAATTAGTGACTTTACGTAACTTGATGATAAATAATGCAATGTTCGGTTATAATCAGAATTATCAGATCTTTTGATAATAGATTTTTTAACCTGAAACAACTTATCTAAAGACAATTTTAAAACGTAATTTAGTGATAAGTTTTATAAACCGGACCACCTAAGACTTTTTACCATAAATTATAATATTTTTCGTTCGAAAATACAAATATTCATTTAAACTATGACGATTAGGCAAATATATGGTTTTATTTGCTTAAAAATAAAAATAAATCACTACGACAAAATTAATATTTTACCTTTCAATCAATCTTATTTTGATTCAACAATCTTAAACTTTATACCATAAATAATTAGTTTTATCAGTCAACAACAATAAAGGTTCTGTCATATTATGACGATTGGGCAAAGATATGGTTATTATTTGCTTAAAAATAAATATATCGGATAAGTAAAAACCAGTATTTTAAAATATTTTACCCTACAACACTACAAATACGTTACAACCGCCATTTTAGTAGCAATTATTCCATAGTTTTTGATGACATCTTGGTCTGAAAAGTCTAAAGGTTTTTTATATGTAAATCTTTTTATTGTACTCTATATTATGGAATCAAGGTAGCATTTTACGTAATATAGCTTTGTTTCTATCAAGTCGTGTGAATTTGAAATAAAATTATGGACCAGAAATTCTCAGATGTCGCAAAAATTTCTAGGTAGCCACCACTTTGTTGGAATACTAAAACCATTACAACACACTCAACCGTTTGATATAGACATTATGATCTTTGAACAAAAGGAATTAATTGCCAGGTTAGAAAAGAAAATTGTCCTATGCACATAATTATTGATTTTATTTTATATATTAATTTATTTACTGTTCATACATTCTTGTATAAACTTTCGATATTACATACATATCTCAGTATTACATTTATTATTTTTGACTAAAAAATAACGTTATAATTTTCAAAAATAACATTTAATTCTTTCCGATAACTCTATTACTAATATCATTAAAAAAAAAAACATCTCATTCACTCTTGTGTTTAAAATATCTGTCTCAAAACTATAGATCTTTTTTAAATTAACCTATTTTCTCTATATACAACATAAAATATATAAATATTTCTAGGATGTATACTGCCTTATCGTAACTAGACCTTTACCTTCTATAATCTACATATTAGTCAAAAAGGAAGGAATATTGTCTCGAATAATCATTATCGGTTAGAGTTACAAAATAATGATAATAATATATTACATTACCTTTATAGTATTAATGTTAATAATATATACTAGTAATTTATATGAATTTCGAATAGGGCAGACATATCGCCCAAAATGGACGACGCGTCAAAATGGCGACGAGATGACATTTAAAATATATTTTTAACGTACGGATTTTGTTCAATCTAATATCAAAGGAATGACATGTCTTTAATAATATAACTAATTACATCTATCAGTATACCAATTCCAATTCCGCCATGTTGACTCGGAAGCAATACAGTGAATAAATACGATATTAGTATACAAACTCTCATGTATATATTTTAAGATATTATAGAATTTTGGTAGGATTTGACTTATCTAAGTAAAGAGTAAGAGAGATTTAGTTTGAGAAGTATATGTTTAAAAAACATTATTTACCTGCGGCTTCGCTCGTGTTATTATTGATTTTGTCAAACAATTCGGATAAGTTTGTCGCTAGAAAAAGTAGCCCATCACCGTCATCACCCATCAACTCCAGGTTCCCAGCTATTTCTATACCAAAATTCATCTTAATCGATTTAGCGGTTTAGATGTTAAAGCCTAACAAACAAACTCCCTTTTCGCATTTATAATATTACTATGGATGATTAGTCTGTGACCGCTCTTTACATAATTTCCACAATTCTGCCACTGTTATATATAGATTCATGTCATTCTAAAAGTATAGAAATCGGGATACCTAGTTTATATCTAAAAAAATTGTGTCACGTTGTTTGTTTGCGATGAACCCTAAACTACTGAACCGATTTCACTGAAATTTTACACACTGTGTGCAGTTTGGTCCAACATGAGAGATAAGATACTTTTATCTCGATAAGTGATCATAACACGATAGATGTCGCTGTCAGCGATTTTTTGGATTACTCGAAAAGGCAGAACAAAGTGTACTAGGTCAGCTAGTATGTTTATAAGTTAACCAGTAATACGCTGAATACCGTTTTTTTTTTATTTTCCTCAAAACTGTCAAGTATATTGTAGTTTTGCTTTCTCATGCCTGAAGCTCCCACTACTAAATACTCCGAAACATCCTTTAGGTACCACATTTTAAAAAAATGGTAATTTAATAGCATTTAATAATAATAATTAAAGTAATTTAGATCGAAGTAAAAATCTTCATATCATATTTGTAAATTCCTAATCATAGTGTTACCAGGTAAGCGTCCGAGTTCCTACTAAAATGCGTCCGAACAGTTTTCACATTCATATATCGAACACGTTCGGAAATTTAGCGTTAACGAGCCAGTAGATAAGCAAAGCTACCACGCTGTGTTGCCAGTGCTAAATTTTTACGTATCGTGGTAGGAAACTGTTAGGTTTCGCGTGTGCGTGGTTTTTTTTTCTGATAATACAGACTATTATATAGATATAATCGAAGAAGCTTTAAGGTTAAGTCAATAATTAAGACAGTATGTAGAATGTGAATCATTAATTACTTTCCATATTAGTTTCTCTTGCGAATTACAAAGATTAAAAGCAACTGTCAGTTGTAGGACTGCACGTCAGAAGTGAAAACTCTTTAGTTAAACACACACATCTGTACATATGTACTACTTGTGTGAAGCTCACACGAGTTTAGATTTATTCCCATCCCAAAAGTGTACAAATCGCCTAAAGAAGTTATCACTTCAAAGAAATTTATAATTCCGTGGAAAATATATAATTATATACTTAACGTTACCGGCCGCTTCACCGGTCGAATAACATATTAAGAAGAAATGCGTGTATTCCCTTTTTGTTGGCGGGAAAAATATACATAAAAGTAAAATAGAAATAAAATGATGAAGGATCATTGGAGTCCAATAATGAATATACTAATAATTCCGCATGGAATGGTCATTGTCCCATGTCGATACAATCATTATTTTTGACGTGATTACGCCTCAAACACACATCATTTTCATTATAGATATATAGAAAATCATTCCCTTTATGTTCGTTTACCGATTCGTGCGTACCAAACGTTTGTAGCCAGTCTAATGTATAATATGTAATTTTTAATTTATTATAATATTACGTCTAGATAATAAAATATAAAACAAAACTCGTTCGATGAGAAGTCATTTAATTTGCACCAGCTGTATTTAAACATAATTCGTGATATCAGTAATTTGTTATTCATCTATTTTAAAAGAAATGAGGTTGTTATACTTCTTTGTCGTGGATATTTTATATCTTTAAATGTTTCGAATCGAGTGAATAAATACATAAATTATAAAAATATTACGATAGAGTAAGTAATAAATTTTAAGTTATAAAATATTAAACAACACGTCGAAAAAAGAATAACTTCCAGCTAACGTCATGGTGTGTTACAGAGACGCGCGCGACTTCCGTCTCAAGCTAACAATTCACTCTTAACACCCTTTTATTTATTTTCAAGAAAAACTCTATCGTTTGCCTATTACTTGGACAGCTCGTAGACATAGCGGACCCAATAAATAACACTGTTGTCAATATATTTTTTTTTAATTTTAGATATCACAAGATGTTTACCAATAAGTACGAGATTTTATATTGAAAGAGTTGTAAATTGATTGAAATTTTGTTTACTATTACAATGCTATACGCAAAACCCTGTAATAATAAAATGTAAGAGTTTGAAATTATGTTCAAAAATGAATCTGCATCAACGAGTTTTGTATGTCTAGCGATAACGTATTATTTTAAGTTGGTAGCATTTTAATACCAAAACGGATTAGTGTGACCAGTTGAAAGGGAACATCGTGTATTATAAAAGTTGTATTTGAAGCCAAATTTTTTTTATCTATATATCGTTCTATGTAGTTGAAGCGATGCGATATGATGCGATATTTTATTTATTTATTGTCGTATTAGTTTCGATCACTGAATCAAGTATATTAAGTTGTCAATTATTCAAACAAATCATAGAAGTTAAAACACAGCAGAAGATATTAGAGTCTATTGGTCTTAAATTATGTCTGACTAGTATTATTGTTCACTGTATTGGCAGCCAAAAGCATTACACTTATTTAAAAGTTAATAAAGGTGTCAATACCTAAGCAATTTTTCAAATTAAGCAAAATATTTATTTTTAGTTGAATTTGATAAAAATGTCAACAAATATTACTGACAGTTATAAAAAGTTTTTGAAGTGCTGTTTCTTGTGCTGCATGGAAGAAAAGGATATTTTCTTCCGTATATCATTCATATCATGTAGGGACAGTCAAAAAAATTAAATATATCGCCTTATATTGCATCGCTTTGACCGTCACGTCAATACTTGGCGTCAATTTCAATATTGGTGTATTTAAATATTTTATTTAATCTTGTGTAGAATTTAAATATAGATAATAAATTTCGTATCTTTTTTTAATATTACTCATTAACATGGCATAGAACGTGTATATGTGATATTTACTAGAATTACATTTTTTTAAATTAATATACATGTTTCGATCTTTGTCCTTGTACAGCGTTGTGGTCTAGTCGTTAGTAATTTATTTATTATTTTTTTATAATATAATTAAATTTAGAAAACGCATTCTTTGTAAACGATGTTGGAGTTTTAGAATAAGTTTTAAAATAAAAAGAAATGGTTATCAACAAGCTTATGTCTTTCATTTACATCGACGTTTATTTTTTGCATAACCCATGAAACGTAATATGATATACAATATAGTAGAATCTCTATAATTCGAATGTGGAGGGAAATGCATAAAAATTCGAGTTAATGAGTTTTGGATTTAATAAGAAGTTCGAGATGCATAAGATTAAATTCCAGAAATTTCGACTTAGAGTAGAGCGATTTCTAATTTTGTTATTCGTGTTGTAACGAGAGTTATGTTATAATGAGACGTCATGATGTTTTACTAACTACGACATACGGAGTCTGGATTTGAAATTAGAGTTATAGATCTTGAATATGCACTCTCAATACCTCGCAAGGAAATAACATTTTGTCCGAGTTACAGTCTAAAAAATTTGAGGTATCGTGAATTTAGGGGTTCACCGGAAGGGATAGACATTTTCGATTTACTGAGGATTACGACATACTGAGTTTTTTCTATATGGTTAAGATTTTAGAGTTATTATGGCCACAATCTCACCTGATGTTGTGACGAAGTGACCCAAGACGGTGGGCTCGCTTATCCTATGGGACTTGTTGTCAAGTGCAACTGCCGGAACATACCTGTAGGTATTTGGCGACAGGTTTTCAACTTGAGGATGATAGCTAGCCAGGCGGGTATTAGAAAAAACCCTACCACCATGCTATGGTTTCATCACCATTTTGTCTTTCACCAAAAGCTCAAACTTATTGGAGACGGATTCAAACCCAAATCCCCCGACGACGAGATATAGAGATTCCACTGTATTGTAAAATTTACTTAGGGAAGTTTTGGTGGTAACTTAATATGTTTTTGATTTAATTCATAAACTTACTAAACAAATTTTGAAGGTGTTTACTTGTGGTCTAATATAATGCCGTTTTTGTTACTTCACTGTCGATATAATACTGCATTTGTTTTATTCAAAAACAAAACAACAATCCCTTTGAAACATTCTTTTTTCTAACAAAAGAAAGTCGACATACAAAAGTAATACCTTTTTTTTGTTTCTATTCAGATACATTTAAACACTAACGTTATATATGTTATAACGTTATGACCACAGTCACACCTGATATTAAGTAACGATGTGGTCCAAGATGGTGGACACGCTTCGCCTAGAGGAAGGCCTGGCACTCAAATGTAACTGCCGGAACACATCTATTTTAGCATATGGAGGTAAATTTTCAAATTGAGGGTGGTAGCTAGCTAAGTAGTTATTACCAAAATCCAAACCAGCATGTAGACTGAAATAAACAGAATTTTATTAGTAAAATTTACGGCTATTTATTATGGATGATTATTAATTTTGAACCATTGGAGTTAGGGTTTTATTTGCAGTTGTATTTTTAATGATTTAAGTGATACCGAACCAGATCATTTTATATATTATATACAACTTTAATTTGCCTCTTTCTTCTGTGAGAATCATTATCTAACAAGATATATTAAATATCTCTTGTTAAAGTAAAGGGCTATATTAAATAATGGTACTTTTAAAGTTAGGCTTAAATGACATGCATCCTGTTACTTTATCAAATTATAAAAAGAAGTCTGGTATCCTCGGCGGCAGTCATGATGCTGATTGGCATCCCGCCGTGTACAGACACGGAGGTGATAAAGACAAAAGAAGAGCCTTCAGCTTCCTAAAGGTAGAAAACATGAGAGGGTCCACGTCGATATGATGCGCTGTTAGGAGAAGGACCTGACGAGCGAGTGTTATGGGCCCAGAGATCGATAGAGGACCCCTAGTTCCAGATCACCTAACGATATTTAATACTGAATAACATAATATAATAATAATAATATTTAAAATTTAATAAATTAAATAGTAATTTGTCCTTCCCAAATTTATAGTTTCTATTTTCTATGAACTGGATTATATTATATTACTAGCAATTAGAACGCTCAAGACATGCCTATAGCCGTTCCACAAGATGAGTACGGTCGTTCTCAACGTGGCGAACGCAGAATAATTTTATTTATAATCTGTGAAATAGCTTTGATAAAAATAAAATTATTATGAAACGGTTATAATTCCATCGGTGTTTAGAATTCGATAGATTTTTTAACACATTTGGTGGTTTGAAACCACCTTTCCGTGGCTGGTGTGTTTTTTGGATCCATTTAGTTAAATTCAGTTTCAGTAATTATTGAAAAGATAATGACTCCACATATAAATATAAAAATTATAGTATATTTCGAGCAAATATAAGGTTGACTGCATTTTGTAAAATACTAATGAAGAATATTGTATAAATAATCTCCACGAGTAGCATAGAGTAAGGAGACAGATTGCTATATTCAACAGACGCTGTCAGAAAATGCTCGCTCAATTAGTAAAATCATGATTACCAACATATTTAATTTCTCTTAAGACTTTTCTACCGTGACAGTAATAGTTAATATTGTCGACTTTCTTCAAATCTTACGTAAATTATGTTACATAATATGTATATCTAACAGTTTTATCAATACATTCATTATTTCCTTCGTAAAAAAAAGTAGTGGAAAATTTAGATTCGATATAGATGTCTTTTATAGGTTGCAGTTTCCTGGTGTTTAGAGAACTGTTTTAATTTTTGGCAAAACTGAATGACATATAAAATTTTACAATCCGGGGTTTTTGGCGGGACCTTGATTTTGGCGTGATTTTTATTTATATTCATATACTTAGTTGTAACGTAGTGTAGCTGAAGAGCATAAGTGAAGTGAATTGTGAATAATCATTCGGAACATGATACATTAGTTTAGATTTGGCTGCATGGTCTAGATACCTTTGTATTTTCCTTTTTCGGTTGAAATGAAAACTACATTTTTTTTTATATAATCTGTTTTATCCATTTGACATTCGCTTATACTTCAATATTTGACGACGTAAAAAAAAAATAGGTAAATAATAAATAACTACATTTGTGTACAAATAGGTAAATATGTTAAAACGTTTAATTTACTGTACCTACATTTCAAAAATATTCTTCCAATATCAATCAAAGTGAAGTAGATCTAAGATAATTCCTGAAAATAAACAGAAAAGTAGGTTATTATGATCACTATATAGAGGAGCTACCACACGGAATATACACGGCTACCTGTATAGTTCCATAGACGACTTTAAACATGGAAATAGATGTACCAGCGTTGACAAAAATCAAAATAGAGCGGATCGATGAGGAGGAATCGCCGTGCAGTGATTTAACGGTATATTATTCATTAAACTTTTCTATACTCTACAGACAACATTTCCAGTAGTTATTAATTATCTGTATACACGACAGACGTGATGCTGCACTTTGTAGTAGTTAAAAATGTATCCACAGTACCATAATAATTTTTTGTTAACATAATAAAAAAGTACTTTTAAGTACATGCTCCTATTTCTACTAGGTGGGTCTCTTCATGGGTCTTTTGTACTTATCAGGTAAGAGGCACTGTCAAAAGCCTATTAAGATGACACCATAGCGACCAGCAACAGCTTCCTCTATACTACAGCACCAGTTAATCCATTCAGGAATAGTATAAAAACCAATTTAAATTATTTTTAAGTTGTTAATCAGGTGTTTAACAGAGAAAAACTTATATCAAAATAAGTCATTCCTTTAAAAAAAATCTTTTGCTCTTGATCCTGATTCCTATCCTTGTTCATTTAAGAATATAAAAGTTTATTGGAACTAAAACTATACACAGTATAAGGCACTGTATCAAAAACTCTGTCACAGCCAATATTGTTAAATGTGTATAAGATAAAAAGTATGTTATATGGTGATACTTACTGTCAAATTTTTTTTTTTTGCTTATTTAGTCACTTTTACCAATATCAAGTAAAAAAAAAAATAGTTTAAAAAACTAGAACACACACTTTATATAGAAAACTAAAGTAAAGAACAGAAAATAAATTTTAATAAATATTAATTAAGAATAATGTATAAAAATTGAATAAATATAAGTAATTAATAGTTTGAATAAGAAAAAAAAATTTTTAATTGAAAAAAAAAAGTGTGTGTTCTAGTTTTTTAAACTATTATTTATTTTTTATTTTATACTTACTGGAACTGCACGCATGTGTAGTTTGCGCACTAGCTCTGTCTATCTTACTTGCATGCAAAGGATGCTGAAAGGAATTAATTAATCCTGGCGAATCTAATTAGGATATTCGGATGCTTTGATCGGATTATTGCATTGTCATAGATCTTAGACAGGTGCACAAAGTTTGAATTAAATCTGATCGTTCAAAGTAGGACAAAATTGAGCTCAAAGGGGTCGGTTACATACATACATACATACATACATACAGGTGAAGGTAATATAAAGTGTGTAATAATCGGATGCTTTGATCAGATTATTGCATTGTCATCGATCTTTGACAGGTGCGCAAAGTTTGAATTAAATCTGATCGTTCAAAGTAGGACAAAATCGAGCTCAAAGGGGTCAGTTACATACATACATATACAGGAGAAGCTAATATAAAGCGTGTAATTAGATCCTGTTGATGTCTTTTACTTGGAAAAAGGGGTCGGTTACATACATACATACATACATACAGGTGAAGCTAATATAAAACGTGTAAAAACCTCATTAGATCCCGTTGATGTCTTTTACTTAGAAAAAGGGGTTGGTTACATACATACATACAGGTGAAGCTAATATAAAGCGTGTAATATAGAAGACTACCTGACCTGGTGAACTTTGTATCACCGATAATCTGGAATGCTAGATAGTGCTAAGGTAGCTACATATTGAGATTTGTGGCCAAACTGATTTTTTATCTTACATAAAAAAAATGTGTTTTTGCTTTTATATAAGGTATCTATTTCTAATACCTCCAAGAATATGTGTACAAAGTTTCATGATGAGTGGTTAAGTAGTTTTCGTGTGAAAGCGTAACAAACAAATTTCCATTCACACTCATATTTTTTTTTATAGTTAAGTTTTACGTTATGGCCATAATCTCACCTAATCTTAAGTGACAATACGGCCCAAGTTGGTAGACACGCTAAACCTGTGGAGGAACTGGCTCTCATGTGCAGCTGCCGAAAACACACCTATTGGTATTTGGCAGCAGGTTTACAACTTGAGGGTGGTACCTAGCCAGACGGGCATTAGAAAAAGCCCTACCACCATGCTATGGTTTCTTCATGACGTTTTCCTTCACCGAAAGCTTAAGCTCATTGTAGGTACTTGGATTGGAACTCCCGTCCTTTGACGCGAAGTCGTACACACTGCCACTGAACTATCATCTCTTCAAGTGTAAATACAATATTTTGAGTAATATCCATAGCAAAAATCGTCCAAAACTAGTAGATATCTGAAATAAATTTACATTCATTGAAATATTTTAAATAATCTTTAACAATCCAAATCTTAAAACTTGTTTATATTAATTATTTGTTCCTCTACACTTGATAATCTTAGGAACTACCAGTTCAAGTTAAAAAAATATTTTGGGTTTGATATGGAGCAATCATTGAGGAATGTTGAAGACTATTTAATATCATGCAACCACCAATAGTAGCAAAGCCGTATTTAAAAAAGTTACAAAAAAAAGCAGAAATTGTTTAATAATTATTAGTTCCACCCAAACAAAGTCACTATATACCTATTAGTCCAGTCAAATAAGATCTGAAGTTAAAATTTGGCACTCAACTTAGCATTTTTGATATATTGTAGTTTTAATGATACAGAAATAATGTGTAAAGGTTTTTGTGTCTTGTTCTAATTCTTTTTTTTTATGTTGCGTAGCATAGTGACTGTACTGCACCTGGTGTTAAGTACAGTACGATCCAGAGCAGCGGTGACTGACAATGAACCAAAATTCACAATCAGTCACCGCTGTCATGTTGGCCTACTGAGATACCTTTTCACGCATCTTTTGAAGGAAATTTATTTAATGCCCACATTAATGCGCACACAATTTTGCCAATGTCACGTAGGTAGAACCGTAAAGATGGAGATTGAATCAATCAATTCTGTTTCTCTTTAAACTATATCCAAACCAGGCTATTCACAAACAAATATACAACACACACAATACATGGAAACTACATAAAAAATCTATTGTTAGGTTACAAATATTCACTACAAAATGACACTAAAATCTTAAAGTTTAATTTTATTTGTCTGAACAAAACTTGACAAAGATTCTACAACAGAATTATTATTATCTGTAACAAGAGTTTGGAGAAACATAATGTTAATAGAAAGGGCCAAAGTGGGAGATAAAACATCTTTAAGAGAAAAACTGTTCCTAGAGCAATTAAAGGTTTTGTGTTTGCAAGGGTAATGTAGGGCAATGGTACTTATAATATTACATAAAAAAGATCACAGGACTTTTTATTCCTTTAAAAATGAAGAGTTAGTGAGGTTTAAAGACTAAGGGATTGATGAAAATTAAAAAAAAATTAGGTAGTAAAAAATCTAATTATAATGATTTTAATTCCTAAATGAAGGTATAAAATACTTATTCAGATCTGATTGGACTGGGCTATAGTACACAAATAATTCATATTTATAATGACTGATATTAACAGGTTTTATATGAAACAACAAATTAAATTTCTCCGCTTCCTTATTGTTCAAAAATGTATAAACTGTTTATTGAATTCCAGTTTCCACAATGTCACACGGACACACGAGAGTATGTAAATTCCTATGACAGTATGTTTGATATATCGATACAACTGAAGAGGGATGTCTCCGAGGAAGAAGACGACACATCCAGATTCAGTCATCCGAAGGAAATAAAGATTGAAGTAAGCATGTCTTTTTATTCAAAATGGCAAGCTTTTTAATAATGTTGCTCTTATTCAGAATGTTATTACGTTTAATGTAACAAGTTTTTTAATCACCACAACTAGAATTAGGTTCCAGAAGAATATCAGCACTGAATGTTTCGGACACCACATCATATGTTGAGCTGACGTCCTATACTAGAAATAAGACATGTAATATTATTATTTATGTCTGATTTTTTTTTTTATATTTTTGAAACGATAATAGCCCAGTGTTAGTTTGTAGGAACGCTCATGGGACGTGAGTTCGAATCCACCTACAACGTGCTTGAGCTTTCGGTGAAGGAAAACATCGCGAGGAAACTATAACATGGTGATAGGGCTTTTTCTAATGCCCGCCTGGCTAGCTACCACCCTCAAGTTGAAAATATACCGCCAAATATCAATAGGTGTATTCCGGCAGTTGCACTTGAGAGCCAGACCCTCTACAGGTTTAGCGTGGCTACCTACTTGGGCCGTATCGCCTATTAAGATCAGGTGAGATTATGGCCATAACGCTAAACCTTAACTATAAAAAAACGTAAAGAAAAAAAAAAAAAGAAAATTCTTTAGATGACATACGTCAAAGTCATTTTGACATATGTCATCCGATACATTTTATGTGTAGAACGGCACAGGTGTATTGTAATCACAATTCCAGTAAACAATTAAATATAACGGGACTATGTCTACGATCCCACGACACAAGTGAAACATCACTATATCCCTCTCGCTCCCTTAGTCGCCTCGAGCCGACTTTGCCCGAACGATCGTCACACAAAAGGTTGTGGATCATAATTTCGAAGCCCTCCAATGAGATGTTTCACTAAAAAAAATACTATCATTATTCCAGATTCCAACTAACACTTGGAATTTAAATGAAAATGATAATTCTTATGACGATAAGTCCCAAGTTTTGAAGCAACTAAAGAAAGAAGTCTCCGAGGAGGTGAGCCCCCGAGCAAGTTACAGTATAAAAAATAAACTCGATTATCAAGTAAGTATAAGATATTTGTATTTCGAAGCGATGATAGCTCAGTTGGTAGTGTGTACGGAGCCTGCATCATAGGACCTGAGTTCGATCCCTTCAATGAGCTTGAGTTTTCGGTGAAGGAAAACATCATGATGTAACCCATAGCATTTTGGTAGGGTTTTTGCTGATTCCCATCTAGCTAGCTACCACTCTCAAGTTGATAATCTGTCACCAAATACCTATAGGTGTGTTGGGGCAGTGGTATTTGAGAACCAGTTCATCCACTAAGATTAGTTAGACATCGTTAGCTGACATCAGGTGAGATAGCGAACATTACGCTAAACCTATTAACTATAAAAAAAAAAATACTATGTACGCTTTAGCGTGCCACTTGTTTGACCAAGTATTATGAACTAGATTATACGTGCGGCTTCGCTCGCTTTAATATTGATTTCGTCAAACAATTTGGATGACGCAATAAAAGTTTACAATCAAACTTTATACCTTTCTTTAATAACGCTTTCGCGAAAAACATTCTAGGTTTCCCATCTGTCTATTTCCCAAAATTCATCATAATCGATTTAGCGGTTTAGGTGTGAAAACGTAAGAAACAAACAAATTCAATTTCGCATTTATAATATTATTAAGGATGTATACTTTTGTAATATGAAAAAGTGAATCCTTCAAAAATTCGCTTTGTAATACGCAGGCGCGCACACACTCACACACAAACACATACAACGCTCGGCTCCTGTAAGAAACACTGTATAACGCCTTCTATGTCATTCACTCGCACGTTATATCCTATAGATTTATACGGTTCTCTCTTTTTACTGTCGCTTTTACGTTTCATCGATATTTTAAATCAAAACGATGTTCCAGAAGTTTTCACTTCAAATACATTTTTAATTGTTCTCTTTAGATACGCCTTAAACATTAACTACTGGATTAATAAAAATATTCAAAGCAGTCATGAGGAGTTGTTATCTTTGCATATGCAAATTAATTATTAGATCTTAATTTAAAACTTGTAAATCGAGACAGTTTACAGAGCCATAAGTAACGTGTATATGGGCGCAAATAAATAAATAATGATTATATTATTACATAAATATAATTAGTATTTAAGATTGATATTTAAATAGCTATTTGTGATCACAAAACTGAGAATTTAAATACTCTAAAATTATTGCACAACTTGTTAGTAGCGCCATCTGTTGATAAACTTTAGAAAGTGGAGTTTGGAGTATTAAAATAAATTAGTAATATGTGTAAAATAAATCATTTTGAGTAATGTAAAATTCATTATAATATGAATATTGATTTTTGAACTATGTCATAAATTAATTGTACAGTAATTTCAATTACATCTTGTAAAAGAAGTTGCAGTTGTTAAACGTTAAGTGACTGTTGGTTTATATAAATAGTTCGCAGCTCACATTTAGTTCAGTTCTGTACTAGAAATTGGCTGGAAATAAACAAAGTTATATTAAGTGTGTTCCTATCATTATGGAGTCTGAACGCGATAATTCTGGCGTATCGCCGACATGTACGTTGACAGGTCACGTGACCATGTTGATGACGACTTACATGAATTTACTCCCTATCCAAGCCTCCCTATAGAAGGTTTTATATATCACCCGCAACTGCCTAACTGCCTCCCTCCACAGACACTCGAGCCTTATTTCATCCTCCGGATAGGGAGCTCTCTAGTGACTCTGCTCGCGCGATACAGTGACACTGTACATAACTGAGAGTACATCATCACACCGCATACCATTCGTGCACACCCACACGTTAAGTACACGGTTCTGTAAGGGACTACCCCCACGGCATTTCGTGGCTTACCCCATATCATTGTAAGGGCCACTAAACTTAGTAGGGTCCTGTTGGTAAGTTAGGATCGCGAATCTTTGTCCGTTTTCCGGCAGCAGTCTAAGCCGAGGTTCGCTCATTCTGGCATCCTTACGTTCTATACTAATAGGAACAGACATAGCTTGTAACACGTCACGTGACCATATATATGTATATAAGTATATATATTTAGTTTATTTATTTTGACTACATTTATTTAATATGCTATTTTCGTCATGATTTATTTATATATTAGGTTAGTATATTTATTATTACGCTCTTATTTCACGAATTATTTTATTTGCACTACCTCCAATGGTAGTAATTATTTCCTACTATATTACTGCTGGTTAGTTGGAAGAAAATACCTTATGGCACATTAAACTCACCAGTGTACATATTTGAAGTGCAATAAAGAATTCATTCATTCATTCATGAATTTACTCTCCCTATACAGAACTTCCTACAGAAGTTTTGCATGGTGGTAGGGCTTTTTCTAATGCCCGCCTGGGTAGCTACCACCGTCAAGTTGTAAACCTGCCGCCAAATACCAATCGGTGTGTTCCGGCAGCTGCACTTGAGAGCCAGTTCCTCCACAGGTTTAGCGTGTCTACCAACTTGGGCCGTATTGTCACTTTAAGATCAGGTGAGATTATGGCCATAACGCTAAACCTTAGGTATATAAAAAAAAATGTTTTCACTTCAAAAATATCTTCTTTATTCAAGGGCAAAAGATTGTTAGGGCCGTCAGTGGTGGATAAGGAAGTACCGTGCGAGTACAATGAGGAATCGTTGTTGAGTGTGAGGGTGAAACCGGGAGATCGAAAGTACCAGGGCAAAAGAAAAACCGAGAGGTCAGAGAACCGAAACGAAAACACTTGCGTGCATTATGACACCCTGGTAACCGCTGGGAACGTTTCGTGCAAGCTTTGTTCTAAAGTATTCGAAAATAGGTGAGTCTAATAATAAAACATCTCTATGCATAATTTTTTATTTAACATTAGCTTTGCCCGCGACTCCGTTCGCGTGGACCACACATTTTATTTGATAATTTTCATTAAAAAAAATGTTATATCACATACTCAGGGCTAATGTAGCATTCTAATGGTGAAAGATTTTTTGTAATCGCTCCAACAGTACTTGAGTATATTCGTTAGAAATAAAAATACACATCTTTCATCTTTATAACATTGTAAATTTTGGGGTAAAATACACACATCAACATTTATCACCTTATATATTCTATCGTCTAGGGATATTCAACATTCAGTAATATTAAAAAAATCAGAATTTTGTTAATAAAAAAAATTAATTCAATGAAATTAATATTACTTTCAAAGTATTTAGGGTTTCTAAATAGTATGAATAGATTCCCAAACATATTTTCATATAAAAAGATTAGTAATATGTGACTAAGCAATTTATGGTGAACTGTGGACGGTTGAAAATTATACTTTGTGCATCAACCAGAACATTTGCAAACGAAAACTCGAATTTTAGTGTGTAAAAAAAGAATGTAACACTTTTGCGCGAAGCGGGTGTTGGTTTATCTTTGCTATATACCGTTGTAAACTGCACTTTTTTAGTAGAAGGGTACCCGTGTAACTTTTGTGTATCCGTGACAACGTATACGCAAAATTTCATGATTATCGGTTCAGTCGTTAACACCATAACTAGTGTTACATTAAAAAAAAAATCGGGAATCAAAATACAACAAGAAATATGTTATTTCTATATGAATTTTCCAGAATCGGCAACAGCAAATTTGAAAACTTTGAAAAATTTCAAAACATCGTAAGGTTTTTTTTTCTATCTGACACGCTCTTAACCTTAAGAGCTTTGACGGCTTTACCGAACTTTCGTCCCGTGCCACAGACAAATGCGACATTTATAAATAAAAATAGAAATTACTTCAATGAACTAGCTACTGTCGAACTTCTTAAAAGTTCACTTTATTCGTTTTTATTTGAGAAACGAATATACGAACTAGTTTGGAAAACCCAAAAGTGCACGTCTCACAACGTAATTATTATTGAATGACATACATTAAATATGAAAAAATATGAAACTATTTTTCTAAACATATATATATATATATATATATATATATATATATATAAAATCACTTATCGTTCATAAACACATACCACATAGATCATCCGCACATACAGATAGCCCGACGTTCACCGAATAATTCTTTCAAAACTATTTTTATACTATATAGAAAAAATAGTGTTTTTTAAAGTATCTACTGTCATACAAAAATTCTTGTCGAATATTGTCAACTCATTTAATACTCAAATTGCAAAAAAGATCGGATGAAAGCAATTTAAGCCGAAATAATTGCTTGACCTTGAGAGAGTTAGAGTAAAGGTTCAGTTTTATATAGTAATTTTAAAAAGGGGAAATTATATTTCAAGCAAATCATTGTGTAATAAAATGTCCCTAGATAATGTTGATGTGTGTAAGTAGAATATATTTCTGAAAACTTCGAGGATGTTACATCTCTCTAAAATTATGGTATCCTGGTAAATATGATGTACCTATTTAGATATATGATAGTAGCATAATAAAGGAAAGATAAGGATAAAGAGTCAAACCTTGTGGTGTTCCAATAGCAAAAACCTATTGGAGCTAACAAAATATTATATTTGTTGTTAATTATTTTTATTGTTTTAGTTAAATTTATATATATTATTTCAACACCTATCTCTTTATTACTTTATTTATAACAAAACTTTATCATTAAAACTGGTCCACAATTGGCTAAGTTATCAATTAACTTACATAAGATAATACAACTGAACATAGTATCTTGTTTTTTGAAGTCGGTTAAAATGCTTACCTTGATTAACCTTATCAAAATGTAGGAGTCGGCATCTATTGATATTCGAGTTAACTGATAGGTCAGTTATTAAATAATGTAAATTCTATTTGCTAATGGAATCTATTAGTAACGATTAGAATAAAACTAGTATTTGATTACAATAATTGGTACGGCAAAAGAATTATATTTGGTACGAAGATTTAAATCTACAGATGTTATCAATCAACCGTATATCTCATTTAAGTTAGGAACGAAGTAAAACTATAAAACAAATCTACACGAGTTAAATGGCGCTTAATCTGTGAGCTGATTATGCTAAACATTTGCTACAAAATTTTATCTTTGCGTATTAATAAAATAATCCGGCTTGGTTTTATCCAAGTCAGTCAAGTTCAAAGGGAGCAACTTAATTTTAGGTCACGTCACCACAACAAATGCATTTTTTTTTTGTATCTTTAAAGATCCAACATTGTTTTGTGTGTATTGTGAAAACGCGTCAAGTACATTTTCATTTTTGTCTAGCAATCCCGAATTGGAAACCGTGCAGACCAATCAAGCAAACGAGAGATTACCGTGCATTCTTGATGGCAAGTTTTTCGTATACTCCGCAAAGGAGTCGACGACTACCAAAAGAGTCGCATATTGTGTGTCTTGCCGACCGAAAAACGTTAAGATTTCCGGTTTCAACATGTCGACATCGAACTTCGTTAGTCACCTCAAACGGAGACACGGTGAAGGCATGTACAGGGAGTATAAGAATCACTTGAGAAATGTTAATAAATGCAAACTAACTTTGCGAAACACCAACCGGTTACGGTTAAAAAGAGTTAAACCTACAAATAGTATTTGTAGAACTAACGAGCAACGAGTTTTACAGGGAGAGTTTACTAAAAATATTTTCAAGTTTTTCGTTAATTCCATGATCCCTTTGCAAGCGATAGAAGATCCGTATTTTAAGAAAATATTTGAAGGCCTTAATATTAACGCAAAGGGATTGAGCCTTGTCAACAAGATAAACTTAGGACGTTTGATAGATAATTATTTTGTTAAGGAAATGGCGAATATTAAAAACGAATTGCAGGCTGTGGACGAAGTTTGCACAACTGCTGATATCTGGTCGGGGAAAAGTGGTAGTTTTTTGGGTGTCACGGTACACTGGTTAGATTCGAAGCTGAAAAGGAAATCTAAAACTTTGGCTTGCCGAAGATTCTTAGGCGCGCATAATTACGACCGAATAGCGGTTTTGCTTAAAGAAATACATGATGAATTTGGCCTCGACCCTGAAAAAGTTTTAACCGCGGTCTCTGCTAATGGTAGTCATTTTGTAAATGCGTTTACAGAATCTGACGTAGATGTGAGACTTTGTATAAATCGTACTAATGCGGTTGACGATAACTTAGAATGTGGTAAACCTCCAAATGAAGTCGTTTATTCCAAGAATAATTCTAAACCACAGACTACGGAAAATAAAACTAATTCTATAGTATCTGCTGAGAATATAGTTCCAGAATCAACAGTACTAAAGATACCTGCACATCTTATATGTTCCGCTTACAAACTCAATCTGTGTGCGACTATAGTTGCCAATAATGTTTTGCGTAATAATGACACGATACTTGCCAACATTCATAAACAAGTAATTAGAAAATGCAACAATTTATGGAACTACGCTAACTGCTCTGAATCAGCTGAAATGATACATTGCATTGTTGGTAATAGTCTTTCCAAACCAGGAACCGATACATGGAACGGTATTTATGATGGCTTAAAGAGAATCGCGTCGGTCCAAAATATGAGTGAACAGTTTCACGCGGCTTTGGGAATTACAGACGTATTGCAGACGGATGATTTTCAATACATAAATGAATACGTACACTGTTCAAAGCCAATAGCAGAAGCCTTGAACATATTACAAAGCGAACAAGATATGTACCAAGGTATTCTGCTACCGTGTTTGTTGTCTCTGCGGAAGAAATTGCAAAAACTCAATAGAGAGTCGTTTGTTTTTTGCAAAGATTTAGTAGCGGTATATTTGGAGAGCGTGCAACTAAGATTTAAGGAGTTCTTTGAAATCTCTTCAGAGATGAGTGAAAATGCAGCAGTTGCTGCGATGTCTTATCCCAGATTTAAGAATAAATGGGTTGTTAGTGTCAATGTAGAGCACCATTGTCGAATCAAATCAATTTTTAAACAGGCCGTTGTCAGGGAAATCCGCAAAGCGCCTGAAACGTTTCAAATCACACCGGATAAGACATACGAAGACAGTTATTTCGAATGCGATACAGGTGCCTTTGAGATGGACTCATCAGAACTTATATTCGAAGTCCAACGGGCTAAGGCCGATGTTATTATTTCTCAGTACCTAGCGGATCAGGATAGAGATGTGTCTATGCTGGATAGATATCCTGAAATTAAAAGCATTTTCAAGAAATATAACACCCCTCTACCGTCCTCGGGCCATGTTGAAAGACTTTTCCCGCACACGACAATGGCCGATCCACTAAATCCAAATATACTTTCAGAGGAAATGTTCGAAAAGAGGTTGCTATTAAAATCTAATTTAAGCCCCACATAATTAACAGTTATTCAGTATTCAAATGAATAGTTTTCTGTATATGAAATAACTTTTCTTGTAATTATAACGAACCCGGTGAAAAAATAAATATAGTTTTAACAATTAAATGTTTTTATTTGTTTTTTCTTTTTGCCAAAGTTAGCATCAGCACAACGAATTGACTGAGTGAAAACATGACGAACTGGATTAATTATTGACGTTTGGTTTGCGGCTGATGACAAATAAGTTTAATTATTAAATGTATTCAGCAAAAGCATTTATATACCCATATATATATAAAGTTGTTTTATTTATTTATTTATTGTATATTTATTCACAGCACATTTAACAAAATCAAATTAATTACATTCAAGAGTTAAGAGGTGTGTATTCTGTTTGTAAATAATATAAAGAAATATGTTTCTTACATGGCCACAAGTGTGAAAGCTCAACCCGATCTCTGGAAATGGAGTTTAGAAATTTTTGTATTGTTTTAGTTGGTATTTGACGGCACCCAATGAGTCACCACATGCCCCTGCCACTTTGACCAGAGTACAGATAGTGCGTTTACATATTGCAAAACTATCAGTCTATAATATAATATTCAAAAGTTTAAGGAATCTTTGTACTAAAAAATACACGTGATATTTGCGTTAGTCGAAAATCTTACGACGTATTACCAGGGAGGGATTAAAGAGTTACGTTTGATGCTTAATAGGTTTAGTCTTATGGCCACAATCTCATCTGATGTTAATTAACAATGTGTTACACGATGTTGGACACTTTAAGCCTAGTGGAGGGACAGGCTCTCAAGTGCAACTGCCGGAACACTCCTATTGGTATTTGGCAGCAGATTTACAACTTGAGGGTGCTAACTAGCCATGTAGCCGATTGAAATAACCCTACCACTGTGCTGAGTCTAGTTGCATGGATTCGAACTCATGTTTAATGACGCGGCGTCCATACACACTACCAACTGAGCCATCATCCCTTCAAAGTATCACATGATTAATGGATGACACCTTATATTTTTGGTACTAAGAATATGAAAGGGAATAGAACACGTCCGACTGAAATACACATACTTGCAAAGCCACTCTATCTTTGTCTATCACGTTTTGGAGGCAGCTAGTGTTAGCTGGTGTAGGGATACTCCACCTTGCTATGATAGTAACGATCTGTGATAGATATCTTTGCTCCTAGCTACCTTGCCATTCAATAATTACTAACGTAAAGAAAAAAAATATGTGTGTAGTTCACAGGCGAGACAATAGCAAAATCTTCTAATTTTTGCTTCGTAATACACAGGAACGCATATATAGATTAACACACGTACAACGCTCGGACCCTGTAAGAAACACTGCATATTGCCTTCTATCCCATTCTCTCGCACGTTAAATCCTATATATACTTCTATCTTATTCTCTCGCACGTTATAGCCTAACATTAACACACGTACAACGTTCGGATCCTGTAAGAAACACTGCGTAGTGCCTTATATCCCATTCTATAACATGTTAAATCCTATAGATACTTCTATCCCATTCTCTCGAACGTTAAATCCTATATATACTTCTAGCTTATTCTCTCGCACGTTAAATCCTATATATACTACTATCATATTCTCTTGCCCGTTATAGCCTAACATTAACACACGTACAACGCTCGGACCCTGTAAAAAACACTGCATAGTGCATTCTATCCCATTCTCTCTTACGTTAAATCCTATATATACTTCTATCTTATTTTATCGCCCGTTATAGCCTAACATTAACACATGTACAACGCTCGGTCCCTGTAAGTAACACTGTATACTGCCTTCTATCCCATTCTCTCGCACGTTGATTCCTATAGATACTTCTATCTCATTCTCTCGCACGTTATAGCCTCTGGTTGTCTCTTTTTACTATCGCTTTATCGTTTCTTCGTGTTTCAAATTACAACGATAGTAAACAAGTTTTCATTTAAAAAAAGGTGTGTGTTTAAACTACGCGACAGAAGTGAAACATCAGTGCATCTCTCTCACTCCCTTAGTCGCCTCGAGACGACTTTACCATGACGAGCGTCACACAAAAAGGTTGCGGATTTGTATTTCAAAGCCCTCCCTTAAAAATTATAAATTTCATGAACAAAACCTTGTATCGAATGACAGATGTACATATGTGCGATCTGGTAACTGCTCTTGAGAGCCAGTTCCGCCATTAGACTTAGCCTATCCACGATCTTAGATCACATCGTAATATAAAATCGATTCACATCGTGTTCAAATATAAATCTATTAGAACCAACTTTAAAATATATCGCCTATGATAAGATTTTTCTATTTCCTTCAGAAATTATCGCATGACAACTTAGAGACGGTAGTTACGTCGTTTTTAGGTTACGCTATCCTTACAAAGACAAAACAAAATTTAAAAGAGTAGTTGTAAAGTCACGTCTTTTATTTGTGATGCTTTAAAAAATCCCTCATGTTTAAGGCGCGACATGTTAATGTTTATTTTCAATTATTATGAACGTCATTAGAAATTATTTATTATGTCTAAAGATATCTATATTGTTGCTCGTAACCAGAGATAGCTATTTTTCTTTTACAGTGGCTATGAGCTTAGAATACAGTCTCATTTGATGTTACATGACAATACGATATATCTTGTAAGTGCGGCTACCGGAATGCACCCGTAGGTACTTGGCCAAGATTTACAGTAAAAACTACGACTACATCATAATCTTTAAATTCGCCAAAGGCTGATGCTTTTACTGATGATAATAGCTTAGAGCGTTCTAATATAATATCTAACGATAATCGATCGATATCGATAATCGATAATCTAAATAAAGAATGGTAATTAGCATGCTAATACATGCTATTCTCTTTCTAGTTTCAATCTATTGAAGCACAACATCGAACATTTGAGGCTGGACATCAACACGCCGGACGTTATTAAAAAGTATAGAGAGAAACATAGATCAGTAAAACGTCCATACAATAAAGGGGGAGTGCACAAAACTAAATTGGTGTATCATTGCAAAAAGTGTAATAAAGACTATAGATATAGGAGCTGGCACAAACACCTCGAGACTGTTCACAGTCAGAAGAAATACAAATGTGGCCTCTGCGGGAAGAAATTCAGGTGCTTTGGCTACGTCGAGAATCATATGAAAATGGTCCATGTTACTGAGATGTACAAGAAAACAGTCGAGTACGGAAAGATGTACGAATGTTGGTGCGGGAAGGAATTCCGCTCGCAAGTCTATTTAAAAAAACATAAGAGGGAACGCCATAATATGTCTGAGAATGTTTATACTCCGATAAGTCTGAGTTTTCTTTGACATACACGAAAGTTTATTCTAATTTTTTCAGTTATCCTGTTCTTTCCTCCTAATATATAACTAAGAATATACTTTAATGATTGATTCTAACTTACCTCAAGTTTATATTATTAGTACAACTAAGCGTCCTTTGTTTTGTTTGTCAGCAAATAATGCAGACCAAAGTAAATCGATAAAAGCAATGACAAAGGGAAAATGGATTCCATAAACTAAGTATTGTAGAATAATTTACAAAAAACTCACCTTCCAATGTCATAGGTCCATATCGATAAGTTCAATAGTTTTGACGCAATTAATTGTCGAAAAACTCTATTTTCTTGTATGTGTGTGGAATACTAATTGCACTTTGAAATAGAACTTCTTCGAGGGCGAGCGAATTGTCATAAATTGGATGATAATTGGGCTGGGATTGGCAAATCGGCGCTTTTTTATGACCACGTCTTGGTAAAAAAAAAATTGCGTATATTGCATGCGGGACTCTGCTACCGCGATACCGTCAAATACTAAAAATATACCACCGCGATCCCAAACAGATACATATCGTTAAAAATCAAGATCAGCTTTCACACTTCTTCTGTTAGGCCAAATTCTTCTGGAAGACTGAATATAAAAGGGTTTATTTGCGCATGGTTGGGCAAAATGTTTTGGATCATAAGATTCATAATTAATATTTGGGCGAAAACTGGATTGTGAAATACAATAAGTGACCTGTCCCTCTTCATAGTGAAACGGTTTCAAGGGTGATTGAAATGAACCTTGACCAAACGATAAGTAAAATGGTTAAATTATGGTAGAACTTGATTATGGCCAGTATTAACAGACTTGGTTCAGTTGATAAAGTGAAGTATTTTCCTACGAGTGAATCTTTAGTCGCAATAGGATCAAACTGCTCAGGATCTGAAGTTAAGCACTTGATTTTATAGTAAATCATCTTTATACCCAGTATTAATAGATTTGGATCGAGCGACACTTTAGTCGCGATAAGACAAATTGGACAAAATCAGAAGTTAAACACTCCATTCCGTAGCGAAACTTCAAAACTTGTAAGCCTGATATGAATGGAGCTGTATCAGACCATAATAACTTTAGTGGAGATTGGAAAAATTGAACGATAAGAGAGACGTTTCTCTTAATAATGAAGGTGTCATCTCCGGTATTAATAGAGATGGACCAGACGGTAATGAGAGGTGCTTCAGGCGTGATAAGACAAATGGACCTAAATCAAAATTTAAACGTTTCTCTTATATAGTTTTAAAACTTCCTCGGGATTTTTCAATGTTGCAAAAGTGCTGTAGCATGGTAAATTGAAGTTGAATTGCGTGCGCGGATGTATTATTATTTTATAGAGGCTGGTCTGTGGTTGCTCGTATTTCGGGTGAATGTGGGACTATAGAGAAGTAATTTAACCCCCATCATTTAGGGGTTGAAAGTGCGCCATTTCGGAATAAAACTTCATTGAACATTTGATTTTTTTTGTTTAATGTCTGCAGGATTTTTGCATACAACTGAAATTATAATAATAATAATAATTTTATTGACAAGTATTTTTTTTACACTACAATACATAAAAATTATTTTAAGACATATCACTATACATTTTTGTATCCTAGCGCCTGAACTAGGCCGTGTCTGTATCCCAGATATCAATTTCAATTGTCCTTTGTGTTGGGAATAGCTGGTCATTTTCAGTGCATTATCGGATGAGACCAAATAGTGGCCCAACAATAGTCAATAAAAATTTATGTTTCATTACCGAATTCCAGAATTTTCCCAAAAAAATATTAACTGCAGTTTTATCCCAAAATGACGCACTTTTGACCACTACATGATGGAGGTTAAATTACTCCTCTATAGTGCCAGATTCACCTCCTGAACACACTGTTAAAAATGTTTGTAATATTACAATCTCTTTACAAGACACATGTCATGTAAAATTACAATCCAGTGTGTACCAAAATGAAGTTACTATACTATTTAGGTAATTTTTCCAAACACTTTCATAAAACCACTATAATAAGTTGCAATTATACAAAATGCATGTATAAACAGTACACATATAGTAATTTTACAAATCAATTCATTAATTACAAATGAAAAGCGTTATAAATTTACAAGCTTTGTTTTTAGTCTTATTCATAACAACTTTATGTAATATTACAAAGAAACAATGTAACTTTGATTACAATGAATTTATTATATATTCAAAAATCATCATATTATTTTTACTTCTTTAATTGTAAAATTACAAAGTACGTAGTAATTTCGCCAAAAATTAGAATATGTTAGCCGCAAATTGTAATTTTACTAAACTTCAACTGTAAAAATTATTTGTAAAATTATTATATTTTTACAAATCATAATTATTGTAAAATCCGATATCACACTGTTGAAAATGCTCGTAAAATTACAATCTATTTACAAATTGAAGATTAAGTAAAATTGCAACTTTGTCCAAACTAAAATACGATTACCATACAATTAAAGTCATTTTCTAAGACATATCAGAACTATTAAAAGTTTGAGTTTTACAGCTATATTGCATAAACTCTATATGTGTTGTAAATTTACAAATTGATTTATCATTAATAAATTAAAAAAAAATTATATTTACAAGTATTTATCCCAAAGAAATATCATAATATTATATTACAATGAAAATGAATGAAAATTACTTAATTGTCTCAATATTTTTGATGAATTGTAATTTTACCAAAAAAATTTTGCAAAATTAAAATATCTCGTAAACTATTGACAAGTAGTCGAGACATCTTGCGAATGAAATTTAGAGAGAAGAATAATAAACAAATTGAAAAAAACCGCATTACTCTACGACTAATAGCTTACAAAATATTATTTTTTTAATAAAAACTCTGTGAGTTCTGAGCGTACGCTCATAAACAAATATCTCTATCTCGGAGATAATTTAATCAATTTTATTTTTTCTCTTTATTATAGATCTTATCTAGTTCTGCCACTACTACCACTAGTTCTATTATGAAAAACAAGACATATTGCTTTTGATAAGTTTTGTATTTTGCAAATTAAATATTTTAATTTTACAAACTATTTTTAATTTAGCTTATTTGTAAAATTACAATGTTCGTCATTGATATTAGTACTTACGTTTTTGAATTTTCTAAAACAGAAATAATGAAAAATGTTTTGCAAAATTACAATGTTTGTTACTGAAATTAGTATTTACGTTTTTGAATTTTCCAAAACAGACACAATAAAAAAAGATTTGTAAAATTACAAAGCTTGATTACTTAAATTACAAAACTGCTTTGAGCATATACTTCCAACACATTTCTTGTAAAATTAACAAAGAAATTTTTAACAGTGCAGAATTATTATCGAAGATTATGCCGCTGATGGTTTCACTGCCGTTATTTAATATACAATATTGATTGTCATAGTTTATGAAATTGAAATAATAATTATAATACATGTAATAAATATAACTTTTCACATAAGTACAGATGCACCCGCTTCTGTTTTCAAGTAAACGGCTGTTTGTACTTCGAATTTGAGATTAATTCACCTGTTCATTGTTAAAATTCAACACGTATTTACATAGCACACATATTCTCATGTAAATTGTTCAAAGATGGTATCAATACGGAAAGAGTTTATTATATTCTTACCAAAAAGAGAAAGTTAAATATGGTTTACAAATACACTATCTGAATTTTTGGAAGTTCGTTATGGGGCATCGCGGAGCCCTAGCCGGTAAAAAAGTCCCTAACTTTAGCGTAAGATATTTATGTATAGTCTATGTATGATGGCTATACAGTGTCTAATGTATAGTCTACGTGATCACTGTTATTATTATATATAATTTTATAAATCATCGTAAAATAAAGGTGTTAAGATAATTTTGTAAAGTAGTTTTTTTTTTCATTTAAATCGATAAAAATTCATAATAAAAAATGTATACCCGAATAATTATTTTCTTTATGCCTCGAATAGAATTTGAAATTAATATTTTTATAATAAGGAACTTCGTTCCTATCCGGTGTCCCACGACACCACTCGTTTTTATTTTCATTTTTTAAATTACTCAATTTCGGTATCAAGCAGTAAATTTAATAAAATTCCTAATTATAAACTAAACTATCACCTATATAATTAGTGTTTTGATCCATCTATAATTATGATTTAAATATGCATATATATATATATATATATATATATATTACAAAACTTGGCATGTACGTGATTCTCTCTTAAATTAAACGATTTATTATTATGTATTTTTTTTTATTTTAATTATTTCGTAGTATTAGCAAAATAGTAATCTAAAAATGGTTAACGACATCAGTGGCTGCTGCACGCACCAACCAACTAAGTGTGAATCTGAAAAAAAGCTAAGCTAAGCTAAGAAATTTGAAGCAGTGATAGAATGTACGGACGCCGCGTCACTGGACGTGAGTAATCATTCCTCCAATGAGCTTCAGCTTTACTTGAAAGGAAACAGGATGGTGGTAGGGTTTTTTTAATGCCCTTCTATCTATGGACTCATTTTCATTGGTGGGTGCAGTCCGCATTCGAGGTGCGGGAGATTTCTGTTCACGCATGCCATAGGCACCGCATGCGATAACGGTTTTAATCAGTTGATAGAACCCGCTGGCAGTTTGGTAGATATTCTTCAGCGCGCATATTTTTTGAAACAGTGGGACTGAGTAGACGCCATAGACGAGTAGTAGACCAATAAGCCAAGTACACGCACCACGCTTGCATTACTCCAACCAATAAATTTCATTGCATGTTAAGTCGTATGCGGAAACTCCTCTCATTTAGTATAACAACTGAATTATCGACCAATGGAAATGCACTTCAGAGCCAGCCCCTCCACTAGGCTTATGCCTATCTTGGGTCCCATCACCAATTAACCTCGGAAGTGATTGTGGTTATGACCATAAAAGAACATTCAAACAGGTAAGTGAAGATACAACCTTCTATTTTACATCTTACGAGACTAAGAATCTGTGTGACGGTAGAACTAAAAATACGTTCAACTGATTCGTGACTTACAAACACACGGTGGTAAATTAAGTACAGTGGTCCTTTTCTTGTGGCTCATTTTAAAGCTATCCAGTATTAGTCTGACTGCTAAGACGTTTACAGACCAACTTGAAAGGGACGATCTCTCATTATGATTTCTTAGGTTTACGCGAATATTATTCATTGAAATAAAACTAATTTAAACGGATTTTATCGCGGTTATTTATTAAATTTTGCTCCCGACGTTTCGAAAAGCTTTTCAGTCCGCCCCGTGACCACGAAGGCTGAAAAACTTTCGAAACGTCGGGAGCAAAATTTAATAAATAACCGCGATAAAATCCGTTTAAATTAGTTTTATTTCAATGATCTCTCATTAGTTTTTGCGTTAGTCCAGGACAGGGACAGTTCAGTCATTCTGCCCTGAGGCAGTCGGCACAATCATTTAGTGTAGGAGTCAGGTCGCGCTCTCAACCCACGTTATAGTAGGGTAGGTTCCTTCTTAGAATTAGTTAGGACAGCTGTTTCTTGTCGCGTCTTGCGGCTACTCCATTGGCTCCATTGTGCTCGTTCCTTCGGGCTGAATACCTTAGTCCTCGTCGCCAAAGCTCGGTGAAGCTGTCAAAGTCCATAAGACTAACAGTATATATCCTTTAAAAAGTAAATAGTTTTCGGCTGCCATTATGAATACCAATAATTACATTGCAACTAATTGTCACAAGACCCACAAGACAATTGACCAACATCTGTAACTAAATGTACATCTGAGAAAGTTATTTTTCTTCTATCAAACATTAACGTATGGCCGCAATCTCACCTGATATTAAAGAGAGATGTGGCATAAGATGGTAATATGTTATACTTAGAAATTCTTTATTTCAAGTACAACTAATGGAACGCAACTTTAGGTAAAAGGTCACAGGTGAACTTCAAGATAGTACCTTAGATTTTTTTCTTTCACCTAAAGCCGAGGCATAGTGTAGAGCCTTCTAAGAATTTCTAGATTTTCTAGTTTCAATCTGTTGAAGCACAACATGGAGCATATAAGACCGTACCTAAACACGCCCGACATCATTAAAATATATAAAATGAAACAAAAAAAAAAACAATTAAACGGTCATGCAACAAATACAAAAATAAATTGGTGTATCATTGCAAAAAATGCGGTAAAGACTTCGAATTCAAAAGCTGGTATAATAAACACCGAGTCTATTCACAGCCGGAAGAATTCAAATTACGCATAGACACAAAGATACGGTGATACTGACTACTTTTTCTTGCAAAACCCTTATTACCAACATCAAAAAGAAAATAATTTAAGAATATATCTTACCGAAATTCAACATGTTGTATTAGGTCTATGTTTAGTTTACGTAAGTTTGATTGAATCTCAAAATTTTGCAATAAGCTGAAATGGCACCCTGTGAGACTTCGCCGGAATTCTTGCACTCGTTAGCTCCCTAGTACTGTTTTAATCCCATCGCTTTTTCTTACTTATGAAAACGATTAGTTACATAGCGATACGCATACACGAAATGTAAGATCATTAGGACACATTAAATCCCAAAGTTGACTTGTTATTAGAGTTGTTAGAGTTATGGGCAGAATATATCTATAAGTCCATTATAAGGTCTGTCATATTGTATATATCGGAGTGCTGATCTAGTAAGAAGACTGATGAGTGTCGATTGCTTGCAGCATTCATGAGAATGTTGAGATAGATGTGTGGTGTTACATGAGTGGACAAAGTCATGAATGAGTGTGTTAGAGGAAGCTTGAAAGGGAATCGTTTGTCTTGGTTTGGATATGTCGTGAGATAAGAGGAAACGTATGTGGCGAGAAAAGTAATCGATTTGAATGTTGACGGATGGATAGGAAGTGGAAGGTCAAAGAACAGTTGCATATAGAGGGTAAAGAGTGAATGAAGAGATACAAGACCAGAAATAAAGGGTAGTTGAAGTATTACGTTAAGTTATTGTAATTCCTCATTTATAGTTAACGCTCGATTTTATTCATAAAATTTTCATATCCATAAAGAGCTTAATATGAAAATCGTTTGATATGGAGTAAACTCCAATTAATAACCTCGAATTTGTTTATTCGCAGTTCTAAAACCAGCTCGCTGCTATCACCGACTTCTATAAAACCAAAAACTTTGGCGGGACGACAGCATGATTAAAGACTTCGATAAAAACGAAAAGAAAAGGGAAAAAACGAGAAATTTATGAACACAAAAAATAATGAATCGGCGATTATCTAGGCAAGCAAAACGAACTGAAAAGAATAAAAATAAGCCAGCCAAGATACGGAATGCCAGACTTCAACGACGATACAGGTAGAGAAAAAAGAAAAAATCAAGGCACAGTTAAACTCTGGCTTCGCTGAGATTTTACTAACGCAAGACGCGGGAACTACAAAGTATCAGGCACCCGTAACTACGACACCATCGCGGTTAAGTCCAGATGCAGGAATTATAATAATACAACGTGCAGAAATTATTGAGACCTGTCATTTACCGTGTTACGAAAAATTAAAGCATTAGGACAGCTCGCAGTTTACTTTATAAGAAACTATTTTCATATTTAGGTTCGCTGTGTAAAAATTTATGAGGAGTAAAATCGAGGCGTTAACTAAAAGTGAGACGTTACGTTCCTTTGCGCATCGTTCTTTGACCTTTCACTTCGAGATTGTGTATGTGTGTATATACAAAGTATACTTAGTTTATGTTATACATTTCATTGGAATGATGTATATAATGTGAATAAATAATTATATGCTTTCATTATTTTATATTCTTTAATTTACCCTCTTTTTACATAATCTAAACAATAATGGTTCTTAAAGAGCAAACTCCAGTCGAGCCTCGGAGTTGACAACTACACACTTTTTTAATTTAAATAAAAAACTGGGAATTGAAAATTTCCTAAGTTTGCTACTTTTTTTGGTTTAAGTTTACAGAGAATCTCTCGACCATTTTAATCTTATTGCCAAGGGTTATAATAAATAAGTTATTCTATTTTAAGAATTTATAAGTAGGAAAAGGTAAAACATGATTATGACTTTTAGGTAAAAGTGTTCTCTGGGTAGTTACGTGTCGATTGAGGAGAGGGCAGGGGGGGGGGGTGTGCTCAGACAAATGTTACGGCGCGTTACACGGGGGGAGTGAGAGTCGGAAATCTTTAGAAATTGCGTTATCTAATACTTCAACGAGCCCTAACTTGGAAACAGGGCAAAAAGGAGATTATTGTATTATTATTATGTTATATATATTATTTATATTGTATATTACACTATCTGTGCACGCGACTTCGTTAGTGTGAACTTCAATCATGTTTCCTGTAACTTTACGACCTATATTTCAACTCTGTGGACTCATGTATATATTACTTTTCGTGGTGGACGGCAAATGGTTTATAAAGAGCGGGCAAGTAATTTAAATAAAAAAATCCGTCTGTTGCATCGTATTTTTACGATAAATGCTGAGTATATTACTCTTAAGATTAATTTAAATAGACGGCGATCAAAAGTATTTTTTATAGCTAACGTTTTGCGTTGTGGCCACAAACTTACCTGATGTTAAGTGACGATGTGGCCCAAGATGGTGGACACGTTAAGCAAATTAGAGGGGCTGGCTCCAAAGTGCAACTACCGGAACACACCTATAGATATTTGCCAGCAGATTTTCAACTTGAGGGTGGATGCCAAACCAATCGATATGTTCCCGCTCTTCCGCTGCCGTAAACCTAGAGGGAGGTGGTTTCAAGGCGCGCTCTTTATTGCACCAATTCGGCTGTCTGGAGGCCAGCTCGCTAGGTTGCCTGGCTTATCAGCTCAAGCCGGTCGCCGGGGTGACGCAGTGATTGCAAGTTCGAACCCGCGTCATCCCAGCAAGGCGACAGATGACCGTGGGATTTTAGTGGCTATTCCAAGCGGCTAGCACCGGGCGAGTCCCACATAATTTTCAAAATCCCCCGTGCTGGAAGGGTATGCGAAGGGTATACAATATTGTACGGTCTCTATTCCGACATCAACTTAACTTAAAATTACAGGTGATTAAAAAAAAATGACTAAGTTACAGTTTGATTATGTGTATGAGAAATCGTACTTATTCTAAAAAAGATGTGAGGATGGACTTTAATTTTCAAATATTTTAAAATAGATATATCCGATACACGTTCTACATTTTGAAGTAGATCACGCCGAAAGCGGGAATGTTACCAGGCCTGGGCTGACGCTTCGGCGTCTAGTGATGTAAATACCAGTGCATTTAAAAAGGAGTATACTTCTGCCTCCAGGTCCTTCAAAAGTTTTATTGCTAAGGCGAAGTCGGTGTACATCGGCAGAATTGGCGAGAGACTGGCGCGTCTCCCGAAATCCTGGAAGACCGCTTTAGTGCACCCGATACCTAAAAAAGGCAACCGCTCGGATCCGTCCAATTACAGGCCTATCGCTATCACCTCCTTGTTCTCCAAGATAATGGAGTCCGTTATCAACTGCCAGCTCCTGCGGTACCTAGGGGACCACCGGCTGATTAGCGACCGCCAGTACGGCTTCCGTCGGGGTCACTCAGCCGGTGACCTTCTAGTTTACCTAACTCATAGATGGGCAGAAGCAGTTGAGACCAAGGGGGAGGCGCTTGCAGTCAGTCTGGACATAGCGAAGGCCTTTGATCGAGTATGGCACAAAGCGCTTCTTTCGAAGCTACCTTCCTATGGACTTCCCGAGAAATTATGCAACTGGATCACCAGCTTTTTGGCAGATCGGAGCATCAAGGTCGTCGTCGGTGCATGCTCTGATCCTAAATTTGTCAATGCTGGTGTTCCACAAGGCTGCGTACTCTCTCCATCTCTGTTCCTTCTGCATATCAATGACATGCTGCAGATCATCAACATTCATTGCTATGCAGACGATAGCACTGTGGATGTACTGTACACTGGTCGTGCTAATATTTCTCTGGACCAGGATGACGAGAGCAGGAACAAACTTGTGTCTGAAGTCGAGTCTTTGTTAACCAAAGTCACCGACTGGGGTCGACTTAACTTAATCCTAATCAACCCCAAAAAGACACAAGTTTGCGCGTTAACCGCTAAAAAGTTACCATTTCTCGTAACTCCTCATTTTGAGAATACTCCCCTTTCTGCCAAAGCCAGTATCAGAATACTTGGCGTCGATATTTCGAGCATCGTCCAGTTTCGCGGTCAATTGGAAGGTAAGGCCAAATTGGCCTCACAGAAGCTAGGTGTGCTCAGTAAGGCGAGACGGTACTTCACGTCGGCTCAATGCCTGAACCTGTATGAGGAACAAATTCGGCCCCACGTGGAGTACTGTTCTCATCTCTGGGCGGGAGCCACCCAGTACCAGCTACTTCCATTTAACCGCATTCAACGTAGGGCGGCTCGGATTATCGACGAACAAGCTCTTTCCGATCGGCTTGATCTATTGGCTCTGCGTAGAGATGTTGGGTCACTCTGCATCTTCTACCGCATTTACCACGGGGAGTGTTCTGAGGAATTGTTTGAATTGATCCCGGCCGCTGAATTTCACCATCGGACATCGCGCCAAAACAAAAAATTTCACCCATACGACCTCGATGTCCAGCGTTCCACAACAGTGCGATTTGTAAGGCACTTCCTACCTCGCACAGCCACTCTGTGGAACCAGCTTTCGCCGGCGGTCTTTCCGAACCGTTACGACTTCGGAACCTTCAAGAAGAGAGCGTATTCCTTCTTTAAAGGCCGGCAACGCACTTGCGAGCCCTCCGGTGTTGCAGGTGTTCATGGGCGGCGGTGATCACTTTCCATCAGGTGAGCCTCCTGCCTGTTTGTCCCCTATTTCATAAAAAAATATATGTTTATTTCAGTGCAGTGGTACCTATCGGTCAATTTTTTAGTGTGGGCAGTGTCTTATATAGAAATTTATACATTTTCGAATATTAAAAATCCAACATGCGTCCCGATGCGTTTCGACCAATTTCGGAGACTTTTTTACAGTGAACGTTTTTTAGTGTTATGACCATAATCTCACTTGATCTTAAGTGACGATATGGCCCAAGTTGGTAAACACGCTAAACCTGTAGAGGAACTGACTCTCAAGTGCATCTGCCGGAACACACCTATTGGTATTTGGCGGCAAATTTCAACTTAAGGGTGGTAGCTAGCCAGGCGAGCATTAGAATAAGCCCTACCACTATGCTAGCTCATTGTAGATGGATTCGAACTCATGTCCCTTGACGCAAAATTGTACACACTATCACTGAGCTACCATCGCTTCGAAATTCGCTATTAAAATCGTGGTAAAAATGACATATAAGAAAAACTGTATTGTTATAATCAAACAAATATATAAAGGTAGGAAAAACAGAAATAATTAAATATAAATTATTATATGTGTAGTGTGAAAGTTTAATGCCTATATTTCAGTTATCCTTCGTTTTATGGAATAAAAAGTAGTGTCCTAAACGTTAATCCGTAATGTTAGCTACCACTTTGCGAAATTTCATTGAAATCTATCCAGCCATTTCAAAGAGATGCGCGTTCAAGATTATTCTACCATTTTTACCATCACAGTTTTATTATATGTAACAAATATATTTCATATGATGTTATTAGTTCACATGTATCGTAATTTATATAGTATTTATTGGTCTTTATTTATTTAAACACCCAAAATACCCCTGATTCGTCTCTATGCAACATATCCATCTAAAGGTTCTCTGGAAGAGATTGCTATTAGCAGTAAGCCACCCTTTGTACTACTTGTATAATTGGAATAAATTAAATATATTAATTATTATTATAAATTCTAATAAGCGAAGCGATGATAGCTCAGTGGTAGTGTGTACGACTTCGCGTCTAGGGACGTTAGTTCGAATCCCAGCACCTACAATGAGCTTGAGGTTTCGGTGAAGGAAAATGTCGTAAGGAAACCATAGCATGGTGGTAGGGCTTTTTCTGATGCTCGCCTGGCTAGCTACCAGCCTCAAGTTGAAAATCTGCCGCCAAATACCAATAGGTGTGTTCCGGCAGTTGCACTTGATAGCCAGTTCCTTCACAGGTTTAGCGTGTCTACCAACTTGTTGGGCCGTAGCGTCACTTAAGATCAGGTGAGGTTATGGCCATTACGCTAAACCTTGACTATAAAAAAAAAGAATAAAAATATACGTCCCTTCGGTTATGTTCCAGCTACGTACGATAAATACGCCACTAGCTCCAAGCTTAAACTGAACCCAAAGCCGCGGAAATAAACTACCCTCCTATAACTATATTCTGACATTAAACTTTCAGTATACAAAATATATATCTCTTTTTTAGTTTAAATTTTTCACTTCTGTCAGCAGTCCTCATGACAGCTTTTTTTTAAATAAAAATATTACTTAGTTTCAGCAAACCTGTAACCTAATCACGGTTAACGAAAGCAGACACCACTCCACTAAGAAAATTCTAAACTAGATAATTATAAGAAAATCATACATCATGTAACTTTAATGTTTAAGTTTAGTTTACAAATATAGTAAACAAGAAGTTTATCATCAGTTTGTACCTGTATATAATCCGATGTTAGAGATATTCTCAATCCCTAATCTAAAATAAATAATTGTAAAGCTATTAAAATCTGACCGCTTGAAATTTTCTGATCAAAATTTCTGAAGATGATTTGTGTAATGAAAAAAAAACGTTAATATAACAAATTTCTCGATTTAACAAAGTTTTCAAAATCTCCATGAATTCCGCATAATAATTAATTGAGAATATACCTTTAGAGATGCTTCAAGTATTAAGTAACGTAATTTAAGGTGACGTAATCTGGTGAAACGTTACGACGCGTTACAACCGCGGTACGGATGTTCTAACTACGCGTTACGTAACATTGTTTCTTGGCGCTTATTACATAAGAAACGGTTTTTATATTTACCTAGCGGTATCAAAATTCTATAAGTAAAATCGATCGTTAACTAAAAGTGAGGCATTACGTTCCTAAGCGCAACGTAGATATTTAAATTATTTCGTGGACGTCCAGATGTCTTTGTGGATGGATGTGTAACGATTACGCACAAAAAATGTCATATTTTAACTTAATAAAGTAAATACATTCATGGGACAATTTTAACGCTTTGAACGCTTAAATCTATGTCATTCAATTATAATTACGTTGACGCGTGAACTTTTGGATTTACCAAATTATTAGGGTAAACCGGCAACACTTGATGCATGTATAGATGTATATATGATACAACACAAACCTAACCGCCAATTTGTGTTTTGATTTTAGAGTGTCGTTTATTTATTTACATGTCGTGACCGTTATATTCGTGTACAATAAACAAATTTATTAACTGATTGAACAAAATATTGAGAGATATAAAAAAACTGTTTCAAATAACGATGAAAATAACGAAGTAGCAGATCTGAAAAGCACGTAGTTGCGCTTTATTTGTAAGGGTATAGTTAACGTTTGTAAATAATTATTAAGTATTATTATTATTATCATGATGATTAGGAACAGGATTAATGCCTTAATTTAAAAAATACTTTATAATTAATGGAGTCAAATATTTGATATTTTTTGGTGAAAGTATTGCTTATAAGCAATATTTATATACTTATAAAAAACGGACTCGTACTTTCAGAGATAAGCCATTATAAACAAATAATTTCAATGCATTACGTATAGCAACGTAACGCCTCACTTTTAGGTAACGCTCGAATTTACTCATAAAATTTTCATATGGAGTAAACTCCAATTAATATGCTCCAATTTGTTTATTCGCAGTTCTAAAACCAGTCCGCTGCTTTCACCGGCTTCAAAAAAACCAAAAACCTCGGCGGAACGTCAGCGAGAGTACAGACTACGACAAAAACAAAAAATATTGTCAGAGGTTGAAGAGGAAATACGAAAAAAAAGACATCAGAACAAAATGTTGAAGCAGCGACTATCTAGGCAAGCGAAACGAATTGAAAATAGTAAAAACATGGCAGTCAGGAAATCGAATGCAGAACGTCAGCGACGATATAGATTGAGAAAAAAGAGAAAAATCGACGCACAGTTCAACTCCGGCTTCTCTGAAATTTTACTAACGCAAGAAGCGGGAACTACAAAGTATCTGGCAACCGTAACTAAGACACCATCGCGGTTAAGTTCAGATGCAGAAACTATAATCATACAAAATGCAGCAATTATTGAGACCTCGCATTTACCTACTATGTAACGAAAAAATAAAGCATTAGAACAGCTCGCAGTTTACTTCATAAGAAACTACGGTAGAACCTCATTAAGTTTTAAAAAGAAGGGAAACAAAATATATATTTTTATATATATCTTATTTTATTTATTAATTTACTTATTGTTTGTGTTAACAATTGAACCTGTAATCACTTGCAAGCAATAATTTTAGAGAAACTTTTTCTTTTGTACATACTGACTCGTTGGCAGACAGTTTTTGTTATAAAGCTCGTCCAAACATTCCTTTAAGTAACTGAGGACTAATAATGAAATTATTAGTTTAAGTTATAGACGGTGCGTATTTTAAATAACAGAGGTTTTGAGCTCTGAGCAGAAGGAAGCAGGTATTTTTTTTTAATTATAGAGGTATGCAGATTTTTTGGGGTTTGATTTATCGAGGTTCTATTGTATTTTCATATTTAGCCCGCGGTATGAAAATCTATGAGGAGTAAAATCGAACGTAACTTACTTTCATTTCGAGATTATGTATGTGTCTATGTACAAAGTATACTTAGATTATGTTATATATTTCATTGGAATGATGTAAATAGTGTGAATAAATAATTATACATGCTTAGATTATTTTTTTAATGCTTTCATTTGCCCTCTTTGTACAAAAGGCGATGATAACTTAGCGATAGTGTGTACGACTTTGCGTCAAGGGACGTGACTTCGAATCCAACCACCTACAATGAGCTCGAGTTTTTCGGTGAAGGAAGACATCGTGAGAAAACCATATCATGATGGTAGTGATTTTTCTGATGCCCACCTGGCTAGCTACCACCCTTAAGATGAAAACATCGAAACACCAATAGATGTGTTCCGGCAGTAGCACTTGAGAACCAGTTCCTTCCGAAGGTTTAGCGTGTCTATCATCTTGAGCCGTATCGTCACTTAAGATCAGATGAGATTATGTCCATAATGATAGGCCTTCACTATATATAAAAAATACAGAATAATAGTTCTTAAGGACAACTCGTGTGTCGGAGCTGGCACAACGTCGATAGAAAATTACATTCCTATTATAGTTTACAAAAAAATTGTCGCGTGAACAATTTTCATTTATATTTAGACTCAAAGGAAATCACTAAAATGTTATGAAATAAAATATACAATAGAATAAAAACAAATATGTATTTCCGAAGGCTTCTTTACATTAATATATAAAAAATTAATTTATTCTACTATGGGGCCGTACAAGTATTACGTAACGTAATTTTTAAAGCTTTTTTGTGGCCCTTCCTCCGTGTAATACACCGTACAATTTTTCTTTACCCCCGACCCCCTCCTCAAACGTTACGTAACACCCAAGTGAGCGTTTTAACTAAAAGTCATAATTATGTTTTACCTTTTTTCTTTTTTACCTTTTTTTCTGTAACTCTAAACATAGATAACTTATTTGCCTTATCGTTTGGGTTACATTTACCCACGTAAAAAAAAAACGATTAGAAATATTCGATGGATTCTCCGTAAAACGTAAATATGCGAACTTGAAAAATTTGAATAGGCTGGTTTTATATTTATAAAAAAACACTATGATACGTAACCGTTCTGACCTCCCTCCCGTCCTTGTAACGCATCGTAACGTTTTAAAAGAGGCCCACACCCCACATTGGTTACGTAATACTAGAACGGCCCCTAAGTTGGAGACTGTAAGGTCTTCTCTGGCAAGGCGCTCGTCCGGTATAGGTTATGTCCTTCTTACCGCACGACACCACAATCATGGAGCACAAGCTAAAATAATTATGCAGCATCGATGCCTACCAAACATCGCTATCATATTTAAATCTTCCAGTAGAAGTAGGATTGTGGGCTCAACCAAGAGTCTTTGTTTATACATTCCGATATTTATATCACCATGATGTACTCTTTTCTTCGAAAGGACAAGTGCTGTTAGCTTGACAGGTTTTCACAGCTTCACCTAACTTTGTGGGCGAGTCCTCGTGCCACTCAGCCCGTGAGGCAACACGTACAAGAAAGCCATTTAGTAGCTTGTCCTTGGCTTGTGCTGTTGCCGGGGGGCAGCAGCGTACTCTACATCCGTGATATACATAGTGATAATTAGGGATGACGATCCGAGAACGATTAATCGAGAAATCGATCATTTAGGGTAAACAATCGATTTTTTTAATCTGTCCTCAGCTCTGAATCGATTTGTCACCCTAGCAAGTCGAGGTTCGATTCTTATCTATTTACATAAAACCTGATTTCCGAATATTTGTTTTACCCAAATATACAAAGAAATTATAATTTTTCAAAGAATGTATAAAATCGATTATTATGTTTTTTTTTTTTTTTATGATTGATTTAGAAATGTAAAAATAAGCACAAAAAGTGAATCAAAAACGATTTTTGATGATTTGATCTTATGAATATCCTTTTTTTTTGTCAATCGATTTATTGGACATCGATTTCAATCGATCTTTTTCAGAGAAAATCGCCATCCTTACTGAGAATAATAATGTAGATGCAGTTCTGTATAGTATTCTAAGTCTGTTTTTTTTGTCACACGTCCTTTATCACGGACCTCCTGATTTTTAACAGACTTAAAAAACGAGGAGGTACTATAGTCGGTAACTTAATTTGTGGATCGATTGTAATTATTCTTTTTTGTGTGACTCGGCATTACTCAAGGATGATTCCATTTAAATATTCAATCCCCAAAGGGGATATATTCAACATAGTCTTTTTAGCATTCTTATTTATTTCGAGGTCGATTCAAATTTTTTTTAAAATATTTTATTATTGACAAGAAACTCTTTTGTCGACACTCTGTCCAATCTTCGTTCTAAATATCGAATTAAAAATATTTTGTTAGCCAGAACAGATATATGGCATTCCCAATGAATCAAGCAAACTATCATATTACGCAAAGCGTATTCGTTAAAAATCCTTACTAATATTATATATAAATACATATATGTATATATAAAAGTATAAGAAGAATGTGGCAAATAAATCACACGTATTAATAATTTACTTAATCTTTATTTAGTCTTAATTAGAGTAAACGGCATATGGAATTTTAAACAATAAAAAATGCATTTAAATTTTCTCACTTATATGCAAATATGTTTGTCTGTTGGTTACGTTTTTACGCATTAATACTTAACCGACAATTTTTTATTGTTTTACTATAGTTCACAGGTTTAGCGTTGTGACCGCAACCTCACATGGTAAAGTAACGATGTATCCCAAGATAGTGGACACACTAACCCTGGTGGAGGAACTGACTCTAGACCCGGCAACTACCAGAACACTCCTATAGGTACTTGCAAATTTTCAACATGAAGGTGGTAGTTAACCTGGCGGGCATTAGAAAAAACCCTCCCACCATGCTATGGTTTCCTCACGATGTTTTCCTTCACCGAAAGCTCGAGCCATTGTAGGTGGATTCGAACTCACGTTCCTTGACGCGGCGTCCGTACACACTAGAGACAGCGCTGCAACATCACTATGCCTATCTCGATCACTCAGTCGCCTCGAGCCGACTTCACCCGAACGAGCGGTTTTTTTTACACAAAAGGTTGTAGATCAGAATTTTAATGCCCGTCCATACAAAATTTAATTTCAAAAATATGTAATAATATAGAGTATGTTCCAGTCAAATGTCATTGTTTTAAATTCCATCTACCCTACAACAGGCTATTCGCCACTCTGTATTCAATCATCCTTTCCCGGACGCCTTCCATACAATAATAACTTATCAATTAACACTATGCATATATCGTAACTTATTACTAATATTCCTTAGACTATATATACCAACATGTACATCAGGCACGCACCCAAGAGAATGTTACGGGAGCCATGACCCCCCACCCCCAAACCAAATAGTACAAACATCGTAGAAAGTCGAATTCATTTTTTAGGTCTTATAGTGTGTTCTTTATTGTATATTCGAGATACTTCCACATAATTTTCATGCCTGATATGCATAGATCATGTAGACGTTGTCAAAATGCGATATATATTAACACGTATATCAGGCACGAACTCGAGAGAATATTATGGGGGCCATGGCCCCCCGTCTCCCAATCCAAATTGCACAAAAAATATTTATTTATGTGTTCTGTATTGTAAATTCAAGAAACTTTCTCATAATATTTTAATACTATACATAAATGCCTGATGTCCCTATATGATGTGGACGTTGTCAAACCAATATCGGCAGTGTAGTTTAAAGTCCTGACTTTTTAACTAATATGACTAGTACACTAACCACACCTACACTGATATAATAAATCTGAAGAGTTTGTATCGTTTCAACGGGCTGATACCAGAAACTACCAGCTGGATTTCAAATAAAAACATGTATGCAGTTCACACGCCATAGAAATGAAACGTGAAAATATATATTTGTCCCGTGTGGGGGGGATCGAACCCGCACCATGCGTCAATGAGGCGACCACGTAAACCGTTAAGACTAACTTTGCAGTCCAAAGTTGTTTTCCAACAATCGCTAACGTAAAAAAAGCGTGGGATGACATATGTCAAAAACCATTTTGACAATACTTTTGACATGTGTCAACCCATACATTAAGTTTTATTTATAGGTTTTCGGTTATAACTAGGGACGCCGGTCCGAGATCGATTAATCAAAGAATCGTATTTTTGAAGTAATAATATCGATATTTTAAGTCTGAATCGAATGGTGCATTTAAGTTTCACCCTTAAAAATCGAGTTTAAATTATTATCTATATTCATATGACTTTATTTATATTTATTTGAATGTTTTACTCAAATACATATATAAAACTTTAATTAGTATAAGAATGATAAAATATCGATTTTAATTATAGCTATCGATTACTGTTCTTATCGGATTATAATTCTTATCGTAATTATAGCTATTCTTTAGTTTTCTCTGGTTAGCTTAATATCGAAAATATAAGTACGAAAAGGGAATCAAAGAAAAAAATTATTTTTGATGAATAGATCTTTATGATTTCACTTTTTTGTGAATCGCTTCATTTGAATTCGAATCGAATCGATCCAATAATCAATATTTTTTAAGAATCTTCATCCCAGGTTATATTATTACTTTGTAGCGCAAGAAAACGGACACACTAAGCCTAGTGGAGGTCTGAAGCTCAACCACCAGAACACACCTATAGGTATTCTGCGGCAGTTTTTTAAACTTGAGGGTGGTAGCTAGCCATGCGGGCATTAGAAAAACCCCTATCACTATGCTAGGGTTTCCTCAACATGTATTCTTTTAGCGATAGATCAAACTCAAAACACAGGTTACAGATAGCTGGAAAACAACTTGCCTAGGCACAAAATATATTAGTTCGACAACAATGAAATGCTCAATCTCACATAATTTATTTTGACTGGCGTCGAATATGCTTTAGATTTCATTTACTCCCTCCTCGACGGCCTCCCTCATTCTGGCCTCTTCCCTGTGCATCTTCATCCACTTGCTTATGGTCGAGTACCCTGGCAGAGGGACATGTAATGTTGTCCTCAAATATTCGTAGGTCTTTCGGCTCATATTCCATAGAGTGAGTGCTACGGCCATGTCCTGGGTGTTCCACTGCGCCCGGCCATAGTCCGGCATCAGCAGGCACCGCATCTGTCCCGGTGTGAAGATCCTCTGCAGTTTCTTATTCAGCAAATCAAAATTATTCCTAATGGTAATTAGATCTTGGTATTCTGAAGTAGGTATCGCTTCAATGTATGACCTGGAAAACAAACGTTTTTTGTGTGAGTATATATAAAATAATAACAAATTTTAAAAAAAAAAAGTGTGATTTTATTAAACCATGATGCAAGAGAAACTTTTTTCTAATTTTTTTCAGCTGATGTGAGCCATGGGTAAAGCCATATTGCTCTTGGGTGCTCTGCCGAGCGTCACCCACTTTATCCCTACTCCGCAGCCTGTAATGCGACATGCGATAGGTGGACGAAATATTTGAGGCTACGTAAAAAAGTTTCACTTTCATAAAATTTGTGTACCGTGTTTTATAACCGACTAAATAGTATATAATTTAAAATTAGAAAAGAAAAACATAGGGCGCATGTACTTAAGTATATAACTGATTGAGAAGTGACGATTTGGCCCAAGCCAGTGACCACACTAAACCTGTGGAGACACTGGACCTCAAGTGCAACTGCCAGAACACACCTATAGGTAATTGACTTAGGATTTTCAGGATGGTAGCTAGCCAGGCGAGCATTCGAAAAAGCCCTCAACCGTGCTATGGTTTAACCATGATGTTTTCCTTCACCGAAAGCTCAAGCTCGTTAATAAGTAAAATATTTACACAAGCAAAAACATATGCTGAGATATATGAAGTTAAGAAAAAACATTACCTAGTTATTTCCGCTGTCTGTGTATGTACAGAGCAAGTCCGTTTTGGATTTGATCTCATTGTCCTTGATGTATCATGGTTATTTACTGGAAGTTCAGAATTTGAAGAAAATATGGCAGGCAGAGGGCATGCTGCTGTCCTTCTATTACTGAAATAAATGAACATTAATAATTGTTGTGTTCTGATATTCCAACATTCATAATGTTTTTTGAAGGGAGTTCAAATCCACCTACAATGAGCTCAAGCTTTCAGTACAATACCCATACAATTCTTTAGTAACTGTAAACATATTTTAAATACATTAGGTCAATCTGGAGTTTTGTTATACTTCTTAATTGTCATCATTTTCACATTCAGAAATACTGTAATGTTCAATTACAGAGAGGCACTGATCTAGGAGGTATATCGTTGTAGGGCTTTTTTAACCACCTGCCTGGCTAACTTGGTTCAACCCTTGAGTTGAAAATCTGCCACCAAATACTAGAGCTGCACTCAGCAGTTGCACTTGAGAGCCAGTCCTTCTACTATGATTAGTGTGTCCACTCTCTTGGGCCACATCATCACTTAACCTAAGGTGAGATTGTGGCCTTTACACTTAAACATATAAAGAATATTAAAAAAAGTATTATAAGGGGCATGTCCCCTGTCAATTCTATCATTAGTGAGCTATCTTCAGTAAACTTCAATCTATAACCTCCCTCTGAATTGAAACTTCTGATTTGTTCCTGTTTATATAATTTATATTCGTACCTTCTATCTAATATTCGCACTGGGCCTATAGAAGATGGTGGCTCAGATCCATCAAGATGCAAGGACGGTACTGCATCCAGTTTTAAAATCCTAAATTTGCTCGGTGATTCATTGTTTAAAGTGTGTTGTGGGGTCCTTTGATAGTCAGTTGAAAGAAAATGAGCTGAGCATACTGCACCTGGAATTAAAAATGTTTTTTTTTTTACTTTACTGGTTGTGTTATGGCCACAATCTCACATAATGTTAAGTTATGATGTCGCCCAAGTGGTGGTAACTAGTCAGACGAGCTTAGAAAAAGCCCTACCATCATGCTACTGTTTCATCACTATATTTTTCTTTACTAAAATCTCAAGCTAATCAGAGTGATTTAAACTCACATCCACACAGTTACTGTAGACTCTACCAACTGAGCTATCATTGCAAATTACAGTATAAGTTGTTTTAAAATATAGAATAAACTTGTACTTTCTATTTTGGCCAATAATTTTAATGAAACTAATGGGAATTTTGTATCTCAGGAGAAATGGCAGGCAGAAGTGAGAAATGTAGTATACTAACTACATTTAGAAGTGATAGAAAGGCTTGAGGATTCAGTTTCATTCAGCCACCAGATACTCGGAAGTGCACATAAAGATCTTGATCTCTTGTAATGAGTATAGGATATTGTAGTGTTTTTTTAATGTGTTTTTGATAATATTTCTCATGAGATAAATCCTTTGACATCCCTTGCTCAGCCTGCCAGTCTTTTTATTACTTACTAGCTTTTTACCTGCAGCTTCACATCAATAATGATTTGTCAAACAAATTGGATGATGTAGAAAGTTTCATACAATGTTTATTCCTATCTTAAAACCCACTGCCAATTAAGTTCGTTGAGAAAAAAGAACAGATCACTAACTCCAGGTTCCCTTCTATCTCTACACCAAAATTCATTATAATCGATTCAGCATTTTCGGTGAGAAAGAGTAATCAACAAACAAATTCACTTTCACATTTATAATATTAGTTATGATTTTGCAAAAATATTTGTTGTGGAATAATTATTTCATATTATATGTTAGTTTTAGTATTCTTAATTTGTTACCGATTTTTGAGACTTTTGTTATCGGTATGCTTTTGCGAAATACATAATAATCCTTGTTGCATATACCAGGAAAAAGCCTTTTTCCACCATGTTAACAAAAAAAGAGGTTGGGTTATAACAGTATAGGACCTATATTTGATAATCTCTTTATACATATTCACCGACCTATTTGGACCAACCTTTTTGTAACACGGAATAGTGTTTAGAGAGTTTCAGTATTTATATCACACGTCACTGATGTATTTTTTCTATGTCTAATATTGTAAAGTTTGCTTACAGGGGTATAATGTTTATGGACACCATACCTGTTTATTACTTCCTATCATAACAAACATGTTTTAAGATATTATTACAGAAAATCGGGATGCACATACCATTTCTCCAATTTGTTCGCGGTCTACAATACTGAAGCCATTCATTTGCTATTAATCTGTCTTTTGGAAAAGAAAAAAATCGCACTTGGCTCCCTCTGTTGCTACAATTACGTATGGAACAATTAACCATGTTTGTATTTCATTGAAAATTTAAAGACAAATATAAAACAACTTTTTGTAGAACCGCAATCAAAACAAATGTATTTTTTTTTATTATATCGCACCCCAGAATAGAGATGCCGAGTATCTACACATTGGGGAGACACATATATCACATCACGTATATAAATGAAATACGATTTCATCTACCATCTTTAATTGTAATAAAAGAGTATTCGTACCGAGTTTTCAAAGTACTACGAGAGATTGATTGCAGCATAGCAGATAAGTGTAACACATATCTATAGATAAGAGACTTCAATTGACTTTATATCCATTTGTTCTCCATAACTTCACTGCTGCAAACAAGACTCGATGTGGTCATTAGCAGTATCGGTGAAAGTCTTAAGAGCGAGGTATCGCTTAGGCGTCACTTGTATGATGTACTTAGTTCCACAACTAAGATCGCCAACTGTATGACTTAGCACCTGCGTTGAGTGGAAGCTATTTAGAAAGCTAGGCTTGTAAAATCGCAATCTCCTTTTCAGAATATATTGATATCCAGATATTTAAAAGTTATCATATTCTAATCAGGTCTGCGTGATTCCTGGAGTATCATTATGTGACTACACTGTTATTAGCTAATATTGCTGGTGTATTCTCGGAGATTGGGAAGAGTCTTCTGGGAGTCACATTGAGGTTGAATTACTATGAAGCCGATGTTGAGGGACTCTGCTTTGATACTTGCAGATTACCGAATCAACAAATTACTGGTCTGCGGAAACTCCTAGAGCATAAAGTGGCATTTTTCTTGTAATACTGAATATTACACCGTTGATGTTATGTATTATATTACTGCAAGCAACCAGACAAAAACAAGATATCTACCAATAGCATTTATAAATCGCTAAAATAAAGTTAGCCGCATTATATACTGTTTTGAAGTTGAAATAGAAAAACCAGCAAAATTATTAAACCAAGCTTTAACATGGTCTGATTACAAAAACGAAAATACTATTAAGTATTTCATATGAAGTACCCCCAATGGATTAGTGAACTATATATCGCCAGGCTATGGAGTTCAGATTAGTGACACATGACTTTTAGAAACCTGTGGCTTTCCACAATAACCGAGTCCTGGAAGTTGGGTTTGGCTGTCCGTGGATTCAAACATATTGAGCAGATGTTAATTTAAAAGCAATGCTGTTTAATGAGATCCCCAAGTGTAGCTAAAGATTTTAAATTAACTAAGTAAGATGCTCTTAAAGCTAAACAAATTCCTAGTTTAGTTAATTAATACAAAAAGATTGACAGACATGTAAATTACCTGTAATATTCAAATTGTTAACAGCATATTATATTTGAAATTTTATATATTATTGTCTACTTATTACTTTATCTTAAGACTTTCATCAGTGGTAGTCGTGCAAGTTATCATAAAAATTACGAAAATGCTAAGGTTTTTATTAATAGAGAAATCGAATAAAATGATTATTAATCGCTGGTATTGTGCAGAGTGATCAAGACTTAATCAATTTTTAGCAACACTAGTTGTACTGTTGTACAATTTGTACATAATCTGTCAATACTTGTGGCTGTTTCTGTTTTGTTTACGTGCTAAAATATTGAAAATTACCCTTGTCGAATAAGTTTAGTAATACTAAAATATGTTGCACCATATATTTAGGTATGTTATGTGTTAATTAAAAATGTCATAGAAATAAAGCAAAGTATATATTGTTAAAAAATATATATCAGTTTGTAAACGTCGCACTGCGAAGGAGAATTCTTGTCGAAATTTATTCTTCCTATTTGTTACAACACCTAAGTAAGGCAGGCATTACAAGTTCTACTCTTCTACTCTCCGCTATCAGCTGTCTGTCTGCCTGTATTGTATACATATATTATGCAAACAGTCCATCCATACTTTTTTTTCTATAAAAGGACCACCGTGTTCGTGGTCGTGCATAACAACATTAAGAAATAATAGTTGAGGTCATTCTGAAAAAAAAATACACTGGACATCATTAGGCAACCATGATATGGAAATTGGTAGACAGCAAAAAATAAAAACAAAATACAATTGATTTGTAAAACAAATGTGATCATAGAAGATAGCGAAAAAAAAAAGATAAATTATTAATGAGTGAAAAATTATGGGGGTAATTTATAACTTGTAGTCAATTAACAGTCCGGCATCATTAGCCTTAAAACTAGAAAGGGGGTCTTTAAAGATGTCAGTATTTGTACAGAGGCTGTTATAACATTTACATATTCTTCCACTCCTTTTGTACTTTGTACCTTCATACTTCACATTTGTTTAGTTAAATGAACCATACCACAATGATATATATTATTTAGCTTCTGTCAAAGTTCCCTTTGAATATATTCATACCTTGCCTTGTCTATTCTGGTTACCTAATAAATCCATCTTAACATTCTCAACTCTACCATGTGTAAACTTCTTACACTACCATTATTTATTGCTCAGCATTTGAATTTGCAAGAGATGACTGGCTATAAACTTTTCTCTAAAACATTATAGAGGCTTTTGTAGATCACATAGATTCATCTGAAGTACCGTTCACATTATTTATTTGACTTGTCACTAAGCTATGATTTACTGAAAAAATTCTATAAATATAATTTGCTGTGTAACCAAACTTGCTTGACTATGTAACCAAAACATATGTACAAATCACAACAAAATCAACAATTCTTATCTACTAAATGGTAATATATAGTGTTTAAAATAATACATATATAATCAAAGTTTAAAATCTTTCATTTCAGATGTCACCTTATTGTTTAATAAATGAAATTGGACAAAATTTAATTAAGGGAAATAAAAAATCCAATTTGCTATAACAGTAAAATGAATACGAGGGAATATCTTGTATCTGGCAGTGAAACATGGAGTACAGGAGTTCCAATACAACAGCAGTCACTGTGGAACGTAGAAATATCATCACCAGTAGTGACTGAAGTGAAAACAGAGTTCATAGAAGATGATATATGGAATGAGGATATGGTATAGTAGTCCTGTTTTTTTTTATAGTAATGGACAGCAAAAAGGGAGACTGCTCATCTGATGGTAAATGGTTACTGTCGTCTATAGAGAGCTGCTACACACAGAGGTATTACAGCCATGTATGGTAGACCATGGTATGGTATGGTATGGTACACATATGGTAGGTATGTGGTCAGTAGACCTTGACAAGAAAGGGCTGCTTCTGAACCTTTATTTTGTGGTATTCTAAACCTAGGGATGGTCCCTAATAATTTTACCACAAGCTGTAACGGATTAAGGATTACATGGTTAACCGTTAGCCAGAGTCTCGTCGGTTACTCGACAAGGAGCACTGTGTGCAAGTTAGGTTAGCTTAGGTAACTCAGATGGTATTCCATACCTCTTACATCCCATTACCTCTTGGGGCCTGTCTACATCACGTCACGACGTCGTCAACGTGAAACGGTGCGGTAACGTGGCACGGTACGTTAACGTTCTTCAGTAACGTACGTCAGTCTCGATATTTTCCGACATTTTTTATTCCAAAATCACAACTAAACCTGTCAATTTATTGAAATTACTAAAAAAAATTGTAATTACTAGCTGCGCCTGCGATTTCGTTCCCTCGGAACGAAAAATTACTTAATAATTTTTGTTCTTTTTTATAAAAAAATTCAATACGACTTTACTCCTATCTGTGGTAGCGTGATGTTAAGTAGCCTAAAGCCTTTCTCAATGATTGCTCCGTCGAATCCTTACTAATATTATAAATGCCAAAGTGAGTTTGTTTCTTAGTCTTTCACGCCTATAGTACCGTAATTTTTGCAAATTTTTCCACCCCTCTTCATCCTTACTTTACTCCTTAATTATGACATTATTATGTATTAATTGTTTTTTTACTAATAAACTCTTAAAATAAATATAACTTGTTTATTTTAACCTCTGTAAATGTGGTTAGAAATAGTCGTGGGATTCTGCGTATAACATAAACATGCGAACTTGGGAAATTTTAACGGGTTAGTTTTTTATTTAAATAAACGAAAACACTATTACGTAACGCGTTGGTCGAACCCCGCCCTCCAGCCCTTGTAACGCATCGTAACGTTTTACAAGATCCCTCTAAATTACGTTACGCAATACTTGAACATCCCCTAAACCACTGAATCGATTATTATAAACTTTTGTATAGCGATAGATGGGATTCTAAAGCACTGGAGAACTTTTTCTCAAAAACACCCTGTCGGAAGTGGGGTAAAGTGAGAAAGAAACTTTGTATGAAACTTTTTGTTTCGTCTTCCGATTTGTTTGACAAAATCAAGATTAACGCGAACGAAACCGCACGTGAAATCTACTATAGTTTTAAGTTGTTTTTTATGGAATAGGAGCAAACGAATTGTCGTGTCTTCTGGTGGTATGATTAACCGCCGCCCATGGACACCAACAACATCAGGGGTATCACAGGTGCGTTGCCGGCCTTTATACGAGGGACTGGCTCAAGTACCACTGCGTGAACACGCCTAATGGTATTTGGCGGTATATTTTCAACTTGAGGGTGGTAGCTAGCCAGGCGGACATCAGAAAAAGCCGTATCATTATGCAAAAATGTAAAAAAAGATTAGGGCAAACAAACAAACTTATCCGCTTTGTAATATTAAAACAGATTATATGTACAGATGTCTCCTGAGCAGTTGCGGTCACCGGAATATATCAATTACCATGACAATGCCTGCGATATGTTTACAGAGATGAAAGTGGAATTGTCCGACGTCGAAGGTTATGAATCCGGTTTCAGTTTGGAAAGTGAAATATTTTTAAAAGTAAGAGAACAATTTTAAGTAACTTTCTACACTCACTACAACTACTACTAAGCAATTTTATTTAATATTCCTTTTTGTTGCGTGTGAGCTGCACACTGCACAAATTTTTTAGACACTACCTCTGAGCTAACATCGCTTCAAAATGAAAGCATCTTAAAATATATACACAAATATTTATTCACATTGTTTACATCATTCCAGTCAAAGATATAACATACAATAAGTATACTTTGTATATACACGCATACATAATCTCGAAGTGAAATGTCAATGAACGTTGCGAAAAATAACGTAACGCCTCACTTTTAGTTAACATTCGATTTTACATATAAAGTTTTATACAGCGAGCTAAATATGAATGTCGTTTCTTATGACGTAAACTCCAAAAACATATATATTTGAAAACGTATATACGTAAGGAAGGAAATCATTAAAAAAACAGTCGTCGTTGTATACCTGGTAGATGTGAAACATAGATATTATTTTGTACAGGTAATATGCATAAAACATAGTTTACGATGCTATAAATATGGCATAATAAAAAAAAAAAAACATATAGCGTGGCGATGCGTCGCCACGACCTGTATCGCCATGCCAACAGATGTTTTACATCAAAAACTATTGCATCGAGTATAATATAGTTATGCTATCCAACTGAATAAATCTTTGTTGAACAAAACTACCCTACTTTTTTAGGAAAACATAATATACGAAAACATAGGTAAAGGACAAACACAAATCAATAACAATAACACGGATGACAAATTGCCCTCAAATGAAATGGTGAATGATACAAAAAACAATATGTATAAAATTAATATAAAAACAGAGATGATTGAAGATCGGGTAATACCCAATATATATTCCGTTAAAGTGAAAACAAAGAGATCAGATGATGATGATGATGATGATGAAAATACCACCGTGCTCTATGACGTTCTTGTAAAACCGAACAAGGTTCAGTGTAAATGGTGCGGTCGCTCGTTCAAGAATAGGTGAGTACTCAGCAACTTCCCTAGCCAACTTGTCTTTTGTAGAATAAATACAAACATTACCATATCATCGCCTGGCTAGCTACCACCATCAAGTTGAAAATCTGCCGCCAAATACCATTAGGTATGTGCCGTTAGTTGCACTTGAGAGCCAGTCCCTCCTACAAAGGCCGGCAAAGCACCTGCGAATCCTCTGGTACTGTGGGTGTCCATAAGTGGCGGTGATCACTTATCATCAGGTGACACGCTTGCTCGTCTACCCCCTAATCCCTAAAACAAAGCTGTTGGATCCTGCACCTTCCCTTTAGAAGTAAGCGATGATGGTTCTATTGGTACTGTGTACACACTCTGCGTCGATGAATGTTCGAATCCTTGCAATGAACCTGAGCTTTTGGTGAAGGAAAATATCTTGATGAAACCATAAAACATGGTGGTAGGGCTTTGTCCAATGCCCGTCTGGTTAGCTACCACCCTCAAGTTGAAATATCCACCGCCAAATACTTATAGGTGCGCTCCGGCAGTTGCACTTGAGAGCCAGTTAACTTATTTTTTATTATTATTATGTTATTATTAGAGTTAACGTATCCACCATCTTGAGCCACATCGTCCTTTAACGCTAAAAACTATAAAGTAAAAAAACGGTGTGTGCTTAAGATCACATGTCAAAATTGAAACATGACTATATCTATCTCCCTCTCCCTTAGTCGCCTCAAGCCGACTTTACCCATACAAGCGTTATATGAAATGGTTTCAGATCAGAATTTCAAAGCCCATCCGTAACAAATTCCCGCTCATAAGTTTAACTTTAAAAAACATCTCAACACTAAATCTCGTGATCAAAACATGGCGTCTTGATCTGCAAAATAAACATCAATATTCCGTTTCAAAATTACGTTAGTTTAAAAGGTTCTAACGTGCTTTTATCACGGGATTTAGTATTGACATACGTACCAATTCATATTAAAGAATAAATCCCTTTAAAAAAGCCATAATGCGACACAAAATATAACTTGAATCCTCGGCGGTAGTTGATTACGGACCTTGTAATATTTTCAGTTTCCTTTTATTAAGGCATAACATCGAACACTTAAAACTGGACATAAACGTAAAAAAAAATCAACGGACGCAACATGAAACGCATAAAAAACTAAATTCTACCCGCGTCATAACAACACCGGCGGATCGCGAATCCAAACGGCCGTTATACGAGTGCGACGTTTGCGACAAAACGTTCAAACTGCACTCGTTCAAAATGAGCCACATGCGAACCGTTCACAGTCAAAGGAAATACTACTGCGATATATGCGGCAAACACTTCAGATGTATACGTTACATCAACACTCACATGCAGTCGATACATTTACCCGAAATGCGTTCGAACAATCTCAAATGTGAACACTGCGATGTGCTCTTCAAGCACAAATACAACCTGCACACGCATGTCAAGACGGTTCATAATAATGTGAGATTTGAATGCAACAAATGCGATGCCGTGTTCAAATGTAAGCAATACATGATATCGCACGACAAGAGAATGCACCACGACTACGGGAGGACGTTCCCGTGTTCGTGGTGCGAGAAGCAGTTCCGGACGCCGTTTCATTTGCACGATCATACGAAACGCGTCCACATCGATGTGGTTAAGAAGCTGAGGGCCGGTATCGTCGTGGATAGAGTGAAAAAGAAGTTATAGCCTGAAACGATTATGGCGGACGTGTGTTCGAACCTTTTGAGGATAAGCGATGAAGCGTTTTGGCTATAATATAACCTGATCTTAAGTGACGATACGGCCCAAGTTGGTAGACACGCTAGACCTGTGGAGGAACTGGCTCTCAAGTGCAGCTGCCAGAACACACCTATTGGTATTTGGTGGCAGGTTTACAACTTGAGGGTGGTAGCTAGCTAGGTGGGCATTAGAAAAAACCCTACACCACCATGCTATGGTTTCAAGATGGAAGCTCAAGCTCATTGTAGGTGCTTGGATTCGAACTCACGTCCCTTGACACGTACACACTACCACTGAGCTATCATCGCTTCAATGTTGTATATATAATAACAAGGCTAAATAGGCTAAGTAGAACTTTAAAATGTTAATCGGATCAATAATATTGTCAGGATGGGATACGAACTTTTTAGCACACTACGGAATCACCGCTTTCACAGCTTTGTGTGATGTGTTAAGTTGTGATGGGTTTGAGAGCAATTACTCAAAGATTGCTTCTATCAAATACATAAATAATATGTACAAACATTATATATCTGTGTGGTAATTCCTACAATAAAAAATATATAAAACATTTTTGGCCGATTTTCTGTTTTTAATACAGCTTTGTGTGATGGGTTCGTAATTATTTGTAATAAAATTCACAACTATCCTTGTAACTTGAAAATGGCAGCAATAGTCTCTAAAGAGGACTGAGTTGTCAAGAATAAAAAAAGAAGTAGACGTGTGTCCCATAGACAATAAATAAGTATATAAAGTAGACCACCGACAATGTAAAGCTTTCCTCAAAGGTTGCTCTATCAAATACAAAAATTATTTGTGAAATACAACTTGTAATTCCTAAGATTAGCGCGTCATGTTGCATCACCGCAATAAACTCCTATACTACTGAACCCATTTTAATCAAAATTCGCACACTGTGTGCAGTTTGATCCGACTTGAACGATAGGATACTTTTTATCCCGGTAAGTGATCGCAACGCGATAGATGTCGCTGTAGTCGATGCGATTGACTACTCGAAAAGGCAGAACAAGGTCTGGCAGGTCAGCTAGTGTATATATGTAGTAATCGGATCAATAATATAATCATGATGTGACACGGACTTCTTAGAAAATTATGGATACACCGTGGAGGTAACGGGTACTACGTGAAACATAATCATTGTGGCAGAGAAAGGATAACGCGAGACAGTGTCCGAGACTTGCGACTCAGAAATAGATTTAAGGAGGCCTCTTTTCGACGTACATAAACACTGACCTTCACCGATCGTGTTTCCCTATGCCCAGTATAAATCATTCCCGATAATAATTTACAGCATAAATACTAAACCAGTCTAAGTTAATAATAGAAAATATAAATCTTACGTTCATTTGGTAACGTTCCAGCTACGTACGATATCTGGCCTCGAGTGCTTAACTTTGACTGAACCCAAAGCCGCACTCGCAACGCACTTTATATAAATAGGTGTTATCAACTAACCTCCTATTACTACATCTCTATATATACCTTAATTGAAGGAAAAAAAAAACAATCTTGTCTAATGAATTTGGTCTCATTTTGGTCAATTTGGTCTAATGGATTTTTTCTGACATGTAAATTTCAATTTTTCGCGATACGATATCTATGCTTTCCAGCATCGATATACATGTACGTATGTGACGACCCACGGTACACAACTAGACGTGCGATCCACCTGTTATATATAGTATGTAGTTTCATGAAAATATTATGGTCCGATCAGAGACGAGGCAATGTTAGTCAGACCGTTCAGGGACGAGGCAATGTTAGTCAGACCGTTCAAGGACGAGGCAATGTTAGTCAGACCGTTCAGGGACGAGGCAGTGTTAGTCAGACCGTTGAGGGACGAGGCAGTGTTAGTCTAACCGGCTATGGACGAACTCACCCTGGACAATAAATTCTAAATGTATGTGAAAATATAATTATATCGGAATCTCTATAATTGGAATGTCATGGTAAATGCTAAAATTTTCAAGTTAATAAGTTTCGACGTAACAAGAAGTTCGAGATACAAAGGATTTAATTACGAGTTGCAATCTATCCATCCATCCATTCAACCGAAAGTTGTCCACGCTGGACATAGGTCTCCCCCAAAGATCTCCACGATGACCGGTCTTACGCCACCAGCATCCAGCGAATTCCAGCGACCTTCACCAGGTCTTCGGTCCACCTTCTGGGGGGCCTGCCCACGCTACGTCTTCCGGTACGTGGTAGCCATTCGAGAACCCGTTGACCACATCGGGCATCGGTTCTACGAGCAATGTACGATTTGCAAAGTAAAAGTTAAATACAAAATTCGACTTCAGTTTTATGTTACATATTTATTGAAATAAATTAGACATTAGTGAAGTAAACTGCACAACATTCAAAAAGATCTTTTGATTTTAAGACTTTCAGTTAAGCTATAAGTTTCGGGAAATAAATAATAATAAAATAAAAAATAATTACTGTACATTGTTTTTATAACGGTCTCAAAGGTATAAAATATAAGACTGGAAACGAAACGAAGGTTCACTTTCAAAACCGCATAAAATATTTTGAGCGATTCGAACGGTAAATGGTACGAAACCTTAGGGCCTTCCTAGAGAAATAAAATATTGATCAATTTATCACAATGTGGAAGCTGTGTCTAATAGAATAAGAACTGTGAATTTATTTTGTGTAATAAATATTTACTATTACATATGTATATTTATAATATTAAATATGTTGTCATTAATATACACAATCTTTTATTTGATTTATACTTTCCTCATTACATAACCTGAATATAACATAGCTGTAACCGCGACTTCGTTCGCGTGGGACTAAAAAATTAATACATTTATGCCCGATGTTGTTTTTGATACAGCTTTGTGTGATGGGTTAGTAATTATTTGTAATAAAATTCACGATTATCTTGAATCACTTTCATCATAAAAAGAATACGTGAAATTTTCGGTGGGATCTTGATCTGCCATGTTGTGAATTTTAACTAGTTATTTAGCCCTGTATTGTGTAATATAGACGACATTTTACATGATGTGTTGTAGCTGAAGAGCATAAGTGAAGTGAATTATATATAATCATTCGGAACATGATATATTAATTGCCACAAAAACTCCCGAGAGAGCATCAACAACAGAGTCGCCATCTTGTTGAAGATAGTTTCATCTGCCCAAAATGTCCAAACCTTATAACTTGAAAATGGCAGTAATAGTCTCTAAAAAGGACTGAGTTGCCATGAATAAAAAATGAGGAACACGTGTGTCCCATAGACAATACATAAGTACATAAAGTAGACCATCGACAATGTATTGCTACCGACACTTTGTTCCTATTGGCGATAGCGTGAAGATAAATATCCTAAAGCCTTCCTCAAAAATTACTCTATGAAATACAAAAATAATTTGTGAAATACGACTTGTATTTCCTAAGATTAGCGCGGTTGTTTCTCCGCAATAAACTCCTATACTACTGAACCCATTTTAATAAAAATTCGCACACTGTGTGCAGTTTGATCCAACTTGAGCGATAGGATACTTTTTATCTCGATAAATGATCACAACGCAATAGATGTCGCTGTAGTTGATGTGATTGTCTACTCGAAAAGGCAGAATAAGGTCTGTCTGCCAGGTCAGCTAATGTATACATATGTTTCTCAAGTAAATACTAAATATGTATTGTATTCATGATCTTCAATAAACAGAGTTACAGCCATAAGCGACTTTATTTATAAAAACCTAAAATTTATGAACATAGTATTATAAAATGGAGGGGATCAGATACATTATTAGTTAATAGTAAAAAAAGACCAATATGAAAATATGATGTTTTATTTCTTAGATTACATTTACAATTACTTTTTTTACTGTATACAAAATTTTTACAGTCAATACTTAAAAATAAGCTTTACTATTGTCTGTTATATCGACCTCCCCCCACCAGCTCTCCTGACATCAAAAATAAGCTTGGCAACCCCTCCCTTTTAGTGCTTATTAGGGTTGGCGATTCTTTCTGAAAAACATCGATTCTTGAATCGATTCGAATTGAGATCAAATGAATTGGTTAACACAAAAAAAAAACGAATTTTTGAGATCCACTGTTCGTGTTTATTTTCCAATATAAAACCAATCATAGTAAATAAAAACAATCGATACTAATTAAAGTTTTAACCTCCTTGTGGCTATGGCCATTTTTGGCAATTGGTCATCATTTGTTCGATATATGCATATACTTGTATATTTTTTTCTACACCGCATATGATACTCCGTTCTCTTATGATAAGCGAAACGATCTTATTGAGGAACTTGTTGTCTCACCAACTCACTTTCCCAGAAGAACAAGGGATCTTATTAATATGGAACATTAATTAGTTCCTGCAATTAAAGACTGCCGCACTGGTCACATTTAACATTCTGTTGACTATGTCAATTGGCTATCATCGCTTCGATATATGGAGTTTGTAAATTTTTTTCTTCACTGCAAACGATGCTTCGAATGATGTTTCGTTCTCTTATGATAAGCCAGACGTCTTTTATTGAGGAACTCTCTACCGCACCAACACTTAACCACATTCCCAGTAGGTCGATGGATCTTATTAATATGGGACATTAAATAGTTCCTACAATTAAAGACTCTGCCGCACTGGTCACATTTGACTTCCAGTTGTCTATGGCAATTTTTGATATGGCAATACAGGTTATTTCTATGTTTGAAAACCTTGTTACAGTGTTTGCACACAACTCTGTCATCAGCAGTTTTCTTTTTATGCACGGACATATGGTTTTGGAGGTATTTTAAACATTTGAATCGCTTACCGCAGCAACCGCAAAGGGTTTCTTCAGTTCTACCGTGCACAGTGTCTATATGCCACTTCTTGTGGCAAGTTTGCATATATCTATTGCATTGTTTGCAGTGATATGGTTTTATATTTCTAACTTTTCCTTTTGATTTAATATTTTCATGGTTCACGATTGAATAAATGTTGATCATGTTTAATTTCAAGTGTCTAAGGTTATGTTTTAATAAGTCGAAACTGAAACAGAAGAAAATAAAATCATTATTTTCCAGTACCATAGTACCATTGGTTCTCAAATTTGGCGGTACCGCCTACCATTGTGGACTGTTCATACTTCAAGTGATATTGGGGAAGGCTATAAAAATCGTTAGGCGCCGGATTTATTTACAAAAAGGTTTAGTAAATAAAAATTACATGAACTATTTCTGGGGGTGTTGGGCATTCAATTTGCGCTATAGTGGGCGGTACACCAAAAAGTTTGAGAAACACTGATTCATAAAAATACATAAAATTTAAGTCTTTTTTACTAAATGCATATGAAAGTATACACGGCACTACAATTAAAAAAAAAAAAAACGAAATAAAAAATCTCGGAAACGGCTGGACTGATTTTGACGGGACTTTCGCTGACAGATAGCTAAGGAGTAATTTAGTAAACTTTAAAAAAAAAAAATATTGGCCCCAAAAAATATTTAATACTTAATTTTTAGTGCCACGCGAACGAATTCACGGGCACAGCTAGTATATCCTATAAATGAGAAATGCAGTACATTTGTCAGCCAAGGAGCAGTGTAATTGATCTTATGTAGGGACGTGGTATATTATTTTAATTTAGTACCAACCAGTATTGACCTATGATGAGTGTGTTAGATTATTTAATATGTCTTATTGTTCAATGAAAATATGCAGTAAGGACAGTAGGTAACATAAATATAAAATAATGATAATGTTACATTTTACTAATGTTTATCTAATTTATAGAAATAAATATTGCTAAAATATTTCATGGGCAGAGATCAACCCTATTGGTTTTCTATTTTGAAGTTTTAAGATCTATCTCTTTCGCACCATTTATAAATTCTCGCTTTGTCTCTACAGATCATGCCCCATATTTTTGTCCACTAATACTTCCAAGATTTTGACGGAATTTGTTTCGAACAAAGCATACTAAATAGGGAGTTTTTCGTGGGATCTTGATCTGTCGCGTTGTGATTTTTATTTCTATTCATATACTTAGTTGTTTAGCCCCACATTGTGTAAATTAAGTTGACATCACATAGTGTAGTGTAGCTAAAGAGTATTGATGAAGTGAATTGTGAATAATCATTCGGAACATGATATATTAGTTGCCAGTAAAATTCCCAAGAGAGCTTCAACAAGTGAATCAGCCTATTGTTGAAGACACTATCGCCTGCATTTAAAGCAACATCTAACATGGCTGCATGGTCTAGATACCTTTGCCTTTTCCTTTCTCAATTGAAAAGAAAAACTATACCAAAAAAAAATACTACATAATTATACTATAAGGTTAAATTCTCTATGGTTCCAAAATAGCAATAACTGCTTATTTCAATGTTTATGTCCAATGCTCAAAATATGCTTTCAGCCATCCACATGACGAATATGGTAGTTGTTGTCGCTTGAAAAATGCCACCAATAACGACATTGTGTGTGCATATGTTAACCCATTCGAAATTCTACTTGACCTGACTCTTTTTTTATTCCTGGCAACTCAGTCCACTTTAGAGACTATTACTGCCATTTTAGAGTGATAAGATTTGGACATTTTGGACAGACGAAACTATCTTCAACAAGATAGCTCTCTTGTTGAAGCTCTTTTGCGAGTTTTTGTATCAACTAGTATATATATCATGTTCCGAATGATTATTCCTAATTCACTGCACTTATGCTCTTCAGCTGGACTACATCACGTAAATTGTCATCTATATTACACAATACAGCGCTAAATAACTAAGTATATGAATAAAAATAATATTCACAACGTGACAGATAAAGATTCCGCCAAAAACTCCCGTGAGTTATTACTTATTGTAGTGCTAACAGTGCGACGAAGAAAAGATTTTTCTAACATTTCGGTTCGAGTCGGGATGGAGGTTATGGTAAAGTGGTAAAGCTATGGCTCCGTAGCCCAGCAGGGGTGGATCTGCGGGGGATATGGTGAAACAATTCCTCATACGCTATATATGATAGAGCCGATACAACACGCTAAGCAAGGCTATATCTCTACGCAGTTGAAGCGGTTCTATGGTCTTGGTGATGATTGGATCATTGGATTGGATTGGATCAAAACACGAAATGTGAACTTTTAATTTGATAATTTCTTGATGTAAAATTTGCAACATATGTGACGTCACACTGGGATGGAAACGGTCTCACAAATGTGACCTTCTATGACAAGAATAGGTGGGGAAGGGAGTCCTAAAATCGTAAAATTCATATGTGATGTGTCATTTTTGAATTGTCCCTAGATAAATATGTACAATTTTTCTTTATATATGTAATAAATTACCTATTTATACATATTCTATTGCACCATTTGCATTGAACTTCCTTGAGCGTTACCAGGGTATCATAATGTACACAGGAGTCTTCTGAACCTGTATCTGGAACATCGCATTCTTCTAACTTCTCTGTTTTTATAGTAACCCGGTACTTTACATCCTTATCCTTTATCCTTACATTCAGAAAAAAATCATCCCCCGCATTGTTATTATTATGCAAGTCTTGCTGGTTGTTGTCAACAAAATGTAATATTCCGTCCTCCTGAAAAAGTTTCAAGTCTTTTTTTTTTCATTTGAGATACCACAAGCATATGGTCCACTTGATGGTAAGCAATTACAGTAGTGTATGGATGTGTAATCTCCAGAATGGTGGAGGTACTTCACCTCTTTCATTTTTCCAAATAGAGAGAAGTTAAGGAGAGGGTGGTCGAGTTTTTACTAATGCCTATCTGGCTAACTACCACCAGCAAGTAGAAAATCTGCCGCGAAATATCTATATGTGAGTTCCGGTAGTTGCACTTGAGAGCAAGTTGCTCCACTGTGCTAAACGTGTCCACCATCCTGGGCCACATCATAACTTAATATCAGGTGAGATAGTGGCCATAAGACTCTAAACTATAAAGGATATAAAAAAATTGAGAAAAGCTGTTCTTTAATTAATTAATGTATTTCTGCTTATTGAATATATGGAACATTAATAATTTTCTACAGGTTTCAAAAACCCCAACAAATCATGATGTCTTTTACAAAGTGGACATCACTCCATCATAGAATATGTTAGTGAAAATCTATATTTAATATTATAAAGCGAAATAGTTTATCTGATTGTATTGCACGCGCTCATTCATCATCATAAATCAGAATCAGAAATCATTGAGGAAGGCTTTAGGATATTTAACTTCACGCTATCACCAACAGGATCAAAATATTACAAATACAAAAGCAGGCAAAAATTATTAAATAGTTCCACACGAAATTCCTGTTATTGACACTAAATATATATTTATTAATCTGTGCAAACACTTATCAAACATACTTTGCCTGCGACTTGATGTGGAACTAAATAATACTCAATAATTTTTGCCCTTTTTTGTAACCTTTTTAAATTCAGCTTTACTCATATTGGTGGTAGCGTGATGTTAAATAGCCTAAAGTATTATTCTATAACTGTGATATCAAACCCAAAAAGAATTTTTAAAGTCCAACTAATAGTACCTAAGATTAACGTACTGAAACAAACAAACTTTTCCGCTTGATCTATATTATTGTTATATGTATGTTCTGGAGAAAGGCCAGGTCAAAAGTACCCGTAACCGAAGAGCATGTATGAAGGTGCTTATGAAAGTAGAAGAAGCGAAAGATGTGTCTGGATCGTAGCAAGTGGAAAGATGTGGTCTCTGCCTACCCTTATGAGAGAGAGGCGTGGTAGTATGTATGTATGTGTATGTATAGGTATAAAGCCAAAAAGTTTGTTTGAACGGGCTAATCTTAGAAACTATCTGTCATTTTTTTATTTTTTTTTGTATTTGGTAGAGCAATAATTGAGGCAGGCTTCAGAATATTCACGAACCCGCGTCGCCCCAGTAAGGCGTGGCCGCGGGGTTTTAGTGGGTTTTCATGGCGACTAGCGTCAGGCGAGTCCCACATAACCTTCCGAATCCTCCGAGGGTGGGAAGAGATGCCTAAATGCATTTCCCCACGAAATAAAAAAAAATAAAAAGGCTTTAGAATATTCAACATCACACTACCACCAATAGACGCAAAGCTGCATTGAATAAAATTGTGCAAAAAATGGGCAAAAATTGTTAAATAATATAGATCTACATGAATAACGTCACAGATACAGCTTGTAATTTATATGATAAGTACTCACTTCAAAAGTTATCTGATCTGTGGAACTGCAAGTTGATCTTTGACATTCCTCGTAGAATTCCTTCTTCAGCTGTTGCAACACTTCTTTTTCACTGTCATAGTCTGATTTATACTCTACTGATTCAGAGACTTTAGAGATGTACTGAAATTTTGATCAGTTCTTTCTATAGAATAACAAGTATTTATACTTAGTTATAAATTTGCCACCTATAAACTATTTGTTTTTTTATATAGGCATTACATTATGATCACAATCTCATCTCAAGTTAAGTGAGGATGTGGCCTAAGATGGTGGACATGCTAAGCCTAGTGGAGCGACAGACTTTCAAGTGCAACTGCCGGAACACACCTATAGGTATTTGATGGTAGATTTAAACTTAAGAGTGGTAGCTAGCCAGACGAGCATTAAAAAAGAGGTACCACTATGCTATGTTTTTCCTTTGATGAAAACTTAATCTCACTGCAGGTGGTATGAACTCACATCCATTTATGCGGTGTCCGTACGCAATACCAACTGAGCTACAACTACTTTTTTGAGACTCTTTCATTTCTCTTTACCTGCTGATTAAAACTCTAAATATTTTTTTCTAAAATCTAACAATATCTATTTTCTTTCTTTAACAAATACAATAACAACATTAAAATTCTCAGAAACTATTAAATTGTTATCCAAAACTGTGTATTGTGTGTATGCCTCAATTATATATATATATATTTAAATATAATTTAAGTTAAAAATTTGTTATGGAGATAGAAGTAAAAAAATATACATATACTAGGGAACCTGGCAGTTTGTTCTGCCTTTTAGAGTAGTCAATCACATTAACTATAGTGTCATCTATCGCGTTATGATCACTTATTGAGATAAAAAGTATCCTATCTCTTAACTTGGATCAAACATCACAATATGGAAAAGTTGATCAAATAAATTTAGTAATTCATAGTGGACAAACAAAGTGACATAAAATTTTTAATTATAAAGATATAGGTACATATGAGTGTATATATTTTTTAATTATATTATGATGAGGAATGATATTTATGTCTTTTGTTACACTCAAGATGCACAACTTCTTTTAGGAGCCATTAAAAAAAAAATGTTTGCACTTATGGGGGAGGCGGTTACGCTTACTGTAACTGTAACATGTGGGACCAGGGGTGTAAGAAAATGTGACAATCGCAGATCAATAAGCATTTTATAAACTGATGCACTATTTATTATTGCAAGCAATAAATATTTTAATTATAGGATAAATATATTAAAATATTGAATGTTGGGGGGTCTTTTATTTGTGTAATACCAATATTAATGTCACAGACAATGAGATGAAGAGGGGGGAAGGTAAAAATTCTGCATGACATATTTTATGAACTGCCCCTTACTTATACAGATTTACACACACAGTTTACTTTAAATAAAAATGGTAGACAAAACTTTCTTTTATATGTTTGGAATCCATGGAGAAGTTATGACGTAATCAATAAAAAAAAGGAAATGGTAGTTTTTATTTCCCACCTTTATGACCATTACTTAAAATTTTCAATATTTTAGTCAAATTATGAGCACAGGATGAGCATTAGTTAAGATAAACATATATACCTTGTAATCATCCCATGCAGATTCTTCTTCTATAAACTCTTCTTTGACTTCTAACATAGATGGTACAGCCATATCCAGCTCCCACTTTATCTTTGATTCTAGAGTAACTGATGTTTCTTCGTAAGGCACAAACTGTTCATTGCTGTCCATCGTCCAATTATTTGAACCCACTTTTTTTTTTTTATAAACTGTATCAATGATTAATGTTTAATGTTTAATGTATATGAAAAAGTTCATAACTGTAACAAATTATATAATAACTTGACTAGTGCCTCTTTTACTATTTCTTAGTCCATTTACAACTCTCTCACACTATTAGGTATATTAGATATATCCAATAAAATACCTCATGACGATCCTACTTGCCTCAGACTGAGAATGTTTTTCAGTGCTTCCAGAACATCCTAGGCAATGCTTAGTGATACAATAACATTGGGAGATTACAGTAGATAAGTATCAGGAATTTTCAATCCAATTAGCAACAAAAATTTTGAGTTAAAACATTTATATAAATAGGAATGCTGTATGCTATGTAACTTCTACATTTTATTTTCTAGTTGAAATCTGATTTTCACAGTCATTGGTGCATATAGTTAAGGCCACCATGTGGGGTTTTTAGTGAATATTATCAAAATCAGGTTTTCAGAAAAAAAATTGTAAGTGACAAATGTGTTTTATACAATAGCGAGTTTTTTAATTCATAATTAAAAAGTATTTATAATATCTTAACACAAAAATATGAGTTGTTGTCCATAATTCACCACTGATATATTAAAGTAGTGACTATTAATATATGGTTTCAAATTTACAAATATACTATTTAGGAGGTTACAATTACAATAAATACAAATGATTAAAATTTTTCACTTACAATATTTTTGAATATACCTACTTTATAAAAATAAAATAAAATGATGCAAAGATCATAAAGTGCAGAGATTTGAATAAAACGTTTATACGCCTAGAAAGCTATTACGAAATATATACCGTATGAGTTAAACAAACGCGTATATACCGTATGAGTAAAACAAACGCGTATATACCTTATGAGATAAACTAACGCGTATATACCGTATGTGTTAAACAAACGCATATATACAGTATGTGTTAAACAGACACATATCGACCGTAAGTGTTAAAGAAACACGTATATATGGTATGTGTTAAACAAACGCGTATAAATCAAATTAAACCTAAGAACTGCTAAAACTTTTCAAAAGAGAAAAAGTTATATGGCCTTACCTGTGATGAGTGTATGTACTACTTTTATATTTCAAAATATCGAGTCAACTGGTAATTACAAAACCGGCAATACGGATCCATAGGTTATTTCTAAGATTACTGGATGGTAGGTAACACTTTTTTATTATTCACGTTATAACTACCTACTTTTAACGAACTCCGTATAGTAAAAATATTATATAGACGCAACCAATCGCACTACGAACTAATTGTATTTCACAATTGACGAAATAAAAACCGGAGCGCAATTACGAAAGAAATAGTAACAAAAATATAAAACAGGTACGTAATAAACAACAATGCAATATGTAATGTCAAAGATCTTGTGTCAAAAAGTTAAAATTTGTATTGCCAGAGATCGTACTGAAAAGTTAGTTTTTGGTATTGGAATAGTTGGATTTATTGTAGATATTTTAAACCATATTCATTGTGTTTTTTGAAAAAAGGCAGTATTAAATTTATTTGTATTTTTCTAAATATACAATACTTTCTACATTTTGAACAGGTTTAAAAAATCATATTTTTTTTTTTTTTTTTAATGTATACATATTGCAGCTATTTAAACTCCTACGTTTGTAATACTTGCTACAATTTGTGTTAAAGTTTGTCTGGTACTACAGAGGTAGTCAGATATATAAAATTACGTAAAAATATCTAAAACAATTTCAATTGACGATGTTAGATACAGTTAATTATTAATACGTATAGTGTAAAACACAATAAACAAAAATCCGCACTAATTTTTTTTATGACATAGGGTGTAAACGAGCAAGCTGATTACCTGATGGTAAGTAATCACCGCCGCTCATGGACTTCCACAACACCAGAGGAATTGCCAGCTTTTATGGGAAGGACTGGCTCTCAAGTGCAACTGTCGGAGTACACCTATTGGTATTTGGCGGTACATTTTCAACTTGAGGGTGGTAGGTAGGCAGGCAGACATTTAATATGACACGTTTATTATATAATGAATAAGTTTGGTTTATTTAATGCTTTCCAATAATTAACTTCAAGATTACTTTTTTTTTATATAGTTAAGGTTTAGCGTTATGGCCATAATTTCACCTGATCTTAAGTGACGATACGGCCAAAGTTGATAGACACGATAAACCTGTAGAGGAACTAGCTGTCAAGTGCAACTGCCGGAACACATCTATTGGTATTTGTCGGCAGATTTCCAACTTCAGGGTAATAGCTAGATTAGTAGTAAGACTGATATTTAAAAAAAAACATAATTTTAGATTTTGTCGCGTTTTTTTACCCAGAGAAAAGATTTTCTAAATTACATAAAAGTATGTATAGCAAATTGTTGGAGTGTATATATTTATGGAAGTATTGGTAGAAAAAAATATTTTTTTTTATGTTTTCCAGTGTTTATATATCCTTAAGCTTTGACATAGATTAACGTATAAGAATGCTTTTTATATCATGAAACAAAAGGTTCCCAGTGGTATAGATGTAACTCTGAACTTCAAAACCTTGACAGTCACTATATAAAATGCTATCTTTTTAATACGATCGATGGTAGCCTAAACAAGCATTTCTCAAATGATGGGTCGGGACCCACTGGTTTGTTTTATATATACAATATATAATATGACTATAGAAACTTTCTGACTAAAAATTGCATAAGTTTTTTTTCACTAAAACCATAACGTGAGGCCGGAATTTCAAAGTTTTTGTTAGGTGAGTCGCAGTCCAGTCAACTTCGGAAACCACTGGCTTAAATTATTGTTAAGGGGTAAGGGTATTATAAATAAAAAACCAAGTAATAATTTATCCGTAAAGGCCTATATTATTTTTATTTTATTATTATTTTATTTATATTTTATTTTTCTGTTGACCGTAAAATCTCGTGTGCCCGCGTTTCTTCAAAAGTCAAAATTACAATGTACCAGGGCGGCATAGAGCGGAGGCGCCTTGTCCCGTCTTCGCGCGCGGCCTCGTACACCACCTTAACTACACTACGCACCCGTTTAACACTCCGCATTCCGCTCATTATAAAAACTCTTTACGATTCATGTTATTACATCATCTTTTAAAACCTAGAAAACTTATTTATATAATATTAAACTTAAATAGTGCTGTTATTTTTTTATTAACAGTATACTTTTTCTATACATTTTTTTTTAATATCCGGTACTTTTCAACCATAGTGAAAGGATTGGTCAATCGGTCATATGGATGGATGGATTTTGTCTCAGTTTCCTCCATTAGAAAATTCATAGTGAGTCACGTTTCGTACGCAAAAATAAAAACTACACATTTTCGTGTATCATGCTATATGGAGTTGTGAAACAAAAATAATTGATATTTCAAAATGTAACGCCACTATGAATTATCAACCTCGAATGCAGCACAGTTTTCTAAAAAAATAATATTTAAATCGTAATTTTGACATCTTTACATCGAAAAAGTTTACTACCAGAAAAAATATTACTTAACATACAATCTTTACCAGCTCTTTTCATTCCCTTACGGGTTGGATTTTGTGAAGTCGCTTCTTGTACATATATTCTATCTATTCCTTTAAATAATGAGTCATTGCGTCTTCATTAATAGTTTATAAACTAACAAACAAGGTAGGATTTTGGCTAGTTAACCAATTATATATTTTTCAATTTTAATAATTAAGATGTATGGAATCTCTTAAACTCGAGAATAACTGTGCTCGTGGAGGGTCCTTTCATACACCCTAATTCAGTGTTTCACTGTAAATAAAATATATTTAAGCGTCTGTCGGGTGGTAGGTATATCGTATCGAATTAGTTTAGGTATTGCCATATACATAGATTCATATTCATTCTATAAATTGTTAGTATAACCTATTTGTATCTCTCGTAATTTAACTTATGAGTCACTCAGAGCGTGCCAAATGAAATTGAATGTTTTGCGAATATCGAATTATCTAACTAACACTAAAAATATAATGTATTTCATTTGGTCTTTCTCCTATTTATTAGGAAAAACGTAAAAGAAATATATCAATCAATATTTCTAATATTACAGCGGACATTAAAATAATTTTATCTCTAATGGTAAATACCTTCGAGAGACAAGTTTTTTACTATGAAGCTAATAAAATCATGACGTCATGTTTATCAGTTTGTGTATGATGGTAGCTAAAAATGTTATTCAGTGATCGTGGTACACACAATCGACAACCGTTCGATTCGATCCATCCGATACGGTTTGTTCCACAAATTACGTCACGCGAATTTCATTATTTTTATGCCGTTAGGGTGACGTCACACATCTTTGCAATTTTACATTAAGGAATTTTTGATTGAAAACAGCAAATTAGTAGTTCACATTTCGTTTTTTACTGATTGAATGTAGTAGATTTGTGACGTCATAAAATTAGGATACTTATGTACGACTACCTTAACCTGTGACGTAATTTATGGGTCAGGTTCAGGTTACATGAATTTCATGAACAATGTAAGTTACATGAATTTCATGATTTTTACCCAGTCCTAGAGTGAGTCACATATTATACAATAAAAAAAAAATCAGCTAATTAGTTCACATTTCGTGTTTACTGATTAAATACATAATAATAGATTTTGAAATTTAGGATACTACGCTCAGACGACCCCTCCTCCATTTGTTCACGTGTGACGTAATTTATGGATGACCCGGAAAACAGTTCAATAAACGTAATTTATTTTTATAATGAGCGTAATGGGGTAGTTTTAGGAACGAAAAATAATTAAATAATTAATATAAATGATAGGGGTGCGCGGTGTAGTCAGGGCGGGAGGTACTAGGGCGGCAGAGGCGCGCGGAGGCGTCAGTGGTTGCCGGGCGGGGTCTTGGCGGGCGAGGCGGGCGGGGGCGCGCTCCACTCGACCCCGTCGCCCTCGTACTGAGTGTTCTCGAGCCTGGTGATCAGCCGCTCGTCTTCATCACCGAACTCACCGCCCATCAATGACGGCTCCCCCACTACCATCACATCCTGGAATAAGAACATTTTATTAGCCAGGGTCACCTTATTCAATTTCCTAATTGTCTTGGTCATACAATATGCGACCCGTTTAGAAAAGAAATTATGTATGATAAAAACAAATATTTCAAAGCAGTCACGAGAACAGCCGACAGCAGTGAAAACTTAAAACTATAAATAAAGTGTTTCTATTTTTGGGTATCCAATTTAATTGCTCGATCTTAAATTACAACTTGTAAAACAAAACTGTTTACAGTGCAATAAGTTATACTAATAGAAACAGATATAGTGTGTACGTTAACGCGTCACGTGACCATGTCGATGGCGTATTATATGAAATTACACCTTATCCAAACCGCGCTACAGAAGTTTTCACTTCAAAAATATTACACACACACGTATCTATATACACCTATAATATAGGTATGTAGGTATGTATATATATATGCTACAAAAAAGAAATCAGTTTCAGTATTTTTTTCTTGTTTGCATCTATATATTTATTTGAATGGACTAAGGTAATAAATAAAACATAGAACCAAAAATAATTATTTTATTACTAAGGTTAATATTTAATTGGGAGAGCATTTCATCTATCAAAAACTATGCATTTAAGGGCTAGTCCCGCAGACTAGAAGAATCGTAGCAACCCGGAAGTTAAAAGTGTCGGCATGGTGCGGTTTAGTATCGGGTGATTACTACCCGATGAGTCGAAGTCCGTAAATAATAAGATTTAAAACACTATGATAAAGCCAAAAGGGTATTTGGGCACGCTATATTGAATTCAAGGCCGGATTTAGCCTATTACGTTGACATTAATCTTAACCAATACATTTTATTATATTTTTATATGTATAGAATTTATCGTTATTTTCTATCCAGTGTTTTAATGTTCGCTGTTATTAAAATGCTGTGATTTTAATTTTGCTAACGACCTTGAATGTGGGAGATTTTTCCGGGATCTTGGTCTGCCATGTTGGGATTTTTATTTTTATTTATATAGTTAGTTATTTAGCCCTGTGTTGTATAATACAGGCGACATTTTATGTGATGTAGTGTAGCTGAAGAGCATAAGCGAAGTGAATTATAAATCATCAACCGAAACATGATATATTAGTTGCCATAAAAACTCCCGAGAGAGCTTCAACAAGAGAGTCGCCATTTTGTTGAAGATAGTTTCACCTGCCCAAAATGTCCATTTCTTATCACTCGAAAATGCCAGTAATAGTCTGTCCAGAAGACTAAGTTGCCAAGAATAAAAAAAGAAAAAGACCTTAAATGTAGACCCTTCTTGATCTTGAAGTCCTAGGTTGAAGTCTAGTTAACCTATAGGAAAACCCGACTCTAATGTATCCATTTAAAAAGTAAATGATATCGTGAATGTTTATAATCAAGCGATTATTGTTAGCCCAGTGGTTGAAATTCAACTAAACTTATTATATTATGTGGAAAATATATGTTATAAAACGCCATTTTTTTTTAACGTTGGTGAAAATATGTTATTCACTTCTACAGGGCCGTAAAAATATTCTCTAAGTGTCACTACACGAAGCATATTTCATTAAAAATAATGTTTTAAATAAAACTGGAACACCACTAAAATAGTTGCTTTCATTGTAACAGTTGGCTTAGCTAAATACCTCGCTACGAACGCCGCGTCAAAGTGGAGTGGGTTCGAGTCTCGCATGTGACATTTACTATTTCTGTGTGGTCCACAAATAATTATTCAAAGATTGGTTGTTACTTTGTGTTCGTTACTTATGGTTTATGAAGACGTTATAATGAAAAAAAACATCGTGTGTTTAAAACTATACGACAGAAGTAATAACTTCATCAAGGCGACGTGAAATACAATCCTAACGTATTAAATAAAATGTATTATCACGGCACATGCGATGTTTATGCCGATCCTGAATGTGACTGATGCGTTATACACTCTCATGTAACACTCGCCGAGCGAGTATAGCTGTAACGCGATGAATGTATCTACCTCGCTTCCTCAGTCGACTTTACCTTAACGAGCCATTCTGCTAGGTCTCATTCGATATACTTCGAAAAGACAGTCTGAGAGCTACTAATCGAAAAATCATTTTTTTTAATAGTCTATCGATCCAGTGAATCGATATTACTCCCTTAAAATTCGAGGTTCATTCATATCTATTTTGATAATACACTATTTACAAATATTTGAACGTTTATTAAATAATTACAAAACGGTTTTATGTAAATTGTAACCGATAATACATTTGTGAAATAAATGTATTTTTGTAGCCTCGATACTTTGTTGTGCTTATAAACAAAACTTAATTAATTATGAGAATGATAAAAAATCGCCTATCGTGATCTACTTTTTGTTATTTTATGATTGGTATTATATATATTGAAAACAAACACGATAATCGAAATATAAATAAATCGATTTTTAATAAATCGATCTTTTGGACACAAATTTATATGTGAATCGTTTTTTGAAGTGAAACTTCTTTAGGCGCATGAGGGTAAAATTTTTACAGATGAAACGTCACGCCGGTATGCAACGGAAGTGTTGGAAAAGAGAGAGAGAGTGATCGAGACCGATTGAGAGAGAGTAAGACAGGGAAATTTAAATTAAAGTTAAAAATTAAATTATTAATTTAAAGTTAATTTAAAGTTTTAGATTTGTATAAATATAAACAAGATTTATAAATTAGTACGCCAAAGAAGTTTCACTTCTGACATGTGTACTTTGTACGCACGCATGTTTTTTTTTTTCCAGTATGAATCATCATTCCTAGTTGTTTCATTTGACTTATTATAGAATGTTCTAGAATTTCATTTAGTGGTGGAAAATAGGGGTTATAGCTTGTATGGTGCATAGTGTTGAAGTACCAGGGCGGCATACCTGCGAGGCGAGACTGAAGTTGGGTCCGGGCGAACGTTTCTTGGCGGGCGCGGGGGGAGCCGCGTTCGCCCCCGCGCTACCTTTACGTTTGCGTCGCTTACTCGCAGGCCGTTGCGATTCTGGAAATATCCAATTTATATTAATTATTACACGAATTGTATGTATTCTTTGTTTTTTTTTTTTCTATTAATATTTTGTTTCGGATGACATTTTTAATTATTTTAATTATTACATAAATTGTATGTATTCTTTGTTTTTTTTTTCTATTAATATTTTGTTTCGGATGACATTTTTAAATTTGTAATATCTTTTGAATGGAATGTCCGAATAGTATAATTCAAGAAGTAATCTACAGGCATTGAAACAGTCTTGAATAAGAAATGATTTATTTAGTAGATAAGGATTAATATAAAAGTATTGATAACATGATCTGACTTTTGTCGACATTTAGATCAACTTTCAAAATGTAACTAATTTTTTTTTACACTTGAGTAACATTATTGGAGATTTAGTGGGGACCCAATTTTTTTTTTAATATAATATTTCCTATGTCACCCGGGGATTAAGTAGCTTCATAATAGTGATTCTTTTTTTCAAAACCGTTTAGTAGTTTCGGAGCCTATTCAATGCAAACAAACAATCAAATCTTTCTTCTTTATAATATAAGTATAGAAGAAGAATAGTTTAAAATGGGTAGTCAGAATTAACGGTAATTGACGGTCACCGTCAGTGATATACCAACATAAGAGAACCTATATATTGTGTATATTATATAATATATAAATCTATGTAATAACCGAGTCACTGAGACGGTTTATTACAGTATGAATGCAGGTCAAAGTACCAGGATAACAGAACTTACCAGGAGGCGCGACCATCCGCTGCCACTTTTGGAAGAGCGTAGTTTTGAGACAGTCTCGAGGCGAGAGCGCGTACGCCTTGTGCCGGGACATTAGTTCCTGCATCGGTTCCAGTATCACGCATAACTGGAAACACAAAAACATAAATTTCTAAAGTTCAAAATCATGGAATCGAAATTGACTTTTATCTAGTCTGTAGTGCATATATAAAACTGGGCAATCTAAAATCTTGCGTATGAAACACGTCTTTGCTTTTATATAATCCTGGTACCTAGTACAATTTCACACATTACATACTAGAGTATAAAAAATATTAAGGGTTCTTTAAAAGTGATTTATTAACCCCCCTTATAGTGCAAGATCCGGTAAAAGTACTTATATATTTATTATATACAGCGGAGTGTGCTGTTACGAATTAATTCTTTTGTTAAATGATTTTAGATATTATTTCAATAAGAGCAATGTCGATAGTACCTTGTCAGTGAAAAATGCTCTGCGTTGCGCTCAGTCATATGGGCACCGGCATATTGATTAGTGATAATAAATAAATGATAGACAATATTACTGGGCAATCTAAAATCTTGCGTATGAAACACGTCTTTGCTTTTATATAATCCTGGTACCTAGTACAATTTCACACATTACATACTAGAGTATAAAAAATATTAAGGGTTCTTTAAAAGTGATTTATTAACCCCCCTTATAGTGCAAGATCCGGTAAAAGAACTTATATATTTATTATACAGCGGAGTGTGCTGTTACGAATTAATTCTTTTGTTAAATGATTTTAGATATTATTTCAATAAGAGCAATGTCGATAGTACCTTGACAGTGAAAAATGCTCTGCGCTGCGCTCCGTCATAAGGGCACCGGCATATTGATTAGTGATAATAAATAAATGATAGACAAAATTTACAATGACGCATTGCAAGTATGTTGCATAGTTAAATTGCGCCCTAATAATATTAAGTAATTAAATTTATTTAACCTACTTCCCATATATACTATTCATGTATCAGACACAAATCCCGCTACTGAGCACTAACTGCTTGTTAGACTGAAATACCTCACGTTCTTCATCCACATAATTAAAAAAAAAAAAAAAACTGATTCCTATTAATATTTCCCTTCATCATTATTAACTAGAATTGGTACAACGGGGCATATTTTTTTTTATTAAACTGGTTAATTTTTTTTAATTTTTTAATTAGGGCTTAGCGTTATGGCCATAATCTCACCTGATCGAAAGTGACGATACAGCCCAAGTTAGTTACACACGATAAACCTATGAAGGGACTGGCTCACAAGTGCAACTGCCGGAACAGAACTATTGGTATTTGGCGGCAGATTGTCAACTTGAGGGTGGTAGCAAGCAAGGCGGGTATCACAAAAAGCACTACCACCATGCTATGGTTTCCTTATGATGTCTTCCTTCACCGGAAGCTCAAGCTCATTGTAGGTGGTTGTATTCGAACACACGTCCCTTGACGCAAAATCGTACTGTCTACCATTGAGCTATCATCGCTATCACTATCTAATGTTTAACCAGATAAGTTATATAGGCCATAGCTAATGGAAATCAGAAATAATCACTGGAAATCGTATGATGTTCCTATACTTTCCCCTGATTTTTTACCATGTTTGTATTAATTCGCTTTCTTGTATGTTTGTATGGATGGAATTACCTAATTGATTTTAAACTAACTTCCCGAAGACCTAGACACTTGAAATTTAGTCTATAGATCGGAAGCGGATGACATTGAATGAAAATGGAAAGAAAATGATTTGTTTGGTCCGATAAAAATTCTATAATCGATTTATAATTTCTCGATCAGCTATATACTTACATATAGCTAAAATCTAACTCACATATTAATAGATTATATCAAAATTTCATTCGCGTAACCCCCTAAAAAGCAGAAAATAATAATCAACAATAAATTTTATTGTACCATGTTTTCATGTTATAAAATATGGTATATTACATTTTTTTATTGAATTGCTTTTACACTTTACAGGCTTATCAAGCCTAGTGCTACTAGACTAGTGGAGGGACTGGCTCTCAAGTGTAAGTGCCGGAACATACCTATAGGTATTTGGCAGTATTTTTTCAACTTAACATTGGTAGCTACCCAAGCGGGTATTACATAAAGCCCTACCACCTTGCTATGGTTTCATCACGATTTTTTTACTTCACCGAAAAGCTCAAGCTTATTGTAAGTGGATTCGAATTCACATCCCCATTGATGCGTCGTCCGTACACACTACCAACTGAGCTATCATTACTTCATATTTAAAGGTTGTAGTTAGCCAGAAGGTAGCTAAGCCCTACCACCACGCTATGGTTTTATCTCGATGTTTTTCTTAACTACCAAGGCCTAGACCATAAAACTTGTGTTTTGAAGCGATGATAGCTCAGTGGTAGTGTGTACGACGTCGCGTCAAAGGACGTGAGTTCGAATTCAAGCACCTACAATGAGCTTGAGCTTTCGGTGAAGGAAAACATCGTAATGAAACCATAGCATGGTGGTAGACCTTTTTCTAATGCCCACCTGGCTAGCTACCACCCTCAAGTTGAAAACCTGCCGCCAAATACCAATAGGTGTGTTCCGACAGCTGCACTTGAGAGCCAGTTCTTCCACAGGTTTAGCGTGTCTACCAACTTGGGCCGTATCGTCACTTAAGATCAGGGGAGATTATGGCCATAACGCTTATCCCTTAAGTATAACAAAAAACTGCTTCAGATGCTTACCCTCAAATAATTAAGAGTGGAGTTCGTAATCCCCTGACGAGTGATGTTCTTGGAGAGCTGGTCCAGCGAGGCGTGGTCCGGGGGGTGAACTGCCTGTCGCGGTATCAGTTCCCGGTGCGCTCGTACTGACATATGCCAGGACTTGATCCGCATCAGGTCGTCAAACGTGAACTCCAATATCAGCCTGCCCTCTGTACACACCTGGAACGGCACAAACTATATACACGCTACCTTCCTTAATAATTAAAGGGTCAATACGAATGGAAACAGAAATAGTTTGGAAAATAAATCCTAATAAAGTTATTATAATTGAATGATATAGATTTAAGGAAACACAATAAATAGAAAGTAATTCTAGAGCTATTAAAAAAGAAATGGTCCAAATACATTATTTATTTGGGCGTCATTATCACACATCCGTATACACAGCATCCGGACGTCTACGAAACAATTTTGTGCAATAAGTTTTTATTTAGAAAATGTATTTAAAAATCATCCAGTGTGATAGTGAGAGTATTCCTTTGGATAATAAAACATTTGCATTAGCGTAAAAACATTGAAAGATTTAAAATAATGATTATTCAAATCTCGAAATGCACTACCTCAAACGCTTCGCATTATGACACGTACAATATTCGTAAGATATGTCATAGCAAGTAGAAGAAGTGTGGGTACTGTCCCTAGCGTGTGAAAATTTATACTACATCGTCTCATATTTTTGTCCAACTATCACATGTCGCGTTACAGCCGGCAGCGGAGTGGGGGTAAAGTGGGCGGCGCTCGGCAGAGCCAAGAACAACCTTGTAGCATTACATTCTCGCTCATTCGTGCAAGTACACCACGATATTTGCGTGTTTCGTTCAATATATTCATGTAAAAGTTTCACTTGCATTGTGTTTTCATAACACAATGTTTTTTTGAAGTGAAACTTCTTTAGGCGCATGAGGGTAAAATTTTTACAGATGAAACGTCACGCCGGTATGCAACGGAAGTGTCGGAAAAGAGAGAGAGAGTGATCGAGACCGATTGAGAGAGAGTAAGACAGGGCGAACGTAGCATGAGCAACTAGCCGTGGAGTGAGAGTAGGGAGCAAGCGAGTGAGAAAGATTGAGAGAAAAAGTGAGACAGAGCGAACAAGATTTATAAATTAGTTCGCCAAAGAAGTTTCACTTCTGACATGTGTACTTTGTACGCACGCATGTTTTTTTATATTTAAGGTTTAGCATTATGACCACAATCTCACCTGATGTTAAATGACGATGTGGCCCAAGTTGGTAGACACGCTAAACCTAGTGGAGGGACTGGCTCTCAAGTGCAACTGCCCGAACACATCTATAGATATTTGCCGGCACATTTCCAACTTGAAGGTGGTAGCTAGCTGACTAGAAGAAGTGCAAAAGCTGTCCTTGGTTTCTGGCAACACGGAAGTTTGAATTATCTGGGTGGTGCGTGATGGTGGGTAGTGTTGGGTGATTAGCACCCGATGAGTCACCACACACCCCTCTCGCCTTGACCTGAGCCCGGGTTTGGACTTTACGATGAGGAAGTCCAGGAGGAAAAAAGGATATGTCACAGCAGACAAATTTCATAATAAGTATCTTAAATGATTGCACCGTTGGGTTAGAGGTTATGACAAATGACGTCACAGGAATTTCATAACTTTTTTTAATAAATATTCAACTAAGTTAAGGATATTACTGCACCAATAACGTTGACATCTATATTAGTTTAAAACTATTTCATAGATGCCATTTGCTTAATATATAAAATTGTGTGAGAATTTATGTATGTTTCGAGTACTTGTAAGGAAGAGTGGATAAGCTATAATAATATACATTTATTGTCAATCAAGGTGAGTGTCTTGAACTCGACCCAAAAAGTTTAGTGAAGCTGTCAAAGCCGTTCAGGCAGATGTCGGGTCGAAAACAAAAATTGTCCTGTTACTTGTAAATGCGAATGTAAGTTTGTTTGTTGTGCATTCACGCCTATACCGCTGAATCATTTGTGATAAATTTTAGTGTAGAGATACATGAGTCCCTGGAGAGTTTGATCGGCTACTTTTCTCGCGGAAACCGTCATAGAAGTGGAGTAAAGAGCGGGATAAACTTCGTATGAAATTTCTTAATTAGTCATACGATTTGTTTGATAAATTCAATATTAACGGGAGCGAAGCCGTACATAAAATCTAGTGGTCTATAAATATAACGGAGTTTTCGAGGTACTTTACTCCGACTGAGAGACAACTGATTGACTTAAAAATGCGTATATTGTGGCCAAATATCATGCGGCTGGAATCATCAGAATAAATGAAAATCACTCAGCTTTGTTTGTAGTACTTTCTATACACCTAAATTCGACACTTATGATATCTATTCAGTTAAAACCGTAATTTTTTCAGTATAATTTACAAAGAAAGAAAGAAAATACATTTATTTGTCACACACGGACATGCTTTTTACAAAAAAAAAAATACTAGCTGCGTCCGTGATTACGTTCGCGTGTTACAAAAAAAAATATTTATTATGTTTTTGCCAGTTTTGTAACTTTTTTTAATATATTTTGCTCCTATCCGTGTTAGTGTGATTTTAAATAGCCTAAAAGCCTTCCTCAATAAGTGCTCTATCAAATACAAAATTAACTATTAAAACCCCAACTGGTAGCTATAAAAATTAACGCGTTCAAACCAACAAACTGTTCCACTTTACAATTTTAATGTATATTTTCAATATTATTTTCTTGGTGCTACGACACGTGACGCCAGCTTGTCTACAACGTGACCTCTCGAAGTTGAAACCACAACAAAAATAACTCAACCCGGCTAAAGTTCTCACTTACAAAAAATATGTTCATTGTTCAAAAGTTACTTGAGTTGTACGAAAGGACTTTTGGGTTTCACGCGCCATATTTTAAAATTATAATAACTTTTTAGATAAATTAAATTACGTGCAATAAAATATTTATTTTCACAATTAGAAAAAAAATATTATTTACGAAATTTCCTACAATTCATTAGTTATCACTGCGTTTCATTTAATTGCTCGCAGACGCATGATTTATTTGTTATCTACATACTAATTGTTGTTGATAATTAATTAATTGTTAATTTATATCTATACAAATAATAAATCTGTAGAAAAGTCTTTTTTGTACATTGAAAATTCAAAAAGAAAGCCAAGTTGTTAAAGGATAACCAACCATTATTCCAGCATTTCCAGCATTTTAGGAATTTTGTCTGTTTAACTGTTTGTCTGTGCACGTATTACGTAAAATTTACAAAACCGATGTATATAACTTTTATACGTAAAAAATTGTACGCAACTTGAAGTATTACTTAACTTTCGTTTCATCGCAATCGGTTCACTCTATCAAGAGATATTATATAATACAAATTTAAAGTTTTCTCACCCACGCAATCAGTTACTTGCAACGCCAAAGTATAACAACTAATGTTGATAGTTGAACTCCATTTTCGATACATGGCGCTTGTGCATATAACGTTATTAGGTAACACGAATATTGACTGACTCTTACTTATAAGCGATGCGTTTTAATTTTCGACAATCAAGCGAACGAAGCCACGGGCGCAGCTTGTCAATAATATAATAAGTTTTAATATAATTCATTCCAGCCGAGTTTTCCATAATACTCGTAACAAATGTACCAGGCATTCATAAAAGATAAGCAGGTGTTACCTTAGTGAACATCGGTTTCCCGTGATGCGTGACCATCGTACAGTGGTCACAGTCTAGAGTGATGCTTGTGTTGTGAAATGACTCCTTCGGCTGTCGCATCGTGTAGTACAGTTCTGAGACCCCGCCCTCGTATATACTGCGGAAGTAGCGTGGTATCAACGTCCTTCCTATTGCTGGAATCGAAATGAATTAATAAAATTAACGGAGTTTCATATAGAATTAACGATACCTGTGCCTTTTAAATTGAAAAAAAAAGGTATTTTTTACGCACGTAAAGTGTTAATACTTCTTTAGTGTACAAATTAATTATTAAAATAAATAATTTTTAGCGTCATGGAACGTGAGTGTGAAGCTAACTACTATCTACATTGAGTTTTCGGTTAAGGAAAACATCGAGAGGAAACCAGAGTACGGTGTGTTCCGGCAGTTGCATTTGAGAGCTAGTTCCTCCGCAGGTTTAGCGTGTCTACCATCAACCTGGGCCGTATTGTCACTTAAGATCAGGTCAGATTATGGCCATAACGCTAAACACCTAACGATATTAAAAACAAAAGGCATCAAGGGACACCATACAGATGTGAAACATTCAAATTGATATTAGAATTATAATTAATAAAAACCAATAAATATAATATGGAGTAAATAATAAATATAAAGAATAGACTATCGATAATAATATCATAATATAGATACATTTGTTACTATTACAATTAGAAAAATATTTTTTGTTAATATAGATTATGCAAACCAATTCTTGTTGTTCGTCGATACCGTTATATTTTTTTCTATAAAATCCTATTAAAATATTTATTTATGTATGTTGGTCAATACCAGTAGATATGAATTTACTCAAAATTTTTATATTATAAGCAATTATTATACAAAGCTGATAACAAATTGGATAACGTAATAGGAAATTTTAAAGTATATGCCTCCCTTTACCCTACTTGCAATAAGTTTTTTTGCGAGTAACCTGTCTCGAGGTCCCCCCGATCTATCTCTATACCAAAATCATATTAAAACTCAAATCAAATTAAAAAAAGCCTTAATATAAGAATACACATACCAGGACAACATAATACATAAGTGATACTCACTGTATCTCTTAGGTCCATCTTCTAAACAGAATGCGAGTGTTAACGTCGCATCGTCCTCGAAGAACTCCGTCGCGAACGCGTCCCACCATAAGTTATCCGAGTCCTGGAAATGAGACCAAATCGATATTTATTAATCTGTACAAACACTTATCAAGTAAATAGTTGTGACCGCAACTTCATTCGCGTAAAACTGAATATGATTTAACAATTTTGAACCGTTTTTGTACCTTACTGCTATAAAGCTTTACTCCTATTGGTGGTAGCGTGATGTTAAATAGCTTAAAACCTGCGTCAATAATTTTACATCCATAACAAATAATTTAAATATTCTTCAGATATCGTACGTGTTAAATGTTATCTATATTAATATATTGAGCATAAAAGTTTGTTTGTCTGAACGCGCTAACCTTACGGACAAACAGTCGGATTTCTAAATCTCTTTTTGCAATCGATACATCAGTCATTGAGGAAGGCTAGTTAACATCACGCTGCCACCAATAGGAGAAAATGTATATATGAAAAAATATATAAATTTACTAGCTTTCACCAGCGGATACGCACGCAGTGCAATTTTTTTATCTTATTTATTAATTTTCGCGTGAAAGCGTAACAAATAAAACTTACACTCACATTTATAATATTAGTAGGGATGTATATTATATAGTAGGTATCAGTAGTATATATAGTAAGGATTTACATTGAAAAAAAAATAATAATTCTGAGGTCTCCGAACGAAGTCACAGGCAGACACATAGTAATATATAGTTTGTTTACATTGAATTCGGACCATAAGGAAAATACTAGATTGCTTTATACCTTTCGAAATTCATATTTTTATATAGTTTACAGGTCGGCCTCAATCTCACCTGATGTTAAATGACGATGTGGCCTAAGAGGGTGGCCACGCTAAACCTATGGGAGGCGCTGGCTATCAAATGCAGCTGCCTGGACACACCTATAGGTATTTGGCGGCAGATTTTCAACTTGAGGGTAGTAGCTAGTCGAGACTAGAAGAAGTGCGAAAGCTGCCCCTGATCTCTGGCAACTCTTTGAAGTGTCTGGGTGGTGCGTGATGGTGGTTAGTGTTGGGTGATTAGCACTCGATGAGCCACCACACACCCCTCTCGCCTTGACCTGTGCCCGGGTGGGCGGCTGGGCGTTGCGATGAGGAAGTCCATTAATAATGGGATCTTACATACATAGTATCACGCCTCTCTCCCATAAGGGTAGGCAGAGACCACATCCTTCCACTTGCTACGATCCTGACCTACATCTTTCGCTTCTTCTACTTTCATAATCACCTTCATACATGCTCTTCGGTTATGGGTACTTTTGACCTGGCCTGGCCTGGATCGGGGACTTTAAACACCACGTTGATTAAACAGGGTGATAGCTAACCAGCGGGCTTTCGAGGAAGCCCTACGACCAATGATTTTGGTTTCATCACGATGTTTTAACACACCGGACGCCCTCCGTACACACAACGAACTGATCTGTCATCGCTTCAAAACTAATTATAATCACTCACCTCTGTCCTCTGTTGCAACCGTTTATTGAGTTCGTAAACTCTGTAGTCCGGTTGACCGAAATATGGCGCGTGCCGCCTGGAATATAAAAACAAAATAAATCAATGACAAACAAGTGATCCACCGCGGGACATAGTGCAGATGCATTAATTTTAGTACAAATGTTTGTAATTATTCCTTATGAAAGGTGTTCAATTCAAAAATGTCATGACGTTGGAGTAAAGGCAATGGGCAACATAACTTTTTTTTTTCGTACTGACATACGCTGTTAGCCCTAAGGGCTTTGGCAGCTTCACCGAACTTTTTGGGGCGAGCGCTGAAGGCACCCAGCTCCGAGGTAGCGGGCGCAAGGGTGCGAAAACGTCCGAACCTCGGCTTGGGCTGATGCCGGTAAATAAAAAAAGATTCACGATCCTGACTAACCAACAGGTCTTGTCTTACAAATTTAGTGATCCTAACAAAGACACGACAACGATAACAAAACAGCTCAACGACAGACATCAATCGACTCCGCTCATCCACCATCAATCCATTGCAAATTGGTAGTCAATCAATCAAGGAAGTATCAAAAGTTCCTTTTGGGCACAACTATTTACTTGATAAGTGTGTGTACAGATTAATGAATATCGATTTGGTCTCAATTCCAGGACTAGATTATCTTATGGTGGGACTCGTTCGCGACGGAGTTCTTCGAGGACGATGCGACGTTAACACTCGCATTCTGCTTAGAAGATGGACCTAAGAGATACAGTGAGTATCACTCATGTATTATGTTGTCCTGGTATGTATATTCTTATATTAAGGCATTATCAAAAATTTGAAAAGTAACTGATATATTTTTAAAGATAAAGATGATTATTATTTATTTAATAAATACTTCATTAATTTAATACACAAAGACAACTTGATTCTTCCATTAGTCACTTCTTTACATATACTATCCATTTTATATATACTTTACATAGTGTGGCGACGCGTCACCATGCCATCAGTTGGTCAATGATTTAGGGTTGGTAGGAGACAATGCGAAACTAGATTGCGAAGACGTACATTTCAATTGACTAGAAGTACTGAATCAAATAGAAGTGTAAAGGTGTCTCTGGTCTCTTGCAATATGGGGGATTGAGAGAAACTGTAAGGAATAACGATTGGAGATCGATTAACCTATAAATCGATTCACAGCTCTGAATTGGTACAGTGACACGAAATTACACACTTAAAAATCGAGGTTCGCTTCTTATCTATTTTCATAAGATATTATTTACAATTATTTGAATCTTTGAACCCAAACGAATAATATATAGAAACTTTAATTAGAATAAGAATGATAAAATATCGAATATTTATTTAACTATCGGTAACGATTATTATGGTTTGCATTTTGTTTTCTATTATTGGTTTTATAATAAAAGATTATAAGCATGAAAGGGAACACGAACTAAAAATTGATTGATTCATTTGATTTCAATTAGAGTCGATATTTTTCGGAAAGAATCGCCATGCGTAGTAACTGTGGTGTCACCAGATGATTCCCACAAGCTTCGTTAATGACCTACCCGTCACATTTTGCTAGAGGAAGTATGTAAATATATGTAAAAAACATAAAAAAGTGATCTATCGATAGGTACCCGAGTTAATTGTCCCCAACATGGTAATGACAATAAACCCGTCACAGTGACTTGATTAGTTTGTTTTTAGATTAGTCAATATCCACCTGCATAGAAGCTTGTATAGGCCGGTCTAAGAGTTACAACCTCCAATGAATAGCTGATCTCCTAGTAGACGACTTACATTTAAACATAGTTTTAAAGACAGTGTGTTGTTATTATATGTTCTTATATCGTACGATTTTAAAATATTTTATATGTGACTTCCTCGCGCATTTGTCTCTGCTGGTTATGAGGAAAATATTCGGGACTTACTTGGTTTGAACCAGAAATACCAAGTAAAGTTTCCATGGTGAACGTTCACTCCTTTACCAGACGCCGTACGCTTTTACGTATTTGGCAAAAACAAAGTGATAGCAAAAATTGTAAATAAACGGTATTCATATTACAATTTCAGTACAGTAAATACTATGCCAAATCAAAGGTGCCGCATAGACATCCCCGTAAGATGGACCACTGTTTGTTGTACTTGTATGTTGAACTAACCTCGGCCACTTTAGTATTTTTCCGCGAATATTGAGACTTTATAATGAACTGGGTAACAAAAACCCCGAACTTGACATTTTTTCGTATACACTATACATAAGTTTAAAATGTTGTTGCGAATGAATTAGCTATCAAGTTTCTGTATGTATAGCATTTGTTATGTCATATAGTAACTATTCTAATTCCGTTCAGTTTGTCGTTTTTTTTTTTTTTTTTGTTTTTTCGTTTAAGTTATAATATATCTATAATGTTGTTTGTTCTTCTGTATAATATATAATTATATTGTTTTATTTTTTCTTTTGATCACTTAATATTTTGTTAGTTGTGCATACTGTGGCCGTCTTTATATACCGCTACGCACCTTCAAAACGTATATTAAGAAATTAGATATTGTGCGGTTGTTGACAGTCCTTAAATTATGAAATAAATAAATATGTGAACTTTATTGAAATAAAACTAATTTAAACGGACTTTATCGCGGTTATTTATTAATTTTGATCCGACGTTTCGTAAGCTTTTCAGCCTTCGCGGTCACGGGGCGGACTGAGGTGTGTGTGGGTTGTCCAGAAAAGTTCATGTTACTGTGTCTACCACCAATTTAATGTTTAATATTGAAAGTTTTCCAATGCACGCAAAAAGAGCTCACAGTGCCTTGAGGTCTGGGAATTGGTCTTTTGGGTTCCGATTTAATTAAATGTATAATCGGATCCCAGGCTTGTGGTAGCTTCCAACCATCTTCTCTATTGAAATTTGGTTGTTTTATAATTTCAATAGCCTCGCGAATCATCCTAGGTAGGAATCGGTGTTCTTTGGCAATGATTTGTGGCTTCCAAACAAATAACGAACAACCGCGATAAAATCCGTTTAAATTAGTTTTATTTCGATGAATAATATTCACGTTAACATAAGAAATCATTATGTGATTTAGATATCGCTTAGGCTTTGCGAAATACATATAAAATGACAGGCCCTAGATTTTTATTTTACATTGCACTTTAACATAATACTTTTACCTTAAGATTATGTTAGTGAAGAGTTTGTTCCGATATAATATTAATTACTAATTCCTTGTATATTAGATGCCTTAGATACATATAGGTTACCTAGGCGTTCGAGATTAGATCGGTATTTTTTTTTGTTGTTTTTACATTAATAGATAAATATATTAAGATACAAATGACACGTTGATGAGACATTAATATGCACAAACATATGAGAACTCATTAATTAACTAAATAAACACGAATATGATTAATAATATTATGAGGAATAATTTGCTTAAAATATTGTGTTTCTATGAAGAATACCTATATAGGTGAATTCAAAAGGCTTATAGTCGTATCCGGGATACGTGGCATTTACTAGTGTGTACGGACGTCGCGTTAATGGACGTGTGTTCGAATCCACCTACAAAGAGTTTGAAGTTTCGGTGCATGATAACATCGTGAGGAAAGCATAACATGGTTGTAGGGCTTTTTGTAATACCCATCTGGCTAGCTACCACCCTCAAATTTGTCGTCAAATGCCTACATGTGTGTTCCGGCATAGCGTTTGAAAGCCAGTCCCTCCATTAGGGTTAGCGTGTCAACCATCTTGGATGGTCCATAGTCACTTAACATCCGGTGATAGTGTAGCCATGACACTAATTTTATATAAGATTTGAAAAAATAATAATTTAAATGAAAGATAGCTTCAACCGTTTCATCTAGTCTCCAACGGGAGACATGTACATAACATAATAAAACCCGGAACCGAAAAGTGACGATTTTTGAAGTGAAAACTTGTTTAGGCGCATTGAGCACTTTTTGGGTGATCAAAAACCATTAGTCATCGTCACCGAACGCTTTCCATGAGCTATACTGTGTATATATGGACCGTTTATTTTGAAAGTGGTGTAAGTCCATTTTTGAGAAAAATTAGCAATCACGTAATTCATGCTTAATTTAATGTAATTTTTTTATATATAACTAGTCCGTGTTTAATTTCTCAAAAAAATCTCATGTTTTGTACAACTTAAAATCGGTAGGTAAATGAAATTGCATTAGTAACCTTTAATTTTCTCGAAACAAAAGAAAATGGATTTACACCACTTTCAAAATAAACGGTCCATATGTACATAGATATACCTTCGTGCGTTATTAGTATACATTATATATATACAAAGAGCATATGTCTTTTTAGTTTATAGTTTTAAGTTTTCACTTCTGTCGGCAGTCCCCATTGCTTTTTTTCTAGATAAATCGAGAAGCGTATCGAAATCCCAAACCGGTTTTTGCCTACCATTTATAACTCTCGTGAGTGTAATTTACCAGTCACATTTACTAGATGTGTCAAAATGGCTTGACGATAATTTGAAACTTTCGTAAATAATTGTTATAATAATTGTTTTATGAAATAACTTAGAGTTTATAGTATTTTGGTAAAGGCAGATTGTAGCTTTCTATTTGCAATCCGTACTTATATTATAAATGCGAAAGTGAGTTTGTTTGTTTTTAACCGCTCAAACGATTGTTATGAATGTTAGTATAGAGATAGATGAGCCCCTGGAGACGGAAATAAATGTGAAGTGGGGTAAAGAGAGGCACAAACATTGTATGAAACTTTTTATTACGTCATCCGATTTCAATCAATAGTAACGTGAGCGAAACCGCGGATACAAGCTAGTTTTTCTATAATTGAACATTATTTAAAATTACAAATACCATTATATACCAGGAGATCTTGGCCTGTCTAGAACTGCAGTAATGCCTATATTAAAACGTGTCTCTAATGCTGCGTCAGCAGGCTCCTACAAAATGTGGGCAGGGAGACAAACAGGATTAAAGAAGGTGAGTGTTGACGCGCGTCAAGAAGGTGCTCCTTAGACCTTCACCCGAGCCCCAACTCACAAGTCTCGGAAACTACTTGGAGTATCTCTTCTTGCCACACGATGGACCCACCACGGTCAATGCATTGTGTGCAAAGTTCTTCCCTATTTAGATTAAAGTATTAATTGAGTATCACAGAGTGATTAACTTAATTCTTTATTAATAACCAGTCCTGCGCTTTCGTTCGCGTGGTTGTCGAAAACTAAAGCGCGTCGCTTTGATAAGAGTCAATATTCGCGTTACACTAAGAGTCAATATTCGCGTTACACGACGACGTTATATTCACAACGCCATCTATTGAATAGGAAGTTCAATTGTCAAAGTAACTGAATTGCGTGCGCGAGAACACTTTACATTTATATTATATAATATCTCTCAGTATAGTGAACCGATTGCGATGAAACAAAAACTAAGTAAACCTTCAAGTTGTATAAATTTTTTACGTATAAAAATTATCTACTTGGTTGCGTAAATGCGGTACATTTTACGTGATACGTGCACAGACAAACAGACAAACAGATAAACATACGAACATTTCTAAAATGCTTGCAATGAGTTATTTTGGTTATCCTTTAAGACCCTGGCAATTTTTTTTTAAATATTTTCGATGTACAGAAACATCTTTTCTACAGATTTATTATATATATATATATATATATATATAGACATCAGATGTCGAATAAAATCCGTGCAGATATTCATTTGCTAAAAGTCGTGTAATGTGTCGTGTTAAACGTTTTTCAAAAAAGCAAACCGATAATAAAGATCGCCTATAAAACAGCAATAAGTTAACAAATTAAGTACACCAAGATACATAATACGAATTTGGCATTTCGAAACAAATATTTAGCGATTTTAAACGCCTCATAAGCGAAGCTTCACGCAAAACAACTGATCTTTCAAACTTAAAATGTCTGTATTTATCTTATAATGCACTTGTAAAATAATACATACACACACATATCAACAAAAAACACTATTATTAACACTCATGAATGAATTTTTGATGCCATTTTTGTTAGTTAAACTAGTTAAAAAACTGTTTAAAAAAGTTCTGTCTTGGACGTCCGTGTGTCTGTATGTGCGGATCCTGTATGTTGTCACGATAACGACCGAAATACTTTACTAATCGAGTCTTTATTTTACTCTTCAGTATAACTAGGAATAGAACCCTGTTACTTTTCACGGTCTGATTCGATGTGGTTTCATTGTTAATAAATAAAAAAAAAATGATATTATAAGGCGTGCACTTCTGATTTGTTCCAAACTTTATTATTATCGCTTCGCTCATGCAAAATTGAAATATTGCCTCTATAGAAACTTCGTAGTAATCCTAATGCAATTTTACAAAAGCTCTCTGGCTTGTATGACATCCCTTTTATGAAGTATTGGCTATAAGTCGTCATATTATAGTGTCGGGTTGTTTTATTTTTGATTTAGCCTGTATTATGGAAACTGTAATATATTGTATGTAATGTATTATAATCAATTTTTGTACTGTTTTAAGTAATTCTTTTATTAATTTAATTCTTACCATTAGTTTTACTTAATGGATCTTTGTAATCTGATAAATAATTAATTAATAATAATAAATTACGTAGTTAGAAAGCCAATGCAGTAGTTATTGAGTTTATTACGTTCAGACAGACAGATAAACGTGGTAGAGTAACTTTGTTTCTAATATGCAGTGATATATTATTGCTTGCAGTAGAGTACACATAGTAAAAGTAATTATAAATTAATTATGTACATTCTTTATAGTTTATAGGTATAGCGTTAAGACCATTATCTCACCTGATCTTACACACCTATTGGTATTTGGCGGCAGATTTTCAACTTGAGGGTGGTAGCTAGCCAGTCGGACATTAATAAGCTCTACCACCATGCAGACCGTGCACCAGTTGTATGAGCTATCATGGCTTCGAATCATCATACGTCATACTAATATTACAAATGCGAAAGTGAGTTTGTTTGTTTGTTTCGCTTTCACGCCTAAACCGTTTAATCGATTGTGATAAATTTTGGCAAGGATATAGATGGGATCCTGGAGACTGAGATAGGCTACTTTTTCTCGAAAATAACTTATAAGAACACGGGTAAAAAGAGAAAGTGATAAACTTTGTAAGAAAGTTTTTATTGCATCATCCGATTTCTTTGACAAAATCAATAATAACGCGAGAGAAGCCGCACGTAAAATCTAGTACTCAATAAAGCACGGTTGATTCAGTGGTAAATACGGACATCGCGTTGAAAGACGTTAGTTCCAACCCCAGCAATGAACCCGAGAGTCCGGTGAAGGAAAACGTGATAACACCATAGCGTGGTGGTAAGGTTTTATGTCCGACTGGTTTGACTACTATCCTCAAATTAAAAATCTGTTTCCAAATACCTATAGGTGTGTTCCAGTAGTTGCACTCGAGAGGCAGTTCCTCCACTAAACGTACGAGTGTTCAACATTGTTATTTGACACCAGGTATTTTTTATGGAATAGCTGGCAAACGAGCAAGCATGTCACCTGATAGTGAGTGGTCACCGCCACCCATGGACACCCACACACCAGGGACCTCGCAGGTGTTTTTCCGGCCTTTATTAGTAGGACTGGCTCTCAAGTGCAACTGCCGGAACACACCTATTGGTATTTGACAGCATACTTTCCACTTAAGCCTGGTAGCTATCCAAGCGGACATTAGAACAAGCCCTACCTCATAAACAATCCTTACTAATATATATTTTTTTTATACTTAAGGTTTAGAGTTATGGCCATAATCTCACCTGATCTTAAAGTGACGATACGGCCCAAGTTGGTAGACACGCTAAACCTGTGGAGGAACTGGCTCTCAAGTGCTGCTGCCGGAACACACCTATTGGTATTTGGCGACAGGTTTACAACTTGAGGTGGTAGCTACCCAGGCGGGCATTAGAAAAAGCCCTACCACCATGCTATGGTTTCCTCACGATGTTTTCCTTCACCGAGCTCAAACTCATTGTGGGTGCTAGGATTCGAACCCACGTCCCTTGACGCGAAGTCGTGCACACTACCACTGAGCTATCATCGCTTCAATAAATCAGAAAGTGAGTTTGTTTGTTTGTTCACGCCTAAACCGCTGAATCGTTCATGATGAATTTTGGTAGAGATTGACGGGAGCCTGGAGAAGTTTATGAGCTACTTTTTCTCGCGAAAACTTCATTGGAAGTGGGGCAAAGAGAGGTATACTCTTTGTAAGATTTGTTTTTATTGCGTCATCAGCTGTGTTTGACGTAAACGACATGGACGCGAACGAAGCCGCACGTAAAATATAGTAAAAAATGTAATTTACGGTCTATAGACCACAAGAACGAAGGAAATAAAATCCCGTTTAGTTCCAGCGTGCAAACAGCTTAACGATTTGGTTTAAATTTTATATCTTACAATCTCTTAACTGTTAGTTTTATATATTAGGTTGTGTCCGCGACTTCGCTCGTGTGGAACAAAAATTGTATATAATCATTTTTGTATGTTTTATAAGCTTTTTCGATACTACTTTGCTCCTATTGGTGGTAGCGTGATGTTAAAGGGCCTAAATCTGCCTCAATTATTGCTCTATCGAATACAAAAATTTTGGAATCAGACTTATAGTTTTTTAGATTGGAGCGTTCAAACAAACAAACTTTTCCGCTTAACAGATATAAAATAATTTTGTACGTCTGTTAGCGATCATGCAAGTTGACAAATTGACTGATAATCAAATTCATGTAATGTATTTATTTTATCGGGATGATGGTACATGGCTATGATAGGATATAATAGATGGCTTCGTGTCAAGTTATTAACTATTGAAAGGGGCTGAACAACGTCTGCCGGGACAGCTAGTGTTTTACAAAATACCATGAACAGTGTTACTAAATTTAAAGTAAATAATAGTTTAAATAAAAAAAAAAAACGCCTTTATATAAAACCAAACTATAAAATAGAAAATAAATTTGAATTAAGAATAGTGTATTTTTTTTTATAAATATAAATTAATAATAGTCCAAATAGGAAAAAAAATTGAATTTATTAAAAAAAGTGGGGTGCATGGTGTCAACATATGTATGTCAATAAATATTTTATTGACAGATATGAGTAGAAGGATTATTAAAAAGCACCTTATGTTTAAATAAAACACAATTTTATCCTATTTACACTATTATTAATTTACATTTGTTACGAGAAAATATACTATTCATAATTCATATTTCATTTTTTTTTTAGTTTGGTTTTCTATATAAGCGTGTTTTGTTAGTTTTTTTTTTACTATAATTTATTTTCTACTTTTTAGTTTGGTTTATTTATAAAAGCGTGTTTTATTCGTTTTTTTTTTACTTTTATTTTTATAAGAGCAAAATTAATGGATTGCTCAATCATCATTTATTACAATAGCGAACAAGGCTCTTTCCTCCAAAATTGTAAATTCGTGCTTATTTTGATAAATTAAATTTCTCTTTGGTATTCGATAATTTGTTAATATTAGATATATCGGTTATAGATAATAATTGGAAATTAACATCAATTTCTGTCTTATTGATTATAGATGAAATTTATATAAACTAACAAATCTTATTCCGCAAATAAATAATGGAATAATCTTATCAAATTAGTGTATAGACATCGGTCCTCGATAAGTCTACGAAATTTAAATGAAATCTGACCGTTTCAAGGCGGTCAAAATCAAATCCAAAGGAGTCGGTCACAAACATACAAACAAACATACAAGTGAAGTTAATATAAAGCGTGTAAAAAACATGAATACTAGACGATTTCGCACCCTTTTGGGTACGCAATACATCTAATTTTTAGATTATTTCAGTATATATATTAATTGATAAAGTTTAGTTATAGGTACCATAGATAACATGTAGGTTATATTGGTATTAATAGATAGGTTACATTTAGGTGGTCACCTCGCTAACACGTGTAAGTTCGATCCCCAGACAGTTTAGTCTGGCTATTTGTTACCTATGGCTATACTTATTTAACATTCGAGAAATGCTTATGTAAGGCAGTTACCCTAATATTAAGAAGTATTTATGATATCTGTTTTAATATGAATTTTACAGCAAAAGTTTAAAGTTTATTTCGTTACTTATTATCTGGACTGGTGACTTCGTTCGCGTGAAACTAAACATTATTCAATATTTTTATGACCCTTTTTGTAACTTTTTATAATACAGCTTTACTCTTATTGGTGGTAGCGTGATGTTAAATAGCTTAAAGCCTCCTTTAATAAGCGCTCTATCATATATAAAAATATTTTTTGAAATCTGACTTGTAGTTTCTAAGATTAGCGTGTTCAAATAAACAAACAATTTTTTTCGCTTGATACTATTTATATAGAAAGTTTAGTGTACCCGCGTCAATCTTATCTTATCTTAATTTTAAGAAGTTTTTCTCTTGTGCTGTGTTGGACCAGTATTTTTTTTGTGGCGTTAAAACTACGGATATCCGGTTATAGAATACCGGATCGGTATCGAAGGTGAAGTATACCTGAAGTAAGGATCCGGCATGGGGTGGTAGATCGGCGGCGGCGGTGGCGGCGCGTACTCATGGTACTGTAAGTGGGGCGCGTGGGACGGGTGGTGCGGCGAGAGATGATGGCCGTAGTCGCGGTACTCGCCCTCGCCGCCGAGCGAGCCCAGCGCCACCGGCATGTAGGCCACTTTGTCACCGCTCCATCTAACTCCGCGTATGTACTACTATTGTGTTGAATGAAAACGCTTGTACTCTTTCACGGATCTCTTTGCGCGCTATGCTCTCCTGGTACTTTGCTGGCGTTGGCACTTGTATTTCAATTTAAAAATTATAAACAAATTTACTATTTTATGCCGATAACGCCGAAGATACTTTTTCACGAATCTCTTCGCGCGCTTTGCTCTCCTAATACTTTGTTAGCGTTGGCACTTGATTATTTTTATTTAATGTATATTTTTTAAATAAATAAAAAAAATAAATAATAAATACTTTTTTTATATTACACTACACAGTTTTTACTTTTATAAATTATGATTAAAAAAAAACACTTTGGTCACTTTGGTTTCTGGACGTAAGTTTTTCTCACTTAGTACTAATAATGTGGTAATAATACTGAAAATTCGGTTTGATTTATTTGGTGTGATAATATTCGAAGCGAAATTTATTACGACAGTAGAAATCAATCGAACGCGTCGCGATCGCGTCACGAACGGGGACTGATAAAACCATTTCGAATTTTTCGCGCGGGAAGTGCCATCGTATTCTTTGGAGAACGTCGTATGTTCTTTATATACTTGACATTGATATACGATTTTAAGTCTAACGCGATCGAGTTAGAGGCGATAAGGCGTAAGACAGCGATCCAATGCCGTCGACCTGGCAGCGTCGCGTCAGCTGGCCGTGCTAGTACGAGCCGCGCTTGGAAAGGTCAACATGGGTTACATTTTTTTTTTATATAAACCCGAAGCGGCTATTTTGGTCATACTTTGTTTTTTCACCGACATATTGATTTTTCATCACACAGGAATGCCTATCGAAATCTATTGTCACGACTGGAATAACCATTTATTTCACTATTAAAATAACAATCTAATCAACGTACCTTCATAACAAAAACTCTAATTATTTAAAACAATTAAAAAACTTAATCAAATTAATCCTAAAATTAATATGACATTGAAATGCGACATAAATAACTCCCATGACAGAATCGAGTTAAATTCGCATATCAATTAACATAAGACGATGATAAAAATTTAAATTTATTCAAAAAATATAATATATACGTATCCACATAATAAGAGACTATTGTTTTCGACGCGGCAAGGCTACGGAATACTCGCGACGTTGCCGCACTGTACGTTCGCGCCATACTTTTTACTGCTTCTCAGCACATTACGCTAGGCGACGCGCACACAAGCAGCGCATGATATGGTTTATATCCGTAATACAGGCGGACTACATAGTGCAAGATTCACATTATATACATACCGTTCGACGTGGATATGTAGGTGACTCTCGTACACAATTCAAACATTACTGTCTAATAATAAATGGGCGTCCGTGAAAATTTCTACACAATTTATTCGTCCCGGACTCGGAATGATCAATCGGTGAATTGAACTTGCCGCGCGAGCGGACGTCACTAGTGACGTGGTAAAGTAAATACACACGTTAATCTGAAGGATCAGACAGATATACATAACTCAATCGATCAATAAACAAATACGACGCACTCTTTTAATAAATATATTTAAGTTTGTTAAATAACAATATGCATTTAGGAAACTTATTTAATTTAAGTTACTAATATTACGATATAACAATACAATTGTAGAGGTAAAACAAAAAATACGTATACAAGTTTAAAATACGATGGCACCGAAACCAAAAATAATTTACAAAAAGAAAACAATAGCAGTCGTACAATATACAATACGGAAATCCCACAATTCGCGAGTTGCGAAAACGCTGCCTTGAGTTACATCGTTATCACAAAGATATACCGATAAGAGAGCGAACGGCACTACGCGACGCCACACTCACCGCAACGATACATTAATACAAACACTGATAAAAAAAACAGTTGTAAAACAATAAATTAGTGCGAACAGCAAGAAAGAAAAAAAAAAAGAATCGGCAAGAAACCGCGGACGTGCTGGCGTTCCGTCAGCCGAAGAATGTGTGTCACACCGGCGTGTCAATGACTCCGCACTTAGCTAGCTCCGATGTGTACCGAGAGCTTGGCCGTAAGTAAACACGGCCGGCACGTGTGGAAAACGTCTAACGCCTAGTGAAAATCTACGTACATCTGACCTGGAAAACCTGCACCGCGCCTATAAAACCGATAACGCGTAAATGTCGCTTTAACAATAACCGAAAAACATAATCGATAAAAATCACCTATAGTAAACAACCCTATATACATAGACTATATGGTGTAAAACGGTTCCAAAGTTGTTATTTTAAAAAGAGAACGCCAACGTCGCCGCGACAGAGCGTATACACTGCACCTATGTAATCCAATACATAGGAGAAGTGTGCCGCGTTGTGACGGACGAGTGACGAGCTGTCACGCGCTCGGCAAGCGTCGGCCGGTTCCGCCGGCGCTCGGGCCCGAGACGCGGCAACTTCGGATACACACACCTATCGCACGATTAGATTATGTCAGAATGATTAATATTAGAAACCGGTTATTATGTAAGGTCAATCACATCTGCCGGGTTACAATTGATATATACGAGTTTTCGGGACCGTCAAGTGCTTTTACGTTTGGCCTCGGGGCGCATGCTTTCCTAGTAAGTGATAAATACAACAGGTACAAACAATATTCGCAGAAAACAAAAGGTTTTTTTTTGCTTTCTCATATTATTTATAGATCGATGAGTACCTCAGGGTTAAGATTATTGTATCAGAAAAAGTCGGTTCTTTTTCTTTACTACTTCGAATAGTAAATAACGAGAAATGATCCAGTTTTCTTCCTGCTGAATTTTATAGTTCCTGAGTACCTTTCGATTATGTGAATTTATTCTTCAATTCGGTTGACGTTTATTCTTAGCATGGGCTAATTGACAGACATGCGTTGTACAAGTAACTCGTCCAAGTGAAGACCTATCAAACGGTTTCCATTGTGCGGTGAAAGGCAGTGAAAGCTGATGTCCCGTGTTGACTATCTCGGACGTTTGACTTGACGGTCCAATGACGCAGCCGGTGACTTTGGCGATGATTTATATAGATAATACCTTTTTGTTTTATTGGCCTCTGTTACTTTTCAGTGTAAGAGCCCTAAGTATTTGAGATTTTTTGTAGCCTTAGTTAGGTAATTTAGGTTTGAAGTTTTAATTTGCAAAATATCTACATAAATATAATCTATCCATATGTAATGAGGTATAATGTCCTCCTTGACTATAGTCTAGCTCAAAGTACTTTAAGGATTTAAATTTGAAATAGATGTTAAAAATATTTGACGTTATTTAGGAAGGAATTTCTACCCTTAAGAGGTTGAATTAGTGATAAAGCGTGCACAGGAAATAATTTTTATCATCAATTTAGATTTATTTATAACTAACCGTCATCCGTCCGATAGCTGGGCATGCAAAAGTAACAAAAAAAAAATGGCAAAGAGAAAATGGAATCTAAAACTAAATAGTTAGAAACTACGAACGTTTTTGTTTAATCATAGTCCCATAAGTGTAGTGTGTTTAAGCGTCAAAAGTTTAATGCCGTTTTTGTAACTTACTTCAATACAGCTTTGGTCGTATTGGTGTTAATTGATGTTAAATATCCGAAAGCCTCCCTCAAAGTTTGCTCTATCAAATGCAAAAATAATTATTGAAAATTAACTGGTAGTTCCCAAGTTTTTTATAGTTTCGTTTAACGATATGGCCATAATCTAACCTAATCTTAAGTGACGATAAAAACTAAGTTGGTGGACACGCTAAACCTGTGGAGGGACTGGCTCTCAAGGGTTTTTGCTGGAACACACCTATAGGTAATTGACGGCAGATTTTCAACTTAGGTTAGTAACTAGCTAGGCGGACATTAGAAAAAGCCCTACCAACATGCTATAGTTTCGTCACGATGTCTTTCTTCACCGAAATGTCAAGGTCATTGCAGGGATTCGAACTCGTGTCCTTTGACGCCGCGGCTGTATATGCTATCAGTGAGCTATCGTCCCTTTATATTTCTAAGATAATTATCTTACTACCAGCTCTGCCTGCGACTTTGTTCGTGGAGCCATTGCATTTAAAATATAAATAATTATATAGAGTAAAAGGTATATTTATATCGGACAAGGAAACAGTCAATAATACATTTTAAAAAGTCGACTATACATCGACATCAACTGCAATCCTCTTATAAATTCAAAAATCAAAATATGTATAGATTTGGCTAGGTACATAATATTATACGATATTTTCTCACTCCATGCTCAATTTTGTATTATCGAGCTCGTCAAAATCTGGCATAGTCCTCACTAAGTGATTTATAAGTGTAGATTTTAGAGTTAGGTGTTATAAGCACTTTTTCTTACTTAAGTACGCGTTGGAATTCAAGGTGAGATAGATCGAATCACTCTTAGATTGTTTACAGAGATAAAAATACGCTCACAATAATATATTACAAGCTTCATACCACTAACAAAGAAAATATTGCTCTCTCTTTTTATTTATTTCTATATAAACTTGGTTGGTATAAAAACTATGGTCGCAACATACATTCTAATCCAAGGTCTCAGTTAAATCATGAAGGCTATAAGGACGACGGTGCAAAGCATAATCTGTGAAAAAAATGGATTTTTAAAAATGGAACTGAAATATACTATTTTCAAAATAAAATTCAAATATGGAACGCTGATCGTCTATCGAGTGGGAGCAGGCGAGGTTGTTGATTTAATTCATTAGCGCGAGCGGGACGGCGTTATATACAATGCGCACTGAATGAGTGAAAGGTAGAGAAGTGCAGGTGAGACGGGTAAACGTCCGCGCCGCGTGATAGACAAGGACGAAGGATTTGTTGACGTAGTAGTAGATGAGATAAGGGGCTATCAGCAGTTTGTGATGCGTTCAGACGGTGTTATTACACTGGCGCAATTACTATTCGGCCAGTAACATTATAAGTACAGAAAAATGTACAATATATATATGCTTATTTTAATTGCTTACTACATTACATTTTATTACAATTACATTACTACATTAATAGCTTTATATAATTATGATATTAAATATTTTATTACACTTATTTGCTAGACAAATTAATAAAATGCATAATCTAGTTCTCGTATCTAATCTACATTTTAATTATATTACTATGTAAATCTGTGAACTAATTAGCGGACTTTTATGAGAATACGCAAAACAGGATTATTACCATTAAGAATTACGATTTCAACTGCATACTTTACATCACTTGCCGTAAGGTATTTTTTTATTTCAGTATAGTAAAAGTATTTATTTTGTAGTTGTTGTGCCCGCGACTTCTTTCTCGTGGAACTAAAAAATATTTAATATTGTTGAACGTTTTCGTATCTATTGTCAATACAGCTTTGCTCCTATTAATGGTAGCGTGATGTTGCCTAAAGCTTTCTGCAATTATTGATCTATCAAATACAAAAAGAATTTTCAACATCCGACTGATAATTCCCAAGATTAGTGCGTTCAAACAAACAAACTATTCCACTTTATATTATTGTAATACAGACTGACTCGGCAGATATTTGCTTTCCCTTTTTGGTAGTTGGTAACTCGATCACAGCACCACTATATAAGTGCCAAATTTCTAGGGTAGTTGGTCAATTAATGTTGGAGTTTAGTTGTTTTATATATATCTACATCACACATTCATTTTTTTTGTCACATTGCATTAAAATCAGTAAAGTAATTCATTAAATACAAAATTTAAACAGCTATTCCATTCGTTATTTTGAATAAAACGTACCAAGTTGGTCCATAATATTAGTTATCCCTGATTCAAATTTTTATGTTTTTATTTGTGGAGAGTAATACGTGTATTAGTTTGCGGACTGAAAATAAATTAGTTTCTATATCAATAAAAAAGTACATCTAATTTATAGATTTCGAAAAAAAAAGTATAGATAAGAGAGATTAACGGATTTTATAGTGTTGAAAAAGCAGAAAAAACTACAAATTTATTATTGTTAAGGCTTAGCGTTATGGCTATAATCTCACCTCATCTTAAGCGACGATACGGCCCAAGTTAGTAGACACGCTAAACCTTTGGAGAAACTGACTCTCAACTGCACCTTCCGGAATACACCTATCGGTATTTGGCAGCAGATCTTCAACTTGAGGGTGGTAGCTATCCAGGCGGGCATCAGAAAATGCTCTACCGCCATGCTACGATTTCCTCACGATGTTTTCCTTCGCCGAAAGCTCAAGTTCAATGTAGGTGGTTGGATTCGAACTCACGTCACTTCAAGATACGTACGTAGATACATTGAATACGCAGCCATTCAACCAATAATCATACTCATCAGACAATGATTAGTCATGTAATATGATCTACCGTGTAGCTTTTGACATAGTGGTAGAGTTTATTGAACTAGTCCTATCAAATTTCGTTACTACCTTCAAAAATCTTCATACATTCTTTAGTTTCATTTAATTTTAATTTTATATTTCTTTTATAACTTATACTAACGTGTAGACTTAGTGAATTAGAGAAGTTTTCATTATTAGTAATACGTTTAATTAGTATAAGTATTGTATATTCAGCCTATTTTACTTGGGTTAGCATCTTGTAATCTTACCTGATGTTTAACGATAATATATCTTAAAACTATATATGCTTAATCTACTTGCTGACAGGAACTTTATCTCAATCTTAACTTCCGAATAACAATGAGTACTCGGCAGTAGATTTTCTTTAAATTTGAAAGCGGTAGTTAAACAGGTGGGTAAATTCGTTACCTCCATAATATGGCTGAAACTCCTAATAAGTACCCGAATACAATGCTTTTAGAACATTCATTGGATGTCGCAAAATGGATTACTGATTTATATTTGCCTACAATGGTGCCTATATACATATACATAGTACATATATGTTACTACGACCGCTTACAGCTAAAGCGTACACAAATTCAACTGGCGAGTTAGTGGCATAGGCTAGTGGACTAGCCTAACGCCTAACTCGCTCTAGTAAAAACAAAGCAACACAAGTAAGAACAAGGCATCAGTCTAACGCAACACGCACAACCGTATTACGCACACAAGAGTGAATTATTATTACATGCAGTCAGCGTACTTGGATAACGCTGTAACAAAATTTTCCTTGTTTTTAATTTTAAAAATAAATTATTATATATTTTAAATCCGAATTTAATTGATAAACAGCTACGTTCTTAATATATGAGTTTTAAGTTGTAGTAATTGTGTGAAGTAACAATGGTTCAACGATAGTTAAGTCGAAATTCGCGTCTAGCAGCGGATGTTCGATAACTTAGCTCGATAATCTAGCACATAAGTTTTTAATGTCAAATAAATTTCATTAGAGACATCTATCTATCTACTTTAACACAGACAAATACTTTTGTTAACACAGAGCTCCTCGAAGTAATTTCTAAATCAGTAATCAATAATTAATTCAATTAATTCAATAATTAAGTAAACTCCTAATTCAAGGTTGGAAATGCTTTGGTGATACCTATGGTATTAAGCGTTCATTGTCCGTTGGTCGCCTCTTACCGTCAAGCGGGTAGTTTAATTGTTTGCCATGCTAGCTAATGTGTAACAAATATTAAAGTTTTCAAGAAAATCGTAAGTTTATAGTGTGAAAGATGAAATGGATTTACTAGAATAGAGACATTTCAAATTGCGTTATAACTTAATATTTTTTAAGAGAAAATAAAAATGAAAGCTAAAGCACAAGGGTGGCGATGATGTAGGGTAAAATTGATTGTTTAAATCGATTCACAGTTCTGAACCGATCCAGTAAATATTTTACTGTTAATAATCGAGGTTCGATTCATATCTTTTTTTCTTAAAACATTCTTAACTATTATTTAAATGTTGCACTCAAACATATATAGACATTAAAAAAATTCACATATATAGAATGATAAAATAAATTATTATGGTGTATTATTTCCTATGATAGGTTTTATATTAAGAAAATAAGCACGAAAAGCGAATCAATTTATTTTTTATGTATCGATCGTTTGGATCTCGTTCTTTGAATCGATTTACTTTAGTTCAATTAAAATCGATCCGGGAATCAATTTTTTCAAAAGATTCGCCATATCTATAAAGGACCATCAATTGTAGTGTTATATGAAGCAAACTACATAATACATTTAATCACAAATAATAAAAGTATTTCGTGTCTGGGATATAAATATAATACTGGATTTATCATTATATAAAAAAACATGTGTATGTCCCTTATTGTCATATTCTAAATGATCTTTGCTGGTTAAGCTAGTAAATATCGTATAGTTTAAACGCGAGCGCAACCACGGGCTATTGTAATAGATTATGCGTTTCTAATATTAAATAGCCTTGAATGTCGATGCAAATACTGATTATTTGAATATTCCATTAAAATTTTAAGGCTTAACAACGAAATCTCTACATCGTTCTATCTCTTTAGACGAGACTAAAAGAAGTGTAAAACCTGTCTCTCGTCTCTGGCAGTATGATAGTTTGCATATCGATGGGATTGGCTTTTAGTGGGTATTTGATAGTGCTTGTTACCCGATGAGTCTCGCCATACGGCACTCTCGTGGCCTGCACGAAGAATTACGATTGCCTGCGACTACGCGAGGAAGTCCATAAAATGATTTTTTTCACCATGATAATTGAGCGAAAAATATTTTTTTATTTAATCATTACGGCTAATGTATCATTCTTACAGCAAATTCATTTTGAAATCTGTCCCGTAGTTCTTGAGTTTATACGTTACAAACAAAATACAAAAATTTTGCTCTATAATACCTATTAGTATAAAGCAGAAAAGATTGCTTGAACGCAGAAATCTTCTTAACTAACAGCCGAATTTAAAAAAATATTTTTGTATTTGATAGATTATTCATTGAGGACGGTTTAGGCTATCATGCTACCATCAATAGGGCTGAAACTGTGTTGAAAAAGTTACAAAACCTGGCAAATAATTATTAAATAATTTTAATTCCACCCGAACGGAATCGCTAAAGACGGTCACTAAGACCACGCTTTTTCAGAAAAACTCCTCAACCCTACTATGGCATATTTATAGTTTAGGAACATTATAAAATATTACAGATAAGAAAATACTTCACGTACACAAAGCGAAGCCCTGCAAGAATGAATCTGTCCTATAAATTCACTATTCATTAGTTAGGCTTCACCAATTAGGGGATAGATATCTTTTGCTAGGTATTTCGAGTAAAGTTAACTACACGACGCGTGAACAAAACAAAGTTTCGCTTAAAAAACTATAGGCAACGAACTCGGAACTTTAGTAGGTATAAATAAATGAAATTATTTAGTACCTTATACCGATGCGCCGAGACGAACAACACTCACACAGATGCAAACCGAGTTAACATGGAGACAATAAAATTATTTAAGTGTGTGTGAGTGAGGCGTCTGCACTGTGTATCTCGACCAAGTAATCTTGATACTTGACTATATTCTAATTACGTTGTTAACTACGATTTTTATTAAATGCCTGTATGTACAATAACTCGCTATTTGATCTCGTATTAGTATTTATCCCAAATACCAATTTTTAGTTGTATGTAACATTTACCTATCGTTTATTAATTTTCCTTTTGAGAATATTTGGCCAACGTTAGTCATATAAACGTCCAGTAACAGTTCATCCACTTTGTAATTTTTTTTACAAATTAAATGCAATAAAATTCCTCTTTTAAAGCTCTGTCTATTAGTGAAAATTATATCAAAGTTGTGTTCCGTAGTTTAGTTTTAGTTTAGAATAAATGAATAAACAGAGAGACTTTATACATACTTCTGCTATAAATTATATATATTTTTGTAACCCTCTATTAAAATGTAATTAACTATCAATATTATATTGAAATTCTATGTTTAAAATATCAAGATTATTCGTTCCTCCTCTAATACCGCCTAGTACACAATTATTTTACAACGGCACACAACTGAAATAAGAAATTATTTGTACGTGTATATATATATATATATATATATATATGTATATATAGATATAGATGATCTGTCCTCTAATTTTGTATTGGAAAAAAGAACAAATACTTATATATTCCTGGTACATTACTTTTTTACTTTATACGAAAAATCGTCACTTGATGATGATGTAATTTTTCGCTTTAAAGAACCCAGGTTCGTTCCGAGAATGAAAATTTGAAGCTATGATAGATCAGTTGTTAGTTACCTACAACGAGCTTGAGCTTTCGGTAAAGGAAAAAAAAATGATAAAACGTTTTTAGGCTTTTTCCAATGCTACCTGGCTAGCTACCACCCTCAAGTTGGAAATCCGCTGCCAAATACCTATAGGTGTGTGCCGGCAATTGCACTTGAGAGTCCTTCCACTAGGTTTAACGTGTCCACTATATCTTCAGCCACAATGTCATTTAAAATCAGGTGCAATTGTGACCATAACGCTAAACATTAAAAATAAAAAATATCTTTACCTTTTTGAAAAATACACTGAAATTTACTATTGATAAATGGTAGATACAATACTCTAACAGTGAGATAGTCAATATATATATATTTTTTTCTTTTTCCTTTAGCCTCTACTTCATTTCGGTTCATCTCGTAACGTCCCTTATATCGAAATTAAACTAATTTAAACGGATTTTATCGCGGTTATTTATTAATTTTGATCCCGACGTTTCGAAAGCTTTTCAGCCTTCGTGGTCACGGGGCGGGGGGCAGTCCGTTTAAATTAGTTTTATTTCGATGAATAATATTCGGCGTAAACATAAGAAATCATTACGTCCCTTATATATTTATATTTTTCAACAAATTCTCATCTGCAACCATAAAACTCCCCGAAACTATTACCATACCATATTGATTGACAAACAATAACTTTTTTGTTATTTCCAGAAAGTAAATTCTTCCCTAATCTTGGCGAATTAATCCCTTTTTTACCGTGGTGTTTACTAAAATCATTTTGTTACCGATTTCCACAACGTCACGCGCAAGCCCATTACCCGGGCTCAGTCCAGAAGCGGATGATGCACCGGAGCTTACCCGCTACAACGCACCACCGCGACATTTCAAACTCGCGTGTTACCAGAGATCAGTTATAGCGTACGCACTTCTTCTAGTCTTTTACGTGATAGCGAGCAAACGAGTAAGCCTGTCACCTGATGATAAGTGATCACCGCCGCCCATGGACACCCACAACACAGCAGAGAAACTCCTCACAGCAGAGAGGAAGCAGGGCTATGTTGCTAGCTTTTATTATGAGGACTGGCACTCAAATACAACTGCGTGAACACACCTATTGGTATTTGAAGGCAGATTTACAACTTGCTGGTGATAGTTAGCCAGACGGGTATTAGAAAAAGCTCTACCACCATACTATGGATTCCTCATGATGTTATCCTTCAACGAAAGTTCAAATTCATTGTAGTTGGTTGGATTTGAACTCACGTCCCATGACGCGGCGTTCCTACACACTACCACTGAGCTATAATGTCTGGCGAAAACGCAATTAATCCTCCTTTTTAAAGAGCATCTATTCTACTTATCTTCTCATCATATTATGAATTGTATTGATGTAAGGTTTATTGGAAAAAAGGAATGACTAAAGTAGACAGTGTAAGCTTTTTCTCATGCGGTGTTTGTCCGTAAGTGACCGTAAGTTGCTGCACTTACGATAAATTATATATTTTTTGTACAAATACGATAGTGTAAGTAACTGTGGATGAACTATTGTTAATAAATAAATAAATAAAAACTATGTGAATTTTATAAAGCGAATATATTCGTTTCCTTGATGTCTATAATCTTAAAATCTACCCGTCAGACTTCAAAAATACTTTTAGCATTTGGTAGAGCAATCATTTAAGAAGGCTTTAGACTGTTAACGTCACGCTACCACCAATAGGAAAGTTACAAAAAGGATTAATTAAAATCTTAGTTTCCACGCCAAACCCACGATTTCAGTTTGCTAACAAAGCAATGGCCATCCTGATAGCAGTTTTCAAAGTTTTTATTTAACCTTACAATTTCGTGGTATGCTTTATTTCTAAACAGCTGTGTCTGCGACTTCGTTCGTGTGGTACTAAAACTTTATTTAATTATTATAATCCCTACATTAATTAGAATTAGTTCATTATTGAACGCGCTCATTATGATTTATAAAAAGCTAATTTAAAAATATTATTTAAGCAATGATACCGGCAAAAGCTTCTGTACACCTGTACAAAAAGTCACAAAATATTATAATTGACAACAAAGTTATATATTCTTAATTATCATAAATTATCATTGTAGATTTCTCACTTTATTTATATTTTTTTATATTATACCATTTCACTATTTACCCCTCATCTGCCCAAATTTATCACACCTTATCACTTGAAAATTGTCATTGTCAAAATTGTCATTAAGGTCCAAGTTGCCAAGAATAAAAAAGAAGAAAAAAAAAAGATATATATTACTAACCTTTACCTGCAGCTTCGCTCGCGTTAATATTGATTATGTCAAACAAATCTCATGACGCAATAAAAAAAAATCATAGAAAATTTAGCCTTCACTTTACTCCACTTCCAATAAGTTTTTCGCGAATAAACGTACCGTATCACTGTCTCCAGGGATCTATCTATATCTATACCAAAATCAATCATAATCGATTTAGCGGTTTAGGCGTGAAATCGTAACAAACAAACTTACTTTCGCATTTATAATATTAGTAATATAATTTACATTATTACATATAATGGGGTAGTACAAAACGCCAACGTGTTGAAGAGTATCCATAACGGATTATCGCTCATGTGTGTGGTGATCGTTAGTCGGCCATGTATAAAATTATCAAGAGTATTTTCCTTGAATTTCCTATATACACGTTCTGAGTAATCAGTAAACATGGTTTATATAACTACTACTACACCATAGTGTCCTCATAGTAACATAGGGGTAACATGGAACTCATTACTCGATTAGGTTTCCTAGAAAATGATGAGGCAACTATGATCATATTAAATTGGCTTATTTTATGTTATTATTAAAACTTGTCGTGGTCACGATCTCATTTGATGTTAAGTGACGATGTGGCCCAAGATGGTGGACACGTTAAGCTTTGAAACTGTTTTTGAAGTGCAACTGCCGGAACACACCTATAGGTAATTTGGAGTGAGATTTCAACTTGCAAGTGATTCTAAAAACCAGGTAGGCATTATTAGAAAAAGCCCTTCTTCATTCATCACTATAATATTTTCTATTAATAGATTTTCCAAAGTACTAGGCGATTATAAAAATAAACAACTATAATGATCGTAATATTGAAGCGAATTCAACATTGAAACGTCCGAAATAGAGTAAACAAAGTGGCACGTGATCAAGTGCACCATTGATTTTTCATTTGCATTCCGAGCGGGACAGCGGTAGAGACATTCTACGAGTGCGAAAGAGTCGAAATGTTTATTAATAGAGGGTGAATATAACGGACACCCTTCATTCATACTTGCTTATTTACAAAGTTATATTTGCGTGTAGCGGTGATCACGTGCTTTCAGTTTTCTTATAAAAGAGTACGGGGCATAAATCGATGATATAATTTTACGATAGCAAATAATAAACTTGTCAAAACGTTATTATGGTCTAAAATTTGACGTGCTGGCAGTCAATAATTCGGGTTTGAATGTGTATTATATTTTGTGCAGAGTTTCTTTGGTCTATGTTTTCCTGGTATATAATTATAATATGACACAAACTTTAAACATAACTTTTTTAAAGCTTATTTTAGAGCTTTTTCCACAATCTCACCTGATTTTAAGTGACAATGTGACTCAAGATGATGGAAAGGATAAATACCAGTTATTCTTCCTACCTCCATATTTGAAGACACATTTCACAGTATTTTGTGTACCTTTTTGAGTTTTAATCATTATTGTATTTTTAATTTGTGCCAAAGATTACGTTTCGGTCAACTAGAATAATTAAAATTCATTATTGTTATACCGCATTGAAAGATTTTTGAATAACGCCCAACTCTTGTAATTTTCAACAAAAAATGTATATATGCAATTTCTAGTCTTATTTTCGCGAAAAGATAAGATACAAATTTTAACCTCTTATTTCGACCCGTCAAATAGTTTTTCGTGTTAACATGTCCAACTCCAAGGTTAAATTTATCTCTATACTAATATTCATCTAAATTAATTCAGTTTGTTTCGCATGTCCAATACATTTAAAGTTAAAAAGTTAATATTGTATACTTGCCCGCTCATTTAGAAGCAAATGACAGAAAAGATTAAGCATTTCTTCCTACCTCATTCGGTATACTGTTTGATGATATTTAAGTACTATATAGGTTATGTTATACATAAATTTTATACTAACTTTTCTCGGTCGAGGGAGGTGGTTGTTGGGTGCGTGACAACCGCGGTCTGGAACCACCCACTGCTCTATTATGTAGTCTTGATACTTTTTGCAACTTTTATAATTGTTTTTTATTAACTTTATTTTCTGTGACAATCTGACTATTATATAGGCTACCACGTTTAAAATAGTTTCTCGCCAAGCACCTACAGGTATGGTTGGCAGCTACATTTGTGAACCAATCTTCGAAAAAGCAAAGGGGAGCAATAATTATTTTGGAGTAATTAATACTTAGCTTCAAATTTTAAATAAAAAAATTGTTTCTCTGCGATGAAATCCTAAATATGAACAGATTTTAATTAAATTTTGCACGACGTATCCAGTTGGGGGGTTTTTGGCGGGAACTTGATCTGTCATGTTGTGATTTTTATTTTTATTCATATACTTAGTTAATTATCCCTGTGTTGTGTAGTATAAGCGACATTTTATGTGATGTAGTGAAGATAATTATAAATAATCATTTGAAACATATTATATTAGTTGCCACAAAAACTCCCAAGAGAGAGTCGTCATCTTGTTGAAGATAGTTTCATCTGTCCAAAAAGTCCAAATCCTATCACTTAAAAATGACAGTAATAGTCTCTAAAGAGGACTAAGTTGCCAAGAATAAAAAAAAGAAAAAGCAGAAGAAGGTGTCCAGTTCCCAAGTTCCAACTTGGGAGGATTGTTTTTATCTCGATAAGTGACCATAACGCGACATGTGGCGATGTGTAGTCAAGTTTTTTTTTGACCAGTTGGCTGATCTGTCGCAATTCATACTTGATAGAAAGCGCAGAAGAGGCGAAGATGTAGTGCTTACATGCAGTAAGAACTGAATCACTTTTCGCGGGAAGATCCTGAAGTTATAGGAATCCAGAAAAACATATGCGAAGTACAGTAAAGTTATGAAAGCCATAGGCAAAAAAAAACATACGCTGGTAGTAAATTCCACTCATTGACGGTTCCCAAAAGAAACGAAGTTGCAAAGCATTTTGTGCGAACAAATAGAATATCAACAACATATGGATGAAGGTTCATACGATGTCGAGTAGTTCTGCGATGGAATATGGAAAGAGAAATTAATAAATGCAGTTCTTACGACATTCACCGAAGTGCATTCGGTAAAAAACTGCGAGATCTAACCTACGACGATTCGCCGAATGCAGGACTGCATTCAATTTTGTATCCATCTAGATGTAGATTACTGCAAAGGGCAGAACAACGTTTGCCAGGCCAGACGTCTCTTGTTCTTCTTAAAACCTTATCCCACATAAGTAGAGACTGCACAACATGTTTTCTTGTTCCACTCCACTCTATCAGGCGTCATCTCAGTGTTCACCCTTGTTATACATATATCATTCCTCATCTCATACATCCTTGCACCTTCATACTAAACACTCTTGTAATTCTATGGCTTCCATTTCTTTTCATAATATGTCCATACCACGCTAATTTATTACTTCTCAACTTTTTGCTGGCACATAGCATAAAATAAAGTCCGCCAACATGTTCTCTGTCTGTTTTAACGCAATAAATACAAAAACTCCCGAACGGATTTTCATACGCTTCTCACCAATAGACGGAGTGGTTTATGAGGAAGACTTAGTTGACAATTTATTAAGGTTTTGTGTAAGTTGAATGGTTGTTAAAGAAGTTGGAGTAGTCATGCCGCCTGGGAGTTTTACTAGTTTGGACCGCATAAACCAATAGAGTTATATGAAACACCTCGGTCGTCTCAACATCTTCCTTTAAGGAGACGTGAGAATACTGTTCAGAGCTCTGTGTTCTTTTCAGTCAAGGGTTATATATTCATATATCGTTGACATATAATGGATACACTATTTCAAACAATGTATCACAGATTTATCCTTACTAATATTATAAATGCGAAAGTGAGTTTGTTTGTTTTTTACGCTTAATTGTGTAAACCACTGAATCGATTGTAAATAATTTTGGTATAAAGATAAATAAGAACTACTTTTCTTTGGAAAAGCTTATAAAAAGAGGATATAAATAGGGGATAAAAAAAAAGAATAAACTTTGTACGTAACATTTTATTGCGTCAATCAACATTCTCGCGGTCAAAGTCACGGCTAAAAGCTAGTGTAAAATGAGTTAACTACACCTATAAATCATTTTTGAATGAATTAAATGAAAAAATGAAATTGGTAAAATTCTGTTCCCTCAAGAAACAAAAAAAAAACATATATATTTACATATTTATTACTTAACTTATGCACATAGGCTACGTTCTTATGTTCACAACTCACAAAACATACTTTCAGATGTTTCACGTGATGACCGCGGTCGTTATAGTTGCGGCGAATACCACACTAAATTTCTATTTCATCAAGCTAGCAACTCACTTGGTTAATGTTTGCAATGTTTGCAAGCAAGTTTGAACGGGAAAGACTACGGTCGAAAGCGTTATAAATGCTAAGTGAAACATAGTCATAGGCATCTCGATGTACTATAAGTTTACTGTGTGAACCTAGAAACTGAATGGGGACGTTAAGCCTGTATATAAAATTAATGTCTAGCATATCCGAGGTTTTTCAGAAAAACTATTGTAAGTCACAATTCGCATTGTTTACGGGAGAGAGTTTTTTCGTTCATAATTAACCACTGATCTATTAAAACAATGACTATTAACATCCTTTTATTTATTCTTAATCTTTAACAGGGCTTACACCTAAGTGTATACCAGCCCTATCGGAGCATACATCAATACGCCTCTGTGCCAGAGAGTTTTTTATACCCCGCGCTGACTGAATAATTAATTTCTTCTGAAAGTGATATAAGTTCTACTGTCATTATTGATATTGGAAAATTTATTTTAAAACAAGCAGAATTATTAGCATGGATGTTATAATATGCGGAACCTAAGCCACTTGCACTTTTGAATGCAATACTTTTGTATAAATCTGTATCCAGGTGTTGTATTTTTCCCGTAATTCTTGCATTATCTTCTCTCTTTTGAATTAGTGAATGTGAAGATAATTTTTAGAAGGTCTTTCCTGAAAAGACATGATATGCATCACTTAGGTGTTTACGAATATGGGGTCTACATTCATACGTAGATAGTTGGACACCAAAATGATCCAACACGAGTTTTATATTTCCGTTATGTGATCCAGAACTTTAAAAAAGAGTACTAAAGAACATATGTCCAAGGCCAGTCGAATAAAACCAAAACGTAATATGATACAAGATAAATAAGGAAATAATATATTATAAATATATTTAGAGTAACACTAATTTGCATTAGAAGTTACGCTTGCGTGAAATTAAATTAATTCCTTGAATGCTCTTAGTTATTTTACAAATATTTAAGAGATAAATATTCAAGAAAGACAAATCAGTGTACTGTCTGTCTGCAATTATTTTTAAATTATAATCGTTAACATTTAGGCTGGTTTCTATATCTAGCTCTGCTTCGAGCAACAACTTTACTTATAAATTTCGTATAGTTTACTAGCTGGGCCCGCTACCTCGTTCGCGTGGAATTATCAACGATTTAATTATTTTTTTCCCGTTTTTATATTTTCTTCTAATACAGCTGTACTCCTATTGGTGGTAGCGTGATAGTAAATAGCCTAGTCTTTCTCACTGATTGCTCTATCAAATACTATTTCTTTTAATTCGACTGATAGTTCTAAGATCAGCGCGTTTACACTAACAAAGAATCTATTTCGCTTTGTATAATTTAATATAATTAATATGGACATAAAAATTTGGTAAAGTTTATACCAGGTTTGCTCTGGACCGAACACAAATTGACTCTAAACATTCTTATCTTTATAACGAGCTACATAAACTGGTATTGGTTCCTTTTTTCAGTTGTTTGTGTGTAAGGACACCGTTTAAATGGACATTTATCATACTGATTCTTTTAAAATCCGTTCCTGGTAATTCCTAAGATTGGCGCATCAAAGTTTTCAATTTATAATAACAATATGTGTAGATATAGATTTATCATACACAAAGTGGCTGCACCAGCACAGGACAAAGTATAAAGAAAATTTAAATGACATTATAACAAATATGCATCTATATTATTTTTATATAGTGTCTGTATTTATATGAATATCATAAAAGTTAATTTTCAAAATAATTTCTTCGTTAGAATCATGTTTTAGACGTACAAAAAATATCTAACAGTAAATGAATTTACATTTTAATAATAACTAGCTTTTACACGCGACTTCACTCGCCTTAATATTGTATTTGCCAAAGAATTCAGATGATGATGAAGATTCAAAGATTCATACAATGTCTATCTCTCTCTTTACCTCACTTCCAATAAGTGTTTCACGAGAAAAAGTATCTTATTACATCTTCAGATTCCCATATATCTCTACCAGAATTCATCATAATCGATTCATCGGTTAAGGCGTAAAAGCGTAACAAACAAACAAACTCACTTTCGCATTTACAATATTAATAAGGATGTAGTAGCAACAGTAAAAACTGTGGCTGATTGTAAGTAAAATGCAACAATCGAATGGTCAACAACTATTGGAAGATGAGCAAAATCCATCAACGGTCGTCGTTGACAAATCACTCTGAATACATTCGGCGATCCCAAACCATGACCTCAGGGATAAAGAAAAGCAGCCTTTTCAATCCAATTAGTATTTGAGAAAAATATACAAATTTATTTGTTAAAGTACCAAGACTTCATAGTCGTAACGGTACGTAGCATAAAAGGTGCCACCCTATTCAACCACCCGCTTACCACGTGCTAGCTCCCTAGTACACAGCTACGAATATACATTATAATAATAAAACTATGTAGTAGTTATAAAATATGATAAATACAAAATAATAAATTTTATGGAAGATTTATTTAAAAAAAATATGATATTTTAGTTAACTTGGTTCGTCTAGTGGTTAAAGCCAAATGTGGTTCACAAATAATTGTTCTGAAGTTGGTTGTCTCTTTGTGTATTTGTATTTTCTTCTCTCACACTTGACATTCGTCAAATTGATATGGCCAAATATCATAATTTATATACATATCAGTATTATATAACAGAAAAATAGTCTCTCAACATCAGGTGAGATCGTGGCCATCGAATCTGATATAAACATTAATGTGATACGCTGACTCAAAATGTTTCTGACAAGTTGAATCACTATGACGGGTTTATTACGAGGTTTATGGTGGTCGCGAACGAGTCTGCTATAAGTCTTTTTCTTATTGTTACGGTTAGCATTATGGTCCCAATCTCACCTGATCTTAAGTGACCATGTGGCCCCAAATGGTGAACACGCTAAGCCTAGTGGAAGGCCCAGCTTTCAAGTGCAACTGCCGCAACACACCTATAGGTATTTGGGGCCAGATTTTCATTTCCTCACGATGTTTTACTTTACCGAAAGCTCAAGCTCATTGTAGATGGATTCGAACCTACGTCTCTTGACGAGTCATCTGTACGATTCTGTACACACTACCAACTGAGCTATCATCGCTTCATAACCCGTAGGATTGTCAGATATAAGGAGTCCACTGATTCCTTTCCGCGACACCACTAAACTTTTAACTATGGCGTATGTTACACGTGTTAATATTAACACTTAATTAAAAAACCCACCCCCTAATTACGTATTTCACAAAAGCAATAATTATCGCAAAATCTTCGCATCGAACTCGTATATTCGTGTATTTACATGTATAATTTTTAGTAATATTATTTTATAAATCATTTTTTTTTTTAATATCCTTTTGCTATTGAGAGATAGGTAATTATAAAGAAGGAACGTTTATTTCGATGATATCGATGATTTCGATTATATGATATTAATATAAAAATTTATAACATTAGAAATTACAAAGAAATTATACAAATACATTTTTACAAACTAAAGGTTCATACAACATTGAAAATAGACTTAATCTCTGCGTGTGCTATGGCAATCTATTACAGCGCTGGTTTTCAACTGGACCCAGAAATGTTGGATTACATTACTACTGGCGGGCTTGAATCAAAAGGAGTGGATAAGCTATTGTAAAAATGTTCTAGAATTAGTTAATTATGGGGCCGTACGAATATATCGAACACTATCGTAATCAAACACCGAATAGAACCTATTTGATTGATTCTCGAAATAGATTACATTTGCAAATATAATGACAAAAGTCAAACTGCTGTCATGTCAGTTCAATGGATTGTTAACAGGTGGCGCGTATAAGGAAAATACGATTTTTATATAAAAAATAACATTAATTCTAAGCATTTTTCCTATTTTCATCAATAGCTTTAGAATGACTATCATTCATTTTCACAAAGAATTAAGTGAGTTATTACCACATGAAACCCATTCTTTTTTTATAATTATTATTACTAGAATTATAAACATCTACGTCAAGAGATCTCTATAATACTAATTACTTTGCGTGATGAATCTAGACTTCTAGGTCCTCGAGCAATTACCTGACGTCGAGGGTTGAAGTACCACTAACTTGCTGTAAACCTAAAAAACGCATGTTGGTATACATGAAATCATTAAATTCGTACTCAGGTCTACCAATCACCGTTAAAATTTACATATATGTAATTTGATGAGGAACATTCATTCGCGTGCCTTTACAGCAAAATCGACCCGCTTACCGTGACGGCGAACGGCATGACTACCGTTTATGCCGTTACGTCCCCACTCACAACTCCTTTTTTTTAATTGTAAGAAGAACGTTTCTTATCTGGCGGGCATATTTGACGTAAAACTTTTTTTTTCAATGAGGAAGGTTTCCGTAGTAGCGTCAAGATGTCGTGGTGGGCAAAAAACGCTGTCTGGACGTCGTGAAGGTGGACATTATGAGAACAACCTCATAAAGGATGCGCAAGACCGGGCCAAGTGGAGTATGTTAAGTCAGACTCTGGCACTAAAGGCCGGGAAAGCGCTAGACAAAAGAATGAGAAAGGTCTCATTTTTTTATAGTTTATAGGTTTCGCGGTTTGGCAACAATCTCAACTTATGTTAAGTTACAATGATGATGATGGTGGACACGCTAAACCTATGGTGGGACTAGTTCAACTGTAACTGGCGGAACACACCTATTAGTATTTGGCGACCAATTTTTCAAGTAGAGAGTGTAGTTATTCCGTCAGGCAACATGAATGCTCTACCAACATGCTATGGTTTCATCACAGAAAGCTGCAGCTTATTGCAGGTGGATTCGAACTCACGTCCTTTGACGTGGCCTTCGTACACGCTACTACCGAGCTATCATCGCCTCAACATGCTACTACTGAAGACGATAGATGGCGCCTTTCTCATATTATGAACTACTGCAACGGGCATAACAGGCAGCTAGTCTATCTATATATAAATATGGATGTTTGTTTCAGCTATAATCAAGTCAAAATTACTGACCGTATCGACATGGGACCACGACCATTCGATGCGGGATTATCTGTAGACTGTTTAGATCAATTCACCACTTGAATTCAAATGATCGTTCATCATATTAATCTTATTTTACTTTAAAGAACATTTATCCAGTCAATATAAACAAAAAACAGGTAGTTACTCATAGGATCTTTTGAGTCCATTACTAGATATGTTGTTTTAATCACATAATGTGGAAAAAAGTAAAAATTACTTATTTTTATGTGTTACTAACATTTGACTACGACTTCGTTACAAATTAAAATCTATTTTTCTATCCCTAACATGGTGATTACACTATGTCGAGTGATGGGACTGTTTCTCAAGTGCAACTGCCAGAACATATACAAATGCCTGTATTTGGCGATAGATTTTCAACTTACGGATGGTAAGCTAGCTAGATGTATATTCGAAAATACCCTACTGCCATATTATAGTTTCACCACGATTATCTTCAATTAAGTAGGTAAAGCGTAAGAAACAAACAAACACACAGACTTAAACATATACGTGTGTATTATATAATATTAGTTACAATTCATATGTTACTAAGCTTGATGGGGTGGTATTGGAAGGGGGTGTCTCCAGAAACACGTGCAACACTTACTCAACCCGACCTCCCTTGCACGTGGTAAAGCCATTTCAAGCAACTACGACTTGCAGATAGAATCCTCAGGCTTGAGCGGGAATCGAACCGGCTACTACCACGCACAACAGACAAACTCTCAATCTCACGTTCTCTATTTTGTTTTACCTCTTACTACAAAAACATAGCTTATCGAAACTTGTGCTAGGCTTTCCGGATATTTTTTTTCTGGACGACCACCCCATGCCAATTTCCGTACCCTTTACTACATGTATATAAAATTTCATGATGATCGGTTGAGGAGTTATAATACTAGCTGTGTTCGCGGCTTCGTTCGAGTGGTACTAAAATTCTATTTAATCGTTTTTGCCCGTTTTTATTATACCTTTCGTTAATTTGTAATGATAAGTCTATTAGCAATAAAAAGATTTTCTGAGATCCAACTTATAGTTCATGAGATTATTGCGTTCATACATATTTTCCTCATTATAATATTAATATAGATATACTATTTGTCACTTAATATGCTCATAACTTAAAAATTATTGAAATAACTTGATTTGAAGTGCGTCTTGGCCCGCGTTGATACTGATTTTGTCAAACAAATCGGATGACACAATAAGAAGGTTCCATACAAAATTGATCCCTCTCATTACCTGCTTCCTTTAAGCTTTTCGCGAAAAAAAGTAGCCTAACACCGTTTCTAGGGTTCTATCTATCTTTATACCAAATTACATCGTAATCGATTCACCGGTTAAGGCGTGAAAGCGTAACAAACAAACAAACTCACTTTCGATTTTATAACACTAGAATAGTATTAACAGAAAATTAAATAATAAAAAAAGATTATTTCTTTAACGAATTTTGTTACATTGGCTAATAAGCGAGAGTCGCGAGCAGAGCTAGTATGTTTAAATCTGTTATGAACTCTATTTAAGACTCTTGTTGAGTTTTACAATGCAGTGAAGATATGTTTAAATCCTGTTACTGGTAATTCATTCTTCAGTTACTTTATTAGGGATAATAATTTAACTCTATAAATGTAAAAAAAATACTTGTAATCTTTGCATTTGTTTCCCTTTTATGCCAACGGTGTATTTTTCTCTTTATCCACTACATGTATAGATGATATAAAGAAACATATGACTTCACCTCCTTTCTCTTAAAATTAAGAAAAAAAAAAATTATAACGTCAAATTCCCTATTTCAAATTTCGAATTTTGATCGGCAACCGCGGCAGACGACACTCGAGCAACGGAGCGCGGTCTCACTTCACATAGTCTTTATGTACACACGGTGGCCAGTTCACGGTGAGCTCTGTAATGTCAACTTGCAAGCGTAGATCATCAGGTCGCGTACGAACAGGCAGGAGGCGAGGTAGCTCGAGTTACACTGGCCGGAGCGGTACCAACCAATACATAGAACGTGGCGCGTATAGATAGAGAGATGTCGGGGCGGGGTGGGCGAGTACCGCTTACAAAAAAAAATAGTTTATTTTTTTTCTATTTATTTAAATCGATCATTTTTATCTAGTGAATAAGCGGAAAAGACTTATTCCATGTAAATTGAATTCAAGTCATTAGTCCAAGGTCGAAGCGTAATATTAATTTGCCAGCGTTTAGAATTAATTAGTCTACTTAAAATATACTTCTAATTTTAAGGCCAGTGACCGTATTAGATTACTAATATTATTTCACTTATCGTAGAGAACCGAAATGAAATAAAATTAAGTTTTTTTGAGTCCAGCGATTGAAATAAAGATTAAGCATAAGCTTTGTACATTGCTAAATTATTTTATTACAATCTGTGATCGGGACTTCTTGCGTGTGGAACTAAAATTTTATTTAATTATTTATGCTCGTTTTCGTAATTTTTTCAATACAACTTTGCTTCTATTGGTAGTAGCGTGACGATAAAAAGCCTAAATCTTCCTAAATGATTGCTCTACCAAATACAAAAAGATTTGTTTAAATCTGACTGGTAGTGCCTAAGATTAACGGGTTCAAACAAACAAACTTTTCCACTTTATAACAATATAAATTTGACATTATTGAAAAGCGAGAATTAATAAGAAGGAATGCAATAAAATTTAGAAAGAAAATCATAACCTAGGTAACTTAATAAAATAATGGTTGAATATTCAGACACAATATAGGTTGAGTTCAAATTCACTAATGACCCAAGATTTGGAATATAATAACGTCCTAATGAGACCACAGTATGACAGTGTAGTATATTCTACTAGCCGCTTGTTAACAGTTTATAGCTAAGCACAAATTATATTTGAATATTCTGACAGAGGCACTTGAGAGTCGATCTTGCCTGTAGGCTAGTTTCATCGTAACATAATATCATGAGAGTTTGTGATCAAAAGTTATAAAGATAAAGAAACTGGTATGAATATACTGTATTTAATAAAAGTTTAGGTAGAATGTACTGAATGAAATAAATTTAATAAAAAGAAGAACTGAAGAAGTTGTATAAAGCTTCTTCCACAGCAACACCACCGTTAGAAATGTTTCAGTCGCACAGTCACGCTATAGTATTCTACATCAAGTGATGTTGTGACCAGCAGCACGCACTGGGTATTGTCTTATAAAGCTTACCAACTCACTCCTCAATACACATTACTTAGAACTGACCTAATAGATCCGATCTTTCTAAGAATTATTATAAATAGCTAGAGGCTAGTGTTTATTTTTAATGTGGTATTTTTCGCGGTTTTATATCACACATTAAAAACAATCGTTGATTGAAAATAGGTGCTGTTATGGTTACAAAGTATGGCTATTATTATAAACACTAGGTTTCTTTCTTATTTTATGATAATAAGGTTAAGTGATACATAGCACTGTGCACGATGGTGAATCCATCATCAGTCATCATTATCATGCCGGACCTGCCAAATTGAGGCAACTAGGTATACACTAGTTCATACCAAAAAGGAGAAACCTAAATAGAATTAGTGTGGTGGGTTTATTACCAAATGAACCCGCATACAAAAATAGGTAGGTTTTTGTAGGTCGATAAATTCACGGATCTCTTTTCCAAAATCCTGGTTGCTGAGCGGAGTATGTAACAATCGGATAGTAGAAAACAGTAACACTCACTGAAATCGCTTCGCTGACCTTACATGCCAGGTATTAGTGAACAAATTGGTTGTACCTCCAATAACTTAAATAAATACTTATCATCCATCTTTACAATTAGGTAAACACTTGCTTACTGGAAATAATGTGAAAACGGTTCCAAGCCTCTGACAAGTAAGGGTGGAATGTAAAAGTATCATAGGACGTTTTACTGAATACTATTGGTTCATACCAGTCGCGTTTTACATACCTTCTCGTAGATCACTCAGGTCAAAACAACACGGAGTTTTGTAAATGGATTTTACTCATTAAAAAAAATGTGCAGTGCAATGCCTGACGTATAAGGTGGTTATATAATTACATACTCCTGTCGTATTCCACCATTCAAACACTAGGTTTTTTTTAAGGCAAATTGCATATTAAATAAAGCCGTGAAGTATATAAAAGAGTTTAGATAATTACCCACCTTTAACAAGAATTATAAACAGCAACCACGCTATTCCCTTAGTAAATGTTGTTTACCATAAAACAAACTGGCCAAAATAATTAATCGTAAACAATACTATAATTGCGAATGTGAGTTTGTTATGTTTTCATACCCCGACTATTCTATTTATTACCATAATTTTTTGCATACACGTTGTCAGATGTACATAAAAGACATTAAGTAACTTCCATCTAAACAAAAATATTGTGCCCGCTGCATCTTTTAATGTGACAAAATTTGAAATTAAGCGATCGAAGTCACTGTGAAGGCTACAAGCTTTATAACTAAGTTTATTTTTAATTTTCCTCAGTTTTTTCAACTATTAAATCTCTCCTAGCGTCCTATGAATACAATTTTATTTATACTTTTTAGGTTTAGCGTTATGGCCACAATCTTAACCGATGTTAAATAAAGATTTAAGACTAAATAAAGATAAAAGACTAGTGTACGGACTGACTCTCTTACCAGGCCGGCATTACAAAAAACCCTACCACAGTACTATGGATTCATTAAGATGTTTTCCTTCAGCGAAAGCTAAAGCTCATTGCAGGGATTCGAACTCACGGCCGTTAAGGCATCGTCCGTACACACTGCCAACTGAACTGTCATCGCTTCAAGAATTTATGATTTTAGTTCATAATTAAAAAAATATAATTAATTAAAAAAACCTGCTGACGGTACAATTATGTATATACATACCTACACATACAAATGTCGTTCACCTACATTTATTTGTGCTCGCACACAAACTCAGTTTTATAGCTCGCGCACACACACAAACGCGAAACACCGACACGCTTTGTCCCCCTCACACATACAGGCTCGGAGTATTTTATTTTCTCTATCGAGAGGATAATTTTTTGCAATGTACCTTTTTTTAACCTTCACACTTTATTTTATAGAGGTGGGTAGAGAGGTAAGGGAATTATTTTTTATAGTTCATAGATTGTACCTATGGGTACGATTTCTCCTGATGTCCAGAAGGTGGACACGTTAAGCCTAAAGGAGCGACTGGCTACCAAGTGCAACTTTCGAAACATACCTACAGCTATTTGGTGACAGTATTTGATTTTAAGAGTGGTAGCTGTCCTACCACTGTGCTACGATTTCATCACGATGTTGTCCATCACAAAAAGATCAAGCTTATTGAAAATGGATTCGATCTCACATCCTTTGACGTGGCGTCCGTCCACACTACCAATTGCGCTATCATCGCTTCAATCCGTTCTCCCTGTGTTCTTGCACCGAGTTCAAATCGGACAGTACCGAAAAAGTCCAATGTGTCGAATGTGTAAAGCTTCGATCTAAGAGAGGTATTGGCACGAACTTAGAAGGTTTATAGCAGGGAATATTATTAATTTATATGTCTTTAAGATATTACTAGAATCAGTTTAAAAGCTGCCCCTGTTCTCGGTCAGTATGGGGATCAACAGTTGACCCTCTCATAGTACTTCTATAGTTATGCATGGTGGTCTGGCTTTTTCAAATGCCCAACTGGCTAGCTATCACCCTTAAGTTGAATTTCTGCCGCCAAATATCAATAGGTATGTTCCGGCAGTTGCACTTGAGTGCCAGTCCCTTAGGCTTAGCGTGTATATTATGTTGGTCTACATCGTCACTAAACATCAAGTGAGATTACGGCCATAACCAAACCTCAGAACGATAACAAAAAAAAAAGAGGGCCATGTAGGTACACTATAAATTATTTTTAGCTCTTACACACTTCTCCCAACTCCTCAGGCTAGACAAGTGAAGAGGTTATTCACGTTAAAAAGGTCGGATATCGTAGTCAAAATAAAATCTACGGACGATACCTATGGGCAGTGTGGAAACCGGTCTGTCCGTTGAAATACATAATAAATACACGAAGGGCCAGGTTATGACGTCATCGGTAACTTATATCAACATACCATTGGACATAAGCAGAGATGGTTCTTAAATCCAAGCACAGTTGTAGCGTGCTTGAAGTTTTTTATATTTAATAGGTTTAGCGCTATGGCCATAATCTCACCTGATGTTAAGTGACGATACGGCTCAAGTCGATGGACACGCTAAACCTGTAGAGGAACTGGCTGTCAGGTGCAACTGCCCGAACACATCTATTGGTATTTATCGGCAGATTTTTCAACTTGAGATTGGAGGTTATCCAGGTGGGTAAAAAAGCCCTACTACCATGCTATGGTTTCCTCACGATATTTTCTTTCACCAAAAGCTGAAACTCATTGTACATGGATTCGAACTCACGTCCCTTGACGCGGAGTCCGTACACACTACCACTGCGCTTTCATCGCTTTAACTCTCTTTTTAGCGCTTCCCCGAAACAGTAAGATATTTTTAAACACCTGCCTGATCAGCTGCCACTCTTAAGTTGAAAACCTGTTGCTAAGCAACTTTATATGCGTCCTGTCAGTTGCATTCCATAGGCCACGTCGTCACTTAATATCTTAGTACCAGGATGATCGAGACAGCCCGGATTTTCATTTCGATATTGTATCTATTAAAAAAATATTCATAGCTTCGAACCACATACTGATTCGATTCACTTTTGGGGTAGCGTGATGTTAAATACTACCCTTCCCTAGTAAATGTTCTATCAAATATATTTTTTTTATCCGACTGGTATTTCCTAAGACTAAGGCGTTGAGATAAACAAAAAATTTTTTTCGTTATATAATATTAATAGAAACATATAATTAAGTGAAATATGGACTTTTATTGAAGCTAACCTTTAAATTTACTCAACACATTTTAAGAATTCTTATACGGAAATATATGTGTTTACTGTCCATGTCATATAAGCTACACCTAGTTTAATGTTAACATGTTTTATATTAAAAATTAAAATATATATATCCAATTTAGGCCCTGGAAAGGCGCTCATGAACGTCAAAACTAGCACCGGATCGGAATATAACCTAATTTACCAAAGGAATCGGAAAAAAATCGATCTGGTTATTTTATTTATTTAAACCACTTCATATCTCATCCAATTATCGTCGTCAGAACAGCAGAGGAGTTTTTGGCGGGATTTTAATCTGCCAAGTTATGATTTTTATTATTATGAATATACTTAGTCATTTAGCCCCGAATTGTGTAATATAGGTAACATATTACGTAATGATTTCTTAGGTTTACGCGAATATTATTCATTGAAATAAAACTAATTTAAACGGATGTTAAACACCGACGCTCTACGAAGTCTGCAGTTGCTGAACATTCAGAAGAAGGCTCCAAACATTATCTTAGATTCGACAAGCCACAAATCGTCGCCAAAGAACACCGATTCCTACCTAGGATGATTCGTGAGGCTATTGAAATTAAAAAACATCCAAATTTCAATAGAGAAGATGGTTGGAAGCTACTATTTGCCTGGGATCCGATTATACATTTAATTAAATCGGAACCCTAAAGACCAATTGCCAGACCTCAAGACACTGTGAGCTGTTTCTGTGTAGATCGGAATACAATCAATAATAAAAATTAAATTGAAGGTAGACACAGTGACATGAACTTTTCTGGACAACCTACACCTCAGTCCGCCCCATGACCGCGAAGGCTGAAAAGCTTTCGAAACGTCGGGATCAAAATTTAATAAATAACCGCGATAAAATATGTTTAAATTAGTTTTATTTCAATGAACATATTTCGTGATGTAGTGTAGCTGAAAAGCATAAGTGAAGTAAGTTATGAATAATCATTCGGAATATGATATATTTTATGCCGCAAAACTGCCTAGACAGTCACCATCTTGTTAAAGATAGATTCATCTGCTTAAAATGTTATCCCTTAAAAATAGCAGTAATAGTCGCTGAAGTGGATTATGTTGCCAAGAAAAAAAAAGGAGAACAACTCTTTTGCACTTACTTTAAAGTATTTTTTTGTTGTTTAATAGATCTATGCCGAAATAATATGGAAATTAACCAACAAACGATTTTGCTTGAAGTCTTCGATATATCATTATGAAAATTAGTACATTGTATGTAATTTTTATGGTAATAGTTTTCGTGCTATTCCTGGTAAATTGGTCCTCGACGATCATGACGACAACTTCGCCAGAACACAGAGTAGCCAATAATAAAAAAAAATAACAGACTGACTGACCTGTCAACAGGCGGCGGTAACGGCGCCATCATGTGCGGATGCGGCGGCATCGGCGGATGTGGCGGGTGCGGGTGGAAGGGCGAGCCGGGTGGCGCGAAGCCCGGGCCGGGGAAGTGGGCCTGCTGGGGCGGAGGGAACCCGCCGCCGGAGCCGGGCCGCGCGGACGGGCTGCCGAAGGGCCCGGCCGCCGCGTACGGGGGCCCTGCGAACCCCGGGCCCGGCGTCGAGGGCGCGGGGGACGCGGCGAACGCGGGCCCAGCGGGCGAGCCCGCCGGCGGCGCGAACGTCGGGAACGGCGGCTCGCTGTTCCCGCTCTTCCAGGAAGGCGGGACGCCGCCGCCGCCGGTCTCGTCCAGCGCCGGGACGCGCCTCTGCAGGCCCACCGACATCTATACCAACAGACACATACATTCAACCACTCACTGTTAATGCTAGGCCTACATACCACTGTCCGTAAACTGGGGCGTATAAAAGGGATTTGTCGCGAATATTCGCTTGGGTGGCCTTCACCTGAAACGCACTAAAGTGAAGTACACCTAGGTCATTTCAGTGTCGTCCAGACTTTATTCACAAACAAGATATATCTTCGCCCGACTAATGTAAACATGAACATAGCGGTTGCCCTTACTTGATGTTTTTAGCGCGCCAACGCGACACGAATCTTCGCCCGCTAATGTAGCCACAGCATTAGGAACACATGGTAATACACCCCTAGTAAAGACTTTCTTTTATTTGGTCGCATTCTGTGCTAAGCGAGGCATGACGAATGCAGACAAGAAGGTATGAAAGTCGTCCCTGTTCTGTTTTTTATAGATAAAGTTTAGTGTTATGGTCACACCTAATGTTAAATGAAGATGTGGCCCAAGATAGACACGCTAAACCTAGATGAGGGACTGGCTCTCAAGTGCAACAGCCGGAACACACCTAGATATAGATATTTGATAGTAGATTTTTAACTTGAGGGTGGTAGCTAGCCAGGAGGGCATTAGAAAAGCCCGAGTACCGTGCTATGGTTTAATCACGATATTTTCCTTCACCGTTAACTTATTGTAGGTGGATTCGAACTCATGTCGCTTGACGCGGCGGCTGTACACACGGTTTCGCAATGATACGTCATACGTCTCTGGCAGTATGAGAGATTTAATAGGTTTACTGGGTATTCAAAGGCGCTTAGCACCTGATGAAACTCGCCACATGTTCCTCTCGGCTTGTCCTGAACCCGGGTAATCATTTTGTACATTGCGAAGTAGTCTGTATATGGACATTTTGCCCGACGTCATCAAACAAAAGTCTACTACTATCATTAAAATACATATGTTAAATCTCTCACCGATTTTCTTTTATATTCTGCTCAACATCAGTTATATTCTGCGCAATCATACTGATCAGTTATACAAGTAATATGTATACTCGTCTAAGACTTGTATTCACGGATTCACCGGTGTATATCAGATTATATTGTCTATATACACATTCCAAGGAACTAAGACGTTATGTTAGAACGTGTATTATATTATCGATGAGAAATTGTATGTTAAACTTTCCGCAGTACAAATGAGCAGGAACTTAGTTTTTATCTTTTCTACCTGCGCAGCACCGCGCCCGAAGGTTCACAAGAATTTTCAGATGGAATTCAAAGCAGACACGAGTTGCCAATCGTTTTAAAATACAAAAATAAGTTACGAAAAACCTAATTGACCGCGTACTTTCTATATTTAGCAATATATGTTAGTTACTCGCCCCACACATATTCACAGGAGGAGCGTTTAGCGATTTTCTCACATCATACAGAGAGATACTTGTCTTACTTATTTTAATAAACAAAATAAAATTTGTATACATGATTTTATAAAAGAGTCATGGGCTGGGCAGACATTGCCCTTTCTATAAACCTTGTTAGGAAATGTACTTTTATCAATTTAATTTAAAACTTATTCTCTGATTTGCTTTTATCCTCATCTTCGCTCACGTTAATATTGATTTTGTGAAATCGGATGATGCAATAAAATGTTGCGTACAAATTTTATTCCTCTCATTACCCCAGTCCCCATAAGTTTTTCGGTAGGAAAAGTAGTCCAGTTTTGACGGCATTGATCGTCAAAGAAACTATATTTTCGTATTCCATATTAATATTATAAAGCGGAAAAGTTTGTTTGTTTCATTGAACGCGTTACTTTTAGGAGCTACCGGTCAGATTTATTCTATTTGATAGAGCAGTCTTTAAGGAAGGCTTAAGATGATTTAACTTCACGCTACCACCAATAGCAACAAACCACTATTGAAAAAAGTTACAAAATCGGGTAAAACAACAATAAGTATGAATTATATAATAATTACAGACCACTTTTTCGCACGCGAGTGTACAAAGATTATGCACAGACGGGTTGTCAAAGCGAATATGACGTCAATTAGTCGGGTTTCATAGTCAACAAATATACGTAGATATAGTTACAACGGCCAATTACTGATTGACACCCTTTTGGTAACTTTTATTAACATGGAGTACAAATTCTTTATTCTTGACGGACTTTCTCATCGCAACACGTAAACGCATTATCCGGGCTCAAGTCAAGGCAAGAGGGGCGTGTGGCAAGACTCATTGGGTGATAAGAACCCTACACTATCCACTAAAAAGTACCACGGCGACACTTCAACCTCCCATATTGCTAGACACAAGAGATAGTTTTCACACTTTTCCTATTCGCCCTTTTGGTAACTGGGTTTTTTTAGGATTATAATATACCTACCATCAAGCAAAATTTCACTATACTACTTAAAAAACGATTAACTTATAAAAAATAACTTTAATAAAATATAGACAGGGGCCGGTATAAACAGTTTGATAAAATGATAATAATAATAAATCGCTTCCGCTCTTGCTCTATGTCAGCTGGTTTGTACACGTAATGATTTCACGTGGTTGTACTTTGCGCAACCGCTATAGAAATAGTCTGCGCTCGAGTGCCGGTCGAATGATCGAGATTATTGTACAAAAATTTACTACAGTTACACACTGAGATTTTATAAACATAACTTAGCATAAAAAGATAGAGGAAGATGCCGCCCACTTGCGAAGTAGTGTTCACGTAGAAGTGGCAATATTAATATTCTTTTTGCATCCCCGGCAACAACCCAAGCAGAAGATCGGACACTTCATAGCACTCGTAAGCTCGTTGACTCGGGCTGTGTTCCGTAGTACACGCCCCAAAGCTCGGTGAAGCTGTGAAAGCCCCATGGCTAACAGCTTATGTCCGATCGTAAAAAAAAAAACAAGTTCAATTGTCTAAACCAACAAGTGTAAAAAATATTCATCAATAATCATAAATACAGGAATACAAAAGAGACCAATCATACAACTTAGCATGCTGGTACAGCAACTTGTAATGCCCATTTCACTAGCTACGATCTTCATGTTAACAAACTGTTGACAAGTACCTACATGTATGTTCCTGCACTGAAAAGTCAGTCTTCTTGTGTACTTTTGATGCATCAAAAATCAGGAGTATTAAGTAGAATATTTTATATTATATTGGGTTATAGTAGTGCTGTACAAATATTAGTTTATACGAATGGATGAATCTAATCACATGATTCGATGCGAAAGTCGACTCGAATAATCGAACAGTTCGAACAATTATCGCACAGAATCAATATTCTCACCACCCTATTACACTGTAGTAATATACTATGATTTAATTTAATTTTAAATAAAGAAGGTTCAGCTGTAAACTAAATAATTATATCATCGTACATATGATGACACTAAACTACTTGAAAAATCGCTCAAAAGATAGACACGGATACCCTACGTCATGTATTAAATATACAATCTATATTATTTATTTTTTTAAATACTTAAGGTTTAGCGTTATGGCCATAATCTCACCTGAACTTAAGTGACGATACGGCCCAAGTTGGTAGACACGCTAAACCTGTGGAGGAACTGGCTCTCAAGTGCTGCTGCCGGAACACACTTATTGGTATTTGGCGGCAGGTTTACAACTTGAGGGTGGTAGCACCACCATGCTATGGTTTCCTCACGATGTTTTCCTTTACCGAAAGCTCAAACTCATTGTAGGTGCTTGGATTCGAACCCACGTCTCTTGACGCGAAGTCGTGCACACTACCACTGAGCTATCATCGCTTTAAATATTACAAAGCGAAAAATTTGATTGTTTGAACGCACTAATCTTAGGAACAACTAATCGGATTTTAAATATTCTTAATGTGTTTGATATAAAAATCATTGAGGAAGACTTTAGGATATTTACCATCACACTACAACTAATAGGAGCAAAGTTGTCTTGAAAAATGTTACGGGTAAAACAACAATAAATATGCATAAATGATTAAATAATTTTTAGTTAATGCAAAGTCGTGGAAGCAGCTCATCTATTATTAGGAAATACAGTTAACGATCAATCAAAGCAAGAATACTGAACATTCTGTTACGATTTTAGTTCCACGCAAATGAAGGCGCGGACACAGTTAAAACAATTTATAACGAAATGTGAAATTTCACTGTCAATTTTCAACTAATTATTTACCGAATCGTCGTCTAAGGAATTTCACGAAAAAAACGCTCCCGCCACCCGGTCGTTTATGCGCTGTGTCAACGTCCTTATATGACGTAAGCGTCGACGGCAGTGCCCGCTCAACGCACACGACCGACGCATAGTCGGCGAGTACGTTCATATAATGACGCGCTGCATTCTTGAAGGGTAGACAAGGATAATCTCAAATTGTTTTAACATCAACAAAGCGATGTTATGAACTGACTGTATCAGCTGTATTCGTGCTAAATATCTGGTTAATTAATTAAACATTAGGTATGCTCTTGGTTTTTTATAAATACTTTATAGATTTAGTGTCATGGACACAATCTCATCTCATGTTGAGTGACGATGTGGCCCTAAGTGATAGGCAAAATAAGAACAGTGGAGGGACTAGCACTCGAGAGCAACTGCTCTCAAGAGAATGGTACGTCTAAACTACTGAACTAATCAGGATGGGACTATGCCCTTTCGATGCGGAGTTTTTCATAGGTTATATAGTACTTAATTCTTGGATTCAATGTTTCTTTGCCTTTTTTTTTGTTAGTATTTGTTTACTGTTATTTGTTTTTTATGCGCCGAATTTTTTAGGGTTGTTGAAAACAAGAGACGCCCATTGCAGGCGGATGATAAGCGTATTATTTTATATATTTACTAGCTGAGCTGGTAGACCTTCTTCAGCCTTTTCGAGTAGACAATCACATCTATTACAGCGACATCTATCGCGACTCTTATCGAGATAAAAAGTATCTTATCTCTCAGTTGAACCCAACTGCACACAGTGTGCAAAATTTGACTAAATTCGGTTTAGTAGCTTAGGAGTTATTCGCGGACAAACAACGTGGATACGAATTTTTTTATATATAAAGAAGAAGAAGAATATGCACAATTGACAAGCTTATAAAAATACCAGGGCGGCATGCGAGCAGAAGCGGTCGCATATAGCTCGGATCGCGTGCCAACTTATCGCGTGCTATTCCGAGGCCGTGAACTTACCGCTGCAGGTGCATCTTTCGTTCGGTTTGTTTATTCAATGCTGGACGTATTCGATTGATTATTCAACGGTAATCGCAAAAAATGACAAAGAAAGAGACAAAACGTTAACTTAAAATTATAAGATCACTTTTATAGAACTGAATTTATCCAAAAGTTTACTACTCCATGCTTTCTTGGTGTCGTAGTTTAAACAAAGAAAAATTTATTTGACATACATAGCTACAACACATCAAAACTAAAGATTAGCAAAAAAACACAAAAAAGTGAAAAAGTGCTTCATGGGGCTGAAAGTGACCATGTAGTCTAGATTTTTTATTTTATTTTATTAAATTTATTTTAATTAAATAAATTAATTAAATAAAATTTAATTTGTTATTTTAAAATATCGAACTTTTTAACTAATAATTCATATGAAATAATAAATAAAAATTGTCTACTCGTTTCTTATAATCTCCGAAATCGTTAAACCGATTCTGACGGAACTTTCACTGGCAGGTAGTTGGTATTATAAGAAGTAACTTAGAATACCTACTTTAATTTCAAGCCCATACAAAAGAAGTGACGAGCAAAACAAGTATATTATATAGGAGAAAGCAACCAAAACCAATTGTCTATTTTTTTCTATAGACATTGATCTCAGCGAAGGACACCTATCTATTTTTGCCAAAATAAAACTTAATGGGGTGAAACAAGGGATGATATTTTTATACGGAGATCGTCATTTCCCATGTCTGAGTTACCTGTGCCCGCGACTTCGTTCGCGTGGAAGTAAAAATTATGTCATAATTTTCCATTTATTTTTAATATTTTTTTCAATACAGCTTTGCTCCTGTTGGTGGTAGCGTGATATTAAATAGCCTAAAGGCTTCTTCAATGATTGCTCTACCAAATACAGAAATATGTTGTGAAATCTGTAAGATACTTCCTAATATTAGCGCGTTCAGAGAAACTTTTTCGCTTCATAATATTTTGATACAAGTATTAAAATTCATAATAACATTTTTATAATTGCTGAACTAATAATATTAAAAATTCATCTCTCAAGATGGTAAAATACAACTACAACATACACACAACTATGCAATTATTCAAGTTCATCCGAACACATCTGCGGGTATGGACATGTTATTTTTTAATATTATACCATCTGTCTAATTAAGTAATTTTGCCAATGTCAACGGACAATAGTCATACAGCGAATACAAAGTAACCCAGACTCGGAAATCATTTGTAGATCACACAATTGCCCTGTGTGGGATTCGAACTCACGACACGCGTCAGCTGAAAGGCTTCTTCACCGCTAAACCTACCGTGGAGTCTGGGTAACTAATAAATACAAATAAATAAATATTCAGTCAGTTTGTTTGTTATTTCTATCTTTTCAAACATTAATCATAAAGGTTTGCATACACTTTACCAGGAGTCAAGAAATGGAAGGAAATCTAGTTTTAATGCAGCAAATATCTACGAGGGGTAGAAAAAATTACATTTAATTCCAGGCGAACGAAATTACTGATAAACTTTTATGCAGTAAAGTTTTTTTTATTATAGTTATAAATTCAGCGTAACGGTTACAATTTCACCTGACGTTAAGTGATGATGTGGCCCAAGACGGTGGACACGCTAAGCCTAGGGACTAACTCTCAAGTGTAGCTGCCGGAATACACATATAAGTATTTGGCGGCACTATTTCAAATTGAGGGTGATAGTTAGCCAGGGCGGGCATTAGAAACAGCCCTACCAATATGCTGTATTTCGTGGTAGGTAGATTCGAATTCACGTCTATTGACACGGCGTTCGTGCACGCTACCATTGAGCTATTGTCGCTTCAATCGTTTATTTATTGACTCGCGACTTGTATGCCATCTATTATAACTTGATAGTACTATGTCAGAACTTTCCACGCTAGTTCTAAAAACTACTATACAATTAACGCAATAGAATGGCCAATGCCCGGACACATTATTTTTTATGTAAACATAGCTGTGGCCGCGAGTTCGTTCACGTGAAACTAAAAATGATTAAATATATTTCGTCCGTTTTATAACATTGTTCAATATAGTTTCACTTCTATTGGTGTTAGCGTGACGTTAAATAGCCTAAAGCCTTCCTCAGTGATTGCTCTATTAAATAAAAAGGTATTTTTGAAAGCCGACTTGCTTTTTATATTAGTGCGTTCAAAGTTATGCGCTTTAAAATATTAAAATTAACGTGGAACTAAAAATGATTAAATGACTAGCTCTTACCCAAGACTTCGCTCGCGTTAATATTGATTTTGTCAAATCCGATCAAGAAATATAAAGTCTCATACAAAGTTAATCCCCTTTTTACCCCACTTACAACAAGTTTTTCGGGGGAAAAGTCGCCTAAAACCATCTCTAAGGTACCGTTTATCTGTATACCCCAAAATTCATCATTATCGGTACAGCGGTTTAGGCGTGAAAGCGTGACTCACAAACTCACGCACTTGCATTTAAATATTAGTGTTAGTAAGTGTGGATTATTGCCGGATTTTGTCATTTTTTTCAATACAGCTTTGTGATATACACGTCAGAAGTGAAAACTTCATCAAGGCGACGTTAATAATGCGAAATACATTTATTTTCTATATTCATAAAGTAACAGCGTTACCGAGAAAGTGTAGCAGTGATGACTTAGCCAAACAAACGTTTTAGCCCAGTGTAAACAAGTTCTTCTTTTTAACCTTTGGCAACTCAGTTCTTTTTAGAGACAATTACTACCATTTTCAAGTTATAAGATTTGGGCAGATGAAACTATTGTCGAAACTCTCTTGGGAGTTTTTGTGGCAACTATTATATCATGTTTCGAACGATTGGTCAACAACACTACATTAGATTATATGTCACCTATATTACACAATTCAGGGTTAAATAACTAAGTATATGAATCAAAATCAAAAACGCAACATGACAGATCAAGATCCCGTCAAAAACTCCCCAAACAAGATTTCATTTAAAAATCTACCTCGGTCATTTGTTTATCGGGTACGAAGAAGTCTCAATGCAAGGAGTTTCGAATGTTTAATTTTATTACATTTTATACCTTTTAGCCGTTTGTTCAAGGGGCCGTGACTCAATTTATACCTGGGGTTAGAGAAAAAAAAACAACAGTCGATCTTCGAGTTAGGGATGACTAAACTTTCTGAAAAAGGTCGATTCTTGGACCGATTCGAAACGAAATCATGAAATGAATCGATTCACAAAAAATCGACATCCACAAGATTTATTCATTGCGATTTTTTTTCGATTCGCTTTTCGTGCCTATAATTTCAATTTCAATAAGAAACCAATCATAGAAATCAAAAAGCACACCACAATAATCGATTTTATCATTCTATGTAGTTGAAAACATGTCATTTATACGTTTTGGTAAAACATTCAAATAATTGTAATTAATGCTTTATGAAATGAGATAAGAGTCGAACCTAAATACAATATCGATTCACTGGATCGATTCAGAGCTCTAAATCGATATAAGATCGCCATCCCTACTTCGAGTGTCACGTTCGGCTGGACAATAAACACGTTTGTATTTTAAAGGGAGATAGCATTTTAAATTTTTAATTGTAGTTAGTAAAGGTACGTATATTAGACTAACTTATACTTGCTACTTCGTGCACTTTTTCGGTTAACAGCTCGAGATAGTAAAATCCGTTCTCAGTGCGCATCTTTTGCTCGCCTCATACCGAGAAGCGGGTGCGGTAGTGCTCTACTCTCGAAACGTCATGATCAAGTAAATTTTTCATCTGCCTCTGCTACAAGCAATTTGTATTTATACGATAATATGAGTAGACATATTTCAAGAAAACACTTCATAGAATTTATTTCAAATTTGTTAAAAAATAACAAATATTACATTATCTTGCAAAAAAAAAACTTTTTTTTTTTTACGTGGATGTCCGGGTCTTTTTATACGAAGTGGCTTGGCTAACTCCCGAAAAAATAGACGTATCGAGACCGGGTTTCTTTTATTATCCTTAGAATAACATCAACCAGTTACCTGCCTATATCTATACTAATATTATAAATGGAATAGTGTGTTTGTTTGTTTGTCGTTCATTCACGCCCTAGCTAAGCAACAAATCGACTTGTTTTTTTTTTATATAGTTGAAAGAATGGGGAGTAACATAGGCGTCTTTTTGTCCTGGAAGAACATCAAATTCCCAGGGGACATTTACATTCTTCCTTCACGTCTTATGAAACCAAACAAATGACTTGATTTTTGCCATAGAGAGTTGTAAAGAAGGAGAGTGGCATTGGCTACATTTGGACCTTTTATGTTAACTTTTTAACGCGGGCGAAGTAGGGGTAGATGCTTGCTTCATATAAATAACCTAGTACCCGTACTTTAATAACAAAATGGCTTTTTGCAAGCAGAATATTTTAATTTATCGGATTTTACGTTAACGGTATTGCAGTTTTTTTATTTTTAAATAAAAGGCAAAGATACCGAAACTATACAGCCAAATCGAAAGTGATTTAATAAAAAAAGAGGTTAGCGCTTCAACATTACTCTTTAGGTAAAACTATCTCCGGAGTTTTCGTGGCACGCAATAAATCTTGCTTGCTTAAACAATATAGAATAATTAATGAGACAAGTCGTTAGGACGGTTTGTTTATCTTTATCTTAAAAATTAAATGAATGTATGGTATGGTGGTAATGGTGCACTTTCGGAATTCCCAAACTCTTTTAATAATATTTGCTCGTTTTTGAGTACTGCTTTACACCTATTTATGGTAGCGTGAACCTTCCTCAATGATTGCTCTATCTAATACAAAAATAATTTGTGAAATCTGACTTTTAGTTCTCAAGATTAACGCGTTGAAATACAGAAACAATATTTTTCTCGTTATAATATTAATACAGATAGGTTTAGCGTTATGGCCACAATCTCATCTGATGTTAAATGACGATGTGGCCCAAAATGGTGGACATGCTATCCCTAGAGGAGCGACTGGCTGTCAAGTGCAACTGCCGAAACACACCTACTGGTATTTGAAGGCAGATTTTTAACTTGACGGTGGTAACTAGCCATGCCGACATTATAAATAGCCCCACCTCCATGTTGTGTTTTCATCACGACGTTTTTCTTCACCGTAATCTCGAGCTCATTGCAGGGTTTCGAATACACGTCCATTGACGCGGCGTCTGTACACACTACCAACTGAACCATCCTCGCTTCATTTCTATAGATCTGGTAGTTTAGAAGATATTGTGTTAATTTAGTGTTTTTTTATATACTTAGGTTTAACGTTATGGCCATAATCTCACCTGAACTTAAGTGACAATACAGCCCAAGTTGGTAGATACGTTAAACCTGTGGAGGGACTGGCTCTAAGTGCAGCTACCGGAACACACCTATTGGTAATTGGCAGCAGGTTTATAACTTGAGGGGGGCTAGCTAGCCAGGCGGGCATTAGAAAAAGCCCTACCACCATGCTATGGTTTCCTCACGATGTTTTCCTTCACCGAAAGCTCAAGCTCATTGTAGGTGCTTGGATTCGAACGCACGCCCCATGACGCGAAGTCGTACACACTACCACTGAGCTATCATGGCTTCAAAATTTCGTATTTCCTTTTATAGTGTAAAAGTTTTTGCATTCGGATAAAAAGCCGATAGATTGGACGTAGTTAAATCAAACCGAGAGCTGTGGGTTCGTATTTTACGCATGACTGTTATTCATACAATCCAAAAATAATTGCTCTAAGTTTGTATGTTACTTTGCTGAGTTAAAAATATTTCATATGTATATTTCGAATTATTTCAGTTTCGAAAAAATAAATATTATTATAACTAGATCTATAATTTCATGTTTATATTCAGTTAAATATTAAAAACTTTTTAAACACAATTTCTATGTATAGAATGAAGCGTAGACAGTGGTAATATATCTGCGCCGCTAATTGAATAATTGTAGAACATACCACGCAAATTATTAGTAAGTCCGTTCGTCGGTAGAGATATCGCCTCTTCTTATGCCCATTATTCATATAAATAAAGGTCAAAATATCTCTGTATGCATAGAAATAAATATCATTTTGCAATGACAACTTTCGAACGATTCGATTATATTTTATTTTTCGAAAACATTCAAAATGATTGTCGAATCTAACGGTAACTGAGTGATCCTGGTATTTTAATACATATAATCTATCTCTGCCCGCATTCGATTTACCGTTATATGTTAGAGGGAGATAGAAAATTAGAAATAACCACGGTCAAGTGCGGAACACCGGGTGTTCAGAAGTTACATTCATTTCGGCGCACTCTCCGGCTCGGTTCTAGGAAAGGCATACCGTATTTATTTTTCATTTGGCTCCGATAGTATGACGTCACGCGCTCCTCTAAATATATTATTTGAATTGATTATAGAATATTTCTTTCTGATTTATGATCGCCTGGTATTCTTACCCCTCCTATACAAAAATATTTTTTTAACTAAATTATCCCACTATTTTGAAATTAAACACATCTTAGAAGTAACTAAAAATAACCTCTGAACCTAACTTACTTTCTCTCGATATAGGCAGTCGGTAGTGGGTTCGAATCCCACATAGGATAATTATTTGTGTGATCGAGAAACGATTGTTCCAAATGTCTGTTATTTTATGGTTAGTTCCTTGTATGGTCTTCACACTTGATATTGGTCAAATTGCATACTTAGATAGATATCGTAATAGAAAAAAATACATGTTAATCCTAATTCCGTAAGAACACTGTCATAGATCAAAATATCGTATAAAATTTCAACAAAATATATTCAATAGTTTCAGAGTGATACACGTCAAATACGACGACAGGCAAACATAAAAAACATGTTTGTTTTGCTTATATTGAAAAAAAAAAAAAAACTCAACCGCAATTATCGCTATCTTAAGTATGTAAACTACAGATATAAATGTTTTTATTTTAAATAATCAAACATGATTTCTTTTTTGTTTAAACGAGCAAATACATGTTTTTTTTTATTCGTATCGTTTAGTCATTGTCAATTCACAGTCTAGTGTTATACCAAAAAAGAAATGCCAGAATAGGGGCCAACACTAGGGATGCTACCTCTTTGTCAAAATAACAATTTATCTTTTTTTTAAGGTTTAAATAACATATATATGTATAGTTAATACTTTTGGGAACGTTAGGGGGAGAATTAGTACAAATTTGTTTTTTATATTTATTTTGCATGTGCATATATTATTTTAAAAATAGTCGTAGGATCTCGAAAAATGTATATCCATACTAATAAATTACCAAGGCATTTTAATTAAATTAATAGAAGTTCCATTTCTTTCACGTTAATGTCAGAGAAGATTATTTACGTGAAATCTAAAATGGGGTGGCAATTGAACTAGAAATGAAAACATAGTATCTTTCTAAATTATCTAATACAACAATATTTATCAAATATATAGCAAGATACTATATATTATAGTATGGTTGGCAACCCTAAGCGACAGTGACCCGCGTTCACCTTTAGTAGGTAGTTGACGTTCTGTACTCATACATTTTATATCCAAGGTAGTCGAGACATGGCATCAATAACCATCATTAACTAAATTTGGCTAAGTAAATTCACTTATAACCAAAAACAAGTATATTCAATTATTTAGACACCACAATAATCCCAGAGGTGAAGTTACGTATTTTTACTGTCATTTACTTTTAATATAAGAGTTGTACATTCCCAGAAAATAATCCTAATGTTAGGTTTACTGTGACCATTTTACTTTTAATAGTAGTTTTATAATTGTAATGCATAGCTGGTTCAAATTTTCACATAACATATATTTTTTGTTGCCAAACACCTATAGCTGTGTTCGGGCAGTTGCACTTGAGAGCCAGTCTCTCCACTGGGCTTAGCGTGTTCACCATCTTGGGCCACATCGTTACCTAACAACCTATGAGATCCTGGCCATACCGCTAAAATAATAAAGTTAAAAAATATATATATTTTATTATAGTATTTAAAATTAGAAAACAATGGCGGTCGCCAATAGATCCTCAATAGAATGGTTTTCGGCGTCGTTATTCCGACCTACACACCCTTCCGAGAGATACATATGAAAACTGCAGCGATGATAGCTCAGTGGTAGTGTGTACGGACTCCGCGTCAAGGGACGTGAGTTCGAATCTACCTACAATGTTCTTGAGTTTTCGGTGAAGGAAAACATCGTGAGAAAACCATAGCATGGTGGTATGGCTTTTTATAATGATCTCGTGGCTAGCTACCACCCTTGAGGTAAAAATCTACCGCCTAATACTAATAGCTGTGTTCCGGCAGTTATACTTGAGACATGGTCCCTCCACAGGTTTAACGTCTCTACCAACTTTGGCCGAATCGTCACTTAAGATCAGATGAGATTATGGGCGTTACGCTAAATTTTAATTTAAAAACAAATAACTGGCGGAAGAGGACACCAAAATACCACACGCATTTTGTCACGTCGCAATGTTGCTAAAAAGAATTCAACACTGGCAATTAAATGGATTTTTTATAAACGGAAACAAAAAAGTGGTTGATTTTGATGAAATTTGTCATGGTGCTTGATAGCCAATATTATGGACCAACATGTTGGATACTTCCATGCGGTAAAACGACAGACTCCCTCGGGAATAGGGTATATATGACACCTTAAACTCCCACACCGTTTTATCAAACATGAAACAAAACACCATGAAAATAGAAATTTTTTGTGTATTTTTTCACGTGGCAGGTTTTGATAGCGCTGTGGTATAATTATTGATTAAACTAGTAGGAAAAAGAACATTAAAAGCGATGATGGCACAGTGGTATGGTAGTGTGTAGAGACGCTTCGTCAATTGGCTTAAGGTAGAATCACTGCAATGATCCCAAGCTTTCGGTAATGCCTAGTGGCAAGCTACCACCCACAAGTTGAAAATCTGCCTCCAAATAAATGTACTGCTAATGTAGTTACATTTGAGAGCCAGTTCTTCTAATCGGTGTATATAAATGTTTGTAGTGAACCGAATTAAAAACGTGTTTCTTCAACTTTTTTTTTTTTTGCTAATTACGTTGTAACGTGAAACGATACAAGATACAAACGTAAAACTCGGTGTGATTATAATGTACTAGCTTTCACCCGCGGCTTCGCTCACGTTAATATTAATTTTGTCGCATCGGATGACGCAGTATAAAGTTTTATACAAAGTTAATTCCTCTCTTTAGCCCACTTTCAATAAGTTTTTAGCGGGACAAAGACGCCTATCATTGTCTCCGAAGTCCAAAACTATCTTTATACCAAATATCGTCACAATTGACTTAGCGGTTTAGACGTGAAAGCGTAACTAACAAAGTCACTTTCATGTTTAGTATATCAGTAAGGAGAAAAAAAAAACGAAACCAATAGCAAAACCGGTCATACTGGGTCGAACTTGCTCTGAGAATTCGGAAGTGAATTATCGTACAAACAGGCATATACATATGTATATTTGTGGTCACCCCTTTTCTGGTGCTGTATCTTAGTGGTAGCGCGAATGGATGTAATTTAAAATCCCTGCAATGATCCTGAGCGCCTGGGAAGGAAGAACATAGTGATGAAAGTGTGGTGGTGGTAGAGCATTTCCTGGCTACGTACCGTCATCACTTGGAAATCTATCCCCATACACCAATAAGTGTGTTCTGGCAGTTGCACTTGAGAGCCAGTGCCTCTACTAGGCTTAGCGCGTCCATCATCGTAGGCCACATCGTTACTTAACATTAGGTAAAAACGGGGCTATAAAAAAGGTGCAGCCAGCCGGGTATTAGAAGAAGCCCTACCACCATGCTATGGTTTCATCACGATGTCTTCCTTTACCGAAAGCTCAAGTTTACTGATGGTGGATTCGAACTCACGTCCATTGACACGCTGTCCGTAAACACTAACAACTGAGCTATCATCGTTTCACTTAAATTATAAAAAATACAAGATTTGTGTTAAAAACTACAAGAAATTAATTACCGCCTATCAAACGCGAGCGAAGCCACAGGTCATCATTAATATACAAACAAATGTTTCCGTTTGTTTGTGTGAGTAATTGTACGTAAGTGCGAGTATAATTATTACAGTTCTGTTTATAATATGTATTTGGTGTCGACAACTGTTATAAATTCACTAGACAAGTTATTTGGGAACTACGTATCTTAGCGATACACGGCAGGCCTGAGCGTAGTAATCGTCATTACCAGTCGCACCTATGCAAAATTATTAAAGAGCAAACGGGACCGATATACTAATATTAGTCACTTCGTTCGCAAGGAACTAAACGTTTTTCTATAAATTCGTATACGCCGGATACACATTTTTTTTGTGAATTAGAAAAACCGAATGTCCTTTTCTGTATCCCTGGTAACGTGTATGCAAAATTTCATAGTGATCTGTTGAGCGGTTATCGTCGAACCATCTAGTTTAATGTTATTTTTTTCTTTGCTCGGCTCTAAGGGTCGTAGCGTGATGTTAAGTAGCCCACAAAATTCCGCAATAAGTGAGCTGTCAAATGCAAAAATAATTTTCCAAATACGACTGGTAGATTCAGAAATTAACGCGTTTAAACAAACATTTCTGCTTTATAATATTAATATAGATAATTAAAATTTATATCTTACATTCTAACACAGAATATACAGTTCCTTTGACGGACAACCTTGTTAAAACTATTGTATTTATCGAGATAGTACTTATAACCACTCGATGCAGTGTTTTTCATAGATGGCCCTAGGGTACTTAGTTTTTCGATTCCATAGTGCCTTTTTATACTTTTTCTTTCAATTTACCTTTATATACATAGCATAGCGGTCGGATTATATAGCTAATATTTGTACTTCGTTCGCAGGGAACTAAAAAGTATATTAACGTTTTTGCTAATTTTTGTAACTTTGTTCAATACCGATTAACTGTTATTGGAGGTACCGTGATGTTAAATATCTTAAAGCCTTCTACAACGATATAACTACAAATACAGAAATAATGGATAAGATCCGACTGGTAGTTAGTTCTTAAAATTCATGTACAAACAAGTAAACATTCCTCTTTTAATATTAACTAGCTGTTCCCAGCCGTTTCGCCGGGTAAATAACATATTAAGAGAAAATGCATGTCTTTTGTTTTTATTGGCGGATAAAATGTTCATAAAGTAAAACAGCAATAATATGATGAAGGGTCATTGGAATTCAAATAATGAATAGGATTAAAGCATATACAAATAATTCCGCATCGAATGATCATGGTCCCATGTTGATACGATCATTAGTTTTGACGTGATTGCGGTTCAAACAAACATAATTTTCATTATATATAAATGACAAGACAATCAGTCCGACTGTATTGTAACCACCTTAAACCATGTATAAAACCGGCTGTAGTGGTGCTTTTAGGTGCAGCACCTTTCGGGAACAGCCGGCGTATATCAATCAGCTACTATTGCCAGTGAATTTAATTGTACTGGGCTGAGTGTCTTTCGCACTTGTCTCCACAAGTCCGGAATAGCTGTCAAAGCTCCTGAGGTTAAATGACCGAATGCCAGTTAGAAAAACAGAGCCAATGAATTGCTGATCTTAGGATGTTCAGCGTCATGTTTAGATTGCACTGTGTTACAAATCTCTTTGAATTTTTATATTTCGAATAATAAAGCTATGTAACAAAACCACATAAATTTGCAAATCTATTATTAATTTTAATACTTCATTCGCGTGAAATAAAAAATATATAATAATATTTGTCTGCTTCCGTATTTTTTTTGTATTTAGCTTTGCTTCCATTGGTACTATGATGTAAAATAGTCTAACGCCAAAATCAATTATTGCTCTATCAAAAAAAAATTTTTTAATAAGCCGAATGAATTGTTGAAATTATTAGTATTAATACCTTTATACAAAAAACTTTTCCGCTTTATGATATAGTTTTAACATTAATCACATAGTTTGTATAGTTTGAAATAAATACGAAATGATGCACTGAACTGTTAAAAAAATAGTATCATGCAGCACTTCTATTGTAACACGATGGTAGTTGATTCGTGTATTATTTTTAGTACGGAAAGATGTTTCTGTGGCAGGAAGAAGATAAACAAACTGACTTTAGACAAGTTACAATGAGGATTTCAGTATTTCGAAATGAAACGCGAGCTGATGTGATTTCTGTTCTAACAATTCCGCTTACCGCTACGTATTATGCTGTGGCCGAAGTCATATTGACACTTGTAAAAAAAAGTATGCGCCAGCACCGAGACACGATTCACGATTATCAGAGTAAAAGTAACATTACGTTTATTATATTCGCTGTGCCCGCGACTTCGTTCGCGTGCAATTAAAGGTTATTTAATAATTTTTGTAGATTTTTTTCAATACAGCTTTACTCATGAACAAACAGTGAAAATGGTTACGTGACGTTATATGGACCACCTTCGTCTATGATTACTCTATCAAATACAAGCGTAAATTTTTCAAATTTATCTGGTAGTTCATAAGATTAGCGAGTTCTTCCAAAATTTTTGGAGAGCCAGTCCTTTCATTAGCCTTTGTGTGTACAACATCTTGTGACCTCGAATGTAGCCATAACGATAAAACTATCGAGAAAAAAAAAAAGTATTTGGCGACAGATTTGCTAATTGAGGGAGGTAGCTTTAATCCCGTGGCATTTCGCCAGTTTTTCCACCCTTCACTTACGCCACTGATCACACGTTGGGAAACAGAGAACTACGAATTAAAATTACGCCACGACAACTATGAATTACCAGGTTGTTAACAGAGACTGAATTCACACCGCTTTTTGAAACTAGAGACTAGAAATATTGTGAAACGGTACAACAATAAAAGTTGAAGCGATGATAGCTCAGTGGTAGTGTGTACGACTTTGCGTCAAGGGACGTGAGTTCGAATCCGAGCAACTACAATGAGCTTGAGCTTTCGGTGTAGGAAAACATCTCCAGGATACCATAAAATAGTGGTAGGGCTTTTTCTAATGCCCGCCTGGGTAGCTACCACCCTCAAGTTGTAAACCTGCCGCCAAATACCAATAGGTGTGTTCCGGCAGCTGCACTTGAGAGCCAGTTCCTCCACAGGTTTAGCGTGTCTACCAACTTGGGCCATATCGTCACTTAAGATCAGGTGAGATTATGGCCATAACGCTAAACCTTAAGTATAAAAAAAAAATGTGGACCATTCCAAAATAAGGTTCAGTTTGTTTATACGACGACCATGAAAACGTCTTTGGATGTTTTAAAAATGTAAAGCTATAGCTTTATCGGCGCGTTCTTTTTAAATAATAAATATGCTTATGTTCTTATGACAGATTTTGTGCAGATGGGTATTTTGCGGCATATTTCCATTTCAGTGTGTTATTAGCCAGGCAGGTATTAGAAAAACCCTTACCACCATGCTATGTTTTATCACGATGTTTTCCTTCACCGAAAGCTCGCGCTTATTGCAGGGAATCGAACTCCCGTACATAGACGTAGCGTCTGTAGTCACTATCAACAAAGCCATCGCCAGTTCAAATCTTGTTTAGTAAAGATACAAAGTAAAACTTTTAGTTACGCCTATGCATATCAGTAGGTTGCATAAGTGAACACTGTACATACTGTCGGGTCAATTTGACTATACCAATGAACCAATAATCAATAGATACCAATCGAACACCAACGCCATTGGAGCTAGCAGGTGGTCGAACCATCAAGGACTGTGCTTTTATTTACGATTTACGTTAATGGACGTGAATTCAAATCCCTGCAATGATCCTGAGCTGAAACCATAGCACGGCGGTTTGGCTTTTTCTAATGCTTTCATGCATAATTTGAGAGAGACAATTTTTTTTAATGAAATAGAGCGTAAACGAGCAAGCGTGTGACCTGATGGCAAGTGATCATCGCCGCCCACGGACACTCACAACATCAGAAGAATCTCAAATGCGTTGCCGGTCTTTATAGGAGGAACTGGCTCTCAAGTGCCACTTCCGAAACCCACCTAATGGTATTTGGCGGCAGATTTTCAACTTGAGCGTGGTAGCTAGCCAGGCGAGCATTAGAAAAAGCCCTACCACCATATTATAGTTTCCTCAAGATGTTTTCCTTCACCGAAAGTTTAAGCTCACTGAGCTATCATCACTTCAAGCTAGTCGGCGCTACCACACTCAAGTTGAAAATCTGGCGCCAAATACTTATAGATGCGTTCCGACAGTCGCACTTTAGAGGCAGTCCCTTCACTAGGCTTAGCATGACAACCATCTTGGGCCACATAGTTAGTTAACATAATGTAAGATTTGAGACCATTGCTAAACCTATTCTAAAAAAGCAAACATTTTGCATTATCGTATCTATGTATCGTTTGTATATGATAATTCGTAAGGGGAAATCGTAAAGATTCTTCCAGAGCAGAGAATATATATAAGACGGATTTAGAGTAAATTTTCTCTATTCAATAGCTGATACCGACTAAAAATATAAGCTATGATTAAATCTCAAATTTAATTAACATTACTATAAAAAGCTGAAAATTTTGTTTGTTTGGACGCGACAATCTTAGAAAGTATCATTCGAATTTCAAAAAATATTTTTGTATGTTATAGAGCAATCATTGAAGGGGTTTAGGCTATTCGATATCACGCTACCGCCAATAGGAGCATAGCTGTATTAAAAAAAGTTAGAAAAGGCAAAAAAATATTAAATACTTTTTAGTTCTACGCGAACGAAATCGCGGACACAGCGGGTAAAATAACGTGATAGAATGATAGATAGATAGATGATGAGGCTATGCGAATGGCAGATGAATGTATCCTGCCACAGCTGGGTAAGTAATTTCCGATGGAACCAAGTAAATTAGCATTATTAACAAATTTCAGCGAATTTATGAATTAGGTGAATATTAGTTAAGAATAAGATTAAGTGTGAATTTGATTTATGTTATCATATTAACATTATTTTAAATTTTATGAGTCGTTTAACTGTTTCAAAACAAACAATGAAATAACCTTGTATCATAATATATTGAATGATTTAATAAACTCATAAAACCTGAATTATATAATCTGTTGTATAATAGGCAATTTATATATATTTATTTACCTTATCTGTATATAACCACGGTCATAGATAATGAATGTAACAAACATATAATTTAAATGTTTAAAACTTGAAACTCACAGCATTCGGTTCACAGAAACATGAGATGAGGTTACAAACATATATTTTTAAATCATAAAACCAGTTTTGTTATCGTAAAAAAAAAACGCGATCTGAAACTCGCCTCTACCAGGCGCACATAACCTATAACATATCGATTCATAAACATTCCCTCCAAAAAATGCTTGACACAAAAAAGGGGTTATACGAAAGCAGACCTGCTCGGGTGGTTTGTACTATAAAAAAAATACAACATTGAGTATACCGAGGGATGGACCTCCGTACCTCCGTATTTCGTTCAGCGGCCGCCCCTGTCGTACGTAAAAACTTGGTACCGGGGAGCGCTACCCCACATTTCTTCTTGAACACAAACAAAAATCAACACCGAGCGCGTTCGCTCCTCACTTACTATGTTTCGGTTGGTTTTCTTCCTCATACGATCATTGCACGACGTTTATCCATTTAACTATTTAATAACTACACAACACTCACACACAGTATCTTTTACACTGGCATCGAAATATTTCGTCGTTCTCGCCAGCTTTTTTTATACACCGCTCTGTACCGCCACCGGCCGGCCGCTGTCGAACGACCCGGGGGATAATTAAACCGCGATAGAGTATTGTTTAAATTTAACGTTTTACATTATTTCACTGATCACTTGAGGAAAATATAGCGTTTCGTCTCATGACAGCCGCGTAGCGTGGCGCATTGTGTATAGGTGTGGGTTTTAGTACGTTCAGCTTGTGTCGCTCGATGGTACTGTCGGTCGCGTCGGCGGGGGTCGGCGAGTAGCGCCGCCGCGGGCCGAGGGGCGGGGTGCGCTCCAGCGACGCGGTTCGCGCGCGATGCTACTTTATCGACAGTTACACGGACAGGTGGCGCGGTCGGTCACCCCGTATAGGCGCGCTTCAAGCGCCTCTAACTCAATTTACAACGATGGAATTTATTATGAACTTTTAAAAACGACTATTTTATATTAGTTATTAAACAATAAGCTACATTCAGCAAAGTGAAAGACATCATGATTATTTTTATCTATAATTTTTATTTATTATAAAGAAACATTTCATTACAAAGTTTTATATATCGCATACAAATAAGCGTAACTAAATAAAAATAAATAAACTAAATATAATAAATTACCAAAATTAATAATTAACAGCATTTTATTAAAAAAATATAATGAATATAATAGTAATATCATGTTGCGTAATTAAAGTAATTAAAAAATACATAACATTTATTAACAAATTCCTTAAAGCGCTTCATCTGCTGAACTTACTAAGTAATGATGCGTCAACCATACTTAACCAGAATAAAAAGTTTCTAAGCCTTATTATCTGCACATTTATTATAACTTTATATTACCATTGAGACATTGAGATTAATATTAATACTATTTTATATCGTTGCAGTATTTATTACATATTTCTAAAAATATATTGGAGACAACTTAAACTTTTATTCGTCGTGTGTCGGCATCTGTTGACACATAAGTTGAACCATGCAGAAAGTTTGTTCAAAAGTTTCATCTCTCACACGCGGCGTGCTTACCGCAATTAGATCACACCAAAAGCTAAATCCACGTGATATTCATATTCCTACTATTTATTTGTTACTACAAAACCATTAACAATTCAAAATTACTCAATTGTAATTGTTAAGAAACTTTATAGCAAATCACAACCTATTCCCTCTATGTATTCCAAAACGGTTAAATCAATTATGATAAAATTTTCAAATTACCTTAGCATGCAAAGTCTGGTGGCGAGTGACTAAACCCAAGGGAAATAAAATTAAGCCTAAGTTCTACGCGAACGCAGGAAAATGCTAGAATTCTATATTACACTATCATTACTAATAATATATACGCGTAAGTTTGTAAGTGTGGATGTGTGAATGTTTGTTACTCTTTAACGCTAAAACTATTGAACGGATTTTAATGAAACTTAACATAAATATGGCTTATGCATCAGAATAACACACAGGCTATAATTTATAAAGATTAACCCGGTAAATGTGTCACCAATAATCTATGTTCTTTAGTCTCACTGAATCACGAAAACTGATTAACTGATTTGTTTTTTTTTTTTTGGATCTCTTGATTAACTATATCCTAATCAACCTGCCAACTTATTTTTTTTTAAGATCAATAGCACTGGCTAAGTCTAATATCGTTTCCGTTTTTTATTTCTTTTGCTTATTGAATGTAACTTGTTTATAACTCCAACGAATTAAGTGTCCCTTTACTATATGAAATTTATTTAAAGGTGGATTCGAACCCACGTCCCTTGAAGCGGCATCCGTACACACTACCAACTGAGCTATCATCGCCTCATTACTTTTCATATTATAGGATAAAAAAATATATATTCTTTTCTTTTTTTGTAATTTTTTGTACTTTTCTTGTCCTAAATTACTTCATCACGACGAGATAAAAAATAAAAACGACTGGTGTCATGGAACACCAGATAGGGACGGAGTTACTTATTATAAAATTATTAATTTGGAGTTCTATTCGAGGTATAAAAAAAACTATTATTCTGATATACATTTTTCATTATGATTTTTTTATCGATAAAAAAACTACTTTACAAAATTACCTTAATACCTTTATTTTGTTTACGATGATTTATAAAATATATAATAATAAGAGGCATCATGTAGACTACACATTAGAGACTTTATTTATAGCCATCACATATAGACTATACATAAAAATCTTATGCTAACGTTAGGGACGATTTTCCTGACTAGGGCTCCTTCCACATGGTCCCATAAAGAGGAACCTCGTTCCAAAAATATTTAAATACCATAGGTTTATGAATTTAAATACAAACTGACAAATGACCAAAACTCCAAGATCTGGATAATTTTTTATTGTTGCTTGAAACTGTCAAAATGACAATGACTCAATATTTTTTTTAAGCAGGCTAGGACCGATCTAATTTACAAGCCAGTGGCATCAGTTATTACAAAGTCTCAAAGCACGTTACCGATTTGCTGGATAGTAAGTTCAAATATCATGTCAAACGGATTTGATGTCAAAAAGCTATGATAGTGTGAATTAATATGTGAATGATGGTGATGTCTAGAATTGACACCCTTCTCTATGGATGCGCTAAAAACAATTATAAATGTATTAAAATGTCTTCTTGTCCAATTGTGTACCTACCTAAAAAAAATAACAGAACGACTTTGTTGGAGGTTCTTCTCGATTTCTGGGTTATTTTCCAAAGCGATGGTAGTTTTGACGATAGTAAGCGCCTTCCCAGGGCCTAAATTGAATAATGATTTTTGATTTCGTTTGAATTTACTGTGTTTTAATGAAACATGAAGTTCGTCATAACAATAATATTTGCCATGCATGTTTTTTTTGTATTGTCATGACACTCATCTTACAAATCATTTATATTATTGAAACATCGCATAGTATTCGGTTCCTCACGTACCTTACCTATCTTAACACTTGTCGCAATTTTTTCAATCTCACAGCTCTTCCTGCTCAACTTTGTTTTATCGTGATGAAAAAATCTATTTACTGACTGCCTCCTGCCATTTTACGAAACAAAAACAGAAATCAGGGTATTCGGAGTTAAGCGAATAAGTTAAAAAAAATGTTCATTGACAGAATTGCTAGAGCGAATGTGGTACCGACATCACTAACAATCTTATAATTCCCCTAACTAAAATCCTTGAGATGTGTCGTTACGACGCGTGGCCATGATTTTCTATAGGATTTTATCTTGTCAAGCAGTAAACTGTATTTAGTGAGGATTAAATCCTTTGATGTAGCGCTGGAGGCTAAAGCCGCCAGTGAAAATTTGCTTGTAGGCTACTTAAGTCATTCGTGCTTTCCTATATTTGGTAACATTAACTCAAAACAAGTTGTTACCTTAATAAAAAAAATGTATTGAGTTTTCATTTATTTCAGACATTATGTATACAACTAGATAATAATTTCAGTATGATATTTTGTATAAAGAAACTTTTCTTTTTGAGAACATTATAACAAAGAAACAATAATGGTAAAACAACGAAAGTTAACAGTGAAACGAAAACAGAAACGACAGTGAAAATCTACAACAAAAGTATAAACAATTAATTTGAAAAAATTGTCGAAATTAACTTGAAAAGTTTGTTTTCATTTAAAGTTTTGGCCGACATGTTATATAAAAAACGTTTCATTCTATGAAGTTTTAATTATTTATCTGTTATTCATGAACGTAAACATAGCAGGGTCGTTAAAAAAATGTAAAAATATTTTCAGTTGACAGCACTGTTTGTCTGAACACATTATTTTTATTGAATTTAAATTATTCTATTGGAACAGATTTCAAATAATAATACCAGTATAAAATAAATTATGTGTAGTACAAAAGGGTTAAACTGGTATCGCGAGATTTACTATTGCCATCCATTAGAAGAAAATTCAGGAATTACTATAGGACTTATTTACGTTTCTTGCAAGTCCGTCATCATACAAAAATACAGTGGGGAATTATTACGGAGTTAAATTCTGTTGGTGGTGCAAGTAAGTGGACCCTGTAATAAACACTTAAGATAACGTAGGTAAACATTTTAAGTGGTATATCCGACCTTCTATGAACACTGTCTACAGCTTAAACGTATCATGTAAATTTATGGATGAGAATTTTGTAATAGCTTAGGAAAAAAACTCCATATTTGTTTATTTCGTTTTTAATATTATTGTAGGGTACATATTTATACTAAAAATATCACTGATTATGAGATCTTATTTTCTAACAATAAACATTAGTGTCTTTAACAATAATAATAGAAATAAATAAAATAATTTAATAACTAATTATTAACTAAATAATAACTAAATTCATAACTAAAATTAATAATTACTACGACGTAATTACTATGGGCTGAAAAACAATATTTTTTTGGAATTTAAGAAAAAGGTTTAGAACTAAATCCAGCAGGCTGTTTTCTTGGAGCTACTGCTGATAAAGATGCAGGATTTATTACAACACTATAGAAATCTAGTCCCTAATAAATTATATTAGGGATGTATAATGTTGTTGAATCATAAAAATACTCTACTAATTAACTATTAACTCACATAAGTTGAGGGCTCTCTTAAAGTATCCCTTCTATTGAATTATATAAAAACATAAAAGTTTTGATAATATATTAACTAACTACAAATTATTTATCGACAGGACTCTTCAGATGAGCAGCATCTAACTGATGACATTAATGTAGTAAGAATAGTTTTGGATGATGCAATGCCCAGTACTTCACAAATTCACCAGCCTTCAGTCACACATACATCACTTCCTTCCACTAAAATGAAAAGTTACACTACTAATTAATATCAATAATTACTGAATTTTAAATATTAAAAACTAGAATACTTGCATTGAGTTGCAATTTTTTACTTTCTAAGGAAAACTTTATCAATTTAAAAATGTTTCTAGTTCCACGATGTAGCGCCCACGTAGATGTACAGAAAGGATTGTAGAAAAAGGAAAGAATTCATTCGTAGTTATTTACAAAAACAGGCTATTGATGATGAATGGTATCTTCTCCCAAATACAAGTTTCCTGGAGATACGTTTTGCTATCCAAAATCAACGCCACCAGACGAATTTTGGAACAAAATACTATATTATCCAGAACCGTTGATTAATAATGTAGCAAAATCCGTTCTTGAAATTGTTTAATTGTCATATGCAAAAGCTGATTCAGAGAAAATCTATAGCACCGCTAAGTTAATAAAAACAAAATCTCGAAACCAACCCATAACATCTACGATCAATGAAACACTTTTGGCAAAACAGTATATTTGTAGAAAATCAAAAATATTAAACCAACACACGAAATGACCGCAAAATATAAATTATAAGCTGGAAGTAGCCAATAATAAGCCGTGAGAAACATAGTAGATTTATTGGAACGAGAAGAGTAGAAGTAGTATTTTTTAATAAATGTTTTTGTATAGAGAGTACTGTGTTGTTTTTGGGAAATACGGCAATTTTCGCACTTGTGTATGGTAACTCCAAATGTAGGCAGTGGTAATGTACAATTATTTAATTTGCGCAAAAAATTACTGTTTAATCTTAATCTCGTAGTTCGCAGACCTGTAAACTTGATTCGTACTCTCGTTGGTATTATATATTTTTAATTGTGAAATTGACAATGTTACTGTTCATAGTTTAGTGTCTGCCAAATTGACATAGGTATTTTAAAGTATTTATGATAAAATATCTATTCGTAAAGAAACGATCTCTAAGTTTGACTGACTGTAATTTGACAATTTTTGTACATATTTTAGATTTCTAGTGTTATTCGCTAAGGTTTGAAATAGGTAGGTATCACGACAATGAACCTACAGTTGGGCTTATTAATCAATGCAGTACTATATTTAATAATGAACCCTGATTATAGACTACAGAAAAGAGTTATATATTTTCAAGTTGAAAAAGGAAAATATTTTTTTGTGTATCGCAAACAATATCACAAGCACAGATGGTATTCAATAAAAGGAAAACAATCAATCGTTAAATTCTTTTAACTGCGTGTTACTTAATTTAAACAACAAATAATACATTTTTCAATTAAATATTTATTTTCTGGTATAAAAAATTGCCATAAATCCAAATTTTAATCAATTTACTACAACACTACAAACGTCATACATAAATTAGTTGTATATATATTGACATTTGGCTGAATCGAAGTCACGGAGGTTCTGCCGCCGGTGATGTGGACCTAAACAAATTGAAATATTTAATTTAATAACGTGGCCTCGTAATTTGAATATTACACTATAGCAGTGTAATGCTTATATCTCATATTTAAAATGGTACGACAAAGAAAAATAACTAAAGACCAGCATAAAACTACGGCAAATGAAACAAGCAGCAGTTCGGGTTCAAGCGACACATCAGTAGGGAGTAAGACTTTTAAATTGCTATCGTTATGGAAAAGTGTTATAGGATGTCTATGCCTAGTCGTAGCGGTGTACGTCGGCACATTGGGATATTTAGAAACGAGAGTAAATACTCCTTTTGATGATATTAAGGTATGTTAAAATGTTTTTCTCTATATTTGTTCCTGGAGACGCACTTAAGTTTACCTGTTAAATTCATCGATTTTCGTTTTAATTTTGACCTATAACATAAAATTACCTTCACGCTTTTTAACTAAATCCAATTAAAAATAACATTTATTTAAGTGTTACTTTATTCATTATAGTAGGTGAAGTGTGATAAAACACCAGGTTTATTCATAACAAAATTTGCTCATACAATGATTTAGATTTTAATGGATATTAGAACTGTATGTTAAAAAATATATCACATACTAATTGCATAGTAATTTTGTAGAAATTATAGTAAGCCCTTAAACTATTTCCTTAATTTAATTGGCTTATTGCTATTAGTTATTTTTTATGGATTCCTTTGCCTTGAATAGTGGAAAAACTACATAACACTGGCAGAATTGTGAAACTATTCCAAAGCTACTGTTGCATGTTACTCAGAAAAAGTGTAGGTTTCAATTATTTATGTGGTATATTAAATTAATTATTTGGTACATTCAAAGGCTTTGTGATGATAGGCAGTTGAATAAATTTGTAAATTAAACATACAAATATAAAAACATATAAATGAAAGTAAGTTAAAATAAAAGTAAAAGGGTTTGGACTCTATAAGGATACCCTAAAGCATGAAGTATATAAGCATGTAGAATTTTGAATGCCTACCTTATCTACTAATCCTCAGTTATATTCATAATTATATGATTAAAACACAGCCTGGATTAATAATTCCTTGAGTTTTATCAGCAAACTACCTTGTATTATGTACAAATATAATAAAACTTTAACTGAGCCAAATTAGAAATAAACATTTTTCTGAAAATTAGTATATATGTATACTTTGCTATTGATATAGAAATTACTATTTTGATATTTTGTGCCAAATTCTGAAATGTTGATTGTGAGATATAGAAGAAATTAGACATATCAATTACTAATATTATGAATGAAAATAAAGAATAATCTAAGTTAATAATGGTGGTTCTCCTATTTATAATTTTATGGATATTTTCTAGGCTCAGTGTTATGGGTACAATCTCGGGTAATGTCACATTAAAAAGTGCAGTGAATGTATTTTTTAATAGTTTATAGCTCTCATTTTATGTAACTCACTCACAAATCACCTGACATGTCAATTGTGCTAAAAATGAGGGATACGCTGAGTCTAGTGGAGGGACTGGCTCTCAAGTATACCTGACATCTCTATAGCTATTTAGTGGCACATTATCAACTTAAGGATGATATCTAGCCAGATATGCATTATAAAAACTGTACCACCAAGCACCTAGAACTATATTTATGATATTTAATTCAAGGTGGTTCAAGAGTCTGGTCTGTCAGCTCGAGATAGGTACTGGGGTACATATAGACCAGGTGTATACATGGGTATGAAAAGTAGAGAGCCACGATCTCCCGTATTCGGACTGATGTGGTATGAACTTGCTGCTACATCACACAAGGGTATCAGGTAAATTATTTGTTATTATTTACAAGGGTACCCTTTTGTATTAGGAAAAATAGCTAGCAGACTTCCTCTTCTGTGGTGTAGAGAGGAGTGCGTGGCAAGACTCCTCAGATACCTGTGTTAAATACCTGTACCTGTTGTTGAATACAGCATAATCCAAATCAGAGACTACTGACTATAAACCAAAATTGACTGCCAGTCACTACTGTCAAGCTGGCCTGCTTAGATAACTTTTCATGCCTCTTCTGAAGGACTTCATATCGTAGGAAGATGGGAACTAGGGTTGGCGATCTGACATTGAAAAATCCATATTTTATGAAAATCAATTTTCAACTCTGAATCAATATTTCAGCTTTAAAATTTCTTTTTTTATTTTCATAAAACATGTACAATTATTTGAATGTTTTACACAAACATATTACAAATGATAAGCTTTCATATACATATAATAATGATAAAACTGTTGTTCTTTTATTTTCTATGATTGGTTTTATATGGAAAAGATAGGCACGAAAAAGTAAAAAAAAAAAATCAACTTTTGATGCATCAATATTTTGGATCTTGATATCTTTGTGAGTGGATTCATTTGATGTCCTTTCGAATCGATCCAAGAATGGATACTTTTAGAAAGAACCACCATCCCTTATGGGAACGTGGTAATGGGAAGAAGGTTGCACAGCTCCATGGTACGACAAAAGTGTGAATCATTTGAGTTCACTTAGTTTAAACTTTTTAATTCACTATACAATGGGAGTCACCTAGAAGCTGTGATACCGAAGTCGTGTCCGCGTGGTTCTGTTGTGGAACAGCGAGGAGGGGATTATATCGAAGAGTTCTTCAGAACAAATTTAAAAGATTTTTGACATAAAAATCTTTAAAAGAAAAATTTTTGTTACATTCAAGGCACTGGTGCGATCAAAATGACAACCTACCCACATACAGTTGGTTGAGACATGATGGATTCACATTCGGTGAGCAGTTGATTTCTGATCCCCCACATGACATAATTACTTCCTTCGTGAAGACTCCTGGCGGGGAGCATGGTGGACACTGGACGGTCAGGATTAACATTACCTCTAAGGTATGTGGTTCAATTACATTGCAGTAAAAAAAAAGGCTGTTGTCTTACTTAACAAATTTCACCTTAAGAGATGATGTGAGTCAAATTGATGAACACAACCTAGTTTTAGGGTCTGACCCTTAAGTGCGACCGTTGGAACACACATATAGGTGTCATATATTCTGAACAATCATAGACATCCCAGATTCGGCCCTTGATAAATATTGGTGACGTTTTTTATATTTCTTTTATGCTCTCAATCTAAAGTATTGTTTTATATAGTTAAGGTTAAGCATTATGGCTATAATCTCACTTGATCTTAAGTGACTATGTGGCCCAAGTTGGTAGACACGCTAAATCTGTGGAAAAATGGGCTCTCAAGTCAAACTGTTGAAACATACCTTTAGGTATTTGGCGGCAGGTTTCCAACTTGAGGGTGGTATCTAGCCAGGCGGGCATTAGAAAAACCCCCTATCACCATGCTATGGTTTCCTCACGATATTTTCGTTCACCGGGTGTTCAAGCACATTGAAGATGGTTTCGAACTCACGCCTTTTGAGGTGGAGTCCGTACATGCTATCACTGAACTATCATCGCTTCTGTATGTCTAATTTTTTAAATTGTGACTGTAAAAATTAAACTTAAATTAAAATAATAATGTCAAACTTGAATGCATCCTTAAGGTTTTCTTATATTTTTATAGCTAAATCATACCATGAAATGTAATATTAGTGATCGATAAATATTCGATATAATTTCCCTAGGTATCCAACAATGCACCCTTCATGTTGATCTGGTACGGGGCCCTGGACGAGTCCCTGGGACCTGCAGCACCGCATTCCCGACTCTGGATGGAAGGCGGTTCCATGCTGGGTCACACACCGCAACTCCATAATTTCAGGGTCAATCTGGTACCGCAGAAAGGTAATATTTTTTATCCACTTAGGGGCCGTTCAAGTATTACGTTACGCAATTTTTGGTAATATCTGACGCTCCCCTCCATGTAACGCTCCGTAACATTTTTCTATAACCCTCCCCCCCCCTCCCCCTGCCCAAACGTTACGTAACACCCAAGTGAGCATTTTTACCTAAAAGTTTTAAATATGTTTTACCTTTTTTTTACCAATAATCTTTAAAAAAAAAAAAACTTATTCACCTTAACCTCTGGAAATGCGATTTGAAATAGTAGATGGATTTTCTGTAAAATATAAATATGCGAACTTGGGAAATTTCAATCGGCTAGTTTTTATTTAAATGAAAAACCAACGCAATCCAAACCCTCCTCCCGCCTTTGTAACGCATCGTAACGTAACCCCCATTACTCCCAAATAACCTACGTTATACTTGAACGGTTCCGTGCAATATATATATATATATATATATATAAGGCCTGTCATATTGTTTGGATAGTAAATATAAAGCAAAAAAAAAATGAAATGACATTCTAGACGCTAAGTCGGTGGTACATATCGTAACACTAAACCGCGTGCTCAAAGTTAGACGACTGTTTTTCAAGTACAACTTGTTTACGCACACTTGACTTAGGAGTAAGCTGGTGTATGTATGACGTGAGGGTTACGAAAAGTGTGTTCGGGCGAGGCGAACGGAACTTGAGAGAGAGATATAAGTTAGTGGAGATAGAAAGAGAGAGTTACTTTTCGTATATACTTGTGGTGAGACTGGCTCTCAAGCAACTGCCGGTACACACCTATAAGTACTTGGCGGTAGTTTTTCCATTTGAGGGTGGTAGCTAGCCAGGCGGGCATTAGAAAAAGCACTATCACCATGCTATGGTTTCTTCACGATGTTTTCCTTCACCACCAACTACGCCATGATCGCTAAAAACGTACTCTAAAAATACTCTTTTGGCAGATAACGTGTTGTTTGCGCTTGTTGTTTTGGCAACGTCCAAATGCCTCAAAAACTTCTGTCGTTTTTTTTTATTACGATGTTTTATTAACTCGCTTTTTTCTATGTCTGACCGGTTCGAATTTGTAATTGATTTTAAACTAACTTCCCGATGAGTTAGATAATTGAAATTTCAATCATAGTTCAGAAGTGGGTGACAATCCATGATAATGTGAAAAAAGAAGAAGAACAACGCAAAGAGATTAAAAATATGACAGATGAATGTATTTAATACTGACAGATGAACAGAATATATCAAAATTTCATTCACATAACTCTAAAAAGCATAGAATAATAATAAATAAAAATACAAATAATGTACTGTATGTATTTTTTTTTATAGTTAAGGTTTAGCGTTATGGCCATAATCTCACCTGATCTTAAGTGACGATACGGCCCTAGTTGGTAGACACGCTAAACTCGTGGAGGAACTGGCTCTCAAGTGCAGCTGCCGGAACACACCTATTGGTATTTGGCGGCAGGATTTTAACTTGAGGGTGGTTGCTACCCAGGCGGGTATTGGAAAAAGCCCTACCACCATGATAAGGTTTCCTCACAACGTTTTCCTTCACCGAAAGCTCAAACTCATTGTAGGTGCTTGGTTTCGAACTCACGTCCCTTGACGTGAAGTCGTACACACTACCACTGAGCTCTCATCGCTTCGAGTTTATTTAATGAAAACCATGAGTTACACGCAATACATAACTATAAACATGTCCTCCATGTATTTCGTTTCCAATCTTTTATATTATACTTTTTAGTGCGTTATAAAAGCACGGTACATTTTTTTGCACGCATTATAACGCGAAGCATTCGAGTTTGTGCATTCAACATTCCTAAGTCGAGCAGTTTTCCAGACTTCAATGATCATTATTTTAAATGTTTTGCGTTTCTACGACAATCCAAATGTTTTATTATCCAGAGAAATACTCGCACTATCACACTATATGATATTTAAATTCATTTATTTCGTTATATATTTAAAAAAAAACTAATTGAATTTCTTTTTCGTGTACGCCCGAAGCTCTGGAATGTCATCGGACGACTTCTTATTTGATATGAATGTTTAAATCAATGTCACTCAAATATAATTACGTCATGAGGCACGCACTTCTGGATTTTCCAAAAAAACCGATGCGATTGAAGCGATGATAGCTCAGTGGTAGTGTGTACGACATCGCGTCAAGGGACGTGAGTTCGAATCCAAGCATCTACAATGAGCTTGAGCTTTCGGTGAAGGAAAACATCGTGAGGAAACCATAGCATGGTGGTAGGGCTTTTTCTAATGCCCGCCTGGCTAGCTACCACTCTCTAGTTGTAAACCTGCCGCCAAATACCAATAGGTGTGTTCCGGCAGCTGCACTTGAGAGCCAATTCCTCCACAGGTTTAGCGTGTCTACCAACTTGGGCCGTATCGACACTTAAGATCAGGTGAGATTATGGCCATAACGCTAAACCTTAAGTATATATATATATAAATATTAAAAAAAATATATTTATTTGTAATCTTTAGGCAAGCTGCTCCATAAATCATACTCGGAGGCCCACTCACCTGGAATCCATCTCCTTAAAGAGAAATTCTATTCATTATTGAAAATAGAGAAACATCCAACGTTCGGGCGCCTCGCTATCCTCGGTGAAGACGACGAGCTCAATGATGAAGTTAGTTTGATCACGTATAAATCCATACTAATGATATTATAAAGAGGAAAGATTTTCATTGCACGCCTCATAAGCGAAGCGTCACTTCACACAAAACAACTGATATTTCAAACTTAAAATGTCTCTATTTATCATATATTGCACTTGTAAAATAATATATACACACAGACATATCAGGAAACAACACTAGTTTTAACATTCATGATATTATTGACGCCATTTTCGTTATTTAAACTAGTAAAAAAAAAATGTTATGTCTTGGACGTCCGTGTGTCTGTATGTGCGGATCCTGTATGTTATCATGATAACGACCGAAATACTTTACTAATCGTGCCTTTTTTTTGTTTTGCTTCAGTATAATTAGGAATAGAACCCTATTACTTTTCACGGTCTGATTCGATGTGGTTTAATTGTTATTAAATAAACAAATAAAAAAAAAATGATTATGAGACGTGCACTTTTGGATTTTCCAAACTTTTTCCTTTTTTTGAAACGAATAAACTTTGCCATTACAATGCTATATTACCCCTGAGTAACATAGGCTATATAACATTTTTTTAATGAAAATAATTAAGTCAAATTCCATTTCCACGTTCGTTTACGTAAAACAAAAAAAAAAATATTTCATTATTTTTTTTCCGTTTCTGTGACTTTTTTACAACACAGCTTTGCTTCTATTGACGCCGTTGAAAACGCAATGTTGTTCTGGGGTTCGAACCTACGTCCTACGTCAATCGACACGACCTTCTGTTACCCAGGACAAAGAAGTGAACTTCATTCCTATACAAATGCTGGTCGAGACGCCGTTCGTGTTGGACGTTGTGTACACGACGGGGGATCTGCCGACCCCGCCGTTGAAGGGGGATGAATATACCAGGGCGTTAGAGGAGAAGAAGAGGTATTTCGACTCCGATTTCGAGGACAAGTTTAAATTGAAAGAGAAAGGGTGAGTTGATATAACAGTTACATTACAGCTAGCTTTGCCCGCGGCTTTGTTCGCGTGTAGCTATTTTTTTTTTTAAATACCTTCTAGGACTGATATTAATTGACGATTCGACCATAGTTGCTGGACACCTATTGGTTTTTGGCGGTTGATTTCCAACTTGAGGGTGGTAGCCAGGCGGGTATTAGAGAAAGCCCTACGACCATGCTATGGTTGCCTCGCGAAGTTTTCCTTCACCGAAAACTCAACAATACTGTGAGTGGATTCGAAGTCACGTCCCATGACGCGGCGTCCTTACTCACTACCACCGAGCTTTTTTTCGCAGAACTATTTTTTTTATTAAAAATTAGCCCAATTAGCCCCTTTATTAAATTGAAAAAATTGAATTTTGTTATAAATTGCTTTTTTGATATAAATATCGTATTTTTTGCATTAATTAAAGAACTATTATTTTGACATTACAAAAATACCCTATATACATACGTCAGTCTTTATTTATCATACTAATATTGTAAATGAGAAAGTGATGTTGTTTGTTTGTTTGTTACGTTTTCACACCTAAACCGCTGAATCGATTTTGATTAACTTTGGCACAGACATGATGGGATCCTTGAGACGGAAATCGGCTATATTTTCTCACAAATCTTATCGGGAGTGGGGTATAGTGAGGAATAATTTTTGTATAAAACTTTTTATTACGTCATCCGATGCGACAGAATTAATATTAACGTGAGCGAAGCCGCGGGTAAAAGCTAGTACATTATAATCACACCGAGTTTTGTGTTTGTATCTTGTATCGTTTTATTGTGTTAATCTTTTAACAAATTCTAATCGCATTTCCAGATGTTAAGAGAAATAAGTTATTGTAAGAATTTATTAGTAACGAAAAAAAAGGTTAACAACAATTATGACATTTAGGTAAAAATGGTGGCTTGGGTGTTAAGTAACGTTTTGGTTTTGGAGGGGGGGGGGGGGGGGGTATGGAAAAATGTTAAGGCGTGTTACATGGAGGGAGGGAAGGTCAAAAATCTTCAAATTTTGCGTTACGACATACTTGAACGGCCCCATGCCGAATGCGACCGATGCGTCATGCTCTGATGTAACGCTCACCGGGCGCATATAGCAGTGAGGCATTGACTACGTCTCTCTAGCTCTCTTACTCCATTCGAGCCGACTTCTACACGTCAGTCTCATTCAATAGCCAGAAAATCAAAGCGTTCAAAACAGTTTTTACTCCAATAACAACTCCTCGATAGTGATGTTTTTTATTTGAATTTATTATGTTATCGAACAGGTATGGTGAAGACGACGTATATATAGCGAAAGCCGCAATGTCTAATATGGTGGGTGGGATTGGGTATTTCTATGGGGCGGGGAGGGTGCAGTCACAATATACGAAGGAATCGGTACCTTACTGGAGAGCTCCACTATACACAGCGGTTCCCAGCAGGTGAGATTTTTTTATAATCTATTGATTTTAGCGTTATGGCCATAATGTCATCTGATATTAATTGACGACGTAGCTCAAGATGGGTGAACACGCAAATCCTAGCCAAGGTATTGGATCTCAAGTGCAACTGCCAGAACGTACCTATAGGTATTGTGCGGTAAATTTTCACCTTGAGGGTGGTAGCGAGCCAGACAGGCGTTAGAAAAAGCCTAGCTTTGGATCCATGACGATGTTTTTCTTCACCGAAAGCTGAATCTCATTATAGGTGGTTTCGAACTCACGGTCATTGACGCGGAGTCGGTACACTCTACCAACTGAGCTATAATCCCTTTAAGGTGTTGGTATTATTAGCAGCTGTGCACTCTATATAACTTTAAGTATGAAAATAGATGGATGTAGATGTATAAGAAGACAGAAGAAAGGACATGCATATAAAAGCTGCACACGTGAAAGAAATAGAATAAATATAGAAGAACAGGATAGTGAAGAAAAGGGAGTATGCATTAAAAGGTGTACACAGGAAAGAGATAAGATGAATATAGAAGTATAGGAAGACCGAATAAGGAGGAGTATGCATAAAAAGGTTTACAAAGAAAAGAAATAACACGAATATAGAAGAACAGGAATGGTGAAGAAGGAAGAGTATGCATAAAAAAGTGTACAGAGGAAAGAAATAAGATGAATATAGAAGCACAGGATGACCGAAGGTAGAAGAAAAAAATACATGCGTATAAAATGTGTAAACAGGAACGAAATGGGCGATTCTTATGTGTATTTTTTCCAATGACTTTATGAAAGTTGATTCAATAAATTCTTATGTTAAACTTAACATAAATAATATGTAAAAATAGATTTTTATAAATACAAAAGAGGTGAAGAGGTAGGTCGGATTTTCAACAAATTTTATAACTGGTTTAAATTCGTTTAACGTAGTTATGCCATCTGATCTTATTTTTATAAATATTTTGGTTGCCACAATCTCACCTGATGTTAAGTGACGATGTGGCCCGAGATAGTCGTGACACTAAACCAAGTGGACTAATCAAGTACCAGGCTGCGTGCTATGGTTTCATAACGATGTTATTGTCCTACATGTGTTAATTGATTCGAAGATTAAATAAGGCAGTCACAGTGCCTGGTTTCCACCAGGTCGTTCTTCCCTCGCGGTTTCCTCTGGGACGAAGGTTTCCACGGCCTCCTGATAGGGAGATGGTCACCGGCCATACAGATGGATATAGCTGCTCATTGGCTCGACCTCATCAACGTCGAAGGTTGGATACCACGAGAACAGATACTAGGTAAGAATCTATATCTACTCAATACTATATTAATATATTATATTATATTATATTATATTATATTATATTATATTATATTATATTATATTATATTATATTATATTATATTATATTATATTATATTATATTATATTATATTATATTATATTATATTATATTATATTATATTATATTATATTATATTATATTATATTATATTATATTATATTATATTATATTATATTATATTATATTATATTATATTATATTATATTATATTATATTATATTATATTATATTATATTATATTATATTATATTATATTATATTATATACAATAAATCTGTAGAGAAAACGTTCTTGTACATCAAAAATATGAAAAAAAAAAATTGCCAGGATGTTAAAGGCTACCAAGAGAACCTGTTTCCAGTATTTTCAGCATTTTTTTCCTCTAAGTTTTGCGCGTTCAAACAATCAAACTCTTCCGCGTTATGATATTAATGTAAGTTAATATTATATATGCGAAAGTGAGTATTTTTGTTTGTACGTTTTCACTCGTAAACCGCTGAATCGACTGTGACGAATTTTGGTCATAGAGATAGATGGGACCTTGTAAACTGTGATAGGTTACTTTTCTCACTAAGAATTTATTGTAAGTGGGGGTAAAGAGAGGAGAATAAAGTTTATATGATTTTTTATTGCGTCATACGTTTTGACAAAATCGGTATTATCGTGAGCGAAGCCGCGTGTAGAAGATAGTAGATTATATATAGATAGACAAATGTTTCCGATGTACCAGGGTCGGAGGCGTTAGCGAGAGTCCCGAAAGAGTTCGTCGTGCAGAGCAATGCGGCTGCGAACCCGCCGATGTTGCTGATAACCCTGGCGAGGTTCGTGAGGACGTGGCCGGAGCTGTTCGTGCCCCATGCGCCCTTCAGGGCGACGCTCGACCGCATGTTCAGTAGGCTCCAGGTATGTTATGCTCTCCTGGTACTAACTTGGCCAAACAGATGTTGGAAGGTTATTTCTACCAATTATTAATTATGTTTCTTTGTATTCTATTTTTCTTTAACCTTTGGTAAATAGCCGATGGTCATTACTGCCAATTATTAATTGTATTTTCTTGTAATCTATATTTCTCCTAACGTTGGGTGAGTCATTGTGGAACTTTATTTCTATCGAGTATTAATTATATTTCTTTGTACTATAGCTTAGTTCTTCATTTAACTTCTGACTTAGCAAAGTAGCCGGCGTTGATCATTATTTTATCGCCAATTATTGTATTTCCTTCTAATCTATGTCTCTTCTTCCTATGTTGGCTAAATCGTTTTCTAGCAATTATTAATTAATGTTTCTTTGAACTCTATCTTTCTCCTTCATTTTTCTTTCAACTTGGAGAAGTCATTATTGAGGATTTAAACAGCCATTATCTAGTGAGTAGAGTGTCTTGTGATGACTCCAAAATACTAACAATGGCAGTTCGTTATGTGATTTCTTTAGTTTTTAATTTTAATGTTTCCCTTTTTAGTAATAATCTTCGAGAAAACCTTTATTGTATGTTCTTCAGGTGTGCTATGTTGTCCTGGTACTTGTTATTATCTCCATACAAAATTATATTATTATTCCTCCTTTTTGTTAAGTAAAAAAAATGCTATATACCTGTTCGTATGTTTTTATTTTAGTATTCTATTTTTATTTTATTTATTTTTAGTTAAAATCCAGAAACGAATTTTTACTCCATGTCATTCAGATATTGTTGTGCTTGCTTCTTTTTTCTATTATTTCCATATATTCAAAGATATTTTGCTACATTTTTCTTACAAATATAAAAAAAGTGCAGAGTGTGGTGTGACCACAACGCTATTTTTAATTTTCTTTTTTTAATATTTTTATAAAAACCATAGAGATTAAAAACAACCTGTATTTGTTTTATTATTTTCTAGTTTATTATTGTTATTTAATATAAGTATATTTCTAAAAAGAAACTTGTTTAGTACTGATTCAATAATTGGACGAGAATTCAGAGTGAAATTTCAAGGAAACGTTGCTTTTAAGATCAATCTTCCTAAATGCGAGAGAAGGAAGATATAAAAAAGAGAGAGGGAATATATAACGTAGAAGGAAAGAAAGAGACAGTTATACGTTTTCCATCCCTTTTGTGTAGACCTTTTTAACGAAAATCATTTCTTTCACATGTATGGTTCTGTAGATCTTTTTGAAGTGAAAACTTTTATATTCTTCATCGACATGGTCACGTGAAATGTTAACGTGCACACTATATCTGTCCCTATTAGTATACACTTATTGCGCAGTAAACAGTTTTTGTAAATTTAATATCAAATAAATTAATTTGCTTATCTAAAAATAACAACTATTTGTTTATAGTCTTAAGTTTTCCCTTCCATCAGTAGTCCTTTGAATTTTTTTTGTATGATCAAGGCATGGTACCAGTGGTTTCAAACAACCCAAAAAGGTGAGGAACCGACTTCGTACCGCTGGCGTGGCAGGGAAGATGATGGTCTGCAGCTGAACCCAAAGACCTTGACATCAGGCCTTGATGATTATCCTAGGTAATTATGTTTCTTACAGATTTGGTAGACACGCTAAAAACCTTTGGAGGAACTGGTTCTCAAATGTAACTGCCGAAACACACTTATCAGTATTTGGCGGCAGATTTTTAACTTGAGGGTGGTAGCTAGCCAGGTGGGCATCAGAAAAAGCCCTACCGCCAAGGAATTTGAGAGCTCAACCTAGTTGAAATTATGGGCACAACACTATACCCCAACTATAAGGGACCGTAACGTAATTTGAAAGGGGGTGGGTTCTGGTAAAACGTTATGATGCGTTACAAGTGCGGGAGGGGAGTTCGAACAACGCGTTACGTAACATTGATTTTTTTTTTAATTAAATAAAGAAGTAGACACTTAAAATTACTCAATTGCGCAAATCTTTTCTCCCTAATCCCTCGGCTATTTCTAATAAGTTATTTTATTTTAAGAATTTATCAGCATAAAAAGGTGTAACATAATTTTAACTACTTTACTTTACGTTTGAACAATGGGAGCGGGTACAGAACAATGTTACGGTGCATTGATAAAGATAATGAAAACCCATGCACAGTTCCAGAAATGTGTGTAATCTGTTGGTAATGTACCAGGGCATCGCACCCGTCGGATATAGAGAGACACGTGGACCTGAGATGCTGGATGTATGCTGCAGCAGACTCTATGGCAGTTATAGCGGACACTCTTCAACGGGAGTCCAGCAAGTTAGTATAATCGATGTTGACTTATCAATGTTAGTCAGGGTCCAATTAGCCATATCCAATAAATCCTAACTATATCCTAATCCTAATTACTTAGCCCGATAGTCCTATGGAGATTTAGGACAATAGAAAGGGTGCTTATATAATTCCTGGAAAGGCCTTCCAATGTAGTTATTCTGGTAAAATTTGTATATTATTTGAATGGCGTTACGGGGTTTTCCATAGAAAATATATTAATATTAACCCCCTTTTTAACACCCTATTCAAACACCCTCGTATCTATTTATAGAATGTCATAGTCTTCAATGATATTCAAGCAATTTAGTATGATCGAAATACTTCCATCAATGGCAGCCAGGATCAAATTAGTCATAGAGAATAAACAGTAGATATGACACTGGTGCTCTATGTATAGAGCATAACAAAAAGCTCACAGGAACTCCTGTGAGGCAGCTTGTTTAGTGTTACTTGTTAGACTTTTCATGGAAAATATTTTTTAAAGTTTGGTTAAGCAATGTGGTTACAAACTCACATGATGTTAAGTGAGGATGTGGCCCAAGATAGTAGGTCCTCTAAGCCTAGTGAATCTTGGGTAGCGTCTAGTATTATATGTATAGAAAGCTTCTTTGATGTTCTACAGATAAGTTTTGATTGCACGGTGTTGGTTGATTTTCTTTTTTTCACGAAATAGGGTGCCTGTCACCTGATAGTAAGTGATCACCGCCTCCCATGGACAATCAAAACCCCAGAGGAAGCGCAGGTACGTTGCTGGCCTTTATAAGAGGGACTGTCTCTTAAATGCAACTGCCGGAACACATCTATAGGTATTTGGTAGCAGGTTTTCAACTTGGGTGTGGCAGATAGCCATGCCGGCATTAGAACAAACCGTACCACAATGATATGGTTTCATCACGATGTTTTCCTTCACTGAAAGCATAATGATTATATGAAACCAAGCTTTGCCTATATGAAATAATCATATCTTTATAGATTCGAAGCGGTTCGGGATCAGTTGGGTGATGAAAATTTGCTGAATGAGCTACATTGGTCGTCTCACACGCAGACATATGCTGACTATGGTACGTATCTATATTAATATTATTTAAAAGTGCTAATCTTAAGAATGCCATACCTTCATTTATATCCTGGTAAACTATTGTTCCCGTTGCATTGAAAAATCAGTTTCAGTTTAGGAGTACAACAAGCTCATTAAACAGCGCTTTATGAGAGGATGTCGTTAATCTAGTGGTTTTTGGGACTATTACAAAAAAAGGTGTAGAGCAGAGGACGTAGGGTTGATGTCCAGGGATAAATATTATTTATCATGGAAAGATGACTTCTAGTTTAAGGGCATAGTTAGTAGTGCCACTAAATATAAAGAAGAAAATGATTAACACAGCTAGTTACCACTAAATATTATTAATTACTAAATTACTAAATACTAAATATTATATACTATATAATATAATATAATAGTATAGAATATAGAATAGTGTAGTATAGAATAGTATACTAAATAATATATTAAATACTAAATTTAGTGCTACTAAATATAAAGAAAAAACTTATAAATACAATTAATGGTGCAACGAAATATAAAGAAAGAACTTATTAATACAACTAGCGGTGCCACTAAATATAAAGAAGAAACTTATAAATACTACTAATGATGCAACGAAATATAAAGAAAGAACTTATTAATACAGCTGGTGGTGCCACTAAATAGTAAGAGGAAACTTATTAATTATTAGTGGGGGGGGGATTCGTACCTATAGGTCTGCATACAGACGGGGCTCGTCTAGTCCGGCAACCGAGTAAGAATCCCTCGGAGCCGGGTAAAGTTGTCCGGAGTATAAGCGTCACTCCGCAGCCGAGGCTCGTGACTTCAGCTTTCGGTGAGTAACCACCATATATATAGCGATTTCATTATTTTATTATACTCTATATATTTAGCCTAAGAGAGTGAACGCGGTGAGCCTAGGAATCGACTGGCTTCTCAAATGTAACTGCCGGAACCCACATATACATATTTGGCCGGAGATTTTGAACTTGAGGGTAGACATTATAAAGGTCCTATAACCCTACTATGATTTCATCATGACGTTTTCCTTCACCAAAAGCTCAAGCTCATTGTAGATGGATTCGAGCTTACGTACATTGACGCGGCGTTCGTTAACGTTACCAACCGAGCTATCTTCGCCTCAAAACAATCTATACAGCTATAGGTATTCGGAGACAGATTTTTAATTTTAGCGTGAAAGAATAAGATACCCTATCAGCATGCTATGGTTTCTTATTTACATTACATGATCATTTTATTTTACTCGTGATATGTATCTGACTAAACATAACTTGACTTTGATATAACTAATGATATCTTTATAGTATTAGAAAACTTGACCTATTTCTAATACTTATTGTAAGAATATATTAACTAATTTATTATGTGATTTTCTTTATATAAATGATGTATACCAACAATAATTAATTGACTGGAAATAAATTGAATAATGCTTTGGATTACATGATTAACTGTCACTGAAGCAATGATAGCTCAGTGGTAGTGTGTGCGACTTCGCGTCAAGGGACGTGGGTTCGAATCCAAGCACCTACAATGAGCTTGAGCTTTCGGTGAAGGAAAACGTCGTGAGGAAACTGTAGCATGGTGGTAGGGCTTTTTCTAATGCCCGCCTGGCTAGCTACCACCCTCAAGTTGTAAACCTGCCGTCAAATACCAATAGGTGTGTTCCGGCAGCTGTACTTGAGAGCCAGTTCCTCTACAGGTTTAGCGTGTTTACCAACTTGGGCCGTATCGTCACTTAAGATCAGGTGAGATTATGGCTATAACGCTAAACCTTAAGTATAGAAAAAATTACCATAACTAAATGTGGGACCAAAAATCCCCAGAGTCAAGTCGGTAACTCGACAGTGTGCACCGTGTGCAGGTGAGGTTAGTTTAGGTAACTCAGAAGGTATTTGATACCCCTTGACACCCCTGAAGTCTGGAAAATGTTAGATTATCATATCTCCTCGCAGGCTATGTGTCTCTGTTCCCGATGCTGCTAAGGGTCTTGAAGCCGAACAGCGCTAAACTAGGGAAAATCCTTGAAGACCTGGACAAACCTGAACTCCTCTGGTCTCCTTATGGACTGCGGTAAGGAGAATTTAAATTATTTTTTGAAATCCTGTATTTTGATGTATAAAGAAGTTTGAGGCGATGATAGCTCAGTTGCTAGTGTGTATGGATGTTGCGGCAATCGAGGTATATATACATCGTGATAAAACAATAGCATGGTGGTAGGGCTTTTTCTAATACCTGGCTGGCTAGCTACCATTTTCAGGTTGAAAATCTGCAATCGGCAAATACCTATAGATATGTTCCTGCAGTTACACTTAATAGCCAGTCCCTTAGACTTATCGTGTATCCACCATTTTGGGACACATTGTCACTGAACATCAGATGAGATTGTAGCCATAAACCTATAAAGAATTTTATATTAGTTCACTTCTAATAGCTCTATATAATTCTTATTTAATGGTAAAATTTAAAAACAAATATGGCAACACTAAATTAATGTTTATTATGAACGGAGTTAACACATAAAAAAAACATATATTTTATTTTCAAATCAGTGTTATTATTTAAATTGTTTCTATCAGATCACTATCGAAATCCTCGCCTCTGTATATGAAGAGGAATACGGAACACGATCCGCCGTATTGGCGCGGGCAGGTCTGGATAAACATCAACTATCTCGCTCTCTCCGGTCTCAAATATTACGCCACGGTCGAAGGGCCGTACGCGGTGCGAGCAGGAGAGCTGCACGCGAGGTTACGGGATAACGTCGTCCGTGAGTATTAACGTTACCTCTTCTGTGGTAATGTTTCCCTGGTACTTTGTGTGTGTACCGTCCATACTCTATTATTATAAATGCGAAAGTGTGTTTGTTCGTTTGTTTGTTACGCTGTCACGCCTCAACCGCTGAATCGATTGTGATAAATTGGAAACTAAAGTATAAACGGAAATAAACGCGTTTGTTGGTTACACTTTCACGCCTCAACCGCTGAATCGATTGTGATACATTGGAAATTAAACGGTAGAAGAAAATAAACGGTGTAGAGATAGGCTACTGTTTCTTGCTAAAAAATTGTAAAGAGAGGGACGAACTTTGTATGAACTTTTTATTGCGTCGTCCAATATGCTAAAGAAAATCAATATTAAAGTGAACAAAGCCGCACGTAAAATCTAGTATTTTATAAAACTGTTTTTATACCTTATTTAAATTTATTGGAATTTGGGCAAAGAAAGGGATAAACTTTGTATGAAACTTTTTATTGTTTAATAATATCAACATAAACGCGAGCCAAGCCGCAGGTAAAAGCCAGTTGTATATATTTCTTTTATTAAAGTTTTATGGTTGTTGGATTGTAATGTAATATTCAGGACACTAATCAAGATCTTCTCTTTTCTTCCCTCTCCTCCTAATATCTCTTCTCTTTTTCTCATATCTTCTCATCTCGCGACGTTTAACATTTCGTAAAATGTTTGAAAGTAATAGAATATTTATAATCGATTAAACAAAAATAACGTTGATTCTGTTTTAGTCATTTAAACATTTGTTTTTTATGAAATGTATATCAAATTTAAAATTCAACTTTTCATCGTCGTTATGAACAATAAAAAGATAGCAATCTAAGTTCATCATATGATGTTAGTTCAGACAAAACTAGGTAATTTATTTCCGTATATGGCAACAATTCTAACTGAAGTGACATAGCGCAAACGTATTCAGATAACGCACTCAGTATGTGTATACGTGTAGTGTATAAAGTACAACTTTTTATATGACAAGGAATCGTTTTAATCAATTTTACGCCTTACAATGTTAAATAATGAAAGTTTTTAAAAATGACCGCACAAAATCAAGATGCCGATAACCTAACCAGTGTATTAGAACTATGCATAGAGCTTTTTTATTCTACTTACCGTCTTTCTGCTCCCGCAGTTCAATATATTTTCCTTTGTTTTTCCAATCTATTTTGTTTGGTAGCTATCGATGACGTCGTTAATAGAAAATTTTGGAAACAGTTACTATTCTATTCTATTTTACCAAGGCGTTCTCAAATTTTCAATAATGACTAGTTACTTATGAAGTTTGAAAAAATAGTAATGGAAAATATAACGCGTAACCGCTTGCTTTAAAAATTATACAGATACTTGGTATTCTGTCCATTAAATACCTCTTTAGTTCTTCTATAGCATTTAACACTGACCGATCGTAAATGTTTTATTATTCTGTGATTTTACGTTTATATTTTTCTGGATTCTGGCATCATCATTTACCAAAACCGTAAACCTTCCCCTCTTCATCTCCCTGAGTACCACTGTCAGTCCCGCACCACCCCTATCCATCTTTGCTCAAAGGAAATTGCCACCTGTTTCAACTAAGCCTGACACTAGTTTTTGTCATACTTCACATAAGCAAAGATCTTTTTTACAGGCAACATTCTATCCGAATACAAGAGGACTGGGTATTTATGGGAGCAGTATTCGGGTGAAGACGGTAAAGGTTCCGGATGTAAGCCGTTCACAGGATGGACTGGCCTTTTAGTACTAATCATGGCTGATGATTATTAAACGTAGTTATATTAATTGAAGGTAGTTTTAAAAAGAAAAAAAACTAAATGCTCAAATGCATCAATATTTGGTGATTGTATTAGACATTTAACTAGGGTATTTTTATAGGTTTAACGTTTGATCATATTTTTATCTAATGTTATAAGGTTATGCTGGTTTAATATCCATATATCAAAATTATCATGTAAAAGTATTGAATTGTAAATAAAATAGAAAAATGACAAACCAATAAAATAAGTAAAAAACCAAATAGAAAAATGTGGTGAAATGGTGACGCGCTAAAATAAGAACTCGTTTTCAATTATTATTGCTGGAACACACTTATAGTTGCTTGGCGATATATATCCAACACGAGGATGAGAACCAATATCTGTTAACAATAGACAAGATTATGGTCATACGGTTAAAACCTATAAATAAAAAAAAACTTATCAATGAATTCCGATATTTATTAAGAATTTAATAAAAATATAGTAGTAAAATAAATGTGATCCCTTGTGTAATTCTAATGTCGGACACCAGTGACTCAGTTACGCGAATGACAGCTCGTACATTCTTCATTATACTAATGGTTTTTGGTCTATCGCATGATCTTTTTTATGGTATAGACGATAATCGAGCAAGCATTTCACCCGATAGTAAATGATCATTGCCGCTCATGCACACCCACAACATCAAGGGAATCGCAGGTGCGTTGCCCGCCCTTACTGGAAGGACTGGCTCTCAAGTATAACTGCCGTAACACACCTATTGGTCTTAAGCGGCAGATTTTCAACTTGATTGTGGTAGCTAGCCAGGCGGGCATTAGAAAAAGCCCTACCACCATACTATCGTTTCCTCACGATGTTTTCCTTCACTGAAAGCTCAAGCTCATTGTAGCTGATTGCATTCGAACTCACGTCCTATGACGCGGTGTTTCTACACACTATCACTAAGCTATAATCGCTTCGCATTACAACCGGTTGCAGACTAAAGGTAAAGTGGGCGGCGCTCGGCAGACCAGCTAAGGCCAATATGGCCGCGGTCATGGCTCGCATGAGCTGGCCGCGTAGCATTTATATTCACAAATTTTACGAAAATTTTTAGATAAATGCCTACTAGCAGAAAAAATGTTTCACTTGCGTCATGGTTCTATAAAACCACACATTTTTTTCTTAAGTTGAACACTGAACAAACATTTATACCTACGTATAATATCTATAATAAGTTCTCTGCATATTATGTGCCTCAATTAACTTGGTTTAGAATATCTATATTAATATAAAGAGGTTTGTTTGTTTGAACACGCTAATCTTAGGAATTACGAGTCGGATTTCAAATTTTATTAGATAGTTTAATCATTGAGGAAGGCTTTGGGCTATATAATACCACGTTACCACCTATAGGAGCAAAATTGTATTAAAAAATACATTACAAGAACTGGCAAAATGATTAAATAATTTTTAGTTCCACGCGAAGGAAGTCTACAGTTAGTCAGTAATAACGTGGAGTTTTTAGCGATGACGGCGCAGTTAGTAGTGTTTACGGCCTCCGCATCGATGCACGTGAGTTCGAATCCCTGCAATGAACCTGAGCTTTGGGTATAGGAAAGCATCGTGAGCACCTTAGTATGGTGGTAGGACTATTTCAAATGCCAGTCTGGCTAACAAACATAAAAAAAACATTGTGTGGTTTTATGTAAACACGATTCAAGTGAAACATTAATACACTCATTAGAACACACAAACACTACGGAGCCCTTGCACGAATGACTATGAATATAAATACTACACGGTCAGCTACTCCGAGCTTGAAATGCCGCTCACTTTACCTCTACTCCCTGGCCGCCTGTAATGCGACATGCGATAAATGGACAAAAATTTTAAGACGATGGAAAAAGGCACTCTTCAAAAAATTTTCCTTCTAAATTTGATTTTTGATTGAAGTCGGGTAAAAACGAGTCTTATTAGCGCATTAAATAAAATGAACGAGCTGTCGTCGAACTGGGCTGTGGTGTTGAAACGCATTTAGTGACATCTGTTGTACATATTACTTACGTCATATCCAGTAGAATTTGACTTCCAATGTTGTAGTGTTGCTAGGTTATAAATAATTTCTATTTCGGTAATATTTTTAGGCAGACGGTGCCAATGTTTTATCTTTAGTAATCAACAATACTATTACATATTATTGATAGGATACGTATTATAAATGTTCTATATCGTAATGAAAATTGGATTTATTGTTTATTTCACTAAACATTTCATGATTTCAAAACAGGCTGTGGTGTGATTTCTTTGTTTTTATATATTATTTTTCATTTGTTTAATGTTTGAATAATAGAGTTTAAATATTTTTAATCGTTTTTTTTTTCCTCATTATGTAATATTTTGTATTATATAGGGTAAAAACATCGATATTTTAAATCATGTAATCATTTTTTAACTCATCATCTATCAGTGATACGATATTTTACTCTTAAAAATCGAAGTTTGATTCTTATCTATCTTCATAAAACTGTTTTTTTTTATAACAAAGATTTAGCGTTATGGCCATAACCTCACTTAAACTTAAGTGACGATACGGCCCAAGTTGGTAGACACACTTAACCTGTGAAGGGAGTGGCTTTCAAGTGCTACTGCCAGAACACACGTATTGGTATTTGGTAGCAGATTTTCAAGTTGAGGGTAGTAGCTAGCCAGATAAGTATCACAAAAAGCCTTACCAGCACGCTATGGTTTCCTCACGATGTTTTCGTTCACTGAAAGCTCAAGCTCATTGTAGCTGATTGGATTCTAACTCACGTCCCATGACGCGGCGTTTCTACACACTACCACTGATCTACCATCGGTTCATCGCATTAATAATATTAAAATAAAACTTAGGTACTTTCGGAAAAATTAAGGAGGGTCTTTAAACAAATAATATTAAAATTTACCGCTTCAAAAATAATGATAACTTTTCTACTGAGTTGTTGGCGGGATCTTGATCAGCCATGTTGTGATTTTTATTTTTATTCATATACTTAGTTATTTAACCCTATATTGTGTAAGTTAAGGTGACATTTTACGTAATGTAGTGTAGCTGAAGAGCACAGGTGAAGTAAATTGTGAATAGTCATTCGGAACATGATATATTAGTTGCCACAAAAACTGGCTAGAGAGCTTCAACAAGAGATCTTGTTGAATAAAGTATCGTCTGCCCGAAATACCCAAATCTTATTACTTAAAAATGGCAGTAATAGTCAGACTAGATTGCCAGGAATAAAAAAGAAGAATTTTATACTACACAACAAAGATCTTAATGTATTTTTGACGATTTTTTCAACTTTTCATTTGAATTTTATAAAACGATTACTGTGAAATCGTAAATTGCCTAATGAATATTATATATAGAATAAACTTTGAATGAAACTTTTTATTGCATCATCAGATTTGTTTGTCAAAATCAATATTAACGCAAGCAAAGCCGTATGTAAAATCTAGTATAAAAATAAGTGTTAAATAGTAAAGTGATAATATAGTATAAACCTTTTAGTCAACCCCCATTGATCAACCACCCTAGATTTTAGTAGCTAAATGTATTCACGTCTGGAAAATGATTATATATAACCATTTTTAATTTACTAAAACCTTACATTTTTTTACTACTATCGAATTGTCTATGCATATATGTAAATGTAACGTGTCTATACTTTTTAGATTGATGTGAAAAAAAAATATAGCTAGTGATTAAGAATAAGTAATGAAATACATTTACATCATTTTTAGAAATGTCTGTTTGTTTGTTGGTGCACGCATCACTGCTAAAAACATCGTCTATGATAAAACGTTACCAAGGAAATCATAAAGCGTATCCTCGAATAACATTTGTTTTTTTTTTACATTCAAATCTGTTAACTCCATCAAAAGTTATTGTAATTTGAATAACTGCTTGAGGTTAAATAATTTTAGTTCCACGCTAACGAAACCTCAGGCATAGCTAGTATTGTATATTTTAACGGTAATCTACAAATAAAAACCTTACAACTTTTGAAAAATGACATTACCATACAAATTTTTCACGTGTTTTCAAACCAAAATAATTGTCAGCATAATAATGACAGCGGTGATTTTTTTTTATTGATTTTTGTTCAAGTAAGAAATGAATTTACATAGAATAATAATATATTCATTAAAACCGGAAAAAATGTTTCATTTATGGCCCACCTATTAGCAACAGTAACAATATATTGTCCACAAAGTGGAGCGAGCTATATTCAATTTTTTTTATGGAATAATGGCAAAATAGCAAGCGTGTCATCTGATTGTAAATGATCACCGCCGCTCATGGACACTCACAACAACAGAGGAATCGCAGATGCGTTGCCGGCCTTTATATATATCATCTTGCTATCATCAAAATATGTAATCTTGTTCTGCTGTCTTTATACTTATGACGTATTTTATTTCAATTAATGTCACTTTTAAATGATCGATTTTTGGCGTATAATTATTTATAAGATGACTTTGAAATTATTTTTGTGTGACGCTCGTTCGGTTAAAGTCGGCTTAAGGTGGCTGAAGGAACGAGATATATAGCGATGTTTGACTTCTATCGTGTGGTCTTAAGCACAAGCCGTTTTGTTTAATGTTCTTTAATGATAAGATGGGTAATAAAGAAACTGTGTTTGTGTGAGGCTTTTCGACCTACAACTAGAGTTCACTAGTTAGTGAAGTTCAAGTACGGTAGTCTTAAACATAACGATTGTCAAAGTGAAAGATGTCCAAGGTACAATGCGCTTGCTTTTTTGAATTAACGTTTACTTATATTAATTTTATACCCAGTAGCTTATAAAAGAAACGATTTTTAAGGAATAAACTCACAATACAGGTGTACGTATGTAAACTCGGTCGCATAACTGCAGTTACCCATGATTGTATTTGAAATGTAACGATCTTCATTGTAAAACGTGCGAAAGGTACATAGCGCAGAAAAACACAAATGACACATACAATCGCCATACCGGCGCGAGGGCTTTATATGAAAAATCGATTCTTAAGGAGTAAATTCAAAAGATCGTAGTGGTTACAGATATCGTACACATTAAAATAGACAAAACAACTTATTTGTGTAAAAATACATCGCTATGCATTTAAATGTTACAGCAACGAGTTATTGACATTATATTACAAATAGCTGTACCACTCTTGATTGTGGCACTACTGTAATTTTCTTATATGTTTTTTTTACTTTTGTCTAATAAATACGCGAATGTATACAAAATATATGATATAGATTGTACTGTACTTACCATCAGATCCAGTGCAGTCACTTTGCTGCGCAACATAAAAAAAATAGAAAACAGCCATCTACCGAGGAAATAATTAAAAATTGTCATTTGCGTTCTGAGAATTATTTATTACATAGATTTAGTACTACACACTTTATAAACTACAACCTCAAAATACTACAAAAACATAAAGCTACCGGCTGAAATATGATACGAGAACCTTCCGCTATTTAGTGCAATAAAAATACATATAAAATACTTTGCAGTAAATCGTTTCAACTTTTTTTTAATTCATATAAAATTGTAAACAAATATCAACGTTTTGCAACATTAAGAACCATTGCGGCATATATGACAGAACTTTGGAGAAAGATTTCAGTTTATTATTTTTTTTGGAAATAAGAGAGTTTTTATCGTACATCGAAAAGTTATAACATAGCGTATATATTATTACAAGATTTTAATAGTGTGTAGTAAATATTCTAGATAGTAATACTAAAAGACGAGCATCCACTAACTTTAAAAGTTTAAATAAAACAAGGTACGATATATCGAGCACACGTCACCGCTGACGTTTATAAAGTGCGTTCGGAATTGCCATCGAGTAGTATTTAAACACTATGAAATTTAAAAAATTAATACAATTAAAATGTAAATCCATTTAGTAACTGGTATATTTAGGATTTGATTTATTATTTATAGTTCATTTTTAACTAAACTTAGATTTCATTTGCATTTATATGTTTTTAGAGCCATCAAATAAGAAATTGCTTTATGGATTTGTTTTAATAAATGTGAAGTAAGTTTCAGAACAGCACAACACGTGGATAGCGAGCGGGTAAAATTGCAAAAGTGGAGTTTACAGTTCATATTTAATTAGCCGTGTAAGCTAGCGTTTTGTGTAGCTAAAATTGTCAATTTAATTTACACTAAAGGTCACAAATATTACTGAAAAGCTTTAAAATGTATAAAATAACCGCAGTTGTATTACTTGCTTATGCCTGCATAAGTGGAGCTGTTGCAGAGAGCTGTGCAAATCCAAAAGTTGAAGCTACCTCATTTACAAGCTTAGATGCTACAGTCGTGACTCAAATAGCTTATATTACCGAATTCTCATTAAAATGTGACAATCCTCTGCCTGAGAACTATGCGTTATACGCAGAAGTCGATGGAAAAGCATTAACAGCGGCTCGAGTTGGACAAAACAAATATCAGGTAAGAACTGTAACATTACTATACATTTAACAGAATAGACAATATTCGTGATTTCTGGTTGTATTTTCCATAAAGCTATAAACAACTATATGACGACAAATTTCTATTAATTTGATGTTTTGTCCACTAACAAATAATGTAGTATTCAACTCAAAATAGTGCCTAGCAAAACAATAATGAAATGAAATTACGAATCAATATATTGTAGTATTAAAAAAAAAACTCAAATATTTTAAAAATATAGGTTATGTGAAAGGCAATGATTTACAAATCCTGGAGCCCGACTTCTTTTTATAATAAAGTAACAAAAAAGTATTATGTAATGACATTCCGAAAGTACTGATTCCAATATTTTTAATATATACATAATTTATAAAGGGTATTATTCTATCTGTAAACTATATGTATTTAATAGCCTACATCATGTCAAGCTGCGGTGTATGTGTTTGGTGTGCTCCTCAAAGACTTCAGGGGGGTCTCTACCATCCTTGACCCTCCCCCTCCCCAGATTATTAAAGGTAGCTCCTGTTAGGGGCCTAAGCCTGTAGAGGATGTGATGATCAGATCAGGTGAATGTGATGGTTAGATCCTTCTTCCTGGCCATATAGGTGATAAAAGAACATTGTGGGATTTTAGTGGGTATTACAGAGGATCCTTTTGTCTGTTGAGTCCAGCTTAACCCTCCCAACCTTACAGGTAAAATATGATTTAATGATGATAAATATACATAAAAGATACATACAAAGTTTGTCCCTCTTTTTACCCCACTTCCAATAAGATGTTTGCTAGAAAATGTAAGCTATTACTGTCTCCAGGTTCCAATCTCTAAACCACAATTTATCATACTCCATACAGCGGTGTAGGAGTGAAAGCATAACAAACAAACTCACTTTCTCATTTATATATATATTTATAGTAAGAATATTATGTACACATTACAATTCAATCATAGCTTATAATTTTCCTTATGTTTATTAACAATCGAACAAGAAATTCTGTCAAGGAGTACAAAATGGTTACCTTTTTCCCCTATCATGGGGGAAGTGAATAAAGAGTAATTCTTGAGGTATTTTAATCCACAATATTAGATATCACCATTTCAAGCTTCATTAAAATCACTGTTCCAGAGTGGTATGAGTACAAAAATACAGGTAGGCAAAAATTCAAAATAAAATATTTTTGGTCTTCATATCAATAAAAAAGAATGAGATTTTTTAAGAAAAATAAATTAAAATGGTAAAAAGTCAAATATAAATTTTGCAAATTATAATTCAACAGGTATCCTGGACTGAAGAGCCAGCGAAGGCCCGTTCTGGTGTTCATGAAATTAATGTCCTGGATGAGGAAGGCTGGGCATCACTCCGTCGTGCCCGTCGTTCTGACCCCAGTGCGACAGTTGCTCCTCTACTTGCCATCCAACTCCACCATCCTGGCAGTAAGTAAAGAAATCTCTTAAATCATTAGTTTATAACCATATTCTTTTTTTCTAAAACTGAATTTAACTTGGATGTTTGTCATATATATTGAAATTGTAAGCTAATCCAGCACTTGACTTCTGTTACTCTGCTTACATCATATTTTCATAAACTATGAAGGTAGATCGTTTATCACCCTATACCCCTTTTTTTTTTGGTTATGATGTGAAATATTAGATTTACTCACTTTCATAATATGCAAGGCAGGCTTAGAATGGAGTGGATATGACTTATTAGGTGTTAATTGCCCCAAATATTCAGTAATAAGACACCATGACTCCACATTATCCCTTGTTGACAGAGACCAGAGTTTAACATACACCTGTCACATATGTCTTAGTGCCAAACTTTTTCTTAAATATAAAATGATGTTTTAAAGAGGTTGTCTTCTGCACTGATTTATTAAGGTTATTTTCCATGCCACACAGAACAGTCTTTTTTTATAGTTTATAGGTTTAGCATTGTGTCCACAATCTCACCTGATGTGGTCCAAGATGGAGGACATGCTAAGCTTAATGGAGGAACCGGCTCTCAAGTGCAACAGCCAGAACACACCCGTAGACATTTGTCAATAGATTTTTAATTCAAAAGTGGTAACCAGTCAAGCAGACATTAAAAAGCATGATGTTTCCCTTCACCAAAAGCATGTGCTCATTGCAGGTAGATTCTAACTCACATACATTGATGTGGTATCTATAAACACAACCAACTGAACTTCACTCAAGTGGATTCACTCTGGTGTCATCCCCAGTACTATGTGTTAGAATAGAGGTTCACTGAGAATATTGCTGCTGGTTATCTATAATTGCTGGTGTTGTCTCAGGCACGTCTAGTGAAAGTTTCTGGATTGTGGTCCTTTCACAACTAAAAGGACTACTGTGTTACTATTTGAATGATTTTATTTATAAAGTTTTTCTTATTTCCAGGCTATTCCGGTCCCTGGGTGAACTCCGAAGTGCTCGCCACGGTTATGTCGATCGTAGTTGCGTACGTTGCTCTGAGGAACAAAAGCAAAATTCTAGCATAATTGATTTGTTGTAATTAAGAGTTTTATATTAAAAAAATAAATTCCTATTTAAATTTATGAATCTGGTTTTTTTAATATTCTAAGGAAATTTAATTTTCAAAGGCATCATAAGATAGGCTTTGGATGTTTGTGGTCACAATTTAACATTAGGTAATTCATTAAGGAAAAACTTTTCACACCCCATAAAAACCTTTTCATAAGTAAATACTTGGATTTTTATCAAACGTTACTTTTTATCAAAACAACACGTGCCTCAAGATCATATAGAAACCTAAAAATCATGGGGAAGGTCAAGACATGGGCTCAATAAAAAAAATAGTACAAACTATTCAAAAATTCAATGAGAATAGTAGCATTTAGATATCATTGTACCCAAATAATAACTTAGATGGTAATGAGGCACATGTTGATTTGATGAAAAAAAAAAAAATAGCTTTTACCCACGGCTTCGCTCACGTTAATATTGATTTTGTCAAATCGGATAACGAGTAGAAAGTTTCATACAAAGTTTAATCACCTCCTTACCCTACTTCCAATTTGTTTTTCGCGAGAAAAAGTAGCTTATTACCGTCTCCAAGCTCCCATCTATCTGTATACCAAAATTAATTACAATCAATTCAAACAAAGCGAAATAAACACCCACGCTCACTTACGCATTTATAATATTAGTAAAGATCAGAAAAAAAAAAACTTTGTATATAAAAATCTTGTGTCATATTGTTTATCCGTGATAAACTCCTACACTACTGAACCGATATAATCACATTTTGCACACTGTGTGCAGTTTGTTCCGCCTTGAAAGATAGGATACTTTTAATCTCGATAATTGACCATAACGCGATAGGTGACGCTGTTTGGCGAACGATACAAGATTGAACACCAAGCTAATAGAGCCCAATCTCATCGGTTGTTAAAAAATAGACTAGCTCTTAAATGCAGCTTTTGAAACACAAATATTTGGCGAGAGATTTGCAACTTAACGGTGGTATCTAGCTAGGTGGGAATTGGACAATGTTCTCGTGCCATACTATGGTTTCATCAACATATTTTACTTAATCGAGAGCTAAACATCATCGCAGGGATTTAAATATACTTCTATAATCACCGTAATTAATTTGAACAGTTACGTAATGGTAATAATATATTGCATTTTCTATACCTACCAAAAATGTTCATATCATTCGTCTTAGACTAATTCAATTAATTTTGCTAACTTTTTTAGCTATAATTATGTATTCTCAATCATTACTCCAATATACGTAAATGTTATAAATTACCTAAGTCACAGGCTGAATCATTGTCTGCGTAAACAGAAACGAGCAATAATACGACTAAATAGAAAAGCTCAATATTATCAAGTGATTTAAGTGAGGCAAACACAATTTACTTTTCCTCTCTTGTAGGATAATGTAAACAGCTGATAATTTTGTATTAATTATTCAATAAATGATAGTATATTGACATCATCTGTCTTGAACATTTATATCTGTGCTTCTTAGTATCTAGTCAGGTTGTTTTGAAATATCTAGCGTATATATTGCAAGTAATGACGATCAAACCTATAGAGAAGGATTCTGACAGTGATGATGATCCCGTAGAGACAATGTTGAAAAAAACTGGATGTTTAGAATTACACTACAAAGTACAGGTTTGTAATACCATTACAATATTAAGTGTTTATTTTTAAGTCTTTTTACAGCTTAAATACCTAAAGCAGAATACCTAAAGAACCGACTTGCCCTTGTAAATGTTGTTGATTTTTATCGTAAATCAACCTAACCAATAATAATAAAATTAAAAATTATACTTGATTTTTATTTAATATAATTGTTTTATATCTTTTAGGAATGTATAGCTGAAACCAAAGACTGGAGGAAATGTCAGAATGTAGTGAGTGACTTCAGAGAATGTATCAGCAGGCATAAGCAGGAACAGATTTCACAGCATAAGAGTTAACTATAGACCTAATTATGTATCAATATATGTGAAGTCAATATTTATTACTCTATTTTCAATATAATTGTGTAGAAATGATCAAAGCCAATTCTGTCATTTGGAGAAAAAGTATAAAATTTGTTTTTTAATTAATTAAATTGTAATTTTGTGTGGCACTTATCTCTTTTTTTTTGTGGTAATGAGCAGGAAACAGGCAAACAGCCCATCGAATGGTAAATGATTATGGCTGCCTATGGACAGCCACAACACCATGTTACTGACCTTGAAGACCATATTTCAATCCCTTTATGTTCTTTAAGAACTGAATGGGAAGGGGAAGGATAAGAGTAATCATTGATACTAAATTGTCCAGGGCACATTCGACTTGCCAACAGGGACTTCTTCGTTAAAAAAACACTTTTAATGGACTAGATCTGAACTAAACAATCCCATTTGAAGGTTCCTTTTTTTTTGGATACTATTTTAGAATTTGACTAGGTATTGACCACTGAATTCATGCTTATTAGTTTATAGTAGTCAGTTTTGTTTTCCCATGTTCCATTAGCTTTCAGAATTGGTGTGTTTTAGAGTTGATTAATCTTCAGAAATAAAGATTTTTGTTGAACAAATAATAAAAAAGCGATGATAGCTCATTGGTAGTGTGTGCGACTTTACATCAAGGGACATGAGTTTGAATCTATCCACATACAATGAGTTAATGAGTTTGAGCTTTCAGTGAAGGAAAACATTGTGAGAAAACCATAGCATGGTGGTAGGGCTTTTTCTAATGCTTGCCTGGCTAGCAACTATCCTCAAGTTAAAATCTGCCACCACATACTGATAGGTGTGTTCCGGCAGCTGCACATGAGAGCCAGTTGCTCCACAGGTTTAGCGTGTCTACCAACTTGGGCCGTATCGTCATTTAAGATCAGGTGAGATTATGACCATAACACTAAACCTTAACTATGAAAAAAAAATGATTTAAAAATATACAAATTATCTATAAGAGTTCTATTTACTGGTGTAAGCTTTATGTACACACTTACACAATATACTTATTTAAAATTAGTCAGAACATTTAATGACAAAAAAACTCATAAACATTAGCATACACCATACAACGCGCCATAAATTCAAATTCTCACCACGCGCGGAATATCTTTCCTCGCACAACTACCTTGTGGAACCAACTTGCGTCGGCGGTGTATCCGGTCCGATACGACTTGGAAATTCAAAATTACAAGAGACCTTACTCATACTTTAAAGACCAGCAAAGCACCTGCGATTCCTCTGGTGTTATGGGTGTCCATGGACGAAGGTGATCACTTACCCTCAGTTGACTCGCTTGCTAGGTTTGCCTCATATTGCATATTAAAAACATAACGCCGTTTTGACGTAGAAAAAAAGGTGTATACATATAAATATTGTTTTAAAATAATAATGATTATGTTAGTAATAATATTACATTTTTTTTATAAATATATATTTTTTTTTGTGGATTTCTTATCTCTATTAGCTCACTTAGTTATTTCAATGTTTGAAGAATGATAATTCCAGTTATTACTTAGTAAAAAAAAAATTGGTCAAGGTTTCAAGATATTCCAGGCTATTTACTAAATATAGAGAAAGATATGTTTTTATCTTGTTCATCCTAATTTGAGAACAACAACAGCATCCAAGTCATTGAAAAGTGTAGAACAGTCTTAGAATCAACAATCATTTTTTTAAATAATCGTGATTTCCCACAGCTGTAAAATTATGTAAATTTAGGCTCCCATGCCGTCCTATCCACACTATATTATATATGTTTGTCTACTACTCAAATTTATTATTTTAGGGGAAAAAATTCTACTAGGTGTATGAACAACAAATATGTATATTTGTCTATGACATATGATTAATTCTAGTGTAGATTATAATTCTTACTAATTTATAATAATTTATAATAAAAAAACTAATTTATAGTAAAAAAAAAATAAAAAAAGATATTATTACTATCTAAAATAAAACTATGACATTGGCAGAAGCATAAACTACGCCTTGTAAAAAGACAAAACCTTTGTTTAGATATTTATATGTTATAGGTTATAAAAATGTTTAAAAAATGTAAACTGCGATATGTTTTAACAAATTATATGAATTATTCTACAAGAGTCGCCATCGATCCTGCTCTCAAGGATAACTTCGAATCTAAAGAGTTTAAACCGCGAAAGCATCCCGGCACGAATCGAATAAAAATAGCCTCAATACCACCGGATATAGTGAAAGCGATAAAATTAATTTTAGAAGACAACAATGCTAAATCAATTTACCAGGATAGTATAACGTTAAGCAATTGTCTCAGGTCGAGGTTACTACCGCCCGAGGAAACCGACATAAACGAGCGAGCGGCGAAAATTCATAGCACTGTTTCGAATCAAGTTCTGACTAAAATAAATAAAAAAGTATCCGAAGATGAGTTGCAGAATGCGAACAAACAGATACAGAATAAAGTTTTTAATATATTAAAGAAGAATGTGTACAGTTGGGGCAATATATCGTACGATAAACCAACTTGTTTACAATATTTAATGTCGAGATCTTCAGCAGAGTATGCTATTCTAGTACGTGTGTTAGACGAAATAAGAAAGTTTAATCCTGATTACAAACCGAGGAGTTTCTTTGACTTCGGATCAGGCGTCGGCACCGGTACATGGGCAGTGAATTCATTCTGGAAAAATGATATCTTTGAATACTTCTGTGTCGACACATCCTCGGACATGCATGATCTCGCTCGTTTGATCCTCTGCCAGGGTAAAGACAATGTCAAGTTACCATTGAAAGGATTTTTCCAACGACAGTTTCTCCCAGCATCAACAGACCTCACCTACAGTATAGTGTTATCGGCATTCTCCCTATTTGAATTACCCAGTATGAAAGCTCGTCTAGAGACAGTACAAAAGTTATGGAATAAAACTGAAGATTATCTCATAATTGTAGAGCAAGGTTCTAATGCTGGGTTTCAGGTTGTCAATGAAGTAAGGGAGTTTGTCCTCAATTTGCCTGAAGGGAAAAATAATGGTTATGCATTTTCCCCATGTCCAAATGATAATGTATGTCCACGATATTTAGAACACAAGACTCCCTGTAATTTCCTAATGAAGTATGAGTCGCTGCCTTATCCGTCAAAGTCAGAAGTGTGCGCTGATATGTTTTCTTATGTGATAATGAAGCGAGGATCACGTCCAGCTGATGATCCAAAGTGGCCAAGACTGGTGAGGGCACCAATTGTACGTTCTGGTCATACGATATGCAGATTGTGTACATCGGAGGGGGAGTTGAAGGAAATCATATTTTCAAAGGCCAAGTATGATCAGACAACATACAGATGTGCAAGATCATCAAACTGGGGAGACTTGTTACCTGTTAAATAGAAACTGTCTGTATGTAATAGTTATGAAGATATACAATGATTTCTCATGATTGTATATTATAGATTGTCTATATAAGCATTGGTGCCACCAGTAGGAAACAAGGCTGTATTAGCACTGTGCATATAGAAAATACATTGAAATAAAACATGTATAATCCAATTAGTTATATTTAAAAATTAGCTTATTAGAAAGTAATTTGGGAGGCACCCGTGTGTATAAGATCTGTAGTTTTCTTTTATTTTCGACTATGCCCTCTTTGCAGACCTCTCATAATTGTGCCAATAGCATGGGTTTCTGCAACAATCGAAGAGATGGAAGTCTAAAATGTATTATAGAAGGCAAAAATAATTATAGAAACATGAATATGATTAAAGGTTGACATTGTTCAAATAAAACATTGTGGCAAAATTAATATTATTACAAATGCAAAGAAGTGTGTTATATGAGTTTAAAATGAAAAATAATCCAGTAAAATGTGTATACTAATTGTAAGGGTTCTATAATGTAAGAGTTCTATAAATGACCAGAGCAGCACTGTATAAGCATGTAGCATATAGCAATGTAGTATAAGAAATTACTAACAGTATGTAGAAAAAGCATACCAAAAGAAATTAGTACTATATAAATCATACTTGTATTGAATAGAGTAATAAATAATAGTTAATAATATTGACACTTTTTTTTTAATGGTTCAGTGGTCTAAGACTATAATTCATCCAGTGTCATGTGATATTTAAAGAAAATGATTGATTTTCATATTTGCAAATTTATCAACATAGTTAGATGCCATGTTAAGGTAAAAAACGTTATTAGTCTGTTCTAACAAATTTAGGTGCTCTCTTTAAAATTTACAACTTATGATGCACTGTATAGCATTATGCATTCTATTTTAAGGACATTTTCTATACACAAGGACTCTTCTGCTTACACCTATGCTCCATAGTAAGAGTACAATAAAAAAATATCCATGGTAACATTGTAAATATCATAGTATCGATTGGTGTATATAAGAATAATAAAATAATAATTTTGAGTTTAACAATGTGTATTACTTTTAATATTCGTTAACGATTCATATTCCTTTTATAATAACGGATTCTGGTCTTTTCAATAATGATTTGAATGATTTTTCGTTATCAATCTTTACATTTTTCTATATATTTATTGAAAGCAAACATTCTTAGGTATTTTAGGTGTTCACACGATGGAATCTTGAAAGTCAAAGGAAGTGCTAACAATTTCCAGTGAATAAGTTTTCGACTTAACAATAAGTTCGAGATACAAAGTTATAATTATTTCTAGAAATATTTGCGAGTTGTAGAGTCAAAGTTAAATAAAAATTCGACTTAAGTTTTATGGTTCCTACATAGGGGTCGTTCAAGTATTACGTTACGCAATTTTGAAGATGTTTGACCCTCTCTCTTCCCACGTAACGCACCGCAACATTTTGCTGTATCCCCCCTCCCCTTACTCAAACGTTATGTAACACCCAAGTGAGCATTTTTACCTAAAAGTCATGTTTTACCTTTTGCACGACTCATAACACGAAGCGTTTGAATAGTGCTTTACTTTCACTCAAGGTTAAGCGATAATCTGCTTAATTTTTTTTTTATACTTTAGGTTTTAGCGTTATGGCGATAATCTCACCTGATCTTAAGTGACGATACGGCCCAAGTAAAACGCAAGTAATAAAGTACGCAATAGTAAGCAAGTAATACGCGCTAAACCTTTGGAGGGAAAGGCTTTCAAGTACAACTGTCGGAACACACCTATTGGTATTTGGCGGAAGATATTCAACTTGAGTGTGGTATCTAGCCAGGTGGTGATTACAAAAAGCCCTACCACCATGCTATAGTGCCTTCCCGATTTGTTCCTTCACCGAAAGCTCAAGCTCATTGTATGTGGATTTGAACTTACGTCCTTTGACGAGAAGTCGTACACACCACCACTAAGCTTGTAATATTTAAAAAAAATTAAACTCGGTGATTTTCTTTTAAGCTGGAGATCCTGGTCAGCATATAAGGTTAAAGTCGTGACATTATTGTATTATTAAGGGACCTTGGCAAGTATATGAATTTTCAAGCCACTCACCGCGTCGACGTTGATGAAGAATACGTGGAAAAAAAAATTAAATTGAGAGAATGAATAATCACAACAAGATAAAACGTATTTATTTATCATAGTAAATTCAAATTACAAATGCTATAATATAAAGTATTCGAAATACGAGTTTAGAGGAATTTGTTCACACCTTCGGTATATATTTTAAGATAATACCCGTAGAGATCGTGTTACATACAACTGCTCTGTAGCGTCGACAGTGGCTTTTACATATTTAATAATCTCTTCATTGCTTCTATCCGTCGCAGGTAATTCTGTATCTGCCCGTTTCATTAATACAAGGATCTGTTCTAATTTTCTGCTGTCCACACGTCTCACACAGTCGAGGGTAAGTTCCAATATCTCATTATAGCCATACTTAGCAGATAACATGACATAATATTGTTTATTAATGAAAGCGATAAATTCGTCCAAATTATCCACTGTGACTTTATCAGTTATGGCCGTCAGCAACTGCACTGCCAGGTTCTTCATACCGCAATAAACTGCGATATCCAATGGCGATCTGACGTACACCACATAAGGCAAAGAATTAGTGAAAAATTTCGTAATTAAGTCTCCAATATTCCATGTGTATGGAATATTTTTTAATAAACTATCAACAATATAATCTTTGCAGAGCAGTTTCGAGAGACCCTTATTGAATCTCGAGTTATAACTTAGATTATAATCCAGACATTGCAAAAACCTCGATGATGATGCCCGTAGGACGTCGATAATTAAGTTCCAGGCCTTTATTTGATCTTCGTACGAATCTTTTTGCAATAAATCCGTAACTCTCTCAAGAGTTATATATTCGCCGAAAGTTAAAGAAACCAATTTCGTGGTATATGGTGACACGTTTTGGTTTAGTTCAGTTCCCGCTTCACCATTCTTCGTTCCGCCTATAGTTTCGTGAATTTTACTTGTATCAAGAATTATATTCCCTTCATTCTTAACTACAGAATGCAAAGCCATGCCAAGTATATGCTCATTATCTAACTGTCTGCGTCCTCTCTCACATGTTATATTTGAATATGCGTTTTGAAGGTCCATAGAATTTTCCACTTCAAGATCTTTCCTCTTAATTTTTTTATCAAGTAAATGTTGATTGTACGCGAGAATGTTTATGTCGAAATCCCATGAATTAGTTCCATTGTACTTTTCTGAGGCCTTGATTTTATTTACAAAGTAATCTACTGCTATGTAGACATGAAGCGGTGTTCGAATTAAAAACAATGTTTCTTCGGAGACATCATTCCAAGCAGCGAGTAATTGTGTAGTTTTCAAAATTCTTACATTTAAATGCCACTTTAGTTTTATTGGTATTGTGCGTACGTCTTCTGGCATGCATCTAATTCTACTGTACATGTATACAATTATTGCACAATACAAATTATGTAACGGTGCGATACTAGGTTTTATTGCCATAATTTCATTTATATCTTTATGGAGTTCATTAAAGTTTAGAGTATATTCAAACAAGCTCTCGATGACTTTAAAATCTTTTAAGTTAAGATCATATAAGTTCAAATTTATTCTGAGATATTTTTCAATGAAAATGCCTTGTTCGACATCGGTGAACGGTTTCAAAGAATACGAGGAACCAAATTCTCTCTCTAATACTTCTTTGATGTCGTCGTCAGAGCGGCTTGCGATCCACATTTGTTGGAAGACCTGTGTCTCATTATCATGCCTAGGGGTCATTATAAAAGATAAGCACTTTAGCAATTCCAAAACAACATTTTTATATTGCGGATATACTTTTTCAAAAGTATCGAAAATTAAAATCATATGACCTTTATTGTAGCAATGTATGAATATTTGCAGTTCGAATTGAGTCAAATGATCTAACTCGTGACATTTTTGAAGATATACTATTCCATTGATAATTTCAATATCGATTACGTGATCTGCTGTCGAATGTTTCGATATCACAGTTTTGCAGAGAAATCGAACTGCTTCTAAATGGTCAATATTAAGTTTATTCTCCTTCCATTTAGAAAAGTCTGTAGTGTGCTCTGAAAGATTGATACGTTCGATCCATATTTGTGGATTGTTTTTCTTTGTTTCTATGGACAAATGTGTTAGTAATGTTGATTTGCCCATACCAGCTGCAGCCATAAGTACAACAGTACTTTTTATATATTCAAGAGTTTCTAGTTTAATTCGTTCCTCTTTGACTTTCGGAAATGCATAGTTTTCATCTTTACTAGAAGAAGAAAAAGAATGAGTGATTTGTTTATCCTTTTCTATACTCTGTGAACGATATAAATGTCTCTGTACGTAGAAATCTTTGATTTGATCATAATCCGACGAGTTGATATCTGTACCAATCTTGATCGATTCATTGTTACAAATTGCATTTAGTATATTTGCTGTTACTACATGTTGAGATCTACCATCAATTAATTTGTCAACACTGATTTCTATCCCTTGGAATATTACTTTTTTTTTTAATAGTTTCTTCTGGCTAGACAATGTTAGGTCTCGTAAAGTATTTTTCTGATCTTTCACTTTGACATACCTTCTCATACATGAGTTTTTTACGACTTTTTCAAGATGCTTTTCGTTTACAACTACTATAACTTTCTTTGTCTTTAATACATTTAAAAGATCACTTAGATGAGTAACTTCGTCTGATGTATGTTCGTATATAATTATTACTGTCCCTTTATCATTGTTCACAATTTCTTCTATCAATGTCCTATTATCCAGTAACGAGTAGCGCGCTGCATAATTTAAATCAATAAATGTATAATCTTTTATGTGAATGAAATGTTGAAGTAATTTAATTGCTGTCAGAGTGTTATTTACTGTTTCTACAACAATGAGGCCAGTTAATTTATCTAACCGTAATGATTGAACAGCCAACTCGTTAAAGTCGATACCAAATTTTTGTATTGTATTAATATAAATAAAGTTTAACATATTTAATAAGTTATTGTTCGTTAAATCTATCAAAATATCATCAAATATCTCCATGTAATTAGTTACGTAATGCATGTGTGCTGTCTCTAGATGCTTCCACTTTTGAACTTGCTTGTGAATTTTCATGAATATAGCTTCCGACTGTATCTGAGAGAATCTATAATGCACTTTTTGTTTAATGTTATAATAATCTGCTAAGTTGTGTTTAGCGTGTACATCTATTTCATCTGTATTAGCTTGTCTTGTATAAAACCATAAATTGTTTAAAAAATCTGTCGCTAAAGTTATATCGTATTTATCAGCTTCGAATGACATTTTTGGAATATCATCTATATCAAATTCGAATCTATACTCATCTAAATTTTTTATTTTATTTCTTAACTTATTCAGAATATTTTTAGCGTTATCACCGAGTCTATCAGCAGATGTGTTAAATTTAAATCTAGTGTTGCTATATTTATCCAAAATAATCAGGTTACCAATCAATGAAAAATCTATGTCATCCTTATTGTTTATTATATTAATTTCTTCTCGAAATTTAGATACTGTATTTATAATTCTGTTTGCAATGTTATTGAGATTATTTTCTTTATCAAGCTCACTGATATTGACATCGACGTTTCCAAATGTCACTGGAAGGCTAAAATGAATTAAACTCAGTTTCTGTTGAATAGCCATTTGAAAAGCTTCTGTGTAAGTGTTTTCTGGTATAACCATTTTATATAGTGACGATAAAAATAGATTTTTTATCTTCTCATTTAATATGATAAGTTTATTATTTTTCAAATCGTAAGTCGTTGGAACAATCTGCAGTAATTTACTGATGTTTTCGACCGATGGTTTTTGCAGGGACAATTGAACTACCTTTACAACATCCTCAAGGTCTGCGTTAGTGTTTCTGACTGCTTCTTCAAAAAATGCTTCTTTAAACACGTCCAGCAATTCCTCATGGTTATTTAAAAACTCTTTACGGAAACATCCCATGCGAACGCCATCGGTAGCTTTTACAGATACGTAAATCACTTCTTTTGCCAAAGCAACATGATATCTACTAAAGAGGTCGTCACATAATATAACCTCGTATTTATTTCCCTGTGTGAATTCATACAATCTTTTACCCATTCGTCTAATACGATTCACCGTTATATTTTTCGTTAGTAATGCCGTAAGTTGAAAGACGTATTTACATTGGAAGATGTGACAGTTTTCACTGGTACTTAATATATTTCTTACAGTTGCATCCACCGAGGTTTGTTTCACTTTTTTTTTACCTATGATACCATCCTCTGCAAAGTTGGTTGTAGTATAAATTACAAAATAACATCTCATATTCTCGTATGGGCCTTGAAACATATCGCAAATGGTATTCGATGCGAACTTACTTCTTATATGTAAATAGCTATTAAAATATTTTAATAAGCTAAAGTTTCCTATTGGATCCCATAATTCTTTAACCGTTATATTTTCTTTCATCGCATGTTGCGTTTCTAAAAACACAATGGATTCCTCATTATCTATTCTATATTTTAACAATATATCATCAAACGCTGCCGGACCTTGAGTACGAGTGCCTAAATAAAACTGATCTATCGTTTGGTCCAATAACGTTCGTACGAGGATAAGACTAAGTAGTTTAGTTTCATATGATTCTCCCTTAATACACGTGCTATTTGCTGGTTTCTGGAGCAAAGATAATTTATTTGTTCCGACATTCTTCTGAGTATTTTTAATACATTTTATGACTTTATACTGTTCTTCTGATTGACTATATGCTTGTATTATTTCCATAATTCTTCGTCCAGTGTCTGTATTCAAATGTTTAGCTATATCCAAAGCGGTTTTGCCGTCATTGTTTTTCAACGTTGCATCAGCTCCATTTTCAAGTAGCAGTTTCACTACCTTTTCTCCTCCGTTCTCAACAGCGATGTGCAGCAGAGTATTATTCGAGTAGGCTTCAAAATGTTGATTTACTTTTCCACAATATTTTAGATTTCTTATGATTTTTTCTATTTTCTCTTCGCTAGATCCATTTGTGACTAAAGCAAGCAGAAATAATGACTCACTTATGACATTACTTTCAGTCGAAGTCATTATGTATTTTAGTTTTATTATTTAGAAATTAGTGAGTACACAAAAACGTCCATAGGCAAAACTTTGACAGTTTTCAATATCTTTTTCTGTTCTTATTGACGAGGTGTATGATTCAGAGAAAGCATCATTAAAAGTCGACTATTGACTGTTAACGTCAATTTCTTTAGGTGTATGTTTAAGTAGTTTTAGTGCGCTGAAAATTCTTCGGAAGTAGTCATTTACAATGAATTCCTAATATTAAGTATTTACCACAAAAGTATTATTCTTACTTGACGTATGTTCTATTATTTATTTTCCTTCTTGACTATTTATATATGTTGTTGAATTATTAGCTGAAACAAAAAAAAATAATAATAATGTTATGAGTAAGGATGTTAGGTAGTCGTTCTCGAAAAGGTCGTAATTAGCGTTGTAGCCCTATTCTCGCCGGAGACTAGCTGAAGTGTGGGCGGTGTCCCTGGTCTATGGCAATACAGGAGGTATGAGTTAGGGATGCCATTCTGAGATCGATTAATCGAAGCTTCGATTCTTTTGGGTAAAAGTACCCTTTTTTGAAATATATTTTATTTTGCGCATGTGTGACGGGAGCGTTACGAAAAGTGGGATCGGGCGAGGCGAACGGAAGTTGAGTGGAACATATAAGTTAGTGAAGATAGAAAGAGAGAAAGTTACGTTTCGTATATTACTGTAGGGGCAAGAAGAGGTGCGAGCACATATTTTCTTTCTCTTTCTCTCATAGCCAGAGAAGTTTTACTTCAGTCGTGTCGTCTAAAGCGCACTCATTTTTGTAATGTTTTACCTAAACATACACACAAATCATAATTTTTCACATATATAGCATGATAAAATCGATTATTGTGGTGTACTTTTATTTTCTATGATTGGTTTTATATTGAAAAGATATGTACGAAAAAAAAAAACGATTTTCGATGAATCGATCTTTCAGATATCAATTTTTTTTCGAATCGGTTCATTTGATCCTGATTGGAATCGAATAAAGAATTAATCTTTTTCGAAAAAAATCGCATCCCTCGTGTGAGTATTGCTGTATGTATGATTCACATGTGAAAGCTTTGTTTTATGTTATAGTGGGCACACGAACGAGTGTGATCACAGCCGCCCATGGACGCCCGCAACACCAAGGGAATCACTGCTGTGTTGCCGGCCTTTATTGGAGGGACTGGGTCTCAAGTTATGATTTCACCAGCAGCGAGATTTTATCCCTAGTATATATTTTATGCGTGATACATATCGACGCTGGAATGTATATTTGTCGTATCTCGCAAAAATAAACATTGCAAAACATGCAAAAACTGTTTGTATAATACATATTATAAATAATATTTTATACGTATTTTTAATGCTATATAAAAAAAACATTTTTATATCATCGCAGAACAACGCAGAACTAAATTCATTAGGTTCGTTTAGTTTTTCTGATTCAAATAATGTATATAACTCGTATTCACCTTGTTGCAGATACGACATTTATGCTTTCGAGCGTCAATATATTGTAGAATACTCATCAATTAAGTTGGGTGTCAAAATAACCCCCCTATGTCGCCGGTCAGGGAGATCTGTTTACGGGAACATTAGGGGGTGGGGTAGTAGGCTCTGACCTCCCTGCCCACACCTACGTTACAAGTACAACAAACACGTTTGACCTAGAAACTTCAACACCATAACCTCCGTTTATTTTTTATTTACACGATGTTGCTTATCGTACGGTACGGACGGAGGCTAGACGAATTGAAACGTAAGATTTTTCCATCACGACCCTTTCTTTAGTGTGTTCAATGTTGCACTATAGTACTATAGTGTATAGGGTTATCCATAACGCGTATGCTATTGGCTGTGCCCAGTCATAGGTGCGCGCTTATTGGTTCAAGACAGACAGTAAGTTCTCAACAGCTGCGCAGATACAGTTTGTACGCGTCATACGCGCCAACCTTTTCCTAGCGTATTCCTATGTATTAGATGAATTTAATGATGTACAATAAAAAAAAAACTTTCACAACTCGAAAAAATATATTAATTACGAATTTTCCTACCATTCCTTCAATGCGTTACTTATCTCTGTGTTTCATTTAATTCCTTTCAGACGCTAGTAATTCATTTTCTTTGTATTTGTTAATCCTTACTTCCCTACTAATATTATAAATGTGAATGTAAATGTGTTTGTTACACTTTCTCGCGAAAACAACTTAACCGATCATCGTGACACTTTGTACACATATTCTTGGAGGTATTAGAAGTTACAGGATACGTTTTATTGAAATTAAAAATACATTTTTCCAAAAGGTAAAAAAATTGTTTGTCACAAAATCTTAAAACTTTAACACCATCTAGCATTCCAGAGTATAAGTGATATGGAGTTCACCAGTCAGCTAGTCAACAATATAACACGTTTAGCCATAATAATATACTACGTAAGGTAACTCGTTCTAACTGAGTGTTACACGACACTCAAGCATTTTTTTGTATAGTTTATTTTTTCATATCGACGGGAAATAAAAGGCAGGAAGGTGAGAAATAGGTATAATTTGGGAAAGACTGCGTTTTTACGTGAAGTGCAACAACATAGGTGAACTTAAAATGCGCAAAATCTGTCTAAATTCAAAATTTCAACGAAATCGTTTCCGAAATACGCGAAATGTATATATGTACATATATACGAGAATTGCTTACATTATATTATTATAAACAAACATACAAATGTATTATTTATACATAACAGTTGTATTTGTATGAATGAATAGCAATAAACTTATATTTTAACGATAGCCCAGTAGCATGTGAAGCAATTGTGTAGGCGCGGCGCGTTGACTCGACCTTCAACTTGTTACAATGATAAAAATACACCCTACTCTTCTAAAGAATAAAATTTAATAACTCCTCTTGAGTGCTTTTAACCTTGACAGTGCTGTCTCTGTTCCCGGGTACTGAATTATTTAGTAACTAAGTTTTACGTCTGGCTTCGCTCGCGTTATTATTGATTTTGTCTTCACTTCACTTCTCACAAATCTTTACCTCACTTATTGTTTATAGGTTTAGCGTTATGACCATAATCTCACCTAATGTTAAGTGACGATATAACCCAAGCTGATGCACACGCTACACGTGTGGAGGAACTGGCTCTCAAGTGCAACTGCCGGACCACACCTATTGGTATTTGGCGGCAGATTTATAACTTCAGAGTGGTAGTTAGCCAGGTCGTCATTAGAAAAAGTCCTACCACCATGCTATGGTTTCCTTACGTTGTTTTCCGTCATCGAAAGCTCAAGCACATCGCAAGTGGATTCGAACTCACGTCCCTCGACGCGGAGTCCGTACACACTACCACTGAGTTATCATCGCTTCAAAAATTTTAAATGTTTATCATCGAAGGTGATAAGTAGCCAGGCAGCCATTAAAAATGTTTATATTTATATTATATATGCGTATATATTAGTTTCAAAATGATGTTTTCATTCACCGAAACCTCGAGCTGATTGCAGCGGTTCGATCGAACCCACTCACATTAACGCGGTGATCGTACACTCTACCACTCAGTCGACATCGCTTCAATTAATTATTTATAAAAAAAAAACTTACGTGCGTATTCTTCCACCGTATATAACTATTGTCCTTGACCACTTCTTAACAGAGAAGTAATGATATAGAATGTGGCAGGAATGCCGCACCCTACCCGGCCTCCGTACGGGCGGGACTACAGTTCTATTAACAAGGCCACTTGTTTTAGGTAATCCCATACGAGATAACCTTGTTATATTGTTTACAAGCAAAACTAAATAATAATCCAAGGCACAATAAGATGCATGTAATAATTAGATTATTTATAAGCTAAAAAAGAGTATTCGAAGGCACAATATTTCGTTTCGGTTCAATAATTTTATATCAAACAGAATATTAATTTCGCGTGTATTCCTTCCGAGATCTCACCCGAGCAATGTTATTTGGCCGCTCCACTGTTGGTATGCCGATACCGCGATCGTCAGTGTGACCACATGACCAAAGGAAAATTACAGTTATGGCTTACCAAAATATCTTGAATAAAAGTTACAATGTTGTGACAAATAGAAATCATTTCAAATACAATATAGGTGTGTTCTGTCTGTTGCATTTGAAAACGAGCCCCGCTACTAGGCTTAGCGTGTCTACCATCATGCACCATATGGTCATTTAGTATCGGGTGATATACATTACATTATAAATCTATATTGTATTTGATAGAGTAATTATTGAGGAAGGCTTGAGGCTATTTGACATCACGCTACTACCGATACGAGCAAAGCTGTATTGAAAAAGGTTACTAAAACGGGTAAAACGATTCCAACATTTTTATTTACAAGCGATCAGAGTTCCAGGTTCAGTTAGTAAATTATAAAATAAAAATATGAATGTTTAGTAGATTATTAGTGAATATTAACATCGCAAAATAAACTACAGTTTTCAGTATCTATATCTATACTAATACTAAAAAGAGGAAAGGATTGTATTTTTTTTTTGTGATTTTGTTTGTAACCAATAAACTCAAGAACTACTGGACCGATTTTAGCAATTCTTTCATCATTAGAATGCTACATTAGCCTTGAGTAACAAAGCTCATATAACATTTTTGTTTATGAAAATAATTAAATAAAAATTTAGTTCCTCGCGAATGAAGTCACATACTTAACTAGTTCTTTATATATTTAGATTTATCTGTGCTACAACATAGTGATTTATCATCCTCGCCACTATAGCATAAATTACTAAGTACAACTAAATTATTTCAAAATATATAGTTTTCTTTTGTGACTTTTATGTAATATATCAAATAATATAAATAATAGCCATATATTATTTATATCAATTGATGGATATTAAGACTTTACTTCATAGAATCAATTAATGGATATCAAAGACATCTAATTGGGAACGACCAAGTGGAAAAAGAAGAAGAGGTCGTCCCAGAGAAAGGTGAATAGAGGATATAAAAGTGAGAGCAGGAAATGAATAAGGAAAGCTAAGAACAAAGAGATTTGGTAAAAGCTGGAGGAAGCCTTAACCCGAAAAGGGATTCCGATGAATGGTAAAACAATGACAGCGTTTATTTTATTTATAATGATTTTCGTATTGTTTTTTTACACTTAAGGCTAAGGGTTGTGGCAATAATCTCACCTGATCTTAAGTGACGATACGGTCCAAGTTAGTAGACACGTTAAACCTGTGGAGGAACTGGCTCTCAAGTGACACTGCCAGAACACACCTATTGGTATTTGGCGGCAGATTTTCAACCTGAGGGTGGTTGCTAGCCAGGCGGGCATTAGAAAAAGCCCTACCACCATGCAATATAAATGTTTTTATATTCGTTCATTCATTTATTATAATGATTTATTTTGGTTAACATGTATAATATGTACAAAATTTTATTAATGTTTGCATGTAATATCAAATGTCAAAGGCTTTAGATTGGAAATATATTGGCTTTATCGTTATTATTTTTGTTTATATCAAAAATAATTTCAGTTATTCTTTATTCACTTCACCTCATTCACAGAAATATAGTCTACATTAAATAGACTTAAAATATAATAGATGTACTGTAATCGTCGTGTACCTGGTAACACTGCGTTCGCCGGTTGGTTTGCGTATATTTATGAATGTTTTTAATAATTATTCTGTAACCATGCGTCCATAGATTTATTATTTTATTCAAATAATTAATTTTGTTATCATGTTTGTTAACTAAATAATAACTTTAACTTTAGAGAACAAAAATATACATATACGTATATAAATTGCACGCCCCATAAGCGTTGCGAAGCGAATGTAGGTGGGTACTACTTTCGATTCACGCAAAACAACTGATTTTTCAAACTTAAAATGTTATTATTTATCATATACTGCACTTGTAAAATAATAAATGCACACATATCAAAAGAAACACTATTTTTAACACTCATTATATTTTTGATGCCATTTTTATTATTTAAACTGGTAAAAAACTGTTTAAAAAAGTTCTGTCTCGGACGCCCGTGTGTCTGAATGTGCGGATCCTGTATGTTATCACGATAACGACAGAAATACTTTACTAATCGTGCCTTTTTTTCTTACGCTTCGGTATAATTAGGAATAGAACCTGTTGGGGCACGGTACGTCTAGCGGTGGTGGACCACCGCCCCCTGGTCCAAAGTGCGACGTCGTGTATCCCCGTTTGGACGGGCGTAGAGTCCTCGTTCGTTAGAAACGAGGATGCCGGATACCCGCCTCGGTGGCAGCAGGAAGATGTCAGTTGGCCGTAAGGGGCCGTAAGGATGCAATAATGCGTGCACCGGTCGAGACGTATGACGTAATAATACTCGGTGTTCTTCTCAATAAAACGTGAACCCGAGCCAACGGTCGATATTCTTCTCAGGTAGTTGCTCTTCTTACTTGTAGCCAATGGGCGATCGGTGACTCAATCGTGGAACATGATTAGGTAATTTTTTTTTTTTTTTTTTTTCGACTGGACATACGCTGTTAGCCGGAGGGGCTTTTACAGCTTGGCAGGACTTTTTGGGGCGAATGCTGAGGGCACTCAGCCCCGAGGCAGCGGGCACAAGGGTGCCGTTGTGGCTGGCCCTTGGCATGGACTGCTGCCGGAAGAGAAAATAATATATAAAATAATAAGAGCTGGCCTACTGGAGTAGACCTTTAGATAAATTACTAATTTGTGAAATGTTAAAAATACTAATTGTTAAGAGAGGCAAGGAAATCGGTGGAGTGGATTGTACTGTACTGTTTTAAGATTGAGTTATCGGTGTTGGATGGACGTAGTCTTCGCATTAAAACGCCCATGAACTGTATGAATCTGACTGTGAACAGAGGAACCATTATTAAATTAAAAAGGCAAACAACTGGCAGGGCCACAGGTTTTTGGTCCCTTACAGAACCGTGTACTTAGCGTGTGGGTGAGCACGGGTGGTATGCAGTGTGATGTTGTACTCTCAGTGTTGTAGAGTGTCACTGTATCGCGCGAGCAGAGTCGCTCGAGGGCTCCTTTCCGGAGGATCGGACCTAGGCTCGAGCGTCTGCAGGGAGAGGCCGCGGCGAGTGTGCGGGAGTGAAAATAACCGTTAGGTCTCGGCGGCGAGATCTGCGGTTACGCGGGCGTGTACGCGGACACGAACGGTTTGAAGAGACGGCGGATGCTGATTACGGAGAAGCTCGGACGAGCTTTTGCACGGCGCGAGCTAGGTCCGGGTAGGCGGCTACGGCCTTTAGGCGGTCGATTCCGTCGGCAGAGCTGATCATAAGATCGAAGGCGATGATGTCATCGACGTCGAAGCTTTGTAGAAGGCCTGCTATCCAGGTCAGGCCTTGAAAATCGTTTGGGGTTGAAGGCGCCTTCGGGGCTTGTGGCTTGGGCTTGGGGGCCCATGCCGTGGGTGGGGCTTTAGTGGTTGGCTGCGCGGGAGCGACGCGCGTGGATCCTGGCAGGCTCGGGAAAGCCTGGTCCGACGTAAGTGGCGGTGGGGCGGGGCCTGGTGCCACGACACGCGCTGAAGGCGCGTGGCGCGGGACATGTGTGCGCGTGCGCCTTGTCCGTGGGGCGCGTTCACACCCGCGATAGTTCGCGGGGTGTCCGGCCTTACCGCACAGGACGCAGCTGGGTGGTTCGATGGTCTCCGGCATGCGAAGACACTCCTTAGTGGAGTGATCTCCCAGGCACTTGACGCATCTCGGCTTCATGTAGCAATTCCTGGCCGAGTGTCCGTACGACTGGCAGTTATGACACTGCGTAGGAGCATGCTTTTTGTGGGGTATCTCTACTGAAATGCCAGAGAGCCCGCACACAGATTGGATATTAAAAATCTCCTTGCCCTCCTTGGAACGGTCCAGGGTGACAAGGACGAGATCATAAATGTCCTTGGTGATTGCGTGGTACATGCGGTGTACCTCGTGGACTGGTAGATTCTGCTCCTTAAGGGAGGCTAATATATTTTCCGTTGGGAGCTCCTTCGGAACGCGCCTGATTACTACGCGCAGAAGGCGCTCTTCTTCGGGTGTATATGTAAAAAAATTGATTTTACCTTCGCGGAGGTATGACGTTAGCTTTTTATAGTCCGCGATTGTGGGGACTTTAATTTGTATGCCGGATGGGGTGCTCCGGGCGTGTGTGTAATTTATCTTTAAGGAATTAAGTCGCGTGGAAATATTAAGCCACGCTGACTTGTCTGCTATTGTGACTGGGGGCGGTGGGCGCACCGCCCTTTCGGTGGGCTCTGCTGCTGCTTGCGCAGAATGAGGAACGCGCGATCTAGGGACGCGGTTGTTTCCGGCTCGCATGGTTTTTGCGGCTGCCGGGGCTGTGGTCTCGGGTGATCGCACCCGTTTTTGTTTGGGCTTGGCCCTTGAAACGGTTATGAATTCCGTTTCGGGATTAGTTATTTCCGAGTCCATTTCGTTGTCGACATCTGAAGTCGGGTCAGGAGAAAGTGGCGAGAATGAATTCGCCGTAGGTATAGGCTTAGGTGCATATGATATTATTTCCTCGAACGGACGAGGCTTTGATGTTGTGGCGGTGGTCGCTGAGGGCGACGGAGGTCGCGACGAGGTGCCGGCGGGGGGAGCGGGCGCTACCGCGTGCCGGATGACCGGTGAACGGGAGCGAGAACGCGATCGCGGCGGTGAATTCGGGCGACGCGGCGGTGAATTTGGGCGACGCGGCGGTAGGGGCGGCGACGCCGGACGGCGCGCCGGGGCGGTCGCCTTGGTGGCGGGGGTACGGATGGGTAAGGTCGTGGCAGCAGGTGGGGACGGAGGGCGGCGTGCCGGCGCGTTGGCGCCGGTGGGTGGGGCGCGGACGCGCTGCGCGGGCGCAGTTTTGGAAGCAAGATACCCCTTCAGTATCTCTGGGCGTTCTTTTTCTAAATATTTTAAAAGATCCTCCATCTTGACGAGATGGACTATCTTATAGAATTAAGAACAATGATGTGACTTTTGTTTCAGAAAACCTCCCTGCCTGAAGGGCAGGGGGGCGCGGCTAAAAGGAAATAGAGAAACTATCCTGCGTTAGGCAATCTAACATGTGTGTACACGAAGGAATAGCGTGTAAAATCGAAAAAAACAGTAAAGGAAAGAACAATATTCCAAAAAGTACTGGGCCTTGGCCCGCAAAAAGGATTGATTAAATTTTACCTTATCTGGAAGCCGGTGACCGGCGTACTTACAGGCGGTGACACTAATTTCACTGCACTTAATCACAATAACAAAGCAATATTTGGAATCATGGCACAAAAATACTGAGAGATATCTCTCAATTTAATTACCACGATAACCAAACAATATGGTTAGAGAACAAAGACACTGTATCGCGAACAAGCAACAATAGCCGGTTTGTTGCAGGTGCGTCGTCGCAGGTGCGAGAACAAAAGAACCGAGAACAATAGCGGCGCGGTAAAGCGCAGCGGTCGAATCGTTTAGAACAATCGGCAGAGCTCACGGACACGTCCGTTCGCTGTGGCTGATCGAACCGAACTCATCCATGATTAGGTAACGCCCCTTCGGAGGTTACCCATGCCGATGCGTGACTTTACAGAGAGCCACTCGATCGCGACGCTTTCTAATTTCTATTCGTTTCTATTTTCACTACCGTTGGCTCGGTTTCTGCGCTATATTTATTTTATTTCATATAATATCCTTCATATCTATATACAGTCTTATACCCTAGGTTACACTCTATCTTATAAATATCACTTATCCTAGGATACACTCATAATACTCGAGATCGAGCAATACTTACGCTAAACTTTCTCTATTTCAATTTTTCTCTATCACGTTCTTACTCTATAAATTTACATATTCCCATATTTCGGGTTTCTATATCAAAATACAAGCAACGCGATGTCTCTATTGTTGGATTTCACACTCATCGTGTGAAATCCCTCAATTCTCTATACATATTTTCCGGTCTAATATTTAGGTAAGTATTGCTCGGTAAATTATCTATTTTAAAACTAACATGCACATTAATCTTAAACATATCTATAAACTAAACATGCAAACATCAATTTCGATACAAATATACATAAAATACGCGAAGGAGACGCAAAAAACCTACTCGGCACAATCATTACCCGAACTCCCACGAATCCTTGGCAAATGAATGTGTGCGTCCCCAACGGTAGACGTCGATTATAACGTACGCCTTATGACTTTAACATAACATTCTTTATGTTCTCATTTATTAATATATGTCAATATTATTAATTCTCAATATTATTAATCTCGATATTATTAATTCTCAATACTAGCAATCTCAATATTATTAATTCTCAATACTAGCAATCTCAATATTATTAATTCTCGATACTAGCAATCTCAATATTATTAATTCTCGATATATCCATAAACTCAATGTTAATAATTCTCAATACTTATATCTCAATATATCCACAAGCTTAATATTAATAATTCTCAATAATCTCAATAATCTCAATAATCTCAATATTCTCAATACTCGATCTCCATACTCATATTCTTAATACTTATATTTTCAATATTTATATTTATATAACGCGTAGTCAGTCTCGATACTTATGCTAACACAAAAACACTGTTTATTCGTCCGGTACAAGTTAATACTCGAACGAGAACTCGTCCAGCGTCTCAGGGGCTCTCCCTACGGTAACGCGTGCGTCCTATTTACCATCAGCGCCACCTGTGCGGAACTATTATTCCGGACGCCATTTCTATTTTCGTATTAACTTGTTATAGCTTTTCATGCGTCGCTAACAGCGCCACCTGTGTGGAACTATTATTCCGGACGCCATTTCTATTTTTGTATTAACTCGTTATAACTTTCATGCGTCGCTAACAGAACCCTATTACTTTTTACGGTCTGATGCGATGTGGTCTAATGTTATTAAATAATAATAAAAAAAACCCCAAGATTATGAGGCGAGCACTTTTGGATTTTCCAAACTTTTTTATGTATATACGTGAACAGATTGACTGATGGAGTTAGAATTCATGTAATATATTTATTTTATAGAATCGATGGTGTATAGGTATTCCATGATATGATACATGTCACTGTGATATCCCATAAAAACATAAAGTGAAATGAGAGCCAAGTCCAATATTATGATAAATGCCACTTCATTATGAAATGTTTGAGTGAATCGCCCATTCAGTATCATTTTTTTTTACGCGTTCTTTATTTATATTTAATTTGGCCAAGTCTCTTGCGCTTTGTAATTTAATCATTCATGAGTAATGATCTTACACTATTGATGTGCGCTAAATATTGAAATTTAAAATAATTAATACTAAATCCCAGATAAAAACGTAATAAATACGAAAGTCGACTGTATCCTTAGATATTATAAGTACTAAAACAGACGTGTTCGGTTAAATAAAATTAAGGGTGGTATTCCACTCGTTATATTATATATTCACGTGAAAACCTTAAAATCCGTGTGAAGACCATCTGTAATAAATTTTGATTGCTAATGGTTGCATTCTTACATTACTTTACATTACACGTATTACTATAAGTAAGTGTTCCTAACGGAACCAATTAATTGAAAAATTATATTAAATTTTTTAAATGTTTACTAGTTTCTGATTTATTTATATGTATTCACCCAACTACCTAGCTGGATACCCCATACACCAGCCGTGGCCTCCTTCCGCAGACGCTCGAGATTTTTTTTATTTTTTTTTTTTTTTTTCGAAAGGACCTACACTGTTAGCCTTAGGGGCTTTTACAGCTTCACCTGAACTAGTGGGGTGAGCGCTGAAGGCGCTCAAACCCGCGGGGCAACTCGCACAAGGGTGTCACTAGTGACCGAACCTCGGCTTGGGCTGTTGCCGATTCGCGAACGAGAAAAACGAGCGCGGTACTAGCTATTACTAAGCGAATATTGAAAAAGAAGTCTAAACTAACTGATCCTCTTAAGGATCTGATAAAACTCTTATTTTGGATTGTACTGTGCAACGCGGCGAGACAGGATTGTACTGTGCGTCCTTCCTACCTAACTAACGAAAGACGCGAGTATCTAACCTAAAGAATCGAACCCAGAGAACCGAGAAGAAGGCAATGACACACTGAATTATTAATTATCTGAAAGAAAAACAAATGCGTGTGTGTGTGCTCATCAAATTTAAAAGGCCGAACCACATTCAGGACCAAGGGCGGTCCCTCACAGAACCGTGTACGTACTGAGTGAGTGTGCACGTATGTGACATGCAGTGTGATGATGTGGATTCAGTGAGTGTGAAGTGTCACTGTATCGCGCGAGCGGGTTAGCTCGAGGGCTCCATTCCGGAGGATCGACCTAGGCTCGAGCGTCCGCCGAAGGAGGCCGCGGCGGGTGTGCGGGAGCGAAGTTAACCGCCCGCCCTCGGCGGCGAGGACGACGGTTTCGCGGATTAGCGCGTGCGTGCGTGCGTTTAATTATTGGGTAGTCATTATTTTGACTAGATATTTTATCGGGTGGGTCGAGGAAGATGTTACGTGGCCGACGTCGACAGAATTTTATATTAGACAACTGCTCATTAGGCGTGGGAACGTAAGAGACGGAAGCCTTAATGAGCGAATTTGAGTGTGCTTCAGCTTTCTCAAAATGTGTTTTCGAAAGGGTCCGGATATACCCTTCTATGGACGGGAGTTCAAGATCTTTATGTAGGTCTGTGTTTCTCATGGTATCGAGAGCACAGACCGACCTACGGATATATTTATTTTGAACAACTTGAAGTTTGTTCAAAGAATATTTCGAACTATGGGCGAATGCGGGACAGCCGTACGTAAGAATAGGTCTTACGCACATTTTGTAAAGGGTCATTTTATTACGTAGGGACATTTTCGGTCCAGTATACATAGGACGCAATTGAGCCATAATCATAAGGGCTTTCCTTGTGGCTTTCCTAATGTGGGGAATGAAACTGAGTCTCCTATCTAAAGTGACTCCGAGATACTTGATTTCGGAAGCCCACTGAATATTCTTACCGAATAAGGAGAGGTTATTGCTGAGCACTTTCTTAGGGAGGTTCGGTTGAAAAAGAATGGCTGCAGTCTTATCCGGATTGATTGCAATACGCCATTTGACGCACCATTCTCCGAACGTGTTCATCGCCCTTTGGGTACGACGGATGATATCTATTTTCCTCCTATCGGATGTGAAAATAACTGTGTCATCAGCGTAGAGTCCGTAGTGGACTTTATCCTCCAGCTTCGGGAGGTCGCTGATGTACAGGTTGAATAGAAAGGGTGCCAGAATGGAACCTTGGGGAACTCCTGCTCGAACAGGATGCTCAGAAGAGAGGGCTCCTTCCACTCTATAGCAAAAGGAGCGGTCGTCGAGGTATTTTTTTAGAATAAAAATTAACCTGTCCGGTATTCCGAACTGGTGTAATTTATAGATGAGCCCGGCATGCCATACCTTATCGAAGGCTTTAGCGACATCGAAAAAGACCGCGACAGTGCGGTAGGGAGAGTTGGGAAACTTTGATTTAACAAAGTTGGCTTTGATGTGCTCCGTGAGGCGAAGCACTTGGTCCGTGCACGAGTGTCTGGCTCGAAAGCCGAACTGTGCTTCCGGAATGATCTTTTTATCCTCAACTACCTTGAGGAGACGACTCATAAGGAGTTTCTCGAATACCTTGCCTAGAGTGTTTAAGAGGCTAATGGGTCTGTAACTCTCTGGCAGATTAGACTTTTTGCCAGGCTTATGAATGCCTATGACTGTTGCCCTTTTCCAAACAGCTGGAAAGTGACAATGAAGTATGGCCGCATTGAAGATGCAAACCAGAAGAGCGATGAGCTGGTCAGGAAGAAGTTTCAAAACTTCATTCCTGATACCATCCGGACCGGGAGATTTTTTAGGCTTAAGGCCTTTAATGGTTAACCGAACCTCGTCAGACGTGACAGGGTCTAACGAGGCCTCGGGTGAAGAGGACAGAAGTGACTCTACTTTGGATTCCACTTCCGCCAGATGACTGAGTGATACACCCGGATTGGGTGAGCATTGTTCTTCGAGTGTAGCGGCTAAGCATTCCGCTTTTTCTATACTCTCAAAAGCAGGAGTTTCCCCAGACCCTCTCTGCAACGGGGGCATGGAGACTTTATTAATAGATTTTAGCTTTCTGGCTAAATTCCAGAAAGCCAGATGGGACGGTTGAATACCTTCGAGAAGGTCTTCCCATCTTTTATCTCGGATCTCCGTGATACGATTCCTAACCTCCCTCTGGAGGGCTCGTAAGCGAACGCGATTTTCCTCGGACGGGTATGAATCGTGCGCGCGCGTCGCCGCGTTCTTCTCCGTGATCAATACCCGGACGTCGGCAGGGAGCACGAAGCGGCGATCGTTCGCCGCTTTCACCTCTTTGGATGACACCCTGACCGCCGTCTGCAGGTGATCGACCAAGGAATCGATCGCAAGGTCAGCGTCGCTGACGGATTTCACCTCATCCGGGATCCTACTCAGACTGGGAGAAGATATGTTATCACGGAGATATCTCCGGAGATGCGCGTAGTCAACCACTTGGACGGAGGAGGGCCCGATATCTTCAGGTTGACCTAGTTGAAGAATGACGGGACGATGGTCAGAATCGAGTTCATGTAAGACTTCTATACGTCTTACCGGAAGCGCGATTCCTTGAAGAAGAGCGACATCCAGTACTGTAGGAGTACAGTTTGTCTGGAAATGAGTGGGCTCAGAAGGAGCTATGACATCGAACACGAGCTCGTTCTCCAAAACAGCGAGCGACCTACCGTTAGCGGAAGTCCTTGAACTGTTATAGATAACGTGCCCGCAATTGAGATCGCCGGCCACTATAACCGCCCCGCCCAGCGAGAAGAGAGCTAATAGATCGTCTTTAATTAATTTCTTTCTCGGACTGAGATACGCGGACACTATATGTATCGATTGATGTCCGGACATCCCTATTTTGCATACTGATACTTCTAAATTATCGAGTTTCGGTGGCTCTATTTCTGTACAATAGAGAGATCTCTTATAGTAAATCATCGTGCCGCCGCCTCGGCCTGCGGTACGATCATTTCTTACTATATTGTAATTGGCAATCGTTGGATTGCGGAAACTGTTGTTTAGATGTGTTTCTTGTAACAGAAACACATCTATCTGATGCTTCTGAAGGAAGTCAGATAACAGGTCGCGACAGGCTTTATTTTTAGTAAACCCGTTAACATTAAAGAAGGACAAAGTCAAACCGCGGGGTTTGATTTTATCCATCTATTAGTTGAAATCTAAAAAAACTATATAAAAAAAAAAACTAAAAATCTAAGTATTTAATTTATTTTTTGGAATATATACACTGCAGCGTAGCTGCAATGTGAGGGAAAGCGGCAATGATACCGAACTGTGTCATAGGGTCCGGCGAGCGTTTGATCGCATCGTTAAACGCGATGATATCCTCAATAGCGTGCCTACTGAGGATTTGCGCCAGAGTGGCGAAGCTTTCCCCTTGGAAGAGGTCCGCTGGAAGTTGCTGCTCCTTAGCAGGAGCAGAAGCCTTTTGCGGCTTGGATTTCTTCTCCCATGCCGTCTGAGGGACACGCACGGGTTTGGAGGGGACAGGCGCGTAGGCGCTGGCCGGAGTCTTGAGGCTCGGATAGGCCTCAGCGGACGTCAGAGGCGGAGGCGCAGGCCGAGAGGCTGCTACGCGCGCTTTGGGCGCAGGCCTTTGCCTTTGCTGGCGCGGACGCCTGGTGCGAGGCGCACACTCACACCCGCGATAATTTGCGGGGTGACCCGCCTTTTTACATAACACGCAGCTCGGAGGAGCCGCCGTGTCAGGGGTGCGAGTACACTCCTTAGTGGAGTGATCGCCCAAGCACTTTACGCACCTGGGCCGAAGATGGCAGCCACTGGCTGAGTGGCCGTAATTTTGGCAGTTGTGACACTGCGAGGGGATATGTGACTTGCGGGGGGGTTCTACTATGACCCCTGTTAAACCGCACACCGACTTCAGGGAAAAAATACTCTTTCCCTCCTTCGTTCGGTCAAGAAGTACCGTAACCATATCGTACGGCTTTTTGTTTAGACGGTGATACATCCTGAATGTATCCCGGACAGGGAATCCCTGAGATCGCAGTGAAGCTGCGACTTCGGGCAGGGGGAGCTCTTTGGGCACCCTGCGAATAACAACTCGAAGGAGGCGTTCCTCTTCGAGCGTGTATGTATAAAAAGGTTGCCTAGCATCCCTAAGATACGCGGTCAACGCTTTGTGGGTCAGCGACGTCTGAACCTTGACTTGAATACCCGCGGGGGTACTCGTCGCACTAACAAAGTGAATTTTCCTGGCGTGTAAATCCGCCGAGATTCGGGTCCAGGCGGATTTGTCCTGGATAATGACGGGCGGTGGAATGCGGCCCTGCTGCGGCTGAGCCTGGCCAGCCGAGCCCGAGGGGCCGGAAGCGGGGGCGCGAGTCGCGGTCGCGGGTGTGGCGCGGGTCGCGGGCGCGGCGTGTGACGCGGGCGCTACGCGGGGCGCGGGAGCGGCCTGAGCGGGTGCAGAGGCTGCGGAGGAAGGCGCCGGCGAAACTGCTCGGCTTCCCTCACCATCAGGTATTATGAACCGTTTTACCGGTCCATTGTCCGAGACGGTGCGCTTCCCTCGCTTCCTCTTTGTTCTTGTTTTACGAGCGGTTACAACCCCCTCGTAATCGTTCTCTGTTAGCGTGCTCATATCTGAGCTAGAACGAGAATGGTCAGAGCTCATACCGACCGAGCTCACACACGATGCGCGTGAGTCCGGCCTTACGTATGGCCGACGGTCGAGACTGTCCTCTGGGGACAGCGGAGAAAAACTGTTTTCAGTCGGTATTGAGCACGCGGCACCGGTTGAGAGCCCCGGTGCGCACGTATTTGCTCGTGCCGACTGCGGAACTGGCCTGATCGCAAAAGACGTCATCCTCGCGAAATCGGATGACGTGGAGGCGATGGGGCTCGGTGTAGGGGACCTAACCGACGAGGTGGCGGGAGCTGAAGGCTCGACCGCCACTACTGACTTATTATCCCCTAGCTGTTGCATCTTTTTATCAGATGCGTTTATTAGCGCGACAGGCTTCCTGACCGGCGGAGACGCCTGGTTCAGGTACGCGCGATACGCTTCAGGGAACCTAACTCTAAGGAACTCTAGAGCAGAGTCTAGTGTGGCCATTCCGGTGGCGGGTTTGTGGGGTATTATTGTTGTATACTAAATAAATATAATAAAAATAAGAAAAGAAAAAGAATAAGTAAAATATAAAAATATAGACAATAATAAACTAAATTAAATATATATATATATATAGATATTTGTATAAACCTCCCTACCTGAGGGGCAGGGGGGCGGCGGGGTAAAAAACTGTAGTTCCAAGTTATAAATAGAACAAGGAAAAATTTGTAATAAACTGTATCTATAAATAGAATGGAATGCGAGTGCGCACACCGATGTGTATGTACCTCCCTACCTGAGGGGCAGGGGGGCGGGGGGGTAAAAACCGTTACGTAAATATATATACAAAAAGAAAAGTAATTTTAAGGAAAAAATATATATTAATAGAAAAATGAATATAAATATATATACGAGGAAATAAAATATAAAATAAATATATTTAATATATTCAAGGACCTCCCTGCCAGAAGGGCAGGGGGGCGGAAAATATGAGTTTACTGAGCTCTCCTGAGCTCGATCTAAGGACCTTGTGCCTGAGTGCAATGGCACAGGATGAGTGTACCTAGGTACCCTAAGCTACGGGGCCCTATCAATCCTACGGCCGAGGACAGTCGCCTTTATAAAGGCGGTGCCCAAACGCACCGTAGGGATGGAGTCGTGCAGGATCGGCAAGGTGGGCGGGAGACACCTGGGGCTTAACTATGTGAATAGACAAAGGCTAAGATTCCCAGGCCCGTCCGAGAGTGCTGTCTAGCCAACGAGAGGCAGACAGCGAGCGCTCGGGGCACGCTCCGACGGCTTCGTTGACACCGTTAGGTTTCAACCGTCGACCTTAAAACAAAGGATTTACGCGGTTAACGGCTTCGAAGAAGCCGTTACAATAGCGCGCGGAAAAACTACCGCGAGACCGCGAATGAACTGAGTTTCGATTATTTGCAATTCACTTACCTTATAAGCACGCGATATGCAAATAAAACACGTAAGAACACTTCACTAATTTCGACGAATCAATTAATAAGAGAAATTACGAATAAAATTCCGTAATATACGAACGAACGATGTTGGCTCGTGTATGCGACCACTCGCTGTCAGAACCAAAATCGGACTCCAGAGATTTTTTTTTACGTGGGGAAATGTATTTATGCATCCCCTCCCAGCCCGGGGGGACTGAGAGGGGTATGTGGGACTCACCCAGCGCTAAGCGCCAGGAATACCCACTAAAGCCTCACGGCGGTCTGTCGCCTCCCTGGGGCGACGCGGGTCCGTGCATGCAATCACCGCGTCACCCCAGCGACCAGCCCGGCCTGGTGGTAAGCCGGACCCCATCCAGGCAGCCCAAGACGCTCGAGCCTAGGATCGATCATCCTGATATATGAGCCCTCGAGTGAGTTAGTAAAGTTCGTGAGTCTTTGTTCATTTTACGGCAGCAGCCCAAGCCGAGGTTTGGCCATACTGGCAGCCTTGCATCCACTATCTCGGGGCTGAGTACTTTCAGCACTCACCTCAAAATGTTTGGTGAAGCTGTCAAAGCCCTTAAGGCTAACAGCGTATGTAAGTTCGAAAAAAAAAAGTATATAGATGCCAAATTTGAACTTTTTAGGTCGTCTGAAACTGGGTTAGAGTTTTGATCTATATGTCAGAGATAAAAATGTTGAATTTTGGACGTGAATATCTAAGTAACTGCTTGAGGTGTGTTAATGAAATTCGGTACACACATGCATCTCGCCAGTCTCGATACATGAGCTAAATTTGACATGTTTATGTAAAATGTGAGTTATGATAAAGAGGCTTGTGTTCGTGTTGTATAGTGTTATAATAGTCCGTGTAATCTAGATCTATATACATATTTTTAAGCGAAAAAGTTTGTTTAAATGCGCTAAACTTGAAAACTTCCAGTCGGATCTCAGATATTATTTTTGTATTTGGTAGAGCATTCATTGTGGAAGGCTATTTAACATCACACTACCACCAATAAGAACAGTTTCACTGAATAAATATCGCCGAGTACATGTTCACAACTTTATCAACAAATAAAGGAAAGAAAAATTTGCACTTAACAAAAAAAAAAAAATACAAAATAAATTAAAAACAAGTACCCGTTATGATTTTCTATTAATTAACTAATTTTGTGCCATATTTTACGATTAAAAATATGTTTATAATTGTACTTGGCATGTTACGTAGTACGTTTACAGAAACGGGCGATGAATAAGTGATGATAGCTTAGATGGTAGTGTGTTCGGACGCCGCGTCAAGAGACGTAAGTTGGAATTCACCAACAATGAGCTTGAACTTCATGATATGATGAAACCATAGTATGGTGGTAAGGAGTTTTCTAATGCCCACCTGGTTAACTACCACGATCAAGTTGAAAATGTTCTGCCAAATACTAGTATATAATAGGTGTGTTCCGGCAGTTGCACTTGAGAGCCAGTTCTTTTTGAAGCGATGATAGCTCAGTGGTAGTATATACGACTTCGAGTCAAGGAACGTGAGTTCGAATCCTACAATGACCTACCTAACCTAACCTACAATGAGCTCGAGCTTTCGGAGATGGAAAACGTTTTGAGGAAACCATAGCATGGTGGTAGGGCTTTTTCTAAAGCTCGTATAGCTAGCTACCACCCTCGAGTTGAAAATCTGCCGCCAAATATCAATAGGTGTGTTCCAGCAGTTGTACTTGAGAGCCAGTTCCTCCACAGGCCTAGCGTGTCTACCAACTTGGGCCATATCGTCATTTAAGATAAGGTGAGATTGTGGCCATAACGCTAAGCCTTAATTATATTAAAAAAAAATTGCACTTAGGACCCAGTTCCTCTACTAGGATTCCATCATCTTGAAACACATTGTCACTTAACATCGGGTAAGATTGTGGCCGTAACGCTAAACCAGTATATATATTTTGGTAGTAACCTTTTTATATGTCTAATAAATAAAATAAAAAAAAAGAACCATGCTTCTCTTGATTACACCAAAACAACCTACCCTTATAACTTAACTATACTTTAAAACAATATTGTTTTATCACTTAAAATTAACATTACTAAACATTATTATTATGTTATGAGCTCATAATTCATAATATTAGCAAGTATGCACTAATCTTTAATATGTAACCTTAGATTCTAAATAGGGTTGGCATAAACATTAAACAAAGTAATAATAATTTTTTTTTTTTTCTACGAGAAAAATTTTTTCGTTCTATTTTTGTGTATGGTTACAGGTTTTGTACCTTTTAATATAATAACATTCGGTTCACGCTCTTCTAATACTTTATATGGTCCATCATACACATGTTCCAACTTTCTCCCAGTCTCATTTTTTATTAGAATCCAATCTCCTTCATTATATTTAATCGGATTACACCTTTTGTCATATAACAATTTTCTCTTAAATTTTCCTAATATTAAATTGTTCCTTACTTCTTTATGTGCTACTTGTAACCTATACTTAAGGTCTAAAACATAATCATTTGGATTATATAAGGGATCTATTATATTATTAGTTAAATTACTAGGTAAGTTGCAGGGCTTACCAAAAACTAATTCAAACGGTGAGTACTTGGTTTCCGAATGGACAGTGGTGTTGAAAGAGAAACACCAAAATTGTAACCACTGGCTCCAAGTCTCAGGATACCCGTCACACTGAATTCTTAAAAATGATGCTAAATCCTTGTGCGTGTTTTCCAAAGCACCAATAGATTGGTGGTGGTAAGCAGTGGAATTTTGATTTCTATGTGAAGTAACTTACATACTTGAGACATAGTTTCCGACATGAATTCTGTACCACGATGCGTCACGATAGTTGTAGGCAGACCGTACCTAAGTATAAAATTGTTTACGAATGATTTCGCAACACTTACCGTATCTTTACTTTGTAAGGAGTATGCCTCGACATACTTAGTCAGCTCGCATTGTAAACTTAAAATATAAATATTACCGTCTAAATCCTTATCTAGGGGGCCCACTAAATCTAAATATACCTTTTGGAACGCACTTGTTGCCTTTGTAGTAATAACCATTGGCTCCATAATATTCCTAGAATACTTACTTAATTGGCACTTTTGACACTTAGCTACGTAACTACGTACATCATTCTCCATTCCTGGCCAAAAGTACTTACCTTTTATATTGTTTATCATTCGTCGAACACCTGCATGTCCGCTTGTAGGCAGTAAATGATAATCATGTAGAATGTATGTCTTTTCCTCATTTTCTAGGGCTCTTTTTATTCCTCTAAGAATATTTAAGTGTGGTCCGGACCACTTTTCTCTACTCTTTATTTCGTCGACTAATTCTTTTATAAATTTAATATTTTTCTTGTCTTTTACTATGCATAGTTCTTTAATATTTATTTCATTACAACAATTACTCAATAAATCCGCAAATTCGACTCGCGAGAATTGCGACATATAATTGAGATTAATAAATAGACTCAATTCACTTTCAACATAAGCTAGACATTCCTTTTCATATTGCACATTTTTCCTAACTAAATACTTTCCACTTATAAATTTCAACTCAACCACTTCAGTAGGTTTTCTTAATATCTCTGCAATTCTTGGTTGGCCAACCCTCGAGTTCGCAGGTATAGTAAGAGAACTACTGTCACCTATTCCTGATGGTGATTCATTGCTCTGTGAATCTGCCCTTGCTTTTTGTGCTCTAGTTATAACCATATTTACAATTTTCTCATTCATTACTTTTAATTCGTCTGAACTGATGGTCACCCTACTCAATGCATCCGCTAATACATTATCAGAACCTTTTATATATTTAATATCGAAGTCGTACTCTTCTAGTAGTAATCTAAATTTTAGAAGTCGGGTTGATGAATCCTTCATGCCAAAAAGATATATAAGAGGTTTATGATCTGTCATGATAGTGAACTTCCTTCCATATAAATACGGTCTAAAATGTTTTATACTCCAAACTACTGCCAAAAGCTCTTTCTGTATTGTGGGGTAATTAATTTCGGCTTTGTTTAATGGTCTGCTGGCGTATGCCACTGGTCTTAAATCGTTATTACATAAAACCGAACCTATTGCTGTGCCTGATGCATCTGTTTGGAGGATAAAAGTATTTTCACTCGAAAAATCTGGATATTGCAAAATTGGTGAACTAATTCATTTATTTTTAAGATTTTCAAAACATTTTTGTCATTCATCTGTCCATATAAAGCTTACATTCTTTCGGCATAATTTATTTAAAGGTACTGTTATTTCCGCAAATGAAGGTATGAACTTCCTATAATAGTTACAGAATGCTACAAATCGTCTAACCTCGTCAGTATTTTTTGGTACCGGATATTTCTGTAATACATTAATTTTTTCTGGGTCTGGTAAGACATCCTTGGCTGATACTACGTGGCCTAAATAGAGTAGTTGTGTTTTCATAAAATCGCACTTTGATGGGTTTAATTTAAGATTCATTATTCGACATGTTACGGTATCGAATAGATAAAACTTGTGACGAAATTCTACACCGTTCTGTAATTGTAGCGGAATGTATGCAAAACTACTTGCTTGAACTTTGCCTCCTATACCTTTTATCATTGTTTTATCGTAATAAGTTTTAAAATGATTTTGTACTAACTTGGAAGTAATAATAGTAATAGATGCACCCGTATCAATTAAAAATTTCAGTTTTTGGTTTCCGAGATACAAACAAATATAATCTAGACTCTCACATGTCATAACGTAATTAGTCTGCCCGAAAAAACTCACCTAGATTAAAGTCTTCTTCTTTCTCTTCCTTCTTTTCGTCCACACACATATTGTTCAGTTCGCTACCTCTATATCCCTTGTTACCTCTATAAACTCCTCTCCTCCAAGACCTTGAGTAGCCTCGCTGCTGGTAATGTCCCCGATTATGACCTCGCTGCATGAGAGATCCTTGTTTATAACTTTGGGTTGTTACAACACCACCACGATAGCGAGAGGTATTACCACGACACATTGAGTTACCACGATAGTAATTATCTCCTCGACCTTGATTATATATTCTATGTTTCTTACCTCGTGTATACATAAATAGCGGGTCGTGATCCGAAGACCCAGGATGCGACAGCTCCTCATCTTCAGCTGCACGAACAGCATCTTTTAACTCACTGTAGTCACGGGTTGCCAAAATAGTACTAAGACGTCGGTTCCTTAACCCGTCTGCAAATCTTTTAATTACCAATTTTTCGTTTATCGGACCCAATATTGCACTTGCTTTTGGGTTTCCTTCGGCCTGTAAGTATAGGCCAATAGTAAGATTAAAACATAACTCACTTAATTTTTCTCCGTAATCTACAATAGATAAACTATTTTGAGATAGATTATTAATTTGTGACATTATTGAGCTTGCTGATTTTTTGGCGAGAAGGCATGTTTTAATATCTTCTACCAGATCGGACACGGTCAAATAATTACTTTTTAACTTAAGCCTTTGCTGGTTTTGATAAGCGTGTCTTTATAACAAATGTAATTAGCAATTTCTTACTTTCCTCATCTTCCAAACAACTTTCATACATCTCAACACCCTCTATAATTCTTTCAGTAGTCTCCTCTTTTCCGTCCATAAAAGGAATCAAAGTACTCGCAGTTTTTAAGTTAAAATTCTCCATTTTGTATGACACTTCCTGTCCTTATTTCGGATTTAGTAAATACTGATATATTTTTTTCCCCTTATATTTAACTATTTTGGCGTAAACACACTCTATCCTATTAGCTATTAATTCTAAACTATAACCTGTTGTATCTAATCTTAGTGTTTTACCACACAAACTTACATCTGTTATTAATATTTTATATTCGCGGTATAATTATTCTGCTTCTTTAAATTTTTTACTAACCCAACTTTTCTTCGCGTCTTTTCGAACCTAACTTCCTAATACTTTCACTTAAAGTTTCAATTGTTTTATATATTGTAATTAATCTTTTCATCGATCATTTTCTGCACAAATTATATAATGATTTTCGTATTAAACAATTTTACCGCATTTTAACACTTATGAGTAAACAATATTTTTTTTTTGCACTTTAAGCTTCACTGTCTGCGCCTCGTCCTAGACCAAAAGACGACCGGATCCGCCGCAGGGCATGTTGTCATATTTCTTTCTGAACCAGCATACGGTGGCAATCCTTGTATGCTTTATAGGCGAAAATGCCAGAATTACCTCTATAACCGCCATGACCACGATCATCATTGTCTGCATACTCTCGATGCGTCCACCCAGACTTTTAAGTATTGCATCTTTTCCTGCTGCTGCATTCTGGAACACCTCCTCCTTTTCTACTGTCGCTCGACACATTTTTATTGTTCCGAAATGTGTGTACTATTTAATGATATAACACACAGAGCTATTGAATTACGAATATGTGCCCACTCGTATTGCACGAGGTCCTGTCACGGTCGCCATGTCATGTGGTAGTTGGGATCTCAAAATGATACGTCTGACATGATTGACATGCGTATAATTACTGCCTTACTTACTAACTTACATACGGCTATATACTTAGCCTATACATGCACATATGCACACCACCACAACGTGTTTTATTTTATTTGTAAGTAATATTTATTTATAAACTTCATTAGAGGGTTACAACACCCTCGTATATATATATATATATATATATATATATATATATATATATATATATATATATATATATACAGAGGAGTTACAATACATCCCAGCCCAGCTTCTTTTTTTATGTAACCTACACTGTTAGCCTGAGGGGCTTTTACAGCTTCACCGAAGTAGATGGGGCGAGCGCGGAGGGCGCTGGAGCCCAAGGGGCAACTCGTGCAAGGGTGTCACTAGTGACCGATCCAAGCCCAGCGTTACGTAGCGCCTTTATAGTAATGCGCAGACATCCGTTGAAGTAGTTTAAATTATAATTCGTTGATGTACTCGTAATGCACTAACGTTCGTTAAAGTACTTTCTGCGTGTTTTCTGCTTATATATTATTTGCACCGATAAATCAAAAACAAAGTCAAACAAAGTCCGGTTTGATAGAACATTTATAACTCGAGAACGGCTGGCTTTACAGACTTTTCGTGGTTTTTGGTTTGATGTATTTGTCTCCGTCCCGAATAGCAGAATAACTACTAAAAACACTGGAAAATATTACGAAAACCAAAGATAAAAGAAAAATCCTATTCCGATACAAAATGTTTATGGCTTTCGTAACTGTCAAACATTTAATGTTCATACTGTCGATTCAGTAAACTCTCTCCTCAAATTAAATAACATAATTAAATAAAAGTTTCGAATCGACAACATATACACACAGTATTGGAATAATGGCATATTTCACATTTTAGAAATGTAGAATAATATCAGTAATTAAAAAAAAAAATGTTATATTTATTGGTTGCCAAATATTCATGCGTGCGTTCGGAAATTTACAATGAGATGTTAAGTGATTCTAACTATTTCTTGGCCAACATTAACCAATAAAACAGTTGTATCCAAACGGCATCGTTTAGCGCAACGCATATTGTAAAGAACAATTTTATAACAAGGTAAATAATCGCTACAATTCAGAAAGTACGAGCAATTGCAAAGCGACTATTCAGAATTTTCTTGTAGGTCAGTTATTATTTTTCAAATCAGTGAATAAAATTATCCACCAGAATGACGTAGTGAACTATTCCACAGAATTATTAAATTAGCTGGCATTGCCTGGACTATCATCTCACTATTTCCTAATAAAAGTGCATTTTGTCCTATGTAACAACTCTGTTGAATGGCAAAAACGTGGTCTTCGACGTGCGCACATTTTATTTTGATTACTTGACAAAAAATAGCCAGATGAAATTGATTCCATTAACTGAGCTAATTTTACCGTGGGTAACAAATATACCAATATACCACACTATAAAATAAATGTAAAGTAATTACTACGAGCTACTAAATAACCTGGTACATATGTTATACGCTGTCGAAGTACAAGCAATAGCTATACCAGCAAAATCTGTATAACCTACTAAAAGTTTTTAGCCCGTCTAGGACAGCAGAAAGTTCTATATTACAACGCGTCTCTGAAGTTGTGCATTTGAAGCGATGATAGCTCAGTGGTAGTGTGCACGACTTCGCGTCAAGGGACGTGGGTTCGAACCCAAGCACCTACAATGAGCTTGAGCTTTCGGTGAAGGAAAACATCGTGAGGAAACCATAGCATGGTGGTAGGGCTTTTCTAATGCCCGCCTGGGTAGCTACCACCCTCTAGTTGTGAACCTGCCGCCAAATACCAATAGGTGTGTTCCGGCAGCAGCACTTGAGAGCCAGTTCGTCCACAGGTTTAGCGTGTCTACCAACTTGGGCCGTATCGTCACTTAAGATCAGGTGAGATAATGGCCTTAACGCTAAAACCTTAAGTAGAAAAAAAAAGCAGGCTTCTAACAAACTTGACTGGGCAGGGAGAGAAACACGAGTAGTGAAGATGAATGTTGACGCGCGTTGGAAAGGACCCCTTAAACCTACATCCATATTACAAGTCTCGGATCTGTTCGGAGTATCACTCTCTGTCATAGGATGGACCGATCATCCATGCACATATTGCAAGGGTAGCTAAGAAGTTACTCACATTTTATATGAACACCTAGGTGAATCAGTTGTTCAAAAGTTACATGCAATAATAATTAAAAAAATGATAAATAGATCTTGCGGAGTTTTCAACAATAACTCATCCTTTATGATCGAGAGTAAGTGTTCGAAACGATAACCAACAAGTGTTGATGGATACTCAATGTAGGCGATCAGTTGTAGACAATAGTAGTGACGTCACAGGTAGTGTGTAAGGACTCTGCGCGAGGGGACGTGAGTTCGTATCCACCTACAATGAGCTTTCGGTGAAGGAAAACATCGTAAAGAAACTATAATATGGTGGTAGGGGTTTTTCTAATGCCTGCCTGACTAGCAACCACCCTCAGGTTGAAAATCTGTCGCCAAATACCAAAAGGTGTCTACCGGCAGTTGCACTTGAGTACCAGTTCTTTCACAAGTCTAGCGTGTCTACCAACTTGGGCCGTATCGGCACTTAAGATCATGTGACATTATGGCCATAACGAAAAACCTTAACTATAAAAAAAAAGTTAAAAGGACAATATGTTCACGTAAGCAATCGTTGCTTTGTGCCATACTCTCGAATATAATGCAAGGCTTATGGGTCACATTAATGTGAAATACTTTAATTCCGTCAAGTCAATAAAGTAAACATAGGCGGTTATATGAAAATTTTCGCTCAATGAATCAACGATCAAGGGATAAACAAATGAGAGGTTATCTCGATTTCGATTGGATTTGCCATTCGATTTTAACCGACTACAACTTCCTGGGCAATTTAACAAATAACTTACAATTAATTAATAAATAACAAAACCAGACGTTGGAAGTTATCGTACTCAAATTGAAATAACAAGCAACATAATAATAACAAGCATAATAATATTAATCAGTTATAGTTAATATTCATATGATTAAAACACATTTCACTCGTTCGATTTGTAAACAAGTTTCATTTAATAACCGATATAAATAAAAGACAGAAACGATATTAGATATAGCCAGTTCTATTGATTTAACGAAGTGAAGTTGGAAGGTTGATTAGGATTGATTATAGCTAATCGAAATGTAAAAAATACAAATCGAACATATCTTTATTGAGTTTTAGCGAGAATAAAGAAAATCGATTATAGATGATACGAAGTTAACTATAAAAAAATAATACATTTTGTTCAGGCAAAAAGTAGTCTCTCGGGGATCGATTGATAACTTTTTTGCGGACCAAGTTCCCGTCACAGCATGTATGTTAAAATAGCAAATAAACGCTGCCACTTTATTTGAAAATCAGATAATTTATTTATTTACACTTTCGTACACAATCTGTATATAAGGCGGATTTAATGCCTTATAATCCAAGTTAATAAATTCAATTGTGCGGTCTTATCGAACCACGATACAAGTGAAACATTTTTCGGATGGTAGGCATTGAAATAAAAACATTGGTAAAGTTCTTCGATTTAAGGTATTAAAATCATGATTTTGATCATAGGAAAATGAGAAATCAATGCTACACGGTCAGCTGATGCGAGGACGTCGCCATGTTGGCTTTGACCGGTCTGCCGAGCGCTACCCACTTTACCCCTACTCCGCAGCCGGCTGTAATGAGACATGCGATAGATGGACGCAGAAATTTGAGGCAATGTAAAAAAGGGTCACTTTAAAAAAAAACATAACTCAGCATGTTTTCAATTGCTCCACTGTAACGAAAGCGGAGATGGTTTATTTTTGTAAATTTCCATGAAGCATTAGACGGATTGGAGAGCAGATTAGATAGTAGCGCAACGTATGACGGTGAAATGGGGTTGCAAGAGATAATTGCAAAATCGTATGGTACAAAGTCGTACAAGATTAAATACAGATATATCCACTTGTGAACTGTGTACTAAGGTTAAGTCAATCGCATCGTGTTACTTAAAAACGAATGTCACATAATCAGGTTGCGCATCGGAATTTCAAAGCAAATAATCACATAGCTTCACATCAAACAAATATATTTTATACGGTTAAGTGACGATATGGCCCAAGATCGTGGACACATTAAGCCAAATGGAGAGGCCGCTTCTCAATTATAACTGCCGAAACATACTTATAGGAATTTGAAAGCAGATTTTAAACTTGAAGGTGGTAGCTAACCAGGTGGGCATTTGGAAAAGGCCTACCTTGCAATAGTTTCATCACGATGTTTTCCTTCACCGAAATGTCAAGCTTATTGTAAATGTATTCGAACTCACTTCTCTTGACGCGAAGTCAGTACACACTACCAACTGTGCTACCATCGCTTCAATTATACCAACAATTACAAATTAACTATACAGAATTAAATAAAATAAAAACTTATTTAAAAAGCGTATTATACAATATTTAGCAGATAAACATGCATAGGATTAAATTATTGTAAATAGTTTTAAGTACTGACAATTGTATATGATACATAATAAAAAGAGCGATTGCTGAAGAATTTCTCGCGCCATTTCTTCTCTTCCAGAACGCCATATTGTTTTCGAAACGGTAGTAGATTTTAGATTAAAAAAAAAAGCGATATTATTATCTATTTTTAAGAAATAAACGATTTGATTCAATTAAATATATAAAAGTGTTTGTGTCAGTTCCGACGCACGACTGGAATTCCCTCATTAAGTATTATTGACATGAGACGAACATAACTTAATTATGGAAGTATAACATTTGGCCAAAACAAGTGACTTACTAATGCGCCCATAGTAATATTGCAATGAACAAGGAAGTAGGTTAATACGTTTATTATACCGGGCGCAAATTACATTTGCAAATTGCTATGCATCGTCTAAACCACAAACGTTTCTTTTTGTAACGGTAACATTTAGTGATGCATTTATTTTAATTTATAATAAAAAATATTGTGGTTTTATGATTTTTTATCCAGTACAAGATATCCAGTACACGGTCAGTTAATGTGAGCCATGGGCGTCGCCATATTGGCCTTGGTTGGCTGCTCTGCTGAGCGCCTTTCACTTTACCCCTACTCCGCGGCCGGCAGTAATGCGACATGCGCTATGTAGACGAAACAATTTAAAGCGATTTAAATATATAAAATGTGATCCCATGACCTTTAGTTGTTGATATAGTTTGTAAAATATCGGATAACACACGTTGGCATTTTATGTTGTTTTGGGGCACTTGATATATCAATCAGTACACGATATACTTCCTTGAACGCTAACGCCATACTGAGCTTTGAGTAGTACAATTGGCACAAAATGAGCGTGACACCTTCGAAGTGCGTATGAAATTTGCGCAGAAAACTCTACTGCTTTTGAGTTACCAATTTTATAAATTTTGACTTTTCATTAAATTTCCATAGAGTCCTTTTTAGTAGTTAAAATATAGTGTTATGGCTACAATCTCAGCTGATTTTAAGTGACGTTGTAGACCAAGATGGTGACCACGCTAAGTCTAGTGATGGGACTGGTTCTCAAGTGCAACCACTGGAACAATCCTGTAGATATTTGGCGGCGGATTTTCAACTTGAGGGTGGTAACCAGCCAGTCGGGAATTAAAAGAAGCCCTACCACCATGCTGGGGTTTCATCACGGTGTTTTCTTTTACCAAAGCTCGAGCTCATCCTTGGTGGATTCGAATTCACGTCCCATGATGCGGCGTTTGTATATACTACTAACTGAGCTATTATCGTTTCGATATCACATCGCTTCACTTCGGACCTTTTTTTCTTTTCTCAGTCAACTATTAAGAAGTAAAATTCAATAGATATAAATATTAATATATCTTTAGATTATATAACCCTTACATTTTATAAAAACCGGTGAATTCTTAAAAAAGGATACGCTGGCAACACAGAAAGGTTGGAAACAACTGTATTTTATACGTATTTCACCTTTTCACAGTTATAAACAGTACCTGTTAGACTACACGAAGTCAATTACGATAAGAGAGTGAACACATTTATATTAATAAAATAAAGTTTTCTAATTATTGTAAAAAAAAAAACCGTGGCATGAACAACTTGGAATATATCAGTGTGCTTATATTAATATTTTTGAAAATAATTTATAATGCTGATTGTGGTAAGAAATGTATAAATTATTATGTATTTATTCTTTTGTTTGATTAGGGTTGTCTTGTTACAGCGATTAATTAGAACGATAAATTTAAATAAACATTTTTGTTTATATATGTGCATAGTCAATATTAAATAACAATATATATTTTTAAATATATTTTGATAAAGCTATTTGAATGACATGTAAGGAATTTGTCAAATAAAAATCTGTATTTGTATTATAAAGTGGAAAAGTTTGTGTATTTTTTTTTATTTGTTTGTTTGTTTGAACTCGCTAAACTTTGAAAGTACTAATCGGATTTCAAATATTCTTTTTTTAGCTGAGAGGAGCGATCATTGATGAAAACATTAGGTTACTTAACATCACGCTACCACCAATGGGGGCAAAGCTGTACTGGAAAACGTTACAAAAACAAAAATCGCGGGCACAGCCGATCATAATAACAATTTAAATTTATCGTGTCTGTACTTTTTAGATATACGTGAAAAAGATCGTTCAAATGACTAAGAATAAGTAATAAAATACATTTACATCATTTTTATACATTTCCGTCTGTTTGTTTGTGCGCGCTAAATTGGTAAAATACATCGTTTATAATAAGAGTATATTCGCATAGCATTTAATCTTTGTTTAATTGAAATGGATTTACTCTATGAAATGTTATTGTAATTTGAATGACGACGCAAGATTAAATCATTTTAATTGCATGCAAACGAAGTCGCAGTCATAAATTCCTTTTGTACAAACATATTAATTTTCCACAACGGTTGAGTCTTGGCTCTTGATAACCATTGGAATGTTGTAATTACGAATAGTTTAATAAATTAACCATCCATTCGTTGAATTATCTATACGCGGCTGGTGTAAAACCTTTGACGTCCCTAATTCAAACCTTGTGGTAAAATTACTCCACATTATTTGCAACCCTATATCCAGAGGTGCCGGACGAACTCACCTTGAAATAATACAACAAAGAATATCAGATATGTAATATTTACTGTTCTTCGTGGTAATATTGCTCTCACTCGCGGCTTCGCCCGCGTTTAAATTAGAATAAAGCATGAAAAATATTTCTGTAATATAACATCCTATGTGTTAATCCAGCTCATCTTTACTATCTACTATCCTTACTAATATTATAAATGCGAAAGTAAGTCTGTTTGTTTGTTACGCGTTCACGTCTAAACCGCTGAATCGATTGTGATGAAATTTGGTATAGAAATATATGTGAGACGGGTTGGGATCTGGAAATGGTGATAGGATATTTTTGTGAGGTAAAGAGAGCAATAAACTTTCTTTGAAACATTTTATTGCGTCATCCGATTTGTTTGACAAAATCGATATTAACGCGAGCGAAGCCGAACGTAAAACCTAGTCCAATGTATGTACAACCAAATTCATTAATCTGTTTTAGCGTGATTGAGAAACAGACATACAAACATTTATATTTATAATATTGGTGCAGATACAAATTAGGCTGCATAGCGGTTTTATAAAGTATTGATTTTTGTCCACGAACAAAAGACAGAGTTGCCAGCGGAAAGAAATAGAAATATACAACTTTTTCCTCATTTATACAATTCTTAAGCGTGAGCTTTCGATGAAGGATAACTCCGTGATGAAACCATAGCATGGTGGTAGGGTCTTTTCTAATGCCCGCTTAAGTAGCTACCACGCTCAAGTTGAATATCTGCCGCCAATTGTGTGTTCCGGTAGTTGCATTTGGGAGCTACTCCCTTCGCCGGTTTATCGTGTTCATCTTGTGACACATCGTCACTTAACTTCAAGTGAAATTGTGACCATAACACTAGACTTTGTAAACTATTTAAAAAATATAGACTATTATAAAAAAACATGCGTGCGTACAAAGTACACATGTTAGAAGTGAAACTTCTTTGGCGAACTAATTTATAAATCTTGTTTATATACGACGTTCGCTCTGTCTCACTTTTTCTCTCAATCTTTCTCACTCGCTTGCTCCCTACTCTCACTCCACGGCTAGTTGCTCATGCTACGTTCGCCCTGTCTTACTCTCTCTCAATCGGTCTCGATCACTCTCTCTCTCTTTTCCGACACTTCCGTTGCATACCGGCGTGACGTTTCATCTGTAAAAATTTTACCCTCATGCGCCTAAAGAAGTTTCACTTCAAAAACTCTTTCAAGGAAGTCATAGCTATACCTGCCCATCAGGTATGCGTCAGCCATACCCCAGGGTTTGTGACCACGATCAAGCTGTGTCCTATTTTTTTTTTATAGTTAATGTTTCGCATTATGGCTATAATCTCACCTGATCTTAAGTCACGATACGGCCCAAGTTGGTAGACACGCTAATCCTGTGGAAGAACTTGCTCTCAAGTGCAACTACCGGAACATACCTATTGGTATTTGGCGGCAGATTTTCAAGTTTCAAGCGGAAAGTTTATCTGAACTTGAGTAAAAAGAGGGATAACCTTTCTATGGAATTTTTATGCGTCATCCAGTTTGTATCGCGAAACTATTATTATCACTAGCGAAGCCGTATGCGAAAGCTTGTTAATGAATATAGATGTTATAGTTTAATTTTGTATTATGAAGTTTTTACTTCTGTCGTGTATAAAATATACACGGTTTTTTATCTGTTTGTTTTCCATTACCAGGCTGTTCATTGGACTTGGACCAAGACTTCGGAACTCCACCGCCGGTTTATATACGCAAGAGTACGTATCTAGTACCGGACCAGACAGGCCGCATCACGCTGCAGGGCTCAGAGACTATACTCGTCGGCTGTCCCGGGCAAAGGAATTACATTGTCCTGGGGAAGGATGAAGGAGCGAATACACCAAATTATGACGTCATGGTACGTATCCTGGTTTATCCTCTGTAGGTTTAGCGTTATGGTTACAATATCAACTGATTTTCAATGACGATATAGCTAGAGAAAGTAGATGATAAGCCTAGTGGAGGTACTGGCTGTCTAGTGCAACTACCGGGTTACAATTATGGGCATTTGGTGGCAGACTTTTAAATTGAAGGATTCAGCCATTGCTACATACTCGAAATTTGTTTCGGAGGTAGATATAATTTCAGAAGTTGGTATTTTTCTATCAATTCTGCTTTGAAAAGACAGTAGATCTACCACCGATATTTTTAAAAGTTTTCTAGTGACCTCACAATAATAGTATGATACACATAATTAATGTTTTTAATGAATAAATAAACTCTTTATAACGTTTTTAATGTGTACATTGGCGATCTTAATGCCAGAAGGCATTTTCTTTCGGCTAACCAGTGGTATGTTTATCAAAATATAAAATAAAATGTCGATAGAGACAAGAAAAAGATAGAGATCTTAACATTGAATATAACCAAAATACATAAATAGTGTATTGTTTGTATTTTGTAAATGTTTCTATTGGATAACAAATATTTCACGTCTTTTTATAAGGAACCCCATGTGATAACAAAAAAGCAATATTGAAAAACGAATCCTGATAAATATTTTTTTTTTCTTTATTTTGTTTAGGGGCTTTTAACCGTAGTTATAGAAAAATAAATTATATTTTGAATTATTCATTAATTATTTTATTTTATTTAATAAATTTTAATTTTAAATATTTAGTTCCTTTATTGGTACAAATATACTTACTTAAACCTCAAGAAGATTCATAATTGAGATTCTATGGTATATTACAAAAAAATAAAACATTTAAAAAGTTAGTAGATTTCTTTTGCAAGGTAGTAGATTTGAGTTAGATACTAAAAGTTGGTAAATCTACTGAAAAGTTGGTAGAGTTGGTAACACTGGTGCCAGCTAGTCAGGTGAGCATTACACAAAGCCCTATCACTATGCTATGGTTTCATCATGAGATTTTCTCTTACCGACAGCTCGGGTTCATTGTATGCATTCAAACTCACGGCCACTGATGCGACGACCTTACACCTTACCAACTGAGTCATCACCGCTACGCTACTACGTTGTATGTTTATTGCACAGTCCTGGTCGGGTGACGTGTTAATCTGCGGTTTAGAGGTTCTAGAACCTGCGTCATGTTTCTCCCCCCTCGGAAAATAATTCAAAACCTGGTCACACGCATTTTTTTGTAATGACCTATTTGATAACATTTTTATACCTCGCAACACTGGTAGCGTTCTCTTCTATTTTCGAACGAAACTATTTTCATCTTGATGTTGCCGGGTAATCTATGAGAGGAGTATGTTCCTTATTATAAGGAGTGTGAGCGCTGTTCTTGGTCTATGGCTACACGGAAGTTTGAAGTGTCACCGTGGTGCGTTTTAGTGAGTACTTGGGTATTGTAAGGTGATTTGCAACGATGAGTCACCACACGTCCCACTCGCGTTACATAAAGCCCTACCACCATGCTATGGTTTCCTCACGACGTTTTCCTTCACCGAAAGCTCAAGCTCGTTGTAGGCGGATTCGAACTCGCGCCCATTTACGCGGAATCCCGTACATACCACCACTGAGCTGTCATCGCTTTCAATTATTGTATTATACGTACGAATTAATATCGAAATTCAATTCAAAACTAAATACACTTTTTTTGTTGACTGCACTACAATCCTTTTAATAATTATGTAGATAATGCCATAAAAAGCTTTTTTATCAATACTTGGTAAACGGATTCAACTTGTACATAAATTCGGAAATGAGTTTCATTGTTTTACTTAAGAATCCCCAAAATGGCTATGCAATTAACCCATACAGAATTACTTTATAAACAATGCCACTACAATGGTTCATCAGAGGTCTTCTTTATTGCCTCTGGCTTAATAATTGTTCACGTATGAGTATTTATACTGCTGACGGCTTTCATTTCCTTTTTTAAAGGCTCACCCGCTGAAAATTTGACCACCAAATCACCATTTTGAAAATATTTTTTTACCGAAAGTAACTATACGGACCTATTTATAAAAGCAATAGATTATTTAATACTGGCTAATCAATACCATTATGTTAATTATGCAAAATTTGTTGTATACTAGAAATAAACAATTGTTATTGTGTTTTTCTCAGATATCTATATATAATATTTTGTATCAAAACCACAAAATATCGAATCCGCGTGAAAATTTTTATGTAACTTATATAGATATTCACATTGCGCAATAATATTTGCAGGCATGAAATAAAAAAGGAGTCAAAACTTACCCAGTATTATAAATTTTGTTTTAATTTTTTTTTATTGTTAAGGTTTAGCTTTATGGCCATAATCTCACCTGATCTTAAATGACGATACGGCCCAAGATGGTAGACACGCTAAACCTGTGAAGGAACTGGCGCTCAAGTGCAACTAACGGAACACACCTATTAGTATTTAGCGGCATACTTTCAACTTGAGGGTGGTAGCTAGTCAGTCAGTCATCAGAAAAAGCCCTACCACCATGCTATGGTTTCCTCACGATGTTTCACTTCACCGAAAACTCAAGCTCATTGTAGGCGGTTGGATTCGAACTCACGTCCCTTGACGCAAATTCGTACACCCTGCCACTGAGCTATCATCGCTTCAAAAAACAATCATTGTCCCGCACTCAGTTTTGACTGTCTCCGTTTATATTATTATGCGAGATAAAGTAAAATTATAACGTTATTTGTATTGCAACAGTAGTACTATAGTATTAGAGATGATTTTGCAATGGTGTAGGATTTATTTAAGTTCTAACTCTGACTCTTACAACTCCAATTATTCTTTAACTACATTCTTATGCCAGTTTAATGCTTTTGTAATGCCATTAGCACCTTCATTGTCAATAATATTGCTTCTTTAGTGCGATTGGCAACATCAGTGACCGTAATAATACGTCTTTTATTCGATTGGCAACTTTATTACCGTATCATTGCATGCGTTACTATTTTTTACGAGGGGAAATGCATTCATGCATCGCTTCTCAGGCCGGGGGGACTGAGAGGGGTATTTGGAACTAAGCCGAGAATACCTACTGAAACCCCACGGCCATCTGACGCCTTCCTGGAGCGACGCGGGTTCGTGCATGCAAACACCGCGTCAACCCAGCTTTCATGTGTTACTTGGTTTTTTTGTACTTGTGAAAATAAACGTTTTATTGTACATCATTCAATTAATCTATTATTCTTTAAAATTCATATAATACGCTAAGAAACAGCTGATGCGTATGACATGGAAAACTATATCCGCGCAGCCGTTGAGAACTTACTGGCTGTCTTGAACCAATAAGTGCGCTCCTATGACTGGGCACCGCCCATAGCGTACGCGCTATGGATAACCTATTACACTAAAGGAATATAGTGTAATATTGAACAATTAGCTCGTTAATTAGTAGTTTTTGTATATTTATATTTTGATTTTTCTACCGTCCATCCGTACTTGAACTGATTCGTTGTAACTTTTGCATTCCTCGGAGGCATGGTGTCTATATGTCTCCGCGACATTATGGGCATTCATTGTTCGGACCATGTTAGACACACTGAAGTTCTTTGGCGTGCTAATGTTTGCGGAATATAAGCTTATCTTATGCGTCGCCAATTGCATTGGTCTGGGCATTTCTTGCGCTTTTCTTCTACTCTGAACTCCAGGATGGAAAGCGTAAACGTGGTGGCCAGTACCTTAGATATAAGGATGTTACGAAGAGACATATGAAGCAATGCAGCATAAAGCCTATATGCTGGGAGTCTTTAGCACAGAACCGCACTGAGTGGAGACCCTTGGTACAATGCGAAGTCACTGATTTTGAAAACAGGCGAAGGCTAGCACTTGATATAAAATATAACGAACAAAAACATAAATCGCCTGCAAAACTTACAACTATGAAAATGGAAACCTAACGTGCGCATAATGTAACCGTATGTTCACTGCTAAACTAGGATACATTAGCCACATAAGAGCGAAACATCTTTTCTCTTAATCTATTTCTCTCTCTTTCTAGTAGAATAAGTCACTGTTGCCGAAATCGGCAAGGATAATGATCCGTTGTTGAAATGTTTTATTTATTACAGGAAGCTCGCTGTATTAGCAACGCTAACTTCAGCATAGATCGCTGGATAGGCGAGTTTAGGGATGTCAAATGTAAAAGCCAACCGTGGTTCACATCTGAGGAAACAAATGAACAATGTTATGGAGGCAATAAAATTTACAAGTGAGAGAGTTTTTGAAACTTTGGTGTCTTATGAGAAATATTTTTGACTTTTTTGTTTGAAGCGGAAGTTGTAACACACAGTGAAGTTAGTTCCAAGTTGTAATTATTTTGGCGCGTAATTTTTTTTATAGGTTATAAGATTTAGACTTATGGTTACAATCTCACCTGATGTTAAGTGACGATGTGGCCCAAGGTGGTAGACACGCTAAACCTGTGAAGAAACTGGCGCTCATGTGCAACTACCGGAACACACCTATTAGTATTTAGCGGCAGACTTTCAACTTGAGGGTGGTAGCTAGTCAGTCAGTCATCAGAAAAAGCCCTACCACTATGCTATGGTTTCCTCACGATGTTTTCCTTCACCGAAAGCTCAAGCTCATTGTAGGCGGTTGGATTCGAACTCACGTCCCTTGACGCAAAGTCGAACACACTGCCAATGAGCTATCATCGCTTCAAATATTTTTTTTTTAGAAATGCGAAACACGGTGTTTGTAGAAACTTCTATATTTTTCGTAGATATATCTCTTTACTGTTCCCAGATTTGGTTACAAGCTGAAGAACGTACTGTACACCTTATACGAAGGTTGCTTCGACAAATATCTCTATACAACTTACTACGTGAAACATCATCTCACGTCCGTAAGTTATTTCATGCAAAAAGGTCAACCGAGGCCATCTTTTATTGGTAAGTTTTGTATATCGTTATTCGAATGTACATATCTTCTACCATTTAAGTGTCAATGACTCTTGCCAAGTTGTTTCTCAACAATTTATAATAAAATGCCAGTGGTAGATTTACCAGTAGGCTGGAGCCTGGGGCGGCAAATTTAGAGTATTTTATACCGTGTTAAAACATAATTTTTCTCTTGATATTAGTACTTATTAAAAGGGAACTGGTAGAGGGGCATAAGTATAGGCGCCTCAATCGTCTAGGTCTTGATAGCTTAGTTGGTCGTGTAAGTGGTTGCCGCGTCAATATACGTGAGTTCGAATCACTGCACTGAACCTTAACGTCGGGGAAGGCAAACATCGTGATGAAACCATAGCATGGTGGTAGAGCTTTATCTAACACCCGCCTGGCTTGTTATCACTCTTTTTCCTATAATGTTTACGGACTTCCTCATCGCAACGCGTAAAATTACCCAGGATCAGGATAAAACGAGAGGGGCCTGTGGTGACTCATCGTGATGCTTATCACCCAAGATTATCCATTAAAACGAACTGTTGTCAGGGACCAGGCATAGCACGCAGACTTCTTTTAGTACGTGGCGGAAATGGCAGTGATAGATTTATCAGTTGGGGCGCTAGGACTTAGGGGGAAATTTGCGAGGGCGGGAAAATAAAAGTTAGGCGCATTTGAGTTTAAAAAGATGTACAGTAAATATGATGTTTAAATAGCACAACGAATATTCTTATTGTAAGTGCTTGGTTATAATAAAAAAAAAATGAAACCATGAACGACGTATTATATTCAGATATTTATTCAGAAATTTTGCTCCTGTCCTTTACTGAAATAGTGCCGGATGTAGATGGTAGGGCGGTATTTTTCACAGTGTTGAGGCAGGCGTGTAAATAGCCGTGCCCAATCAGCGGCTTGAGAACACTTTATGGCTGCACACGGGGAAGCCTGTCAGCCTAACTTTGTCTATTTGCTTATAGTGAAATCGTGAACGCAAGAGGGTGCATCTGGCACTCAACTGAGCTCTTAATGCGTAAATTCGCTTACCGATCGTCCCTTATTGCGGCTGCTAATCTTCTAAGGTTCCAACAGTCACGGGGCTTGGTGGTCACCAGCAAAACGTCCACTCACTTCACTTTAAAGAATGTTTTGCAGTATCTATATATATATATTTTATAAGCGCTATAAAATAGAGATGGTTTTAGTTTAAAACAAGATTTGCGCGGTGGTATGCGGTTCAGATATCGAGAATGGTTGTGCGGAATTTTTTGCAAGCAGAGTGTCGTCAATGTCAAACGTCACCCCCGTAAGAACACAGTCTCACATAAACGAACTAGATGGCGGGACTTCCGCCTCAACGCACGGTGTCCCAGGGCGTCACTTAATGTAAATAAGGCCCTGCGGAAGAGGACAAATACCTATAGATGTGTTTCGGCAGTTGAAATTAAGAGCCAGCCCTACCACTGAGCTTAGCAAATTTTATTCTAATAATTTTAGTAAGTTAGTAAGGAAGTAGTAAACATAGTAGTACCCTGTCGCAATATTCATTGGGTGTGTCTGCATTTCCAGAGGGGGATTTATTTAATAAGATACGTATGTCCAAGGTGTACAAACATGAGAATCAAAGAAACCGAATTGACGAAACGCTCGGTGCGAACATGTCCCAAAAGTATATCACTAAAACTCAGGTACGTAATAAATTATTAATCGAACATTTGATCGATTATAAAAATGGTGTAACAAAACTTTGTTTTTCTACAGAAAAATTCTTTATTATTCTTATATTTATAAGTATATTTTTAAGTTTATATATGTAGGAATGTGAAATAAAAAAAAAGTCCTGAGTAATTTTTTTTATGGTAGCTCGGCAAAGTTACTGCACTGTACCTGATGTTAAGTACAGTACAGTCCAAAAACAGCGACGACCATCGAGAGAACGACAATCTATCGCCACTTGCTACTGTCATGGCGGCCTGCGTAAATGCTATTTTATATTTCTCTTTGTGGGTATTGAATGAGACTGAGTTGAAACGGTTGGCTATGTGACGCTCTTTCGGGTAAAGTCGGTTTGAAGACCAAGGTAACGTCCGAGATATAGTCGCTCGACGAGCGTTACACGAGAGAGCATGACTCATGAGTAGCATGCAGTATCGACATAAAATGGTAGTACAAGTTGTTTAATACGTTATATATGAATTTCGTTATTATTACCTTTGCCTTGATGAAGTTTCTACCCTCATGAGTAAAATTTGCCGCTAAATACTACAGGTATTTGTGGCAGTTGTGTTTCAGCTGTTGTACTTGAGAGCCAGTCCATTAATTATGCTTTACGTGTCCACCGTCTTGGCCACATCGTCACTTAAAATCAAATGGGACTGTGGCTATCCTTACTAGTGAACTAGCAAAAGTGAGTTTTTTTGTTTGTTTGTTACGCTTTCACGCCTAAACTGTTGAAGCTATTATGATGAATTTTGGTATAGGGATAGATAAAAGCCTGGAGACGGTGATAGACTACTTTCTCTCGCGACAAACTTATTGGAAGTGAGGTAAAGAGGGAATTAAATATGTTGTATGATTTTTTTTATTACGTCCTCCGATTTGATCGACAAAATCAATATTAAAGCAAGCGAAGCCGCATGTAAAACCAATTAAGACTAAAAAACATTTTATTTTTGTAGTGTAGCCTTCAACATTATGGCCATAATCTCATCTGATCTTAAGTGACGATACAGTCCAAGTTGATGGAGGAGGCACTGGCTCTCAAGTGCAACTGCGGGAACTCACCTAGCTAGCCAGGCGGGTATTAGATAAAGCCCTAATACCATGCTGTGGTTTCCTCACGAGGTTATCTGCACCGAAAGCTCAAGCTCATTGTAGATCGATTCGAACTCGAGTCCCTTTACAAGGCATCCGTACACACTACCACTGAGCTATCATCGCTTCAAAATCCAATCCGCACGATTTTTTTCAAGATGTCTCGTTAACTAGTGACTGTTTGAAGTAATTTTATCTAGAAGTTAGTATGCAATATTTAAAAGATCTGGTGGATGAATGACAATCCATGAAATTACAGTTCTTAAGTCGAGGTCATTTAAATGCCAGGGCGGATTATACAATGTACGCACAGCAAAGAGCTACATTTCACTATGGGAACACAGCTCCGCAATGGCAGAGGGGAAACGCCGGTGACTGGGCCGCATTGGAAGACGTAAGTATTATCATTTCTAGGAGGGCTGTGAACGGGGGGTTTTTCACTTACGGAAATATAATAAGCTCCAAACATATATGTCTACTTCCCGAGAATGCTATTGGTTTCCATATATATCATAATAGAGATGAAACTGAACAAAAAAAAAATATAACAAAATTAATTAAAAGTTATTTTTATAAATAAAAAATTAAAAAAGGCAGTAACATATTGATTAATCTTTTTTTTTTAATGATAATGAGAAGCGAATATATAGACTGGCCGTCTGATCGTAAATGGCGACCGTCTCCTATGGACGGTTGCAACACTACTGGTGTTACAGCCATGTTCCTGATCTTGACGAATGGCTAGTTCTCGTTCACTATTCCGAATCACAAAGGCTCGTACTAAACCTTTGTTTTGCGGAAGTCCAAACCCGAGGGTGGTCGGTAACCAGTTGGGCAAGAACTCTACCACCAAGCTGTGACGAAACAAGGATTATATGGATTACCATAATGTCCAAAATCAAATTCGGTACCAACCACCGCCAGAGGCTAGTCGTTTACTCGGCAGGGTGCACCGCGTGCATGTGAGGTTGGCTTAGGTAACTCAGACGGTATTGGACACCCCTTACACTCTAAATAAATTATTCCATTGTTGTTTTGTTTGATATAAAAACAGTAATATTAATTTTAATACCTGTCCGTGAATGACAAATCATTGATAGTACCTAAAACATTAGCTGGATAATCACTAGTTAAGCTTTAATCAACCGGTTAGCTAAGCCTGTTGGTAAGCTTGCTATATCAGTGGTAGTGTATACGAGTTCGCGTCAAGGGACGAGAGTTCGAATCCATCCACTTACAATAAGCTTGAGCTTTCGGTGAAGGAAAACATCGTGAGAAAACCATAGCATGTGGTAGGGCTTTTTCTGATGTCTACCTGGCTAGCTGAAAATCTGCTGACAAATACCAAGAGGTGTGTTCCAGCATTTGCAATTGAGAGCTAGTTCCTCTACAGGTGTCTACCAACTTAGGCCGTATCGTAACTTAAGATCGGGTTCGATTATGGTCATAACACTAAAACTCAATTATAAAGAAAACTGAGCTAACTTTTTAACCGGCTAAATTGTACAGACCTAATTCCTAGTGAAAACTTCTATAGGCACTTTCTAAGTTCTTTTTTTTCTCATACTGAATGAAAATGAAGCGTCATGCTCAGGCCACTAAAGATGTGTCGAATTTCCTTAGCTGCACTCGACATAAAGCGCTCTCTGGTCCCTGATGCCCTGAATTATGTATACTTGGCGCCATTCGATATCAAGTGCTATCTCTCTGTGCGTCTTCCCAAATTGTGTTTTAATAATTACTAGCGTAATTTTTTTTATACTAAGGTTTATCGTTATGGCCATGCTCTCACCTGATCTTAAGTGACGATACGGCCCAAGTTGGTAGACACACTAAACCTGTGGAGGAACTGGCTCTCAAGTGCAGCTGCCGGAATACACCTAGGGTGGTAGCTACCCAGGCGGGCATTAGAAAAAGCCCTACCACCATGCTATGGTTTCCTCACGATGTTTTCCTTCACCGAAAGCTCAAGCTCATTGTAGGTGCTTGGATTCGAATTCACGTCCCTTGACGCGAAGCCGTACCCACTACCACTGAGCTATCATCGCTTCATACTATTACACATATTATATTACATACATACATACATATTATATACGCAATTAATACGCAATACACGTTTAACCACTCTATCATCTGTTAAGTTACCACGTATCCCAACAAGGTGAACATGTTAAACCTAGTGATAAAAAGTCCAAAAAAACAACAGACTCGAGAGGCTCGTCCTTTTTGAACTCAATTCCGATTTGATTCATTTATAGTTTGGTTAGATGTTTAAATTAGTACACATACAGTAGAACCTCGTTAAGTCGATAACTTGATAAGTTGACAACCTCAAAATCTCAAAAAAAAAAGAAATGTTTTGTTCCCTTCCCTTCAAACATCGAAACCGCCATTCTCTATAAATCGAAAACTGTATAACTCGAATATTTTGGCGTCTCCCTTGATGTTCGACTTACAGAGCTTCTACTGTCTATATTTCAGGCTCTAAGACGTCGCATACAGAAATATGGTAAAGCGGTTCTGGTGTACACGGGAACTCACGGCGTCTTAACGTTACCAGACAACAAGGGTCGACAGAGAGAGATCTACCTTTCTGTTGACGCGAATAACAACGGTGTCGTGCCAGTTCCCATGTATTTCTATAAGGTTTGATTAATATAAACTTGATTTTTTTATAGCTTATTGGTTTGGCGTTATGGCTACGATTTCGCCTGGTGCTATGATGATAATGAGATATAGAGATCACATAGAGATGATGGGCCAAAAGTGAACACGGGAAACTCGTGGCAAGACTGGCTCACAAATGAAATCAAAAAGTTTTATTCAATTTAGGCACTCAGAAGGCGCTTATGAACGTCAAAACTGCTACCGGTTCGGAAAGTAACGCAGTCATCGAGAAGGATCGGCAAGAAACTCGATCTGCACCTTTATTTTAGGTCTTATTCTTAACTTTTTTTATATAATAGTTTAATGTAATAATTATTTAATTGCAACTGCCAAAACACACCTGTAGATATTATGGCTGCAAATTTTCAACTTGGTGGTAGCTAGGCGGGCATTAAATAAAGTTCATACACCATGGTATGGTTTCATCACGGTGTTTACCTTCTCCAAAAGCTCAAGCTCATGCCAGGGATTCGAACTCACGTCATCGCATACTGGGTGTCAACTAATAATTTAAACTATCTTGAAGTGATGATAGCTCGTTTGGCAGTATTTACAGATGCCACGTCAAGGGGCGTGAGTTCGAATCCACTTACAACGAGGTCAAGATTTCGGTGAAGGAAAACATCGTGATGAAACTATAGTATGATGGTAGAACTTTTTCTAATGCCCTCTTGGCTAGCGACCACACTGAAGTTGAAAATCTGCTGGGAAATACCTATAGGTATGTTCCGACATTTACACTTGAGAGCCGGTCCCTTCACTAGGCTTAGCGTGTCCAACATTTGAGGCTACATCGTCACTTAGGATCAGGTGAGATTGTGGCATTTACTCTAAACCTTACTGATATATATTCGAAAGGAAACAACCGGCTTAGTACGTAGCAAGTTTATTACTAGTCGTTAACAGTACAAATCGGAACAAGCGTCAAACACTATGGTGTGCGGGGGGAGGTGCGCATGCGCACACGTCACTTACACTACAAAAAATCTTCGTTTAGAAACTCATTGACGATCGCAAATAAACTTTCCAGGTCGTGTACGATCAGCAAAACAAATCGGCCGCCGCATTCGTATCGATCAATTCGTCCCATTACAACAAAACCATGATTGAGAAGTTGACCTTCTGCGATGATATATGTGATGGCGATACGAAATTTTCGTGGCTGAAATGGAGGCCGAACGACGGGACACACAGCTTCTGCTGCAAATATACAGAGTTCTCTAAACACGTTCGAAGTTTACCTTTACTGGATGTCAGAAAGGATTTCTATTAAATACTTTACGCCTTGAACCGATGACTTATATTTTACCTAACATTTCCTTACATAAAATAAATTATATTTATGTCAATATAACGCATATGGATGATAGTATTGGCAGTCTGAGGCCACCAAGTGATTGCTATTAAAAAGAGATGATGTGGCCTAAATTGGTAAACACGCTAAGTCTATTGGAGAGATTGGCTCACAAATGCACCTGCCGGTACGCATCTACAGATATTTGACGGCAGATTTTCAACTTGAGAGTGGTAGCTAGCCAGGTGGGCAGTAGGAACCCTAGCATCATCACGGTCCATCGCGATGTTTTCCTTTTCTGAAAGCTGAGGCTTATTTTTTTATGTTGCACAGCAAAGCGACTGCACCGGATCTGATGGTAAGTACAGTACAATCCATACGAGCGACACCGAACAGAATACACTGCCAGTAGCGGCTGTCATGCTGGCCGGCTTAGGTGCCTCTTTTGAAGGACCCAATATCGTAGGAAGGAGGGAACACGCTGACAGGAAGACGGTTCCACAATTTCACGGTGCGACAAAGGTAATAGTCGGCAAACTTTTTTTTTTTTAATTATTTATATATGCCTATTGTAGGTAGATTCAAACTCGCATCTATTGACGCGACGGCCATACATACTGCCACCTGAGCTATCATCACTTCCAAATTCTTGTCCTATTCTTCTGAATAAACTTTATTGTAGAGTTGCTGTATTTTGCAGAACTCCACATTGTTAATCTATATTAATATTATAAAAAGTCTGCCTGTTTGAACGCGCTTATCTATGGAACTACCAGACGGATTTTGTTAATTCGTTTTGTATTCTGAAAGAGCAATCATTGAGGGAGGCTTGGTTTATTTAACATCACGCTACCATCAATAGAAGCAAAGCTGTATTGAAAAAAGTTACAAAAAACAGGCACAATTTATTAAATTATTTTTAGTTCACACTCGCAGGCAAGCATGACATTTATATGTTAGGATATTTATGATATAACTTTAATCTTACAAAGCGTTTAAATGTAAAAATATCAGATTTGGTGTAGGTACACATCTCCAGTATACTATTCTTATGAATTGGTACACATGCGATAATTTCATGATCTCTTTAATCTTCAATCCTAAGCGTACAATGTTTTTTGGACAGCATCAGCCAATAACAACTATATTTTTACACATATATTAACTGTACCTAATACTAGAAAGTAGGCAAGGCAGTAGTTAATGTTGACAATAATTTTCGATGTATATATAACATGAGCTGTAGAAAAGTTGTTTTTGTAGATTATAAATAATAAAGAAAAATATTGTCAGAATGTTAAGGGATAAGCAACGAAACCCATTTCCTCCGTCTTTGGAATTTATGCCTGTTTATCTATGCACGCATCACGTAACATGTACACGGCCAATGTAGATAAATTCAAAAGTATAAACTGTACGTAATTTGAAATATTACTTAGTTTTTGTTTCATCGCAATCGGTTCATTCCATCAAGAGATATTAGATAATATGGATTTAAAGTGTTCTCACGCACGTAATTCAGTTACTTGCAACGTCAAAATGTTGACAGTTAAACTTCATATTCGTTAGATGGCGTTGTGCATATAACGTCATCGTGTAACGCGGATATTGTCTGTAATCTAAGCGACGCGGGAAAAGTTGGTTTGAATGAGCTAATCTTAAGAAGTACCATTCATTGTTTTCCTTTCTATATTTCACAGAACCGTCATTGAGGAAGACTGTAGGATATATAACATTATGTTACCACCAAAATAGGAGCAGAGCTGTATTGAAGAAAGTAGCACTATGGGGCCATTCATTAATTAAGTAAGGGTATTGAGGGGGAAGGCGAATTAAGAAAATATCTACCTGTAGGAAGGAGAGGGGGGGGGGCGTTATTCATTCTTGCGTGATATTACGTGAATCAAAATCCAATATTAAAAATCTAATTCCATTTTGGATTCCAAATAGATTTCTTAATCTTATAGTGCACAGTCGAATTTAATATAAATAATTTTTATTGCTTATTGAAAAACAAAACTTTTTAAAATTTCATGTGGTTTTATTGTTATTCATGGTTGGTTCTAAAAAAAAGCTATTTTTTTCGTGTATTATCCTATTTTATTATTTAAAAGGCATAAAACATTTCCCTTTCAAACATAACAGTTTATTATTTAGAAGATCAAGATAGAATCTTGATTTTAGGAATTTGGGGGGATTTTGAGAAATTTTGCGTATACTTACATGGGGTTAGGGGGAGTTAAAAGTGACCATCGTTTCGTAATTAATGAATAGCCCCTACCGGGCAAATTTTTTATACGAAGTTTTAGTTTCCCGCGAACAAAGTAGCAGGCACAAGTAGTTGATAAATAAAATAGCAAAGGTAATGCATAATAACTTTTAATGCATCTTAATATGTATACATATTATTTACCTATCTATTTATAATCAATTTTAATATCTGTACATATTATATAACAATATATCGCTTACTGTCACATTTATCTATCTCGGGTTTTAACTTTATGCCAGTTAAGTATTTACAATTAAATAGAAAATTATAATTCGTGTATATTGTGGCGTTTTTAATTTGGATACCTCTGAACGCACACTTCAATTTCTTGTATAATAAAATCCATAAAGTATACTCTACCGGAAGTTATTCTGGAGATTCTTATAAAGCTCAACATAATTTAAAAATAACTTATATAAATGATTTACTATTAACAATAATATATATATTCAACGGCATTAAATTAGTGTCATGAAGACGTGCTTGTAAGTAATTTTCCTTACTAATATTATAACAGCGAAAATTAATTTGTTTGTTATGCCTTCACCCCTAAACCGCTGAATCGATTATGATGAATTTTGGTATAGAGATAGACGAGACCTTGGAGGCGATGATAGGTTACATTTTGTCGCGGAAACTTTGTCTGAAACTTTATTGCGTCATCAGATTTGTTTAAAAAAATAGTATTTCATGTTACATCATTAACTATTGTTAACACAAAGAATAGTGTCGTCTTTTTAATTGTATTCATAACTTGCGGTTGGTAACACTAAAAAGTGAGTTGCCATATTTTTGAGTTCCATATATATTCTCTTACCTTTATATATATTTCGATCGTCTATTAAAAAACGAGGTAGATATACCAAAAGTGTGTATGGTCGTATATAAGTCGTGCTAAATGATTATGAAGCGTATTTTGATAATTGTGACCAATGGCCTAACTATCCAAGGCCTGTGGCAAATTCATTGTTCTCACGTTGGAGCCCCAGTAAAAACCATCACGTTGTCATTTAATTTGAATAAATCACTGAAGTAGTCGCCCAATTGTATTATTCCTTATATCCAAAGCATTTCAGCTAAATATAGAATAAGAGAGAGGGAGAGAGATGTAAGAGCTTAACCGCGACAAAAAATTAGGCAATTGATCGATGCGTACTAAAACTGATTCTTTTCTTACGACGGAGTTTAATAATCCATTTGAATTTGTATATGGTCTATGTCGTGCATTAACTCGAAAACTACTGGACCCATTTTAAACATTCTTTCACGATTACAATGCTATATTGTCCCCGAGTAACATAGGCTATATAAATTAGTTAAATAATTATCAGTTCCATGCGAACGAAGTCGCAGGCACGGCTAGTAATTACTAACGTTTGAAGAAAAAAAAATCTTATGTTTACGCCAATATTATTCATTGAAATAAAACTATTTTAAACGGATTTTATCGCGGTTATTTATTAATTTCGATCCCGACGTTTCGAAAGCTTTTCAACCTTCGTGGTCATATGTAGGTTGTCCGGAAAAGTTCATGTTACTGTAAGGTAGACACAGTAACATGAACTTTAACTTGAACCGCGATAAAATCCGTTAAAATTAGTTTTATATCAATCAAGCAAAAAAAATTGTTCCGTCTGTTGCTGCTCGGGCTGGCGGGGCTATAGGCCACTAATTGTGACATAGTTTTTTATATTCTACGATACAGAATCCCGGCCCTCAATAACAGCTATCAACGCCTGCCTATCTTTTTTATTCTCGCACGCGCACGCAACCAAAGCCAATAAATGCTTGTCCGAGTACTCCGTCCGCTCCATTACGAACTCCTCTAAACCCTTCCGCGGCAAATAGTACGCCTTCACGTACCTATCGACGTAATCCTGGTAGGGGACCGGTTTCACACCCGATATCTTCTCCAACTTCTGCAACAGCTGCGTATAATCGAGCTGCATCAGACCCCTACCGCCGTTCGAACATTTACTCGCATTCGAGAAGCCCTCCACTAATAAATGCACCACGAACTTCGACACCATACCCCAGACCGAGTTCAATACGACCACGTTCAACGACACCCTGGCGCATATGATTTCCAAACGCAGCGCGAACATTTGAATCTTCCGTATAACCATGTCTACGTACTGGCTGTGCTCGACTGCCACGCTTTTAACGTCCCATTTCACTTGAGACATCGCGATCAAAGCTGTTCTAGCATCGACAGCCTTAGAGGCGGAACACATGTAAACCGGTTGCCTTAGATCCGTCACCACGGCTAACGTGTTATCACTAAAATGTTGCAAAAGTAGACGCTGGTGCGGAGCGACAATGGACTCTAAATACGGTTGCAAAAGTTCAAACTGCTTCGCCAAGAAGACGACACTCTCGACACCGACAATCCTCTCCGCTAACCCGTGGAGATTCTCTTCCGAAGTCAGATCTAAATGTTGAGGTGGTTCCGGAGACAGGAACGCTTTCCCATCGCCCTCACCGGCCGTGTCTATGTTATTCGAGATTCGCTTCAATAGTGAATTTAACTTCTGGCTGTACAACGTCGACGAAGCGACATCCAAATCCGATGTAAAGAACAGATGGACCGTGTAGAAGTAATAGTCGAAGAGTTGGTTCATAAGCAGTACGACTTCTAAGGATATCTGAGGTAGAAACCTACATATCTGGAGATATTGGCCGCAGTTGCGGAGGACAGACAGTGTTGTGTTCGTAACTATCACGCTGTCTTTGGTCTTCGAAGGACTTTCGCGGACTTTATCATTTGCCGTAGTATAGTCGTGACGGTCTGCCTCATCTACGAACGACCTTTTCAGTTCCTCAGGTTCATCATCAGACTCTTCGCTTTCGATCTCCGGTTCCAATCCGAATATGTCGTCATTGGTCACATTATCGCTTCTGAATATTTCGAAAGGTGTATACGTTGATTTCGGACTGAAGTATTTGGATATGCAGACGCTATCATCTTGAGAATTGACCGAAGACGTCCCATCTGACTGTGTCTTCGACGTAATTATTGACGCATCGGACTTTAGCGCTGATAAGTGCTTTTTGAACTGCTTGAATTCTTGCAGATTGAGCAAATCAAAGGTCGGTCTCACCGGACACTGTTCCCAACCTTCGTTCTCGAGGAACAGCTTTAACTCGTCCATCCTACCTCGGTGGTAATTCTTAATGTACGAAACACTTTGAGTTTTGATAAAATCCTGCAACAGATCCGATTTATCGCCACAGAAAACCTCCGCCACTTGCGTCAGTTTCCTCAGGATGCCTAACATTTGAATGAACCTCTCGAAAGGGTATTCCTCCAAGCCCGAAGCCTTTAGAAACGTCGACACTTTCGCTTGGACGTCATGCCAAATCCTAACTAGGCCGGCCTTTAATTTCTGCCTGATATATTCCCGACTAACATTTTTCTCTATATCGAAAACGTTATTCGTGCTCGGTAATATTTCCTCTTCGTCATGTTTCGTATGCCAATCTACAAGCAAATAGTAACTTCGCATGATCAGAAACAGATTCTCGCATAAGTTAAGTAAGCAAACATGAGCTTTGTTAGGTTGCACCGATTGGCACATTTCAACGAATTTCATATCGGATGAATCCACCACGACGTGGTTCTTGACCGCGCCTATCGAAGATTCATTGACCGCAGAGGAATAATGCATATGGAGTTGTTCCATCGCAGCCTGAGTCTTCCCCAGCAACGCGTAAGCCTTCCTTAATTTCCTAAAGGTTTTTTCATCAAAATTCACACACAAACTAGACAGCACCGAATCCAATTTTTCCTCCGTAAGAACTAAAGTGTCCTGCAATCTCGTCCCTAAATCGGCTATACAAGTATATTCCCTATGGATCGCTGCGGCTTTCTTGCTTTTCAAAATCAACTCTATAGCATTGTAATACTCTCTTTTGGTCAATAAATCGGCGACATCGTTTTCGACACCACGCAAACTTTTCAGCAGCTCTAGCGACTTTAATACAGATCGAATTATTTGACGTTTACGGAAATTTGCCAATATTACGAAAGTGGACAGGGTCAGATGGTTGGACGCGGTACGTAAATGTTGTCGCGCTTGTTGGCACGTTTGTAACGTTTTAGCGAGCTGCTCGCGTATGTTTTGTATTTCAGCGAACTCTCTGTCGCAGTTGTCCCGCTGTTGGGATATTAGATGTAGAGCTTTACTGGATACGACCTGTAATTATTTATATTATTTCATTGATATTATTGTCAAAGTTTTATTTTTATGACTTAGCCTTATGGCCATAATCTCACCTGATGTCAAGTGACGATGTGACCCATGACGGTAGATACGCTAAGCCCAGTGCAGAGCCTGGCTCTAAAACGCAACAGCCGGAACCCGCCTATAAGTATTTGGCGACAGATTTTCAACTTAAGGGTGGTAGCTAGCCAGGTAAGAATTAAAATTATTCTTATCCAAGCTATTTTTTTTTATACTTAAGGTTTAGCGTTGTGGCCATAATCTCACCTGATCTTAAGTGACGATACGGCCCAAGTTGGTAGACACGCTAAACCTGTGGAGGAACTGGCTCTCAAGTACAGCTTCCGGAACACACCTAATGGTATTTGGCGGCAGGTTTACAACTTGAGGGTGGTAGCTAGCCAGGCGGGCATTTGAAAAAGCCCTAACACCATGGTGTGGTTTCCTCACGATGTTTTCCTTCACCGAAAGCTCAAGCTCATTGTAGGTGCTTGGATTCGAACTCACGTCCCTTGACGCGAAGTCGTACACACTACCACTGAGCTATCATCGCTTCGCACTATTTTAACACTACTACTAATATTCTTTCAAACTAAACTTTTCGATTTGGTTTTACGCTATTCCTTCTGCATTTAAATAAGTAAAGAATATTATAAATAAAAACGGGTAAGCACTAAATATAAAAAAAAAAACAATGTTTTTTTTTTAATTACTGTGTGAATTGAACGCAACATTCTTAGGAACTACCAGTTGGAGTTTAAATAATATTTTTGTATTTGATACAGCAATCATTGAGAAGGGAAGGCTATTTTTTTAACATCATACCACTACGAAAGTATCAAAACTCTATTAAAAAGTTATAAAAACGGGCCAAACATGATTAAATAATTGTTAACTACACGCAGAAGAAGTCGCGGGCGCAGCTAGTCTTATTGATAAAAGAGACAATGTAACTACTGACCTGTTGTTGTCTTTTAAGTTTGGTGAACATTTGCTCGATAGCCTCACAGGTCGCGGGCTCAGGAGCATGTTCCAAGACGTACTCACCAGCATCAAACTCAGTCGGCGGTGAGAAATAAACATTTTCTATCTCCCTCAGTACCTGGAATATTGTTGTACAAACATACTTTTTTGGTAATTTGTAACATTTGTTATAAAAAACATTTTAAATTTGCTTTAATCACGAATATACAGTAGATCCTCTATAAGTCGAACATCAAGGCAGACGCCAAAAAAAAAAAAACGATTTGTAGAGTTTTCGACTTATAGAGAATGCAGGTTTTTTGGTGTTAGAAGCGAAGGGAACATTTTTTTTTTTTTCGATATTTGGAAGTTTGCAACTTATCGAGTTTCGACTTAACGAGGTTCTACTATATATATCATTAACCTTGCAATGAAGAAGTTTTCAAATTTGTTGTGTGGGTTCAACACATAAAATTTATTTTTATTGTTACTGCAGTACACTTCAAAAGCACAGTACAGTTTTAGCATTATGGCTACTATGCTAATTGGAGATGTGGCCCAAGATGGTGGATACACTAAGCGTAAAACACCTATAGGTATTTAGCGGCAGATTTTATATGGACATTAGTAAAAACCAATACCACAATACACATGACACAATATTTTCTTTAATCAAAAGTTCAGTCTCATTGCAGGGATTTGAACTTGTGTCCATTGATCCATAAACTCTACCAATTGAGCCACTATCGCATCAAAACGACTAGACCAGAAGATATATATCTGCTGATTCTACAGCACAAAACACCCAAGGGTGTCACTATTGCAGTGTAGGGTCCACAGTAATTTTTGTATGATTGCCACAATCCTTTTGAATTTTAATACTAGCATCCTATCATACCAAAGTCAATTTTGTTCACAAAGAAATAGTTCAATACAACCTGATTTCATTCTCAATACAATTCTCTAATAAACTTAGCATCTTCTTCTTTTTAATGGCTATATGCGCAAAGTGGGCAATTTCACCAGAGTCTTGTGATTACGAGATAAAACAAAGGCGATTGGCCACTAGAATACATAAGTATTCATCGAAATAAAACTAACTTAAACAGATTTTATCACAGTTATTTATTAATTTTGATAGCCACATTTCAAAAGCTTTTAAGCCTTCATGGTCCCTTGAGTATTTATATTTAAATTAACCAGTGCATTTTTTACTCTAAGCTAGATTACCTTAAATAAAAGGATCATCACAACACACAAAACCCAATCACCATACAAAATATTACAACTTTAGTACAATATTGCCTACATCAGAGGTGGCCAATACCACACCAGCAGGCGCAAGTGGGAACACTGTTGATCTGTATTGTGCCCGCTGTAATACTGAAATACTATTTCTTATAACTTTTCTTCACTATATGAAAATAACTTTATAGTAATAATTATTAATATTACAATTTATCATATACTATAATCATTTTATTATATGATGAAAGCTCTAATGTGTTTATTTTCTAACCTAATCCACTTAAAAAAAAAAAATTACACACGGTGCTGTTGACAAAATTCATTGCGCACTTGCTATGAAAAAGGTTGGCCACCACTGACCTACACTAACCTATAGCCAAACTGTATATAAAACTAAAAAGGTAAACCAATAACTAACTGTGAGTTGGTCATCTGGAATAATTTAAATCAATAAAAATATCTTAAGTACTCTTAATATATTCAGAACCAAGATCTCATATTCTTGACAGTCCTAATGTTAAATACCTCAAGATCTGCTGCAGAATGAGTGGAACTGAGAGAGCGGGAGTTCACACCGGGAGGTCCCAATCTATTCTCTATTATATCATCAGACAACATGACTGCGAATCTGGAATAAAGTATACAAATATATAGATAAATAAAATTGAAGTGTCATTTTGTTATATAAAATGAATAGGTTTTTAATAAATACATATGAAAGTATATGTGGCACTTAAATAACAAAATCAATTTTTACAAGTTTTGTCAAGCTTAAACATTAACTACCAGATTTTACATGCGGCTTCTCTTGTGTTACTATTGATTTTATCATACAAATCAAATGAAAAATAAAAATAAAAAAATAGCCCATTATTTTATAAGACTTCAGTGATGTACAAACATACAGAAAAATATATATATATATATATATATATATGGCAATGCTACTAGCATGTTACGTACACTGCCTTATGGTCTTGACATTTATATATAAGAGATGGCAGCTGACAGAGATGTATGGAAGAGTAAAACCTATAGTGCCATTCCCTAATAACTTGGGAACAGGACAAGATAATATAATATGTTGATGAAAATAAAATAAAAGTGATTCTAAAAGCAACATGTGAGCGTCGTAAGGCAGTATACTAAACATGCTAGTAACATTGTCACATTGTCTTACAATGCTGACTTGCCGAGTGAAGTAGTAGCTAACATTTTGGCCCTGCCTGTTCTCAAATAGATGTTGTACAAAATCTCAATATAATTTGAAAATATTCATATAATTTATATTTATATTTGCTTAGGAATTAATTATGATAACCCAGTAATTAAAAATTGAAAACCATGTACCAATGAGCTATGAAAGCACATTGACAGTTTCATAGTGAACAATATATAAAAGTATCATAGTTGGTGGATACGCTAAACCTGTGGAGAGACTGGCTCACAGGTACAACTGCCGGAGCACACCTATAGGTATTTGGCAGCAGATTTTCGACTTGAAGGTGATACCTAGCCAGGTGGGCATTAGAAAAAGCCCTAAGACCATGCCAATATCATCTTACATTTTTTGGTCTTATATAAACCGGCACAGGTTGAAACCTTGAAATTAGTGAGGTGCAATAGAAAACTGGGCGTATGTGAACATCACAAACATAAAAAAAAATACTAAATAAAAAATCTCCTAGCGATAAAACTGTACAACGAGTTTTATAAATAGTTTTTAAATTATTGTGATAATACTGACCTGAGCCTAAATAAATATTTGTAAGCTATTTAGAAAGCCAATAGACTAAGTGCCTATTCACGACGAAGTACATTACTGTATATTTGAACACAACTTTAATACCATTATAATTCATAAATACTCGTAAAACATTTTCGTACACAGCAAATTTGAATTGTGTCTTAAAACTGTCAAATTATAATATAATCATTGTACTTCAAATAGTGCAAAGGATATTAAAAGCTGTAACAAGCAAATTAAAACTTCCTTGACACTTCACAATTGAATTAGAGATAGGCATGAAAACAAAATATCGATACTGTCTAAAATCGATGTATCTTACATAAAAATTATTAATTTTATTGAGAATATTGACGATATATTGTTGATCAAGAACGATGTTTTATTATACATATATATATCGTGCCATCTTGCGGTCTATCTATGATTTACACCTGTCTCAACCACAAGCGTACATTTTTTTATGCATTGATTCATTAGGTTTTGTTTTGAATCAATACAAAAAACAGTCTTTTCCAGGAAGAATCGGTATTCATAAATTGAATAACAACATCAGATACTAATAACAATATGACGTATTTTTTCTGTCATGGCATCTATTTATGTAGATATTATTTTATTACTGGATTCTGGTAAGCATTTTCGCCAATGTCAAGTGTGCCAAATACAGTTTTTAAACTAAGGTATTTGGGTTAACGCAGTATAACCTAATAAACCTCAACTAAACATATAAATTATATTGTATAAGTCTTCTTCTTCTTAGCCGTTATCCCAGCTAGTTAAGGTCAGCACAACATGTTTTCTTCTTGCAATCAATTCTATCAGCCGTCATTTCAATGTTTACTCTTTTTATACACATATCATTTCTCCCACATTCCATCCATATTTTCTTCACACCGTTACACTTAACATTTTCTAGTTATATGGTTTTCATCCCTTCTCATAACATGCACACACCATGCTAACCTATTACTCCTCAATCTCTCTCTCATTGGTACTATTTTCATGCTTCTTCGAATATATTCATTCCTAATCTTATCCATTCTAGTCACTCCATATATCCATCGTAGCATCCGCATCTTTGCTACATGTAATTTTCTTATGCGGCGGTCAATCTTTTGGTAGTAACCTTTTTATGTCTAATAGATACAGAAAGAAAAATAAAGGAGGATGCAGCTTCTCTTGTTATATAAATTAATTATAGGTAATGGAATTTGTTCTAACGCCAACTGTGTTGTAACGATTATGTACAGATATGGGAAAGCGGATAGAAATTCAAAGATTTTTAAATCAGGATGGCACAGTTTCCCAACTATTATTATATCTTTGTCACATAAATAGCAAGGAAAATCAAATCTAGAATGTGTTTTTAATTAGGTCCCACAGTAGTAAAATTCCTGTTTTTTATGTTTAATGTTTGCAGTTCCACTGGAATGCACTGTCCATTTTACCGTAGAGAGAGAGAGAGAGCAATTAATGTTCTATTAATAGTTTTAGGCTGTCATTTTTGACAGCAAACAAAAGATATAGGTCTGTTGACTATATGCGATATACATTATTATAATTACCTCGTTGTTAGCATAGTTATTAATATAAATATATGTGTAAAAATATATCCAAAAAGTTTTTAACAATCCAGTGTTTCATGTTTTTAGTAATTATGTCTTCATTTTTATACCTTTTAATTGTATTGGCAACATTAATAAATTATTTATATTATAATTATGATTAATTTATATAAAAAATAGCTTAATTTTTTTTATACAATATATATAATTACTTTGCAATAAAAATTTACTTTATTCTTTTATAAATCAAATAAAGTGTCATTTTTGCTCATAGGCTGAATAATATCATTTCTAGTGTCAATATACAAATCTTAAACAAAAAGTAAAGTTTAGTGCTTGACGTCATGCGAACGATGATTATTTAGTGATTGTGCTTACATTTATTTAGTGGTGATAAAGACAATTATTGATGTTACTTGTTAAATAGCAGAAATGGAGACTGAATGGACAATAGAAGATATTATGCCTCCTCAGGTACGGCAAGAAAATTGTAACTGGGGCATTACTCGTACTGTCACGGTTATTCCGCCATCTTCCCTTGTACATTTCTACTGAATTACTGTTTTTATTCACTATCTAACAATAAATTGTGCTTAATTACCTTTATTTCCTCCGTCATATAAATCTGCACTTTTGGACACAATTAGATTGTGTTGGAAACAATGAACTTTCTTTGAGAATATCCGGCCTCAATGTTTCTTTTTTGATTCTGCAATGCGGATCCTCAATAAATAACTTCTTTTCCTTATATGATTTCATTATAGTGTCGTATTACTTATTACTAACAGAATTTTAAAGTTTTCTGTATTCATATTATCAAAAAAGCATTGTTTATATACTTGGAAAAGGCTTTGTTTGTGCGAGATAAATTACGTCTACCTTAGAAAACTTTTCGAAGTTCTAAGTAGATCGTAATAAACCCTTGGAACTCGTTTTTCGAAAACCTACTTAGTAATTAGCCCAGCAAAAAACGTTTTTACAACATTCGGGCCTACAAAATTTGGGTAATTTTTAAATATTTTCATCTTGTGCCACTTTCCTTATTATTTCGCAATGTCGTATCATGGTACAGAAAAAGTTTGTGATATAACTAACATGTTTATGTTTAACCTTAATTTAAAAAAAGTTAGTAGCCCAGCATGTCTCTTGGGTTCTCATCTAATATTTTTTTTTTTTGTACAATTCTATATTGAATTAGTTGCCTTGAAATTTGACTCCTTTCTCTTTATGTTGTCCTGGTATTTATGTTTATTATCACATGTATATACTATAGGGGATTTTCAATTATATCTTCTGTATGTATATAAAAATAAAAATAAACTAATATGAAATAAATTTTATTTTTAAATCATTATTTATGCAGTGAAAGTAACTTTTAGAGTACATTAATAATGAAATTAATGTTGTTTGAATCTTGACCAAGTTGAATAATTTAGCAGTTTATACAAATTTTATATTTTTTTCTCAATGAAAGAGGTTTGCTGGTATAAGGAAAAACATTACTCAATTTATTTTTACTTATAGAAATTCACAATAGATTTGCCTATTGTAAGATGTACAGCAGTGTTCTACATTTTGTGTTTTCTTCTTGTAATTAGGACACATAAAATTATAACCTATTATTTTCACATTGAGTTTATTAGGTTCATAAGATTTATCATTACAAAACCCAACTAAAAATCATGACAATAGTGATTATAAAAGTGGTAGAAAAAAAAAGTTCTTTAAACTGGTTTAATTATTAACTATAAAATAAAGTCTTTCCCTATGTGTATCTATCTGTTCCTAATAATCCCTACAGACTATTAAACACATTTTTATGGGTTTTTCACTAATGTGCAGATTGATTCATGAGAAAGGTTTAGATAAATAATAGAAAGTTTTGTGTACTTAATAGCCTAATAGTTTTGACACCTAGCATTGTAGGCGGATATAAATATAAATGTATATACATATATAAGAGATTTACGACATGCTGACTAACTCATCATAAAATCTGTAATATTATTCACCAAATAGACTTGAAAGTTGGCATCAATATTCCTTTCATGAATTTGATGCCCACTAAGAATGTATTTTATGAATCACATGCAGTTGTTAGGGAAAAACTCGAAATAATGTAGTTTAGATTTCTATTCCATTGCCTGCAACAGCTCTTGTTGGGGTGCAGCCACAATGGCTTCCTACTCAAGTAGGTAGGTGTTTTTGTGGCAACACAATATATGTTAAATTCTTTGTCAATATTTTAATTGATTAGATTTAAACATCATTCAAACATAAGTTTCAAAACTTATGTTTTATGCTATTAAAGAATATTAGGGCAAAACAATGTATTAATTCGTTTTTGTTAAAATCATACTTTTATTAGTAATTCCATGAACATGTAGGTAGTGCCATCTATTTACAGTCTAATGAATTAAGATTGTAGCTGGTAAGCTATTTATACTATTGGCAAATGTAATCTATAACGAGAATCAATCAAATAGCTACTATTTGGTATTTGTTTACTATAATGTTGGACAATATTCCTCTTTGAATCAAATGATTTCTGGACATTATAATGTAAGACACTACCCATATAATTTCTTGTTCCTTCAAACTTGTTTTTTGATATATAAACTGTTATATTTGAGGTACATATACTCTTTGTGTAAGCTGTGTTCACCGTTTGAAGGTGCATAACATGTTTTTTATAACATTCTTTCTTTTGTTCTCATTTTAATAATATAGTAGAACCTTGTTAAGTCGAACCTCGATAAGTTAAAAAACCTCCAAATATCGAAAAAATGTTTTGATCCCTTTGCTCGAATATCAAAACCTCTGTTCTCTATAAGTCGTAAACTCTATAACCTGAATTATTTGACGTCTTCTGACGTTATCTGATGTTGAAAGTGAGTTTCAAATATGATGAATTTTGGTATAGAAATAGATGGAAAATTGAATACAGTTTTACTCTACTTTTTCTCACGAAAGACTTATTGGAAGTGAGGTTAACATAGGGATAGACTTTGTATGAAACTTTTTATTGCATTATCCGAGCTGTTTGACAAAATCAAAATTCACAACCTCATATTTTTATTGTATCACTTGCTTGCAAGCATTACAGTCATCAACTCATGTAGAGTGGAGTATAGATTATTTTCTCAGATGGGTGGTGTGAGTGGAGCGAAAGACTTCGTTAGTAACATTTTCTATAGGACCACAAACGACCATACTCCTCATGTAGAATGGCTGGAAGCATGATATGATTCAGCTCAAGCTGAGTGAAACTTTGCCATTCTATTATATGTCTATTTTAAAGGATAACTTCTTTAGCGTCATTGTGATTTGAAACTCTATGTAACGAAAAAGCGACATTAAAAAGAGACAACCACGCACATCTGTAGGATATAATGCGCGAGAGAATGAGATAGAAGGTATTGTACAGTGTGTCTTACAGGGTTCAAGTGTTGTACGCGTGTTAGTATGACTGTGTGCGCCTACGTAATGGCATCGTTAAATATTTTAATAATATCTTGAGGATTCTTGAGCCCCCTTGTACCCCCACCCCTACCCACATCCTCCTACTATATTAGGTCTTTGAAAAGAGGCGTGAAAGTAAAACATTGGGTCCCTCAAAAGAGGAGTGAAGTGGTATCTAAGCAGGCAGGCATTATAGCGTTGACTGGCAGTGAATTTCGATTCTTTTTTTTTTTTTTGAGCGCATTCTTTTAGTCCAAGTCTTAAAACTATTACATACTTAGTCTATTCTTACAACTAATACAGACTCTTTTATTTATATTCTTTATTTCATCTTACGACACATAAAACTTCTTTTGCTTAATTTAGTACAATTTACCTTCATAATACATTTACAATTTATTTCCATAATCCTACTAACTATTTATAAATAATTAATTATTTTTATAAATAATAATACTTGTACAATTTAGTGTAAATATTCTTATGTCCTAGTGTCAAATTTTAAAATATCAATAATTTAATACAAATGGTTTGTGTTATTACATGTGAACGGCACACATGTTTTCTTTATATTTCAGCAGCAAGTGACATCGTTGACCAGCTTGGACTCGGGAGTCCGGCCGTTGCCAAGCAGCCCGGCGTACGCGGCCGAGAGGGACGCCTGCTTAAACTACTTCTCGAGATGGAACGAAACAGATCAAGTAATGTTCTCCCTCTTCTCTTTTACTCTTGGCCACTCAGTCCTCTTTGGAGTCTATTACTGCCATTTTCAAGTTATAAACGATTTTTTAGTACGTAAGTTTCTAGTGCGTTATGGCCATAATCTCATCTGATCTTAAGTAACGACACGGCCCATATTGGTACATACGCTAAAACTGGGGAGGGACTGGCTCTCAAGTGCAACTGCCGGTACACACCTATTGGTATTTGGCAGCAGGTTTTCAACTAGAGGGTGGTAGCTAGCCAGGTGGTCATTAGACAAAAGCCTTGCAGCCATGATATGGTTTCGATGTTTTCCTTCACCAAAAGATCAATTTCAGTGTAGATAGATTCGAAATCACGTCCCTTGACGCGGAGTCCGTATACACTACCACTGAGCTATTATTGCTTCAACGTACGACCGTACTACGTAATACTATGTAAATAATAATAAATATGGAAGTATTGATAAGAAAACCTTGACCTCGCAGATTTTGTTCAGACATTTCTATGATCATCGGTCAAACAATGATAACGAATCCTATCGTGTTCCGACTTGTCGGTCTAAAAACCAACTATCGTTCAAATTAAATGAATACATCTCCAATTTTTACTAAGGTTTTTGTTTTGTGTACATTTACGTTCAAAATGCTTTAAAATATTATAATTTCTGTAAAAAATATTACAATTAATGTAATCTGTATTCTGTTCATCTTCACTGATAATAAAAGTTCCTAACTGTGTAAGTTGTGCACTAATGTAATAGGGTATAGGATTTAAAATTATATCTAGAATTAAGTTGCTTTTATATTTAATTTCATATCTGTATCAGTGCTTTGTAAAAAAATAATAATTAAGATATCATTGGGACCGAGTTTTTTTAGTTTTCTATAGTTTATTCTTGCGTGTCTGCCTGTTTGGTTTGGCTAATCTCCATAACAGTTGGACCGATTTTGCCGAGACTTTCACTGGCAGGTAGCTGACGTTATGAACAGCTACTTGGATAATTTTCTTGCAAATCCACGACGGGGATCAGTGGCGGATTTACACTTTTACCGGCAGAAGGCTATTCAAGTTTTCTCCTTTATACCTACCTCTACAATTAAATTTCACATAGGACTACGAAGATAGGACTTAGACTTTAAGTGGTGAAACATATTATCTAGCAATATTTAGCTATATGTATATGCATAAGTATGAATCATTTCAGTTTCTGAAATACAAAAATAAATACCCCAAATTTGCCGCCTCTAAAATCCACCACAGACGGAAATCCTTATTAATATTATAAATACGAAAGTGAATTTGATTCGTTTGTTACACTTTCACGCCCAAACGGCTGAATCGTTTATAATGAATTTTGGTACACAGATAGATCGGACATTGGAGTCGGTGATGGCTAGTTTTTCTCGCGAGACACTTTCATGTATGAAACTTGTTATGGCGTCGTCCGATCTGTTTGACGAAACCGATAATCACGCGAGCAAAGCCGCACGTAAAATCTAGTGTTGCTATACGAATCGATTAAATAATTACAGGTGGAATTTGTGGAACAACTGTTGGCACGCATGTGCCACTATCAGCATGGACACATCAACGCGTATCTCAAGCCAATGCTGCAGCGGGACTTCATCAGCATGCTGCCCAGTGAGTATAAAATAAGCACTCCTGAGTTATTTTTTTCCCCCTATGGATCAGTTATTTTTAATAGTTAAGGTTTAGCGCTATGCCCATGTTCTCACTTGTTGCTATGTGACGATGTGGTCTTAAGTTGCAGACTCGCTAACACTAGTCAAGGTACAAGCTCTTAAATAAAACTGTTGCATCACACCTATACGTATTTGGGGGCAGATTTTCAACTCGAGGGTGGTAGATAGTCAGGCGGCCTTGAATTGAAAAAAAAAGCCCTACCACGATGATATGGTTTCATCATGATGTTTTTCTTCACCAAAAGCTCAAGCTCATTGTAGATGGGTTCGAACTCACGTTCCTTGCGGTGTCCATACTCACTACCAACTGAGCTATCGTCGTTTCAAAAAAAAAAAAAATTGTTTCCCATGTGATTGGTATGGGAGCGTCCATTAATCACGTCTGACTCGAAAGGTGCAGAGGGGCTTTAGTGAAGTCATGAAAAATCACAAGGTAGTGCAGGTGCAGTGAGAAATCACGTTTGAAGTTGTAACTTACTTTGCGCATCTTTTAATCTGACTTCGTGTATACTCAAAGATAATCGTGCTTTATGGAGAAAACTCCAGAAATACGTCAGAGCTGACATATCCATTCGAAGCCATGATAGCGTAGTGGCAGCTAGCTACCACCTTCGAGTTGAAAGTCTGCCGCCAAATACATATAAGTATGTTCCGACAGTTGCATTTGAGAGCCAGTCCCTCCACTAGGCTTAGCGTGTCCATCTTGGGTAATATACTAGGCACATACATAAGGTACATTCATACCGTGTATATGTAGTGATATTGTGACATAAAACCTACAAACTACACAAAAAAACCTTTATTTTTTCATTGTTTATGTTTTATTGTTAGTTTTTTATTATTATTAAATAGCAAATATTCCTTTGTCAACGACAATATAAAAACACGGCAAGGTTTTGTTAACTTCACAGTGTTAAAAATGCCTAATTCTCTATCCGATATATCTTCAGTTTATATAAGTCGAGGGGATACACAACAGTGAAAACATTAACATATCTATTCAGCCCAGAAATATCCTCGACGAGGCTCGGGAGACTAATTCATATTAGAATTTCAAATGCCTCGATACACTTCGGAGTTTCAACTCCATGAATATCAATGATGAATTTTGATTTGTTCCATGTGTAGTGTGGATGGAGGTTGAATAAATTGCCGTCGGTTTTATGTATTCCTGGTGTTTGATTTTACGATGGTCTGCAAAAAGATATGTTTTAGTCTTAAAATTCATCAGGAGAGGCAGAAAGAATGGGATATTATTAATTCTGTTTATCCCGCTTTGTCCATTCGAAGTTAGATATGGACGATTTTTAGACTATTTCGTTTTTTTATTATTTAAAATATTACGTAACACCTTTTTTCTATACTTAAGGTTTAGCGTTATGGCCATAATCTCACTTGATCTTAAGTGACGATACGGCCCAAGTTGATAGACACGCTAAACCTGTGGAGGAACTGGCTCTCAAGTGCAGCTGCCGGAACACACCTATTGGTGTTTGGTGGCAGGTTTATAACTTGAGGGTGGTAGCTAGTCAGGCGGGCATTCGAAAAAGCCCTACCACCAAGCTATGGTTTCCTCACGATGTTTTCCTTTACCTAAAGCTCAAGCTCATTGTAGGTGCTTGGATTCGAACTCACGTCCCTTGACGCGAAGTCGTACACACTACCACTGAGCTATTATCGCTTGAAAAATATATTACCACTGTAATATGTCTTATTATTTGATAAAAAGATGAGAAGTATAATTATAAAAAAGGATAATATATATCTAATCTTTAGAAATAAAGATTACTAAAATAATTCGAAGGCAGAGATCAACCATATTGGTTTCTTATTTTGAAATTTTATTATCTATCCTTATCGAACTGGTTATTTATTCTTGCTGTCTCGTTCTATACGTTATGTCTGTAATTTTTTTCACCAATCAGAGTGCACTTAAAATTTGGCGGAATTAGTTTCGAACAGAGAAGGCGATATTATTAGAAAAAAATAGTTTCTGCGGAAAATAATAATAATTTATACACCCACGCGAACGAATTCGCGGACACAGCTAGTCTCTTGAGACATAAGAAATTTAAAAATAAGACGTGAAAGGTCCATCATAAGTGGAATAGCATAGTAGCTTATGAGTATTAGGTTTCAAAATATTTAAAATCCCTCATAACTAGATGAAATTCTGTACAAATATTCTAGGTCATGTATTGAAAATACTGAAAACTCCTCGCCCCTTCCCCTTTCCCTTTGCAAATGTGTCCCGGACGTTGGGGTTTTTTATTACTCTACAAAAACTGTTGCAGCCAGAAGAAAAAAGGTTTAGGAGGAAAATATTATCGTCCTTAAATTTTCAACAAAATTGTTTTTTGATTTATTTTGCAAAGACTGATAGTTTCTGAACTATGTCTACAGGAAGGACATGATATCTTAAAAAAAAAAAATGTCATGGCATTAAATTTATAGACAGATCCGGTTGTATCTATAAGTTGTCTGTGAAAAGAGCGTTGAAAACTGCATTCGTTCGTTACAGAGAAAGGATTGGACCACGTCGCGGAGAATATATTGTCGTATTTGGACGCAAGCTCTCTGTGCGCCGCCGAGCTCGTCTGCCGGGAGTGGTTGCGGGTCATATCGGAGGGGATGCTCTGGAAGAAGCTGATCGAGAGGAAAGTCCGTACGGACTCGCTGTGGCGGGGGCTCGCCGAGCGCAGAGGATGGTGAGATCTCTTGCATATTCATGCTCGCCTGGTACTTTTAGAATTCTTATCACATCGTTTTAAACTTTCGAAAACTTGATGTAACGAAAAAGAAACATTACAAATAGAACTACATATAATCTATAGATATAACGTCGCAAAGGATGGTGAGATCTCTTGCATATTCATGCTCGCCTGGTACTTTTAGAATTCTTATCATTAAACTTTCGAAAACTCGATGTAACGAAAAAGGAACAGTACAAATAGAACTTACATATATATAATCTATAGATATAACGTCGCAAAGGATGGTGAGATCTCTTGCGTATTCATGATTGCCTAGTTCGTTAAAATTACTGTCCATTTTTATTTTCGTTTCAAACTTTTTAAGTGATTATTACTTTTGATTTTGAAACTCATATTTATTTGCCTGATTACTTTTAGAATTTTTAACTCATGCCTTACTATATATATATGTAATATATATATTTCATGTATAAAAAAATAAATTAAAATACCCGTTTGTAATTTCGAAACATATACTGTAATTATATATAAAATTAAAAAATGTCTGTCTGTTCCGGCTAATCGCTGAAATTGCTTAATGTGTTTTCATGGGACTTTCGCTGGTAGAGATAGTTGATGTGTTGAAAAGAAGTAATTTTGGCTTATTTATTTAAGATAAAATTAGGGTTCCGTGAAAAAAAGTTTTAGTTTCACGCGAACGAATTTGTGGGCACAGCTAATTGAAAGTCTAATAATAATATAATAACTTTGTCCCGATATCCTGCCCAGTAACACCAGGATATGCATAAATCTGCAAGCTCTATTTCTAGAAAACTAACTTTTATACGCGGCTCCGCTCGCAATAAAATTGATTTTGTCGACCAATTCTCGTTGTCGATCGATATAGAAATCATTTTCTTCATTAAATTATATATATTCCAGGATATTGGTCAATACAAATAGATATGCACATTTAATAACTTTTATTTTAAGCTATATAGTCTAATTATTGAATGACACAGACTCAAGCAAAAATACTATTCCCTGTTAATGAATTTATTCATTTTTTAATTAAATTACATTGAATTAGATGGTAATTTTAAATAGGCTGTTACTCCTGAATGATACTGAAGCGAATAATAGAATTTGGGCTTAAAAGTTTTTGGCCGTTATCATGACTACATCATCCACACATACAGAAAAGCCGACGTCCACCGAAATATTTTTTCAAAACGGTTTTTCTATACTATCTAGCAAAAATAGTGGTTTTAAAGTAATTACTGTCAACTCATTTAATATTCAAAGTGCAAAAAAGATCGGATAAAAGCAATTTAAGCCGAGATAATTGCTTGACCTTGAGAAAGTGAGAGTAAAGCACTTTACAAACGCTTCGCGTTATGAGACGTGCAATAAAGTTTACCCCGCTCTTAACTCCACTCCCTGTTAGCTTGTCTACAGTAGCCTAGAACCGTCTCGAAGTTTTCAACTATTTTTGTACCAAAATTCATCATAATCTATTCAGCGGTTTAAGCGTGAAAGCTTAACCAATGAACAATCTCACTTTCGCATTTATAAAAATTATTATTATCCGCGGCTTCGCTCACGTCAATATTGATTTTGTTAAATCGGATGATACAATACAAAGCTTTATACAAAGTTAAACCCTCTTTTTACCCCACTTCCAATAAGGTTTTCTCGAGAAAAAGTATCCTATCACCGTCTCCAAGGTCCCATCTATCTCTATACTAAAATTCATCATAATCGATTCTGTGACTAACGCGTGAAACCGTTACAAACAAACAAATTCACTTTCGCATTTATAATATTAATAAAGATATGTTGCTAAAGTACAGTAATGCATACAACTGTCTACTAAAATGTTTGTTACAATATAAGTTTCTTGTGACGCCCCGTAAAAAGCTTGATTTTGATGAGAAAACACTGTTTTTTTTAAATCAAGATATACATTAGTAGAAATATTTTGGAAGTTAATTTTGTTTTCGTTAAAATTGACAAATGAGTACACAGTTTAATTTATTAGAAATGATAACTCTCGAGGTGACTCTGCTATATGTTGCGATGTTCAATAGTTTTGTAATCTTCCACAGGATCCAGTACCTCTTCAAACCGAAGCCAGGTTGCCAGCATCCGTCTCACTCGTTTTACAGACAACTTTACCCGAAAATAATTAAGGACATACAATCGATTGAGGACAATTGGCGAATGGGGAAACACAATTTACAAGTGATTTATATATTTTTTTTGTATATACCCTGTTTGTGGCAACACATTTCAACCGATCGTCCCCAAGTCCGTGGCTCCGCTAAGTGGATCGTAGCCGTATATATATAGCGTTATGGCCACAATCTCTCCTGATGTTAAGTGACCATGTGTCCCTAGATAGTGTGCACGCTAAGCCTAGTGGAGGGATTGGCTCTCAAGTACAACTACCAGGACATACCTATAAGTATTTGGCGGTAAACTATCAACTTGAAATCAATCAGGAATTGTATTTAAAGTATTATTTACATACCTAACCTTCGAATCTGTCCTGTTCATTTTAAATATAAGTGAAGTATCGTCAACAAAAAAAACCATGTCAGCGCAGTTGTGAACCGTTAGCGGCATATCATTTATATATATCAGGAACAAAAACGGCCCTAAGATGGAGCCCTGAGGGACACCAATTTGTACCAGCGATCCCGCAGAGGTTACTCCATTAATGCTAACTTTTGTGACGTCGATCTTTTAGATAAGAGACTATGTTCTCGAGAGCAAGTCCACAAATACCGTAGTGTTTTAATTTAAGAATTAATGTACTATTGTCAATACAGTCAAAGGCCTTAGACAAATCTCAGAAAATACAGATTGCATCCTAAGACTCCTCCCAGGCCTCCAATATATGACTTATGAGCGTTGCACCAGCGTCAGTAGTAGATTTTGATTTTGTGAAACGAAACTGTCGACTATCCAGTAACTTATGTACTTTGAGATATTCTAAAAATTGCTTGAGCATAATCTTTTCGAAAATTTTAGTTAACGACGAAAGTACAGAGATAGGTCAGTAGTTTCCAAGATAACTTCTGCAGCCTGATTTAAATAAAGAAACTACTTTACTTAATTTCATTAAATTAGGGAAAGTTACTTTTGCTATGCACTGATTAAATATATTTATAAAAGTGGTGGAATATTGACACTCAAAGACTTAAGTATTACCTACGTATCCTGATTTGCCTTCAGTGTATTTCAATTGTAAATGTTTGAAAGCCCTTATTATTTCACCAGCACCTATAATTTTGAATTTATAGGTGCACTTTGATTCTTTAAAAGTGCTGCGGCACCTTGCGCTGATGATGTTATATACTTTGTAACTTCTAAAGGTATGTTAGTAATCTTGGAAAGCAGTTACTACCTCTGAACTGTGTGAGATATGAACAAGATTTTATGACGTAGACATCCACTAAGAAGGGATATTATTATTATAACGCGTGATTGACGGGATTAATGCGAACGAAGTCGCGGGGCGGCAGGTAGTCTTTACGTATGAAAACTCCGTGTCACGTTGTTTGTCTGCGATAAACTAAGAAAATACTGAATCGATTCTAATTAAAATTGCACGCTGCTTGTAATTTCGTCCATCTTAAAAGATGGGATAGTTATCTAAACGAGAGACCGTAACGCTATAGATAGCGCCATGGTCAAGATATTGATTATTGGAGAAGGAAAAGCAGGACACCTACCAGGCTTTGATAGTAATTTTTTTTAATTATTGTTAACGTTTTAGCGTTATGGCCATAATCTTACCTGATTTAAGTGCCAGTACGGCCCAAGTTGGTGGACCCACTAAACATGTGGGGGAACTGGCTCTCAAGTGCAACTGCCGGAACACACCTAATGGTATTTGACGGCAGATTGTAGCTATCCAGGCGGACATTAGAAAAAGCCCTAACACCATGCTATGGTCTCCTCAAGATGTCTTCCTTCATCGAAAGCTCAAGTGCATAGGTGGATTTGAACTCACGTCCCTTGCCGCGGAGTTCGTACACACTACCACTGAGCTATCATCGCTTCAAAAGTGCTCTTATAAACTGCTATAAACTATATACATCATACATATGAACTACTAGATGTGCCCGTAACTCTATTCGCTTGGAATTAAAAATTATCTGATCCTTCCAATTGTGCTAGAGTGATGCTAAATAGCCTAAAGCCTTCCTCAATGATTGCTCTGTCAAATACTGTTCTGTAAGGGACTACCCCCGGGGCCCTCACGCGAATTACCCGATAAGGTCACGAAATTAGTAAGTTAGGGCCTGTTGATTAGTTAGCCTTGCGAATCCTTGTACACTTTCTGGCAGCAGCCCAAGCAGAAGTTCGGCCATTTTGGCACCCTTGCGCTCGCTGCCTCAGGGCTGAGTGCCCTCAGCACTCGCCACAAAAACTTCAAAGACGCTGTCAAAGCACTGAAGGCTTACAGCGTATGTCAGTTCGAAAGCCGAACTCTGTCAAATTGAAAAATATTTTTTGAAATTATTAGCTGGCCCGCCAGTTTATTCGCGTGAAACAGAAAAATATTTAAGTTTTTTTTACATAAACATTAATACCATGTTGATAAAACATATTCGTAAATAAAGTTATTATCTTGGAACAAAATTGTAAATCATAAAAATGGTTACTGTAAGATTAAAATTAAAAAATTAAAATTATAGAATAGAGAGATATGCTATCGCGGATTAATTTTTTGAAGTTATTAAGAGGAATATTTCTCTCTTATATTAATGTCATTTATATAATATACCAATGGCACGCTAGGTAAGGTATTTTAAAGAATTTGTTGCCGTTTTTGGGAGTTTAAAAAAATACTACTCTACTCCTGTTGGTGCTAGCGTGATGATATATAGCCTAAAATCTTCCTCAATGACTGTTTTATAAAATACAACATTTTTGAAATCCTACTGGTTGCTGCGTAAGATTAATGCGTCCAAATGAGCTTGTGCTTTTGGTGAAGGAAAAAATTGTGAGGAGACCATAGCATGGTGGTAGAGCTTTTTCTGATGCTCGCCTGGCTAGCTACCACCCTCAAGTTGAACATCTGCCGCCAAATACCAATAGATGTGTTCCGGTATTCGCACTTGAGAGCCAGTCCCTCCAAAATAGACGCCGAGAACGCATCTGCGATTTTCCTGGTGTTGTGGGTGTCCATGGGCGGCGGTGATCACTTACCATCAGGCGACACGCTTACTCGTTTGCCCGCTCTTACTTAAAAAACAAAGTAACTTAGAGATTACAAAAAAGGAAGGGATTTGAATAACGGTGTGTATTCTTTACAGAGGATAAACTGCAGATCGGAAAATTCAAAAGGAGTTTATTGTTTGCAATACGACGATAACAAGATAGTTTCAGGGTTAAGAGATAACACTATAAAAATATGGGACAGAAAGACGTTACAGTGCGTTAGGGTAAGTGTTTCCATTTATATATTTTGTTAACTTGCATTCATTTTCGTTGTAATTTTATATACGATGAAACGAAAAAGCGACAGTAAAAAGAGACAACTATATACAATCTATAAGATATAACGTCGCGGAGGATGGTGAGATCTCTTGCGTGTTCATGTTTGCCTGGTACTTTTAGAATTATTAACTCATCAAACTTTTCAAGTGAAAACTTCTTTATCAACGATTTTTTTTAAACTCGGGGTCAGAAATCTCCAAAAACTTCGTTACGTAATATTTGCACGGCTCCTAAACGTTGGTGTATATTTATTTTTTAAACTTCATCCGTGAACATGCTCTTCGCTTTGGAGCATAGACAAGTATGGTCGTCATATCATAATCTATAACATTTTTCAGAAAAAACAAAAAAAAAAAAAAAACATAAATAACTTATGAAAAAAGACCTCCCGATACAGAGTGACAGTACTTGTTATTTGATTCGACTCAAGCCGTCTTGAGCAAGCCTTACAGCTTTCGATAGCTGAACCGGAGTGATGCGTCACGCTCTCTTATTTAACGCTCGCCGGGAAAGTATAGCAGTGTCGCGTCGACTATATCTCGCGACTCGAGCCGACTTTACCCGAGCGAGCGTCACATATCTGGGCATGGCGGGTCAGCCTGAAAGTTAATGAAGTGTGTCAGTACATTTACCGGATACGAAAATAAGTTTTCCTGGAAAAATCCCTGCCTTAGCAATAGATTTCCTGACGTTTCGGCGGCAAATGTATCTTAATTCAAAAACTCGCGGGTAAGCTTAAATATGCGTGGTACGAAGTTCAGATGATTAACTCCCTAGTTGACTACTAATTATTAAATTATATTCCTTATGTATAATTTTATATCTTATCCTTTCTCGTTTTTTTTTGTATTTTATTCCGGACATTCCGGGAAAATTCCTGTCACCTGGTAACCTTATTTTTGTGTGTCGGCAGGAGCTCCAAGGGCATACGGGGTCGGTGCTCTGCCTCCAGTACGACGAGCGGGCGATCATCTCGGGCTCCTCTGACAGCACCGTCCGGGTCTGGGACGTCAACACGGGAGTCATGCTGAACACCCTCATACACCACTGCGAAGCTGTGCTCCATCTTAGATTCTGCAACGGAATGATGGTCACTTGCAGTAAGGTAACACCTACCTAAATATTCTTGATTTCTTAATCTATGTATATATGGACCGTTTATTTTGAAAGTGGTGTAAGACCTTTTTTGAGAAAAATGAGCTATCACGTAATTCATGCTTAATTTAATGTATTTTTTTTTATATATAACTAGTCCGTGTTTACTTTCTCAAAAAAATCCCATGTTTTGTACAACTTAAAATCGGTTGGTAAATGAAATCGCATTATCAACAAATATAGTAACCTTTCATTTTCTCGAAACAAAAGAAAATGGACTTACACCACTTTCAAAATAAACGGTCCATATATAAACGGTCCATATGTTCGCGACTCTGTTTTGGTGGAGCTAAAATTTTATATAATTATATTTATTAAAAAAAAAAGTTATAAAGATATGTTACTCAGGGCTAATGTAGTATTCTAATGGTGAAAGAATTTTTGAAATCGGTCTAGTAGTTTTTGAGTTTATTCGTTACAAACAAAAATACAAATCTTTCCTTTTTATAATATTAGTATAGATGAATCGCCGATATGTACGTAAGCGCATACCTTCCTACCGACTGTACCAAAACGGATAACTTCTTTATTTGTGTTTGTTATGGTCAGGATAAGGTTTGTATAAAAATATTAATAAGAAAAAGAAGCAGTTTTTTTTTAAATCTCATAACATGAACAGTAATGAAGCGATGATAGCTCAGTTGGTAGTGTGTACGGACGCCGCGTCTAGGGGTGTGGGTTCGAATCCACCTATATTTAAATTTCATATAATTAAAGGACATTCGTTGGATTTATAAACAAGTTTCATTCAGTAAGCAATAGAAATGAAAAACAGAAAAGATATTTAGGTATAGCCAGTACTATTGATCTTAACGAATTAAAGTCGGTAGGTTGTTTAGGATTGATTATATTTAATAAAAATGTACAAAAAAAACACATATTTCGGTCAAACCGTTTTGCACTTTTAGCGAGATTAAAGAACATCGATTATATATAAAATTCTTGTATCTCTATGTTAGTTGCTATACTACTCTGAAACGGCTCGACCGATTTTTATGAAATATAAATGTATATTTGGTAGGTCTGAGAGTCGGTCCTAATCTATTTTGCATACCTCTAAGTGATAAGGGTGATACACCCCCAACATTTTTTTTTACTTTTTTGACAATTTTTTTTTTTATACCTGTGACATAAATTGCCGTAAATTTTTACCCTCCTACTCTAGTCCCCTCATTTTTATAAATCCCGATAGAAATAAAATATAAATCAAGCCAAGTTTTTCAGATCAGCTATAGTACTTTACATAGGTTTAGCGTTATGCACACAGTTTCACTGATAATCTTATATAATAAAATAAATGTATCGGACTACCTTTCCCCTTTCTTACATAATGTTCTATCTGGTTTCCGAAAACGATTAAAATTGCACTCAATCCCATAGTTATTTTTTATATTTAATAGGAATAGCGTTATGCCCACAATCTTATCTGATTAGGTGATGATGTGACCCAAGATGGTGATGAACACGCTAAGCCCAGTGGAAGGACTGACTTTAATTCGTAACTGCCGGAACACATACCCATAAGTAATCGATGACAGATTTTCATCTTGGCTATGGGGCTGGCATTACAGTAAACCCTACCACTATGCTACGGTTTGCTCACGATGTTTCCCTTCGCTGATAGCTCAAGCTCATTCCAGCGATTCGAACTTACGTCCTTTGATGCGGCGTCCGTACTCACTACCGACTGAGCTATCATCGCGTCAAAAGCGTTATGTTCACAATCTCAACTGATGTTAAGAGACAGTGTGGGATCAGATGGTGGGTGGAGGGAGTGGTTCTCAAAAGACCTTCATTCCAAACATATGTTCCTTTATATCCTTTGTATCCTATATATATATTTTATTATAGGACCGGTCGATAGCCGTGTGGGACATGACGTCGACTACGGAGATAATGTTAAGGCGTGTGCTGGTCGGGCATCGGGCTGCGGTCAACGTGGTCGATTTCGACGAGAAATACATCGTCAGTGCCAGCGGAGACCGCACTATCAAGGTCTGTTTAATAGTCACTCTTATTTAACCTGACCTGAAAAAAAAAAAAAAAAAAAAAAAAAAAAACCGCTCACTTTAACGACTTAACTCAATATCTCTCTTAACTAACTTCACGGTGTGTTACAAGTTAAAGAATTCGATTTCTGTTATAAGAAGTGTATTTAAAAAAGAATGAGTTATGTTCGATGATTTATTTTTGTTTTATAATTATATAGGTTTAGTGTTGTGGCCACAATCTCACGTGATGCTAAGTGACGATGTGACCCAAGATGGTGGATACGCTAAGCATTGTGCAGCGAGTTGCAACTGCTGGAACACACCTTTAAGTATTTGGCCCTAGCATCCTGCTATGGGTTCGACTGGGCGATCATTGTATATTTATTAATTTATGCATTTTTATAGTATAATTTACTGAGAAAATATAACACTTTCCTCTTTAGGTTTTGACAGAGTATACATGTTGAAGCGATGATAGCTTAGTGGTTGGGTATACGGACTCCACGTCATGGGATCTGCGTTCGAATTCACCTACAATGAGCTTGAGCTTTCGGGGAAGGAAAGCATCGTGAGGAAATCATACCATGGTGGTAGGGCTTCTTCTAAGGCTTGCCTAGCTAGCTACCACCCTCAAGTTGAAAATGTGACCCCAAATACCAATAAATGTGTTCCGGCAGTGCCACTTGAGAGCCAGTCCCTTCGATAGAGGTAGGCTACGCCCCTGCAATACCTCAGGTGTTGTGGGTGTCGATGGGCGGCGGTGATCACTTACCATCAGGTGACGTGACAGATCGAGTATATCGATGAATAGATTATTTTCAGAACCGCTAATAGTTTTGACCTTCGCCTAAACTGAATAATGTTTTTTTTTATCTTGGCTTTTGATTATTCCGTGCCTGCACTAAACATTTCGCGTTTGTCCACCGCTGCCGTAGAGCGTAGTTTTGACTGAACAACATGATAACATGATAACATGATAACATGACAACATGATAGCATGATAACATGATAACGTGATAACATTATAACGTGATAACATGGTAACATGATAACAGGATAACATGATAACATGATAACATGATAACATGATAACGTGATAACAGGTGTGGAACACGTCGTCGTGCGAGTTCGTGCGCACGCTGAACGGGCACAAGCGCGGGATCGCGTGCCTGCAGTACCGCGACCGGCTCGTCGTGTCCGGCTCCTCGGACAACACCATCCGGCTGTGGGACATCGAGTGCGGCTCCTGCATCAGGGTCCTCGAGGGTCACGAGGAGCTCGTACGCTGTATACGGTAACTGACAAGTTTATTTTTTTTTTTCCAAGTTAGTAGACACGCTAAACTTGTGGAGGAACTGGCTCTCAAGTGTAGCTGCCGGAACACACCTATTGGTATTTGGCGACAGGTTTTTAACTCGAGGGTGGTTGCTACCCAGGCGGGCAGTAGAAAAAGGCCCTACCACCATGCTATGGTTTCCTCACGATGTTTTTCCTTCACCGAAAGCTCAAACTCATTGTAGGTGCTTGGTTTCGAACTCACGTCCCTTGACGCGAAGTCGTACACACAACCACTGGGCTATCATCGCTTTAAAATATATATTATACTAGCTGTGTCCGCGGCTCCGTTCGCGTGGAACTAAAAATTTATTTATTAATTTTCTTTTATATACCCTATGTTACTCGGGGCTAATGTAACATTCTAACGGTGAAAGGATTTTTGAAATCGGTCCAGTAGTTTTTGAGTTTATTTATAATATCAGTATAGGTTTAGCGTTATGGCCATAATCTCAACTGATATTAAGTGACGATACGGCTCAAGTTGATGGACAAGCTAAACTAGTGGAGCGACTGTCGCTCAAGTGCAACTGCCGGAACACGCCTAAAGGTATCTGGCGGCAGATTTTTCAACGTGACTGTGGTAGCCAAGGTTCATTGCAGGGGATTCCAACTGAGGCCTCGTTGCTTCATACCGGTGAAAAAAAAAAATGTTTAAATGTCACAGATTCGACAACAAGAGGATAGTTAGCGGCGCGTACGACGGCAAGATCAAAGTGTGGGACTTGCCGGCGGCGCTCGACGTGCGCACTCCGCACCAGGACCTCTGCCTCAGGACGCTAGTGGTGAGATACAGATCCCAATCGGTTTTTTTTTTTTTTTTTGACTGGACATACGCTGTTAGCCGGAGGGGCTTTTACAGCTTGGCAGGACTTCTTGGGGCGAGTGCTGAGGGCACTCAGCCCAGAGGCAGCGAGCACAAGGGTGCCGTTGTGGCTGGCCCTTGGCATGGACTGCTGCCGGAAGAGAAAATATTATATAAAATAATAAGAGCTGGCCTACTGGAGTAGACCTTTAGATAAATTACTAATTTGTGAAATGTTAAAAATACTAATTGTTAAGAGAGGCAAGGAAGTCGGTGGAGTGGATTGTACTGTACTGTTTTGGATTGAGTTTATCGGTGTTGGATGGACGTAGTCTTCGCATCAAAACGACCGTGGACTACCGTGGTGTAACCAGTATTCTGGTGCCTGTATATCTGAAATATTTAGAAATTAATTAATTGAATAGTGAAAGGTTAGCAACAAATAGCAACCAAAAAGATCCAACCAAAAAAAAAAAAGTGCCAAACAACTGACAGGGCCACAGGTTTTTGGTCCCTTACAGAACCGTGTACTTAGCGTGTGGGTGAGCACGGGTGGTATGCAGTGTGATGTTGTACTCTCAGTGTTGTAGAGTGTCGCTGTATCGCGCGAGCAGAGTCGCTCGAGGGAGATCCCAATCAGGAGGGACCGTTGATGAAATACCTTCGCACTTGTGCGTGGGGGGGTGGGGGGGGAATGTATTACGACAAAATGTTACATGTGGGGGAGTGAGGGCGCTGTGGCCAAATGTTACATGAGGTGGGGAGGGTAGATTGCGTGTTGTGCTTACGTGAGGGCTGGAGGGAGGAGGTATCACTGTGACAAAATGTGAGCGGGTAGGCAGGGGAGGAACGGGTGTGAGAGTGGGGGGAGGTTTTAAAAAATTTTATAATTTTTTTTTACATTTTTAAAACTTTTAGTATAATAAATATTCGTTTGAAATTCGTCTCGAGAGGGGGAGGTAGTCCTAAAAAACCCTCGTATAACAATTTTGTAAATTTTACATGTTATTACAGATAACAAATGTTTTATTACAGTTTTAGTTTAATAAATATCTAAAAATGTTGAAATTTTTATACAGCTATTAATTGATGGGTTAGCATTTGTGTGAAAATATGACGTAGTGCGTGGAAGGGTTTGGGGCGAGGAGATTAAAATGGGCGACCTATATATGAACAGCTCCTAAGCAAGTTAGAGATCTTCTGACGCTTTATAAGGAATCATTCAAAGTTAATGTGTTTATCATGAATCAGAAGTTGCCCACGCGACTCTGTAAGTCACTCGGAAGTTATATTAATTCTGGCGCGACTTATAAGCACTATTTTTTTGTTTATATTCGTTGCTGCTTTCGAGCACTACAATTTGGTGTACTTACTTTAACAATATCAATTGTGGACTGACACGGATTTGCTTTTACAACCCTCAATTTGTTATGTATGCGATGTAATTAAAACTGATTTATATATTATTTCTCGGATTACAAAGGTCCATTGAGTAAAACTAAACGCAAGTATGTGAAATTGATAAAATAATGACTTATAAAAGAGTACAAAAATTGATTGTAATACATTACATACGATATATTACAGTGTCTTTAATACAGACTTAATCAAAAATATAACAAACCGAAAATATCATATGACGACTGATAGCCAATATTTCATAAAAAGATTGTCATACCAGCCTATGGGCTTTTGTATAATTACGTTAGGACTATCGCGTAAGCTACATCGTATGGAGGCAATTTTCTTACGTTTAATAGCATAAAAACATTAACACGGGTAAATGCATAAAAACATGGTAGTCTCAATAATATTCTAAAAACGTTGTTTTTTTTTATACTTAAAGTTTTTAGCGTTATGCCCATAATCTCACCTCATCTTAAGAAAATATTCATATAATTTATATTTATATTTGCTTAGGAATTAATTATGATAACCCAGTAATTAAAAATTGTAAACCATGTACCAATGAGATATGAAAGCACATTGACAGTTTCATAGTGAACAATATATAAAAAAGAACAGTTTTTGAAAATCTATTAACATAATTTTTTTGTTTTGCACTATGGTCATAATTTCACCTGATCTTAAGTGATGATACGGCCCAAGTTGGTAGACACGCTAAACCTGTAGAGGAACTAGCTCTCAAGTGCTGCTGCCGGAACACACCTATTGGTATTTGGCGGCAGGTTTACAACTAGAGGGTGGTAGCTACCCAGGCGGGCATTAGAAAAAGCCCTACCACCATGCTATGGTTTCCTCACGATGTTTTCCTTCACCGAAAGCTCAAGATCATTGTAGGTGCTTGGATTCGAACCCACGTCCCTTGACGCGAAGTCGTACACACTACCACTGAGCTATCATCGCTTATTGCATTGAACCCGGATGCTACTCGGGTAGAAACGTTGCATGCTATTTTGTTACGTTAATGTTGCGTGACGTTCCCAGGAGCACACCGGCCGGGTGTTCAGGTTGCAGTTCGACGAGTTCCAGATAGTGTCCTCCTCGCATGACGACACGATCCTCGTGTGGGACTTCCTGAACTACGTGGGGGGCTCCCCGGGGGCCGCGACCCCCCACACGCACCCGCAGCCGAGAGCGCGCTCGCCAGACCGCGACCGCTCCTACGACTAGATCGGGTAACTAATTGCATTTTTTTTTTTTTTTTATAGTTGAGGTATAGCGTTATGGAGATAGTCTCACCTGATCTTAAGTGACGTTACGGTCGATGTTGGTAGACACGCTAAACCGGTGGAGGGGCTGGCTCTCAAGTGCAGCTGCCGGAACACACCTAGAAGTATTTGGAGGAACATTTTCTACTTGAGGGTGGTAGCCAGGCTTGCTTCACTGAAACCTCAAGCTCATTGTAGGTGGATTCGAACGCACGGCCCATGACCCACATACGACCTATGAGCTGTCATCGCTTTAACCTTGTTGTGTATACACACTAATATTATAAAATATTTGTATTTTTGTTTGTAACGAATAAGACAAAAAATCTTTACCGTTAGAATGCTACATTATCCCATAGTATTATTAGCTTTACTAATATTATAAATGTGAAAGTGAGTTTGTTTGTTTGTTACGCTTTCATGCCTAAACCGCTGAATCGTTTATGATGAATTGTGGTAAAGAGATAGAAGAGAATCAGAGTCAGTGACAGGATACATTTTTCTCGGGACAACCTTATTGGTAGTTGTTTAATGAGAGAGATAAACTTTGTATGCAAGGTTTTTCTTGCGGCATCCAATTTATTTGACAAAATCTAATTTATAATATTAGTAAGGATTAATTACTATCCTCGCCTGAATGAAGTTTTCCCTTCAAAAACACAAAGTTTTTTTTCTTTCTATCAAAATGCTATAAATAATTTTCGATTAATTTTCGATTCCAGGTAAATGACGAGACCACAATGAGACTACGTTATATCGTTAAATTAACTTAATAAATTTTTATATATATATATATAAAAAAATATAGTGTGTATGTTTGAAATGGAAGTGATTTTATGAGAATGGGTAATGTTGTATGAGCGTATCACGAATCCTAGGCGAATGTGTCGCAAGCAGAGAGATTACTATAGTGTTTCCGCTGTTCCGAGGTAATCGAGTGTTGTTTGTAGAGATTTCAGATGACCGTGAGTGGGGACTTTAATGTGTTTTTTAAATGACCGAGGATGTCGAGTGCCGAGCACGCACCAACATTGAATAATCTTAAGTGACCACTTAATATACGTTAATAAGTCATCATGCATTTTACCTGATTAATTGTAACACTAAAATGTTTTGCGATGTAAAAAAGAAAAACATATTTTAGCTTCAAGGTATATAACTTAATATCCGCAATTTTTCACAAAAGCTTCAATTTATATTGAAAAAAAAAACTTTTTTTTTATTTTGTTACTAAATCGACTTCTATTGAGACAGATAACATAGTTTCTTTTTAAGGGCCTTTTTTACGATATTTATAATTCGGGAAACATCTGATTAATTGAAACAAAAGGTACATTGTAAGGAATTTGATTGTTTTGAAACGGAAATATATTATCGATATAAAAAACAAATTTAGTTTCATGTAATATATGATATAATTCAAATGTAGTTACAACGGTCTCAACATTCAGTGTCGATAAAAATTTGCGAAGGTTATAATTAAAAAAACATATATATGTTCTCTCCATAATGTGTAATTTGCGATAACCACATTGTTGTCAGCGAAAGTCGAAAAAGAAAAAAAAATCCAATCAATTTTTAATAATTTCTTTAAAAAAAAAATCTTTCCAAGGACTTTTATAAGCGAACCCGTATGATAATTGATAGTGTATGAAACATCGGGATTAGGGACCATACCAGTATTACTTAAGCAACAAAAGGGCGACGTCTAGACATGTTGTGAGGTCTACAGAAAGGGGGGAGTTCAGAGAAAGGGGGAGGCAGTCTAGACGGTGATTACTTCAAACAATATTTATTCATATACATTATTTCGAAGCTTGCTTCTTAAAAATCAGTCTGCATATAAGTTAATATCGAAGTTTTACGAGGAATTAATTTAATGGAAGCGTTACGGTATTCTAACGTATCTTGCGCGCCTTTCATTTCGACGATAATGTTTCGAAGAAAAATGTCAGTCATTACTGAATTCCAATCGTACGGCGGAACAATGGAGCCTTCCATAAAATAAGTTCACATTTGGAGGGGTGGGGGGGATGTAGAACATGTCTGGAGCATATCAGCCCGCCTACGGGTGCATTTTAAAACTAAACGTATACGTAGTGCGAAAACCATTTTCTTTTTACTTTTTTTTATACTTATAAACTTGCGCACTTTTGTTGAAAGGGGGGACATTGGATCTTGCTTACTTTATTGAAAAGGGGGAATCGGAGACTTGTTTACTTTTATTGAAAAGGGGACAGGGGAGCATATTACTAGAATTCTGCTTACGTAATACTCGAATGGGCCCTTATACGTTGCCCGCTTAGTACAAAAAATAAAAGGTTTATATAAATGTGGGGGTCGATTTCATAGACATATAAAATAGTATTTAAAAGTATTTAACAGGCTTATTAACAAAGGCGTCATATTAAATTGGGGTTAATCGATAATTAAAAAATATATATAATGGAGTTAGTATAAAAATATAAATATATATATATATATATATATATATATATATATAGAAAAATTGATTAATAAATAATGGGGAAAGACTTCATTTTAAAATGATGATTTTGTTGTTAGCGAATGAATTAACAGGTCCGGATTTAGGGGAAGGTTTCAGGGGCTTCGTACCTATGACTCCCTATGCGAGAAAGAACTGGATGATATAGAATTTTGTTATTAGTACAATTCAAAGTTTTATTTTATTCGGGGACTCCGTCTATCGCTTTACCCCTAACGACGTTTTGGGATTCTTCTCAAATAAAAAAACCTAAGTAAAATAGGCTTAGAGTGTAGAACACTTTATTGTATATAAGTCAATGTCTTATTGAAAATCGAGTATTCATATGTGGAGTGTTATTATCTCATCGGTGTGTAACGTTTTTTTCTCAATAATGACTTGGTCAATCGTAAACCCATTTATTGAATTGGTCCAAACGATAATGCGAGATTGGGGTTCTGTTTCTTTGTACTGTCTCCGCATTAGACGACGTGATTTACAATCGATGATGTATTTTTATAATATCTATATCTATATAAGTGGATTACAACTGAGGGGCCGTTCATAAAATACGTCCGCAGTTGCGGGGACGAGGTTGTCGCCTACTAGGACAATATGTGACAGTCGCCTCATGTCGAAGAAAACCTGTCTCAGAAAATAACTTTGTAAATTTTGCTTGTTATTGCTATCATTTACTGCCAAAAAAAATATAATAATAATGATTCTTGCATTGATTGGAATAGAAATCAAATAAATCGATTCACAAATAAATCGAGATTTAATATAGATTTAAAAAAAAAAACTTTTCAGTTTCCATTTCGTATTTTTCCGATATAATTGTAATCATATACAAAAATAACACCACAATAATTGACACGGAAAAATCGATACGAAAGATCGAACCATCGTACAATGGATATATTATCATTCTTATGTATGTATATGTGAATATGTACTTAATAAAACTACTGAAAGTAAACTAAAGATTTGTTCACAAGTACATCAAAGTATCAGGGATACAAGAAGACATTTATTTCACAAATTTATTATTAGTTACATAAAACCGTTTTGAAAAATTGTCATTTTTATATATGTTTTCAGTAAAACATTCAAATAATACCTTATGAAAATGGATAAGAATTGAATCTAGTTTTTTAAGGATGAAATATCGATTCAATGGATCGAATTAGAGCTATGAATCCATTCAAAAATCGATTTTTTATCCTAAAAATTGACCCTGCCATTAATCGATCTCAGGTTCCCATCCCTAGGCGAGCATTTGTAACGTAATATTGATAGTGGGGTCGCAGAAAATGTAACATAGTGTGACGTAAAGAGGGAGGGTCTGAGCAGGTAAAATTGTACGTGACGTATTTTATTAACGATCCCTGATAGACTCATCACGATAACTACCAAACTACCTCAAGGCCAGGTCTCTACCAGGCTTGAAAGTTGTCTTGGATATTACTTTCACGACTAAACACCGATTACACGATCACCCGAGTTTGCTTACGGGAATCACTCGAACAAAACCGATAGCACCAGCTCGTGTTCGTATCGAAATTCATATGGATGTGATATAGTCGACATACGGCGTTGTTTTTTATATATACGCGCTACGCTAGGCGTCGTTTTCATAATAATAAAACCAATTATTAACAATTATTTGTAATAATTTGATTGATACTGGTGTGTGAAGATTGTTTTGCTGCATAATAGTTGCTGCTATATCTTGAATATCGTCCTCCTATCTTCGGCGCTGTCTCCCTTCCTTTCTATTGTAATATTATGGATACTACATATTTGACCATTTATCCTTGTGACTCCCAATCAAATAACAATACTGTATGACGTAAAGGAACACGTCGTTTTCAGCGACCCCCAAATAAATAGGCGAAGACTACAATAGAAAAAAAAACAAAGCAGTTATGATGACTACTGACTGCAGTGAAAACTAAAAACTATAAACAGTTGTTATTTTTGTATATACAAATTATTTGTTTGATATTAAATTAAAAGTTTTAAATCGAAACTGTTTACAGCGCAATAAGGTATACATACTAATAGGATCAGATAGAGCGTGTACGTTACCAAGCCACGTGACCATGTCGATGACGACTTACATGAATTTACTCCCTATCAAAACGGCGCTATAGAAGTTGCACTTCAAAAATTACAAAGGGTATACGAACCTAAAAACTAAGTAGCCTAGATCTGTCTAAGCAAAACTCCGCATCGACTGGTCATAGTGTCATCCACATAAGTTCAATTCGTAAATGATTCCAAAGTATTTAGTTTTTAGATTCCATTGACCCTTTCAATTTTTTTTTTATTAAACTTTTATTCGATCGTCTAAAAAAATTCGTCTGTCTATTGCATGTCACATTACAGCCAGCCGCTGAGTAGGAGTAATGTGAAAGGCGCTCGGCAGAGCCAATATAGCGTCATCTATTTCTCGCATCAGCTGACCGTGCTGCATTTATATTCTCACTCATTCGTGCAAGTGCGATATTTGTGTTTTTGATCAGTGTATTGATGTTTCACTCCATTGTGGTTTAATAAAACCACACAATAATATGCCATGCCCTATAACAATGCCCACATATAGCTTTTTACGATCTACCATTGTATATATGCTTGTCCGTAGTAATATATGTCACATCATTTTTTTATCTCCGTCAAAGTGTATAGGAGTCAGAATATACTACAAAACTATTCATGAGCTATAGGACTATGCTGTTTTAATAGTTAAAACGCATCACAGCACGACGTGGGACAACTAGCCATTACACTACAACGCGAGAATTAAAAATTACGCTAATTTCGTCACGCGAAAGAGAAGGAAGATGTTAAAAGAAAGAGAAAGACACACATATATAAACGTTTTTTACTTATTAACGTGATGTTTAAAATCTTATGGAGTTTTCGGCGAGATCTTAATCTGTCATGTTGTTATTCAGCGCTTAGTTTTTTAGCCCTATATTGTGTAATATAGGTAACATTTTATGTGATGTAGTGTAGCAGAAGAGCATAAGTGAAGTGAATTATAAATAATCATTCGGAACATGATATATCAGTAGCCATAAAAACTCACAACAGAGTTTCAACAAGAGAATCGCCATTTTGTTGAAGATAGTTTCATCGGTCCAAAATTTCCAAATCTTATCACTATAAAATGGCATAAAATAGTTTCCAAAGAGGACTGTTTCGTCATGAATAAATAACGAACGAAATCCTTTGTTTTTACGGACTTCTTCATGACAAGGCGCGAGGATTGTGTGGTGACACACTCTGTGCTAATCACCCAACACTACCCACTAAAACAAACCACAACGACACTTAAAATTCCATAGTGCCAGAGAGCAGGGACAACGCCCACTGTTAATCAAAAAAGATATTCATTATATGGACCGTTTATTTTGAAAGTGGTGTAAGTCCATTTTGGAGAAAAATGAGCTATCACGTAATTCATGCTTAATTTAATGTAAATTTTTTATATATAACTAGTCAGTGTTTAATTTCTCAAAAAAATCCCATGTTTCGTACAACTTAAAATCGGTCGGTAAATGAAATTGCATTATCAACAAATATAGAGTAACGTTTAATTATCTCGAAACAAAAGAAAATGGACTTACACCACTTACAAAATAAACAGTCCATATATCGAATTCCCGACTTAGGCTCTCTGGGATTCGTACTCTTTTGATCCCTCGTCTATAATGAAGTTTCATATTTATATCGTTTTTTTACGGCAGCAGCCCAAGCCGAGGTTCGGCCATCCTAGCACCCTTGCGCTCGCTGCCTCGGAGCTGAGTGTCCTCAGCACTCGCCCCAAAAAGTTCGGTGAAGCTGTCAAAGCCCCTAAGGCTAACAATGTATGTCAAGTCAAAAAAAAAAAATCATATTTATATCACGTTCCATACGTTGATTTGGTTGTATTCAACGCGACTACCGTTGGAGACTAAATCTTAATAAATTATATTTGTGACATAATCTATTCTACATACAACCAATTACAGGCAATAAGTACTGCCATAATATAAGTTACCAATTGTGAGGTTTCGAATGTACCATAACGCTCTCAAATGCGAAACGTTCCTATACATTTAGTTTGGGTGTTTTATTGTTCTTGTAAGTTAAAAGTCTAACATATGACAAATCTTTACCTTGATTACAAAAAAAATAGTTGACGACAGATAAAAAAAAAATTAAAGTCTGTAAGGAGTCTAAAATGTTAACAATAGGTAAATCCTTTTATTATTTATTGTAATAATGATAAAGATTCGGCATGCCGTTTGACTTTTAACCGTATGCATAAATTATGGTCTAACTGTGCGAATTATCAACAAATATGACAAGTTTTGTAAATAGTTTGAAAATTGTACTGATATAGGTACGTGTTGTGTTTCGTGTACAGTCGTGGGATGTCGCACGGACGTAACGGTTATCCTGTTTGACGTATGTCAGATTTGACAGCTGTCAAACTACACACCTGAGCCGGGGATGTTGAGCTTTTCATCCTCGCCGTACCATTAATTGTATTACAAAATTACTTTGTAACCATAAGAACGGAAAATGTATTTTTATTATTTTATAAATATTTTTCACTTTGTTTTACGTTTAGTGCTCGATTATAATAAATTATATATCTAAATAGCTACGCTAGGGATTGCTAATTTCGTTATAACTAATTTATTGAGTGAGAATTTTTGCTAAATTTAAACTAAGTAATTGATTATCACGTATTTGGTGAGTGAGAGAGAGAGTGAGAAAATTAAAGCTTTTGCTGTTTTTTTTAGAATTAGGGTCATGGCCACAATCGCATCTTTTTTAATGTATTAGGGGGAAACGAGCAAGCGTGTCACCTAATGGTAAGTGATCACCACCGCTTATGGACAATCACAACACCGGGGGAACCGCAGGTGCGTTGCCGACCTTTATTGGAGGATCTGTAATTAACTGGCGATGTGGCCCGAGATGATGGGCAAGCGAAACTGCCGGAATACACCTATAGGTATTTATTGGTAGAGTTTCAACTGGAGGATGGTAGCTAGCCAGTTGGGGTTTAAAAGGAGCCCTACCACCATTCGTCACGACATTTTCCTGCAGTTTAGTATCGACATAAACAAGTCACGTTTTATTTGCGCCGATTTAAGCGATGAATTGAAGCGATTATAGCTTAGTTGGTAGTGTGTGTGAACGCTACCACGAGCGACGTAAGTTCGAATCCATCTGCATTGAGCTTGAGCTCGTCGTGACGAAACCATAGCATAACGGTAGGACTTTTTCTAATGCTCACCTGGATTAGCTATAGCTCTCAAGTTGAAAATCTACCAACAAATACCTATAGGTGTGTTCCGGTATTTGCACTTGAAAGCGAGTCCTCCACTAGGCTTAGTATGTCCACCATCTTAGGTTATATCGTCATTTAACATGAAGTGAGATTGTAGCCATAACGCTAAAACTTATTAACTAAAAAAGAACTCTATTGTTGAGTTGCGTATTATTAACCTCGACTTGATGAAATTTTCAATGTTTTTAATATGAAATAATCACAAAAGCGAATATGTCAAAAGAACACGATGTGTCCGCCATTTTTTTCCTTCTTTTTTTTTAACACACCACGACTGTACTTGGATATGTAATATATATGTATACATAATACGTTTGTATAGAAGTTACTATACTAATAGGAAATTTAATTATTTTTGTCTCATTTTTTATATATATATATATACTAAAGTACTAAATGCTAGAATCTTTTGTCTCAATGAGTGTATGTGTGAGGTTATGCGTTGAATATTGTTTTTTTTTTTTAATTTCCGTTTGTATAAAGAGCTGTAGGCGTAGGTACTAATAATTGTAATTATAATATAGATACTTAGTTAAGTTTTTTTGTTTTGCGCGGATCAGATGAAGTTTTTACTGAACAGTTGTAATTTTTACTGTCTTTGCACAGACCTATAGGAACTTGTAATCTATGTTTGTTAGAAACGCGATCACGTCAAAACTACTGACCGTATCGACATGGGACCAAGACCATTCCATGTGGAATTATTTGTAGATGGTTTAGTGCTATTCATTATTTGAATTACAATGATCCTTCGTCATTGAATTGCTATTGTACTTTATTAACATTTTCCCTGTCAATAAAACCAATCGATATGCATTATTTTCCCTTAATCTGTTTTCGCCCGGCGAAGCCAGCGGAAACGGTTTATAATTATTTAACAACAAGAAACTTGCATAGAATTAACGTATAGCTAATATTAGGTTACTAAATGTAATTGTGTGACCCAAATTAATGCAACTTGTGTGGCCCAAATAAATGCAACTTGTGTTAATGCCGCTGATATGTATTTTACTGTACTTACCATCAGGTCCAGAGCAGTCCAGGCAGACTTTTTAAAAATAGTTTAAATCTCATGTGATGTTAAGTGACAATATAGCCTAAGATGGTTGACAAACTAAGCTTAGTGCAGGGCCTGTTTCTAAAGAGGTAAATACCAGAACATCTCTAAAAATCTGTACCATCATGTTATGTTACATCACAATGTTTACCTTCACCGAAAATTCAAGCTCATTGCAGATGGATTCGAACTTGTATCCATTTACCGACGTCCATACACACTACCAACTGAGATATCATTGCTTCAGTACTTTCTAATAGTCGAACACGACCCTGACGTCATCTATTCCTATATTTTTCCTTAAATCTTTTCCATGACTACATAACAAAGTAAAAATAAATATCTTTACTTTTCGAATCGTGAATTGTAGTAAATAGTATTGAGTGCATACACAAGAGGCATATAATAATATATATTGTTTTTCCAGAATCTATCACCTGGCTTTTCTTCCTCGCTTAACAGTAATATTACTATGATATGAAAAAAATAAACATTTAAAATTGTTCGAGTTGTGCTTAACAATGAATAGCATTTACCACTATACTTTTATATAAAATGAAGCCGTTATTGTCGATTTATTTTCATTGAAGCGTAAGAGCTTCATCTGATCCGTGTGTTGGAAAATGCCTTGCCCGAAAGTATTTAGTGTAGGTAACATTAGATGAGTATATATATATGTTTAATAATGTTTGTCTTTAAATGCTGCGAAACCGAGGTTATAATTAATTAAACGTCATTATAAAATATTATATTGTTTTATTTTTGGAACGAAAATCCTTATCACACGGAGATGGGAGCTAGATAAATCGAATTATGAGATTTTTCCATCACTACCCTTTAGTTAGACTGTTCTATATTACCCTATATTTCTAGAGCGTAGACGATTATCCATAGCGCGTATGCTATTGGCTGTGCCCAGACATAGGTGCGCGCTTATTGGTTGAAGGCAGTCAGTAAGTTCTCCACAGCTGCGAGGATTTTTATTAGTTAGGATTAGTTTGTATACGACATACGCCTCAATTGTTTCGTAGTGTAATGAATTAGATGAATTGAATGATGTACAATAAAATGTTTATTTTCATAACTACAAGAAATATATTTATTATGATATTTCCTACTTTTCCTTCAATTCATTAGACGTCACTGCATTTTATTTAAATGCTCTCAGATGCTAGCGATTTCTTTATTTGTATTTGTTAATCAATATATAATACGTTTCTTAATAATAATATATTACGTTAGGAAATTCGTTCCAACCGAGTGTTCCACGACACTTTTGCTTTGCAAGGTTTGGTTAACGTAGCTATCATTGCTCTTTTCTAGGTTCAAAACTTTTTCTTGCCAAGGAGGCATTCCAATCAGAGATGGGCGTAATCGATTACTATGTAATTAATTTATTAATCTGATTGAAAGTAATCATGATTACATCAATCTTGGATTGGTGTGCGATGATTAATCACGATTAAAGTAATCCGTAATCAAGATTATATGATTATTTGTATTCAATACTTTAGTAGTAGTTTATGCCGCTCTCAAATAAAAGCTCGTATGTGTTTACATGAGGTAAAAAGAACTTTGGGTAAGTATATAAATAAGTAACCATTTTCTGTATCTTTATGACTGCAAAACTAAAAGTGAATAAACGCGTCTACCATTGTTCTCTTTTAGGTTCCAAAAAGAGGCTAAGGAGGCATTCCAATTATTTCGTTGTTAGCAAAGAGGTTTGATAAAAATAAAGTACGACAATCCTTACGAACCTTGTAAATGCAAATATTAAACTATTATCTTAACAAAATGTTCCTACAAAAAGATATAATCATGCAGGTCATGTTTCTTGCCGGTTCTTCTCGATGACTGCGTTACTTTTCGAACCGGTGATAAGTTTGGCGTTCATATGCGCCTTCTTAGGGCCTGAATTGAATAAAGATTTTTGATTTGAGAAATTGTTTTATTGGAAAAAATTAAATAAAATTGGTAAGTCCTTACTAATATTAAGTATAATAATAATAAGTGTGTTTGTTTGTATGTCACGCTTTCACGCCTAATCGCTGAATCGATTCTGATGAATTACGGTATAGACATAGATGGGATACCGAAAACCTTAATGGAAGCGGTATAAAGGGAGTGATAAACTTTGTCTTTAACTTTTTATTACGTCATTCCATTTGTTTGACAAAAACAATATTAACGCGAACGAGGCCGCAGGTAAAAGCTAGTATCTATATAATACTATTTCATTACTCAGTGTTCAAAATTGAATTACAATTTTGGTAGTCTTTAAAACCAGTTTGAGAATTTTTACTCGCGAGGTGGAAAAAGCTTTTCAATGTTTCTTAAGCAGTTTATTTTGTCGGTATTGAAAGAGATTTAGCTGTACGGGTCGGCTACGGGACGCTCTTTCGGCTAAAGTCGGCTGAAGAGATATAGTCAACGCGCCACTGCCGTAGTTATCGACAATGTTATTACTTTCTGAACATAGAATAAAGTTTAAGTTTTAACTTTTGCCGTGCGGTCTTAAGCACACACCGTTTTTTTTTTAATTAAGGTCCAGCTTTACGGCCACAATCTCGCCTGATGTTAAGTGATCATGTAGGCTAAGATGGTGGACACCTTAAACGTAGTGGAATGGCTCTCAAGTGCAACTGCCGGAACACACCTATAGGTATTCGGCGGCAAATTTTCAACTTGAGGGTGGTAGCTTAGCCAGGCGGGTATTAGAAAAGCCCTACCATCATGCGTATGGTTTCATCACGATGTTTTCCTTCACCGACAGCTCAAGCTCGTTGTAGGTGGATTCCAACTAATGGCTTTTGACGCGAAGTCCGTACATAGTACCAACTAAGTTATCATCGCTTTTTAAAACTTACCAACTGTATCGGAACAAAAAAACTGTTACCAAATAGAGGACTAAAAAGCACTCAATTATTTTACCTTGTTGATATAAAGACTTGCTGTCCCAGTGAACTTTGTGTCACCTCAAATTGATATTCTTTATTTTCGTTAAAACTCAAAAACGGTTTGACCGATATGTCTTTTATTTTTTAATTTTTATTAGCTATAATCAACCTTTCAACTTCAATTCGTTAAGATCAATAGAACTGGATATATCTTATATCGTTTCCGTTTTTCTTTCTTTCGATTATTGAATGAATCTTGTCTATAACTCCAATAAATTTAATGTTTTTTTTTTTAATTATTTGAAATTTAAATATAGATGGATTCGAACCCACGTCCCTTGACGCGGCGTCCGCATACACTACCATCTGAGGTTTCATCGCTGCAAACATTTCATGTTATCAGATTTAAAGAAAATTGTTCGCTTCTTTTAATTTTCTTATACAAACCTTGTCCTGACGATAATAAACACTAAAAAAAAAAATCCAATTTGGTACAATCGCTCGTAAGTTAACTGCGTACATACATTTCGGACATACCTGTTGTTGTACTATATTGTAATAAAAGATTTTTTTTAATATATATGATAACAAATTATTTCATTCAACAAAACAATAAATATATTATGGTTGCGTAATGATTATATATATTCGTAGATGTACGCAAACTGGCGATTGCAGTGTTACCAGATAAAAAATTATTACAGGACGTCTACTATATTTTAACTCTAGCTAGTATATATTGTATTTTTGTGTATGAAGTATAAAGAATAAAGAACAATCGAAATTAGTTTTGATGAAGATAATCGGCACAAAAAATTGTGTTTACGCGGTTGAAGCTAAGGTTGGTGCAAAAATGGACGAGTAACACTGCATAGGATATTGTAGAATATAGAAGCAGTTTGTAAAAGGATGGGATACACAATACTTTTGACTTTGCTGAGATGCTCCTCTTCCTGTATTTCGACAATATTTCACACCAGAGCAAACAAAACTATACATTCCATGACAGTGAAATGCGCGACGTAATGTGCAGCTGCGGATACCATTTTAAGTACGGACACAGCGCCACCTGATATTAGAGACGTGCTGGAAAAGGAAGGGGGATGAGAAATGTACCAACCAATAGCGTAATGAATGTATAGGCGTTACCAAAGATAATAGATAATGATTTCTTATGTTTAGGCGCATATTATTCATCGAAGTAAAACTAATTTAAACGGATTTTATCGCGGTTATTTATTAATTTTGATCCCGATCGAACAATATTAAAAATTAAACTGAAGGTAGACAGGAACAGTAACATGAATTTTTCTGGACAACCTACACCTTAGTCAGCCTTGTGCCTACGAAGGCTGAAAAGCTTTCGAAACGTCAGGATCAAAATTAATAAATAACCGTTATAAAATCCGGTTAAGTTACTTTTATTTCAATGAAAAGAGTATAGATTTTAAATTAACTTAGTTGTATTTAGTCATTTACTCTGTGACGTCGAGGATGATATATCACTATTTTATAGTACAGATAAATGTTTGTACACCTATTTAAGATTATGGATCATTGACTCGTCAAAGTACAGCCTAAACTACTGAAGCTAGAAATATGAAATTTAAAATTGTAGCTTTTTTGTTACGTAAATACTCACTAATAAATTACTAAACCCTTTTTTTATTTTGTAATTTATTATCTGTGCCTGCGGTTTCGTTTGAATGGTACTAAAAATTATTATGATTTTTGTCTATTTTTATAACACTTTTCAATACAGCTTTGCTCTTATTGGCGATACCGTAATGTTAAATAACATAAAGCCTTCCTCAAGATAGTTCTATCAATTAGAAAATATTTTTTGAAATTCGCCTGGTAGTTCCTAGGATTAGTGAGTTCAAATAAACAAACTTTTCCGCTTTATAATATTACTGAAGATTTACTGTAATAAAAATCATCCGATATTAAATGACGGTATGTTGCATGATGGTTGACATACTAAGCCTAGTGGCGGAACTCGTTCTTAAAAGCAACTAATAAAACACAACCATACTGTACGTGAATTTATTTCAATTTGTCAAAATCCGGTAAATTACTTCAAGATATGCTATTTTGGTTAGGGCTCGTTCAAGTATACTTAACGCAATTTTTGACCCTCCCTTCCCCCATATAACGCGCTGTAACATTTTTCTGCACCTCCATCCCTCTCCTCAAATGTTACGTACATCCAAGTTACCATTTTTACCTAAAAGTCATAATTATGTTTTATTTTTTTTACTAATAAACTCTTAAAATAAATAACTTATTTATTTAAACCTCTATTATTTAAATGCGATTAAAAACATTCGAGAGATTCTCTGTAAAATATAAACATGCGTATTTGGGGAATTTCAATAGGCTTGGTTTCTATTTCAATAAAAAAAAACTATATTACGTAACGCGTTGTTCGAACTCCTCTCCCTGCCTTGTAATGCATCGTAATGTTTTACAAGACTTCCCGCCCCCCATATTGCGATACGTAATACTTTAACGACCCTTTAGTCAAAATAAGCAATTTTGCTTTGGCCATGTGGTCACACTGACGATTGCCGTATTGGCATACCAACAGCGGAGTGGACGAATAACGTTTTGCGGGTGACATCCCGGGAAAAATATTTAAGCGGAAATTAATGTTCTAATTAATAAAACTACTAAATTGAATCGAAATATTGTGCCTTCATATACTGTGTTTTAATGTATGAATAATATCATTATTACATATTATTGTGCCGTGGATTATTAGTTTTGTGTGTAAACAATATAACAAGGTTATCTCGTATGGGATTTCCTAAAACAAGTGACGTTGTTAATAGAACTGTAGTCCCGCCCGTGCGGAGGCCGGGCAGGGTGCGGCATTGCTGCCATGCTCTATATCATTACTTCTCTGTTACAACTTGGAAGATTCCAAAATTGTATTTTCTTCATAATTAACTAAATACTAAGTGATAAAAATAACAATTTTATATAATACAAGAATACATAATGAAGTAAGTTTTTTTATATATAATTAATAAATGATAAAGCGATGTCGGTTTAGTGGTAGAGTGTATGAACACTGCGTCGAGGTGCGTGAGTTCGTTCGAATCACTGCAATAACAGACAGTGCTTTCGGTGAATGAAAACGTGACGGAACATTAGGTGATAGTAAATGTTTTTCTAATACCCATCTAGCCAGTTACCACATTGTTTGAAGATTACTCCATAAGAAACGATTTTCATATTTAGTCCGCGGTTATTAATAGTGTAAATGAATATTTATATAAGGCTGTGATTCTTTTTTAAATTCTTTAATTTACCCTTCTTTTACATAATCAATAGTTCGTATGGAAGAAACTTTAGTCTCCATCGGAGCTGACACGCACTTTTTTATCGGCGTGGTGTTTAAAATCTATTATTCTATCTGTATCTGTATTTCCTCATCGCAAACGCATTAGCCGGGCTCATGCCAAGGCGAGTGGGGCATGTGGTGACTCTTCACCCGACACTACCCACTTAAATGCACCACGACGACACTTCAAACTCTCGTGTTGTCAGAGACCAGAGACCCTCAATGAGAAAGTCTGCCGCCAAACACCTGTCAGTAATTCAGTTAATTAGTTTATTATATATAGAATGCAATGTCAGAGATAGCACTGCCAATACGAATAAGCACAGCTCCGGGAATGTATTGGTGGAGTTTTAGTTTACCATGTATTTTGTGTTTTTTGATTTCAAAACTCTTTAAGCCCGTTTTAGCTCGCCTCACGCGGTACAACACTATTTTCTTAATAGTTTATCATTTTTATCCGCAGATTTGCTCGTGGAAATATATGTATATTTTGTAGAACCATTTGTGGACGTCAATCGACACAGAAATCATTGGCGTGAAAAAACTATATATTGATTTATTGGAGGTTATTGGTTAATATAGATTGAGATTAATTAGAGTCCTTTGTAAAAAAAATGAATATGTATGTTTTAATTATTAATTCAAAACAACAGTTCTTCAAAATTTATAGCATTTTTTTTTCTTTGCAAATTTAACAATTTACCCATCTCACTTGATGTTAAGTGACGATTTGCCCCAAGATGATGAACACGCTAAGGCTAAGCCTGTGAAGCAATGATAGTTCAGTGGTAGCGCATACGGACGCCGCTTCAGAAGACGTCAGTTTGAACCCCTGCATTGAGTTTCAGCTTTCGGTGAAGGATAACATCGTGATGAAACCATAGCATGGTGGATAGGGCATTTTCTAATACCCGCCTGGGTAGAAACTACCCTCAAGTTGAATATCTGCACTCAATATCTATCGGTGTCTTTCGGCAGTTGCACCTGAGAGCCATCCTTTCAACTAATCTTAGCGTGTTTACCATTGTGTCACTTAATATCAGGTGAGATTGTACAAAAAAACAGAAGATACCATCTTCGGTACTATAGTTGAGTCTGGATAAACAGATTCAAGGTTATCCGAGTTGTATTTCCGTACATAGCTTATATATTTTGTGGTGACACGCACGTAGTAAGCGCACTGGAGCCGCCATTGGCCATTATAACGCGGGATTTCAATTAATTACGACTAGGGATGCTACCCTAAAAATAATATCGACATAAAACCTTTATTTATGTCGATGATACGACAATATCGATATTCAGTATATCGAGCATATTGACTCAATATCATATATTTGCTTAGTATTTTATATCTTCACCCTATAAACTCACTGAGCGAAGTGTTCTGGGTTGAAAAATTTAATATTTCTTTTGACTTCTGTAGTTAAGAAATATGCAGTATTTAAAATCTATTATTCACTGCTATTTTCTATTTACTATTTACAAATAATTGGGGTACTTAAAAATAATGTATAATTTTATTACATATTCATGTTTGTCTATAGATTAGAATAATTTAAAAAATGCGAAGTGGAATTTTTTCTTTCCTTTTTAATTTAGTATATTACTCTAATAACTTGTGGAGCTCTTTTTGTAATTCTTCCACTTGCTACTATAACTCCACCTTCATTTACTTACTTTCAACGGAAATTTTTAAGATGGTCCTCCTTACTTGTACTCTCTATAGTTTCAAGGCATGTCTCCCTTGTTTTACAGATCTGTGGTGGTTTTCATTAAAAAAAAAACCTTCTAGCACTTTTGCAATTTGGCCACAATATTGTAGATATATAAAATGTAATGGATTTTAAACTAACTTCCTGATGAGTTAGATACTTGAAATATCCACTATAGCTCATAAGTGGATGGATGAATATGTGAAAAAATTTATTTGTTTGTTATTTCGATAAAAAAAAAAAAATACTATTATTAGTTACGTATTGTATGTGCCTCATGTTTTTCTTTTTAAATCTTTTATTTTCTACTTTTTAATCCGTAGTAAAAAATGTAAATTAAAAAATTATATTATTTGCTTCGCATTGCTAAAGTTATCACTCCTATCGAGTGATCTTAAGCACGCAGTGTCTTCTAATTCTTTGTCCCGTGGGAGATTGCCTGCGAATTTGATCAAAATCGGTACAACTGTTTTGTTGTGACCGGTGTCTTTTTCTGTACCACTGGTAACGTGTGGGATATGTTTCATGATGATCAGTTGATTAGTTAATAAATATACTATTTTGTGCGCACGACTTCATCTGCATACAAATACTAATTACTTTGAGAAGCTTACTTCGTGAACCTTTAATCAATCTTACTTGATCCGTAGCTTATACATCATCAACTTACTTGACAACCTACTCTAAATTGTAACCCGAGTCGAGTGTTGATTTTTTTTTGCCACTTTTTCCTTACTTATGCGTTCATAGAACAGGCTGTTAGAAGCGATGTTTATCTTCATAAAGTTATCTTGATGATTAATTTTCTTTTATATCTAAGGGTTAATACGCCATCCCCAAAAATAATGCCCATATATAGCTTTATTTTATTTTTTTCAAAAAACCTTATTGTGACCTATGCATGATAGCAATGCCTGCGACTTAAATAACATCATAAAATAATTTGGTTTATGAAGTGACTTTGGTTAGGAAGGATTAATATGACAAAACTAATAATATTGCCCATATATCGCTTTTGAAATTTAAAAAAATACTTTTAGTCGCAAAATATTTGGCTAATATTAGGGTAAACTGTGACTTACGTGTAACAGATAGACATATGCTGCCGCAAGCATTCTTTTGATCTACTAAAAAGCAATATTTCTGTTGTACAGTAAATTGTACGAGTACATCTATTTGTGTATCTAAAAGCATGGTTAAAATATATATCTGGCAAATTAATTGCCCCTCGTACAAACTTTCATCCGCTATTTAATACTTTCAAGTTTAATTTTCACGAAAATAGTTGCCCACGTCTTTTTTGAACAGCCTTTCAATCTCTATACAAAAAAATACAAAAATCATTTCAGCGGTTTAGGCATGAAATGGTAACGGAACTGATAGACAGACAGAGTTTTACGAATTTATATTAATAGTATGTATAGGCTTCTTCAGCTAACATCAGGTACGTTATGGTGGTCATGACGGTGAACCTTAACTATAAAGAAATATATATCGGTATGTCGTTTTTTCAATATATCGTATTCAACCCATTTCTTTCGTGTTGATAAAATGCATTTAAATAAGTACAATCTCCTGTAATATGCCTGGCACGCTGTGGATGGAGCGCCTCGTAGTCAGCAGGTGAGAAGCACAGTAAATAACCAGTAAAGAGATACCACAGCGGCACTCATACCGCCCGTATTGCCACAGACCAGAGACAGCGGCCACAGTTCAGCTAGTCTCCCACAGGAGTAGCCTGACAACCCAAATTACTACCCAACCGAGGACAATTACCTTACAGTCTCATTGGTAAGCTATTATACTAACTAACATTGTCTATTGTTTCAGCAAACAAATCAACAACATATATAAATAGTCAAGAGAGATAGTATACAACAAAACATACAGAAAGAACACAGGAACTAACATCAGGAACTAATTATAAACAAATACTTCAAAAGAAATTTGGTCCCCATAAAATTGCTTATACTTACACCTAAAGAAATTAAAGTTAATAGTACAATAGTCGACTTTTAAAGATGCATTCTCTGAGTCATATACCTCGTCAATAAGAACCGAAAAAGATATTGAAAACTATCAAACTGTTACCAATAGACGTATTCGTGTACTCATTAATTTGTAAATAATAAAAATAAAATTCATAATGACTTCGAGTGTAAGTAGCGTGATAAATGACTCATTGTTACTGCTTACCTTACTCTCTAGAGGGCGAAGCGAAGAGAAAATAGAAAAAATTATAAGAAATTTAAACGATGGTGCCAATATAAATCAACATTTTGAAGCCTACTTCAATAATACTCCTCTGCACATCGCTGTTGAGAACGGAGAAGAAAAGGTAGTGAAACTGTTACTTGAAAATGGAGCTGATGCAACGTTGAAAAACAATGACGGCAAAACCGCTTTGGATATAGCTAAACATTTGAATACAGACACTGGACGAATAATTATGGAAACAATACAAAACTTTGATAAATCGCAAGAACAGTATAAAGTCATAAACTTTATTAAAAATACTAAGAAGAATGTCGGAACAAATAAATTATCTTTGCTCCAGAAACTAGCAAATAACACGTGTATTAAGGGAGAATCATATGAAACTAAATTACTTAGTCTTATCCTCGTACGAACGTTATTGGACCAAACGATAGATCAGTTTTATTTAGGCACTCGTACTCAAGGTCCGGCAGCGTTTGATGATATATTGTTAAAATATAGAATAGATAATGAGGAATCCATTGTGTTTTTAGAAACGCAACATGCGATGAAAGAAAATATAACGGTTAAAGAATTATGGGATCCAATAGGAAACTTTAGCTTATTAAAATATTTTAATAGCTATTTACATATAAGAAGTAAGTTCGCATCGAATACCATTTGCGATATGTTTCAAGGCCCATACGAGAATATGAGATGTTATTTTGTAATTTATACTACAACCAACTTTGCAGAGGATGGTATCATAGATAAAAAAAAAGTGAAACAAACCTCGGTGGATGCAACTGTAAGAAATATATTAAGTACCAGTGAAAACTGTCACATCTTCCAATATGAATATGACTTTCATGTTATTGAATTACTAACAAAAAATATAAGGGTGAATCGTATGAGACGAATGGGTAAAAGATTGTATGAATTCACACAGGGAAATAAATACGAGGTTATATTATGTGACGACCTCTTTAGTAGATATCATGTTGCTTTGGCAAAAGAAGTGATTTACGTATCTGTAAAAGCTACCGATGGCGTTCGCATGGGATGTTTCCGTAAAGAGTTTTTAAATAACCATGAGGAATTGCTGGACGTGTTTAAAGAAGCATTTTTTGAAGAAGCAGTCAGAAACACTAACGCAGACCTTGAGGATGTTGTAAAGGTAGTTCAATTGTCCCTGCAAAAACCATCGGTCGAAAACATCAGTAAATTACTGCAGATTGTTCCAACGACTTACGATTTGAAAAATTATAAACTTATCATATTAAATGAGAAGATAAAAAATCTATTTTTATCGTCAATATATAAAATGGTTATACCAGAAAACACTTACACAGAAGCTTTTCAAATGGCTATTCAACAGAAACTGAGTTTAATTCATTTTAGCCTTCCAGTGACATTTGGAAACGTCGATGTCAATATCAGTGAGCTTGATAAAGAAAATACTCTCAATAACATTGCAAACAGAATTATAAATACAGTATCTAAATTTCGAGAAGAAATTAATATAATAAACAATAAGGATGACATAGATTTTTCATTGATTGGTAACCTGATTATTTTGGATAAATATAGCAACACTAGATTTAAATTTAACACATCTGCTGATAGACTCGGTGATAACGCTAAAAATATTCTGAATAAGTTAAGAAATAAAATAAGAAATTTAGATGAGTATAGATTCGAATTTGATATAGATGATATTCCAAAAATGTCATTCGAAGCAGATAAATACGATATAACTTTAGCGACAGATTTTTTAAACAATTTATGGTTTTATACAAGACAAGCTAATACAGATGAAATAGATGTACACGCTAAACACAACTTAGCAGATTATTATAACATTAAACAAAAAGTGCATTATAGATTCTCTCAGATACAGTCGGAAGCTATATTCATGAGAATTCACAAGCAAGTTCAGAAGTGGAAGCATCTAGAGACAGCACACATGCATTACGTCACGAATTACATGGAGATATTTGATGATATTTTGATAGATTTAACGAACAATAACTTATTAAATATGTTAAACTTTATTTATATTAATACAATACAAAAACTTGGTATCGACTTTAACGAGTTGGCTGTTCAATCATTACGGTTAGATAAATTAACTGGCCTCATTATTGTAGAAACAGTAAATAACACTCTGACAGCAATTAAATTACTTCAACATTTCATTCACATAAAAGATTATACATTTATTGATTTAAATTATGCAGCGCGTTACTCGTTACTGGATAATAGGACATTGATAGAAGAAATTGTGAACAATGATAAAGGGACAGTAATAATTATATACGAACATACATCAGACGAAGTTACTCATCTAAGTGATCTTTTAAATGTATTAAAGACAAAGAAAGTTATAGTAGTTGTAAACGAAAATCATCTTGAAAAAGTCGTAAAAAACTCATGTATGAGAAGGTATGTCAAAGTGAAAGATCACAAAAATACTTTACGAGACCTAACATTGTCTAGCCAGAAGAAACTATTAAAAAAAAAAGTAATATTCCAAGGGATAGAAATCAGTGTTGACAAATTAATTGATGGTAGATCTCAACATGTAGTAACAGCAAATATACTAAATGCAATTTGTAACAATGAATCGATCAAGATTGGTAAAGATATCAGCTCGTCGGATTATGATCAAATCAAAGATTTCTACGTACAGAGACATTTATATCGTTCACAGAGTATAGAAAAGGATAAACAAAACACTCATTCTTTTTCTTCTTCTAGTAAAGATGAAAACTATGCATTTCCGAAAGTCAAAGAGGACCGAATTAAACTAGAAACTCTTGAATATATAAAAAGTACTGTTGTACTTATGGCTGCAGCTGGTATGGGCAAATCAACATTACTAACACATTTGTCCATAGAAACAAAGAAAAATAATCCACAAATATGGATCGAACGTATCAATCTTTCAGAGCACACTACAGACTTTTCTAAATGGAAGGAGAATAAACTTAATATTGACCATTTAGAAGCATTTCGATTTCTCTGCAAAACTGTGATATCGAAACATTCGACAGCAGATCACGTAATCGATATTGAAATTATCAATGGAATAGTATATCTTCGAAAATGTCACGAGTTAGATCATTTGACTCAATTCGAACTGCAAATATTCGTACATTGCTACAATAAAGGTCATATGATTTTAATTTTCGATGCTTTTGAAAAAGTATATCCGCAATATAAAAATGTTGTTTTGGAATTGCTAAGGTGCTTAGCTTTTATAATGACCCCTAGGCATGATAATGAGACACAGGTCTTCCAACAAATGTGGATCGCAAGCCGCCCTGACGACGACATCAAAGAAGTATTAGAGAGAGAATTTGGTTCCTCGTATTCTTTGAAACCGTTCACCGATGTCGAACAAGGCATTTTCATTGAAAAATATCTAAGGATAAATTTGAACCTGAAAGATCTTAACGACGAACATTTTGATGACATCGAGAGACTGTTTGAATATACTATAAACTTTAATGAACTCCATAAAGATATTAATGAAATTATGGCAATAAAACCTAGTATCGCACTATTACACAATTTGTATTGTGCTATTATTGTATACATGGATAGTAAAATCAGGTGCATGCCTATAGACTCACGCATAATAACAATAAAACTAAAATGGCATTTAAATGTAAAAATTTTGAAAACTACAGAATTACTTGAGGCTTGGAATGATGTCCCCGAAGAAATGTTGCTTTTAATTCGAACACCTCTTCATGTCTGTATAGCAGTAAATTACTTTGTTACTAAAATCAGGACTTCAATTAAATATAGTAAAACAAATCTATGGAGCTTTGATGCAGTCATACTCGCATACAATCAACATTTACTTGATATATTATTAAGTATTTATACATTATATATTGAATCTAATAGAAAAAATCTTGACGTGAAAAATTACTTGGACTTTCAAAACGCAGTTTCCAAGATAATATGTAAGAGAGAACATGCACGGTTAGATAATGAGAATAAACAGTTGGCATTGTATTCTGCAGTTAAAAATGAAGGGGATAAAATTCTTAATACTACAGAGCTTCACCAAACTGTGCGTGGAATGGAGATTGGTGCAGGAGAAACCGAGCTAAAACTAAATATGGCATCAATTATTCCGAAGTTCGATTATTTAACTATCGACGATTATATAACTATTGAGAGCCTTACTGATATATTACAAATGGATTCGTACGAAGATCAAATAAAGGCGTGGGAATTTTTTGTCGACGTTGTCCTACAAACATCGTCATTGTGGATTTTGCAAAGTCTGGATAGTAAACTAAGTTATAACTCGAAATTCAATTACTATTTTTCGAAACTGCTCTGCAAAGATTATATTGTTGATAGTTTATTAAAAAAAATTCCATACACATGGAATATTGGAGACTTAATTACAAAATTTTTCACTAAGTCTTTGCCTTATGTAGTGTACGTCAGATCGCCATTGGATATCGCTGTTTATTGCGGTATCAAGAACCTGGCAGTGCAGTTGCTGACGGCCATAACTGCTAAAGTCACAGTGGATAATTTGGACGAATTTATCGCATTTATTAATAAACAATATTATGTCATGTTATCTGCTAAGTACGGCTATAATAGAATACTTCAACTCACCCTTGACTGTGTGAGACGTGTGGACAGGAGAAAATTAGATAATATCCTTATAATAATGAAACGTGCAGATACAGAATTACCTACGACGGATAGAAGCAATGAAGAGATTATTAAATATGTAAAAGCCACTGTCGACGCTACAGAGCAGTTGTATGTAACACGACCTCTACCGGTATTATCTTAAAATATATACCGAAAGTGCCGAAGGTGTGAACAAATTCCTCTAAACTCGTATTTCGAATACTTTATATTATAGCATTTGTAATTTGAATTTACTATGATAAATAAAAACGTTTTATCTTGTTGTGATTATTCATTCTCTCAATTTAATTTTTTTTCCACGTATTCTTCATCAACTTCGACGTGGCTTGAAAATTCATATACTTTCCAAGGTCCCTTAACAATATAATAATGTCAAGACTTTATCCTTATATACTGAACAGGATCACCAGCTTAAAAGAAAATCAACGAGCTTAATTAAAAAAAAATATTACAAGCTTAGTGGTGGTATATACGACTTCTCGTCAAGGGACGTAAGTTCGAATCCACATACAATGAGCTTGAGCTTTCGGTGAAGGAGCACATCGTGAAGGCACTTTAGCATGGTGGTAGGGCTTTTTGTAATCACCGCCTGGCTAGATACCATCCTCATGTTGAATATCTGCCGCCAAATACCAATAGGTGTGTTCCGACAGTTGCACCTGAGAGCCAGTTCCTCCACAGGTTTAGCGTATTTACTTACTTGGGCCGTATCGTCAGTTACGATCAAGTGACATTTTGGACATAACACTAATCCTCGACTATAAAAATAAGGTATCTTTCTATACGCAAATAAAAAATACTACATTTTAAGTACAGTACGAAAAACAACAAAAAGTAAATTATATTTTGAGTGACCTGGCAACACTTTTCAATGTTATTGTTTGAAGACAAGTTAGAGGTCTTAAGTTTCAGATTTATTTAAAAAAAATATAAAAAATATTATGCTGTATATAGAACAGAACACAACTCTATAAAGTTTATGTATTTGATGTATCCGATTTATGAGACTAGTTGGCCTATGTATTTATTTAAATGCTCATTAGCTTACAACTACGTAATTACGTACATATATTTGATATATAGAAATACATTTGTTTTCGAATATTACTTTTGTGTTTATAAATTGTTTTAGTATACCCTGTTAATTTGTTGACTTACGATAAGTACGTACACGGTATGTTTTTCAAATATACAGATATCTTAGACCGAATGCACCAGTTTTTAATGTAGGTACATTAATAAATTATTTTCAGGCACATTTATAATTATGAAATTTGATTAAGTTGACCGGTTAATTAATAAACAATTACTATTAGTTACTTTTGCGGTGACATCTACAGGTGAGTCCTATTATCTGTCGAATGACAGGAAGATTTTGGATGAAATTGTTGAAGAAATCTTAGATAGTTCACTTTTGAATATTGATACAGTATATACAGTGATAATAGGAACCGCTTGAAAACCTTTGATATTCAGTTCCACGAGTCATCCGTCCAAACTCTGGACACAATCATCATCAGTTTGCACTATTATAGTAACAGAAATCATTATAACTGACTGGGATCAAATTAGTTCAACACTACCAAACACTGATGTATTGTGCTTTCATTGAATTTGATTCTCATTTATTACTTTCTAGAAATGATAGAGATACTCTGAAAGAAGAAATAATCGAGAAAATGTTAGAAACATTAATAGTTATTTATGGAGATGTAACGGATTATAAAGGATATAAAGGTTTCAGTTGTGAATATATTTTGACGTATTTGTCAAATAACAATTATTGTAAACCGTGTAATGTTATAGTAGTTATCGTTAGCTTTTATCGAATATTGACATTTATTCTCTAATATCAATATCTAATTTATTTTATACTAGCTGACCCAATGAACTTCGTATCACCTAAAATCAATATTCTTTATTCTCGCTAAAACTAAAAGACGGGGTAACTGATTTGTATTTTATGTACCTTTTGATTAATAAATCAATCCTAATCAACCTTCCAACTTCAATTCGTTTAGATCAATAGAACTGGCTGTATCTAATATCGATTTAGTTTTTCATTTCTTTTAGTTATTGAATGAAACTTGTTTATTACTCAAATGAATGCAATCTCTTTTAATTATATGAAATATAAATATTGGTGGATTCTAACCTCGTCTCTTCACGCGGCGTCCGTACAGACTACCAACTGAGCTATCGTCTCTTCATTACCTTTTATATTATAAGATTTAAAAAATATCTGTTCGGTTTTTTTCCATATAAACATGTCCTGACAATAAAAGAACACGTTAAAAAACGAATTATTCAATTTGGTAAATAATTGGTAGGTCATATCATAATGTAATAAAAATTTAATATCAAAAAAATAAAATAGTATATTAAAATAGTTTTATCGATAAATTTGTTGTATGCGATGTCACTAGTCTAGAAAATTACCTTAAAAATGTCACATTTTAATCTGTGGTAAAATTTACCACTCTTTCTGTTTTGACTTATCATATCAATAAGGTCTATAATGGAATGTCAATTTTGGCGCTTAGGACCTTTTGAATTGACGTTAATATTACACTTTCGCATGAAATACTAATTGTCGTACTAAATTATATCAGAAGGGATGATCCCAATAAAATATGTGAACTTGAGTGTTATGGTTATGGCATAGTAATTAAGGGCTTTATCGGCTTCAGTAATATCGTAATACATTTTGCAACAATGATTATTTGTAGATTAAGTGCAGACATCTTCAATAGAATTAAGTACCGGTTGGTACCGGAAGAAATGCTAAAACAGTTTCCACTCCTTGTCATATAGAGTGTAGAGTAGACCTCAAATACTTCTGGTTTCTCACGCACTGCTCTCAGCCGTCAAGTTTTAAGGTAATGGTAATGGTTTAATGTTTTCTTCATTCTTACTTCTTCTTTACTTTGCGGAGCGCTATGAAATTTTAATGCCAGCTTTTTCTTTTTAATTCAAAATTTTATAACCATAATTTATGGTACACGATTGCGCCGAGATATAAAATAAGATCTTCGTTTAGGATGGAAATGTAATGGTATATTCTAAATTAAACTTTAAAGAATTTGATACGAAAATACAAAAATATATTTGTAAAGATTAAAAATGTATATTGTAGTCTGTAAGATCTTATAGATGAATAACTAACACTAAAAACTTAACGTATAATACAATATTTTTCAGAATTTTTGCGTTATTGGCCTTTTATTTAATACACAATTTAAGCTTGTGCCATCACCTCTAAGCTTCCTTGATCTCGTCCGAACTGAGCTTACAGTAAGGATTGTTTGCGTAAAATGAATAATATGACGTCTTGATCATAAGCACTCAATTCGGTACAATGCACAACTTCTCGATAATCCTGATAGATGAAATCTAAGCGTCAAGATATAGCGCGAGAGCTGTAGTGTTGTTCCACTTCTGTCGTGTAGTACTAAGCACACGCCTTTTTTTCATACAATTCAGTATATAATATGGTTTCGCCTATTGTTTAAAATTGATTGGAAAAGATACTAAATGAATTTAAAAGATTGTGTATTTGATCTTGTGACAATTGATCCCAATGGGCTTGGTAGGTCATTTCCGGGAAATATTTGAAGGTTTTAAAGCGACGATATCTCAGTTGGCAGTGTGTACGAACGCCATGTCAAGGGAGATGAATTCGAATTCATCTACAATGAGTTTGAGCTTTCGGTGAAAGAAAACATCGAGAAGAAACCATAGCACGGTGGTAAGGTTATTTCTAACGCGCGCCTGACTAGCTACCACTCTCAAGTTGAAAATCAGCTGCTAAATACTTATAAGTGTGTTCCGGCAGTTGCGTTTGAGAGCCAGTCCCTCTACAGGTTTAGCGTTTTCACCAGCTTGGTCCACATTGTAGCTTAACATCATGTGAGATTGTGGCTATAACGCTAAATCTTAACTAAGAAAAAAATTATCTATAATAAATAATATCTTAAATATAAAATCTCACCTGATCTCAAATGAAGATAAGACCCAAATTGGTGGACATGCTAGGCCTGTGGAGGAACTGGCTCTCAAGTGTAGCTGCCAGAACACACCTATTGGTATTTGGCGGCAGATTTTCAACCTGAGGGTGGTTGCTAGCCACGAGGTCAATAGAAAAAGCCCCACCACCGTACTATGGTTTCCTCACGATATTTTCCTTCACCGAAAACTCACACTCAATGTAGATGGATTCGAATTCACGTTCCCTGACGCGAAGTCGTACACACATCGCTTCAAGCTCCGCCCAACGTATAAGCGCGGAGCGTTCAAACCAGCTCCAGTTGCCGCAACACTGTGCTAGTTGCTCGCGCATCTAACTAGTTTATACATTAATAGTTGTTACCGCCAGCGTGGACTACATAGTTCTCCCGTGTTTTCAGTGCATCGCTTTACAAGTTAGGGATCGCGATACCCGAGGAGCTGTACCGGGAGATAAATATGCTCCGTAAATGGACAACTCTAAAAGTTCGTCTCTCGAGGACTTAGTGTCCGTGCCATAGCCCTCGGGACAAATTGGGAAGTTTGGGGAACGATCAGCCCGTGGTTGATTTTTCCATCAGAAATTTACCAGTTGTTGATACTGGGTCTTTGAGCTTTTTGCGCAGGCTGTGGCAATACACGTAATTTTAGTCACTCTCTAATCCGCCGAACTGTTTGTGAACATACATTATCATGCATCAGCGTAATGTCTGAGCCAAGACTGTGCGAATAAGTGGACATAAGGCCCAAGAACATCTGCTACGTAACTTTCAGTATTCGTATTGCCATGTAACTCATTTCCTCTATGCTCCATAATACCTGCCCGTACCATCAACGTGGAGCAGCGGTACGGATGCATTTCCTAAACGCATCTCAGACGCTTAGTATTACCTGGCCGGAGATATACTTTTACCCCTTTCGTACCTTGCACATGTCCAAACCGGAAATCGTCGTAAAATAAAATGTTATCCTATTACTTCTGGTTTTGATGGGTACGATTCCCATGGCGTATATGATTGATGGTTCAGCGTCGTACTCGTAGGTCATATTCATACAGCCTATTTCTCACGGTTTAGAAGATAACAATAATACTGCTTGAGAATTGTTGCGTCTTTTTACATTTTATATTCCGCTAATATAAATAGGATTGTAATATTCAAATTCGAATAATAGAACGTGTTCGGAGTTGACATTCCGACACGCCTCATCGAATACATAGAATGTTACCTCGGCCGCTGATAGTATAATATCTATGCTCAATTATAAGAAATACATACACAATATTATACATCATGGTGGTTTAATTTATAAAGAAGCGATCCCCAAATATTATATAAGTCAGAGTCAATGACTTTTATGCCATCATGCGTCAGCAATCGGCTTCAATACTGGAGCGGATCAGGGCTAGTGCTAATAGCATTCTGGGTGTATTAGCTAGTAGGTTGGATAGTTCTTTTCTTATGCATTGGGCTATATTATATGTACGACAAGGCTTATATGTACTTATTTAAACAATATAATTAAGTGACTAATAATACTAACACTAGATTAAGAATTCGTGTAATAATACTAATACTAACACTAATATGGTTGTAATAACGGAAATAATTTTTTATTATTATCAGCAGTTAACTTAGGCGGACCTTTTGCAGTTAGTTTTATGTATAGGTTACGTAGATTAGTTGTACTCTATCCACGGTCTGGGTGTTGCTCAGTAGGATCCCCTATTCACTTAACGCTATCAAATCACGCTGCTATGAACACAAAAATGTCGAGATACCTGGGATTCATTTCTTCCCACTTGTAAGATTCCTAGAACTCGTTGCATTTCATCGGCAGTCAAATGGTGTTCATAAAATAATAAAATAGCTTACATCTCGACTCAAAAACCTGTATTCAAATTGTCGTTAATATTATGAGAGTGAAATCGGGACAAAATAATTAACATTTATTTTACGAAAACAAAACACAATCGGGAAGGTGTTATTTTATATTCAGGTCCCATATATTTCATATAACGAAATAGGTTATATACCAATCTATTTTGCTAGAATATCAATGAATAAAACCGTTTATGTAAATGATGAGTCTCGCTTAGTCTTCTTTGATGTGTATTAGAAAAAAATTTGAATATTTAGTTTAGTATTTAGTTAAATAGTGAATTTAGTAGAAGTCAAAATAATTATTTATGCTTTAACTTTAATCAATAAGATTTGTATTTACTATATTTAATAACCACAAATTTGAAAATAATTTATTAATTATAATTTAAAAGTAGAAATATTGTATGGAATTAGTTAATTTTGTATAATATAAGCATAAAAGGACGCGCAAATCATGTCCTAGAGTGGATTGACCATGAAACGATTCACATCCCTATTCTGATGTTTCCTTTCCTTTAAATAGGTCCCTACAGTTCCTGAGTTTAATTGGAATTCAAAGCCATGTAAGTATTTTATACACCCTTAAAACTAAAATTATCAGTTGATTAACGTTTATACTGTGCAGGCTTAGGACTGTCGGCCAAGAAACCAAAGCTAGAATGAAATTTTCTAGGGCAGTAGCATATTTTCATAATTATATAAGAAATAGGTAATAAAATAACATAAATATGAGTAATCTTGGTTGGTGTATTATAAATCAGCCGATTATATTTACATTATTTCCTCTAATATATTAAGTGAAATTAGGATTACAAAATATTTATTATCGTCGCATATGACAGTTGACAGTATATTTTATTTAACACCTAGGATTGGACTGTTATCGTTCCAATTGTGAACATAGTTCCTGGGACTATGACGATCTGGAAGTACGCACCTCTAGCACATTCTATCTATCCCTAGCTCAAATTTGACATTCAGGTTTTAGGTTAGCGAAATATTTTTAACTAATAGTGAACATAGAAACATTTTGTGTTTTTTGAATTACGTATTTTTAAATAAACGAATTAATATTTTAAAATGTCTGAAACCGATACTGATATAGATGAGCCTCCAACCAAAATAAGCAAAATACAGGTAATGTGAATTTGTTTATATACATAGGCCCTTACATGTAGATTTTTTTTTATACGTTAAAAGACTATAGCGAATAAATGTTTATTAGCTGTTTAGTTTTATATCAGGTTTTAAGGGAATATTTACACGTATACTTCCAACACAGATACCTTTGCCTTTTTGTATCGAATTCGCAGCCGGTCCTTTTATTTGACGCTATCATTAGTTTACTTTCTACGAATGATTAAATTGTTTATGTGTTGTAGAATAGTTTGCATGAAAGAAAACACAACAAATATCTCTCAATTATATAAAATTTTAGTCATAGCATTTATAACTAGCTTTCTACCTGCAGTTGAAACAATTTACTGTTACAATCTATTTACTGAGAGATAACTTAAAACTCAACTTTAAATACTACTTAGCTTACGATAGAATATATAGGTGTGCAGATTTGTTCTTTTTAATATACTATCTGGCCCTGTAATATCAATTGTGTGGAAATAAATTCATAATTTTTGTAACAATTTTCAATACAGCTGTGCTCCTATTACGTTTGCATAACATTGGATAGGCTAATGCTTTCCGTAATGATTATTCTAACAGATGCGAAGAAATAATTTAAATCTGATTTCTAATTCCTAATATTAGTATGTTCAACAGCACTGACAAACAAACTTTTGCTTCTTAATATATATTATTTTATTAGGTCAGCATATTTGTTATTTAATAGTCATAAAACAATATTAGTACAATTTCTTTATTTACATACATATATTTTATTTTATTTTAATTCATTCATGAATTCAATACTCAATATTACATCAATGTAATATTAGAAATCATCATTCAGGATACAATCTTTACCACCCCTCATATTATAGTTTAGATATTCAATTTTCAGATATTGCTTCCTACATTATGATTAAAATGTTGACTGCCAACTACGAGATAACTAGTCGATTGCATTCTTTTCTAGAATGCCAACTACAAGTTCTCTTGTTCGTGTTTACCACCCAGTTTTGTGTGACTATGACTAATCTTAAATATATCAGTGCTAATGTTGATAGATGGTGTAGAGAGTCTAATGTCTGTTAAAACAGGATAGTAGGCTTGACCACTAAACACTCGCTCGCAAGATAAAATAAGAATGCACATCATTAACTAACAATTGGTTAAGTCACACCCATTTCATAATCTACAATCGAGCAGTCAATGGCTATCCTCTGTAATTAGATGGACTATAAAGGATCCGGCGCTTTATTATTAGGTTGTTGTTGCTTGCGTAAATAAATCATGAATATATCATCTTTCATTCCATACCTTCCAAAGTAAAAATAAAATTAACCCATTTCTTCCCACTGTCATATTTTTAGGACACTAATTTCAAAATTTCTTTTTACGTATTAGGACTTTTATTTTTATTATTTAAACATTTTTTTATTTAAAAAAAATATTTTATTAGAAAAATAGTGTAAAAATATAAATTTCATGAGAAATAATAAAAATAAAAGTTCAGTATGTAAAGAAAACTTTGAAAATAATGTCCTAAAAATCACTAAAATGTCTTCTAGGAAAAGAACAAGAAATCAATGCTGGCTTGCATGAACAGAAAATTGATTAAAAAAAAACTATTGTTAAATATCACATCTGCTGCTTGTTGCCATAGAGACATAATTATACTAGAAACATAATACTTTTAAGTAATGATTTGATTCAACTAAGAAAAATAACTATACTTTGCATTTATAAAAGCTGTTGTAGTCTGGCTTACAGTTAGTGTAAAGACTGTGAAAGAAGTTAGTTATAATTTGTTCGAAGTAATAATTTGGTTAAGTGTAATCCTGGTTACATATTACTATATAAGTGCAGTGCAAGCTTGGCTATAGTCTGTTCAGACAGTTTAGGTAAGTTAAGAACATTTGACTGTATGGACAAAATCTTAAGTTGTAAGAGGAAGCTCTGCTGTAAAATATAGCAAATGTGGAATGAGACTGAGAATGATTTGATACAAACTCCATGGTCTCTAAGACTATGCAATAGAATTAGAGTGTATTTTAATATAATTAAATAAAAATGTCATTTGAGGCTAGATTTTTGAAAAAGTCGTGGCAATCAATGTGTTAACGTATAAAATTAATATACAAACATAGTGAACAATTTTCAGGATGGAAAGCCAACAGAGGAGGAACATTTAGAAGCGGAGGAAGAGGAAGAAATGGTTGAAGGTCAAGAGGAGTGGCTGAGCGAGGGCATCCTCACTGATGATGATTACAATCCCGGAGTAAGTTTTACTGATGCAACTTGTAATATTATAGAAACAATATTTTGCGACATCTTTATTACTTTTAAATAGAATCAGAGCTGGAAGCAACTATAGCTCAGTTGGTATTGAGTACAGACATCGCGTCACTGGACGTGAGTTTGAATCCTTGCAATGAGCCTAAAATTTTAGTGAAGGAAAACATCGTGATGAGACCATAGTATGGTGGTAGGGCTTTTCCTAATGTCAACATGGCTAGATACCACCCTCAAATTGAAAATCTACTGTCAAATAGCTATAGGTATATTCTAGCAGTTGCACTTGAGAGCTTGTTCCTCCATAGGTTTAATGTTTCCATACTATACCATATTACCATCTTAGGCCGCACTGTCACATAAAATCACCATGAGCGATATGCCACTATATAAGACTAACTACATAAATACATAAGTTAATTACATAGAGATTTCTCTTCAGATCAATTTAATGTATGTTTATAAATAATAGACCGAACAAGAGACCCTGGACCCGAGTTTGACCAGCGCCTGCGAGAACAGCCAGATGAGTCAAGATGACGAGACACCTAGCCTCGATGATTCTACTGAACAGCAAGCAGTCTCCGAAGATAAAAGCTGGGCAACTCCAATAGGAACTGAGGAAGTCAATAAAGGTTTGTGAATATATCTACATATCTATACATCTGTATCCTTACTTATATCATAAAGGCGAAAGTTTGTAAGTTTGATGTATGTATGTATGGGTGTTTGTGTCTCTTTCACGCAAAAACTACAGAATTAGATAATGGAACAAAATGACAAAGGATACATACACACTCACACATATATCTATGAAGATATTGTGTGAATTGTCCGATATATAACATTAAGTGTCAAGTGAGTAGAAAAGAAATCTGCCATCAGCGAGCTATTCTGGCGTGCGCTGCAAAACCCGTTAGAATTACAGTATACATAGTATAATGAAGATGTTTATCTTATATAGTCCTACAAAAAACTCGCGACAACTTATATCTATCTTTTATGTAAAAAGGTTATCGCCAAATGTACTTATACCAGTGTTACCAGATAAAAAAATCAAACTACCGTGTCTGCAGACTAAAATTACGGTGTTTTAAGTATAATTATCTTAAATTTGTTTTCAAGTTATAATGTTTAATACCTTGTCCGCGCAAAAGAAAATACGATTGTTTTTTGATATTTTTAATTGAACTAAATTATTCTACCAAAAGTTCCACTTCTTGGTCATAAATTGAAAAGGTAATTTTATTAATCATATCATTTAATGGTGAAAATTCCCTGAATATATTGTCGAGCCAAAATGTTCCCTTTAATAGTCTTGATATTTTTATTTATATGGATCTATCGTATGCTCTTGGACCCATACAAAATAATATTTAATAGATAATCACTCATCTTTGAACTTATGTTTGTGGTGTGTACTTGCAGTGAATGCGGTTACATATGCACTGCAAAAATGGGCTATATCAGTCACCGTTTCAGGCACAGTTTGAAGCGATGATAGCTCAGTGGTAGTGTGTACGACTTCGCGTCGAGTGACGTGAGTTCGAATCCAAGCACCTACAATGAGCTTGAGCTTTCGGTGAAGGAAAACATCGTGAGGAAACCATAGCATGGTGGTAGGGCTTTTTCAAATGCCCGCCTGGCTAGCTACCACCCTCAAGTTGTAAACCTGCCGCCAAATACCAATAGGTGTGTTCCGGCAGCAGCACTTGAGAGCCAGTTCCTCCACAGGTTTAGCGTGTCTACCAACTTGGGCCGTATCGTCACTTAAGATCAGCTGAGATTATGGCCATAACGCTAAACGTTAAGTATAAAAAAAAAAAACCTGAGGGCACATCAACGAAGCCTCCTAGTCAGGTCACATTCGCTATGGCCCAATACGGTAGGGATATATTCATGCTTATGTGTTTACCCAGTTCCTACCTCTGTTATTTTAGAGGATGTCGGACCACTTCCAGTATCAGTCTCGTAATTATCACTGTCACATTGATCGTTGTTAATTATGCTCACTTGTCTCTCTATTTCGTAGAGAAAAATAATACTGTATGTACAACTAAACAGTAGAGAAACTTTTTAAGAATTGTAATAACAATTCCATATGCATTAATTAACATAATTATCATTAACATAAGTTAAAATAGACATGAATACTACTACCAGAAACACTTTTTCATTATGTTAGATTACATAGCCTCATTAGCAATGTAATATTTGGGTATTTCCCCAACAGCAGCGGGCAGTGTTGCTAATTAAGTTTACCTAATTAGAATATGCATTAGTTTGACACGTTTTCATGATATGTGTATTCAAAGAATTCAATTATTATTTACACGGTAATTTACATAAAAAATACCGTGAAAAATAACACGGTCATAGGTCTTAATGTAGACCGTGTTTTGGTTTAAAATATCGTGCATCTACGATAATTACCGTGTATCTGGTAACACTGTCTTATACCAGTTATTTGATATAATTTATGTATTTATGTATAGCGGGTATTGGATTCAGAATTGTTTGACAAAATCAATACTAACGCGGTCAAAGTCGCGAGGTAAAGCTAGTATCTTTATATTAATACTTGCTGCGGCCACGACTTCGTTTGCGTGGAACTAAAATTTTGTTTAATCATTTTTGCCGGTTTCTACACTTTTTTCAATACCGCTTTGCTCTTATTAGAAGCAGCGTGATGTTAAATAGCCTCAAGATTTCCTCAGTAATTGTTTTATTGAATACAAAAATAAATTTAGATAACAGACAGGCAGTATACCTAAGATTAACGCGTTCAAACAAACAAACATACAAACTTTTCCGCTTTATGATACTAATGCTATTTTTTTTATTATTTTCTTTTGTGCAGAAGAAAACGACTCTACCTGTGGAACGACTGACGGGATCGAACCCCAGACCTCTCGAACCTCTATGGATCAAGGCGTGAAATCCGAGGACCATCAGCTAGTCAGTTCTACAACGAAGAGCGAAGTGCAGAATATCGAAGAGGCGTTGAACAGTTTTGAAACGAAAACCGAACTGACAGATGTTTTGGACACATTTCTTATAAGGTGTGTGTAATAGCGGGAAAATTGGCAAGCGTATCACCTGATGGTAAGTGATCACGGCCGTCCACGAACGCCCACAACACCAGAGGAATCGCAGGTACGTTGCCGGCCTTTATAAGAGGGACACACCTATTGGTATTTGGCAGCAGATTTTCAACTTGAGGGTGGTAGCTAGCCAGGCGGGCATCAGAAAAAGCCCTACCACCATGTTATGGTTTCCGTCGATGTTTTCCTTCATTGAAAGCTCAAGCTCATTGTAGGTGGTTGGATTCGAACTCACGACCTATGACGCGGTGTGCCTACACACTACTACTGAGCTATCATGGCTTGTTTATTGTATATTTTTATTTATAAGAATACGTGAAAAAGTTATACTCTTTTAGTATAACAAAATAAATATTATTCACACCTGTACATAATTTAAAACACGCACTCACAAACATATATATACATTATATTACATATTACATTATATTACATATTACATTATATTACATATTACATTATATTATACCATTTGTTTCTATATTTTCACTTAGTAACAAATTACAACGTCGTATTTGTGATAAAATTGCAATTTTTTTCATCTTTTTACTATATGCAAATAAAAGTAATCATCAAGTACTTGATGATTACTTTTACTGTTACATATGATCTTTGAAACTGCTGGACAGATTTTGACGGAACTTTCGCTGACTGATATTTGATGGTATAAGGAGTAATTTGGTTGGTTTTAATGCGGAATATAGTATATAAAAAAAAGATTTACGTTTCCTCGAAAAACGCGAACGAAGTCGCGGGCACGGCTTGTAAACTATAAAGCAAAAAAATTGTTAAACAGGAAGCCAGGCGTGAAGTCGGAAGGGAGGGCGGCGAATAATGAAACCCCGGCCTTGGAACAGCAGCACGATGACGGAAACGACACGGACGATCTGCTGGTGAGTTGGTTTGTCTAATGCGTGGTGGTGGAATGGATTCTGAAATGGATTCTTTGAATGGCTTTGAAATTCTGATCCGGAGGGAGCGAGAGAGATATACTGACGTTTCACCCGTGTCGTGGAGTCTTCATAACACGAAGCATTCGAAGCGATGATAGCTCAGTACGGTAGTGTGTACGACTTCGCGTCAAGGGACGTGAGTTCGAATCCAAGCGCCTACAATGAGCTTGAGCTTTCGGTGAAGGAACATATCGTGATGAAACCGTAGCATGGTGGTAGGGCTTTTTCTAATGCCCGCCTGGGTAGCTACCACCCTCAAGTTGTTAACCTGCCGCCAAATACCAATAGTTGTGTTCCGGCAGCTGCACTTGAGAGCCAGTTCCTCCACAGTTTTAGCGTGTCTGGCAACTTGGGCCGTATCGTCACTTAAGATCAGGTGAGATTATGGCCATAACGCTAAACCTTAAGTATAAAAAAAAACATAGTTTTTTTAATGTGATTCTTCTGTTGCCGTGCTTTGGCGTGATGGTAAACGACATGACGCTCGCTGATGCCGTTTTGCATAAAAATGTATTTATTTTTTTGTTAATTGGAAATCCAACAGCGTACATAATTATATATACATAATGAGCATATATATATTTTTTGTATACTCATGGTTTGGCTGTATGGTCATAATCTCACCTGACCTTAAGTGACACTACGGCCCATATTGGTAAACACGCTAATCCTGTGAAGGGACTGGCTCTCGAGTGCAGCTGCCGGAACACACCTATTGGTATTTGCCGGCAGATTTTCAACTTGAGGATGGTAGCTAGTCAGGCGGGAGTTAGAAAAAGCCCTATCACCATGCTATGGTTTCCTCACGATGTTTTCCTTTACCGAAAGCTCAAGCTCGTTGTAAGTGTATTCGAACGCACGTCCCTTGACGCGGAGTCCATACACACTACCGCTGAGCTATCATCGCTTGAAAGTCGCACTTGAGAGCCAAACTCTTCGCTAGGTTAACATGTCCACTGTCATTCCTTACATCGTTACATAAATCAGGTGAGATTGTGGCTGTAACGTTTAACCTATATAGAGATACAAAAAGAACAAAATATATTACATAATGATTTCTTATGTTTACGCGAATATTATTCATTGAAATAAAACTAATTTAAACGGATTTTATCGCGGTTATTTATTAATTTAGATCCCAAAAACGTGGAACGCTTCACGATTTTGCGTGTCGTCCTTGCGCAGGGGCCATGCTAATCTTCTCTGTATCGTTCCAATTTTAGTATGTGTACTGCCGAAGAAGATTAGCATGGCCCCTGCGCAAGGATGACACGCAAAATCGTGAAGCGTTCCACGTTTTTGGGATCTAAATTAATAAATAACCGCGATAAAATCCGTTTAAATTAGTTTTATTTCAATATTAAATTGGATTATAATTATTTCAGAGGCTGCTCGGGGATGATGATAACAAGTTGAAGAAGAAAGTGCTCGTCAAGAAGAGTAATAAGAACGATGTCAATGCGGAGGAATCCACCGACGATGAGTTCTCTTATGAGGTAACTTAGATTTCTTTAAGAATTAAGTGTGCGTGTGTCTCTCAGCTGAAGTGTACGAATGGAATTTACTTCACAAGTACCCTTTGTGTTTAAAACGTGTTTGTTATAGTGATTGATGGTCAACGCACGTCGTGCGAAAACTAAACATAACTTTAGTGATCTAAACATTATTTAAAAAGTGATTTGTTAACCTGTTAGAATTAACCAAGAAACTCTTCAATGTACACATTAACATACATAAATACATACACATACACGCACTTACATACAAACGTGGGGTAATAAAAAACCGCTTCTGAGCTAATACTGTATTGTGAAAGGTGGTTCGTAGTTTTTTCTTCGAAGACACAAGAACTTTACTTCGAGTGATAGTTAGCTTGTTAAAATTAGCCAAGAAACTCTTCAACATACACTTTGATATACATAAATACATACACATACACGCGCTTAAATACAAACGTGGGAAAATAAAAAAAGCTCTTCTGAGCTAATACTGTATTGTGAAAGACTGCTTCGTAGTTTTCTCTTCGAAGACACAATAAATTTACTTCGAGTAGTTAGTTAGCGTGTTACAATCACTCAAGAAACTCCTAAACATACACACACACACGTACATGCATACACAAAACAATATACATATATATATATATATATATATATATATATATATATATATATATATATATTATATATATATATATATATATATATATATATATATATATATATATATATATATATTATGATCTAGCTGACCCGGTGAACTCCGTATCACCTAAAATCGATATCCTATATTCTCGATAGAACTCAAAGACGGTCTGATGTTTTTTTTTTATAATAAATCCTAATCAAACTTCCAACTTAAATTCGTTATGATCAATAGAATATCTAATATCGTTTCCGTTTTTCATTTCTTTTGGTCAGTTTTTCATAAAATTCCAATGAATTAAATGTCTTTTATTTATATGAAATTTAAATTTAGGTGGATTCGAATCCACGCCCCTTGATGCGGCGTCCGCACGTACTGCCAACATTATCATCACTTCATTACGTTTCATATGATGAGACTAAAAAAATATTATTCTGTACATTTTTTTTATACAAATCTTGCACTGAGAAAAACGAACACAATGAAAAAAAAAAATTACCCAATTTGGTATAGTCGTTCGGAAGTTATGATATTATAGATATCTCTTGATAGAGTGAACCGATTGTGGTAAAACAAAATCTAAGTAATAATCCAAGTTGTGTACAATTTGTACGTATAAAATGTATCTACTTTGGTTTTATACAACAACACAAACAGACAAACAGACACAAATCCCAAAAATGCTGATAATGGGTTTTGTTGGTTATCCTTTGACATCCTGGTTTTTTGTTTTTGGAAATATTTTCTATCTACATAACTTTTATACAGATTTATTATCTGTATAAATTTGATTACTCGTAATTTTGTTTTTAATGTTAATAATATATATATATGTATTTTTCTTTGTTCTCTTGTCTTAGATTAAATACACCACCCACTATAATATGATATGTAAAGTTCAGTGAAAGCTGTCAAAGCCCTTAGGGCTAACAGCGTATGTCAGTTCGAAAAAAAAAAATGCATAATTGTTACTGTATTTCTAGTCTTCCATGTCGCAAGTATTGCCTAGTTTCGAGCCTTAAGCAAGGCGTAAACCATGTAAATGTTTCTAGAAATAAAATATTTGTATTTTTCTGCCTTTCACTCACAAAATCTCCGTACCGGAAACTTTTTATGTATCGATTAATCGAATCGATGTTAATCGATTATTTTTATATTGCGGCATTTGCTTAAGTAGGTAACTTCTCCTATGTCAAGTCTGAATGATGGGGCAGGGCTTTCTGTAATGCCCCCCTGGCTAGCTACTACACTTAAGTTATAAATCTGCCGCCAAATTCCTGTAGGTGTGTTCCGTCAGTTGCACTTGAGAGCCTCAAGCCAAATTGTAACTTAATATCAGGAGAGATTGTAGTCATAACGCTTAAACGTATAAACTATAAAAATTAATATTTTATTACACTTTTTAGTTAGTACATTGGTGAGCTTAACTCCACAAAGTATTTTCTTGTGGCTAAGGGGCCATTCAAGTATTAAATATGCAAAAAAAGAGATGGGAGGACCGTTTCTTAGCTTATTTTTTATGATATGTGTATACTAGCTGACCTGGAAGATCTTGTTCTGCCTTTTCGAGTAGTCATCGACTACAACGACATCTATCGCATTATGTTCCATTATCGAGATAAAAAGTATTCCTATCTCAAAAGTTGCATCAAACTGCACACAGTGTGCGAAATTTGATTAAAATCGGTTCAGTAGTTTAGGAGTTCATCGCGGACAAACAACGTGATACGAAGTTTTTGAATATTAGCATGTTTATATATATAGTAGTATTTATTAAGGCGGTAGATTATCAACTTGAGGGTGGTAGCTAGCCAGGAGCGCATTAGAAAAAGCCTTATCACCATGCTATGGTTCCATGTCGATGTTTTCCTTTACCGAAAGATCACTCACTTTGCAGGGATTTGAACTCACGTCCGTCGACAAGGTACGACTGAGCTATCATCGCTTCAATTATTTTAAATTAACGTGTGAAAATCAGAACGTAAACTGGACTGGTTGTGGTAGTTTTAATTTAATTTAATATACAGTAAATATTAGGGATGGCGATTCTTTCTGAAAATGATTTATCGTTACATCGATTCGAATCTAGAACAAAAAAATCGATATTTAAATGATCGATTCGTCGAAATCAAATCGTTTATGTTTTAAGAGAAAACAAAGAAAATACATCATAATAATCAATATTTTATCATTCTTAAGCATAAATATAGATTCATTGAAACGATTTCAAAGAAAAAAATCCCCTAAAAATCGATTAATTGATCGCAGATCGCCATCTCTAGTACATACATGCATACAATGAAAACATATATGCATACACACTCTATAACGCCGTATCGTACTAAGCAGTACATGTAAGGCTCTAATTAATTAATTACAGCTTGCAGCTTCAGTGAAAACTATCCGTGTCGCTCGGAATGTTCTGATGAAAGGGCGTCCTGCCTCCAAAGCGGTGCCCGAAGACTTGAGTGACAGTGGAAACTATGCTGGAGTGAGTTTCACTGACTGACTCTGAGTGAGACACCACATTCTTTTAGACTTTATCGGGAAAAATCACAAAGGGAACAATGGTATCCAAAAACTAAGTACTCTAGCACCATCTTTTTTAAGCGTCCATATTGTGTACGGATCCTGCGTCAAGGGACGTGAATTCGGATCCACCTGCAATGAGCTTAAGCTTTCGGCGAAGGAAAGCATCGTAAGGAAACCGTCGCATGGTGATAGGGCTTTTTTAATGCTGGCCAAGCTAGCCACTACCCTCAATTGAAAATATGCTGCCAAATACCAATAGGTGTGTCCCAGCAGTTGCACTTGAGAGCCGGCCCCTCTTTAGGATTAGCGTGTCTACCAACTTGGGCCGTATCGACACTTAAGATCAGGTGAGATTATAGCCATAACGCTAAACCTTAACTATAAAAAAGGCGTGCAATAATTTTTAGTTCCACGCGAACGAATTCGCGGACTCAGTTTGTCTTGTAGACTAGCTTTTACCTGCGGCTATGCACACCTTAATGTTGATTTTATGAAACAAATCGGATGACATACTAAAACATTCCTTACAAAGTGTACCATTGTCTTTACCCCACTTCCTCTAACTTTTCGCGAGAAAAGGTAACCTATCGCCGTTTCCAGGGTCCCGTCCATCTGTATACCAAAATTCAATGTAATCGATTCAGCGGTTTAGGCGCAATAGAGGAACAAACAAACGTCCAAACGCACTTTCGGATTTATAATATTAGTATAGATAGAGATGGTATAATACATTGTCGATATAATTCAGTCGTCGGACGAGGCGAACACGGTGAAGAAGATATTCGGCGTGACGGCGAAGAAGTCGACGAGCTCGGCGGTGAATCACTCGAAGAAACCGATGAAACACGTCGTGCACGTCAATAAACCTTTGAGTACATCAGGTAAGTCGATATACGGTGGAAACTCCAATTAACATTACTCGATTTGTTGAAGGGAAACTTCTTTTGGGACTGTGTGAATTAGATTTTGTGAAGCGAAAAAGAGATAGCAATAAATGTGATATATAGGTTTTAGCCTGTGAGAAAATGAGATAGAGTATTGTTATGAGCTGGCTTTTGTTGAAAGTTTATTTTTCTGTACCGTTATTGAAATGAAATAGTAAATTATTGCAAAGGCCGTAAAAGTATGGAGAGGAGTTCAGTAATACAAGACAGGCAATCGCCATTTCCGCCGAGGCGTATATAGAGCTTTTCTCAAACGAATGCAGGGAAATAAAACATAATTTAATTTAATTCAACTTCGTTAAGTCGAACCTCGAAAAGTTGAAAACTTCCAAGTGTCGAATAAAATATTTTGTTTCCTTCACTTCATACACTAAAACCTCCGTTCTCAAAAGTCTATAAATCGAATTTATGTTCGACTTATAGAGGTTCTACTGTACTTTCACGTATTTTTTTTTTACTTTGCTGGAATGCAATGGAAGGTTTACTGTTGCTAATTTGGTTTCTGATCTTAAATCATGTTGAGTACAATCAATCTCTATTTCCGTCTCTGAATCGTTGGAACTCATTTTAATTATTAAATTTATATTTATTAAGTATGTATGTATGTATTAAGGCAAGCGCATGTATGGCTATACAGTTACGTGAACACGATTTGATTTGATTGATGTCGTGATATTTATTTTAATTAATATACTTGATTATTCAACCTCATATTGTGTAATTTAGGCGAAATTTTACGTGATGTAGTCTAGCTGAAGAGAATAAGTGCAGTGATTTATAAATAATCATTCGGGGCAGCATATATTAGTTTCCACAAAAACTCCCAAGAATTCTCCAACAAGAGAGTCGCCATTTTGTTGAAACTAGTTTCTTCTGCCCAAATCTTATCACTTGAAAATGGCAGCAATAGTCTCTAAAGAGGGCTGAATTGCCAAGAATAAAAAAGAAAAAGAAGAAGAACGCAATTTGTACTAAGAAAAGAGACTTTAGTTTGCCAAGAATAATAAAAGAGATCCAATCGAAGAGTGTTTATAACTCCAGCTCGCCGTTCCATACAACATTGTTGGAGCTTTGTAATGTTCCCAAATCAAAAAACGCTCCTGCAATGGATTTGATTTTCTTTGTCCGTGAATTCGATACTTCGCGTGTTCTTTTGTAACACGAAAAGAATGACATAACGCTGAAACATAAAATATACTGTCAAATAATCTCACGGATTTTCTAGTAACATCTATACTACCTACTAAACCTCACCTTCCACCATCAAAAGTATAGAATATCTGAGATAATAATTTATGACCGTATCCAGGTAAGCCGGGCAGCGGTGCGCCAAAGCAATACGCAAACAAAACTCTACAATCATCAGATTCAATCGCGGGTTCGAAACCGGCGTTCAAGATCGAAGGGAAACCGACTAACTTCAAAATGCAAACAATCTGTGAGTTAATATCTTTTTCATTTTCCTCCTATCTATCTATCAATTCGTCTGTCAATTTATCTGTCCACCTATCTACCTATAAATCTGTTTGTTTATATATCTACGCATCCATTTATCAATCAACCCATCTGACTATATTTTCTTAGAAGGGACCTATACTGTTAGCCTGGAGGATTTTCACAGCTTCACCCGACTTAGATGGCGAGCACGAAGGGGGCTCAAGCCCGAGGAACCATCTGTTTATCCATCTATTACTCTACTTATCTATCCATCCATCTATCTATTCATCCATCTATCTATCCATCCATCTATCTATCCATCCATCTATCTATCCATCCATCTATCTATCCGTCCGTCTCTATTTAACTTAGCCTTAAAGCCATAAAAAGTATAGTCCCTTAAGTAGTAATAACTATCATAATAAATTGTTATATCACTCTAATAGATAAAGTACAAAATTTTGTTAACACAAGCTGTAGCAAAAACAATGAAAATAAAGATATGGTTACAATTTGAATGTGAGTTTGTAATACTATGTTACAATGAATTTGTTCTTGTATGTATTTTCTGTCTTTCTTTCAATTTGTGTGACGTTTGGAGTTGGAAACAGGAAAGATGATCGGAACTACAAATTATCAGGTATAAGTGACTTTATATAGAGGTTATCCTGTGTATTTTTTTCTATTATGATATCTGCCTATGTAGCAAGTGACACAGACATAACGGTGTTACTTTTGTATTCACAACAGAGAGCCAATAATAGTCTCGAGTGGAATTCGACCGGATAAGCTGTCTAGACCAAGCGCGAACATTGTTCAAAGTGAAATTAAACTTTACACCATCAATTTTGTACTTTTGTTGTCTAGTAAAAACAAAGGAGACAGGTTCGAAGTCGGGCGACGATAAGCAACGTGTATTGAATACGGACGTGAAATCGGAGACCGCGAAACCGATTGTGAAAATGGAGGCCACGAAGCCGGTTGTGAAATCGGATACCGGAAAACCGGTTGCCAGACGGGAGGCCACGAAGCCGGTCGTGAAATTCGAAACCTTGAATCAGAACCAATCGCAGGAGAACGAAGAGATCATCGACGAGGAGGAGTTCCTCGAGGAAGACGAGGACTACGAACTCGATGAAGACGTTGGTGTTTTTTGTTTTAAATAGAGATATACTGTAAAATGGCAACACTGTTCTTGGTCGTAGGTTTTTTTAAATACTTCATAGGAGTAGCGTTATGGCCACAATCTGACCTGATGTTAAGTTACGATGTGACCCATTGCCGATGGTGATGGAGGACGCGCTGAGCCTAGTGGAAGAACTGGTTCTCGAGTGCAACTGCTTGAAGACTTCCATAGGCATTTGGTGGTAGTTGAGGGCATTAGAAAAAGCCCTACGACCACGTTATAGTTTCGTCACGATGTTTTCCTTCACCGAGGCTCAAGCTCATTGCAGGTGATTCGAACTCACGTCCAATGATGTGACGTCCCTACAAACTACCAACTGAAAGAATTTTACAGTAAAAATATTTTTTTAAATATTTATAGGAGTGTACTCTATTATTTACTAGTATTCATTCGGATATTTGTCTTAATCATATAATAACTACACAGGGTTTTGAATTTGTATTTGATTTATCTAAGATTCTATCAAACGTTATTTGCTTACGTCTCTGGCATAAACCGTAAATATTTTATATATATTTCTATATATGGCCCTTTTTTATAGCGCAGTGTTCTGGTGCGTCCCTTCATTAATTTGTATTTTATTATAACGTTAGTGTTAATAGTAATGCTCTGTATAAATTATTTACTTGTCAGTGTATATTTTTTTCGCTTTTGTATATACACGTTGTAGTAATGAGACGTCTATAAAAAACGTCACATAAAATTTTACCTTTTTAGACCAATTTAAGACCTTTTTATTTCAATATGACGTCACTAATTATCGATCTCCTCCCCATTACATGATATATTGCAATAAACAGCAACTCAAAAATTTCAATATTTCTAAATACTTATTGCTTCACGTGATAGAACTTTAGTAAATATAAAATAAATAATTTTAAGTGACACTTGTGACCCAATCCCTCCAGAATAAAGGCCGGCGACGCACCTACGACTCCCCTGGCGTTGTGGGTGTCCATGGGCAGCGGTGGTCACTTATCATCAGGTGATACGCTTGCTCGCCCCTCCCGGTTCCGCATGTCACAGTAAGCTACACTCTCCATACCCCATAAGTGCGGTGGCTATAATTCAACTTGTCTCGTAAGATATTACTAGATAAAGTAAAGGGGCATTACTAGAAAAGGGTGTTTGAATATAGCAGTAAGTGAAAGGCAGTCGGTATTTGAAGAGTTGTCCGTGATATCCAGGAGTTCGGCGAGGACTCGGAGACGGAGGAGGGGTCGCGGAGGCAGCGCATCATGCGGCCGGAGAGGATGGACGAGGAGGTGCCCAGCGACGCCGACACACACACTGAGGATGGAAGCTTGTACGATGTAAGTTATAAACCACCAATCATCACTCACACAAAATTATGTTTACGCAGTAATGTAGCGAGATAGAAAGATAGACTGATAAATAGACAGATAGGTAAGGAGACATATAGATAGATAGATAGATAGGGAGATAAATAGATAGAAAGACAGGTTCATAAATGGCTAGGTAGTCTTATAGGTGGAAAGATTAAACTATCTGAAAGGTAGATAGATGTATAGATGGAAAGATAGATAGATAGACTGATAGATACAAACCGTTAGGGAACAACTGCGAACATACCAAATGTGAATACTGAAATGCTTAAAAGATTTGTAATCAAGCGAGATGGTATATATGAAGCATTTTTAGTCCGCCCCGTGACCACGAAGCTTTCGAAACGTCGAGATCAAAATTAATAAATAACCGCGATAAAATCCGTTTAAATTAGTTTTATTTCGATGAATAATATTCGCGTAAACATAAGAAATCATTGAGCAACTTTAGGTTTAATGATTATATATATATGTAAACATACTTGTTCTTACACCAGGAAATACCTTCATCGGATTCTGAGGACCTGGACGACTGGTTCACGCTGGACATCAGAACTGAACGCGCCGGCGATTACCTGCCGCTCTTGGGTGTGTATACCTTTATATAGACATCATGTCTCGGTGGTAGCATCTTGAGACACCAATCGATTGATGTTGCTTTGGATTCCATAGAAATTCTAACGATTCTAATAAAAAAAAACACATCATGGCGTGTTCTAATGCAATTTTTTTTTTTACCCTTTTGAGATGGATCTAAATAAATATTGCTGACGTAATTATCTTCTAAGACCATAATAGCTCAGTGGTAATGTCTAGGAACGCCGCGCTATGGAGCGTGAGTTCGAATCCAACCACCTACAATGATCTTGAGATTTCGGTGAACGGAAATATCGTGAGGAAACCATAGCACGGTGGTAGGGCTTTTTCTGATACCCGCCTGGCTAGCTACCACCCTCAAGTTGAATATCTGCCGTCAAATACCAATAGATGTGTTCGGGCAGTGGCACTTGAGAACCAGAAACTCCAATAAAGATCGGCAACGCATCTGCTATTCGCCCGGTGTTGTGGGTGTCCATGGGCGGCATCACTTACCATCAGGTGAAATGCTTGCTCGTTTGTCCTTTATTTCTTAAAAAAAAAGAAATATTATCAAAAAGAAGCTAAGCAGCAGTTCTCTAACTCCCAACTCTTTTTGGTGCTTACGCAATATTCCAATGGCCCCTTATATTCCCATCCTCCTATGACATAGGGTCCTTCAAAAGAGGCGTGAAAAGGCCTGAAAGGGTGAAAAGAAGGCCAGCATGACAGCGGTGACTGATTGTGAATTTTGGATCATTGTCAGTCACCGCAGCTCTGGATCGTACTGTACTTAACACCAGGTGCAGTACAGTCACTATACCGCGCAATATAAAAAAAAATAGTTGTACTAGATTTTAAGTGCTGCTTAGGTCGCTTTAATATTGATTTTGTCAAATAAATCGGATGGCGCAAAAAAAACGTTTCATACAAAGTTTATCCCTCTCTTTACCACAATTCCAATAAGGTTTCCTCGAGAAAACGTATCCTATCACCGTGCCCACGTTCCCATTTATCTCTACACCAAAAATCATCATAATCGATCCAGCGATTTAGTCGTGAAAGCGTAACAAACGAAGTCACTTTCGCATTTATAGTGTTAGTAAGAATGATTCTGTGGTCTTGACGAAATTTTAACTCTTTTTTTTACAGGTCCAAAGGCCCGTGAGCTGCTGCTGGAGGAGAAGAAACGCGTCTCGGTGAGGCTGGCAACACTGCGGCAGAGCCTCAGCGCGCTCACCGAGAGCGGCCGCAAGCAAGCCGAGCAGCTGCGCCAGGCGACCATGTCGCTGGCTGAGCTCGACGACATGCTGAAGGCCACCTGACTCGAACCCGAGACTCGGGACGACCGGCACACTGCTCCGGTGCCTCCACACCCTGACCGACCTGCTCTACCACCAGCGAAAGTGTTTGTGAACTGATCCCTCAAAGGCGTACGTGTGAAGTGATTGGAAAACGTTCAATTTAGTGTCATGATATGGAATAGTGAATTGTGTATATCTAACCGAGACATTGCACCTCTGTATCTCTACCGACCTTTGTTTGTGAAGTGTTTCTACAAAAGGTTCTGAGGAGTGATTAAAAAGTATGTATGTCAGATCCGACGCACGACTGTAGTTTACTCCCTAAGAACTATTATTGTGTATATTATTACAAAAAAAAAAATGAAAGCATCTTAAAAATAATCAAAACATATAAATAATTATTGATATTTGTCACATCATTACAATGAAATCAGTAACATAAACTGTTTCACATAATGACTATTTTTAAAAGGCTAAAGTATGTTGCGCAAGCTAACGTAACGCCTCACATTTAGATAACGCTCGATTTTACTCATCATAACTCTCATATCACATGCTGAGATTTTCTTTCGTTTCCTAAGAAGAAAATTCGAAAAAATGTCAGTGTACTGTACTGATATGTAATAGTCAATTGCGTGTTATGTCATCGTGTAATCAATATCTTTCCTGTAGTAATGTTGACAGATGTAGAATGTAGTAGAATATATTGTACAATTATTTCAAACAAGTTTGAAATGTTACCCGACTTGTAAAGTTTTTAACACACTCTGATCACAGGATTTAGTGCTAAGATCTATAGGCAGTTACCAGAAAATAGATAAAAACAAACATCATATATGCAGTGCTCTATAAAAAAAAAAAACGTTCATATTAATATTATAAAGTGGAAAAGTTTGTCAGATATCATTTTTTTGTTTTCAATGGATAGAACAATTATTGAGGCTTTATGCTATTTAACATCACGCTACCACCAATAGGAGCAAAGCGGTATTGAAAAAGGTTTCAAAAACAAAGTATAAATGTTAATTTTTTGGTCTGTTTATTTTTTTTTTGTGCATGCATCACGTAAAATGCACTAAACCAATGTAGATAACTTTTGAACATAAAAATTGTATGCAACTTGAAGTATTACTTAGTTTTTGTTTCTTCACAATCAGTTCACTCTATCAAGATTTATTAGGTGATATAAAAAAGTGTTCTTACGTATGTAATTCAGTTAGTTCCAATACCAAAATAGAACTAATGGTGACAGTTGAACTCCATATTCAGTAGATGGCGCTGTGCATATGACGTCTTCATGTGGATCGCCTGTATCGTCATCGTGGTTATTGGCTATACTCTTAGGAATTAGGTAATTAGGAATTACCAGTAAAAAAAAGCTTTCGGTATTTTATAAAGCAATCAATGAAGGAGGATTTAGGCATCAATAGAAACAAAGCCATATTGAAAAAAGTTACTAAAATGGACAAAAAATATTAAGTAATATTTAGTTTCACGCGAACTAAGTCGCAGGCACAATTATATATAATAAAGTGTAGGACGACCTATAAGATTAGTACAATATTGTATTTGTTGCTATTAAATTAGAAAAAAAAAGTCGTATCTAAGGGTAAAATAATGCATTTAGTATGATATGAATTATATACATGTCCATAATATCTTGTAAATAAATAATGTATGCTTATTTCATGTAATAAAATTGATTTCTAATTTTTGTTTTAATACCCCGACTCCCGAGTTGGACGTACGAGATGACTTATATGGTAGTACAACTCATTGAAATGGCAATGTATTTAATTACTGCTCCCACTAGCCAAGTTGTCTTTTTGGACGTATAGAGAAGTTTAAAATCGACTGTAAAATAAATATAGTTGTGTTTAAAAATTTAACTCATTCATCAACAATCTTAAAAATCTAAAATCTAAAAAAACAACATTCTTAGACAGTTTCAACAAGATAGTCACCGTTTTGTTGAAACGTTAACAATTTAAACAACGGAATAACGTCTCACATAGGTATATTGGGCATATGCACGGTGTTGGATACCTATTCCATGGAAAAAGGTGTAAATTAAAACAATAATTAAATATAATGACACTAATGTCGTGCGTAGCCTAGCAACAATCAAGTTTATTCAATATGTGCGTGCAATTGACGTGACAAAGAATATTTTTTACTGTTAAATTGCCATTTTAATAACATTTGTAATCTCCTGATCAAAAATGAGCGGAGAAACACTGTATGAGAGACCTAGGAAATATAATGTGTCTAAAATGCGTGTACACGACTATCTGTATGGTGAGTAGATTGCAATCTATTTAAAATAAAGAGAGACGTATTACAGACACACCCCGTTGGAAAGGAGTTCCTTTCGCTAGATTGTTTTTTTTTTGTGTTTGTTTTAAATAATCTATACAAATAAACGAAATTGATGTGTCTGTTTGTAATGTCAAAATAAAGCTTTTTACTAAATTACTTGCATGGTGGTAGGGTTTTCTCTAATGACCGCCTCGCTGTCAACCACCCTCTAGTTGAAAATCTGCCGCTCAATACCCGCAGGAGTGTTCCGACAGTTGCACTCGAGAGCCAGTCCCAAGGTCAATGATTTTCTAAAACATGAAAGTTATTGGTTTCATGGTAAATCTTCAAAATCGAGTTGTCATTGGATATTTACGTTTTGAAGCTTAGTTACAGTGCCTATTGTTTCTTAATAAAATTTAATGTATTCAACAATTTAAAATAGTGTTGGTGATATTAAAAAATATCGACTATAAGCGACGTAATATATTTTTTTCATAAATTACGTCCCGGTCCTTTACTAAAATAGTGCAGGATTATAGATAATAGGGCGACACTTAAGGTAAATGCGGTACTAGTCATAATCAAAATGACTCACTTTCGCATTTATAATATTAGTAAGGATTATCTATATAAGCCGTATTTACGTCATAATTTATCTTCGAAATAAAACTAATGTAAATGGATTTTATCGCGGCTTTTTATTTAATCTTAATCCAGACGTTTCGAAAGCTTTTCAACCTTCGTCGTCACGGGGTGGACTGAGGTGTCCAGAAATGTCAAGATTAAATAAAAAACCGCGATAAAATCCGTTTAAATTAGTTTTATCTCGTTGAGTAATATTCGCGTAAACATATGAAATAATTTATTTTTCAAATAGACTTAAAATCAAAACTCTTTCTACAGTGTGTTTTTTAATGGTTTAGATTCCTCGTACATTGTCTGTAGCGGCAGGGACTACGCTCGGACGGCCTTCAAAGCGGCAATGGCGTCGGCTCAAGTCGTAAGTTATTTCCTTCCTAGCCAATTTCTCGAATAATTAATGGTAAACTAAAAAGAAGGTTTGTGTCGCCAAATACCTATAGCTGACTTCCAGCAATTATACACAAAAGTCAGTCCCTCGACTAGACTTATCGTGTGTACCATCTTGGGCCACAACGTCACTTAACATCAGGTGAAGTTGTGGCCATAACGCTGAATTTTTCTAGACCAATATCATAAAGGGGAAAGGTTTTGTATTTCTGTTTGCAACGAGACTATATATATATATATATAAAATTTTAGTTGCACGCGAACTGAGTCGCGGACACAGCTAATAAACTATAAAAACGTTGGTGAGTACAAAGGTATGTATTAATAAGTAATAAAAACGAACGAAGTTCCTTATAATAAAAATATTAATTTCAAAACCTATTCGAGGTATAAAGAAAATAATTATTCGGGTATAAATTTTTATTATGGCTTTTTAAGCGATAAAAAACAACTACTGTACAAAATTATCGTTACACCTTTATTTTGTTTAATTTTTAAAAAAAATATATAATAATAACAGTCATCATGTAAACTATACATTAGACACTGTATTAGCCATCATACATAGACTGTACATTAGACACTGTATAGCCATCATACATAGACTGTACATTAGACACTGTATTAGCCATCATACATAGACTGTATATTAGACACTGTATAGCCATCAAAGATAGACTATATATAAAACACTGTATTAGCCATCATACATAGAATATACATTAGACACTGTATAGCCATCATAGATAGACTATACATTAGACACTGTATTAGCCATTATACATAGACTGTACATTAGACACCGTATAGCCTTCATACATAGACTATACATTAGACACTGTATAGCCATCATACATATACTATACATAAATATCTTACGCTAACGTTACGAACGTTTTTTGCCGGCTAGGGTACCCCTGCGCGACGTCCCATAACGAACTTCGTTCTAAAACGGTTGATCAAGAAAACAGAAATGTTAATGAACAATTTTAAAATCATCATACAATATCAAAAAAGAACTCGAGTTCAGCATATGCTATGGCAAACTGCTATAACGCTGGTTTTCAGCTGGAAGCCACAAGGTTATCTTGTCAAAAAAACGCAATATATGTATACTTTTCGGCACAAAGAGGATCTAGTATATTTAAATTTTTCAGACTATTCAACCGATATACAAAACTATGTTTTCCGAGCTGAGGACCTATCCGAGAATCCAAGTCGGTAAGTTATGATTGTAATGATACTAGATTCAGTAACGACTTCGTTCAGGTACACCCGAATAATGATATCCTTGCTAATGCGAAAGTGAGTGAGTTTGTTTGTCTGTTACACTTTCACGCTTGAACCGCTGAATCGATTGTGATAAACTTTCGTATAGAGATAGATTGGATCTTGGATATGATCATAGAGTACTTTTCTATAAAACTTAAAACTTATTAAAAGATTTTTTTATTGTTAAGGTTTCAGCGTTATGATCATAATCTCGCCTGATCTTAAGTGACGACACGCTAAACCTGTGGAGGAACCAATAGGTATTTGGCGACAGATTTTCAAATTGAGTGTGGTTGCTAGCCAGGCAGGCATTAGAAAAAGCCGTATCACCATGCTAACTGGGGTAAAGAAAGGAATAAACTTTGTATGAAACTTTTATTAATTTATACGATTTGACAAATTTCATATTAACGTGAGCCAAGCCGCGGGTAAGAGGTAGTTTCATATAACTTTAACATCTTTTTTTTAAATTAATGTGACGTAAGAATTCGTTTACGGACGTTTTGATCGTAACCCGTAGAGCGAGATTCATCGGGTAACAAGTGCCGTGAAAATACTAAATCCAGTGATCAGAGCTCCTATATATACATATACTAGTTGTGCCTGCGACTTGCTTCGTGTGAAAGTAAAAAAATATTTAATAATTATTGTCTGTGACTGTATTTTTTTTTCAATACGCTTTGCTCTTATTATTGATAGCGTGATGTTGAATAGCCGAAAGCCTTCGTTAATGATTACTTTATCAAATACAAAAAGAGTTATTGAAATCGGACTAGTGGTGCTTTTTTTATACTTAAGGTTTAGCGTTATGGCCATAATCTTACCTGATCTTAAGTGACGATACGGCCCAAGTTGGTAGACACGCTAAACCTGTGGAGGAACTGGCTCTCAAGTGCAACTGCCGGAACACACCTATTGGTATTTGGCGACAGGTTTACAACTTGAGGGTGGTAGCCACCCAGGCGGACATTAGAAAAAGCCCTAACACCATGCTGTGGTTTCCTCACGATGTTTTCCTTCACCGAAAGCTCAAGCTCATTGTAGGTGCTTGGATTCGAACTCACGTCCCTTGACGCGAAATCGTACACACTACCACTGAGCTATCATCGCTTGAAAACACGATCAGCAAGTTCAAACAGACAAACTCTTTCGTTTTATAATATTACTAACTTTTACCGCGATTTCGTTCACGTAGAACTGAAAACTATTTAATCGTTTTTACCCGTTTTTGTAACTTTTCCAATACAACTTTGCTCCTATTGGTGGTAGCGTGATGTTAAACAGCCTAAAGATTTCGTCAATAATTGCTCTATTAGATGCAAAAATATTTTTAAAAATTCAACTGTTGGTTCTTAATATTCCCGTTTTATAATAATAATATAGATGTACTTCTGTCGACGTGTAGTATTGTATATATTGCAGTGTACCATCCAAACTGCCGGTTGCCGGATCACATGGACAAATCGTACGGTGCCTACGTGCAACGAGTTAGGGAGGCAAGATCCGTTCCAACACCGCAGCCCGAGGGCAAGGAGCGGTTTAAATTCACAGCCGTGTAACTAGTTCATTATATTTTCTGTTCTTTCATAATATAGCCGTTAAGGTCGTGTCGTGTGTCCTGAGTTCTTAGAACTAGGGCTCCCAACCTTTTTCAGTTCGCGGCCCACATATACCCGAGGGCAAGGATCGGTTCAAATTCACAGCCGTGTACCTAGTTTATTATATTTTCTGTTCTCTCATAATATAGCCGTTAAGGTCGTGTCGTGTCGTGTGCCGTGAGTTCTTAGTACAGTGGCTCCCAACCTTTTTCAGTTTGCGGCCCACATCTATGTTAAATATTTTGTTGCGGCGACCTAACTACCTACCTATTCCGTTGGTCGAAATAGACAGGTAAAACTAATTTAAACGGATTTTATCCCGGTTATTTATTAATTCTGATCCCGACGTTTCCGAAGTCCGCCCTGTGACCACGAAGGCTGAAAAGCTTGCGAAACGTCTGGATCAAAATTAATAAATAGCCGCGATAAAATTCGTTTAAATTAGTTTTATTTCGATGAATAATATTCGCGTAAACATAAGAAATCATTAGATAGGTAAAAATGAAATGATAATGGTAAAGAGAATCGCTTCACGGCGTCCTTCACTCTCTACGGCGCACCAGGGCACTGTGACGTACACTTTGGGAACCCTTGTCTTACTGCATTGGGAGTAAACTTTTGTATTGGAAACGGAAGTTGCGCGCGTTCGTGTATTACGCGAACCCTAATACTGGTAAAGATAGGCTTGGGAGATTTCCTATATCCCATCAAATTTCTTGCTTTCCTTGTAGAGGCCTTTCATATAATACAGTAGAACCTCGTTAAGTTAGAAAATAAGAGAAACACAAAAATATTTTAAGTTATAGAGGTTTAATTTATCAAGGGTTTATGTTAGAGAGTGATTGATATCATATTGATATTAATATAGCTTTGAGTGATTTTAAAGAAGCAATTCAAGGTGATTATATACTTATTGTTTGCGTTAACAATTTAACTTTTAAATTGCAATTGGAGATATGTGGAAGACGATTCAAAGAATTAACCGTCGGGACTGTAAATTTAATAAAATTATACTAAAGAGTCTTGATGAAACATTAATATTCAGTTGAAACTAGCTCTTAGTTAAAAGTTCTGCAGAAATTTCCAATTATGATGTCAAATTGAATGAATATAAAACTAATCAAAAGATTGAAACAAACTTTCAATTATGTGATAACATTAATCCAATCAACAAATTAATTTCTACACATCCATGGATGAGTTATCAACCCCATTGGCACAAATAGTTAGAACTAGCCCTGGACCGGATAATATGCCAAATACTATAATCAAGCATTTACCAAGAAGTGAAATTGAGTATTTACTTAGTTTATAGAATGATATATGGATAAAACAAGTATTTCCAGACTCCTGGAAAGAAACATTAGAAATTCCGGTATTAAAACCAGGAAAGTACTAAATTTACACACAAGCAATAGACCCTTATCTCTTACAGTTAATCTTTGCAACATCCTGGAAAAACAGTATGTATAAGAATCAGACGGCTTATAGAAGTATGTAAGTATGGATTTCCAAAATTTCGATCTACTACTAATCATTTACTGAGTATGGAAAGTGATATATTTGATGCCCCTGCAAATGACATTTATATAATAACTGTAGCACTAAATATAGAGAAAGCTTATGACATGGTTTGGGAACACAGAGTCCTTATACTTTTATAAAATCTTAATATTAAGGGAAACATTCTTGCATTTATCAAACATTTCCTTACAAACAGAAGAGTTAAAGTAAGAAATAATAATACGATTTCTAAAACAGTTTTGGTTCAAAACGGCCTATCGCAAAGCCCAGTCCTTAGCATCGTTCTCTTTCTATTAGCTATAAATAACGTTTTCGAATATATTGATAAACCCATAAAGGGGTTATTGTCTCCAAATTATAATAATAATTTGTAGTGGGAGAACACTTGAACCAACTTTAAAATTAGTCCCAAATTCATTAAATATACTTTAATTGTGATAAATGAAATCAGGCTATCAATTTTCGAAAAATAATTCACTATATACAATATTACTTCTTACCTGTGTTCCTTGGGAATATTGTCAATTTCCCATTAATCTTGAATTGACCAAATATTCTTTAAGTGACTCTCCTTGAAATTAGTAGCATAGATCAAAATTGTAAGCTTTATTATACTGATGGTCTAGTAATAAATAAAAAATCTGGATGTGCAATACAGTTTGGCTCATCAAACGGCATCTCTCAAGCTGTCACCGATACAGAATCCCAGATTTTAACCCATTCTTTAACTATGAAGCAACTGCCATACTGAAAACTTTAGACCTAATTCAGAACAAAACTAATTTAATAAATTATAAAGTATATACAGATTCTGAACCGGATTTAACAGCATTGCAAAATGTAATAAATAAAAATACGCTCATTGTACGAATTAAACAAAAAACTATAAACCTGTTAAAGAGTAATTATAATTTTGAGTTAATTGGGATACCAAGTCATCAAGGAATCAAAGGTAATGAAAAAGTAAGCCATGAAGTAAATAATGCTACTAATATAAATGAGATTGACAATATAATTTAATCGAGTATAGACGAAATTAAAAAAACACTTTAAGCACGAGATTAAATTACTTTGGGATTCAGAATGGAAATCAGGAAATTGTTCTAAATGATTCAATGTGAGAAAGTCAATTCTTGATAAATAACCTCGAACATTCAGTCTTAGGAGGGATCAAGTGATTGTAACAAGGCTTCGGATCGGACACATAAATTTGAATCATATAGATATTACTAAAAGTGACAAAAAAAAGTGTGAGTGTGGGCTGGATTTAACTCATCACCACTTTTTGGTTGTTTGCAGTTTTTATTTTAAAGGACTGTGTGGCTGACAATTTAATTGATTGTTTAAATTAAATATAATGATATTCTTGTGGTCGCTGATGACCTTAGGTGTTGTATAGCGACCTTAAATCATTTTTTTTAATACCTTTTTGTGCTGTACATTAATTCGAAATGACTCGTTGGCAGACAGTTTATGTTATAGAGGTCGTTGAAACATTTCTCTAAGTAACTGAGGGCTAATACTGAAATTATTCGTATAAGTTGTAGAGGGTATGTATTTTAAGTAATAGAGGTTTTGGGCTCTGAGGGGAAGAGAGCAAATATTTTTTTTAAATTATAAAGGTTTTTACTGTATCGAGGTTCTATTGTCCGTTCGTACTTACGGGGCCGAAGGGCTGTCGCTTACTGTGACAAAATGTTACATTGTCTAAAGAAAACGTGACGCTTGCAGCTCATAAAACCATTTTATAAATTTTACATATTACTACAGATATTTATAATTAAAATTTAATTACTGCTTGTCGTAATTAAATTTAAAAAATATTGAAAATTATGTATTGCTATTAATTGTCACATATCACGTACTGGGTGTCTATCATTTGTGAAGAGATATTAATAGAGGGGTCGCAGAAAATGTGATATTCCGGGACGAGAATGGGGCAGGGCGGTCCTAAAAAGGAAAACATTTTGTATGACGTATTTCATGGACGGCCCCTTATACATAATTTTATTTGCTATTAGCTCTCCCGCGACTTCATTCGCGTGGAACAAAAATTATTTAATCACACGTGGTCATTCAAATTACAATAACTTTTAATGGAGCTCACCGATTTCAATAAAACAAAGAGTAAATGTTACCCGAGGATATGCTTTATGATTTCCTCGTTGGCGTTGTTTCTGAACGTTGTATTTTAGCAGTGATGCGCGCACAAACAAACCGACAGATATTTCTGACAAGGATGTAAACGTATTTTATTACTGACTAGATTTTACGCGCGGCTTCGCGTGCGGTAACATTGATTTTGTCTAACAAATAGGATGACCCAATAAAAAGTTTGATACGAAGTTTATCCCTCTCTTTACCCCACTTCTAATAAAGTTTTTTAATATAATTTCTAATACGGACAAAAAGTAGCCTATCACCGCCTCTAAGTTCCTCTAAGTTTACCTTTATTCTAAAATTCATCATAATCGATTCAGCGGCTTAGGCCTGAATTCGTAACAGACAAACAAACAAGCTCCCTTTCACATTTATAATATCAGAAAGTATAAGGATTCTTAGTCATTAAGTAACATAAACTTTTCTGGACAACCTACACCTCAGTCCGACCCGTGACCACGAAGGCTGAAAAGCTTTCGAAACGTCGGGATCAAAATTTAATAAATAACCGCGATAAAATCCATTTAAATTAGTTTTATTTCAATCATTTGCAATCGTTTTTTTTTTTCGGAAAATTGTAAATATGTCAAGCACGTTAAATTTCCATTCTTGTCGTGTGTATAGATTCTCTGCTTTATATTTTGACGTTTATTAATAATTACAGTCCCAAAAAACTCCTCCAAATGCCAAGTACAACACCGGACTTCCATCCACCGTCGCCAACGTATATTGTCACTGGACCTTCGAAACCTAGGAACAGGGGTACACAAAGCCAGTATAGGTAAGAAATCTAATTTATTTTTTCTTTGAAAGCTTTCACGAATTTTGTATGTTAAGAGGAGCTATTGATATTTGTTCTAAATATTATAGAATAACTGATTTATGTTATGTAAGGACTTCCCCAGCGAATACACGTTATTTAATATTATATCGCCGGGTAAAGAGTTTAAAAAAGTTTGGAAATCCAAAAATGCACGTCTCATAACAGTCATTCTTCTAAAAAAAAAAAATTTCTTAGTAATATAAATATTAATTTTTTTGAATAGTTATCATATATTTTATCCTGGAGTAAGTTTGTACGCTATCTCTATTGTTTTTACTCACTCTATGGCGCTGCAACATTTTAACTTCTATACTTTTTAACCAAGTACTGTTGATTTTTAATTAAATTACATTGAATTAGACGGGAATTTTCAATAGGCTATTATTGTGAATGATACTGAAGCGAATGTCAAAAAAATTGAATTAAAAAATGAAGTTTTTTGAGCGTTATCGTGCCCACATACATTATCCGCACATACAGGCAACCGACGTCCGCCGAAATATTTTTAAAACGATTATTTTATACTATATAGAAAAAAATGTGTATTTAAAGTATCTACTGTCATAAAAAAGTGTTCTTGTTGATATTTATCAACTCATTAAGTACTCAATGTGCGAAAATGTATCGGATATAAGCAATTTAAACCGAGATAATTGCTTGAACTTGAGAGAGTGAGAGTAAAGCACTACTCAAACGCTTCGCGTTATGAGACGTACAAAACCATAGAACAAGGTTATACTGTATAACGCTCTTGTTAGGACCGGACTAGTATATTTTAGATCTGTGTGTAATCCCCCATGTCGTTATAAAACAGGTAGAAAGTGTTCAGAAAAGGTATTGCCTTCTTCTCGGTTCTTAGGGTTCGATTTGCTAGGTCAGGTACTCGCGTCGTTCTCTATTTAGGTAGGAAGGACGCACAGTACAATCTTGTCTCGCCGCTTTGCACAGTACAAACTAAAATAAGTTTTTATCAGATCCCTAAGGGGATCAGTTAGTTTAGATTTTTACTTTCTTATTATTATAACGTTCTCTCATTAATATCTAGTACCGCGTTCGTTTTTCTCGTACGCGATTTGGCAACAGCCCAAGCCGAGGTTCGGTCACTAGTGACACCCTTGTGCGAGTTGCCCCGCGGGTTTGAGCGCCTTCCGCGCTCGCCCCACTAGTTCAGGTGAAGCTGTAAAAGCCCCTCAGGCTGACAGTGTAGGTCCTTTCGAAAAAAAAAAAAATATCAGAAAAGGTACCTATGGCACCTAATAAGATTTTAGTATTAGATTTTTATTAGATTAGTATGAGAATTTTGTATTAGATTGATAGATAAGAATTGAACCTCGATTTCTAAGTGAGAAATATCGATTCACTGGATCGATTCAGAGTTGTGCATTGATGCAAAATAACGTTTTTTTTTTCCCTAAAAATCCTTATATTCCTTATTCTAATATATTTATTCCCTATGGTACAGTAAGCTCACTCAATACTGTGCCAGCATGACAGCGGTGACTGTCAGAGAATTTGGGTTCACTGTCAGTCAGCACTGATTAGGACTGTACTGTACTTAATACCAGGTACAGTGCAGTCACTATGATATGCATTAAAAAAAATTAGAATACACAATTCGATCTGGAAGTCAATGTCCAACGTTTTCTGAGATAATATAATGTGTTTATATATGTTAGAAAATATTAAGTATAAGCGTTGTGTCTCAACTGTGTTTCGGGGAATATAGGGAATCGTCGGCGCAAACGATACCTTGGCAACCGGATGCGAAACCAGCGGAGAATTGCCTGCAGACACCGGAAGTTCTGTACTTAGACAAACTAGAATGGGGTGAGTTTTACTAAATTTGATGCATTTAACAATACTTTTTTTGCAAATTTATTAATAAATATGAATCTAATTTACAAAATAAATATGCATATCTGTTTTTTTATCTCGCGTTCAACGTAACCGAACTCAGCGCCTCGCTACCTGTGGCCCCATCATCGAAATGTTAAACACTTCTGGAATACTTCTGTCCGCCTACGGGTTCCTTTTAAACTTAAGCATATTCATAGTTGCATGGTGGTAGGGCTTTTTCTAATGCCCGCTCGGGTAGCTACCACCCTCAAGTTGTAAATCTGCCGCCAAATACCAATAGGTGTGTTCCGGCAGCTGCACTCGAGAGCCAGTTCCTCCAAAGGTTTAGCGTGTCTACCAACTTGGGCCGTATCGTCACTTAAGATCAGGTGAGATTATGGCCATAATGCAACACCTTAAGAATATAAAAATAAAAAAAAATAGGAGGAACCATTATTTGTATAGTTCACTTAATTAATTTTGAAGCGAAACATTTAAAATACGATTTTTTTAAGTGTCTTCTTTACAGTTTTCTTTTTAAAACACGGTAACGATCAATGTTGCCGTTCGAAGCGATGACAGTTCCTTAGTAGCGTGCACGGATGTTGCATCTATGGACGTGAGTTCGAATCCCTGCAATGAGCTTGAGTTTTCGGTGAAGAAAAACATCGTGATGAAACCGTTGCATGGTGATAAGGCTTATTCTAATGCCCGCCTGGCTAGCAACCATCCTCATGTTGAAAATGTGCCGCCAAATACCTATAGGTGTGTTCCGGCAGCTTCAGTTTAGAGCCTGTCCCTCCACTATGCTTAGCGTGTTCACCCTTTTGGGCCACATCGTCACTTTATACCAATCAAATCAGATGATGACCAAAATGCTAAACCCTACGCAATATTAAAAAAATATTCAGTAATATTCTTTGCAGGTCCTGGTTCTCCATACCGAGTTGGTGACTTGCCCGCTGACTTTCATACGACGGAAATTATAAACAAGTAAATTATTTTTTTATTTTAATACTAGCCGTGCCTGCGGCTTTGTTCGTGGCAGACTAAAATTTTATTTAATAACTTTGGTCAAATACAAAGGTATTTTAAAAAACAGCCTGGTAATATCTAATATTAAAACGTTCAAACAAACAAACGAACTATTCCGCTTATTAGTATTAATGTAGATTGAAATAACGACGCTACTGTATCTAATGGTAAATAGATCCCCAGCCAAGTTGTCCTTGTCGAGGAAAACAAGTGTAAAATAAGTAAAATAGAAATCCAAAAAGATCGCTGCCAGTGACGAAGCAAGGATTTTATGGAGTTTTATCATTAGCTGTTAGTAATTTTTGTTCATGATGTACGGTCAGGGTACGATGGGCCTGATATGTCCTTTGTCGACCCTAAGTCCCTAAATAAAATAATAACAAAACTTTTCAACGATCTCACAAAAGAATGGTAGAAATTTTTTCGAATGATTTAAAGGTCAATGTGTGAGTTTCTATAATAAAATCTCTCACGAAATACGTTATCTTCAACTAAAACAGTTTCAAATAATTATGAAACAAAAATTATTACAAAAACGCGTGTTACATACAATTGCAGATTATTTAGTAGATAAACATGCATGGGATTTAATTATAGTTGAATATTCCCAAGTTCGGACAATTGTACATGATACATGCTAAAAATAGAGATTGCTGAGGAGTTTCTCTCGCCGTTTCTTCTCTTCCAGAACGTCATGTTGTTTACGAAACGGTCGTAGATTTTTGAATTAAAAAAAGTGATATTTTTAACCTATTTTTGAGGAATAAGTAAACGAATTGATTTGATTCAAATATTCAGGATTCATGATTAATTTCTTGTTAAAACTATTCGTGAGGGGTTGTGGCGACCAATAATATAAATGCAAATGTGTGTAACAAAAAAAGTGTAAAAGTGTTATTTAGCGTTTTGGCCACAATCTTACCTGATATTAAGTGACGAGGTGGCCCAAGATGGTGGAAACGCTGAGCGCAGTGGACGGAACAGCTCTCGAGTGCAACTGCCGGAACACACCTATCGGCATTTGGCGGCAGATATGCAACTTGAGGGTGGTAGCTAGCCAAGCGGACATTAGAAAAAGCTCTACCACTACGCTATGGTTTCATCACGATGTTTTTCGTCACAGAAATCTCAAGCTCATTGTAGATGGATTCGAACTCATGTCTCTTGACGTGGAGTCTTTACACACTACCACTGAGCTATCATCGGTTCAGGTGCTTGTCACAACACACCCCTCTCGCCTTGGTCTGAGCGGGGGTAATGCGTTCACGTACTGCGATGAGGAAGTCTCTAAAGAATAGTATTTTGAACACCACTTTGATAAGGGTGGTACTATCACCATGCATTAGTTATGGGGCAGCTGATATAGTTTTACAAATTATTATGTTTTTTCATCACAAAAACATATACGATAACTTGGAACTATGTTGTAGCCACTATCACCCACCTCCGGAATATATTGTTAATAAAATTACAATTTGGTATAATTAATTACAAGTTGCTTGGTGCCTAAATTGTATAACAGTTTACCGTTGTCGTTAAGGAACAATGATTGTGCAAAACAAATTTTTAATAATAAAACCAAACAGTTCCTTTTGGGTAATGTATGTAAACATTTAGGTTAATTTTATTTATTTTTTCATATTTTTATTGTTAATCTGAATTATTATTATAATTTTTTTGAATAACAATGCTTAATAAGTGTTTATAAAGATTGTAGACAACTTTTCTTAACAACGGAGGTTACATCTGCCAATAAACTGTCATGCAGTTTGGCAGAAGTATTAAAATGTAATTAAAATGTATAATTAGTATTGAAAATATATTAATAAAAAAAATGAAAAACAAATAAGTAGCATATAAATGAAAGTTAATGTATCTTTACTTATACAAAGCAAAGTAAATGTAAAGTGAGCAATTTGTCTGTAAGTTTCTGTAGGTGTATGTAAAGAGTTTGTCAGAATGAGCATCTAACCTGTAGAACTCTAACGAGATCATCACATGAATATTATAAATGCGAAAGTGAGTTTGTTTATTTCGCTTTCGTGCGTAAACCGCTGAATCGGTTACGATGTATTTTGGTATAGAGTAAGATGGAAAACTGGAGACGGTGATTGGCTACTTTTTCTCGCGAAAACCCTATTGGAAATTGGGTATACAGCGGTTAAATTTTGTATGAAATTTTTCATTGCGTCATCTGATTTGCCGCTCGTAAAATCTAGTATTCGATGAAATAATTCAGTTTCCCCGTAAGTAAAATTGAGAAACCAATATACGATATGTAAGTAGAGGCAAAATATAAATTTTATTATTAATGTTATTACATAACATAATAATAATTGAATGTAATGTATGTCTTGAATAGAATGCGTCACGCACGTATATGGTCTGAGGTGTCCGAGAAAGGCGCGTTCCCAAGGTGGATGAAGAGACGTGATGCGATCATCACCGACATCGAAACGAAAGACTGGATATTCAGAGAGGCGGTGAATTTACATTTCAGATTACACGGATATCAAATTAAATAGTTTTTTTTACACTTAATAATACATTTTGAAGCGATGATAGCTCAGTGGTAGTGTGTACGACTTCGCGTCAAGGGGCGTCAGTTCGAATCCAAGCACCTACAATCAGCTTGAGCTTTCGGTGAAGGAAAACATCGTGAGGAAACCATAGCATGGTGGTAGGGGTTTTTCTAATGCCCGCCCGGGTAGCTACCACCCTCAAGTTGTAAACCTGCCGCCAAATACCAATAGGTGTGTTCCGGCAGCTGCATTTGAAAACCAATTCCTCCACAGGTTTAGCGTGTCTGCCATCTTGGGCCGTATCGACACTTAAGATCAGGTGAGATTATGGCCATAACGCTAAACCTTAAGTATATATAAAAAAATAGGTTTTAGCGTTGTAGCTACAATCTCACCTGATATCAAATGATGATGTACGTAAAATACACGTTACTGTTCAAAGATCATTCCCACTACGGTTGCGTACAGTACACAAGTGAGTGCTGTTTCGCAAGATGAACTTTCAACGCAATAATGTAAATAAGCTAACATTCCATTAATCCAATTAAGACGGGAAGGATTTGTTAAACATTTCCATACTACAAAGACTTATGGTAAAAAAGAAACTTCGTCGATTGGTAATCGTAAACTGAATAATGTTTGTTTTATTGGGTTTTTGGGTCTTTCATCGTCATGAAAACATGTAGCGGTGGTGAAGAGCTGATATTTTGTATGGTTAATTTTTTTTTTTTTGCTTTGGCATCCCTTTTTCAAAATTCAACCCTTCGCCACTGCTAATTAGTCAAGCGGGCATTAGAAGCCGTACCACCATGTTATGGTTTCATCATGATGTTTTTCTTCACCGAGCGCTTGGGCTTGTTAAAGGAATTCGAAATCACGTCTATTGACACACTACCAACTGAGCTATCGTTTCTTTATACGATCGAGTTCGTGTTATACGACGTGGTACTGGCAACTTTGGGTTTGATGTAGGAAATAGATGAGCTCCAAGAGATACGATTGGAGTTGCTCCATCGGCTGCAGTCGCAGATCAGAGAGAAGCAGTCGAACCGGACGAGCAAGAAGCTGGAGAAACTTTGGACCTTCAAGAAACAAGAGATGGAACGTAAGATTGACAATATAAGGCGTACCAGGGATAGAGGTTAGTATTTTGAAGAGAGAGTTCTAGTAGGACAGTTTTGAAATTATGATCCATAGCCGTAAAGATTCGGTAATAGGTAAAAATTTGCTTGATGAATTGTACTAACAACTTACTGTCGAATAAAATAATACTGTCAAAATACTGCTCGTATTTGGACCTATAACACACTCCATCTTGGGAGCCGTTCAAGTATTACGTAACACAATTTGATGGACTAGGAGGGGGGTTCTTGTGAAACGTTACGATGCGTTACAAAGGGGGGAGGGGAGGTTCAAACCACGCGTTACGTTACATTGTTTTTTTTTTTATATTTAAATAGTGCGCATATTTATGTTTTATCAATCCCTCCACTATTTCTTATCGTATTTCCAGAGGTTAAGATAATTAAGTACTTTAAGAGGTTATTAAAAAAAAAAAAAACTAAATTATGACTTATAGGTACAAATGCTCGCTTGGGTGTTACGTAACGTTTAAGGAGGGGTAGCGGGGTACAGACAAATGTTACGGTGCGTTACATGTGGGAAGGGGGGGGTCAAAAATCTTAAAAAAATTACGTTACGTAATACTTGAACGGCCCCTTGTTAGAATGTATCACTATTGAGCCATTTGATAAGAGAAAGAGGAAACAGAAAATGGTGATATCGAGGTGTTGCAGGGCTACCTAATAAAACTCCATCTAGCAAGCATATGTCACTATATATATATATATATATTTTATAGTAAAGGTTTAGCGTTATGGCCATAATCTCACCTGATCTTAAGTGACTATACGGCCCTAGTTGGTAGACACGCTAAACCCGTGGAAGAACTGGCTCTCAAGTGCAGCTGCCGGAACACACCTATTGGTATTTGGCGGCAGGTTTTTAACTTGAGGTTGAGTTGCTACCCAGGCGGGCATTGGAAAAAGCCCTACCACCATGCTATGGTTTCCTCACGATGTTTACCTTCACCGAAATCTCAAACTCATTGTAGGTGCTTGGATTCGAACTCACGTACTTTGACGTGAAGTCGTACACACTACCACTGAGCTATCATCGCTTCGAGGTTAGAGGTCCCAAACTCTAGTGTCCAAATTTCGTAGAGCTCCGAAAGTTGAACGCGCTCCACCGTGGTGGAGGTCGTGCCGGGCTGGCCGCTAGGCTAAGAGCTTCTCGCGGTGCGGGGTGTATGAGGGCGGCAGCCGCAGACCCCACGTCAGACCTGCACGCGCCGGTAGCCAGGCACGGGTACCAAGCACGCAACAGGCACGCGGATATAACCTACGATCCAACTTTGTTATGTAATTACATAATCATTTTAATTCATATGACACTGATATACATCAAGCAATCAAACAGAATGACCAAGATCAGACCCCCTTTTTTGTTGACGTCCGAAAAATTCTTTTACCGAAGACCCGGGCTTAAGCCATAGATAGAAGCAGGGTGGTGTGACTCAGATCAAAAATCTTTATTCAATTTAGGCCCTAAGAAGGCGCTTATGAACGTCAGAACTACCAAGGTTCGGAAAGTAACGCAGTCATCGAGTGAAACCGGCAAGAAACTTGATCTACGTATTTCGTAGGTCATATTCATATATACTTTTTTTCATATTAATTTAACGTGTATTTACAGTAGTTATTAGTGTAGAGGGCGGGGTGTCAATTCCAAACATCAAGATCTCTCATATATCGATCCACCCTGTAATAGCCTTTTGACATGAAACCCCGTTTTATATGATTCTCGAACTAACCGTCCGGAAATTCAGTAATGTGCTTTGGGACTTTATTGTAAAACCTAACAGTATTACCATACAATGGTTACTTGTCTTAATGAGTCTTAAAAAGGGGGTGACCAGTTTGTTAACAAAATATAGTTTAGACGAATATAGCTAGTTTTTATATCAAACTCGGTAGTAAAGATCGGCCTCCTTTTAATCGGCCCTTTTTTCAATACAGCTTTGTTCATATTCGTTGTTACGTGATGTTAAATAACCAAAAGCCTTTCTCAATTATTGCTGTAACAAATATAAAAATAACTTTTGAAGACCGACTTATGGTTCCTAAGATTAAGACGTTTAAACAGACTTTTAAGCTTTATAATACACATATATATATTTTTTAAGAAGTATATACTGTTTACGTGCAATCCTAACTATTTTTACCAATTTCAATGTTTCGCCATCTGAAATTCTTAGTAAATTTAAGTTTTTTTTTTGTACTTTATAGGTTTAATGTAATGGCCATAATCTCACCTGATGTTGAATGACGATGTCGCCCAAGTTGGTGAACACACTAAGCCTAGTGGAAGACTGGTTCTCAAGAGCAACTGTCAGAACACACCTATAGGTATTACCTATAGCTGTGTTTCGGCATTTGCATTTGAGAATCAGTCCCGCCACGCTTAGGCTTGCCGTGTCTACCATTCTGGGTCATATCGTGACTTAACGTCAGGTGAAATTGTGATCATAGTGCTAAACCTTAACTATATAAAAAAACTACCTCGCGAAAGTATCACATTCCCCCTTTATTGCTAAAGAACACGAGATGCTTTCTCGCTGGACGGAGCTTTACCTAACACGTAGTGTTTTATCCAGAACAGTTCTATAACATTGTACAACACGTTTCTAGCGTTAGAAGACCACGAAGACATAGCTAAGCCTCCGGCCTGGCTTGAACGGTGCGGTCAGGACCTGAGTAGGACCTGTTCCGGACATCATTTGTCTCGGGACCCGATGCAGCTCTGCGAACGGGAGACCAAATGGAGCGAGCAGTTCCTCGAGACCTTGCACAACGATTTGAAAAGTCAGTATCGTCTTATATGTTATGCTGTTTCTAGACCGGTATCCGGTATCGGTATATGGTCGGATCGGTTTCTAGGTATGCGGCCGGGATATGCATACGCTTTTCAGCGATTTCGATTCAGCGGTTTTGGCGTGAAAGCTTCACAAACAAACACACTTTCGCTTTTATAATATTTGTATGATTAACACAGAGATGGTTATGAAAATCGGTTTTACGTATAACGTATAAACCCCAAGGCGCATACACTTGTACGTGAAAAAATTTACATGCATTCTCTCTGTTTCTCATATTCACATACATTCAATCAAAAAAAATGTCGGCAACGGATGATGACAATTTTTTTTTTTTGATCTCTTTAGCCCGTTATTTTGTGTGTAACTGTGAAAAATTGTAAGACATTATTTACCATTCGAGGTTGAATTTATATATCACGTATATCACGTAAAATTTCACATATACTACACAATTCAGGGCTAAATAACTAAATATATTAAAAAAATATAAAATCACATCACGACACATCACATCACTATTTGGATGGTGGTACGGCTTTTTTTAATGGCCACCCTCAAGTTGAAAATCTGCCGCCAAATACCAATAGGCGTGTTCCGACAGCTGCACTTGAGAGCCAGTTCCTCCACAGGCTTAGCGTATCTACCAATTTGGACTGTATCGTCACTTAATATCAAGTGAGATTATAATGCTAAAACCTAACTATAAAAAAAAAATGAAAGATCAAGTTCCCGCCAAAAATTTCTAACACAAGTTTGTGGCCTCTATAGAAAAAAGGTTGAGTATCTGATTGATGAAAGCATTAATTTGCGGAAATCAATAATTATATGGACCGTTTATTTTGAAAGTGGTGTAAGTCCATTTCTGAGAAAAATGAGCTATCACGTAATTCATGCTTAATTTAATGTAATTTTTTTATATATAACTAATCCGTGTTTGATTTCTCAAAAAATCCCATGTTTCGTACAACTTAAAATCGGTGGGTAAATGAAATTGCATTATCAACAAATATAGTAACCTTTAATTATCTCGAAACAAAATAAAATGGACTTACACCACTTTCAAAATAAACGGTCCATATGTTGAAGTGTATATTACTTTGCACTTACGTTTATAATTGATTGGCCGCTGATGGTTGAGAAGACGTTGGTTGCGCTGTTCGCAACGGAAGGGTGCTTGGTGACGGAGCGAAACACATGTAATCAATTGTGCCACATAGCCCACATTTGATCCAACCATTCACCAAAGTCGGGTCAGCCGTCTACGGCCAATCAATTATAAACGGAAGTGCAGAGTAATATACACTTCAACATATAATTATTGATTTCCGCAAAGTAATGCCTTCATCAATCAGATACTCAACCTTTTTTCTATAGAGGCCACAAACATGTGTTAGGAGTTTTTTGCGGGAACTTGATCTGTCATTTTTTTTTTAGTTAGGGTTTAGCGTTATAATCTCAATTGATCTTTAGTGACGATACGGTCCAAGTTGGTAGTTTATTCTAATGCCCGCCTGGCTAGTTACCACCTTCAAGTTGTAAACCTGCCGCCAAATACCAATAGGTGTGTACCGGCAGCTGCACTTGAGAGCCAGTTCCTCCACAGGTTTAGCGTGTCTACCAACTTGGGCCGTATCGGCACTTAAGATCAGGTGAGATTATGGCCATAACACTAAACCTTAAGTTTGAGTATCGCTGTTCCAGAGGCTCGACTCGGGGCGGCCGGACACTCGGCGGGGCCGCTGCACGTGCTGAAGCCCAGGCGGCTGGAGCGGGCGCCGCGCCCCCCCACACCCCAAGTGGAGGCTGTCGAGGACCAGGAGGAACTCAACCATCAGTCGGCACTGATGCTGCAAAGGGTCATACGGGGACGCGCTGTCCAGAGCTTGGTAGGATTAATTTTTTTTTTTATTTCAAAATAAATTGAATTGAATTGATAATTATTGCTTATCTACTATGTGAAATATAAAACTAATTTTTGAGATCTGACTGTTAGTTACCAATCACAAATTTTATACGTTTTCGTTACGCGAGGGGAAAAATGTTTCCCCAACTTAAGTAGAGGGAGTCCTTAATTAGGTTTCGACCTTACCGGGATTAGATGATCTATGCGAAAGGGCTTCATCAATCCTTGTGGAAGGTACAGATAATCCGTAGGTTTTTAATCAGTAAGAATCTAACATAACCCTTGTTTTTCCTGTCCGACGGAATATGGGTACATTATGTAAGATCTCCCTGCAAAAAAAACCTAGTGTTTAGAAATGTGTTGATAATCAATAATTTAATGAATGTATGCAATACATGTACGAAGGGGGCGCTCCGCATTGCTAAAACGTATAAGAAAAAGCAATACCGTTGAATACAATTCATTTAAATACAATACAGTTGCGATGATAGCTCAGTGGTAGTGCGTAGGAACGCCGCGTCATGGGACGTGAGTTTGGACCCAACCACCTACAATGAACTTGAGCTTTCGGTGAAGGAAAACATCGTAAGGAAACCATTGCATGGTGGTTGGGCTTTTTCTGATGCCCACCTGGCTAGCTACCACCCTCAAGGTGAAAATCTGCCGTCAAATACCAATAAGTATGTTCCGACAGTTGCACTTGAGAGCCAGTCCCTCCACAGGTTCAGCGTGTCTACCAACTTGGGCCGTATCGTCACTTAAGATCAGGTGTGATTATGGCCATAACGCTAAGTCTTTGGCAGGAAAGTTAAATTTATGGCTGTCAGTTAATTTGATGAACGTGTGCGGTAGATGTACGAAGGCCGCACCAGGGCTGCGGAACTGACCGAGGAGTTGAAGACCACGCACGGGCTGCAGCGCGAGGACCGAGAGCGCATCGCCCGCGAGGAGGCCAAGGCCAGGGAGTACAATGCGATCAGAACTGAAGCTGAACAGAAGGTACCCTCATCACCGTTTCTAAAACCCATCACACGCCCTGGGTTATGAGCCATTCTAGTAATGCGTCACGCAATTTTTGAAGGTCTTTAATATCGGAAAGTATTGAATGAAAGACTATTTTGAGTTATTAGAAGCGAATTTATGCAAACAACAAGTCTGATTCTTTTATTACTTTTTTCGAAATGACTGACTGAAATTCAGCTGGAAGGGTTTTTACAACTTGGCAGGACTTTTTGAGGTGAATGCTGAGGGCGCACTCAGCCCCGAGGCAGCGGGCCTAAGGGTGCGATAACGGCCGGCCCTCGGCTTGGGCCTTTTCTAGTCCATCTAATTACAGTTGGGACTCATTGGCTGCTTCAGTTCGGATTAAGAACTGACCGTGACTTATTGTTGTGTTTATTCTCACCTGATTTTAAGTGACGATACGGCCCAAGTTGGTAGACACGCTAAACTTGTGGAGTGGCTGGCCCTCAAGTGCAACACACCTATCGGTATTTGGTAACAGATTATCAACTTGAGGGTGGTAGCTAGATAGGCGGGCATTAAAAAATACCCTACCACCATGCTATGGTTACATCACAAGATCTTTCATCACCAGGCGCTCAGGCTCATTGCAGTTGAATTTGACCTCACGTCATTGACGCGGCGTTCATACACACTACCGACTGATCCATCATTGCTTCAAAAAGATTAAAAATCTCTTGATGGTTGTATTTTATATCATTTGATAGTGGTCGCGTATACAATTGTTTGTGTATACGATTTGATTTGACGAATTTCTTGCCGGTTCTTCTCCAAGACTGCGTTACTTTCCAAACTGTTGGTATTTTTGACGATCACAAGAGGGCCTGAAGTTCGCAGGGCCTAAATTTGATATGATTTGAATCAAAACCTAAATTTTTTTGTGTCCATTTTTTACACAATAGTCTAATTTGTGTATTTACAGTAGTTATTAGCACATGTACAGAGAGGGGTGTTAATTCCATCCATCATCATCGCATCCACTCTGTAATAGCCTTTTGACAGCAAAACTCTCTTGACATAATTCTTGAACTAACTGTCCGGCAATTCAGTAATGTGCTTTGGGACTTTATTGTAATTCCTAAAAAATCTGTTACGGGTCTTAATGGGTCTGAAGTAGGCAGTGACCAATTTGCCATGGTATGTAGTATTTAAATCATGTCGGTCTTTCACGAAATCTAGCTTTTCTAAGGTTTTGCAGACACGCATTAAATTATGAAGAATGTCTTAGGAGGGCAAAATTAATATACCAAATTTTAAAAATTAACCTTTAATCATTCGCGAAATCCCAAATTGTAAGTGGATCGGACTGCTCGCTATTGTAAGAGAAATACTATGTCTACCTCAGCTGCTGCCCCCCTCAGCTAAATACCATAAGACATTAAGCAGATTCACATAGGAAGATGCGGTGACGGCGCTGGTGGACGAGCTATGCGGAGGTGCTGTCTCCGCGGCCCTGGACTTCCTCGAGAAGGAGCTGCGAAGACTGAAGGAGGAGAGGCGGCAGCACGCCTTCATACTCATAGCTCGTGAGTTTACCTTTTTTACATAGAGAGTGAAAGCACCACGTCTCATATGGACGGTGATTTGAAAAATGTCTGTATGCTGAAAATAGAGGTTCCAGTACCTGACAGAACAACGTTGGCTTTTGAAAAACTACGATATGAATGTAGGAAGTTTGCTGATATAAAAAAAATATAGCCTTATTCGATGCCAAGGCTTTTGTGGACACTTTTTCATACATAGATGGTGCTTTTTGTCTCTAATCTCCATACTTTTATATTCCATGTCTGCAAATTCATATAGTCTGGACCTGTATATCGATTTTTCTAGATATAATGGCTCAGTTGGTAGTTTGTACGGATGCCGCATCTATCGATGTGAGTTCGAATTACTGTGGAGGACAATGTAAGAATTAGTGTATACCGACCAGCGTGCATTAGTTGGTCTAGTTCTTGAATCGTCTTCAATATTCCGGATTATTTATACGTGCTATTCAAACAAAATTTAATTAATGTATTTATTAATATATATGTATTTGCTGTGGCCGAGACAGGTTAGACTTGTATAGTAACCTATGGTTTCCTGTGTGTACTTTGAACAGAACCCGTGACACTGTTAGCACTAATATACCCTTATAATAACCCAACACAGCAGTATAACACGGTGGCACAGCTTTGTCTGATGCCCGCCTGGCTAGCTACCACCCTCAAGTGGAAAATCTGAGAGCCAGACCCTGCAATATGCTTAGAGTGTCAACCAGCTTGGTCCACATCGTCATTTAACATCAAGCAAGATTGTAGTTTTTACGCTAACACTATCGCTATTATAAATGCGTAAGTGAGTTTGTTTGTTAAACTTTCACGCCTAAACCGCTAAATCGACTGCGATAAATACTGGTACAGAGATAGATGGAACCTTCGAGACGGAGATAGGCTACTTTTTGTTACAAAAATCTTATATGCAATGAAGTAAAAAAGGGATAAACTTTGTATTGCGTCTTCCAATTTGCTTAACAAAATCAATATTAACGCTAGAGAGGCCGCATAATAGATCTAGTAAAGTATAAAAAAGATTTGATCGTCTGTTATTCTCCTCTAGTTCGAGAGAAGACGATGCGAGAAGCCGCAGAAGCGGGTAGGAGACAGAAGGAAGAGCGCAGGAGACGGGAACACGATGAAATGTTTAGAACGGTACATTTGTATAGCTAAATATTTCTTAATAGTTATTTGAATGAATGAATGAATGAATAGAATCATAATCGAATGAATAAGAAATAGGTAATGGGTTCGATTCTCACACAGGACAATTATTTGTACGAGCTACAAATGAATGTAATAATAATACAGAATGAACGAACATACTGTTAAGGAGGCTATCCATAAGACCTTTATAAAAATAAATCAAGAAGACAAGAACACAAGCAGACACTTTTATTTGCAACCAAACTGACGTATAGACTTACGTAGTCTGACTTAGTATTTAATTAAAATTTCTTAATTATGTTTACAGTGTCTCTTTTTAGAACATAACTCGGGTAAAACAGTACGAATAATTTAACACATTTCTGATCGAATGAATGAACATACGAATAAAGGAATGTCGTGCTTTTGGGGTATATAGTTGGGCATAAAGGCGCAATTGTTTTCTTGCCAACAGGCGCCATTTTAATAAGTTGTGTTTATATGTAAATGTTTTTGAAACGTATCCGAGATATAATATGATGGTGAAAATGTTATCGTTCCAGGTATTGGGAGTTACTCAGGAGACCGTGGATTCGTATCTGCTGGAGATAGTACAGGAGGGAGTGGAGCTGGCCGCGGAAGAGGATGCAGTTAGGAGGGCCCAAACGCACGCAGACGCAATCGACCTGCAGAGGAACGAACCTATGTAAGATACCCTCACTAGTGCATATCCTTACCGCCCTTACTGATATACTAATACTAATTACCATTACTAAATATTAATTACTATTACTAACTCAGGCTAAAGCTCAGGATCTTTTTCGATTAGGGTAATGCGAATATGGTCGGGTTTAATACTGAAAAAACCCATGCGTGTCTATTCTCTGCTAAACGGAGTCCATTCAACATGACTCCCATTTTTCAAGATGTGACTCTTTAGATTCCCGACAACCTCGATCTTCTTGGGATCCCAGTAACATCTGATCTCAACTTTGGGCGTGCAATTGAGTCAAACCCAAGCTACCAAGCTACCAAGAAATTAGGGATCCTCTTGAAGGTTAAGCGGCATTTCACACCGTGCCAACACCTTAGCTTGTGCCAAGCGCAAGTAAAGTCGCGTATAAAGTACTTCTACCACAGGATGGTTCAGCCAAATATCAACTGGCTGCACTCGAGTCCATTGAACGATGAGCTCTTCGGCTTGTGGGCGATGTGATACTGGTGGAGGCAAAAATGCTCTGTCTAGAGCATAGACGTAAAGTAGCTTGTCTCTCAGTATTTTACAAATTCCACTTTGTAGAGTGCACGCAGGAATTACATGGTCATGGGCTTCAACCCTTATGTGGTAGAAGTACCCAGGGTTCGTACGAAACGATTTGCGTCTTCGTTCATGAAGCAGATAGCAAAGGAGTGAAACTCCCTCCTGGCGTCTGTCTTCTACTTATAATCTGGATAGATTCAAGATAGGAGTGAACAGGGACTTTTTAAGTTTGCGCGCTCCATAGTCGACCTCGTCTATGCTTACCACCAGGCATGATTGAGATCAAGCGCAAACTTATAAAGCATAAAAAAACTACTATTTACCATTACTAATTAATATTTACCTTTACTAAATAGTATTACTAGTTTACTTTACGAATCTATACATGTGATAAATCTGTAGAAGCGTCTTTTGTGTACATCAAAAGTATTTGAAAAAAATAAAAAAATATGAACCAAGAGAACCCATTTCTGATTTTTTTGTTTGTGTACACATCATTGCTAAAGTATAAAGTTTACTATAAAATGTCATCAAGGAAATCATAGAGCATATCCTCGAGTAACATTTAGTCTTTGTTTCATTGAAATGGGTTTACTCTATCAAAAGTTATTGTGATTTGAATTAATTGCACGTGAAAGAAGCCGCAGACACAGGTAGTTTACTAATCATACTAATATTGTAAATGCGAAAGTAAGTTTGTTTGTTTGTGAAGCTTTCACGCCTAAACCGCTGAATCGATTATGGTGAATTTTGGTATAGAGATAAATGGGACCCTGGAGACGGTTATAGGATAATTTTTCTCGTGAAAAACTTATGGGGAGTGGTGTAAAGAAGGGGATAAACTTCGTATAAAACGTTTTTTTTTTTAATCAACAGATTTCATATAGAATAAAGTTGTTTCAAATAAATAATGAAAGTATTAATATTTTGTTTTCTCAAGCTATTATTAAAGGGGATAGGATGAGGCTGCAAATATACTACAGAGAAATTGTATTCATGAAAATACAATTTGACAGATTGGCTGTTGATGGAAAGTAAAAATACTATAAAAAGGATTTTTTTTAAGGAAAAGAATTGACCAACATTGTGGAATAAAGAAATTAATAGCATATGAGAGAACAATGACTTGTTTGTCGATCGACAACCAAAAATTGTTTTTTTTTTTTTATAACTTTAGCGTTATAGCTTCAATCTCACCTGGCGTTAAGTGACGATGTGGTCTAACATGTTGGACATGCTAAGCCTAGCGAAGAGGCTGGCTCTCAAGTGCAACTGCCGGAACACGCCTACAGGTATTTGGAGGTAAGATTTTCAACTTGAGGGTTTACATGTTATGGTTTCATCACGATACTTTCCATCATCAAACGCACAAATATACTAAGTGAAGCTTCAGAACTGATGCTTATGTGTTACTTCTGGTAACCAGGTCTTCGGTAGAAGAGAACGAGCTGGTAGCGGAACTGGTCCAGCAGTTCCTGCTGCCGCACGCGCACAAGACCGCGGCCCGGCATCGAATCTCGGCTCTGCAGAACGCAAGACTGGACGCAGCCAGAGATACCATATTCGGGCTCATCAACGAAGCCGAGATGAAACAGGGTATACCATTATTATTAAAGTAAAACATTCTTTTGGCACTTTTTGGATGAACAAAAATTCTGGAATTCGTTCCTTGTCACCAAACGCTATATATATATATATATATATATATACATCCGTGCGTTATTAGTATACATTATATATACAGTAGAACCTCTATTAGTCGACCATCAAGGGAGAGGGCAAAAAATTCGATTTGTAGAGTTTTTGACAGGTAACAAATCATTTTTTCGAGATTTGGAGGTTTTCAACTTATCGAGGTTCGACTTAACGAGGTTCCACTGTATACAAAGAGTGTATCACTATTTTGTTTATAGTTTTAAGTTTTTACTTCTGTCGGCAGTTCTTATGACTGTTTCGAATTTTTTTTTTAATCCCAGTCGTTTGACTGGTTTATAACCAACACAATAATTCTAAAATCCGTAACTGAATATGTATTGTTTCACGCCGAATCGACCGACCACATTTGAATTATTATCTTTTTGTACCCTACCATAAACATTTTTCAGTATTGATTCTAATTTATTTACCTAATCAAAAAATAGAGATTTTCGAAATAATTCGTTTTATATATATTATAATTTGTATCGATGACAGCTCAGTTGGTAGTGTGTACCGACGCCGTGTAAACGGACGTCAGTTCGAATCCACCTAAAATGAGCTTGATTTTTCAGTAAAGGTAAACATCGTGATGAAACCATAGCATTATAGTAGGGCATGATAGTTACAGTTGCACAACTTGGGACACATCGTCACTCTATATCCGATGAAATTGTGACCAGAACGCTAAACCTTTACTATAAAAATCGGTATAGATACATGGTTATGGAGTAATGACTCGAACCTATGGTGTTTAGAAAGCTGTACGAGATGCGGCTGTCCCCTGGACGAGTTGTGCCGCTGTCGGAAGTGTCCAGGGACTTTGGACCCCGTGCATACCACTGCAAGAGACGACCCGAGGTGGAAACACAACAGACGTGAGTATATACGTTCTACGGCTGATTTATATCGCGACCAATCATACATCTATGGCCCAGTTCTCTTTAATCACGTACGCGAAAAATAATTTACAGGCCGTTTCATTCACTCTACTATTGCTATACTAGATTCTACGTGCGGCTTCGCGCCCGTTAATATCGATTTCGTCAAACAAATCGGCTGAAGTTATAAAAAGTTATAATGCGGCATGCGATAGACGGACGATAATAGCTATCTGCATAGAAGCGATGATAGCTCAGTGGTAGTGTGCACGACTTCGCGTCAAGGGACGTGGGCTCGAATCCAAGCACCTACAATGAGCTTGAGCTTTCGGTGAAGGAAAACATCGTGATGAAACCATAGCATGGTGGTAGGGCATTTTCTAATGCCCGCCTGGGTAGCTACCACCCTCAAGTTGTAAACCTGCCGCCAAATACCAATAAGTGTGTTCCGGCAGCTGTACTTGAGAGCCAGTTCCTCCACAGGTTTAGCGTGTCTACCAACTTGGGCCGTATCTTCACTTAAAATCAGGTGAGATTATGACCATAACACTAAACCTTAAGTATAAAAAAAACGTTTGAGGCAATGGATTAAAAGTTTCATAAAAAAAAAAGATTAACGAGACGACTGTCAAAGTCACTTTGACGTTCGTGTTAAATGTCATCCCGTAAATTCTTGTTGTTTTTACTTTAAGTTCTGTGGTAGGGTTCGGGTAGTAAATCGCGGGCGCTCCGAAACTCGCGACCCTGGGACTTCGAACCTACTTTGATTACGAGTGTTCAGGGTCCACCAATAACTGCGCCTGACTCACCTGGGTGCAGCACTACACTTTACTAGTCCTGGCGGCTGCCGTTTTCCATATGGACTTTTTATTTTGAAAGTGGTGTAAGTCCATTTTTGAGAAAAACGAGTTATCACGTAATTCATGCTTAATTTAATGTAATATTTTTATATGTAAGAAAGAAGAAAGAAAATAAATTTATTTACAAGACATACACGGATAAAGTAAAAAATACCTGAAAATTTCTTAACATTACAATCATGAAAAAAAACATTATACATAATCTAAAAAAATAATAATACAAAAAGCAAAGCAATTATTATAAAATTATATTAAACACTGATAAAAAAATATGTCTAGATGTAAATCTATACATACAGATACATATATACACACATACATAATATACCCAGTTACGTACCAGTTAAGGATTAATAATACAATAAAATAATTACACTATATCATATATACTCAAATTATATAATAGATAATAATAAGTATTAAATAGAGAATCAAAGCAAAATTATAATAAAGGAGAAGAGAACTAAACAGCTGAAACATCTAAATTATAGTTTTCGAAACACAGTTTATTTTTAAAACTAATCAAGGTACGTAATTAGTCCGTGTTTAATTTCTCAAAAAAATCCCATGTTTTGTACAACTTAAAATCGGTCGGTAAATGAAATTGCATTATCAACGAATATAGTAGTAACGTTTAATTTTCTCGAAACAAAAGAAAATGGACTTACACCACTTTCAAAATAAACGGTCCATATAGTGATATGCTAACAGACTGAAAACCTCTGCTGGCCACTTGTACCTTCACAGAGAGGGAAATAGAGATAATACGATGACTTATCCCGATATCGACTATCCGTTACCGAGCGCGAATTCATAGTAAGGTAACACAAAAAAAGTTTGCCGACTCTTACCTTCGTCGCACCGTGGAATTGTGGAACCGTCTTCCTGTCAACGTGTTCCCTCCTTCCTATGATATTGGGTCCTTCAAAAAAGGCGTGAAAGGGTACCTAAGCAAGCCAGCATGACAGCCGCGACTGGCTGTATAGTGGATTGTACTGTACTTACCAGCCAGGTTCAGTGTAGTCACTTTCCAGTGCTAAAAAAAAAACAACCGAGACACATATTCCGGTGTTGCCTGAACATTCTGTGTATGACAACTTGGCTACCGGCACAGACGTGAGTATTTAATCTGTGACTGGACAATACTCTAGACATATCTATCTGCATGTAGGTGCACTTGATAATGAGCTGAGTAACAAATTCACTTTTTATAGTTTGCCCATAATTCGACAATTAAAGTATATTTTGATTAACCATATAGTTTTATACGGTTATATTATTATACCATATAATAGTATAATGGTATACCAATATACTAGTGTAATAGTATACCAGTATACCAATATACTAGTGTAATAGTATACCAGTATACTAATATACTATTGTAATAGTATACTAATATACTAGTGTAATAGTATACCAGTATACTAATATACTAGTGTAATAGTATACTAACATACTATTATACTACTTACTTTTATACTAATATTTGATCCAGGTCGTCCTCGCCCAGAACCGAAGTCACTCGAGGAGCGGTTCCCACCGTACCATGAACTTCGCTGCATACTCAATACTGTAGTCGATGAAGGTACTCCTATGTGTATATTTTGAACCGATGATGTCTCAGTACACACACCGCGTCGAGAGACGTGAGTTCGAATTCTTATGAGAAAAAGTATTTTGGTGAAACCTTAGTATGGGAGTAGCATCAAGTATCTACCACCCTCACGTTGGGAGGTTGAAGTAGTACTTATCACCGTATGACGATTTTGAAGCGATGATAGCTCAGTGGTAGTGAGTACGAATTCGCGTCAAGGGACGTGAATTCGAATCCAGCCATCTACAGTGAGCTTGAGCTTTCGGTGAAGGAAAACATCGTGAGGAAACCACAGCACGGTGGTAGGGCTCTTTCGAATACCCACCTGGCTAGCTACCACCCTCAAGTTGAAAATCTGCTGCCAAATACAAATAGGTGTGTTCCGGCAGTTACACTTGAGAGCCAGGTCCTCCACAGGCTTAGCCCGTCTCCCAACATGGGCCGTATCGTCACTTAAGATCAGGTAAAATTATGACCATAACGCTAAACCTTAACTTTATAAAAAAACATAGGCTGCCCGGGAATTACGACTACTCAATACGTGAGCAAGTCAGTGTAATTTTTTTTTTCATAACGAAAGTTAAAGGCATCGAGCAAGATTCTTAGAGCCAGACAGTTTCCTTTACATGTATAAGTAGGTATAGTGGCATGTAGATTTCATTATTGCTAAACCCAATATTAGATAATCATAGGTTTAATATTTTTACTTGGAAGCCATGAAAAAATTACATAACACGAATTTCATGAATTTTGCTGTTGCTTAATATTTTTACTTCACCGACTCCTTCCATTCAAACCCTCCGTAACATGTTACGTAATTTAATATAATTTCACTTATATACTATACACCTTCAAGTAATGATAGTTCGTTGGTAGTGTGTACGGACGCCGCGTCAATAGACACGAGTTCGAATCCCCGCAATGAACCTACGCTTACGGTGAAGGAAAACATCCCGACGAAACCATCTCACTACTCTAGATACCTCACTCAAGTTGAAAGTCTAACGCCAAATACCTATAGGTATATTGCGGCATGTGCACTTGAGAGCCAGTCCCTTACATTTGACGTGACCACCATTTTGTGCCACATCGTCACCTAACATCTAGTGAGAATCGCTAAACCTATAAAAAAAAACTTCGAAGGTGTCGTGGTGAAGGAATTAAGTAATTATATATATGTTTCTATACCAGCGGTGGTGGAATCACGACGTAAACGCAACGAGCAGGCCGCGGTGACCAACGAATGGTCGCGCAAACTGAAGGAAAGTGTCGAAGTCACTCTGGATTGCATGCAAATAGTGTCTCACAGTGAGTATACTAACCCCTCATTTACTGTCTATAACTGTGCCAAGTTGTGACAAGTGTGTGTCAAGTTTTATAATAAAGTCCCAAAGCATATTACTGAATTGCCCCGGATAGTAGATTCAAGAATCATGTCAAACGGGTTTTGATCTCAAAAGGCTATTATAGGGTTGACACTCCTCTCTTTACATCCGCTAATAACTACTGTAACACTATAAACTATTATATAACAAAGATAAGAATAAGACTTAAAAAAAAAAGATGCTGATCGAGTTTCTTACCGGTTTTACTCGATGACTGCGTTACTTTCCGAACCGGTGGTAGTTTTGACGTTCATAAGCGCCTTCGCAGGGCCTAAATTGAATAAAGATATTTGATTCGACATAGTCTAACCACCATACATTGCTGCTTACACCAAATCCTACTTGTATAGCGTGATATTTCATGCTAAACAGTTTTTACCTTACAGTCTATATATAGAAATTAATCGACGCAATTTATGTATGCACATAACTTCCGAACGACTGTACCGGATTGGATAATCATTTTTGAACTGAAAACTTCTTTAGGCGCATTGAGCACTTGTTGAATGCACTTTTCAGGACTGTGGAGCACTTTTTATATTAAATAGGAGGTAATCTGATGGCAAAAAGAAACGATCCCAAATACTTCGAAATAAAACTAATTTAAACGGATTTTACCGCGGTTATTTATTAATTTTGATCCCGACGTTTCGAAAGCTTTTCAGCCTTCGCGGTCACGGGGCGGACTGAGGTGTGGGTTGTCCGGAAAAGTTCTTGTTCATAAAATCCGTTTAAATTAGTTTTATTTCGATGAATAATATTCGCGTAAACATAAGAAATCATTACGATCTCAATACATATTAAAATTAATATGCGTAATCCTTACACACTGATATCCGGACGTCAACGAACAAAATATTATCAATAAGTTTTTTTTTAAGATATAATGAAGTAAATTAATTTAAAAACCATCTATTGTGATAGTGAAAGTATTTTTCTGGATAATAAAACTTTTGGATTGCCGTAAAAATACAAAGGATTTAAAATAACGATAATTGAAGTCTCGATAATTGCTCGACCTTGTAATGTTGAGAGTAATGCAATGCACGACCTCAAATTCTTCGCGTTATGAGGCGTGTAGTATAAAATTCACTGCAGTCTGCATGCAATATTGAGGTTGTTAAATTCCCGTTTGAGACATTTGTTTTAGAAGGAGAAATCTCCGCATACGTAATTTAAATGACGTATGAGATTTTCGGGGTCCCTTATTTAATTTATAACAAAACGGTCCTCAGCATTGCTTCAAGCTTTTGAAGCGACGATGGCTCAGTGGTAGTGTGTACGACTTTGCGTCAAGGTACGTGAGTTCGAATCCAACCACCTACAATGAGCTTGAGCTTTCCGTGAAGGAAAATATCGTGAGGAAACCATAGCATGGTGCTAGGGCTTTTTCTGATGACCGTCTGGCTAGCTACCACCCTCAAATTGAAAATCTGCCGCCCGATACTTTCTTCTATCTTTAAATACCAATTAGGTGTGTTCCGGCAGATGCACTTGAGAGCCAGTCTCTCTGCAGGTTTAGCGTGTCTACCAACTTGGGTCGTATTGTCACTTACGATCACGTGAGATTATGGCCATTACGCTAAACCTTAACTATAAAAAGAAGCTAAAAAACTGAAAATCTAATAGTACAATAAAAATGATTTTAATATATCTATTTTTTTTCGTATAATTGCATGGTGTTAAGGCTTTTTCTAATGCCCGCCTGGCTAGCTACCATCCTCAAGTTATAAAATCTGCCTCCAAACACCATTAGGTGTATTCCGTCAGTGGCACTTGAGAGCCAGTCTCTCCTATAAAGGCCGGCAACTTACCTGCGATTCCTCTAGAGTTATGGGTGCCCATGGCCGTCGGTGATCACTTACCATTAATGACAGGGTTGCTCGCTTGCCCTCTATTCCATTAAACATATGAACGAGGTAATATATTACCACTTGTTAAAAGACAAGTTGGCTACTGGTATTTGTGCAATTTGCCATATGGACCGTTTATTTTGAAAGTGGTGTAAGTCCATTTTTGAGAAAAATGATCTATCACGTAATTCATGCTTAATTTAATGTATTTTTTTTATATATAACTAGTCCGTGTTTAATTTCTCAAAAAAAAAATCCCATGTTTTGTACAACTTAAAATCGGTCGGTAAATGAAATTGCATTATCAACAAATATAGTAGTAACGTTTAATTTTCTCGAAGCAAAAGAAAATGGACTTACACCACTTTCAAAATAAACGGTCCATATGTGTGTAGTGGTCGATGTCGCGACCGGCGCCATATCCTTGCCAGTGCGTGTCCCCGCTGGACACTATACTATGAAGCGTGTGGTCGCGGACGCTCTGGACCGCAATGAACCGTTCAAGACCTGCCTATGTTAGTATCTCACTCACTTCTTAGTCACTTCACATCTCTCTAGATCTCATTATTCATTTTTACCGCACACAGCATACACGACGACCTTTTCATCTTCTCATGTCATCATGTCTTCGTATATCAAACCAGTCATGAGCTGTCGATGAAGGAAAACATCGTGAGGAAACCTTAGCATGGTGGTAGGGCTTTTTCTAATGCCCGCCTGGCTAGCTACCACCCTTAAGTTGAAAATCTGCCGCCAAATACCAATAGGTCTGTTCCGGTAGATGCACTTGAAAGCCAGTTCCTCCACAGGTGTAACGTGTCTACCAACTTGGGCTGTATCGCCACTTAAGATCAGGTGAGATAATAGTCATTATGCGTAACCTTAACGATATAAAAAAGCTGCTAAAATAAAAATCTAGTAGTATAATAAAAATGATTTTAATAGATACTACATTTTTTCGTATAATTGCATGGTGGTAGGGCTTTTTCTAATGCCCGCCCGGCTAGACCACCCTTAAGTTGAAAATCTTCCACCAAATACCATAAAGTGTGTTCCGGCTGTTGCCCTTGAGACCCAGCCCCTCCACAGGTATAGCGTGTCCACTAACTTGGACCGTGTCGTCACTTAAGATCAGGTGAGTTATGGCCATAACGCTTAACCCTAACTATAATAAAGGTATTTGGTTTAAAACATTATAAAGTGTGCCGCCTCGTACACAATGGTTTGCAAGCAATTTTTTAAACAGATCTATAATTGTTACTGCGAATAGAGTTCGGTCCGGATGTTTGCCTCTCAAGATGTTTGCATTTCATATGAGAAAAAGCGTTTCATCCAATTGCATAACGTATGGATGTATCGAAGACTTGTAACATTTGACGCAATGCGAACAGAACCGAGTCAAACGGACAGCTATCATAAAACATTTAGTACTTAATTTAATGGACCAATTTAAAGTATGAGGCCAGGATTTTATGGAATTTTTGTCATCAGTTCTAAGTAATACATATCTGTACCTATTCTTGGTGTGTTTTGTACATATTGTAAGGTCTGGGTACGAGGGAAGTGACGTGTCCTTTTTGGACCGAAATCCCTGAAATAAATAAAAATAATTGTAATAATTAATGACTAAAAAAAGTGTGGACGCTGTCTCTGGCAACACTGGAGTTTGAAGTGTCTAAGTGGTGCATTTTAGTGCGTAGTGTTGGATGATTAGCATCTGATGGGTTACCACATGCCCCTTTCGCCTTCAGACTAATTCCGGATAATGCGTTGGGCGTTGCGATGAGGAAATCTATAAAGAATGGGATTTTAGACACCACGTTAATAAAAAAGTTACAAGGATTAATGGCGTATATCTAATACCGATGACAATGTTAATGCAAACTTTGGGATGACCAGATACATGGATAAATTGTAAATAAAATTAAATTTTAATAATATGCGACATTGTTTTATAATATGTTACAGATTAATGGGTTTTAGAATGCTATTTTTGTAAGTAACTAGCAGAGTCCGCGACTTCGTTCGCGTAGTACTAAAAAAATATTTAATCATTTTTGCAAGTTTTTGTAACTTTTTCAGTACTGCTTTGCTCTTATTAGTAGTAGATTGATGTTAAATTGTAATTCGACTGGTTTCTAAGATTATAGCGTTCAAACAAACAAACAACCCAAGAAACTGCCACTTTATAGTATTAATATAGATAAGCGCTCGACCACAATTTCACCCGATGGTAAGTCACGATGAGATATACGATGGATCGCGCTTACTTAGTAAATACCATTTAAATGTTTGTTTAAAGAGTCCTAGATTGTAAGATGAAAAATGGGAAATCATATGTTTTGATATTAAGTTTATTAACATAATTCTGCTTCGTTGGATAATGTAGGTCCGAAAATCTTGCCATCTGAGGTCAGACGTCAAGCAGTGGAACAAGCGAGGCTCGCGGACCCCGCTTGTTACTGTCACGAAGATTCAACTAAGGTCCAGTTTGAATTGGAAGTTGGTGAGGAATTTCCGAATTAATAGAAAATAGAAAGAAAATACATTTATTACGGAACTCACACTGACTAAATTACTAACAATAATAATTACAAATTAGGAAATAAAACAGAAACAACAATAAACTAGTGAATATAATAGGCAGAGGGCGCCCACTAATCAGTTGTGTGAGGCCGTAAATGGTCCCATCTCAGCTAAAATGCTACAACGTATAATGCGTTGCAGCGCTGGTTTTGCGATGGTCCGACGTGATGTCACGGTCAGCACTACTTTTTAATATAATAAGAAAATCATACTAAAGAAAAATAAAAAAAAAATTGATTAAAAATTACAATAAAACAAAATCCTAGAATATACATGTCCGATAACACTATATAATAAGTAATAAATAAACGTATATGGATAGAAAATAAAAAATACGACTTATATGATTAGGCAGTATGATTTCTGGTCTTGGCTTGTAAACCTTATTACTTAGAAATGGCCTACACTGAAAGGCTTTCACAGCTGGCGACGCAAAGGTGTCACTAGTGACCGGACCTCGGCTTGGGCTGTTTCCGGGACGCGAAATAGAGAATCGAACGCGGTACTAACTAAAACGAGGAGTGCTTGTACTGTACTACAATGGTGCGAAGGATTGTACTGTGCAACACTAGCTTGCGGTGTCAATGACTACTGCATACTCGAGAAAAGGAAAGACTCAAATCTAACAGATCCACTGGGATCTGAATGAAAATTGAAGCGATGATAGCTCACTCGTAGTGTGTACAACTTCGCGTCAAGGGATGTAACTTCGAATCCAAGCACCTACAATAAGCTTGAGCTTTCGGTGAAGGGAGACATCGTGAGGAAACCATAGCATGGTGGTAGGGCGTTTTCTAATGCCCACCTCGCTAGCTACCACCCTTAAGTAGTACATCTGTCGCCAAATACCAATAGGTGTGTTCCGGCAGCTGCACTTGAGAGCCAGTTCCTCCACAGGTTTAGCGTGTCTACCAACTTGGACCGTATCGTCACTTAAGATCAGGTGAGATTATGACCATAATGCAAAACGTTAAGTACAAATAAAAAAGAAATGGAAGGAGATAGAAATTTGCATTGTAGCTGGCAGGTGAGGCAAGATATCTTATTCCGGTTTGGTTAGACTGTTAAAATCGTTGGAAATAAAATAACGTCTCAGGGGTAACATGTATAATAGAAGAAACTGTAGAGTTTAAAGCAATGATGGCTCGGTTGGCAGTGTGTACGGATGTCGCGTTAACAGACGTGAGTTCGAATCCGCTTGCAATGCGCTTGAGCTTTCGGTAAAGGAAAACGTCGTGATGAAACCATAGCATAGTGGTAGGGGGTTTTTGGTCTGGCTAGCTACCACCCTCACGTTGAAAATCTGCCACCAAATACCTATAGATGTGTTAGCGTGCCCACCATCTTGAACCACATCTTCACTTCGGCCTAGTGGAGAGACTGGCTCTGGTGTTTGGACAAATACCTCCTTCAAGTGGAAATCTTAATTATTTATCGTAGCCGGTATGGAACGAAATACCGCGAGTATGCTGCCTTCTGAACTCAGGGTCCTGGAAGAGATGAGAAGGTGCAAATGTGGTAACACTCCAGTATCCAGTACTTCTGCTGGTAAGAGCTTTTAACGACCAACTTAAGAATAATCTGTAAATAAGGACCTGACTATTTTAAACACATCTTTTTCTTTCTTAAAAGCCCGTGATTTGCTTTTGAATTGGGGATACAATTGCTTCGCATTTTTTATTAAAACTATCCTGCATTATCATGATGAAAAACCACACCCTTTCTATTTATTCAATTCCGATCGCTTCTTCTCAACTTCTTGCTTATATCTCGTTAGTTGTTGGCTGTTGAGAATCAACTCTGATATATCACACAAACGTAAACTTGGCATATAATCATTTTTGTTAAAATGGCATATAAGTACTGTTTGTAATTTTTTTTTTTATATGCCCATCGATTGTGCAACTTTATTTTTCTCTGTACGTCAGCAATATTTCTAAGACAAATTCATGTAATGGAAAAAGTTTTTTTCTTGTATTTCTGATTTGGACCTAAAGTGGTAATTTTTTTGTGACATTAACATAAATGTATTTTTATCCACAGTTGGAGACTTTTTAGCTTTCAGAGTCTTTGTGCACAAGACTTACAATATAAAAATAAACTATTATTTACTAAAATATTATCTTCCTAGATATAGCTGATTCTGAAACAATGGAAACTATAAGTACGACTGCAGAACCGGAGGACATTCCGGAAGAAAATGTTTGAAATAGGCATTATTTCGTTATTTTGTAGTGGCTTGAATAATCTTTATGTATCGTGAAAAACTTTTTACGGCCTATCGAAGATTCACTATCGGATCAAATATATTTTTTATATAATACTTCTTTTTCAATGTGAAATTATTTAATTGGGTATAAAATGAATTCCTTTGATTTTTAAAGTTTTTTATTTATTTGATGCCATTTGTAGGTGCTGCTCGTGATTGTAAAAAAAATATATTGTATTTTAATATAATATAAAGTCGACACAGTATCTGAGTTATTTGTAGTTTTGATGTGAAACATATTCTATAGGCGAGGGTAATCCTGACTGATGTCGTGGCGACACAGGCCGTGCCGCTGTATATTGAAATATATAGTACTATACGTAGTAGTGTGTGAGACGTGGCAAAGAGAAAAAAAATAGATATTTCGTATTTTGTATTTAATAAAAATGAATATATATGTAATATACAGTCATTATTTTATGGAACAAGTTTGTAATGCTTTATTTTTCCGTTAAGCCATATCTGATTCCTGCCATAATCTGTTCTTATACGCATATAACTTATATATAAAACAATTTCGATGTTTCACATCAGCCAGGCGTCCCGTATCGGCTTATTTTCTTTTGTATTTTTTTAATCGGTGATTTGATAATTGACATTGAAATTACAATTAAGCGATTTTGAAGCGATGGTAGCGGAGTCAATTGACGTGAGTTCGAATCCACCTACAAAGAGCTTGAGCTTTCGGTGAAGGAAAACATCTTGGTGAAGCATTGTGGTGTGCTTTTTCTAATGCCGCCCTGTTAGCTAACACCCTCAAGTTGAAAAATCTGTCGTCAAATACCTATAAGTGTGTTTCAGCAATTACACTTAACTTACTATAAAAGGAAATAGAACTACACTAAGGAATTGTTTTTATAAAGGTTGTGTATACTACATAGAATATAGTTATTCGATAAAAAAGCAATCTCTTTTTATTTCTACTCGGGTTACTCTAAAACTATCAGACAGATTTTGATGTAATTTCACAAGTTGATAATTAATGTTATATAATCGATATATACAATATTTCTTAACCTATAAAACGAAAAGATTTCACCGGGATAAAAGGCAGAACGCTAAACACCGATTCTCATTAATAGATAACCATAAAAATTGGTACACATCTATACCAATATTATAAAGAGGAAAGATTTATATTTTAGTTTTTAACGAATAAATTCAAGAACTACTGGACCGATTATAATTTTTTTTCACCATTAGAATGCCACATTAGCCTTAAATAACACAGGCTGTATAACATTTCTTATGAAAATGATAAATAAAATTTTAATTCCACGTGAACGGAATCGCGTATACCATATTTTCCTTAGAATAGGGTCTTCTCCTAACCACGAACACGATGAGTCGCGCTATGATTTAATTTATTAGCTAATCAGAAGCGGGAGACAACGTCGTAACAGCCTAGGAAGTGTAAGAGGTATCGAACACCATCTGAGTTACCCTAGTGCCAAACTCTGCTCCACATGGTGCACCCTGCCGAGTTACCGACGAGGCTCTGGCGATTATGGGTCCCACATTCGGTTTTGGTCATGATGGTTAACCATTTAACCCTTGATCTATCACAGCTTAATAAAGGTTCAATATGAGCCTTTGTGTTTCGGTATAGTGAACGAGAACTAGTTCTTTCGTCAAGGTCAATGTGATGGCTGTAATACCTCTGGTGTTGCGGCTGTCCCTAAGCGACGGTAACCATTTAGATTACCGCTAAATAAAGGTTCAATATGGGCCTTTGTGTTCCGGTATAGTGAACGAAAACCAGTTCTTTCGTCAAGATCAATATGATGGCTGTAATACCTCTGGTGTTGCGGGTGTCCCTAAGCGACGGTAACCATTTTGACTGCCGCTAAATAAATATTCAATAGGAGCCTTTGTGTTCCGGTATAGTGAACGAGAATCAGTTCTTTCGTCAAGGTCAATATGATGGCTGTAATACTTCTGGTGTTGCGGCTGTCCCTAAGCGACGGTAACCATTTACCATCAGATGGGCGTCTACCTATATACTGTATACTATATTAGCATAAAAAAGACGTAATTGAATAAAATGAAAAAAACCCATGTGTATCAATTTAACGTACATTTTTATTTATATTTTAGAATATATTCGGTGCTGTCATATGTAAAGTCCTTAAAAGTAACCTGCGTCCATTGATAGAGCTATCAGCGTTGTCCCGGTGAATAACAAATATCGATTTGACATCTCAGGTAATTACATAAATATTATACGCGTGATGTTATTCTGACGTCGAATATAGATCTATTAAGTTTACTTATTTTGAAAATGAAGATTAAAAACTCTGTCAATGGACGAAGCTGACACTAATAATTCTTCTTACAAGGTAATAAATACAAGAAACGTATAAAATAGTATACAAAAGTTAAATATGTATGCATGTACTAATTATCCGCAGTTTAATTAACAGGTGGATTTAAGATATGCACCCCTTATCAGGTTGTCCTTCAAAAAATGTATAGAACGTCATTCATTAATTTTTTTTTACCTTAGCGATTGTTGTGAGGCAAATTGTATAGCGGTAATGGCCTGAATGGAAACATGTCTAAAGCGGTATGAAAGCGGATATAATCGCAATAGGTGTTAATGGTGTCAAAATAGACACGTCTAAACACAAAGTCACTTCTTCGTGTTATTTAGAGGCAACATGTACGCACAAGGCAACAATATTTTGTAAATTTTCAAGGTCCATACAACGTTATTAAAAGGGTGACTATTAAATCTGTTTAGACAGTTTCTATGGCAACGAACAAATCATTCTCCCAATTATTATACATCATTTTATATGTTTATGAATTCAAATAAAAACTTCAAGATGACATCAAGAAGATCCTGGCAAAACACTCACGAATTATAAAGCTTAACGTCCACTAGGAATCTGAAGGAGAAAGACGCCGAATAGTTGACATAAAGTTTTCCTCTCAAACATTTGGTATGCTTGGTCGACGATAACCTTAATTAAGCCTCTATTCAGACCATAAGATTTAGTTTTACGGATAATTGTATAAAAACGTATCACAGACAAGCGAAATTAACTAGAATAGCAAAGGAGATTTATGCTTGCATACGAATGCTGGTCTTGTATGGTTTCAGTAAGTATTACGCGACGTATATATTCTGTTATTGTATACTGTACCTGTACCTATAAATACTGTAAGCATCCAGTTTAATAGTAATCACAAATTACTACTGCTCAGTATTGAGTAAGAACGAACTTTTATGGCAGCACTGTTGTCGCCACAGTGAAAATTTGTAGCAAGGAATTTTTTTTTCTTCTTATTTACTCTGGTAAGCATAAATTCCTAAAAATATAAGTAAATATGTAGGCCTTAGAATACTTCGTACAACATTAATATACCTAATTAATTAATAAAAAAATGTTCAGCGATCAATGACTTAAAACTAAAGTCGGGCTGTAAAGTGGTCGAAAATTTTAATTATAACCTTAATGCTACTGTAGTCTTCAATAATTCTGATTGCAAACAGCATCCTTTCTATAACTTTAAGTCAGGGTTACCGGATCTTTATAAAAGTTTTTTACGACAATTTTGTAAAACGCATAGCTCAATAATTATGCTAAAAAACGTACGAACTGATCTGGAATAGGAACAATATCTTACCCAGTTTTTCTTCAATTGCACTCATTTTATATGGGAACTCGAAATATACTTGCTTTGGCGGTAACAAAATACACAAATTAAAATTGTACTATCATAATGAAGTTGAAAGAGATGCTATATATTCATAACAGTGCGGCACAAACTAAAATCAACAAAACTGTCTAGTGCATAGACCCCTAGGGTGTTTTTTATGGAAACCTAGGGATTAATTTCGAATCTCAAGCGGTTCGCTCTCCGAACACGAAACGTCTTAGCGTGCCAGTATAGAGATGTTGGACCTAGTGTGATCATCCCTATCTTATATCGGGCAAAATCATCATCTACTATTCTCTAGCAATACTATATAGCTATAAAATTAATACTTCATATTTTTCCTATCGTGTTCATGTAGATAACGTACCTGGTAACCCTGCTTTTAACTATTCTTTGGTATGTAATAATTTAAAATGTAAAATTGTACGTAGCTCTCTCTTTAAGAAATAAACATAATAAATCTAGAAAGCCATAGTAAATTAGACACGGCAACTGATAAAAATGGTTACTTCTTATACTAATTAGGCTTTATACAATCGATATATTGCGTGTAACATCTACGATAGTGTTGTCAGAGGTCAATAATGTTAACAATAACTTAAAACTAAATCGATATATTCAAATAATAAAACAACAGATCGATTATGAAATATAAGCGTTATAAAATACTTTTACATGTATAATACAAGTAACTTAAATAAGCTATGCTCCGCCTACACGCTGAAGGTTTTTGTCTGTTGGCTCGTTTTCCACACACTTCAAATCTTCAGAGACTCTACATCTATGTCAACCTGTACAAACTATGATATAGGAACATGAGTAATTGTAATACCACTGAGATAAAAAATTAAAACCGAGACTAGAATAACTCATTCACACAACCATTGTAAATAATTTGTCACAAACAAACGTGTACATAACCTTCAGAGCGTAACCGAAACACTATGATATTACTATATTATTTGATATTTTTACTCGGCAAATCACAGTACTATTCGGCAAATGTAAGTAAATACAACAACAGTGGTGATTTCAACGACTCTGAAACTGATGTGCATCCATAGTCAAAGTAATCGATATGTATATATAAGAAGCCCGAAATGGGAATCAATAATATTCTTAAAGAAAAAGAACTTAATCCTTAAATCTATTGTTGAAGTTTGACAACTGTCATTCATCTCGCTTTTTACGCTATATATGACTTAACTTCCCAATAACTGTCGAGGCCGAAATAAGCCGAATTTTACTAATTCTCTTACAAACCTCAATACAAAATTATGCTCATTACATTTATCTAATTTAACTCTATATAGCGACATCTGGGAACTGCACATTTTACGGCGATATTGAGAGCTGTTGTTGAATGGACAGAGTATATCATTGTATGCAATTTATCAATAGTAAAGTATCCAAAGTCAAACTATTTTGATATTTCAGACAGTTTCTCGTTTTATTAGTTGGTACTACATGCATTTTACACCGCATATTGTATAAAAATAATCGGGATTCGGCTCGGCTTAAGCAGGACCATCTAATCGACTGTTAGTTTTATAATAAATCTTATGCGCCGTCATTTGCCGAGATAATATAATACAAATTAACATGTTTTTAAAAATATATTTTAGAAATATATGACAGAGGAACTTTGCATGTCTGTTAGCTTTTAAACGTGGCCGTAAAGATTAGAACTGATATTAACAAGAAGTACGGAGAGAGTTGGTGCGAAGAGTTGCACGCGTCCGCATCGTTACAGCTCTGAAGGCATCCGTGGACGTACCTAAGGGAAGAAACATCTATATTAATACTAGTTTACTCGACAAACGATGTTCTGTCGTATAAATTACTTGCTGTGTCCGCGACTCCGTTCGCGTGGAACTAAAATTTTATTTAATCATTTTCATAAAAGAACGTTATGTAGCCTATGTTCAAAGGGGAAAAAATTTTCGAAATCGGTCCAGTAGTTTTTGAGTTTAATCGTTATAAACAAAAATACAAATCTTTCCTCTTTTCTATTAATAGTGTATCTTCTTTTACTAGCAGTAGTATTTCTATTAGTAGTGAATATTTTAATTGTGTTAAAAAATGAGAGGATGAGGGTAGAAGAGTGAAAATGTAGGGTTGTATGTATTTAATTGCCAAATCATATTTTTTTTTAATTTTTGGGATGGACCACCCTCATTACTTAGGGTTATGAAAAATAGATTACGACCGATTCTCAGACCTATCGAATATACATATAAAATTTCATTAAAACCGGTCGAGCCATTTAAGAGGAGTATAGCACTACAAGTTTATATATAAGACACAACAATTTTATATATAAGAAGAACGATTGTACAACAGAAAGTTTCTTAGGAACTACCAGGCGGGGATCCTTTTTTTAGTTTAGGTTTATCGTTGTGGTCAAAATCTCACTTAAAGTTATGTGACGACGTGGCCCAAGATGGTGGACATATTAAGCCTAGGGGACACACCAACAGGAATTTGATGATACTTGAGGGTAGCAGGTTGGGCGGACTTTTGAAAAAGTCCTACCACCATCCTCTGGTTTCCTCCCGATGTTTTCCTACACCGGTAGCTCAAACTCATTGCAGGGTTTCGAACTTACGTCCATCGGCGCGTCGTTCGTATACACTATCAACTGAGCTTTCGTCTCGTATAACCTGCACGCAACACGCAATGAATGATAAAAACCCAGTCCCTGGATGTGTGTGCATAAGTCGGTGAATTTTCTATTCAAAGTTGAGTAATAAAGAAAAGCAGGGCCAATCTTTGGGGACTGCAGATAGAAGCGAAAACCAAGTAACTTGTGATTATTATTTTTGAATGGAAAACGTTCGGTGACGATGACGCGAGTTCCATGATTTTTGTTCACACAAAAAGTACTCAACGCGCCTAGAGAAGTTTTCACTTCGAAAATATTTAAATACGAATCATTTACTCTTTAGGCATTCACATTTTACAATGACATATGATTACATATGATCGTATGAACTGATTATTTAAACATAAGAAACAAAAATATAATTCATTATTTTCGTAGAAATAATTTACTTAATTTGTTTTCGAAATTCGAAAAGAATTCGAAAAGCAAGAATCTGTATAATTCCAAAACTTTATCGTAATCGTTAGAACTGTAATGAAGATACGTGTAGCAGTAAATTTATTTGATCTCGCGCCGTCATTGAATTCGCAATAACTTTTGATAGACTAAACCGATTTTAATGAAACAAAGACTAAATGTTACTCAAGGATACGCTTTATACTTTCCTTTGTAACGTTTTGTCATAAATGTTTTACTTTAGCAGTGACGCGTGCACAAACGAATAGACAAACAGACACACATGTCTAAAAATGATGCAAATGTATTTTATTGCTTATTCTTAATCACTTGCGACTTTTTTTTTACAAAAATCTACAAAGTACAGGCACGTTACTTATACATTTTTTCTATACGTATAGGTATAGGAAATTTGCTCACTTTATAGTAATAAGTAATTAAGATTGCACTTGTATAGAGTCACTTCTTCCTAATGTATGTAATGAAATGTATGTCTTGAATCGTCTTCGAGCTCAGTGATAGTGTGTACGGACGTAACGCCAAGGGACTTGAGTTCGAATCTAGTTACAATGAACTTGAGCTTTCGGCGAAGGAAAACATCATGATGAAACCATAGCATGATGGTAGGGCTCTTTCTCCTCCGGTCGAAAATCTCTCGCCGATTACATGCGTGTTCCGATAGTTGAATTGAGAGCCAGTCTCTCCACAGGTTTAGCGAGTCCACCAACTTGGGCCGTATCGTCACTCAAGATCAGCTGAAATTATGGCCATAACGCTAAAATCTATAAACTATAAAAAATGTAGTGTATATCTTGTTAGTGTTTCAAATAAATAAATACCTGTCGTCGTAGTAAAACCTCCCGCAATGCGACATTCTTATTATCTCGGTGTCAGTGGTAGCCGTGCCGGAGTCCAAGCCGCAGCCTCGAACTGTTATCGATTCCCCGGTGTCGTCTGGAAACGAAACAATGAAGCGATGATAGCTCAGTTGCCAGCGTGTACGGATGCCTCATTTACTCGAGAGCCAGTCCCAGAGACCTATCCCAGCCAGTGCCATACAGTACATTTAAAATATGAATACAATTTCATTTTAGAATTGGAAAATATTAGTGCACTTTGCTGGTGCATTTGAAAACTAATTCCCGTTCCAATTAAGCATCAGCACAATTCGGCCTTGTGTATGGTCTGTAATTGGAAAACTATCACTGCTACCCGCAAACACTTATAGATGTGTTACGGCAGTTGCGCTTGAGAGACAGATCCTGCACTTAGCTTAACGTATCCACCATCTTAACCACATCGTCACTTAAGACCTGGTGAGATTGTAGCCATAGCGCTAAACCTATAAACTATAAAAAACCGCATTAAAATTACCGAAAATCCCATCAATTTTTATGCACGAAGTCGCCGGGAACAGTCCATCGCGGCCTTTCCTCCCGCCCATACACGGAGACTCGAGCATTTGCAAGGAATGATTGTTGTGGAAGGGGTCGTCGCAAGCCGGGAAACGCCCGTTCATGGAGACGCACTTGAAGCAGTCGATGCTGTGAGCTTAATAATAAATAAAAAAACACTTTGTCAAACCAGTATCTTAAAGAAAAAAGAATTGTTTGTGCTAAAAACAAACGAGAAAAATTAGTCTCTCTCGCTCTCTTAGTCGCTTCAAGCCGATTTTACCCGAACGAGCGTCACACGAAAATGTTGCGGATCAGAATTACAATTCCCGTAAAGAGTTTCACTTCAAACACAAAAGCGGTGGTTACCGTGTTGAGTACAAATGCCTAACCGCTTAGTTATTGGGTATACTCCAGCTGGTTCTGAAACGAGTCATTATATCGACCCCCTTAGGGTACCGTTCCAGTGTTACCTACATAATTTAGGGAGAGGCGGATCTGGTAAAACGTTACGATGCGTTACATTAGAGTCAAAAATCATCAATAACTGCGTTACTTAATACTTGAACGGCCTCTTATTACGTTTTTCACAAAAGTAAACCGGTAAGCAGTAACCGCTAAATATTTGCTTCGCAATTTCAAACTCGTATTAGCTTTAGTATTGATTTATCAATTATTTAAGTTTACGTGTAACTTCGCTCAAGTTAATATTTATTCTGTCAAACAAATCGGAGAACGCAATAAAAAGTTTTATACCAAGTCTATCCATCTCATTTCCCCACTTCCTAGAAGTTTTTGAGAAAAAAAATAGCCTATCACCGTCTTCAGGTTCCCATCTGTCTCTATACCAAAGTTCATCAGTATCTATTCAGCGCTTTAGGCGTGAAAGTGTTATAAACAAATAAAATCAGTTTCGCTTTTATCGTATTAATAAAGATTTGCAGGGTATTCGCGACTTTTGTTATTGTTTACGTCTGCAAAATCGATATTAATATTCTATGTTATAGATGTTATGTGAGATGTTATAGATCTAATGTTAGGAACTGCAAATCGAATTTCAAAAATTATTTACAGTACACAGTCAGTAATTCATCGCCACATTAACCGACTTCAAAAAGGAAGAGATTCTCAATTCAGTTGGTATTTTCTTTTATGTACGTACACCGATTATGCTGAGATTTATGATCCGATTTACGTGAGTCTTCTTTAACTTGATGCGAAATAGTTGGTTTGATAGTTTGGCCGAGTAGTTTTAATTTTAACGACATTTTTATTAACATTTTTGTTTGCGTGGACGATGTAATTTTAGTTTATGTTCGGCCGCTTTAGGAGATTTCATTTAGTTTGATCATATATTATTATTAACCCGTGTCCCGATAGATGGGTATTAGGCTACCTACCTTTGAAGCGGAGCGAGCGTTCGGGGTAGAGAAACTGAGAAATATTACAACCAATACGTTTGCATATAATCTCAAAACGAAAAATAAAAAACAAAATCGAAAACAAATAAAAAAAAACTAGATTTAACTGTCTGAATTGTTACATTTCCTGTAGTGCTTTGCCACAGTGTGCTCTGTATAATAATTTAGATAGTTCCAAATCACTTAATGCCACGCCATCTAAATGCTTCACTCTACTTAGAGCCATGTATATCTGACCTTTTGCGTTTTTTTTTCTGAGATTTATCACCGCTCTCTCCAATGTCGTACATTGTTTATGTTCCCGTTTCTTGGGATCTTTATTGTTTAAAGCGCGCGGCACATTTCTTAGGCCTACCTATAGCTAGGTAAAAAAATACTATTTAATATATGACAATAAAAGTAACGAAATGTGTACCTGGTGTAATCTAGAAAAATCCTACTGTAGTTTACAGAACAAGCTATTACAGACACTAAAAAGTATAAAATAACCTAATAAAGATTTCATTTAAAACACCTCATATGCAAATCTAATACTTTTAATATTAATAAAAAAGTTTGGAAATTCCAAAGTGCACCCCTCATAATCTCACTTTTTTTTTGTTTCTTTAATAACAATTAAACTACATCGAATTAGACCGTGAAAAGTAACAGGGTTCTATTCCTAATTATACTAAAGCGTAAGAAAAAATAAACTATTGGTAAAGTATTTCGGTGGTTATCGTGGTAACATACAGGATCCACACACACAGACACACGGACGTCCAAGACAGAACTTTTGTAAACCGTTTTTTAACTAGTTTAAATAACTAACATGGCATCAAAAATGTCATGAATGTTAAAAATAGTGTTTTTCATTGATATGTGTGTGTATATATTATTTTACAAGTGCAACATATGAGAAATATAGACATTTTAAGTTTGAAAAAACAGATGTTTTGCGTGAAGTGACAGTAGTACCCACCTCAACACTTCGGTAATGAGGCGTGTAATACTATTATTTGTATGTCACACCTATTGATAGGCTTGAAGTCGGTGCTAAGCCTTAAACAAAATAAAACTTTAACATTACATTCAGCTTACTTACTGTAATGAAATTCCTACACTAAAGATTAACCTACGTAAATAAACAGAACAATGTGAATTAATGTGAAACTGATAAAAACTTTATGATAAAATTATATATAATATGAATACATGAATGAGTAACTATAGCTATATTTAACCTACATTATTCGTATATATGAATATATTTATGGCCATTTTGAAGGCATTCTAATAATAGAGTGTAATTAATAATGAATACCTACAATTATGAAAACAAGTTATGTATAGCTTCGTGCAACAGATAAATTATACAAATCTATCGATTACGTTACAATGCATCAAGATTTTACAAAATTTCGAAACGACACCGTTAACAATGTCTGCCGGCTTGGGTTGTTTTGTTATAGACGAAGCTATCTCGCTCAAAGTCACGCGCAGAGAGTGTAGGTACGTACTACATTTGGCTTGGCACCGAATTCAAACCTATCAATAGGTAGCACAAACAAATAATAGTATTTTATTAATATTAAAAGTATATAGGTTTGCATAAGAAGTGTATTAAATTAAATTTTGCATAGTGGTAGGGCTTTTTCTAATGCGCGCCTGGCTAACAACCACCCTCAGGTTGTAAATCTACTGCCAAATACCAATACGTGTGTTCCGGCAGGTGCACTTGAGAGCCAGTTCCTCCACAGGTTTAGCGTGTCTACCAGCTTGGGCTGTATCGTCACTTAAGATCAGGTGAGATTATGGCCATTACGCTAAACCTTAACTATATAAAAAAATCTTTATTAGTTTATTTTATAGTTTTTGAAGTCGGTTTTTTTAAAGTAGTTTTTTTTTATTGTAATTTATATATTATGTACACTCACCTAACGTGATCCATGACAGCAGTACTATAAATGTAATGATCTTATTCCCTGGCTGTGTGATCATGGTTAACATTGCTTTTTTTCTGAAAAAAGAAAGATACCATGTTACTCATCTTGCTGGATGGATGGATGGATGGATCAAATTGGCCTTTTCTACATTTGCTTGATAAAAGAGCAATCAAAAAATGTATTGGATGACATTGTAGACTCTAAATCGACGACATATCTCAACAATAAATCACGTGATCAGAACGACGTTAAAAACTTTAAATTTCACTTATATTTTAATCACAACATTGTGATTTGTTTCACGGGAGTTGTAGAATCACCAACAAAAATTGATATCTATATCTACCACCTTGAATATAGCTGATCTCTAATAGAACATAATCGTCGCATCCCACCCTCCAATTACCACGAAATGTTATGTTTACTTTATGATTATTAAAATAAATTAAGGCGTTAGAATAAAAAAACAAGTTGCTTAAAATCTAAGAATCCAGGGTACGACTAAATTTATAAACAAAAAGTCAACGGATTCGAGTTTGATTCACGTCACCGCTAATGTGTTTATATTAACTGAATATAATTAAATGCAAAACATAATAACTACATAATTAGAAACAACTATTATTATACTTTATTATCGCTAGCATAAAGGTTAGATTCAAACGTAGATCGGTTTAAAAATCTCGGATTATAAGTTACATCTGTTTCAGCGTATGTGTTATTGCCGCCATATTTCATGGGTGTAATTATTTATACAAAATTTATTTTTGTATCCAGTTTTATTAATAAGTTTCCATTAGGCAATTAATCGCTTTGACGTATATTTATGATCAATATTAAGAATAGTAATGATATTTTTTGTCGGATTCTTAATGGTTGTTTTTGGAACGAAGTTCTTTATCGCACGGTAAGGATGGAGGCTAGACAATGTAAGATAAATTGTAAAAAAAATTCAACATAAATCCGTCACGACCCTTTCTTTAGTATGTTCTATATTGCACTATAGTACTATAATGTAGACGGTTATCCATAGCGCGTAAGCTATTGGCTGTGCCCAGTCATAGGTGCGCGCTTATTGGTTCAGACAGCCAGTAAGTTCTCAACAGCTGCGCAGGTATAGTTTGTATCCGTTATATGCGTCAGTTGTTTCGTAACAAATTATATGTATTAATAAATACAATAAAAAAATATTAATTACGAAAATTCCTACCATTCCTTCAATTCATTAGTTATTTCTGCGTTTCATTTAATTGCTCTCAGACACTAGTGATTAATTTATTTGTATTTGATTATCAATAATAATATATTTCGTAAGGAAATTCGTTCCAATCCAGTGTTCCATAACACTCGTGCGTTTTTTTTTTAATTCATAAATTTACTACAACATCTTTTTACTATGATTATAAATACACGCGTAGAAAGATACTATGGCTATGTTATATTTATTGTTGATAATATTTAAAGTTTGCTCTCAGCCGTTTTACATGTGGAACGTGGACGTGTGGTCACGGCGGAAAATTCAGTAATGACGTCACTAGTTCACCCGAATCACAAAATCCAACCTCAAAATGACCCATCTCCAAGGATGGACCGATAATCCATTCCAATTTTTTTATAGGTTTAGCGTTATGACCATAATCTCATCTGATCTTAAGTTTACACGGCCAAAGTTGGTGGACACGCTTAACCTGTGGAAGAACTGGCTCTCAAATATAACTGCTGGAACAGCCCGGAACACACCTATTAGTTTTGGCGGCAGATTTTCAACATGAGGGCATTATAAAAAGCCCCACCGCCATGTTATCCGACATGTAGTTCCCAAAACTTCAGCGTGTGCAAACAAACAAAGTAACTTTTCCGTTTATAATATTCATAGCCGTGTCTGCGATTTCGTTCGCGTGGAACTAAAACTTATTTAAATATGTTTTGACGATTTTTATAACATTTTTCAATACAGCTTTACTCCTGTTGCCGCTAGCGTGATGTTAAATACCAAAAAACCTTCCTCAATTATTACTCTATCAAATATAAACACAATTTTTAAAATCCGTAGGGTAGTTGTCTTTTTATAAGTTATAAATTACTCTCATAATTTTACACCCATTGAAAATTTAAATAAAAATTATAATTATTTTTACTGCCAGTAACAAAAGTTTTATATTTACATGTATTTAAGCTTATACTACGTGACAAATTCAGCAAATGCTGTGTGGCACAACTGCACCACACAGCGCTGGTTTTCTCTCTGCCCCATACTTTATGTATTTCTTTACACGTGCGCAATTCGTAGAATTTATCGTTTCTTTGCTATCTTTTAAAATTACATTTGTTTTTGTTTATCGTTTAGTTTGACAAATAATTTGTATTCTGATTGAAATAAAATTAATTGAAACGGATTTTATCGCGGTTATTTATTAAATTTTGATCCCGACGTTTCGAAAGCTTTTCAGCCCCGTGGCCACGAAGGCTATATGAATCAATGAATAATATTCGCGTAAACCTAAGAAATCAATTTGTATTTTGTTTTTATTTTTGTGTCGTCTACCAATGTACATGCCTGAAGAGGTCCAGTGTGTATTTTTTCTGAATTGGCGCAATTATAATTTGTAACTGTTGTAATGTACTGACCCCTGGCGGTTCTAAGTAAATAAATAAATATTAATATAGATAAAAAATATACAATTGAACGATCACAAGAAGTGGTATGGGAAAAGCCGCAGTCGCGAGTGCGAGCGTTGTGAAACGTAAATGGAACACAGCCTATTTATAGGACGTTTATCACCTAGTACCTAGATTACACACATTGAATCGAGATTCTGTTTTTTTTTTATTTGTATATAGTTAATTTTGGACCGCTTTTGACAGAACTTTATGTTCAACTGTAACACGTTACGTTATTGCACGTCTCATAAGCGAACCGTCGAGGTGGGTACTACTGTCACTTCACGCACACAACTGTTTTTTTTTTTTCAAAAGTACATACGTTGTTAGCCGGAAGGGCTTTCACAGCTTGGCAGGACTTTTTTTTGGGGGACGAATGCTGAGGGCACTCAGCCCCGAGACTGCAGGCGCAAGGGTGCCATAGTGACCGACCCTCAGCCTGGGCTGCTGCCAGAGAAAAACAAAATTAAGATGGTAAGGACTGACCTACTGGAGTAGACCTTTAGGTAAAATATTAATTGAGGAAGCAAACTTAAAATGTCTCTGTTTATCATATATTGCACTTGTAAAATAATAGAAACACACACATATCAAGAAAAAACATTATTTTTTACACTGATGATATTTTTGATGCTATTTTTGTTATTTAAATTAGTTAAAAAACTTTTTTTTAAGTTCTGTCTTGGACGTCGGTTTGTCAGTATGTGCGGATCAACAAACAAAGCCCTACCACCATGCTACGGTTTTCGCAAGATGTTTTCCTTCACCGAAAGCTCGAGCTCATTGTAGTTGGTTGGATTCGAACTCACGTCCCATGACGCGGCGCTCCACCACACTACCACTGAGCTATGATCGTTTAAACTTTTGTTATTAATAAAAACATTTAAACAACGGCTCGCTGTGTTTACCAAACAAGTTTCAAGGATATCTATATTAATATTATAAAGCGGAAAAGTCTGTTTCCACGCTAGTCTTAGGTACTAGAAGTCAGATTTGAGGAAGGCATTTAGCTGTATAACATTACGGTACTAGGTACAAACATAAACTAAGCTGTAGTACAAGTTACAAAAACGGAAATAATTATTAAATAATTTTAGTTCCACGGGAACGAAGTAAAATCTAGAATTGTGTCATCACAATATTATAATTTAAAAAATCCTCAGTTTAGGTCTCATGTAAATATCGTCTATATTATAGGTTCTCAAAATAGGCGGTGCCGCCCCCCAGCGGTCGCTGGGGCTATTTGATGAGCTATTCAAACTTCAAGCGATATTGGGAGAGACTAAAAAAAATGTTAAGCGGTGAATTTCTCAACAGGTTTTGTAAAAAACTTAGCTGAAGTATACCTGGGGGGTGTTAGGCACTCAATTTCCCCTAAAGTGAGCGATACACCAAAAAGTTTGAGAAACACTGGTCTATATAAACGTCTTAATCCCAACTACCTACCGGCAAAAAAAAACCTCGAATGAGTTTATCGTTTATTAAACATATAGAAAATAGTAATATACTAGCTTTTACCCGTGGCTTCGCTCCTCTTAATATAGATTTTATCAAAGTAAAAGCTCGTTATTTATGCCTCGGTAAAATATTTTTTTAGCTAAAAATACGTCAATCATTTTTTATCTGCACTTCAGATAACGAGTTTTGAAAATTTCATGGTAATCGCTCCAGCGGTTGAGGTGTAAAAGGGTAACGAAAGAACAAACAAATTGATATTTTTTAATATGGGTTAGGATTAACACTGTGCTGATTGTTTAGAAAATCCAGCTAAAGGTCATGCGAACATAAATTATCAAGTACGTTTCCGGAGGGCAAACAATCAGCTTGGGCTTTCGGTGAAGGAAAATATCGTGAGGAAACCGTATTAAGGTGGTAGGGCTTTTTCTAATGTCCCCCTGGCTAGCTACAATCCTCAAGTTACAAGTCTACCATATACCATATGCCACATGCCATATACCAATAGGTGTGGTCCAGCAGTTACACTTGAGAGCCAGTCCCTTCACAGGTTTAACGTGTCTACCAACTTGTGCCGTATCCTATTTTGTGATTATGACCATAACGCATTAAAAAAAAGTTGATTACCGAATTCTTGGAATTTGTTTTCCGAGTGATTCACGAAGCCCTGTTATACTACAAAATATATAACTACAGGAAAGCCTTGATTTAAATTGTATTATAATATTATAATAGTAATATTACAAAGCGGATAAGTCTGTTCGCACTCGCTAATCATAGGATCTATAAGTTTGATTACAACATTTATTTTAGTATTTGAAAAAGCAATAACTGAAGAAGGCTTTAGGTCGTTCAATATCAAGCTACCACCAATAGCAACATAGGTGTATTGAAAAAAGTTACGGAAGCGGCCAAAATAAAACTGATATTTTTAGTTCCACGCGAAATCGTGGACGCTACTAATGAATGGATAGAGAAGTAATATAATTATTGTGATAAGTTTTTGGCAGGATCTTAATGTTGTGGTTTTAATTTTGATCCATAAACGTATGTCATTCGATCCTGTGTTATGTAATATTGGGGCATTTTCCGTGCATAAGTGAACTGAATTATGATGATTTGTGAAATGACATATAAATTCTCTGGATGTTTGGTTTGTTAGAAAGAGATAAAAACAAATATGATATGGAACTTGACTTATGCGTTGTGATGAGGGAGCCCGTAAAGAATTTGATTTTTTTCTTGTTTTGGCACCTCAGGAGCATTTATTTGCCAGTGTCAATGTTTATGAATCGTATATTTCATTTATAATATCGGAAATTGAAGTTTCTTCATCTTCTTTTTTGTACTTGGTAATTCAGTCTTTTTTTTAGTTAGGGTTTATGGCCATAATCTCACCTCATCTCAAATGACGATACAGCTCAAGTTAGTAGAGACGCTAAACCGGTGGAGGAACTGGTTCTCAAGTGCAACTGCCAGAACACACCTTTTAGTATTTGGCGACAGATTTTCAACTTGAGTGTGGTTGCTAGCCAGGCGGGCATTAGAAAAAGCCCTACCACCATGCTATGATTTCCTCACGATGTTTTTCTTCACCGCAAGCTCACGCTCATTGTAACAGAATTCGAACTCACACCCCTTGATGCGGAGTACTTATTCACTACCACTGAACTACCATCGCTTAAAATCCTCTTTAGAGACTATTACTGCAATTTTTAACTGAACATTTGGGCATTTTAGGCAGATGAATCGATCTTCAACAAGATGGTGACTCTCTTGTTGACGCTCTTTTGGGAGTTCAGCAAACTTTTGAAAGTAATGCGATAAAGTTTACTCCGCCCACTAATTACGTAAATCGCAAAAGCAAAGCGATAACAGAAATCGCTAAATATCTGTTTCGAAACTGCAAATTCATTATTACCACAACATGCTTAGTTTCTACAGCTACATAATACGATCTAACTTTCATTTATTTATTATTAATTTCTTATATATAATATAGATTTATTAATTAATTTCAACCTACATTCGAAAAAAATTCTTGTTCATATCAACTAAGTTATTTTACTAAAATTGGCGCCGATATAACGTCAATTTTGGATAAAATTACAAAGTTTATGCATTTAACAAAACATAACGAAGTTATGTCTGAACATTTTCGTCAATAACTGCAAAAATTATTGAAAGTAACGCATCTTGCTCTATATGCATTCACTGGTTTTCCTATAACTTTATTAATGACCCGCAGTTTCTGTTTTAAGTATGTTATTATATTTTTATATTTTATGTATAAATTATTATTATAGGTAAGGATATATTTCATTAAAAAAAATCAACTAGTATCTATACCATACATTAAACAATCAGCGGTATCCAAAAAGTATCTATATATTGAACAAAAACTATTAACAAATAAATATCTCTTTCGTGTCGGTAAAAATATGATTTAAACCTCTATAGTTGTGTTATGTACAAAAGGTACAATAATACAAGTTGATTATAATATTATGTACCTCAAAGATAGAATCTGTTACTTATCAATCGGTTGGAGTTTAACCAATCAATATAAAAATAACAATGCAAAATATACTCACAGTCAACCTACTTGCGCAACTAAATCCACAAAACGTATCGCTCTTCATAAACTCGTATTGTTTTCATTTATAATCTGTTTGAAGATCATAAGTGATGAGTAACTATTCAAGATAATTTATTATGAAATTTACAAAATGCATGCAGTACGCAACTTTGGAGATATTATCGACTGGCGCGACGAACTGAATATTAGCGAGTCCGAGCAGCGATTGAGCAGTTTATTATCATAGACAATAGAATATGATTATCGATTTGAGCTATGATTTTACTAATCTGTGTTATTATTTATAATGACTAATGTATTTTCATTTGGTTTATCTAAAAACAGCCACAATTGTTATAAAAGTAAAAATAATATACTTTAAATATATTATCTTACTTCATAATCGTAAAATTGAATGAGGAGAACTTTGTAAACGCATAGGGTCTTGTCAAATTGGAACGTTTTTATGTTGCCACATGTAATATATTTCCTCATAAATATCTTACTAAAATGTTCTAATCAAAAATGTTTTAGCCAAATACATTTGCAAATACTAAATTATTCCATTATTTATAAAAGTTTTTTGTTCTTTTGACGTGGTGAAAAATATCTCTTTACAGACGTCCTCTCGCAACATATAAACGAACTACCCAGGCTCTGGCTACGGCGAGAAGGGAGTGGAGACATCGGTGCCAAGCAACGTCAAATACATTTTGGACAAAAGAATGGAAATACGGTCTTCATGGTCGGCAACACGATTGTAATGTCCATGATGTTGCAGCTGTTCATAGACGACAGTAACCGTTTACCATAAGATGGACCGTCTGCCTGTTCGGTGCCCATTAGCAAAGAGAAAAACATTCAGTTTGAAAAATATATAACTGTCATAAGTTTTTATCATTTTGTATATAAAATCTGAGTTCTAAACCTAGAAGCATAGTTTTTTTTCGATCTGATATACGCTGTTAGCCCCAAGGGCTTTGATAGCTTCACCGAACTTTTTGGGGCGAGTGCTGAAGGCACTCAGCCCCGAGGCAGCGGGCAGAAGGGTGCCAAAACGGCTGAACCTCGGCTTGGGCTGCTGCCGATAAATGAAAAAAGATTCACGATCCTGACTAACCAACAGGTCTTGTCTTACAAATTTAGTAATCCTAACAACGACCTTATCAAGTAAGCAGCTCAGGGCCGCGAGGGTAGCCCCTTATAGAACCGTGTACACGCATAGTTTTATTTTAGGTAAGTATTATGGTAAAACTTTATAGTGAATATACACGTGCCTTGAAATATTACAAAAGGCTGCAAAAACTTTCAAAATTATAACTGGATCTACAACACTTTAGCATTTTTTTTTTACTTTGACTTTAGTTAATAATGAAAACTCGGTTAGTGTGTAAGCCATGTTAATGGTGAAGGTTCGAATTCCTGCAATAACAAGCTTAAGATTATGTTTCGGTGAAGGAAAACATCAAACCACAGAATAGCTGTAGGGCATTTTTCTAATACCCACCGAACTAGCTACCACTCTCAAGTTGAAAATCTTTTTTTTGTTATAGTTATGGATTAGCGTTATGGCCATAATCTCACTTATCTTACGTGACGGTACGGCCCAAGTTGGTAGTCACGCAAAAAATGTGGAGTGACTGGCTCTTACATTTAACTGCCGGAACACTCCTATTGGTGGTATTTGACGGCAGATTTTCAATCTTGAGGGTGGTAGTTAACCAAGTGGGCATCAGAAAAAGCCCTAACCCCATGCTATGATTTTTACTTCACCGAAAACTCAAGGATATTGTAGGCGAATTCGAACTTACGTCCCTAGGTATGTCGGCAATTGCACTTGACAGTCAGCCCTTCTTTCATTAAACTTAACATCAGGTGAGATCGTGGCTATAACATTAAATTTATTTAAAAAAGATATATTTTCGATACCGGATTTCCAAGACTCGTACGACATTTATACATTTACTACGTAAAGAAGTGTAACTGAAAATGTTTTGATAAATAAATTATGATATTTCATAAAAAATAATCGTTCTTTATAGTAACATTAGCTGTGCCCGCAACTTCGTTCATGTTAATATTTTTTGTGTCAAGCAAAATCGGATGACGTAAGAAAAATTTAATACTAAGATTATACCTCTCTTTACCCCACATTATATAAACGTTTCGAGACAAAAAGCACCCAATCATTGTCTTAAAGGTCTGATCTATCTCTATACAAAAATTTATCATAATCGATTCAATGGTTTAGGTGTGAAAGCGTAACAAAAAAACTCTCTTTCGCATTTATAATATTAGTAAGGTTACCCAACTGACAGCTGATAACAGCCGTGCCATCCGGAAACAGTATTGCCTACACAGAGGGTAGCAACACTGTCACCTTTGCTGCACAACTCTTTGGACGCACACTTATGTTTTTTAAAATAAAATATTATTACTGTTATATTTCCATTGCCTAAAAGTCGAGTCAGCCGGTATTCAACTTGTCCTCATTCTGATATGTGACAAAATTTATTTACAGACCCCTTAGAATTGTAATGCCCAGGCAGGCCATTAGAGAGGCTATGGACAGGCTCATTGGGTTACATGCATAGTGAAATACCTAAAAGAAAAGGTATTACAGCAACCCTACTGTAAAGGGAACTGTGGTGTCAGCACTAATGCAGTATTAGTATACATAAGCTATAATATACCTACTGAAAAATTATAATAATATATATATATAAAAACTAATCTTTATTCCTCTTGGTCATCGCATCACGCGTGAACAGATAAAACAATTTTTTAAATTTTTTTTACTATGTTACTTAGTGTGAGAAGGTTCATAAAAAATTAAGTAAGTTGAGTGGAACATTAGAAAATGTATAAAAACTTAACGATAATTTATTAATTTTACATAACTGTCAGTTGTCATAGAGCATTACAATAGTAATTATACTATGTTTTGAAATAATATAATTTTATTAATCATACCAAGTTTAATTCAATGTTCATAGTGAAAAAAGACCAGACAGGAATGTCTGTCGGGTCAGCTAGTACAATATAATAATTGTTATTTAAGACATTCGGACTTATTATTAGAGACACACTGTCAATTCCACATGAAGTGATGATGGCTCAATTGGTAATGTGTATGCACGCCGCGTCAACAGATGTGGGTTGGAAACCAACTATAATGAGCTTGAGCTTTTGGTGAATGAAAACATTGTAATGAAGTCATAGCATGTTAGTATGGCTTTTTCTAATGCCTGGTTAGCTATCACACTCAAGTTGAAATTCTGCCGTGAAATACCTATTCATGTGTTCTGGCAGTTGCTGTTGAGAGAGAGCATCTTAGCCTTCACCATTTGAGCCATATCGTCACTTAACATCAGGTGAGATTGTGGTCATAGCGCTTATCTTAAACAATAAAAAAAATAGGTAGTAGTGCCCTATAATATCCTACTACTACCTCTTGGCTTAATTAAAAAAAAGCTTGTGTAGATTTCAGTCCTTAATGCATAGTGATGTATGTACAAGCAATTTTTGTAATTTGTATTATTTGTAAGTTATAAATAAAATATTAAAATCCTTTACAGTTTTTAAATTTTAAAGTTTACTAACAAATTTTATTACTTTATAGTCTTTGGCAACAGATTTTTAATTTGAGGATGGTAGCTAGCCAAGCAGGTATTACAAAAGACCCTACCATTATACTATGGTTTCATCACTATGTTTTCTTTTACCAAAACCTCAAGCTAATTGCAGGTGGATTCAAACTCATGCCCCTTGACGCGGTATGCATACACAGTACCAACTGAGCTATCATTACTTCAAATATTTAATATTTGTAACTTATATTCCTAATCAATTACTATTAATATCCTATAAAGTGGACCAAATCAATAAGTATATAGAAAAATAATTAAACTTTTTTTGACAAATTCTAGTTCAGGTTACAGGAAAAGAAAAGGAAATATAAGATTTAGATAAAACAAATGTATTAAGTGAAATTGATCTCTATCTGTCAACTAATAAACTGTTAAAACCTTATTAAAATTATGAAAATAAAATTTTAATACTAATTTAAATACAGAATAAATATTACAGCACAGGTCAACTATTAATATCAACAATTTGAAATTTACATACATTGATAACTAATTTACAGTCGTCTTTCAAATTAACAAATTGATAAGGCTTATAAAGTTTCATCACTGAATCAGTTTTTATAGTTTCATTAATATAACAGCTGTTAATTACAACATAGTACAATTGATCACTGATATCATAAGCCTCTAAAAGGTAGCATCCATATTGGTAATGTAACTTTTGAATTCTGAACACAACATGTTCCTGTTTAGGAATCACGAAATTTGAATTACCAGCTAAATATCTTTCATGTTGCCACAGACAAACACTTGCTTTTCTTTTTTTTAATAGATTACTCAGGCGATGGGCTAAACCTTTCTTTTTGTAGCGAACCTTTTTTGCTTCTTCATTATCTGAACAGCTGTTTTCAAGGTTCACTGTTGTTTGTTCTGTGACTGAACACAAATTGGAACTGTCACTATTGAATTCTGATTTATAAGTACATATTTCTAGTTCTTCGCTTTTAGATGACGTCTGAGAGTCAATGATTGTGTTCTGTGATAACTCTTCTGAACTGAAATGACTTTCAAAGAATAATTTAACCTTCTTGATCAAATCATTTTTTGCTTGATTTTTCTTAAGTAATTCTGTACATGAATAGTTTTTAACAGTATTTTCACTACTTTTATCACAATCACTTATTTCATTGTTTAGATATTTTACGTATGAATTATTAATGCTATCTTTTGAATTCTGGTAACTTTTTATTACACAATCCTTGTTGATTTTTTCATTTTGATCAATGTTACTAATGCTGTTTACATTTTCTGGATTATAACTAGTATCAAATAATTTTTTTTTCTCCCTAAGGGTAAATATTTTTGGAGATAATATCGGACTTCTTTGTCGCATATTCCTTGATCGCAATATTGGTGATTGTTGTTTTTGTTTTTGTGTAGGACTCAATTTATTTTCACAATATAATACTGGTGACTTATTGCCGGAGACTTTCCTTTTAGAATATTTTTTTACGTCTTTGATTATATCTAGGCTAGCCAGATTTTTCGAACGTATGTTCTTTCGTTTCCTTTTTTTCGTTCTTGATTTATTTTTCTCAGTCGAACTGTTATGCGTCACCGATTCATAGTCACTTGATGAGCTCGTCGCCAAACTGATCTCTTCATTATAGTCTTGAGAGTTTAGCAAACGAAATTTTTCAATGAATAAATTATCTTTATTTTGCATTTTGCAAAACTGAGTAGGTAAATAAACCAAAGCTTGAAGTTTAGTGGCAGTTTTTTAATTGTTAACTCTCGGGATACAAATCTTTTCAGTATAATTTCATCAGTGTCATAGACATAAAATATTGATTATATAAAATAGTGTGTTACGAAAATAAAACTTACCGTAATTGATTAAACAAAGTAACATGTGTTTATATTTCCGTCTTATTTTCTCAAACGTATATTTTGAAGAGCACATTACAAAAGGTATGAACATGCCACTCGTACTATTTTCTTTACTTTTCAACATCGCTCCACATGACTTTTTAGGCACCTTAAGGAGTTTTATGACTACTTAAGATAAATAAACAGTTTTAGTTTATATTAGTGATAATCTAACCAAAATAATAACTTCACTAACCTACAAAAACCTAATAATTTTACATAAACCATAACCTATACAACACCGATATGAATATGATAAAACAACGGAACTTAATAAAATACAATAAAAATAAATTGAATCCAGCCAAATTATAATGATAATGGTTACTACTAGAAGTTGGTTATAGAATTGTTGTTTGTTGTTATGTAATAATTATAATTATTAAATTGTTCATGAAAAAGATCCATAATTAAGGTTCATAAAACACGAACTACTAGCAATATTTAATAATTACTAAACAAAAACATTGAAAATCAATTACTATAATACATAAATGCAAATAGAGTGTTGGCAAATATTTATGCGACGATAACAAATAAAGTATGAAGTTTTTATCTGTGGTTATCTGCGCCATGTTATTTTGCTAACTTCACACCGGTGTGCGCTCAAAACAAATATTTGCTGCGTACGTCGTAGGGTTTTTGTTTATCGCTGATAAAAATAAATAACATCGACCTAGATTCTGATCAGTACATTAAAATATCGTATCGAATAGTTTAATTTCAGTAAAATTATTCGAGTTACTTAATTCGTCGCCGCAATGGAAGTCGACCGCATCGCTTCCGATACGGAAAACGTGGCGATGGACGAGAAGCCGGTCGCGGATGTGGGCGCCGGAGACGCTGCCACCTCCCATGCGGATCGATCACGTCGCAAAAACAAAAAATACGCTCGCTCGAACAGCAAAGATGGGATGAATGCTGTAACGCCTCTACCTAAATACCGCAGCTGGAAAAATAGCCGCAGACCAAGGCACGGACATGGCCACGGCAGGGGTCTACCTAAAAAAGGTACGTAACTCCCGCCTTACGTTTAATTATTGACTGCAGTTTTGACAACAAGGGCCGGTCGTAACCGGAGAAAGTTCTAGAAAGACGCTATTATAGCATCGTGGTGTATTTTATATCGTTTTACGTAACATTTGTTTACTACGCAGCATATATGTAGTGTTATTATTATTATGTTAACAGTTCGAATGTCGTTCAAGGTCACCGGTGCACTCTTTATGCGCAGTTGGCAATTTTTAAACGTTGATAATGTCGCGTTATGAGATATTAGGCCATCGTGTTAGATTATTGTAGTTGAATGACTCGTTACGCAATCTCTACTTGTAAACAACTTTCGACATCCAAGGCTATTTTAGTAATGGCCTTACTTTTGTTTGTTCCGAATTTAAATTGTTTGCCGCCATCAGACACCCATTTACTTTACCGCATAGTTATATGTATTGATGTATTTAAATTGTTTGTTTTTAGTATCAAGATTGTGTCTTGAATTAAAATAACATATGAGATATTTACAAATAAGTAAGTTGTTCGATATTACATATGCACTTGTGTCTCAAGGAAGACATGTTCCGTTTTTTTTAATTAATATTCGAAGCTCCGATCGCTTAGCTCTGACATGTATTCAATTACACCTTGAAGTTAGCTACAGTGCGAGTCTTTGTGACTTTCAAGGGGTTTTCACCAACCATATTGTGGGGTGCAGGAACGGGTCTAGTACCCTATCGCTTTAGAACTTAGACCTTAGAATCAACTGTTTGTATACAGTTATTACAGTTGTATCTATAAAATTCTATCTAGCTAGGGTTTTCTGCGGCGCCGCTCGCGATAATATAGTCACTTTATCAATCCAAAAGCTATTTTTTTTCTATACCCCGAATATTTTTGTGGATGGACTTTTCTGTACCCCTAAAAATACGAATGCAAAATTCCTTTATGATCGGTCGAATAGTTACATTACAGTTTAACAAATAAAGAAACCTATATTCGTATTAGTAGTTAGATTTTTTTTCTTTATTGATGACGATGTGACCTAAGATGGTGGCACTCTAAGGCCAGTGGAGAGTCTAGCTCCCAAGTGCAAGTGCCGGAACACATCTATAGGTATTTGGCAGCAGATTTCCATTTTGATGGTGCTAGCTAGCCACTAGAAGTGTGAACGCTGTCTCTGGTATCTGGCACGGGATCTTGAAGTATCGCCGTGTTGCATCGTAGTAGGTTATGTCAGGTGATAAGCTCCCGATGAGTCACTACATGGCCCCTCGTCTTGGCCTAACCCTGAGTAATACGTTTGCGCGTTGTGACGAGGGAATCCATAAAGAATAAGATTTTAAACACCACTTTAATGAAACAGAAAAGTTTGATAACTAGTCAGGAATAATTAGAAAAAACCTTACCACAGCACTATGGTACCGTCGCGATGTTTTCTTTTATTGAAAACTTGGGCCTATTGCAGGGATTCGAACTTACGTTCTTTGCGTCAGCGTGCGTGCACGCTAACATTGAGTTTTCCGGGTGAAATACGTTTCAAGGGACAACCTTCAGCCATAGTGGCTTAGAGAAAGGTGTGAAACTCGTCAGATGACTAAAAACATCTAAAGTATTCTCATAAAAAAACCCTTCGGTATTCCACATCCATATTAAATGTGGAGGGCTTGGAACTCCTTCCAATCACCTGACAGGTCCGGAATCGAACATAGAATCGTATCATATTAATATTATAAATGGGAAATTGAGTTTGTATGTTTGATACGCTTTCACGTCTAAACTGCCGAATCGATTGTGATGAATTTTGGCACAGAGTAGGATGTGAGCCTGGAGATGTAGATAGGATACTTTTTCTCGTGAAAAACTTATTGAAAATGGGATAGAAACAGGGATAAACCTTGTATGAATTTTTTATTGTGTCATTCGATTTGTTTAACAAAATCAATATTAACGTGAGCGAAGACGCACATAAAACCTAGTATCTCTATATTTAGGGTATCTCCTTAAGATATATCGCATAATACCCCCTGAGTTAGTACATATGGACGAAAACAAGATAACATGTAATCTGAGATAATGTTTCCTACAAACGTGACATGTACCTCTAACGCGATTGTATATTACGGGCTTTTATCACGCCTCGAAGGTCAAATGAGCTGTCGAAAGATTAGACCTCAAGACTGAATAGGTATTTACTTTGTGAGTGTTGGTATTTTATTTTACAACAATCAAAGAGATTGTACGCACATACATACATGAAAAATGTATATCTATGTTAAGTATAGAGTTGGTTTGTTCAATACGTTGTCTCACCCAAACCGCTGAAGCGATTGTGATTAATTATAGTATAAGGATAAATGGGACCTTGGAGACACGGTGATAGGCTATTTGCTTTTCGCGATAAACTTATCGCAAGTGAGGTAAAGAGAGGAATAAACTATGTATAAAACTTTTTATTTCGTCATCCGATTAGAAAAAACCAATATTTAAGTGAGCGATGCCGCGGATATAAGCTAGTTAATACTATAAAGAAAGAAAGAAAGAAACATCACGCTATCACCTATAGGAGCAACGCTGTATTGAAAAAAGTTACTAGAACGAGCAATAGTTATTTAATAATTCTTATGTCCACGTAAACGAAATCGCGGACACATCTAGTTTATACGCATAATAAAACTGTGGCCATAGCTATAACGAATAAAAAATAATACTCAGACTTGAAACAGTTATTTGTAGAGCATACAAATAATTGTCCTATGCGGGATTCAAACCCATAGTACGCGCCCATAGTTACCCATAGTTGATTTAGAAACTTACAATATATAAATCAAGTCTTAAAGGTGAAATAAAATCTATTGTCCCAATACAAAAAAACGTGGCCGTGAGAATTCGTGGCCTTTTTCAGTGGAAACCTCGAAACTACGGGTAAATAGTAAATACATTTCCGCGCTCCATGGTTTTATTGTTTCCTGTTACAATAAAAAAAACTTAAGGTAGTGTTGTTAACACTTTTCCTGCAATGTTTGTAATTCTGCATTTCCATAGAATTTATAGTTTATTGTCTTGGTATTTTCCGAGTTAACATGATAATCGTGTTTTTTTTATGTGACATGATGGCTGAGTGGTATAATGTACTTCGCGTCTATAGACATGAGTTCGAATCGGTGGAGGAAAACTTCGTGATGGAAACATAGCTTAGTGGTGGCATATATTCTAACGGTGGCCTATCTAGCTACCACCGTTAAGTTGAGAGTCTGTCGCAAAATCCGTAATAATATTATATATGCAAAAGTGCGTTTGTTTGTTACTTTGTTACGCTTTCACGCCTGATCCGTTGAGTCGATTGTGATGAATTTTGGTACACAGATAGATGAGACCCTGGAGACGGAGATAGGCTACTATTTCTTTCTAGAAACTTATAGGAAGTGGGGATAAAAAGAGAGACAAACTTTGTATTAGAGTTTTATTGCGTCGTCTAATTTGTTTAACAAAATCAATATTAAGGCTAGCGAAGCCGCACATAAAATCTAGTATCTATATAACTGTGTGAATCTACAAGTCCTTGACAAGAGACTTTTATTTTCATTTTGTACGTTAGAAATTCCTTAATTTTGTCATTGTCGTGAACAATTACATAGATCTAAAGCAGTGGTCGGCAACCTTGTCATTCTAACATACACAATATACATAATTAATACACAAGAAACAAAGTTACAAAGAGCCAAATATAGACAAGACAGAATTTAAATTTATTCAAAGAGCTATTTTTTTTAAACGTAACCTTTGCTTATTAAGAAATATTATTAGGGAAATAATTAGGATTACAAGAAATTAAATAAAATTTGCTATAATATCTAAATGTATAACATAATAATACAAGTTCAATAATATAAAAGGTATTCTTGAAAGAATCTACAAATACTCCATTTACGTGAACATTGGCTTTACATTTCCTTGGAACGGAAGTAAGTAAAGTAACATTTTACACGTCTCTTACAAGGTTATATTAAGTAATATTCCGTGCTTGCACTAAACATTTCCTGGAAGAGCCCCAGTCGAGGAGTCAAAGAGCCGCATGTGAAAGGTCCACAAGAGAGGCATGTGGATTTAATTAATCAAGTGATAAGCACAGAGAAATACCAATTATAAAACACTGTCTAACCCCATATTACCGTAGTCCAGTGACAGCTTTCGTATACTAGTTTTCAGTGGATGAAAAATCCAAATTCAAACCAACTTTGGTCAACGACTCGTTTAACTGATATCAAATGATATGAAGCGATTATAGCTGTTGATAGTGTGCACCGTCGCCGCACCAAGGAACGTGGGTTCGAATCTACCTACAATGAGATTCAGCTTTCAGTGAAGAAAATAATAGTGATAGAACATATAGCATGGTGATAGCCCCTAAGTACCACTTTCAAGATGGAAATCTGCCGCTGAATACCTATGGGTGTGTTCCGCCAGTTGCACTTGAGAGCCAGTCCTTCCACTAGGCTTAGCGGGTCCATCATCACGTTACATCAGGGGAGATAGTGGCCATAACGTTTCTTATAATTGTTATTAAAGGTGGTGCCGGCGGCAAAGGTGTTTGGGGTGCACCGGGCTCGGAACTCCTCGAGGAGTACATTGAAGACGCCAACGATCCGAACTACGATCCGGAGGCGGTCGCCAACGGTGACATCGAGTTCAAGCAGGTGATCGTGGAGGCTGAACCGGAGGAAGTTGTCGTGAGTACTCTTTCGATGCGTCAATACATGTATAGGAACCCGTTTAAGACGTTGTTGTTTTTGTTTAAATTAACCCATACCTCCCCACTGTCATATTTTAGGACACAATTTTCAAAATGTCTTTTTATTTTTATTATTTCTGATGAAATTCATATTTTTACACTATTTTTCCAATTTTTTTTTTCGCTTATAAAATGTTTAAATGATAAAAATAAAAGACCGAATACGTAAAAAGAAATTTTGAAAATAGTGTCCTAAAAATATGACAGTGGGGAGGCATGGGTTAATTATGACCACTTGAACCCAGCCCTTTAAGCTTTATACAAATTTAAAAGTTCTAATAATTGGTGGGCGTCTGATTACATACTTTATGACGCTGTATTTCAACTAAATGTGAACGTATATACTATTTATAATTAAGTCACTATACCTAGTGAAAGAAAACAAATACGTCACATAAAATGCCACCAATATTACATAATATAGAATCAAGTTTCATCAATTACGAACTCTCGTGATACCATTTTCGATATTTTTTTTTATTTGATTCAGACCATCGAATATGTTCTTTCGAGTCCAATCAAATTACTTTAAACAATTTAGGCCCTAAGAAGGCGCTAATGAACGTCAAAACTATCACCTGTTCGGAATGTCACGCAGTCATTGAGAAGAACCGGCAAGAAACTCGATCTGCATCTTTTTTTGTTTAGGTCTTATTCTTACATCTTTTTTAGGTCCATTATTTACATAACAGTTTATTAATGTGTATATTTATAGTAGTTATTAGCGGCACTTCTGAGAGGGGTGTCAATTCCAGACATCACGATCGATCACCCTATAATAGTCTTTTGACATCAAAACCCGTTTGACATGGTTCTTGAACCTACTGCCCAGCAATTCAGTAATGTGCTTCGGGGCTTTATTGCAAAACCTAACACTATTACCTATAAAATTGTTTCTGGTTTTACTGTGTCTATAATAATGGGTGAATAAAACTTGTTTGAAACTGTTGTTTCTATTATTTTAATTAATCATGGATTGTGTTAAAGATCGGCCAGACATAAATACTAGAATACGTGACGCACTAGTTATTCCATATTTTAGACCCAGTAAGACCAATAACGATGTTTTAAGGTATTGTTAAGGTTTATACGAAAGTAACAAAGCACCTGATGCCCCGGATAGCAACTTCAAGCACCATGTCAAACGGGTTTTAATGTCAAAAGGCTATTATAGGGTGGATCAGTATGGGAGGGATGGTGATGTCTGGAATTGACACCCCTATCTGTATATTTCGCTAATAGCTATTGATAATGCAAACTTTAAAAATGTACCAAAAAAATATATAAAAATGCAGATCGAGTTTCTTGCCGGTTCCACTCGATGACTGCGTTACTTTCCGAACCGGTAGTAGTTTTGATGTTCATAAGCGCCTTCTTAGGGTCTAAATTGAATAAAGATTTTTGATTTCATTTGAATTTGAAGGTATCTAACCTTAGTCGACTTTATCCGAATGAAACGTTCCAATACAATCTCATACAATACCTACAAAATAAATTTCTCGGCGCAACAAAAAAGAACTTTAAAAAGTTATTGTTATTTCGTTAAAATGTTAGCCGTTTCTTAAGATAAACGGAAACAATATTGTTTTAATTCCACCGTACATACGTTATTCAACGGACGGACTGTGAAGTGTGAAATAATTGATATTCGCACACGACCGAACGCGACCTTGGGATCCGAGATAATGTTGTTTACAAACTAAAAAGTCAGCCGCGTGTGTTTTAAAAATACCATATGTTTTTGATAATAAATATAATTTTATGATAAATATCCGTCGGAACGTGTTTTTTTGCGCACTTCACTTCTATCATGATCGGGTTTAAGTTTTTTAATGAGCATCAAAATATCTTATGTACATGTTACGTTGGGGAAAATGTTTCTTCGCATTTGAAGAATAGATAGAGAAATGTCATGAAAACTCAATAATTTTTTTGCAAAGTTTTTTTTTTGTTTAAGAGATAGGTATTTGGTGGTAGATTTTCAACTTGAGGGAGGTAGCTAGTCAGGGGGGCGTTAGAAAAAGCCTTACCACCATGCTATGATTTCATCGCGATGTTTTCCTTTAGCGAAAGTTCAATCTCGTTGCAGGTGGATTCGAACTCACATCCCTTTACGTTAATTGTCAAAATTATTTATTTACGTTACTTAGTAATTACAGTATATGTGCCATTTTGTTCGATGACTTTCTACCATCTTGTAGGTAGTGCCATGATGTAGAAATTCGTGACATTTAATAAAAAAGCGACAAGTTGTTTTGGCAGTCCTCTCTTGGTGTTAGCCTGACACTGCCTAAAGAATTTTAAAGACACCGAAACAGGTCCAAAACTGTATGTGCAAAGTCAGGGCTGTATGGTCGATGCATTAACATCCCCCATTCAATCTCTTAATTTTTGCTAAGTGATGAAAGACCACACACTTTCTATCGATAAACTCCGGCCGCTTCCTTTTCTTGCTTTAATTTGATTCGTTCTTGCCAGTAGAGATCCGAATCAATGGTTTTGCTCAGCGGTAAAAAGCTCATAATGAACAATGCCCTTCCAATCCCACCTTACCTTATTGCAAGTTAATCCTGGTTTTGTGATCCAAGAAGACCTAGTCCCTCCGCTAGACTTACCGAGTCCACTATCTTGGGCCACATTTCAACATGAGGTGAGGTTATATATACCTAAAAAAAGCAGTCATGAGGACTGCCGACAGAAGTGAAAAACATATTTCACAAAATAATGTTAGTTAGGACCTGTTGGTTAGTTAGGCTTGCGAATCTTTGTTCGTTTTCCGGCAGCAGTCCAAGCCGAGGTTCAGTTATTCTGGCACCCTTGTGCCGGCTTTCTCAGGGCTGAGTGCCCTCAGCATTCACCTCAAAAAGTTCTGTGAATCTGTCAAAGCCTTTACGGCTAACAGCGTATGTTAGCTTGAAAAACAAAACTGTGTTCTGCAGCAAAATCACGTTTCGTTTCGGCCGTGAGCGTTTATTAGCATAAATACGTTGTGTACGTGACGCGCAGGGTCGTACTCCAGTGGTCGAGTTGGTGGGTGAAAATAAAATAAAATATTTTGTCAGTTGCAGATATTGTCCAATCAGTTCTTTTAAATGCTTAATAATTCGATCATGGCGTCACCTATTGCATTCAAGTATAGTAGAAAAACCTAAGGAAAGTAAATACATGCCAAATGTCCTGGTTAACAGAGTTACAATTTTAACTTTTATGTCCTATCTCAGAGGAATATTTTCGATTTATAGTATTAAAGGTATCTAACATTTTGATATTAATATTTTTGTATCACTGTGTGACCAATTTTAACAAAATTTCTAGTAAAAAATCGAAAAATTTTCTAATAGAAAAGTAAAGTAATCAATATTTTCTAATAGAAAACAAAATATTCTTTATTTGTAATCGTTGTAATAGTTGTAACAGTCTACAGATACCGCTCCGCTACAGTTTTATTATATGTGTAGAAATTAATAATTTAACACTGTCTAATAAAATAAGTCTGATATTATTAAAAAAATGCAAAAAATGAATGATTTTGTTTTTCGTTTTTCCCGAGCTTATTTGGGCTGAAAACGAAGCGATTGAGTGTCACTCATCTTTACGTTAAGTTAAATGTTTGAAGAGGTCCCGTATTTTATTGCGTAGATAAAATACGCCATATCCACTCTCGGAATAGCCCGATCTAGATACGAGATGTATATGCAGGACACATTTGGTGCTAATTAAAAGAACATACTAAAAGTGTCCATGGTGATTCTACACTCCTCCGTTACTTGGCAAAGCACGGTGACCGCTTTAGCTACTGTTTCTAGTAAGAGACACTTTTTTTGCTACCTTTGCGAAGTAATACGTTAACATACCTCTATAGTGATTTACACCGAACAGACTGCGAAAGCGGTCTCTCGCATTGACCTGAGCCCGGGTAATGCGTTGTCAAGGAAGTCAGTAATGATAGACTCTGAAACTCCACGTTATTTCGAAGCGGAGGGTCTTGCACTTAATGACCCCCGCGCAATCCGTACCTTACTATTTATATAGGTTGCGTTAGTAGCGAGTTGGCTCAAGTGTTTATGACATCGCCGGGTCGTTGACATTGCGATAATGATGCATTTCAGATTGTCATGCCATATTTCGATGAGTGAAAGAGATGAAGGATGTAAAGCAGAGAGACAGCTATAAATACGTACTAACTAGCCGTGTCCGCGACTTCGTTCGCGTGGTACCAAAAATTTTTCAGTACATCTTAGCTCCTATTCGTGGTAGCGTGATGTTTAAGTCTAAAGCCTTCCTCGATGATTGCGCTAGAACAAACAAAGAATATTTGAAATCCTTACTGGTAGTTCCTAAGATTATGACGTTTAAACCAAACTAACAAATAAACTTTGGCGCCTGATAACGTTAATTGAGATGTATGTTGAAGCGATGATAGCTCAGTGGTAGTGTGTATGACTTCGCGTCAAGGGACTTGAGTTCGAATCCAACCACTTACAATGAGCTTTTGAGCTTTCGGTGAAGAAAAACATCGTGAGGAAACCATACCATGGTAGTAGGAAATTTTCTAATGCCCGCCTGTCTACTTGTGTCGTATTGTCACTTAAGATCAGGTGAGATTATGGCCACCACGCTAAACCTTGAATATATAAAAAAAACTGGGACTTGTTATAGGAGGGTTTCTAAATTTTGATTCGCAAACATTTTGTGTATTACATTTATGAATAATTCGAATAGTTTACGAAACACCGAATTATCACTGAATTTTCGATTATTTTCAATTCAAAATTGATTACATAGTGCATCGAAATATACCATTTTCGCGAACAAGCTCCCGAACGTATAAAAAATCGTAGCAAATTTGTAAACGTTGTATTTTTGATAACACATAATATGCTGCTACAAAATTATTTCTGTTCCCTCATTCTTATTTAAAGAACTTGTTTTGTTTTTATAATTTTATTTTGTAGTTTAAATAAAATGTATATTATTTATAAATTTCATATTTCAATGCCGAACATAACAAAACCCTAAATTAAAACATTCCAAAATTCACGAATCCTTTAATAATGCGTGAATAAATTGTAGAAGCCACCGTACGGGCCAGCATGAGTGGCAGTGAATTTTGATTCATTACCAGTTGTCCCTGATTTGGATTCTACTGCACTTAACATCAGGTGCAGTGTAGTCACTATGCTGTGCAAAATAAACAAGATAATTGAATTATACGGTAACTTTCAAATTTTTCGAAGTTTTTCGATTCATTCGAGAACGATTCGAATTGGAAGCAAATATTAATATTCGATTCGGAACGAATAATTCGTAAGTTTGAATTACTCGCACAGCCCTACTATTCACTTTTATTACTACATAGGCAAATGCTGAAATATATAAAACTTTTCTGGTTAGACAAGTATTTTATATTTTTATAGATAACTTCATTGGCGGGAATGGAAATATATTTTCTCTTCGTTCTCATATTCGAACATTATCCAACTGCTATAAGCAGTTTTCAATTCTGCTGCACAAGCGAATGTAGGAAAAAACAAGTGTTCTCGGGGTTTTTGGATTTTCAAAGTATTTTTTTAATTGCGTCCTTTTTCGTAATTTACAAATTTGTTTTTTTTTTCTATATATAAAAAAACATGCAAAAGTAATTGCACTATACATTCATCGGACGTTACTGCAGTCAATTTTAAATTATGTATAATATGAAGCGATGATAGCTCAGTGGTAGCGTGTACTGACGCCGCTTCAAAGGACGTGAGTTTGAATTCACATAGAATGACCTTGAGCTATCGATGAAGAAAAAACAATGTTATGAAACCGTAGCTTTTTCTAATTTTCGCCTGGCTAGATACCAACCTCAAGTTGAAAATTTACCGCTAAATACCTGTACGTGTGTTCCGGTAGTTGCGTTTGAGAACCAGTCCCGCCACAGGTTTAGCGTGTTTACCGTCTTGCGCCACGTCGTCACTTAACAAAAGGTGAGATTGTCACCATAACGCTAAACCTTTACTATAAATAAAAAAATCTGTTATGTACTATTTTATATTTTTTTTTGTTTATTTATTCGCAGCGCAAAGCCGAACCCATTATACTGGAGTACTTCGAGCACGGCGACACGAACGCCGCCACCGAGGACTTCCTCGAGTTCGTCACCTCAAAACGCACCCATCTGGTAAAAATCTTAATAATATCACACTTACCGTCTTTTCGATCTGGTGCATGGCCGTAGTCTGGAACGTGATGTTAAATGACGATTTTTTATGAAAAAAAAAATTACAAAGATGTTGGCAGTCCGCCTGACTTTAAGTGGTCACTCTAGTTGTCAACAGTTACCGGTAATCGAACTCAAAAAGGTTTCACCGCACCGTTGGTATAAGTGTAACGATTTAATCAACAAACCATTGTTCTGGGTCTGAGTGTTACTTCGTGTTCGTTGCTTGTATAATTATATTAATGTGACAGTGGCGAAATTTTCTACATACTCAAATGCCATAAATAAAACGATGTGCTTAAGGCCGCATAGCAGAAGAGAAATATTACTATAACACTATATAAAATAAATAGCCAGGGTGCTAAAGGATAACCAACAGAATCCATTTAATTTGTCTGTGCACGCATCACGTAAAATGTACGAAACCAATGTGGATAACTTTTATAGGTAAACATTGTACGTTACTTGAAGTAATACTTAGTGTTTGTTTCATCGCAATCGGTTCACTCTATCAAGAGATATTAGATATAATGAATATAAACTGTTCTCGCGCACGCAATTCAGTTACTTGCAACGCCAAAATAGAACTAATGTTGACAGTTGAGCTCCATATCCGATAGATGGCGTTGTGCATACGACGTCATCACGTAACACGGTTATTGACTGCACTCTTATCTAAGCCACGCGTTTTAGTCTTCGACAATCACGCGAACGAAGTCGCAGGCACGGCTAGTGTTAAATAAAATTGGACATTTCTTGGAACTTGACACCGATTCAAAATTAAATTGTGCTTAATTTTTATAGAACCACAATACATACTCGCAAGAATGCACAGTACAAAATGCAATCCATTCATTCGGTTTAAAATCAGTCTCTCTTTATTTTTAAATGATTTCATTAGAGCAAGCGTCTCACCTGATAATAAGTGTTCACAACCGCCCATGGAAGGAACGGACTGGCTCTCAAGTGCCACTGTTGAAACACAACTATAGGTATTTGGGGGGCAGATTCTCATTGAGGGTGGTAAGTTCCTAGGCGGCCATTAGAAAAATCCTACCACCATACAAATTAACAAATGGAGAGCTACTGACGACTTACTAGCAACTGATTGATTGTATGGACCCACTTTTACGAAAATTACGTTAACGGTGGAGTATGAAATTTCGCAACTTATTTAAACTAGGCATAAAAATACATTAAATCAATAAAAAAACATTAACACACTACCATTTATTTAACACACAAACGCGTATATACTCTTTTGTTTAATAAAAAGGCAACACACGCTTCTTTTTTTTTATTTACATTACTATTCTTAATTCAAAGTTATTATAATTTTATCTTTATATTTTAATTTGGTTAATTTTAAAAGCGTCTTTTTGAGTTTTTTTTTAACTATTAACGTATTTTATACTTGAATTCTTAAATTAATTTTTAGTGTGCTATAGAACAACTTCAGAGAACGCAAAGTACTATATGTATAAATAAATAAAATAAATTGTATGGTGGTAGGGCCTTTTCTAATGCCCGCCTGGCTAGCTACCACCCTCAAGTTGAAAACGTGCCGCCAAATACCCCTGTAGGTGTGTTCCAGCTTGCACTTGAGAGCCAGTCCCTTCACAGGTTTAGTGTGTTCACCAACTGGACCCACATTGTCACTAACATGAGGAAAGATAGTGGTCATAACGCTAAACTTATCATATAAAAAACATATCAATTCCATAGCTTATTATTAAATCATTCGATTCTTTGGTGTATTTGCCCTTCAAGTGCATATAACATTTTCACATCGTCCTTCGACAAACACCAACATTCTACCCATGTATTTACTCTGAGCTCTCTTTCGATACTGATTTCTGCATATATGATAGTAATTATCATTTTAACTAATTATTGAAATATGTTTCTGTAGATATGCGAGACAATTGTCGAGATTGCGCTCGACCACAAACCGTCGCACTGCGAAATGGCGTCCGTCCTTATATCGGATCTGTATGGGAGAGTCTTTACCGCTAAGGACATTGGTTATGGTAAGAATACAATACACTGTTACCTGTTTCGTCTATTGAAACTTAATTTTGCACGGTGGTAAGGCTCTTTCTAGACGGGCTTGTTATCTACCACCCTCAAGTTGAAATATATTGTTTGTAATTCACTGTACGACGCTTGGCCTCGTGTCACACCTGGTGGAAAGTGAAGACAAGGCCGAAGATGAAGCTCATTCGGGCTGAAGAAACTGGTTCACTCTTCGTTTGAAGACATCGAAACGTATGATGGTAGTTAATTCCACGCTTTGGCGGTTTGTCGCCAAAATACCTATAGGTGTGTTCCTACAGTTGCACTTGAGAGCCAGTCACTAATAAGCTTAGCGTGTTCACTATCTTGGGTCACGTCGTCACTTAACATCAGGTGAGATTGTGCCCGTAACGTTAAAACTATAAAGTATCAATAAAATGGTATTAAAAGTTTAAACCAAATTCAGCGCTATCTAAGTTTTGGGAATTTAAATTCAGTGTACACAGTTTTTCGCGCCATAACCATATCTTCTTTAACGCTCCTAAAAATAATCGATTTTAACATAATTTTAAAGCTTTAGTTTTCCTCTATCTATACTAATATTATAAATGCGAAAGTAAGTTTGTTTGTTAGTTACGCTTTCACGCCTAAACCGGTGAATCGATTGTAATGAATTTTGGTACAGACATAGGTGAAACTCTGGAGACTTTTATTGCTAAAAACTTATGGGAAGTTGGGTAAAGAGAGGGACAAACATTGTGTGAAACTTTTTATTGTATCATCGAATTTGTTAAATAAAATCGATATTAATGCGAGCGAAGCCGCAAGTAAAATCTAGTTAACTAATAATAGGCAAACGTTAACTGTTTGCAAAAGCTAAAGTATAAAAATGTATCCCGTCTTGCAGCATTTGAACGCCTGCTGGAGAAGCTCCCCGATCTGGTCCTCGACACGCCGGATGCTGTACTGCTGCTGTCCAACTTCATAGCGCGGTGCGTCGCTGATGATTGCCTGCCTCCGAAGTTCGTGCAGACCCAAGCGGAGACTGACCTGAACCCTTGTGCCAGGTGAGGACTAAAATACTGTTCATACTTCTAGAAACTTCACTATGTGATTAGAATGGATGTTGGATGTGGGATCATGGAAGTTCGCCTTCACATCCGTGTCATTTTTATAACTTGTCATCCGTTTTTAACATTTAATTATATCTTCTCTCGGCCCATGACTACATTTTACTAGGGATGTCACGGGATTCCGGGAGTTTGAAGTGTCGAATTTTTTATGCTAAGGGTTTAGCGTTATGACCATGATCTCACCTGATCTCAAAAGACGATACGGCATAAGTTAGTAGACACGATAAACCTGTGGAGGAACTGTCTCTCAAGTGCAGCTGCCGAAACACACCTGTTTGGTATTTGGCGGCAGGTTTACAACTTGAGGGTGGTAGGTAGCCATGCGGGCATTAGAAAAAGCCCTACCACCATTTTACCTTTACTTTTTAATAGGGATATTACGGAGCTTCCACTCCGATTTCGAAAGGTCGTAACTTCCGGTTGAATTCACAGCTCCGACTCTGACTTCGGCTTCGGTGCTTTTCGAATCGGCGGTTATAAAAATGTTCGCAACACAACAAGTAACTGCGTCTAGAATAAGTACGTACAAAATTTAACTTGTAGCTCAGAGAATTGTTTGATTTTTCAAAGATTTCTCTACAGGGCCTTCCCTTAAATTTTATAGAAGATACTAAATTTTGTCGCTTGTTAAAATGTTTAGTATCGAATAATATTATTATGTAATATAGTAGAACCTTCATAAGTAGACGTCAAGGGAGACGCCAAAAAAAATCGTGTTATAGTATTTTCGAATTATAGAGAAAGGAGGTATTCATGTTTGAAGGGAAGCGAACAAACCTTTTTTGTTTTTCGAGTTTTGAAGGTTTTCATCTTATCGAGGTTCGACTTAACGAGGTTCTAATGTATCTGATTTATTTATTTAATACATCTGTCTTCGTCTCTACCTCCGATTCAAACCCCGGCTCCGGTATACCCACCTCCGAAACATATACGATTCAATGTGAAATTCAACCACCAAGTACCTATACATTGCATTTGAGAGCCAGCTTCTCCACAGGGTAGCGTGTACACCAACTTGGTCCACATCGTCACTTAACATCGGGTGAGATTGTAACCATAACGCTAAACCAAACTATAAAAAGATGACGTTTCAAGCACAAGTCACTGTTACATCAATTTTATTTTTTTACAGGCAAGCGATACACAGAGCTGAGACATTGCTGTCCATGAAGCAGGGTCTCGTGAGGCTGGACAACATATGGGGAGTCGGAGGCGGCATCAGGTAAACACCACTTGGCTGTTTAAAACCTATAGGAATACTGTGTAAACCCAGTCATAGTGACTGGCTTTTTGATAAATAAATAAAAAATAATATAATAAAATAAGCATTTATTGTCGAACTCTTACAGTTTACACAAATCAAAGAAAATATTAAACTTCTTAAATAACTTTTTGTACAACTTATCCTCCAGCCCTTCCTATACAGTCCAATGTAGCTCGTGCTGTGGGTGTCCATACCTGTGGACACACCAGGCAGTGATCACCATGATCTCATCTGATCTTAAGTGATGACACAGCCCTAGTTGGTAGACACGCTAAACCTGTGTCGGAACTGGCTCTCAAGTGCAACCACCGGAACATACCTGTTGGTATTTGGCGGCAGATTTCCAACTCGAGGGTGGTAGCTAGCCAGGCGGGCATTAAAAAAAGCCCTACCAACATGCTATGGTTTCCTGCACCGAAAGCTAAAGCTCTATGGTAAGTGGTTGGATTTGAATTCACGTCTCTTGACGCGAAGTCGTACACACTACCACTGAGCTATAATCGATTCAATTTTTTTATATAGATTTATATATGTGTAGGCCGGTGAAATCGCTGATCCGCCAGATCCAGCTGCTGCTGAAGGAGTACCTGATGTCGGGCGACCTCGCCGAGGCGATGCGCTGCGTCAGGGATCTGGAGGTGCCGCACTTCCACCACGAGCTCGTCTACGAGGTACCCCACCGATGCTATATTATTACAAGGAGGGTAGTTGTATAAAACAAAAAAAAAACGTTATCTTATCATCGTAATAAAGAGGAAAGATTTGTATTTTTGTTTGTAAGGAATAAGTTCAAATATTACTGGTCTGATTTCAAGAATTCTTTTATAATTAGAATGATATATGATCCCAGAGTACCATAGGTTATGAATTAGTTAAATAAATTTCAGATCCGTGCGAACGAAGTCGCAGGCACAGCTAGTAATATCATAAATGCGAAAGTAAACCACTGAATCGAATATGATGAATTTTGGTATAGAGATAGACGGGTACCTGGAGATTGTGATAGGCTACTTTTTCTCTCGAAATCTTCACTGGAAGTGAAGTAAAGAGGACTTTGTATGATTTTTTTATTACGTCATCCTATTTGACAAAACCAATAGTAACGCAAGCGAAGCCGCACGTAAAATTTAGTATTAATATACATATGCACCTTTAGGAATCCCATGAACGTGTAGAGTACGTGATTTACTTACAATCTATTTAATTATCTTGATAGACAATATGATAAACAGTGCATTAAAAGTAAATGTCATATGATATCAACTCACTGCAAATAACATATCAACTATTGCAATATCAAGTATGATGAATTTTAATCGTATTATCCATTCAGTTTTAACATAATATTGTATTGGCTTGCTTATGTGTTGCAAAACAAATTAGGTATATATTTACTGCTTCATTCACATTTACTTCATCTATATAAACTTCTATACTAATATTATAAAGAGGAATGATTTGTATTTTGGTTTGTAACGAATAAACTCATTAATTACTGGACTGATTTCAAAAATTATTTCACCATTAGAAGTAACATTTTTTTTTTATGTTAACGTATCTTATATGATGCTTGATTGTGATTGTTTGTATTTCATGAATGTAGTGAGCGCCTATAATAGATATCATAGTTAGACATTGTAAAGCATGCTAGTGAATATATGGACCGTTTATTTTGAAAGCGGTGTAAGTCCATTTTCTTTTGCTTCGAGAAAATTAAACGTTACTACTATATTTGTTGATAATGCAATTTCATTTACCGACCGATTGTAAGTTGTACAAAACATGGGATTTTTTTGTGAAATTAAACACGGACTAGTTATATATATAAAAAAATTACATTAAATTAAGCATGAATTACGTGATAGCTCATTTTTCTCAAAAATGGACTTACACCACTTTCAAAATAAACGGTCCATATAAATATGAGCACTGTTGCCCGCTGCCTTTTAATAAATAAATTGTATCCACGGTGCATGTACATGTTACATGGTACATGAAACAGCTGGTAGATTTACATTCTATGTGTATATGTAATCTATTATGGAAATCAATGAAATAGGTACTGTGTTTTGATTACTGTGATTTGTCACTATTAGGGACACGTTACGAAGCTTCGACTCCGATTTTGACTTCGGTGCTTTCGAATCGGCGGTTATAACACTGATCGCGACACAACAAGTAACTGCGGTTAGAATAACTACGTACAAAATTTCATCTATAGTTCAGGGAATTGTTTGATATTTCAAAGTATCGCTCTACATAGCCTTCTCTTAAGTTTTATGGAAGATATTAAATTATTAAATCCCTAGTATCGAATAATATCATTATTTAATACTACCTGTGAATTAGTTCGCATGGTACAGAAAATTATTTAACTATTTTATAGCCTACGTTACTCGTGAATAATAGAGTATCATCATAGTGAAATAATTTTTGAAATCGGTCGGTTTGAAGCGATGATAGCTCAGTGGAGCGTGCAGGAACGCCGCGTCATGGGTCGTGATTTCGAATCCAACCACCTACAATGAGCTTGAGCTTTCGGTGAAGGAAATCATAGCATGGTGGTAGGGCTTTGTCTAATTCCCGCCTGGTTATCTAACACCCCCAAGTTGGAAATCTGCCGCCAAAAACCAATAGGTGTGTTCCGGCAGTGGCACTCGAGAGCCAGTCCCTCCAATAAAGACCGGCAACTCATCTGCGATTCCCTTGGTGCTGTCGGTGTCCATGGGCGACGGTGATCACTTATGATCAGGTGACACGCTTGCTTGTTATAGCCCCTATTCTATAAAAAAAATGGTCCAGTATTTTTTGGGTTTATTTGTTACAAACAAAAAATACGAACCTTTCCTCTTTATAATACTAGTATAGATGTAAATTATTTATTTGGACCGTTTATTTGAAAGTGGTGTAAGTCCATTTTCTTTTTTTTTTCCAGAAAATTAAAGGTTACCTATATTTGTTGATAATGCAATTTCATTTACCGACCGATTTTAAGTTGTACAAAACATGGGATTTTTTTTGAGAAATTAAACACGGACTAGTTATATATAAAAAAAATTACATTAAATTAAGCATGAATTACGTGATAGCTCATTTTTCTCAAAAATGGATTTACACCACTTTCAACTCCGTTTCATTATAAACCTCGCATGTCCTCCAAACACTTACCCACCTCCGTAACATCCGTAGTGACAATATCCGGTGTCGTGGTTTCCAGACGGTGCTGCTGGCGCTGGAGACGGTGAACTCCAGCGTGGAGGAGCAGCTCTGCCTGTTCCTCGCGGAGCTGCGCCGGTGCGTCATCGTCACGCCCGACATGATGGACAGGGTTCGTATGCACCAACCAATTGTTTGATTTTGATACCGGTGCGTTAAAAAAAAATGTATAGCGGCGGGTCAGATCGAGTGTAGGTTTGGCGACGCGTCGCCACGCTATGTGATAGTATGCGTACAGAACTCAATGTATCTCTATTTAATTTATATTGTATATTAAATAAATAATCCTTACTAATATTATAGACGCAATATTTAAGTATCGATGTATGGATCTCTGTTACTCTTTTACGTAAAAACTACTGAATTGATTCTAATGAAACTTTACAATAATATAGTTTATGCATCAGAATAACACATATGCTATAATTTGTAAAGATATTGTGTGAATTTCCCAAAATGTAACGATAAGTGTCAAGTGAGTAGGAAAAATTCTGCCAAGCTGTTCTGGCGTGTGCTGTAAAAACTGTCAGAGTTACAAGTATATAGTGTATAATGGATATGTTTGTTTTAAACGTTCTTACAAAAATGACTGCGACAGTGTATATCTATCTTTTATGTATAATCCATTATAAACAAAAAATAATGAGCGACTCGCGTTTAAATGACTACGAGCACAAACGTTCTTATACCAGACTCCTTTGCTATAGTTTATTTAAAATAACGCGTACCGGAATTAGAGTTTTTTGACAAAATCAACATTAACGTGATGAAAGCCGCGGGTAAAAGCTAGTTATATATACGTTTAAAAACATTTCACTACTTTTAATACTTTTGATTGCGCCATTATTATTTCCTTTCATAAGCTAGCCAGTTCGTAATTTGTACTAAGAAAAATCGATGATTCACATCTGCCAGACGTCTCTTGCCGGCTCATTTTTTTTTCTTGTATGAAATTCTCTATTTTAAAACAAGTAATCGATCTCATATTGCGAGACACTTGAGGGCGATAAAAAAAGTTGGACACCAAATTCGGTTCAGCACCGAAAAATAAACAAGATTCAGGTGATTTGGTATAAAGTTTCCTCAAACATATTTTGATGTTGTCCTGTGATATGGTAGAAAAGGACGGAACACTCGACTGCTGTGAACTAGTGACGTGATCCGTTAAAACGAAAGATTTCCACTAATTAATCAGAATACACTTAAAATAAAATACTTACAGTAAATAAATGTCTTTTATTTTAAAAAGAGTTTACACAATTTTCTATCTTACTATGAATTTAACGCGCCTGAACCTGTCGAGACATGAAATGTTCTGGAATAAGTGGGAATAATTGATAGGATTCGTTGTGTGAAAGGGGTTATAAGTTGATAAAATTCGAGAAGTTTTCGCAAGGTAAAGGTTTATTTTGCAATAATCCTTACGGGCGAATCAAGGAGATTACGAAAAGTTTGTTGAATCGTTAAATTTAATTAGTATGTTGAGGTTGAATTATTGTAGAATACCGTAATAGGATTCGTCACACGGAACAAAGAAATGATCTCTTATAGAACGGAAATCTTCTGCTTATTCTGGGTTTAGTCATGTAAATGTTGTAAGTTGGATAAAAATCTTTGAATAGAATCACGTCCCATGAGGCGGCGTTTCTCCTATACTCTACCACGGAGCTATCATCGCTATATTCACTGTACAGAAAGGTATATTTTGCTTTATTTTTACGGTCAAAGTTAGGGGACATCGAAAGATAATTTAATCTGTAATCTGTACTTATCCTTACTAATAATATACATGCGATAGTGAGTTTGTTTGTTTGTCACGCTGTCACACCTTAACCGCTGAATTGATTATAATGATTTTTAATACACATAGATGGGGAAACCTGGAGACGATGTTAGGTTATTTTTTCTTGCGAAAACCGTATTGAAAGTGGGCTTATAGAGAGAGATAAAATTTGTTTGAAACTATTTATTGCGTCATCAGATTTGTTTGTGAAAGTTAATATTAAAGCGAGCGAATTAGAAGCTAGTATTGCAAGCCTCATAACGCGAAGTGTTTGGGGTTTTGAATTATTCTCAAAATTTCATAGCCGAGCAATTTTCGAGACTTCAAATTTTATTTTATTTTACATTATTTTGAAAAACATACAGCTAACATAGAATATAAAAAAAAAACCAACATATATATAAGCCCAATTACATGCTTTCACAAATATAATTATATAAATGTAGATATCAAAATGAGAGTTAACAACGACGCACGAGTATTGAAAAAATCTCTACATAAACTGTATCTGAGACAAGAGACAAATCTGTACTAAACAAGTCAATACTACAATGCAGGGAATAAAAATGCTTCAAATGATCATTATTTTAAATCCTTTGTGTTTTTACGGCAATGCAACTGTTTTATTATCCAAAAAAATACTCACCCACTATGTGATTTTTAAATTAATTTATTTCACTTAATAGAAATAAAAAAAAAAAAATTGGAAAAATTGTTTCGTGGACGTCCGGATGTCAGTGTGTCAATGTCATAAAGTTCGGTGAAGCTGTCAATCGAAAAAAAAAAACGACATCAGATTAGTACCTATTGAATATGAATGCAGAGGCGTGAACTTTTGGATTATCCAGATTATAATTTTTTGTTATCTCCTGGTGTCCAGGGTTTCCTCCGCGTGCTGGAGGACATGAACGACATAGTGCTGGACGTGCCGCTCGCGTACATAATGCTGGACAGGTTCATGGAGCGCTGCCAGCAGAAGTTCCGTCTCGGCGAGTGCGTGCTTAAGCGTATTCCTACCCGGTTCGTTATTTTTTTTAATACCAATAACATAAGACACATTTTTTGTCGACACACCCACTACCTCCCCCCCCCCCCCCCCCCCACACACATAAACCATTATCATTGACGCAATTTTTAATTTTTTTTTATTAAATAAAAAGCTAGCCGGTTACAATTTCCCAAGTTCGCATGTTTACGGTTTACGGAGAATCCCTCAACTATTTGTAATCGTATTTCCCGAGGTTAAGATAAGTAAATTAATCATTGGAAGAATTTATTTGTAAAAAAAAAAGGTAAAACATATTTATGTCGTTTAGGTAAAACAGCTCGCTTGTGTTGTTACATAATGTTACGGCACGTTTCAGAGGAAGCGGGAGGATCGAAAATCTTTAAAAATTGCGATACGCAATACTTGAACCGCCCCCAATAATAAGAACTCGTCTCTTGCCATATGTATTGCACGAACACGTTATCTATATAATTTCTGAAATCTATAAGCGGCTAATGTGTCCGCTTTTACACTAAAATCCCTCACGAAATACGTGAATTGCAAATAAAAATAGTTTAAAGTAATTGTAAAACAGAAACTTATTAAAAAGCGAATTATTTAGCAGATAAAAATGCATAGGATTACATTATTGTTAATTTTTTTTACGTTCGGACAATTGTATTCACATGAGTTTCTTTCGCCGTTCATTCTCTTCCAAAAGGTTATTTTGTTTTCGAAACGTTAGTAGATTATTGACTTTAAAAAAATGATATTTTTATCCTATTTTTGAGAATTGAACAATTGGATTTGATGTGAACTGTGTTGATTCTAATTTTTGTGCGTAAATTAAGAAGAATTTAAGTAAATTTTACAGAACGAGGGTCTGGAGATCCGAAGTTCAGGTCATCGTACCTCTTTCAGACTTCAGGTCGCACAAGTTAAAACTATATTTTTATTTCCATTATTTTTGCTACAATCTTTTTTTTTTTTGTCAAATAAATTTTGTAATTTTTTGTACGAGTGTGAAACAGAAACATATTAGTATAGAAATTAATTAATTTTTTGAAGAGAAAACTACAATAGGCTGTAAATACATGTCATTCGTCATCGACATGGTCACGTAACGAGCTAACGTGCATCTCCTATATCTATCTATCCTATCTTATATCTCTGTTCCTATTAGTATAAACTTATTACGCTGTAAACAGTTTCGATTTAATATTAAACAATTAATTTGAATATCCAGAAACAACGACTGTTTATTTATAGTTTTAGTTTTTCACTTATGTCGGCAGTTCTCATGACTGTATTGACTTTTTTTTCATCGCTACTATATAAACGAATGTGATTGTTCCAGAGGACGCAAGCGTTTCGTATCCGAGGGCGATGGAGGCGTCATCAAGGACCACGCCCTCAAACTGCGCGAGTAGACACGCAGACGTGCCGACAGACACGCAAGCGCGCCGACAGACAAACAAACGTTTTTTTGATTCTTTATTAATTTGCTTAATTATAATTTTAACCCGCGTCGACGATTCTACTACGTCACGCGGTTACCGTTTACGGTTTTGTTTATCAGGTGAGATCCGAAAACCGATATCAGTGTTGTAGCGTTTACGATTCCTTTTCAGTTATCGGTAAATTCACCGGTTTTGTCATAGCGATTTTCCAATGCACTACCATCGATTAGACCCGCTATACTCAACTTGCGGCTCGACCCACCTGGTATATATTACTTTATTATAACTAACCTAAGAACCTATAATACCAAAGGAAATCAATACCTAAATATTTTTTTGTTTGCAGCCCATGTAGAAAAAAGGTTGAATAAGGCTAGATGGATTAGATCATAAACTAATCCGGTTTAATCGATTTTTTCGCGAATTAAATGTGCTATGACCGTATATCCGATAACTATAGTCATATTTCCGATAACTAGAGATAAGTTGATTATAGGACTGATATCATTCGTTCACGATTGAGGTTTTCGCGATTCTACATTCACGTGTTTATTTTTTTTTTTCATTTTATATGTATGCGAGTCTTCGCTCCTTTATGCTCTGTGTCTTGTCTATGATTTTTTTTTTCGAGTTTACACGTATTCTTTTCTCCCAAGAGCTCACTGATATTAATGTATGTTCAAATGTCGCGCGGAATTCGCTTCGATACGGTTTAGAAGACGTTTATATTAAAAATAACGTATAATTGGATAATATATAAAATTAATAAGATTACGCGAGTCCGATATATTCTTGTAAAAGTTATAGTCGATAAGTTTTTTTTTTTCTCCCCCCTTTATAATTATATTTCAAGCTATCGCGATTTAAGACAAGGTCCGCCTCTACTGTATTTCAATTTACACATCTTTGAGTAGGTTTTATATACAATAATAAACATAGATTGTGAGTTTGTGTATACACGCCTAATTCTTTAACTAAATATAAATATATTCCGAATCTGTTCTCTCTTATCTAACTCCTCAATGAGAAAAATACCGTGGTAGTTCATTCCCCCCTATCTATTTCCTCAATACAATAATAACGCAGTGTGATTTTCTCCTTCTTATTTAATTTCTGAATGAGAAAAATATTGTGGTAGTTCGTTCCCCCTTATCTAATTCTTGAATAAAATCTGGCATCGTTAATTCCCCCTTAACTAATTCCTCAATGAGACAGAAACCAAAGTGTTGCTCCCTCTTATCAATTTCACGAAATAAAATGGTAACTTACTGTGAGTTCATTCCTCCTTATCTAATCCCACAATGAGACAAATCATACGTGTTATTTCCTCCCCTCTTATCTAATTCCACAAAGAAATATGAAGATAAAAAAAACGTAGTGACATTCTCTAGTACATCTGTTATAAGGCTACTTTTCTAAATGCTCTTAATATCTTTCTCCAAATCTATATTATAATCGGATAAATCAAAATTTATTCCTAATAATAAGTCGTATGAATATTTTGCGTCTATTTACGTGAGATGTGGAAGCGGTGAAGTGTCTAGGAGTTAAAAAAAATAATTGTACTCATAATCAGTGTGTTCCGTTTAACATGATTTTTGGACTGGAATAAAGACTTAACTATTTTTGTATTGATTTTAAGGGCAAATCCATCATACAGTTTGGGGCAGTTGATTGTAGGAGCGCATATGTTATATACATAATGAACATTATATCAAAACAAAGACTTTATTCAATTTAGGCTCTGCGAAGACGGTTATCAACGTTAAAACTAGCAACGTTTTAGAAAATTACAGAACAACCAGCAGTGAAATCAATTTCATATTGAAACATATTTAAAAAAAACTAAATCAAATATATAAATAACGGGTCATTCCACCTGAGAAACACAATTCGAAGGCAATCGATACATATCATTTGTCTTCACTATTTACGTATACAGATACGTGGTTTTTTAATAATTATCCTATAAATTATTACCTATGGCAACATTCGCACTGATTTGTTGTGTGTACATATACAGCCATGTTCCTTTAACTCCTGGACACTTCCCACCATGAGGTGCCTGATGAACACGGATAAGCAATTTAATAAAATAAAATAAAAAAAATACATTATTTTCGTATGCTTGTAAGTGTGTGTGGCTTGAAATTTTGAACGATAAGGTAGGAAAGACTGAGCTGCTGTCAAATTTTGTTCAACTAAATTATGTACGTCTATGGTATTATTATTTAAATGCATTTGTGGAATTAATGTGTGTGAGTACGTGTGAACTGATTTTCGTGTTATCATTTCGATTCGTCTTCTACTAACAGACTCAATGTGAATTTAACCATAGGGGGGGAAATTATGAGTGTAAATGGGGGGAGGGATTTGTACGCGTGATAGTTAATTTTCATGCTATATCGGTCTGCCTTTCGATTAATGGTTCACGTTAATTTAACGGGACGGGAGGAATATGAGTTTAAGAAGGGGGAGCGTGAGCGTTAAAAGGGGCATATGAGTGTAAACATGGGAAACGTATGTTGTTGGCCTTTGATCTAAACTATATTAAATTTATTTAACTTACCAGCGGTGTTCAGTGTTACGTTCTACGTTTCGAATTCTCACTTAATGCTTGTAATATATGTAAACGAACGATTTTAATTGACGCCGGCGTGTGTGCCTTTTTGATTCGTACCAAGCCGTCCATATTGCGTTTTGTCGATGCATTTATTATATCGAACTCAGGCGTTTTTGTGTATTCCATTTGGCAAAATGTAAAAGAACATATCACCGGATCGAAAACGCGTCAATAATCAATCAAAAAATGAAATAAAACGAGGTTTTTTTTTTTTGTTGTGAAGATACCCGTAGGCGTTTGTTTCAAAAAAAACATTGATCAAACAGTCAACAAACATAAGTCTTTAACCCGTTATAGGTTGTACTGCAATTTTCCTTAGTTCACATCTCAATTATAGCTCCTATGACATTAATTAATTCAATTTAATAAGCAATACAAGAATTGTAGGCATTTTGGACCGTAATTAGATGATTCATTGATACGTTTTTACCTCAATTTATTTGAACAGCAACTAAAGAGCTTAATGTTTCAGTACAGGCAATATGTTGTATGAATATATATATTTAATATAGTTAACAAAGTAACTATTATATATAGTGCTGTTGGCTCATTTGACAGTGTGTACGGACGCCGCGTCAAGGGACGCGAGTTCGAATCCACCTGCAATGAGCTCGAGCTTTCGATGAAGGAACACATCGCGATGAAACCATAGCATAGTGGTAGGGTTTTTCTAATGCATGCGTCTGCCGCCAAATACTTATAGGTGTGTTCCGCCACCAGTCCCTCCACAGGTTTAGCCTGTCCACGATCTTGGGCCATGTCGCCACTTAACATCAGATGAGATTGTGGCGATAACGCTAAACTTTGACTATATATAAAAAATAAAATCTCCCCTGAGTGTATTTCAAAATTTATGTATAAGATGTCAAGGATCAAAATTTTAATTCGGAAGTGATACAAAATTTGACAGTCGCTTTTTTTAATGACAACACCGTATTACGAAGGTTTGCCATTACAAAATCGAAGTGCATTTTAATGGATAAGGTGTTTTTTTTTTATGTTTTTTTTTCCTTTATAATAATTCTCGTGTAAAATTAGATGATAAGTTTTATAATTTGCGTAGGCTATAGTCCGCAAGAGGTTGTTACTCGATCGTATGTAAATATAATAATGCGACAGAAATATATTAGAAACGTTTCCCTTTTGTCTTGGAAGTTTTATTTTTGTAATTATAGTACCTATTGGCATATTATTAGACTGTGTTGAAACAATTTTCAAACGGTGATAGCTCAGTGGTAGGTACTCACTCCACGTCAAGGGACGCGAATTCAGATCCACCGACAATGAGCTTGTGTTTTCGGTGATAGAAAACATCGTGATGAAACCATAGCATGGTGGTTGGGTGTATTCTAATGACTACTATGCTAGCTACCAACCTCAAGTCGAAAATTTGCCGCCAAATACCAATAGATGTGTTCCGGCAGTTGTAATTGAATGCCCTCCATAAGACTCAACTCACACTGGCGCAGAGTCGAAGCGACGCGACGCGTCATATTTTTCCGCCTAAAGCATATTCATCTCTATTATTCTAGTATTTAAGTGCAAATTTGTGCTATGTAAAATATAATTGTGGATTCGCAAGTCGCCGCGCATTAACGCGTCAAAGGCTGACTACAATGGGCGTAGATGAAAAATCAATATATTCAATACAAAAATATGAATGTCTGTTTAACGTCAAGGCGAAAACCTACACGAATGTTTACGTTTTACGAACCGAATGTTCGAAAGCCTTGAACTGGTTTTGGCACCGACGCGCGTCACCTTGTAAAACATGACGCGTCGTGTCGCTTCGACTCTGCGCCAGTGTGAGTTGGCCTTAGGTTTAGCGTGTTCACCATGTTGGGCCACATCGTCACTTAACATCAGGCGAGATTGTGGACATAAACCCGAAACTACTAGGCGAACATTAGCTGCAATAAAACCACAAATAAGATTTGTAAAAATATGTATATCAGCGAAACTTTACATACAATTAAATGAAACGCAGTGATAACTAATGAAACAATGCTAGAAAATTTCGTAATGAATATATTTTTCTAGTTGTGAAAATAAACACTTTACTACCGATCGTTCAATTCAAAATAATACATATAATACGCTTCGAAATTAGTATTCAATTTTATATAATATTCTATGATACTAATAGTTATACTTAGTTGAAATAAAACTAATTTAAACGGATTTTATCGCGGTTATTTATTAAATTTTGATCCCGACGTTTCGAAAGCTTTTCAGCCTTCGTCAAAATTTAAAAAGGGATCAAAATTTAATAAATAACCGCGATAAAATCCGTTTAAATTAGTTTTATTTCAATGAATAATATTCGCGTAAACCTAAGAAATCATTAGTTATACTTAGCACAATAATACCATGAATGGAAAATTAATAAAACATCCCTAAAAATATAAGAAACATATTTACAGTCACAGTTAATGAATATAAAAATACATAGCTTCTACTTTAACGTCAGATATGTATTCGCGCACCTCGGCAGTGAAATCGCCCATTATTTGCGGTCGAATACCATCTGAGTTACCATAGCACGAACTCACCTGCCGAGTACCGACGAGGTTCTCCCAATTGTTGCCTCCCACATTCGGTTTTGATCATGACAGTTAACCATATAATTTAATATTTGTCACAACTTGGTGGTAGAGTTATTGCTTGACTGGTTTTTAGTGACCACCCCAGGGTTTAGACTGACGCAGAATAGAGGTCTACTCTGAGCCTTTGTGGTCTGGGATAGTGAACTAGAACTAGCCATTTCCGCGAAGGTCACCAATATAGCTGTAAGACCACTGCGACTGTAACTACTTACCGTCAGTTGGACCATCTGGCTCTTTGCTGCTTATTAAAAGCTTTTTATTAACTTCACCTATATGTTTGTTTGTATGTTTGTAACCGACTCCTTTGGGCGCCATTTTCACCCACTTTAAACGGCCAGATTTCGTTCAAACTTTGTAGATTTATCGAGGACCGATGACAATATACTAATTTGATAAAATTATTCCATTTTTCAATTTGCAAAATAAGATTTTTAATAATTTATATAATTTTCATCTAAAGTCGAAACTTAATTTTAATTTTTTATAATTAAAAAAAAATAACAAGCCATTATAAATAAAGCAAACTAAAAAGTAGAAAATAAATAATAGTTAATAAAAACTAAAAAACACGCTTTTTATAGAAAACTGAACTAAAAAAATAGAAAATAAGTTTTAATAAATTTAAATTAAGAATAGTGTTAAAAATTTCAATAAACATAAATTAAGAATAGTGTTACAAATTTCAATAAATATAAATTAATAATAGTGTAAATAAAAAAATATATATTTTATTTTAAATTTATTAAAACTTATTTTCTATTTTTTTAGTTCAGTTTTCTATAAAAAGCGTGTTTTTTAGTTTTTAAAATATTATTTATTATATATGCCAGGATGGAAAAGGGGAAGACATGCGACGCTCTGTTATGGTGTCATGGCCGCTCCAGACTGCCACGGTGTATCTACGCGCCTGTACTATACAATTTTTTGCTTCTCTGTATGAACTCTTTCTATTTCGAAATACATATATAGGTTTTATTGTAACTATAATAGTAAGAAATATATTATGATTTTTTACTAATGACATTTTTGATGTGCAACATCCTATGAGGGACTTTGTGCTTCTGATCCACAACCCTTTTGTAACTTTCAAAAGTGCTCCGACCAGTCACAGAACGCAGTTGGAATTGGGAACCTATTACTCTCACACTATACCCGAAGGATAGAGCGGAGTGCGAAAGAGACAACTGCAGTTATCAACTTCTGTAAATGGGTAGAACAAAGTTTTCCGAAGTAGCTAGTAATACAATAATAAAACAAATTAGTGGATTAGTGGATTGTGGATTAGTTATTAGTGGAGTGGAAACATGCATGGATTGAGGTTGTATATCTTTTCAATTCAATTTTTAGAAATTGCACACCTACTGCCGTTTATTTTGAAGTATAACTTATTAGGATTTGAAATTCTGATACACATTTTTCGTGGGACGTTCTTTCGGATGAATTCGGCTCGAGGCGACTAAGGGAACGAGAAATATAGGGATTTTTCAATTCGATCGTGTGGTTTTAAGTACACACTTTTTTTTAATAATTTATACCATATCGTCTTTATTTGTTTTTATTAATTACTAGCTGGCCCGGTGAACTTTGTATCACCTACAACGTTTTTGAGTTTTAGTGAGACGAGCGAAAGGGGATTTATTTTGTTACATATAGTCACATCTCAGTCTTCTGTCCCATTTACACATTTACAAAAATTATTATCCGATGTAGTGTAGTCGTTCTGAAATCATGCGCGTTCATACATTGCAGCGATTTATTCATATATACGCCACAGCACTACAACTGCTATAAGCCACTGGTACGAAATTGATTAAACGCCTGCGGCCCTTGGAGCACTACCCCATTTGATACCTTTTATTATTGCTATCATAACATTATTATAACATAACATAATAGCTTATCATAACAGAATATTTAAAATAAATACTGCATTGAAACCGACACCGAGCGTATCTAATAGATTCTAACGTTTCCTTCGTGCTAAATTGTGTTATACCTTATCTGAAACAAAAACAAAAACATTATAAGCCATGCGTAATGCATGAGACGGTAATCCTATCCGACTTGGGTAACACACGACTGTGAGTTTTCCGGTTCAACGTGCTTGCGAGCGTTACAGACATCAACTCAAGTGGAATGCATGCAACCCACTAAAACGCACCACGGCAACACTTCAATTACCCCGTCCCAGTTTGCTAGAGACTGGGGACACATGTTCTAATCATATCTCGTTGACTTTAAATTCACGCTGCTTCTACCCTCTGGCAGGAACTACACCTTAATTAGCCTGATTTACATTAATACTGATGGCCTTGAAATATATAAAACTGAGTGAAAATGTTACATCTATGTTCTTGATAATGGAACTCACGTCTTCTAGTCATTCTTTGGACGTTTCTGCCCATGGGTAGAGTACGTTTGAGGAACATTCCGGTGCTGCCACCACTCGACTGCCACCGTTATCGCGGCGACTAGTGCCACTGCACCCAGCATAACGCCCTTCAAAAGTGTATCCATCTGAAATATATACACGCCCAAATGTCTATGTAATGAAAATAATATTTGATTGAGGCGCAATCACGTTAAAACTACTGATCGTATCGATATGGACGTGCGTGATTTGAGAAGAGGTTAAAATACATTGCCGTATATAAAAAGATCTACGATCAAACACTTTTGGAATAACGTCAATGTATTAAGATCTCGGTTTGTGTTATTAGTACTAATTGCTGGCTGAAGGAACTACAGCAGCGGTTTCGATCTCGAATGTAACTCGGTCTGTCTTGTAAACGTCTTAGTCGCCCACGTTGACGTGTTGTGTCGAATGCAAATTAGGTAAATTAATAAGTAAGTATATATGAATATCTCTCACTGTCCCCGGAGGATAGAGGGACAGATAACCTAAAAGCTGGACCGCCCCGCCCGTATGACGATGTTTCCTACAACGGTGGTGATCTACTCGTATATATGTCATTTCCTAGTTTTCTGTTTTGTGTTCAGTACAGATACAAGGCAACGATGAAATCTATCATTTCAACTACATTTGATAATAAAATCATTATTAATTATAATTAAAAAAAATTAATCGTCTATTTTATCTAAATATGATTCAAGGGCGAACAATAAACAAATAATAATAGAAAATCATAATTATACTTTTATGTAGGTACTATGTTTCTTCTGTGCATAATTATATCACACATAACTGTAAAAATAACCGTGTGATTTATGTGTAAATGACATAATGCTAAAATTATCATGACTTACTTCAGTAAGATTGCGCAGGCGCTCTTTTATCACTTTATTACTCAAACGAAACACAAAATTAAAAATGGAAGATGTCACGTTGTGTGTCGCTGTTTATATAATTATATTTTTGTTTCGCTTATTTATTTTATAACACTTCATAAAAACAAACCAGTTCACTGTTACAGAACTCAGTTGCCTAGGAGATGCGACTACAAATTGTGAATAGTCACAGATTAAATCAATATAAATATTTATAATACCACATAAAAATATATACTGTTAGTTTAAAAGACACGAGTACACAAAGACAAGCCTAGTGATGAATAAGATAAGTCGTAATATTATTAAGGTGACGTGGATTTTCTTGCATCATACTTATAATTTATGTTTTTCCCCAACAGTAAGACAAAAAATATTGACGTTCCATTTCACATGCCAATATGATGTATATTGATATTTTTACCTAAACGTTCTTAATAATAATATTGATAAAATCATAACACTACCTAATTTATTAAATTCTATTTTCACAACAGGCATCAAGTATGAAATATTTAACCAATATTTTTCCACAAGTTTACTATTATATCTAAATTGTTATTTAGATTGTGATTACCCTATACTGCTAAGTTTGTTTTAATTTTTTTATTTTCTGGTTATTATTGTTAGTGTCAGGGTTCCATATATATAAATTTCTTGTTGTAGCTTTTGTTTTTTCTTTATTTGATGTATTTCCGCCTTGGTCCGTATATTATTGCGGCTATTACAGTTTTTGGAAAACAGTTTAGAACCTTAAGCAATACATTGTGGAGAACAGCCACTCTCAAAAGAGATTTTTACGTGGTATTAATATGTGCTGTCGTATTAAATCTATGGATTTTTAACAATTAAGTTCAATAAAACACAACCTTTATTCTTAAATTAGTATTATTTCACTAATCTTCAAACATCGCTTTAAAAGGTTGATGCCATTTTGGCTATATTGCACTAATTTTGCATAACGCTCACATTTATGACTATGTGTTTTCATAGCCCAATTCTTGTGCGTGTTACAATTATTAATTACAATAAAATGGAGTATGAGTTCTCGTATGCAGATGGCTCTTTGTGAGCGTGGTGTGAATAAAAACAGTGACCACCGGTGGATTTCCAGGTAGGCCAGGTATAATTTACGGCAGCTAATTTTTGAAAACGACATTATTCGCCACCACGGAAAACGAGGTATCATTTTATAATAATTTTGTAAGTAGAAATCTTTCTTTATTTATAAAAAAAAACGTGTTACGTTGTTTGTCCGCGATGAACTGCTTAACTACTGAACCGATTTTAATGAATTTTTGTATACTGTGTGCAGTTTGATCTGTTTTCTATCTGGATAAGTGATCATAACGTCATAGTTGTCGCTGTATTCGATATAATTGACTGCACGAAAAGGTAGAATAAGGTCTGTCAGGTCAGCTAGTAAAGATATAGATATGTTATAAAATGATGATTATAAGGAATATTATATAAAATGACTGAACACATATTTTGAGCTTTGTGTACACTAAGAACGTAGCCTTTGATTACTTTTATTAGATTTGCTCAGGGATTTTCATAAATAATATACAATCAAAATTCTCTTTTTAAATAGGATTATTATTTTTTGAAGAATTACTCACCTGGAACTTTAAAGTTTATAGTTGGTTTATTACGCAAATAGTGAAATTATGACTAGCAACATTAATTTGAATTTACATAAAAACTCCCTGAAACGGTTTTATTAAGGGAACCGTTGCGCCATCTAGCTGGATTTATGTATCAATTATTACAAGAATAGTATGAAATTTGACTTAAATGGCGTGTATCCAAAGGCTATAAAAATTAAAAAGAAAACATCATATCATAGTTGTATTGCAGAATTTCAAAAATAGAGACGTAGTATTTATTTATTTTTATAAATTCGATAAATAAAATGAGTGTACGTCAAGAGAATGACAAGAAAAAGGAATGCCCGAGCCGCGGTTTGGGACTAGCCGCAGCCGCAGCGTTTGGCGTCGGTGTTGGTGCTGCCTTGTACTATTATTTCAACAAAAGGCAGGAAAACCCTGACTCTGAAGGAGCCACGACCTCTGGATGGACATGCGAAAACACTGTTCCCTTGTAAGTTATGATACAAATCTTACATAACTACTCTGTTCTTCGCTTTTGCGTATCAACCAAGCAAACGTACGTAGGTAGTTTTATTAATATTTTTCTTTGCCACTAATTATGTCTTCATTTATCATGTTTGATTAAAAGTTGAATAGTTTTCGTACTTTCTAAACGATTCTATTACACTTTGTATGTCTAGTTGTTTTGAATGTGAAAGTGAGTTTGGCCTTCAATAATGCTTAATTATATTTTGATTAGCTGTATGATTTGACATAATTAGTAGATACGATTAGTAGGATATGACACCAGGTCTAAAATCTAATAATACATAAACATATAAATAAAAAAGTGACAATGTGAATAGCAAAAATATTAAAAATATGTATCCTTATTCTAGTTAATATTAAATTTTATCTTGCAAAACTTGTGGGGAGTGGGGTAAAGTGAGGAATATACTTTGTATGAAACTTATTGCATCACCTGATTTGCTTGAAACTTACAGAGTAATTGGTTTTAATTAATAATAAATGTATGAATATTTTATTGGTCCAAACTACTCTTAAATTGAGTGGAATTGGATTGTTAATATAATATAAAGAAATTGTATTCAGGAAACTAAAAGTTTGGCAATTTGGCAGTTGATATACAGTAAACATTAGTTAAACAATGATTTTTAATTATTCATATTTACCTGTATTAATTAATATTCTCAAATAAATTAATAGCATTTGATAGACAAATGAAGTGCATCAATCAACCACCAGAATCGGTTGACAAAAATCTATATTAGCATGAGCAGCAGGAAAAGAAACTGATTATAGGTATAAGACCAGTACAGTATCATTAATCTTTATTTGAAATTTTGTTAATACTTAGGAAATTATAAAGTTAATAAGAGTAAGAGGGTGCAGATCATGAGCCTGTAGTATAAAAAAAAAAAAATAAGTGGTATACAGTCATCATGCTTACAGTGTTACGGCTTACACTGTTACTCTCTTAGTTAGATTTAAGTATCAGCCAGCTTGCTTCTTGACCTGCAAGGCAGTGCCAAGTCCTGGCAGAATGCCTACTGCACCAAATTAACACTTTTAACTCCCATGTTGCTATAGAGCAATGACAGAGCCCACACTTCTAGTTTCTGGTGGATCTGGCTCCTCCCTTGTGTTGAAAATCTACTGTCAAATACCTATAGGTGTGTTTTGGCAGTTGCATATGAAAAGCAGTCCCTATTAACAATTTGCCTTGGGATAAAACGAAATCATTGTTTTCCCTTGAAAATAAATTGTCGAGACACATTGACATACTAGTGTCAAAGCTGAACAAAGTAGGAAATATGGTGCACAGCTGATTAGAAATAAAAACCTTAGTGTGTCCAACCTTACAAATAGACTATTAAAAAGCTAAATCATATAAACTGCAAAGGTAAAGTCTCTGGAAGTAAAGAAATTAATATAAAATGATTGTTCTTTTTTTTTTTATTCATGGCCATAGATGCAGTCTGTTACTCATATAAATTGATTTTAAAGTAGAACTTAAATTATACACAATTAAATTTTTCCTATTGTACTACAAATATATTCATATATTGATTTCGTGATGTAATGTAACAAATCCTGTACTTCTCGAGCAATACTTTGTGAATGAACACTGTCATCCGATAAAATATTTTGCCATATAATAGGACCAAATTGACAGGTTTCAGTCAATATCAAAGAAACGTGAAAAATATCCCTTCAGCTTATTGTCTGCTAAACAAGTATTTTTTTTATAGTTAAGATTTTATCATTTCATTAAGTTAAGATTCATTACCATCTTTCATCTTATCTTAAGTCATGATGCGGCCCAATTGGTAGACATGCTAAACTTGTGGAGCAACTGGCTTACAAGTGCAACTGCCAGAACATCTGTTGGTATTTAGCGGCAGATTTTCAATTTGAGGGTAGTTGCTAGCCTGGTGGGCACTAGAAAAAGCCCTACTGGCATGCTTTGGTTTTCTCACAATCATTTTCTTCACCTAAAGCTGGAAAATTGTAGGTAGATTTGAATTCACATCCCTTAACAACGAGTCCATACACACTACCACTGAGCTATCATTGCTTTGAGTATTGTACTTAGGAATCATAATATAAAACTGTCACAATCATATTCAAACATCTCTCAAATAATTGATGACTGAATAATTTTTAATTTTAGTGTTAATAGTACTGACATTTATATTATAGTTCCAAAGGTGTGAATTAAATGTAAAATTTAGACTTGGCACTTGCCTCTTGTATTTCTTGCCAGAAGTCACGATTGCAAATTGTTCCCTACAGTCAGTCCTCTAGATTTTTCACTTAGGAAGATTAAATTGTTAGTGAAATTTTATTACACCTTTTATATATGCAGATTTTCTGTACATTTTTTTTAATAATAATATTTTTATTGTAATCACAAACATACAATATCATTATATCATGGAATATATTGGTCCGTTGAAACTACTAAACTAATCTATAATAAAAGTTGATGTTTTGAATTTTGAAATCTTTAACGCTATGTACAGCTCAGTTGATAGCGTATAGGTTTGTGAGTTCGAATCCACCTACATTGAGCCTGAATTTTTGTTGTTGGAAAACATTCTTATAAAACCTAGCTTTTACCTGCAGTTTTGCTCAGGTTAACGTTAGTTTTGTCATACAATTCTGATTCCGGTATCAGCTATTTTAAATAAATTATATCAAAGGAGACTGGTATAAGAGCATTAGAACTGATTTGAACTCATAGTCATTTATACTAATTCACATTCATACTATTCAATCATTCATTCATATACAGTCATTTATACTATTTTGGCGCTAATGGTCTACACATAAAAGTTAGATATATGCTGTAGCGGACTTTTTTGTAGGACTATTTAAGATAAACATTTCCATTATACATTATATACGTGTAACTCTAACTGTTTTAGTAGTGCACGCCAGAATAGCTCGCAGTTAGGACAATTATTTGGTGATTACTTGACACCTATCGTTATATTATGCACAATCCGCATAATATCTTTATAAATTATAGCCTGTGTGTTATTCTGATGCATAAGCTATGTTATTGTAAAGTTTCATTAAATTCCATTTAGTAGTTTTTGCGTACAAGAGTAACAAACATTCATACAAACTTTCGCATCTATTATTAGTAAGGATAAATTTTTTATTTAATACATTTCCGTAATCCGAACATTTCGATAATCCGGCACATTTACGTTTTGAATAGTGCCGCATTACTGTGATTCTATTATAATTTTATACAACATAAAAGGTGGGATAATTTTTATCTCGATAATGTGAGATAATATAGCGCTTTAGTTACTGATTACTGGAAACGACCCGAACCAAGCCAGCTAGTAATGTATATTATGTACTACTTGTGCCCATAACTGTTTACGAGGAACTAAAAACTAATTAATATGTTTTGTCCCTTTTTGTAACTTTCTTTAATACAGCTTTGGTCCTATTCATAGTAACGTGATGTGTTATAGAAGGTCACACTTTTTGAAGTATTTTTGGAAGTTGACACCAACCATTAATTATCATTTTTATAAACCTTGAGATGCTATTAACCCATAGATTTTCTATGGCAATAACAACGTATAAACTAATTTAAATACCAACGCTAGTAACTCATTTGTTTGTATGTGTTAATCAATAGTATAATAGGTATGTTTTAGCATGGTGGTAGGGCTTTTTCAAATGCCTGCCTGGCTAGCTACCACCCTCAAGTTGTAAACCTGCCGCCAAATGCGCCAAGTGTGTTCCGGCAGCCGGACTTGAGAGCCAGTTCCCCCACAGGTTTAGCGTGTCTACCAACTTAGGCCGTATCGTCACTTAAGATCAAGTGAGATAATGGCCATAACGCTAAACATTAACTATAAAAAAAAAATGTTTATCTAGAATAATATACTACGTAAGGAATTTTGTTCTAACCGAGTGTTCGACGTCACTTACGCATTTTTTTTAGTTTATTGTTTTATTTTTCTTCATCGAATGTTCTTAGTGTTTATGAATTGGACTGTAAATAAATTTATCGTGCGTCCGATACTTTTTTTTCACATTTTCCATACAGATCATCGCACGAAAATTCAGTCGAAGAATCAAGCTCGTATATTACTATATCAGAGCATAGCACCTCTGATACAAGTATAAACGATATGTCTGGTAGAAATTCGAGTGCTTTGAACTCCAGTAGTGCTTCAGGAAGTGGTGATGAAGACACAGAAGATTATACAACATCGGATAACGATTCCCTTTCCGATGATAACTGTACTGCTCCAGAAAGCGACACCCCCGTCTCTGAATATGATTCAGTGACGTCAGAATATAATTCTAGTTATGTACATTCAAGTCCGTCTCCGTACGATTTAGATGATAGCGCTTCCGAAGACACGTCACAGATTGATGACGTAGACAGAGGCGGAATTGTAACACTAAGGAACAGAATTTCGTGTATGGTCAATAATATCGCGGAGATCGAAAGTTCTAGAGATAGCGATGAAGAATTTACTTATACGCCATCATCGCAAAGCAGTATCAGTGCTATGGAGTTTGATGATTCCGTAGCAGATGAAGAATGGGACGTCATAGATCGACCAACTGTGCTAGAAAGATTTCGAAGGATTAGGGTTTTGTTTGAGGATGTTTTCGATTCACGGCAGTGAGTACTGTTTTATAGCAATGTTGGTTGTGGGTTTATACATACGAACGTGTTTATTGACGATCAGAAACTGATGTATGAAAATTCTCTTTACTTTTTTTCCTGTGTCACATCTTTCCTGTCGCTTTCCTGCAATCTGTGGGAGTGATCTCGTGAAAAGGGACGAAAGTTTATAACTGGAAACCGAGGAAGCGCGCGTTATTTGATTTGACAAATGAGCGTGCTTGATGCTATTTATATACTTAGCAGTGTTTTAGGTTTAGCGTTATGGCCACAATCTGTTAGGTGACGGCGTGGCCCAAAATAGTGTACATGCTAAGCGAAGTGGAGGGTCTGGCTCTTAAGTGCAACTGCCGGAACATACCTATATGTTTTTGGCGACAGATTTTTAACTTTAGAGTGTCAGCTAGCCAGGCGGGTATTAGAAAAAGCCTTATCACCATGCTATGGTTTCATTGCGATGTTTTTCTACATCGAAAGCCTAATAATATTCAGTGGTGTAACTGTATCATATTAGGCCGGTGGCAAATTCATTAGATAGGGCATCAGTAAAAATCATCATGTTGCTATTTCATTTAAATATATCACTGAAGTAGGTTATCCAACAGTATTATTAATATTGTGTGCATGTTAGTTACACGTCTAATAATTTATATTATCAAAAGTGTTGGTATTATATAGTTATAATAAAATAACAATTTATCTTTAAAAGATATTTCATCTCATAATTTATTTGAATTAGTATACGGTTTTTAATTGTGTATAACTTTATTGAATTTAAGTAATTTTATTAAATTTTGTTAAAAATGTTACGTTACTTCTGAGCTCGAGACCCGAGGCTCTGGTGATTCGGGACTAGGGTTGACGATCTGAGAACTATTGATAGACGAATCGAATTTTTAGTATAAAAAAAACATTTTTTTTTAAATTGATCACATCTCTGAAGCGATTCAATGAATCAATATTTTATACCAATATACAATATATATGTACATAAATATAATATTTATTTTACCGTTACAAAATGATATTCGATTCTCGTCTGTTTTCCGAAAACATAATCTATAATTATTTGAATGTTTCACCCAATCATATATAGAAAAGGTAATTTTTTACATAAATAGATCTATAAAATCGATTATTGTGTTTTTTTTTTGTTTTCTATTATTGGTTTTATACTGAAAATATAATCACAAAAAAGCGAATAAAAAAAAAAGTTTTTCTGATGAATCTATCTTTCGGGTCTCGATTTTATGTTACCCGATTAATTTAATTTCAATGGGAATTGATTCGAGAATCGAACTTTTTCCGCAAGAATCGCCATCCTTAGTCGGGACCTGTGGCATTTTGCCAGGTCTGCCACTCTGTAGTTAATCCACTGGTAATATTGTATTTTCGATATATTCAATGTTGCCACATTGAAATAAATTATTGTTTCCGTTTAAGTGATATAATTAATATGGATTATCATATGTTTTGCAGAAATGTCGACGAAAACTTGAGGGAGAGTAGAGCTCAGGCGTTGTAAGAATAAATGTTGTATTCAAATTACATTTGTTGTATTATAATTAAAAAATCTAACATTTTGTATTGTAGACTTACGTGTGATGTATAAATGTGTGTGGTATTGGGAGTTCATTTTTGTATTAACGGCATTCATTAAAATGTACGGTAAACAAAGGAGCGTTTTTGTAGAATTTAAGATTGCGATTCCGGTGACACTTACTTCATAGAAGCAAAACAAAAATAATTTTCTTCTTTTAATCTTGGCAACTCAGTCCTGTTTAGAGTATATTACTACCATTTTCAAGTGATGGGATTTGGGCATAAAAGTTGTGTGATCAATATTCGGCCAACTTTAGATTCAAGAATAATATTAATTTTAGCCTAGTGTTAAGCATGCGATCATTACTTTTTCTACACGCTTTTTATTAACTTCACCCGTATGTTTGTTTGTATGTTTGTAACCGACTCCTTTGGGCGCGAAAAGCGTGGGGTGATTTTAAGGTTTTTAAATGATAATCACTCTACTCATATCTGTCGATAGAACTATTGACACCATGCACCACAAGCTTTTTTTAAATAAAATATTTTTTTATTATTTCTACTACTATTAATTTATATTTATTGAAATTTTTAACATTATTCTTAATTTAAATTTATTAAAACTTATTTTCTATTATTTAGTTAAGTTTTCTATAAAAAAAGTGTTTTTTAGTTTTTTTAAACTATTATTTAATCAACTAACGTTGTCGGTCTTTTGACTCTTACAGCTTCTTGCCTTAATGTGTATTTTTAAATAAGAGCTTTTTTAGAGAATTAGTTCTGACAGTTACACGAGTAGAGGCATTTAAATATGATGTTATTATAAATTAATTTAAAAATAATTTTTAACATAAGAGAATTTCTATTACAGTGATTTACCATATAATTAACTAATTTTTTTTTCTATTCATTTGTGTGAAAAAATACGTTGACGACGGGTTAGATACCCACTAAAATTCCGATAGTGATGATTCTTCATCCTTGCCTAACTTACCGGGGACCTAGAATTGCTTAGCATTGTCTACCAGGAACACTATATACTCGAGGATTAAGTACGCCATATGTATTATTACCGAAGCGACATATTACATTAAAGGAGTTAGTTGTAGGGGACATTTCCCCGTTTCTGTACGACGCATCTACACTGGCCAAGAAACCGCTGCCTCACTTACTAGTGTTAGCGAATTAATTTCTGCAATCGATTCTGTCAGTTGTCTATTTCTAACCGGCGTCAAAAAGGAAGAGGTTCTCAATTCAATTGGTATTTTTTTTTGTTGTCTAATGGAAATTAAAAGTCAAATACAAAAGGATAACAATAACGAATATACTCTTTATGAAGGCCATAGAAGTAGGAACGTGCCAATTCTTGCGGGTCTAATAGGGACTCTAGATTGTTATTGGTAAATACTGCATGTTATTAATTTTAATATTACTAAGGAGTTTTAGTTTTGCAGTTACTAATATTACTAATGTTAACAATAACTTTGTACGCATGAAGTTAATATTTCCATATGATGAAACGAAAAAAAAAAAAAAATTATCCTATATTAAGGAACATTGCTGGGTTTTTATTTATTTGTTTGCTCGTTCTTATAATTTATTAATGTCAAACTTCTTTAGGGCTTTTGAAGGGAACATATTTTTATAGTTAAGATATAGCGTTAGCTGCAATCTCGCATGATATTAATGACGACGTGGCCCAAGAAAGTGGACACGTTAAGGGACGTACTGGTACACATCTATAGTTATTTGGCGGCAGATTTTCTACTTGATCGTGGTAGCTAGCCAGTTAGGCATTAGAAACTGCCCTACCACAATGCTATTATTTCTTCACGATGTTTTCCTTCTCTAAAAGCTTACACTCATTTTTTAATAGTTTATCGGCTCAGCCGTATGACCACGATCTCACCTAATGTTGAGTCTCAATATGACCCAAGATGGTGGACGCGCCTAGTGGAGGGACTGGCAATTAAATGCAATTGATGCTTGATCAAATCCTATAGTTTCCTTACGATGTTTTCCTTCACCGAAAGCTCAAGCTCATTGTAGGTGGATTTCTACTCACGTCTATTAACGTGGCGTCGGAACACACTACCATCTGAGACATTATCGCTTCGTGTTTAACATGTATAATTGAACTAATTTAAGCCGTGAACGCTCGTGGACGCTCGAGGAGTGCTCGATCTGCTTCGACGTGATGCTCAGTGGGCAGGAGCTGATGTCGCTGCCGTGCACACATAACTTCCACACACAGTGCATCCTGCCCTGGTTGCAGGAGAGACAAAACTGTCCCGTCTGCAGGAAGAATGCTTAGCGATTGTATGTAAGTTCTCTATGAAGTATTGATTTTTTTTTATACTTACGGTTTAGCGTTATGCCCATAATCTCACCTGGACTTAAGTGACGATACGGCCCAAGTTGGTAGGCACGCTAAACCTGTGGAGGAACTGGCTCTCAAGTGCTGCTGCCGGAACACACCTATTGGTATTTGGCGGCAGGTTTACAACTTGAGGGTGGTAGCTAGCCAGGCGGGCATTTAGACAAAGCCCTACCACCATGCAAATGACACATTGCTTGAGCCATTGGGATTCTTTTGTTTCAGTTTATTTCATTACCGATGTTTGCGTGTACTAAAAATCCCTACTAATAATATTACAAATACGAAAGCGAGTTTGTTTGTTTGTTTGTTTGTTACGCTTTCACGCCTAAACCGCTTCATCGATTATAGTGAAATTTGGTATAGAGATAGATGGGAGCCTGGAGAAGGTGAAAGGCTACTTTATTACGCGAAAACCTTATTGGAAAGGGGGGTAAAGAGAGCAATAAACTTTGTATGAAACTTTATTGCGTCAACTGATTCGTTTGACAAAATTAATGTTAAAGCGAGCGAAGCCGTACCTAAAATGTGGTTGTTTAGTTATTTGTGCCCGTTTTGTAACTTTCTTCAATACAGCTTTGCTGGTATTGGTAGTAGGGTGATGTTAAATAGCTTAAAGCCGTCCTCAGTTATTTCTCTATCGAATACAACAATAAAAGGCTATCGATTTTTTTTTTATACTTAAGGTTTACCGTTATGGCCGTAATCTCACCTGATCTTAAGTGACGATACGGCCCAAGTTGGTAGGCACGCTAAACCTGTGGAGGAACTGGCTCTCAAGTGCAGCTGCCGGAACACACCTATTGGTATTTGGCGGCAGGTTCACAACTAGAGGGTGGTAGCTAGCCAGGCGGGCATTAGAAAAAGCCCTACCACCATGCTATGGTTTCCTCCCGATGTTTTCCTTCACCGAGAGCTCAAGCTCATTGTAGGTGCTTGGGTTCGAACCCACGTCCCTTGACGCGAAGTCGTGCACACTACCACTGAGCTATCATCGCTTCAATCGCATAGTCCTTAAGATCAGCTTGTTCAAACAAACAAACTTTTTCGATTCAATTATTTATGAATTAATACCCGTACTTATTACTTTTTCAATACAACTTTACTCCTATTGGTTGCGTTATGTTGAATTGCCTTAAAGCTTACTTATCTATGGAATAAAAAATATTTTTTGACATCCCACCGGTAGTCTTACTATTAGCACGATAATACTAATATAGGTATGTGGATAATGCGAATGAATTTCTTTGCAGATTTTCAAGTTTGATATCAGGGTATTCAAGATAAGGGGTAACGACTTCATTCAATCGGTAGCTGAGTCAATAATAATATATAGTAGTTTTTAATTATGTCAAAGTTTTCTCTCCTTTATTGCATGATCACGTTTTCAAGTGTAGCGGGTTTGATCAAATTATTCCAAAGTCTATGGTGGAAAGGAATTTGGAATATAGTGTATATATAAAATAAAATATATAATAGAAACTAAGTCAGAATGATGTTTAAATTTCTGCAATGGGTGTCATGTATGCGATTTTTTTATTATATTTTTTTATTATACACACAAAATCAATTTAAAAAAATACCCTATGATATTTTAAATTCTATTCTGAATGTGTGAAATTTATTTATTTTTAAAACGATTAGTAATTAGATATGTATGTTAATAGACTAAAAAATATATATGTTTTGATATCTCAAGGATCAATATATTGAAACCTACTAATAATGTATACTATATAACTATCGAAATATGAAAGGTTAGATTTAGATTTTCACTTATTGTTGAAGATACGATAAAATTTACTAATACAATCGATATTGAAACTTTTGCCTACGTCCCTAGAGTTTTATTGAAATGTTTCAGTCATTTCTTTATTTATGAATTGGTTAAAATAACTCGAGGGGAACTTTCACGGTCTATTTGCATGAATTATTGATAACTTTTTATATATATTTCTGTGTTACCTCGTAAATAATGTGTTACAATGGACCGTTTATTGTAATAGTAGCGGTGTTTGTGCAAATTGAAAACGACTATTCAAACATGTCGAATGTTCCCTGTTTTTAATGTGACACGTTTTTTTTAGCCTAAATTTTTTTCGCCCGACTGTCGTATGTCGCATTACAACCGGCCGCGGGGTAAGAGTAAAGTGGGCGGTGCTCGGCAGAGCAGCCAAGACCAAAATGGCGGCGCCCATGCCTTACATCAGCTGACCGTTTAGCATTGATTTCACATTATCATTCCCATTTTCCAATTATTATGAATAAAACCGCGATACGCTAAATCGAGGAATTTTCCGAAAAAAAGGTTTACATGCATTGTGATTTCATAAAACCACGCCATTGTAATTTTTTAATTGCGGTCTATAATCCGGATTTAGACAATAAATTTTACAGCCTCGATTGACGTGTGTGTTTAAACAATTCACTTACACCCGCTTGCTTATTTGCGTTTTAAAGAGAAATATTTTCACAATTTAGATACATATCGCTCGAATCGATATCTCAGAATCACTCACCACTATTTATCAACTATGAGTATTTTGATTTGAATGTTGCTAGGAAAAAAATTTAAAATATAGTTAAAAAAAGAGTGTAATGGTTTTTTTAATGGTAGAATGTGTGTTTGTAGCGATGGTAATTGTGTGATTTCTGGTTTCGCGAATTTCACAATCGTTTTAAGTATTTGAAAATTAAATTACTTATGTTTAATTCTCAATCGTATGCAACGGACGTATTGGATTTAACGGCTTAATCCGGCTGGTACGGATTTATTGTATAAGAAGATGTAAACGCATTCTTGTAAAAAATGTAAACGCAAATTTACAATCGAATAGTACTTATATTAATTGTTAGCAAAGAGTGTTTAGATAAAAAAAATTAAGGGATGGTTTTGAAATTCTAATCCGCAAGCTTTATGTGTGACGCTCATGCCGGTAAAGTTGGTTCGGGGCGAGTATGGGACCGAGAGAAATATATAAGTATTATTAAAATTATTGTATTATTTTATTACAAAATTATTTAAAAATCTGTTAGTTCCAATTCGGTCGTTGCGTTGATCAAGACATACCAACTAGGACTGGCGATTCTTTTAAAAAAATATTGATTTTTGGAATGATTCGAATCGAGATCAAATGAATCGATTCACACGAAATCGAGATCTTAAAGATTGCTTAATCGCAAACCAGATTTTGTTTTTCGATTCAACTTTTCATGTTTATTATTTCAATGTAAAACCAATCTGATAATTGTATGTATAGTATATATATTACCGAAGCAATTTTCGATTCAACTTTTCATGTTTATTATTTCAATGTAAAACCAATCTGATAATTGTATATATAGTATATATATTGCCGAAGCAATTTTCGATTCAACTTTTCATGTTTATTATTTCAATGTAAAACTAATCTGATAATTCTATGTATAGTATATATATTGCCGAAGCAATTACAATGTATTATGAAAATAGATAAGCATCGATATTCGAGTTTTAAAGTAGAGATGTCAAGTCACTGGATTCATTCAAGGTTGTGAATCGATTTTAAATTTTTTTTTGTACCTTACAACATCGATTCTTCCATTAATCGATCTCAGATCGCCATTCCTAATATGAATGCGTTTGGTACAAGAACACGCTTTTTATAGTATAGCTAAGGTTAGTTCGTAGAAAATGTTTCTAAATTATTTTTGTCTACTATTAGCAATGTTGCCGTAATGTGTACTTTTCTATATTGAAGAAGTTAGGTTTTAATTCTAGTTGAACTTCTGTATATGAGCTATCTCGCTTACTCTCATTATGAGTCTCATTGCCTTCTCTTTCTAGATTTTATTATTCTATTAGCGAATTCATTCGATACTCTCTCTTCATTGAAATCTATAGAATAAACAACTGTGATCTTCTTGCTTTAAATCTGATTTATAGATTTGCGAAATAGCAAAATAAATAGTTGATGGCAATTGGAAAATATTGTATCTATGCCAAATTATAAATTGTAGTAAAACCGTGTGAATATAATGATTAAATTTGTTTTAAATGTGTTAATATTAAAATTTAATAAAATTCAGAATGTTATCTAATGTTTTTTTTTAATTAAACGTATTGTCAAAACTATTTACGTCTTTTTCTGACATTAGTGAAATCGACGAGAGTGAGCAACGCAGCTATATTGATGTACGAAACCTGCGATTGTTCCTAACTAAACCTAATACAATTGTAAGCACCAATTGAAATTGTAAGTAAATGGTTACGCTTTACTAATTCATAACATATTACCTACTAATATTTAGGAAGATATTTTTGTTCGTGGTCTGATTATTTTATTAAAATAATTAAGAGGCTAGTCGAAAGATGTATAGTAAAGGATTAGAAGAGATATAGAGTTACGATTTACTCTGTGATAAAATAAAATATGATTGAATTATGGGAATATCATTGTATTCATTTGATAATTTTCTCTCGAATTTTCGGGTAATTTGCTAAACAGTTAACTTGTTATAGGAAAAAAAAACCGGCTTGCTTCTATCATTATTTTAATTATGCTTCCGTGGATCAATTGTATAAATAATAATTAATCTAAGTATGTTGTAAGATATTTTTAAATTTGCACACATATATAGACTATACTTTTATCCCTCGACTCGAATAATAAATAATTTTTTTAGTAAAAACTGTCTTCATATTCATTCAATATTTCAACAGAAATAAAAATTATTTTCAGAATAAATGTTTGAAACTTATTCTAAAAGTTACTTATTTAATTTACCATTTATACATATGTGGGAAATAAAATAATTAGTATATTGTTCAAAATTGTTCTGTCGTAAACTATTACATTTCATGATATACTAGGTACTTTGCTATGTCCAAAAGTGAGGAATTTAATTAAATAAAAATAAATTTAATTTTGTTTTCTTGTATAATTTTTAACGCTAGTTTATGTAAGTACTCTCTTTTACTTGTTTGTAAATTTATAACAGTAATTCCTTTACATTTATATAAAATTGAAGCGATGATAGGTCAGTGGTAGTGTGTACGCGTTCGCGTCAAGGGACTGGAGTTCGAATTCAACCATCTATAATGAACTTGAGCTTTCGTTGAAGGAAAACATCGTGAGGAAACCATAGCATGGTGTTAGAGTTTTTTCTAATGCCCGCCTAGGTAGCTAACACCCTCAAGTTGAAAATATGCTGCGAAATACGAATAGGTGTGTTGAGAGCTAATTTCTCCAGAGGTATAGCGTGTCTACCAACTTGGGCCGTATCATCATTTAAGATCAGGTGAGATTATGGTCATAACGCTAAAATTTAAATATAAAAAAAAGATATCGGCTAATACCTACATAAAATGTGAACAATGTAACGTCAAGTGAAAATATTATTAGGTAGTACTAAATTACTTATTTTGCATTATTATATGCATAAGTATATAAATTATACATTCTTACGAATTAACAAAAAATATGTACTATACACTTACAATCGGATGTATTGCATGATTCTTTGCACGGGTTAGAGCACTCTGAAAGACCTAGTATATGTCAAAGTAAACCGGAAGAAACCAAAGCTTTCTTGTTAATTTCTAAGCAAGAAAATATAGCCACGCAAAACAATTATACAACCAGACATAATATTAATAAAAACTCAGAAGCAACATTCAACCAAAACCTAAACATATTGTATTAGAAACCTTATTTAGCCTTGAAATATAATTATGTTATAACGTCTGTATAAACTTATTTTCCTAATATATACATTTTTCATAATATATACATAATATAAACTGTAGGTAAGCATGGTGTAGGGTTTTTTTCTAATGCCCGGCTGGCTAGGTACCAACCTCAAGTTGTGAATCTGCCGCCAAATACCAATAGGTGTGTTCCGGCCGTTGCACTTAAGATCCAGTTCCTCTACAGTTTTAGCGTGTCTACCAACATGGTATCGTTTCTTAAGCTCAGTTGAGATTATGGTCATAACGCTAAACCTTGACTATAAAAAAAGAGAAACAAGTCAACAACGAATATTTGACACACCCTTAGCATAGTTAACCGGTTTATTCAATACCGACTAGTGGAATATTAGTTTGAATTTTATAGGTCTGAAAGGTGTATGTACTAATACATTTTTGGGAATTCTCGTACATTTACTACATTGAATTAGTATAATTGGCCAATTATAAAGGAAAACTATAAGGAAATCTGAGAACGTATGAGAAATGTCCCTACAATACCATTATATGTGTAGAAAGATTAAAGTTTCAATTCCTTTGCGTTTTAAATCAACAATTTGCCATGTGCTAAAGGGGTAGTTAAGTTATTGTCACCTAGGAACGTGGCCTATATGTTTTCATCTGCATTCTCATATTGCTATCTACATTACTGACATAATATTATCCAATTATTTAGTTGACACCATTAATCTATATTTTAAGATACAAATGCTCTAATAATTATTTTATTATAGTATTCAAGTTTTCAATAAACTACAATTTAGATATTTATTTTCTTTGAAATCAATGAATATTTAGTCGATAAAAATGGCAAATAAATGATTTCAAAGGCAGCTACTTGTCATACAAATTGGCACCAAATACCAATAGGAGTGTTCTGGCAGTTGCTCTTGAGAACTAGCCCATCCACAGATTTAGCGTGTCTACTACTACTAATTAGGGCCGTAACGTCACTTAAGATCTGGTGAGATTATAGCCATTACGCTACAACCTTAACTACAAAAAACCTTAACTATAAAAAAAATTGGATCAATGAGTACAGTCACCCGATTTGCAGGCGACTTCTTCGCAAATTAAACTAACATAAAAAAGTTTATAATGCTCATTGTCTACTAATTTTATTACTAATACTAAGACCGTAGTTTGACAATCGCTTTTATTTTTCGATTGGACATATCCTGTTAGCATTAACGGCTTTGACAATTTCACCCATCTTTTTGGGCTAAGTACTGAGGGCTATCAGCCCCGAGTCATCGGGCGCCAGAGTGCCAGAATGGCCGAACCTCGGCAAGGGCTGTTGACGGCAACGAACAACAATTCGCAAGTCTATAGTATATAATAGACAAAAGAAACTGCCATAACCACAAAACTAAAAGAAATGTTTAATATAAAAATTTTACAAATTAGATTGCTTGTATTGAATTATTAAAAATCTATTTCAACATTATTTTTGAATTTAATTTATATTGATTAATCGATTTGTAGAATTCTATATAATCTATAAACGTTCTTAAAATAACGGTATGTTATCCTTCTTTTTTACTATCATTGTATGGGTTGTTCCGTTATACACTGAGATCACTCTAAAGTGTAACGTCAATCAGTATACTGAAAAGCCGTTTCTTTTATAGTTAGCTAGATAGGTTACTGTTAAAAACGGAACACGTTCCAGTATACTGTCATCTATGTTTTTTCATTATTTAACTGGTTTTTATAGCTTATGAAATATTCTTCAGCTACTTTAATTTTATACAAAGTAGTGGTTTAACTCTGCAAAAAAGACACTATTTTGAAAATTTTTATTTTAACGGTTGGCATCTTTGAATAATAATATTCTAATAATCAACAGTACAAGGTGTAAAAATTCTAGACACTGTTGATTATGTGATCAAAGCACTGAGAGTACCTTATCTCGAAAGCTCCAGTACTCACAGTACAGAAATGGTGACGATCTACGACATTATATATTTTCCCAGGTTACTGCGGCAGAATATTGTTAGCCATAACGGAACGAATTTCTTCGTAGTAAAAGTACTGAACAGTGGTCTCGGTGTATAACGGAACACAGCCACAGTTATTCTCTTTATTGTTTTGACATCTGATTATGTGACATAATATTTTGTAAATAGAAATAGTGTAAACACGTCGCGACGTCTCAGTTGTTTAGCCCCGAACATTTTTAATTTTATGCACAACGAGATTAGAAAGCGTAGGTACGGCAACACGTATTTATACGGGTCGTTAACCTAGGAAACATATGTGCTTATAATGAAGTGATACTTTTCAATTTTCATGTAAATAATATCATTTTATTACGAAGGATCGTGTTGAAAAAATATTATAGAATAAAAATGAAGTTAAAAATTGATAAAGGACTATTGCCGATAAAGGCGCACTTCTTTTTCTTTTTCGCTGGTAAGTAATTTTATGACTACTTTATTTTATAATGTATAATGTTTATTATATATAAGCAATTATTTATGTGATGCGCGAAACAAAGGCTTCAATAGAATAAATGTATTGAATCGAATCACAATGGTGTTTTGTTACTTATTTTTGTTAAATCTTTGTTACGAATATATTTTTCCAAAATTATTTGCATAAAGTTTAAAGAAACTGTTATATTAAAAAAATATATATATAAATCTTTTTTCAAGAAGCATCTCTCACCCGTCGTGATTTGTAAATAGTGAATAGATGTAGTCCAAAAATATACACCTGGTAAATATATTGTAAATAATACATAGTATTTTAATTTTTTTTTTCTAATATTACTATATTAATATATACTGGTATGTACATACTTTTTTAATGTATATGTGATATGTTTACAAACAGTTTGAAGATCTTAAAGCCAGCTACCACATGATAATTGCTCTTAGGAGTTGAATTTGCTTATCTATGGAATTGAGATATTTTAAATAAGTGGTATTTTAGTTATGATACTTTTTTATTCAATAATTGGGTTATTCCATATGAAATTGACTGCTTTCGATTTGGACATCTTCTCATCAGAAGTTTTGTTTTATCATATAAAGAAGTCTGCCAGTGGATTTTTTTTTCAAAAGCTATGCAAAATTCTAAATTGTACCATTTTACAAGTTTTTCAATCTAATTTTTCAATATCTCAAAAACTATTATACTTACAAAAATCAACCACAGTCAATAGTAAAGAGGATACTCGGAGAGATTAACAAAAAAAATTTTTTTTGAGTAAATCTTGAATTTGTAAACTATTCAATTTTTAAATTTGACTAAAGATTCTGAAGTTTTAGGAATGGTGTTTTTTTTTTCAAATATATATTAGTATGGGCAGACAGAAACTTTCACACATTTTTTTCAAACTGTATATAGTTAATGAAATACACTCAGAATATAATTTTCAAATAAATATATAATGTGCTGATTTACATCAGTTGTGGATATATGATATGTATAGATATGTTTGTTGCACTGAACTACAATCTCACCTGATGTTATTATATTAGATATATATATATACAGCCGGAAACATACCCCAGTAAGTTTAATTAAATATACAGTAATAGGTTAATAGGTAATTGTAAGATTTGTGAAACTAGTGCTACAAGACTGAGACCAAGACCAAGACTCAGAGTGCAATACTGAAACTAAGAATAGGTGTATTGACACAAGATCAATATCATGACTGATTTAGATCATGTTTGGTCTTGCATTTAGGCAACACTTCTGACGGACTGGGCGGTAGAGCCAGACCTAGCGGTTCCTCTAAAGCCACAAGATGTTTCATTTGCATTTTGTAATACTCCGACGGGTTTACGAGATCAAACGGTGCGGGCAAGGCAGGATACCCTGCTCGCCTGCCTGAAGGTTGTGTTAATACAAGTTGGGGACACCAGTCTGCGTTCGTGGCACTTCCGTGAGGAGGAAAGCCGGATGTCTCCTCCTTTTTGTCCAGTTGACCAGGGTGCACCACTTGGAGATTCCCTGACTACGCACCCTCGACTATGTACCACCCTCAAGTTAATAATCTTCCACCATACATCTATTAGTGTGTTGTGGCAGTTACACTTGAGAGCCGGTCCTACCATTATGTTTAGCGTATATTGGGTCATATCGTCACATAACATCAGATAAGGTTGTGGCCAAAACGCCATAACTTTATAAAAACAAAATACGTTTGTTGAACCGGAAACGTGAGAAACGTAAATTTTGAAATTCCATATTGCTTTATACGTTTTATTGTGTGTTGTATAGACTGATAATATTCTATTATAAGATAAAAATACATTTCGTGTTTTAACAATACTTTATTATATCATTATTTATAGATAAACCTTTTCTGATATTGAAATAATTCTGTTAGGAAATTCAGTCCAATTGTTTTTTCTTTTATGTACTTTATAGGTTTACTGTTTGATCACACTTTCATGTGATGTAAAGTGACGATGTGGTTCGAGATGGTAGATACGTTGGAACACATTTATATGTATTTGGGGACAGACTTTCAATTTGACGGTACAAGTGGACGCTATTTTAGGTCTCTGGCAACACAGAAGTATGGAGTATCGCCGTGGTGCGTTTTTGTGGTGTTGGGTGATGAGCACCCGAAGAGTCTTACCGCATACCCTCTCGCCGTGGCCTGATCCTAAATAATACGTTTACGGGTTATGATAAGAAAGTCCATAAAAATTAAATTCTTAAAGACTACGTTTACACAAAAAAAATCGTAGAAGTTAGTAAGAGCCATTAGCGAAAATGTCTTTTTCCATTTTACTTGTGTAAACAGTAATTGAAAATGTATGACATTCTAAACACTAAATCGGTGACATACGTATATTTCTTTTTGTAGTTAAGGTTAACCGTATTGGCCATAATCTCACCTGAACTTTACTTACGACACGACCCAAGTTGGTAGACACGCTAAGCCCATTAGTATTTGGCGGTAGATTTTCAACTTGAGGCTGGTTGCTAGCCAGGCGGGCATTAGAAAAAGCTCTACCACGATACTACGCTTTCCTCACGATGTTTTTCTTCACCGAAATCTCCAGCTCATTGTAGATGAATCCGAAATCTCGTCCCTTGACGCAAAATCTGTACACACTATCACTGAGATATCATCGCTTCAAAAAACTAGACTTTAAATTCCGTAAAGAGCGTGTATTAAAAACGTATGATATGTCTATACCGTACTGGAATATCATGGTTGTGTTGCTCAATTATAACAAAGATCTATATGTACGGTGTTAGCATTGAACAAATAAGTTGAACGACCCCCCTATTACGGTGTCTAACTAAATGTAATAACCCACCGGTAATAAAGGAAGCGACTATCAATTCGCAGGGGTCCTTGACAATGACATTCTGGGGTCATACGATCTCACTATGAAACCCTACGCTAATATATTTTATATACTTTAATAGTGTTGTGGCGACAATCTCAACTGATGTTAACGACGATTTGGTCCAAGATTGTGGAGACGGTAATCTTAGTGGAAGGACTATAGATATTTGGTGGCAAATTTACAACTTGATGGTGGGTAGCTAGCCTCCCGTCAGAGTCTAGAAAAAATGTGGGCGTTGTCCCTGGTCTGTGGCAATACGTAAGTTGGAAGTTTCGCCGTGGTGCATTTTAGGGGGTAGTGTTGGGTGATTAGCACTTTATAAGCCACCACACGCCCTTCTCACTTTGCCTTGAGCCCGGGTAATGCGTTTACATGTTGTGATGAGGAATTCCGTAAATAATAGGATTTTAAACACCACATTAATAAAAAAAAGGTGGCAACTACCTAGGCGATATAAAGACAAATCTTACCACCATGCTATGGTTTCATCCTGATGTCATCCTTCACCGATAATTTAGGCTTATGGCAGGGAAACTCACGTCCATTAACGCGGTGTCCTTACTCACTACCGACTGAGCTATCATCGCGTCGAAGTATGTTAGAGATTATTTATATATTGGAAATCCGACAGTGAACTTATTAAAACGGCGCCATAATGGCCTACAATACCTCCTTATAAAAAAACGGGAAGAGTATTTTTAATAGTTGTAATATTAGAAATAAACATGATTTTGCTCTGATCCACATAAGCCTAAAAAAATATATATAAATCGCTAACGTAGTGATTATACAACTAAAACTGTTTTGAGTATAGTGGAATCTCTATAACTCGAATGTCAAGGGAAATGTTAAAAAATACGAGTTAATGAGTTTTCGACTTAACAGGAAATTCGAGGTACGATAGATTTAATTCCAGAAATTTCTATATAGACTGGCGCGATTTCTAAGTTTTTTTCTTATTGTATTATTATATCGAGACCTTATCAAATATTACTAACTACGATTTAGTCTGTATATGGAGAAATGTTTAGTATCAATACCTTGCAGACAAATAACATTTGAAGCGATGATAGCTCAGTATGTAAGACCACTGCGTCATGGAACGTGAATTCGAATCCAGACACCTACAATGAGCTTGAGCTTTCGGCGAAGGAAAACATCGTGAGGCAACCATAGCATGGTGGTAGGGCTTTTTCTAATGCCCGCCTGTCTATCAACCACTCTCAAGTTGAAAAACTGCCGCCAAATACCAATAGGTGTGGTTCGGCAGCTGCACTTAAGAGTCAGTTCCTTTACAGGTTTAACGCGTTCGCCAACTTGGGCCGTATCGTCACTTAAGATCAGGTGAGACTATAACTGAAAAAAAAACATTTTGTTCGAGTTACAAAAAGGTAATGGATTATATTTCGACTTTTCAACTTTGATTTACTATTATTATATTATTATCATTGAGCATTACGAGAAGGTTCGAAGGAAGGAAGAAGGAGGTTCGAGTTATAGAGATTCCAGTTTAAATGTAAAACAGAAACACGTTAAAAAAGCGTATTATACAATGGCAGATTATTTCGCAGGTAAAAATGCATCGAACTCAAATATTCTTAATATTTTTAAGTTCGGACAATTGTATTCACATGATAAAAAGAGCGATCGCTAGAGAGTTTTGATCGCGGTTTCTTCTCTTCGAGAACGCTAAGTTGTTTCCGAAAAAATAGTAGTAAATTATAGACTTTAAAAAAGTGATATTATTATCTTATTTTTGAGAAAGAAACGGTTTGAAAAGAAATGGTTTAAAAGGAGGATGGTTTGAAAAGAAGGTTTGAAGAAATGGTTTAAAAAGGGATCAAAATTTAATAAATAACCGCGATAAAATCCGTTTAAATTAGTTTTATTTCAATGAATAATATTCGCGTAAACCTAAGAAATCATTAGTTATACTTAGCACAATAATACCATGAATGGAAAATTAATAAAACATCCCTAAAAATATAAGAAACATATTTACAGTCACAGTTAATGAATATAAAAATACATAGCTTCTACTTTAACGTCAGATATGTATTCGCGCACCTCGGCAGTGAAATCGCCCATTATTTGCGGTCGAATACCATCTGAGTTACCATAGCACGAACTCACCTGCCGAGTACCGACGAGGTTCTCCCAATTGTTGCCTCCCACATTCGGTTTTGATCATGACAGTTAACCATATAATTTAATATTTGTCACAACTTGGTGGTAGAGTTATTGCTTGACTGGTTTTTAGTGACCACCCCAGGGTTTAGACTGACGCAGAATAGAGGTCTACTCTGAGCCTTTGTGGTCTGGGATAGTGAACTAGAACTAGCCATTTCCGCGAAGGTCACCAATATAGCTGTAAGACCACTGCGACTGTAACTACTTACCGTCAGTTGGACCATCTGGCTCTTTGCTGCTTATTAAAAGCTTTTTATTAACTTCACCTATATGTTTGTTTGTATGTTTGTAACCGACTCCTTTGGGCGCCATTTTCACCCACTTTAAACGGCCAGATTTCGTTCAAACTTTGTAGATTTATCGAGGACCGATGACAATATACTAATTTGATAAAATTATTCCATTTTTCAATTTGCAAAATAAGATTTTTAATAATTTATATAATTTTCATCTAAAGTCGAAACTTAATTTTAATTTTTTATAATTAAAAAAAAATAACAAGCCATTATAAATAAAGCAAACTAAAAAGTAGAAAATAAATAATAGTTAATAAAAACTAAAAAACACGCTTTTTATAGAAAACTGAACTAAAAAAATAGAAAATAAGTTTTAATAAATTTAAATTAAGAATAGTGTTAAAAATTTCAATAAACATAAATTAAGAATAGTGTTACAAATTTCAATAAATATAAATTAATAATAGTGTAAATAAAAAAATATATATTTTATTTTAAATTTATTAAAACTTATTTTCTATTTTTTTAGTTCAGTTTTCTATAAAAAGCGTGTTTTTTAGTTTTTAAAATATTATTTATTATATATGCCAGGATGGAAAAGGGGAAGACATGCGACGCTCTGTTATGGTGTCATGGCCGCTCCAGACTGCCACGGTGTATCTACGCGCCTGTACTATACAATTTTTTGCTTCTCTGTATGAACTCTTTCTATTTCGAAATACATATATAGGTTTTATTGTAACTATAATAGTAAGAAATATATTATGATTTTTTACTAATGACATTTTTGATGTGCAACATCCTATGAGGGACTTTGTGCTTCTGATCCACAACCCTTTTGTAACTTTCAAAAGTGCTCCGACCAGTCACAGAACGCAGTTGGAATTGGGAACCTATTACTCTCACACTATACCCGAAGGATAGAGCGGAGTGCGAAAGAGACAACTGCAGTTATCAACTTCTGTAAATGGGTAGAACAAAGTTTTCCGAAGTAGCTAGTAATACAATAATAAAACAAATTAGTGGATTAGTGGATTGTGGATTAGTTATTAGTGGAGTGGAAACATGCATGGATTGAGGTTGTATATCTTTTCAATTCAATTTTTAGAAATTGCACACCTACTGCCGTTTATTTTGAAGTATAACTTATTAGGATTTGAAATTCTGATACACATTTTTCGTGGGACGTTCTTTCGGATGAATTCGGCTCGAGGCGACTAAGGGAACGAGAAATATAGGGATTTTTCAATTCGATCGTGTGGTTTTAAGTACACACTTTTTTTTAATAATTTATACCATATCGTCTTTATTTGTTTTTATTAATTACTAGCTGGCCCGGTGAACTTTGTATCACCTACAACGTTTTTGAGTTTTAGTGAGACGAGCGAAAGGGGATTTATTTTGTTACATATAGTCACATCTCAGTCTTCTGTCCCATTTACACATTTACAAAAATTATTATCCGATGTAGTGTAGTCGTTCTGAAATCATGCGCGTTCATACATTGCAGCGATTTATTCATATATACGCCACAGCACTACAACTGCTATAAGCCACTGGTACGAAATTGATTAAACGCCTGCGGCCCTTGGAGCACTACCCCATTTGATACCTTTTATTATTGCTATCATAACATTATTATAACATAACATAATAGCTTATCATAACAGAATATTTAAAATAAATACTGCATTGAAACCGACACCGAGCGTATCTAATAGATTCTAACGTTTCCTTCGTGCTAAATTGTGTTATACCTTATCTGAAACAAAAACAAAAACATTATAAGCCATGCGTAATGCATGAGACGGTAATCCTATCCGACTTGGGTAACACACGACTGTGAGTTTTCCGGTTCAACGTGCTTGCGAGCGTTACAGACATCAACTCAAGTGGAATGCATGCAACCCACTAAAACGCACCACGGCAACACTTCAATTACCCCGTCCCAGTTTGCTAGAGACTGGGGACACATGTTCTAATCATATCTCGTTGACTTTAAATTCACGCTGCTTCTACCCTCTGGCAGGAACTACACCTTAATTAGCCTGATTTACATTAATACTGATGGCCTTGAAATATATAAAACTGAGTGAAAATGTTACATCTATGTTCTTGATAATGGAACTCACGTCTTCTAGTCATTCTTTGGACGTTTCTGCCCATGGGTAGAGTACGTTTGAGGAACATTCCGGTGCTGCCACCACTCGACTGCCACCGTTATCGCGGCGACTAGTGCCACTGCACCCAGCATAACGCCCTTCAAAAGTGTATCCATCTGAAATATATACACGCCCAAATGTCTATGTAATGAAAATAATATTTGATTGAGGCGCAATCACGTTAAAACTACTGATCGTATCGATATGGACGTGCGTGATTTGAGAAGAGGTTAAAATACATTGCCGTATATAAAAAGATCTACGATCAAACACTTTTGGAATAACGTCAATGTATTAAGATCTCGGTTTGTGTTATTAGTACTAATTGCTGGCTGAAGGAACTACAGCAGCGGTTTCGATCTCGAATGTAACTCGGTCTGTCTTGTAAACGTCTTAGTCGCCCACGTTGACGTGTTGTGTCGAATGCAAATTAGGTAAATTAATAAGTAAGTATATATGAATATCTCTCACTGTCCCCGGAGGATAGAGGGACAGATAACCTAAAAGCTGGACCGCCCCGCCCGTATGACGATGTTTCCTACAACGGTGGTGATCTACTCGTATATATGTCATTTCCTAGTTTTCTGTTTTGTGTTCAGTACAGATACAAGGCAACGATGAAATCTATCATTTCAACTACATTTGATAATAAAATCATTATTAATTATAATTAAAAAAAATTAATCGTCTATTTTATCTAAATATGATTCAAGGGCGAACAATAAACAAATAATAATAGAAAATCATAATTATACTTTTATGTAGGTACTATGTTTCTTCTGTGCATAATTATATCACACATAACTGTAAAAATAACCGTGTGATTTATGTGTAAATGACATAATGCTAAAATTATCATGACTTACTTCAGTAAGATTGCGCAGGCGCTCTTTTATCACTTTATTACTCAAACGAAACACAAAATTAAAAATGGAAGATGTCACGTTGTGTGTCGCTGTTTATATAATTATATTTTTGTTTCGCTTATTTATTTTATAACACTTCATAAAAACAAACCAGTTCACTGTTACAGAACTCAGTTGCCTAGGAGATGCGACTACAAATTGTGAATAGTCACAGATTAAATCAATATAAATATTTATAATACCACATAAAAATATATACTGTTAGTTTAAAAGACACGAGTACACAAAGACAAGCCTAGTGATGAATAAGATAAGTCGTAATATTATTAAGGTGACGTGGATTTTCTTGCATCATACTTATAATTTATGTTTTTCCCCAACAGTAAGACAAAAAATATTGACGTTCCATTTCACATGCCAATATGATGTATATTGATATTTTTACCTAAACGTTCTTAATAATAATATTGATAAAATCATAACACTACCTAATTTATTAAATTCTATTTTCACAACAGGCATCAAGTATGAAATATTTAACCAATATTTTTCCACAAGTTTACTATTATATCTAAATTGTTATTTAGATTGTGATTACCCTATACTGCTAAGTTTGTTTTAATTTTTTTATTTTCTGGTTATTATTGTTAGTGTCAGGGTTCCATATATATAAATTTCTTGTTGTAGCTTTTGTTTTTTCTTTATTTGATGTATTTCCGCCTTGGTCCGTATATTATTGCGGCTATTACAGTTTTTGGAAAACAGTTTAGAACCTTAAGCAATACATTGTGGAGAACAGCCACTCTCAAAAGAGATTTTTACGTGGTATTAATATGTGCTGTCGTATTAAATCTATGGATTTTTAACAATTAAGTTCAATAAAACACAACCTTTATTCTTAAATTAGTATTATTTCACTAATCTTCAAACATCGCTTTAAAAGGTTGATGCCATTTTGGCTATATTGCACTAATTTTGCATAACGCTCACATTTATGACTATGTGTTTTCATAGCCCAATTCTTGTGCGTGTTACAATTATTAATTACAATAAAATGGAGTATGAGTTCTCGTATGCAGATGGCTCTTTGTGAGCGTGGTGTGAATAAAAACAGTGACCACCGGTGGATTTCCAGGTAGGCCAGGTATAATTTACGGCAGCTAATTTTTGAAAACGACATTATTCGCCACCACGGAAAACGAGGTATCATTTTATAATAATTTTGTAAGTAGAAATCTTTCTTTATTTATAAAAAAAAACGTGTTACGTTGTTTGTCCGCGATGAACTGCTTAACTACTGAACCGATTTTAATGAATTTTTGTATACTGTGTGCAGTTTGATCTGTTTTCTATCTGGATAAGTGATCATAACGTCATAGTTGTCGCTGTATTCGATATAATTGACTGCACGAAAAGGTAGAATAAGGTCTGTCAGGTCAGCTAGTAAAGATATAGATATGTTATAAAATGATGATTATAAGGAATATTATATAAAATGACTGAACACATATTTTGAGCTTTGTGTACACTAAGAACGTAGCCTTTGATTACTTTTATTAGATTTGCTCAGGGATTTTCATAAATAATATACAATCAAAATTCTCTTTTTAAATAGGATTATTATTTTTTGAAGAATTACTCACCTGGAACTTTAAAGTTTATAGTTGGTTTATTACGCAAATAGTGAAATTATGACTAGCAACATTAATTTGAATTTACATAAAAACTCCCTGAAACGGTTTTATTAAGGGAACCGTTGCGCCATCTAGCTGGATTTATGTATCAATTATTACAAGAATAGTATGAAATTTGACTTAAATGGCGTGTATCCAAAGGCTATAAAAATTAAAAAGAAAACATCATATCATAGTTGTATTGCAGAATTTCAAAAATAGAGACGTAGTATTTATTTATTTTTATAAATTCGATAAATAAAATGAGTGTACGTCAAGAGAATGACAAGAAAAAGGAATGCCCGAGCCGCGGTTTGGGACTAGCCGCAGCCGCAGCGTTTGGCGTCGGTGTTGGTGCTGCCTTGTACTATTATTTCAACAAAAGGCAGGAAAACCCTGACTCTGAAGGAGCCACGACCTCTGGATGGACATGCGAAAACACTGTTCCCTTGTAAGTTATGATACAAATCTTACATAACTACTCTGTTCTTCGCTTTTGCGTATCAACCAAGCAAACGTACGTAGGTAGTTTTATTAATATTTTTCTTTGCCACTAATTATGTCTTCATTTATCATGTTTGATTAAAAGTTGAATAGTTTTCGTACTTTCTAAACGATTCTATTACACTTTGTATGTCTAGTTGTTTTGAATGTGAAAGTGAGTTTGGCCTTCAATAATGCTTAATTATATTTTGATTAGCTGTATGATTTGACATAATTAGTAGATACGATTAGTAGGATATGACACCAGGTCTAAAATCTAATAATACATAAACATATAAATAAAAAAGTGACAATGTGAATAGCAAAAATATTAAAAATATGTATCCTTATTCTAGTTAATATTAAATTTTATCTTGCAAAACTTGTGGGGAGTGGGGTAAAGTGAGGAATATACTTTGTATGAAACTTATTGCATCACCTGATTTGCTTGAAACTTACAGAGTAATTGGTTTTAATTAATAATAAATGTATGAATATTTTATTGGTCCAAACTACTCTTAAATTGAGTGGAATTGGATTGTTAATATAATATAAAGAAATTGTATTCAGGAAACTAAAAGTTTGGCAATTTGGCAGTTGATATACAGTAAACATTAGTTAAACAATGATTTTTAATTATTCATATTTACCTGTATTAATTAATATTCTCAAATAAATTAATAGCATTTGATAGACAAATGAAGTGCATCAATCAACCACCAGAATCGGTTGACAAAAATCTATATTAGCATGAGCAGCAGGAAAAGAAACTGATTATAGGTATAAGACCAGTACAGTATCATTAATCTTTATTTGAAATTTTGTTAATACTTAGGAAATTATAAAGTTAATAAGAGTAAGAGGGTGCAGATCATGAGCCTGTAGTATAAAAAAAAAAAAATAAGTGGTATACAGTCATCATGCTTACAGTGTTACGGCTTACACTGTTACTCTCTTAGTTAGATTTAAGTATCAGCCAGCTTGCTTCTTGACCTGCAAGGCAGTGCCAAGTCCTGGCAGAATGCCTACTGCACCAAATTAACACTTTTAACTCCCATGTTGCTATAGAGCAATGACAGAGCCCACACTTCTAGTTTCTGGTGGATCTGGCTCCTCCCTTGTGTTGAAAATCTACTGTCAAATACCTATAGGTGTGTTTTGGCAGTTGCATATGAAAAGCAGTCCCTATTAACAATTTGCCTTGGGATAAAACGAAATCATTGTTTTCCCTTGAAAATAAATTGTCGAGACACATTGACATACTAGTGTCAAAGCTGAACAAAGTAGGAAATATGGTGCACAGCTGATTAGAAATAAAAACCTTAGTGTGTCCAACCTTACAAATAGACTATTAAAAAGCTAAATCATATAAACTGCAAAGGTAAAGTCTCTGGAAGTAAAGAAATTAATATAAAATGATTGTTCTTTTTTTTTTTATTCATGGCCATAGATGCAGTCTGTTACTCATATAAATTGATTTTAAAGTAGAACTTAAATTATACACAATTAAATTTTTCCTATTGTACTACAAATATATTCATATATTGATTTCGTGATGTAATGTAACAAATCCTGTACTTCTCGAGCAATACTTTGTGAATGAACACTGTCATCCGATAAAATATTTTGCCATATAATAGGACCAAATTGACAGGTTTCAGTCAATATCAAAGAAACGTGAAAAATATCCCTTCAGCTTATTGTCTGCTAAACAAGTATTTTTTTTATAGTTAAGATTTTATCATTTCATTAAGTTAAGATTCATTACCATCTTTCATCTTATCTTAAGTCATGATGCGGCCCAATTGGTAGACATGCTAAACTTGTGGAGCAACTGGCTTACAAGTGCAACTGCCAGAACATCTGTTGGTATTTAGCGGCAGATTTTCAATTTGAGGGTAGTTGCTAGCCTGGTGGGCACTAGAAAAAGCCCTACTGGCATGCTTTGGTTTTCTCACAATCATTTTCTTCACCTAAAGCTGGAAAATTGTAGGTAGATTTGAATTCACATCCCTTAACAACGAGTCCATACACACTACCACTGAGCTATCATTGCTTTGAGTATTGTACTTAGGAATCATAATATAAAACTGTCACAATCATATTCAAACATCTCTCAAATAATTGATGACTGAATAATTTTTAATTTTAGTGTTAATAGTACTGACATTTATATTATAGTTCCAAAGGTGTGAATTAAATGTAAAATTTAGACTTGGCACTTGCCTCTTGTATTTCTTGCCAGAAGTCACGATTGCAAATTGTTCCCTACAGTCAGTCCTCTAGATTTTTCACTTAGGAAGATTAAATTGTTAGTGAAATTTTATTACACCTTTTATATATGCAGATTTTCTGTACATTTTTTTTAATAATAATATTTTTATTGTAATCACAAACATACAATATCATTATATCATGGAATATATTGGTCCGTTGAAACTACTAAACTAATCTATAATAAAAGTTGATGTTTTGAATTTTGAAATCTTTAACGCTATGTACAGCTCAGTTGATAGCGTATAGGTTTGTGAGTTCGAATCCACCTACATTGAGCCTGAATTTTTGTTGTTGGAAAACATTCTTATAAAACCTAGCTTTTACCTGCAGTTTTGCTCAGGTTAACGTTGGTTTTGTCATACAATTCTGATTCCGGTATCAGCTATTTTAAATAAATTATATCAAAGGAGACTGGTATAAGAGCATTAGAACTGATTTGAACTCATAGTCATTTATACTAATTCACATTCATACTATTCAATCATTCATTCATATACAGTCATTTATACTATTTTGGCGCTAATGGTCTACACATAAAAGTTAGATATATGCTGTAGCGGACTTTTTTGTAGGACTATTTAAGATAAACATTTCCATTATACATTATATACGTGTAACTCTAACTGTTTTAGTAGTGCACGCCAGAATAGCTCGCAGTTAGGACAATTATTTGGTGATTACTTGACACCTATCGTTATATTATGCACAATCCGCATAATATCTTTATAAATTATAGCCTGTGTGTTATTCTGATGCATAAGCTATGTTATTGTAAAGTTTCATTAAATTCCATTTAGTAGTTTTTGCGTACAAGAGTAACAAACATTCATACAAACTTTCGCATCTATTATTAGTAAGGATAAATTTTTTATTTAATACATTTCCGTAATCCGAACATTTCGATAATCCGGCACATTTACGTTTTGAATAGTGCCGCATTACTGTGATTCTATTATAATTTTATACAACATAAAAGGTGGGATAATTTTTATCTCGATAATGTGAGATAATATAGCGCTTTAGTTACTGATTACTGGAAACGACCCGAACCAAGCCAGCTAGTAATGTATATTATGTACTACTTGTGCCCATAACTGTTTACGAGGAACTAAAAACTAATTAATATGTTTTGTCCCTTTTTGTAACTTTCTTTAATACAGCTTTGGTCCTATTCATAGTAACGTGATGTGTTATAGAAGGTCACACTTTTTGAAGTATTTTTGGAAGTTGACACCAACCATTAATTATCATTTTTATAAACCTTGAGATGCTATTAACCCATAGATTTTCTATGGCAATAACAACGTATAAACTAATTTAAATACCAACGCTAGTAACTCATTTGTTTGTATGTGTTAATCAATAGTATAATAGGTATGTTTTAGCATGGTGGTAGGGCTTTTTCAAATGCCTGCCTGGCTAGCTACCACCCTCAAGTTGTAAACCTGCCGCCAAATGCGCCAAGTGTGTTCCGGCAGCCGGACTTGAGAGCCAGTTCCCCCACAGGTTTAGCGTGTCTACCAACTTAGGCCGTATCGTCACTTAAGATCAAGTGAGATAATGGCCATAACGCTAAACATTAACTATAAAAAAAAAATGTTTATCTAGAATAATATACTACGTAAGGAATTTTGTTCTAACCGAGTGTTCGACGTCACTTACGCATTTTTTTTAGTTTATTGTTTTATTTTTCTTCATCGAATGTTCTTAGTGTTTATGAATTGGACTGTAAATAAATTTATCGTGCGTCCGATACTTTTTTTTCACATTTTCCATACAGATCATCGCACGAAAATTCAGTCGAAGAATCAAGCTCGTATATTACTATATCAGAGCATAGCACCTCTGATACAAGTATAAACGATATGTCTGGTAGAAATTCGAGTGCTTTGAACTCCAGTAGTGCTTCAGGAAGTGGTGATGAAGACACAGAAGATTATACAACATCGGATAACGATTCCCTTTCCGATGATAACTGTACTGCTCCAGAAAGCGACACCCCCGTCTCTGAATATGATTCAGTGACGTCAGAATATAATTCTAGTTATGTACATTCAAGTCCGTCTCCGTACGATTTAGATGATAGCGCTTCCGAAGACACGTCACAGATTGATGACGTAGACAGAGGCGGAATTGTAACACTAAGGAACAGAATTTCGTGTATGGTCAATAATATCGCGGAGATCGAAAGTTCTAGAGATAGCGATGAAGAATTTACTTATACGCCATCATCGCAAAGCAGTATCAGTGCTATGGAGTTTGATGATTCCGTAGCAGATGAAGAATGGGTCATAGATCGACCAACTGTGCTAGAAAGATTTCGAAGGATTAGGGTTTTGTTTGAGGATGTTTTCGATTCACGGCAGTGAGTACTGTTTTATAGCAATGTTGGTTGTGGGTTTATACATACGAACGTGTTTATTGACGATCAGAAACTGATGTATGAAAATTCTCTTTACTTTTTTTCCTGTGTCACATCTTTCCTGTCGCTTTCCTGCAATCTGTGGGAGTGATCTCGTGAAAAGGGACGGAAGTTTATAACTGGAAACCGAGGAAGCGCGCGTTATTTGATTTGACAAATGAGCGTGCTTGATGCTATTTATATACTTAGCAGTGTTTTAGGTTTAGCGTTATGGCCACAATCTGTTAGGTGACGGCGTGGCCCAAAATAGTGTACATGCTAAGCGAAGTGGAGGGTCTGGCTCTTAAGTGCAACTGCCGGAACATACCTATATGTTTTTGGCGACAGATTTTTAACTTTAGAGTGTCAGCTAGCCAGGCGGGTATTAGAAAAAGCCTTATCACCATGCTATGGTTTCATTGCGATGTTTTTCTACATCGAAAGCCTAATAATATTCAGTGGTGTAACTGTATCATATTAGGCCGGTGGCAAATTCATTAGATAGGGCATCAGTAAAAATCATCATGTTGCTATTTCATTTAAATATATCACTGAAGTAGGTTATCCAACAGTATTATTAATATTGTGTGCATGTTAGTTACACGTCTAATAATTTATATTATCAAAAGTGTTGGTATTATATAGTTATAATAAAATAACAATTTATCTTTAAAAGATATTTCATCTCATAATTTATTTGAATTAGTATACGGTTTTTAATTGTGTATAACTTTATTGAATTTAAGTAATTTTATTAAATTTTGTTAAAAATGTTACGTTACTTCTGAGCTCGAGACCCGAGGCTCTGGTGATTCGGGACTAGGGTTGACGATCTGAGAACTATTGATAGACGAATCGAATTTTTAGTATAAAAAAAACATTTTTTTTTAAATTGATCACATCTCTGAAGCGATTCAATGAATCAATATTTTATACCAATATACAATATATATGTACATAAATATAATATTTATTTTACCGTTACAAAATGATATTCGATTCTCGTCTGTTTTCCGAAAACATAATCTATAATTATTTGAATGTTTCACCCAATCATATATAGAAAAGGTAATTTTTTACATAAATAGATCTATAAAATCGATTATTGTGTTTTTTTTTGTTTTCTATTATTGGTTTTATACTGAAAATATAATCACAAAAAAGCGAATAAAAAAAAAAGTTTTTCTGATGAATCTATCTTTCGGGTCTCGATTTTATGTTACCCGATTAATTTAATTTCAATGGGAATTGATTCGAGAATCGAACTTTTTCCGCAAGAATCGCCATCCTTAGTCGGGACCTGTGGCATTTTGCCAGGTCTGCCACTCTGTAGTTAATCCACTGGTAATATTGTATTTTCGATATATTCAATGTTGCCACATTGAAATAAATTATTGTTTCCGTTTAAGTGATATAATTAATATGGATTATCATATGTTTTGCAGAAATGTCGACGAAAACTTGAGGGAGAGTAGAGCTCAGGCGTTGTAAGAATAAATGTTGTATTCAAATTACATTTGTTGTATTATAATTAAAAAATCTAACATTTTGTATTGTAGACTTACGTGTGATGTATAAATGTGTGTGGTATTGGGAGTTCATTTTTGTATTAACGGCATTCATTAAAATGTACGGTAAACAAAGGAGCGTTTTTGTAGAATTTAAGATTGCGATTCCGGTGACACTTACTTCATAGAAGCAAAACAAAAATAATTTTCTTCTTTTAATCTTGGCAACTCAGTCCTGTTTAGAGTATATTACTACCATTTTCAAGTGATGGGATTTGGGCATAAAAGTTGTGTGATCAATATTCGGCCAACTTTAGATTCAAGAATAATATTAATTTTAGCCTAGTGTTAAGCATGCGATCATTACTTTTTCTACACGCTTTTTATTAACTTCACCCGTATGTTTGTTTGTATGTTTGTAACCGACTCCTTTGGGCGCGAAAAGCGTGGGGTGATTTTAAGGTTTTTAAATGATAATCACTCTACTCATATCTGTCGATAGAACTATTGACACCATGCACCACAAGCTTTTTTTAAATAAAATATTTTTTTATTATTTCTACTACTATTAATTTATATTTATTGAAATTTTTAACATTATTCTTAATTTAAATTTATTAAAACTTATTTTCTATTATTTAGTTAAGTTTTCTATAAAAAAAGTGTTTTTTAGTTTTTTTAAACTATTATTTAATCAACTAACGTTGTCGGTCTTTTGACTCTTACAGCTTCTTGCCTTAATGTGTATTTTTAAATAAGAGCTTTTTTAGAGAATTAGTTCTGACAGTTACACGAGTAGAGGCATTTAAATATGATGTTATTATAAATTAATTTAAAAATAATTTTTAACATAAGAGAATTTCTATTACAGTGATTTACCATATAATTAACTAATTTTTTTTTCTATTCATTTGTGTGAAAAAATACGTTGACGACGGGTTAGATACCCACTAAAATTCCGATAGTGATGATTCTTCATCCTTGCCTAACTTACCGGGGACCTAGAATTGCTTAGCATTGTCTACCAGGAACACTATATACTCGAGGATTAAGTACGCCATATGTATTATTACCGAAGCGACATATTACATTAAAGGAGTTAGTTGTAGGGGACATTTCCCCGTTTCTGTACGACGCATCTACACTGGCCAAGAAACCGCTGCCTCACTTACTAGTGTTAGCGAATTAATTTCTGCAATCGATTCTGTCAGTTGTCTATTTCTAACCGGCGTCAAAAAGGAAGAGGTTCTCAATTCAATTGGTATTTTTTTTTGTTGTCTAATGGAAATTAAAAGTCAAATACAAAAGGATAACAATAACGAATATACTCTTTATGAAGGCCATAGAAGTAGGAACGTGCCAATTCTTGCGGGTCTAATAGGGACTCTAGATTGTTATTGGTAAATACTGCATGTTATTAATTTTAATATTACTAAGGAGTTTTAGTTTTGCAGTTACTAATATTACTAATGTTAACAATAACTTTGTACGCATGAAGTTAATATTTCCATATGATGAAACGAAAAAAAAAAAAAAATTATCCTATATTAAGGAACATTGCTGGGTTTTTATTTATTTGTTTGCTCGTTCTTATAATTTATTAATGTCAAACTTCTTTAGGGCTTTTGAAGGGAACATATTTTTATAGTTAAGATATAGCGTTAGCTGCAATCTCGCATGATATTAATGACGACGTGGCCCAAGAAAGTGGACACGTTAAGGGACGTACTGGTACACATCTATAGTTATTTGGCGGCAGATTTTCTACTTGATCGTGGTAGCTAGCCAGTTAGGCATTAGAAACTGCCCTACCACAATGCTATTATTTCTTCACGATGTTTTCCTTCTCTAAAAGCTTACACTCATTTTTTAATAGTTTATCGGCTCAGCCGTATGACCACGATCTCACCTAATGTTGAGTCTCAATATGACCCAAGATGGTGGACGCGCCTAGTGGAGGGACTGGCAATTAAATGCAATTGATGCTTGATCAAATCCTATAGTTTCCTTACGATGTTTTCCTTCACCGAAAGCTCAAGCTCATTGTAGGTGGATTTCTACTCACGTCTATTAACGTGGCGTCGGAACACACTACCATCTGAGACATTATCGCTTCGTGTTTAACATGTATAATTGAACTAATTTAAGCCGTGAACGCTCGTGGACGCTCGAGGAGTGCTCGATCTGCTTCGACGTGATGCTCAGTGGGCAGGAGCTGATGTCGCTGCCGTGCACACATAACTTCCACACACAGTGCATCCTGCCCTGGTTGCAGGAGAGACAAAACTGTCCCGTCTGCAGGAAGAATGCTTAGCGATTGTATGTAAGTTCTCTATGAAGTATTGATTTTTTTTTATACTTACGGTTTAGCGTTATGCCCATAATCTCACCTGGACTTAAGTGACGATACGGCCCAAGTTGGTAGGCACGCTAAACCTGTGGAGGAACTGGCTCTCAAGTGCTGCTGCCGGAACACACCTATTGGTATTTGGCGGCAGGTTTACAACTTGAGGGTGGTAGCTAGCCAGGCGGGCATTTAGACAAAGCCCTACCACCATGCAAATGACACATTGCTTGAGCCATTGGGATTCTTTTGTTTCAGTTTATTTCATTACCGATGTTTGCGTGTACTAAAAATCCCTACTAATAATATTACAAATACGAAAGCGAGTTTGTTTGTTTGTTTGTTTGTTACGCTTTCACGCCTAAACCGCTTCATCGATTATAGTGAAATTTGGTATAGAGATAGATGGGAGCCTGGAGAAGGTGAAAGGCTACTTTATTACGCGAAAACCTTATTGGAAAGGGGGGTAAAGAGAGCAATAAACTTTGTATGAAACTTTATTGCGTCAACTGATTCGTTTGACAAAATTAATGTTAAAGCGAGCGAAGCCGTACCTAAAATGTGGTTGTTTAGTTATTTGTGCCCGTTTTGTAACTTTCTTCAATACAGCTTTGCTGGTATTGGTAGTAGGGTGATGTTAAATAGCTTAAAGCCGTCCTCAGTTATTTCTCTATCGAATACAACAATAAAAGGCTATCGATTTTTTTTTTATACTTAAGGTTTACCGTTATGGCCGTAATCTCACCTGATCTTAAGTGACGATACGGCCCAAGTTGGTAGGCACGCTAAACCTGTGGAGGAACTGGCTCTCAAGTGCAGCTGCCGGAACACACCTATTGGTATTTGGCGGCAGGTTCACAACTAGAGGGTGGTAGCTAGCCAGGCGGGCATTAGAAAAAGCCCTACCACCATGCTATGGTTTCCTCCCGATGTTTTCCTTCACCGAGAGCTCAAGCTCATTGTAGGTGCTTGGGTTCGAACCCACGTCCCTTGACGCGAAGTCGTGCACACTACCACTGAGCTATCATCGCTTCAATCGCATAGTCCTTAAGATCAGCTTGTTCAAACAAACAAACTTTTTCGATTCAATTATTTATGAATTAATACCCGTACTTATTACTTTTTCAATACAACTTTACTCCTATTGGTTGCGTTATGTTGAATTGCCTTAAAGCTTACTTATCTATGGAATAAAAAATATTTTTTGACATCCCACCGGTAGTCTTACTATTAGCACGATAATACTAATATAGGTATGTGGATAATGCGAATGAATTTCTTTGCAGATTTTCAAGTTTGATATCAGGGTATTCAAGATAAGGGGTAACGACTTCATTCAATCGGTAGCTGAGTCAATAATAATATATAGTAGTTTTTAATTATGTCAAAGTTTTCTCTCCTTTATTGCATGATCACGTTTTCAAGTGTAGCGGGTTTGATCAAATTATTCCAAAGTCTATGGTGGAAAGGAATTTGGAATATAGTGTATATATAAAATAAAATATATAATAGAAACTAAGTCAGAATGATGTTTAAATTTCTGCAATGGGTGTCATGTATGCGATTTTTTTATTATATTTTTTTATTATACACACAAAATCAATTTAAAAAAATACCCTATGATATTTTAAATTCTATTCTGAATGTGTGAAATTTATTTATTTTTAAAACGATTAGTAATTAGATATGTATGTTAATAGACTAAAAAATATATATGTTTTGATATCTCAAGGATCAATATATTGAAACCTACTAATAATGTATACTATATAACTATCGAAATATGAAAGGTTAGATTTAGATTTTCACTTATTGTTGAAGATACGATAAAATTTACTAATACAATCGATATTGAAACTTTTGCCTACGTCCCTAGAGTTTTATTGAAATGTTTCAGTCATTTCTTTATTTATGAATTGGTTAAAATAACTCGAGGGGAACTTTCACGGTCTATTTGCATGAATTATTGATAACTTTTTATATATATTTCTGTGTTACCTCGTAAATAATGTGTTACAATGGACCGTTTATTGTAATAGTAGCGGTGTTTGTGCAAATTGAAAACGACTATTCAAACATGTCGAATGTTCCCTGTTTTTAATGTGACACGTTTTTTTTAGCCTAAATTTTTTTCGCCCGACTGTCGTATGTCGCATTACAACCGGCCGCGGGGTAAGAGTAAAGTGGGCGGTGCTCGGCAGAGCAGCCAAGACCAAAATGGCGGCGCCCATGCCTTACATCAGCTGACCGTTTAGCATTGATTTCACATTATCATTCCCATTTTCCAATTATTATGAATAAAACCGCGATACGCTAAATCGAGGAATTTTCCGAAAAAAAGGTTTACATGCATTGTGATTTCATAAAACCACGCCATTGTAATTTTTTAATTGCGGTCTATAATCCGGATTTAGACAATAAATTTTACAGCCTCGATTGACGTGTGTGTTTAAACAATTCACTTACACCCGCTTGCTTATTTGCGTTTTAAAGAGAAATATTTTCACAATTTAGATACATATCGCTCGAATCGATATCTCAGAATCACTCACCACTATTTATCAACTATGAGTATTTTGATTTGAATGTTGCTAGGAAAAAAATTTAAAATATAGTTAAAAAAAGAGTGTAATGGTTTTTTTAATGGTAGAATGTGTGTTTGTAGCGATGGTAATTGTGTGATTTCTGGTTTCGCGAATTTCACAATCGTTTTAAGTATTTGAAAATTAAATTACTTATGTTTAATTCTCAATCGTATGCAACGGACGTATTGGATTTAACGGCTTAATCCGGCTGGTACGGATTTATTGTATAAGAAGATGTAAACGCATTCTTGTAAAAAATGTAAACGCAAATTTACAATCGAATAGTACTTATATTAATTGTTAGCAAAGAGTGTTTAGATAAAAAAAATTAAGGGATGGTTTTGAAATTCTAATCCGCAAGCTTTATGTGTGACGCTCATGCCGGTAAAGTTGGTTCGGGGCGAGTATGGGACCGAGAGAAATATATAAGTATTATTAAAATTATTGTATTATTTTATTACAAAATTATTTAAAAATCTGTTAGTTCCAATTCGGTCGTTGCGTTGATCAAGACATACCAACTAGGACTGGCGATTCTTTTAAAAAAATATTGATTTTTGGAATGATTCGAATCGAGATCAAATGAATCGATTCACACGAAATCGAGATCTTAAAGATTGCTTAATCGCAAACCAGATTTTGTTTTTCGATTCAACTTTTCATGTTTATTATTTCAATGTAAAACCAATCTGATAATTGTATGTATAGTATATATATTACCGAAGCAATTTTCGATTCAACTTTTCATGTTTATTATTTCAATGTAAAACCAATCTGATAATTGTATATATAGTATATATATTGCCGAAGCAATTTTCGATTCAACTTTTCATGTTTATTATTTCAATGTAAAACTAATCTGATAATTCTATGTATAGTATATATATTGCCGAAGCAATTACAATGTATTATGAAAATAGATAAGCATCGATATTCGAGTTTTAAAGTAGAGATGTCAAGTCACTGGATTCATTCAAGGTTGTGAATCGATTTTAAATTTTTTTTTGTACCTTACAACATCGATTCTTCCATTAATCGATCTCAGATCGCCATTCCTAATATGAATGCGTTTGGTACAAGAACACGCTTTTTATAGTATAGCTAAGGTTAGTTCGTAGAAAATGTTTCTAAATTATTTTTGTCTACTATTAGCAATGTTGCCGTAATGTGTACTTTTCTATATTGAAGAAGTTAGGTTTTAATTCTAGTTGAACTTCTGTATATGAGCTATCTCGCTTACTCTCATTATGAGTCTCATTGCCTTCTCTTTCTAGATTTTATTATTCTATTAGCGAATTCATTCGATACTCTCTCTTCATTGAAATCTATAGAATAAACAACTGTGATCTTCTTGCTTTAAATCTGATTTATAGATTTGCGAAATAGCAAAATAAATAGTTGATGGCAATTGGAAAATATTGTATCTATGCCAAATTATAAATTGTAGTAAAACCGTGTGAATATAATGATTAAATTTGTTTTAAATGTGTTAATATTAAAATTTAATAAAATTCAGAATGTTATCTAATGTTTTTTTTTTTTAATTAAACGTATTGTCAAAACTATTTATGTCTCTTTCTGACAATAGTAAAATCGACGAGAGTGAGCAGCGCAGCTATATGATGAGGTACGGCACCAGCGATTGTTCCTAACTAAACCTAATACAGTTGTAAGCACCAATTCAAATTGTAAGTAAATGGTTACGCTTTACTAATTCATAACATAATACCTACTAATATTTAGGAAGATATTCTTGTTCGTGGTCCGATTATTTTATTAAAATAATTAAGAGGCTAGTCGAAAGATGTATAGTAAAGGATTAAAAGAGATATAGAGTTACGATTCACTCTGTGATAAAATAAAATATGATTGAATTATGGAAATATCATTGTATTCATTTGATAATTTTCTCTCGAATTTTCGGGTAATTTGCTAAACAGTCAACTAGTTATAGGAAAAAAAAACCGGCTTGCTTCTATCATTATTTTAATTATGCTTCCGTGGATCAATTGTATAAATAATAATTAACCTATGTATGTTGTAAGATATTTTTAAATTTGCACACATATATAGACTATACTTTTATCCCTCGACTCGAATAATAAATATTTTTTTTTGTAAAAACTGTCTTCATATTTATTCAATATTTCAACAGAAATAAAAATTATTTTCAGAATAAATGTTTGAAACTTATTCTAAAAGATACTTATTTAATTTACCATTTATACATATGTGGGAAATAAAATAATTAATATATTGTTCAAAATTGTTCTGTCGTAAACTATTACATTTATATATATTTCATGATATACTAGGTACTTTGCTATGTCCAAAAGTGAGGAATTTAATTAAATAAAAATAAAATTAATTTTGTTTTCTTGTATAATTTTTAACGCTAGTTTATGTAAGTACTCTCTTTTACTTGTTTGTAAATTTATAACAGTCATTCCTTTACATTTATATAAAACTAGCTGACCCGGCCACGCGTTGCTGTGGCTAAAGTTTTTGTTATATTACATTATAGTAAACAATCTAAGAGGAACAATAAGAGAACATCAGTCACGGAGTCCACTATGCTTTTTCACACAGATGGTATTTGTAAAAAAATATGGTGATCTCCTTATTTGACTTTCTACTACTATAACCCTTTAGTACAATGAAATTATTTACGAACAAAGACGAAAATGTTGATGTTCGTATACAAATTTACTGGATTGAGATTTGAAGGGGAAGTACGTTGAACACAATTAATTAAAATGTTCTTACACTTGATATTAAGCAGAAATCTATAGGTACAAAATAAAAATTTATCAGATTTATTATTTCCATTTAATTTTATAACAAATATAAGTATATTACAGTATAATACAGTAAATAACATGTGACGCTTAAACTCATGAATGAGGTAGGCAAGGCAGACAGTCTTAAACTTTTAAACATTAATATCTATTTTTTTGAATTATAAATACTTTCAATTTTAATTTAATTTAACACCAATTGAAAATATGCTGCGAAATACGAATAGGTGTGTTGAGAGCTAATTTCTCCAGAGGTATAGCGTGTCTACCAACTTGGGCCGTATCATCATTTAAGATCAGGTGAGATTATGGTCATAACGTTTAAATTTTAACTATAAAAAAAAGATATCAACTAATACCTACATAAAATGTGGACAATGTAACGTCAAGCGAAAATACTATTAGGTAGTACTAAATTACTTATTTTGCATTAATTTATGCATAAGTATATAAATTATACATTCTTACGAATTAACAAAAAATATGTACTATACACCTACAACTGGATATATTGCATGATTCCTTGCTCAGGCTAGAGCACTCTGAAATACCTATTATATGTCAAATTAAACCGGAAGAAAACAAAGCTTTCTTGTTAATTTCTAAGCAAGAAAATATAGCCACGCAAAACAATTATACAACCAGACATAATAATAATAAAAACTCAGAAGCAACATTCAACCAAAACCTAAACATATTGTATTAGAAACCTTATTTAGCCTTGAAATATAATTATGTTATAACGTCTGTATAAACTTATTTTCCTAATATATACATTTTTCATAATATATACATAATACAAACTGTAGGTAAGCATGGTGTAGGGTTTTTTTCTAATGCCCGGCTGGCTAGGTACCAACCTCAAGTTGTGAATCTGCCGCCAAATACCAATAGGTGTGTTCCGGCCGTTGCACTTAAGATCCAGTTCCTCTAGAGTTTTAGCGTGTCTACCAACATGGTATCGTTTCTTAAGCTCAGTTGAGATTATGGCCATAACGCTAAACCTTGACTATAAAAAAAGAGAAACAAGTCAACAACGAATATTTAACACACCCTTAGCATAGTTAACCGGTTTATTCAATACCGACTAGTGGAATATTAGTTTGAATTTTATAGAAAATATACATTTTTGGGAATTCTCGTACATTTACTACATTGAATTAGTACAATTGGCCAATTATAAAGGAAAACAGTAAGGAAATATGAGAACGCATGAGAAATGTCCCTACAATACCATTATATGTGTAGAAAGATTAAAAATTTCAATTCCTTAGCGTTTTAAATCAACAATTTGCCATGTGCTAAAGGGGTAGTTAAGTTATTGTCACCTAGGAACGTGGCCTATATGTTTTCATCTGCATTCTCATAATGCTATCTACATTACTGACATAATATTATCCAATTATTTAGTTGACACCATTAATCTATATTTTAAGATACAAATGCTCTAATAATTATTTTATTATAGTATTCAAGTTTTCAATAAACTACAATTTAGATATTTATTTTCTTTGAAATCAATGAATATTTAGTCGATAAAAATGGCAAATAAATGATTTCAAAGGCAGCTACTTGTCATACAAATTGGCACCAAATACCAATAGGAGTGTTCTGGCAGTTGCTCTTGAGAACTAGCCCATCCACAGATTTAGCGTGTCTACTACTACTAATTAGGGCCGTAACGTCACTTAAGATCTGGTGAGATTATAGCCATTACGCTACAACCTTAACTACAAAAAACCTTAACTATAAAAAAAATTGGATCAATAAGTACAGTCACCCGATTTGCAGGCGACTTCTTCGCAAATTAAACTAACATAAAAAAGTTTATAATACTCATTGTCTACTAATTTTATTACTAATACTAAGACCGTAGGTTGACAATCGCTTTTATTTTTCGATTGGACATATCCTGTTAGCATTAACGGCTTTGACAATTTCACCCATCTTTTTGGGCTAAGTATTGAGGGCTATCAGCCCCGAGTCATCGGGCGCCAGAGTGCCAGAATGGCCGAACCTCGGCAAGGGCTGTTTACGGCAACGAACAACAATTCGCAAGTCTATAGTATATAATAGACAAAAGAAACTGCCATAACCACAAAACCAAAAGAAATGTTTAATATAAAAATTTTACAAATTAGATTGCTTGTATTGAATCATTAAAAATCTATTTCAACATTATTTTGGAATTACATTTATATTGATTAATCGATTTGTAGAATTCTATATAATCTATAAACGTTCTTAAAATAACGGTATGTTATCCTTCTTTTTTACTATCATTGTATGGGTTGTTCCGTTATACACTGAGATCACTCTAAAGTGTGACGTCAATCAGTATACTGAAAAGCAGTTCTTTTATAGTTAGCTAGATAGGTTACTGTTAAAAACGGAACACGTTCCAGTATACTGTCATCTATGTTTTTTCATTATTTAACTGATTTTTATAGCTTATGAAATATTCTTCAGCTACTTTAATTTTATACAAAGTAGTGGTTTCACTCTGCAAAAAAGACACTATTTTGAAATTTTCCATTTTTATTTTAACGGTCGGCATCTTTGAATAATTATATTCAAATAATCAACAGTACAAGCTGTAAAAATTCTAGACACAGTTGATTATGTGATCAAAGCACTGAGAGTACCTTATCTCGAAAGCTCCAGTACTCACAGTACAGAAATGGTGACGATCTATGACATTATATATTTTCCCAGGTTACTGCGGCAGTATATTGTTAGCCATAACGGAACGAATTTCTTCGCAGTAAGAGTACTGAACAGTGGTCTCGGTGTATAACGGAACACAGCCACAGTTATTCTCTTTATTGTTTTGACATTTGATTATGTGACATAATATTTTGTAAATAGAAATAGTGTAAACACGTCGCGACGTCTCAGTTGTTTAGCCCCGAACATTTTTAATTTTATGCACAACGAGATTAGAAAGCGTAGGTACGGCAACACGTATTTATACGGGTCGTTAACCTAGGAAACATATGTGCTTATAATGAAGTGATACTTTTCAATTTTCATGTAAATAATATCATTTTATTACGAAGGATCGTGTTGAAAAAATATTATAGAATAAAAATGAAGTTAAAAATTGATAAAGGACTATTGCCGATAAAGGCGCACTTCTTTTTCTTTTTCGCTGGTAAGTATTTTTATGACTACTTTATTTTATAATGTATAATGTTTATTATATATAAGCAATTATTTATGTGATGCGCGAAACAAAGGCTTCAATAGAATAAATGTATTGAATCGAATCACAATGGTGTTTTGTTACTTATTTTTGTTAAATCTTTGTTACGAACATATTTTTCCAAAATTATTTGCATAAAGTTTAAAGAAACTGTTATATTAAAAAAATGTATATATAAATCTTTTTTCAAGAAGCATCTCTCACCCGTCGTGATTTGTAAATAGTGAATAGATGTAGTACAAAAATGTACACCTGGTAAATATGTTGTAAATAATACATAGTATTTTAATTTTTTTTTTCTAATATTACTATATTAATATATACTTTTTTAATGTATATGTGATATGTTTACAAACAGTTTGACGATCTTAAAGCCAGCTACCACATGATAATTGCTCTTAGGAGTTGAATTTGCTTATCTATGGAATTGAGATATTTTAAATAAGTGGTATTTTAGTTATGATACTTTTTTATTCAGTAATTGGGTTATTCCATATCAAATTGACTGCTTTTGATTTGGACATATTCTCATCAGAAGTTTTGTTTTATCATATTAAGAAGTCTGCCAGAGAATTTTTTTTTTCAAAAGCTATGCAAAATTCTAAATTGTACCATTTTACAAGTTTTTTAATCTAATTTTTCAATATCTCAAAAACTATTATACTTACAAAAATTAACCACAGTCAATAGTAAAGAGGATACTTGGAGAAATGAACAAAAAAAATTTTTTTTGAGTAAATCTTGAATTTGTAAACTATTCAATTTTTAAATTTGACTATTCTTTAAAGATTCTGAAGTTTTAGGAATGGTGTTTTTTTTTTCAAATATATATTGGTATGGGCAGACAGAAACTTTCACACATTTTTTTCAAACTGTATATAGATAACGAAATACACTTAGAATATAATTTTCAAATAAATATATAATGTGCTGATTCACATCAGTTGTAGATATATGATATGTTTGTTGCATTGGACTACAATCTCACCTGATGTTATTATATTAGGTATATATATACAGCAGGAAACATACCCCAGTAAGTTTAATTAAATATACAGTAATAGGTTAATAGGTAATTGTAAGATTTGTGAAACTAGTGCTACAAGACTGAGACCAAGACCAAGACTCAGAGTGCAATACTGAAACTAAGAATAGGTGTATTGACACAAGATCAATATCATGACTGATTTAGATCATGTTTGGTCTTGCATTTAGGCAACACTTCTGACGGACTGGGCGGTAGAGCCAGACCTAGCGGTTCCTCTAAAGCCACAAGATGTTTCATTTGCATTTTGTAATACTCCGACGGGTTTACGAGATCAAACAGTGGGGTCAAGACAGGATACCCTGCTCGCTTGCCTGACGTTTGTGTTAGTACAAGTTGGGGCCGTCAGTCTGCGTTTGTGGCACTCTCCGTGAGGAGGAAAGCCGGATGTCTCCTCCTTTTTGTCCAGTTGACCAGGGTGCACCACTTGGAGATTCCCTGACTACGCACCCTTGACTATGTACCACCCTCAAGTTAATAATCTTCCACCATACATCTATTAGTGTGTTGTGGCAGTTACACTTGAGAGCTGGTCCTACCATTATGTTTAGCGTATATTGGGTCATATCGTCACATAACATCAGATAAGGTTGTGGCCAAAACGCCATAACTTTATAAAAACAAAATACGATTGTTGAACCGGAAACGTGAGAAACGTAAATTTTGAAATTCCATATTGCTTTATACGTTTTATTGTGTGTTGTATAGACTGATAATATTCTATTATAAGATAAAAATACATTTCGTGTTTTAACAATACTTTATTATATCATTATTTATAGATAAACCTTTTCTGATATTGAAATAATTCTGTTAGGAAATTCAGTCCAATTGTTTTTTCTTTTATGTACTTTATAGGTTTACTGTTTGATCACACTTTCATGTGATGTAAAGTGACGATGTGGTCCGAGATGGTAGATACGTTGGAACACATCTATAAGTATTTGGGGATAGACTTTCAATTTGACGGTACAAGTGGACGCTGTTTTAGGTCTCTGGCAACATGGGAGTATGGAGTATAGCCGAAGAGTCTTGCCGCATTCCCTCTCGCCTTGGCCTGATCCTGAATAATAAGTTTACGGGTTATAATAAGAAAGTCCATAAAAATTTGTTTTTTAAGGATTACGTTTACACAAAAAATATAGTGGTAGTTAGTAAGAGCCATTAGCCAAAATGTCTTTTTCCATTTTACTTGTGTAAACAGTAATCGAAAATGTATGACATTCTAAACACTAAATCGGTGACATACGTATATTTCTTTTTGTAGTTAAGGTTAACCGTTATGGCCATAATCTCACCTGATCTTTAGTGACGATACGACCCAAGTTTGTAGACACGCTAAGCCTGTATAGGGACTGGCTCTTAAGTGCAACTGCCGGAACACACCCATTAGTATTTGGCGGTAGGTTTTCAACTTAAAGGTGATTGCTAGTCAGGCGGGCATTAGAAAAAGCCCTACCACGATGCTACGCTTTCCTCACGATTTTTTCTTCACCGAAAACTCAAGATCATTGTAGATGAATCCGAAATCACGTCCCTTGACGCAAAATCTGTACACACTATCACTGAGCTATCATCGCTTCAAAAAACTAGACTTTAAATTACGTAAAGAGAGTGTATTAAAAACGTATGATATGTCTATACCGTACTGGAATATCATGGTTGTGTTGCTCAATTATAACAAAGATCTATATGTACGGTGTTAGCATTGAACAAATAAGTTGAACGACCCCCCTATTACGGTGTCTAACTAAATGTAATAACCCACCGGTAATAAAGGAAGCGACTATCAATTCGCAGGGGTCCTTGACAATGACATTCTGGGGTCATACGATCTCACTATGAAACCCTACGCTAATATATTTTATATACTTTAATAGTGTTGTGGCCACAATCTCACCTGATGTTAACGACGATTTGGTCCAAGATTGTGGAGACGGTAATCTTAGTGGAAGGACTGTAGATATTTGGTAAATTTAGAACTTGAGGTGGGTAGCTAGCCTTCCGTCAGAGTCTAGAAAAAATGTGGGCGTTGTCCCTGGTCTGTGGCAATACGTAAGTTGGAAGTATCGCCGTGGTACATTTTAGTGGGTAGTGTTGGGTGATTAGTACTTTATAAGCCACCACACGCCCTTCTCACTTTGCCTTGAGCCCGGGTTGCACGTTGTGATGAGGAATTCCGTAAATACAAACAAATCTTACCAGCTTGCTACGGTTTCATCCTGATGATATCTTTCACCGATAATTTAGGCTTATGGCAGGGAAACTCACGCCCGTTAACGCGGTGTCCTTACTCACTACCGACTGAGCTATCATCGCGTTGAAGTATGTTAGAGATTATTTATTTATTGGAAATCCAAAACTAAACTTATTAAAACAGCGCCATGAACGCCTACAATAACTCCTTATAAAAAAGCAATAGTAATTTTAATAGTTGTAATATAAGAAATAGACATCATTTTGCTCTGATCCACATAAGCCTAAAAAAATATATATAAATCGCTAACGTAGTGATTATACAACTAAGACTGTTTTGAGTATAGTGGAATCTCTATAACTCGAATGTCAAGGGAAAAGTTAAAAAATACGAGTTAATGAGTTTTCGACTTAACAAGAAATTCGAGATACGAAAGATTTAATTCCAGAAATTTCGACATAGACTGGCGCGATTTCTAAGTGTTTTTTGCTATAAAATATTATATCGAGACCTTATTATATTTTACTAACTACGATTTAGTCTGTTTTTCAAAATTGACTTATGAAGTATTTCGAGAAATGTGTAGTATCAATACCTTGCAGGCAAATAACATTTGAAGCGATGATAGCTCAGTGGTAGTGTGTAAGAACACCGCGTCATGGAACGTGAGTTCGAATCCAAACACCTACAATGAGCTTGAGCTTTCGGCGAAGGAAAACATCGTGAGGTAACCATAGCATGGTGGTAGAGCTTTTTCTAATGCCCGCCTGGGTAGCTACCACCCTCTAGTTGAAAAACTGCCGCCAAATACCAATAGGTGTGGTTCGGCAGCTGCACTTAAGAGTCAGTTCCTTTACAGGTTTAACGTGTTCGCCAACTTGGGCCGTATCGTCACTTAAGATCAGGTGAGACTATAACTGAAAAAAAAAAAACATTTTGTTCGAGTTACAAAAAGGTAATGGATTATATTTCGACTTTTCAACTTTGATTTACTATTATTATATTATTATCATTGAGGATTACGAGAAGGTTCCAAGTAAGGAAGAAGGAGGTTCGAGTTATAGAGATTCCAGTGTAAATGTAAAACAGAAACACGTTAAAAAAGCGTACTATACAATTGCAAATTATTTCGCAGGTAAAAATGCATAGGACTCAAATATTGTTAATATTTTTAAGTTCGGACAATTGTATTCACATGATAAAAAGAGCGATCGCTAGAGAGTTTTGATTGCGGTTTTTTCCCTTCGAGCACGTTATGTTGTTTCCAAAAGAGTAGTAGTAAATTTTAGACTTTAAAAAAGTGATACTATTATGTTATTTTTGAGAAAGAAACGGTTTGATTTTATATCATACACAGGGCAGTGCATAGCAGCTAGTTCAAGACGCCGTGTAGGCGCCTGCGTTTAGTTATAGATATTTGCCCAGTAACAAAATATCTATGCACAGATAATAGTATTATCTATGGTTTGATATAGACAAATTACGTAACGAGGATGTAAATTTGCATATCTTTACACGTTTATTTCCCTAACACAGTGTTCAAATACGGTACAGCGTTATCAGATATAGCACGGATTAAATTAACAATGTGTCGGAACATTGTTTAATCATTTTATTGCCATATTTTCATTGTATCTACGCTTGATATTCTATGTATATTATGAATAGCTCGCAATTTCGTTCGTGTGGAACTAAAAATTCTTACTTAATACTATAAACGCGATAGTGAGTTTGTTTGTTTGTTACGCTTTCACGCCTAAACCGCCGAATCGATTATCATGAATTTTGGTATAGAGATATATGGGAAACTGGTGACGTTGATAGGCGACTTTTTCTCGCGAACAACCTATTTGAAGTGGGGTAAAAAAATGGATAAACTTTGTGTGAAACTTTTTATTGCGTCTTACGATTCGTTTGATAAAATAAATATTAACGCGAGTGAATCTGCACGTAACATCTAGTTATTTAATCAATTTTGCCCGGTTCTGTAGCTTTTTTCAATACAGCTTTGTTGCTATTAATGGTATCGTGATGTTAAATGGAAATGAACCTTTCCTCACAGATTGCTCTATTAAATACAGTAGAACCTCGATAAAGTAAAGACCTCTATAATTTAAGAAATAATCTATTCCTTTCCCCTCAGACCCCCAAACCTCTATTACTTAAATTATGCACCTCTATAACTTAAACTAATAATTTAATTATAAGCCCTCAATTACTTAAAAAATGTTTCGACGACCTCTATAACGTAAACTGTCTGCCAATGAGTAATTTCGAATGAATGTAGAAAACAAAAAGTTTTTCGAAATTTATGGCTTGCACTTGTCTATAACTTAAATTGTTACACAAACAACTATTATACTAATCACCTATTGTTTCTTTGGAATCTCTAAAAGCTGTATTTGCGGTGGTTCGGACGGCGGCATACTTGGATCATTAGTTGTTGGTCACTGTCCAGGAAACTGTGATGTATGATATAAGTTACTACTTACTAAGATTATGTATACTCTCTTTTTAGAAACAAAAAAAAAGCAAATCATTTACTTTTTTCAGTAGACTAAACTTTAAATAAAGTATTTTTTTTTGTATGTAAAATATGTACGTATTTTAATTTACCACATATTCTGGCGCATTCGGGTAAAAATAGGTATTGGATATTAAGCCATTAATCACTCTCTAACATATATTGAACCCCTTGATATATTAATCATTTTATGACTTAAAATATGTTGCGTTTTAAGTTAACGAAGCTCTACTATATAATTTTTAAAATCAGATTATTAGTTCTGACAGAAGATTAGCGCGTTAAAACAAACAAACTTTTCGTATTCACATTTATAGATTAGTTTATACATTGTAATTTTATAGAGGCTGAAGAACGATGGTGAAGTTGTAAAATGTATCTCGCAACAAACACGAGGTGTCATAAAATAATTAACTAGTATTGTGACAAGTTGAAGTTTAAATTACTCCGTCAATTGGCTCGCATTAACAACAACAGTAATAAAACGTTCATCATCTATATTAATTCATCAGTATTTCTGTCTGTCTGTACGTGTAGATTTTATTCTATAACTAGCTTTTACCGGAGATTTTGCTCGCGTGAATATTGATTTTGTCAAACAAATCGGTGGACGCAATAAAAAGGTTCATACTCAGTTTAAACCTCTCTTTATCCCCCTTCTAATAAGTTTTTAAATAGTAACTTATCACCGTTTTCAGGTTTCTATCTATCTCTATATCAAAATTTATCAAGATCGATTCAGCGGTTTAACAAACAAATAAAAAAAAGTCAGTTTGTCATTTATATATGAGCAAGGATTCTTATTTTATAAAGTATTGGTTCCTTCAAAATATTTGGAATATTACTGAGTATTATTTGAGAATATTCGATATAGGCGATGTGTTAAGTTTTAACCCGCAGGACAATTCTTAGATTTTTCTGCAGAGTCTGGGCGTTACTTTATGTTTTTGTATACTTTATAGGTTTAGCGTTATGGCTACAATCTCATCTGATGTTAAGTGACGATATGGTCCAAGATTGTAAACACGATAAACCTTTTTTAATTAGCGTGGTGTTTAAACTCTTATTCTTTACGGACTTCCTAAACGCAACGCGCAAACGCGTTATCCGGGCTCAGGCCAAAGACGAGAGGGACGTGTGCTTGTCACGTCGGGTGATAGGCTTCGGATACTATCTACTAAGACACACCACGGCGACACTGCAAACTCTTGTGTTGCCAGAGACCAAGGAAAGCGCAAACACTTCTTTTTTTATACTTAAGGTTTAGCGTTATGACCATAATCTCACCTGATCTTAAGTGAGGATACGTCCCAAGATGGTAGACACGCTAAACCTGTGGTGGGACTGGCTCTCAAGTGCAGCTGCCAGAAGATACCTGTTGGTATTTGGCGGCAGGTTTACAACTTGAGGGTGGTAGCTAGTCAGGCGGGCATTTGAAAAAGCCCTACCACAATGCTAGCCTTTCTTCTAGCCTATGGCGGGAAAGACCGTTAGGACTTGCAGTCTTTCCGACGTCTCCTACCTAACCGGTCTGATATGATAAACCCACACAACTCTACAGACGAACCGTAGACGTACGAAGGCTAGTGGAGGGACTGGCTCTCAAGTGCGACTGCCGGAACAAACCTACAGGTATTTGGCAGCAGATTTTCAACTCGAGGGTGGTAGCTAGCCAGGTGGGTATTAGTAAAAATTCCTACACGACCATGCTGTGGTTTCATCACAATGCTTTCCTTTACCGAAAGCCACCTATATGTGGATTCGATCTCACGTCCGTTGACGCGACGTCCGCACACACTGCCAACTGAGCTATCATCGCTCCATGATCATCTTGCTTCATCAGATCGCTTGCCTTGGATATTCTTTTTTACGACATAGAAATCCGCTAATAAAAATACGACCGAAACCGACGGCACCAAGTACTAATTTTAAGGAAATTGGGAAAGATATGAGATGTTTACTTAGAATAAAGATTAACAATGTGTAAAGCGTCTTCGTACATTTGAATGACGTCTACGATTATCACTCCGGCTTATCTAAATTGTAGATCATTCATTCATTGCGGTCTTTGTTTGTTATAACATGTAGAAGTTCTCTTTCTAGCATTCGATGTAAATGATTGTTACAATTATAGGCATTATTCTGACTGTTGGTGTCTATAATTTTTTTTTCTAAAGTACAGCATAGAAGCAGACGGCCCATCTGATGATATATAGTCTATGGATAGCCGCAACACCAGGGGCATACAGCCATGCTGCTGATCTTGACGGAAAGATTGGTTCTCTCGTTCACTATTCCGGGATACAAATGCACATTCTAAACCTTTATTTTGCGACGGTCTAAACCCGAGGGTGATCGCTAACTACTCGAGCAATATCGAAAGCGAGTTGATGACAACATTGTAGTGGATACATGTGTTAGATATATATAGGATATAGATGTTTTCCTTCACCGAAAGCTCAAGCTCATTATAGATGAATTCAAATCAAAATCAGAATTTCACATCTGAATTACAAGGAAATCAAAAATTACATTTTGAAATTTCATGGTATAGAAAATTGTGAAGGTAATTCTAGCTGTTCAGTGTAATTTTCTAAGTAGAATAATGCAATTATTATTAGAAACTGATCATGAGAATGTTGTGTTAATACTGAATTGTGCAAATTATTTGATATTTATTCTGATAATAAAATGATATTAAAGTCTTCATTGATTAAAGAGAAATAAGCTAACAAATAAGTATTAATGATTTATAATATATTCTGCTTTGCTTAGTAAAAATGAAAATATAGGTAAATTAGTGCAATTTAAATTACTATATTCTAATACTTGTAAGTCCTGTAATTATATGAGTGTATATACATCTTTTAATTATATTGTATTCCCGGAAGCAGAGAATGACACAAGTTTTTAAATTTTAAGAATTGTTTGATAAGCTATATGGACATTGATTTAATACATTAATACTTTGTAATACATCCCGAAAAGGACAAGAAACTTAAAGTAACATTATGATTAATTCCTGTCAATAATAATAATAATTTCAATAAATAATTTTAGACCCAGATAAATAGAAATATATAACAAATAGGTTTATAAAGTCTGTACCAATTCCCAAAATAAAATTTTGTAATAATGTATACATTGTAGTGAGTGCTATATTTTGTAGAAATGAAGACAAATTATTAAATCATTGAAATGCAGTTGTAAAAAGTAAGTCTAGGTTGTTAGTAATAGATGATTTAAACTTACAGTCAAAGTTATTCTTAGAAAGAAAATTCGAAGATTCGAAACGAGTTTGTTTGTTACCATTTCATGTGAAAACTACTTAAGTAATGTTCACATTCGCCAAGTACATGTTCACAACATTATCTACAAATGAATGAAAGATAATTTTACATTTTCCAATAAGATATAAACTTTCCAATAAGATGTTTTGTATTTACAAAACAAGTATCTGTTGTGGTTTTCATTAATTAAACAATTTTTGTGCTATATTTGACAATTAAAAATAAGTTTTTTAACATACTTGGTGTGCATTGTTGAGTACCCTAAATTTTTATGCCTGATGGTGAGGACCAGAGACTTTCCATACCCATATACTATATATTATACCAATGTACAGGCCCCATCAAATTAACCTCTGTGATAACTAATACTTTACTTTAAATATAGAATAACTTCTACGAACTAAAATGGTTCCTTCAGGATAGGACACATAGGTTAGAACTTTGTAGTAAATGTCTACTTCTCTAGGGGTTTTGGTGTCATTTGCCCGTATCGGTACCTTTTCTTTAGGTAGGTAGGTATTTATGTATAGCCTGCCGGCTCGGGCGATCAAGAATGTTATGTGGGACCCGCCTAGTCATAACCACTAAAACCCTTGCTGGGATGACGCGGTTTCGAACATGCAATCACCGCATCACGCGGGCGATCGCCCCAGTCTGATGGTAAGCCAGGCAGCCTGGTGAACTGGCCTCCAGACAGCCGAACCACTTTAATGAAGGGCGGAGCCCAACCCGCCTCAAACAGTCAGGCTTACAGCTGCAGAAGAGCGCAAACATATCGACTGATTAGGGCTTTTTCTCATACCCGCCTGATTAGCTACCCCATCAAGATGAAAATCTGCCTCCAAATACGTTTTCCTGTTCCGGTAGTTGCACTTGAGAGTCAGTTCCTCCACTAGGCTTAGCGTGTCCACCATCTTGGGTAACATCGTCACTTTACATCAGGTGAGATTGTGGCCATAACGCTAGCTAACCTTAGCTATAAAAAAGGCTTATGATCGCTGTTTATTCAAATGAATCTTAAAAGTAATTCACTCGCATTGATCGCAGAAAGACGATGCGGCATGCGGACTTTTTTATTTTAAATTAGATGCTCGCTCTTTGTAATCCATTTGCCACCCACCACCACCAGCAAATAATGTATGCACGAGTCCACAGAGTTGAAAAATAGAGCCAAAAATTATATAAAACATGATTCAAGTTCACGCGAACAATGTCGCGGGTACAAAATAATGAAAAAAAGCTCGTATTACTTGGTAACAGGTTATATGAGTATGTAAATACGGTTCAGTGTGACTACTTTAATTTGACCTCATTACATTAATTGTTAAAATTGTTTATATAGGACAATTTAATGGAGTTAATTATTGATGTAGAAAAAAATAATTTTATCGTTACAAATGGAGGACATCGGCTAGGTTTTTTAAGAAATAAAAATATACTGCAATACTTACAGCCCGCCGTTTCATATCTATTACTAACATTACAAATGCGAAAGTGTTTTTCTTTATGTGTTATACTTTCACGCCTATACCATTGAATCGGTTATGATGAATTTTGATATACAGATAGATGGAACCTGGATATGGTGATAGGATACTTTCTCTCTCGATAAACCAAAGAGCATAAGAGAGCCATGAAGTAGTCGATTCTAGGCTTAGGCTGTTGCCGTGGACGAGAATAGAAACCGCGTTCCTTACTAATCCTAAATAGTCCTAAATAATCCTATACGAAGCGGAATACCTACTCAACTACAACGTGGATTAAGAGCGCGAAGTAAACTTCCAAACTAAAGAATTGTATGAAAGCTTGTTTAGGCACTCTAAGCACTATAATTTTTTTTTTTTTTCGAAAAGATACATGCTATTACCCTGTGGTTCTTCATCGATCTTGGGGGTCGAGTACTGGAGGTACTCAGCCCGGAGGGGGAGGGGGTTTGAGTTACATAAGACAGCCTGACGCATCAGTCGCATTTACTATCGACATAAACACGATATGTGCCAATTCGTTTTATTTAATACGTTTTAGATGTATTGAATTTGCTGAAAAATTGGGTGAAACCGCTAAACCTAATGGAGGGATTGGCATTACTCACCTGTAGATATTTGAGGGCACATTTTCAATTTTAGGGTGTGGTAGCTAGCCAGTTAAGCATTAGCAAAAGCTCTACATTTACGATATGGTTTCGTCACGATGTTTTCCTTCACTGAAAGCTCAAGCTCATTGTATGTGAATCCGAAGCTATCATCGATTTTATCAACAAAAAAAGCGTGCTAATAGGTGTTTTATATCAAAAATATTTGTTCCAGCACTGGGACCTCTGTTACCTCAAATCAATGTGTTCGGGCGACAGCTGGGCGTATCGCCAGCCGTTATGGGAATGGTAACGGCGGTTCTGCCTCTGCTGTGGGCGGCCGCGAAACCGCTCTTCGGGTATCTCGTCGATTTCTGGCCGGTAATTATTATATTATTCTTCAAGTGGATATTATGGGAGGGCTTTGCTGAAATTCAGATCAGCAACCTTTTTGTGTGAGGCTTGTTCGGGTTAAGGTGACTCAAGGTACCTAAAGGAGCGAGAGAGATATGATGTTTCACTCCAGTTGTGTGGAAGATACAATAAATAGTAGGATATCCATAAGCATGCATGCACCGTTTTTTATAAGTTTAGAGTTATGACCACAACCTCACCTGATTGTAATTGATGATATGTCCTCAGCTGATATGGCTGAGACACGGTAACCTTAGTGGAAGGACTGCCTCTCAAGTGCAACTGCTGAAACATTTTTTTATATTGCGCAGCAAAATGACTGCACTGGACCTGATGGTAAGTACAGTGCAATCCATATCAGCGGCGACTGACACCGAACAGAATTCACTACCAGTCGCCGCTGTCATGCTGGCCTGCTTAGGTACCTCTTCACGCCTCTTTTGAAGGACTCAGTATCATAGAAAGGAGGAAACACGCTGACAGGAAGACGGTTCTACAATTTCACGGTGCGACAAAAGTAAGACTAAGTAAATGTAAATGTAAAGTAAATGACTGAGCTGTATTGTTCATTTTAAACACAATGTCTTAGCGTGTACGGACCACCTTGAATTTGAATCCCAGCTATAAGCCTGATCTTTCGCTGAAGGAATGCAGTATGAAACCTCAACATTGTACTAGAGCATTATGTAAAATCTACCGGGTTAGCTTCCACCTTTTTTTTTGTAAAAATCAATTTACTGCTTACCTTGTGCAACGCGTAAAATGCACTACCCAGGTTCAGGTCGAAGCGGGAAGAATATGTGACGACTCATCGGGTGACAAACACTGTCAAATAATACCTACCGAGGACATCACGGCGACATTTCAGTCTTCCGTGTTGCTAGAGACCAGGGAAAGCTTCGCACTTCTTCAAGTTTGGCTGACTATCATGTTTAAGTTGACGATCTGTTGCCAAATATCTATAGGAATGTTCTGGTATTTGCACTTCAGAGTCAGTCCCACCACTAGATTCAGTCTGTCGCGACAAATTTTCTATTCAATTATATTCGTTTCCATTTCAGGCTCACAGAAAACTCGTCTTCATGCTCCTTATAAGTGTAATGAGCGGCTCATACTGTTGTCTATGGTTTCTACCGATGCCCGAACAGCAAACGAACGATCATCCATTACTCGAACACGTTTATCAATTGAACGACACGATCTATTTAAAAAAATACGACAACAACACATCACTGGAAAAGTATAACTGTCACTGGAACTGCTCTATGGTCGGGAAGTTTGACGTCTATCTGTCAAACGCCACGTTTGTCAACACGATATTCGTGGACGGAGATGTCGATAATACGTCGTGCTCGCTCTTCTCAATGGATCTGGACGACGTTAGAGCGGGACAGGTGACGTGCGTGCCGCGAGACGGCTGCGATCTGTTGTGTTTTGAGGACGATTTGAAATTCGAACGCGCTAACAGGAGTAGAAGGTCTATGAACGCGACGGCCAATCAGATTGTAGATGACGACAGTGGGAAGGATGTGATTGGTGGGAAAGATGGCAAAGTTAAAGTGAAGAATTTACAGAGTGCAGACGATCGGAATGAATCGAGTACCAGTTTTTACAGAAGTGCTACTTTCTGGGCATTCGTGATTTTGATGTGTGTCGGGACGGTAGCTTTTAATGTCGCTAATTGTATCGGCGATGCTGTTTGCTTCGATGTATTGGGTAAGATTATCCTTTATAAATGTAAACGCTTTCTTTTGGTGGACAAAATATTGATATATTTTTGCACTGTAACTGTAAGTCTATGCGATACAGTATATACGCTCCAAAAGCGGCACACTAATTTTTGTCAATTGGCACACTGAAACCCCAGTACCTCGTTGGCGTTCAAGGAGGTGTTATGTACTGATTCATATATCAAATTCCTAAAACAACAGAAAATGCCCATATGTGTATATTGTACAAAATATAGAAATAAAACTTATCTCTAGATAACTGAAGTGATGATAGCTCAGTCGGTAGTGTGTACGGATGCCGCGTTAAGGGACGTGAGTTCAAATCCACTTACAAAAGCTTTTGAAGAAGAGAAACATCGTGATGAAACCATATCATGGTAGTTGGTAGTGTTTTCTAATACACCTGGCGAACTACCATCCTCAAGTTGAATATCTATCGCCAAATACCTATAGGTGCCCCGGCAGTTGCACTTGAGAACCACAACTACGAGGCTTGCACCATCTTAAACCACACTGTTACTTTTCAATTTTTTTTTATTCTTGGCAACTTTGACTAATGCTGCCATTTTGAAGTAATGTGATTTGGGCATTTTGTGCAGACGATACTGTCTTCAACAATATGGTGACTCTCTTGTTGAAGCTCTCTTAAGAGTTTCTGTGGCAACTAATGTGTCATGTTCCGAATGATTATTTACAATACACTTCACCTACCCTACATTACGTAAAATCGCACCTTAACTTACAAATCACAACAAGACAGATCAAAATATCTCGCTCTTGATGTTAGGTGAGATTTTGACTTTTTTTGTAATGTCGCACGCAGGCCCGGATCGCGGTTCGAAGTATGGGGCCCAGCGCGCTTGGGGCACCGCTGGTTATGGTATCACAGCGCTGTTGGGGGGTTGGCTCGTCGATTCCGTCTCGACCGGGGGCTATAAAGACTTCACACCGGCCTTCGTGGTGGCCCTGGCAGCCACCGCCATCGATCTATACAGCTGTAGGGCTCTGACAGTATGTTTTTTTTTTATAATTAATATTCTTTAGCTGTGATGTGTACACTAACTGTGTAAACGGCTTAAATACCCTATATTTTAGACTGGCTAAGACCAGGTTTTTTAGGTGATATGTTTTTCGCTAGGTTAATAGCTTTCAGTGAAGGAAAACATCGTGAGCTTTTTACAATAACCCGCCTGGCTAGCTACCACCCTAATGTTGAAAATCTGTTGGCAAATACCAAGAGGAGTGTTCGGGCAGCTGCACTTGAGAGTCGGTTCCTCCTCGGGTTTAGTGTGTCTACCAACTTGGGCCGTATCGTCACTTAAGATCGGGTGAGATTATAGCCATAAAGCTAAACCTTAACTATAAAAATATATGCATTTATTGCATGCCTCACGCCTCGAAACTCTAATGATCATTATTTTATATCTTTCGTGCCTTAACAGCAATGTAAATAATGCTTTATTATGTTGTAATACTCTCATTATCACACTAGACAATTTTTAAATTCATTTATTCCATTAAATACAAACAAATAATAATTATGGAAAGCATTTTTTCGTGGACGTCCGGAACGATTATGCCAAAAAATTTAATATATCGTGATCATTTCTTTTTTAATAATACTAGAATAACATCTGATTACTTTGATTTACTATGAATGCTTAAATCGATGTCATTCAGTTATAAATACGTTCTGAGGTGTGCACTATTGGATTTTCTAAACCAGTGTTTCTCAGACTTTTTGGTGTACCGCTCACTTTAGGGGCAATTGAATGATTTCTTATGTTTCCGCGAATATTATTCCTCGAAATAAAATTTCATTTTCAGCCCCCCGAAACGTAGCAATCAAAATTAATAAATATCCGATGATAATTTAATGCCCAACGCCTCCCAAAAATATTTCATCTAAATTCTTTAAAGAAATTTGTAGGGAAATCCACCGTCATCGATTTTTTAGGCTCCCCAGTATCACTTTAATTTTCAATAGTCCCCTCAGATAACCTCAGCGCCCACTTTGAGAACCTATGTTCTAAACTATTATTTTTTATGGTGTATCATCGATATATATGTTTATTCATGTTTCTTTTATTCTAATGGTATCGTATTTGAATACTAGAAATCGCGAGAAACTGGTCACCCCCTATTTTAGACTGAGTAAGACAAGTAACAGTTTTTTAGGTAATAGTTTTAAGTTTTATAATAACGTCCCAAAGCATATTACTGAATAACCGGACAGTAGATTCAAGAACTATGTCAAACGGGTTTTGATGTCAAAAGGCTGTTATAGGATGGATTAATATGTGAGCGATCGTGAATTGACACTCCTATCTATACATCCGCTAATAACTACTGTAACACATTAAACTATTACATAACAAAGATAAGAATAAGACTTAAAAAAAAAGATGCAAATCGAGTTTCTTACCGGTTCTTCTTGATGACTGCGTTATTTTCCCAACCGATGGTAGTTTTGACGTTCATAAGCGCCTTCTTAGGGGCTAAATAGAATAAAGATTTTTGATTTGATTTAGTATGATTTGATATGATTTGTATGGTGACAGTTACCGTCCTTATCGAGCCCCTCTGATTCTGGGGCGGCGCTTCGAGCGGTGCTCCGGGTGCCGCGAGTGATTGTCTTCATATGCTTTGCCGTCCTCGCTGGAACCTTCGATAGCTTTATCATATACTATATGTTCTGGTAAGTTGAGAAATTAATGATAAAAATACCCTTTTTTTCTATCACGCATGTAGTCTATCTTTATTAATATCTATGGCTGTGCCCACGACTTGGTTATGTTTAATTTAAAGTGGGCAAACGAGCAAGCGTGTCATCTGATGGTAAGTGGTCACCGCTGCCCATGGACACTCACAACATCAGAGGAATCTCAGGTGCGTTACAAGCCTTTATAGGAGGACTGACTCTCAAGTGCAACTAGTGGAACACACTCCTAATGGTATTTGGAGGCAGATTTTCAACTTCAGGGTAGAAAAAACCTTACCAACATGCTATGGTTTACTCACAATATTTTTCTTTCACCGAAAGCTTAAAAGCTCATTCTAGGTGGTCGGATTCGAACTCACTTCCCATGACGCAGTTTTCCTACAAGCTACTACTGAACTAACATCACTTCAATCACGTGGAATTAAAATTTATTCAATATATTTTGCCGTTCGATGTAAATTATTTCGATACATTTTTGCTTCTGTCAATGGCAGCTATTGGCAACACCAACAAATGTTTATTACTAGTTGTAAACTTATTTATAAGCTAGCAATACTAAAAAATCTCTTGTACCTCGATGACGTGCACTGTTGCCGTTCTAGTAACTAAGTCGCTAGATCTAGGGGATTTTATTAATTTTTAGCGGGCAACATTTTGGTTTTAGCGAGAAATAAATATTTAGCGACTTCTAGCAACTTTTGAACTGTGGAGTTACCGACTAGTTTCACTATTCAAAATCGTAATTTTCTAAATAAATTAAGTTACATTAATTTTATATGTATGTATTTATACTAACGGGAACGCTGAAAGGAAATTTCCCTGCTACAAACATGTTGTTTTTCTGGTATTTCAACAATGGTTGGAATACATTCATGGGTACTATTATTCGAAATATTGATATTAGTGAGTAATTACTATGAGTGAATTAAACTCGATCTAAATTTTCATTGGTAACTATGAAAATACAGATAAAAAATTTATGAAATATTATACACAAGGCATTATTGGAGTGAATAGAAAAAAGTATGAAGACTGTAAACATTAAAGAGCACCCGTGCTAGGTAATACAAGTAAAGCATTTTGTAGTTATTGTTATTCTGAAATGTACAAATCTTAACGACGCATAGGTGTGTAATATTGTGACATACACAAACTTCGTAATATACTTTATACAAAAATACGTGAAATCAAGTTCTTCTCGTCCGAAACCAGCTCAGGACTATTATCAAGAATTACCCAACTTATGACCTCCCAGACGATGTTGTTAATCAAATTAATAAAAGAACAAATGAGTAGGTATTTAAATGAAAATGTTGATGAGGAATAAACTTCCGCTGAAATATAAATTCCTGTCTTGTTGGTATTGCATTTGTTTAATAAATATGTTTGTTTTTAATTCGGCCTTTTAATGCTAATGAACAGTTTTGTTTGTTTCTTAATATTTATTAGTTTTGATTGTCGTGAAAAAATATATCTGACTACTTCCACACCAGAAAAGCAGAAACTTAGACAAGACTCGAACCATACAGAGTTAAGATCTACAGACTTGTAGAGAGTTTTAAGAATACATTTTGTTATAATCCTCTAATAAGGTTTATAAATAAATATTACTTACAAATAAAATATAACACGTTATTTCGGTATAACAGGAGAAGTTTCATCATACTTATTTCTTTGTATTCCTAATCGACATATAAAAAAAGGTTACAAACAAAATGGTTACCGTCACACCACTCCCCTACGGAACAGGAGAAACAGCGATGACCGAAAAAAAAAGAAATCGAAGATCGAAGGATTTAGAGAACTGAATATAACCGACAGCAGTACGACAATGTTGACATTTCCTATTAATAAAAAACGGGCTTGTATATTTCTTTTTCATAACTTATCAATCTCAGATTTTGAAAGATTAACATTATGGGCACCTGTAGGTGTAGGGGCTGGGGCTTTTTCAGTTGCAGCAGCGGCACCTTCTGAATCTTTATTCTCTTTATCTAGATTGGTTATTTTCTTGGCTAATTCAGTGCAAATCACTGCGCACGCCACTTTGTTTTCGTCTGCATCAGAAGAAGTAAAAATACTCAATACCATTGTATCAAGCAAGTACGTATATGAATTTATCGTGAAACCAAAAAATCATAAAGTTAGACATCATCGGCATATTACGAAAAAAAAACTATATTCAATATAATAAGAAATAATGGTAACTTCGTGTACCAACATAACGGCATTCGAAATTTCCAGTCTCATGAAAATAAAGACAGCATATTGTGAATTTCAGTAAGTGTAAGTGAAACGCAAGTATAATACGAACAACAACATTGTAAAAAAACAGTTAAGAAAATACTTCAATCTTATAGGACTATAAATTGGCGCCATAATACTTTAAGAAAATACTTCAATCTAATAGGCTTATAAGTTGGCGCCATATTACTTTTTAATAGTAGTTTGGTAACTTTAGTAGTAAGAAAATATATGTATGTAACATTTTTAAGTATGAGGTAGCCATTTTAGTTACTTCGTATCGTGCATAGTTGTAAAATCTTATAATTTTTGTAATAGTTTTGTTTTGTATCATTTGTGTCATACAATTAAAGTGTTTAGTGATGGATACAAATCAGTTAAAATCATTACGAGCTGCGAGGCGTAATATTTTTACATTCTGACAATACTTAGTGAGGAAATAAAAAAATCTTCACCGAACAGTGGCGAGAGAAACTCTACTGCAGCGACAAACTTACTGACATTAAAAATACCAAACTTTACAGGTAAATATTGTGATTATATTCCATTCGTTATTATTAATCATTCGATAACATTCAAAAACTATATTATATACGTTCATTTTTACAAAAAGTGACTTTTGATTCAATTAAAAGCCATATTAATAACGGTTATGAAGAAACATTTCACTTGTTGAATGCTAGATACAATCACAAGTCTGACATTGTAAAGGGGCACACTAGCTTTTGGCTTGACCTGACTTTAGTCAACCAGACCCAATTAATATTAAGGAATTTGTATCAAAAGTAATGTAATGTCTGTTTTTTTTTTTGGCTCGGCAGTAATATCGTACTTCACCTGATAGTAAACTCAGTACCGACTGTCGAAAGAGATAAATTCATTACTAAAAAACTTACATAAGGAAATGTAGACGTGGGACTCTATTATATTATGTATTTGAACACATAAACTAGATTCCTACACTGCAAGAGCTTACTAGTACGATCGGAATGATTTATCAGAGCCAACAGTCACTGAGTTTATAACATAATTGGGAAAAGAGCCTTAGCAATAGAAAACGCTGAACATCATTACACATGCTAGCAAGCCGCACGAGGTAGTCATGAATCTGACAGCAGTTTCTGGAGGTAAGAAATGCTTATATTGCAAACCGCCTATTTATTAATTATTTGTGAAATTTTTTAATTAGTACACACTGCAAGCAGAATAGACTTGTGTAAGATAATCACGCGGGACCGGGTACGAAGCCTGAAAAGCTTTTAAAACGTCGAGATTAAAATTAATAAATAACCGAGATAAAATCCGTTTAAATTAGTTTTATTTCGATTAATAATATTCGCGTAAACATTAGAAATCAGAAATATACCTATCCCGCAAAAGGTAATTAATGTTCAGCTTGTTGGATTTGCTGATGCTTCCAGCTCTGTTGGGTACGAGTGCTGCATATACTCGACGAAATAGGTAAGGCTACACTTTGCTTGCTTTGTGCTAAATCTCGAATCGATCCATGCAATAACAGCTTTACTGTACCGCGTTTGAAACTGAATTCTATGTTGCTTTAAACAAATTTAATGGTAAGGACTTGTGACACTCTGACATTAAAATTAAAAATAGAAAAAGTTTTAAGCGCTTGCTTGGTTTGATACTGACCCTAATAGAGTGATACCTTAATAAATAATGTTGCTAATAGAGTGAGCTTGGTTCGAGAACGGTATAAAATGGCACTGGTGCTTTGTCGATGCAGAAGATAATCCAGCTGATCTGATAAGCAAAGGAGTTGATCCGAACGAGCTTCCACTGTGTAGTATATGATCGGACAGGCTGTCATTTCTACAGAATAGTAAGTATCAGTCTACAAAACATTAAGTAATAACTGACGACTAACCCGGGTTGAAGACGACACATAACTACAATCTTCACGTGGCGCTACTCGTGTATCAGGAAGGGGAAATTTATAATTTATTTAAAAATTATTTTGATACTAATAGAATTACTTGTATTGTTGCGTATATTGTTAGAATTCGTGATAATATATAAAATAAAACACAATCAAACGAAAGCAAAATATTTATCTGCTACTGAATTAAAGCAGGCATTGGTATGGATTGTAAAATGAGAGCGGATAATTTAATTTGTGGAAGAGTTATGGTGCTTGATAAATGAAGATAGCAATTTAAAAGGTTCGTTAAAACCCTTACATCCATTACAGATGAACATGGAATCTCAAAAGTGGGTGGTAAAATTCAAAATGCTGAGGTTTTTTAGTCTTAGTGACATGAGGTAATTCTTCCAAATAAATCCTGTACAACTGATATGAAAATACAACGTTAGCACGTAGGCTTATTTACACGCAGATCCAAAATTATTACTTTCAAGTTTAAACTAAAACTTTTGGTTAGTAAATGACTTCAAACATGTTAATTTTTTTATCTACAAATTGATAATTTGTTTTTTGTAATGAATTAAGGTTAATTAAGCTAAGCAATTGATGGATACCTTTCTAACTCAAAATGTAACTGCATGTAGACCGTTTCAAAGAGTTGGTATAGATTTTGCTGGAGCCATTCTAATTAGAAGTACTCGTAATAGACGAGCTTTAGAGACAAACGGGGTATATTTGTGTATTAATTTGTTTTATAACCAAAGCCATTAATTTGGAGGCTTCACCCAGCTTGACAACAGATGCCTTCCTAGCATGTTTAAAACGTTTTATAACGCGAATAAGTTTGCCTACCGATAAACATTATAATAGCTCAGTAGTAGTGTGTACAACTTCGCGTCAAGGGACGTGAGTTCAAATCCAACCACCTACAATGAGCTTGAGCTTTCGGTGAAGGAAAACAGCGGGACGAAACCATAGCATGGTGGTAGGACTTTTTCGAAAGGTCCGCCTGGCTAGCGACCACCCTCAAGTTGAAAATGTGCTGGCAAATACCAATAGATGTGTTCCGGCAGTTGCACTTGAGAGCCAATTTCTCCACAGGCTTAGCGTGTCTACCAACTTGGGCCGTATCATCACTTAAGATCTGGTGATGTTATGGCCATAATGCTAAACCTTAACTATATAAAAAAGGATACTTTACGGTTGCAAACAATGAACTTGTTAAATTATATAAATGAAAAGCTTCACAAGGACATCAAATACAGGTGCAAAAGTGTACCCCCTAATTATTCCCCTGCATTCGCTGGCCATGCTGAAGCGGGTGTTAAAAGCGTAAATTTTCACCTTAAGCGTGTAATGCAGAATTATGATTATAATAATGAGAAAAATCAGACTGTCAAAAGTTATAGGGTTCTATTCTTAATTTTACTGAAGGATATTTAAAGACTCGATTAGTAAAGTATTTCGGTCGTTATCGTGATATCATACAGACACACGGACGTCCAAGACAACTCATTTAAGCCGTTTTTTAATTAGTTTAAATAAGAAACATGGCATCAAAAATATCATGCGTGTTAAAAATAGTGTTTTTTCTTGATATGTGTGTGAATATATTATTTTACAAGTGCAATATATAATAAATAGAGACATTTAAAGTTTGAAAAATCAGTTGTTTTGCGTGAAGAGACAGTAGTGTCCACCTTAACGCTTCGCTTATGAGGCGTGCAATTTATAAGCGTTTTATTGGAAACATTTGTATACTACCAACAGATTTATACTATAAGTATTTCAGATATGTTAATATAAAGTTAAGTTGAGTATTGTAGCCTGATTTTCAAATCCAAAACCGCAAATGAGTTAATTTAAATAATATGTTGTTACCTTTCTGAGTTTGCAATAGTATTTTTATTTTATTGTTTTGAAAATAAATTATACCAATTTTGTTCCCGAGTCCGCAGCATGTTGGCAACACCAACATAAATTGATAACGAATTGTAAACTTACTTATAAACTAGCAATACTATAATATCTCTTGTTCCTCGATAACCTGTGCGATGAGGTTGTGCATTACAATAAACAGTAAATTGTGTATATCGGTTTTTATTTTGGCAACAAAGAACTAGCATCGACTTCAACAGCAGCTTGATGTTAATTATCCTGAAGCCTTCCTTAATGATTCCTCTATTAAATACAGAAATATTTTTGGAATCTGACAGGTTATTTCTATAATTAGCGCATTCAAACAAATAAACTTTTCCGCTCTTTAATATTAATATCGATTGAAACTGTTTTGCAAGAAGTACGCCAAGAAATTATAGGTTTATTATATGTAAAGATTTGGATCTTTATCTCAGGTTCTTCAAGAAACGCAATGAGGAAACCCAGCTTTATTATATGTGTAGTAGTTTTGCATCTTTATCTCGGGTTCTTTGAGAAGCTCAATGAGGAAAGATAGCTTCAATATATGTACAGTTTTAGACTTTTTCGCCCGGTTCCTCGAGGAGCTCTCAGAGGAATCCTAGCTTTATGTAGTTCTCGAACTTTATCTGAGGTTTCTTAAGAAGCTCACCGAGGAAACCGAGTTTTATTATATGTGTAGTTTTCGAACTTTCGAACACGAGAACCTCACTGAGGATACCCAGTTTTATTTTATGTATAGATTAAGAACTCTTTCTAAGGTTCCAGGAGGACCTCGCCGAGGAAACCTATGCTTAATTACTTGTGGAAGCTTTATCTTGGGTTCCTCTGAAAGCTTGCCAAGGAAACCTAATTTTATTATTTGTGTATATTTGGAACTTTTTTAAGGTTTCTCGAGGAGCTTGCCGAGGAAACTGGGACCACAGCGAAGATCAAACTTATTGAAGGTGTCGTTGTCGCCGCTCAGAGTTTTATAGGAGAATTACTTTTTTTCTTCTTCTCAGGTATTTAATACTATTTGTGATATGAGAATGAAAATACGTCCTAACAAAATGTAATGTTTCTTTCCTTTTATCATAGGTATAGAGTTATAGCCTCAAGCTCATCTGATATGAAGTTACGATGTGGCCCACGATGGTGGACAAATTAGCTTAGTTAAGGGACTGGTTTTCAAGTGCAACTGCCGGAACACACTTATTGTTATTTGGCCGTAAATTTTCAACTTGAAGGTGGTAGCTACTCAGGCGGGCATTAGAATAAGCCCTACCACCATATTATGGGTTCATCACGATGTTTTCCTTCACCGAAAGCTCAAGCTCATTACACACTATCAACTGAGCTACCATCGCATTATTGAACCTAATTAAATTTGTAAACTGATCAAGTTTTTTGCCGATTTTTCTTAACTGTATTACTTTTTAAACCGGTGATAGTTTTGACGCTCATAAGCGCCTTCTCAAGGGCTAAATTGATTGAATATTTCTGTAATACTGAGACCTGTCTTTACGTTTTGTAGTTCTGTAATGAAATATAATCAATATTTTTAGGTAAAATAATCAAACGATGGGGCTACGGTGCGACTCTTACCTTCTCACTATTCTGTTATGGAATCAGGATGGCGCTCATCTCTCTGATACGACATCCGTGGCATCTTGTATTCATCGAGGTATACTATATACATGTCTATATTAATATTAGAAAGCGGAAAAGTTTGTTTGTTTGAACGCGGCAATCTTAGGAACTACCTCCCGGAAATCCAAAATTATTTTTGTATTTGATTGAGCAGTCTTTGAGGAAATATTTAGGTTAACAACATGCTGTCACTAACAGGAACAAACCTGTATTGAAATAAAAAACAAAGCTGTTATGAAGTGAAAACTATAAGCAAACAGTTGTTATTTTTGGTTATCCTATTTAATTGTTTGATCTTAAATTAAAACATTTTAATCAAACTGTTTACAGCGCAATAACTGTGTGCTAATAGGATCAGATATAGTGTGTACGTTAACACGTCACGTGACCATGTCGATGACGACTAACATGAATTTACTCTCTATCTCAACCGTGTTGTAAGAGTTTTCACTTCAAAAAATTATAAAATTATATATATAAATACGATGTGTTCTTAAGACCACACGACAGAAGTGAAACAACAGTATATCTCTTTCTCTATCTCCCTTAGTCGCCTCGAGTCGACTTCACCAATTAAGTTAATTAACTAGTAACAAAAATTAACCGTTTCCAAAAAAGAAAAAGTTTTGATAGCTTCAAGGGACATGAGTTCGAATCCAACCACCTACAATGAGCTTGAGCTTTCGGTAAAGGAAAACATCGCGAGGAAACCCTATCATGGTGGTAGGGATTTTTATAAAGTCCGCCTGGCTAGCTACCACCTTCAAGTTGAAAATCTCCCGCCAAATATCAATAGATGTGTTCCGGCAGCTGCACTTGAGAGCCAGTTTCACTACAGGTTTAGCGTGTCTACCAACTTGGGTCGTATCGTTACTTAAGATCAGGTGTCATTATGACCAGAACGCTAAATATTAACTATAAAAAAAATTAGGTGTTAAATGTAACTAAACAATATCGAAAAATGATGTCATATTTTGCGTGAATTTTTTTTAGTTTTGCTGTGTAACCGTTTCCCTTACTCTATCCAGTCTGTTAAACATCATACAATAGTTTGAATTTTTATGTCTTACTTAATGTTTATGATTAGATCGTCGCAACGTTTATTTTATAGCATTGATAGTTCAGTTTGTAGTGTGTACGAACGCCTGAAATGATCGTAGACTATCGGTAAGGGAAAATATCGTGATGAAACCATAGCATGGTGGTAGGGCTTCTTCTAATACCCGCTTGGCTAGCTACCCCCCTCCAATCGAAAATCGGCAGTTGCACTTGAGAGCAATACCCTCCACTACGCTTAGCCTGACCACATTGTCACTTAACACCAGGTGAGATTGTGGCCATAACGCTAAACATATAAACTATTAAAATAAACAGCACTGTAAATCGAATACACTATATACACCCTGTGGTAAGCACCGATGAGCTTTCATCTGTCAGTTTATACCATTAGGTATAGTTCCAATTGTGTCTTTGTTTCATAATAAAAAAAAATAGTCTTGAATTTAATGATTCCGTCTATTTAGTATATCCACCGTCTTGCGTCACATCGTCATTTAACGTCATTAGAATCTGGCCATAACGCAAATTCATCTAATAATGTATTCTAGGGTATAATGCAAGGTCCCACGTACGCACTCTGTTATGCAACGATAGTTGGTTACGCTGCGCAAGTCGCTCCTGAAGGGTATTCCGCTACCGTCCAGGGCATAGTCGCCGGCATGGACGATGGAGTAGGTGAGTTCGATTCCCAGGTCAATCAATGTCTTCTTGCCCATATCTGAGTACCAAAGTAAATTCGCTTCAGTCCAATATTAGTATCTTACTGTGGTTTTGTTTAGTCGCGTTCTTGTATGTCAGTCCGGGTGGAACGTTGTTTTAAACTTAAAAAATTAAAATTAACTTCCGATGAGTAGATATGAAAAATTTGAACCATAGCTCTGAAGGAAATGACAATGTATGGAAATATAATAAGAAAAATGAAAAGATATAAGAGATGAATACAATATAAAAAATTAATTATTTACATAACTCTAAAATGCAGAAAATAATAATAAAATGTAATAATAATTTTATGTACTATGTTTTTATATCGGACTTACAAATCTAACATTAAAGATTGAAAACGAAAAACGTGGAATTACGTTTAAAATAATTTTTGCATGTATATTAATTTTGTTTCGTAAACTTTAATAAAAAAAAATACAATTTCTCACTGCAGCGGATTTGAATTTGCAGCTCTCATCTATACTATCTATAATTAAATTATTTAAATGAAAACGTTTGTTTGTTAGAACGCGCAAATTTCAGGAACTACCAGCCGGATAACAAAAAATAATTTTGGTTTTTATATAGCAATTATTGAGGAAGGCTTAAGGCTATTTTAACATCACGTTTAATTTCGCGCCGTCATTCAAAATACAATAATTTTTGATAGAGTTAGCCGATTATAATAAAATAAAGACTAAATGTAACTCGAGGATACGCTTTATAATTTCGTTGGTGACGTTTCCATCATATTCGTTATACTTTAGCAGTGATGCGTGCACAAACAAACAGATAGACAGGCATTTCTGAAAATGCTGTTAATGTGTATTTATTACTTATTCTTAGTCCCTTGCAATATTTTTTTATTTGAATCTAAAAAGTACGGTAAACTTACATTTTTATCATATGTATAGATATTTTTTTATTACTTACATTATTATTGTATTGTGTGGATCTGAATGTTGGACAACGAAACAGACGGATGAAAGAAAATTGTACGTAGCAGAGATGCGAATGCTACGATGGATCTGTGGAGTGACTAAAATGGATAAGATTCTGAATGACTATATTGGAGCATGTTATTAGAAGGGATGAAAGCTATATAGCTAGAAGAATGTTAAGTATGAAGGTGACTGGATGTAAGAGAAGAGGAAGGCCGAAGAATGTATGGATGGTCTGTGTGAGAAATGGTAAGTGTATAAGAAATATTTGCATAGTGGTAGGGCTTTTGCTAATGCCCGCCTGGCTAGCTACAACCCTCAAGTTGAAAATCTGCCGTCAAATACCAATAGGTGTGTTCCGGCAGCTACACTTGAGAGCCAGTCCCTCCACAGGTTTAGCGTGTCTACCAACTTGGGCCGTATCGTCACTTAAGATCAGGCGAGATTATGACTATATCGCTTAACCTTCTTTTTTTTATACTTAACGTTTAACGTTATGGCCGTAATCTCACCTGATCTTAAGTGACGATACGGCCCAAGTTGGTAGACACGCTAAACCTGTGGAGGAACTGGCTCTCAAGTGTAGCTGCCGGAACACACCTATTGGTATTTGGCTGCAGGCTTACAACTTTGAGGGTGGAAGCTACCCAGGCGGGCATTAGATAAAGCCCTACCACCATGCTTTAGTGTCCTCAAGATGTTTTTCCTTCACCGAAAGCTCAAGCTCTTATGTGGGTGGATTCGAACTCAACGGTCCTAGACGTCGTACACACTACCACTGAGCTATCATAAAATCTATATGTGTATTGCATAAATGAATTTGATTTTCGTTTTTAATTTTTATTACTTATTTCACAATTTGTATTATTTACATTATTATGGATAAAAACTGACCTAATTAATGTCCTGGAGACAATGAAAGTGCATGGTTTCATTAGGTTTCGCCTTGGGTTCCTTGGTGGGCGGTCAGCTATACAGCTGGTTGGGGGCGAGGAACTCGTTTCGTACCTTGGCCGCGGTCGCAGTCGCTGCGTCTATAGTACACGCTCTGATGTTCATGATGGTCAGAAGAGCTGGTGAGTTTTCCTACATTTGGTTAATTAAATACAAGAATTTAGGCACGTTGAGAAGAAAATAAGTATGACTTACAAAAAAAAAAAGTTGAAATTTCTTTCATCTTGGATAGATTTCATGTATGATTTTATAAAGTGACCCTTTGACCTATTTGGTACGGTTAGCAAAAAATTCTGGAGAACTGGCGAGTTTCACTTCCTGTGGGTAATTAAATGCATGAATTTAGGCATACTAAGAGACCTTTTACAAAAAAAATAGACGTGGTAGAGTTAAAAATCCTTGTATTTAGGATAGATTATACATATAATTTTATAAAGTGACCTTTGTTAAGGTATTTTTTAGGAATATTTAGTACGGTTAGCAAAAGATATAAAAAATGCGCTTATTCATTCTTGATAGATTTCACACATGATCTTATAACGTTACCCTTTTTTATGTATGTTATGGGAATATTTAGTACGGTTTGCAGAAATAATATATACAGTTGTACTTGTGAGCCAATCCTTCCTCTAGGCTCAGCGTGTCCACCATCTCGGGTCACATCGTCACATAACATCATGTGAGATTGTAGTCCAAATGCTAAACCTATATAAATATATCTACATATATTAATATATTATAAAGCGCAAAAGCTTGTTTATCCGCGAGTATCTTAGGAACTACCAGTTGTATTTCAAAAATTCTATTTGTTTTTAATAGCACAAGCAATGGGCAAGGCGCTAGTTTATTTAACCTCACGCTAACATCAATAGGAGTAAAGATGTGTTGAAAAAGGTTACAAAAACTAGCAAAAATGGTTAAGCTATTTTCAGCTCCACAGGAACGAAGTCTCAGGCATAACTAGTGTATCCTTGCTATAATATTATAAATGCGAATGTGAATTTATTTGTTTTCACGCTTTCACGTCTAAATCGATTATGATTAATTTTGGTATAGAGATAGATGGGGTACCTGGAGACGTTGATAGGCTATTTCTTTTATCGAAAAACTTTTAGGAAGTTGGGTAAAGAGATGGATAGATTTTGTATGAAACTTTTTATTGCGTCATCCCATTTGTTTGACAAAATAAATATTAACAGGTAAAATCTGGTATACATAAGCGTTCCTAGAACAAAATATATAACTATGAAGTACTAATATTGCTAAATATTTCTTTATTTCACAGAAGATAAGTCACAAACGTTTGAGGCGAGAGAGGAAGACCAGAGGATGTTGCCAGAGGCTCACACGACAGCCGTTTACAAGGACACTGTCGTGTCAATCAAGACTGATAAATAGTAGCAAATGTTATATACAAACGTACGTAATTTTTAATTAAAATAGCTAGTAGTTAGCTAAAAACTGTTTAGAAAATATACATTTTTGATGTTGATGTATCTGTACAGTAGGGTGGCGCAAAAAAACCGACAATTTTTTTTTTAAGTCTCGTGTAAAAAAATGTTAGTTTTTGATGTTTTAAGAGCCCTCTCCAAAGAACAACTAAAAAAAAATGTTAAGCGGTCGCTCCAAATATTTTTAAATTTCAAAAATCGTCAAAAATCGATTTTATTTTTTATTTTTATCTATTATTGTAATAAATAAAAGAAAAAATATGTATGGAATTTAAATTTAAATATTAAAAGGTCGCTCGAAAGAATCTAAAGTAATGAACTAATAATTAAAAAAAAATTGTGCGCCCTTTCAAAACCTAAATTTTGAACTGAAACTTACAGAAAAACATGACTTTTTTGGTCTATAAAATTTTACCGTAACGAGAAACAAAATTAAAAAAAAAGTCGATTTTTGACGATTTTTGAAATTAAAAAAAATTTAGAGCGACCTCTTAAAATTTTTTTTAGTTGTTCTTTGGAGAGGGCTCTTATAACATCAAAAACTAACATTTTTTTACCCGAGACAGAAAAAAAAAAATTGTCGGTTTTTTTGTGCCACCCTACTGTACCTGGGCTGTGACAACGCACAGTGAATGAGATTTAAAGAATACGTGGACATATATTTTTATGTGATTTTTTAAATTATAATTTTGCTATGGACCTCTATTTTAATTTAAGGGAGACAATAAGAATTTCGAGTTATAGAATATTCAATTTAAGTGGATTATGTGAAGGAATAATAAACTTATAGATGTTAAGATTGGTTCTTACTAATTTTGAATTAGAGATGATAAAAGTGAAAATTCATTTGTGTTAAGTATTTATATTGAAGGTTACAAATTGTTAAAGAAAAAGGTATTAAAAAACTAACTAAATGATACTAAAATAATAGAAAACAAAAAAAAAGTAAATGAGGGAGCTTGGTAGTGTAAATGATAATTACATGCGACATTCATTTTGAATATATTACATAACGAGATTTGATTGACACATTTTGACGATATTACGAGCATACCTTGGCCCCACCAGGCGTGGCCGGGTAGTCGCCGTCAGGTCCACAGCCAAAACGCGTTCGACTCCAAAAATACCAGAAATAATCGATTTTCGTAAACCTTCATCAATCTGATAAGGGGCCGTTCAAGTATTTCCGAGAAGCAATTTTCAAAGTTTTGTGAGCCTCCCTCCCTCCATGTAACGCACCGTAACATTTTTCTGTTCCCCTCTCTCCCGATCCTTAAACGTTACGTACCAGCCGTGTGAGTATTTTTACTGAAAACTAATAATTATGTTTTCCCTTTTTTTACTAATAATCAATATTTTATATTTTATTTATCTTAGCCTTAAGCACTGTGATTAGAAATAGTCGAAGGAGTCCCCGTGAAGCACAAACGAAAAGAGTTGCGAACTTGGGAAATTTTATTTGCGTAGTTAAAAAAATAAAGAAACAATGATACGTAACGCGTTGTTTAAACCCGCCTCCCGCATTTGTAACGCACCGTAACGTTTAACATTACACCCCCCCCCCCCTGCTTCTTAATTGCGTTACATAGTACTTGAACTGTCCGTGTCGCATAAATTCCCCGACTTGGAAGAAAATTTGGATAAGAGGAAGTATATACAGGTCGGAGCATGAACGTAGCCTGCGAGTATGTTCGCTACTTGCGCTGTGCTCCACAGCGGCACGTGCAGACCATCACAGTTTATTATTTCTAATACTGTATTTTAGATTTCTTCGATAGTATAATTAGTGAATCCGTTGTGTATTAAACAATTTAGGGCAACTTTATCTGTGACTGCTTTGGTCTCATGGTACAAATGCGTTGCAATAATTATGGAACCAGCAATAAATACATAAAACGATGTATAAAGTTGTGATCGCTGTTCAACTAAAATGTCGTGGTCTGCGTTTGTAGCCTGGTACTCGCTTATTTATTTTGAGCTAAAAAATTCTGTGATACGACAGGCCTGTCCAGGCACACCAAATTCCAGCACTTGTATGTGTGTGCTGGAATACCAAATCAATAATCTGCTCTGACGATCTAATAATATAGGCGAACCGGGTATGGTTTGTTTCTCCTAAAATATGTGTATATTTTATAACTTGAAATTCCCACCGCTGTATTATATTGCCATTATCAAGGTTTTTACTACTATCAGAAGACATTGTTTGATGGTTAAAAGATCTGTAATCTTTTAAGGATTCTGATTCTACCGAGATTACACACGCTGCACGAATGCACTAAACATAAATTTCATAGAATTAGTAATGCGAGTAGGGGATGCAAGGGGTTCAAACAACAAGTCACGGACCCAAGCCAATCTCACCTGCACGTAGTGCATCCTGTTGGGCTACAGACGAGGCTCTGGCGAATGTGATCCCCTACCCGGAGTTTTGAAGGTCAGACGGCAATCGTTTCATATAATATCAGAAATATGTTACTTAGTATGGGAAAGTCGGATAGAAAAACCTCACACGGAAGGATGCCGAAGACCGGGCAAGGTTGCGAATAGTAAACCGGAAAGCAGATCCTGGCACTAGGCCGGGAAAATGCTAAACTGAAGAAGAGTAATGATGTAGGTAAGTTGTTAGCAAATTTGTAGAGCCGTAACTTATTTTTCATTAAGTTATAGAGGTATTTAGTTTCAAATGACCGAGCTGTAATGAGTGTATGTAAAACCTTTATTTTTTTGAGTTTTGGAAGTAATATATGTACCAAACTGGTTTATAGAGCCTCAGTGGTTATTTCAACTTTCAAAGAGTTTTTATTACATTTCGGCTTATGAAGAATTTCGACTTATCGTGGTTTGAGTTAAAGAACTACCTCTTAAGCAGTAAAGTTGACTTCGTTTTCATGGTTACTTGAAATATAGTTTTAACACCTATTTTACAGTTTTGTAGATGAAGTATTATGTTGAATATATTTGTTAGCGTTTAGTATATGCGACAAGTTGAAAATGGTCTAAAATATAGAATACTGAACTTAAAATTAAATGTCATAGCTTGTAGGACCCAGAATGACGACTACAAGAGTGTGACAAAAGCGTGTAGTAACACATAAAAAGTTGCAAATTGTAATTTTTTATATGCTAATACACGCTTTTGACGCATTCTCTTAGGTGTCATTCTGGGTCCTATAAGCTATCACATATAATTTTAAGACCAGTATTCTATATTTTAGCCCATTTTCAACTTGTCGACTTAACTAAACACTAACAATTATATTCAACATAATACTTCGCCCAAAAAAATGTAAAATAAGTGTTAAAACTATATTTCAAATACCCATGAAAACGAAGTCAACTGTGCTGCTTAAAGAGGTAGGTCTTTAACTCAATCCTCGATAAGTCGAAATTCTCCATAAGTCAAAATTTAATCCTCTCTGAAAGTTGAAATAACCACTGAGGCTCTACAAACCATTTTGGTACATATATTACTTGCAAAATTAAAAAAAATAAAGGTTTTACATACACTCATACAGCTCGGTCATTTGAAATTAAATACCTCTATAACTGAAAGAAAAATAAGTTACGGCTCTAAAAATTTGCCAACAACTTACCTACATCATTACTCTTCTTCAATTTATCATTTTCCCAGCCTAGTGCTAGGGTCTGCTTTCCGGCTTACTATTTTCTATCTTGCCCGGCCTTTGGCATCCTTCCGTGTGAGGTTTTTCTTCCCGACTTTCCCATACTAAGTAACATATTTCTGATATTATATGAAGCAACTGCCGTCTGACCTTCAAAACCCCGGGTAGGGGGATCACATTCGCCAGAGCCTCGTCTGTAGCCCAACAGGATGCAACCACGTGCAGGTGATGTTGGCTTGGGTCCGTGAGTTATTTTTTGAACCCCTTGCATCCCCTGCTTGCATTACTAATTCTATTAAATTTATGTTTAGTGCATTCGTGCACCGTGTGTAATCTCGGTAGAATCAGAATCCTTAAAAGATTATAGATCTCTTAATCATTAAACAATATCTTCTGATAGTAGTAAAAACCTTGATAATGGCAATATAATACACCGGTGGGGATTTCAAGTTATAAAATATACACATATTGAATGAGAAACAAACCATACCCGGTCCGCCTATATTATTACATCGTCATAGCAGATTATTGATTTGGTATTCCAGCACACACATACAACTGCTGGAATTTGGTGTGCCTGGGCAGGCCTGTCGTATCACAGAATTTTTTAGCTCAAAATAAATAAGCGAGTATCAGGCTACAAACGAGACCACAACATTTTAGTTGAACAGCGATCACAACTTTATACATCGTTTTATGTATTTATTGCTGGTTCCATAGTTATTGCAACGCATTTGTACCATGAGACCAAAACAGTCACAGATAAAGTTGCCCTAAATTGTTTAATACACAACGGATTCACTAATTATAGTATCGAAGAAATCTAAAATACAGTATTAGAAATAATAAACTGTGATGGTCTGCACGTGCCGCTGTGGAGCACAGCGCAAGTAGTGAACATACTCGCAGGCTACGTTCATGCTCCGACCTGTATATACTTCCTCTTATCGAAATTTTCTTCCAAGTCGGGGAATTTATGCGACACGGACAGTTCAAGTACTACGTAACGCAAATAAGAAGCAGGAGGGGGGAAGGGGGGGGGTAATGTTAAACGTTACGGTGCGTTACAAATGCGGGAGGCGGGTTCAAACAACGCGTTACGTAACCTTATAATTTTTTTTTTTTCATAAAAAACTAGGCAATTAAAATTTCCCAAGTTCGCAACTATTATCGCTTGTGCTTCACGGAGACTCCTTCGATTATTGCTAATCACAGTGCCAAAGGCTAACATAATAAAATATATTATTTTAAGTCATTATTAGTATAAAAAAAGGTAAAACATAATTATGAGTTTTCATTTAAAATACTAACTTGGGTGTGTTACGTAACGTTTGAGGCGGCTGAGAGCGGCAGCAGAAAAATGTTACGGTGCGTTACATGGAGGGGTGAGAGGCTCACAATTGTTAGAAAATTGCCTTTTAAAATACTTAAACGGCCTCTTATCAGATTGATGAAGGTTTACGAAAATCGTTTATTTCTGGTATTTTTGATGTCGAACGCGTCTTGACTGTGGACCTGACGCCGACTACCCGGCCACGCCTTGTGGAACCAAAGTATGCTCGTAATATCTTCAAAATGTGTCAATAAAATCTCGTTATGTAATATATTCAAAATGAAAGTCTCATGTAATTATCATTTAAACTACCAAGCTCCCTTATTTACTGTTTTTTTTTTTAATTATTTTTGTATGATTTATTTAGTTTTTTAATACCTTTTTCTTTAACAATTTGTAACCTTCAATATAAATACTTAGCATAAATGAATTTTCACTTTTAACATCTCTCTAAATCAAAATTAGTAAGAAGCAAACTTAACATCTACAAGTCCGTTATTTCTTCACATAATCCGCTTAAATCCAACACTCTATAACTCGAAATATTTATCGTCGCCCTTAAACTTCGACTTATGCCTATTTTTCATCTTTAATTGTTTATAACTTTTTTTTTATTGCTAGTACACGCTTTTGGCACGTTTTTTTAGGCGTCATTCCCAATCCAATGAGCTATCAGATATCATTTTAAGATCAGTACCCATTTTAGACAATTTTCAACTTGTCGACAAGACTATTTAGTGAAAATACGGTGATCTCAGGAACTACCACTGGGTTGTCGAAGATTATTTGATACAACAACAAATTAAAATTGTATTCCTTCATCGTTACCTAATCACTATTAGATTAAAACATTGCATGGATAGTAGGATTCTTTATATTGCCCTATTGGCTAGCTACCAACATCGAGTTGAAAATCTGCCACCAAATACTTATAGGTGTGTTCTGGCATTTGCACTTGAGAGCCAGTGCCTCTACTGGTTTAGCGTGTCCACTATTTGGGCCACATCGTCATTTAACATCAGATGATATTGTAGCCATAACGTTACACATATAAAAGTATTTTTTTGTCTTTATATAATTTAGGAACTTCGGTCCAGAAAAAACATGTCATTCCCATCGTGTCGTGACCTTACTGTGTGTACAAAAATTACTTTAAAATATGTACAAACAATACTTTGAAGTAATTATAAAATTACATAAAATCCTGGCCTCGTCACTTGCAGGTGTAGCCAAGATTTTAGTCTATTAAACTAAGTACTAAATGCCCTATGATAGCTATCCTTTGAGCTCGGTTCCATTCACAGTCCCTCAAAAAGTGTTGCATGTATTCGATAGATCCACACACATTATGCAATCGGGTGAGACACTTTACCTCATAACTTGTTGAGAGGTATGTGAACATATAAAAGTATAGAAAAGATCTTACTTGACATTGACAACATTACACTACATAATCAGATGCTATTATAATAACAAAAATTAAAAAGTTACTTGTTACTATTAATATCATATATTTGATTATATGGTTTTCCATAAATATTTATCTTCTTTTTTTATTCTCGGCAACTCAGGCCTCTTTAGAGACTTACTGTTATTTTCAAGAGATAAGATTTGGACATTTTGGGCAGATGAAATTATCTTCAACAAGATAGCGACTGTCTTGTTGAAGTTCTCTTGGGAGATTTTGTGGCAACTCATATATCATCTTCCGAATGATTATTTATAATTCACTTCACTTATATACTCTTCAGCTACACTATATCACATAAAATGTCTCCTGTATTACTCAATGGAGGGCTAAATAACTAAGTATATAAATAAATAAAAAATCACAACATGGCCGATCAAGATCCCGCTAGAAACTCTTCTATAAATGTTATTTGACATCATTCGCTGGAATGAAATTATTAACAACACATAATTTCGGAATTTTATATTGAGATGGTCCCCCGATATTTTAGACTCAGTAGGACCAGTAAAAGTTGTTGACGTAAAAGTGTCAGGTTTTATAACAAACTCCCAAAGCACATTTCCTATTTGTCAGATAGTATGTTCAAGCACCATGTCAAATGGGTTTTAATGTTATTACAGAGTGGATCAATATATATGTGAAAAATGGAATAGACAACCCTCTCTGTGCATCCGCTAAAAAATATTGTAGATGTATTTACATTTTTCCTTGTTCAAATATGTACCTAAAAAAAAACTATGTAACCAAATCGAGTTACGTACCTGTTCTTCTCGATGACTGGATTATTATTTATGTTAATTTTTTACGTTCATAAGTTCATAAGATTTGATAAGCAATGTTCTAATAAAAAAAATTATCGTGCAACGCGCATATTCGAACAAAGCAAGAAAAAAAAGATTTTTTTATTTTTATTTTTAATAACTGTTAACTATCTGACCTAACAGACGTTGTCCTGTCTTAACTATGAATATTGAATTAAAATTAGTATAATTAATAAAAAAAATATTATTCAAAAAACATAGCATAATTACTATTGTAACACTCTATAAGAACTGACATGTAAAATATTATTGTCGTTAAGTAGTTATAAAATTTCGTAAATTTATTAATGTTCCACTCAACTTCCTTAATTTTTCTTTGATAAGAACCTTCTCCTAACAATAATTAACACAAAAAAACAAGAATTAGCAGAATTGTTCCATCCGTTCACGCTTCGAAGCGATGATAGCTCAGTGGTAGTATGCACGACTTCGCGTCAAGGGACGTGGGTTCGAATCCAAGCACCTACAATGAGCTTTCGGTGAAGGAAAACATCGTGAGGAAACCATAGCATGGCGGTAGGGCTTTTTCTAATGCCTGCCGGGTAGCTACCACCCTCAAGTTGTAAACCTGCCGCCAAATACCAATAGGTGTGTTCCGGCAGCTGCACTTGAGAGCCAGTTCCTCCACAGGTTTAGCGTGTCTACCAACTTCGGCCGTATCGTCACTTTAAGATCAGGTGAGATTATGGCCATAACACTAAACCTTAAGTATAGAAAAAAAAAAAAAACAAGGGAAATAGAGATTCGTTTTTATATATATAGATACCTATGAGTGTAAGTCTTTTAAGCCTAACTATGTACTATTTTTGTAACTTTAGATCTAACCTTAATAACATAACGGCTTCCCTTACGAACCTATCCAGGTAGCCTTCGTGGCATCTTAAAATGAAGGTTCCTAGTTATTTTTAATTCACTTCAGTTACGTACACATAAATAAAACGTATCACGCAAACTGTTAATAAAATTACGTAGTATAAGTTTTTTAATTAAAATAACAACATTTTATAGCATACTAGCATCAGCAGTAAATTCCAAAGAATAAATTATTATATCTGTTGTCATATTAAATAATTACGAATTGTACATATTTAAATTGAATAAAAAATTGTAAAACCTAAGATTCAGAGAAGGCGTGAAAAAGGTTAAAATTAATAGATAAATATTGTTGATTAATTATATATTTAATAAAAGACATTTGTGTTCTCGACAATCGACTTATAAGACGTTTTTTTTTTTGTAGTTTTGTAAAAAGACGGTTAACGATATTTCATCAATGACCATACACGTATACGCGATTACAATGTATCTAATATAACGTATTCGCATCTCACATACTGTGCTTATATCGGATACTGAATGCGATTGATGCGTCATGATCAGTAACACTCGTTGAAACAACTATATATTCTCGCTCGCTTAGTCGTCTCGTGCCGACTTTATCCGAACAAGCGTTACATAGCCGAGTGTGACGACTCAGTCTCATTCAGTACCCGCAAAATGAAGTGCTCAGTATGCTCAAACATGTTGTCACTTGAAGAAAACTATTTAATTGTTTTGTTAATATCTACCAATGTGTTCAAATATACCCTAGTCGATGCGATATATACGTATAATAAGTATATCTATAATTTTCTACGTTCCCACTGAGACTGGGAGATTTTGTGAAATACCTCTTTTACTTGACTTTGAGTATAAAAGAAATGTATATTAATTTTATAAAGCGGAAAAGTTTCACGCTACCACCATTAGGAGTAAAGCTGTATTGAAAAAAATTGCAAAAACGGGCAAAAATTGGTAAATAAATAAATTTTTATTCCTCGCGAACAAAGTCGCAGGGATAGCTGGTGATCAATATAAATGTGAGCTTAAAACAGTTTGCTTGATAAACATAAAGTGCCATCATATGTCTAGAAATCGGCATAAGAATTAGTACGTAATATTTGAGACATATTTTTACAGATATATTGTCATATAACAATGTTTATATTCAGTAATTTACCTGTGTGTTTAATTGAAATGAAGGGGTCGTTCATAAAATACGTTCGCACTTATGGAGGGAAGGGCGAAAGGGGGGATGGTCTAACTAAACGTAACGAGTTTGCAGCTAATAAAAAAAAATGATGTGAAACATGCAATGCGGCTGGTTAGATTTGTTGGCGTGGCGACGTGTCGCCACGGTATGCGTCGCCACTTTTCATGTGGCAAAGTGAATAGATGATAGCTCGATGGGTAGTCTGTACGGACGCCAAGAACGTTCAAATCCATCTACAATGAGCTTGAGCTTTTGGTAGAAGTAAACATTGTGATGAAACCGTACTGTGGTGTTAGGGCTTTTTCTCATGCCCGCCTAGTTCAAGTAGAAAATTTACTGCTAAATACCAATAAGTGTTTTCCGGCAAATGCACCTGAGAACCACTCCCTAGGCTTAGCGTGTCCACTATCATGGGCCACCTCGCTAATTAACATCAGGTGAAAATGTGACCATAACGCTTAAAACCTTAATTGAAAAAAAAAGAAATGACTAGTGACAAGAATCGAGTTGTCTCCATTTAATTTGTGTGTTTAAATTAATATAAATGTATATTAAATAGTCATCTTTATCTTTGAAAACATCTCGGTACTTTTAAAATCATCGACTGTGCAATATTTATTTCCATTCAAAACCCATCTCCAAGGTCACAGTTAAGTAAAAATTTCGATGTTTCACATCTACCAAACACCACGGGACGGCTCACTTTTTTTTTGTAAATCTTACTTGTCATAACAGATATTTATTAAATCACTAAGAGACCCGGTGAAATTCGTCTCACCTAAAATCGATGATCTAAATCAAAAATGATTTGACCGATATGTGTTTGTTCTTTACATTTTGATTAGCTGTAATTAATACTACTAATCAACCTACCGACTTCAAGTCTTTAAGAGCAATAGAACTGAATGATGTAATTTCGTTGCCGTTTTTCATTTCTTTTGTATACTGAATGAAACTTGTTTATAATTGTAATTAATTAAAGGCCTTTTAATTATATGATATCATAAATATATATAAATATAGGTGGATTTAAACCTTTGACGCGGCGTACGTTCTCACCACCAACAGTGCTATTATGGCTTCAAACTGAGCTATCATCGCTTCATTACTTTTCATAATATGAGATTTCATAAAAAATAGTTTTCTTTTTTATACAAACTTTGTCCTGACAGTAATGAACACAATAAAAATAAATCAATATCCAATTTGGTACAGTCGTTTGGAAGTTATATGCTTATAGATATATGATCAAACTTGTATTACTGCAAGTATATTGAAATTTCTGTACTGTTTACCGTATATCATGTATGTTGAATGGGGGTCCATCTTTTTGGACGTGATATTGATAGGGATAAATGTAACAAATAAATGTAAATATCGTGACGTATTTTACGATCGGCTCCTTTTTCATTTAAAGGTATTAAATTACGTTTATTTTACGGTTTATATTATATTATATGTAGAATTTAATTATCATTCGATTAAAATTTTTGTTTTAGTAAACATACGTATATCAAGTTAATTATAGAGTATAAAATCCTTTTTGGAGTGAAGTGTGTTTTATTGATTACAGTGTAAACTCGATTTAACGATACACTGCTTAAAACGTTCAATTACTTTATTACATCAACTTACCGTTTAACGATGATCATGAATAACGTAAAGCTATCGCTATATCGAGTTTACACTGTGTCTGTTTGCCTGTACTGAATTTGTGTTCATTTTATAATTAAAATGAAACAAGATAACGGTGCTTATTTTAAAAAGTTTGTTTTAAATGTAAGAAGTTATATGTTGTATCCCATCTGTGATAAAAATTTAATCACAATTCGCATTATATTTATATATAAATAAAATGTATTTTTGTTTCAATAATGTTGTTTTATTAAATTGTTTATAATATACTATCTAACCCGGTTAACTTTGTATCATCTAAAATCGATGTTCTTTGTTCTCGCTAAAATTCAAAAACTGTTTGACCGACTTGTATTTTATGTTACACTAGCTGACCCGACAGACTTTGTCCTGCCTTAAAACTATGAATATATTAAATTAATATTAATTTGTTAGTGGGAGGCGCCCGACGTGAAGGCCCAGTGGCATGCGCATGAGCTGCGTGCGGTAATGGACAGTACTTAGACATTGCAACATCACTTTATTTTTCTAAAATAAACGTAGCCTAAGTTACTCCTTATTACAAGCTACCTGCCAATAAAAGTCCTGTTAAAATAGGTCCAGCCATTTCAGAGATTAGCCGGAACAGACAGACAAAAATTGTAAAAAAAGGTTATTTTGGTGTAGGTACCGTATATATTCATACACATGTAGTAAAAAACGGTTATTTCAATATTACAAACAGACACTCCAATTTTATTAATATGTATAGATTTTAATTACCTATAATCCATCCTAATCAACCTTCCAACTTCAGTTCGTTAAGATCAATAGAGCTGGTTATATTTCATACCGTTTCTGTTTTTCATTTCTTTTGCTTATTGAATGAACTCCAATGAGTTTAATATCCATTAATTGTATTAAGTTCAAATATAGGTGCGGATTCGAACAAGTAAAAACTCTACCAACTGAGCTATCATCGCTTCATTACTTTTCATGTTATGAGATTGAAAAAAATCTGTTCGTTGTTTTACATATATCTATATATACAAACCATGTTTGACAATAACGAATACATTAAAAAAATATCCAATTTGGTGCAGTCGTTCGGAAGTTATGCGCGTACATACATTTCAGCGATTTATATATATATATATATAGATATAGATATCTCTTGATAGAGTCACCCGGTTGCGATTAAACAAAAACTAAGTAATACTTGTAAATTACATACAATTATTACGTATAAAAGTTATCTACATTGGTTTTGTACATTTTTGGTGATACGTGCACAGACAAACATACATAAATTCCAAAAATGTTGGAATTGTGTTATGTTAGTTTCCTTGGAAATATTTTCAATGTACAGAAACGACTTTTCTACAGATATATTATACGTATAGATTATTGTTTCCGTGAGGTTACTTCCGTGGCATAATTTCGCTGTAGTGTATTTTGAAGTAGCTAGGGCGTGGTCGTTGGGGTCAAGTTTCCATCGACAATGTTATTTTATTAAATCCATAAATGCGAAAGTCAGTTATCTACGTTTTCACTCCCAAACCGCTTAGTCGATTTAGGTAAATTTCGGTATAGAGATAGATGGGACCCTGGAGACGGTGATAAGCTAGGTTTTTCGAGATGGGGTAGGAGCGGAGCCGCGGGTGAAACTAGTGATTTATAACTTTGAGAAATATTATACATATTTCGGTTATGGTCACTGTTGGGTATTAAATATGTACTACTCTGAGAGCGCGCACGATTGACATTGAGGGCAGAGGAACATGAGAACAGGCGGGGGTTTCTTGTATTGGTAAGGGGCCACGAAGGGGGCGTGGCCTGGGTACAGGCAGCAGCGGAACAGCTCTCGCGTCGCAGAGGATGTTCAGAGCTCACCGCGACTGGACTGGTTTTGACTACTCCCGCGCTGTATGTAGCGGATCGCGTAGTGTTGTATCAGCGTCGGATATATTATTGTTGTCCTGAACGCGTAGACGTATTTATTGTCTATAGTGTTAGTATAATATTAAAATCGCTGTTTAAGTGCAACTGCCAACGCGGCTTTTGAGAGGTGATTCAGACCACTCTACGTGTATTGTACAGTGATCACGCATACTGGTTAGTTGTGGGAGAGGATTATAAATTGTATTTGCAGTGTCGTAGGGAACATGACACATACATTGACACTAAACTCTGATATGCTTTCTATACGTTCTACCAACTCCACTGCGGCGTCGAACATCGTCATTTCGGAGGGTAAGTACTGTAATTTTCTTAACGTACATTATCCTTAACTATGCGGTACCTACGGCGGTTATTTTCGTATTCCCTTTCGCACTGAAGCACGTTTCCAATCTGGGGGTACGAGGATTTTTTGAGGGTTGTTGACCGTAGGGTCGCGCGGCCTAACCAGTTTAAGTTGTTAACAGTCACTGTCGTGTTTAAATGTTGTAGTAACGTGTCCACAGGTGTGATATATTTAAGATGGGGTCGTGTGGGTCAGGTCCTCAGATTAAACAGCATTTTCAAACACCATAGAAAATACTGTTCAGTTTAATGGTAGCGTATGTGGCCATGGGGTTCATGTATATAAAGTATTTACTAAAACGTATCCGCACGTCACGTCCCGTGTTTATATCGATAGGAAAGCGACTGACGCGTCTAGCTCTCTCATTTACCGTAGCCGAGCGAGTATAACATATACGAGTGGACTATCTCATCTCTCCCCTTCTCCCTCACTCACTCTCTCTCAATCAGTCTCTCGCTCACTCTCTCTCTCGTTCACTCTCTCTCTCGCTCACTCTCTCTCTAGCTCACTCTCTCTCTCTCGCTCACTCTCTCTCGCTCATTCTCTCTCTCGCTCACTCTCTCTCGCTCACTCTCTCTCTCTCGCTCATTCTCTCTCTCGCTCACTCTCTCTCTCTCGCTCACTCTCTTTCATGCGACTTTACCCAAACGAGCATTTCTTTTCCGCTCAGTTCATTCAATACCCACAGTACCCAAGTTTTTACTTTAAAAAAGGAAAGGGAATGAACTGATTATGGTTTAGTGTAAAGTGTGTACGGATACCGCGTCAATGGACGCGGGTTCCAATTCACCTGCAATGAGCTTGAGCTTTCGGTGAAGGAAACCATTGTGATGAAACTATATCATGGTTTAAAGGTGTTTCTAGTGCACGCCTGGCTAATTACCAGCCTCTAGTTTAAAGTGTGCCTTCAAATAACTATAGGTATGTTCCGGCAACTGCATTTCAGAGCTAGTCTCATCCAGTCAGCTAATTAACATAATCTAAAAAAAAAGAATATATCGAGAAACCTTGTTACAACATAAGAGGGAGTGAAAAAAACAAATTGGATATAAATATTTATATTATTATTATTTGAAGGTATCTTAAAGAATTACCAGGATAGAGTTAAAGTTGACCGTAGCCCTCATAGAGAGCGAGCTTAAACTACGAATATAAATTATTATGTAGTTGTAGAACGTAGGTTTTTATTCTGTATTGGGCGGTAAAGAAGCCAAGTAGTCTAGAGCACGTTGTATTGCTGGCGGGATAGGGGGCGGGGTAGGTATGTGGTCGCCCTTCGCTTGGAACCCGTTCTCATCCGCCCTGTATAATACGTTGATGACCTGAAACAATTACTGTTTACATCTACCAATCCTTAAAATTAGCTCTCAAGTGCAACTGTCAAAACACAACTGTCGGGATTCAGCGGCAGAGGTTTACTACTTGTACATGATGGTGGTAGATAGTCAGCCCTACCTCTACGGTTTCATAATAATATTTCCGTTACTCGAACTCACGTCTATTGACGTGGCATCAGTACACACTACCACTGAGCTAGCATCGCCTTTCTAGCTACCAAACTCTCGTTGAGAATCTGCCGCCAAATGTCTATAGGTGTGTTCCGGCATTTGCACTTGAGAGCCAGTCCATCCACAGGTTTAGCGTGTCTACCAACTTGAGCCGTATCGTCACTTAAGATCAGGTAAGATTATAGCCATATCGCTAAATTTATAAGCTATACAAAAAACTTCAAATTTTTACTAATGATTATCGTGAATATAAGCTAGAATTAAAAAATATTAAATCTCACCATCGTTCGTTCACTAGTTGTGTGAATTTTAAAACCTAGTTATCATCCACTAATGACAACCACCACAACCATCTCATCATAGATCTAAGTTATCCTTATTCTAAAAATCTTGACAAACATACCTAAATTTGCCTCATGAACCATTCAGTCTATTGTTGAAAACTGGATGAAATACGTTCAGTAGTTTTTGGGTTTATCGCAAACAGAAAGACTTTTTTTACGAAAGAATAAATGCTTTTAGCCTAACGGGCTTGCACAGCTTCACCGATCTTTGGGGTCGATTACTGAAGGCACTCAGTCCGAGGGGCGAAACGCACAAGGGAGCCATGAAGTGGCTCTTATGAAGGATCCTGTCATGAGCGACAAAAACCTACTTACCCACAATGTGGGTTGGAAACGCGAAGTAATTTGACAAAGACATAATGACTGGACCATACCCCTAGACTAGTGAATTTCTCGTGAACGAGTGACTAGGCAAACTCTTTCTATAAAAGAGAGAAATAGGCCGGACCTCATCCAGACAGGGCGGGCCCTGACCGAAGCGTGCACCTAACGTGTGGGTGTAAAACAGACAGACAAACACAACGGGGGTTTTATTATATGTAGTAAAGTAATGTATACATTTAAACTCACTTGTCCATCTGGTGCTATATACTGGTACTGTCCTTCCACCAGTAGACCTGCGTCGCCTTGTAAGGAGCCGCGCTGCTCGTGGAAAATGCCTTCATCTAGAATCAGTTGCAAATACAGTTTAAATTCTACATACGGAAATCTATAAACTCCTCACTTTTTTCCTTAATTTAAATATCTTGGCCACATTGTCACGTCCAACTTTAAAGATAATTACAATACTGAAAGAAAACCGCGGGCGCTCGCAGTTAAGGGGAACATGTTGGCACACAGGTTTGGTAATCAATAATAAAATACGGTTTTCACTAATAATAAATATATTACTTAAGGAAATTCGTTCCAAACGAGTGTTCAACGACATTCACGCATTTTTATTTGTATAGTATATATAGGTTTAGCTGTATAATCACATTCTCACGTTATATTAAGTGACGATGTGACCTAAAATAGTGGACAAGCTAAGCCTAATAGAGGACTGGTTCTCAAGTGCAAGTGCCGGAATACACCGATAGGTATTTAGTGGCAGACTTACAACTTGAGGATAGTAACTAGCTAGGTGGACATTACATAAATCATTACCACCATGCTATGGTTTCATCACGATGTTTTCCTTCACGGAAGGCTGAAGCTCATTGTAGGTGGTTTCGAACTCATCTTCATTGAAGCAGCGTCCGTATACACTGCCAACTGAGCTGTCATCGTTTTTTTTTCATTTGACATACGCTGTTAGCCGGAGAGACTTTTACAGCTTGGCATGACTTTTTAGGGCGCATGCTGAGGGCACAAGGGTGCCGTAGTAGCCGGCCCTTGGCATGGGCTGCTGCAGGGAGAGTTGTCATCGCTTCAAAAGTTCTGGCACTTTCGTCAGCTTCAGATCGATTTTAGTGCTTTTACGCATTTCGATACTAACCAGTCTCTATGGCCCATTTGTAAGAACCGTCTGCATTGGGTCCCACCACATCGTCTCTGATGATCACACTGTTCTCTTGACATGACACTGCACTGAGGGCGGACAACATCTGAAAATGTATCGACAGCTTTTTACAATACTAAATTAATATTACAAAGCAGAAATATAACTTTGAACGCGATAAAATAAGAAACTAGTGGTCGAATGTAAAAAATTATTGTAGTATTTGATAGAGTAATAATTGAGGAAGGCTTTAGCCTTTAGGCTATTTAATATCACGCTACCACCAATAGGAGCAAAGCTGAATTGTAAAAGTTACAAAAATGGACAAAATGCCAGACGGATTTAAAAAATTATTGTTGTATTTGATCGAGCTATCTGTGAGGAAGGCTTTGGACTGTTTAACATCACGCGAACACCAATAGGAAGTTCCACGCGAACGGCGTCGCGGGCCCAGCTAGTACGACTATATACGATAATTCAAAAACGAAGAATCTGGGTATATATAAATTTATATTCACTTCGTGAAAACCGTTTCCGAGATACGATTTATTTTATATATATATATATATATATACATATGTATACAAATATTTTGCTCACTTAATCCTTACTAACATTATAAATCTGATAGTAAGTTTGTTTGTTAGTTACTCTTTCACGCCTAAACCGCTGAATCGATTATAATGATTTTTGGTATAGCGACAGTTGGGAAGCTGGAGACGGTGATAGGTCACTTTTTCTCGCGAAAAACTTATTGGAAATTGACTAAAGAGAGAGATAAACTTTGTATGAAACTTTTATTGCGACATCAGATTTGTTTGACAAAATTAATATTATCGTGACCGAAGCCGCAGCTAAAAGCAAGTACAATATAGAATATCCACATTGTTATAGCCGTTTCCAAGAATACACAAAATGCGTACTACAATTTCGCTTAACTTAATTAATATTATTACATTAGATACAATCCTCAATCATCTAAATATATGTATATATATAAAAAGAAATCTCACGTAAAATCTAGTTTAATATAATTAAATGGCATTTAATTCGTTGAAGTTGCAAACAAGTTTCATTCAATAACCATAAGAAATGATAATCGGAAACGATATTAGATATAGCCGGTTCTATTGATCATAACGAATTTAAGTTGGAAGGTTGATTAGGATTGATTAAAGCTAATCAAAATGTATAAAAAAATACATATCGGTCAAACCATTAGAGTTTTAGCGACAAAAAAGAACATCGAAATTTATACGAAGATCACCGGGTCAGTTAGTATTTTATAATTTTTCTCAAAAACCGATTATTTCTTTTTTTATTTTTGATGTAAGATAGATGGTCATTTTTAATCTATGTAAAGAAAATGGCTACCTACCAGATTTGACAGTACGTTTATATGTGTTTTTAAAATTCAAGATTGTTAAAACACATTTTATCGCCTTCTGTATATATGGAATTAAATATACGGACAGTTACTATGTACATAATTCTATTAACAAGATTAACTGGCAATGATTTAGCGCCGTCCTCGGTGAGATGCTAATGCGTGCGTTATGCAAACAAATATTTCGTATAATACACGAATAATTTACAAATGGAACCTAACCAGTAATAAAATAAAAAAAAAAAATTCCGTCTTATTAAGTGGGAACATGTTTATACATAGCTAGCTTTCTCCCGCGACTTTGTCCTCGTTGAATAAATACTTTGGGGGCAGAATTTAATTATTTTCTTTGGATACTTTTGCAAATAATATACATAAAAACTTACATCTCCTATTTCATCCTCACGATGATCGAGATTTACGAAAAACCGCGATCTCTTTGACTGTGTAAGTCGGCCGATGAGGTGTGTTAAAAATACACAGAAGTTGTCAGAAAATATTCTAATTAATTACTAAGAAAAATATTGTCGTGTCGATAAGTTTGATAAAATATGTATTGTTAATTACGAATGTGGTTTTACTTTAATATAGGCTATATACAAAGATTATTAAATATCCTATACCTCGAATAAATGTTTATTACTTATCAAGTGATTAATACATATTTTCACAAAATAATTATTTAATGACTTTTAATGCGAGCGAAGTCGTGGATAAAAGCTAGTATAATTAAAAAGAGGAAAGATTTGTATTTTTGTTCGTAAAGAATAAACTCAAAAACTACTGTATAGATTAGTTACACGATTTTTAGTTCTATGCGAAGGAAGTCGCAAGCACAGCTGTATATGTACAGTACATATTATGAGTAAAAATAATATGTACTATATAAGTAAAAAATAGTTTTGAAAATCCGATGGATGACATAGATTTAAATATTTATATTAAATATGAAAGAAGATTGAATTTTTAGATTCCACACAATACAAAAAAAAAACTGTTCACGATTAATTAATTTATTCATTTTCTATTAAATTACATTGAATCAGACGGTAATTTTCAATAGGCTACCAAAAGATCGGATAAAAGCAATTTAAGCCGAGATAATTGCTTGACCTTGAGAGAGTGAGAGTAAAGCACTACTCAAACGCTTCATGTTGTGAGTCGTGCAAAATGTGTCGATAAAGTGCTTGCACTCCGAAAGTGACACGCAGATTTTATCGATCTAAACTTTATTCACTCGTATCGTCGGAGTTCAACAAAGTATGTGTCACTTCTATCGTGTGGTCGGTCAGCACACAACTATAATTATTTTTGTGTAATTCACTAATGAGTCGACTATGGATTTGGGTGTTACTGTCTTATTGTCTTTTTTCCATGTTTGCTCTGGAAAATGACAGCACCGTACTTGATATTAAGTTTGGATTGACAATATAATAGTGGCGCCCTAAGTGCCTGCCTAACTGTGCCACTGCCTAAGCGTGTTAATTGGATGTTTGTAAATTCTTGAAGAGATCAAAGTTCAGTTGGTAATTTGTACGGACGCCGCGTCAAGAGACGTGAGTTCGAATCCACCTATAATGAGCTTGAGCTTTCGGTGAAGGAAAACTTCGTGACGAAACCATTGCATGGTGTTAGGGATTTTTCTAATACCCACCTCTCCAGCTACCACCCTTAAGTTGTAATTCTGCGACCAGATTCGTATAGGTGTGATCGAGCAGATGCATTTGAGTCAGTCCCTCCATTAGGCTTAGTATGGCCACGAACTTGGGCCACTTTGTCACTTAACATCAAGTAAGGTTGTGGTCACAATGATTTAAAACAAAGTCTCCAGCGATTCTGGGCTTGCGCGAATTCGCGACCCACGCGTATTGTCGTGGCCTCCAAACGCACCGCAGCCGTCGTTGTCTCAGAATGCTTATGAATGGCGTAACTTGTCACAAAAATAGTGACTTAATATTGCAAAATATCACACAAGAGCATCGTAAGTACTTAAATCGAACCTTCACCAGCACTAATTATCACTAACACGAATTCAATTCTGTTAGTATGCGGTAATAGGTAAACGTATTTGATTATACAATAGTTTCAACATGTTCCTTATATTCGAAACAAATGGCCAAAGAGATTAAACAATATACAGTTTTTTTATAATTAAGATAAATACTAAAGAAAGAGTCGTGAAGGGTAAATCTTACATTTTAATTTGTCTAGCTTCCACCCGTACCCTGTGATAAGGAACTTGGTTTCAACACCACTATTATTCAGACTAAGATGTACAATATATATATTTTTTAATTTTTGTTGGTTATAATCGTATTGTTTTTTTTTTTAATATATTGTTGTGTTTGGCCGTAACATCACCTGATGTCAAGTGACGATGTGGCCCAAGTTAGTGGACACGCTTAGCCCAGTAGACCTAACACACCTATTGGTATTTGGCGGCAGATTTACAATTTGAGGGTGGTGGCTAGCCAGGTGGACAAAAGAAAAAGCACTAATGCATGCACTATTATTAAAATTTTATAGATATACTAGCTTTTACCCACTCGCGGTAATATTGATTGGGTTAACCAATTCAGGTTGTCGATCCGATAAAGAAATCATTTTGCCACCAGGGGCTGTTAAATTATTTATTTCAAGATGTTGGTCACTACGGATACATTTGAACTCTCAAAAACCCTTTTTTGGCTAATGAGTAGTTCAACTGCTTACGTACTTTGTTTTAATCGTTACATTTCACCCCTTTTAATAGAACTTTGAAGAACCTATATGCCTACCTTTACACATAAAAAATATCCTCCAAATTTTGTACAATATTTATTTATATTAATATATACATAGCAGTATATATACAGCAGTATTTTATAGGTAAGATTTAGCGTTGTAGTCATAATCTCACCTGATCTTAAGTGACGAAACGGCCCAAGTTTTGGTAAAGAAATAGATGGGTACCTGGATACGAAATAGGCTAATAGGCTAACATTTTTCGCAAAATACTTATAGCAAGTGGGGTAATGCATCCTTCTATTTATCTCCACATTTTCAGTACTTATGTTCTACTATTTAAATCTACGTTGTTTAAATAATGTTTCCTATACTGTCTAGCTCATACTTCTGACCTTTTCACACACACACACACTCTTCTTTCTATGTCTAATTTAATCTTTCATGGAACGCGCTTCCGCTAAATACATACATGCTTTTCGGTTAAAGGTACTTTTGACCTGGCCTTTCTGCAGAACATCCTCGATCTGATTGAAATATGTTCACCTTGGTCGACCCTTACCAGCTTGCCTATTCACAATCGCCTTGTAAATTTGTTTTGTTAATCTTCTTTCATCCATCCTCTCTACATGTCTATACCAATTAAGCATCGCTTTCTCTATCTTTGTCACTACATCCTCTACCAAACCACAACGTTCCCTTATCACACTATACCTTACTTTATCTGTAAAATAAATAAAAAGAGGGATAAACTTTGTCTGTAACTTTTTATTGACTCATCTAATTTATTTGACAATATCAACATTAACGCGAGCGAAGTCGCAAAAAAAAATGTACATATAAAGTTGACAATTGGCAGCTGATTGTTGACAGACAATAGTACCTCTATCTCTTATATATATAAATGTTTAATCTCTCTGTAAGCTAGTTAGTCTGTGTAATTAACTACGTTATGGTTTCATATTTTCGATCACGAAATTTATTTAGCGGTAGTGAAAGGAATAATTATTAAAAGGCAAATCCTTGCTAATATTATAAACCGGAAGAGTTTGTTTAAACGCAATAATATTAGGCACTATTTCAAAAAATATTGTTGCCTTTTATGACGTCATAATTGGAGAAGGCTTTTTAGGCTATTTTAACATCACTCTATTACTGATAGAAGCAAGCGGATACACGTGTACCGCATAGAACATACTTTTTATTTAACTTTTTCTATTTTACGTGGACACAATTTTAATTAAAACATAATTATATCGTTCTTTTTTCCTTTACGTTCCGCGGTGAAGTAAAATGTCTCTCACATTTTATTTTATATAACTTTTTGACATTTGCAAGTCGTAATTTGGTAACCTTTGACTCGTTTTAAAATAAAAACATGATTTATTAAGTCCCTATAAGTTTCTAAACATATCAATAATCTGTCCTATACATATGTATGTGTTTCGGCGGTTGCACTTGAGAGCCAGTCCTTGCACTAGGTTTAGCGCGTCCACTTTATTATGCCACTGTCTCTTGCCATTCGGTGAGATTGTAGCTGACATTGTTCTGCCTTTTCGAGTAGTCGATCACATCGACTACAGCGAATGTATCGCGTCATGATCACTTATTGAGATAAAAAGTATCCTATCTCTCAAGCTGGATCAAAGTGCACACAGTGTGCTAAATTTGATTAAATTCGGTTCAGCAGTTCATCGCAGACAAACAATGTAACACGAAATTTTGCATATATAAAGGTATTAAAAAACATGAGTGGTGTGGAACACTCCGCTGGAATGAATTTCTTGAATGACTAAAAAATACATATCATTGGATTAGTAGCGCCTGAGAGCAATTAAATGAACCGCAGTGATAGCGAATTAATTGAAGAAATGGTAGAAAATTATGTTTATAATATATATTGTTTTAGTTGTGAAAATAAGCATTATATTGTTCAAAATTCAATCAATCTAATACATATACTACGCTGCGAAACACAACAGCTGACGTGTATGACGTTCACAAACTATATTTACGCAGCCGTTGAGAACTTAACCCATTCCTCCCCAGCGTCATATTTTTAGGACACTATTTTCGAAATGTATTTTTACGTATTGCGACTTTTATTTTTATTATTTCTGATGATATTCATATTTCTACACTATTTTTCTAATAAAATAAAATTTTTCCGCTGTAAAAAAATTTTTAAATAATAAAAATATAAGTTCTAATAATACGTAAAAAGATATTTTGAAAATAGTGTCCTAAAAATATGACAGTGGGGAGGAATGGGTTAAGATCGTAGGTAGCCAATAGGCATAAAAAATACCCCTACCGCCATGCAGTAGAACGGATACTCGCTTGGATATGGAAAAATAACAATTTTATTACAAATGCAAATAGCAAATTACTTCATCCATTATTGACTAACGTCTGACCTTAGTGTCACAAGCGTCGTCACGACATTTGACACTGGCAGAAATGTAAATTATAACATTATAAAAAATTTGAACCTTGTCTGTGACGATTGATACGATGCGAGAGATTTTATGGGAGATAAAATCTCTCATTATGGACGCAAATTAATTCTAAATTAAATATACATTTGTTTTAGAGTATAATAAACAATTTAATAATAGTAGTTGAAGTAGTCGTTGTTAAAAATGTTGAACCATGTTTTTACATATACTAGCTTTACCTGCGACATCGTTCGCGTGGAGTTAAGTATTACTTAACAATTCCTGGCGTTTTTATAGCTTTTTTAATGCAGCTTTGCTCCTATCGGTAGCGAAAAAATAGCCTAAAGCCTTCCTCAATAATTGCTTTAATAAAAAAAAAAAAGAATTTTTGAAATCCGATCGGTAGTTGTTAAGCACATTGCGTAAAACAAACTAACAACCAATCAAATGTTTTCCGGTTTATAATATCATAATATAGATTTTGTTACTGAAATAATAAATTTTGTCTTGTCTTATTATTTATTTGTCTTATTATTTATTTTTATTATTGTCTGTTTATTTCGGGCAAGTGCCCTTAGACAAGTTGTCTTTCAACGGTCGCTAAAGTAAAGAAATAAACGGTGCGTGTTTAAGACTATTCGACAGACGTGAAACATCACTATATCTCTCTCGTTCCCTTAGTTGTTCTCTTTGGCAACTTTACCCGAACGAGCGTCACACAAAAAAGTTCCGGATCAGAATTTCAAAGCCCTCCCATTAGAAATTTCGTTTCAGACACCAAAAATGTATGTAAGTATGTAAAACTAAGATTAGATTTTGATGCACATCCAACTGCGAATAAATTCATACGTAAAATGACAACTTTGTTATTTTTAGTGCGCTATGTGTAACCTCTGCTACAGAGACAACCCAGCATGGCCTCGTAATTGGGAGATATTGAAAACGCTTTCACATCGCATCCTGATGATTTCGGATCTCGAATCCTAGCTCCTATCATTAGGTATGGTGGTAGGGCTTTTCCTAATGCCCACTTGGGTAGTTACCAACCTTTTTTATTAACATGACGTTCTTTATGGACTTCCTCATCGCAACGCGCACACGCATTACCCGGGCTCAGGCCAAGGCGAGAGGGGCATGTAGTGACTCATCGGGTACTAATCACCTAACACTATCCACTAAAACACACCACGGCGACACTTCACACTTCCGTGTTACCAGAGACCAGAGATAGCGTTCATACTTCTTCTGATTAGCTACCACCCTTAAGTTAAAAATCTGCCACTAAATACCTATAGGTGTGTTCTAGTAGTTGCAATTGATAGCGAGTACCTTCAATGAACTTAACGTGTTCACCATCTAGAATCACATCGTCGCTCAAAATAAGGAGAGATTGTGGCTACAATTATTTTAAATTGAAACATATAATGTAATTTATAGTATGAATAACAGTGTTATTAGAACGAATATACAAATGAAAATGTAAGATTTTGCCGTCTCGAGTCACCACCTTTCTTAAGTGTGTTCTATATTTCATTATACTTTTACAGTGTTATCCGTAGCGCGTACGCTATTGGCTGTGCCCCGGTATAGGTGCGCGCTTATTGGTTCAAGATAGCCAGTATGTTCTCAATGAGTTATAGTTTGTATACGTCATACGTGTCAGCTGTTTCGTAACGCCCCCGGGCTGTGTACCCTGAGTACTTTCCCCCAGAGTTCAGTGTAGCTGTGAAAGAAACACAGGCTAACAGCTTTTATCTTTTCAAAAAATTTATATATAATTGTTTCGTAGCATATTATATGTAATTTTTTTATGGAACAGGGGGTAATCGAGCAACCGTGTCACCTGATGGTAAGTCGCCGCCGGCCATGGACACTCACAACTCCAGGGGAATCGCAGGTTCGTTACCGGCCTTTATTGGAGGGACTAGTTCTTAAGTGCAACTGCAGGAACACACCTATTGGTACTAAGCGGCAGATTTTCAACTTGAGGGTGGTAGGTAGCCAAGCGGGCACTAGAAAAAGCTCTACCACAATGCAAAATTTAAAATTATAATAAATTAGATGAGTTTAGTGATGTTTATCTTCACAACTAGAAATTATATTAATTACGTAATTTCCTAACATTTCTTCAATTCATTAACCATCTCTGCGTTTTATTTAATTGCTCTGAGACGCCAGTAATTTATTTATTTGTATTTGTTAATAAATAATATACGTCTGTCAATAATACTTATACTACGTAAGGAAATTTGTTCCCACCGAGTGTTCCACGACACTCACGCATTTTACAGTATTATGAAATTGAATAATGAATACATTATTTCATGCAATACTCAGCGTGAAATATATAGATAAAAATTTCACCAGAATATTTTTTGTTCGCGGTTTCAATAAGCTACCGAGAAACCAGTTAATTTTTCACATAACAACACACAATCGATAATTTATTTCATTATATATTCAAATGGCAGACACTCCTTTAATGTCTCTCCATACGTAATTACAAAACATAGGTATAAAAATAAATATAAAATTTTAAATTATTTTTGTATAAAAATCTACATAAATTATTTATTATAGGTACTTAATTGTAAATTTAAGATCGTTCAAGTATCACACCTTTGCTTATATAATTGTTAGTAGTAAATTCGTTTAAAAAAATATATACTTTTTTTTGACAGCATCATGGCCATGTCGTGATTCTTAATATTCGTACATATATTATAAATGCGAAAGTTTGTAAGTATGGATGTTTGTTACTCTTTCATACTAAACTACTGAATGGATTTTAATGAAACTTTACACTAATATAGCTTATGCATCAGAATAACACAAAGGCTAAATTTATAAAGATATTGTGTGAATTGTTCAACATATAACGCTAGGAAAACATCGCGAGGAAACCGTACCATGGTGGGTAGGGCTTTTTCTCACGCCCGCCTGGGTAGCTAACACCCTCAAGTTGAAAATTTACCGCCAAATAACAATAAGTGTGTTTCGGCAGTTGCACTTGAGAGTCAGTCCCTCCACAGGCTTAGCGTGTTTTCCATCTTTTCACTTAACATCAGGTGAGATTATGGCTATAACGCTAAACCTATTAACTATCAAAAAACAATAACATCTAAGTTGGCTGCATAGTGTATACCTTTGCATTTATCCTCAATAATAATCAAAAAAATTGTATTCATGAGTTAGCTGATACTTGGGCAAACACTTAAAAAAAGTTTGATATCTTGAAAGTCGGCCATGATTTAATATTAGAAATCGAGACGGACTGGTCGCTCCATATTTAAAACTCAGTAAACCCAGTACCATTTCTTCAGATATATATATTAATTTTCTTACACCCAACACTCTTCATGTTTTTTTGTTTCAATCTGGTTTGTTATTGAACGCAAGGTTCAAGATAAACAGTGTGTAAAAAAAATCAATCAAATCTTTAATATATTAATATATCGCTCTTCCTCATTTACTGGCGCTCGCTTCTACCCCTAATATGAGTTTTCTTTTAAGCGTTATGGGAACAATCACACCTGATGTTAAAACTGGTTTTCGAATACAACTGCCGGAACACACCTGTAGATATTTGGCGACAACTTTTCAACTTGAGAATGGTAGCTAGCCAGGCGGGTATTAGAAAAAGCCATAGTAGTATGCTATGGTGCCATCACGATGTTTTTCTGTACCGAAACGAAATTGCTCGAACTACATGCTTATTGCTTATTTAACATAAGAAAATGTTATGCGTAATATTCATACCACCTGATCAGTGATTATCAGTTAATTAGAGATACTCTGATTTTGTTGTATTATTATGGTTAGTATTTGAACACAACGTTTAAGATAAGTGAAAGGTGTCAGAAAACTTCGTTAATCAAACCTTTAAAAAAGTAGTACATTAAGAGGTTTATTATATTCAAATTGAAGCTTAGTATAAACCGCTCTGTGCTTGCGATTCCTTCGTGGGATACTAAAATTATTTAATCTCGCGCCGCCATTCAAATTATAATAACTATTTTTATACTTGCGTTATGTCCATGATCACACCTGATCTTAGGTGATGATACGACCCAAGTTGGTAGACACGCTAAACCTGTGGAGGGACTGGCTCTCAAGTGCCGGAACACACCTATTAGTATTTGGCGGCAGATTTTCAACTTGAGGGTAGTTGCTAGCCTGGCGGGGAATGAGAAAAAGCCCGGCCACCATGCTTTGGTTTTCTCACCATGATTTCCTTCACCGAAAGCTCAAGCTCATTGTAGGTGGTTGGATTCGAACTTACGTCTCTTGATGCAAAGTCGTATACACTACCACACTGAGCTATCATCACTTCAACTTTGGTAGGGTTAACTGATTTTAATGAAACAAAATCTAAATGTCACTGCTTTATAATTTCCTGGGTGTCGTTTTATCATAAACGTTGCACTTTAGCAGTGATGCGTGCACAAACAAACAGATAGACAGACATTTCTAAAAATGCTGTAAATGTGTATTTATTACTTATTCTTAGTCACTTGCAATAATTATTTTCACGTAAATCTATACGGTACAGACACGTTAAATGTATATTCTTATTATATGTATAGATTAATTAATTAGCACAATAAAACACTTCTAAGTTGTATGCAGTAATGAATATTATAATGTGAAAAAGTTTGTTTGTTTCTTTGAACGCGTTGAACTACCAATCAGATTTCAACAATTATTTTTGTAGTGATAGAGCATTTATTGAGAAAAGCTTAAAGCTATTCAACATCACGTTACCACCAATAGGAGCAAAGTTGTATTAGAAAAAGTTAAAAAACGGTCAAAAATTATTACTTAATACTTTTTAGTTCCAAACGAAGTTAAATAGTATTAATATCATTACTTACCAATAACGTGACAGTTAAAAGATACATTATTCCTTTGCCACCCACACTTGTGGTATAAAAATAAATCACTTTTTTTTTTTAATTACGATAAATTTTCAAGCAAAGTGATTCGTGATTGTCGTGCCCAAATACACCAATGCGTTTCGACGAGCCGACAATATGGAGTCCGTACGCGTACTGCAGAACGTGAATGAAATATACATTTAAACATGCGATTTATTAGCGACCTGCGACCTCTCACTGGTCGCAGTAATGTTTTAAATTAAATTATGTTACGCAACGGTCGCGTAAGCTTTTAAGATAGTGCAGCGAAGTACTCGAACAAATAGAATGTTGCTATCAACTTTCTCTATACATAGGTGCCTATGCTAATTGTTACTAAAATATTTGCGCGCACGTATTTATACACTACGTTAGCCCGCGGCTCTGTTCGTTGGTATTTTTTGAAGTGAAACTTTTTTATACTATCCACCCATCTGATGGTAAATGGTTACCAGGCGTGTTGCAGCCATGCTGCTGACCTCGGAGACCGTGTTTCAATCCCTTTTTGAAGAGACCTATAGCGCAGTTCTGGGAAAAAACTGTGCGGAGTAGCCGATTCTATAGACCCAAAGCTTTGATAGATCCAGACTGTAAAGTATAGGGTTGAGTAGCCGACCAACATACCAAAAAGTGCCTCAGAGCACTCCCCATTGTACATGCGGTAGAACGCACGAAGAGATCCTGTGTCTCTACGAAGTTGTCCCAACTTTTTATGGAAGAGCATGGAAATTTTGATCCGCGACCTTTTTCAGTACTATCGTACCTCTTCTGGAATACCCAATATTGTAGGAAATACGCTGACACAGTTCTCCAGCTTTAAGGTACGAAAGAAATAGGTTCAGCAAACTTTTTAGTTCGCGATGTTATTGCAGCCATCGAACGCTGTGACACCGAAGTTCCGTTCGCGTGGTTTTGTTTTGGAATTGAGAAGAGAGGCTTAGTTCAAAGAGCTCTTCAAAACATTCCCCATAATACAGGCAGTAGAACACGTTCAGAGAATCAATATCCCTGCGTATTTGTAGCGGTTGTAAGACGCTGGTGATATCTGTATCATGTATAATGTTTATGTGATAAAATCCCATTTTAAACGATACTCAGTGTACGCACTTCAGTAATTCTTAAAGAATTCGATTTCTTGGACACCGTAAAAAAATATTATGTTGGTAAATAGTAAACAAGTATTTATTTTATGGCTTACTAGATTTTACGTGCGTCTTCGCTCGCGTTAAAAAAATCGGATGACGCAATAAAAAATTCCATATAAAGTTTATCCGTCGTTACTCCACTTCCAATAAAGTTTTCGCGACAAAAAGTAGTCTATCACCGTCTCCAGATTCCCATCTATCTTTATACCAAAACTCATCATAATCAATTCAGCGGTTTATGCGCGAAAGCGTAACAAACAAACAAACTCATGTTACGGATTTCTAATATTCGAATGCAAGATGTAGTGTTATGACCACAATCTCACCTGACGTTAAGTAACGATGTGTCCGAAAATGATGGGCACGTTAAGACTTTTTTTACTAACGTGGTTTTTAAAATCCTATTCCTTACGAACTTCCTCATTAGAACGCGCAAGCTCATTACCCGGGCTCAGACCATGGCGAGAGGAGAATGTGGTGATTCATCGGGTGTTAATCACCCAACAGTATCTACTGAAACGCATCATGGCGACACTTCAAACTCTCCTGTTGTCAGAGACCAGGGTTTCGCATTTCTTCTATAGGACATGCTAAACCTAGTAGGGGGACTAGATCTTAAGTGCAACTGCCGGAACACACCTATCGGTATTTTGTCAGCCCAACACAAATATAAATAACTTTTTATCGACAGAATGGTTAATAAACTTCTATATTATTTATGTGTATAGGCCGCGATTTCAATAATCATAATTTTAAACATTTTCTCTTTGTTTTGTATCGCGTGACTCGATCTTGAAGTTATTACCAATCTGTATTATTTAATATTGTAAAGAGGAATAGTTTGTTTGTTTGGACGCGCTATAATCTAAACACCTAGAAGTGGGATATCAAAAATTATTTTTGTGTTTGTCAGAGCAAATATAGAATGTTGAGGAAAGTTTTAGGGTATTTAATATCACGTTAGGAGCAAAGCTGTGTTGAAAAAAGTTACGAAAATGGGTAAAAATGATTATACAACTTTGGAAAGAAAGAAAATTTTTATTCGACATACATACACACAGCACATCATAATAGCATTATATTATAAAACAACAAAGTTGAGAAAGTGTACATGGGGTCGTAAAGTTCCCTGTCTCAGCATGAGACTGTAGGCCTACCTTCAGAAGCACTGGAGCCCTGATCTTTTTTATAGTTAGGGTTTACCGTTATGGTCATAATCTTACTTGATTTTTACTGACGATACGGCTCAAGTTGGTAGACACGATAAACCTGTGGAAGGACTGACTCTCAAGTGTAACTGCCGGAACACACCTATTGGTATTTGGCGGCAAATTTTCAACTAGCGGGTAGTTGCTAGGCAGGTGGGCTTTAGAAAAAGCCCTACACCACCATGCTATGGTTTCCTCACGACGTTTGCCTTCACCGATAACTCAAGCTCATTGAGGTGGATTCGAACTCACGTCCTTTGACTCGAGATCGTACATACTACCACTGAGCTATCATCGCTTCAATATTCTCACAGGGCCTTGTGGTACGTAGACCATCATGGCCGGATTATTACATAATGATTATTACAGTAATTACAATACGTGCAATTAAAGGTAGCATAATTTTAGTTTCATGTGAACAAACAGACAAACTGTTGCGCTTATAATATTAACTATCCGTTCTTCGCGTTCTTCGGTGACTTAGTTCGCGTGGAAATAAAAATTGTTTAATCACTTGCCTGTTATTGAAACTTTTTTCAATACAGCTTTGTTCCTTTTGCTGGCAGTGTGATGTTAAATATCCTAAAACCTTCCTCTTTGATTACTCTATTAAATAAGAGAGGAGATGTTGAAATCTGACTGTTAGTTCCTAAGATTACCGCGTTCAAACGAACAAACAAACTTTCCCGTTTTACAATATTAATATAGATTGCATTATGTAGAGATAAATGCTCTATGGAATATTATCCAATATCTTACACAATACTTAGCATGGTGTCCGAGGAATGGTGTCTGTTCAATAACAAGTTCCTCGGTGACCCACATTAGTTCGGTATTTCAAGTTTTTTTTTTAATTGTCTATATTTCTAAAAAAAGTTTCGGCAATCCATAAATGCACGCCTCGAAATCTTAATTTATTTTTTGTTTGTTTAAAAACAATTGAACCACATCGAATCAGACCGTGACAAGTAATGGGCTTCTACACCTAATTATACTGAAGCGTAAGACAAATAAAAGACTTGATTAGTTAAGTATTTCGGTCATTATCGTGTTAACATACAGGATCCGCACATACAGACACACGGACGTCGAAGACGGAACTTTTTTAAACAGTTTTTTGACTAGTTTAAATAACAAAAATGGCATCAAAAATATCATGAGTGCTTAAAATTGTGTTTTTTCTTGATATGTGTGTGTATATATTATTCTATAAGTGCAATATATGATAAATAGAGACATTTTAAGTTTGAAAAATCAGTTGTTTTGCGTGATGTGACAGTAGTATCGACCTCTATGCTTTGCTTATGAGGCGTGCAATATATTTGCATATGAACCACCTATTGATTAATATTTCGGATTCGGAATTTCGGATATTTTTCGATTTTCCTTATATGTACTTTCTAATTTTAGTAAAAGAAAAACAGACGAATGAAATCATTTTGTTGTAAAGAATTTGCAGAAGGAATTGCACTTTTTTAAAGATACAGCTACACATAAAATACAACTACACAGGTGATATTTTTCTGGCCATCATCTCACCTGATGTTAAGTGACGATGTGGTCCAAGAGGGTGGGCACGTCAAGCCCAGTGGAGGGACTTGTTCTCAATCCCAACTGCCGGAACACAGCTATTCGGCAGTAGATTTTCAATTTGAAGGTGGTATCAAGACAATTGGACATTAGAAATAGCCCAGAATTGTTAAGAGTGCTTCAGAGTTATAGAATAAGGTTTTATTCATGAAGCTAAAATGTAAAATGTAGACGTTTGACAGACACTAGACATCAGCTAAGAGTTTTAGAAAATCCACAACTACAAACCCGTATGGATGAAAATTTGATAATAAATAAATGAATAGTTATGCCTTAATGATTGCTGTATCGACAACCCATGATTGGTTGGTTAAATAAGCATTAACACGAGCGAAGCCGCGGGTGAAAGCTAATGTTGCCACCACAACAAAAAACAAACATTTTTTTTACTTTATAATGTACTAATATAGATAGTAGTGTTACAGCATTATTACAAACCCACGTGTATAGAATTTCAAGACAATAAATACTATAACATCTCTTGAATATAAAGTATTTAGGTGAACAACATACTCGTTGAAGGACACAAGAGTCATATATGTACGTATAGCTGCGCCCGCGACTTCGTTCGCGTGGAACTGAAAATTATTAAAATATTTCTTTTCTGAATAAAAGGTGACCACTTCAGTACCACTGGCAACGTATATTTTTTTTATGGTTTATCGTTATGGCCATAATTTCACCTGATCTTAAGTGACGATACGGCCCAAGTTGGTAGACACGCTAAACCTGTGGAGGAACTGGCTCTCAAGTGCAGCTGACGGAACACACCTATTGGTATTTGGCGGCAGGTTTACTACTTGAGAGTGGTTGTTAGCCAGGCGGGCATTAGAAAAAGCCCTATCATCATGCTATGGTTTCCTCACGATGATTCCTTCACCGAAAGCTCAAGCTCATTGTAGGTGCTTGGATTCGAACTTACGCCCCTTGACGCGAAGTCGTACACACTGCTACTGAGCTATCATCGCTTCAATGTATGCAAAGTTTCATGATTACCAGTTCAGCAATTAACTAATAATTTACTCTGGTAACTAATTTACCTTTTTAATCATAGCTTTAGCGCTATGCCTATAAATTCACCTAATTCAATAATAATAATACAGGCGGACATTACAAAAAGCTCAAACACAATGCTATAGTTTCATCACGATGTTATCCATCACCGAAAGCTCAAGCCCATTGTAGGTGTATTCGAACCTACGTCCCTTGAACGTCACAATACCGTTGGTCAATGTTCGACTACAGCGCCATCTATCATATCATAAAACAGCTATGAACTTTTGTCTCGAAACATACATTACGTAAATTTGAAATCCGTCAATCGATTAGTTTTCGCGATATGTCGTCGATATTTTTAATAAGAATGCCATCCCATACATTATTTTCTTAATATTCATTACACAAGCAAATCTATATTACCAATATTCTAAAGCGGAAAACTTTGCAAATTTTTTGAACGCGATTATATTTCAATTCACTTTTAAAGAGTGATAACTGAAGAAGGCTTTTAAAACGGTTAAAAAATGATTAAGTAATTTGCAGTTTCACGCGAACGAAGTCGCGTGCACAGCTTGTTAATATTATAAAGCAAACAAGTTTTGAATGCGCTTTTATCATAAGGTCTTAGGAAATACCAGTCAGATGAAATTATATTAATGTATTTATAATAAACAGTTATGTTATAACTGGGGAAGACTTTAGTATATTTAACATCACGCTACCACTAACAGGAGGTAAGCAGTATTGAAAAGAGTTACAAAAACGGGTAAAAATTATTAAACAAATTTTAGTTCTAGTCGAAAGAAGTCGCGGGAACGGTTAATTGATATTACAAAGTGGTAAAGTTTGTTTGTTTGTTTGAACGTGTTTATTATCATTGTGGATCGCTTTTAGCAATTTAAAACGAAAGTTCCGCCAACAGGAGCAAAGCTATATTGAAAAAAAGTTTGGAAAATCCAAAAGTGAACGCTTCATAATCTAATTTTTGTTTTGTTTATTTAATGACTATTAAAACACATCGATTCAGACCGTGAAAATTAATAAGGTTTTATTCCTAAGAATACTGATGGGTTTGAAAAAAAAAAGACTCGATTAGTAAAGTATTTCGGTCGTTATCGTAATAACATACAGGATCCTCTCATACAGATCACACGGACGCCCAAGACATAACTTTATTAACTAGTTTAAATAACAAAAATGGCATCAACACATTTCATGAGTGTTAAAAATAGTTTTTTTTCTTGATATGCATGTACATATATATTATTTTACAAGTGCAATATATGATAAATAGAGACATTTTAAGTTTGGAAAATCAGTTGTTGTGCTTGAAATGACAGTAGTACCGATCTCTATGCTTCGCTTATGAGGCGTGCAAGAGTTAAAAAAACGAAATAAAATGACAGAGTGTATTATAAGGTCGCGTATCAGAATTTCAAAGCACTCCTATATCACATCATCAAGTGATTTTGATAATTACTTTTTTACAGATTTCAAGTACTATAAAAAGTTAATAATAGATTTATAAATTTCCAAACTTTCCGTGCTGCCGACCTTCTGATATCCCTATATAGCGGCTATGCAAGATAAACAAAACTGAAGTTGGTGTGCGAAAATAATTTGCAAATTTATAAATATAGATATATAAATATAAATAAATTTGAAGTTCGGTACGTTTGTTTATATTTTGATTGCAAATTCGTGATAAACTGACAGTAAAAACTACTGCCGTCTGTATAGGGATTTATATAACTGAAACGAGCTTGACCTATTTTAATGTAAATATTTAGATGGAAAGTTTAAATCATTCCTGCGTTAGTAGCAATTATTTTTTTATAAATCACATTTTATTCATCGTCATTTATAAGTCACAAGACAGAAATGTCTTTGTTGCTCCGTCAATCGCCTCTAGCCGACTTTACACGAACCAGCGTAACATAAAAAGGTTTCAGATCAGATCTGATCACAATTTCATAGCCTTCCATGAGAAGTTTCACTTTAAAAAAATGTTTTAATTAAAACTTTGAAATAAAATTATTTTTATTATATTTCGTGAAGGTGTAAATATATTTTTATATGTACCTCATGTTAAGTGATAATGTAGCCTAAGATGTGCAACTGCCAGAACACACCTATAAGTAAGTATTTAGTGGCAAATTGTAAACTTCAGGGTGGTACGACCTAGACAAACTTATCTCAACCAGATCGAGGACGTTCTGGAAAAAGGCCAGGTCAAAAGTACCCATAACCGAAGAGCATGTATGAAGGTTATTATGAAAGTAGAAGAAGCGAAAGATGTATGTCAGGATCGTAGCAAGTGGAAGGATGTGGTCTCTGCCTACCCTTATGGAAGAGAGGCGTGGTACTATGTATGTATATATCTTTGGCCTGGTGCTATTAGAGCCAATTTCAATAATCATCATTTTCAGTAATCAGCGCTATAACAATAAATCATTATTGATAATTATTATTACATGTTATATTGTAGCGTGGTAAAAGTATTTTACTATATGTTAGTTCCTAATTATGTATAAAACACTATTTATGTATAATATAAGTATATAATTTATAAATAAATATTAATATTATTAGTGTAAATATTGCTATTCTAAGCGCACTCTTCACTTTCTTTATTAGTAAACCGCATCGATGCGTCGTCGAGGCGTATCGCTAGTGTATTAAGCCATTATTTAATTTTGTAAACACACTCGACCTTATTCTAATGAATTTGTCGTACGTTCGAGTGCTGAACAAATATAATATTTTAATAAATATACTAATTCATGCACGACTTATTGGGACGTGAGCGAGTTACAATTTAGCTAGGGTTTAACGTCGCCTTTGCCCGTATAAATTTTGATTTTATAACCCTTTATGGAGGTAAAATTGAAATTAAAATCTATCTTACCTCCATAATATCTCGTAGACTTGGCATCAAATTTATTCATCAAAAATTGCCCCGATTCGAAAGAATCATAGAACCGTGGCTGTCTCCGACTTGCGCTTGCGAGCCAGTTCTTAAACTATATTTTGCGTGTGGCTTCGCTTTCTTTAATACAGTAGAACCTCGGTAAATTGAAAACCTCCAAATCTCGAAAATGTTTTGTTCCCTTCCATTCAAACACCAAAACTTCCGTTCTCTACAAGACGAAAGCTCTACATCTCGAGTCTCCCTTGAAGTTCAACTTATCCTCTATAAGTTCTATTGTATTGATGTTGTAAAAAAACCCGGTGAAACAATAAAAAGTTTCATACAAAGTTTATCCCTTCTTTACCCCATTTCCAATAAAGCTTTCGCGATAAAAATAGTCTTTCGACGTCTCCAGGTTCCCATTTACCTCAATACCAAAATTCATCATAATCGATACAGCGAGTTAGGCGTGAAATAATAACAAAAAAACATGCGTGCGTACAAAGTACACATGTCAGAAGTGAAACTTCTTTGGCGAACTAATTTATAAATCTTGTTCGCTCTGTCTCACTTTTTCTCTCAATCTTTCTCACTCGCTTGCTCCCTACTCTCACTCCACGGCTAGTTGCTCATGCTACGTTCGCCCTGTCTTACTCTCTCTCAATCGGTCTCGATCACTCTCTCTCTCTTTTCCGACACTTCCGTTGCATACCGGCGTGACGTTTCATCTGTAAAAATTTTACCCTCATGCGCCTAAAGAAGTTTCACTTCAATAAAGAAACTCACATTCGCATTTATAATACTTGTATGATAGCATGAAGTATGATATATATGTCAAGCGTAAATAATATGCTGACTGTATTAATTGATATTTAAATTTATTTAACATAATAAAAAAAATGTCGTCTGTCGCATTCGCATCCGGTGTAAAAAGACGACAAATAACTTTAATATTAATATTAAATGTTATTATTAATGTCAATATTAATATTTTAATACTCTATACTTACATAAAATATCTTTATTAATAATTATAACGCGGAAAACTCGGCCTGTTTGTTTGAATGCGCTAATTTTAGGGTATGTGAATAAAACCTCTGCTGAGCATCGAAAACGTCAGTGCAGCACAGGAAGTCAGTTTTACTCTGCGCCAAAGCGAGCAAACGACCGATTGGCAAGAGTGAAACAGCGCGATACGATTGTCTTCTTACAATCGTAAGTTATATTAACTATAGATTGTAAAAACGACTTTAATATTATAGAAATATAGCTTATTGTAATAATCACATGAACATGCCGCGTACGACCTTGATTACCGAGTACCGTTTATAGGATAACGCCGATCACTTGTCAAAAAATTAAAATTGTTTTCGTTTGAATTGTCGTAGACTATTCGATTTGTTTCAGATTAGAGATGGCGATTCTTTCCGAAAAAGATATAGATAAAAAAATCGACAGCTATTTTTCTTGAATTGAATCAAATCTAAATCCAAGGAATTGATTCATAAAAAAATCGATATCGAAAAACATTGACTTTCTAGAAATCGATCTTTTAAATGTCGATTTTTTTGAATCGAATGTTAATAAATCGATACGTAAAAAAAATGTTTATGCAATATATATGTATTGAGATAGTATTCAAATATCTAAACAGCGTTGCTTGAACTGATTCGTGAACATTCGGTGTTACGGACGTATTTAATATATTGAATATGAATATACCAAAAATATATAAAATCATTCAATCGGAGGCGATTTGTTTAATTTTATTGCCTTTTTATTTATTATACACCTAGATTGTATTGTTATGATTTTTCTTATTAAGTTGTAGAATTTAAATATATACTTATAGGCCTATTAGTTTATAAGTATTGAGATACATAATTATGTAATGGCTGTTTGTTACCTAAATAAATAAGATAAATTAATATAAAAAAAGAATATTAAACGTGTGTGTGTAGTGTTGCCTCTTAGTGGTAATAACACTTTTGCTACGTGCTGAGCCAATCTGTAGGTTGGTGTGTCGACCTGACTCACGATGGGACGTAGTGGAGCATTTGGCTTGTGTATTTTCGGTAACCCATACAGTTTAGGAGGTTTTGCACACGATGGGACTAGTAAGTTTACGTCAAGATTTAATGTGTCGGAGTAACTGCTTATTAAAGAGCTGGTAGCCTTTAAAACTTTGTTGGTTGGGTCTGTTTTAACCTTCTTGTATGTACTTTCATCCGACAAAAGTTGTTCTATTTTATTATTGTAATCTGACGTATTCATTACTACTGTCACATTACCTTTATCTGCACGGAGAATAGTTACATCCTTCTTTGAACGCAAGTTCTTTAAAGCGATATATTGTTGTTTTGGAAGATTTGGTTTGGGCGCTTTCACTTGTCGTAATATTGACGTTACAAATAATGTCTTCATACGGTATCCTTCGTGGTGTTACGGCAAAATTTAATCCTTTTGATAAAACCTGAATTGTGTTATCGTCCAATGTTTATTTTACAATTCACTGTGGAGTTAGAGCAAAAGAAATCTCTTCCTTTCTTAGATGTTTTAGTTATCCGTAATCCTGATCAGTCTTTAGGCCATACTGTGTACAGAAAAATGACCCATACAGATAAATACCTGAATGGTGAATCTCACCACCATCCGAAACAGTTAGCTACCGTGCGTAAATCTTTGTTTCAGAGAGCACAAGGAATCTGTGACGAGGAACATCTGGCTGCTGAGCTGCGACATGTCAAGCAAGCACTGCGTGATAACAAGCTCCAAATTCCACGCCGCCGTCACGGAAACCGAGTGAAACCAGCCACAGTAGAACGTGTACCTGTTGTGTTACCTTTTGTAAAAGGGATCACAGACAAGATTGGCTATGTACTGAAGCGTGCTTCAATTAAAACTTACTTCAAGCCACCCAAGAAGATTAGTCAATTTTTACCACCTGTCAAGTGTCATATACCTCTACAAGAACAGGGCGTATACAAAATCGAATGTGACTGTGGCCTTTCCTATATCGGACAAACTAAAATAAATATAGGGTCCCGCGTAAAATAACATATAGCTGATGTTAAACACCGACGCTCTACGAAGTCTGCAGTTGCTGAACATTCAGAAGAAGGCTCCAAACATTATCTTAGATTCGACAAGCCACAAATCCTTGCCAAAGAACACCGATTCCTACCTAGGATGATTCGTGAGGCTATTGAAATTAAAAAACATCCAAATTTCAATACAGAAGATGGTTGGAAGCTAGCACAAGCCTGGGATCCAATTATACATTTAATTAAATCGGAACCCAAAAGACCAATTGCCAGACCTCAAGACACTGTGAGCTCTTTCTGCGTATATCGGAACACTATCAATAATAAAAATTAAATTGAAGGTAGACACAGTAACATAAACTTTTCTGGACAACCTACACCTCAGTCCGCCCCGTGACCACGAAGGCTGAAAAGCTTTCGAAACGTCGGGATCAAAATTTAATAAATAACCGCGATAAAATCCGTTTAAATTAGTTTTATTTCAATGAATAATATTCGCGTAAACCTAAGAAATCATTATATTAGGTATTCATTTACGTGTTTAATTGAATAGATGATAATTGTTTTTAGGCAGTGCTGCGTTGCCTCCAGTACGGTCCGCTGCCGCTGTGGGGGAAGGGCGGATATTTGACGAAGCTCACCGGTCTAACTGCTTATGATACTGCTTATAGTCTGACAAGCCGCGACTCAGGTAAACAAACTTACTTTCTACAGTAGCACTAATTATTATCACATGTGTTTTTTTATGTATTTTATTTGGTCACAGTTCAGCGGAATACAATTACCAAATAACATGTGAAGAGCAATTATCTAGAGTACAATATTTTTAAATGAATTTGTATCAGTTTATTATTTTAAAACTTTACAAAGTGATGATAATCAGGGACGGCATAAGGCATGAGTGACGTTGGCCTATGCCTGCAGCAATCTTGTAATTCAAACTGATGCATGTCTAGAAGGTTCATATATGAAATGTAATAAGCAAGTATCACATTCTAATTGTATCGGAGGCTCGTCGGGCGCTGGAATCCTCGAGAAATGTTTGTAATAATTGTTCTATTCAAATATAGAAAACTTTTTGTTCGTTAAAATATAACATAAAATTTATACTTTGATTGCGAAAGCTGTCGCCGGTTCTGGTAATAATAAGGAGCATTGTATGTCTTGGTTTTCATTTAACGAGTCTCACACTACCCGCCAGCACTGCCAGCGACCCGTCCGCATGTACATAAACGTATTTTTTCACAGTGTTAACAATAAAATTCGTAACAATTTCAAAGTATTTGCATAGTGGTAGAGTTTTTCGAATGCCAGCCAGGCTAGCCACTTTAAGGTCAAAATTTGCCTCCAATTACCGAATACTTTTAGATGTGTTCCGGAAGATGCACTTGAGAGCCAGTCCCTTCACAGGTTTAGCTTGTCCACCGACTTAGACCCTATCGTTACTTAAGATTATGTGTGATTATAGCCGTAACGCTAAAACTTTAGACTGGCATGGAAGTTGCTATTGATGAAGGACATAGTCCGTTTCGGCAGTCGCTTCTGTTTGTGAACCGTATTGAGCTTACTATCAGGTGACGTACGGTCACTATACCGAGCCAGGATTGAAAAAAGACTCTAAAGATAAAGCTTTTTAATTAGTATTTTTCTCTCCTGTAAAAAGAGCAAAGTGTAGCTTAGCTAGCTTGAAAACACTCGATATATATTACTAGTTGTGTCCACGACTTCATTGTAGTAGATATATAAAAGATATAAAACAATTTTTTTTCGTTTTTGTATAGCTTTGCTCGTATTGGTTGTAGCATGATGTTAAATAGCCCTTCACAAGTGTTGCTTGTATCGTATATGAAAAGAATAGTTTAAATTCGACTGGTAGTTTTTGAGGTGAGTGTGTACAAATAAATAAATTTAAAATATAGCACATAGCGATATGTTAATCTTTATATATAAAAATTTCACGTCACGTTGTTGGTCCGCGATCAACTCCTACAAACTCAACTACAGTACCGAATTTTATCAATTTTTGCACATTGATATGATACTTATTATCTCGATAAGTGACCATAACGCGATAGATGTCGCTGTAGTCGATGTGATTGACTATTCGAAAAGGCAGAACAAGATCTGCCAGGTCAATTAATCTTTTATAATTTACACAAATGCGTGTACGAAACTAGAGCAGATTTTTAATACAATATATCCTTAATGTATTTAATGTAGTTTAGGTGTTCCGTCGAACTCTGAGTCGAGTAACGCGCCAAGGCCGAGAAGCAACTCTTTAGCTCACGATAAACCAACTACGCCTTCGACGATAGCCGCAAAGAGACAGGTGATGTTTTTATAATCAAAACACTAAATATAATACTTATATTTTAATACTAAAAGACCATGTATCGTAGTAATGCTTTTTCTGATACTCGCCTAAATAACTTCCAGCCTCAAGTTTAACATCTGCTTACAAATACAGCCACTTAACGTCAGGTGCAATTGTGCTCACAACGCTAAAACCTTACATTGTATAAAAAAAGTACTAGAACATGTATTACAGTAGAACGTCGATAAAACCACTATTATAACATTATAACATTAAGTTATTTTAGAATAATTATTCAGAATGTTTTGTGTATGTGTTGGAGAACATAAAATAAATCTCATTATATTTATATATTTAAAAACTTTTTTTAATTTTGATCCTTCAAATTACACTTGCATATGTACTGTTGCTTTACATATGAATGGGAATTTATAACTAAATATGTTGTTAACCTTTGTGGATAAAAACTCAAATTTTTGTATAGGTTTGATATAAACTACACAATTTATTTTGAAAATCTGATAATTGATAGTTGTTATATAAAAGTATTAAAAATTCTCGGACTATGCAATAGTTCACTTTTGACCAAAACGAACCGCTAGTGTGTGGTTATAGGTGTAAATAAAACTTTCCGTAGTTTGTGCGACATACATTTAAAATAATTCAAAAGTGTGAAAGTCCACATAAATGTATCCATTAGTGACACAATCGGGATCCGTGAAGAATTCAACCTGCAACAAACCATCGACCACAATTTCATCAACAGTTCTAACACAACGGCATTGTAGACTACTTCAAAATCAATCACGTAGAAGAAAGGCACAAACTGTACTTGATCGAGCTACAACTGAGCTTGTAGACATCGAGCAAAGTCGATTACAACAAGAGGAAACTTGCGTAAACATATTACAATGAGAGTGAAGTGGATATACTTCACATAGAATTGCAATGGGGAATATACGTTTATGTTATAATATCTCGTTTTTTTAATGCGCATTACATGATAACAGGTTAATTTCACATAAATTTTACAAATAACTCATTTAATTTGTTTTATAAGTATTCTTTCTCGTAGTGTTTTGGGAAACAGGATCCGTTTCGACATAATATGAGGGCGATTCAATGCACTAACAACTCGTCTAATACACAACTAATAGTGCGTTGAGTAAGGTGTTTAGATATCGACGATTCGCTGAAACGATTCTGTGGCTAGAAAACTTAGTGTGCACAACATCGACAAAAAAAATAATAATTGAATAAATTCTATATTGAAATTAGGTAAGCGTAGAGGATTACGAGAAAAACAAACCATGACTACTAGGGAAAATACGTAAGTTCCTTTTAAATTAGTCCTTTTCCGCAGTGTTACACAAAGGTCTTGAAAACGTAGTTTCGGTTAACCGAAAGCGTTGGCCAAACAATATTGCAGGCGTATTACACTGACGGGTAAAGTTTATTTTAAATCGTCTTTAAACTTCCTATTTTGAGAACAGCACAAAATATTTCAATCCTGCATTGTGTATGTCAGCTAAGATGCAAGACTGTAGTTTACTCACGATTATCATGGGTCGGACGAATTCACTACTGTCAAAGTGAAGGTGCGCAGTAAAAGTAAAGCTTGCAATAATTTAACTTCTTATATAAGTTTCATACCGTGGGCTTTATTAGAATATCGATTCTGTTGGAGTAAATTTCAGAATTTACTGTTACATCTGTAGTCATATTTTTAAATATCTCGCGAGCGTCGCGTTGACGATTGTCAAACTTGTAACTTAACTACCAAATGTATGAAAAAAATTGATCGAACAGTATTAACGCCCGCATTGCGTTGTATTATTTTGAACTTATTTATTTATTTAAAGAAACATCGTGATGAACCCATAACATGATGGTAGGGCTTTTTTAAAAGCCCGTCTAGCTAGTCTATAGCCGTCTAGCTAGCTAGATAACCTTCAAGTTGAAGTTAGGCTTCCAAATACCAATAGGTGTGTTCCGGCAGTTGCACTTGAGACCCATTTTCTCCACAGGTTTAGCGCGTCTACCAACTTGGGCCATATGGTCACGTAAGATCAGGTGAGATTATGGCCATAACGCTAAAACCTTAACTATAAGAAAAGGTAAGGACAATGAGACATTGAGTAGGACGAACTAGTTATGCCTTCAAACATTTTAAAATATCGATATAGTATTAATAGAGGTCAAACCCACATTGCTCAACCTACGCCAACCTTACAAGAAAATCGAAGGGTAAGATATTCTATTTCGACGTCAACGTGCGTCAGAACTAGTGCTGCCCAAATACGGGACCAAGACAAGACTTAAGTCAATCTTGATCTCGGTCTTACAGCAAGAGTCTTGCAATTACTTATTAATCTATGAATATATATTTAATTAAACTAACTTAGGTACGTTTCCTGCTGTATTTATGTACTTAATATACCCATTATATTAGTTTTCAACTTTGCTGAAAAAACTGTATTTACATTACAATAATACAACTGTATTTTACATTAGTAATTTGGGTGCGATTGTTAGCACGGACGTTGAATCTGCACATAAGATTTATACAAGCATGTATTATGAATCGAGTACTGTAACATTCATTCGGTTGGTATTGGAATTTAATATCATTATTTGTGGATAGAAAGCTTGACAACACCACGTTTAGGATAAATGCTATCTTTACAAAGTATTTTTGAGTACTGACAGCCGAAATTGTTAGAGCTATGAACGAATTACGTAATAATATAAATGTTTTATATATTGAGATAATAAATAAATAGTCCTGTGCCTTATAGAATTTATTTTTCACATTATTCTAACATCTTTTTAGTTAATTAGGAAATTGCTTAAACGTCCCCTTTCGAAGTTGGATATTTCATTCACTAATGCAATTATTGCATTTACTAATTATTGCTATTGTATTGCTAATTACTAGATATGAACTTTGAGAACGAATTCCTTTGAATTAACTGCGACAGCGCAAGAGTCTCGCAGTATCAGTATTGTTTTGCTAGTGTTGCAGGGTCCAGCCTTGGTCTACAATTAGTCAGTATTGGTTCTGTGAAAATGCAAGAACAAGACCAAGACTGCAAGACCAAGTCTGAATCTGGGCAACACTAGTTAGGATAATGAAAATTCACGTGGGACGAACTTGCCTTTAAAAACTTTATAAATAGATCGAGTACTCATAGTAGATGTTCACAAGACCAGTTCATCACGATAAAAAAAAAGAGTTGTTATAAATACATATATTCGTAATACGCGAACTGAGTTAGATTTCAAAAACTCTACCCCATGTAATTATTGCTAAGTTGTCTATTAGGAGATTGTGATGATGTATATTTATTTCCTACTAAAAAACTTTTACTTGATAACAAGACAAATGAATTGTCTGAAGCCAGTATATCCGGTTGCCTGCTTATTTAATTATGTTTCAGTTATTATCAGCGATATCATTTAAAAGGAGCAGGGTTGTAATAGAAATTCAAAATCGGAACGGAAAAAATATAATGCCAGCTTGTTTGTTGTTACAATTTCACAATTGCTAACTGATTATCATAATATTTTTCATTCAACTTACAATTTGCGGGGTAAAAAAAGGAAGTGTATCAACTTTTGTTTTTCCAGTTGTAGCTTTTGTTTCGGATAGGAATAGAGTATAATGAGACATGTGAGATTCTAATATAAAATTGATAGCAAACTAGTGTGAATATGATTATTAAAACAATTTTTATAAAATCTCGTCATTACAATTTGAATTAAAAGTTATATTTAATCAAACGTGTAAAGATTTAAACCCCTGTACTATCATATTTATTATAAAGAGGCGATTAATGATTAAGCTAACACTTGTAATAGGTTATTAAAACAATTTACACAAAATCTCGTAATTACAATTCTTAATTTATAAAGTTCTTTTTAACCAAACATAAATATCAATTTGAATTAGAATAAAAATAAAATATAAAGCTATTTTGAACTAACGTGTGAATATTGAAACCCCTGTAATATGACATTTAAAGTAAAGAGACGATCAATGATAAAGCTAAAATAAAGAGGCTACCAATGAAAAAGTTAACACTTGAAATAGATTATTAAAACAATTTATATAAAACCTTATCATTACAGTTTGAATTTATAAAGTTATATTTAACCAAATATAGATATCAATTTAAATCCATGAAGTTATTTTGAACTAACGTGTGAATATTGAAACCGCTGTAATATGACATTTAAAGTAAAGAGAAGATCAACGATAAAGCTAAAATAAAGAGGCGACCAATGATACAGCTAACAATACAAATTAAATACATACACGCTTAAACAAGAAGAAAAATTCGCCCTGGATGAAGAGGCTGAAAAGTTTTCGAAACGTCGGGAACAAAATCAATAAATCGATTAAATCGGTTTAAATTAGATTTTTTCCGATGAATAATATTCGCGTAAACATAAGAAATCATTAAGAAAAAAATGTCATGTTTCTTAATTTGTAATATTTTTCTACATTTTATTTCACTACTGTGGGATTGACAGATACAACACACATCTACTACACATAGTCGGAGATAAACCAGCCGCCTTAATACAGAGGATCTTAGTTTTGTAGCCTGGTGTTCATAAATCGCGTAATGTTTGTGTTCTCTGTTTATTGTATAAATCAATTTTAAAACGTGTAAAGAATTTTTCATTTAAAAAAGCGACATACTGCTGACTGATTGCCACGTAATAATTAATGAATGAAATAATAAATAATTAATAAAATAACTATTTTTTTATTTTAATCGCATGAGGCTATGTGGGACATTTCGTGAATGTCAAATGAATGACTCGACCCCAGGACACCTCGGCACGGTGGTTGTAGCGTAGGGGGTTGTTTTGTTGTTGATATCGATTGTAAGGCTAAATATACACATCTTTATTATTGTTGCCTTTCCATTTGTCCGTGTATTACTTTGAGACTACTTGATATATATTAATAAATAATATGGTTGAATATTTACGAATACGAAAAAGTAAAACGAAAAAGGTATTTCTGGAATACGAGACTCTGGTGCAGTTTTCTTTTTCCTAAATATATAAGCCTGTTAGAATAATTTTTCATCTCATTGTACATTTCTGAACGCACGCATAAATATTTTTCAACCAATATATGGACCGTTTATTTTGAAAGTGATGTAAGTCCATTTTTGAGAAAAATGAGCTATCACGTAATTCATGCGTAAAATAATGTTAATATTTTATACATAAGTAGTTCGTGTTTAATTTCTCAAAAAAATCCCATGTTTTGTACAACTTAAAATCGGTCGGTAAATGAAATTGCACTATCAACAAATATAGTAGTAACCTTTAATTTTCTCGATACAAAAGAAAATGGACTTACACCACTTACAAAATAAACGGTCCATATATGTCAATCCTTTTTCATTACTTACATTATTATACATTAAAAAAAAATATGCCACTATTCGAATATTGTGGTTATATCTTGGTGATCCGAAACCTTTATTTAAATACATTACTTAATTTGAGGGGGAGCACCGACTCGACGGGATGAACATTAAGCATTTGACAGTTACGAAATCCACGAACATTATATATGTGAAAATGTTTTTTCTTATATTTTTTGTTATAATAAACCCGACTTTGTTTCACGTGTACAATATATGTATTATATTTTTGATTTAATTTTAAAGGTATCGAATACCATGTGATTGAACCAAGCTAACCTCACCTTGCTGAGTAACCGACGAGGCCCTGGCGATTGTTGCTCCCACCTTTGGTTTTTGTCATGACAGTTAACCATATAATCATTGATCCATCACAGCTTGGTGGTACGCTATCACCTTTCGGGTTTAGACTACCGTAAGTGTAAGGTTCATTATGAACCTTCGTGTTCCGGCATATTGGACGAGAACCAGCCATTTCCGTCAAGGTCAACAACATGGCTGTAATACTTCTGGTGTTGCGACTGTCCATAGGCGACGGTAACCGTTTACCATCAGTTAAACCGCTTGACCGTTTGTTTTCCATTATCATGAGAAAGTAGATGATATTTTGACAGTTTTAAGCTGGATTATTCTACAAATAAAATCATTACAGCACCGCACTATAACTGAACGGAATTATTTATTCCGTAAATGGATCGTTGTATGAGGTTATCCTTTAATAACATTGTTTTTATGGGAGGTTCAAAAATGGCTTCTGCTTTGTTTATACTTTAACAAAGGGTCATGTAAGTCGTTGAGTGGTTCTCTAGTTACTAGGAGCAAAGAAAAAGCTGTCTCTGGGAAAAAGAGGGTCTTTTAATAGTATTTTCAGGTTCGCTTCATGTGAATCCCAGATTACCTATCGTAGACTATCCAGGAACATGTTAGAAAAAAAAAATAGTAGACGAGAAACATTTTTTCGCGGGGCGAAAGTGTACCCATAAAAGGGGTCTACAATAAAACAAAAACAAAAAAGTATTGCCCCCCGGGCTGAGTACCTTCAGTACACCCACCCAAAATTCGCTGAATGTGTGAAAGCCCCTCAGGCTAACAGTTTTTCCCTTTCGAAAACAAAAAAACTTAAGAGCGCACAGTGCTCTAACCAGCTCTCTCGCCTTCCTCCTATAAGGTGGCAGAGATTTAGTTCGAGAACAACCAGCGGAAAAACAAGTAGGAATTATTAATATGAAAAAGAAATTACATTGGATCATATTGAATAACATGACGTTTTGACACTTTTGCAATATTACAATAAATAAGTGCCTTACAACCGAATCAGTATTTTATTCGTAATAATGAGTGCCGGATACATATAAATAAATACATGTTTTACCATTTCAAACTGCTTATAAAGGCGTAGACTAACAAGGTGACTTACTCCGTGGCTTCTTCCCCAAATAATTAGATATTTAAAGCATATTGATGTCAATCCTCTGTACAAATAAAATTATTGATCTGACGCTGTGCGCGCATCACGCAAATATGAGAGGGGAAATTTTGTTCATTATTTTTTCCCGTTTTCATCTTAGATACTTGGCCATTATATAATATAAATTATAACTATATTATACTTTATTCAAATCAAAATAATTAAGAAATTATTAATTTTATAAGCAACAGGAAATTATCATAAATATATAGTAATTTATCAGATGCAATTCAATTTCTATATCGAACATTTGTAGAAGTTTCGTAAAATAAAAGTTTAATAATTTTGTTTTTAAAATATTCGTATGCGAAACTCAATAAAACTTTATTATTGCATTCAAATTTGTAGGCGATGCATTATGTATACCACTTCAAATTATTTTTTAATTAATAAACTTTTAAAATGTTTTTCTGTTTCTTTTTATGGCAATTAATAACTTCCAATTACCTATCTATTTTTATTACCAACCTAAGTTCATATAAGTTCATAGTCCTGTTTGTATAAAATCCCAACCACCTCAAGCGAATGATAAAATTCCTTCAAAATGCTTGCCTGTCTGTCTGTATGCTTATTTATAATTAACTCCCTATTACATATTTACTTTTATTCTCACACTAGATTCATAATTAATTATTTGAAATATTCCAATACATAATACTAGTTTTTACCAACGACTTCGCTCGCGTTAATATTGATTATATCAAACGAATCGGATCACGCAAAAAAAGGTTCCATACAATATTTATCCCTCGTTTTACTCCCACTTCCAAGAAGTTTCTCGCGAGAAAAAGTAGCCTACCACTGTCTCGAAGGTCCCATCCATCCCTATACCATCTCTATACCACAATCCTTCTTAATTGGTTCAGTGTTTAGGCGTGAGAACATAACAAAGAACCTCACTTTCGCATTTATAATATTAGATTAGTAATATTAGTATCAGTAAGGATTAGGCTTCTAACGTAAATTAGAATGTTTTTGTGGGTACGATATTCGAGAAAAGAATATTTTAATTGTTTTGTAGAATTTATTTAATAATAAGGAATCGTGTTTTTAAACAATATAACACGTGGTACGCGCTTTATGGTCTCGGACCGTACTAATGAACATGCGTCGCAGGCGCGCGGCCATCGGTTGCACACGGCTCGTCACCCCCCGCCTCAGCTGACCGCTGCGCAGACGCGCGAGCGCGCGGAGTTTATATGTTGTTAAATAAGACGGCCACACACTCCCCTCCAGAGACCGGGTTAAGGGCGATAATAATCTGGGAATACGACTTTTCTTCCAGATCGTGTTCTCCGTTCCCTTTCAATTGGTCTGTTCTGGTCAGGTTGTGTTGTTTCAGGTCCGGTCAATTTATTTTTATTTTTAGGTGGATCCGGTGACTGTTTGAAATTTGCTGTTGGAGTATCTGCAAGCATGTATGCGGGCTTCAATCTATCAATGGTTACGGTAAGTGTTTTCCCATTTACTGTTATTTTAAATACTTTTTCATTTCTTTCCAGAACTCGGTGCGGTCCAGTGTATGCGGGTTGCAGTGGTCGACGGTGAGCATCATCTCTTAGGAAGACGTGAGTTGCGGTTGTGAGATCTTTGTACACAAAAATTGACTTTTTGCAATGTCTCGATGCTGGTTGCGGCTGAATTGTGGTTGTAAACGCTCGAAGCCGTGCAGTAAAATCGGTGACATCAGTTGTTGTGATTGTTTTAGGGTTGAAGATCTCTCCTGGAAGTCTCAATGTTTCGCCATATACAAGTTCGGCGGAGGATGCTTGCAAATCTTCTTTGTATGCGCTTCTAATGCCCAGCATTACCAATGGTAGTGTTTCAGTCCAGTTGTCGTTTCCGTGACATGTTATTGCGGCTTTTAACTGTCTGTGAAACCTTTCTACCAATCCATTACAAGCTGGGTGGTATGCGGTTGTTCTCTTATGCTGAAATCCTGTAATCTCAGAAAGATATTTGAAGAGTGACGATTGAAATTGTGTCCCTCTATCCGTAACTATTTCAGATGGACATCCAAATCGAGCAATCCATCCTGATAATAATGCTTTTGCTACCGTCTCTGCTGATATGTTCATAATGGGTATAGCTTCAGGCCATCGTGTAAACTTATCGACAGCGGTTAGGCAGTATCTGTACCCATTGCATATTGGCATTGGTCCAATTAGGTCGATATGTATGCAGGTAAATCTGGCACGTGGTATCTGGAATGCGCTTAAAGGGGCAGATACATGTCTTGTTATTTTTGCACGTTGGCAGGCATAACAAGTTCTGGTCCATTCGCGGCAATCTTTTTGTATACCTGGCCATACATACCGGTGAGATACAAGCTTAGCTGTTGCATTCGCACCTGGATGGCTAAGTGAGTGGAGACTCTCATATACTCGACGTCGCATTGCCTTTGGTACGTAGGGTCGAGTTATGTCCGTCGTTTCATCAGCATATAATTTAATATTAGTTCCAGGAATTGTCATTTTTGTGAGTATTAATGATGTAGCACCGTTGAGCAGTTCTTGTAGCTCGGGATCTGTTTCTTGTAGTTTTGCCAAGGATTTCAGATCTACGGCTTGTGATACATCTTCGATGCGGCTTAAAGTATCAGCAACGACATTATCTTTACCTGATATATGTTGGATATCGGTGGTAAATTGGGCAATGAAATCGAGGTGCCTAAATTGTCGTGGTGAACACTTATCTTTGCGTATATGGTATGCAAAACAAAGGGGCTTGTGGTCGGTGAATATTGTGAAGTGTCTTGCTTCTACCATATACCTGAAATATTTCAAAGCTTCATAGACTGCCAACAATTCTCTGTCGTATGGTGAATATCTCTGTTGAGCAGGACTTAATTTGCGTGAAAAGAAAGCAAGTGGTTGCCAGTTGCCATCTTTGTATTGCTGCAGAACAGCTCCAATAGATACGTCTGAAGCATCCGTCACAACCCCTAGTCTTGCCTCAAGATCGGGGAATGCAAGAAGTGCTGCTTGGCAAAGACTCTCCTTACAGTTCTCGAATGCTTTCAGGGCTTCTCCAGATATATCAATTGGATGTGATCCTTTTATTGATCCGGTAAGTAAAGCATTGAGAGGAGCTTGACATGTCGCTGCATTTGGTATGAATCTCCGGTAAAAATTGATCATACCAAGGAAACGCCTTAACTCCTTGACATTCTTTGGAGTTGGGAAGTTCTTTATAGCTTCTACCTTGGTTGTCAATGGCTTCACACCTTCTGCTGAGACAGAATATCCCAGGAATGTTACTTCTGGCATGCCGAATACACATTTGAATGGATTTATTACCATATTGAACTCTTGAAGCCTAGTAAATATTTGGCGAAGATGGTCTTCATGGGATTTTTCGCATTTTGAAAAGATTAAAAAATCATCCAAATATGGGTAGCAGAATTCATCGAGACCACGGGTCATCTCATCTACAAATCGTTGAAAAGTTTGACCAGCATTCCTCAAGCCAAAGTTCATATAAGGGTATTCGAATAAGCCGAAGGGTGTTGTAATTGCTGTCTTGCAGATGTCTTCTTCTGCCACTTTAATTTGATTATATGCTTTTACCAGATCTATTGTGGAGAACACACGACAGCCTGATAGGTTGTGAGCAAAATCGTGTATGTGGCGGATCGGATAACGATCCGGAATGGTCCTTGAATTTAGTAGACGGTAGTCGCCACATGGTCTCCATCCGTTGTCTTTTTTGGGTGCCAGGTGTAAAGGAGACGACCAAGGGCTATCTGAGCGTCTTACCGTACCATTCATCAACATGGCCTCAAATTCCTGTTTAGCTATCTTGAGCTTGTCTGGTGCGAGGCGACGAGGAGTGCTGAATACAGGCGGTCCGGGTGTCGTCTTGATGTGGTGAACAGTATTGTGGCTGGTGGTGTGGTTTATACCAGATGGACGCGTAATGTCTGGGAACTCTTTCAGAATCTTTAAGAATTTGGAGTCACCTGCCAGTGTCTTCACAGAAGATATCGTGACAGTTGACGAAACAGTTGCCCCAGGCGATACTAGGTTGGTGGTAGCATCAATGAGTCGTTGGTTTCGAACGTCGACTACCAGGTTATAAAAAGATAGAAAGTCAACGCCGATGATTGGCTTGGTGACGTCAGCCACTGTGAATCGCCATGGGAAGTCTCTTCGAAGACCCAAATTGAGGACTATATGCGCGTGACCATAGGTAGCTATGTTTGTTCCATTCGCTGCATATAAGGTATATGTAGTCTTAGGTCGGCCCTGTTTGAGTAGATGTTTAGGGAAAACACAGAGATCGCTACCAGTGTCGACCAAAAATTGCGTCTTTGTCCCTCTATCTGTTACAAATAAGCGACCTGTACTAGGGCAGCCGTCCGTCGCCATTAGCGACCGCCCTGCTGGTTTTCCGCTCGGTAGTCACAAGGCTTCTGACACTTATTGGCTTTTGCTCCGAACTTGTTATGATACCAGCATGTGGGGAATCGATTGTAATTCGAGTTGGAACGCGTGTTGGTGCGGCTGCGACTGCGTTGATTTTCACGATTATGCGAGCGTGATCTGTGTCTTTCCGTAGTAAGCGCTTCTACTTTCTTGGTTAACGCGGCAATCTGTTTTGACATAAGTTCAAACGGCGAGCCTGAAGCAAATGATGTGGATGCTACTTGCGGAGTCGCTTGTACTATGTCCATTACGGTGTCTGCTAAATCGGCAAGGCTATTCAGGTCCGACTTTGGCTGTGAAGCTATCGCGGTCTGGACATGTGTGGGTAGCCGACTAGTCCATATAGATTTTAAAAACTCCTCAGGCACTTCAGATCCCGCTAAATGACGCAAATGCCTTAAAAATTGTGACGGGCGACGATCTCCAAGTTCCTCATGCGTTAATAGTTGCTTAACCTCCTTCTCTCTGGACTGAGAAAGCCGCTTAATAAGCTCGGTCTTTAATGTGTCATAGCTTTTTCCAGTCGGTGGTGAAATAATAATATCTTTTACCTCTGCTGCGTAGCGGTGTTCTAGTTGTGACACTATATAATAAAATTTGGTTTTATCATCTGTTATGCGTGAGAGTAAAAAATGTCCTTCTACCTGCGCGAACCAAACGGCAGGCTCGTCCGCCCAAAATGGTGGCAACTTCACTCCCACTCGAAAAACATCTGACGCCATGTGAACCGACGCTTCATTGTTATCGTTGTCCGATGCCATTTTATTTTATTGCACTCCGGGAAGATTGTTCGGTATATTCGGGGTCACCAGTGTGGGTACGATATTCGAGAAAATAATATTTTAATTGTTTTGTAGAATTTATTTAATAATAAGGAATCGTGTTTTTAAACAATATAACACGTGGTACGCGCTTAATGGTCTCGGACCGTACTAATGAACATGCGTCGCAGGCGCGCGGCCATCGGTTGCACACGGCTCGTCACCCCCCGCCTCAGCTGACCGCTGCGCAGACGCGCGAGCGCGCGGAGTTTATATGTTGTTAAATAAGACGGCCACATTTTGTTCGAATGAGATTGTTTGTTACACTTTGACGTCTTAACGACCTGTCCTATCGACGGCATCATCATTAAATTTTTGTGTACACATTTCTATGCATACCTAGAGAAAAGAATATAAGGTACCTTTTAATAAAAAAATAAGCACTGTTCCCACAGATATAAACATAACTTTTATATTTACAGCATCTATATTAACGTGAACGAAGCCACGGGCAAAGCTAGTGAATAATAAAATTCCACGATATATAATATTATAGGAAAGTAAAAAAAACAACTTTTATTAAATACTATGTTTATTGAATGACTACATAAAGTTCTTATATCTAAAAATAATGATAGAAGAAAATTTTTCATATAAATAGTAAAAAAACGTAAGCGACGATGTCACTTTTTACAGGAGAGAATTTTTCCATCCCTAATTAAAAGTTGTTATGATAACTTTATTAAAAAAATGTCATTTGATGTTCATTATTAACCACATATCTATTAAAATAGAGGATATTAACACCGCATCTTATTTACAAAATTAATTGTAGGTTACATAATAAATACATTTTTGACAAAGGAAAAGGGCTTCGATATAACTAAGCAATATAGCCACTGGAGTCCAGTGAAATAATTGCGCTTTATACAGAATTTAATAATAGCCGAGAAATTAAATTAAAACGTATCGATATGGTGACAAGTGAAGTCCGAGCAACTCTAGTCCAACCCTAAGGCAGGCTGTACACCAGCGCAGTAAACACCATTTAATGCGCCCATACATTTACCTTCATTGTACGCACATAAGAGAAGCATGTACTTCTCGACGCAATTTACTGCATAACAGCATGCGCGCCGCTCGTAAACAAGATTAACTAGAGATTCGACTCGAGTAGAATTTTGTGACTCGAGCCACTTGAATAATTTTACTACGTCTCTCGAGTTGTACTCGAGTCTTGAAGCTACTTGAGTAAACTACTTACAATCCTTACATCTCGAGTAAGAATTTATCACTCGAGCTGAGTATCGATTAGTTTAGATTAAGAACTTTTAAATACCTATATGAAAGTATTAATATTTTGTGATATGAAATAAAATACAAAATATGATTTACCCTATTTATGTCATTAATCAACAAAGACAAATATAATGTATCTACTCGGCGCGCCGAGTTGACTCGGTAACTTGAGTGCAATCGAATTCGAGGTAAATTTGATTTCATTCAAATACGAGTTTAACAAATTCACTCGAGTAAAAACCGGCTGGATTCACACCACTAGATTAAACACGTTCATTATTTGCGGCGCGGAAGCACAGGCGACAACAAAATAACAAGGACGCTTTGGAATTATGTATTGCTTTTTTAAGGAAATCAAACAGACCCCTTCTCTTTACGACTATATGTTGCGATAAGGATTTTCTGAATCGTTAATTAATTCTTTGGATATTTTGAAATTCCCAAACTCTTCGCAACCGAGAATTTAAGAACGTATCCAGTACCGTCTTTTCCCTCTATTTCTTCGTAGCAATAGGCAATGAAAATCAAGTACTGCGTTATTGCATGTTTAAATGTTGGGAAGCATATGATGTACAGCATTTGCTGTTCGCTTACTGTTCGCTGCTCTGGCGTGCGGTCGGCTTCACAATAACTAGCCCGAGTTGTATTTACATTATATAAATACTAAATTTCAATTGATATTTTTAATATTACATGAATCCATTTCACAGCTTTTACACTAACTCAAATATACAAATTAAACTTATTCAACTATTTAGCCGATCTCTTATTAATTGTATTTAATGTACACATCCATTTAATACATATATATAAATTTTAATAGTTTGTTGATCTCTGGAATTGCATAGATTTTAAGTAAAAATAATTTCAATTACGACAATACTCTAGGCCTAAAAAGGATAATCTTCAAAAGTTTCAGAAATTATAATTAAAAAACGTGCTATGTGATGGTAATACATAGTTTACAAATATAATAAATAAGCACTTATAAACAAACATAAAGTCTAATATCAAGACATTAAAATAGTAAAAAAAGGTGGGACGAAGCTTGACTTGACAGGTCGGAGCGTGCCGCGAGCGCGTGTTCTCTACCCCCCGTGAGGTAGGTAACAATCTCGGACAGACTTCAGAATCATAGCCTTTGCCTTTTTGCTAAGCTTCGGATCCTGCACGACTCCATCCCTGCGTTGCGTTTAGGCACCGCATTTATTAAGACGACTGTCCTTGGCCGTAGGATTGATAGGGCCCGTAGTCTAGGGTACCTAGGTTCACACTCCCTGTACCATAAGCTATTCGACTTTTGCCATCCCTATCTACCTTTACAATTAGATTTAACATAGGACTACATAATTTGTAGAAAACAAAAACAATATAAGGTTAAGATTCTAAGTGGTGTAATATTTTATCCAGCAATATTTAAGTATGATCCATATCAGTTTTTAAAACAGAAAAAAAAATTGCCCCAAATTTGTCGCCTCTAAAATCTGCCGCCTTAGGCTTCAACCTACACAGCCTACTCGTAAATCCACCACTGCGAACAGGCAGGCACGAATGCTATATATGTCCCACATCGTTTCTCTACCATAGAGCCTACCTCTACGTTTAACAAAAATTATATTTGTTTATACGTCAGTAATGTTCCAGGAAACGATGCTAATGTTATCTATTGTGTCGCTAGGACATTATTTCAGTCATAAGTTAAATCCCAAAACTGTTATTCTTTCATGTATCTACATGTAGTATATAATCTATATAATAGAATTATTTGTAAGTTACACAAAATGAAAAAACCACTATGTTCTTACAGACAAAAATATTTTCGTAAAATCCATTATTGATGTTAATTAGTTTCGCTTCTTATAAAAAGTTACCTAATTATGTATAAATTTCAATTACGAAATTTTATTAAATCGAAATGTGTACAGATATTTTTATTTCTAATTTTATTCAGGAAAACATTCCTGAGGAAGGTTTATATATACTGTACGTATAGTGGTTCTAACGCAACCGGGGACAGTCCGGTTCAAGTCATGGTGGCGAGAGGATACATTCGGTCGCGTTCCGAGTCACGTATTGACTTTTGTTATTAATTGCTTGTATTTTTTATTGTTATTTATTTTGTGTACTTGTGCTCATATATTGTGTATGTATCTTTACGTACGTAACAGGTATATAAGCAAAGATTGTCTCATTTTTGTACGAATTCGCGCGTTTTTTGTATCGGCTTTTCGTAATCGATATTCGCGAAAATCTTTTTTTTACTGGTCGACGGTTGAAACCTCCTGGTGTCAACGAAGCCGTCGAAGCAAGCCTCGAGCGCTCGTTGTCTACCTCCCGAGGGGTAGGTAGTAATCTCGGACGGACTTGGTACTCTTAGCTATTACCCTTTCGCATAGCTAAGCCCCAGGTGTCTCCCGCCCACCCTTCCGATCCTGCACGACTCTATCTCTGCAGTGCGCTGGGGCACCGCCTTTATTAAGATCACTGTCTTCGGCCGTAGGATTAATAGGTCCTGTAGTCTAGGGTACCTAGGTTCACACTACTTGTGCTATTGTAATTAGGCCCGAGGTCTCTTGCAGAGCTCAGGCGAGTTCTTTTTAATTATATTACCCCGCCCCGTGCCCGTCCGGAAAGGAGGTTTATCAAGTATTATATATATTTATTATATAGTATATAATATATTGATATATTTTTATTGTATCGTATTTATATGTATTTTTTGTTTTATTTATATTTATTCAAAATTTCCTTCCCCTCCCCGCCATCAATATGGCCCTCAATAACAAGGATAGGGAACTGGATTACACTAATACTAATTACACTCATACGAATAATTTCATTTAAGTACGTGAAAATATTAAAAAACTAAGTTACTTAGATAGTAAAAACAGTTGAAACGAAACTTGACTGCGGCGCCTACTTGTTACTAATTCTATATAGTTACATATATATTAGTTGTAATAGTATAACGTAATATCGTGTGAATATCTTCTCGAGTAATACAATTTTATAATCCTAAATCTACCAATAAATGATATATATTTCTATTCCGATATACGAAGGTTTCTTTGGTATTTTAAGGAAAATTCGAAAATATAATATTTGAAAAGAATGCATGTTTAACTTATCTCACTCGTGGAATAAGATACAACAGTGCATTTACACAGAAAAATAAAGAGAGAAAAGAAAATGAAAATTATTTTAGAAATAACAATGAGATATCTTTAAAAATGACTTATATGAGAAAACGATCGGGATTGAAATGTGGGTTTCTTATATGTAGTATAATGTTAACCAAAGTGATCCTAATATGTAATCGTATCGTATTAGAAACTTGGGACCTGTTGTAAAATGTCATTACAAGCCTCGCTTGTAGAGATGTGCAGAAAGTATGAACGAAAGTTCCTTGAGTATGTGGTACGAAGTGAACACTATCAAAACCTGGGCATTTGTAACTAAAGTTTTCTAGTTAAAAAGAATATTATTACGATGTACAAAACTTTCAGCTTTCCGTCGCTCTAACAGTTCTTGCGCTTAATGTTATTAAGTTACAATACAATATAATACAAGTATTATTAAGTTACAATATTATACAAGTTTGCATACAGCCAAAAACTCAAAATATACCCAAAGAGGTGGCAACGATCACACCCACACCGGATGAGATATTCTACTCCGGATTTTTGTTTAAAGTGCACTGTATAATAAAATGGTTGGAAGTAGATATCTCATATAATGAATGCTAAATATTATACAACTATAACCGGGATCAAAGCTCACTTACCTTGTTCGCCGACGATACTGCCACCGTTGCTGTTGGGTATCCAAAGTCACCGAAGCACCTTTCTTTAATTCTGAAGGTTTAATATTCAAAAGAGAACTATCCGCCGCGCCGACTTCAGAGCAAGCGACCGGTCATCTCCGATTTTTCATATACATAGAATTGACAAAAATTAATTTCTCCTACCTTCCAACCAATTTATTAGCCCGAACACCTAATATGGTATCAATATATTAAGAAACTTTTATAGGTAGTTGACCAGTATAACTACAATGCTACAAAGGGATAGTTTGGTTAAATTTACTTTGAAGGATAGCTAATTTTTGGCCGCTTAAAGAAACTTTTTATTCGAAGGGACTACCAGTGTTAGTCACGGGGCTTGTACAGGTTCAACGAAATCTGTGGGCGAGCACGGGAAAGGCAACTTACGCAAATGTGTCACTAAGTGACTGAACCTCGGCTTAAGCCGTTGCCGGGACGCGAACGAGGATCAATCATGGTAATAATTCAACTCAAAAACTCAGAACTAATTTATAGAATTCTAATGTGCCACAATGGCGCGAGACGACTGTACTTTGCAAACTTAACTGGCGGTTACAATGAGTAATACGCGAATCTAACTGACCTAAAGAGATCACGACTATTCTAATCCGAATATCAACTAATAAAGAAACCACGAATATGATCGCGAGACTGGGTATTTTAACTAGAACAGAACTATCTAGAAAAAATTCGATTGTACTGAGCCATCTTACTCTTACGAACTGGTTGGTTGGTGGTTGAAAAAAAACTCTATCGTAACTGGCCAGAGAGTAGAAAATTATAAGATACCCTTCAACCTAAGTTTAACTATCGCATTGTAGCACTGCTGTTGTACTGGTTAGCTATTTATAAGAAACTTATCTTAAGAGTTATTTAAAAAAATATTTTGTACGTACAATGGACAATTAGAATTGAAAAATATATGAATACCATATAAGGTTTAATTTGTTTTTTTTTGGTTGTTTGCAAACTTGTGTTGTAACTTAATAACTTTAAGTGCAAGAACTGTTAGAGCGACGAGAGCCGAAAGTTTTATATATCGTAATCATATTATTATTAACTAGAAAACTTTAGTTACACATGTCCGGGGTTTGCTAGTGTTCACTTCGTACCACATACTCAAGGAACTTTCGTCATTACTTTCTGCACGTCTCTACAAGCGAGGCTTGTAATGACATTTTACAACAGGTCCCAAGTATCTAATACAATACGCTTACATATTAGGATCACTTTGGTTAACATTATACTACATATAAGAAACCCACATTTCAATCCCGATCGTTTTCTCATATAAGTCATTCTTAAAGATATCTCATTGTTATTTCTAAAATAATTTTCATTTTCTTTCCTCTCTTTATTTTTCTGTGTAAATGCACTGTTGTATCTTATTCCACGAGTGAGATAAGTTAAACATGCATTCTATCACGTATTCTATTTTCGAATTTTCCTTAAAATACCAAAGAAACCGACGTATAACGGAATAGAAATACATATCGTTTATTGGTAGATTTAGGATTATAAAACTGTATTACGTAAGCAGATATTCACACGATATTACGTCATACTATTACAATTAATATATATGTAACTATATAGAATTGGTAATAAGTAGGGGCCGCAGTCAAGTTTCGTTTCAACTTTTTTTACTATCTTAGTAGCTTGATATTTTAATATTTTCCACGTACTTAAATGAAATTATTGGTATGAGTGTAATTAGTATTAGTGTAATCAAGTTACCTATCCTTGTTATTGAGGACCATACTGATGGATGGGAGAGAAAGGAAATTTTGAATACATATAAATAAAATAAAGAATACATATAAATACAATACAATAAAACTATATCAACATATTATATACTATATAAAAATATATATATAATAAATACATGATAAACCTCCCTGACGGACGGGCACAGGGCGGAGTAATATATTTAAAAAGAACTCGCTAAAGCTCTGCAAGAGACCTCGTGCCTAACTACAATGGCACAAGTAGTGTGAACCTAGGTACCCTAGACTACAAGCCCTATTAATCCTACGGCGGAGGACAGTGACCTTAATAAAGGCGGTGCACCAGCGCACCGCAGAGAGAGAGTCGTGTAGGATCGGAAGGGTGGGCGGGAGACGGAGACACCTGGGGCTCAGCTATGTGAAAAGGTAACAGCTAAAAGTACCAAAACCGTCCGAGATTACTACCTACCCCTCGGGAGGTAGACAACGAGCGCTCGAGGCTTGCTCCGACGGCTTCGTTGACACCAGGAGGTTTCAACCGTCGACCAGTAAAAAAAGGATTTTCGCGACTATCGATTACGAAAAGCCGATACAAAAAACGCGCGAATTCGTACAAAAAATGAGACAATGTTTGCTTGTATACCTGTTACGTACATACTGATACTTACGCAATATATAAACAGAAGAACACTAAAGAAATAACAATACAGAATGCAGACAATTAATAACAAAAGTCAATACGTGACTCGGAACGCGACCGAATGTATCCTCTCGCCACCATGACTTGAACCGGCCTGTCCCCGGTTGCGTTAGAACCACTATACGTACAGTATATATAAACCTTCCTCGTGATTGTTTTCCTGAATAAAATTAGAAATAAAAATATCTGTACACATTTCGATTTAATAAAATTTCTTAGTTGAAATTTATACATAATTACATAACTTTTTATAAGAAGCGAAAATAAATAACATCAATAATGGAGTTTTCGAAAATATTTTTGTATGTAAGAATATAGTGGTTCTTTCATTTTGTATAAATTACAAATAATTCTATTAAATAGATTATGTACTACATATAGATACATGAAAGAATAACAGTTTCGTGATTCAACTTATGATTGAAATAAAATCCTAGCGACATAATAGATAGCATTACCATCATTTCGTGGAACATTACTGACGTATGAACAAATATGATTTTCGCTGAACGAAGAGGTAGGCTCTGTGGTAGACAAATGATTCGGGGCATAAATAGCATGCGTGCTTGGCTGTTCGCAGTGGTGGATTTATCAGTAGGCTGTGTAGGTTGAAGCCTCGGGCAGCAGAGTTTAGAGGCGACAAATTTGGGGTATTTTTTTGCGTTTTAGAAACTGAAATGACTCATACATATACATATTAGGGTGGGCCAAAAACGTCGATTTTCTCTCTTTGCTCTCACCCAAAATGTCTAAAGATAATTTCTCAACGAAGCTCCTGTTAAAAGAAGAGCTCAAAATTTGAATTGTAAGAGGTTCTCCGGCGAATTTTAAGATTTTCTGTTTATATAACATAGAAACATGGTTTTTAAATACTTTTTTGTCCTGCAACCTGTGAAAAAACTAGTTTTCAAGAAATTAATGGATTTTTTTTAGTATTCAATTTAGTACAAAAAGTTTCTTTGAGTCGTATTTCTATCTTCAATATTTGATTTGTTACACAGCTTTGAAGTTCAAATTTACAGTTATTTGTATTTTTTAGTTACACTGTAACAGTTAGAGAAAAATGTTAAATATAATATTTGTAGTACGATTAAAATCCTATAAAAGTGTTTGTCAACTTTTTCATATCATCAGTAACAACAAAGTTACAGGCTAAATTTTTTTTTTTTTTAATATTTGCTTTTAAGAACTGAAATATCGATAACTAAACAGAAAAGTTCATGCAAATTAGTTAATACCTCAAATTTGCAACAAAACTGAATAGGTCAGATATTTTATATCATCCATAGTTAATAGTTACAGACTTATTTAGTAATATTTTTATGATCTTTCAACTATATTGATAAAGGAGATGAAATGTCATTAAGATATCAAAAGCAAACACAATTTACAATATAATTGCAGTTGTATAAAGTGATTTAATTTAAGCTTTATGAGGGGTGACAGATACCTCATAGAAAATAATCGTTCAGGGCTAAAGTTTATTCTAATTTATTTAACGAAACTTCAAACTATGTAACAAATGAAATATTGGAGATAGAAATTCGACTCAATGGAACTTTTTGTTCTAAAAGTACTAAAATTGATCCATATATATTCGATTTCTTGAAAAATATTTTTTTCACAGGTTGCAGGAGAAAGTTATATTAAAACACCATGATTCCATGTTATTTAAACGAGAAATCCTAAAATCCGATGGAAAATATCTTACAATTGGAATGTTGAGCTCCGCTTTTAACAGCAGCTTTGTTCAGGACATTTTCTGAGATATTTCGAGAGCAAGCAATAAAAAATATCATGGTTTTTTGGCACACCCTAATACATATACGTAAATGTTCCTAAATAATATGTTTTACTACTTACAGTCTAGGTCTTTCTATCAATTATTTTCTACATTTTACGTAGTCCTATGTGGACTCTAAGTGTAAGGGTAGGTAGGGATGGAAAAATTCGTATAACTTACGGGCGGCAAAAGCGTAAATCCGCCAGTAGCTGTTCTTTGTGACGATCAATATGTTTCCTGGATGGTCCAGCTTCATTTATATCGTGCGTAGTCTTCGAGCGAGCACCAGACGTTGTGCGCCAACCGTGCCAAACTGGAACCAGCCTTACTTGGTTACTCGTTCTCGGTCTGCGGTAATAGAGTGGCGGCAGACCAATGCCGTATCCATCAGACGACGAAGGTACAACTTGACTGGCATATAACTGATTCGAGTACATATCACCCGCGGTGGAAAGTCTGAACATCTGTAACAAGAGGGAATCATCAATAAACATCGCCCCAGACTGGACTCAAACTAGAGGTGAATTTACCAATTTAACCAATTCATACACGTACATAAATGTTGCTGGATAATATGTTCCACCGCTTAGAAACTAAGTCTTATATCGACTTTTTGTTTATAATTTACGTAGTCCTATGTGAAATATAATTGTAGAGGTAGGTAGGGACGGCAACATTTGAATACCCTACGGGCGGCAAAGTTTAAATCCGCCACTGACTCAAACGCTGATATAGTTGTTTATTGATTATTTGTAAATCGACCAAATAAACTTGGCCTTGTCTCTTACTGTTATCTTAATACCATAAGGAAATTCTGCATCTTAATAAACGGTTATAATACTCGAATATAAACATGGAACATTTAATATTGTAGTAAAGTCCATAGACCGGTGTTTTTATTCAATCAATAAGATACTATTTGTTACGATAAACAAGAACGTCTCTGGACAGTAAAACCCCAGGCAACAAGTTGGTGCGGAGGCGGATAGTAAACAACAAGTAGACAGATAGCTGCAACATAATCGACCGTCTTGCAGATACTTTAAATAACTATATTCTAAATATTTATTTCTCTTCGTCCTTACTAATATTATAAATGCGAAAGTGAGTTTGTTTCGCTTTCACGCCTAAATAGCTTCATCGATTATGATTAATATTGCTATAGAGAAATATGAGAACCTGGAGACGGCGATAAGCTACATTTTTTTGAGAAAAACTTTTTGGAAATGGGTAAAGAGAGCAATTCATTTTTTATTTCGTGATTCGGTTAGTTAAATAAAATCAGTATTAACGCGAACGAAGCAGCAGATAAAAGCTATAAATTTTGATTTTAACAAAGTCATAACCAATGTGAACAATAATTTAAATGTCAATTATTTACAAACTACCATCTGTCGAAATTTTCAGCTAAAAAGACAATATGATTTATGTCAAGTTTATCACTCCTAGTATATTATAAGACATATAATCTACAGAGTGTTTATATTTCCTCAATGTGAGCTTGAGTAAAGTTGACATTAATACACCGTATACTTGTATACAACACTTACTAGATAATTATTTTTACAACTTATCTATAGTTTGTAGACTTATTTTGTATTTCAAGCTTCCAATTGTTTTAAATAATATTTTTTTATATAGTTTATAGGTTAGCGACTTGGCCATAATCTCACCTGATATTAAGTGACTATACGACCCAAGTTAGCAGACACGCTAAACCTGTGGAGGGACTGGCTCTCACGTGCATCTGCCGGAACACACCTATTGGTATTCGGTGGCAGAGTTTCAATTTGAAGGTGGTAGCTAGCATCATCAGGGGAGCATCAGAAATAGCCCACCATGCTATGGGATCTCACGATGTCTTCCTTCACCGAAAACTCAAGCTCATTGAAGGTGTATTCGAACTCACGTCCCTTGACACGGTGTGCGTACACAATACCATTGATCTATCATCGCTTCAACTAATCCTACTTTGATGTTTGTAAGTGGCTTAGACTTACCGTAGATCTACCGAAGTAACGAAAATCTTGTATAGGCAGTACTCTTACTCTCTCTCTTACTCCGTTCTCGGTATTATCACAAAGTACATACGCATCCACTCTGAAGCTGCCGTCCGATGTAAGATAAATATCACCTATGTTTCCATATGTTGAGAACAAAACCAGTAGACAGAAGATTATATTTTGGATGGCCTTTAACCTGCTGAGTTTGACAGCCTTAGAGCATGGGTATCCTGCTGTGTGGAGGAAAAATATATACGTGTTAGTTAGTACCGTCAAGTTTCTATAAGAATGTAAAATTACAAACTTAAAAACATTTGTTTATAATTATATTTATATTTAAATATTTATTTAAGAAATAAAATGAAAGTATTTTTAATTAGTGTTATATAAACTTGGTCTCTATTAATCGTTATACTTACTAATATTATAAATGCAAAAGTGAGTTTGTTTGTTTGCTACGTTTTCACGCCTAGGCCGCTGAATCTGATCAATTTTGGTGTAGAGATGGGAACCTGGAGGCGGTGATAGGGTACTTTTTTAAAAACCTTATTAAAAGTGGGGTAAAAAGAGGGACAAACTTTGTATGAAATTAATGAAGGCGGAAATCGGATTCGGTTTGTTTAAAAAATCAATATTAACGCGACAGAAGCCGCACGTGAAATCTACTAAATAATAATGGAATGATCGTGTCGTGGCCACTCTGTTCTCGAATCCGAAGCTAAGACTTTTGAGGCTCTCAAGATGTGGAAGAAATAGTGTTATGTGAGTGTGAAAATTAATAAGGCACGGGCATCATTAACGAATCGAAATGTTGAATAATACTTATTATCAAATCAAATCAAGTCAATAATCTTTACTCAATTTAGGCCTTAAGAACACTCTTGTGACGGTCAGAACTACGACAGGTTCGGGAAGTAACGCAGTCATCCAGAAGAACTATCAAGAAACTCGATCTGTATCTTTTTTAGGTGTTATTCTTTTTATTTTCTTATTAGGTCTATTATTAAAAATAATAGTTGAATGTGTATTTATTGTTCTTATTAGTGCATGTCCTGAGAGGGGTGTCAATTCCAGACATCACGATGTGACTACTTTGTCACGACTTTTTATATTTAAATCATGCCGGTTTTTCACGTAATCTTGCTTTTTAAGTTTTTGCAGACATACATTTATAATCAAGTATGTATTGGGAGGACAAAGTTAAAATACAAAATTCTGTCCAATGAATGAGTGTGTGACGTATCGTCTATATAAATGTTTTCATTACAAAATACAAACTGTAAAAAACATTAGCAAAGGTGAATATTAAACTGTACTCGTTGTTAATTTTTTTAATATTACTTTGGAATTTGTTATAAGTATTTTATTAAAAATCACGGGGCATGACTTCCATACATTTTGTTTTATTATTTATGTAAAAATGGATAAAAATAACTCGGGTTATGTAAAAAAACCAATAATAATTATGCAAATACTACAAATCTTTTCTACTAGTTATACGCACTTCTTAAATTGTGACGATCCGCGAAACAACTAGTCAAGGATACTATTTTTTTTTTACCAAATGAGAACTTGGAAAAAAGATTAAAAACACAACAGAAATTATAAACATACCGTTTCAACTAAAGTGTGAATATTAGTAATTAGGTATAGGTAGTATAATTAAGATGTTAGTTATTCAATTCGTTGGATTCTGGAAAATGTGTTTCAAGATTTCAGAACCCACGGCGTTTAGTAAGATGCTTGTAGCAAAGAGTTATTATCACTGTTACAATAAATTCAATAGTTCATTTTAGCATCGCTTGTGACACTGACATTACTTTTATTAAAAATTCAAAAATTAAAAATCTATGTTATTATGATAATTTCTGATTTTCCGCGCCATTATGTTTGAAAATATTGTGTGAACACATAAAATTTATCACTGTCACTTGTCACCTGATAGTAAGTGATCACCGCTGCCCATGCTCCCAGAAGACCAGAGAAATCGCAGGTGCGGTGCCGGCCTTTATTGGAGGGACTGGCTCACAAGTGCCACTGTCAGAACACACCTAATGGTATTTGGCGACAGATTTTAAAACTTGAGGGTGGTAGCCAGCCAGGTGGGCATTACAAAAAGCACTACCAACATGAAAATTTTCAATAAAAACGAATTATTACGACTATTAGTATTTGTGTTATTAAAGTTTTTGTATTTTATTTAAATTTATTTTTGTGTTAAATGTTATTATATTAAACAAATTATTTAATTTCGAATTTCACTCAGACCACTTGTAAATTACTTACAGGGTGACACTGTTATAACTGACTATCCTTTCAATTTTAAAAGCACCGATAAGCTATCGACGCTTCCAAGCGCGATAACTTTTCGCGACAGAATAACTTCAGTACTCCGCGGCTGCGTTGATTTGTGCCTTGCGTAGGTTCGTCGAAGCCTGCGCAATAGCGTGTTCGGATGCAACCTAAAATTAGATCTCCCAGGATAAATTAAAAATAGTTTACAAGTGCTTATCGATTCAATCACTGTAAAGTTTCCTACCTATTTATTTTTATACCGTCTGTCCATTTTAAACGATGATAGCTCAGTGGTAGAGTGTACGGACGCCGCGTTAAGGGATGTTAGTTCGAATCCACCTACAATGAGCTTAAGCTTGGTGAAGGAAAACATCGTGAGGAAACCATTTCATGGTGATAAGGCTTTTTCTAAGCCTTCCCTGGCTAGGTAACACTCTCAAGTTGATAATCTGCTGCCAAATACCAATAGCTGTATTCCGACAGTTGCACTTTGGAGCCATTTTCTCCACAGGTTTAGCGTTTCTACCAACTTGGGCCATATCGTCACTAAAGATTAAGTGAGATTATGACAATAACGCTAAAACCTTAACTATAAAAACTTTTAAGGATTATGAGACATTGATTAGGCCGAACTTGTTGCCTTCAAACATTTTAAAATATCGATTAAGTATTAATTGAGGTTAAACCCACATTGCTCAACCCGCACCAACCTTACAAGAAAATCGACTTTCTATTATTTCTATATATATAATAATCTATATATATTATATATATATAAGAACGTGCATCAGAACTAGTGTTGCCCAAATGCAGGACCAAAACAAGACTTAAGTCAATCTTGATCTCGGTCTTACAGCAAGAGTCTTGCACGTCTTGCAGTTACTTATTAGCCTATTACTATATATTTAATTAAACTTACTTTGGTACGTTTCCTGCTGTATTTATGTACCTAATAGCTACATAGAGTACCTACAATGGAAGTTGATGTATACTAAATGTGTCAACAGTGCAATATAAAGTTATAATAATATTGTTGGTACAAGATATTATTATAATATCAAACTATCCTTACTAATACAGTATTACTTACGAGGTCAATACAATGACTACATTCGTTCTGAGCACCTGGAAATATATTCTTCAGAATGTCTACGACACTTAATATGAGGGCGGTGGCGATAAAACGAAATAATATAAATGTTTTATATCGAGATAACAATAAATGGTCTTGTGCGTTATAAAATTTATTTTGCAAATTATTCTAACATCCTTTTATTAATTAGGAAATTGCCTAAACGTCCCATTTCGAAGCTCGACATTTCATTCACTAATACAATTACTACATATATGATGACTAGATATGAACATTGGGAACAAATACCTTTGAATTAACTGCGACAGCGCAAGAATCTCGCAGGATCAGTATTGTATTACTAGTGTTGCAGGATCCAGCCTTCGTCTACAATTAGTCGGTATTGGTCTTGCGAAAATGCAAGAACAAGACCAAGACTGCAAGATTAAGCCTGATTTTGGGCAACACTAGTTAGGACAATGAAAATTCACGGGACGAACTGGCTCTTAAAAGCTTTAAAAATAGATCGAGTCCTAATATTAGAAGTTAACTAAAAAGTGCATTACAATAAAATTAAAAAATAAAATAAAACAATTATACATACATATATTCTTAATACGCGAACTGAGTGAGATTTCTAATACTTTACCCTCTGTAATTATTGCTAAGCTGTCTTTCTATTTGGAAATTGTGATGATGTATATTCATTTCTTACAAAAAAACTTCTACTTGATAACAAGGCAAAAGAATTGTCTGAAGCCAGCATATCTAGTTGCCTGTTTATTTAATTATGTTTCAGTTATTATCACTGTTATTATTTAAAAGGATCAGAGTTGTAATAGAAGTTGAAAATCGGAACGGAAAAAATATATATCCTAAATCGTAACTGTATTTTTATACAGACTAAGGGCTCCCACACATAATTGCGATGCGTTGCGATGCGACGCCGCATCGCAGGAATTTGCGATGCGAATTGCTGCGATACGATTTCGTGCGGCAAAGCGTTAGTTGAGGTGACCATAACTTCAACGGTAGTCAGTCGTATTGGACGTGTTTTTAGAAATAGTGACTTGATGGATCGCAAAAAAATTGTTGCACTGCTATTATTGTTAAAAAGATATAGAAGAAAAAGAAGATTTTGGGTTCATCCATTTATCACGATTATGAACCCTGATGGAAATTATTTTACTCGAAAATACTATGCTTTGAGAACAGAAGAAGATAAATTTTTTGATTTTTTTCGAATGAGCATATCTTCATTTGATGAGATTTTGAGTTTATTATCACCATGTCTACAAAAACGATCGTACAGGGGAAGACTTCCTGTTTTGCCTTTGGAAATGCTGGGCCTGACTTTAAGGTAAAATAAAACAAAATTAAATTATTTACTCACATTTTAATTGGTTTTCTTAAAAAATCAAATTAAATCAAATTTGTGACTTATAGATTAGTCTTAGTAAATGTAATATTTATGTAAAATCAAACTCTTCTTCAATCGATGTTGAGCTGTATGTGGAATAATTATCATTAGTAGAAGGTGAATTTATTTGATCTTCCCGTGTTAATGATTGTTCGTTTGATAAATTTGTATGTGTCTGTGGTGTTTGGTTTGCGAAATGCTGTGTTTGATAACCAGTCTGGTAGTTGCTAGGCTGATAGAAGTAATTATGGGGTGGGTAGCCTTGATGTGCAGGTTGAAGTAAGTCAGTTAATAAACGATAATGAGAGTTTGTTTGTTGTTTACACTTTCACAACTGCTGGCTGATTATCATAATATTTTTCATTTAACTTACAATGTAAAAAAAAGGAAATGGATTAACTTTTGTCTTTCCAGTTGTAACTTTTGTAACGGATAGCAATAGAGTATAATGAGACATTGTGAAATTCTAAAATTGACTTATAACTGAACTAGTTACCTATGTATATGTATAAGCGACATACCGCTGACTGACTGTCATATAACAATTCATGAATAAAAATGAATGAAATCTACGAACATTATATATGTAAAAATGTTTATTCTTATATTTTTTGTTTTACAAAAGATAGTACAGCCGTTCTCTAGTTATAAGTGTTCTAACAAACCCAACATTGTTTCATGTGTATAAATTATATGTTTGATTTACATTTAAGAGTATCGAATACCATATGATTAAACCAAGCTAACCTCACCTGCAAGCGGTTCACCTTGCTGAGTAACTGACGAGGCCCTGGCTATTGTTGCTCTCACCTTTGGTTTTGGTCATGACAGTTAACCATATAGTCCTCGATCCATCACAGCTTGGTGGTACGCTATCACCTTCAGGTTTAAACTACTGTAAATGTAAGGTTCATTATGAACCTTCGTGTTCCGGCATATTGGACGAGAACCAGCCATTTCCGTAAAGGTCAGCAACATGGCTGTTATACTTCTGGTGTTACGACTGTCCATAGGCGACGGTAATCGTTTACCAGTTGAACCGCTTGACCGTTTGCTTTCCATTATCATGAAAAAAAAAATATATTATTTTGACATTTTAGGCTGGATTATTCTAGAAACAAAATCATTACAGCAGCGCACTGTAACTGTACGGAAATATTTATTCCGTAAATGGATCGCTGGATGAGGTTGTCCTTTAATGACATTGTTTTTATGGGACGTTCGAAAATGGCTTCTGCCCGCGAGTAAGCCGCAGTTTCTTTTATATACGCAGGGGATAAAAATGACTACGTCTTCGACATTATGTGATCATAAGGAGTGGCTTTGATTTCATAGAATTTGTGTCTAGATTATGGCGTCTTTATTTACTAAATAAATATGTAGCTGCACGTCGTCATGACTTAGCAGACCGCCATGTCTTAGTATAGCATATCGGAACCCACCACTCATTTAAATGCTTCGGCATCTCATTAAGGTATTTCCTTCCTTCCAAGGTATAGTTCCCAGTACTTGATCTGTTTTCTGATGAGTGGAAGGAATTGTGTACCACATTCAAGATATTCTGTGAGAGGTTGGATTCTTTAATTTACATAGGTTAGTTTAGTATTTTAATTATTTGGTTTACACAGTGTGAGGTATGTCTGTTGATTTATGTAAATAAATAAATAAATTATACTGATCAATGCAGAGTAAACTTTAGTTTCTACGATACACAATAAGAGGCGCATTCTGATGATAAATTGTATTTAGGTACACTTTAATATTCATTATAACTTTATGTAAAAAAATAAAAGGTCTTATTTGCACGGTTAGTTTTACATGAAACTAGCTTTTACTTTACCCCACTTCCGATAAGATTTTTGCGTGAAAAAGTAGCCTATCACCGTCTCCAGGTTATATATATCTCTATACAAAGAATCATCATAAGCGATTCAGTGGTTTAGGCGTGAAAGCGTAACAAACAAACAAACAATAATAATTTGTAGAATTACGAAATTCACAAATATCAATTACTTAGAGTTTATATATAAACTTCTACCATAACACGTTTTGTTAACATTTCTTTATATTCTTTCCTGTATACAAATTGAATTGAAAACTGGAAGATAAAAAAAATATTAATGTAGAAATCGGTTAAAAAAGTAAATAGTTGAAAGTTTATTCTTAAGTGATTTTAATGCAATTGAGTACATCCATATTAATATTATAAAGAGGAGAGATTTATATTTTTGTTACGTTATAGGCGTGACCCCAGGGTCGGTACGCATTTACGAGATTCACTAGTCTAGGTCAGATATGGCCATTATCTAATATAAATTATAACTATATCATACTTTATTCAAAATAAAATAATTAAGAAATTATTAATTTTATAAGCAACAGGAAATTATCATAAATATATAGTAATTTATCAGATGCAATTCAATTTCTATATCGAACTTTTGTAGAAGTTTCGCAAAATAAAAGTTTAATAATTTTGTTTTTAAAATATTCGTATGCGAAACTCCACAAAACTTTTATATTACTGCATTCAAATTTGTAGGCGATGCATTATGTATACTACTTCAAATAATTTTTTCATTAATAAACTTTTAAAATGTTTTTTCTGTTTCTTTTTATGGTAATGAATAATTTCCCATTACCTATCTATTTTTATTACCAACCTAAGTTCATATAAGTCCATAGTCCTGTTTGAATAAAATCCAAACCACCTCAAGCGAATAATAAAATTCCTTTAAAATGCTCGCCTGTCTGTCTGTCTACCTATTTATAACTAACTCCCTATTACCTATTTATTTTTATTCTCAACCTGGATTCATAATTAATTATTCGAAATATTCCAGTACATAATATTAGTTTTTACCAACGACTTCGCTCGCGCTAATATTGATTTTGTCAAACAAATCGGATTACACAAATAAAGGTTCCATACAATATTTATTCCTCGTTTTACCCCCACTTCCAAGAAGTTTCTCTCGAGAAAAAGTAGCCTACCACTATCTCGAAGGTCCCATTCATCCCTATACAACAATCCATCTTAATCGGTTCTGTGTTTAGGCTTGAGAGCATAACAAACAAAACCTCACTTTCACATTTATAATATTAGATTAGTAATATTAGTATCAGTAAGGATTAGGCTTCTAACATAAATTCGAATGTTTTGTTCGAATGAGTTGTTTGTTACACTTTGACGTCTTAACGACCTATCCTATCGACGGCATCATCATTAAATTTTTGTGTACACATTTCTATGCATAACTACAGAACAGAATATTAGGTACCTTTTAATAAAAAAATAAGCACTGTTCCCACAGATATAAACATAACTTTTATATTTACAGCATCTATATTAACGTGAACGAAGCCACGGGCAAAGCTAGTGAATAATAAAATTCCACGATATATAATATTATAGGAAAGTAAAAAAAACAACTTTTATTAAATACTATGTTTATTGAATGACTACATAAAGTTCTTATATCTAAAAATAATGATAGAAGAAAATTTTTCATATAAATAGTAAAAAAACGTAAGCGACAATGTCACTTTTTACAGGAGAGAATTTTTCCATCCCTAATTAAAAGTTGTTATGATAACTTTATTAAAAAATGTCATTTAATGTTCATAATTAACCACATATCTATTAAAATAGAGGATATTAACACCGCTTCTTATTTACAAAATTAATTGTAGGTTACATAATAAATACATTTTTGACAAAGGAAAAGGGCTTCGATATAACTAAGCAATATAGCCACTGGAGTCCAGTGAAATAATTGCGCTTTATACAGAATTTAATAATAGCCGAGAAATTAAATTAAAACGTATCGATATGGTGACAAGTGAAGTCCGAGCAACTCTAGTCCAACCCTAAGGCAGGCTGTACACCAGCGCAGTAAACAGCAATTAATGCGCCCATACATTTACCTACATTGTACGCACATAAGAGAAGCATGTACTTCTCGATGCAATTTACTGTATAACATCATGCGCGCCGCTCGTAAACAAGATTAACTAGAGATGCGACTCGAGTAGAATTTTGTGACTCGAGCCATTTGAATAATTTTACTACGTCACTCGAGTTGTACTAGAGTTTTGAAGTCACTTGAGTAAACTACTTACATTCTTTACATCTCGAGTAAGAATTTATCACTCGAGCTGAGTTTCGATTAGTTTAGATTAAGAACTTTTAAATACCTATATGAAATTATTAATATTTTGTAATATGAAATAAAATACGTAATATGATTTACCTTATTTATGTCATTAATCAACAAAGAAAAATATAATATATCTACTCGGCACGCCGAGTTGACTCGGTAACTTGAGTGCAATCGAATTCGAGGTAAATTTGATTTCATTCGAATACGAGTTTAACAAATTCACTCGAGTAAAAACCGGCTGGATTCACATCACTTGATTAAACACGTTCATTATTTGCGGCGCGGAAGCACAGGCGACAACAAAATAACAAGGACGCTTTGGAATTATGTATTGCTTTTTTAAGGAAATCAAACAGACCCCTTCTCTTTACGACTATATGTTGCGATACGGATTTTCTGAATCGTTAATTAATTCTTTGGAAATTTTGAAATTCCCAAACTCTTCGCAACCGAGAATTTAAGAACGTATCCAGTACCGTCTTTTACCTCTATTTCTTCGTAGCAATTGCCAATGAAAAAGTCAAGTATTGCGTTATTCCACATACAAATGTTGGGAAGCATATGATGTACAGCGTTTGCTGTTCGCTTACTGTTCGCTGCTCTGGCGTGCGGTCGGCTTCACAATAACTAGCCCGAGTTGTATTTACATTATATAAATACTAAATTTCAATTGATATTTTTAATATTACATGAATCCATTTCATAGCTTTTACACTAACTCAAATATACAAATTAAACTTATTCAACTATTTAGCCGATCTCTTATTAATTGTATTTAATGTACACATCCATTTAATACATATATATAAATTTTAATAGTTTGTTGATCTCTGGAATTGCATAGATTTTAAGTAAAAATAATTTCCATTACGACAATACTCTAAGCCTAAAAAGGATAATCTTCAAAAGTTTCAGAAATTATAATTAAAAAACGTGCTATGTGATGGTAATACATAGTTTACAAATATAATGAATAAGTACTTATAAACAAACATAAAGTCTAATATCAAGACATTAAAATAGTAAAAAAAGGTGGGAAGAAGCTTGACTTGACAGGTCGGAGCGTGCCGCGAGCGCGTGTTCTCTACCCCCCGTGAGGTAGGTAACAATCTCGAACAGACTTCAGAATCACAGCCTTTGCCTTTTTGCTAAGCTTGGGATCCTACACGACTCCATCCCTGCGTTGCGTTTAGGCACCGCATTTATTAAGACGACTGTCCTTGGCCGTAGGATTGATAGGGCCCGTAGTCTAGGGTACCTAGGTTCACACTCCCTGTACCATAAGCTATTCGACTTTTGCCATCCCTATCTACCTTTACAATTAGATTTAACATAGGACTACATAATTTGTAGAAAACAAAAACAATATAAGGTTAAGATTCTAAGTGGTGTAATATTTTATCCAGCAATATTTAAGTATGATCCATATCAGTTTTTAAAACAGAAAAAAAAATTGCCCCAAATTTGTCGCCTCTAAAATCTGCCGCCTTAGGCTTCAACCTACACAGCCTACTCGTAAATCCACCACTGCGAACAGGCAGGCACGAATGCTATATATGTCCCACATCGTTTCTCTACCATAGAGCCTACCTCTACGTTTAACAAAAATTATATTTGTTTATACGTCAGTAATGTTCCAGGAAACGATGCTAATGTTATCTATTATGTCGCTAGGACATTATTTTAGTCATAAGTTAAATCCCAAAACTGTTATTCTTTCATTTATCTACATGTAGTATATAATCTATATAATAGAATTATTTGTAAGTTACACAAAATGAAAAAACCACTATGTTCTTACAGACAAAAATATTTTCGTAAAATCCATTATTGATGTTAATTAGTTTTGCCTCTTATAAAAAGTTACGTAATTATGTATAAATTTCAATTACGAAATTTTATTAAATCGAAATGTGTACAGATATTTTTATTTCTAATTTTATTCAGGAAAACATTCCGGAGGAAGGTTTATATATACTGTACGTATAGTGGTTCTAACGAAACCGGGGACAGTCCGGTTCAAGTCATGGTGGCGAGAGGATACATTCGGTCGCGTTCCGAGACACGTATCGACTTTTGTTATTAATTGCTTGCATTTTTTATTGTTATTTCGTTTGTGTACTTCTGCTCATATATTGTGTAAGTATCGTTACGTACGTAACAGGTATATAAGCAAAGATTGTCTCATTTCTGTACGAATTCCCGCGTCTTTGTTACGGCTTTTCGTAATCGATATTCGCGAAAACCATTTTTTTTACTGGTCGACGGTTGATACCTCCTGGTGTCAACGAAACCGTCGGAGCATGCCTCGAGCGCTCGTTGTCTACCTCCCGAGGGGTAGGTAGTAATCTCGGACGGACTTGGTACTCTTAGCTATTACCTTTTCGCATAGCTAAGCCCCAGGTGTCTCTCGCCCACCCTTCCAATCCTGCACGACTCTATCCTTGCGGTGCGCTGGGGCACCGCCTTTGTTAAGGACACTGTCCTCGGCCGTAGGATTAATAGGGCCTGTAGTCTAGGGTACCTAGGTTCGCACTACTTGTGCTATTGTAATTAGGCCCGAGGTCTCTTGCAGAGCTCAGACGAGTTCTTTTTAATTATATTACCCCGCCCCGTGCCCGTCCGGAAAGGAGGTTTATCAAGTATTATATATATTTATTATATAGTATATAATATATTGATATATTTTTATTGTATCGTATTTATATGTATTTTCTGTTTTATTTATATTTATTCAAAGTTTCCTTCCCCTCCCCGCCATCAATATGGCCCTCAATAACAAGGATAGGGAACTGGATTACACTAATACTAATTACACTCATACTAATAATTTCATTTAAGTGCGTGAAAATATTAAAAAACCAAGTTACTTAGATAGTAAAAAAAGTTGAAACGAAACTTGACTGCGGCGCCTACTTGTTACTAATTCTATATAGTTACATATATATTAGTTGTAATAGTATAACGTAATATCGTGTGAATATCTTCTCGAGTAATACAATTTTATAATCCTAAATCTACCAATAAATGACATATATGTCTATTCCGATATACGTAGGTTTCTTTGGTATTTTAAGGAAAATTCGAAAATAGAATATTTAAAAAGAGTGCATGTTTAACTTATCTCACTCGTGGAATAAGATACAACAGTGCATTTACACAGAAAAATAAATAGAGAAAAGAAAATGAAAATTATTTTAGAAATAACAATGAGATATCTTTAAGAATGACTTATATGAGAAAACGATCGGGGTTGAAATGTGGGTTTCGAATATGTAGTATAATGTTAACCAAAGTGATCCTAATATGTAAGCGTATTGTATTAGAAACTTGAGACCTGTTGTAAAATGTCATTACAAGCCTCGCTTGTAGAGATGTGCAGAAAGTAATGACGAAAGTTCCTTGAGTATGTGGTACGAAGTGTACACTAGCAAACCCCGGACATGTGTAACTATAGTTTTCTAGTTAATAATAATATGTTTACGATATATAAAACTTTCGGCTTTCGTCACTCTAACAGTTCTTGCGCTTAATGTTATTAAGTTACAATACAATATAATACAAGTATTATTAAGTTACAATATTATACAAGTTTGCATACAGCCAAAAACTCAAAATATACCCAAAGAGGTGGCAACGATCACACCCACACCGGATGAGATATTCTACTCCGGATTTTTGTTTAAAGTGCACTGTATAATAAAATGGTTGGAAGTAGTATCTCATATAATGAATGCTAAATATTATACAACTATAACCGGGATCAAAGCTCACTTACCTTGTTCGCCGACGATACTGCCACAGTTGCTGTTGGGTATCCAAAGTCACCGAAGCACCTTTCTTTAATATTCTGAAGGTAAACACGCACAATTCACTGGGTTCAAAAGAGAACTATCCGCCGCGCCGACTCCCGACCAAGCGACCGGTTCATCTCCGATTTTTCATATACATAGAATCGATAAAAATTAATTTCTCCTACCTTCCAACCAATTTATTAGCCCGAACACGTAATATGGTATCAATATATTAAGAAACTTTTAAGATAAATATCTCATAGGTAGTTGACCAGTATAACTACAATGCTACAAAGGTATAGTTTGGTTAAATTTACTTTGAAGGATAGCTAATTTTTCGGCCGCTTAAGGAAACTTTTTATTCGAAGGGACTACCAGTGTTAGCCACGGGGCTTGTACAGGTTCATCGGGCGAGCACGGGAAAGGCAACTTACGCAAATGTGTCACTAAGTGACTGAACCTCGGCTTAAGCCGTTGCCGGGACGCGAACGAGGATCAATCATGGTACTAATTCAACTCAAAAACTTTATAGAATTCTAATGTGCCACAATGACGCGAGAAGACTGTACTTTGCAAACTTAACTGGCGGTTACAATGAGTAATACGCGAATCTAACTGACCTAAAGAGATCACGATTATTCTAATCCGAATATCAACTAATAAAGAAACCACGAATATGATCGCGAGACTGGGTATTTTAACTAGAACAGAACTATCTAGAAAAAATTCGATTGTACTGAGCCATCTTACTCTTACTAACTGGTTGGTTGGTGGTTGAAAAAAAACTATCGTAACTGGCCAGAGAGTAGAAAATTATAAGCTCCCCTTCAACCTAAGTTTAACTATCGCATTGTAGCACTGCTGTTGTACTGGTTAGCTATTTATAAGAAACTTATCTTAAGAGTTATTTAAAAAAAATATTTTTTACGTACAATGGACAATTAGAATTGAAAAATATATGAATACCATATAAGGTTTAATTTGTTTTTTTTTGGTTGTTTGCAAACTTGTGTTGTAACTTAATAACTTTAAGTGCAAGAACTGTTAGAGCGACGAGAGCCGAAAGTTTTATATATCGTAATCATATTATTATTAACTAGAAAACTTTAGTTACACATGTCCGGGGTTTGCTAGTGTTCACTTCGTACCACATACTCAAGGAACTTTCGTCATTACTTTCTGCACGTCTCTACAAGCGAGGCTTGTAATGACATTTTACAACAGGTCCCAAGTATCTAATACAATACGCTTACATATTAGGATCACTTTGGTTAACATTATACTACATATAAGAAACCCACATTTCAATCCCGATCGTTTTCTCATATAAGTCATTCTTAAAGATATCTCATTGTTATTTCTAAAATAATTTTCATTTTCTTTCCTCTCTTTATTTTTCTGTGTAAATGCACTGTTGTATCTTATTCCACGAGTGAGATAAGTTAAACATGCACTCTTTTTAAATATTCTATTTTCGAATTTTCCTTAAAATACCAAAGAAACCTACGTATAACGGAATAGAAATACATATCGTTTATTAGTAGATTTAGGATTATAAAATTGTATTACGTGAGAAGATATTCACTAGATATTACGTAATACTATTACAATTAATATATATGTAACTATATAGAATTGGTAATAAGTAGGCGCCGCAGTCAAGTTTCGTTTCAACTTTTTTTACTTTCTTAGTAGCTTGATATTTTAATATTTTCCACGTACTTAAATGAAATTATTAGTATGAGTGTAATTAGTATTAGTGTAATCCAGTTCCCTATCCTTGTTATTGAGGGCCATATTGATGGCGGGGAGGGGAAGGAAATTTTGAATATATATAAATAAAACAGAAAATACATATAAATACGATACAATAAAAATATATCAATATATTATATACTATATAAAAATATATATATAATACATGATAAACCTCCCTGACGGACGGGCACGGGGCGGGGTAATATATTTAAAAAGAAACTCGCTTAAGCTCTGCAAGAGACCTTGTGCCTAACTACAATGGCACAAGTAGTGTGAACCTAGGTACCCTAGACTACAGGCCCTATTAATCCTACGGCGGAGGACAGTGACCTTAATAAAGGCGGTGCACCAGCGCACCGCAGAGAGAGAGTCGTGCAGGATCGGAAGGGTGGGCGGGAGACACCTGGGGCTTTTAGCTATGTGAAAAGGTAATAGCTAAAAGTACCAAAACCGTCCGAGATTACTACCTACCCCTCGGGAGGTAGACAACGAGCGCTCGAGGCTTGCTCCGACGGCTTCGTTGACACCAGGATGTTTCAACCGTCGACCAGTAAAAAAAGGATTTTCGCGAATATCGATTACGAAAAGCCGATACAAAAAACGCGCGAATTCGTACAAAAATGAGACCATGTTTGCTTGTATACTGTTACGTACATACTGATACTTACACAATATATGAGCAGAAGTACACAAAAAAAATAACAATAAAAAATGCAAACAATTAATAACAAAAGTCAATACGTGACTCGGAACGCGACCGAATGTATCCTCTCGCCACCATGACTTGAACCGGACTGTCCCCGGTTACGTTAGAACCACTATACGTACAGTATATATAAACCTTCCTCGTGATTGTTTTCCTGAATAAAATTAGAAATAAAAATATCTGTACACATTTCGATTTAATAAAATTTCTTAGTTGAAATTTATACATAATTACATAACTTTTTATAAGAAGCGAAAATAAATAACATCAATAATGGATTTTACGAAAATATTTTTGTATGTAAGAATATAGTGGTTCTTTCATTTTGTATAAGTTACAAGTAGTTCTATTAAATAAATTATGTACTACATATAGATACATGAAAGAATAACAGTTTCGGGATTCAACTTATGATTGAAATAAAGTCCTAGCGACATAATAGATAGCATTACCATCATTTCCTGGAACATTACTGACGTATAAACAAATATCATTTTCGCTGAACGAAGGGGTAGGCTCTGTGGTAGACAAATGATTCGGGACATAAATAGCATTCGTTCTTGGCTGTTCGCAGTGGTGGATATACCAGTAGGCTGTGTAGGTTGAAGCCTCGGGCAGCAGAGTTTAGAGGCGACAAATTTGGGGTATTTTTTTGCGTTTTAGAAACTGAAATGACTCATACATATACATATTAGGGTGGGCCAAAAACGTCGATTTTCTCTCTTTGCTCTCACCCAAAGTGTCTAAAGATAATTTCTCAACGAAGCTCCTGTTAAAAGAAGAGCTCAAAATTTGAATTGTAAGAGGTTCTCCGGCGAATTTTAAGATTTTCTGTTTATATAACATAGAAACATGGTTTTTAAATACTTTTTTGTCCTGCAACCTGTGAAAAAACTAGTTTTCAAGAAATTAATGGATTTTTTTTAGTATTCAATTTAGTACAAAAAGTTTCTTTGAGTCGTATTTCTATCTTCAATATTTGATTTGTTACACAGCTTTGAAGTTCAAATTTACAGTTATTTGTATTTTTTAGTTACACTGTAACAGTTAGAGAAAAATGTTAAATATAATATTTGTAGTACGATTAAAATCCTATAAAAGTGTTTGTCAACTTTTTCATATCATCAGTAACAACAAACTTACAGGCTAAATATATATTTTTTTAATATTTGCTTTTAAGAACTGAAATATCGATAACTAAACAGAAAAGTTCATGCAAATTAGTTAATACATCAAATTTGCAACAAAACTGAATAGGTCAGATATTTTATATCATCCATAGTTAATAGTTACAGACTTTTTTAGTAATATTTTTATGATCTTTCAACTATATTGATAAAGGACATGAAATGTCATTAAGATATCAAAAGCAAACACAATTTACAATATAATTGCAGTTATATAAAGTTAAATAATTTTTAATTTAAGCTTTATGAGGGGTGACAGATACCTCATAGAAAATAATGTGACTATCGTTCAGGGCTAAAGTTTATTCTAATTTATTTAACGAAACTTCAAACTATGTAACAAATGAAATATTGGAGATAGAAATTCGACTCAATGGAACTTTTTGTTCTAAAAGTACTAAAATTGATCCATATATATTCGATTTCTTGAAAAATATTTTTTTCGCAGGTTGCAAGAGAAAGTTATATTAAAAAACCTTCATTCCATGTTATTTAAACGAGAAAACTTAAAATCCGATGGAAAATATCTTACAATTGGAATGTTGAGTTCCGTTTTTAACAGCAGCTTTGTTCAGGACATTTTCTGAGATATTTCGAGAGCAAGCAATAAAAAATATCATGGTTTTTTGGCACACCCTAATACATATACCTAAATGTTCCTAAATAAAATGTTTTACTACTTACAATCTAGGTACTTCTATCAATTATTTTCTACATTTTACGTAGTCCTATGTGGACTCTAAGTGTAAGGGTAGGTAGGGATGGAAAAATTCGTATAACTTACGGGCGGCAAAAGTGTGAATCCGCCAGTGGCTGTTCTTTGTGTCGATCAATGTGTTTCCTGGATGGTCCGGCTTGATTTATATCGTGCGTAGTCTTCGAGCGTGCACCAGACGTTGTGCGCCAACCGTGCCAAACTGGAACCAGCCTTACTTGGTTACTCGTTCTCGGTCTGCGGTAATAGAGTGGCGGCAGACCAATGCCGTATCCATCAGACGACGAAGGTACAACTTGACTGGCATAAAACTGATTCGAGTACATATCACCCGCGGTGGAAAGTCTGAACATCTGTAACAAGAGGGAATCATCAATAAACATCACCCCAGACTGGACTCAACCTAGTGGTGAATTTACCAATTTAACCAATATATACATTTACATAAATGTTGCTGGATATAATATGTTCCACCGCTTAGAATCTAAGTCTTATATCGTTTTTTTCTTTATAATTTACGTAGTCCTATGTGAAATATAATTGTAGAGGTACCGGACGGCAACATTTGAATAGCCTACGGGCGGCAAAGTGTAAATCCGCCACTGACTCAAACGCTGATATAGTTGTTTATTGATTATTTGTAAATCGACCAAATAAACTTGGCCTCGTCTCTTACTGTTATCTTAATACCATAAGGAAATTCTGCATTTTAATAAACGGTTATAACACTCGAATATAAACATGGAACATTTAATATTGTAGTAAAATCCATGGAACGGAGTTTTTATTCAATCAATAAGATACTATTTGTTACGATAAACAAGAACGTCTCTGTGCAGTAAAAGCCCAGGCAACAAGTGGGTGCGGCGGCGGATAGTAAACAACAAGTAAACAGATAGCTGCAACATAATCGACCGTCTTGCAGATACTTTAAATAACTATATTCTGAATCTTTTTTCCTCTTCATCCTTACTAATATTATAAATGTGAAAGTGAGTTTGTTTGTTTCGCTTTCACGACTAAATCGCTGCATCGATTATGATTAATATTGTTTTAGAGATATTTGAGAACCTAAAGTCGGCGATAAGCTACTTTTTCGTGAGAAAAACTTTTTGGATATGGGTAAAGAGAGGAATTCATTTTTTATTGCGTCATCCGGTTTGTTAAATAAAATAAATATTAACGCGAACGAAGCCGCAGATAAAAGCTATATATTTAGAAATTATCAAAGTCATAACTAAATTAAACAATAATTTAAATGTTAATTATTTACATAGTATCATCTGTCAAAACTTTCAACTAAAAATACAATATTTTTATTTTAAGTTTATCACTATTATTATATTATAAGACATATAATCTACAGAGTGTTTATATTTCCTCAATGTGAGCTTGAGTAAAGTTGACAATAATAATACTACATAATATAACACTTACTACAAATACACTTACTAGATAATTATTTTTACAACGTCTCTAAAATTTATAGAACTATTTCAAGCTTCCAATTGTTTTCAATAATATTTTTTTATATAGTTTATAGGTTAGCGTCATGGCCATAACCTCACTTGATCTTAAGTGACGATACAGCCCAGCTTGGTAGATACGCTAAACCTGTGGAGGGACTGGCTCTCAAGTCCAACTGTCGGAACACACCTATTGGTATTCGGTGACAGACTTTCAACTTGAGGGTGGTAGCTAGCCAGGGGAGCATCAGAAATAGCCCACCATGCTATGGGATCTCACGATGTCTTCCTTCACCGAAAACTCAAGCTCATTGAAGGTGTAGTCGAGCTCACGTCCCTGGACGCGGCGTGCGTACACACTACCATTGATCTATCTTCGCTTCAACTAATCCTACTCTGATGTTTGTAAGTGGCTTAGACTTACCGTAGGTCTACCAGAGTAACGAAAATCTTGCATAGGCAGGACTCTTACTCTCTCTCTTACTCCTTTCTCGGTATTATCACAAAGTACATACGCATCCACTCTGAAGCTGCCGTCCGATGTAAGATAAATATTACCTATGTTTCCATATGTTGAGAACAAAACCAGTAGACAGAAGATTATATTTTGGATGGCCTTTAACCTGCTGAGTTTGACAGCCTTAGAGCATGGGTATCCTGCTGTGTGGAGGAAAAATATATACGTGTTAGTTAGTACCGTCAAGTTTCTATAAGAATTTAAAATTACAAACTTAAAAACATATATTTAAAAAACAAAATCAAAGTATTTTTAATTATTGTTATAAAAACTTGGGCTGTATTAATCGTTATACTTGCTAATATTATAAATGCGAAAGTGAGTTTGTTTGTTTGCTACGTTTTCACGCCTCGGCCGCTGAATCTGATAAATTTTGGTGTAGAGATGGGAACCTGGAGGCGGTGATAGGATACTTTTTTATCGTAAAAACCTTATTAAAAGTGGGGTAAAGAGAGAGACAAACTTTGTATGAGATTAATGAAGGCGGAAATCGGATTCGGTTTGTTTATAAAATCAATATTAACGCGACAGAAGTAGCTCGTGCAATCTAGTAAATAATAATGGAATGATCGTGTCGTGGCCACTCTTTTCTCGAATCCGAAGTTAAGACTTTTGAGGTTCTCAAGATGTGGAAGAAATAGTGTTATGTGAGTGTGGAATTGAATAAGGCACGAACGTCATTAACGAATCGAAATGTTGAATAATACTTATTATCAAATCAAATCAAGTCAATAATCTTTACTCAATTTAGGCCCTGAGGAACACTCTTGTAACGGTCACAACTATCTCCGGTTCAGAAAGAAACGCCGTCATCCAGAAGAACTCGCAAGAAACTAGATCTGTATCTTTTTAGGTGTTATTCTTTTTTTTTCTTATTAGGTCCATTTTTTTAAATAATACTTGTATGTGTATTTATTGTTCTTATTAGTGCATGTACTGAGAGGGGTGTCAATTCCAGACATCACGATGTGACTACTTTGTCACGACTTTTTATATTTAAATCATGCCGGTTTTTCACGTAATCTTGCTTTTTAAGTTTTTGCAGACATACATTTTTTATCAAGTATGTATTGAGAGGTTAAAGTTAAAGTACGAAATTCTGTCCAATGAAGGCGTGTGTGACGTATCGTCTATATAAATGTTTTCATTACAAAATACAAACTGTAAAAAAAATAGCAAAGGTGAATATTAAACTGTAATCATTGTTAATATTTGTTTGGTTTTTGTTATAAGTATTTTATTAAAAATAACGGGGCTTGACTTCCATACATTTTGTTTTATTATTTATGTAAAAATGGATAAAAATAACTCGGGTTATGTAAAAAAACCAATAATAATTATGCAAATACTACAAATCTTCTCTACTAGTTATACGCACTTCTTAAATTGTGACGATCCGCGAAACAACTAGTCAAGGATACTGTTTTTTTTAATACTTTAAGTTTAAAAAGACAACAGAAATTATAAACAAACCGTTTCAACTAAAGTGTGAATATTAGTAATTAGGTATAGGTAGTATAATTAAGATGTTAGTTATTCAATTCGTTGGATTCTGGAAAATGTGTTTCAGATTTCATTACGCACGGCGTTTAGTAAGATTCTTGTAGTAAAGAGTTATTATCACTGTTGCAATAAAACCAATAGTTCATTTTGGCATCGCGTGTGACACTAATAAAATGTATAGGAATTGTGTACTGACTTTGTTCAGTTGAAAATATTTTTATTAAAAATCTTAATTATTATGATAATTTATGTTTTTTCGCGCCATTATGTTAGAAAATATTGTGTAAACACTTAAAATTTATCACTGTCACTTGTCACCTGATAGTATGTGATCACCGCCACCCATGGACTCCCAGAAGACCAGAGAAATCGCAGGTGCGATGCCGGCCTTTATTGTAGGGACTGGCTCACAAGTGCCACTGTCAGAACACACCTAATGGTATTTGGCGGCAGATTTTAAAACTTGAAGGTGGTAGCTAGCCAGGCGGGCATTATAAAAGCACTACCACCATTAAAACTTTCAATAAAAACGAATTATTAGAAATATTAGCATTTTTGTTATTTAATTGTATGCTTTTTAAATTTACTTCTGTGTTAAATGTTATTTTATTATATTAAATAAATTATTTAATTTCGAATTTCACTCTGACCACTTGTAAATTACTTACAGGTTGACATTGTTATAACTGACTATGATTTCAATTTTAAGAGCACCGATAAGCTATCGACGCTTCCAAGCGCGATAACTTTTCGCGACAGAATAACTTCAGTACTCCGCGGCTGCGTTGATTTGTGCCTTGCGTAGGTTCATCAAAGCCTGCGCAATAGCGTTTTCGGGTGCAACCTAAAATTAGATCTCCCAGGATAAATTAAAAATAGTCAACGGCAGTGTCTTTCAACATTTTTCATGACACTGCTCCTTTAGTACGAAGAAATATTTCGCGACCGTTGCTTTTTTTTCATGCATTCTATTTGATAACAAATATTCAATCCAATATATTTATTCATTTTCATAATCAGGGTTCCAATAAATACATACTTAAGTACGTTAAACACATATTTTACTAACATCGAATGCGTCGCAAATAGTTAATGCAACTTACAAACAAAACTGACTTGTGGTCATGGTCTCTAAATCAAAACCACTTCGATTAATTTTCTTCGACAAAGTATTTTATGGAAGAAGTCGTATGTGACAAACCTCAACGAATTTATACCTAGTATGAAAATGGTGTTACAAAAGTTGTAAGAATATTATTTTTATCGACCTGATGTACGTGGTTATCTGTAAAGGCTTTGACAGCTTGACCGAATTTTTTGGGGCGAATGCTATGGGCACTCAGCCCCGAGGCAGCGGGCGTAAGAATACCAGAATGGCTGAACCTCGGCTTGGACTGCTGCCGGAAAACGAACAAAAACTGTGTACTTCTCGTTGCAAGAGATATCGATGAATACTCCGCAAAGGCGGATCTTAAAACCGTTTTTAAATGCAGCTATAAATGAGGCAAGTTTGGTAACTCAGCTCTATGAAAATTCTGCTGGGTTTTTTTTTGTCGTTGAGGTTTAGCGTTATAGCCATAATCTCACCTGATCTTAAGTGACGATACGGCCCAAGTTGGTAGACACGATAAACTTGTGGAGAAACTGGCTGCCGATGGGATGCTGCAATTGGAATTTAAGTTTGTCAATTTGCATACCTTTGGATTAAAAAGGAAATCAGAGTACCCGGAATTAACAATAGAGGCTTTGAAGTATTTGATTCCATTTTCCACCTCGTACTTGTTCGAGTTGACATTTTCGTCAATGGCTCAAATAAAAAGTAAGGAAAGAAATCGCTTAAATTTGGAAAACGATTTAAGTCTCCATGTAGTAAAAACGGATCCACGATGGGAGAAATTGGTTATTAAAAAATAAACGCAACCTCCGCATTAAGAGTTCTCATAAGTTATTTTTCATAGTCATACAAATGATTGATCCTTAGTTGACATTTTTCTTAATAAATCTTTTTAATCTTTATTGTTTTTTTTTTACTGCAGTATCTTTCTCAATCTTTTGTAACGCCGCTACAGAAGATTCGCGATCCCCCCAGGGGTCGCGACCCACACGTTGAGAAGCACTGGTCTACGGGGTGCTTATCGATTCAATCACTGTAAAGTTACCTACCTATTTATTTTTATACCGTCTGTCTATTTTAAGCGATGATAGCTCAGTGGTAGAGTGTACGGACGCCGCGTTAAGGGACGTTAGTTCGAATCCACCTACAATGAGCTTGAGCTTTCGGTAAGGGAAAACATCATGAGAAAACCATAGCATGGTGATATGACTTTATCTAATGCCCACCTGGTTAACTACCACCCTCAATTTGAAAGTCTGCCGCTAATACCAATAGGTGTGTTCCGGCAGTTGCACTTGAGAGCCAGTCCCTCTACAGATGTAGCGTGTTCACCAACTTGGGTCGTGGCCTTACTTAAGATCAGGTAAGATTATGGCCATAACGAAGGGATGAATGCGGGGATTCGAACTTAAATCCTTTGACGGGTTGTCCCTACACGCTACCACTGATCTATCATCGCTTTAAAACTACGGAACTTTTTTAAATAGGACTATGACCATTCGATGCGGAAACGTTCCTAGATGGTTTTTGATTACATAATTTCTGCTTTCCACTGTACCATTATCAATTTTTCAATATATATTTGTACCAACTTATACCCGCGGCTTCGCTCACGTTAATATTGGTTTTGTCAATTTTGTCAAAACGGATGTCGCAATATAAAGTTTGATACAAAGCTTATTCCTCTCTTTAACCAACTCCCAATATGTTTTTAGCAAGAACAAGTAGCTTATCACCGTCTCCAAGTTCCCACCTATCTTTATACCAAAATTCATCATAATCTGTTTAGCGGTTACGGGCGTGAAAGCGTAACAAACAAACAAACACATTAATAATATTACTATACATTTTTACAGCGTATCGTAGCGGCCGGGTGACGATTAAAATTATAGGAGACTTAAATTGACTCATCACGATATTTTCAAAACTACCATACCCTGAAATTTGTCATGGATATTCCTTTCATGACGTAGACACCCGTTAAAGATGCACTTTACAACCACGCACATTTGACGGGGAAAAAGGCTATGTGACACGAGTTCTTACATAAACTGGGCAGCAAAGAATACAGGTCGGTAACAAATTATATTAAATATAAAAATTATATAAAATATAGTGATTAAATGAAATTCGTAACAGTTCAAGATATAGATCCTATTCATCGAACCTATATTATATATATCTCACATCACTCACTTTTCATATTTAACATTCATATTTATATCATAGAAAAAAAACTGTTGCGAGTTTATTAAAAATTCTATTATACAAACCTTGTCTTCAGAATAACGAACACAATAACGAACACAGTTGTTCGGATGTAATGTGCCTACATACAAATGAGGGATATATTTTAATATATATAGATCGATAGATATCTCTTGATAGAGTGAACAGATTGCGATGAAATAATAACTAAGTAATACTTCAAGTTACACACATTTTTTAAGTATTAAAGTTGCCGACTTTATTTTTGTATATTTTACGTGACCCGTGCACAGGCAACACAGATAAACAACCACAAACTCGAAAGAAGCTGGGAATGGGTTCTATTGGTTTTAACACCCGGGGTATTTTTTTTTTTTTTGTAATATTTTAAATGTACAACAACGACTTTTCTACAGATCTACAGATTTATTATATGTATAGAAGATACCGTAAGAGTATGTTAAGTAAAAATGACAATTTTTCAGTAGATTTCGAAAACTCTGGTGGTAAGGTGTCATATATGAAATTTTTACACATGTTAATATTTCATATTGCCACCACGAGCTCTTAATACAGCTGGCATACAGTTTGGCATGCTTTCCAATAGATTTCTGATCCGATGCTGAGAATTATTCTCCCGTTTCTCTATCAGTTTTCTTGGTGTACTCATCGTCCCAGTTCGTCTCATACCCGATGGGGTTCAAGTCTGGACTACGTGCTGGCTACTCCGTGCATGTCATAGCAACATCTTCAAAGTACTCAAACTATCCTAGCTGTATGGGAACGAGCGTTATCTTGCATAAAGATGCAGTTCTCTCTCTGTACAACGCTGGTTGCGTCCCTCTTCAAGCATTGTCAGAATTCTGGCACAATCTTCAGGGGTTAGTGGCATGTTTTTATTTGAACTTATCAGAATAATGAATTTCTGCACAAGTAATGTCATATTTATATGGCAGAAGAGAAACAAAAGTAAAACAAAGGTTTTCAAATTGTCTATTCTAATTTAAAAAATAGTGTTTATTTTTTTATTTGTTGTTTTTAATACAATCAGCAAAAAGAAATAAAAAAGGTTTGACTTATTTCTATATTTGCAATGAAACAAAATTTCTATTTAGTTGTTATTTTAAATACATTACTGAAATATTTTTAAAGTTATAGCATTTTTTTATAAAAAACCCGCTTTTTTTGCGGCCCAGTGTATATGATTATGCAGTTGCTATGTCCATAACGCTAAACCTATAAAGATTAAAAAAGTATGGAAAATCCAAAATTGCACGCCTCATCATATGATTCATTTAATTTATAAGAATAAAAAAACAAAGCCACACCATTGACTTATTTTATAATTTAATTAAATCGGAACCCAAAAGAACAATTGCCAGACCTCAAGACACTGTGAGCTCTTTCTGCGTAGATCGGAACACTATCAATAATAAAAATTAAATTGAAGGTAGACACAGTAACATGAACTTTTCTGGCCAACCCACACCTCAGTCTGCCCCGTGATCACGAAGGCTGAAAAGCTTTCGAAACGTCGGGATTAAAATCAATAAATAACCGCGATAAAATCCGTTTAAATTAGTTTTATTTCAATGAATAATATTCGCATAAACATAAGAAATCATTATTTTATGAATTATTAATTTATTTATTATCGATTCTATATTTACATTATATGATTTAAAAAAAAATTAATACTTACATAACGTGATTAAAATGAAACATAATTATATTAAAAATATTTTATTATTAAATCACAAAAAATACAAATTATACTGATCTGTACATACCTTTTGCACATTTATTACTACTTACACTATCATATCGAAATAATTATTAAATATATCATTAGAATAATATGAAATAATAATTATAAACAACTGCATATTTTGTGTAAAAAATTTAAAACTGGCTGTTCCATGCATGTGGAATCAAAATCAATTTAACGTCACTTAGATATTTTAATCGGAAAACCAATGATTTTATTATTTAGGTGGGATAAAATACGAAACGTTATGTTCCTAAAAAGAAATGTCCGCCATTAGTGTAAAAAAAAAAACAAAGTACAAGGTAATTGTTAATACAGCTAAAGAAAAAAATGTCAAAACTTTTATTGCGATTTTTATTAATGCACTGTGAATTAACACACTGTGAATTTAGTCCATGAAATATATTACGAAGACGACGAAAACAGGGAGGACATTATCATATAGTCAACTAATTGTCAAAACTTTTATTAAAAAGAAAACCGACTAATCTAACGGTTAATAGACGACGAATTTAGTCATGAAATACAATAAAAATAATATGAAAAACGGATACGAAATTGCGCGTCGCTGTACGGTCACTAAAGTAAACTGTCCAATTTTTTATAAAAAAATATGACTAATCTATCGTTTAATAAACGCGAATTTAGTCATCAAATAAATTAAAAAGAATGTGACGACGGATACGAAATTGCGTGTCGCTGAGACAGTCACTAAAGAAAAATGTCAAAACGTTAATTAAAAAAAAACCTGACTAATCTATCGCCTAATAGACGACGAATTTAGTCATGAAATACATCAAAAAGAATGTGAAGATGGATACGACATTGCGTGTCGCCGAGGCAGGCACTATCGGCGTCGCGGCGCTGCAAGCGTCCAAGTGCTGGAACAGCTCCATGTAGTTCCTGGCTGGCTCGTGCGACGAGGCCAGGCTCGGTTCCGTCATCCCGATGGTGGAGTCACGGAACAACAGGTCACTGACCCCATCGAACGGTGAGAATATCTCGAGGTTGATGAGCTGGCTACCAGAAGCCGCAGTATACCCGAAATACACGTCCAGGGTATCGAATAACGCGTTTAACGCGTTGTAAAGAGGGTCGCTCCTGCAACAGAAAGTAACAGTGCGATGAGCTATAAGTACCTAATGCATTGAAGGGTCAGTTGAAAATTACGTAATTAATATATTTTTTCGAATTGTGATAATAAACATTTTATTGTACATCATTATATTCATCTATTTCATTATAATACATATAATACGCTAGACATCAGCTGACGCTTATGAGGTGTACAAACTATATCTGCGTAGCCGTAAATACACTATAAGAAGAGTCGTGACGGTAAAATCTTACACTTTTTTTAGCCTATCCCCAATCCGCCAAGTCGATACCGTGCGATAATGAACTTCGTTCCAATAAAATTTCATCAAAGAATATCCCGTAGTTTTAGAGTGAGAATATTACTGACCTAATGCTTTTAGACCTCTAATTCACTAATTACCTTCTCGAGAGAACTTCAGCATCGACGACATAAGCTAGAAGGCAGTTGTCGTCGACTGTGACACCGGGATTTACTGCCAGAGTGTTGTTACGGCATAGAGCACGGAACTGGTTCGCTTGGAGACCGAGGGACGTTATATAAGCTGAAATTAAAATATATGAATGTATTTATTTATTAGTCGCCTTATAATCGAACTGGTGTCGAAGGACGTGAGTTCGAATCCACATGCAAGAAAATTGAGCTTTCGATGAAGGAAAAACATCGTGATGAAACTATAGCGTGGTGGTAGGGCTTTTTTAAAAGCCTTTCTGGCTAGCTACCGACCTCAAGTTGAAAATCTGCTGTCAAATGCCTATAGATGATTTCCGGCAGTTGCACTTGAGAGCCGTTCCCTCCACTAAGGTAATGGAAATTAATTAAAATAAATTTTAAATTGACCAAGTCCATATTAACTCCAGTGTTCCTGCGGACTCTCCTCGTGCGATACAGGGACATTCTACATCACTGAAAGTACATCATCACACCGCAAACCATCCATGCACACCTACACGTTAAGTACACGGTTCTGTAAGGGACTACCCTCGCGGCCCACGCGGCTTGCCCTTGAAGCGATGATAGTTCAGTAGTAGTGTGTATGACTTTGCGTCATGGGACGTGAGTTCGACTCCAGCCACCTACAATGAGCTTGAGCTTTCGGTGAAGGAAAACTTTGTGAGGAAACCATAGCATGGTGGTAGGGCTTATTCTGATGCCCGACTGGGTAGCTACCACCCTCAAGGTGAAAATCTGCCGCCAAATACCAATAGGTGTGTTCCAGCAGTTGCACTTGAGAGCCAGTTCCTCCACAGGTTTAGCGTGTCTACCATCTTGGGCCGTATCGTCACTTAAGATCAGGTGAGATTATGGCCATAACGCAAAACCTTATCTATAAAAAAAAAGTAAGGTAGAGTTAGGATCACTAAATTAGTAAATTAGGACAAGTTGATTAGTTAGCCTCGCGAATCCTTATTTGTTTTTCCGGCAGCAGCCCAAGCCGAGGTTCGGCCAATCTGGCACCCTTGCGCTCTCTGCCTCAGAGCTGAGTGTCCTCAGCACTCGCCGCAAAAAGTTCGGTGAAGCTGCCAAAACCCTTAAGGCTAACAGCGTATGTCAGTTCAAAAAAAAAATCCTGCGGAGAAAATCAAGACAAAGACAGTACTAACTTGAAATATTTCTTATATTCAATACGGCGATATCTGTACTCGGGTCGGCCAGACATGCCAATGATCCGTTGTTACCATAATACAGGTTGCTATAATCCCATGAGCAAATAACTGAAAAAAAAAAAAACAAAATCAATAAACACATCCAATAAATTATTTTAATATCATGCTAATATTTTTACCACCGATTTCGAAAGTTTAAATTTCTGAACGAAAGAAAATTATATTTGCTTAAATCCATAGATATATGTGAAATCTTCATCAAGTTGAGGTTAATAATACGAAATACAACTCAACCGTATTAAATATATATAAAAAACTTAATGTGACTGATGCGTCACGCCTATTCGTGTAACGCTCGCTATGCGAAGCTAACGACTGAAGCCGAGTATACACGATTCATTACGTTAGGAAGACGAGCGTGACGCTTCACTTCAATTCATTCTTCGCAAAACATGCCTTACGTTGATGTCACATCAAAAACCGCACATAGTTCTTGATCGATAAACGAATTTTCACAATATATGACAAACTCTATATTATGTACTTTGTTATGATTAAAATTTCCATATAACGTAGACATTGGTCTCTTTCGGTTGATTCGCATTATAACTTTTAAACGGATGAAAGCTCAGTTGAAAGCGTGTATGGACGCCATGTCAACGGACTGGAGTTCGAATCCTTTAAGCAGTCTGGGCTTCCGGTGACGGAAAACATTGTGATGAAACCACAGCATGGCTATTTACCGCTCTAAAGTTGAAAATCTCCCTAATACCCGTAGATGTGTTCCGGCAGTTGCACATGCGAGCCAGTTCCTCTAATAAGCTTAGCGTATCTACCATCTCGGACCACGTTGTCACTTAATATCATGTGAAATCGTAGTCATAACGCTAATCATATAAATGCCAAAAAAACGGTATTTGCTTAAGACCACACAAAGGAAGTGAAATATCATTATATCTCTCTCTCTTTCTTAGTGTCCTCCAGCCGACTTTACCCGAACGAACGTCAGACAAAAAGGTTGCAAATCACAATTTCAAATCCGTCCCATAAAAAGTTTCACTACAACAGTGATAGTACTCACAAAGCGGTCGAAATGTTTTCAACACAGTGCTATGGAATTAAACATTCAAAATAACTTACAATCTGAGTAGTTTCCAACGGAGACAATCGCCGGCTTGCAGACAGTGCATAGTTTCGTCACGTTATACGTCTGCGGATAACAACTTAATTACTAACACATCATTATATTTGTTTATTCAGACAAATGAGAACAAAACAGAAGTCATCATCATCATAAGTAATAAGTGCTCCATAAGTGCAAAAAATGCGCACGCACCATGTTACTTTGCGAAACTTGTGGCATATAATAACAAGGTACTGGTGTGAAACTGTCAGTACCAAAGCGAATGAATATCACGAGGTATTAGATTGCTTCTCTTACATTTAAAATCAGTTTCATTCAATTTACTCCTGAAGTATAAGACCAATGTAAAAAGTGGATTTCCATTGCTTTTAATCAGAGAAATCGAATAGCGTTGTAGAATTACAACTTTAATAGTTTTAGTACGCTATTTAACCAATTTCTTCTATAGACGTTCCACCGCGTCCAGTAGCGACACAAACTAGATGGCGGGACAACCGCTTCACCAACCACCAATAGGTACTTACGGAGTCTGAAATAGCGTGTGCAGCGTCGATAGCACCAGGAGCGCAAGCACCCTCGAAGAATTCACCAACGGCACTCGCGTAATCACATTCAGTAGAGCTTATAATTCCTCGCTCCTGAGCCACGCGAACGAACGCAACGTAAGCTATTAAGAGAACAAATATAGCATTAATTACTACTAAATAATCCTTATCATTTTTTATAGTTAAGGTTTAGCATTATGGATGTAATCTCACCTGATCTTAAGTAACGATACGGCTCAAGTTGGTAGAACCGCTAACCTACAAGGGACTGGCTCTCAGGTGCAACTGCCGGTGGCTAGCCAGGCAGCATTAGAATACCACCACTATACTATGGTTTCATGATGTTTTCCTTTACCGAAAGCTCAAGCTCATTGTAGCTGGATTCGAACGCACGTTCCATGACGCGGCGTCCGTACACACTATCACTGAACTATCTTTGCTTCCAATGATAATCCTTACAAATATTATAATCGTTTGTTTGTTTATTTGTTACGCTATTACGCCTAAACCGCTGAATCCATTATGATAGATTTTGATATAGAGATAGAAGGAATCCTGGACACAGTTATAGGCCACTTTTTATCGCGAAAAACTTACAAAAAGTTGCATAAAGAGACAGACTTTTTATTGCGTAACTCAATTTGCTTCAAACTTCGGAGAGTAATTGTTTATAATTTCGTAATAAACAATTATTAGAAAAAGTATTTTTGTATCGACCGACAACCAGAATGACTTGACAATATATGAATATTAACGCGAACGGAGCCGCGGGTAAACACTAGTGATAATATTATTACTTTTTGTTTATTCTTCAAAATATACATTCTTAGTAGATATTACTTAAAGGTAAATAAAACAAAAAATTACAATAAAATATATTACTACATTTGTAAAGTTCCCAGCTATACAAGTTCAAAACTATTTCATGGATGCCAACACCCTCAATTTCTATATTGATCCCCGTCGTGCCTTCTCTGAGTACCTTTTGGCATTTATTTCGTATAAAGATCTTACATCAGATACCCACCTTCCACCGGGCGGCAAAAGTATGGGTTATGTCAGATTCTTACTGACTAAAAACCTACGGCCTCTGTACCTCCCACCAAGATTGTTGAAGCGCTTTCACATTACCCTTTGCCCTTAGCCAAGTTGTTTAAAAAAATATGTGGGTTGACAGAAGAGATAAATGTCAAAGTCAAATTTGACATGTGTCATTCTATACTTTTTTTACATTAACAATTGTTGGCATGGGGGCATCATATCATCCTAAAACCAGACAGGTGTATTAAATAAATTTGATTTGATCTTTCGACTCACCAAGTCCACCGTATTCAGGGAAGCAAGCTTTCTTGTCTCTCAGATTCTCGAATCGGGTAATGTTTTGTTGTACTGTGGATTCTTTAACGAAAGCTGCCACCCTAGACGCTGAGGCTCTCACGTTCTGTACCAACTTCACTGGTGTCAGTCTGTAGTGCCTGTTATTTAGAAGAATGTGTGAGAAGTTATACACTATTTTTTTTAATTTTAAGTTTTACAGCCACAATCTTATTTTATTATAAGTGAAAATGCGACCCAAGATGGAATCCTAGTGAAGTATCGGCTTTTAAGTGCAACTGCCAGAGTACACCTATAGGTATTTGGCGGTCGTTTTTCATTTGAGGGTGGTAGCTAGCCAAACGGGCTTTAGAAAAAGCCCTATCAAAATGCTTTTTTATAATTAAGGTTATGTATAATGGTGATAATCTGAATTGATCTGAAGTGACGATATGACCCAAGGTGGTGGACACGCTAAACCTGTTGAGGGACTGGCTCTCGAGAGCAACTACGGGACACATCTATTGGTATTTAGCGGTCGTTTTTCAACTTGAGTATGATAACTAGCCAGGTTTTTTTATTGTTAATGTTTAGCGTAATGGCCATAAGCTCACCTTATTTTAAGACAATATGACCCAAGTGGGTAGACACGCTAAACCTGTGGAGGAACTGGCTCTCAAGTGCAACTGCCCGAACACACCTATTGGTATTTGTCAGCAGATTTTCAGCATGAGGGCGGTAGCTTAGAGGGTTCGATATAACAAAATATGTAATAAAAAGTGTATGAGTTTGCTCACTGTCTGGCAATGTAGCCGTAGTTCGAAGGCGCTGAGATGAAATCGGCACGTTCGTCTTTGATGTCAGTCAAGCAGTCGAAGATAGAAGTCCTCTGCTGGCAGGAGAGTGTAGGTTGGAGGCCGAGGGTGTAGGCAGCGCTGCGGACCCACGCGCACTTAGTCTGCTCAGCCGCCGAGATCGTGCACCAGCGGCGAGCAGGCAGGCAACTGGTCGTCGACTCCATAGCTGGGATACTACGAACTGAGGGGAAACGGTGATATGAAAAATACTTTCCTTATAGCGTTTACCAGCGGCTTAGCTCACGATAAAAAAAAAAATTACAAATTGGATGATGTAATAAAAAGTTTGATACAAAGTTTATTCTTCTCTTTAGTATTCTAACCTATCACCGTCTCCAAGGTCAAAACAAAGGTGTTGTGGTAACAAACAAACAAACTCACTTTCACATTTATAATATTAGTATGATAGGTTAACATTATACATTTACATTTTTGGAAATATTTTTGATAGAAAAAATTGCTTTTTTACGATCAATGCGACTAATATAGATGAATTTATAAATCCAAAATCTATTTAAATACAACATTTCATCGAAATCGTTAGAGCCGTATCGAGAGACCCGAAATATATATATATATATATATATAAAATATATATTTTATTTAAAAAAAAGCGTGGGGTACATAGTGTCAATAGTTATAAATGTTTTATCGCCAAATATGAGTAGAGTGATTACCACCTGATAATCTTAAAAGCACCCCACGCTTTTTTTTAAATAAAATACTTTTTTTATTTACACTATTATTAATTTATATTTATTGAATTTTTAACATTATTCTTAATTTAAATTTATTAAAACTTATTTTCTATTTGCTTAGTTCAGTTTTCTATAAAAAGCGTGTTTTTAGATATTTTTTTGTTACTATTATTTATTATCTACTTTTTATTTTGTTTTATGTATAATAACTTGTTTTTTTTAATTGTAACTATTATTTGTTCTAATCTACTATTAATTCCGTGATAACTATAAGTAACGGTAATTATGTTCAGTCGTCAATGTATACAGTGAGACTTGACTTAAGTTTATTGCCTTATCGACTATAGATGAAAATAATATAAATTAAAAAAAAAATGCAAATTGAAAAATGTAATACTTTTATCAATTTTATCAAATTAGTGTATTGTCATCGGTCCTCGATAAATCTAGAAAGTTTGAACGAAATTTAGCCGTTTAAAGAGGGTCAAAATCGCGCCCAAAGGAGTCAGTTACAAACATACAAACAAACATACAGGTGAAGTTAATAAAAAGCGTGTAAAATGTTTTATATCATTTCCCTTAACGTTTATCTAATACTCACAAAACTTGTAAGATGCAACATAAAAATATAAATATAACTTACCGGGGGTGGTGTAATTGGACGGAGCGACTGGAGCATCCTGGAAGACGACGCGAGCATTGGCCCCACCAGCGAGAGCTGTGTACAGCACCGACTGCCACGTGTTCATACCGGGGTTGACGCCATTCGGCCACCACAAGCGTAAGTTAGCAAGCAAAGTAGTCGACGAAGCACTATTCAGAACATAAAGTGGTTATTAATCTAACGATTGCATATCGAAATTCAGTGATAATGACTCAATTGGTAAACTTAATTGTTAATATAGCTCATGGCTATGTTAATTGTTAACATAGCAAATGTGCGCCGTAAAGAGTGAATAAAGGTCCCGTTAAGCGATTCTCTTCACTATTCTCCGAAACCTCAACTCAAGTATCCGCGGATACTAAATAAACAATTTAATTTATATAATTATCTATGTGCTAGGAAACTGTCAATCTTGTGTTTATTTAAATAAACAGTTTAGATTCATAATGTGGATGTTTTAAATTTTGTGCCTACCTACATAACTAGTATCAACGTACTTATCTATTTCGACCGGGTACTGAAAGATTGGGAGCCCCTGATATAACCCAATAAAACAAATTAATCTTGGTACCTACGTTGGAGTCAAATCTTTATACTAAATTTGTAACTAGCCACTTCTCGACTGTTTGAATTAAAATAAAACTTTTGTAAATTAGTTGAGTATAATTCATTAAGAATTTTATGGAGCTGATCTGCTACTGGCACCCCATATATACAGGCCATAGCAATGCTTGAACAAAACAAGATAATCTCCTTATATTTAAGTTTAATGGAACATCTCGATAAGTATTAAACTTGCTGTATTTAGCTAGCGTTGTAATGCCACAGAAACAAAGTTCCTATTTTGTTGGAAACTTTTGCGTGCGTATACGACAGTTTCATCACAAAAACATAAAGAAACGTTTACTTTTATTAAATAATAAATCAACTCACGTCGAAGCGACGATAGCTCCCCAAGGTTGTCTCACAAATGAACACGGTGATGTGGAGTTAGCCAGGACCTCAGTGGAAAGAGCTTGTAGAGTACCATCGGGGCAGAGCAGTGAAAATGAAGGCGCATCTTGTGGGTTACGCAACTAAACGAAAAAAAGTAAATTAAAAAACTTTACAACTTTAGCGTACGCTCTGTATACCAGCTACAAAATTGTATATCAGCACTTTAATATAATAATACAATGATAATTTATATTATTGCTTTAATTATGATGAACCAAATTTAAAAGATAAATGATAGGTCGTATATAAGTCTTTTCGCGTATCGTCTGTAGTATTGTATTGAGCTGGCTTGGGTGACATTAAAAAGGTTACATCTCAAAAAAAGAAACTTAATTTGAGACTCTGTAAAATTTTATTACAAAAACGGATAAATTGCAACGTAAGCTGCGAAAAAAATGTGACTTTTATGGACCTAATGCAGCGTCAATATGTGAATAGCACAAAGTTGCTTTAAACGTTTTCAGTCCAGGAAATTTGATGTCAAAGATGTCGTTCTGATCGCCCTATCACGGATAAAGTAGACGCCATTTTTGAAAAAGTGACGCAGATCGGCATATTAGTAGTTACAACATAGCTGAGAAAGTGGAAATTGACCGCAAAACAGTTTTAACAAATTTGAAAAAAGCAGGTTTTACAAAAAAGCTCGATATTTGGGTGTCACACGAACTCGCTGAAAGAATCCTAATGAACCGTGTACCTCCACTTTTGCACGTTTCAATTGAGACGTAATGAAACCGAACTGTTTATGAAATTATTGATAACTGGAGGTGAAAATTAGATTACGTTCGACAAGAATGTGAGAATAAGGTCGTGGTCAAAGGTTGGTCAGGCTTTACAATTTTATCGATGGAATTTAAACAATTTTGGACCCTGATACGGTGTAAAAAAGACACTCACAGTGAAGAACTCCCTGACGTGTTGCCAAGCAGCGTACGCTACAGCGGGGACTGTACCGTTAGAGTTCACCCTCAAACACTCAAGAGCCTGGATGTGGCGGTTGTCGTTCCTGACACCAGCGACGTTGGGGCCCATGTCGATGCTGTAGTCCGAGCAGGAGGCAGACGGGCCACAGAGTGAGCACAACGAGGAGAAACGCGACTCTGGAATATACAAAAAATACTATATTTACCTAGAATACATGCACGCTAGTCGGGCTTTTTCTAATTCCTGGCTAACGACCACCCTCAAGTTGGAAATCAACTGCCAAATTGTTGTTGTTGTACAAAAAAGTTGTACTTGAGAGTCAGTCCCTCCACAGCTTCAGCATGTCTAACAACTTGAGCCGTATCATTACTTAAGATCAGGTGAGATTATGGCCGTAACGCTAAACCTTTACTATAAATAAAGAACTCCAAACCAGGTAAAAGTAAAGAAACAGTTGACCAAGGTAATTAATGTTGTTTTATTTTATAGAATTCTGTGCCAGCCAAAGTAATGATTACTTAAACAGTTCAATGTTTAATGACGAATTCGACCCGTTCTAAAAGCAAATACGTTTTGCTGCAGACATCATACGTTGTAATTACTAGATTATCAAGCTTAGGTTCCTCGAGTTCCGTGCTCAACATCCAAGCTTACAGTACTATGTCAATACTGCACCTATAGGCATAATTTGTTTGAATTTAAATCGCTTTGGATATACAATCAAAATTATAAGTCATAATATTAAAATTATTTTATGAAATGTTTCACTTTTATCCAAAAAATGTAATGTAATCTTATCTTATATAAAAGACTTCAATCAACTAAAAAAAAAATGTATTGCTCGTTATTTTTGATACTGTAATAGTTTATAATCTGTTATGTAAACCTTATTAAATAAATCATGATAGGTGGAGAGATGCTGTTCCTTAATAGCGATCACTGTTCACATGATAATTAATCTGTCTCAGTTATTTTCTTTTCTAGTTGCCCGAAAGTTGTTTATACTACATACCCACAATCATACCTGATGTTAAATGACGATGTTCCCCGAAATGGTGAGCACACCAATCCTAATAGAAAGACACGCTCTGAAGTACAACTGCCGGAGCACACCTATAGGTATTTAGCTGAAGAATTTTAGCTTGGTGGTGACAGTTAGCCAAGTTTTCGGTGATTAGCTCCCAAAGAGACACTAAATACACCTCTCGCCTTGCGATGAGGCAGTCCGTAAAGTTTGGATTTTAAACATCACCTTAATGAAAAAAGGGATGCCTAGCTAACCAGGTGGGCATTACTAAAAACCTTACCGCTATGCTATGGTTTCGTTGCGATTTTATACCTCTTTATAGCCCGCCAGGACAGTAACGACCATCTTTACTCAACGGTTTTATTTTTTTTGACCTTTTTTTATAGTTAAGGTTTAGCGTTATGACCATAATCACACCTGATCTTAAGTGACGATACGGCTCAAGTTGGTAGACACGCTAAGCCTGTGGCGGAACTGTCTCTCAAGTGGAATTGCCGGAACACATCTATTGGTATTTGGCGGCACATTTTCAACTTGAGGGTGGTTGCTAGCAAAGCGAGCATTAGAAAAACCCCCACCACTAGGCTATAGTTTCCTCACGATGTTTTTCTTCACGAAAGATAAAGCTCATTGTAGGTGGATTTGAACTCGCGTCCCTTGACACGATGTCGTAAACACTACCACTGAGCTATCATAGCTTTGTTACTCTACTCTGTTTGTAATCAAGTGCAAAGTAGTAACATTGCCGTGGTGATAGAAAAATTAGATAAATCTATCATATCGTGAGATATACTATAGTACATACTTAGGTTGGCGTCGACTGAGAGGTTAGCGCTCCACGGGCCGGGCCTGCAAGCGGCCGAGAAGAAACCACTGAGGTTCTCTACCTCCAAGTCTTCAGCCGTCCTCCCATTAGTGTTTATGTCTGGACAACGATCCGTGCGTGAGCTCTGTATATATAAAAAAAAATCTTTACATTTTTCAGAAATTTGCAAGCAATAATGTTCTGTATTTATCCATGTATAGAATACTAGATTCGTTCGCGTGGAACGACTTTTTTTAATCAATCATTTTTGCCCATTTCTGTAACTTTTATCAATACAGCTTTCTTTTATTTATTTTTCTCATATCTTTGTTTTAAAGGCAAAGCCATAATCTCACCTGATATTTAGAGACAATGTGGCTCAAAATGGTGAATACGCTAACTTTACAACAAACAAACGAAACACACCTATATGTATTTGAAAGCGCATTTTGAACTAATGGGGGGTAGCTAACATTCTGTTCTAATATAGACGTCGTTGGGCTAAGAGCTATTGTTTGATTCCTAACTTAACTAATCGTATCATACTTAATGATTAATAATTTGCAAACATATTCTATGACATACCAATTGTTCCAAAGTCCTAAGCACTCTAGGAGACCACCGGAGATCGACCTGGTCAAGTCCAGGGTGGCAGTAGTGGCCCCCTCTTAAACCCTCCAAGCCACCAGTGTGGTTGGAAGGCACGACAGCGACAGCTTCGAAGGCATATGGCTCTGATCAAATGGAAAAAATATATAGTCCTATTGTAGTGCACACTGAAGTGTCTTGAATACCATCAGATTCTTAGCAAGTGATATTCAACTTGAAAGTTGAAGAAATATCGACATACTATGTTTTCAACTCGTTGTTATCACACATCAAATGCTTGGCTCATTACAGGGACTCGACTGACGTCCTTCGTCGCAGAGTCCAATCACACTACCAACTGAGTCATCATTGCTTTTTATGGACCATTTACTCCGATATTTTATAAAGACCCTGTGCAGAGTTCCTTCAAGGAAAACATAGTTGATAAAAGTACTAAAATTAATAAAAAGGACTCTATCTACTTACTTTATAATTATCTTCGAAAAAGAGGATTTGTGCCAACTTGGAATATAGGAGAAAGGAAAAGTGGCATATATCTGTAATTTTGGACTCACCCATTCGATTCACATCACGAACTGTCGCGATAACTCTATTGTCGTTAGGCTGCTGCTGTGCTAGCAGAAGCGTTTCCTCTTCGGAGAAGTAGCCGACATCAGCCTCGTTTCTGGCCAGCTTCAAAGCGCAGTCGACCCTGCCAATGTAACAGATAGACATAGATAGATCACTTGATCATATCTATATTTATATTATAAATCAGAAGAATGTATTTGTTCCAAGGCGCTGCTAATCTTTGTACATGTCGGATTTTAAAAAAACATTTTGAAATTGATAGCGTGATTATTGATAACGGCTTAATGTTATTTAATATCCCACTACTACCAATAGGTGCGAAGCTGTATTGAAAAATATTTTTTTTATTGTTAAGGATTTACGTTATGACCATAATCTCACCTGATCTTAAGTGATACGGCCGATGTTGGTAGACAAGTTAAGCCTGTGGAGGGACTGGCTCTCAAATGCAACTGCCAGAACACACCTATTGGTATTTGGCGACAGATTTTCAACTTGAGGGTGGTAGTTAGCCAGGCGGGTATCAGAAATAAACCTTACCACCATGATATGGTTTCCTCACGATGTTTTCCTTCACCGAAAGCTCAAGCTCATGTAGATGGTGGATTCAAACTCTCGTCATTGACGCGAAGTCGTACACTATACCACTGAGCTGGTTCCTTCAAGATGTTTTCCTTCACCGAAAGCTCAAGCTCATGTAGATGGTTGGATTCGAACTCACGTCCCTTGACGCGAAGTCGTACACTATACCACCGAGCTATCATCTCTTCAAATTTCGTTTTTGTAAACTTTTTTAATACTCCTATTGATAGTAAAGCTTTCTTCAAGGACTGCTCTACCAACTTCTAAAATAAGTCTGTCAATCCTGCTGGCTGTTCTTACGATTAACGCGTTCATACAAGCAAACAAAGAAACTTTGCCAATTTTTAAAATACTTATGAATATTAGAAAGCAAATTTATGAAAAAAGAATAATGTTAGATTTACTAACCTGGTTTCGACGGCCTGACATGTTGCTTGGCTGCCGTCTCTCTCGAGGCTCTGGCATAAGTTTGTGGCTGACGAAGAAATGCATACTTTATCTGAAATAAGAAACAATATAACGTTATGAATTATATTGTATCAATGATATTATAAAAGTATAGATAAGTTACCATTATAATATTTCGCCAAAACAAGTACATACTAAGGTGCTTATAGTAATACTGTAATGAACGGGTAAGTAGGACAGCATGTTTTTATACGGATGAGAAAAAGAGACAGGTATATGTCACTATGCAGCGTTTAGATTGTAAACGAATTTATTTGTAACGGAAATTTTTACGCATTTTTCAATGGAATAGGGGCAAATCAGCAAGCGGTGACCTGATGGTTACTGATCACCGCTGCCCATGGACACTCGAGATATCGCAGATGCGTTGCCGGCCTTTAAAGTATGAGTAAGTTCTCTTCTTGTAAGTTCCCAAGTTGTTTCGGTCCGGAAATACCGCAGACGCTAGTTGTGCGATGAAAGAATCTCTTCGCGAAACGCATTGTCCTGGATCACCACTCATCCAAATATGTATATTTTATTTTATGAAAATATCTAATTACCAATCAATTAAAATGGTAACAATTAAATTGTATCCCATTACTTTCAACAGTTTTGAGTGTATAGTTTGTATAATACCGCATTACACACGAGGACATTTTCTATAAAAGCACTCAATATATCAATCGGTACGCGATATACTTCCTTGATCGCTGACGCGATACTGAGGTTTGAGTGTGCCAATTGGCACAAAATCAGCGTGCCACATTCAAAGCGCATATTTTACTTATAATATCATTGTACTGGATGGTAGCAGTTTCCGGGTTACTGGCAAAACACGGAAGAATGTAGAACCATCATAAAGATTATATTTCCGATTTGTATCAATGCTTCTAGCTAAGATATTTTTCAATTAATTTTGAAATGTGTCATGCTATACTTTTTTTATAGCAGCAGACGTTGAAACGTTGAAAGTGTTTTCATACAAATTTTTGTTTTTTTCTGTCGAACTTGTTTTAATTATTATTATAAAGTTATAAGATATTTGCATTAAAAAAGAAGCTAACATACAAGTAACAACAAACATTAATTGTAATGTTATAAAGCGGACATGTTTATTTGTTTAAACGGGCTAATCTTAGGAACTACCGGTACAATCAGTTTAAAAAAAACTCTTTACATTTTATATCGCAGTTGTAATAGAAGACTTTACGCTGATTAACATCACGCTGCCAACACTAGGAGTTAAGCTGTATTATAAAAAGTTACAAAATTGGGCCGAAAGTCCTTACTTAATAATATAATATACGGTGTATATAATATATTATTATATATGCAAAAGTGAGATTGTTTGTTTGTTACGCCGGCACACCTAAACCGCTGAAACGATTATGATGAATTTTTGTATAGAGATAGGTGCCAACCTGGAGACGGTGATAGGATACGTCTTCTCGCGAAAACGTCATTGTAAGAGAGGTCAAGGGAAGGGATAAACTCTGTATGAAACTATTTATGACGTCATCAGATTTGTTTGACAATATCAATATTAACGGAAGCGAAGCCGCACGTAAAAGGTAGTTGTTAAAAAAATATATACAAGCAAACGAAGTCACTAGCGCTGCTTGTCGTGCTTTAAAAGGCGGACAAATTCAATTTTAATGATAACATTCGATGACATTATGTGATTCACCGGCTCGCCTTGCTCTTATCTCTTATCAACAAAAATATAAAGATAATAATTCAAAGTCATATGACAACAGCGAGTGTTAACAATATAAATGCAACTTGTAACACGGTAACTGGGATTTATATATATAAAAATATATACAACATGTGCAAAGATGTGTAGAAAAAAGTTACAAAAACGGGCAAAAAAAAAGCTATTACATCATTTTTAGTTTCCTGCGGACGAAGCCGCGGAAAAAGCTAATAGTAGAAATTCAAGTTAAAAATCTGCCGTCAAATACCTATAGATACAATATAGTCCGGTGAAGCTGTGAAAGCCTCTCAAGCTAACAATGTAGGTTCCTTAAAAAAAGTACTTATTGGCATGTTCCAGCAATTGCATTTGTGAACTAATCTCTCTACTAGGCTTTGCATGTCCACCATCTTCAGCCACATCGATACTCAACATAAGACGAGATTGTGATCATATCGTTATATCTATAAAGTAAAAAATACAGTCGCTATTGGTAACGTAGGCAATATTCGTTATTTCTAATCCCATACATATCTCAGAACCGAGCTCAACGAACAGCGATCTTAAACCATTTAGAACTGAATGTAATGGACCTAGACATGTAGCATAGAATCTTGGCTACACTTGCAAGTGATGAAACCAAGATTTTGTGAAACTTTTGTGATTAGTTCCAAGTAGTTTTTCGGCGTATTTGAATGTAATAACATTTTGAAAATACGTTAGGGTACGATGAGTCTAAGATGACCTTTTTGGACCGAAGTCCCTAGAATAAATAAAGAAAAAAAATCTTGGCATTTAGAACATCTTCAACAGACTTCATTTAGCTTAATTTAAGGTTACTAAATCCTATAAGCGTTGCCTCTAGCTGACTTCATTTAGCTTAATTTAAGGTTAGTAAATCCTATAAGGGATGCCTTTAACTGGCTTCATTTAGTTGAATTTAAGGTTAGTAAATCCTATAAGGGATGCCTTTAACTGGCTTCATTTAGTTGAATTTAAGGTTAGTAAAGCCTATAAGGGATGCCTCTGACTTGGGTGCCAGATAGCGGTATGTAACACTCGATTGGTGGGAACCAGCAATATTCACTATAACCTCCATAGTAGACCTACATTGTCTCCGTACTTGCAAGAACACCAGTGCTGCTAACAAAGTTGTCTACTAACGATTGCTAAGGTATAGAAAAATATGAAGAAAAAAACTTTTGAGCTGACACGTGGTAAAGTAACTTTGATAAAAATAATAAAGTCAATGTAATTTTGATTTGATTAGCAAATCATTTCATATTATAACTAAATATTAACATCAAAAAGATACATGAAATGGAGGTGAAACGTTCGAGGTTTTTAACATAATAATCGCGATATTTTGCAATTATTGTAATATTATTATGGGTAATATAAAAACAACTCGTATTCCTTAGTAAACGTTCAACATGTAAACGAACATACCGATTGAGGTTATATTACTATATGTAGATAAAGCTAACTGGCTTGGTAGACATTAGTCTGTCTGTCTGTCCCTTTTAGTATTAAACTAACTCGACCATAGCGTTATCTACCATATCAGATCTATATATCACATGAGTTCTACTTGTATCAATGAACTCGATTAGAAGCTACACGATCACTTACAAACGTACGCGAAATTTTTGCCTGCAACTTCGATCGCGTTAAATTAGGAATTATTTAATAATTCTTTACCGATTTTTGTAACTTTTTTCAATACAGCTTAACTCCTATTCGGGTTAGCGTAAAATGCCTTAAACCTTCCCCAATTATTACTCTATCAAATACAAAAATATTTTTTGAAATCCAAATGGTATATCTAAGATTAGATTTAAAAAAAAAATCCGGTTTATAATATTAATGAAGATACGGATAGACTAAAGTTTTTAATTAATATATTAAGATAGAGGTATTAAGTACAAATAGAAGTGCCTGTGCAGCTAATAGTGCTATAGGTAAATTAACCTCAATTTATAGTGACTATTAATTCTGCGTAAATAGATACCTAACTTAAGTCATTTCGTCCGACATCCGTTTACAACAATTCATATAATAATAAGTTAATCCGATAACAAAATTATTTATAACTATTACATAATACTTACAATTTTGGGCCGCCACAAATCCGATCGTCACAGAGAACATCAACATGAAATATTTCAACTCCATTTTGTCACTAATTTTAATATTAATATGTATTTAACACACAATAGGACTCTGCAGTCCCGCAAAACTGCCACGCCCCGGTCAATAAATCGTTTCGGAATCGACCAACGCCTTTGGTAATGTACCCCTCAATGTAAACCGCATTCGAAGCGATCCTATAGTGTTTGCTGCGATATCTTATCGGTGTATTTCAAAATTCAACGGAAAGGTATACGTTACAATGATAACTGATAGTGTGATAACGGCGAGGCAGACTATGTACTGCGGTGTACCGCAGCGAGCTTCATTGGCGCCATTAATATCCAAGTAGTGAAAAATATATTCAACATTAGTTAGCTCGATTCACCGCTATTTCCGGTAGTTGGTAACAAATCGACCAAAGCACCAAATTTTGCGTTCAATTATATTACAATAACCTATACACATACATATGTACCGATTTCAACGTAGATCGATCATAAGGTGTTAGATTTTAGCGATTTAATTTACAAAACTAACAATATTTTAATATCCAAATAACAAACAAACAAACCCTTTTTCGCATTTACCATATACATTCAAAATTGATAATAAATAACAAATATTATAGCTTCTATAGGAGTCATCTCAAAGAAATATCCGATTCAACCTTCAAGATTGATACACGATATTTCCTTCACAAGTTCCGTTATGGATAAATTCAATCATACAGTATTACGGAATCATTTTTTTTTCGTTATAAAATGTAACGTTATCAGATACAGAAATACTTCTGGGAAAACGGTGTATCGATCAGCGAAGCATTTATTTAGCTCGTTGATAACGCGACTACATACCTATAGTGATACATTGATAATATTATAGATTATAATCATGCGAGTATGCCTTTAGAATGTTGGGGATCTCTTTACCTAAGTGAAATGATTGTAGCACAGTTGAAGTGTGTACGAACCACGCACGAATCTACCTACAATGGGCTTGAGCTTTCGGTGAAGATAAACATCGTGATTCTAATACCAGCCTGGTTAGTTACCACACTTTTTATTAACGTGGTGTTTAAAATTCCAGTCTTTAGAGAATTCCTCACAGCAACCCACAAACTCATTACCCGGGCACAGGTCTAAGGCGTGAGGTGACTCATCGGGTGCTAATTACGCAACACTTTGCACCACGGCACATTTCGGCGACATTTCAAATTCCCGTATTGCCAGAGACCAGCGACAGCTTTCACAATACTAGCTAGCTACTACCCTCAAGTTGAAAACCTGCTGCCAAATACCCATAGGTGTGTTCCGGAAGTGGCTCTTGAGATTAGTGCCTGCACTAGGATTAGCGTGTACAAAATCTTGAGACATATCGTCACCTAACATCACGTGAAATTTTGACCATAACGCTCTAAGCCTTACTTTAAAAAACCTATATCGATATCAGCCAAGTCTGCGACTTCGTTCGCAGGGATTTAAAAATTATTTAATAATTTTTACCCGTATTTGTAACTATTTTCTAAACAGCTTTGCTCCTATTGGTAGTAGCGTGATGTTAAATAGCCTAAAGCTTCCTCTATAATTACTCTATCAAGTACAAAACGATTTTTTGAAATCTCACTGCTAGTTTTTAAAATAAGCGCGTACAAATAAACAAACAAACTTTTCCGCTTCATAATATTGATATAGATATAGAAAGATCAACTTACTTATTACTTATTCATTCAAACTAAAACGGCTCGACCGATTTAGATAAAATAGCATGTAACAGCGTCGTACGCAGCGTCATTGTTATAAACAAAAAAAAATCTATGTAGTTATGTCTAATGAATTGCTTAAATACAATAAATATGCTTGACGAGCGAGCAGAGCAGTGACGCGTTAACTATATCTCTCATTATATCATTAGATCACAGCAGAGCGTCTAAGCCCAATCTCGTTCAATACCTAAAAACTAAAGTGTACAGTTCACCTAAAGTTGTTCACTTCAAGAAACTGAAGTAACCATTTCAAACACTGCAAATATGGTCACCCCACAACGTAACGGATTTAACATCCACGTCATTACGAAATTGTGTCAACGTTTCTTTTTTGTCTACTCTAGTATTTATTATCATAATGAATGATCGTGAAATGTGACGAACAACTATACGTAGAACAAACTTTCCCGGAAGTCATCGTGCCCTTTGCAATAGTCAGTAACTGAACCAACTCGCCAGTTACAATATAGTATGTAGGGATAGGATCACTTAACCGAATGAAAATTGAATGGAATTTGAAGTGATTATGGCTTAATTGATAGTGTGTACGGACGCCACGTCAAGGGACGCGAGTTCGAATCGACCTAAAATGAGCTTGAGTTTTCGGTGAAGGAAAATATCGTGATGAAACGCTATAGCTTGGTGGTAGAGCTTTTACCAATACCCGCCTGGCTACCTGCCACCCTCAAGTTGAAAATCTTTCTCCAAATACCTATAGGTGTGTTCCGGCAGTTGCACTTGATAGCCAATCTCTCCACTTGTCAATATTCAAACAAATATAATTCACACAAATCAATAAAAACGTGTGTGAAGCCGCGGATAATAGCTTGTATCCTTACTAATATTATAAATGCGTGTTTGTTTGTTTGTTACGCTTTCACCGCCTAAACCTCTGAATTAATTGTAACGAATTTTGGTTTAGTGATAGATAGGACCTTCTAGACGATGATAGGCTACTTTTTCTCACTGAAAACTTATTAGACGTGAAATAAAAAGAATAAACTTTATATGAAACTTTTTATTGCGTCATCCGATTTGTTTGACAAAATCAATATCAACGTGAGCGTAGCCACGGGTAAAAGCTAGTATAGTGATAAAATTTGTTTTAAACTTGTTTTGGTTTTTCATCGATCTTTATAGTGACGTCATAGTAGAACAAACTATTACATTTTCCATTCTATATAATGATAGATAATACTTCTATATACTGTTTTTCACAGAAATTTATGAGCCATTTCTTTGTTAACTATGAATCATCAAGTTAACTGTTATACGTCCTATTATGATATCCGTAGTTATGTTACTTACTTACTAGTTACTTGATGTTATACTAATAATACAAATATGCGCACCGATAGGGCGAGTGGCTGTGCTCCACTTCTGAACACAATTATCAGCCCGCTTATAGTGGTGGATTCGTTCACGTTAATGTAAAGCGCGTTATTTTTGAAGAGAATTCTTATGAGGGCTTTGAAATTCTGATACGCAACCCTTTTGTGTGACACGCGTTCGGGTAAAGTCGGCTCGGGAGTTTAATAGTGTATCACTTCTGTCGAAGTCGAACGAGTGCTTAAATCCCTGCTGTAAGCCTCAGCTTTCGGTGAAGGAAAACTTCGTGATGAATTGTCATATTGACATGGCAAGGCCCGCCTGGCTAGCTAGCATCCTATTTTTATTAACGTGGTGTTTAAAATCCCAGTCTGTACGAACTTCCTTATCGCCACGCGCATATTCAAACGCATTACCCGGGCTCAGGTTAAGGGCGTAAGAGACATGTGCACACTCATCGGGTGCTTTTCACCCAAGACTCCCCACTAAAACGCACCTCAGCGACACTAAGTTCCATTGTTCCCAGAGACTAGGGGAAACCTTCACAATTCTTCTAGTCTCTGGCGGGAAAACGTTGAGAATTTGCCGCCAAACACCTACACGTGTATTCCGGTTGGACTTGAGAGCAATTCTCTCCAATAGGCTTAGCGTATTTATCATCTTGGACCACAGCTTCACTTAACACCAAGTGAAATTGTAACGCTACCTGATAAATACACCTATAAATATAAAAAAAATTGTCCACTTAAGATTTACTTCAGTAAAAAAAGTCTATTATAAAAATAAATATATTATTAATTTCACACACAGACAATTTCTCAGATACTGATTAAAAGCGATACACCGACGTTAGGACACCTGAAACAGACGATAGACAAACGTAAATAATATTTCTGATATGATATTTAAAAAAATTCAGCGATGATAGCTCAGTGGTAGTGTGTATGGACTCCGCGTCAGAGGGCGCGAGTTAGAATCCATAGCATGGTGGTAAGGCTTTTTCTAACCACCCTCAAGTTTGAAACGTGCCGCCAAATACCAATAGGTGTGGTCCGCCAGTTGGACTTAAGAGCCAGTCCCTTCACAGGTTTAGCGTGTCTACCAACTTGGGCCGTATTGTCACTTAAGATCTAATGAGATTATGGTCATAACGCTAAAACCTTATCTATAAAAAAATTAAGGAATGTTCTTATTGTAAGTTCTTGGTAATAATACAAAAAATAAACTATAAGCGACGTATTATATTTGTTCAGAAATTATGTTCCGTTGTTCTAGTCAAATAGTGCAGTATATTGATAATAGGGCGTCATTTTTCACGGTGCCCCAGGTCGGCACTTAAGGTACATTCGGCCCTGGTTATATAATACAGCCATCCGTTTCTTAGGACAGCTCGCTAGGCTGCTCAGAAGAGCCCTCGTCGGGCCACTGATCTAACATCACACCGGACCACCTAACTATAAAAAAATAAAAAAAGCTATGCGGTAATTGCCCGTTCGAACCCGGATAGCCCCAGCAAGACGACAGATGGCCGTGCGGTTTTAGTTGGTATTACCGGTGGCGAGTTCCACATCTCTTTCGATCCCCGTCGACTGATAAGGAAAGCGTAAATACATATCCCCACATTAAAAGAGGACAATAATGTCTAAAAAAATAAACTAATTTTCATATTATGGCAAACGTGGCGCTCAAGTTGAATAATTAAGTGTAAGAAAATATCTTCTATGGCAGCTAGTACATTAATAACACTTATAACAAATTTGGCTTAAAGAACGTACATCCAATAATCTTAATAAAATTAAGAAAAACAGTCACTTACAAATAAAGCGGCTACAAAGCTACCGCCGCTTGATACGGTAACGACGATCGCAGCGGCGGCAGCGCTTAAACGTCCCCGACCGAGACCGGCACCGATATTGATAGCTGTCCACAAATGTAACACTATAATAAAACTCTAAATTAGTATTACCATAATTAAAATAAACTGTCACGGCAATTTTTTTTATTATATTAATGGTCCGGTATCAAGCGATGATAGCTCAGTTGGTAGTGTGAAACGGACGCTGCGTCAAGGGACGCTAGTTGAAATCCACCTACAATGAGCTGGAAAACATTGTGTTGAAACCGTAGCATGGTATTAGGGCTTTTTCTAATGCCCGCCTAGCTAGCCACCACCCTCAAGATTGAAAAACTTCCTCCAAATACCTATAGGTGTTTTCCGGCAGTTACACTTGAGTGCTATTGGTAGCAGCGTGTTTTTAAATAGCCTTCCGCAATGAATGCTCAATCTAATACAAAAATTTTCTTTAAAATCGTGCTAGTACTAACTGATATTAGTGGTTAGAAACTCCTAAAATTAGCGCGTTAAAATAAAGAAACTTTTTTTGTTTTATTATATTAACTAGCTTTTACCCGCGGCTTCGTACATATTAATATTGATTCTATCAAATCGGATGACGGAATAAAAAGTTTCATACAAAGTTTCCCCCACTTTCTATAAGATTTTCGCGAGAAAAAATAGCTTATCAGCGTCTCCAAGGTCCCATCTATTCTACACCAAAATTCGTCACAATCGATTCAACGGTTTAGGCGTGAAAGCGCAACAAACAAACATACAAACTCACTTTCGCATTTCAATTATTAGGAAGTATATACATTTTGCAAAAAGTTAAATAAATTTTGCTAACATAATCATGCTCTAGACCCCCATCCCTTGTGTCAAAAAAAAAATAACCTAAGCAAAGACAACACACTCTTTTAGTGCTTATGTAATGTTTCAATAGATCCACATTAAAATGAACAGAAATGCAGCGTCATCGATATGTTACATAAATACTATAGATGCACAGGCAGTCTAGCCACGGTCGGTGCATAACAACAACATGTACGTGTATAAAAAGTTATCATCACTCGAGAACACCAAGTTTTATTCCTTGGATGGAGACACACCAAACTGGTGACCCCGACGTGATCTGAGCTACGTCCATGGTAGATTTAACATTTGACTACGTCACCGCTTATTCATGCGTTGTTTAATTTATTGATATAACTTATTTACATTTTGATGCGATGATAGCTCAGTGGTAGCGTGTACGACTTCGCGTAAAGGGACGCGAGTTCGAATCCACCTACAATGAGCTAGAGCTTTCGGTGAAGGAAAACATCGTGAGGAAACCATAGCATGGTGGTAGGGCTTCTTCTAACCACCTTCTAAATATCGGCTGCCAAATACCAATAGGTGTGTTCCGGCAGCAGCACTTGAGAGCCAGTTCCTCCACAGGTTTAGTGTGTCTACCAACTTGGGCCGTATCGTCACTTAAGATCAGGTGAGATTATGGCCATAACGCTAAACCTTAAGTATAAAAAAAAAATAACATAATAAGTTACCGCGGTCGACGGCTGCGCGACCTTCGCCTGCTTCTCCGTCGACGGCAGCTGCTCTTCCGGCGGCGGCAGCACGCCTGCCGCACACGATACCTTTTGTCGCACGACCTGCAGCGCTTGAACCTGCCCGTCCTACTCCGGCAGCGACTGATGAAGATGATTTTAAGCGATGATGGATCAGTGGTTGTTTGCAACGTCAAGGGACGCAAGTTCGAATCCACCGACAAGGAGGTTGCGTTTTCGGCGAAGGAAGACATCGTGAGGAAGCCGTAGAACAGTGGTAGGACTTTTTCTAAAGCCCGCCTGGCTAGCTACCACACTTTTTATTATCAACATGGTATTTTAATACCCAGTCTGACGGACTTCCTCATCGAAAGGCGCAAACGCATTACCTAGGCTCAAGTCAAAGGCGTGAGGGCATGTGGTGACTCATCGGGTGCTAATCACCCAACACTACCCACTAAAGCGCACCACGGCGACACTTCAAAATCACGTGTTGCCAGAGACCAAGGACAGCTTTGGCAATTCTACCAAGCTACCAACCTCAACTTTAAAATCTGCCGCAAAATACCTATAGGAGTATTAAGGCTGTTACACTTCAGCCAGTCCCTTCACTAGGTTCAGCGTGTCCACCATCTTAAGCCACACCGTTAATTAACATCAAGTGAGATTTTGCCCATAAAACTAAAACCTTAACTAAAAAAAATATAGTTACGGCTGGTCTCGGGTTAATCATGTTACACATCTCTTAAATTTAGGCAGCTGGGAGACATATGCCGTCTAAACTGCTATTGGACAATTGAATTAGCTTAATATACAAGTAACAAAAAAACATACATAATCTAAATAATTCCCTTTATACCATTTGACATTTAGTGCTTTAGCACCTAATTTTATTAGAATTTAATTAATTTGTATTGAGAGTTGAATTTGAGTTTAATTAAATTGCTTTGCACTTACCTACTACTCACACTGTGAATTGGTTCCGCCATTACTTATATAAAAAGATATAGGTAAAGATATTTTTTTTGTGTAGTTTTTCCCTTTCAGTTGAGAAAGGTAAAGGCAAAGGTATCTAGACCAATGCAGCCAAGTCAACTGTTGTTTTTAACGATAACAACGATACTATCTTCAACAAGATGGCAACTCTCTTGTTGAAGCTCCTTTGGGAGTTTTTGTGGCAACTAATATATAATGATTATTCACAATTAGGCAAAGACATATTACAGTTTTGCTTCTCCCTTAGTCAACCATATTTTATTTTGTTAACTTACTAATAACATACCTTAGTGTTGTAAATAAAAAAAAATTGTAATAGTTTTCACCACTAATAAAACCTTTTTTTTATTTCCAATAATGAAAATAATCATATTTTGAACACTACTTCTAATAACAAAGTGATAGAACAGTAATTACTTATTGTCTGTATACTTTATTATTATCATTACTAAATAACCACAACAAATCCTCTACTTACGTTTTGCACATTCTGAAAATAAAAGGAGTTGTATCAATATTAAATATACATATAAAATAAAATCACAAAATGCGCGCCATGTACTCAAAATTTTGAATCGATGATAGCTCAGTGGTAGTGTGTACGACTTCGCGTCAAAGGACGTGAGTTCGAGTCCATCTACAATGAGCTTGAGCTTTCGGTGAAGGAAAAACATCGTGAGGAAACCATAGCATGGTGGTTGGGCTTTTTCTGATACCTGTCTGACTAGCAACCACCCTCAAATTGAAAATCTGCTGCCAAAAACCAATAGGTGTGTTCTGGCAGTTGCACTTTAGAGCCTTTACCAACCTGGGCCACCGTATCGTCACTTAAGATCATGTGAGACTATGTCCATAACGCCAAACCTTAACTATAAAAAAGCGAAATTGTAGTTGAGAAACTGGTTTTTACAACTGCAAGGAAATACTTAAAGGTATTTGAGTAATAGTTGACTAGAGAGAGTTGAATAATGTTCTACCACCTTGAAAACAGAACAGAAAAAGAAAAGAAAAGAAAAAGAGAACACAGTAGCGGTGGCTTGTTTAGGATTACGTTTAAAGAAACAGTACAAAGTAACACTTAAAAGGAGCGTATCTAAATGCCTGAATAATTAAAAATAATATTAATTAATGCCCAAATTACTAAACAGTACTTCGTTTGCTATACCTTGCCGTGCCACTTTCGTTGTCAAAACCCCCAAAATCCCATTCGCAATAAAACACAACTACATTGAATCTGATTACAATACAAATAATTTGAAATGACATACTTGCGTGTCCGTCGACATCTGGCCATTTTGGGTCTGTAAAAAATATAATTTAACAAAGAAAAACATCGTCTATTGGCGCTTATATAATCGTATATGCGATGGATTCGTAACTTATAATTAAAAGAAAGGCTAATATTTAAAATAAAGGAACCTTTTGTCCATATCGTTTAGAGTGGAGGAACTGGCCATCGAGTGCAACTGCCGGAATATACTTATTTGGCGGCAGGTTTTCAACTTGGGGGTGGTAGCTAGCCAGGCGGGAATTCAAAAAAGCCCTACCACCATGCTATGGTTTCCTCACGATGTTTTCCTTCACCGAAAGCTCAAACTCATTGTAGTTGGATTCGAACTCACGTCCCTTGACGTGGAGTTCACACACACTATCACTGAGCTATCATCGCTTTAAATCTTTGGTGATGTAGTGTAATAGATTGTTACTATATATTTACTACTCCGTGCAGATTTACTCACGTTAATATTGATTTTGTGAAACAAATCGGATGACAAAATAAAAAGCTTCATAAAAGTTTATTCCTTTCTTTACCCCTATAAGGTTTCCGAGAGAAAAATAAGACTAGCACAGTCTCCTAGTTCCCATCTATCTCTATACCGAAATTCATCATCAATTATTCAGCTGTTTAGGCATGAAAACGTAACAAACACACTCAGCTTCGTATTTATAATATTGGTAAGGATATTTAAATGTGACTTAAGTTCTACTTAAACAAAAAAATGAAACGTAACATACATACCTACAGATTTAACTGAAATCACAATAATCTCATTTTACCTTAAATTTTACGTTAAGAGTGTATAAAACATAAATATCAAAAGGAATTTTAAAAACGTACTACATAATAAATATAATTTTGGCAGAACGTGATGTTCGGCTCTTTGCCTTCGAAATTAGAATATCAAGAAGTTTGTGTAGTTTTATTTTTTATTTTGACAATTAGAGGTTGAGGACATGAAGGTTTTAGATGAAACAAATTTGAAGTAAGTAGGTTGTCGTGAAACACTTCCTATAGTGAGACCGGCAGGTGGTTTCTTTCCCAAGATTAGGTTTATAGTAACCAAACAAGGCCGTAGAAATCTGTATCACACTGGATCGTAATCAGTATATACACGGCCATAAAATCCTGTACACGTTAGCCCCGCGTTTTTCTTTTTGTAAGGTGCGGGAAAAAATCTATTTTTATTTGTCATTTTTCGCTTTGATCGTATGAATATGCGCGTTTGGTTACCTTTTGTCCGGATTTATTGGCTTTGATGAAATACGTTAGTACCCTCCCTCCCTCGCAAGCTTTTGCTACCATGTATACCATACCTCTATAACTAAGAGGGCAATGTCCGATTTTGTGACTGTAATGTTAGGTCTTTTATTGAATGTCAGGCTTTTTGTCAAGACTTTTCAAATTTATAAATGGTAACCATATGTGCGCGTGTACGTTATATACATAAACTTCTTTATTCATATAACAAAAACTTATTGATATCATAGTCGAATGTTTTTTTTTTTATTTTAGTTCACATTTCCTTAATGATATATGGTTAGGCCACTGAGAAATCAATAGTTATATGGAAAAGGCGTGTCAAGCACTCCAGTGCCGTTTGGCTGACGCACACTTATGTCAATTCGTGTTAGAGAAGCTAATAAAAACTACCCACATATTAAATTTAAAAAAAAAATCCTATATAACTCATACAGATGTAAATTTGTCCTAAAGAAGCCAATAAAAACTACCTACAAATCGAGATCATAAAAAAACTCTCATATAGCTCACAGAGATGTCAATGCATTCTAGAGAAGCCAATATAAAGGACCCATCAAATCAAGTTAGTAAAATAAATAAAACACACATATAAATTATGTAAAATTGATTTTTATTTAAGTATAGACGCTTTATATTTTAAAGTACGAGTATCGAAAATCGCTATCGGCTTTAATGTCTACAAGATCATATAGCGAAGACGGTAGAAGCGCACATCGATTGGAACGAACAACAATACATCTCTGCCTACACTCGCACGACAGATATGTTATAGCGTGATTATAATACGTCAAGCGCGATAATAAATACAACGATTCTACTGTTTGAAGTTTATTTTATATCCCTTCGTCTCAGGGTCTTGTTCCATCTGGAAGTTGTTCGTCGAAAGACCGAAAGGTTTGAGTATCATGTTGCCCAGGTCTTTCAATTTTCCCAACATCTCAGTTTTCAATTGCTCGTTCTTCTGTTCTATTAGCGGCGGGAGGCGGTCTGCCGCCTTCAGGGCCTCTTTATTTGAAGAATCCAGTTCTAGAATCTTCTTGAAGTCTGCTAAGCTCTCGTCGTATTTCTCCTTGGCCTCGTAACACTGTGCCCTCCTGGAAATAGTGGAGATGTAAGTTTTTTTATATTTAAGGTTTAGTGTTATGACCACAGACTCACCTGTTGTTAAGTGACGAAGTGGCTCAAGGTGGTGGACACGCAAGCCTAATAGAGGCAGTGACTCACAATTGCAACTGCCGGAACACACCTATAGGTATTTGGCGACAAATTTTTAACTTGACGATGGTAGCTAGGCAGATAAAGCCCTTCTAACATGCTATCGTTTTATCACGATGTTGTCCTTCACCGAAAGCTCAAGGTCATTGCAGGTGGAATCGAACTCACGTCCCTTGATGCGGTGTCCGTACATACTACCAAATGAGCTATAAACACTTTAATTTTTTTGTGAAGTGAGACTAAACTGAAACGCTCGGATATGTGACGCTCGTTCGGGTGACGTCGGCTCGAGTCGATTAAGGGAGCGAGAGAAATATAGTCGACGCGTCACTGCTGTACTCGTTCGACGAGCATTACATGGAACAGCATGACGCATCAGCCGCATTCAGTATCGACATCAACAAGAGAGAGAGAGAGAGAGAGATAGTGATACTTAACTTCTGTTGTATAGTTAATTAGGCACGTAACATTTTTTTTTGTCTTTTTAAAATGCACTCAAAACATTGTGTGATAGAAAAGAGGCATGAAGTTAAAACATTTTAGCTTTATAATTGGAAGGTAAATACTCACCTTAGATACGCTTTCAAATACTTGTCATCAAGTTCGATGGCTTTCGTACAGTCCTTTATCGCTTTGTCGTACTTCTGTAGTTTCATCTTTGACGCACTTCTGTTGCAGTAGAGTATTGACCTTTGCTGTGCGAACTGAAGGGGGCAGATTCTTAGCCCTAGAAAGATAAACTTTAGAACTTTACACGTATTCTTTTCTATAATATTTTGAACGTATGATGGGTTAGTTCGTAGAGCGAACGAACCCCACGTCGATGAACATGAGTTCGGATCCCTGCAATGAGCTTGAGCTTTCGATGAAGGGAATTGTGATGAAACCATAGCAAGGTGGTAGTACTTATTCTAATGCTGGTCTGGCTAGTTACCAATCGAACAGGCTCGAAGGACCACCAACCTTAATTTGAAATTTACCGCCAAATACCTATAGGTAATTGTAGTAGTAATTGTGGTAGTAGTACCACTTGAGAGTGATTCTCTCCACTAGGCTTAGCATGTCTACTATATGTAGCCCAATCGTAACTAAACATCAGGTGAGATTGTGGCCATAATACTAAGCCTATACAGAGAAAAAAAATGTATGTATCAGCTCCGATGCACGACTAGAGTTTACTCTTTCAGAACTATTATTGTGTAGATTATGTAAAAAGAGGGTAAATGAAAGCTTATAAATGTATATTCTTTATAATATAAAATAATCAAAGAATATATAAAGAACTCAAATTGACGGTTAATTTCCTGTTGCATGTGTTGTATCATATATACTTATACATGCATCTACTGTTTCCGGTATCTTTCAATACTTTTTTAAATTCAATCACTTAATAATTTTGTTTTTTCTGCACAAATATAAATAAATAAAAAAATCGCCAGCCAGCTAGTTATTCTGGCCAGAGTAGCTGTTCGGACTTGCATTCTTTTCGGCGACTCCTTCCTAACCATGTTGGTAATCTGTCATCAAATACCTATATGTGTTTGGGCACTTGAGAGCCAGTGCCTGCACTAGGCATAGCTTGTTCACCATCTTTGGCCACATCATCATATAACATCAGGTGAGAATGAACTCAAGCATCCGTGCGTAAACAATTTGCAGTTAAATTTCCTTACTATCTAGTTTGGTAGATTTTGTCCAACTCATTCCAGAGAATACATAGATGTGGCAATTGTTAGAATGATTTTTAAATTATTAGTATGAGGCTTCTGGGATTTCTAAACTTTTTATTAATTTTTTAAAATATCATTACACTAAAAATATTTAAATGTTGAAATTATGCAATAAATATTTAAAAATATTGAAATTTGTGTACTGCTTTAAATGCCATATATCATATACTTGGTGGGGGTCCATCTTCTGTGACATAATATTGATAGGTCACAGAAAATATGACATTGGAAGGGAGTCTAAAAAGATAAAATGTTGCATGATGGATTGGCCCTAAAACACAAAAATGATGTTTGTAAATCAATTGCTAACTTCTTAATGTTAACCATTATTTGTGGATTGTACGTACCTACCATTAGGTAGAGCAACAAAAAACAGTAGAAATAAGTGGAAAACCAGACCTTCAGTATACTTCTCTATACTCATTTCATAATCTCCCACTCTAAAAGCATCATTCCCTTTCAATTTATATTCTTCCGCTATACTCCTCCTCTCCTCTTTCTGATCATCTGTTAGATCAAGCTCTACATCTTTGAGTGTCACCTCATCGACAGAGTCCGTATCGCTGGTATCACTTATTTTGCTGTCATCCTCCGCATAGTCATAATCCTTGTCTACATCTGTGTTCGACTGTGGAATGCCTGGAATTAAAATTTTAAACAATATTTTATTATACAATGTATACATATACACTGGGCATTTTAATTCGTGTGTATTTAATGAGATTGAGCTGTCACGTTTGACTATGTAACGCTCTTCGAGTAAAGTCCGTTCGAGTCAACTACGTGAGAGGCAGTAAAAAGCCAATAACCGATGGAGATACAATATATATTAATATAGATCATAGTAACATATATTATGGTATATTTTCCATAGTTATCAGCGAGTGACGCAGCTACAACGTATATTCTTATTACATCATCAAAATATGTCGACAGATGTAGTACCATATATTTTGCTATAGTGAGATATATTAATATACATTTCAATATACAAATTTCAAGAGAATAGGGTGTAACTTTTCGTCTGTCATCTGTGTGTGTGGTGAACACAATGTTATATGATATTTAAAATTAGAACAGCCTTTGTTAAAAATGTAGCACAATTACACACTCATGCAAAGACTCTCCTGTAAAAAGTCCAAGTTGTCACTTATAATCTTTATCCTGACAGGGCTTGATATAGCCTACTCATGACACAATTACTGCCCATTGAAAGTACAACATATAAATACCCTTATCCCCCTATTAACACTGAAGATAGATGTCTGACAAAAGCATGAAAAATAATATCTAAATATCCAATATGTGTAAATTCAGTTATTAATTTAAGTAAAACATTTTTTAAAATCTACCCATTAAATTATTTATTAATTAGGAACAAAAATCAAATAAAGAAATCTTTGAGAAACTAAATAGGTATGTAATAAGTTTATTCTTATTGCGGCTGCATTCATGGAAAAAAAGCAACATCCATTCCTCATTCTCTATTAATGATCCAATATTTCAATTTTTGTATTCAAAGATATAACTTTTCTTTCCATTATTTAGCAATGTTTTTGGCATTATAAAAGCTTGAAAAATTTACACAAATTACATATAAAGCTACAGAAGAGCTATAAAATTATCAGTTCTATACATAAACTCGTACTGGTAGTAAAAAATATGAGCATTTTTCACTTGCCGTCATGTGTACTACTTTATGTTTGTGTATGTACATATTTCTCTAAATTTATATTGTACTTTACAATACTAAGAGTCCCCCCCTCCGTTATTGGCATCAGTGTTGCCAAATGAATGAGATCCAAAAATATTTTTAATTATATGTATATGCAAATATGCAACCGTAATATATACAATTTTATAAGTTTTTTAAAGTTTATAAACCATCTAAAAGCAAAATTGTGTAAAACAGGTACCATGTAATAGGGGGGTAAGGGTAAAACTTGATTCAATTATAAATTTAGTAGTTAATATTGATATTGACAGAAATGAACAGATATCTGTCAATATTCAATAAAACATTCTAACAAACAACATTTGTTTGAGCTTTAAACTTAGGAGTGCTGATCATGCTAAGAAACTGTCCATATTAACAAGATAATATTGATAATTTACACTCAGTACTATACTAGTAAGTACACAAAACTAAATATGTCTAAAAACAATCAAAAGGTGTTACCAACATTACTGGGTTATAAGATAGCTAAAATCACTAATATTGGTATTAAAACTTACAATTCCTGTGTAAAACCTCTGTACAATATTAAAAATGTATATATGCCTATATTTATAAGGGATTAGTAGTAGGATACTGAATTCACAAATTCAATGACAAGTGCATTCTTTTTTCTAATTTTCCTATCCATAGTCAAATACGTGTAAAAGAGATCGCATAATTAAGTTTTGTAGAACTAAGTTAAATATCAATTTTAGAGATGAAAAAGGAAATATGTAGTGCCAACAATTACTACATCAGTCACAAACAAAAAGAATAATATGCTTCAACTATCACATTGATCAAATAGTTAGTGGTAGCATATATGCACACCGCTTCATAGGATGTGAGTTCAAATCCAACCACCTACAATAAGCTTGAGCTTTCAGTAAAGGAAAACATAGTGAGAAAACCATAGCATGGTGGTAGAGCTTTTCTACTGCCCGCCTGGTTAGCTGCCAGCCTCAAGATGAAAATCTGCCGCCAAATACCATTAGGTGTATTCCGGTAGTGGCACTTGAGAGCCAGTCCCTCCTATAAAGGCTGGCAACACACCTGCGGTTCCTCTGGTGTTGTGGGTGTACATGGGCGGCGATGATCACTTACCATCAGGTGACACGCTTGCTCGTTTGCTTCCTAATTCCATAAAAAAATGAAGGTTTAATCATAAAAGGCGTAACAGAAATGACTTTGTTACAATTTAAAGTATTACAGTATTAAAAGGTTACCTGTCTTTGGTGTATCTCTAGAGCTTTCAGGTTTTGTAGGAACCGCTTCAGCACTAGTTTCAGCGGTTACAGCACTTTCATCACAATTATCTCTTGTTCCGAGGGATGACTTTAAATCTTTCGTCAAATCATCTATAATATCTTCATTTGAGGTTTGAATAGTACTTTTAAGCCTCTCAGACATTGCTTACAATTAAAACGATTTCTGTGAGGTATGTACAAAATAATTTATAAGTAAAATCAGTATTTAAATTTATATACTGTGTTAAATGTATCTTTTAATCTAGAAACTTCAAAGTTGTCATTTTTGACAGTATGAATGACAACACATTTTTTTTACATAAATTATCAATATCACAAAACGTACAAAACCTATTTAGTACAACATAACATCAATTTAATTAAATATAATATTTTATATATGCGTTGTTATTATTATGTTGAACCTAAATAAAGATTTATATTTAAATGTATGTGGTTTAATGAGGTATTAAACATGTATTGTTGTAGAAATTATAAATTTAAACACAAAATGTAAATAATTAGAGAATATTCACATTTATCCTGCGTTAATATGGTAATATGCGATATGTAATATGCTACGAAAGCGACCTTTTATACGTATCTCTGACACGACATATAGTAGACGAAAAATCACTAAGACACGTCTTTACCTACACGTCTAATAGTCTGTGCAGTGTATACGTCTTACGCAAAACGGAACGTAACTAAGTCGTAACCTGAAATCGAGATGTAATTTTTACGTTTTCTATGCTTCTTATTATTTATTAAGTGTTATAATTTAAATATATTAATAAATATTCCGTTAGGATACAGTGATTCGGCAATTCTAGTACCTTACACATCAAAAATGTTCAGAAGTTTTAAAAGTTTTTCAGTCTCCAACATTCGCAATTTACTAAAGTTAAATGGTATGGGAAGTAGTTTTAGTAATTATAGAAATGTTGTCCCCGTATCAACGAATAAACCTGCCTTGAAAAGCGATACGTAAGTTTTGTTTTCATTCATTACAATAGATACCTACTTGATACATAATAATGATCTTATCTTGACACTAAAAATAATTTTCATCGTTGATGGCAAGGTCATGGCGTAACTTAGAAAGAATGAGAATTGGCGTGGAATCAATAAAATAAATATAGAGTTATTTTTTCTTACCATATTTTTATTTGAGTAGATTCCAGTGTCACAAATCAATTTCTCCATACAGTAGGCAATAAACAATTCTTACATTACAGAACAGTATTTCTAATGATGGCTGGGGTTTTTGAATTTATATAGGTTTACTTCTCGCCACAATATTGCCTCATGTTACAGATCATGTGTCCCAAGATCATAATTCATAAAGCTCTCAAGATACTAACTCTCATGAGCCACCACTATAACTGATATAAAGGTGCTTACTAAGAGTTTTTCAACTTAAATATGGCAATTAACCATGCAAGTAGACTCTACCATTTATCTGATTTTTTAGTACTACATTCCACTTATTATATTTTTTTTATAGATTATAGGGATTATCTTGATGGCCACAATCTCACCTGATGTTAAGTGACAATGTGGCTTGTAATGATGGTCGACATAATAAGCTAGGAGGAGGAACTGGCTCTCAAGTGCAACTGTCGCATCACATATATAGATATTTGATGGCAGATTTTCAACTTGAGTGTGGTGGCCAGAGAAGCATTAGAAAATGACCTACAACCATCTATACTGTAGCTGATTAGCTATGACATTCAACTTCTCTCTCTCTCACACCTTTTATTTGTTAATGTGGTAAAATTCAATTGTCACCCTTCTAGTTACATACATACTATCTCTCTGAACATTCCTAAATATATTCCAGGGACAATAGCAATAGTTAATGCTAAGTTTCTTATCCTTTGTTCCATTTTCCTTACATTAGTTGGTTACTAACATATTATTTTATATAGTTATTTGTTATTAACATTATAGTGTTTGTGTTGCTAACTATCCTAAACTCACTTGTTTCCTCAATATGACCCATGGTATCTAATATTCTTAATAGCAGTATAGAGAGCCAGATATAGACCACTTTTTTTGTTTGAACTGACTAATGCAGTTTATCTGATGGGCTTTTACAGCTTCGTTGGGCTTTGTAATCAGTGTAACAAGTATTCAGACAATAGAGCAATTAGGACAAGGGTGTCTAAAATGCTGAGTGGTGGTGCTGGTACTATGCTAGCTGTTTAAAGACTTAATTTTAATTAAATATATACATATAAATATACATCTATTGTAACTATTACTGTGCTAAATCTATGTATTAGATATTTTTTGACAATTATAATCAAGGTGTACTTTATATGAATACAAGCCGCATCCATGACTTCATATGGAACTAAAAATTATTTAATAAGTTTTACCTACTTTAGTTACTTTTTCAATACAGCTTTTCCTCATATTGGTGGCAACGTGATATTCAAATTGCCTCAATAATCAGGCTGTCAAATGCAAATAGAATGTTTCAAATTCTATTAGTATTTTTTGTGATTAGGGTGTTCAAACATACATACTCTTTAGATTTATTGTACTAGTATAGATTAGAGCAACTTATGGTTGTATTGATAGTTTTGTTTTTAATTTCAAAAAAAGAAGAGAGACAGGTGACGTATGGATACCCGGTTGGAACAGAGTTCCTTAGCTTTACCTTTTTGTGGCTGTACTAAGCAATGACTAAATAAAGTTTAAGAATTGGTATTTTTCTTAAAACTGAGGGCAAGCTGAATCGAATGAAATTCTTTTAATTTCCGTAATTGATTGGGAAGGACCTCAAAAATCACAACAAAAAACGTCTATTTTTTGTGTCGTTATTTCGGTCTAGCCCCTCAGCCCGCAAATAAATCAGAAGAATGACGTGCGATAAGGAACTCCGATATATTGATTCAATAATCAATATATATTCCAGGGTGAAAGTAACTTTCGTGCTAAACGACGGAAAGCGCCTGGAGACTGAAGCTAAAGTCGGCGACACGCTTCTGGATGTTGTAGTAAACAACGACCTCAACATCGAAGGGTATGGAGCTTGTGAAGGGACCCTTACATGTTCCACGTGTCATGTCATACTCAAACAAAAGGATTATGACAGGTAGGTTATTGTAGAAGTGATCATTTCTTAAGGTGTAGCTCAGTGGGAGCGTGTACAGACGCCGCGTCATTGGACGTGATGGGATGTTCGTGCATTGAAGTCACATAAAACCACCAATTCTGGATTAGGAAATAGCTGAGTTTTCTCCATATTCCTATTATGAGATCTGTGTATATTCAGAAGCTCATCGTAGGTGGAATCGTACTCAAGTCCCATAACGCGGCGTCCGACACACTGCTAACTGAGCTAGCGTTAGTACAAAAGCGAAGCAAGGGAAAAGCCAAAGAGTTAAGAGTTCTAGCTAGTAGTTATACATTTTTTTTAGTTAAGGTTTAGCGTTAGGGCCACAATCTCACCTGATCTTAAGTGATGATACGGCCCAAGTTGCTATGCTAAGTTGTCATGCTAAACTTGTGGAGGAACTGGCTCTCAAGTGCAGCTGCCGGAACACACCTATTGGTATTTGGTGGATGTGAAAAATTGATTTGTTTCCTTTTTTATTTAAAAAATATAATCGATTTATACCTAACTTCTGGATCAGCTATATACATGAATATAGCTCAAATCTAACTGACAGATGAATAGAATATATCAAACTTTCATTCACATTACACTATAAACCGGAAAATAGTAATAAAATGAAAATATATGCATACAATATTTTATAACAAATTTAATAGTAGAAAACAAAAAGATTAAAAACTTAAAATACGTGGGGTACTTGAATACATGACTGTAAACATGCACACCACGTTTTTCATATCCATCTTTTATTACTTCTAAATATATATTCTACCAACTCTGTAGTAATTTACCGTGATATATAATGTTTACTCCAGCCTACCCGAAGAGCCTAGCGATGAAGAAAGGGACATGCTGGATCTAGCGTACAGCCTCACGGATACATCACGGCTGGGTTGCCAGATCACCCTAACTAAAGACCTGGACGGACTAGAGGTCGTTGTACCGGAGACAATTAATGATGCCAGAAGCTGATGACCAGCGCATAGGCAAAAACCCTTAGAATAATATAGTAATTTATAACATCAACTCCGTTTTTTAATAGCACAGAGTGAAAATTTCATCAAGCGATGACTTAACAGAAAGTAACACGGGACTCGAACCCAAATCGTTTAGGCGTTAACCGCGTCAAATTCCTTATTCCTTTTATTTCGTGGTTTGGTGTGTATCATATTAATATTATAAATGTGAAAGTGAGTTTGTTTGTTTGTTACGCTTCCACGCCTAAACCACTGAATCGATTGTGATGAATTTTGGTATAGATCGGACCTTGGAGACGGGATAGACTTCTTTTTCTCGCGAAGAATAAACTTTGTATGAAACTTTATGGCGTCATCCGTAATTAACGCGAGCGTAGCCGCGGGTAAAAGCTAGTATACATGTAACTGTGTTCGCGACTTCGTTTATGTAACTATTTTGAATACAGCTTTGCACCTATTGACGGTAGCGTGATGGTAAATAGCCTAATGCCTTCCTCAAAGATTTCTCTATCGAATACAAAAAATCATGTTTGAAATCGGACTGGTTGTTTTAAAGATTAGCTCGTTGAAACAAACAATAACTTTCCGCTTTATAGTATTCATATAGATTATACCAATGTTACGTAAAATGGTAGAACTTATTATAAACCTTCATACAGCGCACTAACGAATTGGTGACTTTCTTGTTGAAGCTGTCACTGGAGTTTTTATGGGTAACTAACAAATCTGACCCATAGTTATCAATATATATTATAAAACAAAGTCCCACCATCACTGGTTTTTTATAGTTTATAGGTTCAGCGTTATGTCCCATATTCAATATTTTGGTTTCCTTTTCTATTTATTATATTTTTTTATACTACTTTTTGCAACGGCACCACAAGGCCTATGATCGTTCGTTTATTCAAAATAATTCTTAAAGGTAGTCGTTGAAGCATGTACGAGTTCGCGTCAAGGGACGTGAGTTCGAATCCAACCACCTACAATAAGCTTGAGCTTTCGGAGAAGGAAAATATCGTGAGGAAACCATAGCATGGTGGTATGACTTTTTTAATGCCCGCCTGGCTGGTTACCAACCTCAAGTTGAAAACCTGCCGCCAAATACCAATATGTGTGTTTCGGCAGTTGCACTTGAGAGCCAGTTCCTCTACAGGTTTAGCGTATCTACCAACTTGGGCCGTATCATCACTTAAGATCAGATGTGATCATGGCCATAACACTAAACGTTAAGTATTAAAAAAAAAAAGTGTTTTTCGAAAATATACGATGCGATAGACGGACTTTTTAAATTTAATATTAGGTGCCCTCTCTTCGTAAACCGTTGTCCACCCACTACGAGAAACAATTGTACGTTATTATGTCAATGCTGTTGAGCCTTAATAAGCATATAAAACTTCTATTATACCTATAGTTATACTTAGCATACTAATGCTATATTCACATAGTTGAAAAAAGTTTGGAAAATCTGAAAGTCCTCATAATCTCTTTTTTTTTGTTTATTTAATAACAATGACACCACATCCAATCAGACAGTGAAAGGTAATAGGGTTCTATTCGTAATTATACTGAAGCGTAAGAAACAAAAACTCGATTAGTAAAGTATTTCCGTCGTTATCGTGATAACATACAGGATCCGCAAATACAGACACACGGACGTCCAAGACAGAACTTGTTTAAACAGTTTTTAGCTAGTTTAAATAACAAAAATGTCATCAAAAATATAATGAGTGTAAAAAATAGTGTTTTTCTTGATATGTGTGTGTGTATATTATTTTACAAGACATTATAAGTTTGAAAAATCAGTTGTTTTGAGTGAAGTGACAGTAGTACCCACTTCAACGCTTCGCTTATGAGGCGTGCAATATAGGTCCTAAAATTATAGGAAACATGATTCAAGTTCACGCGAACGATGTCACGGGCACAGCCAAGTGATATTATAAATGTATAGATACGTTACCTTCATAATATTTCACCAAAACAAGTGGCACACTAATGCACACAATTATATTGCAATGATCATGAAGTTGGCCAATCAAAGAAGTGATTCCATCCAACTTTACCTTTTTGACATCTACTTACAGCACAAGGAACCAATGAGTTCTCACTTATTTCATTTAGATAACTTCCCACTGTGAGTGTTAAAAATAAAAAAGATTAAAATATTATATTTTATTTGTTGTATTTATTCATATATGTAATTATTATTCTAATAATTATTATTGTTATTGTATGACCTTGCAATATATTATTTATGTATATTGATAGGTGAAGTCAGGCCAAAATTTTAATTCTTCACTATCGAAAGTAAATACTTTTTTGTAGACCCTACTTATGACTTAAGATCTAATTGTAACTCCCCATTTTTTGTCACGTCTACGTCGACGCCCGTCAAGTCTATCGTGGACCTGGGGGAGTCTGGGGGTCCTATTGGATCACTTTGGGAACTATTGGTCTAAAGTGTATAAACAGTTGTTTTTCTAACGGATGGATATATTTTACTTTATAAAAATATCTAATTGTCAAAACAGTAAAAATTATGAATCAAATGTGATCCATTACTACCAGCTCAGCCATCATCACTTCAAAATATCGTATATTTTTAAGAAAGTCAAATTTTATAACAAATAATGGTTGTGTTTGGATAACAAAATAAACGAAGCAAGTCAAGTAATGCGACGTCTTAGATAATTTTTCGTTGTTAGTCGTAACGTTAACAACTGAATGTTAAATAGAATAATCTAAATACGTAATATATTATATCAATGTTTTTTGTTTCGTTTAAGGGCAATCTTTGTTATATTTTCCATTTTATTTTTTGTTTAAATAAAATGTTATATAGGGAAATAAATTATGGACCAAATAATAATTATGTTTTATTTTTTGTTATTACCTATATTTGTGTAAGAATTTCTGAACGATTTTCTTTTGGCTACGAATTAAAAGCATGAGTCACGGCTACATACTACTACTAGCTATGGCCGCGACTTCGTTTGCGTGGAGCTAAATTATTTAATAATTTATACCCGTTTTTGTAACATTTGTTTGCTTTACCCCTGTTGGTGGTAGCATCATTTTAAGAACCTAAAGCCTTCCTCAGTGATTGCTCTATTAATACAAAAAAATACATTTTTTTTTTTTACTGGTTCCTAGAAAAAGCGTCTTTAAACCAAAAAGAAACACCTGTCTCCGTTTTAACATTCTGTATGTATTACTTATAAGCGATGATAGCTCAGAGGTAGTGTGTACGACTTTGCGTTAAGGGACGTGAGTTCGAATCCAACCACCTACAATGAGCTTCAGCTTCCGGTGAAGGAAAACATCGTGAGGAAACCGTAGTATGGTGGTAGGGCTTTTTCTAACGCCCGCCTGGCTAGCAGCCACCCTCAAGTTGAAAATCTGTCGCCGAATACCAATAGGTGTGTTCCGGCAGTTGCACTTGAGAGCCAGTTCCTCCACAGGTTTAACGTGTCTACCCACTTTGGCTGTATCGTCACTTAAGATCAGGTGAGATTACGGCCATGACGCTAAACCTTAACTATAAAAGTTAGATAAATTGAATGATGAGTAATAAAATGCTTATTTTCACAACTAGTTTTTTTTTATTAAATACGAAATTTCCTACCATTTCTTCAATTCATTAGTACTCTTCTATACGTTTAATTGAATTGTTCTCATGCGTTAGTAGTTCATTAATTTGTATTTGTTTATCAATAATAATTAGATATATTAAGTTTTTATGTTCTGATATTATAAAGAGGAAAGATTTGTATTTTTGTTTTTAACGAATAAACTGAAGAACTACTGGACCGATTTTAAATATTCTTTTTCCATTACAAAGCTACAATAGACCTGAGTAACAAAGGCTACATAACATTTTTTTATGAAAATGATGCAATAAAATTTATTTTCACGCGAACGGAGTCGCGGACACAGCTAGTCAATAATAATTTACTACGTAAGTAAATAAATTTTTTAGTATTTTGTTGTTTGTATTTTTTTTCTAAGTATCAACATTATGAGAATTTTAAAACGGATCGTTGAAAAAATAAACGACGCACCTAAAGCAGTTTTCATTTCAATAACGAATTCTTCAAGGATGATCATAAAAGCGATAGGTATTCTATTAAAATTCAATTTCACGTTTCGAATACTCATACATCGGATCGTTAACTTACAATAATCTAGGTATTTGCTTAAGTACCTATGTATACTATAAAATTACGTCATAAGTTATAGGCGGCCATGACTCAATATTTTCTTTTTGTAATTTTCGCGATATGTGAGTTAATGGTTTCTGTTATCTTAGTAAAATGTATTCATTACATTCTCGTCTAGGGTTTACATTTTCATTTTCTTTAAACCGAATTTGAGGACAGCTATCATATTGGAGAAGTAGTCATTTTAACGGGGTATAACTACGTTAAAAAAATATTTCTTAAAATTGCCTTTTAATAAATACCAACGATATGTGCGAGGCTTTTTATACTTTATAGCTTTAGTGCTATGGTCACAATCTCACCTGATGTTAAGTGACGATATTGCGCAAGGTTATGGACACGTTAGACCTAATAGAGGAACTAGCTCTCAAGTGCAACTGTCGAAACACATCAATAGGTATTTGACGGCAGATTTTCAACTTAAAGGTGGTAGGCAGTAATTCAAATAAAATTATGGTTAAATCTTTTTTTTTCATGGAATTATGGAGCAAATGAGCAAGCATGTCACCTGATGGTGATTACCGCCGCCCATGGACACCTACAGCCCCAGAGGAATCGCAGGTGTGTTGCCGGCCTTTATATGAGGCACAGGTTCTCAAGTACCACTGCCGGAACACACCTAATGGTAGCTGTTGGCAAATTTTCAACTTAAGGGTGGTAGCTAGCCAGGCGGGCATTAGAAAAAGTCCTACCACCATGCTATGGTTTCATTACAATATTTTCCTTTACCGAAAGGTTGTATAGATGCATGGGTTCGAAGAATACAATGATTTTTAATAATATAGCAACCATATTTTATTAGGTAAATATTTATGAATTCTTTTTTCTTATTATCCATTATGTAGTGGTTTTTATTTCGTTTCATAAGCTTAAATGTGCTTATATTGTTTAATGTATCTATCATGTTATGTGAAAGAGTCTGGTTATCTTGTTTAAGTAATTCGCATTAGCTTGCCCTTGTCGCTTGAAGCGATGATAGCTCAGTGGTAATGTGTACGGACTCCGCGTCAAGAGACGCAAGTTCGAATCCACCTACATCGAACTTGAGCTTTCGGTGAAGTAAAACATCGTGAGGAAACCATAGCATAGTGCTAGGGCTTTTTCTAATGATCGCCTGGCCATCAACCACCGTAAAGATGATAATCTGCCACCAAATACCAATAGGTGTGTTCCGGCAGTTGCACTTGAGAGCCAGTTCCTCTACAGGTCTACCAATCGTCACTTAAGATCAGGTAAGATAACGAACATAACACTAAACCTTATCTATAAAAAAATACCCTGGAGTCGTGGTGCGTTTTACTGGATAGTGTGGAGTGATTAGTACTTGAAGAGTCACCACATGTCCCTCTCGCATTTGACCCGAGCCTGGATACTGCGTTTCCCAGTTGCGATGAGGAAGACCGTAAAAACTGGGATTTTAAACACCACATTAATAAATAAGGTATAAATAGCTTAGATCGTGATTTTATCGATTCAGAGATAGTCTTATATTTTCAAGTGTCATCAATAACAGCTGTCGTGAAGAGTCGAGTACTACCACAGCCGGTGCATAAGCATTTGAGATACGCCAGTTTCACCAAACCCTTACAAATGCTCGACAAAGACTATGAGATAACTGAGTTCGAGAATAACGCTTTAAGGAAATCAGGTTTTGCGCAGATTCCCCTGAAGGACCAGCAGACGTCTATAGAGAGACTATTCGACGAAAACAGTGGAATGGTTTTCTTGACTAAACCTCGTGAGCGGGACGTTTTAATTGGTGAAGTTGACTACGATTCGAATTTGTCATCGAGGAAATTAAGGAATATGAGACGTGCAAATGTCACTCCAAAGACTGGGCTCGGCGTAATTTTGAATTTCCATCCAAAGAGAGTGTTCGATTTCGCAGACTTAGTGACTTAGATATCTTATTTTTTTTTAAATTCTGTAACTAATTCTGCGGCTACGTTCGCGTTAATATGGATTTTGTCTAACAAATCGGGTGGCCCAATAAATGTTTCAAACAAAGTTTATCCCCTTCTTTACTCCACTTCCAATACGTTCAATCTATCTCTATAGCAAAAATCATCATAATCGATACAGTAGTTTACTTGTGAAAGCGTAACAAACAAACCTACTTTCGCATTTATAATATTAGTATGGATAAAGGGTGAAGTTGTCTACTTAAAATTAGGTAATCTTGTTTGCTTCTAAATTTGATTTAAATCAGCACTGAGATTTCAAGGGAATTCTTGTAAAGACGGGGAAGAAACTATAGGGAAGATTGATCGTACTAAAGATCATTGATAAATCAACTAGAAAAAATTTCGGTTACAAAAACCGAGGACGAAAAGGTACCAACTGAAATGTGTTGTTTTTATTAAAATGAAAAAAAAAAAAAAAAAACAATACGCAGTAAATAGTTTAGTTAATCACAAAATAACCCTGAATTATTACTTTTATAAACAAGATAGGTGATGATTTTGAACTTGAGCGTATTGTTTTACCAAGTCATTCATTTTTCTTAGTGTGTCATGTTCGTATACATACAAACATTTTAACGTTATATTTTTAAGTTAGGTAGGTTTAGCGTTGTGGCCATGATTTCACCGTATGCTAAGTGACGATATCGCCCAAGATGGTGGGCAATAGTGGAAGGACTGGATCTCAAGTACTAATGCCGGAATACACCTATAGGTATTTGGCGGAAGATTTTTAACTTGAGGGTTGTAGTTAGCCAGGTGGGCATTATAAAAAGCCCTACCACCATGCTATAATTTATCACGATGTTTTCCTTCACCGAAATCTAACTCAATGTAGGTGGATTCAATCTCACATCCCTTGACGCGGCGTCCCTATACACTACCAACTGAGCTATCATCGCTTCAACAAGCATGGTGCAAGGTGACGACGTGTTAATTGTAGTCCAGAAACGTACTCTTAAGGTAAAAAGCCGAAACAATCCTATTAGTGGTCAGCAAAAGAGTTTGAACTTGATGGTGATATTGAAATAAAACTAATTTAAACGGATTTTATCGCGGTTATTTATTAAATTTTGATCCCGACGTTTCGAAAGCTTGAAAGTGAAAACTTTTCTGGACAACCTACACCTCAGTCCGCCCCGTGACCACGAAGGCCGAAAAGCTTTCGAAACGTCGGGATCAAAATTTAATAAATAACCGCGATAAAATCCGTTTAAATTAGTTTTATTTCAATGAATAATATTCGCGTAAACCTAAGAAATCATTGATGTTGATAGATAACTAGGTATGTCTTAGGAAATACCATACCGTTATGTTAACGTGTCATCACGATGTTATACACTGCACCGTTCGACGCTATTTTTGTACTTGTAAACGTTTATTCACATGGTGTTCAAAAATAAAACACAATACATATAATAGATTCGTTTATTTCTAATCATTATATAAAATATAAAATTAATCGGCCCTCGATAATAAAAAAAATTGTCATCCGCCCTTACATAACTACACAACCACAATATATAAACCAAAAAAAAAAAAAACTAATCCCTGCATTAAATAAAACTAAACATTCTACACCCGATATAATTTAGCATACATATATATACATATCTATATATTTAAACAATTGTAACTTTCGACTCCTCTTATTTGCCATCGATTACATAACTGCGCCGCAATTAAATACGTTAATAATGTCCTAGATCAACGGTTACGATTCCGAAATGAGAGTAAATTAGAAACTGCTGGTAATTTTCGATCTTCCCAATACTTCAAAAGCTTAAAAAATATTTTCCCCGGCCACCATTTATATCTAGGTGGAATAAAAAGCCTGTTAGCTATACATCTGTAACGTAGATTGTGGTTTATATTCATCTAATAATATGATAAACCTCTCGCACATTAAAAAAATAAATAAAATAGTGATGATCTTATTTAAATTGGCCCAAGATGATAGGCTCAGTTTAAAGATAGACACTCTTTCAAGTGCCATTTTGAATCTTTGCTTGTTTGCTGAAAGATTTTAGTCAGATTCAGGTCATTTATATTTATCTAACCGTATGATATACCTCTCGTACACTGAAAGACAAGGAAAAGCGTGATGTTTTTAATAAAACTGGTTCAAGATATTACGCTCAGTTTAGAGATAGGTAGATGCTCAATTAAGTGCAGTTTTGAATCTATCTGTATATGCTTTTGCAGACAGATGTTTAGTCAATTTATATTTATCTAACCGTATGATACGTTGAACCTTAAGCCTTGGTATATTTAAAACAATAAAAAGGGGGATATATTTATTGAAACTGGACTAACATGTGATGCTCAGATTAAAGCAGGTCCCCTCTTAAGTGCAATTTGTACCTACCAATATATGCTTGCGGATATGTTCAACTTACAAGTGACAACTCAGACGTGCATTAAAACATGATTTATCACTATGATTTCAACACGATAGTTACTGTCATAGAAATCTCATATAAAAAACAATAAAAAGAGTGTTATTTTAATTAAAACTGTCTTAAGATGTTAGGCTCAGTTTGAAGATAAACCGCTGTTAAGTGCAATTTGAGATTATCTACAGATGTCCAACTAGAAAGTGGTTCCTCAGATAGGTATGACAACTTGTATTACCATCACGATGGTAAATGATGGTCACCATCGCCGAAAACTTTTATAAAAACAATAAAAACGGTGATATTTTTATTAAAATCGTTCTAAAATCTTACGCTTCGTTTAAAGATAGATCCGTTCTCGAGTACGATATAAAACTACAGATAGTAAATTAGAACGTGTAATGCATTACAACATGTTTTATCACCACGTTAGAGTTTCAACATAATGGTTACCATACTGCATAATTAAAAACACGTTTTGATAACAAAACAAAGTGAATAGCAAAAAAAAAAAAAATTAAGTATAAGAAATAAAATGGATAAAATAATAATTCTATATATATATAAATCTCTATTTCCCTTGGTCATCGCATCACGCGTGAACGGATGGACCAATTTCGCTAAATTTTTTTTTGTTGTGCTGATTAGCGACTGGACAAGGTTCTTTGTTTTCTTTTTTCCTTTTTTTAATTGTTCCACAGTGAACAAGCCGAGACCAGAAATCATACTGCCTAATCATATAAGTCATATTTTTTATTTTCTATCCATATACGTTTAATTATTACTTTGTTATATCAAGTTTATGGGACATGTCTATTTCTAGTATTTTATTTTATTGTAATTTTTAATCATATTTTTTTTTGTTTTTTACCATAGAATCTTTTTCTTATTAATATTAAAAAGTAGGGCTGACCGTGAAATCACGTTGGACCATCTGAAAACCATCGCTGCAACGCATTATACGTTGTAGCATTTTAGCTGAGATGGGACCATTTACGGCCTCACACAACTGATTAGTGGGTGCCCTCTGCCTATTATATATACTAGGCTATTGTTGTTTTGTTTTTCGCCCTAATTTTTTATTATTATTGTAATAGCCATTTAGTCATTATTACTAGTGTGTGAGTTCCGTAATAAACGTATTTTGTTTCTTTCTTTATTTATAAAAGAAAAAATTAAGGAAACCGACCGGAATATCAGCAAATTTAAGAAAATTAATAAACCTTAACAACAATATTAATTATACATAACTAGTTGTCAGTTGTCATAGATCATTACAATAATTAAGACTATGTTTTTGATTTGTTTTTATATATTAATTATACCAATTCGAATTTAATATTCATAGTTAAGACAGGACGTCTGTCGGGTCAGTTAGTTTTATTATAAAAAAATATAAAATACGTAAGTGTCGTAGAAGCTGGAACACTCGTTTGGAACGAATTCCGCAACTCATTGAAAAACGTATTATGTTATTGATAAAAAAATACACGTAAATGAATAAATAGCGTCTGATAGCAATTAAATGAAACGCAGAGGTAACTCATAATTGAAAGGATGCTACGAAATTTCGTAATTAATATATTTTTTCTAGTTACGCAAACCATTTTAATGTACATCATTCAATTCATCAAATTCATAATAATACATATGACGTATACAAACTATATCTGCGCATCCGTTGAGAACTTACTGGCTATCTTGATTTGTATTGTACTGCACTTAACACCAGGTGCAGTGCAGTCACTATGTCGCTCAAAAAAAAAAAAAAAAAAACAATGAGCGCACATCTATGACTCGACACAGCCAATAGCATACCCGCTATGGATAACCGTCTACACTATAGAAATATAATGCAATATAGAACACACTAAAGAAGGTCCGTCACGGAAAACTCTTAAATTCTGTTTTATTTAGCCTCCATCTGTAACGTGCGATAAGGATCTTCGTTTCTATTTAAAACTCATTATGAATATTCTAATTTTAATGAATGACTGAATTTAATACCGCTATGGAGCGAACTCGTTCTATTTAAAATTATTTCCTACTTTTTAGCTCGGCTTTATATATATATATATACATATGTTAAGTGCGATGTGGCCCATGTGTATATTGAGAGCAACCTGCCCGTATATAGATCCCTATTGTTCTATCAATAAACTTTAAAAAAATAATGAATATAACATGCTGACTGTACATTTACACACAGTACAGTACAGGGCGAGGGTTGAAGGAGTTAATTCGAAATATCACCGACTTATACCTGTCAATACACACCATAGTGAAGGCTTAGGTCAACCATTCACAATATTTCCCCACTCCTTTTCGTTCATCCCCTATATCCCCTTTGACTTATGTAACAATAACTATACCTAAGGGACCTGAAGGCAATATATATGTGTTTATCTAACGACTTATTTTTATGGGCACCATATAGACGATAGATAAAGGATTTTTCTAAAAACAACACTGCTATACTCGTAGCAAAACCATAATTTAATGAAAATTTATAAAACGTTATTCGACCATCCCCTTCGATTGTATAGATAACAGACTAAAAGCCAATTTATATATGTGAAAAAATAACGCATCTTTCTAACTGTAACTTGTAGACGACGAATAAAGATTCGTTTTTCTATAAAAATGCCCGTCCACAAATACCACAGTAACAGCATAATTAAACGATCAAAACAATTCTCCAGTACTTTTCGAGCATCTCATAATTGCCATTAACTTATAAAACACTCAGTATACCTAAAATACCTCAAGGCTATATTTGTATTATAGGTTAACAGTTAAACTAACAACTTTGTAGGCGCAGAATATAAACGAAAGATATAGCATTTTTCTGCAAACATTATTATCATACCTGCCTCCAAACATCACAATAAAAGTATTATTTAACTGTCACAAAACTTAACAACCTTTTTTCGTCTATCCCTTACGTTCCCAGTGCAACAATCAGTATACTTGAGAGATTTAAAGGCAATATACACGATTCCTTTCGAGTCGCAAATTATAGACGAGGTGTAAAGGATTTTTCTAGAAACATCACCCTCATACCCATCTTTGAATACTACGGAAAAATCGTAATTTATTTACAGGTCGCAGAATTTCTCAAACCGTTTTTGACTATCCCCTTTGACTAATGTACCGACCTGTAAAGAGACCTGAAAGCAATATAATGTATGAAACTTAGGGATTCTGTCTCGGCACAACTGATAGACGAGGGATGAAAGATCTTTCTAGAAACATCACCGTCATACCCGTCTTTGAATACTACGGAAAAAGCATAATTTAGCAGTTACAGAATTTCTCCATCCCCTATATCCCCTTTGACTAATATACCGACCTGTAAAGATACTTGAAGGCAATATGCAAACTTAAGGATTTTGTCTAAGTGCAACTTATATAGAGAGATAAACATTTTTTTTAAGAACATCACCGTCACATACACCTCTCCGAACACTACACACAAAGCATAATTTACTGGCCACTGAATTTCTCCATCCCCTATATCCCCCTTGACTAATGTAACGACCGGTTAAGTGACCTGAAGGCAATATATATATGTGTGTAAAACTAACGATATCTGTCTAGGCGAATGTTATGTCATCGATTTCTGTATAAAAGCCAAGTTCATCTATCCGCTTGGTTGCAATTAGCTGTCGGCGGCGTTCTGTGTCGGTTCTTCTTGTGGTTTTCCATGTCGAGATGCAGTAAGCATCCGACGGCACCAAAGTACCTTAAACAAAAAAAAAAGCAAGAATTAAAACTCATATCTAATACTATCAAGTGAGCTTTGCTTGTATTTATCCATATTCCTATTAATAACATTATAAATGCGAAAGTGAGTTCGATTGTTTGTTTGTTACACTTTCACATTCGTTGCGTCAAGGGACGTGGGTTCGAACCCAAGCACCTACAATGAGCTTGAGCTTTCGGTGAAGGAAAACATCGTGAGGAAACTATAGCAAGGTGGTAGGGCTTTTTCTAATGCCCGCCTGGCTAGCTACCACACTCTAGTTGTGAACCTGCCGCCAAATACCAATAAGTGTGTTTCGGCAGTTGCACTTGAGAGCCAGTTCCTCCACAGGTTTAGCGTGTCTACCAACTTGGGCCGTATCGTCACTTAAGATCAGGTTAGGTTAGGTTAGGTTAGGCGGTTATGGCCATAACGCTAAACCTTAAGTATAAAAAAAAACACCTAAACCGCTGAATCGATTACGATAAATTTTGGTACCTTTGTTGTAGATTGGAAACTGGAGACGATGATAGGCTACTTTTTCCTCGCGATAAACATGTTATTAGGGGAAAAAGGGGAATAAACTTCCCATAAAACTTTTTATTGCGTCATCCGATTTGTTGGACAAAATCAGTATTAACCCGAGCGAAGCCATAGATAAAAGTTAGTTAATTTATAAATGAAAAAAAAATTATTAATCGTTTTTGCAACCTTTTTCAATACAGCTTTGGTAATAGCGTGGTGTTAAATAGCCTAAAGACTTCCTCAATAATTACTTTTATAAATACATAATTGTTTTTTACCCGATTTGTAGTTCCTAAGATTAGCGAGTTCAAATAAACAAACTTTCCCGCTTTATACTCTACTAGATTTTATCTGCGGCTTCGTTCGCGTTGATATCGAAAACAAATCGGAAACAAATCGTCAAACAAATCGGATGTCGCAATAAAAAGTATCATACAAAGTTTATCCTTCTATATACCTTTCTTCCAATAAATATTTCGCGCGAGCAAAAGTATCCTATCTCCGTCTCCTGGGTGCCCTCTATCTCTGTACCAAAATTCATCACAATCGATTAAGCGGTTTAGGAGTGAAAGAGTAACAAATAAACGAACTCATTTTCGCATTTACAATATTAGTATTAATTACAGTATTCCACGCAAACGAAGAGACGGGCACAACTAATAAATATGAGTGTTTGTTTGTTTCCTTCACGTCTAACTACTTCACCGACCATCATGATATTTTGCACACACGTTGTCAGCGGTAAAGAAAAAACTTGGGGTTCCGTTTACACAAATAAAAACCCCTGTACCCGATGATTCAAAAAAATTTTTAAATTTATCTATCTCTGTAAATGTGGATACAAAATTCCAAGATTGTATTGGTATTTATAATATTCTGCTTACCCCTCATGCTCCAGGAACAGCGCTTTCAAAGCACCCCTAGACCAATAGGACATGGCGTATGAGAGCAGTTTCATCGATAAAGGATTAACACGTAGGAAATTCCCGCAGAACACCACCTGTAAATTAACACACCGAATAGAAGAATAATAATTAATGAATATAGATTGGAAAATACAAAAGTGCACGCCTCATAGGATAATTATAATTGAATGACATAGATTTAAGTATTCCTATTAAATAGAAAGTAATCCGATGTAATTCTAGAGCTATTAAGCAAGTTTTTTGGACGTACACGAAATTTACTTCAAATTTTTTTTATTTTTTACATAAAATAATTGAATTTAAAAATCATTTAGCGTGATAGTGAGAGTATTTCTCGGGATAATAAAACATTTGCATTGCCGTAAAAAACACAAAAGATTTAAAATAATGATCATTGAAGAATCGAAAATTGCTCGGCTATGAAATGATATGACGCGTGCAATAATATATCACGTTTTTATAACGAATTAAAAAGTATTAAAAAATTAAGAAAACGAAAAACATAGGACGCATTGTTATAAATATATATTTTTAGAGTTATGTGAATGAAATATTGATATATTCTGTTCATAAGACAGATTTGAGCTATATTCAAGTATATATATATCGTATATATATAGCTGATCGAGAAGTTAGTTTTAAGTCAATTATGCATGGTTTTTATTGAAAATAAGACACAAATAAATTTTTTCACATTTTCATGCATTGTCATCCACTCCTGAGCTATGGTCCAAATTTCAAGTATCTAACTCATCGGGAAGTAAGTTAAAATCAATCTTAAGAAATCAAGGTAATAAAACACTGTAAAAAAAACTGCACACAACCATTGCTTGTGATGCCGCATTCAGATAACTCTCTTTTATAGTTGGTTACAATCTCACCTGATGTTAAGTAACGATGACCAAAGATGGAGGACACGGTACTAACGGCCGGAACACACCTACAGATATTCAAGCTGAGGGTGGTAGCTAGCCAGGCGAGCATTAGAAAAAGCCCTAGGATCATGCTATGGTTTCCTCACAATGTTTTCCTTCACCGTAGGTGGATTCGAACTCACGTCCCTTGACGGAGCAATCAACGCTTCATCGTATCAAAAGTAGTATGTTGAATAACATGGACCCACCCTCTCGATGTGCTCGTTGGAGGCGCAGAGCCTCGCGATGGAGCCGATGTTGTTGGTGATGGTGACGAGGGTGGCGCGGGCGAGGTCCTCTCGCGATATCTTGGCGCGTCTCTCCGCTGAGCACATGTGCCCGAAACTATTATCAGACAATTAACACGTTTCAATACATGATATAGAATATATAATATTCTCTTTCTAGATACTCTTTCTCTATTATATTAGCGTGTTTCAAAAAAAGACCGTTTTTTTAATGGTATTGAAAAATTGAAAGTACATATAGAAACAAAAATTTTGGCTTCTATTACAGCCCTTAATATAAATATTAAGGTTTGCCTCTACTAATTTTTAATTTTTCTAATTAAATAACAGGGGGTATTTTTCATTTTCGAATTATAATTACTTTGGAATGGCTTGTTTGCGCAATATCTTAGAGAGAGGATTTATAGGAAATTTCAAGCTATACAAAAAACATTTGAAGGTCAAAGTTCCTTAGATCAAACGTTTTAAAGATATCTGCGATCAAAAATAACACAAAACAAAACTTTCAAATATTTTACAAAGAAACTGTGATCATTTTTATTATGTATTGTATGGAATCTACGAGTAAAGTTACAAAAACAGGCCACGGTAATGCACGTATATAAATATAAACGACATTCTTGAGATACCGTCATTATCTATCTCTTTCTCTTTCTATATATATTTCTCTCAGTCTCTCTCTTTTTCAGTTATACGCACTGAGCCTCTATTATTCATTATGTAATAGGTCGTTTCGTTATACGATGGAGATTAAAAATGTACTCTTTTAAGATGCTCTCTCTTATATAAATTCACACAAAATCTCTCTTATTCATATTTATATTTTTTTAAGAAATTTCATGCCTATGACTTGAATACTGCTGCAAGAACATTTTTTTAAATGAAACTTCAATGCTTTATGGGGTAAATTTTAGTAAAGTAAGCAAAAATAAAACAGCGTACGTTAACGAAAGTAGACAACAAACATATACACGTATTAGATGAAACTTCGTTGTTACTACACATCTACTTTATGTATAAAAAATGTATTAAAATTTTAGTAATCCTTTCAATAAATTCTATAACTGATTCACATTAATTTCTATAATCTTTTTAAGTCCCATAGATACAAATTTTAATCACTTTCTCAACCCTGTTAACTTAGTTTTTGTTCATCGTTTTTATTTGTTTATTTTAAAAGTGTTATATTCCCAGCATATGTCAATGCTACGTTACTTTAAAGTGAATTCTAAGATATATTAACACCCATTTTTTTTTAAGACTCATTGACCCACCATTTAGTCACTTTCTCAACCCCTCTGACTTGGATTTTGTTCATCGTCTTTACGTGGTCATTTTAAAGGTGCTCTATTCCAAGCATATGTTTATGCTACATTAGTCTAAAGTAAATTCTAAGACACATTAACACCCATTTCTATATATATTTGTTTTGGTCTCATTGCCCCACGTTTTAGTCACTTTCCCAACCCCTCTGATTTGGATTTTCTTCATCGTCTTTACGTAGTCATTTTAAAGGTGTTCTATTCCAAGCATATGTCAATGCTACGTTACTTTAAAGTTAATTCTAAGACACATTCCCACCCATTTCTATATATTTTTGAGGTCCCATTGACCCATATTTTAGTCACTTTCCCAACCCCTCTAACTGGGTTTTCGCTGATCGTCTTTAAGAGGCCGTTTCTGAAAAGGCTGCTTTATTTCAAGGAATTGTCAAAGGTACGAACTTTAAGGGAAAAAACCTGTTATCCCCACTGACCTGCTGGCGACCAGGTCACCGGGTAACCCGAACCTCGCGTAGTCCCCGCCGTATATATCGCGGACCAGCTTGTCCACTGTGGTGTTGTCGCCGGACGCGGCGAGGGATATCGCCTCCTCGAAACTACTGCAGCCGGTGAGCAGGCAACACAGCCCTAGGAACGTACCGCCGCCCAAACTATGCAGACACATCAATTCATCATAATTAACATTACTAGGTTTCGCTTTATGGCCATAATTTCCCCTGATGTTAAATGACTATGTCGCTCGAGATGGTGGATACGGTTATAGGATCAAGGGACTGGCTCTCAAGTGCAACTGCCGAAACGCAGCTATAGGTATTAGCTCAAGCTCATTGCAGGTGGATTCGAACTCACGTCCCTTGACGCGGCGTCCGTACACACTATCCTTAGTATCTATCAATATAACGGAATATTTCAACTTAATTTTCACAACGCAACAGTCATCTGACTGATTTGAAAATTTGGCACACGTGTCAAGAGCCAATGAGACAACACGATAACTCCTGACTTCGTTCTAATGCCTTTACACACTTTTAGGTATTTGGCGACAAACTTTCAACTTGAGGGAATAAGCCAGAGACTAGAAGTAATGCGAAAGCTGCCCCTGGTTTTTCGCAACACGGGAATGTGAAATTTAGTCGTGGTGCGTTTTAGTGGGTAGTATCGGTTGATAGCAACCGATGAGCTCCAACATGACCCTCAATCCTTTGACCTGAGCTCGGGTAATGCGTTTGTGCGTTGCATTGAGAAAGTCTATTAAAAATTGAATTTTAACCACCACGTTAATAATAAAAAGGGTGTAAGTCAGAAGCGATACCATCATGCTAGAGTCTCATCACAATGTTTACCCCCTCACCGGTTGCGCGGGCTGAATACAGGAAAGATTAGAAAAACGAGCCAAAATTGCTTCAGGAATATTAACCTAAATTTTTCAAATTTTTTACCTCTTTTTTTACATCCCTGACAAGGTGAATGCCAAATTATATTACATCATACGAAAGAAGTGAAAACTTTATCAAACCGAGGTAATACGATACAAAAGAGATATACCGTATTGGCACGGAACATACAGTGTTATATATACTTTATGACGATACGATATCAAATGGCATTTACTTTCAGTACAATGTTTAGGACATGTCTACCACAAAATAAAGTGTAGAGCGCACCTAATGCAGGTTTCACTTTCGAAATCTTGCTTTTTCGGTGAAATCTGGAAGAATCGAAGGTTAAGGGGCACTGACCTGGTCCCGCTGACCCTGTAGTAGTTGTCTGGAGAGTTGACCACAAGCAAAGAGACCCCACTGCCTATGTTCACCAACAGGAACGGATAAGGCGCCGAGAAGTCAAACGGCTTCCTGACGTATTGACTCAGAGCGATCTCCGAATACGGCGGCTGGTTATCGGTAACAAAAAAAAAACATTTACACTAACTACTCGATGAGCTAGATACTTGAAATTTGGACCGAGGCTCAGAAGTAGGTGACAATGCATGAATTTATAAAAAAAAATATTTTTATTTTTTGCGACAAAAAATGTATATTCAAGTTATAACCAATTCCTCGATCATCTGTATAATTGAATATAGCTCAAATATAACTGACAGATGAAATAATATACCAAAATTTCATCTACATTACTCTAAATAGAAGAAAATAACAATAAAATATTTTTTTATAACAGACTAAAAAGTATAAAATAAAAGATTGGGAACGAATAATATGGGGCGCATGTTTATAGTTACGTAGCGCATGTGCACTATGTTTTTCGTTTTTTTATTTCTTTATATTAATCTTTTTTTATTTTATTATTATTTTCTACTACAGTAACGTAAATGAAATTTTGGTATATTCTGTTCATCTGTCACTTATATTAGAGCCATATTCAAGTATATCAAGTCTCGACAAGATTAGGCGATTATATTTTTTTTATCGCAAAAAACAAACAAATCAATTGTTTCACATTCTAAGCTATGGTCCAAATTTCGAGTATATAACTCATCGGAAAGTTAGTTTGTAATCAATTACAAAATTCCACCCTCACAGAAATAGAAGAATACGAGTTAATAAAAACATTGTAATAATAAAGAAAAAACCATCACTACGTAAATTAATACACTGTAGACTTCATATAGCGACTTTTTTTTATATAATCTCACCTGATGTTATGTGACGATATGCCCCAAGATGGTGGACACGCTAAGCCTAGTGGAGGGACTGGCTCTCAAATACAACTGCTCGTTCAAATCTACCATTCAAGTATTTGGAGATAAACTTTAAACTAAGAATGTTCTAATAGGTAGGTGCTACCACCATGTTGTGATTCCATCACGATTTATTCCTTGAACGGGGTCTCAGACTAATTGCAATTATTCGAACTCACGTCCATCGACGTGTTGTCATTACATTTTACCACTGAGCCATATATGCGAGTATAAGTACCTATGTACCACCACGGTAAGAAAAAAAAATGGTGTAATTGAAATCTCTATATTCCCGCCCATAGCAGCCTCGATCCGAGCGTCACACAAAATGGTTGCGGATCAGAATGTCGAAGCCCAGTCAATAAGAATTTTGTCTTCAAAAACAGTATGTAAGTATGTTGTCCCTAAGCTAAGCCCATAGACTACTCACGGAGTCACTCGCCTGCTGGTGTACTGGTAGCTCGTCAGGCGGCGCCCAGTAGTAGCACTCCTGCGGGTTCATGGAGTCAACGAACTGGACCCCGGCGATCAGGGCGTCCAACTCGTCCATCTTCGATAACCGCATGTTTACTTCCTGTAAAATTTTAATATATACTTTTAATACAACGTAAGGACTGGATGAGTGAAATCAAAGAGAAATGGACTTGAGTAGTAACTGATTGGTAACCAAAAGAAAGTAAAAGAAGTAGAGGGAGAGAGATAAAGCGATGGATGGACGATTTGGAGAACGTGGCTAGTACAGAATGGTAATGTACAGTGTAGGATAGAAAGAAGTAGAAAAAATTAAAGGAGGATTTTGTCGAAAGAGAAGCTGTTAAAAGGAGAGATCATGGAAATGCAGAGAATTAAATGTAATCTAAAAGAATAGTTTTATTTTTATCTCAAATTTAAAGTAACAATTGTGTTTGTAGCAAAAAGTTAAAACTGTAATAGCAAAAAGGACTTATTATAATAATGACAAGATAGAAATATATTTAGCTTGGGATCACAAAAATAGGTTCATTTTGAAATCACAAAGGCCAATTTATGTTGAAATCCCAAAGAAACATTTTGATTCCATAATGAATAAGATATATTTATTACAGGATCAGAAAACTACATTCGGTTTGGAATCTCAATAATAGCTACTTTGAAATCACAAATCCAAAAAATATTTAAATGTTAAAATTAAAAATATATTCTTATAAAAAAAGCAATTAATTTAGTTTGATATGGAAAAACTAGATTTTAGTGTGAAATCCTAAAACATAAATAATTGAATTTAATTAGCTATGAGGTTTGAAATAAAAAAGATACATTTATTATAAAAGCTTAGTTTGCAACCGAGAAGGTAAAATGAAGTTTGTGAGTTCATAGGTTATACCTAATTTTGAATTACGTTCTCATGAGTCAAATCAAATCAAATGAATCTTTATTCAATTTAGGCCCTAAGGATGCGCTTATGAACGTCAAAACTACCACCGGTTCGGAAAGTAACGTAGTCATCGAGAAGAACCGGCAAGAAACTCGATCTGCATCTTTATTTACATAATGTTTGTACGTAATATGTTACAGTAGTTATTAGATAATTTTTTTTATAATTTTTATAATAGTATTATTATTACTTTAATAAAATCCTCTTCAAACTTGTATGCGCCTCCGCCTGTTGCGTAAATGGTATTCACGAGGTCAGCCATGCCCTTAGACCTGGCCAGCTGAAGGAATGCACCGACCTCCGATGTCGGGAACCGGATGAAGTGGAGTGTACCTCGCCTGCCTCTTATCGTGACATTTTCCATCTGAATTTGATAAGCAAGCACTTTTTTTAGTCAATATATGATGAATTATTTTTTTGCGTATTCTCTCCTCCCTGTAGTATTGGGTCCTTCAAATGAGGATTTAGTTACCTTTTAATTATAGCCTACCTACACAGGACAGCATGACAGCGTTAACCGCTTGTGAATTTTGATTCATTGTCATTCAACGCTGTTTTTTTATAATTAAGGTTATGGTCACAATCTCATCTGATCTTAAGTGATCATACAGCCCAAATTGGTAGACACGCTAAACCTGTGGAGGGACTGGCTCTCAAGTGCAACTGCCGGAACACACTTATTGTTATTTGGCGGCAAATTTTCAACTTGAGTGTGGTAGCTAGCCAGAAGGGCATCAGAAAAAGCCCTACCATCGTACTATGATTTCCTCGTGATGTTTTCCTTCACCTCTCAAGCTCATTGTAGGTGAATTCGAACTCACGTCCCTTGACGCGGAGTCCGTACACACTATCACTAAGCTATCATCACTTTGGATTGTACTGTACTTAACATCAGGTACTGTGGAGTGTCAAAGTATTTTACATTCTTCAAAAATTGTACTGTTAATCTGGTTGAAAATATCTCTGTCCTTTTCTATATTCCTGTCACCGTGTATGTCAACTTCATGATGATCGCTTGAGCAATAATAATATAAACCTACACCAGAGGTTCCCAATCTTTTTCAGTTTGTGACACACATATATCTTTACTATTTTGTTCCGACGCGGCGCCCTAACCTATATAGCTGGTCGATAGATACAATGATACGAGAATGGTATCAAAAATCTGTTCAGGTTAATTATATTAGACTATCTTTTATCCGCGACTTTGCTGGCATTAATATTGATTTTGTTCATCTTGTCGAATGACACAATAAAAAGTTACATACAAAATGTATTCCGCTTTTTACCGCCGCACTTCCACTAAGTTTTTCGCCAATAATAATAGCCTATCACCAATATCAGAATTTAAAAGCCCTCCCATAAGAATTTTCGCTTCAAAAATAACGTAATTTACATTAACGCGAACGAATCCACGACTAAAAGCTGGCTGATAATTGTGTTCAGAAGTGGAGCACAGCCACTCGCCCTATCGGTGCGAATATTTGTATTATTAGTATAACATCAAGTAACTAGTAAGTAAGTAACATAACTACGGATATCATAATAGGACGTATAACAGGTAACTTCATGATTCATAGTCAAAAAAGAAATGGCTCATCAATTTCTGTGAAAAACATTATATAGAATTATTATCTGTCATTATATAGAATGGAATATTTATTATTTTGTTTCACAATGACGTCACTATAAGGATCGATGTAAAACTAAAACAAATTTTATCACAATACCAGCGTTTACCCGTGGCTGCGCTCACGTTAATATTGATTTTGTCAAACAAATTGGATGACGCAATAAAAAGTTTCATACAAAAGTTTATTCGTCTCTTTATTTCACTTCCAATAAGTTTTTAGAGAGAAAAAGTAGCCTATCATTGCCTCCAAGAATCCACTCTATACCAAAATTCATCGTAATAGATTCCGCGGTTTAGGCGTGAATGCGTAGCAAATAAAAAAACTCACCTTCGCTTTTATAATATTAGTAAGGATTTTTATTTTTTGTATTTCGATTATTGGGTTTTAATAATTATATAATCCAATATTAACTGAAATGATTCACATCAGCCAGGAGTCTCGTGACGGCCACGCTTTTTTAAACGACTAGCAGTTTCTGCGGTTAACGCGCTCAAACAAAAAACTCTTCACTTTTATTATATTAAATTTGTAAAATGCAAACCTGTAAATGGACGTCCCGTCTCCCGGTCTTCCCGTAGGCTGAATTCCTCGTCAGATAGCGCCGTATGTTCTTCAGGACTTCCGTTTCCTTGTCCAGCTCCCGTCGGTTATTCTCTCTCGGCTCGAAGTACACGAGCTTCGTCAAGGTGCCTCCGATATCCATACCGAACCATGGCATCGCTAGAGACAAATTTTATGTTTATCGACACTGCAATGTTGAATATTAACAATTTTCAGGTTTGTGGGATATGACAGTAATGTGTGACCTGACTGTCATCGCCAGACAATCCTTCTACCAGGCTTAGCGTGTCTACCATCGGCGGCCAGATCATCACTTTATATCGGTTGAGAGTGTGACCATAATGCTATATCAATAAATAAAAAAAAAACAATAGTGTGTAAGCTGTCCCTTACCTTTGGCTGTATGTAGGCTTGAGAATTAACATTGTGTTTTTTATGGATGTTTGATGGCGATTATCCGAACTAGTTTCTCTACACACCCTAACCGCCTTGGCCTGAATTCGAGCAGTACGTTTACTCTTTGGGATAGGAAATACGTAAATGGATTTTTTCAGAGTCAAAAAAGTGTGTATGAAATTATGCATCAACGAGACGGTAGGTCACGTTGCTTGCGCTCGACTGGACGAACACCACACTCATGTAATAATTTTTATTTTTATTTACTTCGGACAGCTAGCTGCCAATACACCAAACAGGAATTGATACAATAAAAATAAACTGTAAGTATATTGGAATTTAAAAGCCGTCACACCATGAACAGTAAGGTGCAAAGTTTAAATATTAAAATGTTAAATGAAAAATAAGTTGATAAAATCGTAATGAAATATTTAAGGAGAAAATGTAGCATAGTTTAAATACTCAATAATATAATCACATAGATAGTAATAAAAATAGAACATTATAACACAAACACGTAAAAGTTATAAATAAATGTATTATTAGAAACAAAAACCCACGTCTCTCAGCAACAGTAATGCTTTTTTCTTGAAGGTACTTGAGTCACCAAGGATGTATATTCCTAATTTATTGTACAGATTGCTCAGTCTGGATACAGGTGCATTTAACCCGATATTACTTTTTATAGTTGGCGTTTTAAGTAAGTAATAGGGTACCTTGCGTATGTATACGGTGTATTTAAGGAAAACCTTTGTAGAAACTGTAGACAGTAAGTTATACCATGCAAAGTTTTATAAAAGAAAATAAGGTCAATCAATTGCCTTCGTGCAGTTAGGGAATCAATTTTGAAGAACTTAAAATTGTCCAGGAAGGACAAATAATAGCACGCTTTATTATTTATTTATTTACACTTTATTTATATAACAATAGCGGACTTAATACCACAGGAATTCTGTGACAATGTTAAGGCGATGCAGAGAGAAAAAATGCTAGATGTGAAGCAAAAAACGAAGAAACGTCATAAAAAGAGTAATAAACTATGCGTAACAATAATAAATATATAAAGTATATACTATGTATTACAAAACACAATAATATACTTTTTATTTTTATGTTGCACAATAAAGTGCCTGCAATGCACCTGATGTTAAGTATAGTACATTCCAAATAAGCGGTGATTGACAATGAATTTTGCTTAGCTTCACGCCTTTTTTGAAGAATCCAATATCGTAGGCAAGAAGGAACACGCTAACATGAAGATGGTTCCACAACCTCACGGTCCGACAGAAATAAGCGTCGGCAAACTTTTTGGTTCTCGATGTGATAGTTGTCACCGTGAAATTGTGACACCGAATCCACGCCCGTGTGGTTCTATTTGGGAATGGAGAAGAAATTAAGGATTCAGGAATATTCAGCAACTAAATGCCTTACTCTTCAATGAGCTTCTTATGTATGACTGGTTGTGCCAGTGAATTCGTTAGAGTGGCTGACCAAAACTAAAACGCGTCGCTTAGATAAGATTACATACAATATCCGTATTACATGACATCATACACAACGCCATCTATCGAATATAGAGTTCAACTGTCAACATTAGGTCTATTTTGACGTTGCAAGTAACTGAATTGCGTCCGTAAGAACGCTTCCAATTCACATTAATTAATATCTCTTGGTAGAGTGAACCGATTGCGATGAAACAAAAACCAAGTAATACTCCGAGTTACGTACCTTTTTTACGTATAAAAGTTGTCCACATTGGTTTTGTACATTTTACGTGACGCGTGCACAGACAAACAGACAAAATAATCCAAAAATTCTTGAAATGGGTTCTGTTTTTTATCCTTTAACTAATTGGTTATTTTTTGGTAATATTTTTGATGTACAACAACCACTTTTATACAGATTTATTGTATGTATAGATGATACTACTGAAATTCTAGCTACAAATACTCACGAGGCGCATTATTATCGGGCGGAGTCGGAGGTCCGGGCTCCGCCATTTTTGTCAGACAGTTCTCTTTACTCATAGTCCTGGGCAGAGGGTACGGAGTTCGTCTTGCTTTCTTCAACAGCTTAGTCCTGCAGAGTGAAAGAGAAAGGTATTATATTACTTATTGGCCATTACTTAAAAGTAAATGTAATAAACATAGCGTACATTGGTTCCTCGATAAGTGTCTATGAATATTTAAGATCAGGTGAGATTATGGCCATAACGCTAAAACATTAACTATAAAATAAATTTATGAGAAAACTGATCAATTGCTTTCTTTTATTTAATATCACGTCACAATTCTACAGTTCACACGCATACTTTGACAGATTTATTAGATTACATGCATTAACATTTTTACACTTACACACACATTGCTCAGTTTACAAATGCTTTACATAGGTAAGATAAATAAACCATTATTTACTTCTTCATTTATATAACCATACTGTAGAGTTGTATATATATATATATATATATATATATAGTTAAGGTTTAGCGTTATGGCTATAATTTCATCTGCTCTTAAGTGACGATACGGCCCAAGTTGGTAGACACGTTAAACTTGTAATATTGGCTCTCAAGTGCAACTACCGGAATTCATTTATAGGTATTGGCGGCAGATTTTCAACTTGAGAGTGGTAGCTAGCCAGACGGGCATCAGAAAAAGCCCTACCACCATGCTATGCTTTTCTCACGATGTTTTCCTTCGCCGAAAGGCCAAGCTCATTGAAGGTGGTTTGGATTCGAACTCACGTCCCATGACGCGGCGTTCCTACACACTACCACTGAGCTATTGAGGTAGGTGATAATGGCTACAACGAAGTTGCAAACTACCGTAGCTACTAACATTCATATTGTCATTGTAGACCTATATATTTTTGGGATGAATAAATAAATAAAAATAAAAATATCTAGTTACAAATAAAATGCAGACCCGTTTATCCGGCTCCCAATTATACGTATTCGTGAATATCCGGAATGCAACCGATGATCAAGTAACTTTGTAACTACACGACAACAGTGAGAACTTCAACGAAATAAAACTGATGTTTTTTTATGTTTTATAATCATAAAGTAATAACATTTACAATTATAATCTTTATCCTTATTCTTACTCTTATTATAAATGCGAAAGTGAGTTTGTCTGCTTTCGCGCCTAAACCGCTAAATCGATTATGATGAATTATGGCATAGAGATAGATGGGAACCTGGAGACGGTTATAGCCTTCCTTTTCTCGCTAAATACTTATTGGTAATGACGTAAAGAGAAGGATAAACTTTGTATGAAACTTATTATTGCGTCATCTGATTTGTTTGATAAAATTAATATTAACACGAGCGTATCCGCAGGTAAAAGCTAAGTTGCATATATGTAAATTACTCAGGTAAATTTTACTCCGACTCCATGTCGTAACACTCTCCGAGCGTTGGCTATCTCTGTCGCTCTCTTAGTCACCTCGAGCCAAGTTTAAACGAACGAGCGTTACATAGTCGAGCGTGACAGCTCAGTCTCATTCGATACCTACAGAATAACGTCCACAGCGCGCCTAAAAATAATACTTGTATATTTTTATTTTTATTTTTTTTGTGCATTTAATTTTTTTTTAATAATTAAATTATACTGCGACCTCGTTCGTGTGGATCGAAAAATGATCTAATAATTTGTACCAGTTTATGTAGCTTTTCAATACAGCTTTGCTCTTATTGGTGGTAGCGTGATGCTAAAATGTCAAAAGCCTTCCTCAATAATGGCTATAATACAAAAATAATTTTTGAAATCCGACTGGTAGTTCCTTAGATTAGCGTCCTCAAAAAAACAAAATTTTCCGCTATATAATATCAGTCGCTGTGCATGTGACTTCGTTCGCTTAGAGCATAAATTTTGTTTAATCGTTTTTGCCCGTTTCGGTAACTTTTTTCAATACAGCTTTGCTCCTATTAGTGGTATCGTGATGTTAAACAGCCTAAAGCCTTCTTCAATGATTACTCTACCAAATACTAAAATATTTTTTTGTAATCTGACTGATAATTCCTAATATTAGAAAGTTCACACAAACAAGCTTTTCCGCTTTATAATATTACTTTAGATTGTCTACATACATGACGGGTTGCGCAAATCAACTATAACCAACTTAATTAAAATAATCAATAATATCAATGTATAAACAATAAATAACATGCTAATATTAATGATTGATTACTTATAAATTATTGCATTTTGTTTACTAAAGTCCGTATAAGAATTTATGTTGTGCGTCTCTTGTATTCCGTGTTTATCAATTACTACATATTATTATAAAACAAAGCCGCGTCTGTCTGTTTGTTCGATTATAACTCACAAATGACTAAACGGATTTTCATGCTGTTTTCACCAATAGATAGAGTGATTCATGGGTAAGGCTTGGCTGTATAATTTGTTATGGTTTTGTATAAATTAGTAGAAATATGACAACAATTGTTGAAAATGTACGATTTCTAAAAGGTGCATCGAATGGTCATAGTCCCATGGCAATAACTTCAGTAGTTATTGTTTGATTAAACGTTAAAAAACTGTGTTTTCTTTTTCTACGTATAGATAAGAAATAAATATAAAAATCTTAGTAAGTGAACGTGTTAAATGGTAGAAAAAGAAATAAAAACCTTGGCAGAAACCGAGCGTCGGTGGAGAGCGGCGCCGCGCGACCGTTGCGCCCGCACGCCGCTAAACACCCTTCACAACGATGCAGCCGCATCTGAAAACAAAATCACACAGTTAAATATAATCTCTCACTTCCCACTTCGGCACTTCCAACACTTCCCATTAAATAAGTCGATTATAATCTGTTAAGTTCTAACTGTGGTATGTTAAAACTTCAATTTTCTAAATAATTCATAAGTGAAAACATTAAAATTGGAAAAAATATCAGTCGTGGGTATGCACGTCAAAAATAAAAAACTTTCCTAGCTGATCTATATCAATATTATAAAGCGTAAAAATCTGTTTCATCGTGTTAATCGAAGGAACTGCCAGTCAAACTTATTTAAAAAGTTATTTTTGTATTTGATAGAGTAATCATTCAAAAAGGTTTTAGGCTATTTAACATCACGCTACAACAAATAGAAGCAAAGCTGTATTAAAAAAAGTTACAAAAACGGGCATATACTATTAAAGGATTTTAATTTCCACGAAGTCGCTGACACAGCTAGTGTACACATATCTCAAATTCTGAATTATAATTATGAATTTATCAATAATTATAAAAAAAATTATATGGAGTGTTTTTGATTGCCGGTTGACATTAAGCGATAATAGTTCAGTGGTAATGTGTACGGACTCCGCGTCAAGGGGCGTGAGTTCGAATCCACCTACAATGAGCTTGAGCTTTCGGTGAAGGAAAAATCGTGAGGAAACCATAGTATGATGATAGGGCTTTTTTAATGCCCGCCTGGCTTGCAACCACCCATAACTTGAAAATCTGCCGCCACACACCAATAGGCGTGTTCCGGCAGTTACACTTGAGAGCCAGTCCCTCCACAGGATTAGCCTGTATACCAACTTGGGCCGTATCGTCACTTAAGATCAGGTGAGATAATGACCATAATGCTAAACATTAACTACAAAAAAAAAAAATGATGCTCTAAGCACGTGCTCTGCGCCCTCTATCTCGAAAACAGTTCAACGTATTAAAAAATGTTTAAAGCTAAAGTTATAAGGTATTTAATCCTCTGCAATACTGATAATAAATACAAATAGGAAACAAGATATCTGCAAAATGTGTAAAAAACCTAAATTTTTGTGACTTTAGATTTTAATAGTCGCGTACACCTACTATATGTAGGTTTATTTAGACAACTTTTAAGATGTTAAAATACAAGTTTATACGAGTTTATAGCTGCGTATCTCGAGTTCCGAGTTACCTAATTTTGTCTAAGATGTCTGGAATATTAATTTTCCTCGTTTGGAGCGTGATTAAAAGAGAAATAAAAAGAATGTTTCACTCAAAATCTAGTATTACACGCTACATGTTATCTGTAAAACCAATTCCATGAAAAATCGTGACCGCTTTCATAATAATTTTCTTTTTAATGTGTAGTTTGTAATCGGTGAAAATTATATCCATTTTCTTTAACATAATATTCTACATCATTCTATCCGTTTATATGAATAGAATCTTAACCGGGGAACTACAAAAACAATTTTCCTGATTCTTGTTTTCATTCGTTTCTATATTTTCCCGGTACTATTGTATTACAGTAGGTAATCAAATTATAAGGAATTCAGACAATAAATGTTTGAGCATGTGAATATTATTATATATATATATATATATATATATATATAAAAATGAATTTCTATTTCCCTTGGTTATCGCATCACGCGTGAACGGATGGAACAATTTCGTTGTTTTTTTTTTTGCGTTAATTATTTACTAGGAGAAGGTTCTTATGAAATAAAAAATTAAGGGAGTTGAGCGGAACATAAATAAAATCTGTAAAAATAAAGAAATGAATCGCTGAAATGTATGTACGCACAAAACTTCAGAACGACTGCACCAAATCGGATAATTATTATTGTGTTCTTTATTGTCAGGACATGATATGTATAAGAGAAAAAAAACGAACAATTTTTTTTTCGTCTCACAGTATGAAAAATAAGTGAATAAGTCCCATTCAAGGACAGAAAACTGTGAGGAATCTATTTAAGAAAATTACGAAGAAAATTATATAATTGCAGAAAAGCTTTAAGATATTAAAAACAAATATAAATTAATTTATATTTGGATATAGCCAAAGCTTTCGACAGGGGCTTGCACCGTGGACTTCTCTACAAACTCCCGTTGTACGAACTCTCCAACAACCTCTGCCGTTGGATCTCCAGCTTTTTGCATGAGCGCAGATTTCGTGTCCTTGTGGATGGACACCATTCGCAGTTCATGACTGTAAATGCTGGAGTTCCTCAAGGCTCTGTTCTATCACCCACGTTGTTTTTCGGCATATCAACGATATGTCACCTCTCGGTCGCATTCATTGCTATGCAGACGATAACACGGTTCATGGGTGCTATATCAGTAAGCCCGGCAGTGGTCGGGGAGACACAGCAAGGAGACGTAGGGAACTTGTTATTGAACTTAGCCAAGTCTTGACCCGCATACCCATATGGGGAGCAAGTAACTTGGTTGAGTTCAATGCCAAGAAAACCCAGGTTTACTTTTACCAGGAAAGCTTTTACCTTAAAAAAATCCCCTTTTTACGTAACCCTACTCTTTAGAATACCCAACTTGCAATGTGTGACACCCTAATTTTTTTAGGAATGAATATTCGAAGCGCCCTAAGCCTCAAGGACCACATCGAGAATGTCATCTCCACAGCATCTCAGAGACTCGGTTTGCGTGCGTCGTTGCGTCGGTTTTTTATGCCCGACCAGCTGTACCTTCTTTATAAGGCTCAAGTTCGGGCGTGCATGGAATACTGCTCGTATCTCTGGGATAGATCCACTCAATATCTACTCGATGCCTTTACCGGTTGTAGAGGGGGGCTGTCCGCATTGTTAATGATGGAGATCTATACCTAGAACCACTGAAACTACGAAGGGACATTGCCTCTTTACGCGTGTTCTACCGTATGTACCACGGCGAGTGTTCTGAAGAGCTCTTCAATATAATCCCCTCCTCCACGTTCCACTACAGAGCCACGCGGGCGCGCCTTCGGTGTCACAGCTTCACGGTGACTCCTATTGAATTGCGAACTAAAAAGTTTGCTGATTCATACTTATGTCGTACCGTGGAGCTGTGGAACCGTCTTCCGGTCAGCGTGTTCCCACCCTCCTATGACATAGGGTCCTTCAAAAGAGGCGTGAAAAGGTATCTAAGCAGGCCAGCATGACAGCGGTGACTGATTGTGAATTTTGGATCATTGTCAGTCACCGCTGCTCTGGATCGTACTATACTTAACACCAGGTGCAGTACAGTCACAATGCTGCGCAACATAAAAAAAAAAATAGTTATAGAAAAATGGATATTTGTATATTTTACAAAAGGGCGTTACATTTTGCAATTGCCACGGAGTGGTACATTAGTTTTACTTTCATTCTAAACAAAGTTATAAATTTCACGAGTAAACGTATTACTTTTATAATTTCAAATGTGCGACGAGCCACGTCACGTTTTAAGCGAGCTGATAACTAGCACGCGACATATACTGAGAATAGTCGTATTGGTATGTCCGTATTGCGTTCGAGAGTTACTGACAATAAAATGAGTTCGGATTGTGTCGTGCAGGTGGAAAAGTAAAATGATCACAATCGATCCCACTACCAAATCTATTACGATTATTACTTTATGAGATGGGAAGTGATTCTAACCATGAACCCGGCTAACATTAATAAATGAAACAGATGTATCCAAGCGACGTCGTTTGGCGCAACGCATATTTAAAAAAAAAACAATTTTAAGTAAGTATATTATCGCTAAAATTCAGAAAGTACGAGTAATGTTGGCGGAGAAAAATAAAATTGTCGATCTTAATGCGAGTATACAGAATTTTCTTGGAGGTAAGCTATTATGCTTCAAAACAGTCGACACAGTTACTCACCAAAATAACTTAGTGAACTATTCCACAGAATTTTAAAATTAACTGGCATTGCTTGTACTACCACTTCACAATTTACAAATAAAAGTTTTTTTTTTATGTACTCTGTTGATTGGTAAAAACGTAGTCTTCAACATGTGCACATTTTATTGTGGTTAGTTGACATAATATGGCCAAATGAAATTGATTCAATTGACTTCCTTGATTGATCTCCTTGTACCGTGGGGAACAAATATACCAAAAGGCTACACTATAAAATAAATAAAAAGTAAGCACTACGAGCTATTAAATAACCCGAACAGGAATGGCTACGTAGTTATTGTAGACGCGGTCGAAGTAACAGCGAGAGCTGTTCCAACAAAATCTATATAACATACTAAAACATCTTGGCTTGTCTAGGACAGCAGTGAGTTATATATTAGAGTGTACCTCTTAAGCACCTCTAGCAGACTCTTACCAGTTTTGACTAGCCAGGTAGAGAAACATGAATACTGAAGGTGAGTGTTGACGCGTGTCGAAAAGGGAGTCTCGGGAACTGTTTGGAGTATACGGGTAATCCATGGGCAGTTAAAAGTTCTTCTCAATTCAAATTAAATCCCGGATGAAACAGTTGTTCAAAAACTGCATGCAAGAATTAAAAAAATGTTAAATGGACATTGCGGAGATTTCAACAGTAATTCATTCTGTATGATCAACTGTAAGGATTTTAAACGATACCCCAGATACACGAAGGCTCCTCTGGGCAGAACCCGATACCGGACGAGAGCCTTGCTAGAGAAGATCTTACATACCTACGTTACTTGGATTGAAATAGCAGGTTTATATTCGTCATAGTTTTTTATAGTCATTATTGTAAAGAAACCTTTTTCGTACTTTTACATAAATTAAATTAAATGTCCATGCGACAATTCAGTTTGTACGATGTGGTTGAATCGTTTTGTAACATATTCCTTTTGTTTTGAAACGTCTATTGGAATTAGATGAAAATTTCAAAACAAGATATCAACACGAAACATCCTAGCGTTTTAATCGAAAAGCCTATCGAATTGTCGAAGATAAAACATAATCATTTAAGTACTCACTTGCGACGTCGACAAGTGGAACTGATATTACGTTGGTTATCAGATAAATCTATATCTAACTAGTGATAGAGCAATGCCGATATCGACCTCTATTATAGTTGTGCGTAGTTTAAGCGATGATAGCTCAGTGGTAGTGTATACGACTTGGTTTCAAGGGACGTGAGTTCGCATCTAAGCACCTACAATGAGCTTGAGCTTTCGGTGAAGGAAAACATCGTGAGGAAACCATGGCATGGTGGTAGGGCTTTTTCTGATGCCCGCCTGGGTAGCTACCACCCTTAAGTTGTAAACCTGCTGCCAAATACCAATAGGTGTGTTCCGGCAGCTGCACTTGAGAGCCAGTTCCTCCACAGGTTTAGCGTGTCTACCAACTTGGGCCGTATCGTCACTTAAGATCAGGTGAGATAATGGCCATAATGCTAAATCTTAAGTATAAAAAAATAAAACTCGTACCATCTATCTACCTTTTGGATTCTCCCATGGATCTCGTTGTTAGCTCGTTCCATCACTAGTTATAGTGTGTACGACATTACCACTGAGCTATCATCGCTTCAAAAAGGTAATAAATATCGATAAACATATCTACATCTAAATCCACTATCGAATAAAGAATTTATGGGCGCACACGGATAAATAATTCCGTTTATCAAAAGCAAGCCATATCTAAATCAAACAATGCCCGCTTATGACATAATTTACTAAGAAAGCTGAAATAAGCAAATTTTCTTTTTAAATATGAAACGTCATCTATGGGAGCTCCTTGGTTGGTTGGCCCTTCCATATGATTTCCCAATCTTGTCCTTTCTAGCTGTTCCACAGAGCCACCATAACATCTACATCTCTTTCTAAGGCCGTTTCTTTGACTAACGATCCATAAATTACGACAATCCTTGTAATAGATTAATGCATTTTGGAACTGTTTTTATATCGGAAGATAACATTATAGTTACTATAAACAAACAGTGAGGCCGTTTTAAATAGCCTTAAGATATCGTAGAATAAAAATATCATTTGTGCAAACAAAACATATTAATTAATCCAATTACAATTATAATTATAATACGACAATTAAATAGTGGTACAATCTAGGAGGAGTAAAAATAATGGGAGGATGACGTTAAACATGGTACATATTTTTTCCCTGCTTTTTAGGGTTCTGCGAATGATTTTTTTATATATTCTTTTCATCTGTCAGATTTGAGAAGTTAGTTATATCATTATAATATCAATCGATTATAATTATTTTTATCAAAAAAACAAACAAATCAATTTTTAGAACGAAATTCCTTCGCGGAGGGATAAGCTGAAAAAAAAACGTTTGTAACGTTAGCGTAATTTTTTTATGTATAGTCTATGTATGATGGCTATACAGTGTCTAATGTAGAGTCTACGTGATGACTGTTATTATTATATATTTTTATAAATTATCATAAGCAAAATAAAGGTGTAAAGATAATTTTGTAATATTATCGTTAAAAAATTATTAAAAGAAAATGTATACCCGAATAATTGTTTTCTTTCGTCAATTTTCATTCCAATAGTTACGTCCGTAACGTTAGCGTAAGATTTTAGAGTTTTATGCAGTTTTCTACTTTATGGTGTTACAGTAAGGTATACTTTTACTTGTCAATATGATATTCAAGAGAATCGATCTCGTTTTTCGTACAGTAGAATAAAATCATATGCGACCAATACGTTTGTTGTTTGAAAATAAACCCTATCAAGGTGTTCTGTATAATTTTTGATACCAGTTTCGATTGAAGTGACAATACTAAGGAGTAATGTTGTATCTCCACAAGAGAAAATGATTTCCGAGATTATGTTCAATGAAATCTCATTGGTTCTGAGTCTGAAGGAAAAGGGTCCTTTTTTATCGATAAAAAAATCATAATAAAAAGTGTATACGCGAATAATTATTAATATTTTTATAATAAGGAACTTCGTTACTATCTGATGTCCTATGACAACACTCGTTTTTTTTTCACATTTCATGCATTATTATCTACTTCTGAGCTATGATTCAAATTTCAAGTATTTAGCTCATCGGGTAGTTAGTTAAAAATCAATTAAAAATTCCACCCAAACAAACCATACAAGAAAGCGAGTTCATAAAAACATGATAGAAAGTAGCGGCACATCGTGGATGCAAATAGCAAAGAATAGGGAAATATATGGGATATACGGAAAGGTTTACTTTAGATATTTTATTAATATAGTATTCCTTTAGAAGAAGCCCTTGTAAAACTACTATATATTATAAAACAATTTCCGTTCCGTCCCCGAGTGTGACTGTATGTATGATAATCTCAAAATCTACCGAACTAATTTTGATGCGGTTTTAACCTTAAACCTTAAAGAATGATTCATGAAGAAGGTTTGGGCGTATAATTTGTTAAGGTTTCATGTAAATTGGTTGAAATATGACGATAGTTGGTAAAAATTTAAATAAATAACAAATTAAAGATATTTTTTTTTATATCTTTAATATGAACTGTAATTATATTAATAAAGAGTTATTTTATTCTCAAAGGCTAAATAAATATTTGAAAAATCGATAATCTTAGCATAGTACAAAATGAAGTCGCTTCCGCTGTCTGTTCGCTTAGATCTCTTAAACTATTAAACGAATAACGAAACGTGGCGGCATATAGTCTATTTTACTGTAAAGGCGCGCTTGTATATGTTTGCATCAAAATAAAAAAATACTTAGGAATCAATAAATGCGTTCTAGAAACTTTCGACTCCTTGACTTTATCGGATATATGACCGAGTCACATTCCACGGGACGGCATTTCTATTTCCGACGTCGGTGCGCATACAAGTGACAAAAGGAAGAATTACTATACGGACATTTCTCTAGACTACAATTGCGACTAAAACACATTCAACACAGAGTTTGCTCCACTTGTGGTTTTTTGAAGTGACGAGACAAGATACTTATAACATACTCTTTTTAATCTTTGTCTCTCACTTAAAATCGTGAGTTACAATGCACCTGAGCTTTCGGCGAAAGAAAACATCGCGAGGAAGCCATAGCATGGTGATAGGGTTTTTTTAATAACCAACTTGCTAGCTTCCACCCTCAGATTGAAAATCTGACGCCAAATAGCTACAGGTGCGTTAGCTAATAGGCTTAGCGTGTCCATCGTCTTGGGCTACATTATCATTTAACATCAGGTGAGATTGTAGCCGTAACGCTAATCCTTCTACTTCTTAACCCTTATCCCACCTAAGTATGGTCGGCACAACATGGTATCTTCTTCCACTCTACTTAATCAGCCGTCATCTCAGTCTTTACTCTGTTATACACATAGCATTTCTCGCGCCGTCTATCCGTGTCTACTTCGGCCTTCCTGTTCTCTTACATCCATCCTTACATACTTATCATTCTTCTAGTTATATGGCTTTCATTTCCTCTGATAACGTGTCCATACCACTCTAACCTATTACTCCTCAACTTCTCTCACTGGTGCTATTTTCATGCTTCCTCGAATGTATCCATTCCTAATTTTAACCATTCTAGTCACTCCACACATTCATCGTAGCATTCGCATCTCTGTAATTTTCTTTCATCCTCCTATTTCGTTATTCCTATGGTAAAAAAACAACACTAAGTGTAAAGTAGTTTCAGTATACGTATGTAACTTTTTTCTTATGTCATGTGTATGGGTGTTTCGACATTCAGCTTCACGTCAGCGATTACAGAGTGGCCAAATTACGTAACTGAAAGAGTTCCAAACGTGAGATATTTAATTCATGAATCAAAAACTCGAAGTATTGCTTAGACCCGATTGTTATTCATTACGAGAGTCACTTAGTGCATTGTACTAATTTTTATTCACTTATGCATATTGCAATAGAACTTTAACTGGACCGAATATATTCCTTTTATACTTAACTAACTGTGTCCACGACTTCGTTCGCGTGGAACTAAATTTGAATAAATCATTTTTATATAAAAAATGTTATATAGCTTATGTTACTCAGTGCTAATGTAGCATTTTAATGATGAAACAAGATTTGAAATCAGTTCCGTAGTTCTAGAATTTATTCGTTACCAACAAAAGAACACATCTTTCCTCTTTATAATATTAGTGTAGAAAAATAGATAGGCACTTTCCTACATGCACCATATTACTTTTTATTGGAACGAAGTTCTTTATCGCACGGAACAGATTTGGCGGATGGAGGCTAGGCGAAAAAAATGTAGGACTTTTCCCTCACGACCCTTTCTACAGTATAGTTCGCACCGGTTGCGCAGGTATTTATTGTTGAAGTCATACGCGTCGGCTGTTTCGTAGCGAATTATATGTATTAGATGAATTGAATGATGTATAATAAATGTTTATTTTCACAACTCGAAAAAATATATTAATTCCAAATTGCTTACCGTACCTTAAATTCATTAGTTATCTCTGCGTTTAATTTAATTGCTCTCAGTCGCTACTAATTAATTTATTTGTATTTGTTAGTCAATAATATAATGCGTTTATCAATAATAATATATTACGAAAACAACTTCGTTCCAACCGGATGTTCCAAGACGCTTATTTTTTCTCGTTCTATTACTAAAACGTGTATTTTAAATTTCTTTAAACTATATTTTCATTGTATTAAAGTTAACAATAAGTGTATATGATAATTAAATACAATACCTATTCTATAGACGACGACGCCGAACTTTGAGGTCAACAATTAACATACAAAAGATATAATATAATATAACATGTTCGTATAACGGAGTAAAACCTATTTCAATGAATTTCAATGGGCTTTTTCTAATGCCCGCCTGGCTAGCAACCACCCTCAAGTTGTAAACCTGCCGCCAAATACCAATAGGTGTGTTCCGGCAGCTGCACTTAAGAGCCAGTACCTCCACAGGTTTAGTCACTTAAGATCAGGTGAGCTTATGGCCATTACGCTAAATCTTATGTATAAAAAAATATATATAATAACAGTGTTTAATGCACTCGAAGTGATATGAGAAACCAGAAGAGTTTATTTGATGTTTGAAGTAATAAATATTGATCTAGTGGGATAAAAAAAAAACTTTTAAATCCCCACGAACAATGTCGCGGGCTTAGACAGTCTATGCATATGAAATCTAAAAAGAAACCATAGCATATTTTATTTGGAATGTTTATCTGTATATGTCGCGATATGTCCGGTCTGAACAAAGTCACGTTAGGCGCCACAGGCTGCACACAACACGAATTTGGGGGGTAGTACAAATTTTGTGGATGATCATTTTACTAATTATATCTAATGGCAATCATAAAACACAATGGTTATGTAGAAGCAAGATGAAAAATTAATTTCTAGGTATTATTTACTGGAATATTCCTTGTGCAAGTACAACGGAGTTTTGTGTTCACATTGGCCATAACGTTTAGTGCGGACCTATATATACGTTTGTACGGGAATCACTTAAAATAACTTGATACTTTATATGCATCAGAATTAAAGAGTTTATAGGATAATATAGGACTAGATGTGCACGCGACTTTATTTGCATGGAAGTAAAAATTATTCATTAATTATTGCTAGTTTCTGTAACTTTTTAAAATTGAAGCGAGTCTACTATCTCATGAAACAAGCCAGTAGACAAACTTGTCTAAACGCTCCTCCGCCAGGTCAGATCAGAAGGTTGCGTGTTCATATCACGTCGAGGTCACCAGTATAGTGATATCGCACAATGCAAATTGGCCTTCGATTAACGCAAACCACAGTTCCGGGTCATAGTTATTAAATGTGGATACTTTTAGACTAACGCGTTAGGCTTTTGGTGTACGCCAACGGTGCGTTCCATCCTTGCCGAATGTTGATGGGCACCATTCAAGTCTTTGGCGAACAAAGACATTTGTTGCAAGGTCTTTTGGGCACATCACTTGTCCTGCTGGTACACGATCCGTAGTTAGGCGCAACACCACAACCAGCCACTTGGCACGGCAGCTCGAGCAGAACGTTTTATGTGACAAAAGACCTTACTACTGCAACACATGTCTTTGTTCGCCAAGAACCTGAACGGTGACCACCGACATTCGGAAAGGCTGGAAAGCACTGTTGGCGTACACCAAGAAGCCTGCCGCGCTGGTGTAAAAGTACCCACTTTTAATAACGACGACCCGGAACTATAGTTTGCCCTAATCGAAGGCCAATTTGTATAGTGCAATATCACTATACTGGTGACCCAGACGTGAATGAACATGCAACCTTCTGATCTCATCTGGCGGAGGAGTGTTTAGACGAGTTTGTCCACTGGTTTGCTTTAAGAGATAGTAGACTCGCTACACAATACAGCTTTGCTCCTATCGTGGTTAGCGTGATATTAAATAGCCTGAAGCCTTCCTGAATGATTGCTTTATCAAACACAGTTTTTTTTTTTAATCCGACTGGTAGTTTCAAGACTATCGCGTTGAAACAAACAAACTATTCCGCTTTACAATCTTTATATATAAAAATTTCGCGTCACGTCATTTGTCCGCGATGAACTCCCAAACTACTGAACCAATTTTAATCAAATTTCGCACAGGGTGTGCAGTTTGATCCAACTTGAGAGATAGGATACTTTTTATCTCGGTAAATGGTCATAACGAGATAGATGTCGCTGTGGTCGTGTTATTAACTACTGGAATCGATATGACATCGTCTGCCGGTCCGTCTAACAGTTTTACAAGGTCAAGAAAATAGACAAATCTCAAATAAAGTTAGCGGTAGGTACATAAAAAACGAAGGCCGAACAATTATTTCGTATATAATTATATGGATTCGTGTTATTATACTACAAAGCATGTAAATTTGGGGAAAAAAACAACTGTACATTATCTTTTATGGCATTATTTGTATTCTACTCTAAAACAACACGAACGTAAAAACAGCCTTTTCTGTTCTTTTATCGTTTAGCGTTAACGAAGGTAGCAACCTAACATGATGTTAAATGACGATGTGGCCCAAGATGCATTTTTTTGTTTTCTCTCTACGCTAAAGATTGTAGAAAATGACAATTTAGTTTGAGGAACGGGTATTTCTACAGATATTATTTGTAGACGATTTAGAACTATTCATTATTTAAATTCCGATGATCCTTCATCGTTTTATTGCTATTTTACTTTATGAACGTTTTTCCCGTCATTGAATACAAAAGACAGGCATTTTCTCTTAACACGTTATTCACCCGACGAAGCGGCAGGAAAAGGTAGTTTAATATTATAAAGCGGAAAAGTTTGTTTGTTTAAACGCGCTTATCTCAGTAATTATTAGTAGACTTAAAAAAATCTTTTTATTTGGCTTTCGTCAGACTTTGTCAATGTTTAACATCACGCTATCACCAATAGAAGCAAAATAGCATAGAAAAAAGTTACAAAAACGGGCAAAAATGATTAAATACTAGCTCTTACGTGAGGCTTCGCTCGCATTCGATAATATAGATTTTGTCAAACGAATCGGACGATGCCATAAAACGTTTATCCCTCTCTGTATCCCACTTCTAATAAGTTTATTGCAAGAAAAAGTAACCTATCTCCGTCTCCAGGGTTTCTTCTATCTCTATACCAAAATTCATCGCAATCAATTCAACGGTTTAGGCGTGAAAGCGTAACAAACAAACAAACTCACTTTCGCATTTGTAATATTAAATAGTTTCACGCGAACGAAGTCGCCGGCACAACTAGTCGCTCGTATAGGTATAGATTATTCACGGAAAAGGAGAAATAACATAATCAATAACACTTTTGTTTATCAATAAAATGCATATAATTAGATACGTATATTCATAAACATATTTACGTTGAAGTGTTTTTAATAATTACAAAAACTGAAACAAAGGAATTATAATATGAATGCATGTCGTTATTTTTTAAGTATCTCGAAGATCAAACTTAGCTTTTTTTTTAATTATGTTAATCTTAAAAAACATATTCAGTTGCGATTCAAATTTTGATTATAAATCAATATACATATATTTGATAAATGAATCGCTGAAATGTATGTATTTGTACGCGTATAACTTTCAAACGACAGCTTCAAATTCGATAATTCTTTTGTTTGAGTGTTCTTTATTGTCAGGAGAAGGTTTATATAAAAGAAAAGATTTTTAAATCTCATAATATGAAAAGTGAGTGAACAGCACAGAATTGTATATGAATATTTTTTTAATTGGACTTACACTGTTAGCCTGAGGGGCTTTTACAGCTTCACCTGAACTAGGGAGACGAGCGTGGAGGACGCTCGAGCCCGAGGGGGGCCATTATATATATATATATATATATATATATTTAAACTAGCTGTGTCCGCGACTTCGTACGCAGAAATGATTTCATAATTTTAGCTCATTTTTGTAACTTTTTCCAATACAGCTTTGTTCCTATTGATGATAGCGTGATCGTAAATAGCCTAAAGCCTTCCTCAATGATTTCTCTATCAAATAAAAATTCCTAAGATTAGCGCGTTCAAACAAACAAACCTTTCCACTTTAAAATATTAATATAGATTTCTCACTTAATAGTATTGGATTATACAGTAGTTGTACCTACAACTGTGTCTGCGTGAACTGGAATATTGAAATACCACGTTTATTTTACTACTTTGAGTGATGATTTATCCAAAACACAAATAATTTGATAAGGGCACGCGATATATAAACCGTTACACAACATACATCCCTAACCGCCGACGTGATACTGATGCTTGAGTGTGCCAATTGACACAAAATTAGCGCACCATGTTCAGAGCGCATACGCCGTATCTACACATTTTTAATTATAATATCATAGTATAGGACAAACCATTTATTAGGTCAACTATTGTTCACATACAATTTTAAATACGACATTGGACATATGTAATTAGTGCCAATTAGGAAGTAGCTAGATTATTTTCACGTCAACACAATTACCGTTGTACATCAAAACCACCTATGTACATAACTAATGTGCGCGAAAGATAAGAATCACGGTTTTTTCTACTAAGCCATAGTACAGAGTCAAGAGGTAGTGGGTTCATACTCGCCAACCGTTGGACTTGTATGATAATTGTCAGTTGTACATATACAATATATTTATTTATTACACTTTTATATACAATCTGTATACAAGGCGGGCTTAATGCCTGTGGCATTTTCTACCAGTCAACCTTGGGGTGGTGCAGAGATGCTGCAAAGCAGGTGCGATAGACATAAGGAAAACAAAATTTACCTAGGTATACGATAAAATAACAGGTAAAAACAATAAATATATACATTAAAATGAGCAACTTCTTTATTAAAAAAAAATTACAAGTAAAAATAAAAGGAAACTCTGCGTTCTACATTAGTATTACTTGCGTTGTAGGATGCAGTTACATAATAGGACGTAGAACGTTTACATGCACTACGATCTATATTAATATTACAAAGCGGAAAAGTTGGTTTGTTTGAACGCGCTCATCTTAGAAACTGCAAGCCAAATAGAAAAATTATTTATGTATTTATGAGCAATCGCTGGACAGGCTTTAGGCTATTTAATATCACGTTACGACCAATAGGAGTAAAGCTGTCTAGAAAAAAGTTACCAAAACTGGTTAAAATTATTAAATAAAGCTTTTAGTTTCACGCGAACGAAGTCGCGGACGTAGCTAGTAACATGCTTAACACGATGCATAGCAATATCTCTTTTTTTTCGCCCGATATAAAATCAATTTTTATGCTAAAGAACAGCAAACAGGCAGACGACCCATATGATGGTAAATGGTTATCGTCGCCTAAGGACGACCGCAACACCAAGAGTCTTACAGCCAAGTTGGTGACCTTGGCGGTAAGGGCGGGTTCTCGTTTACTATTCCGGGACAAGAAGGGTCATACCGAACCTCTTTCGTAACCAAGCTGTGACGAATTAAGGAATACATAGTTAACTGTCATAACCATAACCAAATGTGGGCCCGACAATCGCCAGAGCCTCGTCGGTTACCCGGCAGGGTGCACCGCGTGCAGGTGATGCTGGCGCTAGAGTATCTCTGATGGTATTCGATACCCCATAGACCCCAACATATTATCCTACTTCCCTGTTCATTGTAACATATTACACGCATTAACCTACCTCTTGTTTTGATGCATTATTATGAATGTAACATATATATACTTTTATAATATAATTGCTTATACTGGGCTATAGCTTTGGGCGGAATGATTGTACCTTACTCTCCTACGTTGACAACTCATGTTGTGTCGCCCAGCAACAGCACAGTTTCCGAACGATAAACATTCTTATGACACAATAATTAAATATATTTATTTTTTAAACATATCATCTGTTCAAACACGCTGTGCCTGTTTTCGATTTAAAATGTAATCCTTACTAATATTATAAATGCCTAAGTTTGTTTGTTAGTTTTCATGCTTACAGCCTAAACCGCTGAATAGATTATGATCAATTTTGGTATAGAGATAGATGGGAACCTAGCGACGGTGATAGACTACATTTTCTCGCGAAAGCCATATAAGAAGTTGGGTAAAAAGGGGGATAAACTTTGTATGAAAGTTTGTATTGACACATCCGATTAGTTTGCCGAATTCAATATTATCGCGAGCGAAGCCGCAAGTAAAATCTAGTAATACTATAAATCTAAGTAATGCCAATGCTCGTTTGTTACGCTTTCGCGCATACACCACTCAAGCGATGAAGAAACATATAGTTTGTAAGTTTAGCATTATGGCCACAACCTCATCTGATGTTAAATACTAGTGGGTGGAATGGGTCCTCAAATGCATCTGCCGGAACACACCTATACGTATTTGGCGGTTGATTTTCATCTCGAGGGTGATAGCTAACCATGCGGGCAATAGGCAAAGCCAAGCCGTTCTGCTATGGTTTGATAACGATGTTTTCTTTCACCGAAAGCTCAAGCTTATTTCAGGGGCTCACACTCACGTCGATTGATGCGGCGTTCGTACACGCTAACACAGAGCTATCATTGCTTCAAGAAGTACCTTGCGAAGGAAGTCGCTAGCAAAACGAGTCAACTTCCATACTTTTATCACCAGCTTTCCAGAAGCAGCGAAAGTTAAAGGGAAAAACGGAAATAAAGACGCGAACACCAACAGGTTTTATATAACAACTATGCAGGCCTCGCGACTTCGTTTGCGTGGAAATAGAAAATCTTTCTTCAATACATCTTTACTCCTATTGGTGGTAGCGTGATGTTAAAAATCATCTCAATTATTCTTTTAGCGTTCTCAATTATTGGTCTATGAAATACTAAATTATTTTTTGAAATTCGACTTGTAGTTCCTAGCATTAACTCCTTCAAAGAAAACAAACAAATTTCTCCGCTTTATATAGCTTTTACCTGCGGCTTCACTCGCAGTAATACTGATTCTGTCGATCAAATCAGATGACGTCAATAAAAAGTTACCATATAAAGTTTATCCCCCTTCTCCCACTTCCAATAGGTTTTTCGAGAGAAAAATTATCTCTCTATCAAAATTTATCTTGATCCATTTAGTAGTTTAATCGTACAAGTGTAACAGACAAATTTATTTTCGCATTTATAATATTAATAAGAATACGGATAAAAAAGAATAACAAAAACAAAATCACACTAACCTGGTGTATTGTTATAATTCCAGACTGTTCCGCCATTATAAAACGAATAAACACTAAGTAAGCACTACCTACACTAATATCACAGATTGAATAAATAAATAAAAATTAATTAACTAATTATATTCTTCATTCAATCACATATCACTACTGCTCCTCATCGAGGTCCAAGTCCCAGACGCTCGCGAGACCGTGCAACAGGTGCCGTATCACCCTGTCGACGATTTTGTTTAAAAAGATAAAATAATAAAACAGAATCCACCAGAACTCGATTACAATACGTACGTCGATCGCGAGCATTGAACCGCACGTCCGTACTGCGCGACGTACGGTCGTCGTGTGACAAACGCGAGGTCGAATAACGAGGCGACATTCGAAAATGGAATTTCTGCGTACGCGCCACTTATGCGAATTATCAGCAACGCTCGATACTCTCATGAGTCGATCATGAACAACACGCGTTCAAGCGATAACACTATCATTGTAACATCACTAATCGAGAAACTGTCGATTACGGGGAGGTGTTATCTATAGCTTGAAGCGGTGATGTCTCAGTTGGTAACTACAAGATCTGTGGGCGCTCCCCCCTTTTTCTAGGAACAGGGGGGTCTGAAGTGTCACCATGGTGTGTTTCAGTGGGTAGTGTCGGGTGATTAGCACCTGATGAGTTATCATCTGTTCCTCTAGCGTTGGCCTGAGCCCGAGTAATACGTCTGAGTTTGTGAGTTGCAATGATAAAGTCCATAAACAATTTTAAAGGAAAGGAAGATTTTGAACACTAATTTAACAATAAATGGTTCAGTTAGTAGTGTGTACAGACTTCTCGTCAATACATGTGAGTTCGAATCCCTACAATGAGCCTTAGCTTTTGGTGAAGAAAAACATCGCGTCGAAACCATTGCATGTTCGTAGCGGCTGGCTAGCTACCAGCCTCGAGTATAAAATCTGCTGCCAAATACCTATAGGTGTGTTCGAATATTTGCATTTGAGAGCCAGTCCCACCACTAGACAGCGTGTCCACCTTCTTGAGGCAAGCCGTGGGTGAACACCAGGTCAGATTTAGGCCATAACGTTCCTAAAATCTATAAAAACCTATAAAATAACCTATAAAAAAGATGAGCCTATTCACGTTCTCTCTGATAAGCAGAAGGAAGGAATTTGGAAGGAACGCCACCGGTCAGGTATCAATTGTTGGGAAATCTAATCAGGCTTTCACCCTGTGATTCCCTAGTTGTAAGTGTATTTCCAAGCCGTGTCGATATAAAAAAATATGTGCAGTTCACACGCGATAAAAGTGAAACCTTCATAATACTTATGTAAACAATACACCGCGGTTGTTTGTTGCCTTTACTCAGGCGCACCCAACACATATTAATACACGCACAACGCATGGACCACGTAACAAACACTGATAACGCCTTCTATCTCATTTTCTCACACGTTATATGCTATACATGTATGTGGTTGTCTCTTTTTGCTGTCGCTTTTTCGTTTCTATACAAATTCAAATCATAAACATGCTATAGGTGGTTTCACTCCAAATAAAAGAACAAAATGTTTAAATACGCACTCTACCACTTTGACGTCATATATGAATATCTGACGTCATATATTGTATTCAAATATTTAAGATATAAATACCAAGACGCTAGTAACGACAATATGATGCGAAACTACATTGTCAACAGTCCAAAAGGTCATGTATTACTGGTAAAATTTATTTTTCACTCTTTATCCTTATTAATATTATAAACACTAAAGGGAGTTTATTTATTTACAAAGCTTTCACGCATAAACCGCTGAATCAATTACGATGAATTTTGCTATAATAATAATAGTTAGTGGAGACGGTGATAGGCTACTTTTTCTCGCGAAAACCTTATTGGAAATAGGGTAGAGATAGGAATAAACTTTGTATGTAACTTTTCATTGTGCTATCCGATTTGTTTGACAGAATCAGTATAAACTCGAGCGAAGCCACACGTAGAATCTAGTTAGAAATAAATCAGTTCAACTGATGTTTAACAATGGCGTTTCATATATACGATATCAGCCAGAACCAAAGAAATCAAATAATTTTTTTTGACTCAATTAAGGCCCTGGGAAGGCGCTTATGAACGTCAAAACTACCATCGGTTTTAAAAGTAACGCAGTCATCGAAAAGAACCGGCAGTATCTTCAATCCGTACGTTTATATTTTTAGGTACATTTTTTTACATAATAGTTAATATGTACATTTACACCATTAGCGGATGCACAGAGATGGTGTTCATTCCAGACGTACCATCATTCACATACTGATCTACCCATTAAAATGCGTATTGACATCAAAGCCCATTTGACATGGTGCTTGAACTTACTGTCCGGCAATTCGGTAATGTGCTATGGGATTTCGTTGTAAAACTTAACACTATTACCTAAAAAGCTGTTACTGGTCTTACTGAGTCTAAAATAAAGCGTGTCTAGTTTGTCACCATTTCCAGTATGTAATTAAATTATGCCGGTCTTACATCAGACACACCTAAACGTAATTATTATAAGCAACAATATAATTAAACATACAAACACTGCGTCTTTCACACCGTATAACTAACTAAATGTACAAACAAGACACGTTGTTATTTTCACCAATTTCAGACAATGGCAAATATTATTCAATGGTGTCACTAAAACACACCATTACCAAACATACCATAACATTCAGCCAGTCTTACTAATATTATAAACGCGAAAATTTGTAAGTATGGATGTTTGTTACTATTTCACGCATAACTACTAAATGGGTTTTAATTAAACTTTAGAATAATATAGCGTATGCAACAAAATAACACATAGGTTATAATTGATATTTATAGTGTGTGAATTGTCCAAAATATAACGATAAATGTCAAGTAAGTAAGAAAAAATTCTGCCATTTGGAGCTATTCTGGCGTGCGCTGCAAAAACGGTTAGTTATATGTATATAATGTATAATGGAAATGTTTATCTTAAACAATCCTACAAGAAAGCCCGCGACAGTATATATATCTATATTTTATGAATAATCCATTATCGCCAAAATAGTGAGCGGCGTGTATATGACTGCTATGACTACAAACACAAATGTTCTTAAACTAGTCTCCTTTGATATAATTTATATTCAATAGCGGGTACCGGAATCAAAACTGTTTGACAAAGCCAATATTAGCGCGAGCAAAGCCGCGGGTAAAAGCTAGTATATTATAAAACTTCTACATTGATGGCGCTAATTAATACTAATTAGTCTATTATAAAAATCATAGATAGCTGAGAGATTTTTCACATAAATGATAAAAATATATCGTCATAAATGAAAAAATTGCAAAAGGCCGATGAAACCTAAACAAAGTAATCAGAAATCATATAAGATCGTTTTAGTTTCGAATGTATGTATTGTATCTATATACGTAAATTGGCAAATTACTACTAAACTATTGTAACAAATTTTCATGCGATTATGGCTCAATCGGTAGTGTATACGGAGGCTGCGTTACTGAACGTGACTTCGAATCCATCTGCAATAAGCTTCAGAGTTCAGTGAAGGGAAACATGAGTAAACCAGAGCATAATGGTAGGGATTTTTATAATAGCCAACTGGTTATTTACCACCTTCAAGTTGTAAATCTGCCGCCGAACAACTATAGGTGTGTTCAGGTTGTTGCACTTGAGAACCAATCCTACTAGGCTTAGCGTGTCACCCGCCTTGGGCCACATCGTCACTTAATATCTAGTACAATTGTACACGTAAAGCCAATATCTATAAAGCTTAAAAAGTATAAATAAACATTTACAACTAAAGTCAAGGTATCGGGTAATCACTATCAAGTATCAGGCAACGCGCACACATTGACACTTTATCAGCGTGATGACATAACCTAACTCATAATTATTAAATTAACAGGTCAATTGTTTTAACTGATATGAAAATGATGTGATCACATGCAATGTGAAAACAGATCCTGCTCCCCGGCCCAATAGGCAATAGAAGAACACCGTAGAAGCATTTCCCTACATAAAAATAATAATATCAGTATGAAAAAAAATCATTCTAGAAAAGTCGATGCCCCTTATTATAAGGTGTATATTTCAATGATGATATAATGTAATATTTCAATGTTAAGTTCCTTTTTTTATTATACTAGCTTTTACCCGCGCCTTCACTCACGTTAATATTGATTTTGTCAAGCCCGATGACGCAATAAAAACTTTCATACAAAGTTTATCCCTCCCTTTACCACGCTTGCAATAAGATTTTCACGAGAAAATGTACTCAGTAACCGTCTCCAGGATCACATCTATCTCTATACCAAAATTCATTACAATCGATTAAGCGATTTACGCGTGAAAGTCTAACAAACAAATAAATAACTCAAATCGCCAATGTACAAACTAAAAAGTGCAATCAATTATTCAGTCATTCATTCATTAACATATTAATACTATCTTTTACCCGCGGCTATGCTCTCGTTAATATCGGATGACGCAATAAAAAGTCACATAGAAAGTTATTCTTCCCTATACCCAACTTCCTGTAAGTTTTTCGCGAGAAAAACTAACCTATTACCGTCTCCAGAGATATATATCTCTATACCAATATTCATTGCAATCGATTCAGCGGTCTAGGCGTGAAAGCGTAATAAACAAACAAGCAAACTCTCTTTCGCATTTAAGGAAAGGATTATATAGCAGAAATGTTTGTTTGTTTGTTTGAACACGTTAATCTTAGGTAGTAGTACCCGAGGGATTTCAATTTTTTTTCTTGTAATTGATAGACTAATCGTTGAGGAAGGCTTTGGCTATTTAACATCACACCACCGCCAATAGGGGCAAAGCTATATTGAAAAAGGTAACAGAAACGGGTAAAAAATGTAAAATAGTTCCAAGCGAATCAATTCGTAAAGTAGTATAAACAAATAAATTCATAACAGTTCTTTACATTTGTCTTCCAAGTTTCTCAGTCTATCGAACAAACTGTTCCGCTGTACATCATTAATATGGATAATAGATATAGATATCCGCCTCTGAGCATTTTACTTATATGCATAATGCATAAACAGGTATTTTACGGTATTTTCTTGAGCCACGAAAAATATTTACATTCGGCACGGAGGTGTGTCTTCGGATCGTGCTTTCCTAATTTGAACATAATATCTCTAAAACCTATTAAATATAATATGCATTTAAATATTTTGCGAATAACATTTACATTTGCTTTTAACACTACTGGTAAATTTGATATACAGTAGAACCCTGTTTGAGGTCGTAAGAAAAGATCAAGAAAGCTCCTCCGAGTTCCGCTCTCAACAGACCAGTAGTAAAAATGAATTACGTTGGTATAGGTAACTTCCCTCACTATGTGAAAATACCGCAAATTTTGAAGTAAAGATAGTTCAGTGGCACATCAAGGGACGTGAATTTGGATACCAGCAATGAGCTTGAGCTTTCGATGAAGGAAAACGTCGTGATGAAACCATAGCATTGTGGTAGGGCTTTTTCTAATGTCCGACCGGCGAACTACCACCATAAAGTTGTTAAACTACCACCTAACACCTATAGGTGAGTTCCGGCAGTTGCACTAGGCTTATCCACTATCTTGGACCGCAACGTCACTTAACATTACAAAATATTAAAATAAGATGGAATACAGTGAGATATTATTTGTCCATAAATTATTAAATTGTTCTTCAAACTTCATTTATAGTAGATAGAAAAATAGCTTGTAGAAAACGTGATTATATATACATACTCTAACAAGACAAGTCAATATTATTTCACAGATCCGTAGAGAAACTATAACCTGTTGTTAGACACATTTTTATTGCGTTGTGTAAAAAATATATATCTTTACCTATGATGAAATTATAACTGCGCAAAATAGGGGCATGTGTTGTGTTTTTTAAAGATTATTTATGCTTAGTGATAAAGCTACAAAATCACCTGCAGTTAAGCACTAGGGACTGGCTGTCAAGTGCAACTTCCGGAACACACATGTAGTATATTAGGCGGCAGATATTCAACTTGAGGCTGGTAACTAATAAGGCTGGCGTTAGAAAAAGCCATACCACCATGCAATGGTTTGATAACGGTGTTTAACAAACATCTTCAAAGAACCACATGTTCCAGATTCTAAAAATCTGTGAATTCGGTAAACTTTAAAAACGACTATTGCAACTATGTTTTTTAAAGATCTGCGTTACCGATACTCAACCACATCTTTCAGCGGTGGCCTACCACCATAATGCATTATCACATGAAGCGATGATAGCTCAGTGGTAGTGTGTACGACTTCGCGTCAAGGGACGTGAGTTCGAATCCAACCACCTACAATGAGTTCGAGCTTTCAGTGAAGGAAAACATCGTGAGGAAACCATAGCATGTTCGTAGGGCTTTTTCTAATGCCCGCCTGGCTAGCAACCACCCTCAAGTTGAAAATCTGCCGCCAAATACCAATATGGGTGTATTCTGGCAGTAACACTTGAGAGCCAGTCCTTCCACAGGTTTAGCGTGTCTACCAACTTTGGCCGTATCGTCACTTAAGATCAGGTGAGATTATGGCCATAACGCTAAACCTTAAGTATAAAAAATATATATGCATTATTATTTAAGCAACACGCTATCTAGCGTCGCTTAAGATGAAGCGTATTTGGCGGGTGTAAAGCAGATATGCTGCAATATAAAAACGTTTTTTAAGTAAATGAACCAAACAGTATTGTTCGAAAACATATGCAAAGTTATGTAATAAAACATGTGATCTATATATTTTCGAGTTGTAAACTCTTGTAAATTTAGAAATCCAAATTAATCCCAATTTTTTTATGAATAGTACCAGGCTACTCAATATCTACTAAACGAAAAAAAAGGTTGTCATACAAAACTAAGGAAGGAAAAGTTTCATTCCTTTTTACATATCCTTTAAAAAGGTTTATCTATAGCTATATATAAAAACACAGTTACTAATTGCTTTGATAGGCCTAAAGTTCGTCAATATCTACAAAACAAACCAACTCAAATCCAAAACCAAACTCAATCGATTGATCGAGAAACTGAGATGGATAAATATACCAAATTGTTTCTATATAGACTATACCTGCGACTATATTCACGTAGAACTGAAAATTATTTAACAAATTTTTACCGTTTCTGTAACTTATTTCAATACAACTATACTTCTACTGGTAGCAGCGTGATATTAATTGCTTAAAGCCTTCCCCGATGACTCCTTTACCGAATACATATAATAATTTATGAAATCCCACTGGTAGTTCCCAAGATAAGTGCGTTCAAACAAACTTTTCCGCTTTATAATATAGAATAGTGTTAGGTCAGTGTTTGCAAATGTTATTCAGAGAAAAATGCACACATTGAGTATAATATCAAGCCATAAGTGGGTCAGTGTCAACCGGCTCAACGCTTATGGATTATTCATGACCGGCTGTGTACCTTTGCCGATTAAATAGTGACGCTGAACCGGTTTCGACTGATGGAATATGAATACAACGACCACAGATTCGAACCCTGGTTACTAGAAGATCTGCGAAAGTAGTCTCTGGTCTCTGGCAACACTAGTGGGTAGTGTTGGATGATTAACTCCGAAGAGTCACTACATGCCCGTCACGAGGAGACGCTCCGAGGAGAAAATCCATAAAGTCTGGGAATTATCACCACGATAAAAAAAAAATGTTCGAACCCCAGCAGGTGATATTAAAAAGGAATCTATCAAACGCTTTCAACCGGAACTTTTAGTTATGTTGCGCAACAAAGCGACTGCACTGCATCTGATGTTAAGTACTGTACAAAGCAAATCGGTGGCGACTGACATAGAAAGAAAATTCAGTGACAGTCAACGCTGTTACGCTGGCCTGCTTGGGTACTTCTTTGAAGGCTGATAGGTAGGAAGACGGGTCCACACTTCCACGGTACGATAGAACCATCTCCAGCATAGATCTCGACCATCATACAGCTACTTCTGGTTGTCAACGACTTTTACACGCACTATAGAATAGCGTGAATAATTTTTGCCAAAAAAAAAATTCTTGTCAGCATTCTTTTTTTATGTTGTTCAGCAAAGTGACTGTACTGCACCTGGTGTTAAGTACAGTACAATCCAGAACAGCAGTGACTGACAATGATTCAAAATTCACAATCAGTTACCGCTGTCATGCTGGCCTGCTTAGATACCTTTTCACGCCTCTTTTGAAGGACCCTATGTCATAGGAAGGTGGGAATACGCTGTCCGGAAGACGGTTCCACAGCTCCACGGTACGACATAAGTATGAATCAGCAAACTTTTTAGTTCGCGATTTAAAAGGAGTCACCGTGAAGCTGTGACATCGAAGTCGCGCCCGCGTGGTTCTGTAGTGGAACGGGGAGGAGGGGATTATATTGAAGAGCTCTTCAGAACACTCGCTGTGGTACATACGGTAGAACACGCTTAAAGAGGCAATGACCCTTCGTAGTTTCAGCGGTTCTACGGTGCTGTCTCCATCATTAACAATGCGGACAGCCCGCCTCTGCAACCTGTCTAAGGCATCGAGTAGATATTGAGCGGATCCATCCCAGAGATGCGAGCAGTATTCCATGCACGGCCGAACTTGGGCCTTATAAAGAAGGTACAACTGGTCGGGCGTGAAAAACCGACGCACTCTGTTCAGGATTCCTAGTCTCCGAGATGTTGTGAAGATGACACTCTCGATGTGGTCCTTGAGATTTAGGTCGCTCCGAATATTCATTCCCAGAATATTTAGGCTGTCACGCATTGCAAGTTGGGTGTTCTGAAGAGTAGGGTTGGGTGAAAACCAAAATATTAATCAATATTATACAAAATATTATTTGTTCAAGTAAAATATTTTTATTTTATTATATTAGCAAAATAATTTCTATATACAGAAAAAAAATCTCACCATGTTTGAACTCTTAATATCAATTTTAAGTACTTACTATTTAAATTTGGAGTTATCCCATATAAATAGCATAAAATTAAATGTATTTTTTTTTTCAAATTTCTAAAGCTTAACCACCTTTTACAATAGTGTGAATCGGTTTGATGGACCTTATGAGGAATTTCACACTCTTCGAAATTGCTTTAGTGTTTTAAATTAATAGACACAAATTTATATTACTATTACAAAGCTATCATCGTTTTATTTATTTCGACAATCTTTCACCCACGGCCTTACTCGCGTTATATTGATTTTGACAAAAAAAACGGATGTAACCATAAAGTTTCACACAATATTATTCCTTCACCTTACCACTTTTCCAATAAGTTTTCTTTGAGAGAAAAATAACCTATTACCGTCTCTAAGACCCCATCTTTATACAAAAATTCACTATAATCGATTCGGCGGTTTAGGCGTAAAAGCGTAGCAAACAAACTAACACACTTTCTCATTTATAATATTAGTAAGAATATCATATAGAACAATTGGCTATTGGAAACCTTACTTATATATCTCCGAGCGAACTCTGTTAACAAAATGTCTATATTTAATAACTATTGCGTACCAATTTGCAGTCAGCTGATTGTATATAACAATACTACTAAAAAAACATAAGAAAATTATACAGAAATCAAGCGTCGTCCGCATAATATCGCTATAAAATTAACTAGTTAAGTCGCGAACGGGTTTCGAACCTTGGTCGGTAAACATCAGTCAAGGTTACCGGCAATGCGAAAAATTTTATTTACATTTTTCTGTTTACTAACCGGCGCGGCAGACGTTCTGCCTTACTCGACAACAGCGCCATATGTAGTGTTCAGCTATAACTCGGCTATTATGCAATAAATAATAAAGGCCGGCTTTATGGTCACAACCTCACCGAATGTTAAGTGACGATGTAGTACAAGATCCTGGACACGCTAAGCCTAGTAGAGGGACTGGCTACCAACTTCAACTGCCGTATCATACCTATAGATATTTGGCGGTAGAATTTTTAACTTGAGAGTTGTAACTAGCCAAGTCAGCATTAGAAAAAGCCCTACCATATTCTATAGTTTCGTCACGATGTATTTCTTCCTCGTAAGCCCAGACTCATTGCAGATGGATTCGAACCCCCGTCAAATGACGCGGAGACCGTACGCACTACCATCATTGCTTCGTGTAAAAGTGAAACTTTTTTCTATTGCATGTCGCATTACAGCTGCGGAGTGGGCGGCGCTCAGCAGACCAGTCAAGGCCAATATTGCTACGTCCATGGCTCGCGTCATCTGACCATGTAGCATTGATTTTCCATTATCCTTCCCACTTTAATCCAATCCAATTATTAAGTTACGATGGAAAACGCAATTTTGATACTCTAAATCAAATCATTTTCAGTTAAATGACTACGATCAATAAAAAAGTTTTATATGCACCGTGATCTCATAAAACCACACCATTAAATTTTTTGCTTTTTACATCTATAATTAAATTTTCAATGATATAAACTGTGCATTATAATACATTATTGTTATAAATAATTGAAATTTAAAAATATACATATTAAATATCAAATTAACAAATATCCGGGGGTTATATAAAACTTGATAATATTAATTTTATACATAACAACTAGCTGTGTTCGCGATTTCGTTCGCGTGGAAATCATTTAGGTGCCTCTTTTCTTGATAAAAAGTGACCCGTGTCCTTTACTGTATCCCAGACTACGTGTAGGTGGATGAAACAATGATCAGTAGACCAGTTAACAATTATACGGTCTGGTGCCAACGACTTCATCTGCATAGACTTAATATGTTCAGAGACGAATTTTTTGCAACCTTTATCAATTTACTTGACTACTTACCAATGTTTCCTAATATATGCGTTTAAATAACATGCTATAATCGGCAATGTTTATCTTCATAATATAGTATTGATTATGAAGTAACTTTGGTTCGTAATTATTAATATCCCGAATCTAATAATAATATTCGCATATCGATTTCTATTTTCAATGCTTTTTGTCACAAAACATTTGATTGTGGCTTATGTATAACCGATAGGAATGTGTTGTTTTTTCGATCTACTAAGGAGCAATATTTCTGTAGTATATTGTATTTATGTATCACTGGCATTTCGCCAGTACACGTGGATAAAATATATATCTGATAAATTAATTGCCTCTCGTTCAAACTCTCATCCGCTATTCAATACTCTCAATTTTAGTTATCGCTGATAAAGTAGCCCACGTTCTTTTTTCAAGGACACTTCTATCTCTATACAAAAAATAATAAGTATCTCTTCAGCTGTTTAGTCATGAAATGGTAACGGAAATGATAAACAGAGTTACGGGGGTTCAAACTCACGTTCATCGATGTGAAACGTTAAAATAATATGAGTTAGGCTATTTACAATTGGATATAATTGAGTGTTCAAAAACGGTAATTAAAAAAGTAAAAAAAAAAGGTAATAAAAAAATTCATATAGAAAATATTGCGCTAAAACACCTTGGCATATAAGTTATTATTAGTATTTATGAAGCGATGATAGCTCAGTGGTAGTGTGTACGATTTTGCGTCAAGGGACGTGAGTTCGAATCCAACCACCTACAATGAGCTTGAGCTACAGGTGAAGGAAAACACCGTGAGGAAACCATAGCAAGGTGGTAGGGCTTTTTCTAATGCCCGTCTGGCTAGCTACCACCCTCAAGTTGAAAACCTGCCGCTAAATACCGACAGGTGTGTTCCGGCAGCTGCACTTGAGAGCCAGTTCCTCCACAGGTTTAGCGTGTCTACCAACTTGGACCATGTCGTCACTTATTACTCACTACAAAGTGAGATTATGGCCAAAATGCTAAGCCTTATTTACATTAAAAAAAAAAATAGCAATCATAAAATGGTTAATGTAGGTAAAATATCTGATGTATAGAATATCAATGTGACTGTATGCTAGGTTTGGGTCATAAGAAATCGGCTCGCTGCTAAACGCAGCGCGTATTGTAGGTTCGAATTCTCTCTACGATATTATTTTTGTAGCCCACAAATGTTTTTTCTGACTAGGTGTTACTTTATATTTGTTGTTTATTCTTCTTTTCGCTTGTAATTAACGTTATTTCCTACAAAAGCAGATATTACAATAAAAAAACCCATATATATTTTTGGTGCGTCATATAGTGTGAATCTGTGATTTTTCCTGAGTTACTCATTTTAATTGAGCACTATAAACTGAAAAGATGGTTCAAATGAAATACTCTGAATGATAAACCAATTTCATTTACATAAGAAATAATACCGTGTCGACAAAACGTCTTCGCAAGTTAACTGTTATTTTGGAACGAAATCGTAAATCATAAAAATGGTTATTGTAAGCAAACGAGAGAAGATAGATATATGCTGTCGCGGACTTATTTTTAGATCTTTTTAAGAGGAACATTTCTCTCATACATTACTTTCTTGTAAAATTGTCCATTTCGCCAGCGCTCGCCAGGAAATCTTATAGGAAGAATATTCTATTTGTTTTTGTCACTTTTATCAATACTGCTTTGCTCCTATTAATGGTAGCATGATGATAAATAGTCATTTTTTTATAGTTAAGGCTTAGCGTTATGGCCATAATCTCACATGATCTTAAGTGACGATACGGCCCAAGTTGGTAGACACGCTAAACCTTTGGAGGAACTGGCTCTCAAGTGCAACAACCGGAACATACCTATTGGTATTTGGTGGCAGATTTTCAACTTGAGGGTGGTAGCTAGCCAGGCGGCCATCAGAAAAAAGCCCTACTACCATGCTATGGTGAACTCAGGATGTTTTCCTTCACCGAAAACTCAATCTCATTATAAGTGATTGGGTTCGAACTCACGTCCCTTGACGCAAAGTCGTATACACTACCACTGAGCTATCATCGCTTCAATTGCGTCGCGTCGCGTCATAGTAGTATAATCAATAAAGGATAAGTCTTCGGAATTTGGTATTTTGACTTTGCGCTCCCAATATATTCTTGATAATTTAATATATGCCCGGAAAAACTTACAAAAGCTAGATTTCGTTAAAATTTGATTTGAGTCCTAAAGCCTTCCTCGATGGTTACTCTATCAAATACAAAAATATTTTTGGAAACCCGACTGGTAGTTTCTAAGATTAGCGCGTCAAACAAACAAACTTTTCCTCTTTTTAATATTAGTATTTTAATACGTTTCTTTTTAATAGCGGAAATGGCTGGTTTTGTATATAACTAGCTTTTATCCGAGTCTCCGCTTGCGTTAATATTGATTTTGACAACCGAATTTAGTTGTCAATCTATATGGAAATAATTTTTCTATGAAATGCTATTCAATTATTCATTTCAGGATGTTGGTCAATGCAGGTAGATATGATTACAGATAAACATATTTACCTAAAATTTGAAATTAAAAGCAATTATTCTCTAAAGTTTGAAGCAAATCGGATGACACAAAAAAAGTATTATACAAAGTTTATTCCCGTCTTTACTTCATTTCTTATAAGTTTTATGCAAGAAGTCTATCAATGTCTTCAGGGTCTTATCTATCTCTATACCGAAATTCATAATAATCGATACAGCGGTTTAGTCGTGAAAGCGTAACAAGTAAATAAACTCACTTTCGCATTTATAATATGTATTAAGTAAGGATTGTAAGTATTTAATCATTCGTATATATTATGTATTTAAACTTTAATATATAACTGCGTCGATCAAAATTCCGACTGGGATTAAAACGGTGAAAATATTTATGAAGAAATTTTCGAAGTCGTTCGCAAGGAACGAAAAAGTATCTAATATCTTTTCCCGTTTTGTAACTTTTTGCAATAGAGCTTTGCTCCTATTGTTGGTAGCGTGATGATAAATAATAGCCTAACACCTTCTTCAATGATTGCTCTAACAAATACGAAAATAATGTTTTAAATACGACTGGTACGTAGTACAACAAACTCTTCCGTTTTATAATATTGGTATAGATTATACGGAGTATCTATTGCTCGTTGAATAATATGTATACCTCACTATTTATCTTAACAGGTTGTAAGCCAAGGATTACAAGGAATAGGATCTTACAAGGTGAACGAGTGGATCGGCCGAACAGCCGGCACGATTCCATCGTATCAGGGCATTTAGGGATCGGTGGAAACCTGAAAAAATGGGGTTGGGTGAGTTCTTATATACCTAATAGGTTTAGGGTCCTACCTCCCCTTCCCGCCCGAAATTAGAAGGAGTGTGGGCGCTGTCCCTGATTCCTGGCAACACGGAAGTTTGAAGTGTCGCCGTGGTGCGTATTAGTGGGTAGCGTCACACCCCTTTTCCTTTGATCTGAGCCTGGGTAATTAGTTTACGTGTTGCAATGAGGAAGTCCGTAAATAATTGGGATGCATGTATGTGGCTTAGTGGTAGGGTTATTGCCCAACTGGTTAGCGACCACCCTCGGGTTTAGATTGCCGCAAACAAAAGTTTCAGTACGAGCCTTTCTGTTCAGGCATTGCGAACAAGAACCAGCCATTTATGTCAAGGTCAGCCACATGGCTGTAATACCTTGGTGGTGCAGCTGTAACCTTTTATCATCAGATGGGCCGTCTGTCTGTTTGTTGCTCTCATTAGCATTAAAAATTGTATATCAAACACCACTTTAATTAAAAAGGATGCTAAATCGCTCGTTGTCTTCTCGCCGTGTTGGCGGCAATTTATTTTCAAAATGGCTGCCACCAGCCCTTTGGGGCGCAACAAGAGTGACATTTATAATTTTTGTCCATAATTATTTTTAGTGTTGCGGAAAACAATAATAAAAAATTGTATTAATTTAATTTCTTGAAACTAAAACTTATTTCCATGGTATTTTTTTTTGTTCATTATTCTGTAGTCATTTTTTTAGGCACCTTTGCCTTTTTAGTAACCGTTATAGACGTATCGAATTACAGGAGTTGCATAAGAGGTTATCTACAATCTCCTCACCTGATGTTAAGTGACTTTGTGACCTAAAGATAAGTAACACGCAAAACGTGAGTGCATTTGCCGGAACGCAACTTTTTTTTAACGTAACGTAACGGTAATAATAATATTAAAAATAGAAAAGTATACATATACATAACAATAATAATAAATTTGTATTGTACATTTAGTGACATTTTATTTCTACCAGCTGTTCTAATTCGTTAATATAACTCATAATTATTGAACAATTTTTGTCCGTTTTTGAAAATTCCTTCCTTCCAATCCCTCCCACAACCACTTATAAGTGCTTGACGACAAATTTTCAACTTGTATATCATCCCTACTAACATTATAAATGTGAATGTTAGTTTGTTTGTTACGCTTTCACGCGAAAACTACTTAACCGATTATCATCAAACTTTGTACACATATTCTTGGAGCAATTAGAAGTAACATAGGATACTTATTATTGGAAAAAAAAAATACTAAAGATAAAAAAATATTTGTCAAAAGATCTCAAAATCTAGCTTGTTTAACGCCATCTAGCATTCCAGAGCATATGGTGATATGGAGTTCACCGGGTCAGCTAGTACTATATAATTGAAATACCACTCACTCTCTCACTTATCATAAGATCACCAAAACTATATGCTATGGGTACTAAAAATAATTTAATTATCACACGCGTTAAAGGAACAAACACGAAGTAAATTCCACAATCGACTGTCATATTTAATCTATTGTTAGCAATTGTCCTCCACGACGACACAACTACCCTCATCACTGCTTATAGCCACTGCCTATAAAAGGGCAGTTAGACCGCCTATACATTCAGGAGTTCGGTTCGATCAGCCATAGCGAACGGACGTGTCCGTGAGCTCTGCCGATTGTTCTAAACTATTCGACCGCTGCGCCTTACCGCGCCGCTATTGTTCTCGATTCCTTTGTTCTCGCACCTGCGACGACGCACCTGCAACAAACCGGCTATTGTTGCTTGTTCGCGATACAGTGTCTTTGTTCTCTAACCATATTGTTTGGTTATCGTGGTATTTAAATTGAGAGATATCTCTCAGTGTTTTTGTGCCGTGATTCCAAATATTGCTTTGTTATCGTGATTAAGTGCAGTGAAATTAGTGTCACCGCCTGTAAGTACGCCGGTCACCGGCTCCCAGACAAGGTAAAATTTAATTAATCCTTTTTACGGGCCAAGGCCCAGTACTTTTTGGAATATTGTTCTTTCCTTTACTATTTTTTTCGATTTTACACGCTATTCCTTCGTGTACATACAAGTTAGATTGCCTAACGCAGGATAGTTTCTTTATTTCCTTTTAGCCGCGCCCCCCTGCCCTTCAGGCAGGGAGGTTTTTTCTGACGTAAGTCATACTATTATTACCTTACTCTTTTATTTTTATCTGGACTTATCCATCTCCTCAAGATGGAGAAGTTTCTAAAATTTCTAGAAAGAGAGAGTCCGGAACTGTTAAAAAAGTACCTCGCGACCGAGTCTGCGCCCACGCAGCGCGTCCGCGCCCCACCCACCGGCGCAAACGCGCCAGCGCGCCGTCCGCCGACCCCGCCCACTACCACCTCCCTACCCGTCCGGGCCCCCGCCACCAAGGCAACCGCCCCGGCGCGTCGCCCGGCGTCGCCGCCCCTACCGCCGCGTTCACGCTCTCGCTCCCGCTCGCCGGTCATCCGGCATGCGGTAGCACCCCCCGCGTCACCCGCTACTACCTCATCGCGGACCCCGTCGCCCTCAGCGACCCCCGCCGCCGCACCTACGCCTCGTCCGTTCGAGGAAAAAATTTCTTATGCACCCCGACCGATACCCACGGCGAACTCTTTTTCGCCACTATCACCTGATCCGGAAATAGACATGGACACTGCTAATCCTGAAACGGACTTTACCACAGTCTCAAGGGCGAAGCCCAAACACAAACGGGTGTTATCACCCGAAACCACACCCCCAGCCGCCGCAAAAACAATGCGTGCCGGCAATAACCGCGTCCCCACATCACGCGACACTCACGCTGCACAAACAGCAGCTCCCACCGAAAGGGCGGTGCGGCCACCGCCCCCAGTCACAATAACTGACAAAGCAGCGTGGCTAAATATTTCCACGCGGCTGAATGCCGCCAAAATTAGATATACTCACGCCCGGAGCACCCCATCCGGTATACAAATCAAAGTCCCCACAATCGCGGACTACAAAAACCTAACAACATTCCTCCGCGAAGGAAAATTCCAATTTTTTACTTACACGCCCGAGGAAGAGCGCCTTCTGCGCGTAGTAATCAGGCGCGTCCCTAAAGAACTTCCCACGGAAGTCATTCTTGCCTCCCTTAAGGAGCAAAACTTACCCGCGCACGAGGTACACCGAATGTACCACTCCTTCACAAAGGAGGTTTACGACCTCGTCCTAGTCACCTTGGACCGCTCCAATGAAGGCAAGGAGGTTTTCAACCTCCAATCGGTCTGCGGCCTCTCCGGAATATCCGTAGAGATCCCGCATAAAAAGCATGCCCCTACGCAGTGTCACAACTGCCAATCCTACGGACACTCGGCGAGAAACTGTCACATCAAGCCGAGATGTGTCAAATGTCTAGGAGATCACTCCACAAAGGAGTGCCCCCGCATGCCGGAAACGGTAGAGCCACCGAGCTGCGTCTTATGCGGCAAGGCCGGTCACCCCGCGAACTATCGCGGGTGTGAACGCGCCCCACGCACTAGGCGCACTCGCACGCGCGTCCCACAGCGCGCTCCTCCAGCGCACGCCGCGTCAACGCGCCCTGCCCCGCCACCGCTCATCTCAACCCAGGCCTTCCCGAGCCTGCCAAGTCCAGCGCGAGTCACTACCGCGCACACACCATCACAAGCCCCGCCTTCCGCGTGGGCCGCTAAAGTACAACCGCCTAGAGTTGTACCTTCGAGCTCGGAAGCTCCGTCCTTCGACTTCCTAGGTCTAACCTGGATCGCAGGTATTCTGAAAGATTTTGACGTCGAAGACATCATCGCCTTCGACAAAATGGCCAGCTCTCCCGTCGGAATAGACCGACTTAAGGCCGTAGCCGCCTACCCTGCCCTCGCACGTGCTGTGCAAGACCTTGCCCGCGCTTCCCCATAAATAGTTTTCGCGATGCAGGATAAAATTAGACCCCGGGGCCTCTCTTTATCCTTTTTTAACGCGAGTAGCTTAACTTCCCAACGCGACTTAGTAGCCTGCTTCCTTAAGGAGCGGCAAATCGACGTGTTCCTCGTACAGGAAACACTACTTAAACCGAAGTTCCGCGCCCCTGCGATCGCAAACTACAAAATAATAAGAGACGATCGCACCGGCGCAAGAGGCGGAGGTACACTCATATATTTCAAAAAATCTTTATATTGCACGCGAATAGAACCTCCTAAACTTACTAACCTAGAGGTATCTATATGCAGAGTGGGCATGACCGATCATCCCACGATCCACATCGTTTCAGCGTACCTCTCGCCAAAGAAAACACTTATCAAATCAGATCTAGAAGCGCTCTTCGCGCTCGGTGAATCGGTAATCGTGGCCGGCGATTTTAACTCCGGGCACATTTATTATAATAACCCGCGTACCACTGACAACGGTAGAATACTTCTCCGCTTGGAACACGAGCTAACTTTCGATGTGATAGCTCCTCCAGAGCCAACACACTTTCAGAACAACTGTCGACCATCAGTCTTAGATATTGCTATCCTCAAAGGGGTCGCCCTCCAGGTGCGACACATCGAAGTCGCTCACGAACTCGACTCAGACCACCGCCCAGTAATTCTACTCCTCGGCCAGCCCGACGAGCATAACCTGCCTCCCATCAGAGTTGCCGATTATCCCAGACTTAGGCAATACTTGGCTACTAACATCTCCTCTCCCGAGCTTGACAGGATTCCAGACGTGATAGACTCGCCGGCCGACGCCGATCTGGCGGTCGACTCCCTGGTCAGTCACCTCCAGAATGCCGTCGAGGAAACCTCGAAAGAGGTAAAAGTGGCGAACGATCGCCGCTTTATACTCCCCGACGACATTCGGAGGCTGATCACTGAGAAGAACGCCGCGACTCGCGCCCACGACGCCTATCCGACAGTAGAAAACCGCGTCCGGCTACGCGCCCTACAAAGACAGGTCAGATCTCATATCTCTGAATTTCGCTCTCAAAGATGGGACAGCCTCCTGGAGGACCTCAAGCCATCGCACCTGGCCTTCTGGGAGCTCGTCCGCAAACAAAAGAGCAGTTACTCTCCTTCCACACCCCCACTAGACAGAGGCCCCACTCTCCCTCCTGCTTTCGAGAGCAGTGACAAAGCGGAGCTCCTCGCAAACACCTTAGAGGAACAGTGCTCCCCTAATCCGTACAAATATCAGGACAGAGATCCCGAACACTGGGAAAGGGTCAACCGAAAAATACACTCAATAAGGGAGACCCCCCCAGCAGAACTCCTAGACCCGGTCACCACCGACGAAGTCCTATCAATAATTAAAGGACTCAAACCTAGGAAATCTCCCGGTCCTGATGGTATCAGGAATGAAGTCCTAAAGCTTCTTCCTGACAAACTCATAGCGCTTCTGGTCTGCATCTTCAATGCGGCCATATCTCATGGCCACTTTCCAGCCGTCTGGAAAAGGGCCACCGTCATAGGTATCCGGAAACCAGGCAAAAAAGCCTGCTCCCCAGAGAGCTACCGTCCGATCAGCCTACTAAACACCTTAGGCAAAATATACGAGCGGATTATTTTAAACCGCCTCCAAGTCGTCGTAGCCGACAAATATCTTTTTCCGGACCAACAATTCGGCTTCCGGCCGAAACATTCATGCACCCACCAAGTTCTCCGCCTCACGGAACACGTAGTCTCCAACTTTACGGAGCTACGCCTTCCTAGACGCACTCTCGCTGTCTTCTTCGATGTCGCCAAAGCCTTCGACAGGGTCTGGCACGAAGGACTCATATATAAGCTCCACCAGTTCCAAGTTCCGGACAGACTTGTCCACTTAATTATACAATATCTATCAAACCGCTCCTTCTGCTACAAAGTAGACGGAGCTCTCTCCTCACCCCATCCTATTCGCTCTGGAGTCCCCCAAGGCTCCATTCTAGCGCCCTGTCTATTCAATCTATATGTCAGCGACATCCCAATCTTCGATGATGTCCAAGTAGGCCTCTACGCCGACGACACAATCATATATAGCTCGGGAAGGCACAGAGCCAATCTCAAAAATCGAGTTCAACAAGCCATCTTCGCCTTCGGATCCTGGTGCCTCAAATGGCGCATAGGATTAAACCCAGATAAAAGCTCGGCTATCATGTTCGATCCCCACAACTTCAAGCCACTCGAAGGCTCATTACACTTATTCGGTGTCGATATCGCCTGGGTAAATAAAACCAAATACCTAGGCGTAGTACTCGACAAACACCTCACCTTCACCCACCATATCGATTACGTAATCAAAAAAGCCAACACCGCCTCGGCCCTGCTACGTAATCTCACTTCTTCAAAAAGCAAAATGTCACTCAGACATAAGCTTACAATATATAAGACCTGCATACGCCCAATATTGACTTACAGCTGCCCAGTCTTTGCCCATGCAGCAATAACAAATCTGGAAAAACTTCAAGTCTTCCAGAATAAATTCACTCGCACAATGGTCCAAGCCCCGCCTTATGCCCGCAACATAGATCTCCACAAAGATATGAATCTCCCTTCCATATACGCTTACATACGCGAACTCACCAAGAAATTCTTTGAAAAAGCCGAAGCTCATTCGAATCCCGAAATAGTAGAAGCAGTCAACTATACTGCAAATCCTCAAGCCGTTTGGTTCGCACGCCGGCCACGAAACTGCTTCACCGATCCCGTAGACGACATCACTAGGGAAAACGCGCTCCTTCCTGCCGTCTCTTCAAACCGTTCGTGTCCGCGCACACGCCCGCGTAACCGCAGGTCTCGCCGCCGAGGCCTTACGGTTAATTTCACTCCCGCACACCCGCCGCGGCCTCCCTCTGCAGACGCTCGAGCCTAGGTCCGATCCTCCGGAAAGGAGCCCTCGAGCGACTCTGCTCGCGCGATACAGTGACACTCTACAACACTGAGAGTACAACATCACACTGCATACCATCCGTGCTCACCCACACGCTAAGTACACGGTTCTGTAAGGGACCAAAAACCTGTGGCCCTGCCAGTTGTTTGGCACTTTTTTATTACGATTGGATGGATTTTTGGTTACTTTTGATGTTATCCTTACCTTAAAGTTCATTTAATAAAATTCTAACTTATTTCAGATTATACAAACACCGGAATACTGGTTAGACCACGGTAGTTCACGGTCGTGTTGATGCGAAGACTACGTCCTTCCAACACCGATAAACTCAATCCTAAACAGTACAGTACAATCCACTCCACCGACTTCCTTGCCTTCTTAACAATTAGTATTTTAACATTTCACAAATTAGTAAATTATCTAAAGGTCTACTCAAGTAGGCCAGCTCTTATTATTTTATATATTATTTTCTCTTCCGGCAGCAGTCCATGCCAAGGGCCAGCCACAACGGCACCCTTGTGCTCGCTGCCTCTGGGCTGAGTGCCCTCAGCACTCGCCCCAAGAAGTCCTGCCAAGCTGTAAAAGCCCCTCCGGCTAACAGCGTATGTCTAGTCGAAAAAAAAAAAAAAAAAAAAAAAAAAACCTATACATTCACTTAGTTCCGAGCGTTCGTCGCGTGCACATCAGTTGTGTTGCGTTAGCGTTAGACCGTAGAAAAGTGGTTTCTTTTTATTAAGAATTTCTGCTTCTGATTGATAAAATCAGACGTGGGATAAGTAACTTCTAGCCCACAGAACAGAGTAGTTTTAGTAAATATGACTGGCGGATCCAGTCGTAGATCGCGACGTCGTTCTAGTAATAATAGGTTGCGGTATCGGTCACGTAGCCTAAACGATCGAGTGTTTCAACGCGGAATTATCGGTTACGGCGTCGTTCCTGTTGTAGTAGAAAAGAGTGCGTTGTGATCTTAGTAACGTGCGTGATACCATTGAAGTCGGGGTGACGACTCAACTGAACGTGTCCAGACACTACACACCGGAACCCCAGACGTGTTCTGGGCGGGTTTTGAGTCAGAGTCAGGTGAGGCCGAGCCCACATAAGGTCGAGGCCTTTGTAAATTCATCGGTTCCTGAGAACGTTCGGCAGAGTTCTGAAGATTCTACGAAATGAACAATATGAGCTTAAAACTGCATAGCGGCAGTTATGAAAAACTACACAAGCAGCGGCGCAGTATATTGTGCCTTGGCGTGGCAAGTGGAACCCTGAGTTATGTGCAGCCTTCTTTGAGGGGGTATGTAAAAGCTTTTATTATCCGAACTACAGGCGTAAGGCCTTGGCGTTCCATTATCCGAACTTCGGGCATATTGCCCTGGCGTTCGTTGAACTACAGACCTAGCATGGTCTTGGCGTTCTGAACTACAGGCTTTAAGCCTTGGCGTTCATTATCTGAACTTCGGGCATATTGCCCTGGCGTTCGTTGAACTACAGACCTAACATGGTCTTGGCGTTCTGAACTACAGGCTTTAAGCCTTGGCGTTCATTATCTGAACTTCGGGCATATTGCCCTGGCGTTCGTTGAACTACAGACCTAACATGGTGTTGGCGTTCTGAACTACAGGCTTTAAGCCTTGGCGTTCATTATCTGAACTACAGGCGTAAGGCCTTGGCGTTCAATTATCCGAACTTCGGGCATATTGCCCTGGCGTTCGTTGAACTACAGACCTAACATGGTCTTGGCGTTCTGAACTACAGGCTTTAAGCCTTGGCGTTCATTATCTGAACTACAGGCGTAAGGCCTTGACGTTCCATTATCCGAAATTCGAGCATATTGCCCTGGCGTTCGATGAACTACAGACCTAACATGGTCTTGGCGTTCATTAGACTTCAGGCATATCTGCCTTGGCGTTTTACTTTCATACACAGCCTGGATAGTGACAACAACTGGAAGCTCAATAAAAGCTCTGAATCTACGGAGGAAAATGCCTGGGCTTGATGAAAATACGGTTGCACACGAGTCACAGAATAGCGCACCACGCTCTGGGGCCGGTCACTCTGTGCCTTCCCTAAATGTGGACCAAGATCTTGGAGCTGCCGTTGTTGTCGGTCCAAGCAGTTTAATTCCAGGCTCAGGAATCACTGTTAGTGATTCACTGTCCACTGTCATTGGAGGCAGAGACTTGGTCAGTCAATGAAAACGGCACCAGACCAGGCTTCAGCCACGGAGCTTGTGTCGAGGGCGACACTTGGTCAGGAGAGGCCGTGTTAGCAATTGTCCTCCACGACGACACAACTACCCTCATCACTGCTTATAGCCACTGCCTATAAAAGGGCAGTTAGACCGCCTATACACTCACTTAGTTCCGAGCGTTCGTCGCGTGCACATCAGTTGTGTTGCGTTAGCGTTAGACCGTAGAAAAGTGGTTTCTTTTTATTAAGAATTTCTGCTTCTGATTGATAAAACTATATTCTTTTTGACGGAATCAAATATTTTAGAACAAAGTTCCATATCACATTGATGGAAGTTAAACAAATCAAAATCTAAGATTTTTCCATCATGACCCTTTCTTTAGTCTGTTCTATATTGCACTATATTTCTATAGTGTAGACGGTTATCCATAGCGGGTATGCTATTAGCTGTACTCAGTCATAGGTGCGTACTTAATGGTTCAAGACAGGCAGCGGCTGCGTAGATAGTTTGTGCACCTCATACGCGTCAGCTGTGTTATCGCGAATTATATGTATTATAATGAATAAGATAAATCAAATGAGATACAATAAAATAATTATTTTGCTCAACTACAAAAAATATATGAATTACGAAATTTCCTACCATTGCTTAAATTCATTAGTTATTTCTGCGTCTCATTTAATTGCTCTGGGACGCTAGTAGTTCATTAATTTGTATTTGTTAATAAATAAAATAATACGTTTATCAATAATACTATACTACGTGAGAAAATTTGTTCCAACCGAATGTTCCACGACACTCACGCATTATTTTATAAGGTTTAATTTAAGTACTAATTATTGCAGTCGTAAAAAAAACATGTCAATCTAATGATTATTGTTTATGAAAATGTTACAATAATCCGTCTAAATCAGAAAGTCGTGTATATTGAAAATCTTTAGTTTAAAAATATAAATCTTTACGTTTGGCTGGATTATAGTGAAAGTTAAAATATTTGAATTTAAATTTAATTGTAAACGGCGCCATCTATCGGAATAGCAATGTACTTATTTCCTAACGATGACAAGAACAAACTTCCCTCAGTTAGCAAATTCATAATTCGCTCGTTGAAGTATTCAAGTAGGTTATTTTATTATCATTGCATTGGTCTAACAACCGGTGCTCCATTTCTTAGATCACTACAGATAGTTTTTGTCACTAAGTTCATCCTTACTAATATTATAAATGAGAAAGTGAGTTTGTTTGTTTGTTACGCTTTTACGCCTAAACCGTTGAATAGATTACGATGAATTTTGGTAAAGAGATAGATGGGATCCTGGAGAGGGACATAGGCTACTTTTTTTTCGCAAAAATCCTTGAGGAAGTAGGGTAAAGAGAAGAATAAACTGAAATCTAAAGTCTATGTCAGAGATGCGACTCGAGTAGACTTTTTTGACTCTCAAGTAATTTTACTACGACACTCGAGTTTTCGAGTTACTTTAAGTAAACTAATTGCGTTCTTTACAACACGAGTAAGAATTTATCACGCAAACTGAGTTTCGATGTTTTTAGATTAAGAATTGTTAAATACCTTTATTAAATTAGTAATATTTGGTAACATGAAGTAAAATACTAAATATTATTTACTTTATTTATTTCATGAATTAACAAAAAAAATAAAATGAATCTACTCGGCCGGCTGCGTTGATTCCGTAATTCCGTAAAATTCTGAGTTTAACAAATTCACTCGAATCACTCAAGTAAAAAACGGCTCGAGTCGCATAACTAGTCTGTATTAAGAATCGATTTTCATATAAGGACCACGGTATGGTGACATTTTATAAAGATTAAAATTGATACAAGAGTTAAGTCAAAAGTGTTCTGTTTTATTGTGCAACATACCTTGCGTAGCTTTCACTTTGACAAACGTACTTAAGGAATAAACTTCAATTGTGCGCCGGATCTGACACACATACAGAGTTTTTTTTTTGAGCCTATGATAAGCGCGAATTTTATTAATAGGAAAGGAAACATTGTTTTCCTTATATAAATAGGAAAGGAAACATTGTTTTCCTTATATAAATAGGAAAAAAATCAATTTAGTACTCTATCTCTATTAATATTGGTTTGTTTTAACGCGCTAATCTTAAAATCTAAAAGTCAGATTTCAAAAATTATTTTTGTATTTGATAGAGCAATAATTGAGGAGGGCTTTAGGCTATTTGAAATCACGCTACCACCGATAGGAGCAAAGCTATTTCGACAAAAATTACAAAAACGGGCGAAGACTTTTTAATAATTTTTAATTACACACGAACAAAGTCACGTGCTAAGCTGGTATATAATAAATTCACTCACCTAACACCATGCTTGGTATATTCCACAGTAGTGTAGACTCGATAATAGTGCGCGATATCTCATCTCAGGTTCAAATCGTTTGCGAAACGGGCTCCTGTATTGTCACCGGGAAGATGCCATGCTTCGCTTCTGGAATTAAAGATAACAATTTATTTTAAAACATTAAAAAATATAATGTTTTTTTGTAATACTTTATAGGTTTTAGCGTTACAGGCACAATCACAACTGGTGTTGTGACGATGTGGCCCAAGATGGTGAACACGATAAGCTTAGTGGAGAGACTGGCTTTCAAGTGTAACCACCGGAACACATCTATATGTATTTGGCGGCAGATTTTCAGCTTGGTGATGGTAGCTACCCAGGAGAGCTTTACAAAAACCCCTACCACCATGCTATGGCAGACGATTTCGAACTCACGTCCGTTGACAAGGCACCGTACAAATTACCAACTGAGCTACCGTCGCTTAGAAATGCATATGTATATGAAAGTATAAAATTTAAGAAAAAAATTGTTTGTCTGTTCGGGTAAATCTCTGAAAAGGCTGGACCGATTTTGACGGGACTTTCGGTGGCAGATACCTGATGTTATAAGAAGTAACTTATGCTACTTTTATTTTATAAAATAATAGAGTAACACGAAAAAAAATGATTATATATATTTTTAGTTCCACAGCCAGTTATAAATATATGTATATAATACACATTTCCTTGAAATTATCAGACTGATTTATTTTTAATAATTGTAAGCGATTTTTACTACCAATCGAGTAACTGATTTCTGATAATATAAGATAACCTATATACATAAAACATATAGATAGAATGTTAGATAAAAGTGCTCGGTAAAATGACTTACAATTCCATCAGCGATTTTATCATTACCCCATATGATATCAACATCAATAGGCACTCAGGACTGTTGTGTAACCTATTCCTCACACTTACATTTACACATACCTAACCAACTTATCCCTTAAATACATAGTGTTCCAAAAATGAAACACTGAAAGTGTCAATTCACAATTTAATATCAACCGTAGTAAAAGTTTTACTTTGGCTGTATATCATATTACCTTAGTCCAGTTAAATGAATAAAATATAAACATAAAAAATCTATACATTGTTTTTTTTTTTAATATCAGTTACTTGCGTCTAGGTACATCATACTCATATTATAAATGCGAAAGTGAGTTTATTTGTTTGTAACGCTTTCACATTTAAACCGCTGAATCGATTGTAATGAATTTTGCTACAGAGATAGATGGGACCCAGAAGACGAAGATAGACTGCTTCTTCTCGCGAAAAACTTATTGGGAGTGGAGTAAAAAGAAGGACAAATTCTGAATGAAACTTTTTATGCGTCATCAAATTTGTTTGACACAATTATATTAATTATATTAACGCGAGCGAGTCCGCACGTAAAAACTAGTATAATATATATTTTCAGTCATATTAATAAATCCTGCATTTAAGAATTAACGCATAATAGAACTAATACTGAACCAAATCAATACACTTCTTTTTTAATTTTCATTGTGGTTAGTTTGTTATACATATTATAGAGGCAAAACAAGATATATAATACTGTATTCTATGTCTGATATTATACATATTTTGATATAATTCAGTACAGCGGTATTTAATGCTATAGATTATGATATAGGATAGTACAGATTTTGATAACAATTGCCACGGCGATAAGTAGCTTAATATAGGCTATTGTTTATTTCACAGAATAAAAGGATTGTTCTAGGATAAATAAAATTATAATATGTCGGTAAACGAACTTCTGGACTTTTTTTGACATTGGCGAAATTATGGGGGGTTTTCACAGGGACCATAGACAAAAATAAAATAAAAAGTTTAAAAATGATTATGGTTGACGAGTTTACGCCGTAACCTTGATGTGCTGTTTTATTTGGCTCTATTTTGTGTAATATTGCTGATATTTTACGTGGCGTAGCTTGAATCATACGCATCATTATCATGGACAGCTCTTTTCTACCCACTGCATAAGCCCCTCCTTTTTACGCCATTGTTTTCTGTTCTGTGCCAGTCTTACCCAGGTCCCCCCCCCCCCAGATTACCAATATCGTCCACCCTTCTTGCCATCGGTCTATCTACCTTTCGCTTGACCTCTATCGAACACCACTCGGTTAGGGATCTACTCCAACTACCATCACCACATCTAGCCTAGTGGCCTGCCCAACGCCATTTGAGTTGAGCAATACGAATACTGATATCCTGCACTTTAGTATTTTTTCGAATATCCGTATTTTTTACACTATCACTTAAGGTGATGCCTAACATGATACGCTTCGTGACTCGCTGTGCAATCCTCATTCTGTATACAGTTTATTTTGTGAGTGTCCATGTTTCGGCAACATACGTCATTGTGGGCAGGTCATACTGGTTAAAACGACGGGACTTCAGACTCTGCGGCATTATTCAATCCCGGAAAATATCATACAGTTTGCCAAAAGCAGACCCATACCCATAGGTGAAACGAATAATTAGTCAGGCCATGATACATTAGTTGCCACAAAATTCCCTAGGCAAATTCCACAAGGCGGCAGTCACCATTTTGTTGAAGCGTTATACTTCTACCTGGTCATTAACGTCCGAAATGGCTGCATGCTTTTCGTACCATTGCCTTTTCCTTAAAAAGAATTAACTGCAATCAATAAAACAAAAATATTATGGACGAAATCCATAATGGGATAAACAGTATTTTATATAAGTAGACCTACATAACAAATATAAATAGCAGCAAATGTTTTATCTGTAAAAAATTTAGATAAATTGTATTATGTATGAATAGTGACTGTTTTATCACAATGTCAACAAAAGGTATCTGAATATAACCTTCGTTAAGTGTAGGTCATTTCTATGAACAGGAAAACGTATTCTATTCTTTTATGTCGTCTTAGTTCAATTTACTTGAGTTTTAGAGTTCCCTATTAGTTACGAACGGAAACATTAAAATAATATTTTTTTGTATCGTAGCACCGGAGCGTCCTTCTTCCCTTCCTTCCGTCAACCTATCATGTGTGTGTTTCTCTGTGCTAAAATAACTGTTCATGCAGTGAGCAAGTGTATTTTTATGTTTATTCGAACCCAAAATAAACCCCTTTTATGGAAAAAGATAACTTTATAGGTAACAATCCAAGCTGAAGACCGCGGTTTTTCCTCATGGAAGACTGGAAGAAGCGTGGGTGCTGTCCTAGTCACTGTTAACACGGAAGTTGCTAAGTGTCGTCATGGTGTGTTAGTGGGTAGTGTTGGCTGATGAGCACCCAATGAGTGTTGCCACACTCCCCTCTCGCTTTGACCTGAGCCCGGGTAATGCGTTTACGCGATGCGATGAGGAAATTCATAAATAATAGCATTTTAAACACCACGTTCATAAAAAGTACCGTATCTGTATCTAGACTCTTCTTTAAACTTAGATGTTGTTGTAAAATATATGGGTGTGGGCAAAGCCGTGGGGCACACATGAACCGTATGAGGTCACAAGTCTTTTAGGATTGTGAGCATACCCAACGTGCCCAGAACGGTGAATCCCCGCTTGAACCCCGTCGTCAGCAGAGGTACGCTATGGAGTATTCCTGGCGATTACCACCGAGAAAACATTCCAATAAAGAAACCGTAACTCTACTAGGAACCAAAAACCCTATACTTCATTAATATAGCCAGTCATCAGATTACACAAAATTAATCTAAACCATATGGATTCCTTCTATAATGATGCTTATAAATCATAACAATTATTCACCAAGATTACAGTTTATCTAGTTCCTTAAATTTCTTGCCAGTCATAATTACATTACATTATAAATAATAGTTTGTATCATAAAAGTAAAATTGTCACTAATCCTCAACTCATATTAAACATATGTAATTGACACTCATAACACACATAATATTTAGATATACTTATGTACACACACACACACCCTCTCTCGCACACATGCACACTTGCTTATGTTATTATTTTACTTTATTTTTAATTTTCTTTCTTACTCTTATTATTGCTAATCTTAAAATAAGCAATTCATTTATAATTCATAAACTGTTATGTAAAATATATATAATGACTGCTGATTTCTTTATATATAAATGAATATTTATATAAGTCTTTTTCTTTAACATGAAAATAATCCATTCACAAATACCCATCCTATATTTGTCTGGTCATGTTACAAGGGAGGTATGTCGGACTCATTTGGTTTAATGCACTGGAAATACCCAGACAAAAGCAAAGGGTAATCCTACCTTCCCCAATTAATTGCAAAAGACACATTGCTTGCTGTCTTTCATAGCTAGCCTTGCAGGTAACAACTTGTCATATCCAGTAGTCCATAATCGAATGGAATTACAAACAACCATACTATGTGAAATTACTAAGTTTTTGATGCTCTACAGCAAAATGTTATCTTTAGTATTTAAAAATATTTTTTTTATCAATTTTTAGTGTCTATAAACAATGAAGATACTTACTATAACTTATAATGTATAGTTAATTTGTTACGTATCAAACAGAAAATTAAATCAAAATCACTCACAAATTTTATTTACTGCAACATTTTGTAGCCTATCAATAATAATAAATTGTAGACAAAAGTACCCTTTATGGACTTCTTTCTCATGAATGCATTATCCAGGTTCTGGCCAAAGGAACATGTGATAATCACTGAAGACTGCAGTGCAATGCACAACTACAATGCTTCAAAGTCTCATGTTGCCAGAGATCACAGATTTTATACTGCTATAGCTACATAATATTAAAAAAAATGCACATAAAACAGCACTCAACTCCATAACAATTATTTGTGGAAGTTGCAGAGAAACAAATGTTTTAAATGCCTTGCCTACCATGCAGTTTCTAATGTACGAAAATATATTGGTTTCATAACTAGTTAACTGCCAGCCTAGTTAGCTACCAATGTTACATTGATAAATACACAACCAACAATGTATATGTGTATTCAATAAACCTGACCTTGGGAGCCAGTTTACCTCTAAACTGTCTATTTAAAGTCATATAGCCACTTAGCGTCAAGTGTGATTGTGAACAAATATGTATACTAATATTATAAGACAAAAAGTTTGTTTGAATATGTTAATTTTAGGCACTTCCAGTCAGGTTTCAAAAATTATTTTTGTTTTTTATAGTGAAATCATTAAGGAAACACTAATAGGAGCAAAGCTTTCGTAAAAAAAGTTCAAAACACGGGCAAAAACGATGAGATAAAGTTTTAGTTCCACGCGAATGTTGGCTGATGACTGCGTAGCCACAGGCACAGCGTCAGGTATTCTTATTAAACCACTTCAAAGTAAATGAATAAATTCAATTGTAATGAGTGGTTTTCGACCTACATTAAACGTTATAAAATGGATACAAACATATTAACAATCAAATACGATATGAAACTAGCGTAATTACTGTAAATAAACAGTTATCATGATCTAAAAACCAGTTCCACGGCATTCTGTGTACATAATATGCATGTATATATATATATGCATGTAAATAGGCTGTATCGGCGTGCGAACGAACTGAACAATGATGTAAAGAGTAATAAAAAGAAATGTTATATAGAAATAGAAGTACCTATACTCGCTGAGGAAATACGCACATAAAATTTTATTCACAGGAAAAATTGTGTTAAAATCTACTGAAAGCGATAGAATCTTGACAATTTTTTATCGTAAATAAATAAAATCAGCTGAAATACTCACCGGTTTAATGTGTAGTATAAATCTTGATTTTTATGAAATTTAGTAATAAAGTGAAATAATACGGAAAATTAGAGAAAATCGCGTTTCGCGACGACACCGACCGCATACGAGAATCAACGATACAGATAAAAAAATTAGCTTGTCAGACGTAGCAAATGACGTTTATGAAATAATTGCAAGACTTAAAATATATATATACTACACTTATTTCAATTATTAAGCTTGAAACATTTTGATATGAATAATATTTGTTCATATATTGGAAATATATTTTATCTCTGAGATTATTTATATGGGATAAAATATAAGGAGTTATATAGAAAGTATAAATTTAAAATATATATACGTCTTCTATATAAAATCCTGGGAACATGATAGAACTAATTGATTTGCAGGAATTTCGTGTTTACTACTTATAACTACGTATAACAGTACTTATACAATAATTAATAACACTAAACTACCTAAACCTACACCTAAAAACGTTATTACCAAGAGTTTTACTTAAAAACAATTACCATAAAATAAAAAAATAATTGAATAGATTCCAATAACAAATAAAAGTTTTAAAATATTAAAAAGCTTGAGAGTGGCAAATGAGTTAAATATGAATAGGTGCGAAATATTATATTATGCTACTAGAATCAGTAAAATTCTTTACTTAGATCTCTAACGGTAATGTTTTGGTTTATATTCAAATTCATAAAGTTATGTTATTTTACCTATATAAAGTAGTACTAAAAGCATTACAAGTGATTTACTTTGGTTATTGTGTGCGAGTGTAGTGAATAATAAATAAAAACTATAAACACATTTTGAGTTGCTGAAATAACTTCATAGTTAGTTAAAGAGTCACTATTTTGCTTCACCGTTGTTTAATTTTTTATAAAATTACTATCGAATCGTTTCAATCCAACAAACTATAAACATCCAGTAAATCTATTCATCGATGTGTATCGAATATCTCTAACAGTTGTGGGATCTGTCAAAGTCAAAGCTGTCAAAAGTCACGAATTTTCACACGCCATTGTGTACGAAAATAAATGTGTTTCTACGTTTTCGTTTCTAACTTTTTATGTTACTAAGTTAAATGCTACATTTGAAATGGGCTTACCAGCCTGCGGTATACCTGAAGACAAACTGCCTTTGTGCTGGGCAGACGACGTTCGCATGAACGCTTTGTTCGCCCCTTTTCGTTTAAAAAGTACGAATTTAGAATCATGGGACATGAAAATGAAGTTTTGGTCTGACATGCTCCGACAGTGGTGCAGGTATAGGAAGGATCCTATTGTGTCCGCATCTGACGCCAAGGTCGCATTCCAGAGGAAAGGACGCACATCGGCGTGTCTTGACATCGTCGTGGAGGAGATGTTTAGGTAAGAATAAATACATGCTACATACTTACGAATACAACTTACGAAACATGTGAAATTTTTCCTGTTTTTATTATTTATTTAAAATATTTTTTTTTATTAATTTCACGGGCAAGGGCTGGAAATATAAGATTGTTTTAATATAATTTATTTTTTACTGTACTATGAATTAATCCTTAAAGCTATATATAGTTTAAAAATAATACACGTATAGGTAAGTTTGTTTGTTGTTGTGTTTGTTTGTTTGAAAGTTGTGTAACAAATTTAGTTGGTAAAATAAAAAAGAATTTGTAACAATACAAAATTTGTTTTATAGTAATAATAACAATTTTAATTTTTATCTAAATATACAATCCCTTTTTGATTACTTTAATTTCATAATAATACACATATATGTAAGTTTAGATTTTTATCTAATTTGAAAATGAAGTTACATATTTAGTTGGTACAATGAACAAAGGATTTGTAAAAATTCATAATTAGTTTTTGTAGTATCAATAATAATTGTTATTTTCTTCTAAATATACATGCTTTGTTGATTACTCAATATAAAATAAAATGAAAAAAATAATATATATATATAAAGAAGTTAAAAGATGTTACTACACTTGTAACATTGACATCTATACTACTGTTTCATAGATGCCTACAAACTTAGTTTGTATATTTGCTTAAGATTTAAAGATGTGAGGTGTGACTATGTCATTTGTATAGTATGAGTTTAATATTTTAAATTGGTATAGACTCAAATTTAGTACCTACTGCCTGTTTGAGGATCAAACATAATATAGTTATGGTAAAAATATACCCAAAAAAAAAAACAATGTTAGTTCATAGAAAATAAAATGCCTGGTTCAGTTCACATAGCTATCTGTTTCAATTATTTCCATACAGTACATATAAATTACTGGCAACCCTATATTTTACATGATGACAATTTATTGGTACAGAAAATATGTTAGGAATTATAGTTCCTTAGCAAACAACACCATACAAGTGGCTTAAACTAATTTTGCAAGGATGTGAAGAAAATGGTTTTATATTTTAAATCAGCTGCATCCATGATTTCATTAGTATGAAACTAAAAATGATGTTATATTTTTTGCTTCTTTTGTAACTTTTTTCTATACAGCTTTGCTCCTATCGATGATAGCATAATATTAATTAGTCTAGAGCCTTCCATAATGATTGTTCTATTGAATATAAAAATAATTTTTGAAATCGATTTAGTAGTTTCTAAGATTAGCACATACTAATAAATAAACTTTTTCACTTTTTAGTATTAATATGAATGTATTTATTCACAATTATTAAATATATATATCTAGAAAAATGAGGGTAGAAGGGTCAAAATTTAGGTGTATGTTTCAATGCCACATCATAAAAAGTTTTTTTTAACAAATTAATAAAAAATAAAATGTTTGGGGTGGACCACCCTTTCACTTAGGGGTATGAAAAATAGATTACAACTGATTCTCAGATCTACCAGATATACATATAAAACTTCATAAAAATCAGTCAAGTAGTTTTAGAGGAGTATGGTAACTAACATTGAGACATGAGACTTTTATATATAAGATATATTCTTCTTTATTGTTAATTGTGTTTATTTCAAAAGATATATTTAAATTCAAATCATATATTGTTTAAACTTCCACACTTTATATAAGTACCTATGAACTGATTATTGAAATAAAAAGGAAACATGAATAGGTATAATTAATCATTTTAATATAAATTATTTCTGCAAAAAATACAGCTATATAAGTGAATTCAGAAAGTAAGACTCTGTCTGAATACAAAGTCTGATACAAATACTTAGAGCGGTTCTAAGATATGTGACATTTATATATATAAGAATTGCTCACTTAATAGTATTATATAGATTTACAAAATATTATGTAACAAAATGAATGATAACTATTTTATCATTCACACCAAAGCCTCCCACTAACTCTGATGTGGTTCGTCATGTATCTGTTTCCACAATTTTCCTTTAATATTTATTAAGAGTCTCTGGCCGTCCGCTGGGTATATGCTGTAGGATATAATTTCCTACACTTTCAATTCGGAGTTCCCGACCAAATACCAGATTTTTCAGATCGAAATGGGTAGTTCGACATAACATCAATTTTATATGTAATAGCCTAGTATATAAATAACATTTCTCATTCCAGTTCTGGTGAACTCTGTCCTGTTTCAAAGTACCAGCATATTTTACACAATGGTCCAGAAGGTTGGGTGAAGTGGGGTGCTCGGTTGGCTTTTAAGCCTGCAGCATTCGCAATCACTGCCATGACGTCACTACTCCCAGCGAGACAGGTCCTGGACAGTGATGGACTGCCCAAAGCTAGCATAGATTCCACACAGAGATTTGTTCTAGAAAGTGCTGTTAAGGTAGGTGTAGTAAACAAAACAATTGGTTGTTTCTCTTTAATTTGGACATACTTCTATTTAATTGTACTTATAAGATAATCCATATTTATTATTTCATGTTCCTTCTACAATCTTACAAATTTCAAATCTTGAATGTATCTGTGCTGAGTTGAGCTTTTAACTTAAAAAAGGCATTTATTAGATTGTGATGTGTAAACAGAGTTGCTGTTTTTTTTTTAAATTATTGTATACTTAATACTTCTATCCAGTTGGCCAGCTACCACCGTCAAGTAAAATATTTGCATTCAAATACCTATAAGTGTAATTGGGCAATTGCATGTGAGAGGCAGTCCCGTCACTAGGCTTGCAGTGTCTACCCTCTGGGGCCACTTCGTCATGTAGTATCAGATGAGATTGAGGCCCTAACCTTAAATCAATAAAAAAAAATAGTTTATGATCATGATGGTACACACTAAACCTAATGGAGGAGTTGCCTCTAAAGTGCAACTGCCGGAACTTACCTATAAGAGCTTGTGATGATATTTTCCTGCCCGATGGCTCAGGCTCATTAGAGAGATGCACACTACCAACTGAGCCATCATCGCTTACAGCAATTTTACTATAATTTACAGGAACTAGCTATGGAATTCCTGGAGAACTATCCAGTAGATGCAGAGAGAATAGGAACAATAGAAGAAATCATGAAGAGTTATAAATTCCAACAGAGCAGGGAAATACTCGAGATCTTACTTGGATGGCTTGTGGCTCAGGGTTTCGCTGTAAAGAAAAATGATATTGTTAAACTAGGTGAGTTGTTATTTTACCTTGGCAATCCTATTTCCACATGGATATATTCCGTTAGAAAAGTTCTAACTGGAGAAACTTCTGTTCTCAGTTTGTATGATGATGCGTTTCAAATCAAATCAAAATACTTTTTTCAATTTAAGCTTTGAAAAGTCGCTTATGAACGTCAAAAGAACCACTGGTTTGACAAATAACCCAGTCATTAAAACTGGATAAGGGAATCTTTATTACAATTTTTTTTTTAAAGATAACTATTATGATATAATTATAATAGTTCTTAGGGGATCCATAGACAGGGGCGTTCATTCCAGACATCACCATCATTCACATACAGATCCACCCTATAATGGTGTTTCGACGGGAAAACCCGTTTGACATGGCGCTTGAACTGACTGTCCGGCAATTCGGTATTGTGCTTTATTATAAAACCTAACAATTATTACCTCTTGTTTATGGAATAGGAGGCACACGAGCAAGCGTATCACCTGATGGTAAGTGATCACCGCCGTCCATGGACACCTACAGCACCAGAGTAATCGCAGGTACATTGCCGGCCTATATAGGAGGGACTGGCTCTCCTCAAGTGCCACTACCAGAACACACCTAATGGTATTTGGCGGCAGATTGTCATTTTAAGGGTGGTAGCTAGCCAGGCGGGCATTAAAAAAAAGCCCTACCACCAGGCTATGGTTTCGTCACAATGTTTTCTTCACAGAAAGCTCAAGCTTATTGTAGGTGGATGGATTTGAACTCACGTCCTATGATGTGGTGTTCCTACAAGCCACCACTGAGTTATCATCGCTTCACCTAAAAAACTATTACCTAAAAAAGATTAAGTTATAGAAGATGTCCAAAATTTTCGGGTGGAATTCGTCAAGTATAATTATGTTTTATTTAATACATTACACAGAAAAATTACGTCTTCTCATAAGTAACATTGAGAATTCATATCATCAATTGACTCTTGTCAAATGTGTTGTGCTTTGATAGATAATTTCATGGAACAGGATATTTTAATATATTTTAATTTCAGTATGGTTAGACTATGATAAAACTGGTGAAGAGTCTAGTCAGGTTCTTCCCAAAATAAAACAAGCATATAGACACAATCTCAGTGACTATGTGGCCTGAGATGGTGGCTCCCAAGTCCAGCTACTGGAACACACCTATTAGTATATGGCGACAGATTTTTAACTTTGAGTGTGGTATGTGGTCTGCATTAGAAATTGCCCTACCACCATGCTGTGGATTCATCACGATTCACCACCAAAAGTTCATTGTAGGGATTCAAACACATGCGCAGACCACACTCCACTACCAGTGTGCCATTCATGTAGCAAGGAGGCCACTGTTTGGTTAGGATAAATATTATCATTTCTTATGTTTACGCGAATATTACTCATCAAAATAAAACTAATTTAAACGGATTCACGGGATTCACGAAGTCACGGGGCGGACTGAGGTGTAGGTTGTCCAGCAAAGTTCACGTTAATGTACCTTCAATTTAATTTTTGTTATTGATAGTTTTCCGATCTACGCAGAAAGAGCTCACAGTGTCTTGAGGTCTGGCAATTGGTCTTTTGGGTTCCGATTTAATTTAATGTATAATCGGATCCCAAGCTTCTTGTCCTTTTTTAAAAGGGGTCACAGACAAGATTGACAAGATACTGAAGCGTGCTTCAATTAAAACTTACTTCAAGCCGCCCAAGAAGATTAGTCAATTTTTACCACCTGTCAAATGTCATATACCTCTACAAGAACAGGGCGTATACAAAATCGAATGAGACTGTGGTCTCTCCTATATCGGACAAACTAAAAGAAATATAGGGGCCCGCGTAAAAGAACTTATAGCTGACGTTAAACACTGACACTCTACGAAAACTGCAGTTGCTGCACATTCAGAAAAAGGCTCTAAACATTATCTTAGATTCGACAAGCCACAAATCCTTGCCGAAAACACCGATTCCTACCTAGGATGATTCGTGAGGCTATTGAAATTAAAAAACATCCAAATTTCAATAGAGAAGATGATTGGAAGCTAGCACAAGCCTGGGACCCAATTATACATTTAATTAAACCGGAACCAAAAAGACCAATTGCCAGACGTCAAGACACTGTGAGTTATTTCTGCGTGGATCGGAAAACTATCAATAACAAAAATTAAATTGAAGGTAGACACAGTAACATGAACTTTTCTGGACAACCTACACTTCAGCCCGCCCCGTGACCACGAAGTCTTGAAAAGCTTTCGAAATTTCGGGATCAAAATTAATAAATAACCGCGATAAAATCCGTTGAAATTAGTTTTATTTCGATAGGACGTATATTTGCAAGACACTCTACTCACTAATGGCAGCAATGATCTTTAACAAAGAATAATAGTATCCGGGATGAGAAAAAAGAAGATAAATATTTGAAAAACTCTACTTCCAGGTGACATAGATAAGAAGGCGACAGCAGTAACGCAGGCTGACGAAGCGCTGGTGAAGTTGGTCAGTGCAGAGAAGAAGTTGGAGAGTGATGCTGCAAGGGGAGCAAGAGACGTGGCGTCAGCTGAAGCTGATGCACGAGCTGCCCTCCAGCTCGGAAACAGGCTTGCTGTGAGTATATTTTTTTAGGTAATTTCTAAGATAATTTATTAATTAAATGAATACAGTTTTGGCTAGTTATAGCGACCTACGTTTTGGTTTAATTGTGAGAGGAATGGGAACCCGCTTGGCTTTACATATACTACGTGATTTATGACATCTGAGGCACATCTCTTTCTTTCTCTCTTCTCTTTCTCTCTCTAACTCTTAACGATGATAGGTCAGTTGGTAGTGTGTACAGACGTCGTGTCAAGGGACATGAATTCGAATCCACTTACAATGATCTTGAGTTTTCGGTGAAGGAAAACACGTGATGAAACCATAGCATGGTGGTAGGGCTCTTTCTAATTCCAGCCTGGCTAGCTACTACACTGTAGTTGAAAATCTGCCGGCAAATACCAATAGGTGTGTTCCGGCAGTGGCACTTGAAAGCCAGTCCCTGCACAGGTTTAACGTGTCTCCCAACTTGGGCTGTATCGTCACTTAAGATCAGGTAAGATTATGGCCATAACGCTAGACCTTAACTATATAAAAAACATTTACACGAATAGTGCTCTCATAGCGTTATGAAATTGAACTCGTTCTCAACAGGCGAAGAACCATTTGAGGCGGAAACACAAGATCAACCAGCGGCTGGAGCGCTCGATCAGCGCCCTGGAGAACGTCCGACAGCTCATTCAGCACATGAAAGATCAGCATGTCAACGTGGCCATCGTTGATACCTATAGGTAAAATAATGTTTGCTTTTTTACAGTACTGTACAATATAGTATAATGCAAAAACGACTGTGACCGTCGAAAGATTTCAAACCCATAGACACTCGTCGCCATCACATCAGCCTACAAACCTCACGGCCGTTAGATATATGTATATATATAATAAATCTGTAGGAAAGTCATTTTTGTACATAGAAAATATTTCCAAAAAAAAGGTGGTAGGATAACCAACAGAACCCATTTCCATAATTTTTGGGTTTGTCTGTACACGCATCACGTAAAATGTACGAAACCAATTTGGATAACTTTTACAAGTAAAAATTTGACGCAACTTTAAGTATTACTTAGTTTTTGTTTCATCTTAATCGGTTTACGAGAGATAATAGAGAATATGAATTTAAACTGTTCTCAAGCACGCAATTCAATTACTTGCAACGCCAACATAGAACTAATGTTGAACTGCATATCCGATAGATGGCGTTGTGCATATGACGTCATCATGTAACACGGATATTGACTGTACTCTTATCTAAGCGACCTGTTTTAGTTTTCGACAAGCACGCGAACGAAGTCGCGGACACAGCTAGTAATATAGATAATTTTGAAACATAAGGAATCAAAAGAGGATAGCTCAGTGGTAGTTTGTAATACTTCGCGTCAAGGGACGTGAGTTCGAATCCAACTAGTTACAATGACCTTGAGCTTTCGGTGAAGGAAAACATCGTGAGGAAACCATAGCATGGTGGTATAGCTTTTTCTAATGCCCACCTGGCTAGCTACCACCCTCAAGTTCAAAACCTGCCGCCAAATACCAATCGGTGTGTTTCGGCAGCTGTTCTTGAAAGCCAGTTCCTCCACAGGTATAGACTGTGTAGCAATTTGTTCCATATCGTCACTTAAGATCAGGTGAGTATATGGTCATAACGCTAAACTTTAACTAAAAAAAGAGTCAGGAGTAGCCTTTGAAGAGCCCCATAACATAACTCTGAGGAATATTATTATTGAGTTCCATAGTCAAAATGCATACTATATTTTTTTCAGGACTAGTTCGGAGGCAATGAAACAAGGAATGAAGGAATCCGGTCTTGAAGAGGATGCAGTACTGGACACTATGGAAGACTTGAAAGAGGCAAGTGTAATACAGTTTCAATTATATTTAACGTCAAACCCAGAGACGGGCTTAGGCTTAGGCCACCGAGCCCCGGGCCTAAGACCGCAAATTCTTAGAGGCATCAGAATTTTCGAAACTGAAAAAATTCAGAATTAAAAAATAATCTTGACGTCACAACCTCAAGATGTCAATATTTAAAGGGTAGAGTTATTTTTAATTACAATTGATCTTGTTAGTGTAATTTGTTTCTTAATTAAAACCAATGTGTACTGAACTAGTTCGGCTCGCGACTTCGTTCGCGTGGAAGTAAAAATTATTAAAGTACTTCTTTTACAGCCATCTAGTGTATAGAATGTCAATGTGTCCTCGCGGTTGATTCAGAAGCTTAATTTTTTTTTAACAAAAGCAGACGCAACAGTAAAGGAGCCGTATATTTCTTTGTTGCGTCATATATTTTGATTCTTTTTGTTTTTGTATAGTTAAGGTTTAGCGGTATGGCAACAATCTCATCTCACGTTAAGTGACGATGTGGCTCAAGACGGTGAACACTGCCGGAACACATCTAAAGATATTCGGCTGCAGATTTTCAACTTGAGGGTGGTAGCTAGCCGGGCGGGCATTAAAAAAAGCCCTACCACCATGCCATTGTTTCATCACGATGTTTTCCTTCACCGAAAGCTCAAGCTCATTGTAAGTGGTCGCATTCGAACTCACGTCCCTTGACGCAAACTCGTACGCATTACCGTTGAGCTATCATCGCTTTAAATTTTATTCACATAAGGAATAATATAGGAAAAATATAGAATACTTATTATCTTGATAAGTGATCATAATGCGATAGATGTCGCTGTAGTCGATGTCATTGTCTACTCGAAATGGTAGAACAAGGTCTTCCAGGTCAGCTAATATTCATATAGATATAGATAAGCGTAAATGTAGAGAATAGGTACTTGATCTTTTATCGTGTGGTCTATTGTAAATCTGTAATATTTCTCGAATCACCGAATTATCACTGGGTTTTCGATTGTTTTCAACTTCAAAGTTCATAAAATCGTCCATCGAAATTACCATTTTCTCGAACATGCACCCGAACGTATCTGACTCGAGGTTTTACTTGGAATCACAATGTTACAAACGATAGGATCCTGAAAATTGCAAAGCTGCAAGTTCCATAGCGTTGTTGAAACAGCGCCGTTTGCGCTGGACTTGGGCATGTGCATCGAATGGAGTATTAGGTTAATGAGTAGTAGGTCGTGTTAGGTGCCATAGCAAATGCAAAATGAAATATCGGACGACCGTTGCTACGTTTTAAGGATTGCATTAAACGTGACTTGATTGCTTGCAACATCGATCGTGTAGGATGGGAGAAGCTTGCTGAGGTTAGAGACGAATGGAGGAAACTAGTGTATGTTGGTATGGTAGCGCACGACAAGGCATGGTTTCTCAGCCTGAAGCATAATAGAACGATGCAGCACCATCAGGCGGATAGTACTGGACGAAACTCTACTTTTTTATGTTCTTTATGCGGTCGACAGTGCCGATTACAGATTGGCCAATACAGCCACGAGAAAAAGTGCTCTCAAATACTGCTTTAACCGTCTGTCATAGACATAGAGGCCATTGAGACCGGAACGTATAAAAAATTGTAGTTGAATTTTAAACGCTGTATTTTTGGTAATACTTTGCTACAAAATTATTTCTGTTGTTTCATTATATTAAAAAAAAAATACTATACTACTTGTTTTGTTTTTGTTATTTTATTTAATAGTTTAAATATAATGTATATTTAATATTTTAATGACGAACATAACAAGCCCTGAAATCAAAACACTTAAAAATTCGCGAATAATTTTATAATACGCGCATAATTCGAATAAAATACTGATTATTCGCAAACCTTTGAATTATTTCTTTCAAAGTTACTCGAGTTCTTTAGAATTCTTCGGGAACTTTCGATTGATTAGAATAATTTGTAATTGTTTTTTTTTTGTTTGTTTATCAGGTCATGGATTCGTACAACGAAGTGGAGAAGGCGCTCGGCGGTGTGGTCGATGACTTCGACGCGGCTGAGTTCGAGGAGGAGCTGAAGGAACTGCTGGCAGGACCCGGGAAACCTGAAGGTGGAACTCCTGGAAAGGATAAGAAAAAGGAAGGTATGTATCGGATTTTGTTACATATAATATCACTAGGTTTACGTGCGGCTTCGCTCCCGTTAATGTAGATTTAGTCAAACAAAACGGATACCGCAATAAAAAGTTTCATACAAAGTTTAATCCTATACTTACCCCACTTCCAATAAAGACTCCGCTAAAACACCGCTCCTGGGTGCCACCTATCTCTGTACCAAAATACATCACAATCGATTCAGCGGTTTAGACGTGAAAGCGTAACAAACAAACAAACTCACTTTCGCATTTATAATATTAGTAAGGATGGTGATCAAATTTCTATAGGAAACTGTTGATGGTTTTTTGGAGTTAACTCTTAAAGAAACGATTTTCATATTTAGCCCGCGGTGTGGAAATTATATGAGGAGGGAAAATCGAGCGGTAACTAAAAGTGGTGAGTTACGTTCCTATGCGTAACGTACTTTGACCATTCACTTCGATATTATGTGTGTGTGTGTATACTTAGTTTATGTTAATATTTCACTGGAACAATGTAAATAATATGAAGAGATATTTATATATGCTTTGATTATTTTTTAAGATGATTTCATTTACCCCCTTTGTACATAGTCCACACTATAATAGTTTTTTATAGTTAAGGTTTAGCGTTAGGGCCATAATCTCACGTGATCTTAAGTGACGATACGGCCCAAGTTGGTGGCCACGCTAAACCTGTGGAGGGACTGGCTCTCAGGTGCAACTGCTGGAACACACCTATTGGCGGCAGTTTATCAATAAATTAAAGATTCACATTAAATAGTTCTTAAGGAGTAAACTCCAGTCGTGCGTTGAAGCTGACACTCACACTTTTCTTGTTCCTCAGGTCCATCAACAGCACCTCGAGACACTCCCGGCAGGAAAGTGTCTGAACGCGACTTTATCTTCGACGGTGAGGCGAGGATGCTGGCCGAGCTGAACGATCTGGACTTGGATGACTCCAACCTTAAAGAGAAGAAGGACAAGAGAGAGGAGAAAAAGAAAGTAGCGCTCACTGAAGATTGGGAACAAGACGGTATATCTATTCTACTCTTTTTTGAAACTCATGATTATAAGTTCAGCGCTTTGAGATCAAACGCACTTGAGAGTCAGTCCCTCCACTAGGCTTAGCATGTCCACCATTTTTGTTTTTTTTTTGTACTTAAGGTTTATCGTTATGGCCACAATCTCACCTGATCTTAAGTGACGATACGGCCCAAGTTGGTAGACACACTAAACCTGTGGAGGAACTGGCTCTCAAGTGCTACTGCGGGAACACACCTATTGGTATTTGGCGGCAGGTTTGCAACTTTAGTGTGGTAGCTAACCAGGCGGGCATTAGAAAAAGCCCTACCACCGTGCTATGGTTTCCTCACGATGTTTTCCTTCATCGAAAGCTCAAGCTTATTGTAGGTGCTTGGATTCGAACCCACGTCCCTTGACGCGAAGTCGTGCACACTACCACTGAGCTATCATCGCTTTAACCACTTTGGGCCACATCGTCACTTATCATCAGATGTGATTTTGGCCATAACGCTAAAGCTTAACTATAATAAAAAAGACGGTACCTTGCTTGCTACTTTGTGTGATGAGCCGGATGGATTGTTGTACACCATTTACACCGATTACTATATATTATTGTGCGTATTATGCGTCGGATTATTATATACTAGCTTTACCCCTCTCTTTACCCCACTTCCAATAAGTTTTTTGCAAGAAAAGGTAGGTTATCACCATCTCCAAGTTCCCATCTATCTGTATACCAAAATTCATCGTAATCGATTCAGCGGCTTAGGCGTGAAAGCGTAATAAACAAACAAACTTACCTTCGCATTTACAATAATACTAAATTGTATGCGCGGCTTCACTCATTTTTTTTATGGAATAAGTGGCAAATGAGCAGGCGTGTCACCTGATAGTAAGTGATCACTGTCTCCCGTGGACGCTCAGAACACCAGTGGAATCGCAGGTGCGTTGCCGGCCTTTATAAGAGAGATGGCTCTCAAGTGCAACTGCCGGAACACAGCTAATGGTATTTGGCGGCAGATCTTCAACTTGAGGGTGGTAGCTAGCCAGGCTGGCACTACTAGCAGAAGCTCTACCACCATGCTATTGTTTCTTCACAATGTTTTCCTTCGCCGAGAGCTCAAGCTCATTGTTGGTGGATGGATTCGAACTCACGTCCCATGACGCGGCGTTCCTACACGCCACCACTGAGCTATCATCGTTTTATATTGATTTTGTCAAATTACATACAAGGTTTATCGAAAAATGTATCCAATTAAACAAACAAACTCATTTCGCATTTATAATATTAGTAAGGAAGTAAGGATTTTTGCCCTTTCTTGTAACTTTTTTTTATTCTACTTTGACCCTATACGTAGTAGACTGAGCTTAAGTAGCCTAAAGTCCTCCTCGATTGTTGCTCTATCAAATGCAAAATACCTATAGGTGTGTTCCGGCAGTTGCACTTGAGAGCCAGTCCCTCCACAGGTTTAGCGTGTCCACCATCTTGGGCCACATCGTCACTTAACATCAGATGATATTGAGGCTATAACGGTAATAAAGTTGCGATACCGTGATGATATTAAACTCGGCAGTCAATGAATGATTACAGAAGAACCGAAGGAAACGAAGAAACCGTCCAAGTCCTGGTACCCGCCGTCAGACGAGTGCCTCACTTCTTCCAAGACGACCTGGACCAACGACAACCCTCGGGACATTTCCGGGCACTACGGCGAGGTGCGGCAAGACGAGAGGCTGCATCCAGGTAGCGGGCATTCCAGACACTACATTTTTAAGGTTTATCGTTATGACCACAACCTCACCTGATGTTAAGTGACGATGCGGTTCAAGGCGGAAAGAAAAAGCTCCACCACCATGCTATGGTTTCCTCACGATGCTTTCCTACATTGTAGGTGGATTGGAACTCACATCCCTTATAGCGGCGTCCGTACACACTACCACTGGGCTATCATCGCCTCAATAGGTCTTTTGTTTTTTTTTTTTAAGTAATTGGGCGTATACAAGCAAACGGATCACTTGATGGTAAGTGATCACCGCCACCCATGGACACCCACAACACAAGAGGAATCATTGATGTTTTGCTGGTCTTGACAGCACATGTAAACTCTCCTTGAAGTTTTCCAAGTCGTATCGGTCTGGGAACAACGCAGATTGTTTTGATCTGTAAGCTATATTATTGTAGTTTCATTAAATCCACTCAGTAGTTTTTATGTGAAAGAGTAACAAACATCCATATAAAGAAACTTTCGCGTGTCTACTATTAGTCTTGTGTACTCCAAGGTCAAGCCTTGAATGTGGACTTCACGAAGCCTGCGAAGCACTACAGTGCTGACTTCCAAGTCCGGGACCACAAGCCTACCGCCGCCGGAGTCTGGCTCTTCAACTCCAAGGACGGGAACAGCAGCCTCGACGAGTTCGCTCAAAGCACCGAGTACTTCAGGTATGGAAAGAAAAAACATAATATGTAAAAAAGATATATAGCAAAATGATAAAGTTTCTTTGTTTAAATGTGATAATCTCAGGAACTAGCGGTCGGATATGAAAAATTATTTTTGCATTTAATAGCACAATTATTCAGAATGGCTACAGGCTATTTAACATTACGCTACCATCAATAGGAGCAAAGCAGTATTTAAAAAGATACAAAAATCGGCATAGGTTGTTGTTCTTTCTGAGAGCTGTGGTGGTGTGCGCTGCATAAAGAGTTATATTATATTATATTATATTATATTATATTATATTATATTATATTATATTATATTATATTATATTATATTATATTATATTATATTATATTATATTATATTATATTATATTATATTATATTATATTATATTATATTATATTATATTAATACATTGGCATGATTTTAAAATGTCATTTTATATCTTCAAGTACATTTTTAAGACTCCGAAAAGGAAAATAAAGTAGCATAAATTGTTAACGTCCTTTTTCTCAATAATGCTGTTTTACGAGTTGTGTCACTTTTTGAGCGGAGGTGTGATGTTACTTTTGTATGATATTAATTTTTTAATATATATATACATATATATGTGTGTATGTCTTAATTTTAGTTCTGAGAGTCCGGGCAAAACGGGGGGCGGTTTCCAAATGGCCCCCGGTGGGGAGAGACACACACCCAACCAGTGGCCCAACGACGATCCCTCCGTCGAAGACATCGAGAGGAGATTGAAGACCTTGAGAGGTCTTGACTTATAATATTAAGTGTATGTTGTAACATAATATTACGCACAAGGTCGACTTCAGCTGATCGGAGAGAGGGCACAGGGCTACGAAGTGGGCCCCAACACAACAACGAAGTCTTGAATAACGTTATGCAGAGACCGATCAAAAATTTTATAAAAAAAAACTTGTCCGGTAAATTTGAAACAATGAAGTCAGTATTACAGTTTTATAATTAATAAAAACCAATAAAGATACAATATGTAGTAGTAATACAGTTATAGTACGTATGTTTAATTACTTGCGTATTTTATTAATTATTATTTCTGTAGTTTAAATAAGGAAACCGGGGGATTATAGCCTGTGACGCTCTCCCCTAAGTACGACCCTGGATGTATTGTGTCTATAGGTTTATTAGTGACTCGGAAGTAAATTAATCGATTTGTGAGTATTTAAAAAAGAAAGTATCAATTATTTCGTAATTTTAACCTTAAAGAAACTTATTAAAATATACAGATTTTGTTACTGAGTCTATGAAACTCGTGATTTCTTCAGGGTAGTAGTCAGCCATGTTTTGTTTAGGTTAGATTAACTGGAGAGAACATTATATGGATAAGGGGCCATTCAAGTATTACGTAATCATCAAAAAGGGGGCAGGGGGTTGTTACTTAGGTTATTTTTGATAAAACTAGGTCTCAGTAGGGAGGGGTCGTTCTAAAGCTAATTTTTAAGACACTGGGGCTCGTAGGGTGTGGTCGTTACTTAGCTTATTTTTGATGACACGGGGGTCGTAATCGATGATGACGTGGGCATTATTTGTTTATTAACTTTTTCTGATTTTTCTGCAAAATTTAATAGATCAGGTCCTAACTCTAATTCGCAAACCTTCTTTGCTGCGGCACCTTTATAGGTGAAAAAATATTTTGCGACAGAAGTACCCTTTGCAGGCTGGTATATATATAATGGCTCATTATATATTTATAGCTCATTAATAATATAATGGCTCATTGTACCATATCGAAGAGGTACAGATTGCCAGGCTGCAGTAGCAGATAAAAAAAAAGTAGCCTTAAAGCGGTTCGATGAAAAGACGCTTGTCTCTGGTCTTACTTGACGTTTTATTGTATAATTTTTTATTGTCAATAAGGTTTTATAATGGAATGTCAACTCAGACTCTTACGCCCATTTTGACCGGTGTTATTTTTGAGGCCACAAGCGAGTTTGTACAAGAGTATGGTAACCCTGCTTGTCTATGCTCAATAGCGGGAAGAATCTTTAGGGATTTCTTAAAATATTATCCTGTGGTGTTTTACCGTAAACTTAAACATATACATTACGTAAGCATACGAGGGGGGGGGGGGGTAGATCATTGCTTACTTTTGCTGACTAAGGGAAGGGAAGAGGTAAGAGATTACTAAAATTCTGTAATACTTGAACGGCCCCTAACTAGGTAAACCGACTAAAGTCAACCGACGTTTTACGGAGTGTGTCGTCAAATAGAATGACTTTCAATAGAGTTTGCGCTGTGTATAGATCAAGAGTAGTGTATGAAATATTATTAAGATGTCTTAAGGTTGTAAGCGTGTTCGATGAGCTATGGCGATACGATGCGCTGTTTATTTTAAATGTAGATTAGTGCTGCGCATATTACCTGTTCAAATATCGATAAAGTTTTCTGAAAATTATCGACAAATATAACAAAAATCGTGTGTTCCGACGCACGACCGGAATTTACCCGTGCGCTTGGAACTAAATTTTTATAAAATAATATTTTTGCCCGTATTTTTTTAATTTTTTGGAAAACATATTTGGTCATATTTGTTGTAGCGTGATGTTAAATAGCCTGAAGCCTGAATCAACGATCGCTCTAGTAAATTGAAAAAAAAATGAAATCCAAATAATAGTTTCTGAAATTAACGCGATCAAACAAACAAACTTTTCCGAATATTAATTTAGATTACTATTAGTTATATGAATACATTGTTAGGAAGCTTGATGTATTTCATTACTGATATTACTTTGAATATTAATTGGATCAATTCTCTCGCCATTATCACTGTGACGACTCATTAAATTTCAAAGGGAAAGGTTCTCAAGGTACTTTGCGTTTGAAAACGTAACGCTTTTGAGATAACGCTTCTATTAATTTCATAGCCCATTAAATATCTATAACCAAAGACTTATATGAAAAATATATTCTAAAGGAGTAAACTCTCAAAAAGTTTTTTTGAAGTGAAATTTTTATGGGAGCTCTGTGAAATTCTGATCCGCGACCTTTTTGTTCGACGCTCGATCAGGTAAAGTCGACTTGAGACGACTGAGGAAGTGAGAGAGATATAGTGATATTTCACAGCACACACACAAAACGTTGCTCACGGTTTTTATGGACCAAAACCATAGTTTGGAAGTGAATTCTATAACTGGAAACATCCTATAGCTATAGCTCATCGAAGACTTATATGACGGTGTGGTTGTAAATTGAAGCAATATGTATAATTAAAATATATAATTACGACGCCCACCCACGCGGTGTGGGCTGAACTATTCAAGTGCCTGTTTTAATTTTATAAGCTATCGAGAACGAAAATGCTATATTTAGGGAGATGTGAAACTGTACAGTATCATATTAACGCCCTTAGAGGTTGAGTAGAAAGATTTATTCTAGTAACAATCACCGCTGACGATGATATTATAAGTAAAAACATGTAGACTGTGTAGATTGTGACAATTGGCACACTCAAACCTCAGTATTACGTCGGCGTTCAACGAAGTATGTTGTGTACCGATTGATATATCGAGTGCCCTAAAACAGCAGAAAATGCCCTAGTGTGTAATGCAATATTGTACAAACTATACAAACAACTAAGGGTTAAAAAAAGGTCATGGGTCACATTTTAATACTATTTTCATTGATATATTTTTACAAAATAAAACATACCCACCCGTAACATTTTCCGTTACAAAAAGAAACGTTTGTTTTGTAAATGATGGTTTATATAAGTACTGTCTTGCCTCGAAATGCAGAGTCCCGAAGACTGTCACTATGACAGGTTTTTTCACCTTATACATTTTAGTCACGTACCAAATGAGAATACCCAACTACCCTACCACCTCATAACATAACATTAATAAAAAGTGCGGCTCGCCTTTACTTAATTTCGCTATTACGTGATCCTTGCATGCCAAAATGCTGCCAACCACTATTTTACACGGTGCATAGCAACGTATACCTGTCTCTTTCTTGCATCCGGTATTAACAGCATACTGTCCTAACTCCCCAATTCATTGCAATGTTACTATGAGCGCATTAGTGTGTCACTTGTTTTATCCAAATATAATGAAGGTAATGTATCTATAATCATGATAAGCCTTTTTATTTCCGCGACAGTAACATACGTAAAATAAATTATGAGACTTAATACTTTTGTTCCAAAATATGCTATGGCCCTTTCGGGTACAGGCCAGCTCTAGTTGCCTCCATTTATTCCTACTATCTACGTATCTATTATTTTATAATATCATTGATCGACGGTAGTTGAATATCATTACAAAATTATCACTTTATGACTCTTACTTTTAATTTATATACTTGTTTAGTTTACAAAATATATTAAATTAGAATTAGAAAACTAACAACGTGGACGATCAATTCTGAGTTCTCAGAAAAGATCCCTGGATAATTCTAATAAGCTGATCACAGCTTTGTTACGATACTGAAGTCACTGCACGACTTTCTATCCATTTAATAATAGCAGTAATGACAGACATCATCGAAAAACAGAATTAGTTTGTAAGTTAGGAAAGAAAGGTCAAGAAAAATCACATGTTCCATTATCCGCTTTTGCACGTTTTGTAAAACTGTATTATATCTTTAGAAAATCTAGAATTAATTCATAAGCTGTAAATTTGTAGATAGTTCACATAGATATAGCATATAAAAATGTACAACTAATATTTTATATGAATCCTTATCAAAAATAAAATATGTAGATAGGTAGATTATATATATATAAAAAAAAAATTTTTGGAAAAAAATACCAAAAAAAATGCCATGTGTGTTTGTGTATAGTTGATTTTGTAAAGTAATCATTGTTGCAATTCCTTTAAGAATATTCACTTAGTGGTAGGTGTACATTTTTTTTAATTTAAACAAAATTTTCAAATTATAAACGGAAAGTGACTAATCGATAACATTTCTCATCACTAGGCAAATATTATTAGAGCTGTGTTCCGATACACACTGCGAGCACTAAACGGTGGATCGCAGTTTAGTATACTATCATTCATGTTTGAATTTTTTTGACTAATGGAGTTCGCTTAATTCTTCATTATAGATTGAATACTGGAATAAACACAAATCTTGAATTTTTCCATTTAACGGCCGGTATCTTTCAATAACAATATTCAAATAATCAATAGTGCAAGCTGTTAAATTTCTAGACACTGTTGATGACATGATCAGAGCACTGAGAGCACCTTATCTCGAAAACGTCAGTACTCACCGTACAAAAATGGTGAAGATTTGTGACGTCATATATTTCCCTATATGTCGTCAGTAATCTGTCAGCCCATAGCAGAACGATTTTCTCCCCGCTAAGAGTATTGAATAGCGCTCGCAGTGAATATTACAACGCACCCTATATATAACATATCATCGCTTTAGTCTTAAAGGGATTTATATAAATAAAATTAGTAATTATCAAACAAAACAAAAAACGATAGGTGATCTTTAAAATTCACTTACATTTGAAACACAACATTGATGTTTATTTCACAGCTTATAGTGAAGACGCCAAGACCTTTGTCCATATTGGTGGTACCGTGATGTTAAATAGCCTAAACCCTTCGTCAATTATTACTCTATCAAATACATAAATATTTTTCGGAATCCGACTGGTTGTTCCTGAAATATGTGCGTCCAACCAAAATTTTTCGCTTTATAATAATATTAACTGGTTATACGCGCGATGTCGTTTGCGTGGAAATAAAAACTAATAATATTTTTCCCGTTTTTGTAACTTTTTTCAATACAGCTTTAATCCTATCGGTGGTATCGTGATATTAAATAGCTGAAAACCTTCCTCAATGATTATCAAAAAATTACAAAAATATTTTTTAATATCCAACTGGTAGTTCCTAAGATTAACTTTTCCGATTTATAATATTACTATAGATAGAAGATAACAAATTAGTTTAATGTTCTAATACTCTGGTTTTGTATACATTTATAAGTTTTTATAATTGAAGCCAGAATATAGTAATTCTAATTCGAACGTAATCGTTTATAAAATATAAAGAAATTCTTGTGAATCTGTGAAAAAAATATTTTTCCAATTTTATTTTTATTTTTTATTGATATCTCGTCAATAGCCAACCTATTTATAAGAAGACTAAGAAAAACCACAGCTTCGTGAGAATTCGTTTTTTTTTATTGTATTTTTATTCAATAGATGGCATTAGTAGTATGATAAACATTCTTTTGAATATTACAAACATTGTTGCATCTTTGTTCGATATTTTTACTGTGATTTAATGATAGATAACAAATGTGAAACCCTTACAATTATTTCTTAAAGCGTTTCACAAAAATGTACAGGTTTTGGGATAATTATTTTTATAGAGTTTATCCTCTCCCGTCAATTTCGTGTGACGTCACATCTAATACCGGATTCTAGTATTGTGAAAGCTGTCCATAGTCTCTGGTAATAAGGGGGATTGTAGGGGGTTCGTTTTAGTCTTCATTTGAGGGTGTCTCGCACACGTCCCTCTTGCACCCGACCGTGCGAGAAATGAATTTTGGAAACAACAAAAGAAAAACTCCCACAGAGTGAGGGTTTTACAGTACTCCAGTTTAATATAATTTGATGTTTTAATATAATTTAAATTATTAGTATATCTCTGTAAATAGTGATGTAAATATTATACTATACGAAACTGACATTTGTTTGTTTTATTGTCATGTTATTTCCCATTGGTCTGATATGGCCTTCGAACCATGGCCACTCTGAACATAGTTTCTCTAAACTTTCGCGAATCATTTTTGCCCGTATTTTTACCTTTTTTCTATATAACTTTGCTACCATTGATGTTAGCGTGATGATAAATAGCCTAAAGCCTTCCGTAAGCATCGCTCTATGAAATTCAAAAATAATTTTTGATATCCAACTAGTAATTCCTAAGACAAATCTGTGGATACTTAATCTCTGGAGGGACTGGCACTCAAGTGCAACTGCCGGAACTTATCTATTGATATTTCCACTTGAGGGTGGTAGCTAGCCAGGTGGGCGTTAGAAAATGACCTACCACCATGCTATGGTTTCCTCACGATGTTTTCCTTCACCGAAAGCTCAAGCTCATTATAGGTGGTTGGATTCGTACTCACGTCCCTTGACGACGAGTCCGTACACACTACCACTGAGCTATCATCGCTTCGAGTAGTTTAAAACAAAGTGGTAAACATATATTTTGCAGTTCTGTATTGTATTCTTACCCTGGAATAATTATGTCGCCACACGTTCTTTCATTTCGGACCTTCTGACCTTTAATGACAAAAAATATATATTTTGTCGACATTCTCTAAAAAAATCGTTCCAAATATTATTTGCAATCGTTCTTCCAGCCAGACCGGACATATGGCCTTCACAATGGATCCAGTAAATTCTTTATCATATTACGCAAAGCGCATGCGTTAAAAATCCCCAATAATATTATAAATGTGAATGTAAGTTTGTTTGTTACGCTTTCACGCGAAAACTACTTAACCGATCATCATGAAATTTTGTACACATATTCTTGGGGGTATTAGAAGTAACATAGGACACTTATTATTTAAAAAAATGTGAGCGAAGCCGCCGGTAAAAGTTAGTATTCTATAAAATAATTCACATAGAAATAGAAAACTAAAAGAAAACCTTCGAGTTTTTTGGTGATTGACATTTTTGATGATGAACATAATTTGAAGTCTATTTCAGTTGAACTTTAGTAAATATAATAAAAAAAAAAAGTTTGCCACTGCCGTCCATATATATTAAGATGTACGGATGTGTTGGTGACGCGGTGATAATATGTTTGGACCCGTGTCGCCCCAATTAATACGACAGAGGTACACTGTGGAGTTTTAGTGGGTATTCCCGGTTCGCACCGGGTGAGTCCCACATAACCCGCTCGTCCCCGTCCCCCCCCGCCTTCCGGTGCGAGAGAGTATCCATAAACAGATTTCTCCACGTGAAAAATACAAAAAAAAAGAAAAAAGTTTGTACGGATGTGAATACGATTACGATCGATTGGGTTTATCAATTTGCTTGATTTGTTTTTTCAAGTAACTGGATTAATAAGGAATAAAAGCCTATTGAACATGAGCATTTAAACATTTATCGTTTTTTTTTAAATAGTTAAAAAAAAAATACACCCGTGATGTCCCTAAGGATAAATTCAACGATCATTATTAAAAATATTACATCTGTAATAATGAAAAAAAAGCATTATGTGGCGTGCACAGCTATTGTAATCACGATATAATTAATAGTATATTTTGATAAAATACATTAGCTCAGTGGTAGTGTGTACGACTTCGCGTCAAGGGACGTGAGTTCGAATCCAAGCACCTATAATGAGCTTGAGCTTCCGGTGAAGGAAAACATCGTGAGGAAACCATAGCATGGTGGTAGGGCTTATTCTAATGCCTACCTGGCTAGCTACCACCCTCAAGTTGTAAACCTACCGCCAAATACCAATAGGTGTGTTCCAGCAGCTGCACTTGAGAGCCAGTTCCTCCATAGGTTTAGCTTGTCTACCAACTTGGCCCGTATCGTCATTTAAGATCAGTATAAAAAAAACCTTAAGTATAAAAAAAAAAAAAAAACTTTGCTAGACATTTTCATTGATTATTTACTGAACCAATAAAAGAGAAAGTTGTCATCATAATTGGATAGAGGCTACTAACAGAAATGAACACTTAACACTTCTGAATAACGGTGTTTTTTTTTTTTCAAAGTAATTGCATAACAAAAATTAATTATAGATATATATAAAGAATTATAGAAATAGAGACAGTATACTTTGAATACCAATTATATTAATTTCTATATGATTTATTTATTTATCAAAACCAGAGCCAGTAAAAAATACTAGTATACATATATAATACTACTAAACCTAGAAACGAAAAATATGGATTGTAGTTCCCTTTTGTAACGCTCACTAACCTACGATTATTCAAAATTTAATACCTATTATAATATATGTAGGAGGCAAAATTTATATGAGGAGGAAAAACATAATGAGTGTGGTGGAACATTCGGTTGGAATGAATTTCTTTTCGAAGTATATTATTATTGATAAACTTATTATTGATTCACAAATACATACTGGAGCCTGAGAGCAGTTAAACTAAATCACAGAGATAACTAATGAAATGAAGGAATGGTAGGAAACTTTGTTAATAATTATTTTCTCGAGTTGTCAAAATAAACATTCTATTGTACGCTGACGTACATGACGTGTTCTAACTACATCTGCGCAGTCGTTGAGAACGTACTGGCTGTCTTGAACCAATGAGCGCACACCTATGACTGGGCAAAGCCAATAGCATACGCGCTATGAATAACCGCCTAAACTATACTATATACTATAGTGACATATAAAATATACAATAAAACGGGTCGTGACTCGTGACGGAGAAATCTTATATTTTCTTTTATCTACCCTCTAACTGTACCGTGCGATAAGAAAAAAACGTTCCAAAACCACCTATTGGTTTAAAATTTTGCATAACTACTCTTAAATAAAAATAACTAAACACGTGCTTCAGCGTTTTTAAAATGTCATCCCCTACATTTGTAAAATACGGACTGAAATTTGACATTGATACATTTACTGAGATATCTTCATAACTACCAGAAATTCGCCATGGATTTTCCCCTCATGACGTAAACACCAACTAAGAAGGAATATTAAGATCACTTGTGATAGAAGAAAATAACGCGAACGAAGTCGTAGGTAAAACCTAGTTAGTAATAAAGTACATTTACATCATTTTCAGAAAAGTCTGTCTGTTTGTTTGTGCGCGCATTACTGTTAAAGTACAACGTTTATGATAAAACGTCACCAAGGAAATAATAAAGCGTATCCTCGAGTAACATTTAATCTTGGTTTCATTGAAATCGGTTAACTTTATCAAAAGTAATTGTAATTTACGACACGCGAACGAAGTCGCAGACAACTAGTATTATTTAGAACTAATGTATATATATATATATATATATATATATATATATATTACATTAATATATATATTTACATGAATGTCATAAGCTTCATTTCTAACATTATTCTCTTTATTTGTATTGATATCGTGACGTGAGTGTGTCAATTGTTAATTCAAAAATATCGTAAATCTTCCGTTGCCGCTATGTCATGGCTTCCTCAACGCACATCGATGGAATTAGAGGTTAAAATTAAGTTCTCTATCTTATTCTTCTTAACCTGTTCCCAAGTTATTTGGAGACGCCGCGATACGCTTTCTTCTTCCATAAATCTCAATCAGCCACCATTTCTTCATTCACTCCCTTTTCTTTCTTCTAATTCGTCACACATTCTATCCATATTTTCTTGGGTCTTCCTCTGCCTTTTCATTCTTCAACAATCATAGTCATTACTTTTCTCAACACGTACGGTAAATTCTCTTATTCTGTTTTAATAATATATAATAATATATATTATTAATATTATATATAATAATATTAATTATAAATTATATATAATAATAATTCCATCTAGTTAGCACATCGTATATTTCTTATGGAAACATCAAAACACTTAATAAACTACAAAGACGTTACACTCGGATTCAATTAGCAAACACACATTTATTTATTCTTAAAAGCGTTACGACTCGTTCCTCATAAGTTAGCTATCAAACATTCAGAAGGCACTTGTTACATATTTGATTCTAAAACAAATTTTTAATCAAATAAATAAACCATTAAAAGTAATTATATAGTTGGAAATTATTTCATAATTATGTGTGAAGTTAATAAAGTGTTGAGTTTATTATGAATTTTTTGTTTTTGTCAGCGAAACAAAAATAAATCTTATGGAAGGATTACTATCTAGGTAAGCTGTATACCTGTAGATAAATCTTTCGATACATAAATTCATATTATTGATGAGTTGGTTTGTATTTTTAGTTTGGTGTAGAAAAATAAATTATTTACTTTTACAAATGTTTTGCAGTATTATTGTACTTATTTATATAAACAATTCGGTAAACCGGTTATGTTATGACTAGGTATTGAGAAACCTTTAAACAAATACCATGTTGGCTTTAAACCTTTACTTTGTGTTTTACAAATTTTTACCTTTATGTAAAAAAATTCATAGTTCGAAATGTGATAACAAAATTCAAATATAATATAGACCAAATTCTTTGTTATAGAATAGAAAATTATCAATACACTTCGTGGACTACTACCAAGAGGACAAGTATATGTAGCGATGAAAATTCGTGGTTGAGACGTTTCAAATGAGTTAAATTATAATGAGATGATATCAGTGTATCAATGCAGTTAATACCTAAAAAAATATTTAATAATTTATCTTATAACTTGGTAAGACTTTTAACATAACATCGCCAATTTGTCTTTTTAATTTAATATAAACACACTTAATACAAGTGATGTTACGATAAGGATGGTCTTATAAATTATTTCGAGTACTATGAATTCATTAGAAAACATGCTATCAGCAGATGAGAGTTTAATAAAAAACGCAGAATTGTTTATCACATTAATGAAAAATACTTCAGTGGAAGAGAAATGCAAAAACATTTTTAATCTTTTAAACGCAGGTGCTAACGTAAATGTGAGTTTTGTAAACAATTCCAATAACACACCACTGCACATTGCCGTTAGGAAAGAAGAAAAGAGTGTAGTGAAACTGCTCCTTGAAAAAGGTGCGGATAAAACATTAAAAAACCACGAAGGTAAGACCGCTTTGGATGTAGCAAAAGAATTGAGTACGGATACCGGGTATGCAATAACTGAAATATTAGAAGCGTACGATATAAAATCAGAAAAAGAGAAGAATCTCACGAATTTTGTAACAAGTGTATCTACAGATAAAACTATTGAAACAGATAAATTGTCGTTGTATCAGAAACGTCCAGGTACCACAGGTATCAAGGGAGAACTATATGAAACAAAACTACTCAGCCTGATTCTCATACGAATTTTAATAAATCGAGGAATTAATCAGTTTTATTTAGGCACAAGTATACAAGGCATCGGAGCATTGGATGATATATGCTTAAGTTATAGAGAGAATAACCAGGAATCTGTTATATTTTTACAAGCAAAACATGTTATTAAAGGAAAAGTAACCATCAAAGATCTATGGAAGCAGACAGGGAACTACAGTTTACCAAAATATTTTAATAGCTATTTAAAGATAAGGCAAACGTTTGAATTGACGAAAAAAGATGATTTATTTCAAGGTAAATACGAAGATACGAGATGTCATTTTATCATTTACACCACCGCTGAAGAAGATTTGTCAAATAAGAAAATATTGAATCAGCGCTTAGTCGATAAAACAGTTAGGGAATTAATTAGTACTAGGGAAAATCGTCATATCATCCAATATAAATACGATGACGGCGATGTTAAATTATTAACACGAAGTGTATTAGTGGACCGAATGCGACAAATAGGGAAAAATCTGTTTCAATTCATGGGAGGAAATAAATACAGGAATATGTTACGTGATAAGCATATTAGTAATTATCATGTTGTTTTGACGCAAAAAGTTATCGCTGTGTCTGAAACTATTGTCGATGGTGCTCGAATCGGTTCATTTCGAAAAGAGTTCTTATCAAGTAACGACGAACTTCTGATAGTTTTAAAAGAAACACTATTCAAAGAAGCTGTTAAGGAAACTAGACAGAGCGAGGTTGATCTAATAAGAATTGTAGACTTAGCATTATTTAAACCAACAGTCATCAATATTAGTAAATTAATACAAAACGTACCAACTACTTACGACCCGAAAAATAATAGACTTGAAATATTTAATAACACTATCAATGACCTATTTTTATCATCACTACATGAAATGGTTATACTACACAATACTTTCAATGAAGCTTTCCAAATAGCTATTAAAGAGAAGTTAGGTTCATTTAATTTTAAACTTCCCTTAGCATTTGGGAACGTTGATGTCAAAGTAAATGAATTAGATGTAGCAAATAATTTAGATAATATTGCATTAAAGTTTAAACATTTACTATTATGTCATTTTGAAGAAAAAAATATTACCATTACCAATAGGGATAAATTAGAACTTTCGTTAATTGGCAACCTTTTAGTTATTGGTGAAGATAATATAATGTTCAAATTTAATACAAATTCTGAATCGTTGACGCAAAATGCTAAAATTATTTTTAATAAATTAAACATAAACGTAAAAGATTTAGACAAATATAGATTAAAATTAAATATAGATAATATTCCAAAGATGTCATTTGAAGCTGACGAATATGATAATAGTTTAGTGAAGGATTTTTTAAACAATTTGTGGTTTTACACTCAACAGGCGAAAGAACATGAATTAGAAGTCTACGCTAGAGATGTTTTAGAAAATTATTATAACGCTTCTGAGCAAATACCGCAGCACCTATTCCTTCAAGTACAATCTGATGCAATATTCTTGAGGATTCACAATGAAATACAGAAATGGTGGCTGTTAGAAACAAACCGTGCGCATTACATAACGAAATATACGCAAGTTTTCAATAATATATTCAATGATTTGTCGGGTAATTCTTTATTAAGTACATTAAATTTCATTTACGTTAATGAGATCCAAAAATTTGCGATAGATTTCAACAAAGATGCCATTCAATCCCTGGGTTTAGATAGGCGGACAGGTTTTACTGTTATAGAAACTGAAAATAAAGCTCTTACAGCAATTAAATTACATCAATATTTCAGTAAAATAAATAACTACACTTTTATTGATTTAAACTATGCATCTCGTCTCTCTTTACAAGATTATAAAATACTCATAAAGGAACTTCAAAAAATTGAAGTAATGATGATAATAATTATATATCAACATATAACGAATGAAGTTATCCATCTAAACGATTTTTTAAATCCATCCTTATCCAAGGACATAATATTAGTAGTAGATAAAAATTACATCGAAAGTATAAGTAAATATGACTTTGTTAAAGAGTATATAATAGTAAAAGATGAAAAAAACCATTTGCGAGATTTAGAATCGTGTAGTCAAGAAAAAATTCTTCAAAAGAAATTAATATTCCAAGGAATAGAAGTCAGTTTTAATGCAGTAATAGATGAACAGTTTGAACATTTGATTACGGTAAATATATTAAATGCAATTAACAACAATCAAATTATTGATGTAGGTAAATCTCTCAGCAATTCAAATTATGATCAAATTAAAGATTACTACGTGCAAAGACACTTATATCGTACAAAAAAAATCAAAATATATAATGAAGATATATGTTCACAGTCCTCCTCCTCTACTGATTCTTCATCTTCCTCAGGATGGTCTTCAGCTAAATCTTCATCTTTATCAGAACCTTCATCCTCTTCAATGTCCACAGAAGATGAATGTAATGCATTCTCACCAATGCCAGAAGAACTAATTGAAATAAAAACGCTAGAAGATTTAAAAGACACAGTTGTACTTATGGCTGCACCTGGTATGGGCAAGTCCACATTACTGACACATCTGAGTATCGAAACGAAGAAAAAAAATCCACGGATATGGGTCGAACGCATTAATCTTTTAGAACACGCTGCAGATTTTTATAAATGGCAGGAGGATAAGACGAAAATTAATTGTTTAGAAGCTCTGCGTTTTTTATGTAAAACAGTAATGACGAAATACTTTACAAAACAAAACCTAACATATAATAATGATATAAATAATTTCGATATTGAAATTACTAATGGGATATTGTCAGTAAAAAAATGGAATAAATTAGAAAATTTAGATTTATTTGCATTAGAATTTTTTATCAGGAGTTACAATAATGGTAATACGATTTTAATTTTTGACGGGTTTGATGAAATATGTCCACACTATAAAAGGGAAGTGTTACAGTTAATAAAATGTTTAGCTTTTAAAAAGTTTCCTATTCTAGCAGATGCTAGACAGATCAAGCAACAAGTCTGGATCACGAGCCGACCCTACAACGATATAAAAAAAACTTTAGAGACTGAATTCGGTAAATCTTATAGATTAAAACCATTCACTGATATCGAACAAACGTTATTCGTTGACAAATATTTGGGTATGAATTTGAACCTAAAGGATCTTGATTACCAACACTTTCAAAATATCGATACTCTCTTTGAATATATGAGACAGTTTAGCAGTCTTCATAAAGACGAAAATAGAATTATGTTAATAAAATCAACTAGTGCTCCGTTACACAGTTTGTATTGTGCAACGATTGTACATTTTCAGAATCGAATAGAAAATACACCTGTGTCAGAGGACAAAATGGTGTTCAATAAGAAATGGAACACTAATATACGTTGGTTACAAGCTTCAGAATTATTAGCAACTTGGAATCACGTATCTGAAGAAGCAATGAATTTAGCTAGAACACCTCTTCATATGTACATAGCTGTTAACTATATTGAATCTAGAATTAAAGGTTCAAGGAATATGAGTTCAGCAAATGAGTGGGATTTGGACACAAACACATTCGCATTCTACGAAAGTTTTCTAGAGATTAAGCTAAAAAAGATACGTTTTGAAGAGAAAAACCACATGGACCTTCAAAATCCAGATTTGAGAATAACCTTCGAAAGGGAACGCGTAGAGTTTGTGACTAAGCATAAGCAATTAGCTTTCTATTCGATATACAAGAATGAAGCGAATAAAATTCTTGATACTAAAGAAATTACTGAGATTCAAGAAACGATTAAAAAGATCGCAAACGGTGAAGAGAAAACTGGTTTAATAGAATATGTTATAAAGGACGTTCCAAAATTCGTTCATTTAACTTTCGCCGAATATTTAGCCGTCGAGTACATTACAGATTTGCTTAAAACTGACGTATATGAAAAACACGTAAAAGTATGGGACTTTATATTTTATATTGTTCTACCGAAGAGTTCTACAGGAATTCTTGAGGTCTTTGATCGTAAAGTAAATAGTGATCCGAACTTGTTGAATATCATTTCTAGTATAAATTTGAAGCAGTTTATTTTTGATGGCTTAACAGCCGATAATCCTTATTCAGAAAAATTAAGATTTACCAATTCTTTAGTTTCTTCAAGGCTGTTTCTTAAATCTACTTTAGATATTGCCGTGTATTATGGTATGAGAAATGTAGCCACGTTATTATTAACAGCCATAACTGAGAGAGTGTGCGAGGATAATTTAGAGCAGTTCATAAAATTTGTTAAAAACCAATACTTTTTCAAATTATCCGTCAAATATGACTACAATGAACTGTTGGATCTTATTCTTAACTGTGTGAGACGTGTGGACTGCAACAAAATGTATAAAGTATATTATATTCCGAACCGACGTAATTCCCGGATCCCCTTATTCGGCTGTACTAATCAAGAGATTATTGATTTTTTGAAATCCAACCTCGATCTCGAGATAAATTTCTGCGGCAGGGAACAAAGAAAAGAATTTGTAAATATTACAATTGCGCGAAAGAAATCTTACAGGAGAACCAAAACAAAACAAAAAATTAAAAAACAGTGTCGTGGAACAATCGGTTAGAGCGAAGTTCCTTTCGCAAGACGATTATGAAATTCATTTAGAAAACATTGATACCATGTCGATAAAACACCTTGCCAAATAAAGTATTAGTAATAGAAAAAAATGAAAATCCTAAAACAGATTAATGTAGATAAAACAGCCATCTGGCGTTTAGAATATCAATACGACTACACAGTTGGTTTAGTTGGTTAGTGTAGCACCGAAGTGTAGTGGGTTCAAATCCCACATATGACAATTATTTAACTGAATTTACTTAACTAAAAAAATTTTAAACATCAACATGCTCGAATCCACACAAGCCTAACAAATATACAGAAATCATTTAAAGGGCAACCTCAGGGCACCTCGAAAGGCTGACCAAGCGCCTACTAGAGGGCGTCAACGCATTAGTTGCATCGGGCGCTACAAAGCCTAAAGCCAGGACTGTTCACATAATAAAAACAGCGGTTGCTGGAGTGTTTCTCTCAACATTTTTTGGCTTCCGAAACGCAATGTTGTTTCCGAAACGGTAGTAGATTTTTGTCATTGATTTAACTTTACTCTTATCGCATTCTTTTTTGTTTTCTTTTGGTTAAAAATTCATTTAAAGATAACTCAAGGGATTCACTAGTGAATACCTCGACCACAAAGCTACCTTCCGAGTCTGTAATGTACTTCTTCCAAATATATATTTATTTATTTATTTATTTTTTAAACCAATACTTTACATGCAGAAACGTAGAATTCTAAGAGTATGTGAACAAATATTCTCAAGTCTTGCCGCGGCTAGAAGGCAATATTATTTTCTGGGCCCAGTTATATATAATAGAGTTAACAGTGAAATAAATATTTACTCTTTCCCCTGGGACGTCTCTCTACTAACATGACAAACACTAACATATACAACTTAAGCATCCACTCACAAACACATGTACACACACGCTCACACACACACACACACATATACACATACACACACGCACTTAAATACGCATCTCATACAATTATTTTGCTTCATAGTTCTCGAGCTATGAAGATTCACTTAGATTTATAAATATTTTTTTTTTTATTTCGCTGTATTTAGTATGTGGAACATGGTCCTTTGGAGGTGGACGTTATTAGCTGCGACACAGCTTTCGCTACAGCTGCTGATACCGTATTTTTTTTTTTTGTGTAATATGTCAAAGTTCCAATAAACTATTATTATTATTTCTCCATATTGTTTTCTTTATATTTTCCTTTGCAAATTCTAACAATTTTCCTTTTTTATTATCTTTTATAATATATTTGACATATCTTCTGCTGCTTTCTTGTGTTAATTCACATCTTGCAGTGTTTAGCGTTTATCCCTTATCCTGGAGGAATACTTATGTTCTATGGGCTAAAAAGTATCTTAAATTTAGATCCGTAATATTAGTTATGACCGTGTCAAATTTCATTAGAATCTGTACAATAGTTTCCGAACAATACTAGTGTAAGTGGACAAAGGGACTGACATAAGTTCAAAACATACTATTTTAACCTTAATATACATAGTAATATATTTCCGATTTAGTAGCGTAACTATATAGCGATACAGCTGACAAGATTTTACGGACCCTGGTCAGAAAGCCCGCGAAAACATTTATAACAAAATTTAGTAAAAATTAGTGGTGTATTTACCAGTACGCTGAGTAGGCTGGAGCTTAGGGCGGTAGATTTTAAAGGCAGCAATATTGAGGTATATTTCTTTTGTTTTTTAGAAACTGTAATATTATTCATAGTTATTCATGTACCTTAATGTTGCTGGATAATATGTGTCATACTTAGGATCCGAGCCTTATATCGATTTTTACAATTTACGTAGTCCTAAGTGGAATCTAAATGTAGAGGTAGGTAGGGACGGAAAAATTTCGATAGCTTACGGTCGGCAAAAGTGCATCTGGGATAAATTATAAATTTTATCTATATACTTAATATCAATTTAAGTCAGACCCAACTAAAGATCATACACAAGTTGTAATATATTATTAGGATTCAAACGTATTCATAAGAAAATAAAGTTTTTAGAAAAGCATCAATTTTGCTAATCTATTGAAAATTCTATGGCCCGATCTGTAAACTTTGATGATGTTATAAGTTATTGATTCCTAAACGAAACAGAAAGATAGGATTTTTTTTATACAAATATTGTTAAGATTAAGTTTTTATTTCGTTATAAATATGTAACGGGAACCTATGCTTTATGAAAATTATTATTAGAAAGAAAGAAAAGACCTTTATTTGTTACACTCAGATATGTTCATTTCGTAAACAAAAATAAATAAAACAAAATAAAAGGAACAAATACAGTTTGTTAAATTAAGTTACCCGGATGTTTGAAATGAGTGTGTCCCAAACGAGTCCCGAGTGCCCGACTCAGCTTACGTGCTGAAAGTCACCCAGTGCTGGTTTTCACTCCGGGCCCAGACCCAGTGTTATGGCTGTATAACGACGTGTGGTATATTTGTACAATAGCTGACTCGACAAACCTTATTCTGTCTTATAAATTATTTGTAGTGAATACATTGGTTGTATTAAAAAATTAGAGGATGAGGGTAGGAGGTTGAAAATTTAGGCTTGTATGCATTTTTATGCCACATCATAAAAAAATGGCGACTATCTATGACGTCATATATTTCTCTAGGTTACTGCGGCAGTATACTGTCACCCATAACGGAACGAATTTCTCTCCAGTAAGAGTACTGAACAGTGGTTTCAGCGTATAACGGAACACATCCTTAATAATATAGATTAAATAACAATATGTCCATTATTACGAGTGCATAGTAACGCCACTGGTCCGAATATAATTATCATAAAACAGTTTTATTATACAAATTTATCTCGGATACAGTTATATTGTTAAGTTATAGAATAATATTTTCCTGTTTACAATGAATTAACTGCTAAGTTTAATAGTAATAAATATTTTTTGATATATTTTCCTTTGTGTATTTATTTGGCAACATACATATAAAGCGATGATAACTCAGTTGGTCGTGTGTAAAGACGCCGCGTCAAGGGACGTGAGTTCGAATCCACCCGCAATGAGTTTGAACTTTCGGTGAAGGAAAACATCGTGGTGAAACAATAGCATGGTGGTATTCTTGGCGGCTATTGTCGCGGCGCCCGTACAAACTACCAACTGCACCATCATAGCTTCAAATGTAATATGTAATGTACTAAGGATCTTCGAGCTATAGAACCATTTCCCATTGCTTTTATTACTCCTGTGGCGGTCAACCTTTTTATTTGTAACCTTTTTTGATATGGCTATCAGAAGTACAGAAAATAAATGGAATGAAGCTTCTTTTGTTATACAAAAATGACATGTTATATTTTATTTATAAATTATATTTAATTATAAATGTAATTACAAGGTTATAACACCCTCACTCCCATAACAATAATCCTTATTACCAACTAGACTGGCTGATCCATTAAAACCACTGTACGGGATTGTAGTAAAGAAATCCGCACACAAAATTTTACAATTGTAGTAAGTAGAGAAAACAATTATGTATGAACTTAAAAAGTATATTTAATAAAATAGTTATAAAATAGTAAGTATAGTAAGTAAGTAAAAAGGTAGGAGGGCGTCATAGTAAACATCAACTCCGTAGAAAACACCCGTTTCAAAATAGAAAAACACTATACATATTTTTGTACAAAAAATGCAACTAGTGCTGAACTATAAAGCAATTTTAAAAAGGCATAGATGATAATGTGAAATTGGTTACGTATAAATATATAAATGCGGTAAACATATAAAGTGCAAACATACATCAGTGTTACTGTTAAAAAATTTAATGGAATTGTGTTAGGTTTAATATTTTTAAGGTTTTGTTTCCATAACAGACTATATTAATAATGAGTGTTGTATTTTAAGAATAATGTAATACGCATTAAAAAAACGAGATATGAAGGTGATATTACAACATAAACGTATATTCTTCATAGCAATTCTAAGTGATTCTATGTGAAGTATATCCACTTCACTCTCATTGTAATATGGTTACGCGAGTTTCCTCTTGTTGTAATCGACTTTGCTCGATGTCTACAAGCTCAGTTGTAGCTCGATCAAGTAGAGTTTGTGCCTTTCTTCTACGTGATTGATCTTGAAGTATTCTAAGATGCCGTGGTGATGAAACTGTTGATGAAATTGTGATCGATGGTTTGTTGCAGGTAGAATCCGTCACGTATCCCGATTGTGACACGAATGCATACGTTTACGTGTACTAACACACTTTTGAATTAATTTTAAATGTATGTCGCACCAACTACGAAAGCTTTTATTTACACCTATAACTAATCACTAGCAGAGCGTTTTGGTCAAAAGTGAAACAACAACTTTTTGAATAATTAATATAGCTAGCTACCTTCAGTTGTATCGACAAAAATATCAATTTTTCTAAATAAATTGTGTAAATCTATATGAGAATTTGATTTTTTATCCGCAAAGGTTAACATATCTAGTAATGAATTCCCAGTCATATTTAAAGAAACAGTACATATGCAAGTGTAATGTAAAGGATTAAAAATAAAACAAGTTTTTAAATGTTATATTCTCCATCTATATTTCACAAAACACTCTGAACAATTATTCTAAAAAAAAAAAGTTTTCTACCTCTGCATAAGTTACTTGGCATGATACTATACATTAAAAAATATTTGAAGAGTAATAGTTAGGTACACTAGATTTACTAACAATAAAAACAAATATTCCAAAATACAAGTATCGTTTTCAGATTTAGACAAGCATTAGTGTTGAGTTGAAATCAAAGTACACGCTTATTTCTCAAGACTTATTTCCCTCAGGTTAAAAATCTGCCGCCAAATACCAATAGGTGTGTTTCGGCAGTTGCACTTGAGAGCCATAATATTATACTTCAATATTGTCGTATTTAATTAATTGTATCCTGTAAGGAAATAACAGTATAACAATAATAATAACAAAATGATACAAGTCTACTCAAGTTAGGTCCTGAGAAATCATTGACGAAGTTATAAATTGTTTGAGAAACTATATTATCGAATAGGTTTAACTAGAAAAACAATGCAGTTGTGGTATATTCTACTTTTACCTTTTAGTTTTAAATACAAGTTAAAAATAAAACTTACGACTAGATTAATCAGCAATTATAATAGTGACAAAAATTTAATTTTATAATAATGATGTCTTCGTTTTTAGTACCAGAGCAACAATAAGTTACTGTCGAGGACATATAGTGATAATGTTGGTTTTCAATGCTGTGATAAATTAAACTGTGGTAGGATTTGGATTACACCCACACTTCTAAGACACATACATAATAACTTCTAATACATCCGAAACAATTCTCAAGTTGATCTTGATTTAGATAAATAGTGTACGAATATCATTTAAGTTATAAAAAATCCGCTCCACAGTATTAAAAGTATTTTTAAACAGCCACCTAGGGACGGAGGTCTATTTATGGCTTCTAATAACTCCATATTATGAAAAATATAAATATATATTTAATAATTCTATATGTTTACAAAATACTTTTTCCCACTTTTTTCTTCAACTGTATTACAATTCATACAGTCAAAGAGTTTATCCATGTTTGAAATTACAGTTGCTGTTTCTATAATTTCTTGAGATTGTTCACCTGTAAAGGAATAGTACCCAAATATTTAAATAATGCATAAGATATAAGTAAATTTCAAAATGAAATGTTTGTATGTATAGATATAAATCTAAAACATTCTTGTGTATTAAATAGTACACCATTTATCAATAATATTCATGTATTAAATTTGCTGTAAAAACGTTACTTACACGATACAATACAAGGAATAATTCAAATTATAATTCACCAGGTAGATGGTAGTCAAGTACGAACAGTACAAGCATTTTAGAATATTTTGTCTGTTTATTCATTTGTCTGTGCAAGCAAATAAAATGTATAAAACCAATGTAAATAACTTTTATACGTAAAGATTGTAAGCACCTTGAAATATTACTTAGTTTTTGTTTCATCGTAATCGGTTTACAAGAGACTATAGATAATATGATTATAAACTCTTCTCAAGAATGCAATTCAATTACTTGAAATGCCAACACATAACTAATGTTGACAGTTGAACTGCATATCCGATAGATGCCGTTGTGCATATGACGTCATCATGTGACACGGATATTGACTGTACTCTTATCTAAGCCACGCGTTTTAGTTTTCGGCAACCACATGAACGAAGTCGCGGGCACAGCTTGTTATTTAATAAAACACAGGTAAGCGCAGGCAAGAGATTTACAAAGTGACAGCAATATTAAAGTAGGAACCACTACAGTAAGGCATCCCAGGTTAGTGGTAACACAATTAGATATACAGTAATCCCCTCTATAACACGGTAAATTGGTTCCGCGTTATAGAAAAACGCGTTGTAGGAGTATTCCCGTATAACACGTTACGTATGAATTATTCACGTTTAACTTTTCTCGCTAAAGAAGGTTTAATTCGTTTATAAGGAAAAAACTATATTATGATCGAATTATGTACGTTTTATTGAAACCAAACTAAGCAAAGAACATTTTAAATAAAAAACCTATGCATAGTAACACAACTGGCACACATGCACACACGTGCGAAACTAATTATGAAAACTGTACAAATCATTATAAATTTCACAGTACAGAAATATAATGTTTTTTTTTTTCGACCTGACTTACGCTGTTAGCCCCAAAGGCTTTGACAGCTTCACCGGACTTTTGGGGGCGAGTGCTGAGGGCACTCAGCCCCGAGGCAGCAGGCACAAGGGTGCCAGGACGGCCGAACCTCGGCTAGGGCTGCTGCCGGTAAATGAAAAAGATTCATGATCCTGACTAACCAACAGGTTCTTTATTACTAAATTAGTGATACTAACTACGACCTTATCAGGTAAGCAGCTCAAGGGCCGCGTGGGTAGTCCCTTACAGAACCGTGTACTTAACGTGTGAGTGTGCACGAATGGTATACGGTGTGATGATGTAATCTCAGTGATGTAGAGTGTCACTGTATCGCGTGAGCAGAGTCACTCGAGGGCTCCTGTCCGGAGGATCGAACCTAGGCTCAGGCGTCTGCGGAAGGAGGCCGCGGCAGGTGTGCGGGAGCGAAATTATCCGCTCGGCCTTGGCGGCGAGGACGGCGGTTACGCGGACGTGTAGGCGGACACGTGCGATTGGTGGAGACGGCAGGGAGAAGCGCGTTTAATCTCGTTATTTTATCGACGGCGTCGGAGAAGCAGTTACGTGGCCGGCGAGCAAAGCCTTTGGCATGCGGATTGGAAGTGTAGCTAACTGCGTGTACTATTTTGGGGTTAGGATGAAGTTCGGCATTTGCAAAAAATTTCTTTGTAATGTCTTTAATATATGCATACATGGACGGAAGGTCCATATCTCTATGGAGATCTACATTACGGACGTAAAACGGGGCTTGGACGGCTATGCGCATGAATCTGTTTTGCAATACTTGTAGTTTGCGAAGGGTGGTGCGTGAAGCGTGAGCGAATACGGGGCAACTGTAAGTAAGTATGGGACGGATGCATACTTTGTATATTGTGAGCTTATGTCTGAGTGCCATTTTGCTCTTTGAGGAGGTGAGATTGCGTAGCAGAACCATAGCCGTGGAAGCTTTTTTCTGAACGTAATCTATATGTTTGTTGAAGGTTAGGCGTCTATCTAAAACTACACCAAGATATTTAGTTTCATTAGCCCAGGGGATATTGACGTCGAATAGGTGTAATGTCTTTTTTATATCTCTCCTCGCGTGAGGATCGAACATGATAGCCGCACTTTTTTCTGGGTTTATTCCTATGCGCCATTTGAGGCACCAGGACCCAAACATAGAGACGGCTCTTTGGACGGGGTGGTATACGTGAATCCTATTCCTGGCTGAGCTGAAGATGACTGTGTCGTCTGCGTAGGAGCCTACTGCGACGTCGGGGAATTCGAGGATATCGCTAACGAACAAGTTGAACAGGCAAGGCGCTAGGATAGAGCCTTGCTGGACTCCTGAGCGTATTGGGTGAGGCGAGGATAGGGCTCCGTCCGCTTTGTAGCAGAAAGAGCGGTCCGATAAATAAGCAAGGATTATGCGGACTAGTCTGCCCGGAACTTGAAAGAGGTTGAGTTTATAAATGAGGCCTTCGTGCCAGACCTTATCGAAGGCTTTGGATATGTCGAAAAATACAGCAAGCGTGCGCCTGGGACGGCGTAGCTCCGTGAAATTGGAGAGAATATGCTCCGTGAGGCGGAGCACTTGGTGGGTACACGAGTGCTTCGGTCGGAAGCCGAATTGCTCGTATGGTAAGAGACATTTGTCTGAGACAAAGGCTTGTAGTCGGTTCAACAGAAGCCGCTCGTATATTTTACCTATAGTATTGAGGAGGCTTATTGGGCGGTAGCTTTCTGGATGGGCTGCCCTTTTCCCGGGTTTAAGGATACCTATTACCGCCGCCTTTTTCCAAGCGGCTGGAAAATGGCAGTGAGTTATGGCCGCATTGAAGATGCAGACCAGAAGGGCTATGAGTTTATCAGGAAGAAGTTTGAGGGCTTCGTTCCTGATTCCGTCGGGCCCGGGGGCTTTCCTTGGCTTAAGGGCTTTTATGATAGCGAGGACTTCGTCAGTTGTGACCGGCTCTAAGTTTTCGATTGGGAGGGTCTCTCTTATTGATTGAATTGTTCGATCGACCCTCCCGACGTATTCGGGATCAATGGTATGGTATTCATAGGGATTGGGAGAACACTGTTGTTCGAGAGTAGCAGCGAGATACTCTGCCTTGTCTATACTTTCGAAGGCGGGTGGATTGCCAGGGTCTCTATCTAAAGGGGGCATCGCAGACGAATAGCTGCTCTTCTGTTTACGAACGAGGTCCCAAAATGCGAGATGAGACGGTTTGATTTCCTCTAAGAGGCTGTGCCATCTTTAACCGCGTAGTTCAGAGATACGGGATTTAACTGATCTTTGTAGGTTACGTAGACGTACGCGATTTTCCTCCGTCGGATAAGAATCGTGAGCGCGAGTCGCGGCGTTTTTCTCCGTGATCAGTCTTCGAATGTCATCAGGGAGTATGAAGCGGCGATCGTTTGCCGACCTTACCTCTTTTGAGGTTTCCCTGATGGCATTCTGGAGGTGACCGACCAGGGAGTCAATCGCCACATCGGTATCGGTCACAGACTTTATCTCGTCGGGGATCCTATCTAAGTGAGGAGAGGAGGGATTATTTGAGAGATAGTGTCTGAGCTTTGAATAGTCAGCTACTTTGACTGAAGCGGGTGTGTAGTCACTCGGGTGGCCTAGTTGCAGAATTACTGGACGGTGGTCGGAATCTAGTTCATGTACGACTTCGATTTCCCGCACCTGAAGCGCGATCCCTTTTAAAATAGCTATGTCTAAAACTGAAGGGCGGCAGTTAGCTTGATAGTGAGTTGGCTCTGAAGGAGCAATTACATCAAAGGTAAGCGCATTTTCTAGCCAGTATAGTGTCCTACCATTAGTGGTAGTACGCGGGTTGTTGTATTGAATGTGCCCGCTGTTTAGATCGCCAGCCACTATAACAGAGTGACCGAGCGCGAAAAGCGTCTCCAGATCCGTCTGAAGGAGAGTTTTGTTAGGTGAAAGGTATGCGGAAATAATAAGGATAGTGGGATGACCGGTCATGCCCACTCTACACAACGACACTTCTAAGTTGGTGAGTTCGGGAGGATCTATTGGCATGCAATATAGTGACTTTCTATAGTATATGAGCGTGCCGCCGCCTCTTACGCCGGTACGATCATTTCTTACTATCTTGTAGTTTGCAATCGCGGGATTACGAACGCTCGGTTTAAGAAGTGTTTCTTGTATGAGAAACACGTCTATTTGCCGCTCCTTAAGGAAGCTAGCGACTAAGTCTCTTTGGGGTTTTAAGTTACGTGCGTTAAAAAAGGATAAAGAAAGGCCACGGGGTCTAATTCTATCCTCCATTGCAAAAACTAATTACGGAGAAGCGCGAATGAGGCGTTGCATGGAGCGCGCGATGTCAGGGAAGGCCTTAATGGCCTTGAGGCGATCGAAATCGCGACTTGAACTAATCATATCGTCAAACGCGATGAGGTCGTCGACAAGGTGTTCCTTGAGAAGGCCTGCGAGCCAATCGAGGCCTTGGAAGGCGGACGACGATGCGGATGCGATGGAACTTGCGGGTTTAGCTTTCGCAGGTTGCGATTTGGCGGCCCACGCGGTAGACGGGGCTTGTGCGGATGTGTGCGCAGGAGTGACTCGTACAGGACCGGAAAGGCTCGGGAAGGCCTGGGTTGATATAAGCGGTGGCGGAGCGGGACGTGCTGCCGCGGTGTGCGCTGACGGTGCTCGAAGAGGGACGCGAGCGTGTCTCGTGCGTGGGGCACGTTCACATACGCGATAGTTCGCGGGGTGCCCGTCCTTACCGCAGTTGACGCAGCTCGGTGGATTCGGAGAGTCGCGGGTACGCGTACACTCCTTAGTGGAGTGGTTTTCTAAGCATTTTACGCAACGTGCATTGACGTAACAGTTACGTGCTGAGTGACCGTATGCCTGACAATTGTGGCATTGTGTTGGAATATGTTTTTTTCGGGAGATTTCTATTGTGACGCCAGAGAGGTCGCAGACTGAGCTTAACGAAAAGATTTCCTTACCTTCCCGAGTACGATCAAGGATTACTAGGACCATATCGTATTGTTTTTTAGCAATGGTGTGGTACATGCGGTGTACCTCTCGGACGGGGAAATATAATGTGGGATATCCCCGTGTTATACGCAGGATCGACATCGGGTAATATGAAAATGCGTTATAGGAGTACCGTGTTATAGGGGGGATTCCTGTATTTGAAAAAAAAAAATACTGGAAACATTTGAATTTTTACTTCAAGTGTGTTTTCCTCAAAAAATATAGTATTGATTTTATTACTTTTAGCTTTATAAAAAAATATAATTCTCTATGGATATATGTAAGAAAAAAGTATCTGTCTACAATTCTTGAAGAAATCTGGAAATAAAATTTATTTATACAACGGAATATGTTTACTCTTGTTGATGTTCCGGCAGGTCGTCTTCGAAGGAGTTGCTTCGACGATGGAACAGCTTCGGACTCACGCAGAACTCGTGTGGGGAGAGGGGGTCCGCGGGGGGTCCGAAAGGGGTCCGCGGGGGGCAACGATGGTGATGATGTAAAAAATATACCATAGCTTATTCATTGCAGTTTTATCGCCACCGCTCTCATATTAAGGGTCGCAGGTATTCTGAAGAATGTATTTCCAGGTGCCCAGAACGAATGTAGTCATTCTATTGACCTCGTAATTAATACTGTATTCGTAAGTATAGATTGATATTAGAATAATATCTTGTACTTACAATATTATTATAAATAATGCTATGGTTTCCTCACGATGTTTTCCTTCACCAAGCTCAAGCTCATTGTAGGTGGATTCGAACTAACGTCCCTTAACGCGGCGTCCCTACACTCTGCCACTGAGCTATCATCGCCTAAAATAGACAGACGGTATAAAAATAAATAGGTAGGAAACTTTACAGTGATTGAATCGATAAGTACCTGTAAACTATTTTTAATTTATCCTGGGAGATCTAATTTTAGGTTGCACCCGAACACGCTATTGCGCAGGCTTCGACGAACCTACGCAAGGCACAAATCAACGCAGCTGCGGAGTACTGAAGTTATTCTGTCGCGAAAAGTTATCGCGCTTGGAAGCGTCGATAGCTTATCGGTGCTCTTAAAATTGAAAGCATAGTCAGTTATAACACTGTCACCCTGTAAGTAATTTACAAGTGGTCTGAGTGAAATTCGAAATTAAATAATTTGTTTAACATAATAAAATTTAACACAAAAATAAATTTAAATAAAATACAAAAACTTTAATAACACAAATACTAATAGTCGTAATAATTCGTTTTTATTGAAAATTTTCATGATGGTAGTGCTTTTTGTAATGCCCACCTGGCTGGCTACCACCCTCAAGTTTTAAAATCTGTCGCCAAATACCATTAGGTGTGTTCTGACAGTGGCACTTGTGAGTCAGTCCCTCCAATAAAGGCCGACACCGTATCTGCGATTTCTCTGGTCTTCTGGAAGTCCATGGGCGGCGGTGATCACTTACTATCCGGTGACAAGTGACAGTGATAAATTTTATGTGTTCACACAATATTTTCAAACATAATGGCGCGGAAAATCAGTAATTATCATAATAATTAAGATTTTTAATAATAGTAATGTCAGTGTCACACGCGATGCTAAAACGAACTATTGAATTTATTGTAACAGTGATAATAACTCTTTGCTACAAGCATCTTACTAAACGTCGTGCGTTCTGAAATCTGAAACACATTTTCCAGAATCCAACGAATTGAATAACTAACATCTTAATTATACTACCTATACCTAATTACTAATATTCACACTTTAGTTGAAACGGTCTGTTTATAATTTCTATTGTGTGTTTAATCTTTTTCCAAGTTCTCATTTGGTAAAAAAAAAAAAAATAGTATCCTTGACTAGTTGTTTCGCGGATCGTCACAATTTAAGAAGTTCGTATAACTAGTAGAGAAGATTCGTAGCATACGCATAATTATTATTGTTTTTTTTTAAATAACCCGGGTTATTTTTATCCATTTTTACATAAATAATAAAACAAAATGTATGGAAGTCAAGCCCCGTGATTTTTAATAAAATACTTATAACAAATTACAAACTAATCTTAAAAAATTAACAATGATTACAGTTTAATATTCACCTTTGCTAATGTTTTTTACAGTTTGTATTTTGTAATGAAAACATTTATCTAGACGATACGTCACACACACGTTCAATGGACGGAATTATGTATTTTAACTTTGTCCTCCCAATACATACTTGATAATAAATGTATGTCTGCAATAACTTAAAAAGCTAGATTACGTGAAAAACCGGCATGATTTAAATATAAAAAATCCAGACAAAGTAGTCACATCGTGATGTCTGGAATTGACACCCCTCTCAGTACATGCACTAATAAGAACAATAAATACACATTCATCTATTATTTAAATAAATGGAACTGAAAAAGATATAAGGTAAAACCTAAATAAATATACAGATTGAGTTTCTTGCCAGTTCTTCTGGATGACTGCGGTACTTTCTAAACCTGCGGTAGTTCTGACCGTCACAAGAGTGTTCTCAGGGCCTAAATTGAGTAAAGATTATTGACTTGATTTGATTTGATAATAAGTATTATTCAACATTTCGATTAGTTAATGACGTTCGTGCCTTATTTATTTCCACACTCACATAACAGTATTTCTTCCACGTCTTGAGAACCACAAACGTCTTAGCTCCGGATTCCAGAACAGAGTGGCCACGACCACGATCATTCCACTATTATTTATTACATTTTATATGCGGCTTCTGTCGCGTTATATTGATTTTCCCAAACAAATCGGATGGCACATAAAAAAAATTCATACAAAGTTTAACTCTCTCTTTACCCTGCTTTTAATAAGGTTTTTGCGAAAAAAAGTACCCTATCACCGCCTCCAGGTTCCCATCTCTACACCAAAATTCATCAGATTCAGCGGCCTAGGCGTGAAAACGTAGCCAACAAACAAACTCACTTTCGCATTTATAATATTAGCAAGTATAACGATTAATAGAGCCCAAGTTTTTATAACACTAATTAAAAATACTTTCGATTTGTTTTTAAAAAATAGGTTTTTAAGTTTGTAATTTTACATTCTTATAGAAACTTGACGGTACTAACTAACACGTATATATTTTTCCTCCACACAGCAGGATACCCATGCTCTAAGGCTGTCAAACTCAGCAGGTTAAAGGCCATCCAAAATATAATCTTCTATCTACTGGTTTTGTTCTCAACATATGGAAACATAGGTGATATTTATCTTACATCGGACAGCAGCTTCAGAGTGGATGCGTATGTACTTTGTGATAATACCGAGAACGGAGTAAGAGAGAGAGTAAGAGTCCTGCCTATGCAAGATTTTCGTTACTCCGGTAGACCTACGGTAAGTCTAAGCCACTTACAAATATCAGAGTAGAATTATTTGAAGCGATGATAGATCAGTGGTAGTGTGTACGCACGCCGCGTCAAGGGACGTGAGTTTGAATACACCTTCAATGAGCTTGAGTTTTCGGTGAAGGAAAACATCGTGAAAAACCATAGCATGGTGGGCTTTTTCTAATGGTTCCCTGGCTAGCTACCACCCTAAACTTGAAAGTCTGCCACCGAATACCAATAGGTGTGTTCCGACAGTTGCATTTGAGAGCCAGTCCCTCCACAGGTTTAGCGTGCCTACTAACTTGGGTCGTATAATCACTTTAGATCAGGTGAGATTATGGCCATTACGTTAAACCTATGAACTATATAAAAATATTATTTAAAACAATAGGAAGCTTGAAATAGGTCTACAAACTGTAGATAAGTTGTAAGAATAATTATCTAGTAAGTGTTGTACACAAGTATACGGTGTATTAATGACAACTTTACTCAAGCTCACATTGAGGAAATATAAACACTCTGTACATTATATGTCTTATAATGTAATAATAGTGATAAACTTAACATAAATCATATTGTCTTTTTTAGTTAAAAGTTTTGACAGATGATACTTTGTAAATAATTGACTTTTAAATTATTGTTCAATTTAGTTATGACTTTGTTAAATTCTAAATATATAGCTTTTACCTGCGGCTTCATTCGCGTTAATATTGATTTTATTTAACAAACCGGATGAGACAATAAAAAATGAATTCCTATCTTTACCCACTTCCAAAATGTTCTCTCTCGAATATTAAATGTTCCAAGTTTATATTCGATTATTATAACCGTTTATTACAATACACATAGGACTACGTAAATTATAAACAAATAATCGATATAAGACTTAGATTCTAAGCGGTGGAACATATTATCTAGCAACATTTATGTACATGTATGAATTGGTTAAAATTCACCACTAGTTTGAGTTCAGTCTGGAGCGATGTTTACTGATGATTCCTTCTGTTACAGATGGTCAGGCTTTCCACCGCGGGTGATATGTACTCGAATCAGTTATATGCCAGTCAAGTTGTACCTTCGTCGTCTGATGGATATGGCATTGGTCTTCCGCCACTTATTTACCGCAAACCGAGAACGAGTAACCAAGTAAGGCTGGTTCCAGCTTGGCACGGTTGGCGCACTACTTTTGCCGCTCGCTCGAAGCCTACGCACGATATAAATGAAGCCGGACCATCCAGGAAACACATTGATCGACACAAAGAACAGCCACTGGCGGATTCACACTTTTGCCGCCCGTAAGTTATACGAATTTTTCCATCCCTACCTACCCTTACACTTAGAATCCACATAGGACTACGTAAAATGTAGAAAATAATTGATAGAAGGACCTAGATTGTAAGTAGTAAAACATTATTTAGGAACATTTAGGTATATGTATTAGGGTGTGCCAAAAAACCATGATATTTTTTATTGCTTGCTCTCGAAATATCTCAGAAAATGTCCTGAAGAAAACTCCTGTTAAAAGCAGAGCTCAACATTCCAATTGTAAGATATTTTCCATCGGATTTTAAGTTTTATCGTTTAAATGACATGGAATCATGGTGTTTTAATACAACATTCTCCTGAAATCTGTAAAAAATATATTTTTCAAGAAATCTAATGTATATGGATCACTTTTAGTATTAAATTTAGTACAAAAAATTCTATCTTCAATATTTGAGTAGTTACATAGTTTGTAGTTCGAATTTACGGTTATTTACATTTTGTAGTTAAACTGTAAGAGTTAGAGAAAAATGTAGTCTGAACGATAGTCACATTATTTACTATGAGGTATCTGTCACCCCTCATAAAGCTTCAATAAAAAAAATTGTACTATATACAACTGTAATTATATTGTAAATTGTGTTTGCTTTTGATATCTTAATGACATTTCATGTCCTTTATCAATATAGTTGAAAGATCATAAAAATATTACTAAATAAGTCTGTAACTATTAACTATGGATGATATAAAATATCTGACCTATTCAGTTTTGTTGCAAATTTAATGTGTTAACTAATTTGCATGAACTTTTCTGTTTAGTTATCAATATTTCAGTTCTTAAAAGCAAAATTTGAAAAAAATAATATTTTTTAGCCTGTAACTTTATTGTTACTGATGATATGAAAAAGTTGACAAACACTCTTTTATAGGATTTTAATCGTACTACAAATATTATATTTAACATTTTTCTCTAACTGTTACAGTGTAGCTAAAAATACATATAACTGTAAATTTGAACTTCAAAGCAGTATAACAAATCAAATATTGAAGATAGAAATTCGACTCAAGGAAACTTTTTGTACTAAATTACTTACTAAAAAAGGTCCATCCATTTATTTCTTGAAAAATATTTTTTTCACAGGTTGCATGACAAAAAAGTATTAAGCAACCAATGTTCCTATGTTATATTAACAGAAAATCTTAAAATTCGCCAGAGAACCTCTTACAATTCGAATTTTGAGCTCTTCTTTTAACAGGAGCTTCGTTGAGAAATTAATTTTAGACATTTTGGGTGAGAGCAAAGAGAGAAAATCGACGTTTTTGGTCCACCCTAATATGTATATGTATGAGTCATTTCAGTTTCTAAAACGCAAAAAAATACCCCAAATTTGTCGCCTCTAAACTCTGCTGCCCTAGGCTTCAACCTACACAGCCTACTGATAAATCCACCACTGCGAACAGCCAAGCACGCATGCTATTTATGTCCCGAATCATTTGTCTACCACAGAGCCTACCTCTTCGTTCAGCGAAAATGATATTTGTTCATACGTCAGTAATGTTCCACGAAATGATGGTAATGCTATCTATTATGTCGCTAGGACTTTATTTCAATCACAAGTTGAATCACGAAACTGTTATTGTTTCATGTATCTATATGTAGTACATAATTTATTTAATAGAATTATTTGTAACTTATACAAAATGAAAGAACCACTATATTCTTACATACAAAAATATTTTCATAAAATCCATTAATGATGTTAATTATTTTCGCTTCTTATAAAAAGTTACCGAATTATGTATAAATTTCAAGTACGAAATTTTATTAAATCGAAATGTGTACAGATATTTTTATTTCTAATTTTATTCAGGAAAACAATCACGAGGAAGGTTTATATATACTGTACGTATAGTGGTTCTAACGCAACCGGGGACAGTCCGGTTCAAGTCATGGTGGCGAGAGGATACATTCGGTCGCGTTCCGAGTCACGTATTGACTTTTGTTATTCATTGTTTGCATTTTTTATTGCTATTATCTTTCGTGTTCTTGTGCTTATATATTGCGTAAGTATCAGTATGTACGTAACAGGTATATAAGCAAACATGGTCTCATTTTTGTACGAATTCGCGCGTTTTTTGTATCGGCTTTTCGTAATCGATATTCACGAAAATCCTTTTTTTACTGGTCGACGGTTGAAACATCCTGGTGTCAACGAAGCCGTCGGAGCATGCCTCGAGCGCTCGTTGTCTACCTCCCGAGGGGTAGGTAGTAATCTCGGACGGTTTTGGTACTTTTAGCTGTTACCTTTTCACATAGCTGAACCCCAGGTGTCTCCCGCCCACCCTTCCGATCCTACACGACTCTCTCTCTGCGGTACGCTGGGGCTCCGCCTTTATTAAGGTCACTGTCCTCCGCCGTAGGATTAATAGGGCCTGTAGTCTAGGGTACCTAGGTTCACACTACTTGTGCCATTGTAGTTAGGCACGAGGTCTCTTGCAGAGCTCAGGCGAGTTCTTTTTAATTATATTACCCCGCCCCGTGCCCGTCCGGAAAGGAGGTTTATCATGTATTATATATATATATTTTTATATAGTATATAATATATTGATATATATTTATTGTATCGTATTTATATCTATTTTCTGTTTTATTTATATGTATTCAAAATTTCCTTTCTCTACCCACCATCAGTATGGTCCTCAATAACAAGGATAGGCAACTGGATTACACTAATACTAATTACACTCATACTAATAATTTCATTTAAGTACGTGGAAAATATTAAAATATCAAGCTACTAAGATAGTAAAAAAAGTTGAAACGAAAGTTGACTGCGGCGCCTACTTATTACTAATTCTATATAGTTACATATATATATTAGTTGTAATAGTATGACGTAATATCGTGTGAATATCTGCTTACGTAATACAGTTTTATAATCCTAAATCTACTAATAAACGATATGTATTTCTATTCCGATATACGTAGGTTTCTTTGGTATTTTAAGGAAAATTCGAAAATAGAATACGTGATAGAATGCAAGTTTAACTTATCTCACTCGTGGAATAAGATACAACAGTACATATATTTATACAGAAAAATAAAGAGAGGAAAGAAAATGAAAATTATTTTAGAAATAACAATGAGATATCTTTAAGAATGACTTATATGAGAAAACGATCGGGATTGAAATGTGGGTTTCTTATATGTAGTATAATGTTAACTAAAGTGATCCTAATATGTAAGCGTATTGTATTAGATACTTGGGACCTGTTGTAAAATGTCATTACAAGCCTCGCTTGTAGAGATGTGCAGAAAGTAATGACGAAAGTACCTTGAGTATGTGGTACGAAGTGAACACTAGCAAACCCCGGACATGTGTAACTAAAGTTTTCTAGTTAATAATAATATGATTACGATATATAAAACTTTCGGCTTTCGGTCGCTCTAACAGATCTTGCGCTTAAAGTTATTAAGTTACAACACAAGTTTGCAAACAACCAAAAAAGAACAAAATAAACCTTATATGGTATTCATATATTTTTCAATTCTAATCGTCCATTGTACGTAAAAATATTTTTTTAAATAACTCTTAAGATAAGTTTCTTATAAATAGCTAACCAGTACAACAGCAGTGCTACAAAGCGATAGTTAAACTTAGGTTGAAGGGTAGCTTATAATTTTCTAATCTCTGGCCAGTTACGATAGAGTTTTTTTTCAACCACCAACCAACCAGTTAGTAAGAGTAAGATGGCTCCGTACAATCTAGATAGTTCTGTTCTAGTTAAAATACCCAGTCTCGCGATCATATTCGTGGTTTCTTTATTAGTTGATATTCGGATTAGAATAGTCGTGATCTCTTTAGGTCAGTTAGATTCGCGTATTACTCATTGTAACCGCCAGTTAAGTTTGCAAAGTACAGTCGTCTCGCGCCATTGTGGCACATTAGAATTCTATAAATTAGTTTTGAGTTTTTGAGTTGAATTAGTACCATGATTGATCCTCGTTCGCGTCCCGGCAACGGTTTAAGCCGAGGTTCAGTCACTTAGTGACACATTTGCGTAAGTTGCCTTTCCCATGCTCGCCCACAGAGTTCGATGAACCTGTACAAGCCCCGTGGCTAACACTGGTAGACCCTTCGAATAAAAAGTTTCCTTAAGCGGCCAAAAATTGGTTATCTTTCAAACTAAATTTAACCAAACTATCCCTTTGTAGCATTGTAATCCTGTAGCATTGTATCCTGGTTAGCTACCTATAAGATATTTATCTTAAAAGTTTCTTAATATATTAATACCATCTTAGGTGTTCGGGCTAATAAATTGTTTGGAAGGTAGGAAAAATTAATTTTTGTCTATTCTATGTATATGAAAAATCGGAGATGACCGGTCGCTTGCTCTGAAGTCGGCGCGGCGGATAGTTCTCTTTTGAATATTAAACCTTCAGAATATTAAAGAAAGGTGCTTCGGTGATTTTTGATACCCAACAGCAACGGTGGCAGTATCGTCGGCGAACAAGGTAAGTGAGCTTTGATCCCGGTTATAGTTGTATAATATTTAGCATTCATTATATGAGATATCTACTTCCAACCATTTTATTATACAGTGTACATTAAATAAAAATCCTGAGTAGAATATCTCATCCGGTGTGGGTGTGATCGTTGCCACCTCTTTGGGTATATTTTGAGTTTTCGGCTGTATGCAAACTTGTATAATATTGTATCTTAATAATACTTGTATTATATTGTATTGTAACTTAATAACTTTAAGTGCAAGAACTGTTAGAGCGACCGAAAGCCGAAAGTTTTATATATCGTAATCATATTATTATTAACTAGAAAACTTTAGTTACACATGTCCGGGGTTTGCTAGTGTACACTTCGTACCACATACTCAAGGAACTTTCGTCATTACTTTCTGCACATCTCTACAAGCGAGGCTTGTAATGTCATTTTACAACAGGTCCCAAGTATCTAATACAATACGCTTACATATTAGGATCACTTTGGTTAATATTATACTACATATAAGAAACCCACATTTCAATCCCGATCGTTTTCTCATATAAGTCATTTTTAAAGATATCTCATTGTTATTTCTAAAATAATTTTCATTTTCTTTTCTCTCTTTATTTTTCTGTGTAAATGTACTGTTGTATCTTATTCAACGAGTGAGATAAGTTAAACTTGCATTCTATAAAGTATTCTATTTTCGAATTTTCCTTAAAATACCAAAGAAACCTACGTATATCGGAATAAAAATACATATCGTTTATTGGTAGATTTAGGATTATAAAATTGTATTACGTGAGAAGATATTCACACGATATTACGTCATACTATTACAACTAATATATATGTAACTATATAGAATTAATAATAAGTAGGCGCCGCAGTCAAGTTTCGTTTCAACTTTTTTTACTATCTTAGTAGCTTGATATTTTTATATTTTCCACGTACTTAAATGAAATTATTAGTATGAGTGTAATTAGTCTTAGTGTAATCCAGTTGCCTATCCTTGTTATTGAGGGCCATATTGATGGCGGGCAGGGGACGGAAATTTTGAATAAATATAAATAAAACAGAAAATAGATATAAATACGATACAATAAAAATATATCAATATATTATATACTATATAATAAATATATATAATACTTGATAAACCTCCTTTCCGGACGGGCACGGGGCGGGGTAATATAATTAAAAAGAACTCGCCTGAGCTCTGCAAGAGACCTCGTGCCTAACTACAATGGCACAAGTAGTGTGAACCTAGGTATCCTAGACTACAGGCCCTATTAATCCTACGGCCGAGGACAGTGACCTTAATAAAGGCGGTGCCCCAGCGCACCGCAGAGAGAGAGTCGTGCAGGATCGGAAGGGTGGGCGGGAGACACCTGGGGCTTAGCTATGTGAAAAGGTAATAGCTAAGAGTACCAAGTCCGTCCGAGATTACTACCTACCCCTCGGGAGGTAGACAACGAGCGCTCGAGGCTTGCTCCGACGGCTTCGTTGACACCAGGAGGTATCAACCGTCGACCAGTAAATAAAAATGGTTTTCGCGAATATCGATTACGAAAAGCCGTAACAAAGACGCGGGAATTCGTACAGAAATGAGACAATCTTTGCTTATATACCTGTTACGTACGTAACGATCCTTACACAATATATGAGCAGAAGTACACAAAAGAAATAACAATAAAAAATGCAAACAATTAATAACAAAGATCAATACGTGACCCGGAACTCGACCGAATGTATCCTCTCGCCACCGTGACTTGAACCGGACTGTCCCCGGTTGCGTTAGAACCACTATACGTACAGTATATATAAACCTTCCTCGTAATTGTTTTCCTGAATAAAATTAGAAATAAAAATATCTGTACACATTTCGATTTAATAAAATTGCTTAATTGATATTTATACATAATTACATAACTTTTTATAAGAAGCGAAAATAAATAACATCAATAATGTATTTTACGAAAATATTTTTGACTGTAAGAATATAGTAGTTCTTTCATTTTGTATAAGTTACAAATAGTTCTATTATATAGATTATATACTACATGTAGATACATGAAAGAATAACAGTTTTGGGATTTAACTTATGACTGAAATAATGTCCTAGCGACATAATAGATAACATTAGCATCGTTTCCTGGAACATTACTGACGTATAAACGAATATAATTTTCGTTAAACGTAGAGGTAGGCTCTATGGTAGAGAAACGATGTGGGACATATATAGCATTCGTGCCTGCTTGTTCGCAGTGGTGGATTTACGAGTAGGCTGTGTAGGTTGAAGCCTAAGGCGGCAGATTTTAGAGGCGACAAATTTGGGGTAATTTTTTTTTCTGTTTTAGAAACTGATATGATTCATACTTAAATATTGCTGGATAAAATATTCCATCACTTAGAATATAAACCTTCTATCGTTTTTGTTTTCATGAAATTATGTAGTCCTATGTTAAATCTAATTGTAAAGGTAGATAGGGATGACATAATTCGAATAGCTTATGGTACAAGTACTGTGAACCTAGGTACCCTAGACTACGGGCCCTATCAATCCTATGGCCAAGGACAGTTGTCTTAATAAAGGCGGTGCCTAAACGCACCGCAGGGATGGAGTCGTGCAGGATCCGAAGCTTAGCAAAAAGGCAAAGGCTGTGATTCTGAAGTCTGTCCGAGATTGTTACCTACCTCACGGGGGGTAGAGAACACGCGCTCGCGGCACGCTCCGACCTGTCAAGTCAAGCTTCGTTCCACCTTTTTTTACTATCTTAATGTCTTGATATTAGACTTTACGTTTGTTTATAAGTGCTTATTCATTATATTTGTAAACAATATATTACCATCACATAGCATGTTTTTTAAGTATAATTTCTGAAACTTTTGAAGATTATCTTTTTTAGGCTTGGAGTATTGTTGTAATTGAAATTATTTTTACTGAAAATCTTTGCAATTCCAGAGAACAACAAACTATTAAAATTTATATATATGTATTAAATGGATGTTTACATTAAATACAATTAATAAGAGATCGGCTAAATAGTTGAATAAGTTTAATTTGTATATTTGAGTTAGTGTAAAAGCTGTGCAATGGATTCATGTAATATTAAAAATATCAACTGAAACTTAGCGTTTATATAATGTTAATAGAACTCGGGGTACTTATTGTAAAGCTGACCGGCCGCACGCCAGAGCAGCGAACAGTAAGCGAACAGCAAATGCTGTACATCATATGCTTCCCAACATTTAAACATGCAATAACGTAGTACTTGATTTTCATTGCCTATTGCTACGAAGAAATAGAAGGAAAAGACGGTACTGGATACGTTTTTAAATTCTCGGTTGCGAAGAGTTTGGGAATTTCAAAATATCCAAAGAATTAATTAACGATCATAGTCATAAAGACAAGGGTATTGTTTGATTTCCTTAAAAAAGCGGTACAAAATTTCGAAGCGTCCTTGTTATTTTGTTGTCGCCTGTGCTTCCGCGCCGCAAATAATGAACGTGTTTAATCTAGTGGTGTGACTCCAGCCGGTTTAAACTCGTATTTGAATGAAATCAAATTTGCTTCGAATTCGATTGCACTCAAGTTACCGAGTCAACTCGGCGCGCCGAGTAGATACATTATATTTTTCTTTGTTGATTAATGACATAAATAAGGTAAATCATATTACGTATTTTATTTCATATCACAAAATATTAATAATTTCATATAGGTATTTAAAAGTTCTTAATCTAAACTAATCGAAACTCAGCTCGAGTGATAAATTCTTACTCGAGATGTAAAGAATGTAAGTAGTTTACTCAAGTGACTTCAAAACTCGAGTACAACTCGAGTGACGTTGTAAAATTATTCAAGTGGCTCGAGTCACAAAATTCTACTCGAGTCACATCTCTAGTTAATCTAGTTTACGAGCGGCGCGCATGCTGTTATGCAGTAAATTAGATCGAGAAGTACATGCTTCTTTTATGTGCGTACAATGTAGATAAATGTATGGGCGCATTAATCGCTGTTTACTGCGCTGGTGTACAGCCTGCCTTAGGGTTGGACTAGAGTTACTCGGACTTCACTTGTCACCATATCGATAGGTTTTAATTTAATTACAAGGCTATTATTAGATTCTGTATAAAGCGCAATTATTTCACTGGACTCCAGTGGCTATATTGCTTAGTTATATCGCAGCCCTTTTCCTTTGTCAAAAATGTAAAAAATGTATTTATTATGTAACCTACAATTAATTTTGTAAATAAGAAGCGGTCCACTATTTTAATGGATATGTGGTTGATTGTGAACATCATGTGACATTTTTTTTAATAAAGTTATCATAACAATTTTTAATTAGGGATGGAAAAATTCTCTCCTGTAAAAAGTGAGATTGTCGCTTACGTTTTTTTACTATTTATATGAAACAATTTTATTCTATCATTATTTTTAGATATAAAAACTTCATGTAGTCATTCAATAAACATAGTATTTCATAAAAATTGCTTTTATTTTCTTTCCTACAATATTATATGTGGTGGAATTTTATTAGTGGTAGTGCCATGCTGTGCACCTTCGGGTAGCAGTCGAATGGGCTGGCACGCCTGGGGAAAAACCACTCTCTCACGGAAAACTGACGACAAGTGGCAACATTGCTGTCGCGTTTCGTTCAGCCTGTGAGAGTCCCGGAAGCCCACTCCCCATTCCTCTCCCATATTATGAAAGTGCAAAATTTGGTTGATCTACCCCAGGAGGGTACCACTAGCGTCCATCGCGGTGGAGAATCCCTCTCTGGACGTCCACGCTCAGATCGCACACTACCTAAGCGTGGATGTTCCCGTGTGAATGCCCTTCGTATTCTGGGGGGGGCAATTTTGCGCTCTGTGTTCGGGGCAAACGGAGCAAGCAACATAAGGCTACCCCTACCACGCTTGCTGTGGACTTTTGCAACATAAGGGGGCTAAATTCCAACTTGAACGCCATCCACTTCCACCTTGAGACAGCGAAGCCGGCCTTGCTCTTCCTTACCGAGACTCAGATATCTTCTCCGGCTGACACCTCTTTCCTCTCCTACCCGGTGTACAAACTGGAACATTCCTTTGTGCCGCGGGCTGGGGTGTGCGTGTACGTAAGAGAGGATATCTGCTCTCGTCGCCTCGGCAGCCTTGAAGGGCGGGATCTATCCATCCTCTGGCTACGTGTAGACTGCGATGACCATCCGCGAACCTACGCGTGCCTGTATAGGTCCCATAGCGGTAATGCCGAAACTGACCGACTCGTTGAGCACTTGCAGATGGCTACAGATTCTGTGCTGCAGCAGATCCCATCCGCAGAGATCATGATTCTCGGCGACTTTAACGCCCACCATGCCGACTGGCTTAAATCACGCACCACCGATCATGTGGGTAGATCTATTCACGATTTCGCCTTGGTATATAATTTGACACAACTGGTCACCTCGCCTACGCGAATCCCAGATGTGGATGATCATATACCTTCCCTGTTGGACCTTCTGTTGACCTCTCATCCGGACGGCTACCTGGTTTCCGTCGATCCCCCTCTTGGTTCGTCGAACCACTGTCTTGTTCGGAGTACAGTGCCGGTTACGCGCACAATACGACCTCGCTTTACGGGCCGCCGCCGCGTATGGCATTATAGGTCAGCGGATTGGGACGGGATGCGATCATTCTTTGCGTCCTACCCATGGGGGCAGATTTGCTTCTCACTGGATGATCCAGATGTCGTTGCTGACTCTGTCACCGATGTGGTGCTTCAGGGTATGGAACTTTTTATTCCGTGCTCTGCAGTGCCCATCGGAGGCAAATCCCAGCCTTGGTTTGGTCGCGCCTGCAAGACGGAATCACGCCGAAAGCGGGAATGTTACCAGGCCTGGGCTGTGGCTTCGGCGTCTAGTGATGTAAATACCAGTGTATTTAAAAAGCAGTATAATTCTGCCTCCAGGTCCTTCAAAAGTGTCATTGCCAAGGCGAAGTCAGAGCACATCGGCAGAATTGGCGAGAGACTGGCGCGTCTCCCGTCGGGAACACGGGCGTTTTGGTCTCTCGCCAAGGTTGTGTTAGGGAATTTCTGTCAGCCTTCTTTTCCACCCCTGCACACGGAGAATGACTCGCTTGCCTATGCCGCGAAGGCGAAAGCCGATCTTCTGGCCTCCCTCTTCGCGTCTAACTCGACTCTGGATGACCAAGGAAATTCACCACCGATAATCCCGCGGTGCGATACTACGATGCTGGAGGTTAAGTTCCGGCAAAGTGCAGTTCGCAAAGCACTTCTTTCTTTGGACATTCATAAATCGAGTGGGCCCGATGGCATCCCTCCGATCGTGTTGCAGACATGTGCTCCGGAGTTGGCACCGGTTTTACCGCGTCTTTTCCGGTACTCCTATGCTTTAGGCGTAGTCCCAAAATCCTGGAAGGCCGCTTTAGTGCACCCGATCCCTAAAAAAGGCAACCGCTCGGATCCGTCCAATTACAGGCCTATCGCTATCACCTCCTTGTTCACCAAGATAATGGAGTCCGTTATCAACTGCCAGCTCCTGCGGTACCTAGAGGACCACCGGCTGATTAGCGACCGCCAGTACGGCTTCCGTCGGGGTCGCTCAGCCGGTGACCTTCTAGTTTACCTAACTCATAGGTGGGCAGAAGCAGTTGAGACCAAGGGGGAGGCGCTTGCAGTCAGTTTGGACATAGCGAAGGCCTTTGATCGAGTATGGCACAAAGCGCTTCTTTCGAAGCTACCTTCCTATGGACTTCCCGAGAAATTATGCAACTGGATCACCAGCTTTTTGGCAGATCGGAGCATCAAGGTCGTTGTCGACGGTGCATGCTCTGATCCTAAATTTGTCAATGCTGGTGTTCCACAAGGCTGCGTTCTCTCTCCATCTCTGTTCCTTCTGCATATCAATGACATGCTGCAAATCAGCAGCATTCATTGCTATGCAGACGATAGCACTGTGGATGTACTGTACACTGGCCGTGCTAATATTTCTCGGGAACAGGTTGACGAGAGCCGGAACAAACTTGTGTCTGAAGTCGAGTCTTTGTTAGCCAAAGTCTCCGACTGGGGTCGACTTAACTCAGTCCAATTCAACCCCAAAAAGACACAAGTTTGCGCGTTAACCGCTAAAAAGTCACCATTTATCGTAACTCCTCATTTTGAGAATACTCCCCTTTCTGCCAAAGCCAGTATCGGAATACTTGGCGTCCATATTTCGAGCATCGTCCAGTTTCCCGGTCAATTGGAAGGTAAGGCCAAATTGGCCTCACAGAAGCTAGGTGTGCTCAGTAAGGCGAGACGGTACTTCACGTCGGCTCAATGTCTGAACCTGTATAAGGCACAAATTCGGCCCCACGTGGAGTACTGTTCTCATCTCTGGGCGGGAGCCCCCCAGTACCATCTACTTCCATTTGACCGCATTCAACGTAGGGCGGCTCGAATTATCGACGATCAAGCTCTTTCCGATCTGCTTGATCCCTTGGCTCTGCGTAGAGATGTTGGGTCACTCTGCATCTTCTACCGCATTTACCACGGGGAGTGCTCTGAGGAATTGTTTGGATTGATCCCGGCCGCTGAATTTCACCATCGGACATCGCGTCAAAACAAAAAATTTCACCCACACCACCTCGATGTCCAGCCTTCCACAACAGTGCGATTTGTAAGGCACTTCCTACCTCGCACAGCCACTCTGTGGAACCAGCTTTCGCCGGTGGTCTTTCCGAACAGTTACGACTTGGGAACCTTCAAGAAGAGAGCGTATTCCTTCCTTAAAGGCCGGCAACGCACTCGCGAGCCCTCCGGTGTTGCAGGTGTTCATGGGCGGCGGTGATCACTTTCCATCAGGTGAGCCTCCTGCTCGTTTGCCACCTATTCCATAAAAAAGAATTTTATTATTCACTAGCTTTTGCCCGTGGCTTCGTTCACGTTAATATAGATGTTGTAAATATAAAAGTTATGTTTCTATCTGTGGGAACAGTGTTTATTTTTTTATTAAAAGGTACCTAATATTCTTTTCTCTATAGGTATGCATAGAAATGTGTACACAAAAATTTAATGATGATGACGTCGATAGGATAGGTCGTTAAGTCGTTAAAGTGTAACAAACAATCTCATTCAAACAAAACATTCGAATTTATGTTAGAAGCCTAATCTTTACTGATACTAATATTACTAATCTAATATTATAAATGCGAAAGTGAGGTTGCTTGTTATGCTCTCACGCCTAAACACAGAACCGATTAAAATGGATTGTGGTATAGGGATGGATGGGACCTTCGAGATAGGCTACTTTTTCTCGCGAGAAACTTCTTGGAAGTGGGGGTAAAACGAGGGATAAATATTGTATGGAACCTTTTTTTGCGTGATCCGATTTGTTTGACAAAATCAATATTAACGCGAGCGAAGTCGTTGGTAAAAACTAATATTATGTATCAGAATATTTCAAATAATTAATTATGAATCTAGGTGGAGAATAAAAATAAATAGGTAATAGGAAGTTAGATATAAATAGGCATACAGACAGACAGGCAAGCATTTTAAAGGGATATATATCAAAAAAGAATTTAAAGTAATATACATAATGCATCACCTACAAATTTGAATGCAATATTATAAAAGTTTTGTGAAGTTTCGGATATGAATATTTTAAAAACAAAATTATTTAAATTTTCTTTAGCGAAACATCCACAAAAGCTAAATATTTCTATGGATTCAAAGGAATAGACAGATTTTAATTGGGCTTAAAAATTGAATTATATCAGTTAATTTACTATATACGTCTGATTTTCTGTTGCTTACACACTTGCATACATGTGTCGAAGACTTTCTTTTTTATTTGTATGCTAAGCTAATCTCTAAGGATCTGAATACTTCTTTGAGAGACCAGTACTTCTTCCATCCATTTGCTATTCTACTATTAATTTGTTTAGTGGTTTGGTTATTGTACGATATTATTTATGACAGATAGATATATTTGGTTTATATTTAATGAAACACTGATCCACGGAGTTGTCGGTTTATTCCCAAAACAACAATTGACTATTCCTATGTGGGTAAACGTAATACTACTTTATATAAAATTAAACCCTACCTACATTTTTATACATTATGCAGTCACCATATATAATGTTGTTTGTCTGTATGTTTATTTGAACATAATATATATAACATCTCATCGCTTATTCAACTAAGTAACACCTCTGTATCTCTTATATTCTACAATATTCTCTATATACATACACTTTTTATTTAATTAGGATATTGTTTCGGTGGACCACACGTTCGTTTAGGTCGAGCACACACAATGGGGCTAATTGAGCGATGTTCTGGTTGTTGTGCCGGACGAGCTGGAGAACTAATTGTAATTATATTCTCAGCACCGGACAACGAGTCTTTAGGAGATGCATTTTCAGGCTGTAGTTCTGGTTCTGGGCACACTATTTTATCTTTACTAAGGCTATTATCCCTAACCGTGAAACCACTGCCTTGGTTCAGTGAATCTCCCCGTGATAACGTACTTAACGCTGCTTGACTGGATCTCCGTTTTATTTGGTCGACGTGACGATGAGTTTCCCTACCATCGAGTGAGCGCACTTTATAATTTGTGATGCTAAATCGGTCAACCACTTGACCTGGACTCCATTTTCCCCTCTTGGAGAAATCTTTTAAATAAATATTGTCACCCGACTGGAATTTCCTACAAGAACCCCTTTGCTTATAATTTTCGATAGCTTTTACTAATCGCGTTGTTTTGTCCCTATCCGGCCGTAAAGCATCTAACCATGTTCTTAAGGATGTCCCTTGTAACAGTCGTGCAGGACTTTCTCCTGTGGTTGCATGTTCTGTGTTACGATATAGTAATAGAAATCGCTGCAGCGCGACCTCGATGTCGATTTTGTCAAAGATAGCTTTTTTTATCACTTTCTTACAAATTTTAACAGCATTTTCAGCCGCACCGTTTGAAGATGGATGATATGGCGCGGAAAATGCTTGAGATATACCGTTATATGACAAGAATGATGTGAATTCTGAACTAGAAAATGGGGGCCCGTTATCCGAGACTACTAGTGTTGGTAACCCAAATTGACTAAATAATGCTCTTAATTTTTTTATTACTTCTTGTGCCGAGGTTGCACTTATTTTAAAAATTTCAATCCACTTTGACGTGGAATCTACCACGACCAAGAATGAGGTGTTTTGAATGGGCCCTAGGAAGTCTAGATGTAACCTTCGCCATGGTCGCCCAAGCCATGGCCAGGGACAGGGGGAGTGGGCAGGTGGAGCGTCGGCATGTGTAGCGCATGTTACACACGCTCGACATTCCGCTTCGATAGCCTCATCTATGCCTGGCCACCAAATGTAACTTCTAGCAAAGCTCTTCATTTTTGTCATTCCCATGTGAGTTTCATGTAGTTCACCGAGAACATGCTTATGAAACTTTGGTGGAATAATTATTCGATGACCCCACATCAAACAATCCAATTCAATATAAATTTCATTTTTACGATTACCGTACGGTTACAATTGTTTAATATCAATCTGGTCAGGCCAGCCGTCATGAACATATCTGTACACGCGTCCTAGAATGGGATCTTTCATTGTTTCTGAACGTAATGTTTTATGGTTCAGCAAAAAAGCATCTTGAGCAAAATGAAGGTACGTTTGTTCCGGTAATTTCTGTTTTGACTGCTCTTGTACAGGTAGACGGGAAAGGGCGTCAGCAATATTGTGGTTACTTTTGACATATTCCATATCAAAATCATACCCAGATAAAATTACTGCCCATCTTTGTAATCTACTGGCAGCAATTACTGGTATTCCACATTTTGGCCCGAAAATCGCTGTCAAGGGTTTATGGTCCGTTTTCAACAGGAATTTCCTACCAAAAATGTACTGATGAAATTTTTTTGTAGCAAATACTATAGCAAGTGCTTCTCTTTGTATCTGACTGTACTGCTGTTCAGCTTCCGATAATGCTCGAGAAGCATAACAAATAGATCGCTCCCCCGAAGAGTCTATGGTTGAGAAAACTGCACCCACACCCTGTGAGCTAGCGTCACATGTCACTATTAACGGTTTTTCTAAACTATAATGAGCTAATACTTCAGTACTTGTGAGATAACGTTTTACTTTTGCAAAGGCCTTATTACAACTGTGATCCCATATCCAGCGTGATGATTTTTTCAATAGTTTAAATAGCGGAGCCAACTGTGTACTAAGCTTTGGGATAAATTTACTATAAAAATTTACCATGCCAATAAATGATCTTAACTCGCTAATATTAGTAGGGGTCGGTAACTCAACTATGGCTTTAATTTTATCCGGGTCTGTACGAATCCCATTCTTATTAATAATATGCCCCAAGTAGTTTACTGAGTTTGCTAAAAATATACATTTATTTTTATTTAGCTTAAGTCCATTACGTTTTAATCGTTCAAACACTTCCTTGATCACCTCTAAGTGACCTTGTCTCGTGGGTGACGTAATCAATACGTCATCACAGAACACTGACACTCCAGGAATGTCAGAAAACAAACTAGAGGTAATTCTACAAAAAATACCCGGGCTCGAAGATAGACTAATCTATTATATTTGAACAATCCGCGGTGTGTATTTATGACTGTGTATATTTTTTATTGATCGTCTAGCATTATTTGATTGTACGCCTGCGAGAGATCAATTTTAGAGAATTCTACGCCACCATTAAGATTAGAAAATAGTTCTTTTATTCGCGGTAACGGATATTTGTCGACCAGTAAAACGGGATTTAACGTAACCTTGAAGTCAGCACAAATGCGTAACTTACCGTCTGATTTATTCACTAACACCAAGGGAGTGGCCCACTCAGAATGTTCTACTGGCTCAATCGTACCATTCTTGAGCATACAATCTAACTCCATGTCAACACGGTCGCGCATCGCATATGGCACGGGGCGCGCACCGCAAAACACCGGCACGGCACCGTCTTGAATGCGAAGCGTCGCTAGCCCGCCCGTGTATTGGCCCAGTTTTCCGTCAAACAATTCATTGTATCTGTTAACCAACATATCAATATCTTCATCAGTACATTTTACATAATTTCCATGTGACATACTATAAACATTTAATAACGGTATCTGAATTTTTAATTCCGCCAACCATTGACGACCTAAGAGTGGCGTTTTTCCGTTATCAAACACGTATAAATCTAAATTTTTATATATATTACCATAATTAACTAGAGGCGTACACAACCCTAATGGCTTAACGATATCGCCAGTATAATAACTTAATGTCAACTTACATTTTCTCAAAGGTAATTTACTGAAATGTTTTAAATATGTATTTTTACTAATACATGAACAAGGACAACCAGAGTCTATTTCCATTGAAAGTGGTATCCCTTCTATAACAACAGTCATATTTACCGATGGATAATTTCTTAATGACATTTGATGCATGCGTCCGTCTTCTTCCTCTGACTCCGACGCCTGCGACCTTTCACTTCCTTCATCCGTTTTAAATTCTTCCACAAAATGAGCAGGTTGACGACCTAGACCTGCCTTCCAGCGACGGTGGCCACCTTCTCCAGATCCCTGCGATTGTCGCGGGCAGACACGTTGGAGATGACCCACCTTGATGCATATATAACACGTTGCGTTCCTGTATCGACAACTTATAGCGCGATGCCCATAACGGCCACATACAGTACAATTTCCGGTTCCCTTCGCCGTTCCATCCTTTGTAGTCACTCGTTTTGTCCATCGCTAAAACGTGAAGACCATCTAGTGACTGGGCTATATTTTTATTATTACGCTCAACTGCCGCTGCATCTCTCTCTGCTGCTTCTAATGACAACGCCGTGGAGACTGCTTTTGAGTAGGATAAATCCACTTCAGCGAACAATCGCTGTCGAATGACGTCACTGGTTAATCCGCAGACGAACTGGTCCCGTAGGTTATCATTCAATGTCTCTTTGAAATCACAATGCCGAGACAGACGCTTTAATTCAGCTACGTATTGAGATACATTTTCTCCTATTTCTTGCCGTCTTAATCTGAACTTTACCGCTCAGCCATTATTGAGGGCTTCGGTTGGAGATGGTCGGTAACCAGTTGTACCAGTTCATTCAAGTTTAAATTCGTAGGGTTTTTAGGACTTGCCAAGTTTACAAGTAATTCATATGTTTGATCTCCCACAACCGATATTAGTGTCGGCAATTGCAGATCTTCTTTAATACTGTTTGTTTTGAAATACATTTGCAAACGGTCGATATATGACGCCCAATTTCCTTGGCTCCAATCAAACTCTTTAATTACTCCGATTGACATTTTTGCACACAAATATCACTTTTTAAACGTTTGTATACTAAATCCAACAGAATTCGTTTTTCCTTTCGTCGCCACTGGTTTATATTTAATGAAACACTGATCCACGGAGTTATCGGTTTATTCCCAAAACAACAACTGACTATTCCTATGTGGGTAAACGTAATACTACTTTATATAAAATTAAACCCTACCTACATTTTTTTAACATTATGCAGTCACTATATATAATGTTGTTTGTCTGTATGTTTATTTGAACATAATATATATAACAATATTCAGATACATATTTCAGTGGTCAGTTGTCAATTTTTATAACAATAGGTTTGGAATTTGTAAGTAATTTTGTTTTGTCCTTGTTCGTAGATAAACCCATTTTCATACTTTCACTCTTAAGTGATTTTATCATTTGTTTGAGGTGGATTGGATTTTATTCAAACAGGACTATGAAATTGTATGAACTTAAGTTGAGAATAAAAATAAATAGGTAATAGAGAGTTATCAGTTACCATAAAAAGACACAGACAAACATTTTAAAATATTATTTATCAAAAAATAATTTGAAGTGGTATACATAATGTATCACCTACAAATTTGAATGCAATAACATAAAAGTTTTGTGGAATTACGCATACGAATATTTTAAAAACAAAATTCTACAAAAGTTCGATATATCTATGGATTCAAAGGAATAAACAGAATTTAATAGGGTCTAGAAATTTAATTGCATCTGATAAATTACTATATATTTATGATCATTTCCTGTTGCTTATAAAATTAGTAATTTCTTAATTATTTTGTTTTGTATAAAATATGATATAGTTATAAATTATATTAGGTGATAGCCAAGTATCTAAGATGCGAACGGAAAAAATAATGATCAATATTTTCCCTCTTATATTCGCCTGATGCGCACTCAGCGTCAGATCATTATTTTTATATGTACAAAGGACCGACATCAATATGCTTTAAATATCTAATTGGTTGGGGAAAGAAGCCACGGAGTATGTCACCTTGTTATTCTAAGCCTTTATAAGCGATTTGAAATGGAAAAACATGTATTTATATGTATCCGGTACTCATTATTACGAATAAAATACTGATTCTGTTGTAAGGCAATTCTTTATTGTAATATTGCAAAAGTGTCGAAACGTCATGTCTTTCAATATGATCCGACGTAATTCTTTTTCGTATTAATAATTCCTTCATGTGGTTGTTTCGTTGGTTGCTCTCGAACTAACATGCTGTGGAGCAGGTTGGCGATCTCTGCCTTCTTCTAGGAGGAAGGTGAGGGAGCTGGTTAGAGCACTGTGGGCTCTTCAGTTTTTTTTTTGTTTTCGAAAGGGTAAAAGCTGTTAGCCTGCAGGGGCATTCACACATTCACCGAATTTTGGGAGCGTGTACTCAAGGTACTCAGCCCGGGGGTAACACGAAAAAGGGAGCATGACGTGGTCGATGCTAGGCTTGGGCTGTAGCCGGGGGACGCGAAAAGAAACTGCGGTCCTGACTAATCCTATTTGAAGAATCCTAGCCTAAGCGGCACCACCTACTTATCTACAACGCGGCTTCAAAATGCGAACTAATCGCCTATTCTAAAGGATTATACTGTGAAATGTGGCTCAGACGTAATGACTGAACTGTTTCTGTCCTAGACTAGTGAATCTCTTAAATGCGTACCGATCCTGGGGTCGTATCCCTAACGTGTTCTAGCTTCACTACCTCTGAGCCTCGCCAACGCCAGTTAGGAGCTCCGGAGACACTCCTCCTTCTATCTCCTTTCTCTAGAGCTTCCTGGTGGGCCTTGCATAATAATGATAAGATTGTGTAGGGACGTAAGCGGCTCGTACCTGTGTACATGCGACATGTTAAATCAATACAAATAATGCTTACTCAACACTGGTGACTCTAATCTCTTTGAACACTGAATACTTACATAAGTGATTAATGAATTAATTTTAAAGTAAAATTATTGCAACTTTTGGACCGAGACACCCAGATTATGGTTCGTGCATTTTGAAGCGGTATTGTCTAATGAAAAAGTGAGTGCCGACACCAAATACAGTCTTTTAATAGCAAAGTTAAACAAGGATATTGTGCAGAAACAATTGCATTCCTCTGGCTCAGTAGTGATGCTAGGCGAGGCAACGGACTTAGTTCTGCACCTGACCATTAGCTGCCTCTGGTCCTGTGTTCGCGACTGTTCGTCTGGATAGTTTATTTAATAACTTTCTTAAAAACAACTGTTATATAGCCTGTAACATTCAGGGCTAATGTAGCAATGATTTTTTGAAATCTGTCCAGTAATTCTTGAGTTTATTCGTTATAAATAAAAAAAAGAATCTCTCCTCTTTATAATATTAATATAGATGTACTCAATTTCATTAAAATCGCTTAAGATTAAACTTTCAACTATTTACTTTTTTAACCGACCTCTACAATAATATTTTCTTATCTTCCAGTTTTCAATGAAATTTGTATGCAGGAAAGAATATAAAGAAATGCTAACAAAACTTGTTATGGTAGAAGTTTATATATAAACTCTAAGTAATTGATATTTGTGAATTTCGTAATATATATATTTTACAAATACTTATTGTCTGCTTGTTTGTTACGCTTTCACGCCTAAAACACTGACTCGATTATGATGTTTTTTTGTATAGAGATAGATAAAAACCTGGAGACGGTGATAGGCTACTTTTTCACGCAAAAATCATATCGGAAGTGGAGTAAAGTAAAGCTAGTTTCATATAAAACTAACCGTGGAAATAAAACCTTTGATTTTTTAGATAAAGTTATAATGAATATTAAAGTGTACCTAAATACAATTTATAATCACAATGCGCCTCTCTTATTGTGTATCGTAGAAACTAAAGATGACTCTGCAGTGGTCAGTATAATTTATTTATTTATTTACAGTATTCAACAGACATACCTCACACTGTGTAAGCCAAATAATTAAAATACTAAACTAAACTGTGTAAATTAAAGAATCCAACCTCTCACAGAATATCCTGAATGTAATACACAATTCCTTCCACTCATAAGAAAACAGATCAAATACTGGGAACTATACCTTGGAAGGAAGGAAAGACCTTAATGAGATGCCGAAGCATTTAAATGAGTGGTGGGTTCCGATATGCTATACTACGACATGGCGGTCTGCTAAGTCATGACGACGTGCAGCTACGTGTTTATTTAGTAAATAAGAACGTCATAATCTAGACACAAGTTCTATGAAATCAGAGTCACTCCTTATGATCACATAATGTCGTAGACGTAGTCATTTTATCCCCTGCGTATATAAATGAAACTGCGGCTTACTCGTGGGCAGAAGCCATTTTCGAACGTCCCATAAAAACAATGTCATTAAAGGACAACCTCATACAGCGATCCATTTACGGAATAAATATTTCCGTAGGGTTACAGTGCGCTGCTGTAATGATTTTGTTTCTAGAATAATCCAGCCTAAAATTGGCAAAAAATTTTTTTTCATGATACTGTAAATCAAACGTTCTAGTGGTTTAACTGATGGTAAACGGTTACCGTCGCCTATGGACAGTCGCAACACCAGAAGTATAACAGCCATGTTGTTGACCTTGACGGAAATGGCTGGTTCTCGTCCAATATGCCGGAACACGAAGGTTCATAATGAACCTTACATTTACAGTAGTTTAAACCTGAAGGTGATAGCGTACCACCAAGCTGTGATGGATCAAGGACTATATGGTTAACTGTCATGACCAAAACCAAAGGTGGGAGCAACAATCGCCAGGGCCTCGTCAGTTACTCAGCAAGGTGAACCGCTTGCAGGTGAGGTTAGCTTGGTTCAATCACATGGTATTCGATACTCTTAAAGGTAAATCAAAAATATAATCTATACACATGAAACAATGTCGGGTTTGTTAGAACACTTATAACTAGAGAACGGCTGTAATACCTTTTGTAAAACAAAAAATATAAGGTAAAAAACATTTTCCCATACATAATGTTCGTGACTTTCGTAACTGTCACATACTTAATGTTCATCCCGTCGATTCAGTGCTCCCCATCAAATGAAATAACGCATTTAAATAAAGTTTTCGGTTCGACAAGATATGTCCACAATATTCTAATAATGGCAAATTTTTGATTTTAAATATATAGAATAATGTCAGTAATGAAAAAGGATTGAAATATATGTATAAATAAATATTTATGCGTGCGTTCAGTAATGTACAATAAGATGAAAAATGATTCTAACAAGCTTATATATCTATGAAATAGAAAACTACACCAGGGTTTCGTATTGCAGAAATACCTTTTTAGTTTTACCTTTTCGTTTTCGTAAATAATCAACCATGATATTTGTTATTTATATATCAAATATTCTCAAAGTGATACACGGACAAATGGAAAGGCAACAATAATAAAAATGTATATTTAACTTTACAATCGATATCAACAATGAAACAACCTCCCACGCTACAACCACCGCGCCGAGGTGTCCTGGGGTCGAGTCATTCATTTGACATTCACGATACTTCCCACATAGTAAAAGTACAGTTACGATTTAGGGTATATATTTTTTCCGTTCCGATTTTGAATTTTTATTACTACCCTGATTCTTTTAAATGATAACAGTGTTAATAACTGAAACATAATTAAATAAACAGGCAACTGGAGATACTCGCTTCAGACAATTCTTTTGTCTTGTTATCAAGTAGAAGTTTTTTAGTAAGAAATGAATCTACATCAACACAATTTCCTAATAGATAGAAAGCTTAGCAATAATTACAAGGGGTAGAGTTTTAAAAATCTCACTCATTTCGCGTATTACGAATATATGTATGTATAACAACTCTTTTTTTTATCGTGATGAACTGTTCTCGTTAACATCCATTAAGAGTACTCGATCTCTGTTTAAAGTTTTTAAAGGCAAGTTCGTCCCACGTGAATTTTCATTGTCCTAACTAGTTTTGCCTAGATTCAGACTTGCATTTTCGCAAGACCAATACTGACTATTTGTAGACCAAGGCTGGACCCTGCAACACTAGCAAAATATACTAATCCTGCGAGACTCTTGCGCTGTCGCAGTTAATTCAAAGGTATTCGTTCCCAATGTTCATATCTAGTCATGTGATGCTGCAAAAAGTATATCATAGCTTAGTCATTGCAGTTTTATCGCCACCGCCCTCATATTAACGATCGCAGATATTCTGAAGATTGTATTTCCAGGTGCTCAGAACGAATGTAGTCACTGTATTGACCTCGTAAGTAATACTGTATTCGTAAGTATAGATTGATATTAGAATAATATCTTGTACTTACAATATTATTATAACTTTATATTGCATTGTTCACACATTTACTATACATCAACTTTTATTGTCGGTACTCTATATAACTATTAGGTATATAAATACAACAGGAAACGTACCTAAATAAGTTTAATTAAATATATAGTATTAGTCTAATAAGTCATTGCAAGACGTGCGAGACTCTTCCTGTAAGACCGAGATCAAGATTGACTTAAGTCTTGTCTTGAACCTGCGTTTGGGCAACACTAGTTCTGACGCACGTTGACGTCGAAATAGAATATTTTACCCTTCAATTTTCTTGTAAGGTTGGCGTAGGTTGAGCAATGTGGGTTTGACCTCTATTAACACTAAATCGATATTTTAAAATGTTTTAAGGCAATAAGTTCGTCCTACTCAATGTCTCATTACACTTACCTCTTTTATAGTTAAGGTTTTAGTGTTTTAGCCATAGTCTAGTCTGATTTTAAGTGACGATACCGTCCAAGTTGGTAGATACGCTTATCCTTTCGAGGAATTGGCTCTCAAGTGCAACTGCCGGAACACACCTATTTGGCGGCAAATTTTCCACTTGAAGGCTAGCTAGCTAGCTAGACGGTTAGAGGCTAGATAGATGGGCATTTATAAAAGCCCTACCATCATATTATGGGTTCATCACGATTTTTTTCACAGTTTTCCTTCACCGAAACCTCATGCTCATTGGAAGTGGATTCGAACTTACGTCCCCTGACATGGCTGCCGTATACCAAATAAGCTATCATCGCTTCAAAATATGGATTATATTTGATATCAAAGCGGCGTTCTATTCTATCACTGGACGTGATGTTGGCGTTACCATGCATAAACGGGCTACCATAAAAAAGAAGACAAAAATGGAGAAACAGCGTAGTTATGTTCTCAAACATTTTTTTGTTGTATTCTATATTACCTTTTATCCGCAGCTTTGGTCGCGTTAATATTGGATTTATCAACCAAATCGAATGACACTATAAAAAGTTATATACAAAGTTTATCCCTCTTTTTACCCCAATTCCAATAAGGTTTTCGCAAGAAAAAGTATCCTATCACCGTCTCCAGATTCCCAACTATCTCTATACCAAAATTAATTATAATCAATTCAGTGGTTCAGGTGTGAAAGCGTAACAAACAAACTCACTTTTGCATTTATAATATTAGTAAGGATTTTTTCCGCGTGGAACTAAACATTATCTACAAATTGTTGCCCGTGTTTGGAACTTTTTGCAATACAGCTTCGCTAGTATTGGTGGTAGAGTGATGTCAAATATCTTAGAACAGGGGTCCCCAAAGTGTGCGCTTCAGCGCCCTCCCCCCCTTAGGCAAGTCTACTTTCGATATTTCTTAACATTTATTTTGTTATGTGATTAGAATCTCTTTTGGCTAAACTAATACCTATGTTAATAACTATTTATGTAAAATGAATTTTACTGTTGTTGATTTTTATTTATAAATAAATAAGTTCAATATAATAAAATGCAATGCGGGTATTACTATTGTTCGATCACTTTTTTTCAATTTGGTTTTCTAAATATGGTTGCTAAGTTACAATTTCGAAGACCGGCAACGCGACGCTCACAGTAATATTTAAAAATATGACTACAGATGTTACTGTAAATTCTGAAATTTACTCCTACAGAATTGATTTTCTAATAAGGCCCACGGTATGAAACTTTTATGAGGGGTTTAATTATTGCAAGCGTTACTTTTACAGCGCCCTTTCACTTTGACAGTCGTGACCTCGTCCGACCCATGATAATCGTGAGTAAACTACAGTCCTGCATCTTAGCTGACATACACAATGCAGGATTGAAATATTTTGTGCTGTACTCATAATAGGAAGTTTTAAAGACGGTTTAAAATAAACTTTACCCGTCAGTGCAATAAGCCTGCAACATTGTTTGGCCAACGCTTTCGATTAAACGAAACTACGTTTTCAAGAACTTTGTGTAACACTGCGGAAACTGTGTCTCTCTTTATGTCTTCATGACATTCTTAAAATTCGTATTTACTTTTTTTGTTCACAGGTCTCTCTTCGCGCAATTCTGTTGTTGGCGATTCTCGTCTGCACCAAGGACCGGAGTATGAGTAAGAAAGCGCATGTGCATGTGTTTTAATATGCTTTATGTCTGTAGTGCTTTGTAGTCTGTAGTGCTTAAGTGTGGTCCATGTAGTGTTCAATAATCATAAAAGCGGTGCACGGGGGGCTGTGTCTATCTCTTTATATAACATTCTTAAAATTTGTATTAACTTTTTTTGTTCACAGGTCTCTCTACTTTTTTTGGCGATTCTCTTCTGTACCAATGACCGGAGTATGAGTAAGAAAGCGCATGTGCATGTTTTAATGTGGTTCATGTCTGTAGTACTTAAGTGTGCTCCATGTAGTGTTCAATAATTATAAAAGCGGTTCACGGAGGGGTGGAGGGGGCTGTGTCTATCTGTTTATATAACATTCTTAAAATTCGTATTTAATTTTTTTGTTCACAGGTTTCTCTCCGAGCAATTCTCCTCTTTTTTGTGATTCTCGTCTGCACCAAGTAGCGGAGTATGAGTAAGAAATACTTTTTTATATCTCACCTGATCTTATGTGACGATATGGCCCAAGTTGATACACACGCTAAACCTGTGGAAGCACTGGCTCTCAAGCGCAACTGCCGAAACATACCTATTAGTATTTGCCGGCAGATTTTCAACTTGACGGTGGTAGCTAGTCAGGCGGACATTAGAAAAAGCCCTATAACCATACTATGGTATCAACTTCGAACTACCATTGCTTCTGATCGCAACTATATTCTAATTTAAAATAATTTATATCGTCACCATTGAGGAAAAAATCCTACAAGTAAAATCTCTCTGACTGCCTATATCAGTATTTTAAAACGTGTGGGCTCAACTCACCTGGGGGCTACAAAGGACCTTTATAGGGGTTGCGAAGTGGCAGTTAAAAATAAACAAAGTTCAAAGAGATATTTTCACAAAGGATCCGCCTCGCACATTCGCAATACAGCTCTAATGATGTCGTATCTCTTTGAGGTATTTCGATGTGTATTTGATATAAATATACATATTACGGTATATAAATAGACATGTGAGGGTAGCCCTTATTGTTAAACGTTTTCTTACTATGCTGTACATAAATAATTAAAATAGCCCGTAATCAAGTATTATAACGTTGATATGACAGTGTTGTGTTGGAGAAGTGTGGTATTGGAAATTATTGAGAGCCAGTCCCTCCAAAATAAAGGCCGGTAACGCACCTGCGATTCCTGTGGTGTTGCAAGTGTGCATGGGCGGCGGTGATCACTTACCATCAGGTGAAACGCTTGCTTGTTTGCCCGCTATTACATTAAAAACTTTCATAATTGGTTTGTGTAATCGTGTTAGTAGTGTCAGTTGATATCGAGATACTTCTTCAGTTGCATTTGTTACAGCGAAAATGAGAATATCTGCTTTTGTTTACATATTTACATTTCTACTTTACTGTTTTATCGGAGTTAAATTTTTGCACAATTATGTGACCCCTCGTAAGGGTTTGACCTATATTGGAGTATATGGCACAATCCTTTAAAGATTATTTTCTTCGTCTTTTTCTAATATCCTTTATCTTTATTATTAATCTAATATTGTAATCGTGACAATTGCGAAATGTACCGCCATTTTGTAAAATGTCATTACACTATTTCATTATATTTCTACGAATAAACTTGCCATCTGTCATTTGTTTTTGTCCATTTTTATATTTCCTTCGCAATTTTCTTAATTTTTTTCGTTACCAGCCTTTTTGAATATATTAGAAAATTCGAAAAACATAGATGATTAAAATTGGTTTAGTCGTTTCTGAATTTTAGCGAGACTAACGGCGGTTCGTTTATATATATAGTTACTAACCGACCTTGTTATGCCTTTTCGAGAAATCAATCATATTGACTACAGCGTCATCTATCGTGTTATGATCACTTATCGAGATAAAAAGTATCCTATCCGTCAAGGTGGATTAAACTGCACAGTGTGCAAATTTGATTAAAATCGGTTCAGCATTTTAGGAGTTCATCGCGGACAACGTGACACGAAATTTTATATATGTAAAGGTATTTAGTATGTTCAGTAATCTACACTACTAATACACTTATACTAACAATATGTAATCCATGATAAGTCCAGCTCTTTCTTACAGAGAAACACCGTATGAGCCAAATGTCTTGCACTACCTACATTATTACTTTTACTACAGATCCAACACATAACATTACAAAAAAAGCGGTTTTATGAAACCACGATGCAAGTGAAACTTTATTAGAGGATCGTAAGCATTTGCCCAAAAAAAATTGAAAAATTATTCTATTTGGGGTATTAAAATCGCTTTTTAATGTAAAATGAATGCTACACGGTCAGCTGATGATGCGCCGCCATATTGGCATTTTTTTTTTGTTATGGTAACTCGACAAAGTGACTGCACTGTACCTGATGTTAAGTGCAGCACAGTCAAAAAACAGCAGCGACCATCGAGAGAACGACAGTCCGTCGCCAATCGCTTCTGTCATGCCGGCCTGCTAAGTCGTCTACCGCTAGGACCCCTAACTCCGCAGCCGGCTGTAATGCGACATGCGATAGACGGACGACATAATTTGAGACAGAGTAAAAAAGTTTTACTTTAATAAGAAATTATGGTACTTAATCAGCTACATGAAACTAATGAGGTTTTAATAAGACGAATTTAAAACATTACAAAAATGTTATTATTAGGGATTTTAATAAAATAAAACGTAAAAAAACTTCTATATTATTCATTTAATTCACAAAGTAAAATACATCACAACTTTTAATACTTAACAGTTGTTAGTTAATTTTAAATAACTTAATTTATGTATAATATATTCGAAGTTTATCGTCTTCGAAGCCATCCCTGAAGAGCATAAAACTCATTTTAAAATTAAAAAATCTACATTTTCTATAGTGCATTATCCCACAAAATTCAATCTGCGTTGGAAATTTTACGTGTTAATGAAAATAATTCTATACTGAGTTTTATATTCAATAAAAATCTTGCTGCAGGTGCGACTATAAAACATTTAAGCAGAGCGGATATACAGCGCGCTCTTTGCACATGTAGATCTTGTAATATCGTATTGAAAATATTGTATTACTGTATATTGAATATATTGTATTATTGGAAGCGGGCGAAGGAAGGGATAAACTAGACACGAAACTTTTTATTGCGTCATCCGATTTGACAAAATCAATATTAACGTGAGCAAAGCCGCAGGTAAAAGCTAGTTGTTAATAAAAACTAAATCTCGTCTTCGGAATCTTCATTTAAATTTATCACAAAGGATTCAGACATTTGACATTCTTGTTAGAACTGTATTAATTGCATATCTAAGACAAATAAAACTTTAAATGTATCTTCCTTCACTGCCTTTCGCTGGAACTTAAGTCGTCTATCTATCATAAGTAACTATCTTCAAATTTTATTTCCTTAAAGACCACGTTTCTTCGAACAAATCGTATCTTTGATGCTTGAAATGAAAATTTTCTAAAATTTTCCGTTGAGATATTAACTATGGCATTCTTGAACAAAATTTTCTGTATATATGCAATTTGTTCAAAAGATGTTTTTTCTTTTTAAATGACGCTCTGACATACAAATGCTTTAGGCTACGGATAAGTCACTCTCTAGAGGAGTTTATTATCGATAGTATACCACTTGACCATGCATATGCATATGAAAAATATGGTATATGACTGCACCTGCAGCAAGGTTTTGTCCCTTATATAATAAGTGCGTGAAACGGACCAAAAGCGTCGCAGGCTATTCAAGTATTATGTAACCGCTAATACAGGTGACGGAGGGTTATGGCTTGGCTTATTTTTGATAACATTGAGGAGGAAGTTGTCTAGAAGGTGATTACGTTAATAATATTTACTTTTCTGCAAAAATTAATGGACAACGATATGTTTTTTTATATATAGTTAATGTATGTAAGTTATGGCCACAGTCAAACCGGATGTTAAGTGGCGATGTGGCCCAAAATGGTAGACACGTTAAGTTTATTGGAGGAACTGGCTCTCAATTGCAACTGCTGAAACACACCTATAGGTATTTGGCGACAATCAACTCGAGGATGATAACTAACCAGGAGGACATTAGAAAAAAGCTTACAACCATGCTATGGTTTCTTAACAATGTTTTCCTTTACCAAAGCTCAAGCTCATTGTAGGTGGATTACAACTCACGTCCCATGACGTGGCGTGCGTACACACTACTAACTGAGCTATCACCGTTTTGAGGTAAAGCTAATTGTATTATTATAAAGCGAAAAGCATTTTCAGGGATTCCCTATACTAAAGAGGAATACATTCCCTAATGTATGATGGTAGGGCTTTATTATGTCCTCTCGCCAAATGCCTCTAAGTATGTTCCGGCTGTTAAACTCGAGAGTCAGTTCCTCCACTAGGCTTACCGTGTCTACCATTATGGGCCACATCATCACTTAACATCTGGTGAGATTGTGGCCAGAACGCCTACATCTATTTGCTATAAAAAGGTAGTAAGAGCTTCACCTTCGCTTACTTTTTGCTAACAAGGGATAGGAGCGAGTCTAGAATTACTAAAATTCTGTGTACAATACTTGAATGAGCCTGTACGTACGAGCAGCGTTTGTCCCGTTTCTTTGCGATATGAAAGAAAGAGACAGTTATATCATTGTTGTTTCGTGTAGATATGAATATTGAGTTCCCTAATCTTAAAATACTGCGATATAATTAAATATTCTAGTAATAAGAAGGTAATAAATATATCCAAGTAGTATAATATGGAAAAGCACGATCACTAATGCTCACTATTTTGGCGATAATGGCTTACATATAAAATATATTCCATATAATATAAGATATATGCTATCGCGGGCTTTTCTGTAGGACTATTTAAGATAAACATTTCCATTATAAATTATATACTTGTAACTCTTAACATTTTTTGCAGCCCACGCGAGAATAACTCTCAGAAGGTAGAATTGTTTCCTACACATTGGACACTTACCGTTATATTTTGGGCAATTCAATATCTTTACAAATTTATAGTCTATGTGTTATTCTGATACATACGCATATTATTGTAAAGTTTCATTAAATCCATTAAGTTATTTTTGCGTGAAAGACATATCAACAAACATTCATACTTACATACTTACACGTTTATAATATTAGTAAGGATTATGTTACTTTCGACAAATCTCTTAACTATAATGATATATTTCTATATTAACCTTGCGCTAATGGGGCTTATTAAAATCGTAAGCAGATATGGGCGAATATGATAATAATTAAATATGAGCGAACAAACTAATAAAATCTCATACAGAATTATTTGGAATGTTATTATTAATTAAAGTTTTAGTGGTTGAATAACAGTGAGCCGTCACGTTCGGCGATGTAACGTTCGTTTCGGTAACGTCAGCTTGAGTTGACTAAGAGAGTAAAAGAGATATAGTGAAAGTACTATACTCACTCATTGAGTGTTTCAGGAGAAAGTGTGACGCATGAGTCGCATTCAGTATTAATATAAAAATCGTATGTGCCATGCGAATACGTTTTACTTAGTACGTTAGTTATCTTTAGCATTATTAACCTCCTCTTGATGAACTTTCACTTCTCACGTGTGATCTAAGCACACCGTTTTATTTATTTTTATGTTTTTCTTAAGAAAACTAAACTCTTCGCATTAACACTTGTATGTTTCTGTACAACACTTAAAGTTAAGAGAATTGCGTATATATATATATATATATATATATATATATATATATATATATATATATAGCTAATAATAACTGGCACACCAAAATACACAAACCTGTTTTAAAATTAAGGTCATAAGACTATTGTTCAAAATATAGGTGATTTTTCCATATTTCCATATTCCATTTTTTTGTTTTCAAACTGTTTTATATACACTTAAATACAGAATTGACATATTTAAGAAAAAAAGAACATTAAATTAAAAATAACATTAAATAATAATATACTAGTAATATCTAAAAATGATCGCCTTTGGATTCGTTATAAGAGTTCCTTGCAAATTATAAAAGAACGAACTTTTTTTTCTCGTAAATATTTTCGAATTAAAATGGATATTTACATTTTTTTATAGGTCCTTATTTGCTTATTTTGAAGAATTATCAATCACGATACACGGTCCGGTTTGTTACATTCTGTCGACCGTCGAGCCGCTGTCAGGTGTCGAAACTTCGCGGCATGTACCTGTGTCAACAAGCATCTAATTAAACTGTACTTAGGTGTATGCAAGTGTAGGTAAGTGTATGTAAGTGCATGTAAGTTTATGTAAGTTTGTTTAAGTATATGAAAGTGTATCGATTTTTTCTAAATCGATTCTTGGATAGATTCGAATCGAAATGAAATAAATCAATACACAAAATAATGGAGCTCCAAAAGATCGATTCATCAAATATCGTTTTTTTTTTCGGTTCTTATACTAATTATGTTTTGTATATATGTGTTTGGTAACTTCAAATAATTGTAAATAATACCTTATGAAAATAGATAAGAATCGAACATCGATTTTTAAGAATGATATATCGATTCACTGGTTTAATTGGTAAACTGGTTTAACTCAAAAAAATCGATTCTTCGATTAATCTCTTCCTGATGTATATGTATGTGTTTGTTTCTTCGCGGACTGTATCATTGCGGACCAGCTAGATGTTGTGTGTCCGTAGTAAATTATGAAGTCACTTCACAAAATAAACGTTTATTATTATGGTAACGAAAACGTAGAGACTTGAAACGATAGCAATTAGCAGATAACAGAACAATTTATGTTATATTTCAAAATGTTGCCACATAAAAATCAGTATTGCCACTGAATCGATGTAAGATTCGTGCGGTACGTACATGTATTTTTGTGTGCGTATGTGTCGTTTATGGATTGTACGTCGCGTACCGTCAGGCACTGTGACTCAGACACTTTGTCGTGTTATTTTATATAAAATCGCCAATCGAACTCACTGAACACTGTAGTCGTGAACATTGAAGACGGTATAGTGCTCGTTCTGGAAGACTGGATAAAAGTGCTCCACCGGCGTGGTGAGTAGTGTCCTGCAGACCACAGGCCTTGGCCGCAGCGAGGGCAGTTCCACATCCCATATATCCTCGAATGAGCAGCCCTTACTGAAAACCATTACCACCAAGTTTCCTAAATACAAGCATAGCAGTATTTTATGGGAAATTGTTCAAATGATATGGTGGCTGATGACGTCACACAAAAAGGTTGCGGAACAGAATTTCAGAGCGCTCCCATAAGCAGTTTCACTTCAATAACTCGGGGCAATATTTTAAGTGATGATAAGTTCTTATAAAAATTAGTTGCGCAGTTTTAACAAGGCAGTAACCATTTTGTTAATGCATTGTATAAAAGGTTTAACGTTTGGATAACGTTGGCATATACCTACTATAGTCTAGTCAACAAGATCAAGAACGTGTTAATTCTTGATTAACTTGACACACCTTCCCGAACCTGTAAGAAGTTTTATTACAAAATACAATGGATTTAATTAATGACGACCTCGGTTGTAACGACATTTCGGTTATAGCAACGTCAAACTTATGTCTATACACGGGCATGCACCGCGGTTGACATTATGAAGTTGATATTAACCAGGCGGGCAATACATTGCTTCGCATTAACCGAGTGATCTAAACATCTACTGTTTACCGTAACTAAGATAGCATAATACCAATAACGACGAGAGTGAAAGAAACAGCAATAAACGAGTCAACTCCAGCGCACTTCGAAAATTGACCTAGAGCCTGCTGAATAAGATCTATTTTTATACCTTAGACATGGACATGCGGTTGATATTACAAAAACGCACAAAGGCAATTTTAGGAACATTATATTTTATAGTTAATGTTTAGCGTTATGGCCATAATCTCACCTGATATTAAGTGACGATACGGCCCAAGTTGATAGACTCGATAAGCCTGTGGAGTAACTGGTTCTCAAGTGGAGATGCCGGAACACACCTATTGGTATTTGGCGGTAGGTTTACAACTTGAGGGTGGTAGCTACCCAGGCGGACATTAGAAAAAGCCCTACCACCATGCTATGGTTTCCTAACGCTGATTTCCTTCACCGAAAGCTCAAATTCATTGTAAGTGTCTGGATTCGAACTCACGTCCCTTTACGCGAAGTCGTACTCATCACCACTGAGCTATCACTATTTGGCATTGCTCTCAGTTAAGGTAGTAAGGGGTACAAGATGACAGGAATTTTCCTAACATATCCGGAATTTCACCTGTCTCTCAGGGAAACGGTAAAAATTGGAAATCGTTTGAATGTAACGACTTCTGGATATAAGGACAACATTAAAGTGTTATTATTAGTTATAACGTACGTTGTTATAAGAGGGCATCCATTGAATACGTGAGGTGATTTTAGCGATTCCCCCCCCCCCCTCTCACCCTCTCGTTAGATGTCCCGCGATTTTTCTCGACCTCCTCTTCCCTCCTTCAATAACACGTGATATTTTTCAAAATGCATGCGTTTAATGTAAATAAGTTATCAGCGTTTAGTTTAATTAATAAAAAAAACATCCTGATTTAAATTATTTACATTTAACACTAGTTACGTTTAATGGAGAAACATTTCGTATTTAATTTACACTGACAAAATAAATAATTATCCACAATTTTATTTCTTCTCGCAACAGCGCCAATTTTTCTCAAAAGATTTATTTTTCAGTTTAACCCAGTTTTCTCAAATTTTTTCACTGTTTCTTATGGGGAAAAAAATCACGTGATACTGCCGAGTTCTCCGTTTCCCCCGCGTGAGATTGGGTGAGATTCGGCTCGAACCCCTCCCTCCCCTGAACTCCTCACGTAATTAATGGACACCCCCATACCAAAATCCAATGCATTTTTTTCCTATTTTCAATTTTCTCCGATGATAGTTTATTACTGACCTGCTTTTCCCGTAGCAATATTTATTTTCGATGATCAGATAAGTGGCTCTCAATTTGTTCATTTCCTGGTATAGCTCCTGGGGAGTTATCCTGCTGTATACCTTGTACACGGAATACGCGCGTTCCCTACAACAAGAAACCGCGGTATGTTCAAATCAATGAAGTTCAATGAAGTTAATTTTAAAGCTGTGATGGACGGACATCGCGTCAATACTGTTGACCTTCCCCTAAAGGAAACCATCGTGATAAAACCATGCCATGGTTATATGGCTTTTTCTAATTACCGACTGGCTAGCTACCACCCTTAAGTTGAAAATACGCCACTAAACACCTATATATATATATATATATATATTTTCTTTTATACTTAAGGTTTAGCGTTATGGCCATAATCTCACCTGATCTTAAGTGTCGATACGGCCTAAGTTGGTAGACACGCTAAGCCTGTGGAGGAACTGGCTCTCAAGTGCAGCTGCCGGGACACACCTATTGGTATTTGGCGGCAGGTTTACAAATTGAGGGTGGTAGCTACCCAGGCGGGCATTAGAAAAAGCTCTACCACCATGCTATGGTTTCCTCACGATGTTTTCCTTCACCGAAAGCTCAAGCTCATTGTAGGTGCTTGGATTCGAACTCACGTCCCTTGGCGCGAAATCGTACACACTACCACTGAGCTATCATGGCTTCAAATACGCAAATTTGAAAATACGCCACTAAATACCTATATGTATGTTCCGATAGTTGCAATTGAGAGCCAGTCCCTCCACTGGACCACTATGGTATGTCCACCACCTTAAGCCACATCGTCATTGAACATTAGGTAATATTGAGGCCGTAACGCTAAACCAATGAACAATTTAAAAAAAAACAGCTATGACATGTTATTTTTACATCAGATGTTGAGTGGTGACGTATCCAAAATGGTAACAGACTCTTGAATAGACACACCGGGATACGCATATGGGTGCTTGTCGACAAATTTCCAACATGGTGTCCATCCCGAAAGCTTTCTAAGGTGCGTATTATTACATTCTTCTATATATGCCTCAATGAGTGAAGTTTAAAATAAAAGTTCTTTTTTATTCAAAAAGGGGAAACGTATGAATATTTTGGTGTTTTTAAACTCGCGCACTGATGAGTATTTTCAAAACAATTATGTACAAATAATATCCTTCGATTCATTTTTAGTATGCGATTGGAAAAAAAAAATTGTAGGTAGTACCCATAATTTTTATCACTGCTATTTTTTGTGTATTATGAAAAATAACTATTCGTCTGATAAATAACGAATGAAATAATATAACTATTTATTATCATATGATATCATGAATGCAAATCAAAAAGCATGTAAAATTGTTATTTAGTATTGAAACATGTAGATGTTAATGCAGGTATATTATCAACAACAATCTTGACAAAAATAATAGATTTATTTGTTTCACCTGTGATCAATTTATCACCTATGATAAATGTGTTTTATATAACACATGATACACGCGATGCACAATAGATTTCTCTACATTTGTCACGTTACAAGAACAACTTTGGAATTTCTGTTCTTAATTGGCTAATAATCCAACTTAACAAAAACGAACTTATACAATTCTAGGTAACTGCTACTGTTTATGGATTCCATTGGTATAGTACCATAACATACTTGTGATAGATTAAGTTACAGATTGAAAATTTAATGTTATCCTATAACTTGGGTAAAGCTAAAGTCTCGTGCATACATACCTAGCCTCGATATGTTCGTAATGCGGATGTGCGACTATAGGACGACGCGTTGACAACATCACGGCTGCTAAAATCGGCATCGAACCTGCGAACACGCTCTTTACGCTGGTCTCCCGCGATATCCACTCCAAAAGCTCTTCCTGTGGTATATCACTGAACTCTCCTATGCATAGAAAAACTTAATTTGAATGTCATTTAAAAATTTTTTATCACTGTGATTTTTCACAGGTAAAAATAACTATTCATATGATAATAACGAAGGAATTCATTCGAATTGAAAACAATTGTAAATTATTCTTTTATTGATATACTTAGCATTATGGCCACAATCTCGCCTGATGTTATGTGATGATGTGGCCCAGGATGCTGGACACGCTAAGCCTAGTGGAGATACTGGCTCTGAAGTGTAAAGTGCTTAGCCACAACTATAGGTTTTTGGCAGCAGATTTTCAACTTGAGGGCGGTAACTAACTGGACAGGCATGAGAGAAAAGACTATGATATGGTTTCATCACGATGTTTTCCTTCGCATAAAGCTCGGACTCATCATACTGACTGGCTGAATTCGAATTGACGTCCATTGATGTGGTGTCCTGCACACTACCCAATGACCCATGATGGCTTCAGTTGGAACCGGCTTAAATAGATATTAAGGTAGGAGCAGTTGCTAGGTCACTGGGAAAAGTATCTTCGCGATCTTGCCTCAAGTAACTTCCCTAGATTAGTGAAAAGCAAACAATAATAGCTCAACGGTTTTTTATTTCTAATGCAACTGTTGAATAATGTAAGATATAACTATAGGTCTTCCAAAAAGTAAATAAATAATGTAACCTAGTGTATGGTGATTGCGTTTGCATTTATCGTAACGTATTCTATACCCTCGATTTCACATAAGCCGCAAGAATAATTTATTGACAAATAGACTGCAGTTTTCATTACATTTTCACAACTGTGATATATTTTTTTATGTAATAGTGGGCCAACGGGGAAGCGTGTCACTTGATGGTAAGTGATCACCGCCGCCCTATGGACACCCACAACAACAGAGGAATCGGGAGTGCGTTGTCGGCTTTTATAAGAGGGTTTGGCTCTCAAGTTCATCTGCCAGAACACACCTATTGGTATTTGGCAGTAGATGTTCAAATGAGGGTGGTAGTTACTCAAAAAGCCCTATCGTTTCCTCGCGATGTTTCCCTCAACGAAAGTTCAAGCTTTGTAGGTAGTTGGATTCGAACTCACGTCCCACGCGGCGTTCCTTCACACTACCACTGCGCTCACATCGCTCTAATGATAAAATATGTCATATTCTGAATAATGAAACATTACCTATGTGAGACATTTCCTGCGATACATTCTCGATAATATTATATACAAGCGGCCATAGAGTCAACAACCACAGAAACGGCATATACTTCAAATACGATTTCGGTATTCTGGAAAAAAGACTTAATCATTATATTGGTAATATATTAACCGGAAACTACATTTTAAAAACTGCATTAACGTATCTCTTATTGATAAGCAAATAATACATACATACATATACTCTCATACAAACACATACATCCACGCACAACATACACCCATACATACCATATTCCTTGGTGGTAGGGATTTTTGTAATGACCATGTGTCTAGCTACCACTCTCAAGTTGAAAATCTGCAGTCAAATATCTGTAGGTTTATTCCGGCTGTGGCACCCTAAAGCGAGACCCCCCACTGGGCTTAGCGTTTCCACCATCTAGAGCCATATTTTAACGCCACTTACCATCAGATAACTTATAAACAATTGCTAGAAAATAGAACAAAAACCTGGGGCGCATGATTATAATTATATGTTTCACGAGCCCCATTTTTTATTTTATTATTATTGTCTGCTTTATAAGGGCAATGATAATGAATTTTTTATATATTTTGTACATTTAGATTTGAACTGTACTCAAGTATATGTAGTAGTATGTAAAACAAACGAACAAATCATTTTTATTTTTCATATTTTTAATCATTTACTCCCACTTCTGAGCTCTGGTACGAACTTCAAGTATCTAGCTCATCGGGAAGTGAATTTAAAATCAATTACAAACTTCCACCCGGACAAACATACAAGAAAGAGAGTTAATAAAAATATTGTTACAAAAACATACTCTCCGACGCATTCACTTACAAATAATATTAAAGTACTAGCTTTTTCCCACAGCTTCTCTCGCTTTAATATCGAATGATGCACTAAAAAGTTTCATACAAAGTTTATTCTTCTCTTCACCCCACTTCCTACAAGTTTTTCACAAGAAAAAGTACCTTATCGCCGTCTCCACGGTCTCATCTATCTCTATACCAAAATTAATCGTAATTAATTCAGCAGTCTAGGCGTGAAAGCGTAACAAACAAACTCACTTTCACATTTATAAAATTAGTAAGGATCTAATTGACATCTTGTACAGCAATAACTTACATGTAATAATTTAAGTTCACATAAAGCGAACACACGACACACATCTGAGGCACCAACAGCATCTTGAGCCTCATTACAATGACAGCCATGGCGCCGTAGACCAGCATCTGCGATATATTATAAAATATCGCCGGATCCACCTCCACTTTCCTCATGAACTTCACGAATCCATCTTCTTCGCTATCGATAACATCGCCAATTTTATCGACATCGACACGCTCCTTCTTTACACCAACGTCTGTACTTTCGATACCGCTGTCGCTTTCCTCCTCCTGCTCGTTCTTTCTCTTATCTTCCTTCTCTTTCTCCGACCGACAGTAGAACCAAGCCCTTAAAATTGTAGACTGAGCAACGTTCGCCACGCTCAGCAAAATGTAAGGTATCAGGCACGTTTTGAACAAATTCTTGACAGTCGTCAAGGGCAAAAAGTCGAACACTTCAGAGCAAGTGTAGATTAGGGTATGGAAACTTTTAAAGTTGGTGAACTTCGAATAGAGTAGATCCCAGATGTGGGAATCTTCGTGAGCGCCAAGAAAATCACTTATCACTTTCTTCAAATAGAATGAAGAGCATAGAACGATCGATATCCGAAGCAGGACCAACCAGGATTCTACTAGAAAATCGACACGGTTCCTCACTTTGATCCTAAGTGAGCTAAACAGCAAACAATACGCTGAAACGACCATAAAGAACGACGCGTACAACGAGGACTTGAGCATATCGTTACCGTGCAAGAGCAGGACGGCCATATGCAAGCCGGAGAAGTGCGAGTGCAAGAAAACACAGAGAGACTTCAAATCTATGATCCTCAGCTGCTCCATTACGAAGAAGATGGCGGTCTGCGTGAGGAATATAAACTGGCTGAACTGCCAGAACAAAAGGCATAGGCAGTTCAGTATGAATACCGAGATCTGGAAACAGAAAAAAAATAAGCCACATTTACTCTTTTTCCTGTTATTTGGTGACATTTTTATAAACCACTAGCTGTACCTGCGACTTCGTTCGCGTGGAACTAAGAATTATTTAATGACTGTCGCCCGTTTTTATTACCTTTTTCGATACAGCTTTACTCCTATTGATGGTAGCGTGATGTTTATAGAAACTAAAGCGGTGGTGGATTTGCCAGTAGGCTTTGTAAGCTGGAGTATAGGGTGTCAGATTTGGAGTATTTTTGTTTGTTTTTTTTTAGAAACTGAAATGTTTCATACTTTTATATATGCCTGGGTATATGATAGATAATATATTGTACTACAAAGTCCACGCAGTCCCTCCATTAGGCTTAGTGTGTCTACCATCTTGACCCACATCATCACTAATATCAGATGACATTGTGGCTATAAAACCTATAAACTATAAAAAAAAAGATTAAGGGCACAGTGCAGTTACTTCACTATAAAGGCCGGCAACGCACCTGCGATTCCTCTGGTGTTATGGGTGTCTATGGTCGGAGGTAATCACTTACCATCAGGTGACACGATTGCTCGTATGCCCCTATTCCATAAAAAAAGTACAAACATACCTGCAATTGGAGTGTGGTTTTTTTCTCCTTATCTCTGAGCTGGACGCTGACCAGCCAGGCCTGTAGTAAGAGAAGTGGTGCCGCCAGATTCTCCCTTTCGTTTGGTGCCCACATGACTCTTGTACAGTCGCTGTGGTTCGCAAAGTATTGTGCAACAGCCAGGAGACCTCCGAGGATGCTGTCGCTGAGGAAGATGTAAAATTGAAATTACCAAACTGTACTACAGTAATCATGTTCAACTATTGGACTAGATCCTGACCACCATGAACCAAGAGTAATATCTACCGTGCCGTTACATTATGCATATGAACATGATTTGCCAAAAATTGGCAAAAATTCTACATTCTTCCTAATTTCTTAAATATTAAAAGATATTAAAAGAGTTCCTCATCAAATGTCTATGAGAAATTTTAAAGATAGTGACTGAAAAATGTAAGGCATTAATTAAATAAAAGTTTTTGAGGTATTAGTGTTAGGTTTTTATAATACAGTCCCGAAACACATGGTTTGCCAGTGAGTTCAAGCACCTGGTCAAGCAGGTTTTGATGTCAAAAGGCTATTACAGAGTTGATCGATATGTAAACGATGTCTCGAATTGACACCCCTTTCTGTGCAAGCACTAAAAACTATTGAAAATGTATTTACATTTTTACCTGTACAATTATGTACTTACCTACAAAAAAAAACCAGATCAAGGTTCTTGCCGGTTCTTCTCGATAACTAGGTTATTTTCCGAACCGGTGGTAATCTTGAGCTACATAAGCGACTTCCCAGGGCCTAAATTGAATAAAGTTTTTTGATTTGATTGAAACATATTAAATGTGGGGATGACTTCAATGGTGAGGTCATGTATTACGAATAGAGTGAGTGGAAAAACGCAATTTTTTTGGCAGACAGACAACTTCTAAGATTTATATCACATGTGAGGATGAGTTAATAGTCACATGAAAAAATGTAACATAGATACTTGACATTGGGAATTATACATATAGATGTGTTAAGGCAGTTGCATCTGAGAGCCAGTATCACCACTAGGCTTACTTAGCATGTTCACCATCTTGGACTAAATCGTCACTTAACATCAGATGAGATTGTGACCAAAACGCTAAACTTTAACTATAAAAAAAAAAATTTTTATTTGGTTTTTTATTAAGTAATGTTACTATACTATACTACTATATTATACATATAAAAAATAAAATTCTTACATACCTTAAGGTAGCGGCATGTAAGAACAACGCAGCAACATTAAGGCCGGCCAACCACCATATAGCCTCTAGATAAAAATATATAGGCTGGCCTATGCCAACGCAACTCTCTACTGAACTGAGATCGTTACCACGCTCCACCGTATGGCATTGCCTGAAGGCGCTAGTATTCAACCAAGGCTCAATGTACCGATACAGGCTTCCAATTAAAACCTGGAAAAGTATATATATAGAGCTTCTTAGCTATCCATGGATTCCGGTGAGTGTCGGATCTATTGTGTGACAGAGAAGAAAGAACGAAATCGTTTAATACTAGTAAGTTTTTTGTATTTTTCAATGCGCTAATCTTAGGAACTAAAATTCGGATTATGAAAAAAAAAACGTATTTGATAGAGCAATCACTGAGGAAGGCTTTAGTCAAATCACGATACCACGAACAAGAGAAAAGCTGTACCGAAAAATATTACCAAAATGAACAAAACTGATTAAATAATTTTTAGTTCGACGTGAACAAAGTTGCGGACACAGCTAGTTAATATAATAAAACGGAATAGTTTTTCGTTTGTTGTTTGATCGTTGTAATCTTAGGAACTAATGGTCGGATTTTAATAATTCTTTTGTATTTGGTAGAGCAATCATTTAACATCATGCTACCACCCATAGGATCAAAGCCGTATAGAAAAACTAACTGACAAAACTGAATTAATAAAAATTTATTTCCGCACAAACAGAATCACCAGCTAGCAACTATTTTTATAAAAAAGAACAGATAATAGTTGTAGATAGTAGATGGCTCAGTGGTAGTGTATACAAATACCATGTCAAGGGGCATGAGAGACATGAGGAAGTGAACGACAATGAATAAAAATGTGAAAGAAAAATGAAAAGGATGAGATAAAGATAAGACAGGTGAACAGAATATATCAAAATTTCATTCGCATAACCTTAAAAAGCAGAAAATAATAATAAAATTATAGAAAAATATGTAACATGTTTGTTGATGGACCAAAAAATATAAAAAAAAATTGCAAAGAACAACATGGGGCACATGTTTATAGTATTGTATTTTCATTTTAAATACAGTTTGCTCCTATTGGTGGTAGTGTAATGTTAAATAACCTAAAGCCTTCCTCAATGATTGTTCTACCCAACACGAAAATAATTTTATTGTTTCTTTCCGATTTCCGATAATCTGAATTTTTGTTCCTAAGATTAGCAATTTAAAAAAAATCAAAAAATTTACTAGTATTAAACGATTTTAATTTGAACACACTAATCTTGAGAATTACCAGTCAGATACTGGTAACTCTTATGATTAGTGTGTTCAAACGAGCAAACTAACTTAATATAGATTACAATATTCAAATTTACCTCTGGATGTATATTGAATCGATTAAAAGCATTAACTTCTTTTGGATACTCCACAACTTTGTCATACATCAGCTTTGTTATCCCAGCTATATATGGTGACTCTTCGACAACTGTTTTGTAATATGAATAATAAAAGCCCATTTCTGTGCGGAAGGACATCTCTCTCTCCAGCTCTGATAGATAGGAGAAGTGACGATCATTCTCGAAGAGGTGGGAAACATATCTGTAATGGATATATCCCACTCCTAATGCTGAAAATAATTTTTGGATAATAAAATAAAGTACTATATATTATATGAAAGTGACCAAGACTTCATGCATATGAAACTAAAAATTATTCTATAATTTAGTTACAGGGAACCATATATTGTTTTTCTAAAATAAAAGTAGCCGAAGTTACTCCTTATAGCATCAGCTTTATACCAATGAGAGTCCTGTCAAAGTTGTTTCAAATGTTTTAGAGATTAGTCAGAATAAACACATAGAGAAAAAAAAATGTTTTTTGACTATGTTTTTTGAGTACAGTATATACTTTCATATACATTTAGTAAAAAGGTGTTATATTATTGACATTACAAACACTCAATTATATTAATTTGTATAGATACTTTTTTATTTTAAAGGTGGATAGGTACCTAGGAGGGTATTAGGAAAGGTGGCACTATCCTGCTATGGTATTATCATGATGTTCTTTCAGATGTATCCCTCCACATCCGTTGACACAGTGTCCCTACACACCTCTCATAGGGTGAGTTATTGTTAAGTTTCATGTGCTAAGTAATACAATTTAACATCCTATATTCACCTTTAAAATCATCTGTGTGTACTCACTGTTGGATTAAAACATAATTAATTTGAATGATTACAACATGGTATGTTGGTTTCTTGGTAAATAAAAGTGCAATTTTATTCATATGCGTTTTTTAATAAATAATTAAATACACTATTATTATTTATAATCTACCCCTTTTTAATATATGCGGTATCACAAAAACCTTCTTATAAAGTTTTTCAAGGCCCGAATTATGTGTTTTTTTTTATCTAATACGAGGCTATGAACCAAAGTCAAGCACCTTTACTCACAATTTTTTACACCTTTCAGACCTTGTAAAAAATGATTACAATAGTTAATTAATTTAAAGAACTTACTCAAACTAGTTATAAATATGTATATAATTGTCCTATGAATAGGATATGCTTTCGGTTTTTTATCAGTTTTTGTTTTCACTTTACTCTTATCCTTTTCCATATTTGTCATTTATATATAACTATCACATTTGATATAAATTTAGAATAATCAAAATTTCACAAGCTAGATATCGAACACTTACTCGTATGACATTTGACATTTGCTTGACATTTTAGCTAATATATAGTTGTTCGTTTCGTTTTACTAATTTGAATACATTGAAAAGTTTTACATTAAAGTTAAATAAAAAAAAACTATTTTGGAGTATCATGGAGAAAACAAATACGTTGAAATTTATAACTTAATCAATGTATTTTTTGTTCAGTTGTAAAGAATTAAACTTGTTTGTCCTAATTCATAATAATAAAATTAATAAAGACTAAGTACATTTCAATTATGTTCCTACCAATCCTAAGATTAATGTTTAGATTCATATGAAAATAGATACTTATTATTGTTTTACTAAATTTGTTTTAGGTCTGCTATTGATACTAAACGTGTATTTTTCTGCTCCTGACAACGTTCGTACAAAATTTCAAGAATTCCATTTAGAGTCGAAGACTTTTTAAATCTAACAGGTAGTTCTCGAGAATAGCGCGAGTAAACAAACTTTATTATATTACTCTTAATTATTACGTACCAATAACTGATAAATAAAACACAATTTATAGTTTATTATTGTTTTACTTAATTACATACTTTAATACATTTTACATTTACATATTACTTTAGTGTGTGTACTTTTAATACGTCTTAAGAATTTTAACGATTGCACTATAACTTCTTCTTCTTTTTATTTAATGGCCACATGTGTACGCACACAATTTTGCCAGATTGCATTATTAATTTTGTATAGAATTGTGGGGCAGACAATTACGTATTTAATTTGGTATTATTTATTGATATAGACATTTAGTAGTGTGTCATTTAGGTTTTTAAATCTTGACCAGCTTTGGGTGCACGCTTTATAATAATACTATATATAGAAGTCATAAAGTATATTTTGAACTAAAAGAGCATATATAGGTTCATACCAAAATTAAAAAAAATATTAAGAAGAATCATTTATTTATTGCGTAGATTTAATCTGCATTGGATTCTGGGTATCACTTTGTTTTTCTTTTCTTGTTTCTTTTTTTTCATTCCTATTTTATTTAAATAGTTGTTTTATTCAAGTTGAACGTCGTATTATTCCGATTGTAGTGGGAGCGTCCCTAGTAATTTCTACGGTAAGCATACTAAGAGTACCAATTCATGTGGTTATTAATTTAAAAATATTTTTATCTGTATACTGTAACTAATAGTTCAAAAATCGACCAAAATAGCTCTAACATCGATAAAGTTATATGATATGAATAATTTGTATTGAAGTGAGCCAAGTTGACTTTTTTTCAGATTAAACTTTTTTGTTGTTAACATTGTAAACAAAAATTATTTAAAACAAAACTAAAAAAAAATGTTTTAATTGCAATTGAAAATATCTCATAGAAGTTTTAGTAGTTGATAGAAGTATCAAAGTAATTGAAGTGACGAAGGCTCAGTCGGTAGCCGCATTAATGGACGTGAGTTCGAATCCACCTACAATGAGCCTCAATTTTCAGTGAAGTAAAACGTCGTGACAAAACGACAGTTTGGTGGTAGGGATTTTCTAATGTTCGTCTGGATAGCGGCCATCTTTTTTTTGTAATAAAAAGAAGTTTAAATCCTATTCTTTACGGACTTACTCATCGCAACGTATAATCGTATTACCCGAGCTCAGGCCAAGACGAGAGGGGTACGTGGTGGCTCATCGGATGCTAATCACTCGACACTACACTCTAAAACGAATTTTTTTGAAACAGCAAATTTTTTTTTGCAAACAGCAACAGCAATTTCACACAAAAACAAGAACACTTTGTCATTAACTTTGAAGCCGTGTTATTTAGCCTTTAAAAGGAGTGTAAAAAATTTATATGCCAGTAAACCGTCTGGGTTAATGTTATGAGTGTGGGTTTTGCGGGTTGCGATTACTAGTTGCAGCGCTAAGAAATATCTAGGTGAGTGGACTTTGATGCTTAATTTTTCGGCAACCACGTATAAGGGTACACTCAGAACCCCAGGCGGCTGGATTGGGAATACTTTACTCAGGTTTTATATCATCCCGTGTACCGGTTAATTTTTGGCTGGTATACCGGTAGTTGCACTTAAGAGCCAGTCCCTTCGCGAGAATTATCGTGTCCACTATATGGGGCCATACGCAGTGATGGATTTAGACTAAGGCCACTAGAAGCTAATGCCCAGGGTGGCGAAATCTTTGTGGACGACAAAATTCGGATTGTCAGTTTACATTTTTTTCAACGTTCTACTATAAAAAAAAACGATTTTCAAAAATTGGGAAGTTATTGGTTTCATGGGAAATCTTAAAAATCGAGTTCTCATTGGATATTTACATTTTGAAGTCTAGTTATAATGCATATTTTTTTCCCAACATATAATGTAATTATTTAAAATAATCACAGTGGCCCAGAATGTCTCCTTAAGGTAAATCTGGCCGTAGCCATACGTCACTTAACATCAGGTGATTTTGTAGCGTAGATAAAAAAAAAACGAAATAATCTCAATATCACAAACAAGTGTTTACCATTCTAATATCTTTCAAATTTCCACTGCTTATAGAACGCTTTAATAATAGAGTTGTTCTTATCAGGACATAGAAGAGTAAACAAGAGATCTTTATTATTAATACATACACATAACAAACAATCTTTGTTCAAATATATTTCTTTACTTATCCATTGCGCAGTTTATACAAACCATAATAGTTTAAGGGGATTGCTCTCAAATGGCTTGCAGGATCATTGTCGATTAAAATCTTTATTTAATACTATAAAGCGGAAAAGTTTGTTTGTTTGAACGCGCTAATTTTAGTAACTATTAGTCGAATATCAATATTATCATATATCAATATCAAATTTTTTCGCCCATTTATCGTATGTCGCATTACAGCCGGCCGCGGAGTAGGGGTGAAGTGGGTGGCGCTCGGCAGAGCAGCCAAAGTCAATATGCCGGCGCTCATAGCTTACATCAGCTGACCGTGCTGCATTTATATTCTCACTTATTCGTGCAAATGGTTCGCGGTATTTGTGTGGTTTGATCAGTGTATTATTGATGTTTCACTTGCATCATGGTTTCATAAAACCTCAATTTTTTTTTGTATTTCAAAAAAAATCATTTAGCATGACTTTAGGGTATTTAACATTATTCTAAGACCAATAGAAGCAAACCTGTATTAAAAAAAGTTGCGACAACGGGCAAATATTATTAAATGAAGTTAGACACAGCTGGTTGAAATATGTATTCCCAATAAAAATCTGCTTATGTAAACTAGTAAAACTATCTTGTATCCTGTTCCGAAAAATCGCACTTTGAGAGCAATCACCTTAACTTATTTAAACGACATAAAAACTATTCATCTGCCCGCATGTGCTGCTTGATGAAATGTTCGTGGCTTAATATTTGAGTGAATGTTGTTAAGGTGAACGCGTTACACAGATGTTCGTTGTTCGGGGCAGTGGAGACCACGCCCCTTAAATAAAATCGTTCCGTAAATCTGTCATACTCTGGAAATACTAGACCGCCGCCGCTGTCGCCTTTGCACAAGGCCGTACCTGAAAAAAAAAACGGCGTCACATCAAATAAATAGTTAAGGTTTTAGAGTTGTGGCCACAATCTCGCCTGATTTTAAGTGACGATATGGCCCAAGGTGCTGGATGCCGTAAGCCTAAAGGACTGGCTCTCAAGTGCAACTGTCAGAACAGATCCATAGGTATTTGGTAGCAGATTTGCAACTTGAGACTGGTAGTTATCCAGGCAGGCATTAGAGAAAGCCCAACCACCATGCTACGGTTTCATCACGATGTTACGCTTCACCGAAAACTCAAACTCATTTTAGATGGATTCGAACCCACGTCCCTTGCCGCGACGTTCGTACACACTACCAACTGAGCTATCATCGCTTTAATTGCATATCGCTTTTTTTTTTAATTTAGGCCATAAGAAGGCACTTATAAACGTCAAAACTACTACCGGTTTGGAAAAAGAGTTATTGAGGAGAACCGGCAAGAAACTCGATCTGGTTATATATTAAAGATATAAATTATAAATCTAATTTGTATCATGCTAGAAAGTTGACAACGGTGTGTGCCTAAGACTACACCACTGAAGTGAAAGCTGCAAGCCGAGTTTAATAATACGTATTAGCACAGCACATACCGAGTTTATGTCGATACTGAATACGACTGACGCGTCAAACGCTCTCCGAGCGAGTATAATAATGTCGCGTTGACTATACCTCTCGTTCGCTTCGTTACCTCGAGTGGAGTCGTTACCCGAACGAACGTCACATAGCCGAGCGTGACGGCTCATTCTCCTTCAATACCGACACGATAAAGTGCTTAGTGATTCCAAAGAAAGTGTACTCGGAATTAATGAATATGTAATCCACAAATAATTGACTTGATTTTGGTTGTATCACTTTATACTCATCAATATAGGCTTTATAAAGTTGTTCTCATTTGACATTGGCGAAATTACCTTTATGGGCAAATTATATAATTAAAAAAAAAAGTCAAGCATTGAACGTACCATTGCCGTATCCAGCGCAGATCTTATCACTAGTGATATACTCCCTGAACCCTACTTGGGCTTGAGCGATGCAGTTCCCAACTTCCACATATGGCAAGTTGACTACTTTTAATACTGGAGACGCTGCACCGTCCTCCGCAGTGAGACCCCAGCCGGCAACCTGAAGTGGAAAGTTTATAAAGGGTATAGAGTGATTAAATTGATGATAGCTCAGTTGATAGTGTGTACGAACTCTGTGTATGTCCATGTGTGTCCATTGGGAGGTAAGTTTGAATCCACCTGAACTTGAGCTTAGGGTGAAAGGAAACATCGTGAAGAAATCATAGATTGGTGATAGATAGATTCAATTTGAAAATCTGCCGACAAATACCAACAGGTGTGTTCCGGCAGTTGTACTTGACTGCCAGATCCTACACAGGTGTTAGCGTGTCTACCAACTTGAGCTGTATTGTCACATAAGATCAGGTGAGATCATGGCCATAACGCTGACCTTATCTTTTAAAAAATAAACACTAGTTTATACACTATACACTTAAGGTTTAGCGTTATGGCCATAATCTCACCTGGTCTTAAGTGACGATATGGCCTAAGTTGGTAGACAGGCTAAACCTGTGCAGGAACTGGCTCTAAAGTGCTGCTGCCGGAACACACCTATTGGTATTTGGCGGCAGGTTTACAACTTGAGGGTGGTAGCTACCCAGGCGGGCATTAGAAAAAGCCCTAACACCATGCAATGCTTACCTCACGATGTTTTCCTTCACCGAAAGCTCAAGCTCATTGTAGGTGCTTGGATTCGAACCCACGACCCTTGGCGCGAAGTGGTGCACACTACTACTGAGCTATCATCGTTTCATAGTTGGTAGTGTTGCGAGATTAGAACCCGATAATTCACGACATGCCCTCACGCCGTTGATCTGAGCCCGGGTAATGCGTTTGCACATTACTATGATTCCTCATTTTTAAACGGGAACGGGAAACGCGAATTTTAAAAACCACGTCAGTATTCATAAAAAAACCGGTGAGATTATGGTCATAAAGCTAAAACCTTTTAAGTATAAAAAATACATTCTATAGAGTCATTGTCACCCTGTGGTACACCGTCTATCTAAACAGTAGCATAATACCTTTCCCAAATTCCCTTCTTGCAGTTGAGTTTTCTCGAAGTTGACGTTGAAGTCCAAACAGATCGGCCTCACGTACGTTCTGTATTCGAAAGCGGTCACCAATATCACAACGGCTAGGTCGTCTTGAAAATTGGTCGCCGAGCCGCGGAATCGCGGAGGTGTCTTTATATCTTTAACCTGAAATTATAATCAAAAAGTTTCGTCAATACCAAGTAGTATTAGTGAAGCGATGAAAGCTCAGTGGGTAATATGAACGGATGCCGCGTGGGTTTGAATCCACTTACAATGAGCTTGAGCTTTCGGTGCAGGATAACATCTGATGAAACTATAATATGGCTTGAGAGTTTTTTCTAATGCTAGGCTAGTTACGATCCTAAAATTGAAAATCTGCCGCCAAATAACTACAGATGTGTTCCGACAGTTGCACTTGAGAGCAAGTCCATCGACGAGGCTTGGCATGTACACCATCTCGGACCACATGTTCAGTTAACATCAGGTGAGTTTGTGGCCATAACGCAAACCTTAACTGTAAAACAACTTAACCAGAATTTTATTAATTTCTGATCCTCCCTTAGCACTCTTCAGTAAAAGTAAGTAAACAAAGCCTTACCCACCCTTCTGTGTTTCGGCACAACCGTCAACCAACAATGCCAGCGACCAATTAATTCCAAGCGGAAATTCAAAGTAGAGTATACTTCAACATTAAAAATTTATATTTTAATTATATGTCACTTTAATATATAATTGCATTCGTTACTACAATATTATAAATGCGAAAGTGAGTTTGTTTGTTACGTTTTCACAAGTAAACCGCTGAACCGATTATGATGAATTTTGGTATAGAGATATATGGAAACTTGGAGACGGTGATACGCTACTTTTTACAGCGTGATCCGATTTGTTTGACAAAAACAATATTAACGCAAGCGTTGTCGTACGTAAAATCTAGTGATTTTAAAAAAAGAATAGCTATGTTATTTAGATAATATTTCGTCAAAACAAATGCATACATAGTGACATTTCTATGAAAGGGGAAGTAGGACAGTATGATTTTTATACCGGGCGCAAGAAAGAGAAATAGCTGTATTATCTAAAGCAGGAATGTTTCTTATTGTAATGGATTCTTTAAACATAATATTATCAATGAAAATAATCACAATAACGAATTAAATATGATCCGACGCCCTATTGATGTTTTGTTACTGTAGTTTGTAGATTATCGCATTACACACGATGACATTTTCTATTGTTTAAGGGCACTTGATCAGTACACAACATACTTCCTTGGACACTGACGTGATACTGAGACTTGAGTGATACAATTGACACAAAATTAGGCGTGCCGCTTTCGAAGTACATATGTTGTATATACACATTTTTACTCATCATCGAACATCGAAACACAGTACTGCTCATTGTACCTTGACAAACAAATATACCAAAAGACCATGCTATAAAAATAAATAAATACTACGAGCTACTGAATGACCTGAACAGGAATGGCTGCCTAGTGAATTTATACGCGTTCGAAGTGGGATCGACAAGTATACCAGCAAAATCTCTGTATAATCTACTAAAAGATCTTGGATTGTTTATGACTGCAATAAGTTCTATATTAGAACATGTCTCTAAAGCTGCGCTAGCAGGCTCCTACCAAATTTATCTGGACAGGCAGAGAAACACGAGTAGTGAAGGTGAGTGTTTATAGGTGTCGAAAAGAGAACCCGTTAAACCTATATCCGTGTCACAAGTTTCGGAAACTGCTAGGAGTTTCTTTCTCTACCAACCGATGAAGTCATGGATAGCTAAGAAGTTTGTTTCTCTCTCGTAGTACTACAAAAAAAAGTGTTTTATACGTACATCAGATTTCTGCGCGAATTTGTCCTGAGGATTGTTCCAGGGCCTGTAGATCTTGCCAACAGCGACTGCATAGTTTTTTGCCGGAAGCAAATGCTCGATATCGTTCCAGAAGCAATGAGCAGCTGGAATATTGAATTTCCAAAGTGTTTATGTAACTATTGTTCGTCCACTGGTCGAATTTGACCATGGAAATTTGAGGAAATTCTTGTGAAGTTCGCAAAAATGAACTGTTTTCTAAATATGTGTTTATAACCACTAAATCTTGTGAGTACTGCTAGAAAATCAGTTAATAAACAAAGGAGACAAGGTACGGTTCAGTACCGTATTTGCATAACTGTGTCACAGCCAATAGCGCCCACCACGAGCCTGTTTAACAAATGGATCTGCGTTTTACAGTATTAAAAAGAATAAATAATAATGTTAAATAAAATTATAAATAATAAACATTTTGGAATGTGCGAATATAGGAAATAATACTTAACATATATATTATGTGTGTGTGTGCGCGCGTATGTGTATGCAGATGCATAAGCGACAGTTTCAGGGGTCGCCATAATCATATTTTTTGTAAACTTTTCTAAGCTTTGTAAGTAAAAGTATACAAAACCTGTAGTATTTTTTTATAATTAAGGCTTAGTTTATGGCCATAATCTCACATGATCTTAAGTGATTATATGACCCAAGTTGGTAGACACGCTAAAATTTTGCAGGAACTGGCTCTCAAGTGCAACTACCGGAACACACTTATTGGTATTTGGCGGCAGATTTTCAACTTGAGAGTGGTAGCTAGCCAGGCGGGCATCAGAAAAAGCACTATCAGCATGCTATGGTTTCCTCACGATGTTTTCCGTCACCGAGAAGCTCAAGCTCATTGTAGGTGGTTGGATTGGAAATCACGTCCCTAGACGCAAAGTCGTACACAGAACCACTGAGCTATTATCGCTTCAAAAGGTAAGCAAGACTATAAAGAGTATAAATTTATTCTTCTGTGTAGTATTTATATTGTTGTGTATGCTATAGCTTTTTTGAGAGCTGGATCCGTTCCTGATCAAGTGCTGCTTTCACACTCCTACAAATCTCTGACCTGATACATACCTGATATAACAACAGTCGTGCTGACTAAAGATCCACCACAAATCTGCATGTAAGGGTTCACGGTCTTCCTGTATATACCGGTGTGCCAAGGTAGCTCGCCATGTTTCGCGGACCACCCGTCAATAACAAGTTGTTCACCGTCTGGGGTCACCTTACCGCATTCTGAAACATAGTAGGCAGTTAGCATAGTGCTTTCTCTAATGCCCACCTGGCTATCCACCACCATTTTTACTATCGTGGCATTTAAATTTCTATTCTATACGGACTTCCTCATCGTAACGCATAGAGACATTACCATGGCTCAGAGCATGGCAAGAAAGAAAGAAAGAAAGTTTTATTTATCCAACAAACAGCAAATTATATTAAAATACATAAAAGAAAATAAACTAAAAATAAAAAATTATACAGAACAGTACAACAAGATCACAAAAAAAAAATAATAATAATAATAAACAAAAAGAACGTAATGTGTGGATAAATTGGTACCAGTCTCAGCATAACAGCTACACTGATATAGTGCAGCGCTGATATTCTGACTGGATCCTCTGAAGGTGACGTCACGGACATCAGTAGACATTCGTAAAAATATAGAGGGACATTTGGTGACTCATCGGATGCTAATCACCCAACACTACCTACTAAAACGCACCATGGCGACACTTCAAACTCCCGTATTCTCAGAGATCAGGGGCAACGCTTTAAGTTTTAGAAAGTTTAAGAAGTTTTAACTTCGTCTAACCTCTGGTGGGGGCTAGCTACCACCTTCAGGTTGAAAATCTGCTACCAAATACATACAGGTTGAGTTTTGGCAGTTGCACTTGGGAGCCAGTCGCTCCATTAGGATTAGCGTATCCACCATCTTGGGTGACATCGTGATTTAACATCAAGTCAGATTGTGGCCATAACGCTAATTTGTTATATTGATATTTTTTATATAGATAAGGTTTGGTGTTATGGCCACAATATCACCTCTGTTAGGAGACGATGTGGCCTATGATGGTCAGAACACACCTATAAGTATTTGGCGACAGATTTTCAACTCTAAGGCTAGCCAGACGGGCATTAAAAAATTCCTTATCGCCCAGGTATGATTCATCACGATGTTTTCATTCACCGAAAGAAAGCTCAAGCTCATTGTCTTGGGCGACAAGGTGATTGTCAGCTCGACCCCGGGACACCCCAGTTTTAGCGGCATAGGTACGCTGTGGAGTTTTACTGGGTATACCCGGTTCGCACTGGGCGAGTGGGCATCCACAACCGGATTACTCTACGATAAAAAAAAAAAAAAAAAATAGGTTGATTCGAACTCATGTCCCTTGACGCGGCGTCCGTAATCACTACGAAGTGAGCTATCATCACTTCAAATTTAATATTTTTATATACTATTCTGACAGATTCTAGTTATTACTTAGTTTTTGTATTTCATCGTCCCTTTGCCATTTTGTTTCGATTTACTTCTGTATAACATATGTACTTTATATAATTAGACTGGTAGTAAAAAGGTAAACTTCTTGCGGCGCCTCCTAAAAAGCTTCCTTTTGATTAGAACATACTACAATTATGTTGTTTTTTAATTTAATAAAAACGACACGTATCTTAAGAACGTATAGAGAACTTAAAAGCATAGGGATAATTAAGACGTGGGCTTAATTGGAAAAATATACCTGACTATTAAAAAAGATATTTGTTAAAAAAATCAATGATAACAATAACAGTAGTAATCTAAATTAAAAATTATATTTATAATACTTTAACAGGTATTTGCTTGCTTTTTTTATATTCTTTTTAAAGGGTGTTTCGATACATTTGTTTACATTAATTATACATGCGTGCTCGATTTTAAATTTTGTGATTATTTTATTTATTTATTGTGATAGATTGGGGTTAGTGGTTAATAGCTGGAAAGTGTAAGTAAACGGCCATTTTGTTTCAGTTCTGTCGGTCAACATAAGAAATGGCATTAATTCAGACAGAATGTTGTTTAACATATTTTTTTTTAAGTTTTAAAAGTTCAGTGAAGCTGTCAAAGCCCATGCGGCTAACAGCGTATGACAAGTCGAAAAAACAAAGTTTTTTTTTTTAATTTTTAAATAAAAAGCATGTAATCCAATTATGCATTTCTTGATATGTTAATAAATAGAGAGGGGAGACAGATATGTTAAATATTTACATAAATCTCTTTATGATAAAAATAATTTGGTTGATAGGCAGCTGTAAACTGAATAAAATGTTGAGTTCTTTGGGTTAATGGTTTTAATCTTCATAGAAACATCGGTGACGGTGATGAAGAGCTGATATTCTGTGAGGTAAGAACATTTTTTTTGCTCCGGCTTCTCTTTTTCTGATTTCCTTGATTGAGGAGATAGAGATTTAAAGAATTGACGTGTATAACAGTATGCCCTAACATGTCAAACTATATACAAAGAAACAGAAATCGGTCACGTCGTTTAAGTGTAAAATTATTACAATTTGAATTTCATGTAATTAAAAAATATTTAATTCAATGGATTTATAGAAAAGTTTCGTTCAACAACCAAAAGAAATGAAAAACGGAAACGATATTAGATACAACCGGTTATATTGATTTTAACGAATTGAAGTTGGGTAGGTTGGTTAGGGTGTATTACTGTATTATAGCTAATTAAAATGAACAAAAAAAAATTACAAAATGGTCAAACCTTTTTAGTTTTGGCGAGACTAAAGAACAAAGATTATACGGTGATACGAACTTCACCGGGTCAGCTAGTATTTAAATAATTTATTTAATTAATGTCTGCTAACAGGATGGAGGAGTAGGATGCAGATAAATCAAACAATATTATAAATTAATACATTTATTTTATATTGAAAAAAATATTATTACACAGAATAAACATCCATCCTATTAACATGTTATTTATTCCTAAACGTAATCTATAAGAATGAAATAAATACTAATATTATACCATCTCCTACCTATCTCTGTACAAAATTCATCACAATCGATTCAGCGTTTAAGGCATGAAAGCGTAACGAACAAACAAAATAACTTGCGCATTAGTATGATAAATACTAAATTAATTTAAATGTTTCACATCTGTTGGATGTCCCGTGACAGCCATCTTTTTTACTACGTCAATATATTAACTGATATACAATGTTGTAAAAGATTATTTCCATACTTTGTTCATTAAATTTTTAATGAATCACAATATTCATTGGTAAAAACCCGTATACATTAAAATATATGTTGTAAAAATATAAATAATTATTTAAATATGGTAACTTGTGATACAACTACTGCATTTACTATATCTATTGTACTCAAACTATAATAAATCTTGATAAAGACATGCAATCGTAAATCAATCTATATATATAAAAATCTCATGTGACAGTGTTTGTGATCGCACTCCTCCAAAACGGCGTGACTGATTTTTATATGTATATTTGGTAGGTATGAATATGGGTAGTAAAGTATATTTGATACCGATAGGCGATTAAGTTAGAGATTATATTATTTATTGTGACGCTCACAAGCTAGTGGATCGGGATAAGCCGCGGTCGTGAGCGTTACCGTTGTGCACGCAAGTGAATCGTGGCATGTAATAAACTTATAATAGACTATATAGGATCCCAATTTCTTATAGTTTAAAATAAATATATGTTATAAGTTAAAGTGAATACTTTTGCTCTTATAGAACAATCTAGGAACGTTATCTTATTTAGTGACAGCACGATTATATCAAGGTCACGTGGAATTGTAAAATATATCGTAAAACCTTTAAGGTAGAGATGGCGATTCTTTCTGAAAACAATCGATTCTTAATCGATTCTAATCAATTCACAAAAAATCAAGATCCAAAAGATGAATTCAACAAAAATCTTTTTTTATTCGCTTTTCGTGTTTATTTTTCCTATATGAAACCGATTATTGAAAATATCGATTTTTTTAAATTCTTCATCATCATTCTTTTACTAATTAAAGTTTTGTTTACAAGTACAATACAGTAACAAGGATACAAGAAGACATTTATTTCAAAAATTTATAGGTAATATGAAACTTTTTGGAATTGGTTTAAAAAACATTGAAATAATTTTTAATAATATACAAGTAAAATAAAAAAGAGTCGATCCTCGATTTTTAAGAGGGAAAAATCGATTCACAGGATCGGTTGAAAGTTGTGAATCAATTTCAAAATTCCATATTTTACCCTAAAAACTCGATTCTTTGATTAATCGATCTCAGATCCCCATATCTAATTCAGGGTTCATCAGCGTCGTAGCTAATAAGGAACTAGGCGGTACCATACACCGGGGCTCAAAGCTCGAGGTCCATCGGACCCTGACCATCAAGCTAGCCGAACGTGTGATAATTTCTCCCACCTATATGTTATGGATATAACAGATTGAGAAACGCTTCAAGCCATGCCAATTAGTTGGAAAACAAATTGATATGTAGGAAATTCCGCTAATTACTTCTGTAGTTGAAATATTTTTGCGACTTATTAAATAATTCTGATTGTATTGGTTTTTTTTTTCTATAAATAATTCCATTAAATTTTTTACCATATGTATTAATTTTACCCTTAGGTCTAGCAATATCCACGGAGACTTTACGACACTAACTGAATAAGTAGGTTTAATAAACATTTTATTTGCAAAAAATGTTCTCGCGAGAGGGTCTCATAAACTCAATAAACATGATCCACGTCCAAACAAGCTTACAAGAAAAAACTTATACTTACTAAAACTAAAACATACATATATAGAGATATGTAGATGTAGATATGGTATGCATGTGTCAAGTTAGACAGGACTCTCGATACTTTTTTGCACCCGGGCCTTTAGATATAGGAATCCATATCCTACACCATTGGTCTTCCATACAATGCTTTAATAAAATGGCGACGTAAAAATATCCAAAAAGGTTTTATGGTAACTAAAAAAATCATGCCTCAAGTTATATTTATAATTCACTTTTACACAGCCTAGCTATGTCACGCAAAAAGTCATCAATATCACTTAGCATAGTACGAAATGGCTTGAGAATTAAAATAGCAACAATATGAACTGTATGACAAATTATTGAGATTGCATTTTTCAAGTTACTCTTCAATGCCTTTTTTATATATGCAAACTTTAATTGTTTTGACAGTTATACAAATTATTTTGTGTACCGGTACTTACTCGTAAAAAAGTTTCTGCATATTATGCAGTCGGGAATTAACCACGCAGGTATGCTGCTGGCATTATCGCCGAGAATTACCAAAGAAATCGACAGTCAGTTGAGAGGCATAATTTTAGTTCCATAAGCTCGATTAAGGTTCCAGAGTTTCTCAGGCATTACATAGGTTTTTTTTTTTTTTTTTTTTTTTTTCGACCTGACATACGCTGTTAGCCGTAAGGGCTTTGACAGCTTCACCGAACTTTTTGGGGCGAATGCTAAGGGCACTCAGCCCCATGGCAGAGGGCGCAAGGGTGCCAGAATGGCCGAACCTCGGCTTGGACTACTGCTGGAATACGAACAAAGATTCGCGATCCTAACTAACCAACAGGTCCTAACAATAACATAGGGCAAACCACGCGAGGGCCGCAGGAGTAGTCCCTTACAGAACCGTGTACTTTATGTGTGGGTGTGCACGGATGATATGCGGTGTGATGATGTACTCTCAGTGATGTAGAGTGTCACTGTATCGCGCGAGCAGAGTCACTTGAGGGCTCCTGTCCGGAGGATCGATCCTAGGCTCAAGAATCTGCAGAGGGAGGCCGCGGCGGGTGTGCGGGAGCGAAATTTACCGCTCGGCCTCGGCGGCGAGAACGGCGGTTACACGGGCGTGTGCGCGGACACGTGTAATTGGTGGAGACGGCAGGGAGCAGTGCGTTCAATCTTGTTATTTTGTCGACGGGATCGGTGAGGCAGTTACGTGGCCGGCGTGCGAAGCGTTTAGCATACGGATTAGGAGTGTAGCTAAGTACGTGTACTATTTTGGGGTTGGGATGAACTTCGGCCTTTTCGAAAAATTTCTTTGTGACATCTTTGATATATGCATATATGGACGGAAGGTCCATATCTTTATGTAAATCTACATTGCGGACATAGGGTGGAGCTTGGACGGCTATACGCATGAATCTATTTTGTAACACTTGTAGTTTGTAAAGGATGGTGCGCGAAGCGTGAGCGAATACGGGGCAGCTATAAATAAGTATGGGACGGATGCATACTTTGTATATTGTGAGCTTATGTCTGAGTGACATTTTGCTCTTAGAAGAGGTAAGATTGCGTAGCAGAACCATAGCCGTGGAGGCTTTTTTCTGTACGTAATCTATATGTTTTTTGAAGGTTAGACGCCTGTCTAAAACTACACCAAGATATTTAGTATGATTAGCCCAGGGGATATTCACACCGAAAAGGTGTAATGTTTTTCTTATATTCCTCCTCGCGTGAGGATCGAACATGATAGCCGCACTTTTGTCTGGGTTTATTCCTATGCGCCATTTGAGGCACCAGGACCCAAACGTAGAGACGGCTCTTTGGACGCGGTAATATAAATGAATCCTATTCCTGCCCGAGCTGAAGATGACTGTGTCGTCTGCATAGGAGCCTACTGCGACGTTGGAGAATTCGGGAATGTCGCTAACGAACAAGTTGAATAGGCAGGGCGCTAGGATAGAGCCTTGGGGGACTCCTGAGCGTATTGGGTGAGGCGAGGATAAGGCTCCGTCTGCTTTGTAGCAGAAGGAGCGGTCCGATAGATAGGCAAGGATTATGCGGACTAGCCTGTCCGGAACTTGTAAGAGATTGAGTTTAAATATGAGACCTTCGTGCCAGACCTTATCGAAAGCTTTGGCTATATAAAAAAATACGGCAAGTGTGCGCCTAGGGCGATGTAACTCCGTGAAATTGGAGAGAATATGCTCCGTGAGGCGGAGAACTTGGTGGGTGCACGAGTGCTTGGGTCGAAAGCCGAATTGCTCGTGTGGTAAAAGACATTTGTCTGAGACAGTTGATTGAAGTCGGTTTAGAAGGAGTCGCTCGTATATTTTACCAATCGTATTGAGGAGGCTTATCGGGCGGTAGCTTTCCGGAAGGGATGCCTTTTTTCCGGGTTTACGGATACCTATTAACGTTGCCATTTTCCAAGCGGCCGGAAAATGGCAGTGAGTTATGGCCGCATTGAAGATGCAGACCAGAAGAACTATAAGTTTGTCAGGGAGAAGTTTGAGGGCTTCATTTCTGATTCCGTCGGGACCGGGGGCTTTCCTTGGTTTAAGGCCTTTTATAATCGCGAGTACTTCGTCAGTTGTAACCGGATCTAAGTTTTCGATTGAAGGGGTCTCTCTTATTGATTGAATTGTTCGATCGACCCTCCCGATATGCGTGGTATCTATGGTATGATATTCATACGGATTAGGGGAATACTGTTGTGCGAGAGTGGCAGCGAGATACTCTGCCTTGTCAATACTTTCGAAGGCCGGCGGATTGCCGGGGCCTCTATCTAACGGGGGCATTGCGGACGAATAGCTGCTCTTCTGTTTACGAACGAGATCCCAGAAGGCGAGATGAGACGGTTTGATTTCCTCTAAGAGGCTGTCCCATCTTTGACTACGGAGTTCAGAGATACGAAATTTAACTAATCTTTGTAGGCTACGTAGCCGTACACGATTTTCCTCCGTCGGATAAGAATCGTGAGCACGTGTCGCGGAGTTTTTCTCCGTTATCAGTTTCCGAATATCATCAGGAAGTATGAAGCGGCGATCATTTGCCGCCCTTACCTCTTTTGAGGTTTCCCTGATGGCATTCTGGAGGTGACCTACTAGGGAGTCAATCGCCACATCGGCATCGCTCACAGACTTTATCTCGTCCGGGATACTGTCTAAATGAGGAGAAGAGAGATTGAGAGATAGTGTCTGAGTTTTGGATAGTCAGCCACTTTGACTGAAGCGGGTGTGTGGTCGCCCGGGTGGCCTAGTTGCAGAATTACTGGGCGGTGATCGGAATCTAGTTCATGTACGATTTGCCGTACTTGAAGCGCGATCCCTTTTAAAATAGCTATATCTAAAACTGAAGGGCGGCAGTTAGCTTGATAATGAGTTGGCTTCGAAGGAGCAATTACATCGAAGATAAGCGCATTTTCTAGCCAGTATAGTGTCCTACCATTAGTGGTAGTACGCGGGTTGTTGTATTGAATGTGCCCGCTATTTAGATCGCCAGCCACTATAACAGAGTCACCGAGCGCGAAAAGCGTCTCCAGATCCGACTGGAGGAGAGTTTTATTAGGCGAAAGGTACGCGGAAACGATAAAGATAGTGGGATGACCAGTCATACCCACTCTACACACCGAGACTTCTAAATTTGTAAGTTCGGGAGGATCTATTGGCATGCAATACAGTGACTTTCTATAGTATATGAGCGTGCCGCCGCCTCTTACGCCGATACGATCATTTCTTACTATCTTGTAGTTCGCAATCGCGGGGTTGCGAACGCTCGGTTTTAAAAGAGTTTCTTGTGCTAGAAACACATCTATTTGCCGCTCCTTAAGGAAGCTAGCTACCAAGTCGCGTTGGGGTTTCAGGTTGCGCGCGTTAAAAAAGGACAAAGATAGGCCTCGGGGTCTAATCTTATCCTCCATTGCGAGTTTATTTAGGAGAAGCGCGGATAAGGCGTTGCATAGTCCTTGCAATGCCTGGGAAGCACTTAATGGCTTTTAGACGGCCAAAATCTTGACTAGCGCTAATCATGTCGTCGAACGCAATGATATCATCTACGGAATGTTCTTCTAGTAGTTCGGCGAGCCAGTCGATGCCTTTGAAACCAGTAGAAGGGCCGGCCGCGGTGAGTTTCGCGGGTTTAGCCTTCGGAGGCTGCTGATTGGTGGTCCACGCGTTGGTCGGAGCTAGTGTGGGTCTTTGGGGAGGAGATGGGTTCGCGGAAGTGACCTGCGCTGGCTTGCCCAGGCTCGGGAAATCCTGATTAGACATGAGTGGCGGCGGTGCGGTACGTGCAGCCGCTAAGTGCGCTGAAGGCGCTTGTGTGGGAAAACGCGTGCGTCTCGTGCGTGGGGCACGATCACACCCACGATAGTTCGCGGGGTGCCCGGCTTTGCCGCATAAGACGCAGCTTGGTGGTTCGGGGGACTCAGGGGTACGTGGGCACTCCTTAGTAGAGTGATCTTGTAGACACTTGACGCAACGCGGCTTAATGAAGCAGTTGCGGGAAGAATGGCCATACGACTGGCAATTGTGGCATTGAGTAGGGCTGTTTTTTGTGCGGTAATTCGACAGTGATGCCGGAGAGGCCGCACACGGATTTAAGTGAGAAGATTTCCTTGCCTTCCTTAGAGCGGTCTAGGATGACAAGAACAAGGTCGAACACTTTTTTAGTTATGTGGTGGTACATGCGGTGTACCTGGTGGACCGGAAAGTTTTGTTCCTTAAGGGACGCAATGATTTCCTCCTCGGGGAGTTCTTTGGGGACGCGCCTAATAACCACGCGCAGTAAACGGTCTTCTTCCAAAGTGAAAGTGAAAAATTGGTGTTTTCCTTCTCTAAGGAAGGCGGTGAGATTTTTATAATCTAAAGGCGTAGGGACTTTAATTTGAATCCCGGCAGGGGTGCTACGGGCGCTAGTATAACGGATTTTTTTAATATTAAGCTGCGTGGAAATATTTAACCAAGCTGCTTTATCAGCGATAGTGACGGGTGGTGGTTGGCGGACTGCTTTTTCAGTCGAGGCCGCGGGGCCAGGAACAGGAGTCGCAGAGATTGAAGGGGTCGCAGGGACGCGGGTGCTTTCGGTCCGCCAAGCCTTGGCTACTTTCGGTTCGGTAGTTTCTGGTGAAAGTACCCTTTTATTTTTAGGTTTGACCCTACTGACTAGCGTGAAGTCGCTGTCGGTATTAATAGATTCGGGCTCCTCCATTTCTGCCTCGTTGGTTGGTGTCGGGTCCGAGCTAAGTGGCGAGAATGAATTCGCCGTAGGGATCGCAGGCGGAGCATATGAGATGAGTTGCTCGAATTGTCGTGGCGTTGGTACCTGGGATGTAGGTAGTATGGGAGAGACAGGTGCCTGTGAATGACTATTTAGATTCCTTGTTGGGGAACGCGATCGCGAGCGAGAACGAGAGGTCCCGAGTGTGCGGGACGGAGAAGGAGGGAGGGTGCGCGCGGGCGCATTTACCGCCGCTGCCGGGATACGCACATTTTGCGGTGGTTGGGGTTGAGTAGCAAGAAACTCTTGAAAGAGCTCTGGGTGTGTCTTATCTACGAAGACTCGGAACCTATTTAGCAAAAGCTCTGAGCGGTTTGCCATTTCGGTAGCAGCCTTGGTGTAACGTAGGTTTAAAAGGAAACCTGTATAAAAAAACCTCCCTGCCTGAGGGGCAGGGGGGCGCGGCTAGAAATAGTTAAACAAACTATCTAAAGTTCGACGAGTTAACATTGAAATACAATCTAGTAGTGCACGTGCAGAAAGTAAAGAAAAAAGAAAAAAAATAATAATAAACAATATCTGAGACCTTGCCTGTAAAAGTAATAAAAGGCTTAATGGAAATTAAGTGTTACCTTTGTTGGCAGCCGGTGACCGGCGTACTTACAGTGTCGGCACTTTAATCACTGCACTGTTTCACGATAACGACAAACAATACTTTGAATTCACAATAATAAACTACGAGAATTCTCACAATGTAATATTAACACGATAGCCAAACAATAGATTGAGTTTAAGAATAAACTAATTATCGGTAACACGAACTTTATTGTCGGCAATAATAGACGGATTATTGCCGATAAGACGTAAGAATAACACAAAGAAACAATAGGCGGCGCGGTAAAGCGCAGCGATCGGTTTCGAGAACAATCAACGAGGGCTCACGGACACGTCCGTTCACGACCGCGGTTGAAATCGAACTCCGCATTACATAGGCATGAGACAATAATCAGTTGTGACAGGTATTTACAAAAGCAACCGCTTTGTCATTTAATTAATATCGGACAATAGAGTTGTCAAAATCGCCTCGCCATGATTATTTAATTCGATTTTGAGTGAGAGAGTCGGCATAGTATGCAGGCTTCTTAAACAAAACTAACAGAGATTTTCTGCGTTATAAATACTATCAACGAATACCCATATATTACCTAAATTATATATTAAAATTATGGCATGTGTTTTAATCTAAATTAATTTTGTGCCCTAAAGTCCCAATTAAACTAAATACCCAATAATTATCAATTAATAAAAAAAATACAAGGAACTTTAAAAATATTAAACTAAAATAATATTTGGAATCTTAATAGTATAACATGTAAGTGACGCAAATCATACCTATTTTTGGAACGAAATTCCTTATTGCACTATACATCCGTAGGCTAGACGAATCAAAACTTAAGATATTTCCGTCTGGACTCTTAGTATGTTCTATATTGCACTATAAGTCTATAGTCGTATATATATCAATCGAATGCTATTGGCTGTGCCCAATCATCGGTGCGCGCTTATTGGTCCGAGCCAGCCAGTTAGTTCTAAACGGCTACGCAGATATACATAATTTGTACACGTCATACTCATCATTATATGTATTAGATAAATTAATTATGAACAATATAATATATTACAAAAAATATATTAATTACGAAATTTCCTACCGTTCCTTCAATTCAATACTTATCACTGCGTTACATTTAATTGCTCTCAGGCGTTAGTATTTTTTTTTATTTAAATTTGTTACTCATAAATATATTATGTTTATCAATAATAATAAACTACGAAAGGAAATTCGTTCCAACCAGGTGTTTCCACGATACTCAGGCTATTTTTTTCGTTAAATTTTTAAAAATGACACGTAGTAATCTGATTACATAATCTGGCAAAACGAGTAAAAATAATACCTGTGGTACCACACGCTAATAAATCCTTAGAATAAATATCTGTGGTAATTTTGAGATTATCTGTCGTTAAGTAGATAAGTAAATATTTAAATAGCCAATCTTTTTAATAACATTTAAATTATATTTGCCATCGAATTTTAAATAGATATTCACTATACTTTGGTTGAGTATTATTCAATAATATTACATTGTAAATTTTACTAGACGATATGTCATTTATGGCATGTATTTAAAAAAAACAACAGTAACAGCCGTACACTTAAATTGCTAATTTAAACTAAGACATTGTAAATTATGTTCTTAAAAAAGAGTTCCTCATTATGCACCATTAGTAAAATTGATTTACTAAGGAGGTTAAAGTGACTAACAAGACATTATAATAAAATGTAATGTAGTGTTTAACATAAAAATATTGTGTTAAGTAATGATTTTCCTAAACAAAAAAGCTTTCTGGGCACATTTGTGAACTCACCAACGGCACACGGCAAGAATTTTATAAACACACCGAATAGTTGTCATACATAACTGTCAAAATATTTCTGAGTTTATTTTTATTTTTCATACTAATTTTATTATATAAATGCTACCATAAACGAATAAAGTCGCTGGTGTAGTTAAGATAAAGTATACTAAGTGTTACTGTGGTCTGTTAGGAAGGCAGATTATGGCTTACTCTTTTTTTATGTTAAAGGGCAGCAATCGAGCAAACGGCCTGATGGTAAATGGTTACTGTCGGATATGGACAGCCGCAACACGAAAAGGCTAGTTCTCTTTCACTACACTGGAACATGTAGGGTCATATTGAAACTTTATTTCGCGGCGAGGGTGGACGCTAACCAGTCGGGCAATAAACCTACCACCAAGCTGTGACGGATCAGAGATTATATGGTTAGCCGTTAATTAACTGTATCTAATATTAGAAATAGTGTTAGAAAAATTTAACCTCTGATGCGATAACTGGCGTCATAATGAGTAGTGTTTCCGAACTCGGAACATGCTTAATGTCTTTATCAGTTGAGGGTAGCTCGTAACAAATTGCGTCCTCTAAGGAACACAACTGAATACGTCAGTTGATGCGTGATTACGGCCGTGGTAAGACGTCTTGAGTAAGCTTACAAAATACGTGTTTAGACCCATTTTAAATATCTAGTTGTAACGTTATACGGGAGCTATTGTTTATTTGGTATAGGTAGAACGGTTTCATTATTTTAACTATTATAACACAACCCTAATCTCTAAAAACAATAACGTCTTGCAGCCAAGAGTTTGAGTTCAGGCCAACCGTGTTATTAGTTATAGTAATATTTATTGAAGTTTTATTTCCCTTATCTGACATGTCACCACCTCGTTCAGTAGTCGGATTACTACCACCCATTCTCCAATCGTTAACATCTATAGCATCGTAATCGACGGTATTGATTTCAGTTTGACTTTCAGTCGTGTTCTCAACGATATTTTCGGTTTTATTTCGCACCGTGTATTGAAATCCGCTGATGTATATTTCGACCTTATCTTTAATTAGGATTGTAACGTTAGTGCCGTTTTTAGCCAAACCTGGGAGACACGTGGCAATGTAGTCCCAAGTGCCCTCGATGCAGGTCATGTAGTTGAAGTTAGTTGGGGTGTAGTAGTTTGGAGTGTTGCATGTAGGATGGACTTGTGTTCCGTGCGGTTCGTACGTCCTGCACGGTCTAAATCCTTCGCTGGTGCCGGATAGGATGCAGGTGTATTTCACGCTTGGGTGGCTGTTTAGTTTGCAGAATCCTGGAACAATTTTTTATAAGTTCAACAACTTTAATTTTGGAATCACGTCACTGGTTCTGATAATAAATCGTTATAATCAAAAGACTTATTCTTGTCTTTGATACAACGAATAATGACTGTGATGAGGCCTATGACGTTTCCTGTGCCAAAACCCATGGCTTGTCGTTATTTTGGAATGTTCTTTGTTTGTTCATTGCTGGTTACCTATATGATGCTTGATTGTCAATTGTTTCGTATATTTTGACTGGATTTTGTAAAGAAAAGTAATGAATGTATATATAATATGTGTTATTGGCGTCCCCTTTATTAATCAATAAATCAATTTGATGAATGAAGGTTTTACTTTGCGAAAATTCGTCATTAAATATTAAATTAAAAAAGTAAACTGTCACAGGACGTCTGGTAGATATGAAACATCGATTTTTTTTAACAACTTACTGTCACCGAAAGCTGACGCTCATTGGAGGTAGATTTGTATTCACGTCTATTGTGCGGCATCCGTGAACACTTTCAACCTTACCAACCACGCACATACGATTGCTACCAACCTCTAGTTGAAATTGAGCCGCCAAATAACCATTGGTTTTTCCGGTAGTTGTACTTGAGAACCAGTACCCCCACTACGCTTAGCGTGTCCACCATATTGGGCCACATCGTAAATTAACATCAGATGAGATTGTGATCATAACGCGAAACCTTAACTGTATAAAAAAATATAAATATATAATACTAGATTTTACGTGTGGCTTCGCTCGCGTTAATATCGATTTTGTGTAACAAATCGTATGACGCAGTAAAAAGTTTAATACAATGTTTATTTCTATATTTATCCCACTTCCAATAAAGATTTTGCGAGAAAGATATCCCATCCCAAAGGTCCCATCAATCTCTGTACCATAATTCATAACAATCGATTCAGCGGTTCAGGCGTGAAAGCGTAGCAAACGAACAAACCAACTCAATTTCGCATTAATAACATTAGTACTAAAGTATGAATGAATAAAGCACTTGAATACTTACGAATACATTGAGGTAATTCCTGGGTGGACCACTTTCCACTAATGCAATAGACAACACTGTCTTGAATAGTCCCGTACCCTGATTTGCAAGTGACGTTTAACTCCAGAGTGTTGAAACCTTGTCCCGGTGCAGCGTTAGGTGCATTTGTTACCGTGTAAGTACCGTGTTCCGGATACGCTGGCAATATACAAGGGCCGGTCGGTTTTGGTCTGTAAGTTTTTTAAAAGTAATTAATACACACTTTCGCACAACCATTCACAACTTTACTACTAATAACGTGTGAATCTGGCTCGAAGGACCAGAAAATGGTACCAGAAAGTGGGGCGTTGACTACGTTTAGTTGTGAAACGTAAAGTATGTGCAGTACGTGGTTTATGCACTAGAGTCGGCTTGTTGTGCCCCGAGTTCGAACACACGAACACGAACTCTTCAGTTTCCTGTTCTTTCATCTCAATATTGACCGTATTCACACCTTATTAGTAGTAAGGCGTACCGGAAATGAGTTTTGCGCTAACCAACACACGATCGCAACAACAGTGACCGTCCACTTTCGACATTAGGGATGTAATGCGCTCGAGCTACACTTGCGTCATGCGATTTTTATATGAACAACCATTGTAGCCTTGAATGTTATGATACTATACAATATATAAAATAAAAACATTTCCAAATCACATCTATATCATTAAATAATATTATAAAGCGGAAACTGTTGTGTGTTTTTGAACGTGCTAATTTAAACTACCATTTGGATTTAGGTAATTATATTTTTAATAGAGTAATCATTGAGGAAGATGTAAGTAGCCTTAAACATTAATATTACGCTACCACTAATAAGAGCAAAGCAGTATTGAAATAGGTTACAAAAACGGGCTATATTTATTAATATTTTTTTTACTTCCATTTAAATTAAATTGCAGGTACAACCAGTCCACGATTTAGTTAACGTGGGAGTAAAATTTACTTTCTTATCGTAATTTATAATCTATTAATTAATTTAATACGTTTAACTTACTGCTTGTCTGGTGTTACAGGCGCCAACTTATCGCAAAGTTCTGCGGCCTCGTCCGAATTGTCAGCGCAGTCTGTTATCTGTAAAGATCGAACATTTCTTATTATTTACCGAAGTATGACGAAGTTACAAACTATGCTTAGTCGTATATCCTAATCATAATTAATGTTACACGGCGAGAGTGAGTTTGATGGTTTATAACGTTTTCACTACCAAACCGTTGAATCGACATTAATGAACTTTGGTGAAGCGAAAGTATGGTTATAATTTATATATAATAAATAATGTTTATAATAATAATATTTGTAATTAATAATTTATATTTATTTATCAGATTACTCTTAAAAGGGGTGCAATGGAGTTATAAAGGTATCAACGCTAAAGCAAACGAAACCGCCGGTATAAGCTAGTCAGACTATATACGACGATCGTTGATAAATCAGTAAGTACTCCATCCGTCCAATCCAATCAGTAGCTAACTAGTCAGATGTTAGAAAAAGCCCTACTACCATGCTCAAGCTCATTGCTTATTGTAGATGGATTGCCTTGGCGCCCCTTGCCGCGGAATCCGTACAACTACCACTGAGCTATCATCGCTTCATAATTACTTTAGACTTCCTTAGATAAATCCGGTGGTGAGAGATTTGTGTAGCCCGTTACTTTGCAGGAATACAGCAAGTCCTTTGCATGTACGAATTCGATCTACGTCCGTAGTGATAACGCGTTCGTAATGTAGTAGTAGTAAACCCAAAAGATAGTGACCGCAGAGTGAGACACTGGACGGTGTGAAGTCCTAACGGCTACTTCCGCCACGGATTGGAATCAATGTGAAAGTCTTCTCTAATCTCTGGCAACCATGTGGATCGTTACGGTTTCTTTTTAGTAAGTATTTCTTCTATTTCTTTTTTTTATACTTATGGTTTAGCGTTATGGCCATAATCACATCTGATTTTAAGTGACTATATAGCCGAAGTTGGTAGACACGCTAAACCTGTGGAGAAACTGGCTTTCAAGTGCAGCTGCCGGAACACACCTATTGGTATTTGGCGGTAGATTTACAACTTGAGGGTGGTAGCTACCCAGGTGGGCATTAGAAAAAGCTCTACCACCATGCTATGGTTTTCTCGCGATGATTTCCTTCACCGAAAGCTCAAGCTCATTGTAGGTGCTTGGATTCGAACTCACGTCCCTTGACGCGAAGTCGTACACACTACCACTGAGCTCAAGGTTCTCACAGGTTGCGTACCAAATAGCCCCTCCACTGTCTCCCTGTTTTTATTACCGTGTTCCAAAATCCAGTTACGGACTTCCTCATCGCAATGCGTAAACGCACTGGCTGGGCTCAGACCAAGGCAAGAACGACATGTGGCTTATCGAGTGGCAAGCACTGTCAGACTATCCACTAAGCGGCATCATAGTAAGCTCTGTCTGGACTGGCGCAGATACGTAAATGTATTCTAGTCGCATTAAAATGAAATGTGTTATTATGAAAAGCGGAGAATTTTGACTTACCTGGTTACAATCGGCTCCCTGGTCGACGCAAGCACCGTAAGCGCACTGAAACAGGTAAGAGGGGCAGGTCATGCCGGCGCACGCTCGAACCGTCTCGTCCGATCCATCCGTGCAGTCCACAGCACCGTCGCACCGGTTGGCAGCCAATATGAAGCGACCATCTTGGCATTTAAATTGACCTCTGTTGGGTAACAATGAATATTTTACTTGATTTCGAATCTTAATGGTAGTTCAGTAGACCAGTCTGTTAAGAGATATCTCCTATTAAACAAGTCAGATAACCTCCGAAACAAGCCAAACAATACAAATAAACCAACAAAAAAGCAACATACAGCATTGACGGTGAGCAATTTGCACGGTGGTAGGACTTTGTCTAAGGCCTTTTTCTTTATATATTTAAGGCTTAGCGATATGGCCATACTCTTACCTGATCTTAAGTGACGATACGGCCCAAGTTGATATACACGCTAAACCTTAGGAGGAACTGGCTTTCAAGTGCAACAGCCGGAACACACCTATTGGTGTTTAGTGGCAGGTTTTTTAGCGTGAGGGCGGTTGCTAGCCAGGCGGGCATCAGAAAAAGCCTCCTCGCGATGTTTTCCTTCACAGCAAGCTCAAGCTCATTTTAGGTGGTTGGATTCGAACTCACATCCCTAGATGCAAAGTGATACACACTACCACTGAGCTATCATCGCTTCAAAACTATGACTAACTACTACGTTCATATTGAAAATCTACCGCCAAATATCTATAGGTTTGTTCCGGCAGTTGCGTTTAAAAGCCAGTCCCTTTACTAAGCTTAGCGTGCCCATCGTTTTCGGTATTTGGGTCACATTTTTATTTAATATCACGTAAGATTGTAGCTATAACGAGAACCTATAAAAAACAAAAAGAAACATTTGCAGCGTGCCTCACGTTCCGTCCACAGCCTGCCTGCCTAACGCAGGAGGGATAAACGTAAATTTAATTCACACACGTAAAAAGAGTATTATGCAACTAGGATTAGCTGCTTAGTTGGAAAAAAGTTGCGTGTATTAACTCCAATGAATAAATACTTAATTGTACTTTTAATATGTACACTGGTGCACTTAATACCATAGGATATTTTCTTCCACTTAACCGGCTATCATCCCTTCAAAAACTCCATCACGATAATAAGCTCCAAGAATGAATTCAAAAAGCAATCCTTACCTTATCTCCTCAGTTTCATTCCTGCACCTCGGTAGCAGTTCGTCAGAGTTGTCAGCGCACTCCTGAATACCGTTGCATGGAGCAGTGCCGTCGACGCACGCGCCGTATGTACAACGGAACCAATTCGACTGACATCTAGAAGTAAATAAGACTAAACATTATATACATACATACAATACACACAAATTGGATCTCAAGTATAGACTTTCCATGTTTCATAAAACATCTTTTGAAGTGAATACTTCTTTAGCATTGTTGTCATTTGTAAATCGATGAAACGAAAAAGCGACAGTACAAAGAACCAACCACATTTTTTTAAAGTTTACAGGTTTAGCGTTATAGCCATCATCACACCTGATCTTTAGTGACGATACGGCCCAAGTTGGTGGACACGCTAAGCCTATTGAAGAGACTGGCTCTCAAGTGCAACTGTCGGAACACACCTATTGGTATTTGGTGGCAGATTTTCAACTTGAGGGTGGTAACTAGCCAGGCGGACATTAGAAGCCCTACCACCATGCTATGGCCTTGACTTGGCGTCCGTACACTCTACTATTGCTATCATTGCTTACATTTACATTTCGCTAAATACATTTAATGCAAGAGAATGAGATAGCAGGAGTTATACAATGTTTTTTACAGGGCCTGAGCGTTGTACGTCTGTTAGTATGCTGTGTGCGCGCCTGCGTAAAGTCATATCAGTCCCCGGAGGCTGGGAGGGTATGACTAGAAGAATTGTGGGCGCTGTCACTGGTCTCTGACAACACGTGAGTTTGAAGTATCGCCGTGGTGCGTTTTAGTTGGTAGTGTTGGGTGATTAGCACCCGATAAGTCACCACATGCCCCTTAGACCTTTGACCTGACCGCGTAATGGGTTTCCGCGTTGCGATGAGGAAGTCCCTAAAGACTGGGATTTTAAACACCATGTTAATAAAAAAGGAAGTACCAGTGTGTTTGTACATAATAGTCATACAACATCTCTTTAAATATATCCTGTAAAATGTAAATTACTTCTGCAAGCTGATATAATACTTACTGGCTTTTTCTGCAAAGCGCATGTGTTTCGTCGGTGCCATCGCTGCAATCGACGACCCCATCGCATTTCCCGTCGAAGCTAATACAAGACCCGTCCCTACATTGCCATTGGCTCTTCCTGAAACATAGAATTTTTTTAAGGAATCATTCCATTCCCAAACAGCAGACGAAACCTTCGACATTCATGTCTTTTCGAAGTTGTTAGGCCTCTTCGGAAATTAATATCTCGACCAAAGTTTCATCTATCGCGAACGGAAATACCGCACAACTTTCGTAATTAAAAATACATAACTGTGCTAATTGTTATTATATATACTAAATATCTATATTAGTATTATAAAGCTGAAAGGTTTGTTTGTTTGGACGCGTCTCTAGGCTAACACTACGCTACCGTCAATAGAAGCATATTTTACAAAGTTACAAAAAAAGGCAAAAAATGTTAATTAATTTTTAATTTAAAACAAATATCAACGCGTTAGAATATCTCCTATATTATTGTAATCAATCACAAAAATTTGATTAGATTTCGTTATAGATAAAATTTAAAAATACAATTCATCTAATAGTTATAATGTTGGAAAAAATCTGTCGATAGACGGTGTTACCTATAAGTTAGATAAAATAAAAAGAAAAGAATATAAGAAAGTTAAATATTAAATATTATTTTTTGTACTGTTTGGATATGTTTCTAAAATAGCGGGGAAAAAACGTTATAGGTATGATGTTTAAATCATAAATTTGGAAATAGGATTAATGGAGTTATGGCTTTGCCTCAATAAACACCTTTGAGACAGAATACATATATCCTATCTCTTAATAATAAAGTGTATACTAGTAAAATTTCTTAATTATCATAACATATCATTGTGTCTTATTTTATTTATATTTATATATAGTCACTTCACTATTTACCCGCCTATTCTCGCTATCTACTCAAAACTACCAAATTCTATCATTTGAAAAGGGCAGTAATAGAATCTAAAGAGGACTGAGTTGCCAACATTAAAGAGAAGAAGAAAAGCAATACATAAGACACATAACTTACCGACAATTAGAAGTTTGTCTTTTCATCCGATTTAAAATTGGTTTTTCAGACAACCCGCTTCTGTAAATCCATAAAATATTAATGTTAAGCACGACATTCAATATATATTGTTATGATATTTGATATGACAAAATGATCTAATAACAAGCTGAATACGGCGTACGTCCCAGTGTTATTAAAACAAAAAAAGTTGCAAGATTTTGACAGGATCTTGATCTGTTGTGTTGTGAGTTTTATTTATATTCATATATTTAGTTATTTGGGTCGATGCTATGTAATATTGATTACGTTTTACGTAATTTAGTTAGGCCAATGGGTACAATTGAAGTTATTTGTGAACAATGTTGCGGAAAATAGTTCATAATATGCCACAAAAACTCCCCACAGTCGCCATCTTGTTAAAGAAGTAACATCTTTATCAAGTAACATTTTCAACTTGATACAAGCATAATTTATGTCTATCCTTACTAATATTGTAAATACGAAAATGGTGTTATTTGTTATGTTTTCACACCTAAACCGCTGAATCGATTATGTGGCATTTTGGTATAGAGATAGACGGACCCTTGGAGATGGTGATAGATTACTTTTTCTCGAGAAAAACCTATTAGAAGTTGACTAAAGTGATGGATAAACTTTGTATGGTAAACTTTTATGGCGTTATCCGATTTGTTCGACAAAATCAATATTAACACCACAAGTAAAAGCTAGTATTCAATAGCATAAAGCGGAATTGTTTGCTTGAAAACGCTAATGTTTTGCACTGTCAGACGTATTTTAAAATATTTTATTTGTTTATTATAGAGTAATTATTGAGGAACGTTTTAGGCTATTTAATATCATTGTACCACCAATACGAGCAAAGCTGTACTGAAAAAAATAATAAAAAAACGGGCATAAATTATAAAATCAGTTTTCATTCTAGGCAGATATTTATTTAAAAAAAAAAACTTACAGTCCAATTTTACAGAGGGTTTCATCGTCTCCATTATAACAGTCTACGATTCCGTCGCAAACTTGCTCCAGCTTTATGCAGATTTCTCCTTCACAATGAAACTCGTTTATACTGGAAACAGAATAGAATCAATAAAACTCTTGAGCTCCACCTCTTATCGGATCAACTCTTTACGATACCAAATACACTAAGCAGTTAGGATATTAGAAGAAATGTGGGCGTCCTCCCTGGCCTTTTCAACACGGGAGTTTGTAGTGTTGCCGGGGTGCGTTTTAGTTGGCAGTGTTGGGAGGTTTAGCACCCGACGAGTCACCACATACCCCTGACACCTTTGACCTGAGCCCAGGTAATACGTTTACGCGTTACGATGAGGAGTCCGACAAGAACAGAATTTTTAACACAATAAAATAGGTATAGGTAAAATACGAAACAATTCAATGTCATTCTAGAGCTAATAAAATATATAATAAATAGAAATAATATAGATAATTGATTATTTGGATAGAACAAATAAAGCCAATGATTACAATGTTGATATATAATATGATCTATCTCTTTATTGAATTTCCTCGAAATCTATCCAGTACTTTCGAAGTGAAGCCCGTACAAGGGTGCAGATAAACACAAAACAGTCATTGTTATAATTGTAATATTAAAAATAAATACAACCTTGCTCTGATCTACACAAGCTAAAAAAAATACATAATTCATATAAAGGTTAATGAATCCGCTTCTATGATAAAATCCCTTAAGAAATACACGAATTACACCTAATATTGGTTAAACTAATTGTAAAACATAAACTTATTAATAGAACGTATAATTGTAGATTACTTAGCAGATAAAAATGAATGGGATTAAAATATTTTTAAGTCCGGACAATTGTATTCACATGATAAAAAGAACGATTGGTAGAGAGTTTCTTTCGGGGTATCTTTTCGTCCAGAACGTGATGGTGTTTTCAAAACGGTTTTACTACAAAAAGTGATATTATTATGCTAATTTTGAGAAATAAATAATTGCATTTGATATATAAGTTCCATACAAAAAATATGGAAAAGTAAATATCCTCATACGTGTTTTACAAAGCGAAGACAATTCCTATAAATCTAAATCTCCATATCAAATTATATTCGGAGTTGAAGAAAAAGCGCGAGGAATTTTGTTCCTGGCAGGAGTCCTCTGACACCTCAATTATTTCATTTTACAAAATTATTTCACCGAGCGGGAAAGCCAGTTCTATATAAAACATAATAATTATAATATATACCCGCAATGCGAAGTTCTATTTCTTACAACCGAGGCCAGAGTTGCCGATGATACTGTAAAAGAAAGAAACACAGTTTAAAGTCAATGACTAATACAAAAACTTATAAAAATATTTTTACAATAATGTATACCTTTTTTTATATATACTTAAGGTTTAGCTTTATGGCCATAATCTCACCTGATCTCAAGTGACGATACGACCCAAGTTGGTAGACACGCTAAACCTGTGGAGGAACTGGTTCTAAACTGCAACTGCCGGAACACACCTATCTATTGGTATTTGGCGGCAGGTTTACAACTTGAGGGTGGTAGCTAGCCAGGCGGGCATTAGAAAAAGCCCTACCACCATGCTCACGATGTTTTCCTTCACCGAAAGCTCAAGCTGTTTGTAGGTGCTTGGATTCGAACTCACGTCCCTTAACGCGTAGTCGTACACACTACATCCAAGCTATCACCGCTTCAAAAAATGTACATCAAAACCTACATATAAAAGAATGTAAATTTAACCGGTCTGTAGTTTTTGATTTATGTGAAAAAACTTATTGCAAGGGGTTAAGAATATATAGGTAATCAAACACTTTTACACAATTTTTAAAAACGTTTGTCTATATTTTTGTTTGTGCACGAATTACTGCTAAAGTACAACGTTTATAATAATACGTAGGAAATAAAGCTTACTCTCGAGAAAGATTTAGTCTTTGTTTCATTAAAATCGGTTTACTCTATCATAAGTTATAGTAATTCGAATGACGACAAATGTCTACATTAACGAATTTCGAACTTTACCTATGACATATACGTCTTAGAATGTAGTTCTACGTCACCGCGTTGGATAATTTAATTGGTTTTTACCATACTCAACGCAATCAGTTCGTAGAAATGGCAGGCGTACTTTGTTGGGGAATTTTCTTAAGTTTACCTCCTATTAGGTTTATATTTAGCTACTGTTACATATCACTGTTTGTTTTCCGAATACATAAATAAAAATAAAAATATGTTTCACATCTTGATTGAACATCCACACTTCACTATGTAACGCTGGTTTAAATTAATGATTTAAACACAAAACTCCAAATAAAACTAACCATTTCATTAGAAACAATTTTCTTACATTTTATTTAGCATTATGGCCACGCCCGTAGACACGCTAAACCTGTAGAGGAACTGGCTCTCAATTGCAACTGCCGGAACACACCTATTGATATTTGGCGGCAGATTTTCAACTTGAGGGTAGTAACTAGCCAGTCAGGCATTAGCAAAAGCCCTACCACCATGCTATGATTTTCCAACGATGTTTTGTTTCACCAAAGCTCAAGCTCGTTGTTTTCGTTGGATTCGAACTCACATCCCTTTTACAAAAAATACAACTAAATATATACGTGAATTCAAAAAGCAAAGAACTTTCTAATTAGAAGTGTCATCTAAATCGTTAGATCCGTTTAGTGTTACCCGAAATTTATATACATACAAGAACATACATACAAGGATTGGTCATTTAATAGTATTAATTAATAATTATTTTAATAGTTTAAAGGCTTAGCGTTATGGCTACAATCTCACCTGACGTTAAGTGAAGATATTTCAAATTATCCTTGTATAAATATGTTCTTTAAAAAAATTGTATAACCAGATCGAGTTTCTTGTCAGTTCTTATCGATGACTGGATTACTTTCCAAACATTATATATATATATATAGAAATATAATAATAATAAATATATATAAATATATATAAATATATATAGAATATTGAATTTCGACACAACGACCTCATCTCAAGTGCAACGACTGAAGAAGGTATATTTTGAGAATTAGAAGAACATTATCCATTCGCGTGAAACTAAAAATTATTTAATAACTAGCTTTTACCCGCGGCTTTGCTCACGTTAATATTGATTATGTCAGTTGATTCTGATTTCGGTACCCGCTATTGTACACAAATTAAATCAAAGGAAACTGGTGCAAAGAACATTTGTGCTTGTATTACGCGGTATTATTAGTGTATTATATATTATACGCGGGCCGTTTACTATATAGCTTACACATAAAAGATAGATATACAAAGGGTTCAAAATGCTTGTTCGCGCTTTTGCTTCACCATATTACCAAGAAGTCATGTGACACCAATAATTAATAAACATCTATTATTAAAAATGAAAGCAAGGCGTAAACTACATCTTGCTTGTTTTCTTTTTGGGGTTATTAACTTAGGAATACCATCATATCTGTACAAGAAAATTAGTTGGGTAGGTAGTCAGAGATCATCTGAGCGACGAACTGCATCGAAACAGTTATTAACTCCACGTCACTGTACCGCTGCTTTCAGAGGTAGTTTTCGATACAACGCCAGTAAATGTTGGAACAATATCCCACCGCCAATAAGATCTGCATCTACCTTGATTAGTTTTAAAAATAAACTCAAGAGGTTTTTGTTAGTTTCCCAGGCGTGTTTCGAAAACTATAATTTAGATGTTTCAGCTGTTTAGTTCTCTTCTCCTTTATTATAATTTTGCTTTGATTCTCTATTTCTATTATCTATTATATAATTTGAGTATATGTAATATAGTGTAATTATTTTATTGTATTATTAATACTTAACTGGTACGTAACTGAGTATATTATGTATGTGTGTATATATGTATCTTTATGTATATATTTACATGTAGACATATTTTTTTATCAGTGTTTAATATAATTTTAGAATAATTGCTTTGTGTTTTGTATTTTTTTTTTGTATAAACCCACTTGGCCACAACCGAAAATCAGCGCTGGTCCTGCCTATTATGGTGACTTAGCATATGCTGAGTTGTGCGCCTTTTACAGTGGCACTGCGGCGCACGGCGGATTATAACATTTTATTATTATTATTTTTTAAGATTACGTATAATGTTTTTTTTTTTATGATTGTAGTGTTAATTAATTTTTATGTATTTTTTACTTTATCCGTGTAGCCTTGTGTCTTGTAAATAAATTTATTTTCTTTCTTATATATACTGTCCCGGACTTTTTTATAGGACTAATTATTTGCAGCGCACGCGAGAATAGCTCGCAGATGGCCGTTTTTTTCCTACTTACTTGACACTTATCGTTATATTTTGGACAATTCCCAAAATATCTTTATAAATTGTAACCTGTGTGTTATTCTGATGCATAAGCGATATTATTGTGAAGTTTCATTAAATCCATTCAGTAGTTATTGCGTGGCACATCAACAAAATTCATACATCCATACTTACAAACACTTACGTTTATAATATTACTAAGGATTTTTGCCCGTTTTTGTAACTTTTTCCAATACAGCTTTGCTCCTATTTGTAGAAGCGTGTTGTCAAATAGCCTAAAGCCTTTCTTAATTATTATTCTATCGAATACAAAAAAAAGGTTGAAATGCGACTGGTAGTTCCTTAGATTAGCGCATTCTAACCAACAAACAAATATTTTTACCGTTTTTTAATATAAATTTAGATAGATATATAACAGAATTACATGCTATCAATTATCTAAATGTGAAGAAATTAATTTTGTATTTAAAAAGACCGGTTTCAACGACTCCTAATAGCAGTTTAAATAGTCGTAGACTCGTTTCAATCAAATTAGTAGAACGATTTTCGATAATAATGTTAACAATTTACAGCACTATTATTATGAAAAGGTAAAGTTTAGTATTTTAAAAGAAGGAATCCCCGAAACCATTGTTCGTGGTTTTTCTTATTTTATTATTTCTATATTTCGAAACTACGTTATTGTTTGTTGCTATGAGGTTGTCTTGAAGCGATGATAGCTTAGTTGGTAGTGTGCACGGACGCCGGGTTAATGGACGTGATTTCGAATCCACCTATAATGAGTTTGAGCTTTCGGTAGAGGATAACATCGTGATGTAACCATAGCATGTTGGCTGGGCTTTATCTAACATCCGCCTGGCTAGCTACCACCCTTAAGTTGAAATTCAGCCGCCAAATACCTACAGATGTGTTCCGGCAGTTGCTCTTGAGAGCCAGTTCTTCGGCTAGGCTTATCATGTCCAGCATCTTGGGCTACATTGTCACTTTAAGCTATGATAGCTCAGTGGTAGTGTGTACGGCTTCGCGTCAAGGGACGTAGGTTCGAATCCAAGCACCTACAATGAACTTGAGCTTTCGGTGAAGGAAAACAGCGTGAGAAAACCATAGCATGGTGGTAGGGCTTTTTCTAATGCCCGCCTGAGTAGCTACCACCCTCAAGTTGTAAACCTGCCGCCAAATACCAATAGGTGTGTTCCGGCAGCTGCACTCGAGAGCCAGTTCCTCCACAGGTTTAGTGTGTCTACCTACTTGGGCCGTATCATCACTTAAGATCAGGTTAGATTATGGCCATAACGCTAAGCTTACAATCTCTAAAAATATATAGATAGATTAAATAATCATCTACAAGATGAAAAACGTCCAAAATACGTTATAATTCCGCGCAGTAATAATCATCCTATTAAAATCTATGTATCATATTTTTTATGAGAAAAAAACTTGTTTTGTTAGCTAACTTTGACTGAATCAATAGTCATAACGGGTTTTCTTAGCCAGCGATCATTCGCATACGTTTAAATTCGGCAAACACTTATATATGTGTTCCGGCAGCAGCACTCGAAGAGTTCTTATCATGTTTTTTATGCTAACGGGCAGCAAACAAGCAGACGGCTCATCTGATGGTAAATGTTTACCGTGGTCTATGGACAGCCACAACAACAGTAGTGTAACAGCCATGTCGCTGCACTTATACAAACACACACACACACAACAAAAAAGGCTTATACCGAAACTTTATTTTACGACTGTCTAAACCCGGGGGTGGTCGCTATCTTATCATATACTAGCTATGCCCGCGACTTGGTTCACATGGAACTAAAATTTTTTTTAATAATTATTGCCCGTTTGTAACTTTTTGAAAAAATCTTTACTCATATTGGTGGTAACGTGACGTTAAATAGTCTAAATCCTTCCTCAATTATTGCTCTATTAAATACAAAAACAAGTCATTACCCATTTATAATTTTTTGAATACATCTTTACTCCAATTACGTATACCCCACAAACCACCAGAAAAACCCACTACAAATTTCCCCGTTTCTTTACCAGAGGCTGATTCGATGTTTTATGAAGCTTTAGTTTGTATTGTATTTGTATAATATACATTGTAATTGCTAATGCTGTAAATTTGTGTATATTCGCTGTCGTGTTGTATAATCACCATCATATAGAGAAATGTTCTTTCTCTCTTATAAGCGTCCATAGGTTATGGACAACCACTAACTACAGTAGAACCTCTATAAGTCAAACATCAAGCGAAACGCCAAAATATTTGATGTATAGAGTTTTCTACTTATAGAGAATGGTAGTTTTGGTGTTTAAAGTGAGGGAACTAAACATTTTTTCGAGATTTGGAGGTTTTCAACTTATCCAGGTTCGACTTAACGAGGTTCTACTGTATCTATATTATCGTACGCTATTTTACCAACTGAATCATACAAATATGTATGCCCTTAAGATATATGATCACTCACAAGGAATGGTTGGTAGATAGTAAAATGTATAACCTAGTTTTAAAATAAATAGAAATATCAGAGTAAGTAAGTTATATTCCAAATTTGAATGTATCTTTCTTTCAATTGACTGAACATCATGAAATACAGCAAGCTCGTTATCCAGAGGTACGAAAAAGGAATAGTATACCTTTCATCGAGAAAGAACTACTGTATAAAGAAGGTTTTAGTTAAACTCGAATGAAGTCATGAGCACAGCTAGTATAGATTAGTAATAGAATAGTATAGAATATTAATAATACAAATATGACTAATCGATACAACAAGTCCTTCGCAAAAATTGACATATTTCTTCATAACAAGCACAAGTTCAAAAAGGAAGTCATTATCTATTTGTTCTCACAGCAAAATCCTTACTAACACTATAAATGCGTAAGTGAGTTTGTCAGGCTTTCCAACCTAAACCACTGATTCGATTATGATGACTATTGGTAGATGGAAACCTATAGACGCTGATAGGCTACTTTTTCTCGCGAAAACCTAATCGGAAGAGGTGTAAAGGGTGGTACAAACTTTGTACGCAACTTTCTATTGCGTCAAGCCGCACGTCAAAGCTAGTATGATATAATTGTATATTAGAAAATAATGCATACCTAATTATAAAACCCCGCCTAGTTCATAAAACGTATTGATTAGGTTACAATTAGGTAGGTAGGTATAGTTTTAGGTTACAATTACTCTATAACCTTTCCTTTTTACATAATTTTTCTGTATACTATAGTTCGTGTGTACTGACTCCATTTACTTTCTACACACTGAGTCCGGCACTCCGTTCGCGTTAAACTAAGATTTTATTTGATAATTTTCATTAAAAAAAAATGTTATGTAACCTATATTATTCAGGGCTAATCTAGTATTCTAATGATGAAAGAATTTTTGAAATCGGTCCAGTAGTTCTTGAGTTTCTTCGTTACAAACAAAAATACAAATCTTTCCCCTTTATAAAATTAGTATAGATATAGGATTACAAAACGGTAGAACATGTCATCGGATGATACATATTTTTTTACAATTAATTTTGGGTATCTATCTATTCATTGTATACTTCTGTTTTTTTATTGTTTCGTCAGATTTGTTTGTTAAAATAAATATTAACCCGAACAAAACCGTACGCAATATCTAGTAAACAATATTAAAAAAAAAATGTCATTATCATTAATCTTGACATATTACAAGAGGCCACATTTTTGAGTTTGACATATAACGAGCATTTAATTCAGTACCATACGATTCATTTATTTAAATATTTTTTAAATAATAAGTTAATCTTATAGACCAATTTCATACACTTTGTTCTGTGTTCAATTATCTTGCATTACTCGAAATAAATCATAAAACATTACTAATATAATGACGTGGGTCATATTTTTCTTAAATAATAATCTTACTGTAGATAATGCGAATGTATCCGCAGGCACATCTAGTACCTACATTACATATTATTAGAAATATAAATATAATTAATTTAATTATATCCATACAAATTCATTAAGAAGTAGGTAAAAATAAATTATATACACAAAAAAACTAAACCAACGTGCTCCTTGTTGTTACAACTTGTATTATATTTGTTATTATGACATTTGATTACAAAGTTAAAAAATTATATCATTATAACCATAGCAAAAAGTATACAAATTGTCGAATTAAAACAATAAAATTTTATGAAACTCAAATAGCCTAATAAGACATGCATCCACGTCACCACATTTATTTTATTTAAAAGAAACTAACTTACCGAAGCCAAAAAAAAGTATTACATTCACAAACGTCATCGTAAACAGGAAAATATTTATCACTAATATTAAAAAACAAAGTTTTTTAAATTATAAACACTATTACATACACAGGTAAAAACACTACGCGTTACGGACGAAATTTTTAGATAACTAACGAGATCATGTTATAAATAAATAATACCTTATACTATTTTGTTCTGTATATATAAAATTATGTAGCTAAAATTTATATGCTAAAGCGATTGACACTCAGTGGGAATTCCACGAGCGTCCGCTACGTAGTGATACCAGATCATAAGGTCGAATATTCCGTCTTATTATTTGCTGTCCTTGACTAGGCGTTGCGGTCTGAAGTTGTTTGTATTAATGTACCTCGAATAATTTATATTTTGAGTGCGATAATAAACTTATAAAAGTAAAAATATTATTTTCTATAACATATATAATTTTAATCTAGTTTTTAAAGTGAAACAGTTTTTTATTGCCCACAATTATTTCGTACACCTTCATGTTAAAGACGATTAAACTGAGTGACGGTGTTTTGAGGATCTGTACACGTTTTAAGCTTCAATATAGTACAAAAGCAGTCCCCGGTCCCCGGAAGAGAATACACCGGTCGTGAGATTGTTCCATAACTTCACGATACGGCTGTCTATAAAGAAGGATATTAGGTATAGTCGGGGTATATGGGATGCGATCTGATAGAGCACAATTATTGTGTATTGCATTAACAAGATTATGAAATATTGACGATATAATAGAGTATGTTTGAAATCAATTTATTTGGATTAAATGCGTCTGGTTCGTTTTATATCTACATTTAAATAATTTAATATTGGCAGTCTAAGTCTTCTACTGACTACCTATTGAAAATTAAGTTAATAATCTTTTAAATTATATCAGTGCTACTACGGGACTTGAATAATTGAATTCATTTTCTATTATCTCGCCTTCAGAGATAATTTTACAAAATCGTGTAACACTGTTACTAAAAGCATAAATATGATAATAATATATTCTAATTTAATAAACAATGAACTCACCATACAAACCTTGCGCTTTTATTACGTTTTTTTAAAGATTATTTTCACTACAATAGAGAACCAGTATCGTTCCTGAAAGTCTAGTTTTTTTTTTACCAAAATTTATTGATATTTCTTATACAGTTTACGCGCGAAAAGTTGTATTTTTATGAGATTAGTTTGTATTTATTTGTATGGGTTATATAAGTGACTTTATTATAGGACTAAGGCTAAAATTAAGAATTAACTGCGAGTATACATAAATGAGAACTAAATTATAATAAAATGAATGGATAATAGGTGAACCCTCACTATTTGACAGTACAATATAAGTTACTTGTTACCGAACACTGCAATGGAGGTTTGATTAAAAAAATGAAGACTTTACTAGAATTTTTATGAACATGGCAACACTTCAGTAATGACCGCGAAACAGGTTCGATGAGGTTACAGCAACAGACGATATCTGGAAAAGGTGACTACCAGTATCTCGTTACTTTGACCCTTGCTAGTAAAATTTGAACAGGCGTTAACATTTGTGTACTTATATTTATGGATTTGAAATAAAGTCTCCAGCCACATTTGTCTCTCTATCTAAACGGGATATACTAAATACCTAGCGGATTTTTATACGGTTTATTTCAATATACGTATTAATTCAAGTGGAAGGTTTAGGCGTACAGTCATTGAGACCCACTTTTTCCTAGTCGACCTTAGGGTGATGAAGATCAGAGGCAGGTGCATAATATAATAAATTAAAAAATATATATAATTTAACTAAATAATTACGCATATGAATACATATATACATAAAAAATTAGAAATATAACATATAAATAAATAATACATATTGATAAATATATAACATATACAGTAATATCTACCGTGGAAAATCTGCTACTTCAGCCAGCAATAATTGCCGAAGTCTTATCTTAGAAGCCAGCCGTGTTGTGGACGTCCTGATTTCGAGCGGAAGTGCGTTCTAAAGGAGGATGGATTGGATATCGAAGAAGGAGTGAATGAAGTCAGAGCTATGAGGAGGACACTTAAGAAGGAGATTACTAGTAGAACGCAAGGAAAGTTAGATTGGGAGACTGATAGGTAGGAGGGGTAGGAGATTTAAGAGAAGAGAAGAGAGTAGTAAGCGCACGCAATGAACGGCGCTGGCGAATGGGAAGCCATTTTAATTGCGTTCGGTAAGAGCATATGTGGTCATACCTGCGGAGATTAAAAACGAATCGAATGCAGTTATTGAGAAGACGGTCGAGTTTATTGAGTAGGTCTGCATTCAGATCAAAATAGCACACATCACCATAGTCGAATACCGGGAATATTAAGGTTTGCACAATCATAGTTTTGGTCTTGGGCGGTAAGAAGTTCTTCAGACGATAGAGAGGGAAGAGTGCCGATTACTCTCTGACTAACAGATGTTACCTGGGACCGCCAGCTTCCCTCCTTCCCGCCATCCTTCACAGAGGAGCTCCAAGGAATGGTAGAGCCGTCAAATTGAACAGATAGAATATATGATAAGTCCGATCTACTAATATCTAGGGTTGCCTATTATTATTGCATGGCATTTTGCTGGGTTCACGGACAACCCGAAACTGTCTGACTAGCTTTTGATATGCTTATATGATATATAGCCATTCCTATTCAGGTAAATTTATAGCTCATAGTTTTATTTTCTTATAATGTGGTCTTTTGGTATATTTGTTTCCCATGGTGGATATAAATCGCTTGAAAAATGACGATAAATGTTGAAGACGTTGCAAAATGTCACACCAACTTCGGAACCTTTTTTCTGGAATAGGGGGCAAACGAGCTAACGGGTCACCTGATGGTAACTGATCACTGCCCCCATGGACACCCACAACACTAGAGGAATCGCAGGTGCAGGGCCTGGAATAACTTATACATACTTATATGAGAACGATGTATTAATTGTAGTTATTATGGACGTAATCTCTGAGTCAATAATAGTTATATAATTATCTTTATTGTAAATGATATCTGGCCTCTCATAATTTATATACGGGGCAATAGATACACAGTGCATTGTTGAAAGTGTTCGAACATTACGAATCAAGTTCTAAATAACAGCTCGGATATATATATTTTTTTTCAAGACTTTGACACTTCAGCTGCATGATCGAGTTTTTTTTATATAATTTATAAGTCTAACTTTTTTTGGCGCTCTCATCTGATGTTGAGTGACCACGTGGTTCAAGATGATGGACCGCTAAGCATAAAGCAGTGCACACAAGTGCATCTGTCGGAACACACCTATAGAGATATTTGGCGGCAGACTTTCAACTTCAGGGTGCTAGGTATCCAGGCGGGCATTAGAAAAAGCCCTACCACCATTAAAGTGGTATGGTATGTCTTGGTAGATACCTAGATGATTGTGGCGTATCCGTTTTTCAATTTTTTTTCAATACAATTTTGCTCCTATGGTAGTATGGTAGTAGGGTAATTTTAAAAAACCTAAAGCCTTTCCCAATGAAGGGTCTATCAAATACAAACAGATTTTTTTTTATTCAAGTTTTTATTATAATTGAGGTTTAGCGTAATGGCCATAATCTCTCCTGATGTTAAGTGACGATACGGTCCAAGTTGGCAGACACGCTAAACCTGTGGAGGTATTGGCTCTCAAGCGCAACTGGCGGAACATACATTTTGGTGTTTGGTGGCAGACTATCAACTTGAGGGTGGTAGCTAGACGGGCATCAGAAACAGCCTTACCATCATGCTATGGTTCCTCACGATGTTTTTCCTTCACTGAAATCTCAAGCTCATTGTAGGTAGTCGTACACACTACCATTGAGCTATCATCGCTTCAAGGTAGTTCCTAAGATTAGCGCGTGCAGACAAACAGAGAATATTTTTCCGCTTTATAATATTAGTATACATATAGACATATCTAGATTGAGATTATACCAAGCCACTCCTAATATAATTCAGGAACCCTGTGTAACCAGAGATCGCAAGGGTCAACCCTTCTGCAATGTAATGGGAGGACTTCTTCCTGGAGGAACTGTCTACTTGATCACTATATTCCCTGCGCCAAGTAAATACCATTTTTCTCTAGTGCACCAAAAACTGCATAACTTAAAAATGTACATAGATACAATTATAAATTGAACACAGACTGAAGATCCAGAGAGCAGGTGCAATGTGATGACAGATCCTGCTCCCTGATACCTGGGCGATAGAAGAACACCGTGGGGTTTTAATGGGTATTACCGGCGCGTCATCCGCCGGTTGAGTCCCAGCCCATCAGGGAGGGGATATCTAAAAGTATTTACCCACGGGAAAAAAAGACTGAAAATCAAAGCAAAAATACTCATTTAAATTATTGCCAATTAACAGAGAAGTCAATCAAATCAAATGTCATGACTACATTAAATAAGATATTAAAGTAATAAATGACATCATCATTATAACCGATGTTAAGGTTCAGAATAAGAGATCAGAACGATTACCTATAGCTCAAGTGTATATGAAACAAACATTCTCTATCACACTCTTTCGTTCAGCCAATGGGAGCGCTTATCAGTTGAGAACAACTGATTTGATTGGTTACTCTTAAATTATTGTTCGTTTAACATTAATAAATCAAGCTGAAAAGTTACATATGGCATTGTTTCACATATAAACCCGATATATACCCACTCTATGTTTAATCTAATATTTTCATTTTTTAAGCAGATATGCCTATATTAATTACTCACTTTTGAATTAATTTATTACTTACTTTGTAATTGATTACTTTTGAAATTAGATTACTAATCTGATTGAAAGTAATCATTATTACATCAATCTTGATTACATTCAAACAAGATTACATTTAATCATGATTGTTGGGTAATCATTAATCACGATTAAAGTAATCCGTATTCAAGATTATATCATTATTTGTACTCAATATTTTAGTAGTAGTGTATGGCGCTATCAAATAAAAGCCCGTAGGTATTGAAGCCCGTATATTTACTACAAGAAGTAAAACGAACTTTAGTTAAGTATATAAATAAGTAACCATTTTCTAAGTATCTTTATAACAGCAAAACTCAAATCAAAAAAAGTAGTCAATGATGGAATAAAAACCTTGAAGTTATTACATTTTTAACAAAATGTTATTTTATAACTATGAGTATTATTTGATTATTAGATGAAATGTTTGAACAGAGAGTGCAATTGAAATCAAATTTAAGTATATATACATATGAATAATTTCAAACATACCTGTAACACTAAAATTCATTGATTGTAATGATTAATCTCTTATAACCGGGGTAAATTTAAATTGATGACAAAGGTTGAATACAAATACAGTTGTTTTACACCATAAGACTATGTAGTCTTATGAAAACTAAGATATTAATCAAAAAAAGTAGCCAAGATTTTGATTAAAGATTAATAATCATTAATCTTTTGTATGATTACTTATTTCATTAATTTAGTTAATTTGTAATAATGATTGAAGATTACACAATTTAATCATATTCTTTAATCATTAATCTGATTGCAGTTCGCCTAACACTGATATTAAGTAACAGTGTTAAAACTACACAATTTAATTAAAAAATATCCATGAAACTATTAGTGTAAGTTGTTTTAAATATACAATTATAAAAAGATTTATACTACGCTATCTTTTACCCGCTTCTTTACGTTCACTCGCGTTAATATTGATTTTGTCAAATCGGTTGACGCAATAAAGTTTTAGAAAGAAAGAAAGAAAATACATTTATTACGAAACTCACACTGACTAAATGATTAACATAGATAATAAATAAAATAGGGCGAAAAACAAAACAATAACAAACAATAACCTAATCAATATAAGGCAAAGCGTGCCCACTAAACAGTTGTGTGAGGCCGTAAATGGACCCATCTCAGCAAGAATGCTACAACGTATGATGCGTTGCAGCGCTGGTTTTCTGATGGCCCATCGTGATGTCACGGTGAGCACTACTGTTTAATATAATAAGAAAAAAGAAAACAAAGAATGACATAAAATGAATAAATAAATAAATAATTAAATAAATAAATAAATACGTAAATTGCGTTATTAATATAGCTAATTTATACTTAACATTGGCGGAACTAGAAAAATCGGAGAAGCCATAGTCAATCAGTACAGAATGGACTAACACGATCCCAAGCCCACATCTACCGCGGACCGGAATGCAGCGTGCGCAATCACAGGTTTGTTATGTAACAGAATTTGGAAGGTGAGTAAATGATATTTAAATTTTTTGTAAAATGAGCGCACTGTTTTCAGATCACGAATTTATTCTTTCTTCCAATAAGTTTATCGAGAAAAAGTACCCTATCACCTTCTCCAAGGTTTCATCTATTTCTATACCAAAATTTATTACACTAGCTGCAGCGGTTTAGATGTGACAGCGTAACAAACAAACTCATTTCGTCGTATTTATAATCTTAGTAAAGATAAGGAAGTAACGTTATTAGTTTTGTATTTTACCTTACAATTTTAAGCGTAGAGTAGTACGAAATAGGCTTTCAACAACAAAAAATACTCTTTTGTTTTATGTGATTAAGGGTACTCTATATTTTAAATCACAATATTAGTTATGATCGTGTCAAATTTAATCAAAATATGTCTATTACTTTTGTACTGATCCGTGTAAACAAATAGACAGGTAAACATTAATATATTCTTTACTTCTATTAAATTTGAAATTGGATAGCTCGTGATAAAATAAAATATTCTCTGCCTTAATTATTGAACCTGTTTGCATTCCTATGTTTCATCTGCCCGCGTTTATTTATTTCCTAAGAATTATTCACACACACATAACATAATTTCTTGATTCAGTGCTTAAAGTTTGTAACTAACAATAATAGTTTGTATTTAGTGTTATTTATAAAATGAAATCGTATAGTGTGTCTCTAGGAATGCTATCAAATTTTACCGTGTTTCTAATGGGTATGTTAGATTAATTATAGTTTATATTAAGGGCAATCCTTCACTTTGTTTTATATGTTTGTTTGTTTAGTTTATTTCGTTTGACTATAATTTGATCATTTCATATGCAATCCGTTATGAATTATGTATAGTATGTAAGTCGATTTATTAATATTTATTTATTTGACTAAATATTTTATTTAGTCTATCTACAATGTAACAATTTGATTTAGCACAGCGCTGCTCGATCACTAAATGAATATGCTTTGTGGCATTAAGCTTCCAAGTGTACAAAGAACAATGAAGTATTCATTTATTCATTGAAAATTACTTTTTCTTCGATTGGATATATGTTGGCCTTTCAAAGCTTCACCGAGCTTTGGGACCGAGTACTAAGGGACTCAGTCCCATTTAAAATTATTATTATGTATAATATTATACATTCTAAACATTATATAAGCTATAATGAACCTTTTGAATTACAATGACGTCATGAAACTACAAAAAATGTAAGCAATCAAATAACAAAGAACTAACTTGTGACGCGATCTTGATTAGTCATATAAAATATTTAGTTTAATTCATAAACTTAAATGGTTGTGATGATAATATTGACTATATTTTGCTTTATATAATAGTTATCGTATCGAAGTGAATGATATGATGAACATGTATAGGTGATTTAAAAACGAGCGGCCATCTTGGTAATGTTAAATTCAACAAATAGGTACATTTCTCTTTTCCTGTGTCGTATCGTTCAAAAACAGAACAATTTATAATTTGGTTTTTAATATAATTATAACATTTTCACTTTCCGAATCTACTAAGACAGGTATTTTTAAGACACCAAGCGTAGTTCGATTACACATGTATTGCTGTACACAATTTACTAAATTACTAGAAAGGTCTCCTCATACTAAAAAGTTATACCTAATAAATATAAAACATAAATTTTTATAATTGTAGTGACGTCAGTAATTCTGATAAATGAAGGTCAAGCGGAGATTGAATCGTAAGTTATAATCAATAATTTATTTCTTATTATTGTAAGTAGTTTTTTTTAAAGCGATGATAGCTCAGTGGTAGTATTGTCGACCTGGCGTCAAGGGACGTGATTTCGAATCCAACCACCTACAATGAGGTAACGGTGAAGGAAAACACCGTGAGAAAACCATAGCATGATGGTAGGGCTTTTTCTAATGCCTGCTTAGGTAGCAACCACAGTTAAGTTAAAAATCTACCGCCAAATACCAGAGTTCGGTTCGATCAGCCACAGCGAACGGACGTGTCCGTGAGCTCTGCCGATTGTTCTAAACTATTCGACCGCTGCGCCTTACCGCGCCGCTATTGTTCTCGGTTTCTTTTGTTCTCGCACCTGCGACGACGCACCTGCAACAAACCGGCTATTGTTGCTTGTTCGCGATACAGTGTCTTTGTTCTCTAACCATATTGTTTGGTTATCGTGGTATTTAAATTGGGAGATATCTCTCAGTGTTTTTGTGCCGTGATTCCAAATATTGCTTTGTTATCGTGATTAAGTGCAGTGAAATTAGTGTCACCGCCTGTAAGTACGCCGGTCACCGGCTCCCAGATAAGGTAAAATTTAATTAATCCTTTTTACGGGCCAAGGCCCAGTACTTTTTGGAATATTGTTCCTTCTTTTACTATTTTTTTTCGATTTTACACGCTATTCCTTCGTGTACATACAAGTTAGATTGCCTAAACGCAGGATAGTTTCTCTATTTTCTTTTAGCCGCACCCCCCTGCCCTTCAGGCAGGGAGGTTTTTTCGAAAATAAAACCAACATTCTTCTTGGTTTTGAAAGATAATCCATCTCCTCAAGATGGACGATCTTTTAAAATACCTAGAGAAGGAATGCCCAGAGATTCTCAAGGGATATCTCGCGAGCCGACCCGCGCCCATGCAGCGCGCCCGTGCCCCACCCACCGGCGCAAACGCGCCAGCGCGCCGTCCACCGACCCCGCCCACTATTACCTCCCTACCCGTCCGGGCCCCCGCCACCAAGGCAACCGCCCCGGCGCGTCGTCCGGCGTCGCCGCCTCTACCGCCGCGTTCACGCTCTCGCTCCCGCTCGCCGGTCATCCGGCATGCGGTAGCACCCCCCGCGTCACCCGCTACTACCTCATCGTGGACCCCGTCGCCCTCAGCGACCCCCGCCGCCGCACCCACGCCTCGTCCGTTCGAGGAAAAAATTTCTTACGCACCCCGACCGATACCCACGGCGAACTCTTTTTCGCCACTATCACCTGATCCGGAAATAGACATGGACACTGCTAATCCTGAAACGGACTTTACGGACTTTACTACAGTCTCAAGGGCGAAGCCCAAACACAAACGGGTGTTATCACCCGAAACCACACCCCCAGCCGCCGCAAAAACAATGCGTGCCGGCAATAACCGCGTCCCCACATCGCGCGACACTCACGCTGCACAAACAGCAGCTCCCACCGAAAGGGCGGTGCGTCCACCGCCCCCAGTCACAATAACTGACAAAGCAGCGTGGCTAAATATTTCCACGCGGCTGAATGCCGCCAAAATTAGATATACTCACGCCCGAAGCACCCCATCCGGTATACAAATCAAAGTCCCCACAATCGCGGACTACAAAAACCTAACAACATTCCTCCGCGAAGGAAAATTCCAATTTTTTACTTACACGCCCGAAGAAGAGCGCCTTCTGCGCGTAGTAATCAGGCGCGTCCCTAAAGAACTTCCCACGGAAGTCATTCTTGCCTCCCTTAAGGAGCAAAACTTACCCGCGCACGAGGTACACCGAATGTACCACTCCTTCACAAAGGAGGTTTACGACCTCGTCCTAGTCACCTTGGACCGCTCCAATGAAGGCAAGGAGGTTTTCAACCTCCAATCGGTCTGCGGCCTCTCCGGAATATCCGTAGAGATCCCGCATAAAAAGCATGCCCCTACGCAGTGTCACAACTGCCAATCTTACGGACACTCGGCGAGAAACTGTCACATCAAGCCGAGATGTGTCAAATGTCTAGGAGATCACTCCACAAAGGAGTGCCCCCGCATGCCGGAAACGGTAGAGCCACCGAGCTGCGTCTTATGCGGCAAGGCCGGTCACTCCGCGAACTATCGCGGGTGTGAACGCGCCCCACGCACTAGGCGCACTCGCACGCGCGTCCCACAGCGCGCTCCTCCAGCGCACGCCGCGTCAACGCGCCCTGCCCCGCCACCGCTCATCTCAACCCAGGCCTTCCCGAGCCTGCCAAGTCCAGCGCGAGTCACTACCGCGCACACACCATCACAAGCCCCGCCTTCCGCGTGGGCCGCTAAAGTACAACCGCCTAGAGTTGTACCTTCGAGCTCGGAAGCTCCGTCCTTCGACTTCCTAGGCCTAACCTGGATCGCAGGTATTCTTAAAGATTTTGACGTCGAAGACATCATCGCCTTCGACAAAATGGCCAGCTCTCCCGTCGGAATAGACCGACTTAAGGCCGTAGCCGCCTACCCTGCCCTCGCACGTGCTGTGCAAGACCTTGCCCGCGCTTCCCCATAAATAGTTTTCGCGATGCAGGATAAAATTAGACCCCGGGGCCTCTCTTTATCCTTTTTTAACGCGAGTAGCTTAACTTCCCAACGCGACTTAGTAGCCTGCTTCCTTAAGGAGCGGCAAATCGACGTGTTCCTCGTACAGGAAACACTACTTAAACCGAAGTTCCGCGCCCCTGCGATCGCAAACTACAAAATAATAAGAGACGATCGCACCGGCGCAAGAGGCGGAGGTACACTCATATATTTCAAAAAATCTTTATATTGCACGCGAATAGAACCTCCTAAACTTACTAACCTAGAGGTATCTATATGCAGAGTGGGCATGACCGATCATCCCACGATCCACATCGTTTCAGCGTACCTCTCGCCAAAGAAAACACTTATCAAATCAGATCTAGAAGCGCTCTTCGCGCTCGGTGAATCGGTAATCGTGGCCGGCGATCTTAACTCCGGGCACATCTATTATAATAACCCGCGTACCACTGTCAACGGTAGAATACTTCTCCGCTTGGAACACGAGCTAACTTTCGATGTGATAGCTCCTCCAGAGCCAACACACTTTCAGACCAACTGTCGACCCTCAGTTTTAGATATAGCTATCCTAAAAGGGGTCGCCCTTCAGGTGCGACACATCGAAGTCGCTCACGAACTCGATTCAGACCATCGCCCAGTAATTCTACTCCTCGGCCAGCCCGACGAGCATAACCTGCCTCCCATTAAAGTTGCCGATTATCCCAGACTTAGGCAATACTTGGCTACTAACATCTCCTCTCCCGAGCTTGACAGGATTCCAGACGTGATAGACTCGCCGGCCGACGCCGATCTGGCGGTCGACTCCCTGGTCAGTCACCTCCAGAATGCCGTCGAGGAAACCTCGAAAGAGGTAAAAGTGGCGAACGATCGCCGCTTTATACTCCCCGACGACATTCGGAGGCTGATCACTGAGAAGAACGCCGCGACTCGCGCCCACGACGCCTATCCGACAGTAGAGAACCGCGTCCGGCTACGCGCCCTACAAAGACAGGTCAGATCTCACATCTCTGAATTTCGCTCTCAAAGATGGGACAGCCTCCTGGAGGACCTCAAGCCATCGCACCTGGCCTTCTGGGAGCTCGTCCGCAAACAAAAGAGCAGTTACTCCTCAGCCACACCTCCACTAGACAGAGGCCCCACTCTTCCCCCTGCTTTCGAGAGCAGAGACAAAGCGGAGCTCCTCGCTAACACCCTAGAGGAACAATGCTCCCCCAACCCTTACGAATATCAGGACATAGATCCCGAACACTAGGAAAGCGTCACCCGAACAATACACACAATAAGGGAGACCCGCCCAGCAGAAATCCTAGACCCGGTCACCACCGACGAAGTCCTCTCAATAATTAAAGGACTCAAACCTAGGAAATCTCCCGGTCCTGATGGTATCAGGAATGAAGTCCTAAAGCTTCTTCCTGACAAACTCATAGCGCTTCTGGTCTGCATCCTCAATGCGGCCATATCTCATTGCCACTTTCCAGCCGTCTGGAAAAGGGCCACCGTCATAGGTATCCGGAAACCAGGCAAAAAAGCCTGCTCCCCAGAGAGCTACCGTCCGATCAGCCTACTAAACACCTTAGGCAAAATATACGAGCGGATTATTTTAAACCGCCTCCAAGTCGTCGTAGCCCACAAATATCTGTTTCCGGACCAGCAATTCGGCTTCCGGCCGAAACATTCATGCACCCACCAAGTTCTCCGCCTCACGGAACACGTAGTCTCCAACTTTACGGAGTTACGCCTTCCTAGACGCACTCTCGCTGTTTTCTTCGATGTCGCCAAAGCCTTCGACAGGGTCTGGCACGAAGGACTCATATATAAGCTCCACCAGTTCCAAGTTCCGGACAGACTTGTCCACTTAATTATACAATACTTATCTAACCGCTCCTTCTGCTACAAAGTAGACGGAGCCCTCTCCTCACCCCATCCTATTCGCTCTGGAGTCCCCCAAGGCTCCATTCTAGCGCCCTGTCTATTTAATCTATATGTCAGCGACATCCCAATCTTCGATAATGTCCAAGTAGGCCTCTACGCCGACGACACAATCATATATAGCTCGGGAAGGCACAGAGCCAATCTCAAAAATCGAGTTCAACAAACCATCTTCGCCTTCGGATCCTGGTGCCTCAAATGGCGCATAGGATTAAATCCAGATAAAAGCTCGGCTATCATGTTCGATCCCCACAACTTCAAGCCACTGGAAGGCTCATTACACTTATTCGGTGTCGATATCGCCTGGGTAAATAAAACCAAATACCTAGGCGTAGTACTCGACAAACATCTCACCTTCACCCACCATATCGATTACGTTATCAAAAAGGCCAACACCGCCTCGGCCCTGCTACGTAATCTCACTTCTTCGAAAAGCAAAATGTCACTCAGACATAAGCTTACAATCTATAAGACCTGCATACGCCCAATATTGACTTACAGCTGCCCAGTCTTTGCACATGCAGCAATAACAAACCTGGAAAAACTTCAAGTCTTCCAGAATAAATTCATTCGGACAATGGTCCAAGCCCCGCCTTACGCACGCAACATAGATCTCCACAAAGATATGAATCTCCCTTCCATATACGCCTACATACGCGAACTCACCAAGAAATTCTTTGAAAAAGCCGAAGCTCATTCGAATCCCGAAATAGTAGAAGCAGTCAACTATACTCCAAATCCTCAAGCCGTTTGGTTCGCACGCCGGCCACGAAACTGCTTCACCGATCCCGTAGACGACATCACTAGGGAAAACGCGCTCCTTCCTGCCGTCTCTTCAAACCGTTCGTGTCCGCGCACACGCCCGCGTAACCGCAAGTCTCGCCGCCGAGGCCTTACGGTTAATTTCACTCCCGCACACCCGCCGCGGCCTACCTCTGCAGACGCTCGAGCCTAGGTCCGATCCTCCGGAAAGGAGCCCTCGAGCGACTCTGCTCGCGCGATACAGTGACACTCTACAACACTGAGAATACAACATCACACTGCATACCATCCGTGCACACCCACACGCTAAGTACACGGTTCTGTAAGGGACCAAAAACCTGTGGCCCTGCCAGTTGTTTGCCTTTGTAATTTTTAATAATGGTTCCTCTGTTCACAGTCAGTTTCATACAGTTCATGGGCGTTTTAATGCGAAGACTACGTCCATCCAACACCGATAACTCAATCTTAAAACAGTACAGTACAATCCACTCCACCGACTTCCTTGCCTCTCTTAACAATTAGTATATTTAACATTTCACAAATTAGTAATTTATCTAAAGGTCTACTCCAGTAGGCCAGCTCTTATTATTTTATAATATATTTTCTCTTCTGGCAGCAGTCCATGCCAAGGGCCAGCCACAACGGCACCCTTGTGCCCGCTGCCTCGGGGCTGAGTGCCCTCAGCATTCGCCCCAAAAAGTCCTGCCAAGCTGTAAAAGCCCCTCCGGCTAACAGCGTATGTCCAGTCGAAAAAAAAAAAAAAAAAAAAAAAAAGCCAAATACCAATGGGTGTGTTCCGGCAGCTGCACTTGAGAGCCAGTTCCTCCACAGCTTTAGCGTGTCTTCCATCTTGGGCGGTATCGTCACTAAAGACCAGGTGTGACTATGGTCATAACGCTAAACCTTGAGTATAAAAAAGGTCAGTTGGTAGTCAAAGCACGAGTGTTCGAACCCACCTACAATGAGCTTGAGCTTTCGGTGATGGAAAATATCGTGATCGTGATAGACCAGTAAGACAAATCAAATCAAATAAAAAATCTTCAATTTATTTTAATTCAATTTAGTACCTATAATTGTGCTTATTATGGTAAAAACTACCACCTGTTCGGAAAGTAACGCTGTCATCGAGAAGAACCTGCAAGAAACAGGTTCTGCATTTTTTTAAGTCTAACTCTTATAACCTAAAAAACCGTTACTGGTCTTACTAAGTCTAAAATAGGGGGTGGCCAATTAATCACGGTTTCTAGTATTTAAATTATTCAGGTCTTTCACGAAATCTAGCCTTTTTAAGTTTGCGGTAAATGGTCGTGAATTTTGTGCATTGTCAATCGTCACTGATTTGGACTGTACGGTACTTAACATCAGGTGTAGTACAGTCACTATGCTGCACAATATAAAAACATATAAACAGGTCAAATTTACTGCCAAGACACCCCAATAAAATGTGTTACAAGGAAAAACAGTCATGAGGACTGCCAGCAAAAGTGAAAACTTAAATCTATAAACAAAAGAGAAACATACTATTCGTATATATACATATATATATAATGTATACTAATAACACACGGCGGTATATCTATGTACATATATACACGGTATACATATAGCTCATGGGAAGCGTGCGGTGACGATGACGCGAGTTCCATTATTTTTGTTCGCACAAAAAGTGCTCAACGCCCTTAATAAAGTTTTCACCTCAAAAATAATTGAAGGGGGTTTCCAAATCTTTTACTATGTTGTTGTTAATTCCAGGAAGCCAATCGGTAACTGTGTATTACCGCCTTTCCCGACTAACGGGTACTACGTGTCCTCGGTACCAGGTGGAACTCCGGGAGATTTAGTGACTGACTTCATACTGAACGTAACTTGCCTGCCAAGTTACAATTTGGTCGGAAATAAACAATTCTCATGTCTTAATGCCTGGACGTCGGGTTTCATGCCGGAGTGTCTTCGTAAGTTTTGTTGTTATTATTGAATGATATTGTGTGATCACGCTCGGCAATGTAACACTCGTTTAGGTAAAGTCAGCTCAAATCGACTAAGAAAGCAAGAGAGATATAGTCAACGAGTTGCTGCTACACTCTCTCGGTGAGCGTTACTTGAGAGTGTTGACGCATCTGTCGCATCCAGTATCAACGTAAACACCGTGATGACGTGCTAATACATTATCGTTGTATTTCGGTTTATTAAACCACACCTTGATGAAATTTTCACTGCCGTAGTGTGGTCTAATGGTGGTCCATTTTATTTTATGACGGTATTCAGAGTTCTTGTTCACTATAAGATAGCTTGATGAAGCGATGATAGCTCAGTCAGTAGTGTATACGGACACCGCATCAAGGGACGTGAATTCGAATCTACTTACAATGAGTTTGAACTTTTGGCCAAGGAAAACTTCGTGGTAAAACGATAGCGTGATACTAGGGCTTTTTCTAATTCCCGCCTGGCTAGCTACTACCCTCAAGTTAAAAATTTACGGCCATATATCTACAGGTGTGTTCCGGTAGTTGCACTTGCGAGATATTCTCTCCACAGGCTTAGCGTGTTCTCAATCTTTTCACTTAACATCAGGTGAGATTGTGGTCATAACCAATAACCCTATAAACTATAAAAAAAAATATATGTAACACTTATTTGTTAACAGCTTATTGCGACACCAACAAACAGAACCACGTCGTCAGTTGCGACGCTAATGCACTCCGTTGCGTGCTGGATACGACAGTTGAGCTCAAATCTGCATCAGCACCAAATAATGAATTAGGTAACATTTTCCTTGATAATCTTTAATACGTACAGGTTACATGGCAGATAAGAAAACACTGTTGATATTATAAACACGACAAGTTGTAATCATGGACGTATGAATGTTTGTTACTCTTTCACGCAAAGACAATATATCTTACGAATCAGAATAACACAGACTATAAGTTATAAAGTTATTTTGAAAATTATTCAAAATATAATGATACGTGTCAAGTAGGAAAAATTTCTGCCATCTGCGAGCTATACTGGCGTGCGCTACAAAAATCCTTACAGTTACACGTATATAATGTACTATGGAAATGTTTATCTTAAATAGTTCTACAAAAAATTTCGGACAGCATATATATATTATGTGTAAGCCATTGTCGGAAAAATAGTGAGCGGTGCAGTCTCCTTCGATATAATTTATGTAAAATATCTGGTACCGGAACCAGAATTGTTACAAAATCAATATTAACCTGAGCAAAGCCGCGGGTAAAAGCTCGTACTTACTTATATATACATACGTACATATAAATCCTATACATATCAGGAGTACGGAAAAGTTTGTTTGTTTGGAGGACTAATCTTAGGAATGGATAACATATGTATATGTAAATTAAAATCCATGATCCTTAGGTAAGTTTTTTTTATTATTTTTCAGTCTTTCATGACATATGTCTCAGTTAGATAGTTAGTGTAGATAGTTTCTATATTTTACATTTTTCTATATAGTTGTAAGGAAAAAAAAAATCTTATAAAATTCGTCCACATCGTTGGTAAGTTGTAATTAATATTTCAAAAAGCCTAATTTAATCCAATGAACAAATACTATGAACCCTGAAAGGTTTCACCGACCTTTTGGGTCAAATGCGTCAGGCACTCGGCCTGGGACACATCGAGCACAAGGGTGCCATAAAGTGGTCGAACATGGTTTTTTTTAGTATTTTATAGGTTTTAGCGTTTGACTACAATCTCACCTAATATAAAATGACGCCGTGGCTCAACATAGTAGACACGCTAAGTTTAGTAGAGCGACTGGATGTCATATGCAACTGCCGAATATAACTACAGATATTTGGTGACAAATTTTCAACTTGAGGGTGGTAGCTAGCCAGGCGGACATTACAAAAAGTCCTACTGCCCTGCTACGATGACTTCCTCACAATGCTTTCCGTCACCAAAAGCTCAAGCTCATTGCAGGTGGATTCGAACTCATGGTCATTGATGCGGCGTCCGTACACACAACCGACTGAACCATCATCGCTGCCGGAGAGGTATCCAAAAAACCTCCTAATAACCACTTATATATTATCAAAAGTAGAACAGTATGAACACGCTACTGCAGCTACGACTGTTTTTTACAGAATGCGGTGATTTCGGGCTGGTGTTTGAGCATGTCATTGCAGGCGGGCATCGAGCTGCACCCCAGGAGGTACCATGGCATGCCGGTATATACAGGAAGACTACAATGCCTCATATGCAGATATGCGGTGGATCCCTCGTCTCCAGCAACGTTGTTATATCAGGTATACTTATCAACCAACTAGCTGACCCGGAAACTTTGTATCGCCTACAATGTTTTTGAATACTAGTAAGTCGATTAATTTAGTTATATATAGATATCTCACAGTCTTCTGTCCCATTCACTCACTCATTTTTCATATTACGCCATTTAAAAATTAATCCGTTCGTTTTTTATTTATTTTCTTCATACAAACCTTGTCCTGACAATAACGAATAGAATATTTTTTTATCCAATTTGATGCAATTGTTCGGAAATTATGGGCGTACATACATTTCGGCGAATTAGTTTAATACATATACATGGAGTGTAGTTTTTATAGTTCATAGGTTTAGCGCTATAGCTACAATCTCACCTGATGTTATATTATGATGTGACCCAAGATTATGAATTCACTAAACCTAATGGTGGAACTGGCTCTCAATCGCAACTGCTGGAACACACCTATAGGTATTTGGCGGCAGTTTACTTAATTGCAGTTAGTTTAATGGCTAATGCTATAGGCTCGTATACTTGAATACATCTTAATTTGTCTGTTAATATTGTTTTTATCAAACGAATCTTCATACAAAGTTTATCCTTCTCTTGACACCACTTCCAATAAGTTTGCGCTAGACAAAGTAGACTATTACCGCCTTTAAAATTCCATCCATCTTCATCTTCTTCTTAGTCATTATTCCACCTAGGTAGGGTCGGTATAACATGTTTTTTTCTTCTACTCTATTCTATCAGCCGTCATGTCAGTATTTACTCTTTTTATACACATATCATTTCTGACACAGTCCATCCATATCTTCTTCAGCCTTCCTTTTCTCTTACAACCATTCACCTACATACTTAACATTCTTCTAGTTATATGGCTTTCATCCCTTCTCATAACATGCCCATAGCATACTAACCTGTCACTCCTAAATTTATCTGGAACTGGTGCCATTTATCTACTTCTGTTTCATTTTTCTCATTCTAGTCACTCCATACATCCATCGTAACATTCGCATCTCTGCTACTAGTGATTTTCCGAAGTTTCCATCTATCCCTAAGTCTAAATTCAACAGAATCGATTCAGAGGTTTAGGCGTGAAAGCGTAACACACAAACAAACTCACTTTAGAATTTATAATATTAGTAAGAATTTGATAGAGCACTTATTGAGGAATTTATTTGGGGTTTTAGGTTACTTAATATCACGCTGCCACCAATTGAAAAAATTACAAAAAGGGCAAAAAATATCAAATAATTTTTCGAACCACGCAAACGAAGTCGAGGGCACAGCTAGTGCATTTATTTACATTAAATTTGAGTTTTAAAAGTTATCTCTGTAAAAAATGAAGAACGATGAAAGGCTTAGAGAGAGAGAGATAGTGCACCTTTAAAAAATAATCAAGAATACAGTAATACCATAAAACAATGTATAGCTAGCAGCAAAGATATATCACTGCAAAGATAATACTTTTACCTGTATGAATTGAATTGGAGAGTAAAAAAATTTAAAATTTAATCTGGATTTTGAGAAGACACTAATAAAAACTAAACAACCAGTTTAAAGAACATATCAAAATTCGATTGGGAGCACTATATTATACTATACGACATCGAGCCCATTGCACGTCTCATAACGCGATGCGTTTGAGTAGTGCTTTACTCTCACTCTCGCAAGGTCAAGCAATTATCTCGGCTTACATTGCTTTTAGCCGATCTTATTTGCACTTTGAGTATTTAATGAGTTGACAAATATTAACAAGTTCATTAAACAAAATCATCAACTTTGTTATGACAGTAGATTTTTGAAAAATAACACTATTTTTTCTAGATAGTACAAAAAGAACCGTTTTGAAAAAGTATTTCGGTGGACGTTAGGTTCTCTGTATGTGCGGATGATGTATGTGGTCACGATACCGCCCAAAAAACTTTACTTTTTGAGGGTATTTTTTTATCGACTTTAGTATCATTCTGAGTAATAGCCTATTGCAAATTACTGTCTAATTCAATGCAATTTAATTAAAAAATGAGACTTGCACTTTTGGATTTTCCAAACTTTGTAGGAAAAACATCTTAAGTGACAATTGCACTTTTTGTAGGAGAGTTTTTCATTCTTAAGTAAAAAGCTTTTATGATATTTATATAAAAAATTGGGAGATGTTGTTCATAATTGGCCACTGATCTATTAAAATAATGACTATTAACATACATAAATGTTTCTAACTTACAAAAATATTTTTTATAATAAACTACTGCACTGATTTTAATCAAATTTTGCACAGGGTGTGCAGTTTGATTCAACTTGAGAAATAGGACACTTTATATTTCGATAAGTGATCATAATACGGTAGATGTCGTTATAGTCGATGTGATTGAATACTTGAAAACGCAGAACAAGGTTAGCCAATTCAACTACTATAATATAATGATATGTACATTCACTAGTTATCAAACATTTTGACCTGTTTTGTTGACTTGGCATTTAGCTTGGATATTCCGTTCATGAAGTAGATGCTCATTTTGAAAGGATTTTGTAATCATATATAGTTGCTACAAAACCGTGAATAAATTCACTTGCACAAACTAGTTGTTAATAACATTCCAGCCGCTCACTGCTTCTGGAACGACGTGGAGAAGCTGCAACCGGCTTCGAGGTTCGCGGTCGCCGTCGGTAAACTCTACCGGCCGTGGAACAACGAGCACGATAGTTATGCCCAGAAATCTAATGTAAAACTATTTATATTCTAAATACGAACTGTAGGAAGGTTTTTTGATTAAGGTAAACATCGTGATGAAATCATAACATGTTAGTAGGGTATTTAACAATGCCCGTTTGGCTAACTATGACAAATTTATTATTTGTTAACCTGTTCACAAAATGCATCAATGTACTTCCTGTGGCAATAGACCTGGCGGGCTATAAGAGTGTCATGTGGGATTCATCAGGCCAAAGCACCATCAAAGACCCATTGAAACGAAATAATACCAGCTCTAAATCCGCCTTATTGTCAAAGATCAGGGACACCTTTCACACTTCTTATAATCAAACTCTCCAATCTGAATCTAAAACGATAATAGTTGAGTAGTAGTGTGTAGGAACGCCGCCTCCAATCACCTACAATGAGCTTTAGCTTTCGGTAAAGGAAAATATCTCGAGGAAACCATTGCATGATAGTTTTCTAATGCCCGCCTGGCTATCTACCACCCTGAATTAGGGAATCTGGCTCCAAAAACCAATAGGTGTGTTCCGGTAATTGCATTTGAAAGCCAGTCTCTCTACTGGGCTTAGCGTGTCCACCATCTTGGGCTATTTAACATCACATGAGTTTTATGGTCAAACGCAAGAAAACCGAAAGAGTATTAAAAGGAGTTCTTGTAGGAATTTATTGTCGTATGCAATATTGTTAGGATGCATTTTTATTTATGAATATTATAAAGCGGAAAAGTTTCTTTGTTGACCGCGCTAATACATACATACAATCTAGTATCACGCCTCTCTCCCATAAGGGTAGGCAGAGACCACAATCTGTGGTAATACCACTCGGATTTCAAAAATTGGCCGCCATGACAGGCAATTGTTTTTTGATTGTAAGGTGCTTAACATTAGCTAAGGTGCCGTAAATTTACCGAGCTACCATAAAAAAATCCCATACTGTGATTTCATCACGCTGTGTTCCTTCACCGACAGCTCAAGCTAATTGTAGGTGGATTCGAACTCACGCCCCTTGACGCGGCGTCTGTACACACTACCAACTAATTTATCATCGCTTCAAAAGTTAATTCATTCTTCCTTCCCTCATGAATGAAATAGTATTTTTAATCTTAGTATTTTTGAATATTTTATCTCTCAGGTCTACGACATTAAAATCCCAGCGAGATACCACGGTAGTGCGACTAATTTCCAAGATGATATAGCCCTTGTGATATTGACCGATATGGTCACCTTCAATGAGCACGTGAAACCGGTCTGCCTGAGCTTCGACCATCTCTTGGACGAGAAGCATTTGAAAAACGGAAACTACGGAAAGGTAAAACAAAGTTTTTGAAGCGAAATGTTCTTAGACGTAAGTCATCGGTACTATACTGTGTACTACATTATACTTTACTATAATAATATTATAAATGCTACAATAATTGGACAGTGCTGTACTTAACATCAGGTACAGTGCAGTCACTTTGCTGAGTTACCATAAAAAAAAATGCGAAAGTGAGTTTCTTTGATAACTACCTGTTTGTTCCAGCATTTCCATTTAAGGGACTGTCCCTTTAAGTTTAGTAACCACCTTGGGCCACTTAAAATCAAATGAGATTGGTTCACTCATACACCCATAATAAACGATAATATCTTGAAACTGGGGCGCAATTCCATCCACTCATCAACAAAATATTTACTATTTCCACTTTTAAGAATCAGATTCTTGTCATCAGTAAATTGTCATAAGTAAATAAATAATATTTTCACTAGGTCGCAGGTTGGGGACTCACGGGTGAAGATGAAAAAGCCTCCCAAGTGCTGAAGGTCGTCGACTTACCTTACGTGGATATACAGAAATGCATCGCTGACAGCACTGCAGGCTTTATGCCTTACATCACTAGCGATAAAATCTGTGCCGGATACACCAATGGTATAATAGAACCTTAATATTTTCTGATTATAGTAAAAATAACGTAATGTAATGAAGTAGTCAAAAGTAATAATAAGGTGCTCGATTTTGAGAGAAGGCGTTGAGCAAAGCTCGACGTAAAACGGGACGAACTCAGAGCCCGGCCACCTCCTGATAATTTTTGTATTTTTGTTTGTAACGCAGAAACTCAAAAACTACTGTACCGATTTCAAAAAAATTTTCACCATTAGAATGCTATATTATCTTTGAGTAACATATGCTATAAATCAGTTAAATAATTTTCAGTTCTATGCGAACGAAGTCGCAGGCACAGCTAGTACATTATAATTACGTTAGAGGGGTGCTGACTTGCATCCAAAAATAGGCTATATCTATCAGCCACCTGAGGGCAAATCAACGAAGACCTCAATATTCAGATCCCATTCGCTGTGGCTTGCGAGACGTAGAACGTATTTTGCGAGAGGTAGTACGTATTTTACGAGAAGTAGTACTCCAATGAACATTTAAATCATTAAAACAAAAAGAAAAGATTCTTTGGAACAATAGCGGGAACCCAAAAACTACCACCTCCCAATAAGCTTAAGATAAAGTAAAACATCGTGAATCAAGCTTATGTTAAAAATCAATTACTAAAGTTGCAAATACGATTATAATATATGTTTTTACTCCCTTGACCACAACCTTGTACTTAAGTTACTTTGTAGCCTATGTTAGTTTCGTTTTTTTTCTACGTTTATAGCTTTGTTATATATATTTTCTTTTCTGTGTCTATTTTATTTTGATATTGCCACCGGTTAACTTATTTCAAGATTAAAATGTCTCTAAAGGTTGCCTGTAAAATATCGCTCCAAGCAGTAAGGTCGCCTAAATGTACACTTGTATTTTAAATAATTGTTTAATTTTATATATTTTCATGGTGTGCAATAAAGTGTGTTATTATTATTATTATCAAGTAAGTGGACACGTTGAGCCTGGCGGAACAACTGGCTATCCAGTACAAATGCCAAATATACATCTATAGGTATTTGGCGACAGAATTTCAATTTGAAGGTGGTGTTTTTTGAATTTATGTTCGTTATAACAAAATATATAAATGTCTGCGAAGAACTTATTGTATCGAGTATTTAGTGCCCGATGGCGTAATATTAGGTATGGTCAAATATTAATACCCTATAAAATTATAGGAACTGCTGTGTGTAGAGGCGACAGCGGAGGCGGCCTCGTCTTCGCAGAGGAAATCAATTATAAAACTAAGTATTTCCTAAGGGGTATCGTGTCCACCGCACCGAGCAGCGATCACGCTTGCAACGTATACACATGGGGTACATTCACACACGTCGCTAACCACGAGCGTTTCATTCGTTCGACATTAAGCGCCGGTGTGACAAAAGACATAACGCCTCCAGCTACAGTTACAGAGATGATGGATGCTAGAATGTTCTTCCATACAGCTAATCTGATGAATCACGCGACAAAGAAACCCGTTCAACAATGGGTCTAAGAGAACTAAAAATCACCGACCTATTTTTTAAAATTTGTTGTTTATTCGGGACAGACAGATAGTTTTTTTTCTTACAAATATATTCATATCCTTGCTAATATTATAAATATGAAAGTGAGTTTGTTTGTTTCGCTTTCACACGTATACCGCTGAATCGATTATGATGAATTTCGGTATAGACATAGATCGGACTTTGGAGACGGTGATAGGCTACTTTTTCCCGCGAAAATCTTACTGAAAGTGGGGTAAAAAGAGGGAACTTTGTATGTTTTTTTTTTATAGCTTCATCCGATTTGTTTGACAAATACAATGGTAACGCAAGCGAAGCCGCAGATAAAGGCTATATCATATATATCACTCTAAGTTAACAAGTTTTGTATTATTTATTATATTATTCTCATTGGAAGGAGTACTTTGATGACCCATCCAAAGCAAAAGAAATATGGTACAAAACGATACAGTCCCTCTTAAAGTCTCCCTGGATTGATGATATCACTGTTAGCTGTCGGGAACCAATCATGGGAATAAGATTACGGTCAGGTCATATACCATCAAATAAGTTTCCCTTAATGATGCGTAATGTAAGCTTCATTTTGCGAGAGGTGCGGCCTAATCGACGATGTTCACCACATTTTCGCAGGATGTATTCGAAGCTAACGTATAAGATATGGGATATGGTTCGTTCCACGATGGTTTAAATAATACCTTGTTACCTGACCCTGTCTTTGAAAATACTAGAAAATGATATAAAATTAATTTAAAACATTATCAAATATATAATTGACTAGCTGTGCCCGCGGCTTTGTTCATGTAGCACACATGGAACTAAAAATTAGTTTTTTATTTTCGCTTATGCAACTTTTTTCAATATAGCTTTGCTCTTATTTAAAGCATTTACCCACGAAAAAAAAAACTGAAGATCTAAACAAAAATACTCATTTAAACTATTGCCAATAAGCAGAGAAGTCAATCAAATCAAATGTCATGACCACAGTAAATATGATATTAAAGTAATAAATGACATCATCACTATAACCGATGTTAAGGTTCAGAATAAGAGGTCAGAACGATTAACTATAGCTCAAACGTATACGAAACAAACATTCTCTATCACACTCTTACGTTCAGTCTATGGGAGCGCTAATCAGTCGAGAATAACTAAATTGATTGGTTACTCTTCAGTTATTGTTCGTTTAACTTTAATAAACCAAGCTGAAAAGTTACATACGCCATTGTTTCACATATAAACCCGATATATACTCACTCTATGTTTAATCTAATATTTTCATATATTAAGCAGAGATGGGCTTAATCGATTACTTTTGAAATTAGATTATTAATCTGATTATAAGTAATCATGACTACATCCATCAAAATTTCATTTAATCATGATTGTTGGGTAATCATTAATCACCATTAAAGTAATCCGTAATCAAGATTATATTATTATTTGTACTCAATATATTAGTAGTAGTTTATGCCGCTATCAAATAAAAGCCCGTAGGTATTAAAGCTCGTATATGTTTATTACATGAAGTAAAACGAACTTTAGGTAAATATACAAATAAGTAACCATTTTCTAAGTATCTTTATAACTGCAAAATTCTAAAAGTAGTCGAATAAAAATTTTGAAGTTATTGCATTTTTACCAAATCGTTACTTTATAACTATGAGTATTATTTGATTATTAGATGAAATGTTTAAACAGAGAGTGCGATTGTAATCCAATTTAAGTATATATGCATATAAATAATTGCAAACATGCCTGTAACACTAAAATTCATTGATTGTAATGATTCATCTCTTATATCGTGGTAAATTTAAACTGATGACAAAAGTTGAATACAAAATAAAGTTGTTTTACACCATAAATCTATGTCTTGTTTCTATTTTATTATTTTGATATTAATCAAAAAAGTAATCAAGATTTATGATTAAAGATTAATAATCATTAATCTCTTCAAAGATTACATTCTTGATTATTTTAGTTAATTTGTAATCATGATTGAAGTTTCTACAATTATAATAAATTACCATCAATCCCCTATCTCACAAAAAATACTCTTTTGTTTTATGTGATTAAGGGTACTCTGTATTTTGAACCACAATATTAATTATCATCGTGTCAAATTTAATCAAAATATGTCCATTACTTTAAATGTATAGGTAAACAAAAATATATTCTTTACTTCTATTAAATTTGAAATTGGATAGCTCGTGATAAAATAGAATATTCTCCGCCTTAATTATTGAACCTGTTTGCATTCCTATGTTTCATCTGCCCGCGTTTATTTATTTCCTAAGAATTATTAACACGCACATAACATAATTTCTTGATTCAGTGCGTAAAGTTTGTAACTAACAATAATAATTTGTATTTAGTGTTATTTATAAAATGAAATCGTATAGTGTGTCTCTAGGAATGCTATCAAATTTTACCGTGTTTCTAATGGGTATGTTAGATTAATTATAGTTTATATTAAGGACAATCCTTCACTTTGTTTTATATGTTTGTTTGTTTAGTTTATTTCGTTTGACTATAATTTGATCATTTCATATGCAATCCGTTATGAATTATGTATAGTGTGTAAGTCGATTTATTAATATTTATTTATTTGACTAATTATTTTATTTAGTCTATCTACAATGTAACAATTTGATTTAGCACAGCGCTGCTCGATCACTGAAAGAATATGCCTTGTGGCATTAAGCTTCCAAGTGTACAAAGAACAATGAAGTATTCATTTATTCATTGAAAATTACTTTTTCTTCGATTGGATATATGGTGGCTTCAAGGGCTTTCAAAGCTTCACCGAGCTTTGAGACCGAGTACTAAGGAACTCAGTCCCATTTAAAATTATTATTATTTTTAATATTATAAATTCTGAACATTTTATAAGTTATAATGTACCTTTAGAATTACAATGACGTCATGAAACTACAAAAAATGTAAGCAATCAAATAACAAAGAACTAACTTGTGACGCGATCTTGATTAGTCATATTAAATTTTTATTTTAATTCATAAAATTAAATGGTTGTGATGATAATATTGGCTATATTTTGCTTTATATAATAGTTATCGTATCGAAGTGTATGATTTATAATACATTGGAACATGTATAGGTGATTTAAAAACGAGCGGCCATCTTGGTAATGTTGAATTCAACAAATAGGTACATTTCTCTTTTGCTGTGTCGCATCGTTCAAAAACAGAAGAATTTATAATATGGTGTTTTTTTTTAATTTCAATAAATACTTAGTGTCCATATAGAGCTGAGTTACAAATTAAATTATATGTATTAATAACATTTTCACTTTCCGAATCTACTAAGGTAGGTATTTTTAAAACATCAAGAAAAGTTCGATTACACATATATTGCTGTACACAATTTACTAAATTACTAAAAAGGTCTCCTCATTTTAAAAAGTTATACCTAAAAAAACATATAAAACGTAAATTTTAATAATTGTAGTGACGTCAGTAATTCTGGTAGATGGAGGTCAAGCGGAAATTGATTCGTAAGTTATATTTAATAATTTATTTCTTTTTATTGTAAGTAGTTTTATTTAAAGCGATGATAGCTCAGTGGTAGTGTGTACGACTTGGCGTCAAGGGACGTGAGTTCGAATCCAACCACCTACAATGAGGTGAAGATGAAGGAATACACCGTGAGAAAAGCATAGCATGATGACCATAGCATATGATTTTCTAATGCCCGCTTAGCTAGCAACCACAGTTAAGTTGAAAATCTACCGCCAAATACCAATGGGTGTGTTCCGGCAGCTGCGCTTGAGAGCCAGTTCCTCCACAGTTTTAGCGTATCTACCAACTTGGGCCGTATCGTCACTCAGGTGAAATTATGACCATAACACTAAGCCTTGAGTATAAAAAAGGTCAGTTGGTAGTCAAAGCACGTGTGTTCGAACCCACCTACAATGAGCTTGAGCTTTCGGTGATGGAAAATATCGTGATCGTGATAGACCAGTAAGACAAATCAAATCGAATAAAAAATCTTCAACTCAATTAAATTCAATTTAGTACCTATAATTGTGCTTATTATGGTAAAAACTACCACCTGTTCGGAAAGTAACGCTGTCATCGAGAAGAACCTGCAAGAAACACGATCTGCATTTTTTAAAGTCTAACTCTTATATTTTTTAGGTCCATTTTTTTATATAATAGTTTAATGTGTGTATTTAGAGTAATTATTAACGGATGTACAGAGAGGGTGTCAATTCCAGACACCACGATCGCTCACATATTGATCCACCCTATAATATAGCCTTTTGACATCAAAACCCGTTTGACATGGTTCTTGAACCTACTGTCCGGCAATTCAGTATTACGCTTTGGGGCTTTAGTGTAAAACCTAACACTATAACCTAAAAAACTGTTACTGGTCTTACTATGTCTAAAATAGGGGGTGGCCAGTTTATCACGATTTCTAGTATTTAAATTATGCAGGTCTTTCACGAAATCTAGCCTTTTTAAGTTTGCGGTAAATGGTCGTGAATTCTGTGCATTGTCAATCGTCACTGATTTGGACTGTACTGTACTTAACATCAGGTGTAGTACAATCACTATGCTGCACAATATAAAAACATATTAAGCGGGCCAAATTTACTGCCAAGACACCCCAATAAAATGTGTTACAAGGAAAAGCAGTCATGAGGACTGCCAGCAAAAGTGAAAACTTAAATCTATAAACAAAAAAGAGACATACTCTTCGTATATATATATACATATATATATAATGTATACTAATAACACACGGAGGTATATCTCTGTACATATATACACAGTATACATATAGCTCATGGGAAGCGTGCGGTGACGACGACGAGAGATCCATTATTTTTGTTCACCCAAAAAGTGCTCAACGCCCTTAATAAAGTTTTCACCTCAAAAATAATTGAAGGGGGTTTCCAAATCTTTTACAATGTTGTTGTTAATTCCAGGAAGCCAATCGGTAACTGTGTATTACCGCCTTTCCCGACGAACGGGTACTACGTGTCCTCGGTACCAGGTGGAACTCCGGGAGATTTAGTGACTGACTTCATACTGAACGTAACTTGCCTGCCAAGTTACAACTTGGTCGGAAATAAACAATTCTCATGTTTTAATTTCTGGACGTCGGGTTTCATGCCGGAGTGTCTTCGTAAGTTTTGTTGTATTTAATGAATGAGATCGGGTCATCACGCTTGGCAATGTAACACTCGTTTAGGTAAACTCAGCTGAAATCGGCTAAGACAGCAAGAGCGATATAGTCAACAAGCTACTGCTATACTCTCTCGGTGAGCGTTACATGAGTGCGCGTGACGCGTCAGTCGCGTCCAGTCTCGACATAAACATCGTGATGATGTGCTAATACATTATAGTTGTATTTCAGTTTATTAACCACACCTTGTTGAAATTTTCACTTCCGTAGTGTGGTCTAGTGGTGGTCCATTTTATTTTATGAAGTTATTTAGAGTTCTTGTTCAATATATGATAGCTTGATGAAGCGATGATAGCTCAGTTAGTTGTGTATACGGAGCCCGCATCAAGGGACGTGAGTTTGAATCCACTTACAATAAGTTTGAGCTTTTGGCTTAGGAAAACGTCGTGATAAAACCATAGCACGATAGTAGGGCTTTTTCTAATTCCCACCTGGCTAGGTACTACCCTCAAGATGAAAATTTACCGCCATATATCTACAAGTGTGTTCCGGTAGTTGCACTTGACATCTAGTCTCTCCACAGGCTTAGCGTGTCCTCCATCTTTTCACTTAACATCAGATGAGATTGTGGTCATAACCAATAACCCTATAAACTATAAAAATATATATGTAACATTTATTTGTTAACAGCTTATTGCGACACCAACACGCAGAACCACGTCGTCAGTTGCGATGCTAATGCACTCCGTTGCGTGCTGGATACGACAGTTGAGCTCAAATCTGCATCAGCACCAAATAATGAATTAGGTAACATTTTCCTTGATAATCTTTAATACGTACAATTTGTATTTGTGGACGTATGGATATTTGTTACTCTTTCACGCAAAGACTACTTAATAATTTCAATTCAACTTTACAACAATATATCTTACGAATCAGAATAACACAGACTATAAGTTATAAAGTTATTTTGAAAATTATTCAAAATATAATGATACGTGTCAAGTAAGTAGGAAAAATTTCTGCCATCCGCGAGCTATACTGGCGAGCGCTGCGAAAATCCTTACAGTTCCACGTATATAATGTACTATGGAAATGTTTATCTTAAATAGTTCTACAAAAAATTCCGGACAGGATATATGTATAAAAAAAATCTTATAAAATTTGTGCCCATCGTTGGTAAGTTGTAATTAATATTTTAAAAAGCCTAATTTAATCCAATGAACATATGCTATTACCCTGAAAGGCTTTCACGGCTTCACCGAGCTTGTGGGTCGAATGCGTGAGGCACTCGACCTGGGAGGCATCGAGCACAACGGTGCTGTAAAGTGGCCGAACTTTTTTTTTTAAATACTTTGTAGGTTTTAGCGTTTAACTACAATCTCACCTATCTAATATCTACCTAATCAATCAACATGGTGAACACGCTAAGCTTAGCAGAGGGACTGGCTGTCAATACAACTACAGATATTTGGCGACAAATTTTCAACTTGAGGGTGGTAGCTAGCCAGGCGGACATTACAAAAAGTCCTACTGTCCTGCTACGATGACTTCCTCACAATGCTTTCCGTCACCAAAAGCTCAAGCTCATTGTAGGTGGATTCGAACTCATGGTCATTGATGCGGCGTCCGTACACACAACCGACTGAACCATCATCGCTGCCAGAGAGGTATCCAAAAAACCTCCTAATAACCACTTATATATTATCAAAAGTAGAACAGTATGAACACGCTACCGCAGCCATGACTGCTGTTTACAGAATGCGGTGATATCGGGCTGGTGTTTGAGTATGTCATTGCAGGCGGGTATCGAGCTGCGCCTCAGGAGGTACCATGGCACGCCGGTATATACAGGACGACTACAATGCCTCATATGCAGATATGCGGTGGATCCCTCGTCTCCAGGAATGTTGTTATATCAGGTATACTTATCAACCTACCAGCTGATCCGGAAACTTTGTATCGCCTACAATGTTTCTGAATACTTAGTAAGTCGATTAATTTAGTTATATATATAGATATATCTCACAGTCTTCTGTCCCATTCACTCACTTATTTTTCATATTAAGACATTTAAAAATAAATCCGTTCGTTTTTTATTTATTTTCTTCATACAAACCTTGTCCTGACAATAACGAATAGATTTTTTTTTTATCCAATTTCATGCAAATGTTCGGAAATTATGGGCGTACATACATTTCGGCGATTTAGTTTAATACATATAGATAGTGGAAACTCCAATAAAGCGACTTTTTTTTATAGTTAATATGTTTAGCGCTATAGTAACAATCTCTCCTGATGTCAAATCATAATGTGACCCAAGATTATGAACACGCTAAATCTAGTGGTAGAACTGGCTCTCAATTGCAACTGCCGGAACACACCTACAGGTATTTGGTAGCAGATTACTTGATTTCGATTAGTTTAATGGCTAACGCTATAAGCTCGTATAGTTGAATACATCTTAATTTGTCTGTTAATATGATTTTATCAAACAGATCGAATGACACATTAAAATTCTTCATACAAAGTCTATCCTTCTCTTGAAACCACTTTCAATAAGTTTTCGCGAGATAAAGTAGACTATTACCGCCTTTAAGATTCCATCCATCTTCTTCTTCTTCTTAGCCCTTATCCCACCTAGGTAGGGTCGGTACAACATGTTTTCTTCTTCCACTCTAATCTATCAGCCGTTATCTCGGTATTTACTCTTTTTATACACATATCATTTCTCACACAGTCCATCCATATCTTCTTTAGCCTTCATTTTCTCTTACAGCCATTCACCTACATACTTAACATTCTTCTAGTTACCTGGCTTTCACCCCTTCTCAAAACATGCTCATACCATACTAACCTATCACATCTCAATTTCTTTGACACTGTTGCCATTTTCTTGATTTTCCTTCATTTTGTTCATTTTAGTCACCCCACACGTCCATCGTAACATTAGCATCTCTGCGACTAGTGATTTTACGAAGTTTCCATCTATCCGTAAGTCAAAATTCAATAGAATCGATTCAGAGGTTTAGGCGTGAAAGCGTAACAAACAAAGAAACTCACTTTGACATTTATAATATTAGTAAGAATTTGATAGAGCACTTATTGAGGAATTTATTTGGGGTTTTAGGTTATTTAATATCATGCTGCCACCAATTGAAAAAATTACAAAAAATGGCAAAAAATATCAAATAATTTTTAGCTCCACGCAAATGAACGTGCGGGCACAGCTAGTGTATTTATATACATTTAAATCTGTCTCTATCATTAATAACTACATAAGTTATCTCTGTAAAAAATTAAGAACCATGCAAGGTTTAGAGAGAGATAGAGAGAGAGATAGTGCACCTTAAAAAATAAACAAGAATACAGTAATACCATAAAACAATGTATAGGCAGCAGCAAAGATATATTACTGCAAAGATAATACGTTATACCTATATGAATTGAAGTGGAGAGTAAAAACTTTATTTAATTTAGATCTTGAGAAGACACTTATAAAAACCAAACAACTTAACAACCAGTTTAAAGAACATTCCATCCATGAAAAATAAATGGTACGAAATTCGATTGGGAGCACTATATTAAACTATATGATAACAAGACTATTGCACGTCTCATAACGCGAAGCGTTTGAGTAGTGCTTTACTCAGGACTCTCTCAAGTTCAAACAATTATCTCGGCTTATATTGCTTTTAGTCGATCTTATTTGCACTTTGAGTATTAAATGAGTTGACAAACATCATTCTCAGTTATAGCCTATTGTAAATTACCGTCAAATTCAATGCAATTTAATTAAAAAATGAGACGTGCACTTTTAGATTTTCCAAACTTTTTAGGAAAAACATCTTAAGGGACAATTGCACTTTTTCTAAGAGAGTTTTTCATTCCTAAGTAAAAAGCTTGTATGATATTTATATTAAAAATTGGGATTTGTGGTTCATCATTGGCCGCTGATCTATTAAAATAGTGAATATTGACGTACATAAACGTTTCTAATTTACAAAATAATTTTGAGGCGGTTACAAAAAAAAATACATTTTCAAAGATTTTAGGCGCTTAAAATATTTTTTTCTATTTTAATATATAAAAATTACTGTTGGTCCGCGATGAACTTTTGAACTACTGCACCGATTTTAATAGAATTTCGGATAGGGTGTGCAGTTTGATCCAACTTGAGAAATAAGACCCTTTATATTTCAATAAGTGACCTTATAACGATAGGTGTCGTTATAGTCGAAGTGATTGAATACTCGAAAACGCAGAACAAGGTCTGCCAGGTCAATTAGTATACTCTAATATTATGTACATTCACTGGTTATCAAACATTTTGACTTGTCTTGTTGACTTGGAATTTGTCTTGGATATTCCGTTCATGAAGTACATTCTCATTTTGAATGGATTTTATGAACATAAATAGTAGCTACAAGACCGTGAATAAACAAACAAACAGACTAGTTGTTAATAACATTCCAGCCGCTCACTGCTTCTGGAACGATGTGGAGAAGCTGCAACCGGCTTCGAGGTTCGCGGTCGCCGTCGGAAAACTCTACCGGCCTTGGAACAACGAGCACGACAGTGATGCCCAGAAATCTAATGTAAAACTATTTATATTCTAAATACGAACTGTAGGAAGGTTTTTTGATGAAGGAAAACATCGTAATGAAATCATAACATGCTTGTAGGGTATTTAATAATGCCCATTTGGCTAACGACGACAATTTTATTACTTGTTAACCTGTTCATAAAATGCACCAATGAACTTCCTGTGGCAATAGACCGGGCGGGCTGTAAGAGTGTCGCATGGGATTCATCAGGCCAAAGCACCATCAAAGACCCATTGAAACGAAATAATATCAGCTCTAAATTCGCCTTATTGTCAAAGATCAGGGACATCTTTCACACTTCTTATAATCAAACTCTCCAATCTGAATCTAAAACGATAATAGCTCAGTGGTAGTGTGTAGGAACGCCGCCTCCAATCACCTACAACGAGCTTGAGCTTTCGGTAAAGGAAAATATTGCGAGGAAACCATTGCATGATAGTAGGAAGTTTTCTAATGCCCGCCTGGCTAGCTACCACCCTGAATTAGGGAATGTGGCTCCAAAAATCAATAGGTGTGTTCCGGTAGTTGCATTTAAAAGGCAGTCTCTCTACTGGGCTTAGCATGTCAACCATCTTGGGCTATTTAACATTACATGAGTTTTGTGGTCAAACGAAAGAAAACCTAAAGAGTATTAAAAGGAGTACGAATTTATTGTCGTATGCAATATTGTTAGGATGCATTTTTTGTTATGAATATTATAAAACGGAAAAGTTTCTTTGTTTGAACGCGCTAATACATACATACATACATATTATCACGCCTCTCTCCCATAAGGGTAGGCAGAGACCACAATCTGTGGTAATACCAGTCGGATTTCAAAAATTGGCCGCCATGACAGGCAATTGTTTTTTGATTGTAAGGTGCTTAACATTAGCTAAGGTGCCGTAAATTTACCGAGCTACCATAAAAAAATCCCATACTGTGATTTCATCACGCTGTGTTCCTTCACCGACAGCTCAAGCTAATTGTAGGTGGATTCGAACTCACGCCCCTTGACGCGGCGTCTGTACACACTACCAACTAATTTATCATCGCTTCAAAAGTTAATTCATTCTTCCTTCCCTCATGAATGAAATAGTATTTTTAATCTTAGTATTTTTGAATATTTTATCTCTCAGGTCTACGACATTAAAATCCCAGCGAGATACCACGGTAGTGCGACTAATTTCCAAGATGATATAGCCCTTGTGATATTGACCGATATGGTCACCTTCAATGAGCACGTGAAACCGGTCTGCCTGAGCTTCGACCATCTCTTGGACGAGAAGCATTTGAAAAACGGAAACTACGGAAAGGTAAAACAAAGTTTTTGAAGCGAAATGTTCTTAGACGTAAGTCATCGGTACTATACTAGTACTGCACTACACTACACTACACTACACTACACTGCACTGCACTGCACTGCCTTACAGTACACTACACTACGCTACTGTATACTACATTATACTTTACTATAATAATATTATAAATGCTACAATAATTGGACAGTGCTGTACTTAACATCAGATACAGTGCAGTCACTTTGCTGAGTTACCATAAAAAAAAATGCGAAAGTGAGTTTCTTTGATAACTACCTGTTTGTTCCAGCATTTGCATTTAAGGGACTGCCCCTTCAAGTTTAGAAACCATCTTTAGCCACTTAGAATCAAATGAGATTATTTCACACATACCCCAAACTATGTCAATCAAACATTTAAAATATAAAAGAAAATATATTTAATAAATGTTATATCTAAAGAGAATAAAAATCCACTCATTTCAACCCCTCACAAAATACCTTGAAACTGAGAAGCAATTCCATCCACTCATCAACAAAATATTTATTGTATCTACTGTTAGGAATCAGATCCTTATAAATAAATAAATAAATAATATTTTCACTAGGTCGCAGGTTGGGGACTCACGGGTGAAGACGAAAAAGCCTCCCAAGTGCTGAACGTCGTCGACTTACCTTACGTGGATATACAGAAATGCATCGCTGACAGCACTGCAGGCTTTCTGCCTTACATCACTAGCGATAAAATCTGTGCCGGATACACCAATGGTATAGAACCTTAATATGGTCTGATTATAGTAAAAATAATGTAATGTAATAATATAGCCAAAAGTAATGATAAGGTGCTCTATTTTAAGAGAAGGCGTAGAGCAGAGCTCGACGCAAAACGGGACGAGCTCAAAGCCCGACCACCTTCTGCCAATTTTTTTATTTTATTTGTAACGAATAAACTCAAAAACTTCTGCATCGATTTCAAACAATCTTTCATCATTATAATGCTATATTATCACTGAGTATCTAAATTAGTTCAATAATTTTAGTTCCATGCGAACGAAGTCGCTGGCTTATCTAGTATATTATAATTACGTTAGAGAGGTGCTGACTCGCAGCAAATGTGGTCGCACAAGCACTGCAAAAATAAGTTATATCAGCCACCTCAGAGCACATCAACGAAGCCCTCAATATCCAGATCCCAGTCGCTGTGGCCGAATACGGTTGGGATATTATTATTATTATAGTAAAAAATAGAGGTACACATTAGTTAAGATTCCTTTATGGTACTACTAGCAGAAGTATGAAAGCTGTCCCTGCCCCTGTAAGACGTATTTTGCGAGAGGTCATGCGTAATATAACAGGGGTAGTGCGTATTTTACGAGAAGTAGTACTCCAATGAACATTTTTATCATTAAACAAAAAGAAAAGATTCTTTGAAACAATAGCGGGAACCCAAAAACTACCACCTCGCAATAAGCTTAAGATGAAGTAATACATAGTGAATCAAGCTTATGTTAAAATACAATTATATACAACTATTATATACAAATACAATTATAATATATATTTTCACTCCCTTGACCACAACCTTGTACCTAAGTTACCTTGTAACCTATGTTAGTTTCGTTTTTTTTTTTTCAATGTTTATATCTTTGTAATATCTATTTTCTTTGTGTGTGTATATTATTTTGATATTGCCACCGGTTAACTAATTTCAAGATTAAAATGTCTCCAAAGGTTGCCTGTAAAACATCGCTCCAAGCAGTAAGGTCGCCTGAATGTACACTTGTATTTTAAATTATTGTTTAATTTTATATATTGTCGGTGTGCAATAAAGTGTGTTATTATTATTATTATTATTGACTATCCCTGATGTTAAATGACGATGTGACTCAAGTTAGTGGACACGTTGAGCCTGGCGGAACAACTGGCTATCCATTACAACCGCCAAATATACATCTATAGGTATTTGGCGACAAAAATTCAATTTGAAGGTAGTATTTTTGAATTTATGTTCGTTATAACAAAATATATAAATGTCAGCAAAGAACTTATTGTATCGAGTATTTAGTGCCCGATGGCGTAACATTAGGTGTGGTCAAATATTAAAACCCTATAAAATTTTAGGAACTGCTGTGTGTAGAGGCGACAGCGGAGGCGGCCTCGTCTTCGCAGAGGAAATCAATTATAAAACTAAGTATTTCCTAAGGGGTATCGTGTCCACCGCACCGAGCAGCGATCACGCTTGCAACGTATACACATGGGGTACATTCACACACGTCGCAAACCACGAGCATTTCATTCGTTCGACATTACGCGCCGGTGTGACTAAGGACATAACGCCTCCAGCTACAGTTACAGAGATGATAGATGCTAGTGTTCTTCCATACAGCTAATCTGATGAATCATGCGACAAAGAAACCCGTTCAACAATGGGTCTGAGAGCACTAAAAATCAACGACCTATTTTTAAAAATTTGTTGTTTACTCGGGAAAGAGACAGTTTTTTTTACAAATATATTCATATCCTTGCTAATATTATAAATATGAAATTGAGTTTGTTTGTTTCGCTTTCACGCGTATACCGCTGAATTGATTATGATGAATTTCGGTATAGACAGATCGAACTTTGGAGACGGTGTTAGGCTACTTTTTCCTGCGTAAAATTTTACTGAAAGTAGGGTAAAAAGAGGGATAAACTTTGTATGTTTTTTTTTATAGCCTAATCCGATTTGTTTGACAAATACAATGGTAACGAAAGCAAAGCCGCAGATAAAAGCTATATCATATATATCCCTCTAAGTTAACAAGTTTTGTATTATTTATTATATTATTCTCATTGGAAGGAGTACTTTGATGACCCATCTAAAGCAAAAGAAATTTGGTACAAAACGATTCAGCCACTCTTAGCCTCCCTGGATTGATGATATCACTGTTAGCTGTCGGGAACCAATCATGGGAATAAGATTACGGTCAGGTCATATACCATCAAATAAGTTTCCCTTAATGATGAGTAATGTAAGCTTCATTTTGCGAGAGGTGCGGCCTAATCGACGATGTTCACCACATTTTCGCAGGATGTATTCGAAGCTAACGTATAAGATATGGGATATGGTTCGTTCCACGATGGTTTAAATAATTCCTTGTTACCTGACCCTGTCTTTGAAAATACTAGAAAATGATACAAAATTAATTTAAAACATTGTCAAATATATTATTTACTAGCTGTGACCGCGGGTTTGTTCACATGGAACTAAAAATTAGTTTTTTTTTTTTTCGCTTATGCAACTTTTTTCAATATAGCATTGCTCTTATTGGTGGTAGCGTGATGATATATAGCTTAAAAGCATTCCTCGGGAATTACTCCATAAAATACAGAAATAATTTTTGAAATTCGACAGTTTGTTCTTAAGATTAACGCGTTCAAACAAACTAACTTTTCCCGAGTCACTTAACTTTAAATTCATACTATCTAATATCTCTTGATAGAGTGAACCGATTGCGATGAAACAAAAACTGAGTATACACACTAAGTTGCGTACAATCTTTACGTGTAAAAGCTATCTACATTGGTTTTGTACTTTTACGTGATGCGTTCACAGGCAACACAGATAAACAGACAAAAATTCAAAAAAGGCCGGATTTGGGTTCTGATGACTTTAACAACACCGTGAACAATCACGACATTTCTACAAATTTAATTATTTATTTATTTAATTATTTAAATATTTATTTTACATATTAATATATGTAAATGGCGACTAAACCTTCAATAAAATTAAAAAATACCTAAATTTTAATTCTATCTATCAAATTATAAAAATATTTTAACATCAATTCGTTTTTTTTTATATCAGTAAATTTTTATGATTTATGTCCACAAGGTAGAATTTTAGAGAGTGCAACAGAGGTATTGGGAGCCCACAGATATTTAGATGCTAGTTATGATATAAGTTAAGTTATGCCGCACCTTCCTTAGCTTGAAGCTAGTTTTTTTGTATTATATAAGTTTAGCATTATGAAATTTCGGACATGTCAGGAAAATTCCTGTCACCTGTAATGCTAGACCCACCTGAACGGTGTACCCATGCATAGCTAAGTATTTGTTTCTCTCTCCAAAGTTATTCGAACCATCAACGTGTCAGTTGTCAAGGACCTCCTACCTCTGAATCCTGCCCTGCGTGTTCCGCACATATATACGCGGCCGACACTGAATAATTAACGTATTGGATACGGAATAAAATACACTGAATTCTTCAGTCGCGAATCGGCCGCGAACTCGAACAGACGTTCCACTGCAACTCCCGTTGTAGAGAGTTTTAAAAATCTTGCATACGTCCGTTAGTAAACGTGTGATTTTATAAACGAGTAGACTAAAACAATTGAAATTCGTGTAATATAATTATTTTATTGTGACTATGGCTCATAGTTATTCCATGATATAATAGATTACGCTATAGTCGATTTATTAAATACCGGAAAGGGCAGTACAGCATTTAATTCAATTAGATAAGATAAAAGTTAAATTACGTCAAATTTTTGGCGGCGATTTGACTATTGGACTAGATGATTGATATTACAACCCAATTTTTTTCATGAAATACTCGTTTTTTTACTTTTATATCGTAAATAACAAGAGCTAGAGAAAGCATATAACCGACAAACTTGTAGGAAATTAAATTTCCTAGAAAAAAGTTCCAGAGCACAACAAATTTGGCTTAGAGATCCGAACTACCCCGCAAGTTCGAGTTACGACTACGCCGCCATGGATATTTTAATAGAGGATTCAGTTGTGAAGAAATCCTGTCATTCACCAAGATTATAACATAAAACCTCTGAGCTGTAGACTATTGAAGAAAAAAAAACAAAGTTTACGTATTTTTTATAGGGGAAATCATTATACGCCTTGCTGAAACTCACATTAATATAAAGGGCTCAAACAGTAGTAAATTTTAACAATTATATTCTCTTACATTTTTAATAACGTTATGACCACAATCTAGTCTGATGTTAAGTGACGATGTGGCCGAAAATGGTGGACACGCTCAGCCTACACACTTACAGGTATTTGGCGGCAGATTTTCAACTTGAGGGTGGTAGCTAGCCAGACGGGCGTTCAAAAAAGACCAACCATCATGCCATGGTTTTGTCACGATGTTTTCCGTCACCAAAAGCTCTGGCTCAATTCAGGGATTCGAACGTACTGATAATGTGGTGTCAGTACACAAATCTGTCATCAAATACTAATAGGTGTGTTAGTTCAGAGCTAGACCCATCACTAGGCTTAGCTTGTTCATCGCCTTGTTCCACATCGTCACTTAACATCAGGTGAGATTGTGGCCATAATACTAAATCTGTATAAAATGGATGGATGAAAATGGATAAAGACAACTTGGCTAGCGATACTGTAATAGCGTTGTAATGCAACTTTAAACTACGAAAGTTGAATGCCCCAGAAAATTACATAAACGGCTTATTAAGTCACGAGCGCGGCTTCAATTCCCTCGCTACGATGTCACCTGCTATGTCGCACGTTTATGAATATTCTATGTTAGTCCTGTCCGCGACATCTTTTACGTAGATTTAAATTTTCTATTTTAATCTATATCTTCTATATTAATATTATAAAGTTTGTTTGTTCGAACGCGATAATCACAGGAACGTCCGGAGGTATTTGAAAAATTATTTTATAGTTGACGAGCTAATTATTAAGGTCATGGATTATTTAACATCACGCTACTACCAATAGGAGCAAAGCTGTATTAAAAAAAGTTATAAAAGCGGGCATAAATGATTAAATAATTTAGATCCACGCTTAATGGTAGTGTGTACGACATCTCGTCAAGGGACGTGAATTCGAATCCACCTACAACGAGCTTGAGCTTTTGTGAAGGAAAACATCGTGAGAAAACCATGGCATGGTGGTAAGGCTGTTTCTTATTCCTGCCTCACTAGCAAGCACCCTCAAGCTAAAAATCTGCCGCCAAATATCAATAGGTGTGTTCCGGCAGCTGCACTTGAGAGCCAATTCCTCCATAGGTTAAACGTGTCTACCAACTTGGGCCGTATCGTTACTTATGATCAGGTGAGATTATGGCCATAACGATAAACTTTAAATATAAAAAAAGTCGTAGGTGCAGCTAATTAATATCATAAATCGTAAAAGCTTGTTTTAACAGGCTAATGTTACGAACATCAGCCGGATTGCAAAACAGATTTTTGTATTTGATAGTGTAATTATTAAGGAAAGCTTTAGACATTTTAATATCACGCTCCCACCAAATAGAGCAAAGCAGTATTTAGAAAAGTTACAAAAACGGGCGAAAACGATAAAATATATTTAATTCCACGCGAACGAACTCGCAAACACAGCTAATTACATATAAAAGACAATTAATTTAGTTGGATTTCATTATTGTTTTCTATGGCTTCTGCCTATGTAGGGCGCGAGGTTCAGAAATATAGGTAAATTTCCAAATGAGCTCGATTATTGGCAACGAAGTACACTACACTTCGATTGTAATTTTCGAAACATATTTGACATGCAGTTTTATCACATAGGAGAAAGGTCCGTTACAGATAATAACTATAAAAATATCGGAAAAATCAGAATACAAGGAAAACCCATCATTTTCTCATACATTCGTATAATAATCAAAATCGGTATGTAAGGATATCGTGTCAATAAACGTGAGTTTTTGAATGTCTGCAATGAACTCGAGCTTTCGGTGAAGGTAAACATCGTGATGAAACCACAGACTAGTAATAGGGCGTTTTACTAGACACGCTAAACCTGTCAAGGAACTGGCTCTCAAGTGCAGCTGCCGGAACACACCTATTGGTATTTGGCGGCAGATTTTCAGCTCGAGGGTGGTAGCTAGCCAGTTGGGCATCAGAAAAAGCTCTACCACCATGCTATGGTTTTCACTGGATGTTTTTCCTTCACCGAAAGCTCAAGCTCATTGTAGGTGGTTGGATTCGAACTCACGTCCCTTGACGCGAACGCGTACACACTACAACTGGGCTATCATCGTTTCAAATATTCAGTTTCAACGGAACGAAGTCGCGGGCACATCTAGTTAATATTATAGACACAGAAAAAAAAAAGTTTTTTTTATTTCAAAAATGCTCTTTTTATTTGAATAACCAGAAACGCTTTATTATTTAACATCACGCCACCATAAAAATGAGTAAAGCTATATCGAATGAAAAGTTACGAAAATTTTTATATACACGCGAACGAAGTCGCGGACACAGCTAGTGCTATTACAAGATGCAATATGTAACCAGCTATTAGTTTTTACAGTTAAGGTTTAGCGTTATGTACACAATCTCACCTGATGTTAAGTGACGATACGGCCCAAGTTAGTAGACTAAACGGGTGAAGGGACTGGCTCTCAAGTGCAACTGCCAGAATATACCTATAGCATTTGGCTGCAGATTTTCAACTTAAGTTAGCAACTCAGGCGGGCATTTGAAAAAGTCCTACCACCGTGCTATGATTTCTTTGCAATGTTTTCTCTTATTGGGTTTCGATACAATTTTGTCCGTTCCATAGCTGACAATATAATTTTTAAATATTATCCAATTTCTATGTTCCTATATAATGGGATGTGTGACTACTTGGTTAATAATAAAGAAGTTGCGAGCGATGGTTAATTATGTATTAATGTTACGTCAACAAAACTATATACTATACTCTCGTAGTTTTGATGAATTATAAAAATGACGATCAAATAGAAAATTCAGTTTAAAAATTACGGTGGGCGGGCGGCACGAACGGCCGATCCGTGTAATTATATCATTTATGTCCCACTTTCAGTAATCGTAGGATATTTGGGTCGAACCGATCTTTCTACATATACGTCTATTAACCATTTAAACGTATCGAAACAATTCTATTTGATGTTTATCACTCCCTAATGGAATGTGTTAGGAATTCAAAAAACGGTGGGTGATTGAGATCATACAGCTGTAGTGAAAACGTCATCAATACAGGTAAATAGTGTAGAATCTCACTAATCAATAATCAATAGAGATGTGACTTGAGTAGATTTTTGTGACTCGAGCCACTCGAGTAATTATACTACGTCACCCGAGTTTTCGAATCACTTGAGCAAACTACTCACGCTGCTTACAACTCGAGTAAGAATTTATCACTCGAGCTGATTAGTTTAGATTAAGAATTATAACTACTTTTATTAAATTAGTAATATTTGATAATATTAGATGATATACAAAATATTATTTATCTTATTTGTCATCAATCAACAAAGAGAAAGGGTAGCTCGAGTGCAAATGAATTCAAATCAAATTCTCGCTTCTTACTTCTTTCTTACTTCTTCTTCTTTAAAAGTAAGTTGCTTTTGACATTATATCAAAGGCTGACGACAGTCTCAAAAAAACATTAGTACGTGTATACAAATATATATATGTATTTTTTGTACTTTATTATAAATTTTACAATACATTCCAGTACACCGAACATTCCGATAATCCGGTACACCTGTGATTTGAATAGTGTTGGATTATTGATATCCTACTGTAATATGAAATACATATGATGATAGATCAGTGGTAGTGTGTACACCCCTTAAGGGACATGAGTTCGAATCCACCCACAATGAGCTTGAGCTTTCAGTGAAGGATTACATCGTGAGGAACTCATAGCATGGTGGTAGGGCTTTTTAGTTAGGAGCGTTCCACCAGTTGCACTTTAGCGTCAATTCCTCAACAGGTTTAAAGTGTCTACCGACTTAGGTCATATCGTCACTTCAGATCAGGTGAGATTATCTGCGTAACGCTAATACCTTAACAATAAAAAATAAAAACTATAATATATTGGCACGGTATATATTGTGTTTATGTCTATACTGAATGCGACTGATACGTCATGCTATCATGCATGATCTCTTACACTCCTGTGGTCGAATCGAGCCGACTTGAGTTAGGATCGCGAATCCTTGTTCGCTTTCCGGCAGCAGCCCAAGCCGAGGTTCGGCCATCCTGGCACCCTCCCACAGGCTGCCCCGGAGCTGAGTGCCTTCAGCACTCGCCCCAAAAAGTTCGATGAAGCTGTCAAATCCGCAAGAGCTAACGGCGTACGTCAGGGTCGAAAAAAAAAATCAAATCGAATTTCCCCGAAGGAGCGGTACATAGCCGAGCTTCACGTCTCGTCTAACAAAGAGCCCAAAAACCTTTTTTGTTTCAGTAAATAGTTGAAAATGTTCGGTAAATACGGAAAAGTGTCTCAGACATCAGCTTGGATATTACTGATTGTTAATTTTCTTGTGATGGTAAGTGGAAATATTTTGTTAAGTTTTCACGTTTTCTTTACAGTATTATTGCAATTGGACACAATATCTCATATGATGTGAAATGACTTCGCCTCAAGATTATAACGCGTGAAACAATATTGTTTATATAGGTTATGTTTTATAGTTAAGGTCACAGGCTTACCTGATGTTAAGTGATGATGTTGTTCAAGATGGTAGACATTGTATATATATATATATATATATATATATATATAATAAAACTCGTTTATTTTATATCGAGGCTTGTGTAAATACTATTTCATATATGTTGTAGTAAATCTTTACTATCTGCAATTCAATATTCTATGACCTCGTTCAAGATCGTCCGAAACTTAGCTATCAAGATTCCTCGTTGCCAAGAATATTATCGATTAAATATTTTGCTTGAGACATTTGCTGTGTTAATTTAATTTAAACCTTATTTAAATTGTATTGAGTATTTAATCCTGTGTCTTTAAATAGTCGGGCACTAGGTCTATACTTGACACACATTAGGTCTTAAAACCAGTCCAAGGGCTTGTTAATTGTCAAGGATTTCTTACGGCATTGAAATAAAATGAATATTATAATTAATTTCCGTGATATATTAACATCGTTGCGTTGCAAACGACATCACAGAAATCAATTTTGACTATTTTTACATGGTAGTGGTAAAAGTGTTTTATTTTTTATTTTTATTTAGTGAAGGTTTAATGTTATGGCCACAATCTTACCTGATGTTAAGTGACGACGTGGCCCAAGCTGGTGAACACGTTAAACCTATAGAAGGACTGACTCTCAAGTGCAACTGCCGGAACACACCTATAGGTATTTGGTGGCAGATTTTTAATTTGAGGGTTGTAGCTAGCCAAGCAGGCATTCAAAAAAGCCCTACCATCATGCTATGGTTTCCTCAATGTTTTCCATCAGCGAAAGTTCATTCTCATTGTAGGTGGATTCGAACTGACGTCCCTTGACGCGGCGTCCGTACACACTATCACTGATTATCATCGCTTCAATGTTATTAGTAATTACTGTATATTATAGCAGTAAATATATGCAACGTTCAACGGCCTTTGTGGCGCGCCTTGAGAAGTCTTATCATATTACATTTTTAAGTAAAACCCGCTTGATTTTAGGTTAAGCGGTGTTTTTTGCTAACAATATTGCTGAAAATATGTTACATTATATTTTTGATAGATACAGATAAAACATTTTAACCACAGGTCTGATGTGATTAATTATGACGTGGGTATAGTTAATGGATACGCTAAGCTTAAGAGGGAATTGGTGTATTAACGTGTATATTTTTCACCACGTTAAAAAAACTGCAATTTTTTCTTAGCCAAGTTGTTCTTCGACGATAACAAAAATAAAGAAAACACAATCGCAAAGGATGACACCTGTCAAATGATATTGTCCCATTTTTTTTTATTTGGACACAGATCTCATTTAATTCAGAACATATTTCCTTGATGTGGGTGTTTATTTTTGTTTTTTTTTAGAACTACTTATAAATTATTCTGAATTAATTCTATTTATTTGTTTGTTACGCTTTTACGCCAAAACCGCTGAATCGATTATGATGAATTTTGGTGTAAAATTAGATGGGATCCTGGACAAGGTGACAGGCTACTTTTCCTAGTGAAAAACTTATTTAGAGTAAAATAAAGAGAGATATAAACGTTGTATGATAATTTTTATTCCGTCATTCAATTTTTTTCACAAAAACAATATTCACGCAAGCAAAGCTGCGGGTATAAACTAGTAAAACATATAATTATAACATTTGTGTGCAGATGGTATGCAGTTTGGCATTCACGATCAGTCTGTGGACCATTGCCTCCCCGAGCACTCTATCTGCTGTACTACAAGCTGCTGGGGGGCAAACTTTATCAGTAAGTATAATTTATCTCAGTATACTTTTAAATTAGGTATCCGATCTTATTTATAGTTTATAGACTTAGCGTTGTGGTCATAATTTCGCCTGATCTTGATCATTCGGCCTTAAATGGTGGACACGCTAAGCCTGTTGAGGGACTGGCTCTCACGTGCAACTTCCGGAACACACCTATTAATATTTGGTGTCAGATTTTTAACTTGAAGGTAGTAGCCTAGCCATGCGGGCATTAGAAAAAGCTTTACCATCATACTATGGTTTTCTCAGGATGTTTTCCTTCACCGAAAATTCAAGCTCAATGTATGTGGATTCAAACTAACGTCCCTTGACGCGGCGTCCGTACACACTACCACTGAGCTATCATCGATTCGAGATTCGTTCTGACCACCATATAACCAGTAAAAATATAAGGTTAGATTTTGTGTCACACCTGCCATGACAGCAACTGCGACAAACAATTATTCCACATCTAGTAGTAGGGAAATGCGAACATGATCAGTAAAAATCTGTACATATAATAAATATGTACAAAAAGGCGTTTTGTACAAATAAAATATATCCATAACAAATAGCCAGGGTATTAAAAGATAACCGACAGAACGCATTTTCAGCATTATTGGAATTTGTGTCTGTTAGTCTGTTTATCTAATTTGTTTGTCTCTGCACGTATCACGTAAAATGTACAAAACCAATGCGGATACCTTTTATACGTAAAAATTGTACGCAACTTGGAGTATTACTTAGTTTTTGTGTCACCGTAATCGGGTCATTCTATCAAGAGATATCTATACTTGTATACCAAAGTTTTATAAAGTGGAAAGTTTTCTATTTTTGTTTGTAACTGAAAAACTACTGGACCGCTTTCAAAAATTCTTTCACCATTGGAATGCTATATTATGCCTGAGTAACATAGGCTATGAATTCATAAAATAATTTTCAGTGCCGTGCAAACGACGTCGCAGGCACAGCTAGTATATATTAATTTAATTTTCTTTTAGAAGCCCACATCAAATGTGCATTTTTCTTCATTTATATTGTTAAGTGAAACTTCTTACGGGAGCGCTTTGAAATTCTGATGCGCAACCTGTTTGTGTGACGCTCGTTCGGGTAAAGTCGGCTCGAGGCGAGTAAGGGAGCGAGAGAGATATTGATGTTTCACTTTATTTTACGTCGGTTTTGCGGTGACGATTTTTTTTTCGAATTTGGATGATAAAACCTATTATTCACAAGGTTACTCACAATATTTATTAATATTCTTTACTAGTAAATCACGAACTACAAAACTTTTACCGTCCGTATTGACAATAAAAAAAAAAAAACAAAATTCTATAAATTTGACGTTTTCATTTTTTTTTTAGCTTTAAATATCCTCTTGAAATTAATACAACAACTTATTTGTTGCTATCATAGTATTCAAAATATTTAAAAGAAATTGAAAACATCGAGTAGCAGTAAAATTAAAATTTGTATAACTTTTGAAAAATCATTTTTAAAGCCTCATCTATTTAACTGCCCAAATTATGAAATCGACTTCTAAAAAAGTGGTCAGTATTGGTCATAAATGGTAAAGGATTTTCAGTAATTGGTTAATACTTTGAAACTAACTAAATTAATATTTTTCCATCGTAGAACTTTTTTTGGATTAATGTCAACCTTTATAGCGAATTTTGTCGAAATTGACAGAGGTCAAGTCCAGCCATTGATCGATTTGACGTGGAATGACTTAAATATAAATCTATTTGTTCCTGTTTCACGATTGATCTTTAGAAAATAGTCAAGGAGTGTAAATAGGAAAATAACTTTTTAGTTCCACGAGAAGTAACACATCCCAAAGGCGGATTTATACTTTTGCCGCCCGTAGGTTATTCAAATTTTACCTACCTACCTCTACAATTAGATTCCAGATAGGACGACGTAAATTGTAAAAAAAACAACGGTACAAGACTTAGGTCCCAAGTCGTGAAACATATTATGTAGAAACATTTAGGTATATGTATAAGTATGAAACGTTTCAGTTTCTAAAATCAAAACAAGAATATCCCAAATTTGTCGCCTCTAAAACCTGCCGCCCTAGACTCCAACCTTCTCATCCTACTGGTAAATACACCACTGGCATATCCAGTTATTTCTATTAATAACTAAAACCAACAGTAAAATAGTGACATTCGGAAGTTCACCATAGAGCTTGGCACGAACGCGACCCCATTAACATGCAGGCGTTTTCGTTGCTTTAGCGACTACATGAAATACATTATGTGTTAAATCAATATCATCACACTACACATTATAAAAAGTTCCCCGCCGTGTCCGTCTGTCTGTTCGCGATAAACTTAAAACCTACTCAACGGGCTTTCATGCGGTTTTAACTATGGACAGAGTGATCCATGAGGAAGGTTTGGGGGGGACAAACTTCTTAGGTATCCATAGGTTCAGCGGGCGGTTGGGAGGATCCATAGTGTTGCAGAAAGGGAACTCCAAGCAGTTCTTGTGACTTGTGACACGGAGTTGTGCAAATCACCTTTGTTTGTAAAGATGATGATTTAAAAATGGAAACACGGTAACTCTTACAACATCCTACAGGCATCACTTCCTTCTATAAATTGTGGAATATAGCCACTTTTGTCTCTCTATTCCTAACATATTTTATACTTCAGCAGGTATTCCATGTGGTCCTACCGCTTTCCCGTTTTTCCATTCCGCGTCCTACACTCTTTATTTTAGCCATACCTATTTTCCTTACTAATTACTGTTTCATTCTTCATACACTTCATATGATACATATCTCTTTCATTTAATTCCCTGCACTTACCCAGCCGATAAACATGTTTTTTTTTATGTAATAGCGGGCAAACTAGCAGGCATGTTACCTGATGGTAAGTAATCACCGCCGTTCATGGACACCCACAACACCAGGGAAATCGCAGGTGCTTTGCCAACCTTTATTTTGGACTGGCTCTCAGATGCAACCACTAGACCACACATATTGGTGTTTGGCGGCAGATCTTCAACTTGAGGGTGATAGCTAGCCAGGCAGGCATCAGAAAAAGCCCTACTACCATGCTATGATTTCCTCCCGATATTTTCCTTCACCGAAAGCTCGAGCTCATTGCAGGTGTTCACAATCGCATGTTTAGAACCTTCAGGAATTTCAATTTCCCTACGTAAGATAGCCGGAGCATTTGTGTGAGTGAATGAGAAGTGAGTTTGTGACCAAACGCTAAGCCTATGAAATATAATCGAAGCGATGATAGCTCAGTGGTAGTGTCTACGACTTCATGTCAAGAGACGTGAGTTCGAATCTAACCTGAGCTGTCGATGAAGGAAAACATCGTCAGGAAGCCATAATCTGGTGGTGGGGCTTTTTTCTAAAGCACACCTAGCTAGCAACCATCCTCAAGTTGAAAATCTGCCACCAAACACCAATAGGTGTGTTCCGGCAGCTGCACTTGATAGCGAGTTCCTCTACAGGTTTATCGTGTCTGCCAACTTGGGCCGTATTATCACTAAAGATCAGGTGAGATTATGGCCATAACACTAAACCTTAGCAATAAAAAAGACTAGTCTTCGAGCTAGGAAGGTTTAGATGGTAAAAGGAGTGTGTATTTATTAATTTCAGGCTTTGCTACCTGCCGAGGTGTTAACGGTATACCTTGGAGTAACCGTTAGCGCTGTATCCATCATAATCTTCTTCGTCAGTTTCATGGGATTTTACGGCGCTATCACTCGTTCTCCGTTTTTGCTGTTCATGGTAAGTTGACCACAAACTACATAATCTTGTTCAGTTAGGCCCATCCTCACTAATATTATGAATCCGAAGATTTGTATGTTTGTAACGCTTATACGTTTTTTTTTATAGTTTAAGTGTAGCGTTATGGCTCCAATCTCACCTTATATTAAGTGACGACGTGGCCCAAGACTATGGGACTGACTCTCAAGTGCAACTGCCGGTAGACACCCACAGGTATTTGGCGGCAGATTTATAACTTAACGTAGCTAACCAGGCGGGTATTAGGAAAAGCCCTAGTACCATGCTATGGTTTCATTATGATATTTACGTCAACGAAAGTTCAAACTCATTGTTATGAATATGTATTCCGAGAAACTAACTAATCCTACAGGTTCAGGGATTAAAAGAGTATTAGATCATTGTATTGTTTTATGTGTAATTTATAATGTGTTATTATTTACTTTACAGTACGCAACGTTAACATTCCTCATGTTGCTTCTAGAATGTTCTTTACTTTTCTACTTCTCGTCCACTTTCATAGAGGTATGTATGCAGCGAATTTTAGCGGTTTTACCTTCACTTTAGGTACCAATTACTTAGCCTTTCAGTCATCTATATTATCTATTCCATGAAAGAATATATATTATTATTGTAAAGCAAACAAAAATTGTTTGTTTGAACGCGCTAATCTTAGGAACTACTAGTCGCATTTTAAATATATTTCTGTATTTAATAGCGCAACCTTTGAGGAAGGTTTTGGACTATTTAACATCACGCTACCGCCAATAGGAGCACAGCTGTATTGAAAAACGTTACAAAATCGGGTAGAAATTAATGTAATTATTTTTAATTTCCCGCGAACAAATTCGCGAATACAGCTAGTGTTTTAAATAGTTTTCTATAGTATTAGACACTTAGAAAATTAGACACACAGAGATACAGCTCTGTAAGCTGAAATAAAAACTATCTATACTCGCCAGTAGTTAGGACTGATATACCTATTTGAAGTTCAAAGAAAAATCCCTATGAAAAACATATTTTCGTTTTACATTTTACAGAAAGGTTTGCAGGAGAACGATGGACAATGGACTCATCTAATGAGAGTCACATTTCAATGCTGTGAACTTAATATGTAAGTCCAGAGAGCAATTTCTTAACAAGCCCAACATAAACGTATGTCCTCATTAGCCAAGAAATTAAATAGACTTTATAATTTTTCATTTTAATTCAGCCCTTAATTTAAAACGTCTATTGGCACGCCTTGACAGCGACGCCAGACGGCAAAGAATATAACGTTGTCTTTTATCGTTATGACCTATCATGCACCATAATATGGTGGTAGGGCTATTTCTAATGCCCACCTGGCAAGCTGCCACCCTGCTGAAAATCTGCCTCCAAATATCTATAGGCTTGTTCCGGTAGTTGCACTTGAGAGCCAGTCCTCCACTAGGCTTAGCGTGTCCACCATCTTCAGCCGCATTCCCACTCAATATCGTATAGTAGCTATGACACTAACAAACTATACAGTATTAAATCATATAAAAATATTTACCCCACGTTAGTATTTGTGTTTTCATATTCCTTACTAATATCATAAATGCGAAAGTAAGTTTGTTTGTTTGTTCGTTACACTTTCACGTGAAAATCGTTGTATCGATTATGATCAAATTTGGCTTAGAGTTAGATAGAAACCTGAAGACGGTGGTGATAGGTTACTTTTTCTCGCGAAAAACTTATTGGAAGCGGAATAGAGAAAGAGAAAACCTCTATATTAAACTTTTTATTGGTTCATTTGAATTGTTTGCCAAAATCAATATTAATGCGAGCGATCTGCACGTAAAATCGATTTTTTTGTTAATGTTCAAACGAATTATACAATTTGAACTCCCGCTACGACAAGTGATTTATATATAGATTAATATTAATTTACTTTAAATATATTAGAACTAATGCAGAATCCACAAGACCTTGGTCGTGCTGTGGTACAGTTGGATACCCTAATAACTGTACTTCCACTCAAATGTATACGGAGGTAAGATTTCCTATTAATAACTTAATCTAGTAAATTTTCTGTTAAAGGCCATACTATTTCAATTATTTTATAAATAGTATTGAATTTTAATATATTTGTATATTTAAGATATTTTTATTATGTTATAAAATTAATCGTACTTTTATCTGTTAGTTTATCTTTTTATTGTAGAAATAGATGAAAGTTTTTTTCTTATTTAATAATAAAGTATTATTATAGATAACTCTAGCAATATCTCATCAATATTATTTATTTTGTAAAAATTCAAACAATGATCCCACAATATAGTGGCAACCTGGTTGGAATTGACCACGAAGTTTGTTTTAGCAACATAAAAAATAGCCAGATATTATTTCTAATTTAATTTGTACTCAATAACTTCAACGAGATATACAAAATACCTAGAAAAATATCTGAGACAAAAAATGTTATCATGTAAATTAAAAGTATTAGTTTAAATAGAATATACAATAGTTTTGTATGCTAATAGGCAACAAACAGGCAAACGACCCATCAGATGGTACATGGTACTCATCGTCTATGGACAGCCGCAACACCAGCCATATTGTAGACCTTGACGGAAAGGCCTGTTTCTCGTTCACTATGCAGGAACACAATCATACTGGACTTTTATTTAGCGGCAGTCTAAACTTGAGGGTGGTCGCTAACCAGTCAGACTATAACTTTACCACCAAGCTGTGACTAAAACAAGTGGGGGAGACAATCGGCATAGCCTCGTCGGTTACTCGGCAAAGTGCACAGCGTGCTGACAAGATTGGGTTGGGTAACTCAGATGATATTCAGTACCACTTAAACCCCAATAGTTTTGTATCAAGCCACAAATTCCAAAGAGTTTTCATTTGACTTATCCGTATTTTTCAGAATTGCAACACTAAAATAACCGATTGGATTTATCGATATCAGACAGTGATATACGTATGCCTAGCGGTTCTTCATATTGTGCTGTCAATCTGCTCGCTCCTACGTCGATCTCGGAGTTCATCATGCCCGAACAGCTAGCATTCAGAGCGCCGCGGAGAAGGTCGTGATATAGTTATTTCTGTTTATTTGTTCTTGATACCTAAGATCACCTGATTGAAAGAAAGAAAGAATTTGTCTATGTCCGCATATACACAACACATATTATATTAGTATAGTTGCATTCTGATTTGAAAATTAAATAGCAACATTAATAATGCAATTTACGTATTTATAAACCCAATTTCATTAAATTATTTATATTTTTAGCAGTTACATATTTTATTTATTTACACAATTTTATAGTAATGTCATTCTTTGTTTTCTTTTTCCCTTTTTTAATTGTTCCATAGTGAACAAGCCAAGACCAGAAATCATACTGCCTAATCATATAAGTCATATTTTTTATTTTCTTTCCATATACGTTTATTTATTACTTTATTATATCTTGGTATTGGACATGTCTATTACTAATATTTTATTTTGTTGCAATTTTTAATCGTATTTTTTTTTGTTTTTATTAATATTAAAAAGTAGTGCTGACCGTGACATCATGTTGGACCACCTGAAAACCAGCGCTGCAACGCATTATTCGTTGTAGCATTTTAGCTGAGATGGGACCATTTATGACCTCACACAACTTATTAGTGGGCGCCCTCTGCCTATTATATATACTAGGCTATTGTTGTTTTTATTTTCGCCCTAATTTTTTATTATTATTGTAGTAGTCATTTAGTAATTATTATTATTGTGTGAGTTCCGTAATAAACGTATTTTCTTTCTTTCTTTCTTTCATTAATTTTAATATATTAATACACATTTTTATCCCTTTTAATACGTTACAACCGTAATTATAAACTCATGGGAGGTGCTACGGTAGAAAAAAGACCTCGGTCTCAGCTAAATATACTCCCGCAACGAATATCACGGAAATGCTGGTTAAGTATGTTTTTATAAATTTCTAACATGTTGGTCAATTATAATACATAGCTATAAATATACTTGTGAAAGTGATATTACATATAATATAATAACAACAATAATAAAAATAGGCATTTTATATAAGAGAGAGATCTCTATCAATATCATTGACCTTTCGTAGTGCATCCAAAAGTACGGAAAACTTCTATAGTGCGGTTTGTATAGGGAGTGAATTCAGGTAAGTCGTCATCGACATGGTCACGTGACGTGTTCACGTACATACTATATCTGTTCCTATTAGTATACACATATTACGCTGTAAACAGTTTTGTTTTAAGATCAAAGAGTTAATTTGGGTTTTCAATTTAAGTTTCCACTTCTGTCGGCAGTCCTCATGACTACTTTGAAATTGTTATATTTTTATACACTACCTTAAATCGGTGCTTTAGGAGGTCTCGCGAAATTACCTACCCAGTAATAATCATGAAGGCAATATTTTTTGAAATCCTATAATGCATTGATTATTAATATAATATGGGCTGATGTATATAATTCATACGACTAACCATTATTAATCATTTTTTATTTTATCCAAACATGAAATATCTTGTACATATTTCTACTTGTTTTCTATATTTTATTAACATATATGAATTTTAAATACTACTTAATTTATCATCTACATATCATAACATATGGGAATCGTTTAGTTTTGCTAACAGATGACGTTATTAATACAATAAATCTCTAATTAATAAAATTATTATACCTTGTTTTAAATGAATATTTTTTTACGGTTGATAACACATCCAGATATGTACATATACATATACACATATATGTAGTAGTAGTATATACATATACATATAGTATAAATAGAAAATACTACGTCAAAACCCAAACTTGAACTTCGCAGGCCGGCATGACAGTAGCGACTGGCGATGGATTGTCGTTCTCTCGATGGTCGCTGCTGCTTTAGGACTGTGCTATACTTAACATCAGGTACAGTGCAGTAACATCGCCCAGATACTATTAAAAAAAAACGAATTAAGCATTTAAGCATTTTTGTGTCAATGATAATTTTATTTTAATTAAATTTTAAAATGATTTAAGGAGTTTTTAGCAACCTATAGTTTTTTTTTTTTTTTATTTCTATAACCTGACCTGATATTAAGTAAGGATGCAGCCTAAAATAATGGGCATGCTAAGCCTTCTTCCCCTTTCGGTTGTTAGTAAATCGATCCCAACGACATATTTTTTATTGTTCATAGATGTTAGTGTTATGGTCATAATCTCATCTGATCTGATCTTAAATGAAGCGACTTGCTCTCAAATTTAACTGCCGGAACATACCTATTTGTATTTAGCGGTAGATTTTCAACTTGAGGGTGGTAGTTATCCAAGCGGGCATTAGAAAAAGCCCTACCACCATGCAATGGTTTCCTCGCGGTGTTTTCCTTATCCAAATTTTAAACTCATTGCAGGTGGATTCGAACTCACGTTACTTGACGCGAAGTCCCGTACACACTACCGATGAGCTATCATCGCTTCAAAATCATATCATATCGTGATATAGCTATGAACAATCGCATGAGTGAAAGACACATAATATATGAATTTAACTTCAATCAGTCAACTAATTTAAGAATTACACGACCACTTCGGACGTACATAAAATTTTTATACGTAAACCAGCTGCGCCTGCGACTTCGTTCGCGTGGAACTAAATTTTTTTTATCAGTGCCATAATTTTTTTGTAAAATGAAAATGGCCTCATTACTCATTATAAAATCAATCAGCTATCTGGTAACAAAAGTCCCGTCAAAATCGGTCCAGCTGTTTCAGAGATTATCCGGAACAACAGACGAAGAGACAGACATTTTTTTTTTTAATTATAGAATACTTTAATGTGCGCTTAGTAAAAAAAGTTGTTATTTTAACTTTACAAACAGACACTCGAATTTTATTTGTATGTATAGATAAAGTAAGCTTATGAGTTAAAATTAAAATTGCAGAATCGTTTATTATAGAAATGAAGAACCTATATACATTATTTTATATTATTATGTACCCTCTTCGAGTTCAAAGTGAAATTTATCTACAGCTGTTAACAGATTATACATTTAGTCACACTATATATATTTTTTTTTCGAATCAGCCTTCTAAATCTGTGTCATAAACTTTATTTTGTGTTGAATTACTTTATATAGATTATGATCATTATTTAATAGTTTTGGGTGTTATCACCATTACAACAAATTCTTAATCAACGTTATACAACAGTAATAACAAACCAGACTTATTAGTACATTTATGAACACTATCTTTTCTTTCGAGTAGCGATGATAGCTCTATGGTAGTGTGTACAACTTTGCCTCAAGGGACGCGAGTTCGAATCCAACCACCTACAATGAGCTTGAGCTTTCGGTGAAGGAAAACATCGTGAGGAAACCATAGCATGGTGGTAGGGTTTTTTCTGATGTCCGACCGACTACCTACCTTCAAGTTGAAAATCTGCCGCCGAATACCAACAGGTGTGTTACGGCAGTTGCACTTGAGAGCCAATACCTTCACAGGTTTAGCGTGTCTACCATCATGAGCCGTATCGTCACTTAAGATCAGGTGAGATTATGGCCATAACGCTAAACCTTAACTACATAAAAAAAAGTAACAAATATCAAGAACTTATTTACGTTTTCTTACCTATATATTCTAAAAAGTTTGGGAAATCTAAAAGTGCAGGCCTCGTAATATATATTTTTTTATTTATTAACAATTAAAAAACCACATCGAATCAGATCGTGAAAAGTAATAGGATTCCTAATTTTAGAAAAATTAATTCCTAATTATCTGTCCTAATACTATCCTAACAAGGGTAAAAGTAAATTCTAATTATACTGAAGCGTAAGAAAAAAAAGACTCGATTAGTAAAGTATTTCCGTCGTTATCGTAATAACATACAGGGTTCACATACAGACAAACGGAGGACCAAGGCAGAATTTTTTAAACAGTTTTTTAACCAGTTTAAATAACAAAATGGCATCAAAAATATCATGAGTGTTAACAATAATTTTTTTTCTTGATCGTTTTCAGAATCTTCTCCAGATGTGGTGCAAAGGCGACAGTCATGGCACAAAAGCAGAGTAGCACCGAAAATGGAATCTAATGACGATGTGCTTATGTTAGTCGTTGGTCGAGGCAAGATGGGATGGATGGAGAAATAATTATAAATTTGCAACTTTAAGAATAACTTTCTATTCTCACTAAACTTTTTAATAAATAACAATGAAATAAAATAAAAATATTTTAATGTGCAATGATTTTATGACGGACTAAAAAGTAGAAAAAAATATATTGGAAACGAAAAACATGGTGCACATGCAATATATAAATAAACGGATATTTTCATTTTCTGCTTTTGAAGGTTGTGTTAATGAAATTTTGATATATTCTGCTCATCTGTCAGTTAGATTCGAGCGATATTCAAGTATATAGTATCGAGAAGTTACTTATGAAATGAAATATAATTTTATCGAAAAAAAATTAATCATTTCACATTTTCATGCATTGTTATCCACTTCTGAGCTACAGTCCAAATTTCAGATATCTAGAAGTTAGTATATAATCTATTTCAATATTCTACCCGGACAGACATACAAGAAAACGAATTAATAAAAACGTGGTAATAATAATACGAGAAACACAAATCAGTTGACGACGAAAGAGTCGGATTGTATTATCGACTTTTTTTTTATTTCGACAGTTTTGTTAGAATTTGCAGCTTACGTATCAAATTTCGGTTAAACGACATAAAAGGTATGGAAATTTATGAGGAGTGAAGTTAATACAAGCGTAACGTTCACGTACGTACCTAAGGAGGGGAAGGAGCTAACTCAAAATCACTTATTTTAAGAATAACGATAAAGATTTTTCATATATCCTATATTAATCCTAGTTAATAGTAGATATTATATATGCGAATGAAAGTTTCTTTGTTTGGCACGCTTACAAGCCGTAATTAGTACTCGATGATCATTAAATTTTGTATACGCCTCATTGCGAGAACAGAAAAGAATATAAGTTAACTTTAATCGAGAAAACAATGTTATAATGGTAGTAATGTTCAGCGATAGAAAAATGACTTTATGAATGACAAAATTATGTGATGGCGAGTGAAGTCGCACGCAAAAGCTAGTGTATATGATTTGAGATAAATAAATTGTTAATGAGTTACTTCGAATTTCATTCGCAAAGCATATTTGCCCACAAAATCCCGGTTTACTAAATTACCTGAAATCCTGCCTGATTTTTTTTTACTATTGCGTCTGCCTATATAAACAATTCCGCCAATGTAAAGTAAATAACCAATTAACCTTTTTAACTTCATTGCCAAGTAATCAGTATAAGGTAGATAAACAAATCAAATCAAAAAACTTTATACAATTTAGGCCCTGAGAAGGCGCTTATGAATGTCAAAACTACCACCGGTTCGGTAAATAACCCAGTCATCGAGGAGTACCGACAAGAAACTCGATCCGTTTACGTTATCTTCTTAGATAGATACAAAATATAAACAAGGAGAAATTTAAATAGATTTACAATCGATTTTAGCGCATGCACAGAGAGGGGTGTCATTTCCAGATAAGACCATCGTTCGCATATTGTTTCACTCTGTAATATATAATATTAGCACTACAGCCTTTGGGCATCAAAACTCTATTGACATGGTACTTCAACTTAGTATCCGTCAAATCGGTAATGCGCTTTGGGACTTCGTTATATAATCTAACACTGAAACTTTTAATGAGTCTAAAATATGGGATGACCGCTTTGTCACGATTTTGAGTATATAAGTCCTGCCGGTCTTTTACGAAATCCAGCATTTCCAACTTTTTTCTAACATACATTAAATTGTCAAGAATGTGTCACAGGAATAATATGTTAATATAAATGTATTTAAAAACATATATACATATATACACTGCCTAATAATAATAAAATCAAACCAGAAATAACTGTGTCGTTCCAATCTTCAGAAAATTTCAGCAAAGAGTTTGCGGTTGCTCATGGTATATTCGAGTAAATAATACCTATAATGTCATTTATCGTGTTATTTCTCGATAATCACACTATCCTTAATAATTATTATTAGATATAATTTATTGAAATGACCAACCAAGACCTGTACCTTTCTGATGCCTTTTTTTTCTTAACTTGGTGTTTAAAATCCAATCCCTTACAGACTTCCTCATCGTAACGCGCAAGTGCATTATCCTATTTTTTATTATTATTTTTATGTACACAGTCTGCGGACTCTAGGTCCACATCTTTTTTAGGTAAGCGTCATTTATTAGGCATTAAAAATGGCTTTACCACAGTAGGCATTACACTAAAAACTATAAGAAAAAGTGAGTTTTTTTTCTCTTATGAATGATTACAATTTTTGAATTATTTCTATAATTGCCTTGTGCATGACGAGAGGTACATGTGGTCTTTCATGGAATGCTTATCATCCAACACCATCCGCGTATACGCACTACGGCGACACTTTAAACTGCCGTATTGCCAAAAACAGCGTCCACATTTTTAGTAGACCCTTCTTATATCTAAAATATTACCTCAAATGGATACGCTTATACTGTACATAAAATATGGCGTGACCTAAATCCACTGGTCATTATTAAAAAGTGACCAATTGAAAATAACTGTGTTAAGTTGCTTATAAACATGACTATGCATGCAATTATAGCAAGTGTTGGAATCCTATAATTCCGGATGTGACTGCTGCAAAATAAAGAAATTCAGATCTTAAATTGGTGCTTGTATGTGTTACGTTGACCTTTAAGAATTCTGCCCAACTCGGCAATACGTTTCTCTTCATAGGACTGAATCTTCTGTTGATCCTGTAACATATAATATATTGAGTGTTCATATTGACAAGTATTGCTTAAAATCTGTCTTGGTCTTGTTCTTGCGTTTGCGCAAAACAAAGAACGCTTAATTATAGGAACAGGAAGACTGGACTAGACCTTGCCAGACAAGACTGAGCCTGCAATAGTCTTGCGATCTCGTAGTTAACTCAAAGGACTCGTTCCCGCTGTTCATACCTGAGACGCAATAATGGTATTAGTCAATTAAATGTCGATTTGTGGCCAAATTTCTTTGGCTTTAACATAAAACTCCACGCGTGCACCAATAGTGCAATTTACCAATAGATATAGCCCTTTTACTAGATTTTGAATTGGTCGGCTGATAATAGACTTATCAATAATTTTGGTATCAATACCACGACCTCGGAACTCACCGTCATTTTGCAAAAAATCTCAGTCGCTCCGACTAAACAGTATATCCGTATCCTTATTACTATTGTAAATGTGAATATGAGTTTGTTTGTTTACACTTTTACGCCTAAACCACTGAATCGATCAGGACGAATTTTGATATAGAGATAGATGAGAATCTGGACACGATGCCAGGCCACTTTTTTCGCAAAAACCTATTTGAAGTAAGAGAGGGATGAGCTTTGTATGAAACTTTTTATTGCGGCATCTGATTTATTTAACATAATCAATATTAACGAGACCCAAGTTGAAGGCAAAAGCTATTCTATACATATAATAAATCAGTAGAAAAGTCGCTTTTGTACATTGAAAATATTTACAAAATAAAACAGCCAGGATGTTAAAGGATAACTAACAGAACGCATTTTTAGCATTTTTGGAATTTGTGTCTGTTTGTCTGTCCACGCATCACGTAAAATGTACAAAACCAATGTTGGTTTATACGAAAAAATTATACGCAACTTGGAGTATTACTTAGTTTTTGTTTCATCGCAAACGGTTCACTTTATTAAGAGATATCTTTATTATATGGTATAAAATGATTTCGCTTTCGCTGTCTGTTCGCTTAGATCGTTTTAAACTATTCAGCGGATTTGAATGGAATGTTTATATATATCTTTTTATAGGTAAGGTTTAGTGTTATGGCCATAATATCACCTGATCTTAAGTGACGATACGGCCCAAGTTGGCAGACACGATAAACCTGTGCAGGAACTGGCTCTCAAGTACAGCTTCCGGAACATACCTATTGGTATTTGGCGGCAGATTTTCAACTTGAGAATGGTTGCTAGCCAGGCGGCTTTTAAAAAAAGCCCTACCACCATGCTATTGTTTCCTCACGATGTTTTACTTCACAGCAAGCCTAAGCTCATTGAAGGTGGTTGGATTCGAACTCACGTCCCTCACGAAACCGAAAAATTCAAAAATTTGTAATCTGATACGAAGTTCACCAAGTCAGCTAGTAGATAATAAATTATAAGACATAAAGTCTCTCACATGCAAGGTCATTGTCGATGTATCTTGATGTTGAAATATATGCCCGAAGGTTCTCTCCATAAGGAAGTAAAGAATTTCCACGAAGCCGATGAAACTTGCCCCGAGGAACAAACCGGCCGCTCCGCCAAACGATACTGTGATAAAATAGGCACTAAATAATGAAATCGCTTTCATGATTTTTGAAATAGTTTTTTTTTTAATGATAGCAACAAAATTGGTCGACTCTAGAAACCGAGTTTTATAACCTTCAGTACGAATGTATTATCTGTTCTGTTTTGACAGATCTATTTCTTTAAGCGTTGATAGCTCAGTTAGTGGCAGTTGGTAACGTATACGAACGTCGTGTCATGGGCGTAAGTTCAAATACACCTGCAATGAACTTGAGCTTTCGGTCAAGAAAAACATCGTGATGAAACCATAGCATGTGGATAGGGCTTTTTCCAAAGCCCATCAGGCTATTATTATACTGGTTGCTTACCATTTTCGAGCATATTATGCAATACCAGTGCCTGTAACCATGCTGTCATACATTAATTACTAACACAACAAGCTGTCATGAGGACTGCCGACAGAAATGAAAACTATTAGCAAAATAATATAAAATAAAGAAATCAATTTGTATCCACATGTTGTGGTTTGGAACCTACGACCTTGCTTACGCGTGATTGTTAAGTCGTACGTCAAACCGATCGAGCAAGCGTTCATATATAACAATTTCGTAATTAACAATCTGCATACACTCTCTACATAAATGGAAAGCATTCGTTGACAATGACGCAGGTTCCATGATTTTAGTTCACCCAAAATGTGCTCAACGCGCCTAAAGAAAGTTTTCACTTCAAAAACTGTGTGTGCTTAACACCACACACAGAAATGAAACATCAGTATATCTCTTTCGCTTCCTTAGTCACCTCGAGTCAACTTTACCCGATGGAGTGTCACACAATATGGTTGTGAATCAGAATATCATAGCCCTCACATAAGAAATTTACGAAACACATGTTAGTCACTTTGACATTATATACCGAAAGTCATTCTATACATTTATTGTTTTCTCTTTACTTTAACAATTGTTAAAAGACCTCTTGGCTAAAGGTACTGCCGCTCAGTCATCGATTTAATGAAATTGCCCCTAGACAACGGAAAACGCATCCTTATTATCTTTACATAGTATAAAATAAAGTCGCTTCCGCTGTCTGTTCGCTTAGATCTTTTAAATTATTCAACGGATTCTAATACGGTTTTCAGCAATAGATAGAGTAATCCATAAGGAAGGTATATATTTATAATACATTTATATTATCGTAGCGAAAAGTCGGAAAATTCAAATATTTGTAATATAATACGAAGTTCACGGATCAGCTAGTAATATTACAAATGCGAAAGTGTGTTTGTTAGTTACGCTTTAACGCCCAATTCGCATAATCGATTATGATGAATTTTGGTAAAGAGATAGTGGGACCCTGGATACGGTGATATGATTTCCTCTCGAAGAACTCATAGGAAGTGGGGTAAAGAAAAGGACAAGCTTTGTAAGAAACTTTTTATTCCATCTTCCGATTTGTTTGACAAAATCAATATTAACGCGAACGAAGCCTCTGCCAATATTATAAATGTGAATGTAAGTTTGTTTACTTGTAACGCTGTCACACCTAAACCGTGGTAATCGATTATGATGATTTTTGACACAGAGAAAGATGAGAGAGTGGACACGCTGATAGGGTACTTTTCCCTCATAAACTTACAGTAACTGGGGTAAAGAGAGGGTTAAACTTTGTATGAAACATTGTATTGCCTCATTCGATTTGATTCAAAGCATAGAGAACAACTATTTATAATTTAAAATTTTGGGTAAGTACATATCTACCTATATTGACTAACATCCTTAAATGAATAATTAAATCGCATTTTAGATTATTTTTAAATATTTGTCTATCGAACAACAATTAGAATTGGTTGACAAAATCATATCACATGGCGAGCGGAGCCGCGGGTAAAAGCTAGTAATATAATAATTGAGATAGCTTTACCTATTAAATCTTGGAAATAGAACACGATCTCCCTCGTATACCTCGTTCTTGGAGTCTGGACGACGTAACGCATCGAGCCGCGCGTTATAAATGATCCTTTCTCCCTGCGAACACACCAACTACTCTACGAAACCGCGGAAACACTCCTCCTTGCATAGTGACTTTATTTTTTACTTTTAAATTTAAACTGACTTACATCTTTGAATTCTGTGCATAATAGAGTATAAGTGGTTAATATGAGAAAGGTCAAAAAGCAAATGGTTACCAAATGTTATCTTTAGTGGCAACATTTTTGAAGACGGTGTTCAAGCATTGAGCTTTGCAAATGCACCGGCCGGCGTAGCTGGTCAACCGATGTGTATGCAGCGCCAAGCAGTACATTCCTGACGGGCTGCACGTTGGACCCTCTGTAGAGCAAATGATTTTATTACTAGCTCTACACACAACTAGATTAGCGTTCAAATAAAAAAAAGAGTGGTGTCGTGGGACACCAGATAGGAACCAAGTGCCTTATTATAAAAATATTAATTTCAAGTTCTATTCGAGGTATAAAGAAAATAATTATTCGGGTATACGTATTTTATTGATATTTTATCAATGAAAAAAAAACTACTTTACAAAATTATCCGAACACCTTTATTTTGTTTACGATGATTTATAAAAATGTGTAATAATGACTGTCATCACGTAGACTATACTTAGACACTGTATAGCCATCATACATACACTATACAGAAAATCTTACGCTAACGTTACGGAGTTTTTTGCCGGCTGGGTTACCCCTACGGTCAAAGAAACTCTCCAGCAACCGCTCTTTTTATCATATACTTAAAATAATTTTTTGTTAAGAATAATTTAATCCCACGCATTTTGTAACGTTCAGGCATCGAACTCACGTCCATGGAAACGACGTCCACATACGCTACCAACTGAACTATCGTCGCTTAGAGGACATTGTAACTAAACACTAAACCTGTAAATAAATATAAATCTTCCTCAAAAACGTCTGGAGGAACGTTTTTATCTAAACGTGAGAATAAGATTACAAGCTCATAAGGAATCAAGAAATGTAGTACACTAATGCTTACAAAATGCATCATATACATGGTATTTTTTTTATAGTTAAGGTCTAGCGTTATGGCCATAATATCACCCTATCTTAAGTGACGATACGGCCCAAGTTGGTAGACTAAACCTGTGGAGGGATTGGCTCTCAAGTACAACTGTCGGAACATACCTATAGGATTTGGCTGCAGATTTTCAACTTTCGAGTTATTGCTAACCAAGCGGGCATTAGAAAAAGCCCTACCACAATGCTATGGTTTCTACACAATATTTCCTTCACCGAAAGCTCAAGCTCATACACGTGGATTCGAACTTGCGTCCCTTAACGCGGACTTCGTAGACTCTACCGCTCAGCTATCACCGCTTCAATGGTGACTCGTGTTTACATATACAGACATTCTTCAATGTAAAAACTTAAACAACGTAAGTAAATAAATTAAGAAATAAATTATTTACCATCATAAAAGTAGTAAAACGGGCGGCAACCACATAGTCTTAAAGCGTTCTGACTCCTGCAGGACAATCGGCAAGTGTTTGTGCTATAAACCTATGATAGAAGACATACAGTAGAACCTCTATAAGCCGAACTACAAGGAAGACGCCGAAAAATTCGAATTATAGAGTTTTCGAGAATGGAGGTTTGGTGTTTGAAGCGAAGGGAACAAAGCATTTTTTTTCAAAATTTGGAGGTTTTCAACTTATCGAGGTTCTACTGTATTAGTAATTAGCTGAGCTGATCATATTTATCGCAGAACTGATAAGGTATTAGACAGCTAATAGCTAACTATATAAAACAAGATACTAAATCAAAGGCAAGAAATCCTCGCTATAGTTGAAAAAATTCAAAAGTTTGCATCTTGCACTAAAGTACAGACTTTGGACAATTTGAAAAACTTTAACTTTGAAAATAGTAATTTGTCAAAAAGCAGACCCTTATATAAAGGCCGGCAATGCACCTGAGATTCCCCTGGTGTTGTAGATGTCCATGGGCGACGGTGATCACTTATCATCAGGTGACACGCTTTCTCATTTCAGACTATTACATTAAAAAAAACTTCCAAAATGTTTATATAGAATCTATATTCTGTAATTGTATCTAATTGTGGCCGATTGTAGAAAAGAGAACTTAACTAGGGAATTTGAAACGATTATCTTAATTATTAGTAACCTTTCTACCATTATTCAACGGTTCGTCTGTATACAGACAACCTCTCCTATGTGGAGTCAACTCCCTGACTCCTTTGGCACAGTTTGACTCCATCACGCTCAGCTGTATTATCCGGCTGAGTCTGAGGAACACTTCGTTGGACCTCGTAGCTATGTCCATCACGTCGTATGGCGAATGCGAGTAGAACTGGGTGAACAAAGAACTATTTAATTCGACTAAACTTTTATAATAATATATACGTAATATGTATAATCCTTACTATCATACTAATATTATAATAGGAAAAGTGAGTTTGTTTTTTTGTTACTCTTTCACGCCTAAACCGCTGAATGGATTGTGATAAATTTTGGTTCAGAGACAGATGGGACCTTGGAAATGGTCATAAGGTACTTTTTCTCGCGCAAAAATTATAGGAAGTGGGGTAAAGTGGTGGATTTGTTTGACAAAATCAATTTTAACGCAAACGAAGCCGCAGGTCAGAGCTAGTTAATATTAATACTGCTGAAACGAAACTTTATTCTTTATAGTTTATAGGTTCAGCGTGAAATGGTGAACACGCGAAGTCTTTGAAAGGTCTGGCTCTCAAGTGCAACTCAAGCTCATTGTAGGTAGATTTGAACTCAAGCCCTTTGACGCGGCGTCATTAAACAATACTAACTGAACTATCATCAGTTCGAAATTACATTCTAGTGGTTATTTCATTTACAAAACAGTACGATGTAAACATATGGAGAATTTTTATTCAAGAAAACAATAACAAACAGAAATTTGTACTTACATTAGTCACGTTGAGGACTTCGAAGGTTACGTAGCACGTCTGTGAGGAATATTTGCAGGTGATCGGATAATTCTTCGTTACATTCGGCTCGATTTCTCTGTGTGATAACAACATTCTATTATCAAATTAAATGAAAATCGTTATGACGTGTTCATGGTCGTAAGTAAAGTTAAGATTTCTATCATTAGTACTTCTATTTTTAGTATAGATAAAGAACATATCTTTACACGTTACAATCCTTTCTAATAATATAAATGCGAAAGTGAGTTTGTTTGTTTATAACGATTCCACATCTGAACCGCTGAGTTATTGATGATGAATTTTGGTTTAGAAATAGATGGGAACCTGGAGTCGGTGATAGCCGAATTTTAATCACCAAAACCTATTTAAGTCAGATTACGAAAATCAATACTAATGCGAGCGGAGTCACGGGTTTAGTTATAATGATAAATGTGAGAATTTGTACGTTTGTATTTTATTCAAATCAAATGAAAAATCTTGATTCATATAAGAGGGCGCTTATGAACATCAAAACTACCACCCGTTCGTAAAATAACCTAGTCATCGAGAAAAACCGACAAGAATCTCGATCTATTTATATCATTTTTAGGTACATTTTATTTAAATAATGTTTAAGTCTGTGCATATATAATAAGTGTCGAGAGGGGACAGAGAGGGGTGTTAATTCTAGTCCAAAACAGAGCAACGCTTTTTGACATCAAAACCTGTTAGACATGGTGCTTGAACTTATTGTTCCACAATACGATAATGTGCTTTAATACTGCTGTAAAACCCAATATCCATTACCTAAAAAACTGTTACTGGTCTTACAGAGTCTAAAATAAGAGGTACCCAGTTTATATCGATTTCTAGTACCTATTTAAATCATTTCACAAAATCCAGCTTTTTCAAGATTTGCTTCTACGTTCCACCACCAAGTACCAAATTTCTCAATCTCATATAAACGAAATATGATACATATCTAATATCGATAGAATAGATAACTGCATTTAACACAAAAGGCATGTTTAATTGCAGAAATATTTTAATGTTTTTATATATTAATGTCAACGCGGTGGAAATCGCGAGTGACACAAAACAATCTAGCCTTCGACATGGTATTTTGAGAATACTCTAATACTATACAGTAGAGGTGGCCACCCCACGATCGCACACAGTTTATCTTTAATGCGGAGGCTGCAAGATTTTCAAAACACTTTTTTTTTTTATTAATTAAAATAAATACCTTTTTTTTTACTTTCCTTAACCATATGGAAATACTTTTAAAGTGAATATTATTATTACAATTTACCACGTACTATATTTTTTATAGCTAACATTTAGTGTTATGGGCATAATCTCACTTGATTTTACGATGACGCTACGGTTCATGTTGGTAAACACGCTAAACCTGTAGAGGAACTGGCTCTCAAGTGCAACTTCCGGAACACACCTATTGGTATTTGGCGGCAGTTTTTGAACTCGAGGATGGTTGCTAGCCAGGCGAGCATTAGAATAAGCCCTACCACCATGGCTTCAAATGTACACACTACCACTGAGCTATCATCGTTTCAGATTGGTGTAGATAAATGAAAACAATGTATTTTGCTATTCGATAAATAAATATAGCAAATACGCTAAATGTATCTCTTAAATAAATATTGTACATTGTTACCCACACAAGCGCAACGTCAGTAATAGCCAATGAGTTAGTCGTAAAACAAATCCCAGCTTCAGTCATGACCGGTGTCCATTTAAAATTGACCGCATTAGCATCCTCAGATGATATTATTTTTATGTATATCTCAGGGGTCACCTGGAATTGAACAAAATAAAATCAACGGTTAAACAAAGACCTTCTTTTAAACCCTTCTTACTGGTTTATATATTTAATTTTTAGCGTTATGGCCGCAATCTTACCTGATGTAAAAATACGATATGGCCCAAGTTACACCTTAAACCTAGTGTAGGGATTGGCTCTCAAGTACAATTGCTGGAACACACCTATAGGTATTTGGTGGCAGATTTTCAACTTGAGGATAGTAGCTAGCCAGACGGTCATTAAAAAAAGCCCTACCTATCACCATGCTATAGTTTCATCACGATGTTTTCCTTTATCGAAACCTTAATCAAGCTCATTGTAGGTGAGTTAAAATTCACGTCCCTTGACGCGGTGTCCGTACACACTACCAAATTAGTTATCATCGCGTCGGTATATGAAGTATATAACTCAACCATCCCCTCTAATCTATATTATTAGTGGTATAAAGCGGAAAAGTGTGTTTGTTTAAACCCTATTTAACTAAAGAATTACCAGTTCGATTTCAAAATCTATATTTGTATTTGAAGCTATTTAACATCGCGCTACCACTAGTAGGAGCAAAGCTGTATTGAAAAATGTTCCAAAAACGTGCATAACTTATTACATAATTTCATTCATTTGTTCATTTGGTTAGTCCGAATCTTATGCATGCATGGTGGTAGGGCTTTTTCTGATGCTCGACTAGCTAGCTACCACCCTCGAGATGAAAATCTGCCTCCAAATACCAATAGGTGTGTTCGGGCAGTTGCAGTTGAGAGCCAGTTCTAGTAAGATTATGGCCAAAACGCTAAACCTTAACTATAAATTAAAAAAAATAAAATAAAGATAATGAACCGAGTCGGAGAAAAAAATATATTCTATGCAAATAAATACTCTATCGCTAGTAAGTTTTCTTCACAATTCAAAGAAGCGTGAAAGCAGTTCCCTGTGTACGTATCGTTGTGATGACTTCTTAGCGGATATTCGACTGTAGTCTAAAACACCTGATATATTCCAAACTTGATATGCTCCCTTATAGACCGCTTACCATATTCAAGCGTAGTATGTCTTCATTATGTTAAAAAAAGAATTTTCTTGATAAAAGTAGTACATTTTTGAAGCGATGTTATCTCAGTATGTACGACCACTTCGTCAAGCGAAGTGAGTACGAAACCACCTACAATGAGCTTGAGCTTTCAGTGAGGTTAAACATCATTATGAAACTATAGAATGGTGGTAGCGCTTATGCCCGCCTGGCTAACTCCCACCATAAAGCTGTTCCAGCAATTGCGCCAGGAATAGCATATCCTCCATATTGGGACACACAGTCATTTAAAATCAGGTGAGATTGTGGCTATATCACGAAAGACTTAAATATAAAAAAAATACAAAAGGACACTCACATCGACCGCCAGTTGAAAAAGGTTAACATTCAAACTTCTGTCATCTTTGAACTCCTCGTAACCGCCCAACTGGAACAGCTCCGAGTTGGCGACAACGCTGACGAATCTACTATAGTACATGTATTTCTCATCCACCGGAGACATGTTCCAGTACTTCATGATGACTCCTTCTAATTTAGCCGGATCGACTCTATTCTGTAATTGATTATACCGGTACTATGTGGCCTGTCAGACGTCATGCTACCCTTTTGCGGTCAATAAAACAATGGCAGCGCCTTCTATCGAGTTCAATAACATGTATCTCTTGAGTTGGATCAAACTAGCAAACTATTAAGTTGATTATTTCTATTCCTTTTATTTATTTTTTTCAAAACATTTTCTTCTTTAGTTGTTGATAAGGTGATTCATTTTCGCAAAAAAAAAATCTCTCTAAAATATTAATCTACATATAGAAAAAAAAACTCACCAAGTATATGAGCTCTTAATATCAAATTTAAGTACTTACTATTTGAAGTTTAAGTTTTCCCATATAAATCGCATATAATGTTTTTTTTTTTTCAATGTTCAATTGCTAGCCAGCTACAAAATTGTGAATAAGTTTAATAGATTTTATGGGGAGCTTCACGCTCTTCGAAATTCCTTTAGAATTTTTTTGGTAACTCGTACTGGTTCGCCAGTAAGAGTCATCAAAGTTCAGTTTTATGAATGGATATATATTATATTTTTTCAATATTATTAAACAAACCGCAAAAATTAAAGTTACCCAAAAAACACTAAAACAATTTCGAAGAGCCAATTAAATTTCCCATACATCTATCAAACCGATTCACAATATTGTAATAGGTATAAATGTGAAAAAAAAAAAATATGCAAGTTTTATGGGTAAAGTTGAAATTAAAATAGTAAGTACTTAAAATTGATATTAAGACATCAAAATTGGTGAGAAACTTTGTTACAATATGTAGATTATTATTTTGATTGACTACCGACAACAAATTTTTTTTGGCGGAAATGAATCATCCTAGTGTATATCATAACTCGTCGCCCGAGGAAGGTGACATACGGTCGTGGGTTTTACTGGGTATTCCCAGCGGATAGCGCCCGGTGAGTTCCACATACCCTTCGCAGTAGCCCCGGGCTGAGAGGGGATGCGTAAATAAAAAAGGTGTATATTATAAAATTCCGTGGAGAATTCATATTATTAAGAAATGAAATTTCTTATGGGAGGCCTTTGCAAATCTGATCTGCAACTTTTCTGTATGACGCTCGTTCGGGTAAATTCGGCTCGAGTCGACCAAGGGAGCGAGAAAGATATATTAATGTTTCAGTTCTGTCGTATAGTCTTAATCACAAACCGCTTTTTTATTCATTTCATTTGGAGCTAAAAGTGCCTCCGACTTCTTTCGCGTGGAATTAAAGTTATTTAATCTCGCGCCGTTATTAAAATTACAATGAATTTTCAAAGAATTAACCGATTTTAATGAAACAAAGAATAAATGTTACCCGAGGATACGCTTTACGGTTTCCTTGGTGACGTTTTACCATAAACTTTGTACTTTAGCAGCGATGCGTACCCAAACAAACAGACAGATAATGCTGGAAATAGGTTCTATTGGTTATCCTTTAACACTCTGGCTTATTTTTGGAAATATTTTCGATGTACAAAAACGACTTTTCGACAGATTTATTATATGTTTTGATTGATTTTATAAGGAAGATATTATTGACAACTTTTTTTTTTACTTGTCAATTACGAAATAAGATGTGAGATACAAAATCTACTAAAAATTTATGAAAATAATGTAGTTGTTTTGAATAGTAAAAATATTATCGATTTTTTTATATATATAGCCTAGAAATAGTGGAATTATGCTTTCTGCTGTATTAAAATTCATAAAAATCAATGAAGGCGTGTATTGTTACCTTATCGAAATTTGAAGAAAAAAAAAGTATATACCTACAGATTTATTGATATAGATATGAAAGTATGTTCCTATACCTTGGGACAAGCAGTCACAGCTGGTAGACTGAACCTCCAAGACCTAAAGTTCTTCTCCAAAGTGACCACTGTTGGGTTTTCGTTGTATCTATGCCACTGGTCTAGGGATACCCCTACTGCTCCACAAACTGCTGCTGCAGTGAGACCAAACCACAGTAACCTAAAATCCAAAGTAATATTGTAAATACCCACATACTAAGTTCTGTAAGGGAGTGTTTTTTAAATAGTTTATTCATCTCTTTTATTTAGCTTATTTTAAGTGGTGATGACTCAGTTGATAGTGTGTGTGGACGCCGCGTTGATAGATTTGAATTCGAATCTCTGCAGTGAATCTGAGCTTCGATGAAGGAAAACATCGTAATAAACCATAGCATGGTGGTAGGGCTTTCACTAATGCCCATCTGACAAGCTACCATCCTGAAGTTGGTTATCTACCGCCAAATAGTTATAGGTGTGTTCCAGCAGTTGACATTGTGTGTGTCATTTAACATTAATTTTGTTGTCTTTAAGAGAACAAAATATTTGAACAGTTGGTAATTAGCAAGTTTTTATTCATTATTGTAGCATTTACTATTTCACGTAGACAACAAAGTATATCCATTATGAAAGTTTTTATTATATTATTATTATTATATTACATCTAGTACTATAATATTAGATATAATATATATATATATTTTTTTGAATATATATATATACATATACATATATGTCGGTCACTCAAGTACTGTATCTAATGTAATATTCGATATGCGTATGTATGGTTTTGGTGAGATTGTTGAAAAAAAATTACTTTAATTTCACTCGAACGAAATCGCGGGGTAACGCTAGTATATTTATAAAAAAGCTAACCTTTCCATCCAATGTCGGCCACACACGGCTATCTGATTAAAGCCATGGATACTCGTTTGCTTGCAAAAATCTTCGGCTATATTAAATAAATGCTTCCATATAGACGTGACTAGCCAATCACTTTTAGACTTTTTCTTCTGGTATTTATAAGGTGAATACATTTCTACAAAATTACTGGAATGTAATAAATTTTTAAATAGTTTATATACTTAGCGTTATGGCCACAATCTCACATGATGTTTAGCAACGATGTGTCACAAAATAGTGAACACGCTAAATCAAGTGGAGGAACTGGTTCTGAAGTGTTACTGCCGGAATGTAACCATAGATTTTCAACTTGGGGGTGGCACTTGGGGCCGATGTTAGACAAAGCCCTACCACCGTGCGTGTTGCAAGTATTTACGGAACATCGATTTCTATGTTGTTATATATGTATACGTATCATAGGGTTCATTATCCCCTCGTTTTATTGGAGTTGTGTTTAAAATTCAATCTTTACATACTTCCTCATCTCAATATACAAGCAAATTAGCCGGACTCAAGCCCAGGCGTTGGTTTTTTTTTATCGTGGAGAAATGCATTTATACATACCCTCCTAGCTCGGGAGGACTAAGAGGGTTTTGTAGGACTCGCCCAGCGATAAGTCACTTAGAATACCCACTGAAACCCCAAGGCCATCTGTCACCTGGCTGAGAAGACGCGGGTCCGAGCTTGCAATCACCATGCTATCACGGTGATCGTCCCGCCCTGATAGCAAACCTGGCCCCGTCCGAGCAGCCTGACAAGCTACCCTCTTAGATGACTCATTGGGTACTAATCACCCAACACTAAACATTCCCGTGATGCCAGAAACCACCTTACGTTGTTTTCCTTCACCGAAAGCTCAAGCTCATTTTAGGTGGACATGAACTGACGTCCCTTGACGCGTAGTCGTACACACTACCACTGCAATATCATCGCATACAATTTAATTCATTTAATATTTTATACTGTGTTCGTGTTGAATCTACATAGGTCGTACTAGTCTATATTTTAACACTTAAAATGTGTTTACAAGCAATTAAACAACTGCACCGTTAATGAAAAAACCTTGTTTATAATGACGATGAAACACAAAAAGTATTTATTTAAAAGTGTTTATTTAACTATCAGATAATATAAATGTATTATTATTTCATTTACAACTAAGTAGTAAATAAACAAGGTCAATGTTTATAGGTACTGTAAAATGAAACGACAATTATAAAACACAAGGTTGTTTCTATTTAGGGCTGCCAATCTGTCTCGGGTTTACGGAAATTAGACATTTCTAGTAACGAGACATTAGCGCTTCAGAAATATTGGGGCTTCGACTGCCAGACTGGATTTTTTTTTATTGTTAAGGCTTAGCGCAATGACTATAATCTCACCTGATCTTAAGTGACGATACGGCCCAAGTTGGTAGACACGCTAAACTTGTCGAGGAACTGGCTCTCAATTGCAACTACCGGAACACACCTATGGGTATTTGGCGGCAGATTTTCAACTTGAGGGTGGTAGCTAGCCAGGCGGGCATCAGAAAAACCCTACCACCATGCTATGGTTTCCTCAAAATATTTTCCTTCACCGAAAGCTCAAGCTCATTATAGGTGGTTGGATTCGAACTCACGTCCCTTGACGCGAAGTCGTACACACTACCACTGCGCTATCATAGCTTTAAAATTTATTTATTTTCTCCAGAACATCGCAACACATAGTATTGTTTGAGCTCACTATACCATGAGAAACAAATATACCAGACAGACCATGCTATAAAAACATATGCTGTGCTATCCGGCTCCTACCAAGTTTGCCTTGTCCGTGAGAGAAATACGAGTAGTGGAGACTCGTACTGACACGCATCGGAAATGGACCCCTTAAACCTACATGCGTTACACAAGTCTCGGGAATCGCTCGGAGTTTCCCTGTCTACCACTCGATAGACATAGACCCATACGGTGAATACATAAAAAGCTAAGAAGTTAGTCACTTTCAATGTTTAATTAGAGAAGTAAAAAAGAAATTTCGAAAATCCGAAAGTACACGCCTCATAATCTCAGTTTTTTTTTAATTTGTTTATTTAATTACAATTAAACTACATCGAATCAGACCGTGAAAAGTAATCGGGTTCTATTCCTAATTATACTGAAGCGTTAGCAAAAAGGGACTTGTTTAGTAATGTATTTCGGTCGTTATCATGATAACATATACAGAGGTATATCTATGTATATCTATCTGTATACATACAGTCATGGCAAGCGTGCGACGGCGAAATCGCAAGTGTCACGCTTTTTGTTCACTCGGTTCGGTGCGTTCGGTGACGATGACGCGAGTTCCATGATTTTTGTTCACCCAAAAATTCCTTAGCGCGCCTAAAGTTTACACTTTAAACATTATTTTGATAAAAAATGGGCACATTTGTAACAAGTTATCAATGTGTGTTATTTAATAAACCCAAAGCAATCAAACACAGATCAACTCATTTAGATTAAACGTTTGCATTTTGAGATATACTAAGTTACCGAATTTCTTGAACACTTGAATGACACAGTCATTTCTGTTTGTTTTTTTTTATTATCAGGCAGTGTTTAGTGTATGTGTTTTTAAATATATTTATATTAACATATATATATATATATATATATATATATATATATATATATATATATATATATATATATCATATATAAATATTATTCCTGTGACATATTCTTGATAATTTAATGTATGTTCGAAAAAACTTGGAAAAGCTGGATTGGATCAAACGTTCCGTAACACCCAAGAAAGCATTTTTGCTTAAATGTGATAATTATATTTTACCTTTTTCTACTAATGGACTCATAAAATAAAATACCTTATTTATCTTAACCTTTGGCAATGCGATTAGAGATCCAGAGATGATCCGTAAAACGTAAACGAAAAAAGTTGCGAACTTAGGAAATTTTAATTGCCTAGTTTTTTATTTAAATTAATAAAAACGGATCGCGTTGTTCGAACTCTTTGTAAGGCATCGTAACGTTTTACAAAGCACCTTAAATGCGTTACGAAATACTTGAACGACCCCATATTATTTTATAATCTATAGACATCATGTTTTCTTAGACCCCCGTATCACATGCTGTCACAGTAAGACACATTCCCACCCTCTGATAAGTGCGAACGTATTTTATAAACGGCCCCTAAGCAGTATACTTTAGCTAAGAAAATGGTTTTGAATATTCACATCTGTATTGAATCTCATCCTCAACAAAATAAAATACTAGCTTCTACACTAACAATTTCTGTATTGATCATAAACCAGAACTGGTTTACAAAAATAATATTATAGTGAGTGAAGCCATGGATAAAAGCTAGTTACAAAAATAAAATCACATAACATTTATTTCCAATTTTATTATCTTACAAATAAGCAACACCTATAGATAACATTGAATATTTTCTCCACATAATGGTCCCTTACAAAGTGATGGCTTATGATGAAGCATTAAAAAATAAAATAATTTATCCAAAAAATAACCATCATTTAAACCTATAAATATATATTATACAGTAGAATCTCCATAACCGTAACCTCATTAAGTCGTAATTCTCAGGAAGCTAAAAAAAACACTCCCTTATGTTGAAATACCCAGTACCTCAAATTATGTAAACTTATTAACTCCAATAAAATGTTATTTCCCTGTGAGTTTAGGGATGTTATGGAGGCAGGTTTATGGGAGCTGGAGTCAGAACTGGAGGTTTATTATCTGCTTTATCAAAGTTGAACTCAAAGGCACATCCAAAGTCGGAGTCAGATGGAAAACAGAGGTAGCAAAGTGTTAAATAAATAAATTATATATAATTTAATAATGTTATTTGTTACTAGAAATTGTAACAAGCGAGAAATGTGGTAACTTCCATAAAACTAAACAGAAGGACCTGTAGAGCAATACTCTGAAAAATGAAGCAATTCTATTACATTACAAAAGCAATGAATGTACTTCTACTGCTATTACTTGTTGTGTTGCAATCTCGTATGTACTTATTCTAGTTGCTGTTACTTTTAGAGTTGCAATCTCTGTTATAAACACTGATTCAAAAGTACCGAAGCTGAAGTCAGTGTCAGAGGTGTAAACTCAATCAGAATTTCTGACATTCAACTTTGTAACATCTGTAGGTACATAGTCTATAACTCAAATTATAAAAAAGACTCCGTAAGTCTTGGTAAAATATACTGAAGTCTCAATATAATACAACTCGAAAAATATGTTTAGAAATCACACCTTTAAATTTGCAATTAAATCATTTGTAACTTAAAATTCTTAAGTTGAAATCTGATTAACTCAACATTTTTAGCATGTCCATTGACATTCTATGTTATGTTATAGAGATTCCACTGTATATGTAAATATTGCCTAAAATTTCCTCAAAGATCTTTCCAAATAAACCCGCTCAATCTAAATGTATCTGCTAAATCCCAATTAAAAATCCTTTCACCAGGTTGTGAGCCTCCAGCCCCAGCAACAACAATCAATGGCATGAAATGTTCCGCTGCTTGCACAGGATGAGCCTCAGTCGCACCAGGCTGTTCTCTCCATGACAAAAACCCCTCCCTCCTACCTTGCTCATTCTCAGCAGTACAAATTTTATTAAGATAATCATCAAACTCCTTATTAACTATATCACCCTGGTACCTACTGAATCTGAATTCTCTCATATTATGATACGACATCCCTGACCCTATAACAGCCACTCCCTCCTTTCGAAAATCTTGCAACACTTGTCCGAGTTTATAATGCTGTTCCGGGTCCTGGTTGCGAAGTACAGACACTTGAACAATAGGCACATCTGCTGAAGGATTGATTAACATCATAGGAACGAACACTCCATGATCCCAACCTCTATTCGGGTCCAATTTTGACTTTATACCTGCATTTTTTAAAGATTCGTGTATACGCTCTGCCAGTTCGGGATACCCGGGCGCATTGTACTTATATTTGTACGACTCTGGTGGAAAACCATAATAATCGAAATATAAATCGTGGTGTTTGCTAGAAGATATAGCAACAACATTCTCTTCCCAATGAGCGGTGACTAATATTATAGCCTTGACCTCCTTGAAATTTATATACTTTTTTAAACTGTCTCGAAGAAACTCTGTTAAGCCGATGTGTTCTTTATCACCCAAAAGAGGTAGCGGACCACCTCCATGGTTCACAAAAACTGCAGGGGCAACCAAACTCATTTTTCTAACTCCACCAGTAAAATATTTTATTATATTCATAGACAGTAAAGACATAAACACAATAAACACTATTTGTATAAGTATTGTTAAAGTGTTGAGGATCAACATGTAACTGGCTAAAATAGACCTGAACACTCATAAATAAGAAAACATTATATGAGAAAATAAACGATAGCCTACAACCTAAGCAGTAGGGCTGTGAGTTGAGGTCGATAAGCGAACATACAATTAATTACCCAAAAATAGTAGACTGTTTAAATCGATACACAGTCCTGATTGAACCAGTGAATCGATATTTCATTCATAAAAATTGCAAAATGATTTTTGTATTTGATAAGAACTGTAAAATTATTTACAAAATGAGTTATCATATTACTGCAAAATGTTCAAAGCTATTATAATTTTAAGAAATGATTCATTAAAAACTCGCTAGGTAGTTTATGTTATGGCTCCATGGTCTTGGATATAAATATATACAATATTAAATATATAAAATGTTTTATATTTGCATGTCTATGTATAATGTATAGTAGATGAGGCCATCCTCCTCCTCCTGGATTTTTAAAAATCGATCTTGAAATTACAATTTTTAAGAATCGATGTTATAGAGCGTCAACCTTTTATCAATCGGTGCATTAGAATACGATTTAAAAAATATCCACATTTAAGTGATCTATTTTTAGCAAGTCATTATTTTAGATATCGATTTTTTATTAATCCATTCATTAGGATTCCATTCATGAAAAACCGACAAGTATAAAATCAATTTTTAGCAAGTCTATCTTTTATATATCGATTCTTATAAATCAAACACTTAGGATTTGAATCAAGACAAATTAACTTCTATAAGATCGATCTTTTAAATGTTGATTTTTAAAAATTTATCTTTTGAATGTCGATTTTTATGAATCGATTCATTAAGATTCGAATCAAAAAAAATTATATCTAAAAATATCGACTAATATAAATGTGATGTTTTTGTATGAATTAATTTAATAAAAATTGACATCAATAAGATTAATCATTTTAATAAATTTATCCAGCTTCATTTCAAATCGATTTAAAAATGCATCGGTTTCGTAAAGAATCGACATCCCTATCTGCCATCTGACAGATCAGTAATCGTCACTAAAAAGTTACAGTATACAGATTTATATCTACTCTTAACTTCTTTAAAATAGAAAAGGATAGAGAAATATCCATTTTAGAATATGAAAATATTATTAAAAGGAACTGGAACAGTCATTTTGACATTTTTAATATTGTGATTTTTACTTTTGAATAATTACAGTCTCTGGATACATGTTATTTTAGCATAACTTCACAATTTTTGTAATGTTAAATATTACTGAATACAAAATAAAGATATTGTTCGAGCTGTTTCCCAGAAACTAAACTAACTATTTAAGCAATACCAGCTTTACTTAATTCGTGATAATAGTATTAATAGGTAATATTAGATAACGATTTGAAATTCCAGATGTAATCTAACTTTTAGTGTACAATTTTAATATATTAATACTATTAACAGAATTTGTAACCAAATAGTGTTTAACTTAATATTTTTATAGACGTGAGAAAATATTTGTAATTCTATATTTTTGTAAATATAATTAATTAACTATTATTACTTATTAGAAGAGGATGACCCAAACTACCTAAAGGATGCTAAAATTTAAATAATTACATTTAAAATGTTTTAGGATAAATTAATCGATTTAATAATTGAGCCGAATAATGTACCGTCATGATAACCATCTAAATCTAATACCGGAAAAACAAAATCTAATTTATGCTACTATATAGTTAAAACTTGTTGGTTTTATAAACATTATTAGAACGAGACAGAAGCAAAAGAAGACAAGGAAAACATTTCCCTCCATTTAAAAATGGCGTCTCTCTGAGTTGTCCTTTTCACACTAATACACTTTCGTTAAATTCTAACAAAATACCTTTAAAAAATATTCTATCATGTTTTAAACTGGTTATAGAAATTCTATAAACATTTGTAATCAACTAATTTCCCTTAAGTTCTAATAAAGACCATGACGTTGAATGGGCGAGGCGTGAACAAAATCGTTCGCAAAACAGTGCTCTAAAAGTGTAAAAATGGACAAGAAAAGCAAAAAGAAAACTGTTATTAAACGTAAAAGTGACGAAACTGTCGAGAGTGATAAAAAAAAGATTATGGTTCATAGGAAAAATGAAGAGAAGGAGAAAGTTGAAGTCGTCAATCAAGTGGTCGAAGTCCCCGTCGAGGGGCAGCAGATAGTTCACACTGGACAGCTGGTGGAAGGAAACTTCGAGCAGCCGGTGTTTGTCAACATGAAAGGAGAACCGGTACAATTGGGTCCTAATACTGTTATCTTATACGAACAAAGCGGTAACCCATCGAATTTCGCTTTCGGTGGGATGTGGACGATGGACTCTTCGGGCAGAATTGTGATGGCAGAGACGATATATGACGTCAAAGGCGAGCCTGAAGAGGAAGGAACTAACTTTGTACAAGCTAATACAGAAGTTGCTACTGTAAGTTATTTGTTATATTATAATACCTGAATTACACTGACAATATGTTGAGGCAAAGTTAAACTTCCTCAATCAACTTGCATGAAAATGAAAACTCTTCTTACCCTAGCCTTTTTCCTGTGTTCTTCTGTGAATTAACTTCTAGAAATGACATTAAGACTTTAGATGATATTCACTGTAACACATAAATTTTTGTACCTTTGTGCCAAATTACTGTTGTTAGTATTAATTGTTGATGTTAGTGGTCATTAACTTTTTATATATGTTCATTTTGTTTGTTTTTGATCAAGGGTAACATATTAAGGTTTATCAGTACTCTCTATTGTTTATGTAAATGCCTCTCACTGGTATCAATTTAAAAAAGGTGTCCAGTTCAGCATTGCATGTTCTACCATAAATTTCTATGTCAAATTCATGTGTTTTATAATAACCTAACAATACACAACAGTAATTTCATTATTAACCTCATACAGCTGAATCAATTCTTTATATACATGTTTTCACTGAATAATCATTTGTACATTAAAAGGAATACTGTAAAGCAAAAATAATCTATTTCATAGAGCCTTGACTTATAAAAGAACAAGTGTAGTGACTTTGTACTCCATTTTATGTTCACCTAGAGTTTGTTTATGCCTAGCATAGTTTTAATATTAAAAATAGAGAACTTAGTCACCCCATGTTTTAGTTTGAGTAATAAAAGTTGAGTAATAGTGTTAGGTTTTGTATTGAGATTCTTAAATAATTTACTGATTTACATGGTGATAGTATAAATATAAATTCAGTAAGTATTCCCATCTAAACATTATTATGTAAATGACTCCACTTTTATATATAAATGGAAAAACATCATTATTAATAACACACTGTAATAAAAATTGAACTAATTTATATGTGGATTGCTGTTTCTCTCTGCTTCTCTTAGTTGGTAATTCAAGGTGGGTTTCAATGTCAATGGGCTATTATAGGGGGAACCAATATGTGAATGATCATAATGGTTCAAATTAACATTTCTCTCTCTGCATCTACCAAAAACATTTGCAGGTAGGAATGACAGTAATGACTGACAATGAGTTCTCATTCCCTCAATGGACACTGCTGCTTTTGGACTGTAGTGTACATAGCATCAGTGCAGTCACTGGCTGAGCTAAAATAACAAAAACAACTGTAAATGCATATTTTTAATATGTACTTATAAAAGATATAATAGAACCAATATTTCTGCTATATGTTCTTCTCAATTCCTGGATTCCTTTTTTTATGTAATAGTGGGCAAACAAGCAAGCATGTCACTTGATGATAAGTGATAACCACCACCCATGGGCACCAACAACACCAGGGGAATCATGTGCGTTGCCAGCCATTATTTTGGAGGGACTGGCTTTTAAGTGTGACAGCCGGAACACACTTTTGGAACTGGAGTAGTTTTAACATTCACAAGCACTCTCTCAGGGCTCAAATTGAACAGAACACATAAACTAGCATGCATAAAATTAGTTATGGTTGCATTCCAGTTAGTATTCACTTACATTTTTTTTTTTTTTAAAGAGCTCTAGCTATTCAAACTATTTACTGCTTATCTATTCGGATAGTCAGTGTATAAAAATAGATAAACAAAAAACTGATGGAATTTAGTAATTTGTGGTTGTTGTGTACAAATATGTATAATAATGTTAAAATTTGTAATAACAACAAAAAAGCGTATCTTAGGAACTGGCTAGGATATATTAGTTTTCCATTTTTTTTTTATTTTATTTAATTTAAAGTGGGATGTACTCATAATTTAAGCTCAAAATGAAACAATTACCCATTCCACAATACAGCCTAGTTTGCTAGTTAAGAATATTTTTTTGTATTATTTGTTAAGATTTTGAATTAAACTATAAGTATTAACATATTCTAGCAACAGGTGGAAGAGCAGCCAAACACTTACCAGCAGTATGAGATCAGCAGTAATGCCCCAGTTGAGCAGCAGGAATTTGAAGTGGCCCTCATAGAGAACCCGGCCACAGAGACAACGGAAAGGTGAATATTTTAAAACTAAGAGCTACTATATAATGATATTACTGACCTGATAGTATATTAATGACCTGAAAAGGATTGGCTCTGTATTTACTTTATATGTGGATGAGGTATGAGGAGAGGTGTACCAGCAAAATCTTTCTATAATCTGCTTTCTATAAACTATAAAAAACTCATAGAAATCTCTGTTTTGCGCAATAAATGGTATTTCATATGTAGATGCATAATATTATTTGATTACAGTAACATAGTTCATTGAATTCTGTGTACTAGTTTCAGAAGGATTATGGTACTAATACATATAGATGACAGAATAATAAGATTATCAAGTGATAATTTTATTATATATATGTTATAATTATTTTCAGAACAACTGAGCCCCAAGTGATAACGACAGAGGAACAACTGGTGGCGATGGGCACAGCTGCAATACGATGGTTGAATCAGAAATATGATTTTGTTGTGAGGAAACTACAGCTTAATTATGGTAGGTTGTATTTTTTTCCTTTTTTCTAGTGGCATCGATGCGATCTGCGTCAAGCGATCTAAGTTGAATCCACCTAGAATGGGCTTGAACTTTGAGTGAAGGCAAAATCGAGATGAAACCATAGCATGTTGGTAGGGCTTTATTTTAATGGCGGTCTGGCTAACTACCACTCCAGTTGAAAATCTGCTGTCAAATACCTGTAGGTGTGTTTCTGTAGTTACATATGAGTGCCAGGCCCTCCACTTTGTTTAGCGTGTTCACCATCTTGAACCACATTGTCACTTAACATCAGGTAACATTGTGGCCATAATGCTAAACCATAACTTTAGAAAACAAAGGGTGTGAAAGATTGGAGCTCAACACTCTCTTTGTCGACTAGAATATGCTCGCAAGCAAGAGTGTAGAAAGTCACCCACTCTTGGTCTCCACTATAACCCAAACTATCCTTACAAAAATTCTTATTACTAAAATATAAATGTAAGAGTGAGTTTATTTACTAAGCTTTCACGCCTAATCCAATGATTGTGGTGAGTTTTGATATAGGGATTTATGGGACCTTAAAGACTGTAATATGCTACTTTTTCTCACAAAAAAGGTATTAGAAGTGGGCTAAAGAAATGGATAGATTTTGTATGAAATTCTTTATTGCGTCATCCAATATGTTTTATAAAATCAATACTATCGCAAGCCGCAGGTGAAAGGTAGTATTTAATCATTTTCTTGATAGCACATTCCTCTTCATAACGCTTAACGCACGTGAGTAGGGTCGGCACAACACGTTTTATTCTTCCACTCTATCAGCTGTCATCTCAGTATTCACACTTTTCATACACATATGATTGCTCACAAGATAATATTATAATATTAATGTTATAACATACTAAATTATATTTTACAGATGCTGGAGTGAAACTTTTCCATTCACAATCGGGCTGCATACAGTGTGTGTATCTCACAACGCCTAGCATGCAGTTGGCCTTCGATGCCGTACCCCAGTTCCTTTGTATCGAAACAGGTATTATATCTATGTTAATATTAATAAGCATAAAAGTTTCTTTGTTTCTTTGAACATGCTAACCTTAGGAAGTACCAGTCAGATTCCAAAAATTATTTTTGTATTTGATAGAGCTATCATAGAGGAAATCTGTAGGTTTTTTAATATTCAACATCATGTTACTGTCAATAGCGGCAAAGCTGTATCAAAAAAGGTTACAAAAACAGGCAAAAACTTAGGTTGACACAAGCAGAATTACTAATACAAATTTATTTACCACATGATCAAAATAAAAGGATGTGTTTCATTTCATAAAACATATGTCTGTTTCTGTTGTAACAGATAAATGGATAGAAATAGGCTTATCTATATCCATGGTTGTTACGATCAAATTTGGCACACATCAGTACCAACCTAACTATACTATTTTTTTTTATTACTTCTTTAGAATTATTGTGGTTCCAAACTCGATCAAAAGAAAAAGCCATAGTAAAAAGAGATAATCACATACATCTATAGAATATAAAGTGTGAGAGAATGGGACAAGTATCAATAGCTTTCAACAGGCGAGAAAATGAGACAGAAGTATATGTAGGATATAAAGTGCGAGAGAACGAGACAGAAGTATCTATGAGATATAGCGTCAGAGAATGAGATATAAGTATCTGGTAGGATATAACGTGTGATAGAATAAGAAAGAGAGAAAGAAAATACATTTATTACGGAACTCACACAATAATAATAATGACTAAATGACTAACAATAATAATACAAAACCTTGGGGGGAAAGACTAAAACAACAATAGCCTATTGAATATAATAGGCAGAGGATGCCCAGTAATCAGTTGTGTGAGGCCGTAAATGGTCCCATCTCAGCTAAAATGCTACAACGTATAATGCGTTGCAGCGCTAGTTTTCAGATGTTCCAACGTGATGTCTCGGTCAGCACTACTTTTTAATATTAATAAGAAACACATACTAAGGAAAAATAAAAAAAATGATTAAAAATTGCAATAGAATATACATGTCCAATAACACGATATAATAAAGTAATAAATAAACGTATAAGGATAGAAAATAAAAAATATGACTTATATGATTAGGCAGTATGATTTCTGGCCTTGGCTTGTTCACTATCGAGCAATTAAAACAAAGGGGAAAAACAAAGAATGACATTACTATAATATTGTGTAAATAAATAAACAGAAGGCATTATATAATTTATTAGGAAACGAATTTTTGGAGTTTTCAGTTTCATCGCACACACTTTTTTTTCGTTACAGGCATAGAATTTAATAGTACAATACAAACCATCGGTGCCAACACCAATGCAAGTGTGAAACACAACGTGACCCTGTTCTTAGCGGAAGATGGTAACGGAAAGTCAGTTATAGTTAGTGCTGGTGAGTTATTGCAATATTTATTTTAATTGTACCAAAGTGACCTTTATTGAGCATATTTCTAGTATTTATATTTATTAAAATGTATAGCAAAGAATATATTCAAGGAGGCATCAAAAGAATACCAGTGACAGAGGCGCTGAGAGAAGTAGCAGGTTGTCATATGGATATGTTACGTGAAGAGATGAAAGCCATATAAATGGAAATATGTTGTATATGAGGCTGAAAGCAATGATCACTCAGTCGATAGTATGAACGGATGTGAATTTGAATTCACCTGTAATGAGCTTGAGCTTTGAGTGACGGAAAATATTGTGATGAAACTATATCATGGTGGTAGGGCTTTCTGATATTGCCATGGCTAGCTACCACAATCTAATTGAAAAGCTGCTGCCAAATACTTATAGTAGTGACATTTGAGATCCAGTCTCTCCACTCTTAATCCGCATAGTCACTTAACAGCAGGTGAGATTGTAACCATAAAACTAAATGTGTACAGTATTTAAAAATAAGTCATATTCCAGGTATATCGACTCTCATAGGGGATGATCTGACGTGGCTGCTGGATACATTTAAATCTTGCAATCCCGCCTGGCGACAAGTCCGCTGTGTCGTATGTGACCCTACCAAAAATCAAGAGGTAAAAAAACTCTTGCCCACTTTTATATAATATAATTTAAAAATCTTTGACTAGGGGGCATCCATTAATTATGTGAAGTGATTTTGGATATTTTTCGAAAGAAGTGAAAACTTAAAACTATAAATAAAAAGTCGTTATTTTTAGATACCCAAATTAGTTGTTTGATTTTAAAACTTGTAAACCGTAACTGTTTACAGTGCGATAAGTTATTATTGTTAACATATTTAATTTCGGACAATTGTATATAATACATCATAGAAAGAGCGATTGCTGAAGAGTTTCTTCTCTTACAGAATGCCATGTTATTTCCGAAACGGTAGTAGATTTTTAATTTCAAAAAAGAGATATTATTGTCCTATTTTTGAGAAATAGACGATTTGAATTTTTATATACATATATATAGCTTAGCCTTATCGTTATGGCCATAATCTCACCTGATCTTCAGTGACTGGCTCTCAAGTGCCAATGCCGGAACATACGTATTGGTATTCGACGTCAGATTCTCAACTTGAGGGTGGTAGCTAGCAGGGCGGACATCCAAAACAGCCCCACCATCATGCGATGTTTTCCTTCACCAAAAGCTCAAGCGCATTGTAGGTGATTGGATTCGAACTGACGTCCCATGATTAGTTGCTAGCTAGCTATGATTACTTGAAAATGAATGGACCGATGTAATGTGAGGTGGTGAGGGCGGCGTTCCCGTCGGCGCACGTGACGTGCAGCGTGTGGCAGGCGGCGGGCGCGGCGGCGCAGCTCTGCGCGCGGCTCGAGCCCTCGCTCGACGCGGCCGACGTCGCCTCCAGCGCGAAGACCTACGCCCTCGCCCTGCTCCGTGGGGACATCACAGCCGGACAACTGCAGGTTGTTTTTTTTTTTTTTTTTTTTTGAATTGAAACTTCTTTAGGCGCATGAGGGTAAATTTTTTACAGATGAAACGTCACGCCGGTATGCAACGGAAGTGTCGGAAAAGAGAGAGAGAGTGATCGAGACCGATTGTGAGAGAGTAAGACAGGGCGAACGTAGCATGAGCAACTAGCCGTGGAGTGAGAGTAGGGAGCAAGCGAGTGAGAAAGATTGAGAGAAAAAGTGAGACAGAGCGAACAAGATTTATAAATTAGTTCGCCAAAGAAGTTTCACTTCTGACATGTGTACTTTGTACGCACGCATGTTTTTTTTTTTATATTTAAAGTCTTAGCATTACGGCCATAATCTCACCTGATCTTAAGTGACGATACGGCCCAAGTCGGTAGACACGCTGAACCTGCGGAGGAACTGGCTCTCAAGTGCAATTGAATCAATTAAAATATTAATACACTAATCAAAACATACAGATACTTATAGAAATGTGTGGAAATATAAATGCTACATGGTCATCCCACTGCAACCCCTTCTCCCTGACTGGCTGTAATGCTACATGTGACAGATGGATGTAAAAATTTCAGGCCATGTAATAGATGACTTTAATAACCGAAAAACAACACTGAGGCATTATCTTAATTTAATTAGAAAGTACATATTATGCGACTGTTAAATAAATTACTATTGTTGAGGTTTGAAAGTTGATGAAACGAAAAAGCGACAGTAGACAGAGACACACACGTACATCTATAAGATATTATTACGTGCGAGATAATGAGATTGCAGACATTACACGATGCACTACTCATTTATCTATGCATTTTAAGTTAAAACTTTGATCTCATCTCCCTATACAAATCAACAAATAACCAAATACACATCATTGAGGCCTTTATCTCAAATTATAATTAGAAAGTACATATTCTGAGGCTGTTGGCCGCTCTTGAATTAACAAATAAATATATAAATTTAACATCGTTGTGTTTTGAATAGCGATGAAACAAAAAATCAAAAAAGACAGTGAAAGAGATAACCAAATATGCACTGAACTGCTATGAAATATGATTGAGCTGCATACATTGTTTTTGATCTTAATCCCTTACATCAGAGCAACCCTTTTATGTTATGGGATAAAAGCTATTTTACTCTCATCTCTTTTAACTTGAGGGTGGTAGCTAGCCAGTCGGGTTTAGAAGAAGGTTACACCATACTAGGGTTGCATCAATATGTTTTCCTACAAGAAAAGTTTTGATTAATTGAGTATTAATGTAAATTTATCCAAATTTCAGGTATTAAAACGTGGCATCATCGGATCTGGTCCTGGTACCCTGAGGCTGTGGGAAACGTTGACTCGACCACAAGGACCAATTAGCAAATTAGATTCGTGGCTTGAAGCAGATAACTACACCAATGTACTGCACAAGGTATTATATATTTTAATTAATTATTGTAAGTTTTAATACTGAAATCAGGTTTGTATTTATTATCTTTCCTAATAAAGAATTCTATATTAATATTATAAAGAGGAAAAGTTTGTTTGGCTTGTTGTTTGTTTGAATGCGCTAATCTTAGAAACTAGCAGCCAGATTAAAAAAAAAAATGGTTAGAGTAATGATTGAGGACAGCTTTATTTCACATCACGTTACCAAAAACATTACAAACACGGATAAGTCGTTACAATCTTTACTAATCTATACTGATATTATAAACGCGAAAGTGAGTTTGTTTGTTTCTTACGCTATCACGCCTAAACAGCTGAATCGATAATGATGAATTTTGATACAGAGATACATGGGAACCTGGATGCGGTTAAAGGCTACTTTTCTTCGCCAAAACCTTATTGGGTGTAGGGTAATGAAAGGGATAAACTTGTATGAATCATTTTATTGAGTCATATGTTTTGTTTGACAAAATCAATACTAACGCGAGTAAAACCGCACGTAAAATCTAGTTACATTATAAATGCTAGTGAGTTTGTTTGTTAGCTCACAAGCCTAAACTGCTAAATCGTTTATGATGAATTTTAGTGTAGAGGTAGGCGTTAACCTGGAAACGGTGATAAGCTCCTTTTTCTCGTGAAAACCTTATTGGAAGTGAAGTAAATAGAGGGATAAACGATGTATGAAACTTTGTGTTGCATAATCCGATTTGCTTGACAAAATTAATTAAAACGCGAACGAAATCGCGGGCACAGCTAGTCCGTAATAATTAAATATACACTGAAACTTCTATTAACGCCACTCGATTTAACGATGTATGTTGTAAAAACTTCAATTGGGTTTATTTTGTCTTGTTCTTCATGCAATAATATTTTCCCTCCATTTAAGGACAAATGTCAATAACGTCATTAAATATCGCTATATAGAATTTTCAGTGCAGTTAAAAATTACCACAGCAAAAAAATTAAATTAATCTAAATCTATACATATAATAAAACTGTAGCGTGTCTACTGTCCGTTGAAACAGGATAGAGTAGGCTCTGCCGTCTAAACGCTCCTTCGCCAGATAAAATAAAAATGCACGTTATTAAATAACAATAGAATAATATAAATAAATTTATAATCCGCACTCGAGCAGTCAATGAATAATCAATGTTATTAGACGAAATATAAAATGTCCGGCGCTATGTAATGGTTTGTTGTTTTGCATAAATTATTCACAAACACATCGTATTTTTGTTCCATACCTTCCGAAATTAAAAAGTATATTGATTTGTAGTGAATAGATCGTATATCACACCCCTTACACATCTATATCTATAACCCTATAAAACTGTAGCTAAGACAAATGACACATTAATAATATTATTTGAAAGTTGCAATAAGAGTGTGCTTTATTGCTGTGTGCAATATATAAAAATATAGAATGTTCCACCAGGGCCTGGAGAGATTAGCAGCTAAGTTCCAAAGCCTGGTCCGGACTCCCATGCAGCCGGATGAATTCGTCTCCCTGTTCTTCACGATGGCCAACCAACTCGAGGAGGAGAGAAGAACCTTCGCCATAAACAGACTAAGAGTGAGTTGGAATTAATTGTTTGAACACCATCTCATTTTAACCACACTATTTAATACACGATAAATAAATTTCGAATTAAAACTGTCTAGGCCAGAGGCTCCGAGACTTGTTTTCTCATAGAGCACTTTCAAAAATTAGCTGGTTCCGGTGGACCCCTACAGCTACTTTATAATCCCAAAATTATATAATCTTATTATGGAAATTTGCTTTGCCGTTTAGTTTTAACCACGAATTAAAGGTTTTCAAAATTCTTAATTAAGTAAGCAAGTCTCAACATATTGCACTGAATATGGAATATGCAGGTTCTTATAAGTAACAGTTGCTAAGCTACTTATAATGTTATCTACCTACAGTTGTATGCTGGTAGGGGTTTTCTAATACCATCCTGGCCACCTACCACCTTCAAGTTGAAGATCTGCCGCCAAATACCATTAGGTGTGTTCCGGTAGTGGCACTTGATAGCCAGTCCCTCCAATAAAGGCCGCAACGTAGCTGCGATTCTGCTGAGTTGTGGGTGTCCACGGGCGGCAGTGATCACTTACCATCAAATGAAACGCTTATTCAATTGCCGTCTATACCATAAAAAAGTGATAGGTGAAGACATGCCAACATTTTAGTGCTACACTATCAAATGCAAATAAATTTTCGTGGCCCCCGCTTACGAATTATGAACCCCTATTTTTTGGCACGCTGACGTAGATCCCATCGAGTCTGCCGTGGACTCACGGGGGTCCATACATCTGGACCGGTTTGGGAACTAAGGATCTAGACTCTATATCGACCATATTTAAGAATGGACATTGGCATCATCAAAGATAATCAATTTATGTACGAGTTCATTACCAATCGACATAACGCTCGTACCTAACCAACCCACAATAAGAATTACAAAAAAAAAACAAAAATTAAATATTTATTCCTAAAAAAAAATATGTTGAAGAAACATATAATGTTCTATATCTCAGGCATATGTTATCTGTGAATTATTGACTACCATTCGAGTGTTTCTTTTATTGTTACTATGTCGAGCGTTATGGTCACAATCTCACCCGACGTTAAGTGACGATATGACCTAATATGGTGGGCATGCTAAGCCTAATGGATGCACTGGCTCCCAAATGCAACTGCCCAAACACACTTATAGGTATTTGACGCAGATTTTCAACTTGAGGGTAGTAGCAACCAGGTGGGCATTAGAAAAAGCATTACCACCAGGCTATCGTTTCATCATGATATTTTCCATTTCCGAAAGCTCTAGCTCATTGCTGATGGATTCGAACTTATGTCCGTTATGCCCGTAACTTTGCTATCATCAAAGACAAATATAATTTAAATGTATATAATATTGATGTATGTGTTTCAGGATACCGTAACGTTGAAACAGTCGCCGACAGACACCATCACTCAGTACGCTTACAACCTCATGAGCCACCAGACGAAGCTCGCCCAACGGTGTCTCGACGACCGCGCTGGCAGGTCAAATACATATACTCACACTCACACACACAAACACACACACACACACACGCACACGCACGCATGTTCACTGTACTCACACACACACACACACGCGCGCACGCACACATGCACGCACGCAAGCACGCACGCATGTTCACTGTACTCACACACACACACACACGCACGCACGCACGCATGTTCACCGTACTCGCACACATCCAGTCACTCTCTCATGTATGCACATTCGATAACACACATTTTCATTTGTTCTCGAATGTATAAACATTCACCGCCCTCAGACACATTAACACACATACATTTAGGGCTGTATTTCAATGAAAGAGGTCCTAGACAATTACACATTTGAGGCCCTTTGATCCTTTTGATCTTAACCAATACATTTTTATGTCACATCAAATCATGACATCAACGAATATGATTAGAGTACATCAACGAATTATTAAAAGTACTTTAACGAATATTTGCGCATTATGTGACGGCAGCACTCCACTATACTATAAAAAGTTGCTACGTAATGCTGGCTAGGATACTAGTTCGGTAAAGCTGTAAAAGCTCCGCAGGATAAAAGTGTAGGTCCCATCAAAAAAAAAAGCTGGCTAGGATATGTCGTGAAAGACTCGCGGGCGAAACTGATCAATCGGAGTTTGTTGTCATTTTACGAATAAATACGCGAGTCAACTAGATGGGTTATTTCATGAGAGTATCCCCGTTACATACAAATTTAAATACATTTACATACATTATATTACATTACATACATACATTTAGTTTTAGCGTATGTACAGTTAAGGATGCCAATTCCAGGCCAGGCCAGGCCAATCACCATTGTTCACAATATGATCAACTCTGTAATAGCCCTTTGACATTAAAACCCGTATGACATGGTGTTTGAACATACTATCTAGCAATCAGTAATGTGTTTTAGGACTTTCTTATAAAACCTAACACTATTATCTAAATAACTTTTACTGGTCACATACATACATATGCCTAGAATTCCCCCTTATTATAGATTTAGAGTTCACTGTTTTTAGAATAATGTAATGTTAATTTTGATCTTGAGGCCCTAGGCTGAAACCTAGATAGCGTATAGGAAAATTCGGCCTTGTATGCCTTGCACACACTCATTCTCCTATACACACGCATTCACTCACACGCATATCCATACATTCTCACATGCGCACTCATTCATACACACGCACGCATATGTTCACTCAACCTCATAAACAAACATACACTTGCTTTCGTTTTCCCACATACACACATCCACAATACTCTTATATATATATATATATATATATATATATATATATATATATATATATATATATATATATATATATATATATATATATATATATATATATATATATATGTGTATATAAACACACGCTCATTCAGGTACGTCACATATACATACATACAAAGCGGGCTATTGTTGTAGATTCTAGTATATATTACTGACATTCATGTTGGAAACAATTGTCGCCTCAAGTTATTGTATTAAAATCTGGCAAACTCGTTATGACCACAATCTTACCTGATATTTAAGTGATGATATGGCCCAAGATGGATCATTTATAATATATCTACATGTGTTATATTAATTCGATTTTGTTATCTTCACACTGCAGATGCTTTGTCCACACCATTTGCATTTTTTTTTTATATATATTCAGTAATCTTAATACCAAATGCACAATATTCATGATTCCTATTAGTTGTCTTCTTTTATATATATGTGTATAACTCTGTTCACATGGAACTAAAATTTTATTTTATTTTCATAAAAAAATGTTATATAATCTCTGTTACTCGGGGCTAATGTACCGTTCTTTTCTCTTTATAATATTAGTATAATTAATTGTTATTAATATTTCTATTTTAATTATTATTTTAAGAGTGTTTGTGATGTATTATTGATCCGCTAAATCAACTGTGGCAAACTCCTCTTCTAGTATGTTCGAAATCTTATTTACTGTAAGCATGCCCCTGTTTTTATAGGCAGGTTAATATTATTTATACCAATATCAGGTTATTGTTATTACTAGAAAAAAGTAGGGAGTCCTACTCAGGAAAGTTTGTTTACTTCATTGGACAGGCTAATCTTAGCAACTACCAGTTGGATTTCGAAAATTGATTCTATATTTCATTTGTAAGGCTTTAAGCTGTATAGCATCACGCTAGCACCAATAGGAGCAAAGCTGTCTTGAAAATAGTTACAAAAACGGGCAAGAATTATTAAATTATTTTTAGTTTCATGCAAACAAAGTTCTATCTTCATAGTATCGGGTTTTCAATAGTGATAGATTTACCAGCAGGTTGAGTATGCTGGGGCGTAGATAGGTGGCAGATATTAAAGGCGCCAAATTTGGAGTTTTTCGTTTTTATTTTTCGGAAACTGAAATGTTTCATACCTATACATATACCTAAATATTGCTAGATAATATATTTCACTACTTAGAATCTAAGTTTTTTGTTTCTACGATTAACACAGTCCTATGTGGAAACTAATTGTAGAGGTTGATAGGGACGGCAAAATTGATAAGCCTACAGACGGTAAAAGTGTAAATCCACCATGCGTTTTCAAGATACCATATTGTTTGTGAACAGAAGGAACAGCAATTCGGATATATGCAAGTATGGGACCTCGACCCAGGAGTGCTCCTGTCTCTTCAGCAAGGTGTTCAGGCTGCCCTGCAGGCATATACTGATGCTGACCACGGAGCTCAAGGTGAGGATACTGATACTCCACTTTGAAGACATGATAGCTTAATTGGTGGTGTGTACGGACGATATCTTCAATTTGCCTGAGCTTTCGGTGAAAGAAAACATTGTGATGAGATAACATAACATGGTGGCAGGGGTTTTGCTAATTCCCGTCTGACAAACTACCACCATCGAGTTGAAAATCGGCTACTAAATACCTATAGGTGTGTTCAGCCAGTTGCACTTAAGAACCAGTCCTTCCACTAGGCTTAGCGTATCCACTATCTCGGACCACATCGTCACTTAACATCAAGTGAGATTGTAACCATTACACTAATTAAACCTAATCTAAAAAAAAATAATTATGTTATCTGTTTCGGTTAATCTCTGAAACGGCTGGACCGATTTTGACGCAATTTTCGCTGCTGGTGTTATATGGAGTAACATAGACTACTTTTATTTTATTTTAGAAAAATATTATTAGGGTACACAGTAAAAAAAGAAATTAGTTATACACGAACGAAGTCAGGGGCAAAGTTATACTTAATAGGTTTCACAGTCAATTTTAGTCCAAAGTTTTACTTCAAAAGGTTCTAGAATTTTACTTGTATTCGGTTGTATTGAATGTTTTCGTGTTCTACTCACCCATTTTTTCCTTTAACTATAATTGTAATTTTCTGTACCCCAGGTCAAAACCCACATACCTTTCGAGCCTCGGTGGACAGTCCAGCATTGTCTCTTCGGCTATGACAACAACACAACAAACAACACTACCAACAACACGGGTAATAAATTATTTATAAGACCCTATCTTTTTTTTTATGTCGCACAGCAAAGTGACTGCATTGTGCCTGATATTAAGTACATACAATCCAAATTTAAGTCTAACAAAACGTAACTTTCGCATCTCATGGAATCTGCATAAGTCGAATGTCAATAGAAATGCAAAAAATTCCGAGTTATCGAATCTTCGATTTAACAAGAATATCGATATACAAAGGATTTAATTGAAGACTTTTGGTTAATTAGTAATAACTTTATTTATTTAAAATATAACATAAAGTGTATAATAAATAAAATAAAATAACGGATATCATTACACTTGTAACATTGGCACCTATAGAAGTTGAAAACTGTTCCATAGACGCCATTGCTCTCATTTTCGGTATTCGTTTAGGATATAAATATGTGTATGTGTGTGTGTGTGTATTTTTTTATAGTTGAAGTTTTAGCGTTATGACCTTAATCTCACCTGATCTTAAGTGACGATACGGCCCTAGTTGGTAGACACGTTAAATCTGTGTGCCGGAACACACCGATTGTTATTTGAGAGCAGATGTTCAACTTGAGGGTTAGAAAAAGCCTTACCGCCATGCTGTGGTTTCCTCACGATGTTTTCCTTCACCGAAAGCTTCAAGCTCATTGCAGGTGGATTCGAATTCACGTTCCTTGACGCGGAGTCCGGACACACTACCAGTGAGCTATCATCGCTTCAAGTAGATGTGTGTGTTGCGACGTAGAATATATTAATGTTGATATTTATGACCTTTTCATATCTGACCTTTTCCATATAACTTCAATACAAAGTGCTACTCATAAGGGATAACTTTATACATTGCCAGCATCAATATTTCTTTATGACTACTCTTTCCATGCCTCCTCACATAGGATTAATTCTCTTAAATTACTGTGGTTAGAAATATGATGAAAACCAAATTCGATATTATGAATATTTATTAACTTCTAACATTAAATTTTAAACAATGTAAAGGTTTATTAGAGTAAGTACCGTAAGTATTGTAATTATAAACATGAAGCAATGCTGATACAGAAATTATAAAGTGTAAAATCTAATAATAAATAGCTTTCTTTCATGCCTTTTTTTATAAAGTAACTATTTAAAATCATCTGAAATGATATCACCTAATATATATATAAAGTTAAATATAAAGTTTTTTTATACCATTTCAGTGTGCGTGTTTGTTTAATTAACCCAACGTAAACAAACAGATGAATTTGTTTAGATGAATTATATACTTGTTGAAAAATCTCAAGATACCCCACCAAGGGCTGGCTGGAGGTTCGAAAACTCGCCAAAATAACCTCACGTAATTAATGGCTGCTTCCTAATATAGTCATTGTTCATAGAAACGACAGTTTGGTGATTTTTTTTTTTTTTTTTACAGGGAACACATACCTGGACCAGGTCGTGGTGGAAGAAAACCAACAGAGGCAAACGATACAACAGCAACCACAACAAATTCACCAGGTCATTATTTAAATAGTACTTATATTTACTATATTACTATTTATATTAATATTACAAAGCGGAAAAGTGTTTGTTTGTATGTCTGAATACGATGATCTTAGGAACTGTCTGTCGAATTTAAAACATTATTTGTATTTGATATAGCAATTATTGAGAAAGGGTTTACGCTGTTTAACATCACGCTATCACCTTTAGGAGAAAAGCTGTATTGAAAAAAGTAAAACGGGAAAAATGATCAAATACTTTTTAGTTCCTTGTTACACTTTTACGCCTAAACCGTTGAATTGATTATGATGAATTTCGGTATAGACATAAATGGTAACCTGGATACGATAATAAGCCACTTTTCTCGCGGAAAACATATTGGAAATGAGGTAATGTGAGGGGTAAACTTTGTATAGACATTTTATTGAGTCATTCGATATGCTTCAAAATATGCATATTTTTTTAATCTGCCCAGCCGGTACTAACTTACTCGCTGTCTTGAAACAATAAGCGCGTAGCTATGATAATTATAAATTGATAACCGTTTACACTATAGAAGGGGATATGACGGAAAAATCTTACATTTTTTTCGCCTAACCCCCATCCGCCAACTCCGTACCGTGCGATAATGAAAAATTCAAGTTATTCTCATATAAGACTGAATTTTCTATTTGTTGGCAGGTCAGTGGTGTTAGACAGCAGCAGTACGTCCTAGCAGCAACTCCTGGCCAGACGGCGACACCTGTTTCACAAGTAAATTATTTTCTATCCTTAACTAACTGACCCGGCGAACTACTTTCCGCCTAAAATAAATAACGTGTTAATATTTAGATAAACTTAATTTACAACTTATATATAGATTATTTATATTCTCTATTCTAAATTAGTAATATATAGTCGTTGTTGCTTGTTCTTTATTCGTTGTGGCCATAGCGCTAAACATTAACTATTAAAAAAAATAAAAATAGTGATTAAAATGTAGATAAACCATTTTATCAGGGGATTAAAAAAACAACATTATTTACCCACAAATCAACTTGGGTCATCTTGGGGGAAGTTGTTTTGATTTCTTTTTTAATATAGTGGTTTCTCATCAATAGGACGTTTTTTACGTGGCGTCTTATGGATAAATATAGGACCCTAGCGTGGTGCTAGGGCTTTTTCTCGCCTTCTTGGCTCGCTACCACCCTTAAGTCTGCCCCCAAGTATCTATAGGTGTTTTCTACCAGTTGCACTTGAGAGCCAATGCCTCCACTAGGCTTAACGTGTCCACCATCTTACACCACACCATTATATAACAGCAGGTGAGATTGTGGCCATAGCGCTAAACCTATAAACAATAAAAAAAATGTTAAAGCAGTCATGAGAACTGCCAACAGAAGTGAAAAGTTAAAACTATACTAACAAGCTATTATTATTGGTTATCCAAATTAATTGTTCGGTATTAAATTAAAACTTATAAATCAAAACTATTTACAGCGCAATAAGTTATACTAATAGGATCAGATATATTGTGTAAGTTAACACGTCACGTGACCATGTCGATGACGACATACGTGATTTTACTCCCTATACAAACTGCTCTATATTAACACAAGTATTCAATACTTCCAGGTTATATTTTGCGGTGGTGGAGTGGGCAGCGTCGGTACAGTGGGGACGGTGGGTGGTGCTGCACCTGTCATCACCTCTGTGCTGCCTGCCGGAGGAGCAGTCCTCACACCGCACCATGCCCTTCATCACTGATCATCAGCTCGATGACCAGCCCACACCACCAGAAGCAGCCCCCGGCTGTTCCTTCACAAAGTTCTTGAAAATAAGACAAGGACTTCTGCAATACCTGAAGAAACGCAATGAAGTCGTCACTAGTGGAGTGATGAACTGCCTTATTTGACCATCGTCCTCATACAAGAATCAATTGAAGAAACCGGAAGCCTGTGTTTAGTGTTTGTTAATTATAGATCGAAATAGACTATATTAACTCCATAGATGATTAAAGCGATGAAATCTCAGTAACATTGTGTAGGGACACTGCATTAAAGGACGTGAATTCGAATCCACCTACAAAGACCTACAAACATAGTGAGGAAACCATAACATGGTGGTAAGGCTTTTTCTGATGCTCATCTGGCTAGCTACCACTTTCAAGTTGAAAATCTGCCACCAAATACCAATAGCTGTGTTCCAGCAGTTGCACTTAAGAGCCAGTCCCTCCAATAAAGGTTAGCGACAATGTATCTCGCGTTGTGGGTGTCTATGGGAGGCGGTGATCACTTACCATCAGGTGACACGTTCTTAGTAGCAACGTACATGTGACTGCCGGTCGCCGGCGACCAATAGGAGCACGACTTCAAATGGAAGCATTCACACTACGATACATATTAAGGTAACAACTAGATGTCGCTTACAAAAATGTCTCAGGCTTTTGATACCGATAAATTTGTATTTTTTTTTATCGATGTTTTTGCCATTATAAAAGCTTGAAAAAAAAGCTGTAATATATATAAGGTTTTTTATCCTGCTTTTCACATGGACTACTTTGTGTCTGTATATGGAGTAGATATTTCCCAAAATTATTATTGTATTACACAATACGAGGACTCCCCTGTTATTGCCATCAATTTGGATCAAATGAATGAGATCTAAAAATGTTTTCAAAAATATGTGTATGTGAATATGCAAGGGTATATAATTTTTTTTTTACATAATCCGTAAATTTAATAAATAGAGGAATAAATGTTTTTATAGTCTTTGTCAAGGATCTAAAGAAATCAACTGTTTAATGATTTCTTATGTTTACGCGAATATTATTCATCGAAATAAAACTAATTGAAACGGATTTTATCACGGTTATTTATTAATTTTGTTCCAGTAACATGAACTTTTCAGGACTACCTACACCTCAGTCCGCCCCGTGACCACGAAGACTGAAAAGCTTTCGAAATGTCGGTAAAATAATAATAAATAACCGCGATAAAATCAGTTTAAATTAGTTTTATTTCGATAAATCAACTGTTTTTTTTTTCATATATCACAATAGGCAAGGCACCGGCCCATTTGGAAGTAGTACTTTCCTTTTTACAGTACCAGCCGTTGGCTCGGTGTGAAGTTACTGCCTGAACCATTCCAGAATGTCAAGGCTTTCAGCAGCCAATATGGCCTTGCTATCCAAGTGATTGTGGAATTGTATATGTCGACTGTAGTTTATCTTTGGAGTTAAATATTTTTAGTTCGATCTATGATAGTGACTGATTTTTAAATTTTCAGTATCAATATCTGAAGTGAATGTTATCAGACCCTGTGCATACAGTGAATAACACGGTTGTGATCTCAAGCAATTGTAATATTAACATAGTTAAGTGGTTCGTGAAGTGAATTCTATTGATGGATACTCCACAGTGAATGTGAAGGAATATGAGGTGAAGGGGGCTTTTGTATAGTTTGACATCCCGTTGGTGGAATAGTGACATAGTTGTTTTTTTTTTTATTATATATAATACAATTAAAATAAGCAATTAGGTTAGGTTAGATTTTGTATATAGTTAGTTTTTTTTTTTTTAATTAAGGCAAAGGTCGTAGACGGTTATTAGGTTTTTTGTTTCAATGGGAGCCTTCATGTATTGTTTATGAAGAATTGTAAAATGGTTTATAAATGTTATTTTTGGAGGCCTTATCGTTTAGAATTATTTATTCTTTGAAATCTTGTTAATAAGGTATTCCTGTATTAAAAATAATTTACTGATGATAATTCTTTATCCAACATGAAATCAATGTGTTGGAACGAAGGGTGCTTAAGGTGCGCTGAGCACGTTTATTTTGTGGTTATTAAATGAAACCGATTCGTCACGTTGGGTTATGTGACGCTCGTCTGTATAAAATCGACTAAGTGAGCGAGAGAGATACTTGTCAACGCGTCAACGCTATACGCTCAGCGAGCGTTACATGATAGAGCGTGACGCAACAGTTGCGTTCAGTATCGATATTAACACGGTTTGTATCATAATACTTTATAGTTATACAGTCCCTTTAATGTTGTTAAATCCGTTTTCAACTGTATTTGAAAATTATTATTATCTGTAGGTAGCAAGTAGTGTCACGAGTGAGATTGAAACGATTTCTTCATAGTAATATTTGAAGGCTCCTGAAAGCTGTTTGTTAGTGATGCGATTAAAAGAATTGTCAGCTTCGATTCCTGAAGGAATAAGAGAGTTGATTCGGAATCTCGGTTACCCGTCGTTTAGAGAAAGAAGAGAGTTTGGAAGAAGAGGACATAGTTACGTTTTCAGTGCCAGGAATATGTACTAGATAATGACTTACATTTAGTATGTCATTTTCAGGGTTTCATATGTTATATCTAGTGCTTATTTGTTCATGTTCAATCCATCATTAGAAGGTGTTCTTGTATTAGGTAACGAAATTTTAAAAAGGGGGAACTCGTAGAACTTTACGAGTCGTTACAAGGACGGAACGAGTTACGAACAGCGTGTTACGTAAAAAACTAGGCAATTAAAATTTCCCAAGATTGCAACCCTTCTCCTTTTATTTTTTAACGGGGAATCCCTCGATTGTATGTAAATAAAATAAAAAATATACGCATGTACTGCGAGTTAGGAATCGTTTGTTTTATATATTATTACCTCAAACGCGATTAATGAAATTAACTAAGGTATTTTACCGCCTTTCCGGTATTTCGCCGGAAGCGATGATAGCCCAATGGTAGTTTATACGGTCATTGTGTCAAGGGACGTAAGTTCGAATCTGTCTACTATGAGTTTAAACTTTCGGTGAAGGAAAACATCGTGACGAAACCATAGCATGGTGGTGCCTTTTTTCACGTTGAAAATCTGGCGCCAAATACCGATAGATGTGTTCCGGCAGTTCCACTTGAGGGTCAGTCCCTCCACAGGCTTAGCACGTCTACTAACTTGGACCATATCGTCACTTAAGATCAAGTGAGATTATGGCCATAATGCTTAACCTAAATAAAAAATGAATTATCGTAGCGCTTCTCTTTATCAATGGACGGGTAGCCTTAGTTATTTCATTATAAAAAGCAATTAGTAAAATTATAAATAATGTAACATGAATATAATATATCGAATAATATCAGATAGGAATCAAATTTTATGTGACATTGAGTACTATAACTGACTTAAAATTTAATTATGTATTCTCTTTAGTTTAAATTGTTCAATGACAAATTTTACTAATCACTTTACTCCTAAATCTATGCTATAAAAATTTAAAATAACAAAGTATTGAAAATAATTTACTATCTCAGTTAAGTTCTTCAATGTCATTAAAATATTTCATAAGGTTAAATAGAATTATATACAGTTTTGGTTCAATAATATTATATCTAAATGCCTCAACTCAATTGCAATCACCACACGTACTACAAAGTACTATTTGTAATTTTTCTATTGTTCTACGGTGCATTCTACTATCAGTTTCAGTATATATTAAATGACTGAGTAGTTAAGTTTTTTTAAAACACTAAAGTCACTAGATACATGTCTTTTAAGCTTAACATTTGTACTATTCATTTAATTTACAAAACTATCTCAAACAACATAACTCGTTGGTTATTAAAACTGTCCAATGTTGTTTTGTGGCAATTTAAAAGGATTATTCTTTAATTATTGTTTATTCTTCATTTGCACTAAATTGTGAAAACGAAAAATACACTCGAAATAAGATAATTATTAGATCATCGTGTTATAACGACTAAATGGTAAGATACCGAACGAATAACCTGAATGATATTTAAAAAAATAATTTAAAAGCAGTCACGAGGACTGCCGATAAAGTTGTTATTTTTGGATATCCAAATTAATTGTTTTATCTTAAATTAAAACTTGTAAATCAAAACTGTTTACAGCGCAATAAGTTAGACGAATAGGAACAGATTTTGTGTGTACGTTGTTAACACGTCACGTGACCATGTCGATGACGACTTACATGAATTTACCCCCTATCCAAACCGCACTGTAGTAGTTTCACTTCAAAGTTCAAAGCGTGTTTTTTTTTAACTAATATCGGATATATAGCATCCCAAGTTACACGGTCCCTTCAATGTCATTATATCAATTTTGAACTGTAAGTCTCGCTATTCTCAACCTTCGGCCCGCTGCGCTTTTGTGAATGGTCCACGTGGTATTACTTTATTTTCAATAATTTAAAGGATCTACAAAACCTAAGGAAAACATTACTCTAAATATTTTTATTTGCGGCCCGCGACACTATAAAAACAAGATTGACTACGGCTGGTATAGCCCCACAAAATTAATTATAAGAATAAAAATAAAAATCAGTACAGACTTCGAATGAATTTGTCACAGTTCAGTTTATAATTTTACTAAGAGTTGATCATAATTGTAGACGAAAAAAAAAAACAAATATATACACGATAATTATGTACGTGTAAAAAAATACATGTATTGTAACTTATTATTATAATTCTTATGTATTTTATAAATAATGTATTAATAAAAACTACATTCGAAAACTTTTGTAGTATTTTTATTTAAAATATACAGGTGACAGAGCTTTGCTCATAGCCTTAACACTATATAGGTAAACACAAAAGGGTAGAACTTGATTTAAATACAAGATTTCTCTCAGTTTCAGTGATTTTCGAAACATCAATTACAATAATAACTCCATAAGGCCACGCTATAAATACAAGCTACAGAATGACCTGAACAGGAATGGCTATGTAGTGAACTTATACACGGTCGAAGTGGGAGCGAGAAGTATACCAGCAAAACCTCTCTTTTATAGTATATAGGTTTAGCGTTATAGCTACAATCTCACCTGATGTTAAGTGGCCAAGTGGCCAAAGCTGGTGAACGCGCTATACTTCTGGAAGTACTAGCTCTCAATTTGCAAACCAATAGGAATTTTGCTGGAGATTTTCAACTTCTTGAGGACGGTAGCTAGTAGCCAGACGGGTATTAGATGACAATGCTATGGTTTAATCATGATGTTTTTCTTCACAGAAAACTTATTCAAGTGGAGTCGAACTCACGTTCTTTGATACGGTGTCCGTACACACTACCCACTGAGCGATCATGGCTTCATAGCCCGATTCCTAATTAACATATTGTCACAGTAATCGATACCCCCTCTCCGCACAAGTGCGAACGTATTTTATGAACGGCACCTAACACGTAATTATAATTAATTAGTTAACGTGATAATCTTTTTGCAAACAATATTAACTTTGTTAATATAAATATAAATAAATCAATAAACCCGTATCAAAAATATTATAATAATCTTTACTAATCAATTTTTTTTTTCTTACGCTTCAGTATAATTCGGAATAGAAAAAAGTATTACTTTTCACGGTCAGATTTGATGTGGTTTAATTGTTATTATATTAACAAAAAAAAATTAGATTATAAGGTATGCACTTGGATTTTCCAGAATTCTAATTTAATACCCAATTATATTTGGACATGTTTTGATTTTCAAAATTTTTGTCATTTATTTGAAGCTTTAAAAGATAAATAACTCAATTATAATACTACATTCATTGCGTATATACATCTACTTCAGTTTTTAAAACAAAGAATCTTACCGTAAGAGAGTGAGGACATCGAGATCTTACATGAGGAGTTCTATCCAGGAGGAGACAAAAATGTTTAAAATTGTTCTTACGTGATTAATGAGTGACCCTTAAACCTATATTACACATGGACTAATTTGTACTTGAGTATATAATTTTAATATATTTATTAAAGCCACTGGATAGAAATCCTTTAAACTTGAGAATAACAATTCTTAACAAGATGCCAGGATTAAAAAAGAAGGGATTCCATAGTAAAAACGTTCACCATGGTTCACATAATTCATACTTCTCAATACACTCTATCAACCAACCAATCGGTAAAGCTTTCAAATGCTGCATATTATACATCGGTTCATATAGATTCTTATATATAATATAATGGGAACAATTCATTAACTTGCCACCCCTCTTTGCGTGATACGGTACCAACTTCTCAGCTTCAGGAATCTGTTCAGGGTTAGGTGCTCTTCTTAGGACTGTACCACCAGCATCAGTTATAAGTTTGGATAAAATAGCTTTCGTTATTACAATACTCTTCGATATCTCATATTTCATGTTAAAATTATGTAAATAGAAATGGCATCCATCAAATAAACCTGGCAGCAGTTTGTATTTGTTATATCTTGCTGTTTTAGGACCTGAAATAGATTTACAACATATAAACCACAAGCTAGCCCAGCACAGGTTAATATACCCTTATCAGTAATTAAATAAAAAGGTGTGTTTATAATCATATGACAGAAGTGAATACTACATTCTTTACATATATATTATTAAAACAAAAAACTGAAGCAATTATAGCTCAGTTAGTAGTACCTACCACCCTAAAGATGAAAATTTGCCACCAAATACCAATAGGTGTGTTCTGGCAGTTGCACTTGAAAGCCATTCCGTTCACAGGTTTAGCATGGTCATCAGCTTAATATAACATAGTCACTTAACATCAGATGAGATTGTAGCCACAAAGCCATTAACAAAAAAAAATGGTTTCAGAGATCAGTTTAAATAAACATTTTTTGATTTTTTATAAGTAAAGATATGTTATGTCTCAAACAACAAAATTAAGGCTACATTCCACTTAACATTGACTCACAACAATAAAGCTTGTTAAGAAATTACTTGGATATGACTCAAAAAATTATTATTGGGGAATTACTGAATTATCATTAGATTTTTGATTGTTTTCACATTATTATCACCAGATTCAGTATAGTACTTATTGTTTATTAATAAAAAATAATGAAGTGCTGTATTGTTGATAATGCTTTATTTGCTAGAAAATTATTTCTGTTCTTTGAGTCTTATTTAAAAAAGCTATTCTAATTGTTCTGATTTTCTGATCTTCCAGTTTGAATCGTTCACACACCTCTAAAAAATTTTTTGCTTAATTTCTCATGTTAATTATGAAATAGCCTGATTTACCTGTATATGCCTTTGAACTGACTCCAACAACTTCATAATCATTAAAAGGTTTCAACGACTCCTCAGTTGACTGTATTAGCCAATCGGAGGATACAATCCAGATGCAAGACACAATTCCCTGTAAAACATCTAAACTCGTGGCACAAACTCCATCCTCAGTGTCAACAACTAAATGTGTAACTTTTTTACTCCATTTACTTTCTATATGCAAGTTGTTATGGTGTTTAGTTAACATTTTTAATTTCTTACTAACAGTCCTATACTCAGATGAGCAATAGACTCTAATATCTTCAATAGCTATTTCCGAATGAAACATTGACATGTGATTTACATTTACAGTTTGGGTCTGGATTAGGTTTTCTGATGCTGCTATAAGTGTATTTTTAAATTCATCTGTTGCTAATTCTAGAGGTGTCTCCCCCTTGCAGTTACGAGCATTTATATCTGCACCATACTTCACTAATTCTTCTGCTATGTGTACATGTTTGTACCGGATTGCTTCATGCAATGGAGTCTCATTACCCTGACCAGGGACATCAATCAGTGTGTTGTATTTGAGGAGTATTTGGACTAAGTCTAAGCGATTATTTTGTACTACCTCATGCAGTGGAGTCCAACCGGCGTTGTCTTTTGTGTTAGTATTTGTACCTTGGTTTAGAAGTTCAATGATTTTATCGACTTTCCCGAGTCTGCAGGCGACATGTAACATCGTTTCGCCTTTGTGGTTACGTTTGTCAACGGATTTACTAAACTTACTGCTCAGCATTGAGGTATTATGGGTTTTTGTATTCGAGATCTCGACTGCTGTGCTTTCTTCCGGTGTGTTGACGCTAAGAATCTCATTTACCTTCGCAGTGCTTTGTTGTTCAGTAGGCTTAAACTTTTCGAACATTTTACTAAGTTCGCTAGTAGAATCGATGCAGGCTTCGAGACGGTTGTCGGTGAAGGTTTTGCAGCCTTCGAGATCAACACCGCAAGCTGGACAATTGGTCAAACCATTGAAATGCTCCGAACATATTAAATGAAAACATTTACTTAATGTTATTGGTTTTTGGCATGATTTTGAACATGCACTACATATGAAGTCTCTTTTTACAGCTTCGAGAGCATTTAAGAACGTGTTCATGGCGTCCTTGTTATCCATTTTCACAAAAATTGATATTTTTTTAACGAAACTACAAGTTATTTTGAGATTTTCACATTTCTCAAAAACTTTCAAATATTTTTAACCAGAGACAAATTTTGTCTATTTACATAATTATTTTAGTGTACGTCCTTTGTATGAACTACCACAATTCTGCCAGTTTCATTTAGTTACATGACAATCCAAATGTAGAATTCTACATAGAATTTACTTATAATTTATGGTTTATTATATTATACATCTATGTTAAAGGTCCAGTTGTAAACCAGCGCTATAGCATATGCTGAACTTGGGTCCTTTTTTGATGTTATATGATGATTTTAGTTTGTAAGACTGTATTTGTGTAATTACGCTGTGTGCATTGTATAGCATCTAAATAAATGTGCTTTCTTTCTTTCATTGTTTTTTTATGTATATATTTTCATTCTATATAATATTTATCAGTTTTAATTTTCAATCTCATTAACTATTATAATTATTTTAATACAGAGTACGTTGTCTTCATGTTACATTTTAATAAATAAATGAATAGACTTGTATACATTTTTTGAAGTGAAAACTTGTGCGTTGAGCGCTTTTTGCCTGAACAAAAAACATAAAACTCGCGCCATCGTCACCGAATGCTTTCCATTTATTTTATTTGTTAATTACGAGATTATCAAATAGAAACGCTTGGCCGGTCAGTTAGACGTGCAACTTAATAATCACACGTAAATAAGGTCGTAGTTTCCAAGCCTCAACATATAGATAATGAGTATTACTAAACTTCTTTTTTTTACATATATTTTATGAACTATAGTTTTCACTTCTGTCGGCAGTCCTTATGACTGCATAATTTTTTGTAATATGATATTTTGTAAAATTATATAAACAAATATATTTTAAATATAAATGTGATCGCTAAAGAATGAACTATAAACAATAAAATAGTAATAGGTAAACTTCAATGCTATTTGACAATATTTTCAAACTGTATAGTACTGTAATGTTTATAAACTTCATGTAAAATATATCAGGAATAGATTTTACATGAAGTTTAAAGTTGTTTCATTTCAAATCATTAATTTCTTTCTAAATCTTCAAACTGAATGGTAATATGGTGTGTCTATCGTGATAGATGTTTTCTTTTGGGTTTTGAAACTTATAATGTAAAAATGGAACACAAATAGGTACGTAGAATTCTGGTAATAAAGGGGAATTGTAGATCATCGTAGTGTCTGGTCAGTGGGTATTTGATGGCGCCTTTGACACGATTAGTTCAACATACTTTTGTTATAGATCGTGCGGCAATTGCTAGCAATTGTACAGTAGGTACTTTCCAAATATTTTAGCCACCCAGAAGTAGGCTTAGGAAAAATGTTATCAAATATTTTACTCAATATATCAAATTAACCATTTTCATTAATAAACTCCATGAAAAACGACAAAGTTATAAATATAATTTTCTTTTTCAAATCGCTTTTGCATAAGCATCTGTACGAAATTCAGTCTAGGCAAGTTTCGTTGGTTGTATACACTAAATGTATTTTGTAGCCCTGATAAGAAAGAAACAGGTTATTGTATACAAGTAATTTAGACCAATAGACCATGAATCCACATGTTTGTATCAATTGCGGACGGAAGCTAATATATTTTTTTTTTTAGGTTTTCGACGGTATTTTGGTCTGTCATGTTGTAATTTTTATATTTATTCATATACTTAGGTAATTAGGCCATTAATTTGTAATATAGGCGACAATTTACGTCATATATTGAAGAGCATAAGTGTAGTGAATTATGGATAATCATTTGGAATATGGTATATTAGTTGCCACAAAAACTCCCAAGAAAACTACAAGGGAATCGCTATTTTGTAGAAGATAGTTTCTTCTGTCCAAAAGGCCGTCTTATCACTCGAAAATGGCGGTTATAGGCTCTAAAGAGGACTGAGTTGCTAATAATAAAAAAGTAGAAGAGATGAATGCTTTGTTAAGATACCGTAATCATCATAGGATATATATAACTCATTGGATAATGAAATTAATATTCTTAAAGAGGGTTAACTGGTGTGCTAGAAAATAAAAAAGGACTTATGTAATTATTTGAACATTTACTAAATGGTGATAACCAAAGACGCCAATTATATATACATATATATATATATATATTTAAATTTCATGGCAGATATCGATGTCGAGTTTTGTTTAGTATTTGTTCAACTTAAACATATTTAAGGATGAAAGTAAATAAATATAAACACATTAAATGCTTTATTTACCCTAAAAATGCATAATGATACTTTCTATATAACGAGTTTTAGTGTACACTTAAAATTATTGAACCGACTAGAGTTAAAAATACTACTAAAACTGACGGTGCTATTTTATAACCGAAACCGCATGTAAAATCTGTTATATTCATAAGCTTACGTTCAAAATTCATTGGTATTTTATTGTATGGATGCATGCTTAGCATGTAATCTGTGGCTAAACTACGCGTGTTGTTATGGAATATAACATTCATGTCATGATTAAACGGCCCGTACATAGAAAACATTGGATTATGGAACGGAGGATGTTTGCCGAACATTTGGTCCAACTTCGTTAGTACATTGATGATTTCGTGTCGTCGGACTGCTGTCAAATTTTTCGCGGCAAAGACATGACCAATATTTGACCAACTAATGAAGCAATATTTGTCATTATGTTCTGGGCATATAGGCACTATTTTCTGCAGGTCTATATTATATTGATTTTTGTTACCTGTAATATATAAACATATTAGAAATAAATATAGTTTTATAATTAAAAGTTCAAATCAAATAAAAGAGAGTGGTTGTAACTATTTATGTAGCTTAGTAATATAGTAACTTTGATTTCATTTATATCAGAGTTAAATAATCTATTTACCAAAAAAGGGAGTAGTGGAAAGAGACTTTCTAATATCAGTCTGCCTAAAAATATGTAGTCAAATACCTGTTCGTGTGTTCATAGAACACAATTTGAGTGTAGAGGTTCCACTATATTTAACGTGGTGATACCATGCTACTTTGTCACTTGATCTGGTGACAGAAACTGATCAAATGTTGAAGTTTTAAAAAACCCGAGTTTTAAACATGCTAAAATTTATGTTAAGAAACGTAATACCAAATAATGCGTTAAAAGATGTGCAAGAAACTTCATGGTTTGTTTTTCGACGCACGTAAATTTTGTTCAATATTAAAAGTCCCCTTCCAGTGAATTCTTAGTGTTTAAGAAGCTATAAAATAAAAAAATACTACTTTAAATTACTTTAAACTTTTTAAACAAAATTTATACAATTTATACAAACCCGCAATATTATTAAAAGCATCAATACTAATAAAGGCGACATCGCTCTTGCCTTCGGCGACAGATTTAAGTGCCTCCAATTCTCCGTCTTCGTAGCAGTTCTTCAAATTCTCCGTTTCACTTTCGACACCAGGAGCACATATTCCTTTAAAATATCCATTAACGTAATCTTTACAGGTGATTTTCTCTGTCTCTATAGTATAGCGTAGAACGGAATGCCACGAGACGCCATCGTAACGCGGGAACGCGGCGCGTTTACCGTGCAAATCAGACATTTTTGTTATTTTAGCGTCCATATTAACATAGGCTACTACAGTGTTGGTTTTTTCTACGATCGGTGTTATTTCGTGTAATAATGGAACGACACCGTAATCTCTGAAAATAAATTTGTAAGAGTTATATCAACCAACAATATAAAAAAAAAAACAACTTATACTACTTTAAAACACATTACATATAACAGGGGACGAAATTTTTCATTGCTACTATTACTGAGCTATCAGATCTATTGACCTGAAATTTGCCATGGATGTTACTTTCAAGACATAGAAATCCTGAAAGGATATTATCATCACATGTGATTGACGTAAATAGTGTGAAAGAAGTCGTCGGACACCAGCCAGTCTAAATATAAAATCAGAGGCAAAATATTAATAGTTTATTTTATTCTTGGCACTTAGTCCTCTTTAGAGACTATAGTCTTTAGAGAGGACTAAGTTGTCTAGAATAAAAACAAACTGTCATTTTCAAGTGATAAGATTTGGACATTTTGGGCAGATGAAACTATCTTCAACAAAATGTTGATTCTCTTGTTGAAGGTCAATTGATAGTTTTTGTGGCAACTAATACATCATGCTTCGAATGATTATTCATAATTCACTTCACTTATGCTCTTCAGCTACACTATATCACGTAAAATGCCACCGATATTACACAATACAGTGCTAAATATCTAAATATTTAAAAGAAAAGTACAACATGACAGATCAATATCCCACCAAAAAATCCTAGTAATATTTTATTGATTTGATTTATTAATAATAATTATTGATATATTATCTGTATAAGGAAAAAATAATTGTATCTGTTTATAAAACAACTTCTATATTATTATTTACTAACAAACTTCAGAGTTTAATAAAAAGAAGTTGAAACAGTTAAGAACAGCTCTCGAAATATCGCCATATAATGTGCAGAGGTTTAATTGTCATTATACAGATACACTGTAGTATTCTTATGCACTGTATGAATAGATTAGAAAGAATACGCTCTAAAGCAAAATTGCCTCTTATCCTACCGAATTCGCACTTATTTGAAATAAGGTACCTTTCGATATTAGAATGTCGACCAAATGGTTTATGTTCAAGTTAAAAGTTCGAGATTTACTTTTAAATAAAATAACTGATTCGGAACAATAGTATTTTAATACTTATTTATAGATGTCTATGTATGTATATATTACATAAATATGTATGTATTTATAGATTATTTTATTATTATTATGTGTTATTTTATTATTCTTTTTTTATAATATATATTTTTGTTTGCATTAATGTATTTAATATTTTTACCTCAATTCTATTATTGAATAGATAATATATTTTCTACTGTCTATTGTACGTACTTTGCATCAACTATGCACTACAGCCAAGTTGACTGGTAGATAATGCCACAGGCATTAAGCCCGCCTTGTATGCAAATTGTATATAAAAGTGTAATAAATAAATAATAAAAACAATTCTAAGCGAAGTCTTTCGACTTACCTCATGCCTTTCACAAGCCAGTCACTATCCGCTACAGTGATGTCACTCTCTCCAGTTTTAACTGCATTTATACAGGCCTGCGTATTCTCTCTGACGACACACTGCAATGGCGGTGCTATTCCGTACACAGCACCAGCTTCGCTCAACCATTCACATTTGTTCTTCGCTAGCAGCGATGTGGTACACATTGTGATGTGTCTATAATAAAATACAATCTTTTTTAATATTTCATAGATTGAGGGTGCCGGTAAGTAGGTCCATGGTGTCACATAGTGGAAATTCTGAGCAGTTCCCGAGACTTGTGACACGGATGTATAAGTTTAACGAAAGTATTTCCAACGCGCGTCAACACGAGCCTTCACTCTTCGTGCTTCTCTCACTGTCTAGAAAAATTTCGTAAAAAGCTAAGAAATATTTTTTTTAAGTGTTATCAGTGGCGGATTAACACTTACGCCGCCCGTAGACTATTCTAATTTTGCAGTCTCTACTTATCTCTACAATTAGATTCGAATGCACCTGTAGGTATTTAGAACCAGATTTTCAACTTGAGTGTGGTAGATAGTCTAGTAGGCATTAGAAAATGCCCGATCCTCTACTATGGTTTCATGACAATTGTTACCTTGACCGAAAGCTGAAGCTCATTGCTCAAACTCACGTCCATTGCCGTATCTTCCGTATTCACTACCAAATTAGGTATTATTGAAAACGGGAAACGTTAAACGGCTTAAAAATAATATAACAAATACCTCGGTGGGTCGCATCCGGTTTGGCTATACGCTTCTCTAAAGCCTTTCGCTGTGGCGAGGTAGTCCAGTGGCGCTTTCGGAGGCTGCAGCGGTTGCGGCAAGGCGCGATTGCTCTCTAACAGGGCCGTTAGGGCACCCAGCCAGTGTTGGTCGACGGTGACAGTGTTATTTGTTAACTGTGATGTCAACTTCACCACTGCTTCTGACGCTTTCCTGTTAATAATTTATCGTATTTACTTTTCCCTCGCATGAAATTAAATTATTTACTTGCTGATCAAGTGAACTTCGTATCACCTAACATTTTTTTTTAAGTTGCGGATTTTCTGTACTATAATATGTATCTATTATAATATAAACATTTCTCATGTATTACTCTATCTATTGCTGATGAAAACTGCATTAAATTCGTTGAATGGCTCAAAAGATCTAGAGAGAACAGGCAGCAAAAGCGACTTCATTTTATACTATAATATATAAATATAATCTAATGTAATTGGTCGACTATAACTGAATTATGTTACAAAAGTGTTAGATAGAAAATATTATCAAGGTATCTTATATTGTTAAAATTATATCGAGTAGCAGTTACTTTCGCGTGGCGACGCGTCACCATGACAACTGACGGTCTGACCGCTTGCATTACATGTTTAAAATCAATAATATTGAAATAAATACCTCTTAGCAACAATGACCGACCACGGTCGATGCAACCAAACGCAGGGTTCAGAGTTATCTCTCAACGGCTGCCAGGTGCCATCGCGGCAGAGGAAAGCGAACCTCTCCGTCGAAGGGTAGAGGGCTCGGGTGGTAGACGGTACTAACTGCTCGTACATGGAAAAATAATGAGTTTATATATGTATATAACAAGTATGAAATTTAAAAATAGATATATTTTAAATAAAAAAAGTGTAAAATACCGACCTAGCTTAGTTAACTAGTTATTAATAAATATGTATTATAAATATTATGTACAATACTAATGATATTAAAATGAGACCTACTCGAAAATATTCTTATTATAGAGATAGATGGCGATTTGTTTGATAAAATCAATATTAATGCTAGCAAAGCTACAGTTAAAATCTAGTGTTTACATAAAAAAAAATCGAAACCTCTACTTCGTGTACTGAAGTCGGTTAAAAGGTATTGTGAAATACTTACCCCGAAAAAGTCTTTGACATCGTCCATTTCAGCCCAAGTGACGTCACCAGCACCCTCACCAAGGCAGGACAGGGTTCCAATGTCCCCCCAATACCCATCATTGGAGTCGCATTTCATAGGTGACCTGCACGCCGCACATAACGCGGGATACTGATTCTCTATAGCATAAACAATGAAAAAGGTCAAAGTTAAGAAGTTGACTGGCAAAGAATGCCTATGATATTAAATCAGCCATGGCACTATGCGTAATGTGTATCTATACATATGATAAATCTGTAGAAAAGTCGTATTTGTACATCGAGAAAAAAAAAAAATTAGCCAGGATGTTAAAGGAATAACAACATAACTCATTTCTAGAATTTTTGTCTGTTTGTCCGCTCACGCATCACGAAAAATGTACAAAACAAATGTAGATAACTTTTATAGACAAAAATTGTACGCAACTTGAGAAATTATTTAGTTTTTGTTTCATCGCAATCGGTTGACTCTGTCAAGAGAAATTAGAGAATATGAATTTAAATTGTTCTAACGCACTCAATTCAGCTACTTGCAACGTCAAAATGGAACTAATGTTCACCAGCTTGGGCTACATCGTCGAAAACATCAGGTGAGATTGTGACTATAACGTTTGCCTTAACTATAAAAAAAAAGAAATAGCTTAAGGTTGAGAGGTTGTCTGTCAGAAAATGCCTGTGGCAATAAGTTTTTCCTTTAATTTGTTAGAACCAAACGGCCACCGCGGTGCCGTGGCATTTTGTTACACTTGCTTTTTGGGCCTGGCTTGACCTCCGTCGCCCCAGAACAGGCCTGGTATAGCCTCCATCCGTACCGTGCGAAGAGGAACTTCGTTCCAATGTACAGTGTAGGCTTTACAAAGATCTTTAAGAACTTTTATGGCATTATTGAGAGAATATATAAATCACACATTAAAGGAACAATAAGCTAAACCAACCAAATCCAAGTAGTTTTAATATTTTAGGTATTTTTTTTACACACACAAACTCATTGCACAAATTGAGCTCACTGTACCATTGGAGACAAAATTACTAAGAGAAGACGCTATAAAAACAAATAAATACTACGAGCTACTAAATGACCTGAACAGGAATGGCTACCTAGATAATATACATGCGCCGAAGTGCGAACGAGAGGTAACCCACCAACATCTCTCTATAATCTTCTAAAAGATCCCGGCCTGTCTAGGACTGCGGTAAGTTCTATATTGGAACGTGTATCTAAAGCTGCACTAGCAGGCTCGTACCAAATTTGGCTGGGCAAGGGGAGAAACACAAGTAGTGCAGGAAAGAGGCCCCTAAAACCTATATCCATGTCACAAGTGTCGGAAACTGCTCGGAGTTTCCCTCCCTGCCACACGAAGGACCTCCACCCGCACGGTGACTCCACGGATAGCTAAGAAGTTTGTCTCGTGTCTCTCGACGAAAATTTTTATCGCGGCTAATATTACGGGATACAACTATACGTATTAGCACGGCACAAACCGTGTTTGTATCGATACCGATTGCGATTGATGTGTCATGCTCTCTCATGTAACGCTCAGCGAGCGATTATAGCAGTGACGCGTTGACTATATACCTCTTGTTTCTTTAGTCGACTCGAACCGACTGTATCTGAAGGAGTATTACATAAGTAAGCGTTTCAGCTTAATAGTAATTAAATACCCACAAAATAAAGTGCTCCGAATACCTAAAAACTATTTCCTAAAAAATGTGTATAAGGCAGATAGGCGGTTTGATTGGCCTATTTCTTACTTTAAACACTTTATATATAGCTATATAGCTCTTTATATATCCAATCGTTGTATTGTAACATAACACACTCACTCAGTTCAGTATCTCTAGTTTTGTCAGGAATCCAGGGTCCAGCCTTACACGCCTTGCCGAAGAAACCGGCGAGGGCCTTGATACGATTTTCCGTTAGTGAGAGCTTCGGGTCGCATGACTTCTCTAACACCAGCGACTCTAGATACTGGAAAAAACCATAACCTTTCGTAAACTTAAAAATAAACAGCACAAAATAAAGACGCGGATACACCAAACTATGTATTAGATTGATATCTATATTAATATAATAAAACGGAAAAGTTTATACGTTTGAATGAATGAATAAACACTTTATCGAAGTTTTTAATTTGTACATTAGTGAGCTAAACGTTATGAGGCATTTTCTTCCAGCTAACCAGTGTTATTATTATCAAAAATAATAATTATTATAGGTAGTGCAAACATAATAGAAGCATAACAAAAATTAAATTAACTAAGAACATATAAAGTTTGTTTGAATCCGCTTATCTTAGGACTACCCATCGCATTAAAAAAACTCTTTTTGTATTTGTTAGATCAATTAGTTGTTAAAAAAGGCTTTAAACTATTTAATATCACGCTACCACTAATAGGACCAAAAATGTATCGAAAGAAGTTACAAAAATAGACAAAAATTATCAAATCGTTTTACTATATCGCGAAAGAAGTCTATTCTTAGTTTCTTCTAACTGTCAGTTGCAGTCAGACACGACTGTCAGTTTTTTTTTACACCAAATATTATTATTTTAGCCTTTTAGCATACCATAGGGTTGAGAATACGTCGCAGCTTAAGTATTTGCAATAGTTTTTATAAATATAGGTTCAGCATTTAATGACACTATTACCTAATATTAACGATGTCAAGCTTAGTGAAGAGTATGGCTCCCAAGTGCAGCAGCTTGAACACACCTATAGAAGTATTTGGCGACAAACTTTTAACTTGAAAGTGGTAGCTAGCCAGGCGGTCATTACACAAAGCCCTTCCACCATTATTACTATATTCTCATTCACAGGGTGTTAAGTCACATTACATTGTATCACTAACCTATTATTGCTTCAATATTGTTTTTGGGTTAAATACATCACTTACCCCTGACAACGTCTCACTGAGTGGCCGAAGGTCTTCCATACCAACTCCTGGATGACATAATGTACTATTCCTCAACAACGCATGCAGATTGGAAGAGCTATCAGGTAGTATCCTCCGGTTTATTATTGCAACGATATTGCGCTCGAAAGGCCCTGGAATATTAAAAACCAGTTTACTTAAAAACATGAAATCTTTTAACAAGATCTGTAGTAATGTATATTATTGACATAATATAAACGCTTGGCAACAAGAGCGTTTTCTGTAAGATTTCACGTGGAAAATATTTTCTTAAATATAACTTTACAAAATAATAAACGAATACTAAGTAACATCCAGAATCAAAATATTCAGTAAATTATTGCCTTGTGTAGGTTTCGAACCTACAACAATCAGTACGTTTGTAGCAATGCGAAGACCGCTTTAACCATTAACCCAAAAATTACAATGTTAGAAGATCCAATGCTGTTCTTTCTTTTTCCACAAACAGAAGCGGTGTCACAAGTGGGGCATCTCTATATGTCTATCGCTCCCTTAGTCGCCAAGAGCCAACTTCACCCGAACGAGCGTCACACAAGAAGATTGCAGCTCAGAATTTCAAAGCCCTCCTACGTGAAGTTTCACTTAAAATAAATATCAGACACTCACTAGCTCGTAGCCTTAATTCGTTGGTGACTAACACGTCTATGTCAGCCCATTGCGCGGCGATCAAGTCTTCCGGACTGAACACACCGAAGTCGACAGTCCCTTTGCTTATTCTTCGAAGGCAGTCCAATCTGTAAGTTGATGACGTTGTATAACCAGGTAAACCGGTAGACGTTATCCTAACAATTTTAGTAGACAATAAATTGACGATCGTTACATTTAAAAAGTATTTTATTTTATTATTCTCTATCAATATTATTGTATCCTAGCTATCTTACAAAGCAGTATTAAGGGTTGTAGCTAGTGTCTAGAAGAATTGCAAAATCTGTCCCTGGTCTCTGGCAACACGGCAACATCCTCTGAGTCTCTCGCCTTTTACCTGAGTCTGTGTAATTTGCTTGCGTGTTACGAGGAGGAAATTCGTAAAGAATAGGATTTTAAATACCTGTTAATAAAAAATATAGAGTTGCAACTAGCCAGGTGGGAATTAGAAAAAGCCCTACCAGCCTGCAGTGGTTTCATCACTATGTTTTCCTTCGCCGAAAGCTCAGGTTCGTTGCAAAGTTTAGAACTGACGTCATTTGACGGAGCGTCTTACTAACTGATTTATCATCGCTTCAAAAATTTGGATAGTGGCAATTATCCCGAACTGCTTCTAGTCTGTGGCGGATAGTGTTTGCTACATTCATTGTGTATAAAAATAATGTAAATACCTATCGACTCCCAATACACATTCCACACCAGATTGCTCTTCGTCTAATATAGGGCAGAATTTTGGAGCGCGCTTATACAACCCCCTGCCTTCTACGATGCAGAGACGCACTGTGGATAAAAAAAAACATTGATTAATCACTTGGATATACTAGACACTTTATATATTTCTTTATACTTTATAAGTATAGCATTATGGACACAATCACACCTGATGTTAAGTAACAATGTGCCCCAAGATGTTGGACACGTTAAGCCTAGTGGAAGGACTGGCTCTCAACTGTAACTACCGGAACACATCTATATGCACTCGACGGTAGATTTTCATCTTGACAGTGGTAGCTAGCCGGTTAGGTATTAAAAAAGCCTACTATGGTTTCATTATGATGTCTTTTCTTCCCCGAAAGCTTAGGCTCGTTGTAGAGATTCTAACTTACGCCTATTGGTGCACCGTCCATACACACTAACGACTAAGCCATCTTCGGAATTTTAAGCTAATTTGTAACGAATTTTTAGCATTCAATGAAGAGAACAAAGTGTGACGATAAGTAGGAAATCTGTTAACAAGCATCAGTAATCGCATTTTCAAAGAATATCTGTTATCCACTACTAAAACAATACGACAACACTAAAAACATTTTAGTAACAGTGTCATCAAGTTCATAATAATGATTATTATACTTTTTTATCACTGGACGAACAGCAATATATACAAATAAGCAAAGACAAAATAACTTGACCTTTTTCTCCTCTGTATATTCAAGCGATATTCTCTTTTTTTTGTTGTTGAATTACGAATTAAGAGTTGAAGTTATATCTATTATAAATACAATGCTAGAAGTCATCCATTATGCGCGCGATACGTATGATCTCCTGGATAGATTTTGGTAACTTCTTTATAATGGTACTATACTATCACTATCACTATCACTATCACTATCACTATCACTATCACTACCACTATCACTACCACTATCACTATCACTATCACTATCATTATCATTATCATTATCATTATCATTATCATTATCATTATCATTATCATTATCATTATCATTATCATTATCATTATCATTATCATTATCATTATCATTATCATTATCATTATCATTATCATTATCATTATCATTATCATTATCATTATCATTATCATTATCATTATCATTATCATTATCATTATCATTATCATTATCATTATCATTATCATTATCATTATCATTATCATTATCATTATCATTATCATTATCATTATCATTATCATTATCATTATCATTATCATTATCATTATCATTATCATTATCATTATCATTATCATTATCATTATCATTATCATTATCATTATCATTATCATTATCATTATCATTATCATTATTATTATCATTATCATTATCATTATCACTATCACTATCACTATCACTATCACTATCACTATCACTATCACTATCACTATCACTACCATTATCATTATCATTATCATTATCATTATCATTATCATTATCATTATCATTATCATTATCATTATCATTATCATTATCATTATCATTATCATTATCATTATCATTATCATTATCATTATCATTATCATTATCATTATCATTATCATTATCATTATCATTATCATTATCATTATCATTTATATAAATAAATATATGTAAAGCACTTACATGTTATTTAGTAGTACGGTATGTATTATAGCGGCATGTGGGGAATGTGTAATGTGTGTAGTTTAGGGTGATAATTTATTTTATATTGCTCAGTTAACAGGTTGCTAAAGTTCAGTATGCTATACGACAGCGTCGCATGGCGTGGCAAGCTTTCAGGACTGGTGCCTCGGGCTACTGCTGGCGCTCACCGCTCGCACGGCAGTAGTATGCTACACAACGTCGTTGAATACGGCAAACTTCCTCTGCAAGTACTGGAGGCAAGTGCTCCGTAGAGGCGGCTTGTTTGCACGACTTCCTCCCACACGTACATGGTAAGTGTAATGTCTATTATCACTTATGCGTAGATTCACCGCGATAGGTTTTAAGTTGCGGTATATAGTTTTAAGTTGAGTATTAATAAAAACATCCAGATCGAGTTTCTTGCCGGTAAAAAATGCCGGTAAAAATCTCCAAAGTTCAAGAACTTCCCCAAATATCTATTTTTGTTAAATAAATGCACTGGTTTAAGATGACCGATAATAATATCATTATCCCCATGAATCTGGTTTTCAAATACAGACATATTCATAAACGATTTCAAGTAATAGTAAAAAACAAATAATAGATTTATTTAAATAATAATATAATAACAATATACTGAAATTATACTTGTAAAAAACAAATATTAGATTTATTTAAATTATAATATGATAACAATATACTGAAGTGCGTCATACGACAATACTAGTTGGAAACCTGTTTGCGTCACACGTCGGTAGTACATTCTGTCTCGGACACGGTCATTCGGGTAATACCAAGGTGCCAGCCGGTTATCTCATCACCTTAAGTAAGATTTCGTCAATGAGGTCAACCGACATGTTAATTATGCTGACAATTTGCAGAATATTGCTTTGCGTTCTCGAATATAAATATTTATTTAGGGCTCTGGTTTACGTAAATTTGGATTTTTATCTGTTGTATATCTAATCTGTATTTTAAAGCGATGATAGCTCAGTTGGTAGTAGCGTGTGTACGGACACCACGCCAGTGGATGTGACTTCGAAAATACCTACAATGAGCTTGAGCTTTCGGTAAAGGAAAACACCGGGATGAACCATGGTGTTATTTTTCTAATGCTCTCCTAGCTAGCTACCACCCTCAAGTTAAAAATCGGCTGTCATTAAACTTAATGTCTACCGTCATGGCCCACATAATTACCTAACATCAACCACATAACTACATTCTTATCTGACATTTTCGAATTATTTTGACAGCGAAGGGCCCAATACCTCCTATCTGACATTTTCTAATTATTTTGACAGCGAAGCGCCCAATACCTCCTATCTGACATTTTCTAAGTGGTTCACTTTATATGTTTGGATACAGGGACTAATATAGTTTATATAATTAAAAATTCCAAATTGTGTTTTAATTACGACTGCATAAAGTAAAAATTAGAAATACCTCGTAACTAAACAGGAGTATATATTTATGGAAATATCTTCTACCTTCAACAAAACTCCTTTATCAGTTAGAGGTTATTGTTTTTTTTTTTCGAACTGACATGCGCTGTTAGCCCTAAGGGCTTTGACAGCTTCACCGAACTTTTATAAGTTATTGGTACTTCATCGTACTTATATTGATTGATATTATAAATAAAAATATATGACACTTTTATATCAAAAAATTTAAAACATTCTCTGGAATGGGAGAGGAAATACGAATATTTATTAAAGTATTTTTCCTTAAAAAATTGTATTATATCGCTGACCGAGGTAGATGGAACTGTAGTTGAGAAATATAACCTTAATTCCAACGCATTGACAAAGATCTTTCAACGGTTCTTAATGACAAGTATATTTTTGAGGGAAATATATCCATCCATGTATTTGAAAACATAAAGTGGATTCTCAGAAGCCAGACTAATTAAAATTCTGTGTCATGAGAATCGCGTCCATATTTAATTAGATTGCAGTATTGCTACTCTCTTCAGCGATCAAAATGCTCATACTCACGACCGTGGTCTATCCCGTTCCACATGCTTACGAGCAATACAATCATTAATTCAACTGGATTAATTAAGCCCGCACATATATTTCTTTTTAATTATAATCTCGGCTGTATTGACGTGTAGCCCGAAAATTTTAAATATTTTCAAGCGATAATTTCCATAGGTACGTTGAATTTATATAACATCAAGGTCACGTCTCCGACATTATAATATTTATTAGGTTTATTAAAATTCAGGTAATCACAAACAACTATATAAAAATAATATTTATGTAATATTTACTCAATTTACTTTTATTTATATTTCATATCCACAAGAGCACAAGGAAGGTCGGCGTCAGGCAGGCGGCCGGATTTCAAATATTTACCAAAACTCCTGCAGTACAAATGAGTATGAGAGTGAGAAGAAAGGAAACACATGTGATGAGAAAAGTAATGGATATGAAGGAAGAGGAAAACCAAAGAAAAGATGGATAGAGTGTGTGAGGAAAGAGATGAAAGAAAAGGGAGTAAATTAAGAGATGACGGCTGATGGAGTTTTGTGGAAGAAAACGTACTGCACTGACCCTAAATAGGTTACAGGACTAGGACGATGATGATTATATTTTATAGTGAGTTCGTACAACATATTTTGTTGAATATAAACCATATTTCCCGGAATATTTTGAAGCGATGATAGCTCAGTGCTAGTGTGTACGACTACGCGTCAAGAGACGTGAGTTCGAATCCACCTACAATGAGCTTGGGCTTTCGGTGACGGAAAACATCGTGAGGAAACCTTAGCATGGTGGTACCGCTTTTTCTAATGCCCGCCTGGTTAGCAACCACCCTCAAATTAAAAATCTGTCACCAAATATCAATAGGTGTGTTCCGGCTTGAAAGCCTGTCACTCCACAGGTTTACCGTGTCCACCAACTAGGGCCTTATCGTTGCTAAAGATTAAGTGAGATTATAGCCATAATACTAGCCTTCATTATACATATATATAAAAAAAATACAGGCAGATGCGATGATGAGGAAAATAATGTTAACGATTTTAATTTAAATAGATTTTTTTTTTAAGTTTGTGATAAAACAATTATTTTGAACATCTACAGTTTTAAGTTTTTGCTTGTGTTAGCAGTACCCGATGCATGTCATTCTTGTACATCAACCTATCCGTGTCTTTATACAATAATACTACTTAACAGTTTTATGAAATTTGGTGCAATGATAACTGATATTTAAGTAATTAGTATATTAATATTATAAAGAGGAATAGTTTGTTTGTTTGAACGCGTTTGTCTCAGGACCTGAAACTTGGATTTCAATAATTATTTTACTCTTTGATATATCAATAATTGAAATTCTGTCTGGGATACGCGAGAACGAGATATGTAAATATATTTTACCCGCGTAAAAAAACGGTGTGTGCAAAGCAATACGACAGAAGTGTATCATCAGTATATCTCTCTCGCTGCCTTAGTCTCCTGGAGCCGATTTTATTCTAGCGAGTATCACAGAAAAAGGTTGCGAAAGAGAATTTCAAAGCGTTCTCATAAAAAAGTTTCGCTTCATCGAGCCGACTTTACCCGAACGAGCGTTGTGAAATCTCAGGTTCTTACGTGTTCAGTAGATTTACACACTTGTATAACAAAATAATAAATGTTCTCATCCGATACTATTATTATTATTATTATTATTATTTTTTCGTTTTTATTTTCGTAATCTCTGACATCGAATCTCTCGTTCTTAAAATATCCTTACTAATATTAAAATGTGAAAGTGAGTTTGTTACGCTTTCACGCTTGAACCGAAGTATTATGATAAATTTTGGTATAGAGATAGACGGGAAACTGAAGACCTTGATAGGCTACTTTGTCTCGCTTAAATGTTAGTGGAAGTGGAGTAAGCACAGTGATAAACTTTGTATGATACTTTTTACTGCGCCATTTAATTCATCTTACAAAATCAATAATAACGCGAACGAAGTTGCAGCTAAAAGCTAGTAATTTATAAAAATATAAATGTACAAAGTTTAATTAAACAAAGAGCTTCTAAACAAGCGTCACAAGAAAGGTTTTAAATCGGAATTTCAATGCCTTCCCATAAGAAGTTACACTTTAAAAAAAGATGAACTTGATTTGACGATAGTATAGTAGTATAAAGGAAAAGACAACACACTTATTGCGGATTCATTGTCGGTAATAATAATACATTTGAAGGAACACGTTCACCTCTATGTAAAGACGTTTTACAAGTTAACCTTCAAAACTGGTTTTATGATTGCAATTAATCATATTTTCAAACGTTAATGCTGTCTTCGAAGCGTGTATATCTAGTGGGGAGATTAATATACAACCGGAGAAGCTGGACAGTTGAGATACTTATCCGGGTAGATCGGATATTTATCCGGGAAGACTGAATATTTATCCAATGAGATCGGATATTGATCGGAAGTTGTTTTAAATAAGCACTTTGAGCTGATAAATGGCGAATACCTGCAGACGTGATTCGATCAACGGACTTGTGTTAATACTGATACTTTCAGATAATCGACACGTCACCGACTAAGCCATATACTTGCGGTCAAGACACTTCAAAAAATATGTTATTTCAATTATTTCTTAAGTATCGTTTATTGTGACACAAAGCATTTTCTTTCAAAAAGTTATATGCATGAATCACGATATATTATGAAACAAAGTCCATGTTTTGCGATAAACTACTGAATGGATATTCATGCGGTTTACCTCAATGGATAGAATTAGTCATGAGAAAAGTTTAGATGTATGATTTGTTAAGTTTTTGTTTTAATTTGCTGTGGAGTGTTACGATGATTATTAAAGAAGTCGGAAAAAATCATGGCCTCTAGGAGCTTTATTAGCGTGCACCGCGTAAACCAGTAAGGTTATATGAAAATAACGTATTACTGAATTATTCCTATTGATAAATTCTATTCGACCTTATTAATACAAGCAACACGCCCCGGCTACGAACGGATTATTGTTTTAATCATAAAAGATAGGCAACCGTCTCTAATAATATACCGTACAAGATATATGGTAATTAATAGCAGTATATAAATCTTAATACTTTTCAAATATTTATTGCTTCTAATTATAAATCTATTATAAAATTGTTTTTTGAGCTGTGAACGTCATGTTTCTTAGACCCCCGTCCCCCTGTATGCGACATCTCATTCGCCCCACCATAAATGTGAACATGTGTTATGAATTGTTCTTAATATAGTAACTTACTGGAGTATGAAATGGGCTGGTCCTTAAGGCAAAACGTACAGGAATCGTGGGCAGACAATAAAAACAATGCGCGGATAAAGAAAAATGGAAGAAATCGGAGGATTATTCCTAATGAAAGGATTCCTATAATATAATTTAAATACTAACATTAGCATCATTTAGAAAGTTACTGACTTAGAATTAAGAAATTATTGTAACTACATATTTAGGTTTTTTGGAAATAAAAAAGTCATTAGCAATATTTTTGCTATCACTGAACTATATAACTGAACCAACAGGCCAGTTGTTGCACCCTTTGTCTATAGTTTTTTATATAGTTCAGGCTTAGCGTTATGGCCATACTCTCACCTGATACCTGATACCTCGTAAGCATAGTTATTGCATAGGTTTTAGGGTAATGTTAGGTCTGTGGATTATTGTAAAACCTACAAAATATTAGAAAGTATCATTCTATTATTATTATTATTTTTATAGTTAAGGTTTAGCATAATAGCCATAATCTCACCTGATCTTAAGTGACGATACGGCCCAGGTTGGTAGACACGCTAACCCTGTGGAGGAACTGGCTTTCAAGTGCAGCTGCCGGAACACACCTATTGATATTTGGCGGCAGATTTTCAACTTGAGGGTGGTAGCTAGCCAGACAGGCATCAAAAAAAGTGCTACCAACATGCTATGATTTTCTCACGATGTTTTCCTTCACCAAAGCTCAAGCTAATAGTAGGTGGTTGGATTCGAACTCGCGTCCCTTAACACAAAGTCGTTCACACTACCACTGAGCTGTCATCGCTTCAAACTCGACCACAGTCTCACTTATCGCATTCACCGATAACTACATTAATTAACTTTCTCAAAACATATGCGCATATGCTCATTACATTTTGCTTTAAATTTCCTCTTTCGCCACGTGTAGCTTAGTGTGGACAAAGATATTTGCCTCTGAATCCGCCAGGAAGCTGATTTAATACCAAAATTTACCTTTTACCCCTTATCCTCAGTTGAACCTTTTTCTTTTATGAGTTAAATGTAATTTGTATAATGATTCAAAAGTACATGGTTAAACGTTGGCATCTGGTGTCAAGCCAAGTTCAAGCTAACAGAACTTGCGAGCAGTATTGTGTGTAATATTACGCGATTCATTTGGACTCACTTTTGACACCCCCATCACTTAAAAACTATTTCACATGCACATGTCAAATTTGGCTCATATATTGAGACTTGCGAGATACATATTTGCTTCAGATTTCATCAACATACCTCCAACAATTATTTAGATAATTATGTCCAAAAATCGATATTTTTATCACTTACCTATAGATCAAAACAGTAACCCACTTCCAGATGACCTAGAAAGTTGAAATTTGGCATCCAGATAGGTAGTTTGGTGAATGCAAAGGAATAATCAGAAACTAGTTAATTTTTACTATAAATTTTCAATTAATTGATTATATTAGGAACACTTACTTATTATAATAGTGCTTGTGATGTAATTTAATAATGTATAATATATTTTTATCCAAACATATCAGTTTTATAACTTATAATAACTAAGAGTATGGTTAACATTACGAACTGAGATTTGGAATTATTTCCAATTTCAATAATTGTCACATATCAATATATAGTGTAAGATCATTGCTTATAAATAATTATATAGCAAGGAACAAAAGAACTTTACTGTAGAGTAGGTACAACCGCCTGCGCACGTTATACTGCCCTGACTTGGCGAAATTAAGTAGAAACAGAAAACGTGTATAAAAATCCGGATATCAGAGCAATTGGCAATACCTCATAAATGTAGGAGAACACAGTCGATTAACAACAACCATTTGGTATTAATTATATTATGAATTAATATACCTACTTATAATTTTTGTACAAAAAGTTTTTTTTTTTTATACTTACGATTTAGCGTTATGGCCATAATCTCACCTGATCTTAAGTGACGATACGGCCCAAGTTGGTAGACACGCTAAACCTGTGGAGGAACTGGCTCTCAAGTGTTGCTGCCGGAACACACCTATTGGTATTTGGCGGCAGGTTTACAACTTGAGGGTGGTAGCTACCCAGGCGGGCATTAGAGAAAGCCCTACCACCATGCTATGGTTTCCTCACGATGTTTTTTTTCACCGAAAGCTCAAGCTCATTGTAGGTCCCATCAAAACATAAACGTGAAATGAGAGCCAATTTTAATATTATGATATATGCCTTGGTTGTTGACTTCAACGACAAAAGAAGTGAGATTTAAATGAGTGCCAAGTTCCATGATCAGTCCTGAAATTTATATATATATAAAATACACCATACAATATTATATAATAATATAAAATATCATTTCTTCTTATAATTTAGGATAATATATCGAACTCTAAGGTCTGACTTGACTAGTTCGAATATAAGAATTATATTATAGCCTTCGCAAGTTCTAAAGTCGTAAGTTCTTATTTATTTTGGTGTTGGTTTTAGTAGGTACTTAATAATGAATTGTATATCAATACAGACTTAAAAAAAATATAATCTTTTTCTATATTAATATTATATAGCGGAAAAAATTGTTTTTTTTAAGCTTAGGAACTATTATGTCGGATTTCAAACATTATTTTTGTATTTGATAGAGCAGTCAATAAGGAACGCATTACGTTATGAACATCATGCTCTACTACCTATAAGGCAAAGCTGTTTTGAACAAAAAATACAAAAATGGGTAAATTTATAAAATATTTTTTACTTCCACGCGAACGAAGTTGCGGACTCGTGTATCCATATGCTATACAACATCGTGCGCCGCAGTGCCACTGCAAAATGCGCACAACTAAGTAAGATAATGCACCATTGTGGATGGACCCAGTGCTGATTCTCAGTTCTGGCCAAATGGGTTTACAAGAAAAATCCAAAAAGTGTGATCAGTTTTAGCTATGGCCTTGTGAAATCATAAAAATCTATACGTTCGTTTTAGATTGATGCTCGTCCAAGTGGACAGATAGACGGACAACAATACAAAATAAAGATTTTTGACCCCTATATCAATAACTACTTGAGTATGGTTTCTGAAACATATTTAATGTACCAATTTAATTCGGTTACACGGTGTCCGTACACGCTAGCACTGAGCTATCATCGCTTCAATTATATCAGTCGGTAGTGTATACGGACATCGCGTCAATTGTCGTGAGTTTGAATCGAATGAGTTCGAGTAGTATTGTGGTCGGGCTTTTCCTAATGGTCGCCTGGCTAGCTGGCTCCTCAAGTTGAAAATCTACCGCTACATCCTACAAGTGTGTTCCGGCACAGTAGCACTTGAAAGCCAGTCTCTCCGCTAGGCCTAGTGTGTTCACCATCTTAGGGCACATAATCACCTAACCCCAAGTGAGGTTGTATCCATAACGCTAAATTTATAAATAATGAAGAATTTGACTCTTAGTATACATTTAATGTAATAAATTAATCTATTATTACTCAATATTCAACAAACACAATCTGGTTGATGTGATTAGACGCAATAAAATAATTAAAATTGCAATCTTTTGTGTTAATAGCTCTTAATTACCTGTAATTATCTATTAGCGATGCGTATATGGTTTTAAAACTAAAGCCGTAATTTCATATCACCATGCGGATGTCGTTCGGAATATATATATTGTTGTATTATTAATTAACTGCTATGCCCACGTAAAACTAAATACTTGTTTGAAATGAAAATTTATTTAGCATCGTTGTGATTTCAAATTCGATGAAACGAAAAACCGACAAAAAAGAAACAGCCATATACATCAATAGGATATTACTAGCGAGAGAATAAGATAGAAGTGTTTCAGCTGTCTATACACTGCACTATTTCTCACCTTAGTTTTCTGTGCTGCAAAACTGTAAACACGTTATTGAGTGGTGTATGTACAGTAAAGTGTGTGTGTGTTACAGTTCATTCGGGAGGTGACACCTGCCGCTACCAACCTACACAATAGGCCAGTCAACTTTCCAGGGTCACTTCGAAATTAAACGAGTCACGAGTGCAATCCATAAACTGTATACTAGCCCACAAACTACCACTTTCGTTTACACAAGTCCAATACCAAAATTAACTCCGATAGAACAATAAAACTCTCTTAAATAAAAAGAATAAAACTTCAATAAAATTCATTAGCAAACCGAAATAGTACTACGTCAATTTATGTGTTGCGATGAAGTTCGGTATTTACTTTTTCTATGTACCCCCTCAAATAGCCCTAGAAATATATCAGCCCGAAATCAACTTTAACACGCGACTCCGCCTGTCTCAAAACTAATCATTTATTTTCAACGGGAAACATATACAGTATTTGTTACAGGGTTTGCCTGCACACATTTTTTTTTTACCCTTTATAAACTTTTTTTATTAATGATAAGCACCCTATGTTCTTTTCTGTATCCCTGACAACTTGTTTGCGAATATTTCATGATAATCGGCTAAGTAGTAAAGATGTGAGTGATTTTTCAAAGTAGTAATATCTTTATTTACAGCCTGCCAGTATTATATTTTCATATATATGCCTTATGGTATTTTTATTGACTGCATTGCATTTTAATCTTTTGTATCTCTATCGACTAATTGTATCCGGTCATTATAGTTGCAAGGTAAAGTGAAGGCACCGGTTCTCAATGGTAATCACAGTATGATCTCAAAACAATGACGACCATTGAGAGATCCAGAAGTTTAAATAGTCAATGTACCTGCAAACAAATCTTGCAAGACAACGATACTATAAAAAACAGTAACTAAGAGAGACGATGGTTAACTTAGTAATGTTCGGACGCCGCATCAATGGACGTGAGTTCGAATCCCTCTAGAATGACCCTGAGCTTTTGGTGAAAGGAAATGTCACGAGGAAAGCAAAGCATGTTGGTAGGGCTTTTTCTAATGGCCATCTGTTTAGCTACCAGCCTCAAGTTGGAAATCTACCGCCGAATATCTATATATGTGTGTTCCGGCAGTTGCACTTGAGAGCCAGTCCCTCCGGTTTAGCGTGTCCACCATCTTGGGCCACATCGTCCCTTAAACATCAGGTGGAATTGTAGCCATAACGCTAAACCTATAAAATATTAAATAACCAACCAGCCAAAGTCAAGTAATTTCGATATTCTATAGAGTTTATCGTTAAATCTAGTAACGTTGAATGGAATTCGATTATATTTTTTATGTCATCTTGCGAATTAGGCAGTTTCCCAATGTTAAGTGAGAATAGTCACACAAGTAAAGAATACAAAGTAACACCCAAACTTAGAACAATTATTTTCACACACTTTAATAACAATAGTCCACAATCCGCCGTCCATTTTTTGTATTGATTACTATCAAGCTAATTTTCCGTGAGTAGGTTCATATTGATGAGACACTCAACTTTTTCTCTTACAAACATTTTCTATTGTGATAGCTAATAGGAGCAGCAGTGATAAAACATGTCGATTTGATGATTCTCAAAAATGTATTACTAACTGGGTTTTTTTTTGTTAAATCTCTAAACTATTATCTGAATTATTCGAAAAAACTTTCGTGCTACCAAATGTATGGTTTCATCAAAGAGTCCTCGTCTTCCGATATGTTTATTTGTTTCTGTTAAAATATTTCAAGTGAATGTAATAAAAAACGAAGCCGACTCCACGAAGTCTTTTCAACACTCGTATCTAATTATTATGAGGTTGGCCTTGAATTTTTAATGAAAACATTTACAAACCGCATTATATACATTTACCGGAAGGATTGTTTCGTACGATCTTCACGCTTTATGACCCTTTCAGGGGCAAGCAAAATCAGTTTAGTTACAGTCGTTTCTGGGTAAAACCCGCTTTACGATATTCGAAAAAAAAAACTGTATTTACATGGTATTTCTATGGGGGTAGGGCTTTTATTATTGCCGGTCTGACTAGTTTTATTTTTTATTTCATTTTAGGATACACGGTGATCTTACAGCTCATAAAAAAATATTAATCAAATAAAGTAATTTACATATATGAGACTATACAAGTAAAGCTTTAGAATGGTATATTGGCTGAAATAGGTACAAAAAATTTACTGCCAAAAGACTTCTTGATCTTGAGAGTCCCCGCGTGAAACACAACTATGTCGATGTTTTTCGATATTTTGTTGATGTCATTTACCATTTTTATTAACATGGCTTACATGAGCTCAGGCCAATGCGAGGGGCATATGATGACTCATCGGGTGCTAATCACCCAACACCACCCAATAAAACACACCACGCCGACACTTCAGACTCCCGTGTTGTCTGAGACAAAGGACAAATTTCAGAATTCTAGCTACCATTCTCAATTTAAAAAACTACCGCTCAATAGTTCTGTGCTGGCCGTTGCACTTGAGAGCCAGAGTCACTACCCTAAGTTTAGCATATCCATAATACCGGGTTCCATCGAGATGAGATTGTGTCCATAACTCATAACCTATAAACTATAACAAAATGTATTCGAACAAATAACAATCTACGATGGATTACTGGTTACGTATTCAGATGTCCTGTTACCAGTTTCAATGCTACAATAAGCTCGACGAAAACTCATATCGTTGAAGGAAAACTACTTCGTGGTAGTGCCTTTCCTAACGAGATTAATTATTAATCAATCACTTGCCAAGTGCTTATAGGCGTGTTCCGGTAGATGACTTTGAAAGCCAGTAGCTGTAGATACGAGATTTAACACCGTAAGTCACGTCGTTACTTAAAATCCGGTGAGACTGTGATATTAACATCAACCAAATATAAATTAAAAAAATATATTTTATTATTGTAAACAAACAGCTCATGATTATTATGCTGAACAAGTATTTACATTATGTTGCGCTTAACATCAGTTAAAATTTGCTCAATATGGCATGAAATCAGTAAAAAAAAGTTAATCGTAGAATCTAACCCGCGACCTCTCAGCGAAATATAATGGCCTACTACTATTGCGCCACGAAGCATCATGTCCTTACACGAAATTAGTAATTGACAAGCGTCAGATCGCGCGAGCATGTATTGAAAATAAAAAAACTCATTTACTTTGTAACCGTATCGAGGAAATACAGACTAAATACCTTGAAGAGGCTGTATTGCTACAGTTCAGGCAAATCTAAAGCTTACGTCATCGGCATTAATGGAACTAGGAATCACCGCGTTCTCCGAAGAGCGGGTTAATCCACAGGAAAATTGTATGCAAACTTCTATTGTACAATAATTTAATATGATAACTAGTTATTAATGTCTTTAATTATACATCGGGTGTTATAATTCTAGGAAGTCCCACATAAATAAAAATAAAATAATCTATGTAATTAATTATATTTATTTATAAACATTATATTTATTAAATATTATTAAATCTATATCGCATGGTGGTAGGGCTTTTTCTAATGCCCGTGTAGCTAGCTACAACCCTCAAGTTGAAAATCTGCCGCAAAATACCTATAGGTGTGTTCCGGACGTTGTACTTGCTCTTAGGTTTAGCGTGTCCACTATTTTGGACCACATCGTCACTTAAAATCAAATGAGATAGCGGCCATAACGCAAAACCTTGACTATAAAACTTAAGTAAGATTTCAAGTCCGGCCAGTGTAAATCCATTTTTCCAAAGGCTCGTAGGCATAGAACCGACAACGCTCACTGTGCTGATCGACTTGACTGATTTCTCATTGTTTATGGGGTTTATATTGTGCTTACAAATACAGTGCTGTATTCAAATACATTCATTGTTAATGCAATTAAATGACAGACGCATTCATTATCTAATTAGTTTAAATATTATATTATAAAATTAAATAGTTCGTGGTAGCAGTCAATATCTTTAACTACTTTGGGGCCGTTTATAAAATACGTTCGCACTTGTGTGAGTGTCGCAGAGGTGGATTTACACTTTTGCTGCTAGTAGGCCATTAGGGTTTGCCGTCTCTACCTACTACTACAATTAGATTCTACATAAGACTACGTAAATTATAGAAAAAATCGCTATAAGCCTTAGATTCCAAGTGGTAAAACATATTACTTAGCAACATTTAGGTATATGTATAAGTATAAATTATTTCAGTGTCTAAAAAACAAAATAATAACACCTCACATTTGCCGCCTCTAAATTCTGCCGCTCTAGGCTCTATACAGCTCAGTATACTGGTAAATCTACCATTAAGGTGACAAGTGGTCTGTGGGTCTAATAAAACGTGACGTACACAGCTCATAAAACAATTTTTATAAATTTTACAAATTATTACAAAAATGTATTAATTTATTATTGAAAGTTTTATTATTGCAAGAAATAAATATTTAAAAATATTGAAATCTATGTGCTGCTATTATTTGCCATATATCATCTACAGAGGGTTTACCATTTATGACGTAATATTGATAGGGGAGTCACAGGAAATGTTGCATAGCGAATCAAAGAAGCGGGGAAGAGGAGGTCCAGGGAGGTAAAATTTTTCGTGAAGTATTTTATAAATGTCTCGTTATATAGTTATATAAAATCAACGACCTTTTTATACAATAATATCTTAAAGATATGACACATATTATTAAGTCAATCATGTCTCAGTGGTAATACGTATGGATATTGCATCAATGGTCGTCAGTTCGAAACCCCGCAAAAGCCAGATTACGGTGTAGGAAAACATAGTGGTGAAACAATAACTTGGTGGCAAGGTATTTTATGATACTCGCCTGGCCAACTATCATCTTCTAGTTAGAAAATATGTATAGGGAGCGTCAATGCCTTCATTAGTAAAGTTTGTCCACCATCTTGAGTCACATCGACATTTAACATCAGACGAGATTCTTTTCAACCGCTAAATATTTATTGTACATATAAAAATTAAAATAATTTTGTGATGAATCTATTATCTATCTATTATGTTAATACAATATATAACGGCAGAGCTTATATGCAATCTCTATATTAAGCAATTCTTTTATTATCTTAAAATAAATTATTATTTAATCAAAAATGTCAGTAGATGTTTTTTAATCGCGTTGATATCTTTTGTATGTCTAATCAATATATTATTTTAGTGTTTACTAATATACTTTGTACATATTTCTAGTTTTTTTTAAGTGATACTTTTTATGGGTAGGCTTTGAAATCATGATGCACAACCTTTTTGTATGACGTTCGCTCGAGTAAATTCGACTCGAGGCGACTGAGGGAGCGAGAGAAATTTAGTGATGTTACGTTTATTGTGTGGTCTAAAGTACATAATTTTTTGATATATTTTACATTTAATCATTTTATACTAGCTTTTACTCGGGGCTACACTCGCGATGATATTGATTTCGTCAATCAATTCTAGCTGTCAATCGATACAGAAATATTTTTTCTGTTAAATGCTATTAAAGCAAATATGAAGTATTCAAGTTTATTTCTCTTTAACCCCACTTCCTATAAGTTTTTCGTGAGAAGAGGCAGCCTATCCTCATCTCCAGGTTACTATCTATTTTTATAACAAAATTCATCATAATCGATTCAGCGGTTTAGACATGAAAGCTTTACAAATAAATTCACTTTCGTATTCATAATATTGTGATATACAGTACTAGATTTTACGTGCGACTACAATCGCGTTAATATTGATTTTATCAATCAAATCAGATGATACAATAAAAAGTTTCATATAAAGTTTATATCTCTCTTTACACCAGTAATAAGATTTTGCGCGAGTAAAAGTAGTTTATCTATGTTTCCAGCGTCCCATTCATCTCTTTACCAATATCATACTTGATTAAGCAGTTTAGGCGTGTAAGCGTAACAAACAAACAAATTTGGTTCCGCATTTATAATATTAATATCAAGTATGATAGTATATAGTAAGGATTTGATCCCAAAATGTGTTGTGTATCAATATGCCGAATTTTATACTCAGTGTAAAGTTCATAAGTTATATTCAAATGCAATAGTTATGACCTAACTAACACATTCCAATATCTTCATTTTGCAACCCCGTACACTCGTAATGCATGGTAAATTTAACTTTTTTAATCTCTATTATAGTATCTGCCTATGTAGACAGTTTCACTAATTTCATATAAACAAACAAGCAACGGACACAAAGTATCACCAAAAACTCAAAACAATTTTTTTTACGCGCATATTTTTGACCCCTATGGGTTTCCAGCCCACAGCACGCGTCTGCCGTAAAGCGACCCTCTAACCCCTAAACTAACCGTGCGGTCAATATATTCCTTGGAATATATTAAATTGTATTATAGAAGCCTGATCCAAAACTTCATGTAGTGGAAATTTTTACAAACAATAATCTTCCATCATAATATATATTTATTACGTTAAACATATTCATTGTAAGTTATTAAAACTAATCAAAAAATCACTTACGATTCCCATTAGACCCGGATCCAGTTCCTTGAAGCAAAACGACGTTGATAAAAGAGAAAAACAATATAAAAGCACGCACACTTGACATATTGAAATGTTGCTTAAGATAAAAAAAAAGCTATCTCAATACTTCAACATAATATTTTTCTATAGTTTTCACCAAATTTTAAACGACTTATTACTGACGGTATGTAAAGTAAATAATTTTAATAATTTGAACGGCGACGTGCGGTTTGCGTATGTTACTAGTGCGGACTGAAGCCTCCAAGGTGGTATTACTCATTTAATAAATATACCCGATTGTCCACTATAATTCGACTCGTTTGAAAAGGTCACGTACATCCCAGTAATAACCCGTGATCAATAAGAGTATATCTTTTTAATTTTAAAGTTTGACTTTTTTATTATTTCTGCACATTGCAGACTCTTGGTCCGCACCATTTTCATTTAATATGTATTTAGCGGTACACAATCCTGAACGTGTATTCAAAGTATTTAGAATGATTACTGTTAAAATTTACCATACAAATAATATTTTTTTATACAAAACGGCCGCCGCAGCGCCCCTAAATTTTGGCGCCCCGATCAAATACCTGGCTTGCCCCCATCTAGAGCAGGCTCTGTCACCATGCTATGGTTTCATTATGATGTTTTTTCTTCACCAAAAGCTCACACTTATTCGAATCTACGTCCATTGATGCAGCATTCCTATACGCTACCACTGAGCTACCATTGCTTCAAATATCTGTAAAGGCATAGGGTTCTAATAATAATGGTAATTGTCATGTTCTTAGTCTATAATTAGTATAGCTACCAAATCAAAACATACCTTTAACGTGAAATTCACTTGACCTTGATTTGACTTGAAGGTTTTCAGAGCCAGACACTCCAATAAGGGCCGGCAACGCACCTGCGATTCCTCTGGTGTTGTGTGTGTTCATGGATGGCGGTGATCACTTACCATGCATGCATTAAAAAAGTTACAAATAACTAATATGAGCTGAATACAAATAGCTACTTACAATTATTACTTACAATTTATTGAAGGCTAAGTTGACATCGTGACCATATCTCTGTGTAACAAATAATTGCAATTATGAATATATTTAAAAACGTATTAAATTAATTTTATATAATTCTCTAGCAGTTTTAGAAACAGGATTAGATAACAAGGAATTATTTTTCTCTCGAAAAACTTATAGGAAGTGTGATACAGAGAGGAGTAAACTATGTAGGAAACTATTTATTGGGCCATCGGATTTACTTGATATTTTAGAGAATAATTGTTTATCACATTGAACAACATGGTGGTCACCGGTGACCACAACTATACTTTCCGATCGGGCCGATGTCTATTCACGAAGATACATTTATATCTTCTTAATCTAATTTCAAGAGTACTATTTTGACATGTATTTTTAATTCTAATTTGACTGTATCAAAAGTCAGCTGACTGGTTTGTGCTAACGAACACGCTGCCGAATTAAAAAGTGAGCATAACCATTATTTATAGAAACGTTCATATAAAGTATTTTAAAAAGAGTAATATTATTTTCATTGGATGAGAACTGCAAAACACAGGATTTTGTGGAAATCCCTGGAAGAGGCCTTACGTCAAAAGACAAGATGAAGCGGTTGCCGATGTTATAAATATACAATAAAATATGATTTTTTTTTTAAGAAAAATCGTTTCACCATTAAAAGCTATTTGTTCATATATTATTTTCATTATAAGTATATACTACAGTGATAGAGGCTTAAATGAGTTTTCCCTTTTAAACAACAGCGATTTTACAGTCACCCGTTGAAGCACTATTGTACATCTCATCATCATATCGCGCCTACACCTTCTGTAAATGTCAGACGAGAGGGCTAAGAATTAATTTTAATATGTTTGTTAACAGGTCAATGTAGTTTCTAGACATTTTTCTCGCAATGCACTACAACACTAAAATGGCGTCATGTAAATAGGCATAGTATAAATACATTGACAAACTTGGTTATATTGACTCGCGTCGCTGCATCGTGATTTGGGTTCAGGCCGTGTAGATTCAGCAACTTTACCCTAACTAAATTGGATCTCCAACACAAAGCACTTGTGAAAACTCGGCATAGTAACATCTTTCCAAGCAAATGTATATCCAGAGATACCTACATAGAGAGTTTTGCCCTACTATATTTAAGTTGGCATAACAATGGTTACTGTTAATTTATTTTGATCTATCGGCGCCCATCTTTGTTCTTGAACTGTAATTAACTTACACAACCTATATATTTTAAACTCAACGAAGATGCCAATGAAAGTAAGAATTGTATATTATATTGTGTGTAAAAATTTAAGTAAATATTGTAAATTGAACAAATACTATTAAAACATAGTAGCAAAATTTCGTATACATTTAGTTACACATTTTGCTAGTATGTGCAACTATAATAAGTTCCTACAATACTAAAGAATGTAGTCTCCCATTTTTTTAATTTTCTCCTCATATATCTCACGCTTCTTTCTTGCTTTTTGTGTATTTTGATAATTGGATCTGTCTACTCTGCATTTCACTAAATTTCATGATTTAATGAACATTTTCATTTTTTCTTTCGTGCGAATGGATGTTTTTGTATTTTGGATTTCAAAGATTCTCTATACTTCAAATACCCAGGTAACGCATTGAACGCCGACTATTCTGCACTACTTGACTAGCTAAGTATCGCATTCTACTTCGAAAATCCTTACTCGACTCGTTTGGCATTTTGGTGGAATTCAGCCGCTGCTTTTATAATGTCTACAAGAATAAGTTGCGTCCGAAGGTACTATAAAATCGTAAGCATAGTTATTGCATGGGTTTTAGGGTAATGTTAGGTCTGTGGATTATTGCAATACCTACAAAATATTAGAAAGTATCATTCTATTATTATTATTTTTATAGTTAAGGTTTAGCATAATAGCCATAATCTCACCTGATCTTAAGTGACGATACGGCCCAGGTTGGTAGACACGCTAACCCTGTGGAGGAACTGGCTTTCAAGTGCAGCTGCCGAAACACACCTATTGATATTTGGCGGCAGATTTTCAACAGGAGGGTGGATGCTAGCCAGACGGGCATCAGAAAAAGCCCTGCCACCATGCTATGGTTTCCTTACGATGTTTTCCTTCACCGAAAGCTCAAGCTCATTGAAGGTGATAGGATTCGAACTCACGCCCCTTGACGCAAAGTCGTACATAATACCATTTTTTGTCTCTTGCAATATGAGTGTTAAACGTACCACCTAAATCTACGTTTATGAGCCATATATGGCACAAAGAGAGTATAAACCTTCTTTAGTAAATAATTTCACAAAACATTTTGTTTTTGTTTTCAGGAGCAGATAAATATGTCTATGTTGTCATAAGTCTTGAAGAAATAACCACCAATTTGTTTATTTATACTTGGTCTAAAGACAGCAATAAAATTTTAACTGGTTCCAGAGTTGACTACAACAAAGAAAGTAAAATTGAAACACTATGGTACAAATATTATAACAAACGTATAAAAAAAAAATAAGTTTCCTTGTCAAATCTTTGTTTTATTTTATTACAATTATATAGTTACTTCTTATAGTACATATATAGGAGAAAATTAGAAGTAAAAGTGCCCTTGATTTAGTCTTATTTATATACTAAAGATCTGAATTTATTTAGGTTAGTCACCTATAGGCATATATATCTAAAGAAAGTTTCTACGTGGAATGAATCGAAGAGGGACCACGTACTGTCTGCAAGCTAAAGTAATAATATTCAGAGTTACTGGGGTGCATAGTGTAAACCCTTCCCAAAACATGCTCTTTTAATATTCCTAGAACGCCTTCTACAGCAGTTCCTCTTTCTTCTTATCTAAGCATCTTAAGCATCTTTCTGCTTATCATATGGATAAGTACGCTAGTATGTTCTAATAAATTAATATTTGAGCGAAGTCGTACGTTTCGCATAATCGAAAAAAGGCTAGTAAAGTTGTTTGTCTGATTCTTTCTAAACGCTCCCTGACATTTTGGGGGTCAAAATATATACTTTGTCCGCCCTCTGAGTGAATGTCAATATGCATGATACCTTTCATGTACTAGAAAACTAATAATGCACCAAACTGCTTTCTGCTTCTCTATCATTGTTTGTCTATGTAAATGTAGTTTGGTCACTACCTTTATTAATCTAGATGCCAAATATTTTTTTAGAAATTCTCTGTTCCCTTGAACGCGTATCACTCTAATACTAGTGAATATATTTCATTGAAATTTAGCAGGGTGATAGCTAATATTATAGATCTACATTTAGGATAGCTTTTATTCCATAAAATGATTGATTTCTTGTGGGATAAAAATTTGTACTAAATGAACCTATACATGGATTTTGATACGATTTTCTTTGTTAGATAGCTAAAAATGTAACCTATTTTTAATGGTTGGTAAAATAATTGCTTTCCTAATAGCACATTATGAAGCGATGATAGCTCAGTTGGTAGTGTATACGGACCCCGCGTTAACGGATCCGCCTACAATGTACTTAAGGTTTCGGTGAATGAAAACATCGTGATGAAACGGGTTTGGCTAATACTCGCCTGGTTAGGTACCACCCTCGCGTTGAATATCTTTCGCCTCACACTTATAGGAGTCTTTCAGCAGTTACATTTGAGAACCCGACTCTCATTTAGGCTTAGCGTATCTACCATATTAGGCCTCATTGTCACTTAACATCAGGTAGGATATTGGCCATAATGCTAAACCTTAAATATATTAAAAAAAAAATAACCAGAAGCATTGATCCCATATCTTATCCTCATATCCTCAACTCTGGCAAAGTGGAGCTGGTACTTTGCACATCCTTAGGTAATGACATTCAAATGTGATAATTGCTATTTTTAATATAATGCTGTTTCCTAAGTGACAATATTACAATACAGATCCTTACTAATATAATAATCACTATGTAAGTTTCTTTATTGTAACTTTCTTGCCTAAACCACTGAAGCAATTGTGCTAAACTTTTGAATAGAGATAGATGGGACTCCGAGAAGGCTACTTTTCTCTGGAAAATCTTATAGAAAGTGAGGTAAACAGAGACATACACTTTGGATGTTACTTTATATTGGGTCGATTGGTTTGCTTCAAGCTATCGAAAATAATTGATTATAACTTCGAATTGCAGATAAGTTCATATCTGATTGATTTGATCAATATTCTGAAGTAAATAATTTAATAGTATTCGCTACACAAATTATTTCTGTATAGATTAACAACCAGAATTGGTTTACAAAATCACATAGGCGCAGCTCAGGGCTAAAGCTAGAATTAAATAAAATAATATATTAATTTAAAAACTTTATTGGTGTTTACAAATAGTTATTGTAATTATTTTAATTCTTATTCAATATTTATTTCAAGAATAACATCCACAGAAGTCTGGGTCCTAGGATAGACAAAATTGGAAACATGATGTTATATTACAATTAAGGCATATTATAACTTTGTAATTACAATGATGTAAATGCAACAAATATTTAGATCACAAAACAAGATAGGAAGTAAATTTAATTTTTCAAAAAAAAATCTAACCCAATACTATGTAAATTACACTGAAATGATTACATTGTTTCCAAGAGAAAATAAATGCAACTTGAAAGTTTTCATACAAATAACTTAAGGATTTTTTGTAGGACCTTTGTATGATTATCAATTCTTCCACACACATATTTATAACTGAATTTTTTATATCTGGTACAAAATTATTATGTGAAACAATTTTGAAAATAATAAAAAATATTTTTATAACAATGGTTAAGTTAGACTGATTATAGATAATAATACAAATGTTTATGTGTCAGTTTGGATTGTTAATATCTGAGGAAATTATTTAAACACAACAAAAATGTATTATCAGTTATATTTTACTAGAAAATATTTAATATGGAAATAGATTATAATAATGGGTAATATGGAAAATAAAAAGGTGAGACACACATAGAAAGAGAATACAGTATTTTATTTATCTATGAACATCCTACAGTACCATGAACAAATATTACAATATATATTTATTCTGTATACAAGAGTTTGCTGCACTCACAATAATTTGCTAAATCTTTACTTATAATTATCACTTGGATATTAGTTACAAGTGACTGACACATGAATATTATCCTAAACAACAAACGAATGAATAAGACACCAATAATATTATACATATCCTCAGACCTCACACACATATACAATCAACTTAAAAAGTAATGTAGAGTTTACCGGCGCCCACGGCCACGACCTCCACGACCGCCTCTTGGCCCTCCGCGGCCTCCACGGCCTCTTCCACGGCCGCCACGACCGCCTCCGCCTCGAGGGAAGCCCTCCCGTTTGCCCCTTCCTTTTGGCGTGTCATCAATTAGTAAAGTTTCTAAAGGTAGACTGTCTGGTAACAGATAATATCTAATATTGTTCCCGCGTATGCTCAACGTCTCTAATTGTAATTCTTCACGGTTCTTCAATGTTACTTTTACCGCCTTCAGATGCGTATTCATAGCAACATCAACACCAGTTATCGTTCCGTGAACGACGCTGCCGTTTTTCAACTCGATAGTCACTGTCTCGTGGCTGAGCTTCATCAAAAACCTTACTAGTTTCATTTTTAGTGAACTTTTAGCAAACTCTTTTAAAAAACAAAGGCGGCGTCGTTTCACACAGATAACCTCAAAATCGGAAAACAAATTATATGGCGAAAATTAGCTGTGTTGCCGTTAAGAAAAATACAAAAGTTTTTTACATTATAATAGATTTATTTGTATATATTGTGTACCTACAAGCAGTTTTAGCTCATTTTTACTGGTCTCTAGTTTTAGACAGTACACTTTAAAAAAATACAAAATATTGTCAAAAAGATTCTGTCACCACAACTGAACTACATATTCATTATTACAAAACAATAACTGAATAAAATAAACATGAACCTTGAAGAGAGTTTCGGTAACATAGAAGCAGATGAAGAGGCGAAACCCGAAGAAATAGAGAAAACTGTTTGTGCTAAATTAGTACTTACAAATGAACAGGTCAGAACCAAATCGTAGGGATGAATGAATGAATTTTGTTAGGATTATGATTTTAATTTAAACAAAGGTAAAAAAACGTAGTCTAGTTTACATTTAATTATGTTTCTATTTTTAGGATTATCAAATGCTAAATCATAAATTAAATGAATACCGCTACTTGTCTTGTCACCTTTAAAACGAATTTAACTACACATCCAATTTTGATATTCTTTGCATTGCTAAAGCAGCAAAAAAAAAAAAAAATAACATGTAAAAAATCCAGTTTATACAACAATGACTTAAATAGAAATACCTATGCTCTCGACAGTTGAATACAAATTAATTGAAAACAACTTTACGTAATTTTTGTAGTCTACGACTTTCTTCAACGTATTTAGTAAAGTAAAAGTAAAAAAAATGGTTTAGAAAATTCAAGGTTACCTAAAATATACCGATTGTGATATTTGCGATATGCGATTATTTATTCGTTTAATATGCATGCATTCTTGAAGTTACAATTTTCTATTCGAGTACACCCCGACACACAATTGTAGTGTATAATATAGTATGTACAAATTTGTTAAATCGATATATTCCATGGTTTCATAAAATAATTACCACTGATATGGCTGAATCATATTTGTCGGGTACAGCTAATATTTCCATTAAAGAAATGAGTAACACACATTCGATTCCTTTTGAAATAAAGCCGAAATTGATTTTAACAGAAGAACAGGTAACCAGCGTATATTTCGACATACACTCATTATGATCTGTTTCAATAGATTTCCTATACGTAAAATTATGGGATAATGTAAAGTAAACGCTTGTTTAAGCGCTCTGAGCACTTTTTTCTGCGAGTATTGAACCAGATTGCGCTGAAACGCTCGTCTATGTGACGCTCCATAGGATTAAGTCGATTCCAGTTGACGTAGGAAGCAAGAGTGATCTAGTTAATTCGTCACTAGGATATTTCCACGGCGAGCGTTACATGATAAAGTATGACGCATCAGTCGCATTCATTATCGACATACACACCACTTGCAGTACGATGCGTTATACTTTTATTTGCACTATTAACCTTGCCTTAATGAAGTGTTCACTTCGAGCGTGTGGATTTAAGCACGCAAAGTTTTTTATAATACTATCTTAGTCATCAATATTATAAGTGCGAAAGTGAGTTTGTTTGTTACGATTTCACGCTTTTCACATTTCACTGAATCGGTTGTGATGAATTTTGGTACAGAGATAGATGGGACCCAGAAGACAGAAATAGGTTGCTTTTCTTATGAAATCTTAATAGGAAGTGAGAGAGAATGTAGAGGGATATACTTTGTATGAAACTTTTTCTTGCGTCCTCCGATTTATTTTACGAAATCGATATAAACGCGAGCGAAGCTTCACGTAAAATATAATAGGTTATATAAAGTAAAATAGTTGTGTAGAAAAATCTTGCCAACAGTTTAAGCTGTGCATTTTTCGTCAGTACACCTTAAGTTGTTAAGTGGATAACTTTATCACTATATTTTTTTCTTCAATTTATTTAATTTATATTGTAGTCAAAATCATTAAAAAAATTATGTGATATTTTCAGGAAAAAGATTTACGTGAAGCTTTCAATCTCTTAGACTACTCTGGCGAGGGTAAGATTAAGGCAGAAGACTTTCGTGTCGCTATAAAAGCTCTAGGTAAAAATTTATTTGAGAAATACTTGAAATTCAATTAAGAAAGTAACATTTATAAATCAGAATCAGTAGCCTCAGAATTTTATATAGGAACTACATGTCTCAAATAAGTACAATATATTTCAATTGTCATTTTAAATGGTGTATAGATTTGGTGTGGGAACAATACTTCATACTTTGTAGTTAAAGATAGTAACATGCTTGGGCTAGGAGGACTGACTTTTAAATGCAGTTGTTGTAATATACCTTTCTATCTTGACGATATATATTCAATAGATTTACTACCTCTTAATTGCTGACATCAGATTAAAATAATTATTAAATTTGAAAATTATAGGTAGTAAGTCAACATTGGGAAATTCCTTATTATAATATTATTTTACGAAAACATAAGTTTACTGAGATTCGAAGCTTCCTTGATCAAACGGGAAACGGTGTCAAAACATAATAGAACTGCGTCCAAATGGCTATAAGCTTAGTTCATTATAATACAAGAATAACCAAAGTACGAATAAAAATTGCCCGAAACTGAAATTTTCTATAGCTAGATATTTTAAAATTGCTATCTAAATTGAATTGAAAGTAAATCGCAACATTTATAGGATATGAGCCAACAAAGGAAGAATTACAGAAGATGATAACCGCGGTTGACAAAGGTGATTCTGGTAAATTAAGTTTTGAAAACTTCCAAACCGCTATAATGAGGAAGATCATGTCACAGGACAGCGATGGGGATATTATGAAAAGTTTTCGTCTCTTCGATAATGATGACAGTGGTAAATAAAATAGTTTTTCTATCATTTTTTAAGTGAAACTTATATTTCACCTCCTCCAATTTTTCGTCTATCTATCGCATGACGCATTAAAGCTGACCATGGAGTAGGGATAAAGTGAAAGGTGATCGGGAGAGCAGCCAAGGCCAGTATGGCGCCGTCTATGGCTCGCGTCATCTGACTGTAGCATTTATATTCTCACACATTCCTGCAAGTTCGTCCCGGTATTTGTGTGTTTTAATCATTGTATTGATGTAAAAGTTTCTCTTGCATCATGGTTTCATAAAACCACACGTTTTTTTTTCAAATGGCCTATAATTACAAAAAATGCAATGTAATAGATTTATAATGCTACATTATTAATTATTAGATAAACATCTCCGTTTTCTTACATATGTAATCTAAATAGATATTCTTTATATTCTAGGATTCATAAATTTTGAGAATGTGAAACGAGTCACGGAAATTCTTGGAACATATTTAAGTGATGAAGAAATAGAGGAGATGATTGATGATGCCGATAAAGATTTTGATGGTTTGGTGAGTAAAACCAATGGTGTTTTGAATATATTTTGGTAAAATATGTTATAATTGTTCCCAAGTGAATTAATGTTTTTCCGTTTTTCAGATTTCTGTTCAAGAATTCATGAAAATGATAAAAAATTGCGTAAACATTGTAACTCCATAAGTAACTGATCGTTTAATTGTTTTTTTCTACCTAATCTTATGTTATTACAGTCAGGATAATTAAAACAAATACAAGTTTCTTTTGATTTTATTACAATAGCAAATCGATTGAATACTTAATTATGTATACTCGGCACTAGTAGTTAACATTAATACCAGAGACCAGTAAAAATTATTAGTATTGTTTACTCTCTGGTAAGAAATACATTTCTAGTACATAGTTATTATTTATGGAGTAGATCGTTCTATTTCACAGCATTTTTCATTCATGTCGTGTGGTTATTAGCACACACCGACTTTTTTAGACAATAATAAAAATACTAGTTCATATTTATGAACAATTAAGTTAGTATCAAGTAACGGAAACGCCACGGAATGATAAAATACGTTGCAAAGTTTTAAGGTTCGTATTACACTAACACTTCAAGATAGCTCTCTTGTTAAATTTTTCCAGAGAGTTTTTGTTATACTTTTATTCATACACAGTTACCAAACTATATTACTCAATATGCCACTAACATTACACAACATAAGTCCAAATAACGTAAAATTATGAATTAGTAAGAAAATCACGGCACCGCTTAAGATTTCATTAAAAATTCAAGTATTATATTGTTAATTTTACACTGCTACTGGCAACACCAATTTTTCTATATAACTCTATGATTGTTGACAGAGATTTAAAAACATATCGACTGTTATGCTTTGATACCAAGGAAAAAAACTCTACACTTATTGAAAGTTAAAACACATTACAAAGTATTGTAGCGATAATAACAGTAACTATTAATTGTCTAATTCAAAATGGGTATGTATGCTTCTTAGGTTGATAAACTCCTATCATAATAGAAATATGTAGCAATTCTGTTATGAATTTCAGACGAAGAAAACTTAGAAACGAAATGTGAAAACTTAATGAACATTGTCGTAGAGTCCCGGAAAAGGTTCGGCAAAATGTCCACGGAGTACGAACAAAAGTGTTCGCTAATGGAAAACAAGTTATTAAATATGAAAATCGACGCAATATCGAATTATCGTTTCAAACCGAAATACACTGTTCCATCCAGTAATACCGAGGAATTAAATGAAATAGACGACTTTGTAACAGAGTTTATAGAAAGAAAAAACCGTATAGAGAATTTAAAAATGAAATTAAAGAATACTCAGACAATGGTACATCAGTTGAAGAATGATAAGTTATCTAATAATGCACTTAAAAAACCGTTAACTCCAGACGCTATATTGTCTAGTGCAAAGGAAGAAAATTTATCATAACTACATATCTATAACACTCTGCTATATTCATTTAGATATAGGATAATCTACCATTAGTTAGGAAATAAATCTGTTAACAATTGCTTTTAAAGCTGTTTACTTCTTTTATATTGTGACATCTGCCTATTTAGGCAATTTTGCCAATACCAAGTGAGAATATCCATACCAGCACCTAACATAGCAACTTACCTGTCTAGGTATAGAACCCATGGCACATCAGAGAGGGAATCACCTAAACAGCTTGACCAAATATAATCTTATATTTATATATATTTCAAAAAGCTGGTTGAGTGACATATCAACACAGCCAAAAGGACTGAATCTAGAATCATGAAATTTGTGTAGTAGTTCCTTGTGACATAAGAGGATCACAAGGAAGCAATTTGTACCATGTTTATATTAACTTGCTTTCTTGTATGTCTGGATGGGATTTTGTAATTGATTTCCTGATGAGCTAAATATTTGAAATTTAAGCAATAGCGCAGAAGTGGATGACAAGGCATGGAAATTCAAAAATATACATTTGTTTTTTTTTTCCTTGATAAAAAATCTTACTTTTTGATCTGATATATAACTTGAATATAGCTGAAACAAATAAACAGATTATATCAACATTTAATTCAGTTAACCCTATAAATCAATAAATAATAATAAAAAAATAATATGCCATGTTTTTATAACAGACTAAAAATATATGAAATGAAAGACTGTAAATGCAAAACTTAGGCCACCTACCCACTACAACTGAACTATCATCGCTTTGATTGATGTAATTTGAGTCTTTCACCTTGTATTACTTTGAAACTACCGGATAGATATGAATGAGATTTGACTGCTTGAAATGAAATATTATGGATTTCTTCATTTCTTTCGCATCACAGACAACCCTCAAACAACAGACAAACCATAAAACATATGCCACATATTTTGCATTACCCATTTTTTATTAAACTCCTAGGTTGATATGGAAGCAACAAAGATTGTGTGGAAGAAAATGTCTTGACTATTATTTTAATGTTAGCAGATATGTATTACTTTATGAAAACAAATATTTATTTCACTAATTATAAAATTTTATCCCCTAAGTGTGTAAAAATAGGAGATACAAGATAGTTATTACAGATTTTAATTTGGTACTTGATTTCTTATTGACTCTCATGTGCAACTGCCGGAACACACTTATAGGTATTTGGCAGCATTTTTCAACTTGAGAATGGTAACTAGGCATCCCGTCAGTGACTAGATCCCGCCAGTGACTAGAAGTATTGTGAAAGCTGTCCTTGGTTTCTGGCAACATGGGAGTTTGAAGTCTTGCCACGGTGCCTTTTAGTATAGGGTGATTAGTATTTGTCTAATACTTAAATTAAGTATTAAATTTCTAAATTGCTAATATGTGATACTTCTCTGATCAATGAAAATTATATATTTCCTAAGGGACAGCAATTTGTCTTTTGTCCAGGGCAACAAAATCGCTAGAGAAGATGCTAGTTCAATACATTGTTATTTAGCATCCAGGGTTGCCATTGACATGAAAGCTTCACTACTGCTGACGACACTGGTTCTGAATTGTGACAAAATAAAAGAAAGATACAACAAAGATGATGATACTCACAACTCTACAGAACTGACCAACCAGCTCTTTATATGCAAGCTCATTAAAGAATGTGTCACATTTTTAATTTGCAACTGTGGATAGTGCTCATGATAGTAACAATCCAGCAAATGGTAAGTCATCTCCCAAACTTAACATACAAGAAGGAAAGAAATTATAATAGGTTTTTTCTTTTATATAGGTAAGGTTTAGCATTATTGCCATAATTTCACCTCATTTTAAGTGACAATACTGCTCAAGTTGGTATACATGCTAAACCTGTGGGGGGACTGGCTCTCAAGTGCAGCTACCAGATCACACCTGTTGGAATTTGGAGGCAGAATTGAGGGTGGTAGCTAGCCAGGTGGGCATTAGAAAAAGCCCTACCATCATGCTATGGTTTCCTCATTGTGTTTTCCTTCACTGAAAGCTCAAGCTCATCATAGGTGGTTTTGAACTCGCATTCTTTGACACGGCATCCATATACACTACCACTGAGCTATTATCTCTTCTATAATAATAATGTCTTTTGTTTAAAGACAATCACTGTCAATATGTTTTGATATGATCATTTTTAGAAATAACAGAACCCACATTAAAATATTAAGTATATTGAGCTTCAATAATATTAAAAATGATTATTTAATTAACATACCATTATGTTCAAGGTATTCATAGAAAGGTTTTTGTAGGAAGTTCACATACCAAGCAAGAGATGAAGGACCTAACGTTCTGTCCAGTGACAATATTTACAAATACTATAATTTTGTCCATGATTTGTTTTAAAACCCATTCATTAAAAATAAAGGCTGTTTATTTTTATTATAATATAACAATGTTTTATTAAATAATAAAATACATTAAATAAAACTATATTCACTTATTTAATGATATGGATTTATACACCAAATGTATACATAAAAGATCACATTTCCATGAGTTTTTAATGTGGTAATCTTCGGATAATGTACGAACTCATTAGCGATTAAGAAATAATTGTTAATGTTACAAAAATGTAGCAGAAATATATTCTAAATTTGAACAAAAAAAAATACTACAGTAAATTGTAATTGTTAGTGTAACACGAAATATGATTAAAATGCTGATAAAGTTAAAATATTATATTTTACTATTTTTAAGTTCTTATTTTTGTTACCTGGTTAAATGTTGGCAGAAGTTGTTCTGACCTTTACAGTAGTAAATAACTCAATTATAAGGCTACCTATCGCATACAGTTAGCTTAAAACCTCCATGAAATAATATACGTATAATACAAATGTTCATGGTGTTGGAGTTTAGCATTTTGTCCCTTGTCACGTAGGAATCCTTTCAATTTAATAAACGAATACGAACTCGACAAATAAAGTACCCAGTTGCATTAATCGAATGTATAAAAGATCAAAATAGTATAATCCATAATGTTCTTATTGACCATAAGTAAGATAGAGTAAACGTGTATTTATAATCTTTTTACACGCGAATATAGTTCTAATGTAGTATATACATAATTAAAAAAAATGTATTATATTTACTTATAATTTATTTAAAGATATTATTTTTAACTTAAAAAGGTATTAGGTAAATTATAATTGCCTTTAAATATATTTGCAAGTATAGTTTAGTAACTTTACGAGTATACTGTACAATTTTAGTGATGGTTTATTACGGTCTCCCAGCAACAGTTTTATCAAATTTGTTGACTTCATTTCATAATAATTGATTTATTATCAATCGTAATACTGATAATTATATTTTTCAACACTTAAGTTTCAGTAATAATGTCCGATGTTCAAAAATTATTTAAGCAACATTGCATTGTTCCTGATGTAATTACAACTGCACCATCAGAGTTACTAATTGTTCAATATTCCAACGGTATTTCAGTTGATACAGGTAAAGAATTAACTCCAACTCAAGTTAAGGATAAACCAATTGTGAAATGGGCTTCTAAGGAAAGTGAGTATTATACTTTGGCAATGGTTGACCCTGATGCACCGAGTCGTGAAAATCCAAAGTTTCGTGAGTGGCACCATTGGCTTGTCGGTAACATTTTCGGAGGCGACATGAGTAAAGGTGAAGTACTATCTGAATACATTGGTTCCGGACCACCAAAAGGTACTGGATTACATAGATATGTATTCCTTGCCTACAAACAAATGGAAAAATATGACTTTTCAAAAGTTCCTAAACTTTTTAATAATTCTGCTGATAAAAGAGGAAAGTTTTCTATTTCCAAATTCGCACAACAATACAAACTGGGAATCCCGGTTGCTGGAAACTTTTATGTAGCTAAATATGATAATTATGTTCCAAAATTGTACGCAAAGCTGAAAGGGTAAAAGACTATTTCATTTTAAAACAATGTAAAATAATCTGTAATGTACAATTATACTCTATAGAAATAACTACAGTAGTGTAGTACAAGCTTTATTCTATATACTCTATGGTATTGATCCATAATTTCCGCCTCCGCGTGACATTTCCATTTTTCTCGTTTCTTGCTGTGTCCGCCATTACATTTTGGAATTCGTGTAAATTGGTTGTCTGTCAGCGAGCACACACCGCCGCGCGTTATCAGTGACAGTTATATTGTTGGAGTGCGTTGTATCGCAGCGTTTCGTTGGAACAAAGAGAAGCTACGTTCAATCGTATGTCCATCCAGAATCTGAACACATTCGACCCATTCGCCGATGCTATCAAAAGCTCGGAGGACGACGTGCAAGATGGTTTAGTGCACGTCCGAATCCAGCAGCGGAACGGGCGCAAGACGTTGACCACGGTGCAAGGTCTCTCGTCGGAATATGACCTGAAGAAGATCGTGCGGGCATGCAAGAAGGAGTTCGCGTGCAACGGCACCGTTGTGGAGCACCCGGAGTACGGCGAGGTGCTACAACTGCAAGGCGACCAACGCGAGAATATTTGCCAGTGGCTCACTAAGTCGGGCCTCGTTAAGCCAGAGCAACTGAAAGTTCACGGTTTTTAGGCCGCCACGCACATACCATGCTCATCAAATTTTGTATTATGCGAGATTGCGCGTTATAAAACCTAATTAATATGTATTTAGAAAGCACAGATGTTTACAGAGAAGTGTCAGCGCGGCCTGTCGGGCCGCTCGCACCCCCGTGCCTTGCAAACCCCATGTGTAATATATATTGACGCATTCTCGACTTAGTTGCAATTGAATACCGAACGAAATAGTTATAATAATAATAATTGCTCTTTGTTTTTTACGACATTATATTTTTAAATTGCTGTAATGATTCGATTAATAAATAACATGTTTGTATATTATGTGATTTCATTTATTTTTTTATGATCTTGGTTAAATGCTTTTTTATAACGGTATTTACACACGCAGTGAAAGTAGGCAGAGGTAGGCGGGCGAGTTATGTAGAGTTGCGAATTCTGTACAGTACAGTTACAGCCACGCATTCAGTGACAGTATAATACAGAATTAACCGTTAGGAGTTAACTAAAAAAATACTACGTGATTTTCCGTATTATTATTAGTCACTTCTATTAATACGAAATTTATTTGTATGTTTCACTTATTATGACTGATGTCAAATTATTCATAATTGTTTTCTTTAAAGACATAATTCCTGTGTGTGTTTTGAATAATTTGTTTATAAATTTGAAAGCATTTTAAAAAGATAAAAAGTTTATCTGTAAACGAACTTGTTTTCGTATACAGATTAATTCAAATTGGTTGATAGAGCTTCGCTCGTTGTTTTACAAATTACTTGTGAGCCTAAACGTAGAAAGTAAAATATTAGAGATAGATAATTTTAACCATATCACAGCCGTTTCGGAGAAAATTACATACAAGAATTGTTCACTTAATAGTATTATAGCATTTTTGGGTTTAAAATGTGATAAGTTTATTCTTGTTCATGAACCCATAAAATGATTTAAAATGTGTCTTTTTTCTAGCCCTAGCAATTTGTGGAAAGTATAATACGTGTTTTGTACGTGCTTCGAAATTTCCTCATCGTGTCACTTAACAAAAAAAGTCAAGGTAACAAAAAAAGTAGGTTCAATAATGGCGATATTTCCTATTTATTCTAAATATGTTTTAGACTATGGCTATGCCTGGGTTTGACGACAAAAAATATGAATGATATAGATATGAGATTTAGTAAATGTATATGATTATCTTTAGAGTATTTAGTTATCAAATGTTTTCAGTTATGAATATCAAATTAAAAAAAAACATCTGTGAGTGTAACGACTATTATTAAGTATCTGTAATTGAACATGATTTTATTTCAGACTAGTGGTTCGAGAAGTATTGTCTGATCCTTTCTATTATTTAACAACGTTATGAACAGTATACAAATCTGAAAAATGTATAAATAGTAGAACATCTGCAAGTTGAACTTCAAAATATACGAAAAAATAACTTTTTTTGAGAATTTTTAATTTTTTGAATGATTTTGATTTGGGTGGCTTTTTATGGAAATATTGGACTTGTTGAGGTTAATCAGTAACCAGTACCAGTGCAAGAAAGAAGTCGCGGGCAAAGCTAGTGATATTATAAGTAAAATGTACACTATTTTACTTTTAATATATATAATTGAAGAGAAATAAACAAAGTTCTAGGTACAGATATTTCATAGAATTAGTAATCCTATTTATTACTATGTGACCCGACAAAGTTCTGTCTTATAAATTATTTCTAGTGAATACTTTAGTTGTATTAAAAAATGAGAGGATATGAGGGTGAAAATTTAGGGTTGTACATATGTATTTTTAGCGCCACATCATATATAAGAAAGAAATTGCCAAAAAATTAAAATAAATGTTTGGATTGGACCATCCTTATCACTTAGGGGTATGAAAAATAGAACCGATTCTAAGATCTACCGAAAATACATATAAAATTTCATAAAAATCAGTCAAGCCGTTTCAGAGGAGTATGGCAACTAACATTGTGATACGAAAATTTTATTCTATTTATTATATAGGTGCACTTGTATTGTTTTCTGCGAGAATTATTAGCGTAATCTTAAAGCCGGGGTAACTTATTTTTGTTGCTTCTATAGACGTAATTAGTTTCCAATAATCTAGTTGTTAAGGTTGTAAAATCAAACATTTCTAAGTTCGAGACACAGAGGTTCCAAGGGAAAAATATGTATTGAAATGGCTTATAGCGAGACACTAATTGTTTCGACATATAGATATTTGAAATTTGGATTTTGAAAGGTATTTGGGAGTTAATGCTAGAGAACACAGCAATTTTTCGAGTTATGGAGGTTTTCGACTTATCTGGATCCGATTTAAACAAGGTTTACTGAACTGGCCAATCTTCTGAGCGATTGACCGAACGACGTCAAAGTTCAACATTTTGTTTAAAATAGATACGTTCTATCTAATTTTGAAGCGATGCTAGCTTAGTAGTGTGCACGGACGTCGCGACAAGGAACGTAAGTTCGAATCCACCTACATTGAGCTTGAGCTTTCGGGTAAAGGAAAACGTGATGAAACTATAGCATGGTGATATATATGATACATAGATATATCATGGTATAGCGCTTTTTATTATCACCATTAGGCTAGCTACCACCCTCAAGTTGGAAATTTGCCGCTAAATACCTACATATATGTGTGTTCCGGCAGTTGCGCTTGAGAGTCCGTCCCTCCACTACCAGGCTTAACTTTCAAACATCTTGGGCCACATCGTCACTGAACATAAGGTGAAATTGTAGCCATAACGCTGAATCCTAACAATAAAAAAATATGTATATTATCCTTAAAAATTATCGGTTGGATTTCAAAAATTATTTCTGTATTTGATACAGACATCATTGAAGCGGTTTTGGGCTACTAACATTACGTTACCACCATTAGGAGCAAAGCTGTATTGAAAAAAGTTACAAAAACTGGCAAATATTATAAAAAAAATTTGAGTTTCGCGCGAAGGAAGTCGCGGTCACAGTTAGCGCTAGAATAGACGATACTTGCGAACTGTATCTGTTTCAAGTCTAATAATTTTTTCATGATATGTACACAAACATGTCATCTCACTGGTCAGTAATTATTACAAAGTGATTGAATTATTGAGAGTCATATTTCTGTCGGACCGTAAGGTTGTAGAACCGTCTTCCTGCCAGTGTGTATTTATGAAATTTGACATGGTGATATATTCAATACTTTTACCCAATAAAATAAAATCAATCCTCTGAGTTATGAGATTAAAGTTAAGATTTACAAGTAAATAAGCAATTTTACGGATTTTAATAAATGAACCAAAAACATAACGCACCTTTTTAGGAAAAACATTGTAAGCGTGAAAAATATTGAAAATGTTTTTTTACTATTATATATACTACTACAAAAAAAAACTTTGTAAATTGGAAGCAGTATATGAATAGCTACTATTTTAATAGATCAGTAGTTAATTATAAACAACAAGTTATATATTTTTTAAAGATATTATAAATACTTTTTTATTACACATAAAAAACTCTCCCATATAAAATGCAAATAGAAAGGCTCGATATTTTATGATTCAGCTTCACATAATCAGAATAGTTCAACAAATCTCATCACAGTAGATATCATTCTTGCATTCTTCGTATCGTGAAGTTGAGGAACCATTTTCCTGTGAGCGTGTTCCTTCCGTCCTATGATAGTGGTTCCTTCTAAACAGGTACTACCGAAGAGGTACCTAAACAGGCCAGCACGACAACGTTGATTGTTGGTTACGCCGTTTTGGTACTTACGTAATAGTTCAATGACCCCTAGTGTCTGGCTGAACAGCTATACGGACTGAACAACCCTTCTGACCTCGCTATACCCAATCGGTCTGTCGGACGAAGGTGATTCGAATAGTTCAATGATCCCTATTGTCTGGCTCGAGCAGTTATCTGGACTCAACAACCCTTCTGACCTCACTATATACCTAATCGGTCTGTTGGATGAATCGTGACGCGCACGTGCTCCCTTACGTGTGACACTAATGATAAGATATGGCTCTACTACCGTACTATGGTCTCGACCAGTGCTGCCTTAATCTTATGGGAGATCCGGGCATATTATGCTAACAGACAGGAAACAGGTGGAGGTACCATCACATGGTAAAAGATTACCGTTGCTAAAGGGCAGCAGCAACACCAAGGGTATTATAGTCATGGTGCTGGCCTTAGCGGTAAGAGCTGGTTCACTGTGCCGGAACACAACGGCTCATACTGAACCTTTATTTTGCGTGTAATCCGAGGGTGGTCGCTAAATAGTCGGGCGACAACCCTACCATGAAGCTGTGACTGATCAAGGATTATATGGTTAACATTAGGATAATGGCACCCCTATTAGCTTTAAGAGTACTATTTTGGTAGAATAAACAATGAAAGTGACCAAGTGAAGTTCTCGATTTATTTTTATGTCTGTACAGTCCTATTAATTGAGTAGATAATGTTATAAAATATAATTCAGCTAATTGAAGATGTAACCTTCTAGATTTGGGATGGGCAAAATCATGAACTTTTGAATTTAGTACGGGTCACCCCCTATTTTAAGCGCGTTAGGATAGTAACAGTTTTCTTAGATAATATTGTTAGGTTTAACAATAAAGTCATTACTGAATTACCGAACAGTGAGTTCAAGATTCATGTCAAAGGAGTTTTGATGTCGAAAGGTCAATGGATTTGGAATTAGTATGTGAGCGATTGTGATGTTTGGAATTGACACCCCTCTCTGCACATTCCCTAATAACTACTATAAATATACACATTAAACAGACGGCAGCAAAGAAAAAAACACATCTACATTTTATCGAAATTTACTTTTTTACTTAATTGAATTTAGAATTCCTTGTTTTATTTAATAATGTTAATTTTTCCTTAAATAATCTTGTTTTTTTTTTTTAATTACTTTTAGAAATTAGTAATTAGAAAGTTCTACTTAGAAACGAACATATGACAGATAACTCGAGTTAGTTATTTATATGTACGATGTAAAAAAAGACATCTGCTGTATCTAAAATATTATAAAAATTTGTTAAATAATTTCCACTATGTTCTTCGAAATGTTTTATTATTTGAATCTTGTAAATATGCACACGCTACCTTATTTCTTGTAAAAGTTATCAGAATTTCGCCTTAGTTTCGCTATGGAAACTAGTGATTTTGTATATAGCCGTATTTTCTTCGCTGTCGTAGAAACTATTATTTAAAAAAAATGTCTAAAAAATATAAACATGCCGGTTCATCTCGGTGATTGCGTTACTTTCTGAACCGGTAGTAGTTTTGACGTTCATAAGCGACTTCTTAGAGCCTAAATAAAATAACGATTTTTGATTTGAATTGATTTTAATAAATATTCCAAAAATATATAAGTAATTTAATTTAATAATTCGATTTGATCGAAATAAATATACATTCAGCTTCAATATCGGTTATCATTTGGTGATATTGCAGGAACTAGGGGGTCCCTATCGACCGTGAGGCTCTGGTCACGTGCCCAGAATGCCCAGTGGGAAAAAGGGGCCTGGTTTCATAACTATGTTTGCAATGATAGCTGAATGGTAATGTTTTTAAATGCCTACCTGGCTAGTAGCTATTACCCTCAAGTTGAAAATCTGTCACCCAATGCACGTCACGTAACATCAGATGAGATTGTGACCCTTACGATGAACTTAGAAATTACAAAAAGGCTGAATACCATGTTTGAAACTCACATCATACGATGCAATACCCACAAAGCCTATAAGTTCGACATCACTCCTTCACAATTGAGCTACTATTAAAGTATGAACATAAAATAAACTTTTGTTGGAAGTTTTCTTTGAACAACTAATTTTAAAGTATGCACCAGCACTATCGCACTTAAATGTTTATTTTAATACTAGCTGACCCGACAGACGTCCTGTCCTTTTTATGAATATTGAATTCGAATTGGTATAATTGATAGAAAAAATATTATTCAAAATAGGAACAAACCTTTATTGAAAAAAGTTACAAAAACGGACGAAAATTATTAAATAAAATTTTAGTTCCATGCACATGACATCGCGGGAACAGCGACTTAATATCATAAATCAAAAAAGTTTGTTTGTTTGAACGCGCTTATCTTAAGGACTACCAGTCGGTTTTAAAAAAATAATTTTGTATTTAACAGAGCAATCATTGAGGAAGACTTTACGGTTTTTAATATTACGCTACAATCGATAGGAGCAATGCTGTACGGAAAAAATTACAAGAAAGGGCAGAAACGGAAAAATAATTTTTGTTCCAAGCGAACGAAGTCACGGACACAGCCGGTATTAGTCTAAACTCTGACGTCACGATCGTAAATACCGCTTTCCTTTATTCACACAAACACGTTAACTAAATAATTTTGTGGCAGAGCAATTTATTTCGAATGAACTGATAATAAGCGTCGCGTCCCTTACTATTTTAACGAGGAAGGAATTCGATGTGTTTCGAAAACGAATTAAAGGAATTTGATCGTTAAATATCTTGACATATGGACGATAATCGACGCAACAATGAAGTGGCGTATGACTCACGACCTCGCTTGGACGAGGCCACGGCAATGAGTGAGGTCACCGTGTACTTGATATGTAAATCAATAGTAACAATTAAATCGTCGTAGAAATGGACAAAAGCAGTATCCAATATCCTCGGATTGACTTAGAGAAAGGGTATGGAAACCTGGTCACTGTCAATATAGAAGGTAAGAGTTAGTTCCCGTTGAGTCCCAGTGAGCCATAGAATAAGATGAAAGAATGAAAAAAAGTTGTAAAATTTATTCATGCAGCACACAGCACAAGTATATACATGATAATTGCAAAAATAAAAGATATGGCAATTAACGACAGCAAAAGATTTTTTTTTAGATCTTACATACGCTGTTAGTCTTAAGGTCTTTGACAGCGTTACCGAACTTTTTGAGGCGAGTGCTGAGCGCAATCAGCCCCGAGGCAGTGGGCGCAACGGTGCCAGAATGGCCGAACTTTGACTTGGGCTGCTGCCGGAAAATGAACAAAGATTCACGAGCCTGACTAACCAACAGGTCCTAATTTACTAATTTAGTGATCCTAACAACGACTTTATCGGGCAAGTCGTTCAAAGTCCTCAGGGGTAGTCCCTTATAGACTTAACGTGTGGGTGTGCACGAATGGTATGCGGATTAATGATGTACTCTCAGTGATGTAGTGTTATTGTATCGCGCGAGAACAGAAAACATAATTACATGATAAGAATTGAATGTGTTAATTGATACCAGTCTCAGCATAAAAGCTACATTGAGTGCTGAGCTGGTATTCTGACTGGACCTTCAGAAGGCGATGTCACGGACATCAGTAGAAAATAAATAGGTAATAGGAAAATCTATATGCTTTTTTATTGATTAGTAATACATGAAAATAATAATACAACACAAAAATACAAGATATTGCTAAGAAATAATAATAAGGAGGTAGGGGGGACTAATGAGGGAAAGAAAATGCGAAGAATCAAGTTGTTTCATCTAATTAGTGTATTTCAAGAATATAAATTTATGTTAAAGAAAATATTCTCCTTATATCTAGAAATTGTCACAGTAATTATAAAATTTTTGTTTGCGCTATATTTATTTCCTTTCATGTTATTCCTTATAGCGAGTCTACTATCCCGTGAAGCTAGCCAGTAGCCATTCGTATAAGCGTTCCCTGGCCAGATAAGAAAAGAATGCATATGTATCTCTATACCTTTTATAAGTAAGTTTCTAAATAGTCAAGAAAAGCGATGATTCACATCTGTCAAACGTCCCGCGAGGGCTTACTTTTTAACCAATTTTATTATTGTACATTTACACTTAAAAAACGTTGGCATATCACTAAATAGATATGCCTATATCATAGCTCAGTACTAATATAATAAATGTGAAAGTTTGTTTGCTTGTTACTATATCACAAAAAAACCGAAAAATGATCTAAGTTATACGCTTTTATACTAAGTCAAATATATATTACTATTATAAAGCGGATTTTTTTTCTGACCGTGTAAACGCGCTTATCTTAGAAACTACCAGTCAGATTAAAAAAAATATTATTTTTGTATTTCATAGAACAACGATTGAGGAAGGCTTTACACTATTTAACATCACGTTATCATCTATAGGAGCTAACTGTATTCTAAAAAAGTTACATAATAATTTTTGGCTCCACGCGAACGAAGTCGCGGGCACAGCTAGTTGAATTTAATCGTTCACATCGCTTTGTAAACTATGTTAAATTGCATATAATGTTCCACAATGTATATAATTGATATTGGGTGTTGAGTGAAAGTTTCATTCGTAATCCAGTTTGAGTTTCGATGTCATGACATCATCCGATATTTCATAGTATCATACTTTGTAGTAATGTATCAAGTTTATGACGTCATTATTCAGTTCATTTTTAATGACCCAAATTGTTTTTTTTGTATAATTCACAAATGACCTTTATATTCTCTACCACATTGTAGGACCAATTTCGGGTTTAGTTCGCCTGTTGTCAGCCCCGGTACTACGATTTTTTCGAACTGGGGCAAAAACTTGATAGTGGTGACCCCTCTTCAGTGTATGAGGTCAATAGTTAAAAAAACTCACAAATATATAATGGATGGCAATTTTTGTGATCAGGACATTCGTTACTTGTTAGTTAATAACTTATTGAAGTTATAAATTCTTCAGGTCTGATATGTTTGGTTGTATACTAATCCTAAGGAAACTACCGAAAGTTATTTTTCTAAATTTTTGCTCGTCTCCAAAAAGGGGCAAATTTTTTTTATCATCCCACTAGAAAGCTCTGTTAGCAAATTTAATGCTCTTTAATTTGATCTCTTTAAAAAACATGTGCGATGGTTTACAGTGGAGTTATTGTTAATCAAAGCAAAAACGTTATTTTTAACTTTGACAAATAAGCAATAACATAAGAAAGCAGATCGTGCCGATCCATTTAATTATCGTCCATTTGCCATCACCTCATTCCTATGTAAAGTAATGGAGAGAGTTATTAACATCCAGCTTGTGGCATATCTAGAGTATAACGATATCAAAAGTGATTGACAATAATTACGCTATTCGTAAAGTATCTCCTAGTATATGCTACACATAAATGGTACGAGGCAAATGACAGGCATGATGAGGTACTTACTGTGTTGGTTAACATCTTTAAGGCCTTTGAAAGGGTTTCGGATGGGAGTCCTCATCAAATGGAATCATGTAGAATCCTCAATGACTTAAGAGTTTGAATTAAGGACTTTGACAACATTTAACCCGAATGGCTGTTAATGGCTGCTCCTCTAACCTCTTGGCAGTAAATATTGGAGTTTCCCTGGATTCTGCGCTTTGTGCAACGTTATTTTTGCTACACATGCTTTTTGAAGTGATTATAGCTCAGCGGTTGTGTGTACGGACTCCGCATCAAGTGACGTGGGTACGATTCCACCTATAATGAGTTTGGCTTTCGGTGAAGGAAAATATCGTGAGGAAACCATAGCATGGTGGTAAGGTTTTTTCTAATGCCCGCCTGGCTAGCTACCACCATCAACTTGAAAATCTGCGGCCGAATATCAATAGGTGTGTTGCGGCAGTTGCACTTAAGAGCGAACCCCTCCACAGGTTTAGCGTTTCTTACAACTTGGACCTTATCTTCACTTTAGATCAGGTAAGATTATGGTCATAACGCTAAACTTTAACTATAAAAAAACGTTAACGACCTGCTCAAACCCGGCTCTTTTAAAGAAAGCTGTTAAAGCTATGTTAAAGAAATTTACATACCGAATCATCAGGCTGCCAATAAAGATATTGACAAGAAGGGGTAGGCTATGCTTGATCGTGTAAATGTGTCCCTTGAGTTTGTATCGAACTGGGGAGATGCAAACCTCGTTACTTTTAATGGTAAGAAAACCCAAGCGTATCTCTTCTTCCCAAACGTAACCCATTTCCTTATACTCCGAGGGTCCAGAGTGTAACCCTCTATCTAACTACTAACACCCTGGAACTTCTTGGGACGTATTTTGAGGCCAGCCTCAATTTTGGCCGCTCGATCGACGCTAGAGCTAAAACAGCTGTCAAAAAATTGAGAGTCCTTTCCAAAATGAAGCGGTATTTTAAACCGGCGCAGCATCTTATATAAAAAAAAATGAACTCTTTTCTAAGACGAGTAAAAATTTAGAAAAAAATAATTCGGGCAGTTTTCTTAGGATTACTTCAGGACCAAATATGATAAAATATTTTCATGGCCCGATGTAAAAACTAAACACGTGAAACTACAATTTGCTTTTTATTGTTGAACGACCATTTTCTTGGGATTTAAAGCTTGTTAAAAATCACGCTAAAATATAGTTTTTTTATATGCTTTAGTTTTTGTGACTAGCATATTTGTTTTTCGCTCATACCTTTTAAGACGTCAAACAAGACCTTGCATTATCGCCACATAAAGCAAAATAACAATGTATCACTGATATAAACATTATATCAGAAGAGTTAGATACATACGGAACACACCTATAGGTATTTGGCGGCAGATTTTCAAGTTTAATTTTGGTAGCTAATCAGGAGGGCACTACAAAAGCGCCACCAACTGATCTATCATCGCTACAAAATCCTGGAGAGGTAAGTGGACGAAAGCATGTGTACATAAACGTCATTGTATCATTATTTGTTGTTACAAAAAACAAAATTTTAAATAGTTTGATCTTATAGAATTTACTGAAAATCTATAGTCTACAAATGTATGATATTTTACTTAGTAGTGATCATAATAACGCTAGATATATATATTTTTATAAACCGTCCATTGAGTTCCTATGCGATCGTGTAACAAGTAGTAATTATACGCAATAAAAACCAGATTGTAATTTCCGTAATACTTGGCTCGTGCAAACAGTTTGTGCATATAAATGTGTCTGCAGTAATGCAGTTACTGCAACAGTACGACCAATACCGATAATTTCAGCTACTATATTTTTATCTATACACATAAATAAAATTAAAGTGTCTGTAATGTCATCATAACAGCTTTTTAATAAATGCATATGAGAGTATATAACATTATGTATATTTAAAAAAAAATGTTGTTTATTCTATAAAACGGCCGGACCTATTAAGACGGGACTTTTGCTAGCAGATAACTTTGCTATAATGAGTAACTTAGACTACTTTTATTTTAGAAAAAAGTAGGGTTTCGAGTAAAAACATATATTTCCACACCAAACGAAGTGACGGCCACATCTAGTTTTAACTATAGTCCTATATTGTTTATCAACACCACATACCCTTATAAAGACTTATTACTCCTATTATCCTTTATTATAGTTATTTATCTTTATAGGCAGATGAGATTATTATTTAAAGAATGTCTTTTACCTATTGTTCTTTTTTTTTGTAGGCAATATTTCCATTATGCTTAAGCATAATAATAATCTATTTATCTTGATATTTTGTTAATTATAAAAAGTTTATTAAAGCATTTACGTGCATCTTCTGGAAGTTATAAATATTGGATTATTTAACAATATAGATTTTTAAATTTGAAAATGTGTATTCTGGTTAAAAAATATACGAAAACATAACGATATATTTTTATAAATACAAATATATTTAAGATTCTTGTCATTTAGATAGAATTAGATAAATAAGCATAATTTCTTGTAAAATATTTTGACATCTCTGCTTCAGTATGAGGCCTTATACTTTTCATATTAAAACATTACAAGTATAAAACGTTTTAAAGTATTCATATATTTTAACTAATTTAAAAATATTCAGTTTAATAAAAAATAATAAAAGTAGCTCAAAATTGATAATATTATCTTACAATATTGGAAAAGTTAAGATAATTAATAAGAAAGTTAAACCTTGGATTACGTAAAGAATTGAATTAAACGTTAATGTGACTAATATGTCAGTTTGACACTGACAACATATATGCCGATTTTGTATATGTGCTAGGGCATTGCATATTGCATTTAATTCGTAAAATTGCATTCAATTTAATTATAGCTATCATAATACATAATTTACATCAATAATTACTATCAAACTTGAATATGCTGTGAATGAAAACATACTGTGTAAAATTTTACTACAAATTTGAATATTTACAAATAAGGTGACAGATTTTAGTTTGTAACAAATTATCGACTTCAGGTTTTCATAATTGTAATAAACTTATTTTCTTGCAGGATTGCGTGTGAAAAACAGTGAAAATGTCTGAGAAAATGTTAACGTTAGGTCAACGTGTGATGGTAATGGGAAAAGATGTGAAAGGTTCCGTCGCCTACGTCGGGTTTCCTACCTTCGCTACGGGAAAGTGGATTGGTGTAATACTGGATGAGCCTAAAGGCAAAAACAATGGTACTGTCCGTGGCCATGCTTATTTTACGGTAAGTTATAAAAGCTATTGTTGTAAATAAAATATGAATTTATTGTAAATTACTTATAATTAAAGAGAAAATAATATAGAAACGAAAAGTTTTTAAATTTACAAGATCACATTAAAGGTATTTCATTTTTTTTTAGTTGAAATATATACAGAGGTTTTAAGTGTCCACAATACTATAATTATTACACAATAGTTACAGTAGAAAAATTTCTAAATGAACAAAATATGTATTAAGACATTATTAGTTAAAATTATGTGAAATTAGCAACATTTTTTTTTAAATAGAGCAGAGATAGAAAACTATTAGCATAGCATTAGTGTGTAAGAACATTGTGTAAAAGTTCTTGTATTAATTTGGAAGGTGTTTCAATTTTACGGAATTTTAATAAATTTTATGGCCACAATCTTACCTCGTGTTTAGTGACAATGTGACCCACGAATGTGACACACGAAAACTGTGGAGGGACTGAATCTCAAGTGCAACTGCTAGGACACACCTATAGGTATTTGGCTGCAGATTTTCAAGTTGAGGGCTAGGGTTGATAGCTAATTAGGTGGGCATTATAAAAAGGTCTACCACCATATTATGGTTTCATCATTATATTTTCCTTCAACAAAAGCGCAAGCTCATTGTAGGTGAATTAGAACTCGCATCCCTTGGCACAGAGTCTGTACACACAATCAACTGAACTATTATTGTTTCAAACTGAAATAATAAATTTACTAGCAGAAAATTGTGGCTGATGTCGCATCTATTAACAATCACATGTCAGGCTATTTGGAGTTTAATGTGAGAATAATAGAACTTGTTCAATGGGCTATTTTAAAAGCTACCTACCATTATACCTGTTGTTACTGTATTTTGTACAGTTTATTTATCTATATTTAATTTTCTATAATTCTTATCGTAAACAATGACACGTAAAGGATTGCTTATCCTTTGAGTTTATCATTATATTCTGTTTGTACTGTGCTGCTGTTAATAAAAAAGTATACTCTGGTGCTATATATATATATATATATATATATATATATATATATATATATATATATTCTCTATTACATATAAATAACATTTAATTTTCAGTGTGATGAAAATTATGGAGTATTTGTCCGCCAATCTCAAATACAGTTGCTGGATACTGAGGATAATCCAATGGAGACCTCCATCACAACTCTTTCGGATGAGCTTAAGTCAGCAGCACCAGGGCGGAGATTAAGCAGGTAGTTTATATGTATTTCTTTGAAATTTTAAATCAACTACTACAATGATTTACTTTTACTAGTGTTAACATTGTAAGAAATGTCATTAGTCTTCAGATATATTGAATAGGACAGTAACAATACCTGATATTATTGATAATTATCAAAGGATCATACCTCTATTACCATATATTTAAAGTAGTATTAGCTTACCCTCAGGACTAAGGGTAGGATCAAGTAAATGACTTTTGAAGTTTTGAGAGTGTGTTGTCTCAAAATGAAATTAGTTTATGTATTTGAAGTTAGTCATAAAAAATTACAATTTAAAAGCTCATAGCTATTGATGTAATTGTGCTAGTTTCAAAAACAAATTGTTTAATGAATATTGGGTGTTGTGAACTTTCTTCATTTAAAATTATGCTATAAATTCATTGTTTAGAAATACATAGATGTGTTCAGTTTAGTTATTTAAAATGTATTATAAAGATATGCACAAAACTGCTATCACACTGCCTACAAATGAGGCAGCATGTTTTAACATATTTAGTTATGTATTTATTAAGTGACAGTAATTAATTGGGGTATGGTTTACAATTTTATATGAACTGACTGTTATGGGGATGTTTGTACTATAAGAAGTAGAATGGGTTCTAGAGTACAGGATAAGACACAATGCACTCATTTAATACACACATTAAAGTAATATTGTTATGATTTGTTATTTGCTAAAACTAATGTAATATTTATGTTTGTTATTATGTTATCACTAATTGAATATTAGTTAATATAGTAATTAATGTAGTGGTGTAGACTTTAAAGGGAAGATTAAGGCATGTATATGGTTTAAAATGGGATTTTTAACATTTTGAACCTTCCTAATTGTAATTGTTTTTATTGAATGCCCTTAATGGGACTGCAGATATTCGCAGTTGATGCTACGTTGAGCTATTGAACTTTAATGTTAATGTTCCATGCCTTTGAAACATAGTATAGAAAAATCAAAAAGATCATAATACCTAAGGAAACCTAATAAAAAAGATGGTGCAAGTTATTATCCATTTGTATTGTTCAACACAGCTAGAACACAGTGGAGCCATGAATGTCTATAGAAATTTTATAAGATATGATAATTTATGTTGAGCAGTTTGCGACTAGGACAATCATATTCTAAAGCCAGACCTATAGAAGGCATTACATTATGAAATTAAAAGTATGGGTTAAAAAAATATTTAAATAACAATTATTACGTTAATTTTGTAGACATCATGTGCTATCTAAATAGTATTTTTTTAACATTTTCAAAAACATACTATTGCACAACTCTTCCCACACGACATTCAGGAGCTGTAATAGTGATTAACTTCATTCACTTGATTCACCAAGCGTGTGTACTAATTTAGTGTATGGCTCCTCCAACCTACTAAATAGATGTCTTTATTGTTCATTGTTAACTAAAAATTTGAAGTATACATGTTTTCAGATCATAATCTTATGTTAACGCATATTTAATAAATTGCAAAATCCTGTATTATCTTTTCAACTACAAGATTTGAAAATGTGATAATTTTGTGCTTTTTAGCTGCTAAGAAATTAAATTAATATCTCATCCATACTGAGCACCTTTTTAGATTAATACTTTATGACTGTATAAAATGTGTTATACAGAACAGAACAGAATGGGATCATGTGTTTTGTTTTGTATTGTGTTTTCAATGACTGAATAGTTCTTTGAATCACTTCTAGTATTTTAATGAATTAAAGTTTTTTTTATATTTTACTATGATCTAAGGTATTTATTTTAATTTGATCTGAATATAAATATACCTTTACAATATTAGATATAAAGTACAAAGTATAAAAAATATAATTTAAATGGAGGAGAATTTAATTAAGGATTTAATTCAAAATGCATGTATAAGTTAATATTAAAATTGGTGTGCTAGGTATTAATATCATAACACAAATAGTTTTAGTTTTTAGATACATTATAATTCCTACACATTAATTATAAAATACACAACATTCGCTCATACAAACGAAAAAAAAAACATTACTTGAATAAGGGAATTGAAATGATATATATATTATATAAGATGTTATTACTAAAAAAAAATATATAAAATAAAAATAAAGATTTTTTAAAAGGAAATATAAAAAAATGCGAGAGTGTCGTGGAACACTCGGTTGGAACAAAATTCCTTTCGTAGTATATTATTGATAAACGTATTATATAATTGAAAACAACAAAAACAAATATACTAGTGTCTGAGAGCATATAAATGAAACACAGAGATAGCTAATGAATTGAAAAATATGCTGGAAATCGTGTAATTAATATATTTTTTTGAGTTGTGAAGATAAGTATTTTATTGTACATTATTGATTTTATCTAATTCATTGTAATACATATATTACGCTATGAAACGGTTGACGTGTACAAACTATACCTGCGCAGCCATTGAGAACTTGCTGTGTCTTAAACCAATAAGCGCGCACCTAAGACTGGGCACAGCCAATAGCGTATGCGCTATAGATAACCGTGTACACTATAGAACTGTAGTGCGATATAAAATACACTAAAGCAAGGGTTGTGACGAAAAAACCTTACATTTTGTTTGCCTAGCCTCGAGCCGTACCGTGCGATAAGGAACTTCGTTCCAATAATTAAGTTTATAATATTTTTTTTCAATTCCTCTCATACATAAGTGTCGAACGATAGAGAAAATAGAGTGTGCCTAACTGACAGTGTGTTTCTCTCCCCGCTAGTATAACAGTGGCGCAGAGGTCTAGACCTACCACGTGAGTACTAGATGCAAATGTAGTAAACGCACCACGCTTTGTAGAGCTTCTGCACCAATCACCGCTCTGGCATTAATTGTGGGCGTCTGTCTCTTTTTGGTCTATTGTTTTAAAAAGAGACGAACACACAAGTACTGCCGTTCTAACATAGTTTAAGGTTAATTAATATTTCTTAATGTATGTATGACGAATTTGTATGAACTTACAGTTTTATAAGGAATTGCCTACCCGGGAAGATGTTGTCCTGGTAGTTTTCAGTAATTAATATTATATCAACGTCATTGCCTTACAATCTAATGATGATCATATAATGGGTAATAGTTAATAATAAGAAAATATAATCTTATCTTATGTTTTTAGTTTCTTTGTCAGCTGTTGATTAGAGAAAATTAAATCAAAACCAGTCAAGTATACTTATTACAAAAAATATATTTTTATTGTTTGTTCTGTAAGAACCCTATTGTTTTATGGGACATAAGGTATTTATTCTATATGTTGATCCATAATGTTAGTTACATTTTAACAACATTAATTCAGCAGTATTAGAGTGATGCGCGTACAGAAAGAAAGACAAACAAAAAGTCAAAATAAATAAGTTGTCAATGGCAAAGTACTCCCTGAAAATAATTTAAAAAAAATAATACCCAGGGCTGACTCAGGTACAGTTTTATTATATGTATGTATTATGTAGGGTTCCCAAAGTGTGCGCCGCGGCGCCCTGGTGCGTAGAGAGTGAAGAAGGGTGTCGTAAAGTGATTCTGTTTACCATTCTCTGAAACTTTACCTTACGTATTTCCGGGTACAAAATAATCAATTTAATATATATACTCATCTATGTGCTCGGAAACTGATAATTTTATGTTCATATAAGCAAATACTTTGCTTCATAATGTGGATGTTTTAAATCTTGTGCCTCTACATAACTAGTATCATTGAACCTGTTTCGACCAACTGATAGGTTAGGGCGCCGCACCGCGACAAAATAGTAAACATGTATGTGGCCACAAATTGAAAAAGATTGGGAACCCCTGGTATAGACTATGCATATAAAAATATTATATTAAAAGTTAACGTTTGGTTGTCTGGGGTGTGCTTAAGTTACTATGGTATGAGGCAAGCTAGTGATATGATGTTAAATATTGTTAATACTGTGAGTTCACATAAATTTATTATAATTCTAACCAATGTTCTTACACGAGATTATGATTAACAAGTTAATAATGGATAACAAATATGCTAAAATTCAGAATATTTATATGCAGAAAAATGTGTTAGGTTAATCTTATAAACCGAGTGCATATGTTTTATACTTAAGTAAATATGAATTAAAAGAAAATAAAGACAATGTACAGTTTGCTGCTACAAGACGCAGTAAAATAATTTCTATGATGGATTCTCTTAAGTTTCTATCTATGAATGAATGAATGCTGAGATAAAATTCATGCAATTTTCTAAATAACTCGTGGCGATCTCTCAAAATGTAGTTCAATGATAAAATTATTCGAGAATGTTCTATTGCCTTTTAATTGTGAACTTAAAAACTTTATATTCAATTATACAGGTAGCTAAACTCAATAACTAAGCGACAGTTGCGTAGATACGCCCATCGGGGTTTGGAAAATGTTCAATCGCAATGTTATGGGTTTTCAAGATATTTTATCACCATTTAATTTAAGACCTAGATTATTATCATGTTTTTATAGGATCATATTGAAACACAATTTGGTCTGATGTTAAGTGTTTATTTAGCCAAAGGGAACTAATACATAATCTGGGAAGTCATCTTTTTTAATTTAACCACCTTATCAACAAACAATGTTTATTGCGTAGAGATGAAAATTATTAGGAATATTATGACTCTACAATTTTTGAAGAAGTTTATCTATGTCTCTTAAATATTGGTCGCTAGTAAATATTCGAAAGCTTTCTGCATAGAATTGAAAAGTTCCTGGATTGAGTCGAACGTTTTCTGGATAAAGTCGAACATTTCCCGTATAGAGTCAAAAGTTTCACGAACAGAGACAAATATTTCCTGTGTAGTTTCGTAATTTTCTTGACATTTTTATTTCAATTGAAATAGGACACGACAGGTTTTATATTAATACTAAAATTTAAATTGATGATTCCACACCAAAGCGTGCGTCGTAAGGCGTCGCCCGCGCAGACCAAAGCCGGGAGTCTATCCATGTCGAGGTAATGAATGTGATATAATTATATACAAAGCGCATACGCTTGGGGACTATGTAGCACACGAATCGTCCGTTCATTCACCAACATGCTTCATTGTCCGTTATTTTTTACTCTGTAATTTAAAGTTTTTATGTCCAATATTTAAAAAAATTGTTAGACCGTAATTCAGCTTTATTGTTGTTGGCTTAATTTGCGTAATCGTTTTGTTTTAATTCAATGAAAATATCTTTGTGTTTAAATTTCTTGTATAGATGAATAAATGGATGCAAATTTAGCAGATGAGTAATTTAATCAGGAACGGGACACGATTGTTTTTGAATCTGTTGCGGAAGAGATTTTTGTTATTTACACGAATATATATATAATATATATATATATATATATATATATATATAAACGAACATTGTTATCGGAAAATAGTTATACTGAATTAATATAGATCATTTACTTGAAATTACTGAAGTAGATTTTTCTTTACTTTAAATATAGACAAATGAAAGCAAGTTGGATTTTGAATAGGATACCTATGTATAAAACACTCAAAATCTATTCTACAACGTAGTTTTAGTGGTATTAATGTTAAGTTGTATTTTTCTATAGTTTAAAATATTATTTATTAACTGCATGCATTTTATGATAAAACATTTTATTATATCTTTAATTATAATGTACATTAGATAGAAGGTGTTCGGTTTAGAATTTAGCATCTTGGAATGGTGTCCTAAATGTAATTTTTATGAGTAATGAAGGATTATTCCATATTTAACTGCATTTACAGATAATCTTGTATGTCTTAATCCGTTACCGAGTTTATTACTTTGTTTATTAAGTTTATTGATGTTTTTGGTTGTACTATTTCCTTTTGAAAATATTTTATTTGGCATGTTTGGAAATAATTCATAGTCTAGAATACCTGTATTAAATTAGTAGTTGTACTAGTTTAACCTTTAACTGTTCATATTTTCAAATTTGATACCAGAAATTGAATCACTTTGGGCACTTGCAATTGGTTTGTTTTGAATATTTGGCTGTAATATATGTTGTTATTGCCTAAAATTATTTTGAACAAAAGTATTAAAATAGATGTCAGCTGTCAAAATTATTATTGTTAATATGTAAAACATACATTTATTTTAAAATTTTATTTGGCATATCAGGCTTCTAAGGATAAGTAATGGAAACTTCTAGAATGTAAAGATAATGTAAATGTAAAAAGAAAATCATTATATAAGCAAGTTACATGTGTTTTTTGCATCATATTGTGAACTTATAATCTTTACATATAATAATTTCGTTTTACGTTGTTTGTCCGCGATGAACTCCTAAACTACTGAACCAATTTTAATCAAATTTTGAACACTGTGTGCAGTTTGATCCAACTTGAGAGATAGGGTACTTTTTGTCTCGATAAGTGTTCATAACGCGATAGATATCGCTGTAGTCGATGTGATTGACTACTCGACAAGGCAGAACTAACTCTGCCAGGTAAACTAGTATCTCTATATGTTTAAAAAAGTCTTCCGTTTCAGTTGGTAATAGTAAATTATAAAGTGTGAAAAAGAACATCAATATACTAAACAAAAATATTTTAAACCTAGATTAGTAAAACAATTAAAAAAAATATCATAAATATTAATTACATTGACTTTTTTAATTTAAAGTTCGTATGTAACATCATAAAAATGTGGATGTGTAGTTAATGTATACAATTTTAAATAAATTACATTCAATTTAAAAAACCCGAGGTAAATTCGGTCGCCCTGGTACTAGTTTTTTAAATAAAGAAATTAGGTAGAGGCGAGGTAGGATAAACTAAAATCTCTATGGCTAGCTATATTATTATACGAAGGGCAGTAGAACTGGTAAAAATTTACGTAAGAATGTAGCCAAATAAATGTATATATTGGTGTTCCTGAGGTAAAGTTTCCAGAACTCCAAGGAGAAGGTGAGTAGAAGGTTGGCAAGGTGTCAGTGGTCATTTAAACCGTTTACCATCAGGCGGATCATATGCTTATATGCAATCCATATCAACAACGGCGCCAACAAAGTTTGTATAATATAGCGTCGAGACTGTATTAAGATTAAATTATGTATTAAGAATTTCATGACTATAGTAGGGACAAAGTCTCGCTGCAGGTGCTACAATAAATTGTGTCAATAGATCGTAGTATAGAGCACCTTTCACTGTATTTATACAAACAGCTCGTATCTATAATTTATACTAATTACTTTTTAAGGTACCAGTTGTACACTCTTTTATAACATCTCTTGTTTTCAAACTAACGCAACCACCTTTGCAGTGCGTTTCCGCAAAATAATTAAAATTTATCTGTTTCTATTTCATTGGATTTTGTATAATTTTACTTTTCAATTTTAAAATACTGTTGGTGCCGATGCCCGTTTGTTGATTATTATTCATATCTACACATTATAAATTGCTTCCAAAAGTTTTATCTCGCTAATTATCTAAATATGGAATGAGCACCAACGTTTTTCAATACAGCTTTGCGCCTATTGGTGGTAGCATGATATTAAAAAGCCTTCCTCGGCAATTGCTCCATCAAATACTAAAGTATGTTTTGAAATTCTACTGGTATTATCTATGATTAGTACGTTCAAACAAGCTTTTCCATTTAACAATATTAATTATATAAATTCCGCTGCCTGCAACGATAATTTTGTCCTTATTACGGAATTATTCTGGATTGTTCTATAGAAGTTTAATTGTACTTAATTCACTAGCTCGTTTCTTATTAGCACAATTAACATAGCTCTGTTTATTTATGTGTACCTCGATATATTTTATGTAGTTCTATTTAGTACATATGTTCTGTTTCTCTTCATAAGCTTTTTTTTGTCTGACATATTTTGTTCCGATGTACAATTTTTGATATGGGTGTAATTAGAAAAATGTGGGTTAGTTGATACTAAATATTTACTTAGAATTTATCTTTAGATTTAATTAAAATATTTTTTTATATTTTTTTTAAGACACACTATAAATCAATTGGCACTATATTGGAGAGTCACATGTCTTACTAAAACTATTTCTTTTTTTTTTTAATGTAATAGCGAGCAAACGTCTCACCTGATGGTAAATGATAACCGCTGCCTATGGACGCCCACAACAGCAGAGAAATTGCAGGTGCGTGCAGAAAAAGGACTTCGACCATGCTTTTGTTTCCTCACGGTGTTAAACCTCACCGAAAGTTCAAGCTCATTGCAAATGGATTCGTACTCGCGTCCGTTGACGCGGCAACCGTACACATTACCAACTAAGCCATCATCGCTTCCAATGACCGCATATTTTCCATACCCACATTTTCTAGTTACACCTGTATATATCATATAAAGCTTTGTACACATTGCCTGATAATTTCGCAGATTATGATGAATATAGGTCTTCCAAAGATATTACCTGATTTGTATTTTTAACAGAGCGTCATACTGGCTCGTTCCGATAAGCAATAAAAACGCTCACGATCGTGGTTGTTCCCGTTCCACTTGCCTGCGAGCTTTATAATCATTAACTCAAGTAATAGTGGAGTATGGGTCCACGCTTGCAGGTGGGTCGTTATGAGCTTAGCATGAGTGAATATAGTGATGTATTCACTACGACCACAATGACCGCGGTCGTCATGTGGAACGCCTGGAGGTATGTTATGAGCGTTGTGAAATGTAGCCATTGTAAATAAGCTGTAATAAGCATCATATCACAAAATAAACAGGTATATAGCGACGGCAGTTTCTCGGAGATTTCAGTTAAAACAATCAAAATTAATTTCGCACGTTTAATTGAACCTAACTGCGCCAAACTTAATAACTCGACTATTACGTTCTAAGAAATCATAAAAACTTTCTCCGTGGCAAAAACTTGCGTGTTTTCCGGTCAAGCGGTTTGAAATTGTAAATGTTATTCTCTATCCCTGTCTATTATAAAATGAATGATATTCTATATATTGATCCTTAATGCCTATTATAGTCTTGCCGACAAGTTGAAAATGATCTAAAATAGAGATACTGCTCTTTAAATTATATGAGATACCCTTTTGGATCCGGAATGACGCCTAGAAAAATGCGCCAAAATCGTGTATTAGCACATAAAAATTACAAAACTTATAAACAATTAAAGATGAAAAAAGGCATTTCGTTTTTCGCCAATATTTCATAGACTATTAAAAATTAAAAAAAAGAGTCTTAAAGAGGAGGAAGTTTCCAATAAAAATTATGGTGTATTCTGAACACTTTAAAAAAAATATTTCCGTTAGAAATTGTACTGTAAGTTAATTTTCCAACAAGTTAAGCGATAGTTAACTAAAAAAATTTACTCTAATTTCCGTCTTCATTCATGGGGCGCCAAAATTATAATATGCAAAAGAAAAGTGTACTTCACCAAGCTTAAAAAGAAGTCTAACCACATAGTCTAAATATTAAATACTTTACCTAAATTTGTCATAGCTTTGGAAGTAATTCCAGATATGTAAATAATATTTGAGATTTTTTTTAACAATTGACCTCACAAGCTAAGTTCACGGTTCAAAAAATTCGTAGACCCAAGGCTCCCTAGTATTACTAAAATCTCCATAGCTGCCCTAAATCCTTCCCTTGTAAAGGGTGAGGAACCGCTTTGCTTCCAGTCGCTGTCGGGAGGTGGGCTCTATTTACCTGTTTGTTTTGTGATGCCTGTCGGTAGACTTGAAGACCTATATTCATGTAACTCTGCGAGGGTAATAGCTGTCGCTTAGATTCGTTAATCGCGTTTCAGTTCGCGTACATCGCTGGCCAGCAGTCGGCAGTCGCTTACGTCGTACGCGTCGCCGACAACGGAACGAGCGACGTCGCCAGATCTCGCCAAACGAGCGTCATTCGTCGAGGTCGGTATAAATTTTCTGTTAACGTTTCATTGAAAATATTGACTCATGGTTTTTGAAATGAAACTATTTAGGCGGATAATTGGACGAGAGTTGTGAGTGTAATTTCACGTCACGCTTAGGCACATTTCATTACTTGCGACTGAAGAAATATGTAACGTTTACATAGAAAGAAAAATGACTATATGTATACTGTATCATACTAATATTATAAATGCGAAAGTGAGTTTGTTTGTTTTTTACGCTTTCACGCCTAAACTTCTGAATTGATTGTGATGAATTTTAAATGCGAAAGTGAGTTTGTTTGTTTTTTACGCTTTCACGCCTAAACTGCTGAATTGATTGTGAAGAATTTTGGTACAGAGGTTGATGGGACCCAGGAGACAGAGATAGGCTATCTTTTCTCCGGAAATCTTTATTGGAAGTGGAGTAAATAGAGGGATAATCTTTGTATGAAATGTTTTTTTGCGTCGTCCTATTTGTTCGACAATATCAATATTAACGCGAACAAAGCCACAAGTAAAAGATAATCTAAAATAAAACAAATGGTATCCACGTCACCCTTTGTGTGGTCTTTTATAGAAAGAAAGAAAATACATTTATTTGTTACATACGGGTATATTCATTTTACGAATAAAACATAAAACAAAGGACAGTTCGTCGATGTAAGTGCGTGAAAGCTGATAGACCTGTGTAATAAATGGTTCCTGAGTCAGCATATGTGTTGATTTTCACTCCGAACCCAGAGTGTTTTAAGATGTCTTACTCATATCGCGGGTTCGGTGTTGAATGTACAATTTATTCTACTATTATTATAATTTTATTTTGATATTAAAATTCCCTAAAGACTTCCGACATGAACTGAGACCTTTTTTATTTGTTTATTTTATTTGGTAATACACTATTTTTCTCAGCAGTCAGTTCTTAAATTATACTTATTATTAGTCAGTGCCGTATCTTCTAACGGATTCTTATACTATGTTAGTATGGTGAGTACTTATACTACATTGTAATAATTTCTTTGAGCTGCCGAGAGGCAATACAATCGACTTTAATAGGGTTTAATATTTGGCCAGGAGGTTTCTCGTTCTCATACTCAGGTAAACCAGTCGAATCTTAGTAATAAGTGCGTGACGGCAGATTTTTACGCTAAGGTGGTAGCTTTTTTTTCGAATGGACATATGCTGTTTACCTAAAAGACTTTCACAGCTTCACCGAACTTAGGGAGCCAGTGTGGAAGGCACTTAGCCCGGGAGGCGACGAGCGCAAGCGTGTCATTAAGTGGCCGCACCTCTAGGTTGATGGGTGTGTAATTCAACATAAGTGTTCACGAGTACGAAATAAACAATTTAATTTATTTACTTACGTGCTCGGAAATTGTTAATTTTATTATAATTTAAATAAACAATTTCGATTTACAGTGTGACTTTTTTCAATTTTGGGCCTATATATTTTGTACCTATATATTTCGACCAGCTAGGTAAGTTAAGGCGCCGCGACACAGTAGTAAACAAGTATGTGCGCGGCGAACTGAAAAAAATTAGGAACTCCTTACCCTTACTTTCCTTACCCTTATGGCCTTACCCTTATACTATGATGTGGCACCTTTACTGCAAGAACAAGTTCTTTGAAGCGATTCAAAGTTACATCGATCGAGGCTGTGTTAGTTTTCAATAACACTTAGCTATTATTGTTTTAAATTGAATTAATTAATATCGTTATCATAGACTGGGTTCGTGGAAACCCTGACTCCTCAGTACACTCCAGGGCAGAGTCTTACGTCGCCGCTGGCAACGCAGTCGTCTGTGGAAGACAAGATTGCTAATATGCAAGCACAACAAGAGGTAAGTTTGAAAATTCCTCGAAAAAGTTTCATAGTAATCTATATTTGCGATTAAAGGTTGTCGATTTTCATACGTAAATAGACTATGTTATTTTATATTTATATTTATGCGATAGTTAGTGACCAATATACTAAGCATGAATTAATACAATATAGAAAAACTGTAGGCATATTTGCCTTTAAAAGCCGCCACAGCATGCACTGTGGGGTAGACAGTTAAAATATTAAAATGTTGAATATTAAAAATAAGTAGAAATAATCATTTTTTTTTTAATGGAATTGGTGTGAAACCAGCAAGCGTGTCACCTGATTGTAAGTGATCACCGCCGCCCATGGACACACAGAACACCAGGGGATTTGTAGGTGCGTTGCCGGCTTTTATTAAAGAGATTGGCTCTCAAGTGCAACTGCTGGAACACACCTATTGGTATTTGGCGGCAGATTCTTAACTTGAGGGTGGTAGCTAGCCGGGAGGATTTAGAAAAAGCCATACCAGCATGTTATGGTTTCCTCACTATGTTTTCTTTCACCGAAAGCTCAAGCTATTGTAGGTGGTCGGATTTGAACTTACGTCCCATGACGTGGTGTTCCTACACACTACCACTGAGCTATTATCGCTTCAATTTATATAACGAAATATATCACGGTTTAAATACTCAATTATCACATCTTATAGTATCTATAACTTCTTATGTAATCATTACCATATCGAAGTAAAATGGTTTTATATCCACCAAATACCAAATGGAAATTAAAAAAGGTAAATTTTTCGCAATATTTTAGGATAATATCAATGAAGGCACATATGTCTAAAATAACATTAAAGTCTCTTTTTGATTTATCAAGAGTTAGGAGGAGTGTTTGTAACTTTCAATTTTGTATCATTTGTTTTTTTGTTTATTATAGTATCTGATTATGTTAAATGAGAACGACTTTGTAAATTCATCTAGCTGTGCTTGCGAATCCGTTTGCGTGAAACTAAAAAAATATTAAACCACATCTGCCCGATTATGTAACTTTTGTCAGTATAGTTTTGTTCCTATTGGTGTTAGCGTGATGAAGCATAGCCTATGTGACTTGTAATATAATAGTCTATTTAAAAATAATTTTCAAATTCGGATTGGTAGTTACAGAGATAAGCCATTATAAAAAAAAAAAAGTTTTCCTCTTTATAAGTTTACCACTTTTGGAATAATTTTTTATAGTAGTGGTATAAAGTATATTTAAAAATGTCTTCCAGATAACGCAACTGAAAACCGAGGTGGAGGACCTCAAGGAGAAACTGGAGACGTTGAAGCTCCGCCGCTCCGAGGACAGGGAGAAGTTGAGGGAGCTGGAGAGGGTCAGGCTGCAGTTGGAGCAGGCCAACGAGTTCAAGAGCAAGATAATGGAATCCCAAGCCCAGTTGCAGCGTGACCTGCAGCGAGCGAAGCAAGAGGTAAGCAAATGCAGGCACCAATTGGCAATGGTACTGGCATTCAGAGGTCCGTTTAAATTTGTTGCCTGATAATGCCGGAATGATTTGTCCCCACCAGTTCGTACTCAAAATACAGTTCAAGCGTTTAAAATAAACTTTAAACTGCTTTTAGTACAAGAGCAAATTGGTAACTTCAAATGAACCTCGTTAAGTATGCAAATAGTTTCTCTAAGCTTGATGATATCGTTGATATAGATTGCACGCTTATCGCGAAATCAGTACTTCTCAGAGTGCTCTATTGTGCAAAGGGTTTCAGTTTAAAACGTTAAGCATTATGCCGCATAATGCGCTGTAGTACTGTTATGGGAATATATATATATATATGCAACCTACTATCTATACCTATAGATGCTATATGCGTCACGTGTGTACGGATTCTGCGTGGACGGACGTAAGTTCCATTGACTGCAATGAGTCTCAGTATTCGGTAAAGGAAAACATTGTGGTCGTATTTATGATCCCATGACCATGACAAAATACCCAATTATAATTTTTGCCTTCTTGTTTGCTCTGTTATATCTCTGGAATGATTGGACCGATTTCGACGGGACTTTCACTGACACATAGCGGAAGTTATAGGAGTAACTTTACACCCGGATCTATGATTTATTCGAACCGGGGCATAACCTTGACAGTGGCGCCACCTATCTAGTGTGTGATATCATTGTTAATAAATCTCAGATGTATATAATGGATGGCATTTTTTGTGAATAAGAATAAGAATCTATAATAAATTTACATTATACCCATTAACTAATAACTTATTGAAGTTAAAATTTCCTTAGGAACTTATACTGTTTTATGAATGTGGCTGAATCGTCAAGGTAGGCTATATAACGCTTATCTCTTAGTGTTTAGACGACCATCTGGTTAGACTATTTCCTTGTAAGATTGGTTTTGTACAAAAAAAAATATGATTTTGGCGCCCTCTGAAACTGTCGCCTGGGGCAGTTGCCCTGGTTTGCCCCTCCCCCTAGATCCGGGACCGAGTAACTTAGGCTACTTTTATTTCATATCCGCCCGGACGTAGTCACGTACTTAGCTATTTAGTAACATTTTCAGATTCGCGTGGCTCAGGAAGCCCTAGAACAGCACAACGATGAAACTGCAGAGCTATCAGAGGCAGCTGAGATGGCCGCCTTGGATAAGGAGATGGCTGAAGAGAGAGCTGAGGCACTACAGATGGAGCTGGAACAGTGCAGGGAGAAGCTGGAGGAGGCCACGTTGGACCTGCAGCTGATGAAGGCCGAGATGGAAGCCGGAGGAAATATACGTAAGTGCCCTATAATATTCCTGAATTTGTAAGGTAGTTAATTCGCTTAGCTGATGTCTTGGTAAGCATTTTTTAAGAAGAAAATGATACTTAATTGGTGAATATCATAAGATTTTTTAACTTTATAGATTTAACGTTATGGCTGCAACCTCAAGGGATGTTAAGTGACTATGTGGACCACGATGATGGACACGCTAAGCCTAATGAAGGGACTGGCTTTTAATTACAAGTGTCAGATCACACTTATAGGTATTTGGCGGCAGATTTTCAACATGAGGGTGGTAGCTAGCCAAGCGGGCATTTGGTAAATCCCTACCAGTGAAAATTGAATATACCTTCAATTTAACTGGTAATTCACCTTTACCTTCTGTACCGTGTTATGTCTATAGTTATGCCTAAAATGCATAAGTGCTAAATAAATGAATAAAATTTAATGGAATATAAATAAATAAATATATATATATTGACTTTACCCAAGCAATCTTTACTGAGACATCAATCCACAGAAACTCCACTTTAATGTATGTGAATAAATAAATACATATAGTGTTATAATTTTATTGTATTCTTTGACATGTACAAGTCGATTATTTTATAGAAAATTGACTATATGTATATAATATAGCACTATTTTCTATGTTGATTTTGCGAAATATGAAATAATTACAAAAACATCTTATTATCTCTTCTATTAAACTGTACTCCTTTTTTTCTCCTTCCCTTCTTTTAATCCCTTTATTTTAGCTAAGTTGAAATCTTGATACTCTAGGGCTTTTATTTGTATACATTTTTAGACCGTAATGGGTTTGATTGTTTTCCAATATTGTATTGATGAATATCTATACTGGATATTAAGTTCATATAATTAAAAAAAAATGTTAGTTTGAATTCATAAGACTGTTATGAAATTGTACCCCACACTATTCATATATTATTTAAAAAAATGCCTTTTTTGCATATTTCTCGTATACAGAAGTTTGCGATTTGGTATAGTTACAATTTATATATAGAATATTCTAAAAATACTCAAAATCAGTATCTACTCAGTATTTTTTTTTTAATTATAGTATCTACTTATGTAAGCAACTTTGCCAATGTCGAGTGCGTAACTTGATGAACATAGACTTATATTTGTTTGGTATTGGCAGTATTTTAATTTATTGAATGTATTTATTTTAAACATATCTAAATGTATATATTAAATAAACATGGAAGTTTCTTTCTTTACAAACCCACGTGAAAGTATTTATGTATTTATAAAATTACGTATGTGTATACATTAAATAAACATGGAAGTTTGTTTGTTTGTATATCCACGTGAATATTCTTAAACTTAACATATTATACATCAAAACACTTTTCTTTTCATAGCATTGCAATATATACATAGTACATCTCGTAAGTATTATATAAACATTTTAGCTTTTTGCATTAGCTCTTCCATATACAAAATGTTAACTTCGCCAAATCTCAGACTCTGTGCTTGCAATATGCTTACAAAGGATTAGATTTTTTCCTCATTGTATCTTAAGGGAACGTACCTATACTATGTGACCCTATATGTGGGGAGAGGTCTTCAAAATACCATTATTGTCTATAATAGCTCATTTGGTAGTGTGAACGGACGAAGCGTCTAGGGACGTGTGTTCGAATCCACCATCGAACCAGTTTCTCCACTAGGCTTAGCATGTCCACCGTTTTGGAGCACATCGTCACTTAACATCAGGTGAGATTGTGGCGATAACGCTAAACCTTAACTATAAAAAAACCATGCTTGGTTATCAGGAAGAGCGTAGCCTTCTGTTTTCGTCACTCAATATTTAATTTCACACCTATATAGGTATCTGGCAGTATATTTCAACTTGAGGATGGTAGCTATCCAGGGTGGCATTAGACAAAGCCCTACTATCATGCTACGGTTTCAGTATGCTATTGCAGTAAACTCAAGCTCATTGCAGGTGGATTCGAACTTATGTCACAGAAGGAGGCTGCGGAGAGGGCCCGTGAGGCAGATGCCCACGCACACCCTCTCCGACGCAGAAGAACGGGCGGCAGGAGGGGCCGGTTTGTCCGAGCGCTTCCGCCGCCCTAATACCGGACTGGGGGGGTAGGTCGGGGGACCCACCTTTCATTAAAGCACCAGTCCTGCAGAAGGATAGGGCAGCTTGCCAGGCTGCCCAGATGAGGCCCGGCTTAAGATCAGGCCGGGCCGGTCGCTGGGGTGACGCGGTGATTGCTAAGCACGGACCCGTGTCATCCCAGAAAGGCGACAGCTGGCCGTGGGGTTTTAGTGGGTATTCCCGGCGGTTAGCGCCGGGCGAGTCCCACATACCCCTCCTAGTCCCTCCGGGCTGGGAGGGGATGCAAAAAACGCATTTCCCCACGTAAAAAAAAAAAATAAAAAAAAAAAAGGTGGATTCGAACTAACGTCCATTGACGCGGCGTCTGTACACACTACCAATTGAGCTATCGTCGCTTTCTCTAGGGAAATGACGCACTTTTATAAGCGCTGTATTAGTAAAGACTAATATGAGCCAATTTTTTTAAACTTTAGTTTGCAAACCTAGAGGGAAAAGGGCTCTTGTCGTATAATACGGTAACTAACAAAGAGGAGAAGGCTAAAAATCTGTAAAAAAGGCGTCACGTAGTATGGGTACGCTCCCTAATATATGTAAATATTGTTTGTTTATTTATAGTAAAAGTGTATTTCTTGAATTTTCTGATATTGTTTCAAAGCCAATGATATCAGATAACCGTTTTTTTTGTTATACAAGACAGTCAAATACTAAAAGTCACCATAACAATACACAATCCCTCATACTGCCTGAAACCCGATACAGCTTTTACACCTCTTCTAGATTTTTGATTGACATGTCAATTTGCCGTATGTGTAATTTTGCCGTACCGTGGACCTGTGGGATAGTCTCCCAGCCCAGGTATTTCCCTCCTCCTATAACATCGGTTCCTTCAAGCGAAACTTAAAAGGCATTTACGCAGGCATTTACTTGTGATCGATTGTCGTTCCTTCGATGGTCGCTACTGTATTTGGAGTGTACTGTACTTAACATCAGGTACATTGCTGTCACACTGTCGAAATAATATTTAAAAAAAACTAAAGTAACCTGGAAAATGTTACAAAAAAAATTACCGGCACGGGACGTTCGGCAGATGTGATACATTTAAGTTAATATAAGATAGTATCAGTCGTAACAAATAATAAAATAAATATGGAGTTAATTAATAGTAGTATGCAGCTCACACAAAGAAGTTTGTATACAACGTAGAAATCGAGAGGGGTGGCATAAGCGAGCGTCATGCCGCTTACGCTTACCGTCACGGCTAGCAGGTCGATTTAACTGGCAAGGCGCGCCGATAGATGTTTCATATTAGAAAAAAAATGTCTGCATTATTAGCGGATTCAAATGTAGAAAAAAAGCCAGATTGTTATACTACAACAGAGAGAGGAACTTATTACCTATTCATAGATTGACCTTGCGTTTGGGGGATCCGTCGTGTGACAGAGAGGGAAAGTCCAAGCAGTTCCTGAGAATTGTCAAACGGATGTAGGTTTAAGGGATCTACCTTCACTATCATGTTTCTCACTGCCCAGATGAATTTGGTAGGAGCCTGCTAGCGCATCTTTAGAGGCACGCTTTAGTATAGAACTTACTGCAGTCCTAGACGGGTCATAATGTTTTAGAAGATTATAGAGAGATTTTGCTATGATACCTGGTTAATGTTTGTGTATTCAACTAACTCGTTTTGAAAATAAACTTAATGTGTTTATTGTAATTATTTCATAGTTCACAAAGTCCCCCGTATAATTACATTTTGAATGAATGTTTTATTTGATCAATAGTGATGGTACAAAAACAGAGCACAGGTACACACGACTCTAATGTTATGTTGTTTTGTCACGTCTAACATATGCTTTTATTTACTATATTTATATATGTATACATATTAATAAAATAATTAATTGAATAAACAAAACATGATTTTAGATCTTAATGGTGGACGTTATTTCTCATAGAAATAATTCGAAAATTTTCTAATTTACTTTTAATTAGATGCTAACCTTAAGAATATATTTTATATATAATTTACTCAATCCTAATACTACCCCTGTAATATGATATACACATAATTTTGGTTCAAAAGCAATGGGTGCCAAAAAAAAAAAAAAAATACAAAGTAATAAAAAAATTAAATATCATATTTCTTATTATTTTATCTCAACACTAATATAAATTTAATCTTATTCGAAAATAATAGAGGACGGTAGTAGTGTTGCAAAGGGAACCGGTCAATCTTTCTTTACTGTTAAGATTTTTTGCGTTATGGCCATAATCTCATCTGATCTTAAGGGACGATATGGCCTAAGTTGACGTGCTAAACCTGTGGAGGAACTGGCTCTTAAGTCCAGCTCCCGGAACACACCTATTGGTATTTGGCGGCAGATTTCCAACTTGAGGATGGTTGCTAGCCTGGAGGGCATTATAAAAAGCCCTACCACTATAAATAATGCGATTTATGGTTATAAATTTTCTTTTTTCCTTTTATTAAAATATTTGTATGCTACTATTTTCTGGCATTCATTTGCCGAAAGGTGAAAAGAAAGTGTAAAATTAGAATTCAAAAATTGTCTGAAAGAGATCTAAAAATATGTTTTATTTTTCATTGTATATGTCATATATCTAATTCCTTATTCTTATAAAGCCAATATACAAGTACATATATCTTCTTTCGTATTTTTTTATTTCTTTCGTTGTACTATTTAACACGTACATATATGTGTATAGTAGTAATTTTATTTTAACTTATTTACTTTAAAAAAAAAACATGAATTATAAGTTTCTTTTTATATGAGATAATGAATATTAAAAATTGTTAACTGTTTTTTTTTAATTTTGGTTTACTGCATGTACTTAACACATTCACTGTGTCATAATTATAGAAATTGTAGTTTTTTGATATGTTGGTTTGATCTTTTACTATATGGGCATGCAAATTCTACCAAAGCAGAATACTTCCAAAGCAGATTGCAAAAAGCAGTCATATTATTTTTATACTTGCCCACAAAATAAATGTATGGACTATATAAATAAACGAGCTGTGCCTGCGAATTTGTTCGCGTTGATCTAATAATTACTTTGGCCCATTTTTGTAGCTTTTCTCAGTACATCTTTGCTCCTATTGGTGGTAGTGTGCTGTTAAGTAACCTAAAGCTACCTTCAGTGATTGCTCTATCGATTACAAAATGATTTTTTTGAAATCCGACTTATATTTCTTAAGATTAGCACGTTTAAACAAACTGTCTCTCTTTATAATATTTATATAGATTTTTCTTCCTACAATATTCCTGGGCGCGTTATCTATTCATCTGATACTTTGGTAGGTTATTCTTCTAAGGCCAACGAAAGTCCTAGAAATCTTCCCGAACCATAAAAAAAACACATCAGAACTGCATTTTGTGGCACTTTAAGGCGTGCCGGAGGCCTGAAGGTAAAATAACACAAATCTCTTATTAAAATTTTACAGTGAATGTGTTAGGTCTTTGTAATAATATTATCGCATGTTTGTCTGTTTGTTTATATGTTTTTGTGTTTTGACATTTTGTGTTTCGAGTCTCCCTGTTGTGACATATGATAAAAAAATAATGATTTTGAATTTTTATTAAACAGTTAATGGTAAATTACTTTACTAGTATTTCGATGTAGAGAAACCCTAACTGCCTCCTAATTCTTAATATTGTATTATTACGATAACATAGAAACTTTTAAATTTTTTGCTATATAAAAACTACAGTGTTCCGATAACATTATCACTGGATTCTTGGTGAGATTTTTGCCAAACTCTCTTCTCTTTGAAGCAATAAAGGGCGTTTTTAACTTTTCGCAGTGACCATTTCTGTCACAAATATTTCCCCTGCCTATCTTTCCTCTGCTCTTTTCTGCTAGAGGCTATCTGCCTCTTTTGTCGTTGTCAGAGTCTAATAACTGATTATATAAGTGATTTACCGTTTACTTCGATTATGAGAAACAAACTGGCTGTTTAAAAAAAAAAACAGAAAACAGGGAGACTCTCGCATGTGTATGAGTATAAAGAGTATCGTGTGTGCGTGGTCGCGCTGAACAGAGCACCCGTACGCAGCCAGCGACGGAGCCACCGGCTACGAGATGCGTCAGCTCCAACAGCAGAATATACGGCTGAGGGACACTCTCGTTCGTTTAAGGGACCTGTCCGCCCACGATAAGCACGAGATGCAGAAGTTGCACAAGGTAGGCCGTTTTGGATCATAGCTACGATGTCTTATTCTTAAGTAATACTATAGTAAGCTGAACGTAGAGGTGTATGTGTCACATTTGACGTTAGCAAAATTATCTGCCTTTTTTTGATTGACATAGGGTATATGTATATGTATTTAAATATATTCGAGGAAGCATAAAATAGCACCAGTGATAGAAAAATTGAGCAATAATAAGTTACAATGGTATAGGCATGTTATGAGAAAAAAGGAAATCTATATTACTAGAAGAATTTTATGTATAATAGTGGATGGATATAGGAGAAGAGGGTGACCAAAGAACATATGGTTGGACTTTGTGGGCAATGATATGTGTAAATACTGTGATGACAGCTGATAGAGTAGAATGGAAGAAAACTTGTAGTGCCGACCCTGCCTAGGTGGGAAAAGGGTTATGATGAAGAAAAAGTGTGATAAACATATTAAAATACATTCTTTCGCAATGTGTCGGGTGGGTAACGCAAGGGGCGGCTGGCACAAGGTGCAAATCATCAACCACTAAAGCAACACCACAGAGATTCCACCTTTTCTCCTTATTACCAGAGATCAGGCAGTACTTTCCTGTTGCTTCTAGTCTAGCGGAGGCAAAATTGTGTTTTTGAATTGACTCATTTATTTTAAATATCATCTATTCTTAGGTTTACGCGAATATTATTCATTGAAATAAAACTAATTTAAACGGATTTTAAAAATTAAATTGAAGGTAGACACAGTAACATAAACTTTTCTGGACAACCTACACCTCAGTCCGCCCCGTGACTACGAAGGCTGAAAAGCTTTCGAAACGTCGGGATCAAAATTTAATAAATAACCGCGATAAAATCCGTTTAAATTAGTTTTATTTCAATATCATCTATTCGTTAATATTTGGTAATATATTTCATAGTGGTTGAATCGGTCTACTGGCGATCATAAAGACCTTCTGAGGACTTAAATTGAATGAAATAACTTTAGGTGCTTAGACCTCCTAGGTTCAATAATGTATGTCAGTGCCACCAGCAAAGCTATCTTTCGACAGTTACTGTACAGTAATGAGAAAACATAATGTGAATCGGTTGACACATGTCAAAGTGATTTTGACATAATTATGTCATTGTATACATTTTTTGCTTATCCATTACTCTAGTGCTCCTTGACAACTTAAACCAGGGGCAAAGATATTTAATTTCTGTTATGCTGGATTGTTGCACGAGTAAGTCACTGTTACAGTCTTATTATATACTATGTTACCCGTGACCTTATTTGTGTTGACATTAGAATAAAGAACCAAGAATAATATATATGTGTTAATCCAGTTAATAAACTATCTATTTATCAAATTAGACTCAAAATACGAAAATTTGATCCGAAATATGGATAATTCGTTTTTGAGTGATTATGTAACAAACATAGCAACTACATTTATATTCTGTACTAATATTATAAAGCGAAAGGGTTGTACATGCTTATCTTAGGAATTACCGGTCGGATTTCAAAAATTGTTATTGTATTTGTTAGAGCAATTATTAAAGGCTTTAGGGCGTTTAACACCAGACTACCACCAATATAAGCAAAGCTGTATACAAAGGTACATAAACGGGCAATAAATATTGAATAAAATTTTAGTTCTACACGAACAATGTCGCAGACATAGCTAGCGTTAATATATGTAAAGATATATAAAATTGGACTTTATCGAGAATCAATAGTCAAGCAGACATTATATATGTTTCTATAGGATTTGGAGCAATACAAGTCAGAGATAGCGGAGCTGAGTCGTACTAAAGAGAAGTTGACCACGAGGGTCGACGAGCTCGAAGGTCAGGTGGCAGACCTCCGCGAGCAAGTAGACGCCGCATTGGGAGCTGAGGAGATGGTAGAACAGCTAGCTGAGAAGAAGATGGGCTTGGAAGACCAGGTAAGATTTTGCAGTCTTATGGAAAACTTTATTAACATTGTTCTTTTTGAAGTGATGTTCTTATCCGCAACCTTTTTTTGACGCTCATTCGGCTAAAGTTGTCTTGAGGTGACTGTGGGAGTGAGAGAGATGTATTGATGTTTCACTTTTGTCATGAGACACCCCTTATACACCGTATTTTAATTATATAGGTTTATAGTTTGACCACAAAGTCACTTGATGTTAAGTGACGTTGTGGTCCAAGATGCTGGACACGCTATACCTACTGGAGGGATTGCCTCTTAAGTGCAACTGCCGGAACACACCTATAGGTATTTGGCGGTCGAGTTTCAACTGGAGGGCGGTAGCTAACCAGGTGGGCACTAGATAAAACTCTGCCACCATACTATGATTTCGTCATGATGTTTTCCTTCATTGAAAAGCTAGGCTTATTGCAGGGGTTCGAATTTGCGTCGAAAGACGCGTCGTCCGTACACACTATCAATATAGCCATTATCATTTCTAAAAGTTTGACTATTAATAATATTATTAATATAAGTAGTATTATAGATAAAAATAAATTGAAACCGCGAAACGTTTTTTTTTTTTTTTTTTTTTTTTTATACTTAATGTTTAGCGTTATGGCCATGATCTCACCTGATCTTGAGTAACGATACGGCCTAAGTTGGTAGACACGCTAAACCTGTGGAGGAACTTGTTCTCAAGTACAGCTGCCGGAACACACCTATCGGTATTTGGCTGCAGGTTTTACAACTTGAGGGTGGTAGCTACCCAGGTGGGCATTAGAAAAAGCCCTACCACCATGCTATGGTTTCCTCACGATGTTTTCCTTCACCGAAAGCTCAAGCTCATTGTAGGTGCTTGGATTCGAACTCACGTCCCTTGACGCGAAGTCGTACACACTACCACTGAGCTATCATCGCTTCATATAGTTTTCATGTTTTCTTTTCTTTCCAAACCTTATATATATATTTTGTCAAATGTTGAAATATAATTTTGAAGGTGGAGCAGTTAAAACAAGACGTGTCTGAACTGGAAGCGCTCCAGGAGGTCCACGAGCAGTTGGTCGAGTCCAACCGAGAATTAGAGATGGACCTTCGCGAGGAACTGGAAATGGCACACGCCGCTACTAGAGAGGTACACTCTTTTATTATTATTTTTTTATTTATTTACTAGATTTTACCTGCGGCTTCGTTCGCGTTATAAATACTGAACTTGTCAAACAAATCCTAAGACGCAATAAAAAGTTTATCCCTTTGTTTACTCCACTTCGAAAAAGTTTTTCGCCAGAAAAAGTAGCCTATCGCCATCTTTAGGGTCTCATCTATTTCTCCCAAAATTTATCATAATGGATTTAGCGGTTTAGTCGTGAAGTAACAAATAAACAAACTCACTTCCGCATTTATAGAATTAATAAGGATTAGGGAAATAAACAGTACGTTCTAATAAAACTATATATATATATACTAGCTGAACCGATGAACTCGTATAACCTATAACACTGTTCGATAGTGTCGCTAAAACTCAAAAACGGTTTGACCGATTTCAATATATTTTAGTATATAGTATATAGTAATAGTATATTATTTCAATATATAGTCAGTCCTAATCAATCTTCCAACTGGCTTTAAATTCTTTTAATTTGTCAACTTAATCACCTAGCGGTATAAAAAAAAAAATTACGACCTATTTCTAAATAAACATAAAAAACTCATAAAAATCGGTCGAATCGTTTCAAAGGAGTGGCATCACAATAACCGTGACATGAAATACATAAATATATATATGAAATATAGATATATGATCAAAATCCAACACAGTTTTTACAGCGTCAGGCGTAAGTTTTATGTGCGCGCTTATTGGTTCGAGATAGCCAATGAGTTATAATATAATACATTATAAAATATAAGATACAATATTATGTTTGTTTCACCAACTAGACAAGATATATACATTACGAAAACTTCTACCATTACTTCAATTCGCAAGTTATCTCTGGTTTATTCTCAGATGCTAGTAATTTATTTGCTAATCTATACATATAATAAATCTGTGGAAAAGTCGTTTTAGTATATCGATAATAAATTAAAATAAATATACAAAACCAATGTAGATAACTTTTACAGGTAAACATTATACGCAACTTGAAGTATTACTCAGTTTTTGTTTCATCGCAATCGGTTCACTCTATCAAGACATACTACATAATATGAATTTAAACTGTCCTCACGCACGCAATTCAGTTACTTGCAACGCCAAAATAGAACTAATGTTGACAGTTCAACACCATATCCGATAGATGTCGTTGTACATATGACGTCATTATGTAACACGGATATTGACTGTACTTTTATATAAGCGACGCGTTTCAGTTTTCGTCAACCACGCGAACGAAGCCACGGACACGGCTAGTCAATAATCTGATACGTTTATCAATAATAATATGTTAGGGTTAACGAGTGTACCGAGGATTTCACGACAGTCATGTATTTTTTTATTTTCTTCTTAAGGCAATTCGGGAAAGAGAAGCAGCTATGGAGACGATTATGGATAGAGATTCCACAATACAGAAGTTCAGAGAACTGGTACAGAAGATGACGGAACAATACACGGAAATGAGGAATCAACTGGAAACTAAACAAGGTGAGGTTTTTTTGATTGACTTTTTATTGAATGTATCGTGCACATACAGCATTTTCTAGTTGTAACACCTATATAGTGGAATGGTACTGAAATCAGCCGATGTATATATATATCAATCATCATGCGATGATAGCTCAGTGGTAGTGTGTACGTCTTCACTCAAGGGACGTGAGTTCGAATCCAAGCACCTACAATGAGTTTGAGCTTTCGGTGAAGGAAAACATCGTGAGGAAACCATAGCATGGTGGTAGGGCTTTTTCCAATGCCCGCCTGGGTAGCAAACACCCTCAAGTTAAAAACCTGCCGCCAAATACCGATAGGTGTGTTCCGGCAGCTGCACTTGAGAGCCAGTTCCTCCACAGGTTTAGCGTGCCTACCAACTAGGGCCGTATCCTCACTTAAGATCAGGTGAGATTATGGCCATAACGCTAAATGTTAACTATATAAAAAAAAACCATCCTAGCTCACATTGTTGCTCAACATCAGGTGAGATAATGCACATAACCCTAAGTCTAGGCTTAATAATAAGGCTAAATTTTCACTGAAGGAAAACATCTTGATTTAATCATAGAATGGTGATAGGGTTTTTTCTAATGCCCACTGCTTTATAACTCTTGCCGTGGATCGATCAGTGTTTTGTAATGATATCAGTAACCTAACAAAGAGCTGGCCTATTATTAGAACTTTAGAGTTTCTATGACGTCTGAGAATTCATAGTCCATGCTACTGTTTCTGATTCATATCACTTGTCTACATAGGCTAGCCTCAAGTTGAAAATCTGCCCTCAAATACTTATTGGTGTATTCCGGCAGTTGCACTTGAGAGCCAGTCCTTCGATTAGTTTAGTGTATCCACTATCTTCGCCCACACGGTTAAACATTTATATTGCAAAAGACCAAAGGCACTTTTCACATTTTTCGTAGTGTCCTAAATCTTTATATATATAAAAATTTCGTGTCACGTTGTTTGTCCGCGTCCAACTCCTAAACAACTGAACCGATTTTAATCAAAAGTTTGCACACTGTTTGTAGTTTGATCCAACTTGATAGGATACTTTGTATCTCGATAAGTGACCATAACGCGATAGATGTCGCTGTCGTCGATGTGACTGACTACTCGAAAAGGCAGAACAAGGTCTGCCGGGTCAGCTAGTATATTATTGATTCATGTGTATGGTGCAGTGGAGTCTCCAGGTCCCGGGTCGGAGCAGGTATCGACCCCGGAGCCGGTGTCGCGCAGCTCCCCGCCCGCGGAGCTCAGCTCGCTGGTGCTGGCCTCGCGGGCCTCCACTCGCTCCATCGACCTGCAGCTGCGCGCCCTCGACCTGGCCCAGGCGAGGGCCCGAGCGGACATGTTGGCCGCGTGCCTTCCGGACCACTTCATGCAGACCGCCGGTAATTCGAATTATCTATATATCGTTTATTTCTCAAAAATAGGATAATTATTTCACTCTTTTGAAGGCAAAACTAATGCTGTTTCGGAAACAATATGGCATTCTGGATGAGAAGAAACGGTGAAGGAACCTCTTCATCGACTAAATCATCTACAATTTTATAATACGTTTATCTAACAAGTTTCTGTTTTACAATTAGTTTAAACTGTTTTAAGTTGTAGTTCACGTATTTCGTGAGAGCTTTTATTATAGCATCGGATACATTATCCTTTAAAGGATGTCTGTATTTTTGTACGCCTTGTGTAGATCAGAACAAAATGATGCCTATTTCTAGTATTGCAATTATGAAAATGGCTGCTTTTTAAACCAGCAACATTTTTATAAACAAATGTGATATTATTAAACATGTATTGACATGACACTTTTCATATATTGGACTCCTTATCTCTGTCTATGTATTAAAACTACCTACTACACAAAGTTAACAAATAGAGTATAAAAAGGCATTGGTCTAATTTGTCTATTCTGACTTATATATAGATATACGTGCTTGCGATTTCGTTTCCGTGGAACTAAAAATAATTTAATATTTTTTGCCCTTTTCTGTAACTTTTATAATAAAACTTTGTGAACCGTCTATTTTGAAGTTCTTCCAAAACGAAACGACGAGATCCATTTTAGACATATACTGAAAACTTAAAAAATTGCAAAGTCTAATGACTCATACATAATGCACATGTCTTGGCGTAAGATATAAATTTAATATCCCATTCACTTTGAACATATTAATGGTAGTGTGTTGTTAAATAGCCTAAAGCCTTCCTCAATGGTTGCTTTATCAAATTTACGCATGTCCAGGCGTTTTTATATTCACAATTGCGGGTAAGTCGTTGTGAGGGCCGAATACGGATTGAATCGATGACAGCTCAGTGGTAGTATATACTGACTCCGCGTCAAGGGACGTGACTTCGAATCCACCTATTATGATCTTGAGCTTTCGGTGAAGAAAACCATCGTGAGGAAACCATGCAACGGTGGAAAGGTTTTTCTAATGCCTGCCTGGCTAGTTACCATCCTCAACCTGGAAATCTGACGCAAAATACCTATATGTGTATTCCGGCAGTTGAACTTGAGAGCCAGCCCCCTCTACAGATTTAGCGTGTCTACTAACTTGGGCTGTATCGTCAATTAAGACCAGCTGAGATTATGACCACAACACTAAACCTTAAGTATAAACAAATTCCAAAATAATTTTTCAAATCCGTCAGGTAGTCTCTGCGCGTTCAAAAAAAGACAAACTAATTTTTCTGATTTATAATATCGATATAAATAATATAGAATATATTATACATATAGTAAAGTGTTAATTGATTTATTAACAGGTGACCACGACGCGATCCTCTTGATTCTATTACTTCAGAGGCTCACGACCAAAGCTGACATCATATTGGGACAGATACGGGAAAGGTCGGTAGTGAATTTTTAAATCTCTGTACAGTGTATACATTTTTTTTTTTATTTATTTCATAAAACTGGTTACTCACAATCGAAAATAATTACATAACAAATCGTACGTGATTGCGTGCTTGTATAATTGTAACCTACTTGCGTACTAACGTGCGCTTACCAATAATTATATAATAAACAATTAATTATAAAACAAATAATTAAATTTAGTTTTTTAAGTTGGCATTCGGTTGAGGCCAAATAATTATAGTAAATAAACCTTATTACACGTATCTCGATTTAATAAAAAAAAATCCTTTGTTTTAAATTAATGTTTTATCTTATAGTCCCTACAATAATGTCATCTCTTCAAGTGACAATGATTCTATACTTTCTTTTCAGTTTAAATTTGTTTGTGGTAGAATTTACATGGTGGTAAGGCTTTTCCTAATCCGCACCTGAATACGTTTGAAGTTGAAAATCTGTCACCAAATACCTAAAGCACATCGACTACTGCACCTATTATTTCATCTACTGACTGAAGTTGTAGACATGCTAAAATCTTTTAAATTATCTTTTATGAAGCGACGACGGCTCAGTTGGTATTGTTTACGGATGCCGCGTCAATGGACGTGAGTTTGAATCCCCGCAATGAGTTTGAGCTTACGCTGATAGAAATAATCATGAGAGGAACCATGTAAGAATTTTGTTAGGGCTTTTTCTAGTGTAACCAGCTTTGCTAAAACCCTCACGTTAAAAATTAAAAACACCTATAGGCTTGCTCTGGCCGTTTCATTTGAGAGTAGGCTTAGCGTCTCCACTGTCTTGGGCCACATTGTCACTAAACATTGGGTGAGTTTGGCCATAACAATGTATCAGATAAAATTATTGTTACCCAGATTCCCGGCTGTGAACGTTTGGGACAGGGAAGTGGTGACGAAGACCCATACGGCCGTGCAGTACAGCTTCCGCTGTCAGCTGGAATACCAACTGCATATGATACAGGTGATTATATAAGTTTGTGAATTTTTACTACGTGATCGGTATTCGTATAGGGCGGATGAAATGGCGGCAGATTTCGGTTACAATTTGCGACCGCAGAATGCCCGTTACATAAACCGGCCATATTATATGTATCGGAGTGCTGGGCTACTAAAAAGACCGTTGAGTGTGGATTGCATGCAGCAGAAATGCTAATATTAAGATGGACGTGTGGTGTTACAAGGATGGACAAAGTCAGGAATTAGTCTGCTAGAGGGAGTTTGAAGCGGCGTCAGTGGTAGAGAAGTTGAAAGGTAATCGTTTGTCTTGATTTGAACATGTCATGAGAAGAGAGAGAACGTATGTGTTGAGGAAAGCAATGGATATGAATGTTGAAGAATGGAATGGAAGAGGAAGGACAAAGAAAAATTGGAGAGAGTTAATGAGGAGTGAGTTGAAAAACAATGAACTGAATAAAGATTTAGTTGCTTATAGAGATTTATGGAAGAAGAAGACGTATTACGCCGACTCAAAATAACTTGAGAACAGGACAAGAAGATAATGAAGTGTTAACGATCTCTGAGCCTTTAGATGAATTACCTTTCACCAATTGCTAACGTGAAAGGAAAACCAAAGTGTATGGGTGTAAAGTGTAGTGACATTAACGTATGTCATTTTATACTGCATGCATAATTGGTGTAGCAGTTTAGTCAATCACTAGACTGTTGATGCGTCGTGTTGGTTCGAAACCCACACCTGTTTTTATTGGCAAGAAAAAGTGTTTAAAAAGAAAACAAAAAAAATTAACAAAGGGACAACGTCATCCAAAAATTATGTACTCTAGAACTATCTACGAAAAACTCCGCATAGAATGGTCATATTCTTATCCCGATAATTTTAATAGTTTAGACGTGGTTCAGCATCAATGGAACTGTATTATCATCCTACTTATGTACTACTATATGTATATATATATATATATCTGTAGGTATATAAAACGAGGTATATAATAATATATATATACAGATAGGTGAAAGGTATTTATGTCGTTTTCTATATCTCTGGCAACGCGTATGTAAAATTTTATGATGATATAACGAATAAACAATTAAACAATTGTATTTACACTATTAATTAGTGATTTGATTGCGAATCTTTTCAGTGTATTGTAAGTATGTGGACGACTGCCCTGGACACGTGCACTCCTGAGATACTGCTGCGAGCGGCCAGCGCCCTGCCTGATGCCCTACAGCAGGAGAAGGCCCTGGATGCTGCCACTCATCTCCTCAAGACAAACGAGCTCGATGAGAACTGCTCGTTAGACGGTAAGCTTTCTTACTTTAATCCTGATTGTGTATCTCAATCGATAACACTGGTTTCCTTGGAATAAAACAATACTACAGTGGAATCTATATAACTCGAATTTCGTTAAGTCTTAATCCTCAGTGAGTCGAAAGAAATGCCATTCGCTTCTGCTGAAACTAAATATACACGTTATCTTGAATTATTTAGACTTTATAACTCGAACAAAATGTTTTTGTCTGCGAGGTACTGATACTACATATTTATACTCTACTAGATTTTACGTGTGGCTTTGTTCGTGTTAACATTGATTTTGTCAAACAAATCGGATAACGCTATAAAAAGTTCATTCAAAGTTTATACCACACGTTACTCTACTTCCAATAAGGTTTTGGCGAGAAAAAATAGCCTAACACCGTCCCCAGGTTACCATCTATATATCAAAATTCATCATAATCTGTTCAGCGGTTTAGGCGTGAAATCGTAGCAAACGAACAAACAAACTCACTTTCGCATTTATAATATTTGTAAGGATAAATCGAATTTCAAAAAGCAGACTCCGTAAGTCGTAGTTAGTAAAATATATAAGACATCTTTCTTGGATTTCCCCGAACTTTTAGCAATAAATTCAAAAAGGGAAGGGTAGTAAATGCTTCTTTTTTTAACTTGAAATAATTATTGATAAAAAATCATTGACTCTACAACTCGAAAAATATACTCAATAATCGCGTCTTTCCAAGTCGAAATTTTAGCAATTAAGCACATTGTATCTCGAACATCTTTTTAAGTCGAGAAGTCATTAGCTCGAAATTGTTAGCACATCCCTTGATATTCAAGTTATCCGAGATTCCACTATATTAGATTTTTTCTATAATCTTTCTGTAACTAGAATATTTTTTTGACATAATAATTAATCCATTTATGCAGTAGGACCAATGTTTACTGTGTGCGTTTGTTTTTTTGAGGTATGATGATTCGATCATTATGACTAGATTTTTTAACAAAACTTTACATAGTATTAAATGTAGTCGTTTCCACTCACTGTTCGCTTAGATCTTTTAAATTATTCAACGGATTTTAATGCAATTTTAGAATGGTTTATATGTATAATACTTACATAAAGCCGAAAAATTCAATGATTTCTAATGTGATACAAAGTTCACCGGGTCAGCTAGTGTTTATATAAAAAGATTATTGAGGCTCTAAGCTCTACATCGTGAATGGACGCCAAAACGATGTAACAATATGTATCTATCAACGATAACGTTATTAAATAAAGATCATTTTTTTAAGAACTCAAAATTACACTTCTTGCGAATAGAAATATTAGCAAACCTATCGTAAAGAATCATATTTAAAAAAAAATCTCAAACGCAAAATAATAAACCTTCTCAAAATAATATGTTTATATGTCTCGAGAAACTGGCATGTAGATATGTAATTTTATATACATACTTATTAATTGGGATCAAAATATAGCTAATAAGTAAGTTTGAGGGTTAGATAAACATTAAGAGTAAGTATTCATGAAACAATTTAATTCAAAAAAACATATCTACATAGGAAACAGGAGCATAACAAACATTTATTTTGTCCACACACCATGCCAACCATACAAACTATTTAAAGAGATAAACACATCTTCACCTACACACACGCTTACAAAATGCCTGGGATTGCGCACAAGTAGAATACACACGCAATGTGAGTGATTGTGTTAAATGCGCTGTGCAGAAGTTTACAATACATAAATAAATAAAAATAGTTAAAAGTTAAAATAAAAGTAAGATTGACATAGAGAGTGATAGTAATAGTAGTAGCATATGTAGATAGTAGATATTGCTTTGATTGGATCGTAGAAAGTGAGAGTGAACATAAGACTGAGACCTAGAGTCAGTATGAGAATGAAAGTGAGAGTTAGAGTAATAGTTTATACGGATAGCAGTTATTGTTTTGACATCGATTATACGTTGTATGGTGTGTCAGGTATCGAGCGTTGCTGGACGTACTTATCGGCGATGTGGTCGGCGCTGAGCGTGGGCTCGCTGGCGGGCGCGGCCGTGTGTCGCGAGCCGGTGCTGCACGCGTGCGCCGCACTCGACGCGCTCGCACGGGCGCTGCACGCGGACGCGACCGCACTCTCGCAGATACTACAGGTACCCGTTAGCTTTCTTTATCATGTTTTTATTATCTCTATGTGTATCTATGTTTGTCCTGGTGGAATTTTGTATTTGATTTTAAACTAATCTTCCAAATGAGCGAGATACTTGAAGTTTAGACCATAGTTCAGAAGTGGGTGACAATGTATGACAATGTGATAAATTTGATTTGTTTGTTTATTTTTCTAATAGTTAAGGTTTATCTTTATGGTGATAATCATTCCTGATCTTAAGTGACGATACGGCCCAAGTTGGTAGACACGCTAAACCTGTGGAGGAACTGGCTCTCAAGTGCAACTACCGGAATACATCTATTGGTATTTGATGGCAGATTTTCAACATGAGGGTGGTAGCTAGGCAGGCGGGCATTAGAGCTAATTGTAGGTAGATTCGAACTCACGTCCCTTGACGCGGCGTCCGTACGCACTACCAGCTGAGTTATTATCGCTTCCGGATGTCACCGTATTAGATCACATTCTCATACAACATAATCGGAATTTGTATTCGAAATATAATAGATACTAAGATGAATAGCTGACCCGATGAATTTCGTATCACCTATAATCGTTGTTCTTTAACCTTGTATTAAACTTTACCGAATTTAACTCTAATGAATGAAATGTCTTTTAAAATCTGTATCGTTTTTGTATGGTGATTTAGGCTTCAGACAGGCAGATGGAGTTAGGTATGCTGCATGAGGCGATCCGTACCTCAGCCAGCAACCTCCAGCAGCAGCTGAAGGGAGTGCGGAGGCGGCTGCCACCTGGAGCCAGTCTTCGAGACATCTCTCTAGACATACAGGTATGTTCTCTATTTTACCATGTTATACTAACTCGTTTTCTTGTATCTCTGTCCTGGTGGAATTTCGTAATTGATTTTAAACTAACTTTTCGAGGAATTAGATCCTTAAAAATTTGACCATAGTTCAGAAGTGGATGACAATTATTGCATGAAAGTGTGAAAAAAAAATATCGTTCACATTATCCTAAAGAGCAGAAAATATTAGTATAATTTAATATATCATGTTTTATAACGGGCTAAAAAGTATAAGATAAAAGATTGGAAACGAAATATATGAGGCGTATGTTTATAGTTATGTATTACAATTTTGTGTTTTCTGTCAAATTCGTTTATTAAATGACCCTACTCTTATATATAAAAATCTTTATAACAGGATATTTCTCCATAAAGAACTCTGTAATGGTTGGATTTAAAGCACCATGTTAATAAAAAAGGGTGTTAGGAAAAGCCATATCACTATGCCATGTAAATGCTGTAACTCGTGCAGGCTTGCCTTGTGCAGTTGAACTATTTTACTGTATAATGTATTTATTTGTTCTTGCTGTTAATGTCGTTGATTCTGTTTAGTTTTGATATCATATATATATTATAATGTGCCAAGTTTTTAACGCACCTAATCTAGATTGAAAATCAGTACTGAGTGTTTCGGACACTGCAGCATATGCTGAGCTGGACGCCCTATCCTAAAAACAAGACGTGCAGTTGCATAACATGAACTATTATTCATATCTGGAGTTTATGTACAAATATTGTATGTTTGTATATTTTGTTTTGATATGGCCATTCCACGTCAGGGTGAAAGTTTTCCATTTTTATTGGAAGTGAATTTAAGCAGCATTATGAGCAGTAAAACTTTTATTTATAGATATAAATATGGAAAAAAATAAAAAATGTTTTAATACAAATCAAAACTTGATGTTTTTGGAAAAACAAATACACGGTTCCAATAATTTTAGTCGCAAGTAGAAAAGAATAGTCAAAGGTATTTAACAAAAAAATAATTAGTAAAAATAAAATGAGCATCTTCTATTTTGACGCTTAACAAAAATCCAAAATTTTATTAAATTTTTAAGTAAATATTTCAGTATTATATTCATATTAGTTTAGTATAATATTTTATTATGTTTATAATATTTTAAATATTTAAAAATAAGATTAAAAAACTTGATAAAATGGCGAAGCTTTAAATTTTTCGCATGGTTATTGAATTCTTTGAAGAAAATTTCATATCCAAATTTGTCAAAAGTTCCTGCTGCCCGATTCAATCGGGGATATAAGAACACCGTGGGGACTAATATACCTTTTTTCTCTGTGTGTCTAACGATGTTTATTTTGCACAATATAGGGCTAAATAACTACGTGAAGGGAACGGTGGAAAACATCGGAAGGAAACCATAGCATGGTGGTTGGGTTTTTTCTAATGCTTGTCTGGCTAGCTACCACCCTCAAGTTGAAAATCTGCCGCCAAATACCAATAGATGTGTTCAGGCAGTTGCACTTGAGAGCCAGTCCCTCCACAGGTTTAGCGTGTCTACCAACTTTTCTTTTTTTATACTTAAGGTTTAGCGTTATGGCAATAATCTCACCTGATCTTAAGTGACGATACGGCCCAAGTTGGTAGACACGCTAAACCTGTGGAGGAACTGGCTCTCGAGTGCTGCTGCCGGAACACACCTATTGGTATTTGGCGGCAGGCTTACAACTTGAGGGTGGTAGCTACCCAGGCGGGCATATTAAAAGCCCTACCACCATGCTATGGTTTCCTCACGATGTTTTCCTTCACCGAAAGCTCAAGCTCATTGTAGGTGCTTGGATTCGAACTCACGTCCCTTGACGCGAAGTCGTGCACACTACCATTGAGCTATCATCGCTACACCTTCGTATCGTCATTTTTTTCTTGTTTTTAAGATACCCACCTACCGCCGGGCACCAAAGTATGGCTTATGTCAGATTCTTACTGACTAAAGACGTTAACGGTAGTAACGTTAAACCTAAAAAAGCTGTAGGAAAAAAATAACGTATATGAACAAAGGTAAAGGTGCCGTTGTGTGCAGCTAGTGGAGCGGCTCCGCGGCGAGAGCGCCGGCGCGCTGTGGCGGTGCAGCCGCGCGTGCTGGCTGGCGGCGCGGGCGGCCTGCGCGTGCGCCTGCACGGCCGGCGACCGCGGCGAGGGCGCGCCGCTGCCGCACGCCACGCTCCTCACGCTCTGGGCCGCCGCCGTCGACAAGATCTACCAACAGGTGAGCCGACACTGCACTTTCTATACATCTCTTATTTCACTAAAACTGCATTGTGTATTATACATACACTAGTTTTTACGTGCGGCTTCGCTCCTGTTAATATTGATTCTGTCAAGTTTATCCTTCTATTTACCGCACTTCCAAAACATTTTTCGCAAGTCAAAGTAGCCTATCACCGTCTTCACATTCCCATCTGTCTCTATACCAAAATTCATCATAATCGATCCGGCGGTTTAGGCGTGAAAGCGTACCGAACAAACAAACTCACTTTCACATTTATAATATTAAATAAAGACTAAGTGAGCAGTCGAAAGTTCTATGACTGTTTCATGGTGATGCAAAATCATGATTATATTGAAATGTAAATTTTATCGAAATATATATTTGTTAAAACGTATGTATTTTTCCTATGCCCCAGGACGATCATGGCCCGATCCGCACTATAAAGCACTCACTGACGACTGTGTCGAATGACGTCACGAAGCTTGCTAACTTCACCCAGGACAAGGAGTACGACATGATGTCCATCACTAACGCCAATACGGAGAAGGTATCGTATTCTTATATAGAAGACTAGCTTTTACCCGTAGCTTTGCTAACGGTAATGCTGATTTTGTCAAACAATTCTGATTCCAGTACGTGCTATTTTAAATAATTATATCAGTGACTGGTATGAGAACGTTAAAACTGATTCACGCTCGTAGTCATTTATTAGCGGGCAGCTCACTATTTTGGCGATAATAGCTTACACAATAAAGATAGATATATGCTGTCGTGGGCTTTTTTTTAGAACTCTTTAAGATAAACATTTCCATCATACATTATATACATGTAATTCTAACGTTTCTTGCAGCGCACGCCAGAATAGCTCGCAGATGGTAGACTCTTTTCCTACTCACTTGACACTTATCGTTATATTTTGTACAATTAACGCAATGTTTTTATAAATTTTAGCCTATGTGTCTCCAAGAATAACATTTGAAAATAAATTAAATAAATCACTGAGATTCGTCGGTTTATGTAACAGCATCCTTGCTTCTCTAACATCCAGAGAAGCAAGAATGGCTTACAGGCTGGTTATATGTAGCATTCGGGACTGATGAAAATAGATAATATAAATATGATACCTTCTTTATTTTGGAAGTTATCACGGGGTGACATGGCCAATTTGTTACCGAACCCCGAATATAATAATAACGAGAAAAATAAGAACGAAGCGCCTTATCGCACGGTACGGATGGAGGCTAGACAAATGAAAACGTAAGATTTTTCCGTCACGACCATTTCCTTAGTCCGTTCTATATTGCACTATAATGTTGACGGTTATCCATAACGCGTATGCTATTGGCTGTGCCTAGTCATAGGTGCGCTCTTATTGGTTCAAGACAGACAGTAAGTTCTCGACGGCTACGTTGATATAGTTTGTATATGTCAGCAACGTTATTTACGAAACATTATATGTATTATAATGTTTACACTTCGATAATAAAATCCTTTACTAAATATGTGAATTGCAATTAAAACAGTTTAAAATAATTTTAAACAGATTTTGTTAAAAAAGCGTAGTATACGATTGCGGACTGATTCGCAGATAAAAATGTGTGGGATTAAATTATTGTTAATGTTTTAAAGTTCGGTCCAGTGTATATGATACATGGTAAAAAGAGCGATTGGTGAAGAGTTTCTTTCTCCGTTTCTTCTCTTTCAGAACGCCAAGTTGTTACTAAAATGGTATAGATTTTTGACTTAAAAAAAGTTATATTGTTAATCTATTTTTGAGAAACAATCGATTTCTATTTATGTTTTTTTGTCAATAACCCAGCCCGTTCCACCCGTGGTGTTGCGCGCTCAGCTAGTCAAGAAGCAGCTGGAGGAAACGAAGACCCTGACCATCAAGTCTTTCCACCTTTGTGGAATCACTCCTAAAAAGAGTGACTTATAAAAAATAATGGATAATGGATCAGCTCAGAGAATCAAAAACAGCACCATGGACTATGAATTCTGAGACTTCATAGAAACTCTTAAGTTCTAGTAACAGGCCAGCTCTTTGTTAGGTTAATGATATCATTATAACACATTACTAAATCCATTTCAATTTATGTTTTTTTTTTGTCAACAACCCAGCCCGTTCCACCCGTGGTGTTGCGCGCTCAGCTAGTCAAGAAGCAGCTGGAGGAAACGAAGACCCTGACCATCAAGCTGGAGAACAAGGAGGCGGATATCAAAGAACTCAGGAAGGCACTCAAGGTAAGAGCTTTTTTACTCCAGTTTACTGTACCTAATGGTAACCATAGTTCAATTTTAACTACATATAAACATCAAGAGATCTTATAGCTACCTGAAAATATCTTGATTATTTCCGAAATGGGACAGACCAAAATACATTGTCACAATTTTCTTTCCAGTATGTGTAAAAAAGTCGTCACTCAGCAGTGAAAGAGGTGTGGAGATTCATTACAGGATTTTCACTATCAAATAATACTCAGTAAAAAGACCATGGCGTCTCTCGATCCCCTATATTATTTTAGGGAATATAATCTATCTGTCATCCTACAACGGGATATGATAACAATGCTCAAAATGAAATTGAAGCGATGATAGCTCAGTGGTAGTGTGTAGGAACGCCGCGTCTTGGAACGTGTGTTCGAATCCAACTACCTACAATGAACTTGAGCTTTCGGTGAAGAAAAACATTGTGAGGCAACCATAACATGGTGATAGGGCTTTTTCTAATGCCCGCCTAGCTAGCTACTACCTTCAAATTGAAGATCTGCCGCTAAATACCAATAGGTACACTTGAGAGCCAGTCTCTCCTATAAAGGCCGGCTACTTACCTACGGCTCCCCCGGTGTTGTTGGTGTCTATGGGCGGGGTTGATCTCTTACAACTCTTGCTCGTTTCACACGATTAGCGCGGTCGTTGTGGTTGCGGCAAATACGAACATGGCACTTGTATTTATTTGTATTTTATATAATATAGAGTTATGGCCACAACTTCACCTGATGTCAAGTAACGATGTGGCACAAGATAGTGAACACGCTAAGCCTAGTGGAGGGTTGGCTTTCAAAGCTCATTGCATGTGGATTCGAACTTACGTCCATTGATGTGGGGTCCATATACAGTACCAGCTGAGCTATCATTGATTCGAGAATATGGTAGACGCATTGCAGCCGGAAACAATTAGAGTGGAAAGTTTAATTTTTTTTATATTAAAATGATAATGTATTTGAAGGCAAAACAAGAGGAACTGTCAGAGATGCAGATCCGACGAGAACTCGGCGAGAGGAAGCTGTCGGCGGCGGCGCGGGACTCCGAGCTTAAGGCTCAGCAGCTGCAGAGGAAGCTGGACGATGCCAACAATCAGCTGCGAAGGTACTTATCCCAAAAAAAACCAACTAACTCTGTATGGTCAATTTCATCTAGTTTCAATCAATACCAGCCTTTTCCTTGGTGGGACATCCAAGAAAACTTTTTTTTTCCTTGCTTCTAAACTTAAAGAACTCTCTTTTAAATATTCCAAGCTGAATCAAAGTGGTCCTGGTTCACAATTAATGCCGGCCATGCCCCTAATGGGATATTAAATATAAAAAAGTCCTGTTTAAACTCAAAGAATCCCGTTTTAAATACCCCAGGCTAGGTCAAAGCGCTCTTGAGTCATAATCAATATCAGCCTTTTCTCCGATGAGACATTTAAAAAAATATTATTTTACTATGCTTTTAAACGCAAAAAAAAACCTCTTAAATACTTCTAGCTGAGTCGAAACGATCCTGATTTACATTCGATAACAGCTTTGTTACCAGTAGAACATCTAATAAATAACGTTATTTTTCCATAGTATTATTCGCTCAAAGTGAAAAATATTCTAGCAAGTTCCCCCTCTGTAATCGATAGCAAGTCCCACTTCTGAGTTTTTTCTTATTATTCTTTCCAACGGCTTGAGTAGTTCACACCTTTTGAATGTATGATATATTTATCTAATTATGGTGACCTGTGATGATCTATATGTATATATCTTTCAATATGTCAAATGAAAACTTTGAATTTCATCTAAAAATACTGCTTGCGTGGTCGAGTCTGAGATTTGGCTTTGTTTTCAGTTTACGTAAAGAAAAAATGCAAAATGCTAAAATTAAATTTAATTTATATACGATAAATATGATAATTATATTAAATAAAGCATTAATTGATTATATTTATACTTCCGGCGTCAAACACATACTTTATTGTATTACAGTGTGACAGGGTAGTAGAAATTGTTGCCCAAAAACACCTTAAAAATTAATATATATTCAATAAATTTGTCAATATTGGACAGATATCGATAATTAAGTGACTGTTTAGTATTTCACTTGAGAACCAATTCCTCCACTAGGTTTAACATGTCGTCACTTAACATCAGGTGAGATTGTGGCGATAACGCTAAATTGATAAACAGTAAAAAAATGATTTAAAAGTTGCATTATAAAAAAACTATTACAGAAAAGAAAAGGAGTTCGAAGAGACTATGGACCATCTCCAACAGGATATCGATTCTTTGGAGACTGAGAGAGGCGCTCTCAGAGATAAACTCAAATTATATGCCAAACGAGGTGGCACGCATCACGGTATGTACAAGCTTATACACATTTCGCCTTTTTTAGACTCTATTTACACTGGCGTTGTTAAATCTTGCTCTTTTGTACACATATGACATATGGATTAAGTTTTAAACATGACATGCTAGTACAATCTTGTGAAATTATGTAAAAATCGATGAATATATCTATTTGAGGGATGATGAAGAGATTGGGGGAGGGAACACTTATTAATTCAAATACCTTTAACTTCTGTATTATTACGATTAGATGATCAATGTTTACCTTATTTTGTATCCTAGAAAGAACAATTAATGTTATTTTGAGGTCCTCACAATCTTTCGATGTCTTTCATAATCATACAATAATATAATTGAACACTGAACTGAATAAAGAAACATGTTTATAGAAGTTATTATCCTAATGAAAAAACGTAGTTCACACTTTTAAAGTTAAAATTAAAAAGTCAACTTTGGATACATGAATGCGTTCAGAAATTAACTTTGAATGCTTTTCAAAATCAACTTTGAATTGGGTTTAAAATCAATTTTGAATACGTTCAAAAATCATCTTTAAATGAATTCAAAAATCCACTTTGGATACGCTCAAAATTCAACTTTAGATGCGTTTCAAAATAAACTTTGAATGCGTTAAAAATCTCCTTTAATACGTTCTTTGGATACGTTCGAATATTAACTCTGAAGTATTTTAAATTAGCTTTGGATACGTTCGAAAATCAACTTTGATTGCATTCAAAAATTAACTTTGGATACTTTAAAAATCACCTTTGGATGAATTCAGAAGTCGATTTTATAGAATACGATCCGTAATTGAAGGTATAATTACTTTTTTTCAGAGAATAAATTATAGTTTTCCATAAAAAATTTGCCTGGGGGTATGTACCCCGGTTTGGCCCTCTCCTAACTCTTGTAGGCGCAAGGATTAATGTTGTATTCTTTTTATAAGTATAGATAACATAAGTAACGATATATATTGTATACAATAGTTTAATTACGTGTTTTGAAAAATTAATAATAGTTGTCTATTATTTTTTTCTTTATAGATCTGGCGTTCTTAAGTAAGTTTGGTTTTGTGAAGAGTGTTGCTAATAATGCTTCGGTATTTTGAAGGAAGTTTGAACTAAAATGTTTTATTATATTACTTTTCATGATAGAAATTATTTTGTTACAGATTCGTTATTAGTGTTTATAATTTATAGGGATCACTTAACTAAAACAGTGTTTGATATCAGTTTGAAGCAAAAAAAAGTTTCTTTTTAAATTACTGTAACCTATTTTCAATTTAAAATTGTTATATATAGTTCAAATTCTTATTCAAAAATGAAACGTAAATTGGGATAAAACGTAGATTAAAAAAACAATGTTTTATTATGACTTTGCAAAAAAAATTGCAAGAAATACGTCAAAAGACTTGATTAGCAAATGTTCAGTGCTTTGCAAAAATGTTTCTCAATTTACGTTTACAAAAAACAAAACTAACGATTTTTTTTAATTACTCATACTGTTTAGTGTTAATTTGATTTCGATTGTGTATAATAAGTATAGGCAACTAAATTGTTGTGTATGTGTGTGCGCGCAGCCGCGGCCCTGCCCGCTGTCGCCGCGAGGGACTACGCACGTAAGAAATACGCCATCTAGCGGCTATATATCTATAGCATGCGTTCCCTTACCACTTCATTGTTATATGTATTATTATAAAAGAAAATAGGTGCGTCTCAATATAAATATTAGGATACAGCTTTGCTCCTGTTGGTACTATCGTTATCTTGAATAATCTAAAGCCTTTCTCAATAATTGATCTAACAAATACAAATAGAATTTTTTAAATCGCGTTCCCGTTTTTTTTATTATCAGTACCGATATCAATTTCCATTAGTAATCAAAAAAGTCTACCATGGAATATATTATTTTTCATACTGCGACTAATATTTAAAAAAAATGCAATAAATATAAATTAAATAAGCATTTATTTGATAAATATTGGAATTTTATTAATTAATTGTAATACTATTTTTTACGACGACAAATAATACTTAACCTGTGTGTTACCTGTGGGATTTAACATGTACCTGTGATTGAAAAGGCATAAATTCCAACAAAAATATTCCAAAGCAAGTAAAAAAGGTTCAGAGCATTACAAATTACGAATTTAAATAAATTTATACAAAAATTTTTTTACTGTAAAATACGAAAATCCAAATAATTTCGGACAAAAATGATAGAAGACGCTGGGAGTTTTTAAAGTATAGAAATATCATTTATTTTATTAATATATAATGAAAAAAAAATTGTGACCAGGTTCTGGCCATCTGGCATTGGAGGAACGGATATGGGACAATTTCAATTTCTGACGTTCAATAAACCTAGGGTTTTTGTTATATTTGAAATAATAATATTGAAACGAAAAATAGACCATATTTTTTATCTCTATTTAACTTATGGACTTGGGTCCAAAAACAACATGCCGATTCCATCGTACCGTGACGTAATAATATATACCAAAATTACTTAGAAATAATGACAAAACTGCTTAAAATCCTGGCTTCATCGTAATATATTGTTGAAATGAGACTTTATGGGAGGGCTTTGAAATGCTGATCCGCAACCTTTTCGTGTTACGCTCGTTCGGGTAACGTCGGCTCGTGGCGAGAGAGCGAAAGAGAAAGCGATATAGTGATATCGCACTTCTGTCGCGTGGTCTTAACGACACACCGATGTAATATTTTTTGAATTAATATTTATTATTTTAAAATATTGACAATTGGTTGTTTACCAATTTGTTTTTTTTTTCAAACTGTCATAGCCGTGGCGACGACTGTAGCCGCTCCTAAAGATGTAGCGCGTAAGAGTTTATTTTAACATTGGCAAAAAATATTTCTTTGCAGCATGGCCGTTTTTTTTTTTTTGTTAAATTATTCCATATTTGTATTCATTTTTATGATTTATAGAAAATATTTTTAAGGGTATTCAACATATTTAAACGTGGGAATCCTCTTCTAGTGATTATATTGGATGTATTTTTTACTATCCACATAATGGATTTAAAAAATGTCAATACTTGATATAGTTTTTTAAAAAGTTATGTTGGCTAAATCTACACGTAACAATTTTTAATAAATAAAAAGGAAAGATTAATTCTTTTTTCTTTACTGAATAAACTAAAGGTGCTATAAGTTTAAATAATTTGTTCAATTTACGTATTTATTAGCAGTCGGTGAATTCGCGTGGTATTACAAGCCATTGTTCTATTCCACCCAAAGTATTTTTTATTATGAAGAATACTAACTATTCTTCAGAAAAATTCTTATCATATACAAAAAAAACAAGCCAATCCGACTGGTAGTTTTCGAAGCGATGATAGCTCAGTTGGTACTGTGTACGGATGCCGCGGCAAGGGACGTGAGTTCATATCCACCTACAATGAGCTTGAGCTTTCGTTGAAGGAAAACATCGTGATAAAACTGTAGCATCAAGGTAGGGCTTTTTCTAGTGTCCACCTGGCTGCTACCACCCTCGAGTTGATAATCTGCTGCCAAATAGCTATAGGTGTGTTCCGGCAGTTGCACTTGAGAGCCAGTGCCTCTACTAGGCTTAGCGTTTCTGTCATTTTGGGTCACATCGACACTGAACATCAGGTGTTTAAAAAATCATTAAAAATCAGTTAAGCGTGTTTAAACAAATAAACAAAAATCCATGCCGTTTTATTGTATTAGTATAGATACTAAAAAACACAGTTTATTTTTTTTAATATATTTTAATAAAAGATATTTTACTATGAACGAAGTGGAAGGGAATTGTTAATAATACTATAATTAATTACAAGCTTCTTTCAAGGAGTGGATGACTAATTTGTTTATGTCATTAATTTTGTCTCATGTTTCTTATGTGTTTTAATTATTATAATTTTATTAAACATTGTACGACGCATGTTTATTGTCTTTAATAATCATTAATATTTGGTCGACTGCTGAATTAAACTTTGAGATTCAGTTACAATTGAACTTGGTATGTGATTCTATTTTAATTATTATCTGTGTAAACTTATATTTTTATAGTTTGTAAGGTTAGCATTATGTGCACAATCACACCTGATGTTATGTAACGATGTGGCCCGAGATGGTGGATACGCTAAACCTGTGGAGAATCTAGCTCTCAAGTGCAGCTCCCGGAACATACCTATTGGTATTTGGCGGCAGATTTTCAACTTGAGAGTGGTAGCTAGGCAGACGGGCATTAGAAAAACCCCTACCACCATACGTATTCATATAGTTATTTATGTAAGCTTTATACTCTTGTAGAAATTGAAGTTAATGTGTTTTTTAATAATAATCTCGAGTCAAGTGCTTTCTCTAGTTTTGTGATTCAGCAGTTAGCCAAGATTTAAGCATAGAGATGGGCATGTATTTCCTTTATCTTATTTAACTCTACTATAAAAAATCAAAGCATATACAATATGTCGTACGTTATAAATATATATTTTTTTGTATATTTAAATACATATCGAGCCTTTTATGGAAATATATCGTAAGACACAATTTTACTTGTTACAGGCCAGTTTTCTCATTCCTATATAAAATAAATTTTTCGCGTGAAAAAGTAGCCTATCACCGTCTCCAGAATCCCATTTATCTCTATGCCCTAAAATTGATCACAATCAATTCAGCGGTTTAGGCGTGAAAGCGTCACATACAAACAAACTCACTTTCGCGTTTATAAAATTAGAAAGGATGATGACTTGTTGTTAGTAATGAATATATTGAAATAATAGCTAATAGTGCTTCTCATTTACAAAAGTATATTTAGGATTTACGCTATTTATAACGTTACAATAAAATAAAATACTTTTTTAAGACTTTTGGTGTTTGCGATTTTTTTCCTGAAAAAGCTCAATTGTATTTTGGATATAATTTTTCAACAAAACCCATCTTTATGGAAGGAACGTATTCTTATGATATATATGGATGCTTTCATTCTGTTCTTTGTTATTAATTTTATTTCTAATTAATTCTTAATTTTGTTAGTTGGATGATATTTAACTTAAGAAATAATTAAATCTGATTTTTATTTTTGTCATTAAAACATTTTTGTTGTATAACTGTCATGCTTTTTTACATAAATATGATGCGATAATACATTTTGTATAATTATAAAAAACAACGAAGTGACTTTCTGAAATATTTTAGCTTAAAAAAAATATGTAACTTAGTTTTAATACGATTCTCTACTACATCTCTTCCTCGTATTTCTTAAAAGTTATAATAGAGGCGGTAAAAGTTTGCGATATAATAATATAGTTTGTAAAAAGTTGGTAGCCTTACCATTCTTTCATTCACCATTCACCTACCAGCTCATTGTAGGTAAGCGATGATAGCTCAGTGTAGTGTGTACGACTTGGCGTCAAGGGACGTGAGTTCGAATCCAAGCACCTACAATGACCTTGAGCTTTCGCTGAAGGAAATCATCGTGAGGAAACCATAGCATGGTGGTAGGGCTTTTTCTAATGCCTGCCTGGGTAGCTACCACCCTCAAGTTGTAAACCTGCCGCCAAATACCTATAGGTGTGTTCCGGCAGCTGCACTTGAGAGCCAGTTCCTCCACAGGTTTAGCGTGTCTACTAATGTGGGCCGTATCGTCACTTAAGATCGGATGAGATTATGGCCATAACGCTAAACCTTAAGTATAATAGAAAAATATAAAAAGGTGTTTGGATTCGGACTCACGTCCCATAATGCAGCGTTCCTAAACACTACCACTGAGCTATCATCGCTTCAAACGCTACGCGTTAAAGGCTTACAATACGCATGCGTTCAATGTACACGATTAAGAAATGAAACTCAATGATATATCACGTCTCTACTATAAAAACAGAGATTTATATCTAATTAGAAATTTATTTAATTGAAATTGTTTTAATACGATAATGGTTGCATAGAAAGAATAATCGATATTTTTTTATATATCGATTAATATCATCGTTCAGAAAGTCAGTTCGTTTGCGTAACATATTATGCTTCTCATTTTAACGTATATATGTTTATCGTGATAGAAAGGGACGGGAATACATTCGCTTTCATTTGCAGAGGATACAACGGTGAAAGTGACCGCTGGTATTGCGGCTGGCGAAGTCAACGAGGCGTTGCAGCACCAGCTTAAAGTGCTTAGTTGGTGAGAATTTCCTATCTATACTAAATTTAAAGACATTTCACTATGAAAAAAGTAATGAAAATCTTCTCGTAGGTAAAGAATTACAGATGTTTTGTGCCTTTTATGAGAGAAACTCGAATATTAACGGAGTAGCCAAAAACCGGCATGTGCTTTGGATTACATGATAGAAGTGAAAACTTCATCGCTATATCTCTCTCGCTCGCTTAGTTTATTTTAATGGTTAAGCTTTGGTTATGGCCACAATCTCACCTGATGTTAAGTGACGTGGCTCAATATGGCTCTCAAGTGCTACTACCGGAACACACCTGTAGGTATTTGGCAGCAGATTTTGAACTTAAGGGTGGCAGCTAGCTAGTTAGGTGGACATTAGAAATAGGATATGCTATGCATAGCAATATGCTATGGCTTACTCACGATGTTTTCCGTCACCGAAAGCTCAAGCTCATTGTATATGTAAGTGGCTTCGAACTCACGTCCTTTGACGCGGCGTCCGTACACCTACTACTGAGCTATTTTCGCTTTGACTGCCGACAGAAGTGAAAACATAAATTTATAAATAAATAGTTGTTATTTTTATAAATCAAAACTGATCCGAGCGCAATAAGTCATACTAATATGATCAGGTATAGTGTGTACGTTACACGTCACGTGACCATGTCGATGACGACTTACATGAATTAGCTTCCTATACAAAGTGTACTGTAGAAGATTTCATTGAAAAAAAAAATGTTGCGTATGTGTAGGACGGTGGAAAGGGAGAAGGCAGCTCGGTTGGCGGCGTGCCGTCGTGCTGAACGTGTCGCGATACGCAGCCTGAGGCCCCTCGAGCACCCGACGGCGCCCGGCGCGGTGGCCAGGAGGCAGGTCGCTGCACAGCTCGAGAAGGACCTCTCAAAGCTGCAGACTGTGAGTCACATCTATTTGACAGTATAAAACATACGCCATAGTTGACTTCCACCATTTAACATTTCAGCTGGGGTCTTCATCGTTGTGCTATTAGGTACTGTCCTCAAATAATTGAGAGCTTTACTCTTTTAATTAGCGTTTTCCTCCATGGCATTGTTGAGCTTGACATCTTGCTAAGTTTATTTTTAATTGTCTGGACAGCTCTCTCTATTTGTCTCTCTCTCTCTCTCTCTCTGTAGTTGTTTCTTAAAAATAGATTAAATTCTTGAGAACTAAAGGCTTTGCCATTATCAGACACAATACTATCTGGTAAACCTTGTGTACTAAAAATATTCTTCAAAGTAGGTACCACCATAGCTCTGCTCATATATGTCACTATTTCTGCTTCAATCCACTTAACTATGAACCAATAACAGAAATGTCTAGCCCGATGGGTGTTAGAAAAAGCCCTGCCACCATATTATGGTTTCCTCACAATGTTTTCCTATAACGAAAGCTCAAGCTCATTGTAGGTAGTTTCGAATTTACGTCGCTTGACGCGCAATCCGTACACATTACCACTGAGCTGTCATCGCTTCAAACTATATATTTATTTATATCTGAGCATTTAATTGAAATCTCATTCTAAAAGTGCTTATGGCAAATCATTTGAGCTAAGAAATATCTACAAACTCAAGTATTTTATTTATTTTAAAGTATTAAATTTATATTTATATATTACAAAAGATACACCATAGTTGAGTTCCAAACAAAAGCTAACTTTATTGTAAAGTACCTACATAAGTCACATGACATCATTCACATACATAACATAGTAAAACCGACTCGTTTGTGGCAGAGACACGTCATTTACAAAATAAGATTTCCAACATAATAGGAGTTTGCCGCAGGTGACCCAGCGGGTCAATAACATCACAAGCACTTTTAAAATAATAATGTAAATAACAATTATTTATGTATATTTGGGTGATTTTTTACGACTCTTTTTTTTCACTCCCGTCTCAAAATATTGTGGGACTTAAATAAAAAATTCCTTGTAAATTTGTGCCCAAACATTAAATGCTCTACCAAGGCGTAACATAATCTCCCATATAAAATACATGTAATTTTTTTTAATATTCTATAGCTCAGAGGCATTCTATGGTATAATCTTGGGTAATGATAGGATTTCTTCAGAATGAAATACTTTATAAAAGTCTCCATTGTGGCGTAATCGTAACTCAAACTGGCGGGGTAGTACGGGTCACTACACCAAATTTTCTGATGAAATCATATATATATGTATATATATATATATATATATATATATAAAGAAGAGTACTATATAAAAAAATACATGTTTAAATGCTTGTGTTTAAAATCAATGTGCATGTTTGAAGAAAGAAATAAAAAATCATATACGAGTTTTAAATTCAAAAACATCTCTAAGGATGCAGGATAGCATCAGATAAAGAATGCAGTCGCTTCACTTCGAGCATATAGCCAGGTAGGGCGTTATAATCGAATAATTTTGGACAGTTTAGCTGCACAAAACAATGACAAAGATGAAAGACATTCGGATGATAGACTGTTACAGGTACAATGGTGATTAGAACAATTAACAAAGATACGGTAAAACACCTTCTGAGGGTTTGTTTGTGGAATTAAGGCTTACTGGGTTCATTGAAGGTCGCATGGGGGCTAAGCATTACTAATTACTAAAGATGTTCTCGTATACTTTTATAGTAAGCGCCACCTATTGATTAAAGACCCAGAGGACCCATATGCGTTCTTCCCATTCCCCCCCCCCCCCCCAAGTAGGTAGCCTAGAGAACCATGTGATTTGTATAAAGCGTCATCTGTCGATTGTTGGCAGGAATGGACCCTGTTCGTAGCCCGCTCCGGCCTCGTGCAGTTCCCCACGGAACCCGGGAAGTACGCGAGGGCGCTGCAGCAGCACAAGGAGAAGCAGCGAGAGATCAGGAAACGGCTAGAGGTCATTATTATTACTATTTAGTACGGTTGCCTTTGCTTACAAATTTGTTTATCTGGTACATACATACAAACATACATGCATACATAAATGTACGTATATATTTATATTATAAAGTTGAAAAGTTTGTTTATTTGTACACACTGATCTCAGTAACTACCAGTCGGATTTCAAAAAATCATTTTTTTATTTCATAGAGCAATCATAGAAAAACGCTTTAAGACTAAAACAGATTGGAGTTATAATAATATACATATTAATATAGATCATAGCAAGATATGTTACGGTATATTTTCTATAGTAATCTATTGTTATTACGTCCCGTCTTAGTTTGTTAAAACATGGTTATAAATATTTTTTAAGGTATGTTTATAAATATGAACCGATAATGGTTCAGTTGGTAGTGCGTATGAACTCCATATCTATGGACTTGAATTCGAATTCCTGCAAAAAGCCTGAGTCTTCGGTGTAGGAAAACATCCTGAAGGAACCATAGTTTGGTGGTCGAGTGTTTTTCTGATATCCACCTGACCAACCATCACCCTAAAGTTGAAAATCTAATCCAAATACCTATGGGTGTACTCTGGCAGTTGCACTTGAGAGCCAGCCCCCCTAACATACTTAATGTCCATTTTCTTGGGCTACAGCGCCACATAAAATCTGGTCAGATTATGCCAATAACGCAACTAAACCTATAAAATTATTAAAAGAAAGAAAAATATATTCCATAAAAGGAATGGACAAGGAATACAAATGACAGTTACGTAGTAAACCAATGTCTGCTTTTGGTCTGGTTATCATTATTAAGGTTTGCGATTAATTTGTCCCCGTTCGATACTCGACAATGTAATTGAAGCGATGATAGCTCAGTGGTAGTGTGTACAGACTCCGCGTCAAAGGACGCGAGTTCGAATGCACTTACAATGAGCTTGAGGTTTCGGTGAAGGAAAACATGTGAGGAAACTATAGCATGGTGGTAGGTTTTTTTAATACCAGCCTACCTAGCTACCAGCGTCAAGTTGAAAATATGATACCAATAGGTCTGTTCCATCAGTTGCACTTGAGAGCCAGTCCCCCCATAGGTTTAGCGTGTCTACTAACTTGGGCCGTATTGTCACTTAAGATCAGGTGAGATTATGGCCATAAGACTAAAGCTTACCTATAAAAAAAATGAAATAGATTTCTTGTGATGTGTATGCTATATAAATAAGATTTTTTGTTAGGAACGTTTGGCTGTATTGCAAGCAAAGGTCCGACAGCAAATACTCACGCACAGGCCGTGGCGATGCGTTGAAGCTGACTTCACTGAATTCCCGGCGCCTGAATTGGCTGCAGTGAGTAACATTTTAAAACTAATTTTGTAAGACCAAGTTTAAAGGGTAACGCTTTTTAAAAGTAATTCATGCTAACATTTTAAGGCTCGAAGGACCAATAATTGTATATGTGATAAAATAAAATAAAACTTTGTAAGAGTTGTTGTTAGATACCGGGTAATCCATGCTACTTTTTTGGTTCGAAGGACCAAAAATTAAATGCATTTGTTGGTGACAGGATAATAAGTAGTTTCTGCTAATGTTTTGGTTTGAACGACCAAAAATTGAATCCAGTTTCGAATAACAAGTGGTACATTTATAAAGTAATGTTGTACTATTTGTTTTAAATCTACCCTCGTAAGTAGTAACTTCCATTATTATTTTGGTTCGAAGGACTGAAATTGAATATAGTCGTCAATGACCAATGTATATGTTGTATTCTTATGTTACCAAATTAGTAACAGAAGAACAGAGTTATTTTAGCATTTATATTAATGATGAAGAATTTGTCGGTAAAAACTTTTTTTCTTCCATAGGCATTGTCTTCAAAGGCGGTCAGTATCGGAACCATAAAGTACCCGGCGTCCGAAAAGGCCCCGAATGACGATACCATCTATGTGACTCCATCACAACTGACTAAGTGAGTCTCTTTTTTGAAATTCTGATCCGCAATCTTTCTGTGTGACACTCGTTCGGGTAAAGTTCGCTCGCGAGAGAGAGATAGTTGCACTTGTGTGGTGCGTTCTTAAGCAAACACTGTTTTTTTTTTGCAAACGAAAACTTCTATACACGTTTATTTTGTGGGTATTGATTGTGAATTAACTGTAACGCTCGGGTATGTGACGCTGGTTGGGTAAAGTCGCCTCGAGTCGAGTAATGACCGAGAGAGATATCGTGGACGTGCCACGGCTGTATTCGCTTGAAAATCGTGACGCATTAGCCGCATTCAGTATTGACGATTTTTTTTGTCCAGGTTACGTGAGCTGGTGGCGGAGTTGCAGTCGGATGATGTGAAGCTGGAGTTGTCACCATTGGATTCGACTGTCTGCGCTGCTTAGGACCCATCGCTACACATACGCGTCTAGGGGGTGTAGAGGTGAGAAGAAATAACTCCATATATAGCAAAGCGTTCATGAAATATACTTAAGATGGACGTGGATTCGAATCCATAGCATGGTGGAAGGGCTTTCTCTAATGCCCACCTCGCTAACTACCGCACTTGAGTAGAAAATCTGCCGCTAAATACCTATAGGTGTGTTCCGGCAGTTCCATGTGAAAACTAGGCCCTTCACTAGGCTTATCGTGTCCACCATCTTGGGCCACATCGTCACTTAACATCAGATGATATTATGGTTATATCGCTAAACCTATAAACTATAAAAGAAAACAGTTTGAAAAAGTGGTATACTTGTTAGAAAATTCACAATATGTTTCTGGTTTAAGTATTAACTTAACTGTTACTAGTTCTTAAATAAATAAATATATAAATAATACGTCAAATTTCAGGTCTTAGTCTTATGATATGTTTATGTATTGTTGGTTAATAATTGAACCTTTATACACATACATATTTCAATGTATAAATTTTGAATTCAATATAATGAAATATTTCTCATTTCTACACTTCATATGTATACTTAGTTGTAACTTAATTTAATTGAAGTTATAGCAGCTATAGGTGACAGCGCCATTAAAGAAATAATTAAAAGTAATTTAATTCTCAAAAGCATTTTCGAAAAAAAATAAAATTACATATTAAGGTATATTTAATTTTATAATTTATCTTCAGTAATGTTTATAATGTAAATTCGTTTGTTTGCAACAATTTCATCTACAACAAATAGTTAATAAAACAAAACTGTAACAAATTATTTTCAATATTTAATAAGAATGCGAAAATACATGTTTTTAGTATATTAAATTTGTTAATATACATATCCTAAATAATTATATAATTGCAAATGTCAATTACGCTTTCTCCTGTTAACTACTCAGTTATATTGGATTTTTGCATTATACGTTGTCAGGGGTACTGAAAAGAATTTTGGGAAGAATTAAGGTCGGAAAAAAGTACATATTTTCCCCCAAAAACTAGAAAATTATAGTTTAGGTTGGCAAAATCTACATTCATCTGAGCGAAGCTACGGGTACAAGATATTAATTAATCTGTACCCGATGGAGTTGCTAACAGCATACACCAAGTCTGACCATTAATTAAATACACATTGTTTTTTATTTCTCTGTCTATATATTTATGAACTGAATATTTTCCGAAAGTAAAAAGCGCACCCAGTATACAAACATTTGATCTATATAGGCTATAGTTTACAACTATCATCCGAAAGATGGCGTTGTAGTCCATATACAAGAGCCCATATATAATTACAAGATTTTATATGAATTTTGTGCCAACTTCTATTGATTCTAAATCTCTTACCCTTTTACCTACACTATAGACTTTTTTTCTGCAGTAAATCAACCCCAATATATATACATTTATTGTACAGTATTACAGAAGGTATGATTTACACGTATTAACCAAGAGATGGCGTTGTAGTTCTTAATAATAATTTTTTTGGCAATTGCGTTTTGATTATTATTATCTATTATATTGTATTGTATTTTTATGTTAATTAATAATATTTTCCATATCTATAGGCTACGGCTTGCAACAATAATCCAATATATGGCGTTTTGTAGTCGTTACAAAAATGTCTATGTTTATGCTACGAATATTTAGCGTTAAATGAGAAAATCATAAATTCTGTACCCCATAGATGCCGATGTTGTCGAATTTCGACTACAAAATGACACCTACCAAGCCGGATAACCGCATCTACATTAAAAACTCTCAATTTATTTAATTTTTGATTAATCAAATTGAGGATATATCTAACCGGGTTGTTAACATAAACATACTTAGCTTTATTGAAAGCTCCAGTATCGAAATCAGTATTTGGCGAGGTTCTAGGGATCTGCATTTATCTATCGATAACTTCCCCTCATCTGTAGTAAGACTGTCTTATCAACACGGCCGTTTTTATGCCTTTATGTGCCTACGACTTTGCATGGAGCTGAAAGTTGTGTTTCTATTTTTCGGCAACTGTACTTCTTCCTGGTTGAAACAACCCTATGTCCTTTTTTTACTCCTGACTACGTTTATGCAAAATTTCATGATGCTGGGTCAAGCAGTTAAGTAATATAATCCATTTTTAGCGTTCTTTGTCTTTTTGCTCGGGCCCTAAGGTGACCCTTAAATCTATACTAATATTATAAAGGAGAAAGGATTTTTTTTTTTGTAGCGAATAATTTCAAGAACTACTGAACCGATTTCAAAAATTCAGCTACACCAGTCCTGAGTAACATAGTCTATATAAGATTTTATTCATGAAAATTATTAAATACAATTTTAATTCCACGCAAATGGAGTCGCGGACACAGCTAGTAGCTTATAAAATTCCTGTATAATTGTGCTGTCAAAGGCAAAAAGATTTTTTCAAATCTTACTTGTAGTTTCCGAGATTTGCACATTCAAACTAACTTCAGCTTTTTCATGTTAGTATAGATTACGTGGTACATCGATAAATGGCGCTGTCAACGGAATATATACTATAATAACGGAAAGTATTGTTTATTATAAATTAATAGTTAACGTAGTTAATAATTGAATATAATGTCTCGATTAAATAACTGTAACGTGCAATTGTATTGTCTCTCATTTATTATTATAATTTTTATGTAGCACTTTTTAAATGTTTCGATTATATTATCAGCTGTATATAATTGTTAACAAATATTTATTGTATTTATCTTGCTTGTGCTGGAGTTAAAATAAATGATAATGTTTTTTTATAATGTGTTTTTTTATACTTATAAGTTTTGTGGATGGGAGATGTGTCTCCTATTTTTTTACGTGGTTGACCATATTGACAATCACTTCCACATTGACATCAATGCCCGCTCCAATGAGGGGGGCTCGGTTGTAAAATTTGATTTGGTAAATATTACAAACAATTAAAAAAATCTCATATCAGTCCTGTCGTTTGCTAAAATATTTTCTTGTTTATGTAATATATATATATATATTGAGACTATATTCAAATTTCTTAAGAGCGCTGCTTGAACTGATTTGAACATTCCGTGCTACGGATATACGGTACTTCTGTAATCAATGAAAATCCCATATATTCCCAAGGGACGTCATAATCGCTACGGCGAACGCTTTGACATATAGTATTCCGAGCCATGTTATATGGGCGGGAAGTATAAAAAGTGGTCAGCTGAATACTGAAAACAGAGATTCCAATACCTGCCAGACGTTCTATAAACTACGATATAAACATAGCTGCAATAGGCGGAGTGAGATTTGTTGAATTCGATATTATATATTCGTTGAAAATCTATTTACACTACTTCTTGTGTTTTTTTTAAATTTACAACATCCCACAAGACTTGGAATCTTTCTTTTGACATATAAATTTTTAACAAATTAAAAAAAATACATATTATTTATAAATATGAGGATTAGTAAAATTATGCTTTGTGCAGTGCGCGAGGGGACGTCGCACTGTCAACCCTCCGCGCTCGAATCGATTCATTTAAATTCATAGCATTTTTCAATAACAGGGCCGAATTTAGATACACTAGGCTTGGTCATTGACCTGCTCTCAACATTCTTAATTTAGTCAGGAAAGGAATTTAGTAAGCCTTGAAGCGATGATGCATCAGTGTATAGTGCGTACAGACGCCACGTCAATGGACGTGAGTTCGAATTCCTACAATGAACCTGAGCTTTCGGTAAAGGAAGGCATTATCATCGAACCATAGTACGGTGGTATGGTAGGGCATATTCACAAAAAGAAAAGACGGAACCCACCACATATACATACATATTGTATAAAAAATAAATAAATATAATAATAATCATAAAGATTTGACTTTCTAAATTATTATTTTTATAATGTCTGTTTTATTTCTATTCTAAAATTTCTAAATTTTCTAATTCTCTAAATTACATTGAAAATGATTTTGGTTAACCAAATAAACAATTGCGCTATAATATGTAACAAGTAACCCTCTTGGTCTACAATATCAGAATGGTCTTAGAATTATCCCAAATGGTTCGCCTTATAATGGTGACCTTTGCATCTTTGGCTGATGATTTAATCGAAATGGCTACGTAGTCGAAGTAGGAGTAAGAGGTGTACGAGCAAAATCTCTACTATCTACTAAAAAATCTTGGCCTGTCTAGGACTGCTCTAAGTTCTATATAAAAACGTATCTCTAAAGCTGCGCAAGCAGGCTCCTACAAAATTTGGTTTAGGAGGGAGAGAAACACGAGCAGTGAAGGTGGTGAGTGGTGATGTGCGTCGGGAATTTCCCCTAAACCTACAACCATGTCACAAGTTTCGAAAACAGCTCAGTAATTTCCTCTCTGCCAGACAATGGATTTGGCACCCGCCCTGTGAATCCATAGATAGCTAAGAAGTTTGTCTTTCCTTGTTGTTTTTGACGTATACTCCTTAACAAACGATTTTCATATTTAGCCCGCGGTATGAAAATTTTATGAGGTATAAAACCGAGCTTTAAATTAAAGTGAGAGATTACGTTCCTTTGCGCAACGTACTTTGATATTTCAATTCGAGATTATGTATGTGTGTTTACTTATTATTATGTGAAATTGTTTATGTTATATATTTCATTGGAATTATGTAAATAATATGAATAAATATTTATATACGCTTTGATTATTTTTAACATGCTTTCATTTTCCTTTCCCTTATTTATATAGTCTACACAATAATAGTTTTTAAGGAGTAAACTCCAGTCGTGCGACGGACGTGCGACTGTTTTTTCTTCACCTTGTCAGTTCGTGTGGTTAATCTAAACGGAAGCACCGTTCCAGGGTTGTTTCTAGTTTTGCTCCTTTTTCGAGACTAGGTGTTGATTGGTGATGGGGGAAATGGTATAAGGATATTACTTTCATGAAAGATGGAGGAATTTGATCCTAGCAGCAAAAGTAGTCCAGGGTCGTGTACCTGTAGTTATTCCAATCAGCTATCGGTAAAATATCTTGTAAATCATCTCTTGAACATCAACTTATTACTGAAGCAGAAATGTATATGGTCGGAAAATGAATCCGCTAAAAATTGTAGTCTAAAATTTTGGGCGGACGAATATTTTTTCGTCGCTGGAGTACTTACCTGTTTTCGAGGACAATTTGTAATGGTTCTAAACGAAGGGTGCAGAGAGCGTCTAGCTTGGCGATACGAGATTAGCCTCTGTGATATTCTTACCATTTTGTATCAGGGGTTAAGATAAAGGACATGGATTTAACAGACCCGATGCAAAGGACTCAATCCTATACAAGTGTCATTACTAGACGCTTTTTTATTTGAAAACTATCAACCGGTTTCGGTTTCACAGGAGTACCTACCTATATGGATTTTAGAAAATAGATATATAGTGTTGTACCGATTAATTGATCTTTTTAAAAGGAATTAATACATAATACAACATTGTCATAAAACTGTACTGGTTTACGTGTTTTGGAGCCGTCCAAGTATTAGGTAACGCAATTTAGGACGGAAGGGGGTCATGTAAAGCGTTACGATAGGTTACCAGGGCGGGAGAGGGGATCGAAAAAAACTAGCCCCATCACAATTTCCCAAGTTCTCATGTTTATGTTTTACGAAGACTCCCTCGATTATTTCTAATCGCATTTCCAGTGGCTAAGATATAAAGCCATTTATTTTAACAGTTTATTAGTGAAAAGTAAGGTAAACATAATTATGACTTTTAAATTAAAATTTTAATTGCTGTGTTAAGTTACGATTGAGTACGAGGAGGGGGAGGTACAATAAAATGTTACGATGCGTTACATGGAGGGAGGGAGGTCAAAATTATTGAAAAACTGCGTTTAGTGATAGTTGAACGGCCGCTGTAGTAGTCAATAATTAAGTGAGGTAATTTTGGCGATTTTCGACTGCCCCGCCCCCTGATGAGAAGTAGTGACATTATGCTCAAACCCTCCTGTGAAGCTTTTTCAAATTGCATACGATTAATCTAAATAAGTTAATCTGGGTTTGATTGCGTTGAACAATTTGATTAAATATTTTATTTAAGACTACTTACTTACGTTTAGTTTTCAAGATTTCTAAAAATGTAGCCTAGAATCATAGTCAGAATATCAAATGATAAAATACTTAAGTTATAACTACTAAACTTTACACTGTTTTGTTGCGAATCAACAAAAATTATTTTTTTTATTTTTTTTATTTTTTTTTCGAATGGACATACGCTGTTAGCCGGAGGGGCTTTTACAGCTTGGCAGGACTTTTTGGGGCGAATGCTGAGGGCACTCAGCCCCGAGGCAGCGAGCACAAGGGTACCGTTGGGGCTGGCCCTTGGCATGGACTGCTGCCGGAATAACAAAAATTACGTGATATCTGCCTAAATACCCTCTTCCCACGTGAGATCAGGTGAGATTTGGTTTCACCCCCCCCCTTAAACACTTCAAGTAATTAATAGACGCCCCTTTGCGCCAGTAAAGTAGGTACTCGGCATTATTTTTTCCGATGTTCTCAACAATTAGGCAGTGATGGATTTACTAGTAGGCAATTAATTTGCAGGAAGCAAATTCGGGGTATTTTTGTTTTGTTCTGTAGAAACTAAAATGATTAATACTTATACCTATACCTAAATGTTGATAGATAATATGTTTCACCACTTACAATCGAGGTATTATAACGATTTTTTTTCTCCAATTTACGTAGTCCTATGTGGAATTAGATTCCGTAAAGGTAGGTAGGGACGGCAAAATATGTATAGCTTATGGGCGGTAAATGTGTAAATCCGCCACTGTAATTAGGTATTACCTATTATATTTTAGCTAGTTTATAAACAGAAAAACCTAATGTATTATACACCTCAACTTTATTTATTAATAACTGTGCTCATATGTGAAAACCGTGTGAAATTCTATTCGGTGTCTTACGAGTTTATCGTGTTCAGAACGGAAGACAAAAGTAGGGCTTACTTTGCTTATCCTTACTAACATCATAAAAGCGAAAGTGAATTTATTTGTTTGTTACGCTTTCACGTCTAAACCGCTGAATCGATTATGATAAATTTTGGTATACAGATAGATTGGAACCTGGGTACAGCGATAGACTATATTTTCTTGCAAAAAAACTTATTATAAGTGGGGTAAAGATAAGGATAAACTTTGTATGAAACTTTATTGCGTCATCCGATTTTTTTGACAAAATCAATATTAACGCAAGCGAAGCCGCACGTATAATCTAGTTTATAATACAAATTTTGGTCTATTTATTTGTATCTACCATTGTACTTTTTTTTTCGACCTGACGTACGCTGTTAGCCTTAATGGCTTTGACAACTTAAACGACCTTTTTGGGACGAATGTTGAGGGCACTCAGCTCTGAGGCAGCGAGAGCAAGGGTGCCAGAATGGCCGAAGCTCGGCTTGGGCTGCTGCCGGAAAGTGAACAAGGATTCGCGAGCCTAACTGACCAATAGGTCCTAACTTACTAATTTAGTGATCTTAACACGAACTTATCGGGCAAGCCGCGTAAGGGCCGCGGGGGTTGTCCTTTACAGAACCAAAACCATTGTACGTGCACCATTCCAAAACTATTTGCTATTGCAAAACTATTGCACAGATTTTAATGAAGGACGACACGGCTATAACTAGTACTATGTATTTTTAATGATAGGAACGTTTTAAGGAATTTTCATACCCGTTTGTAGCTGATACAATTATTTAAAATAATTTACTAAAACACAGCATATCGAATAAAGATTTTTTGAGAATTGTCCGAAAATCCGTAACAGTACATAACTAGTGGTCGCCGCGACTTCATTCGTGCTGAATTATTAATTATGTAATCATTTTTGTCCGTTTTTGTAACTGTTTTCAACACAGCTATACTCTTATTGGCGATAATGTGATGTTTAATAGCCTAAAGCCTTCCTCTATGATGCTCAATCAACTGTAAGAATATTTTTTGAAATATGATTAATTGTTCCAAAGATTAGCGTGTTCAAACAAACGTTTCCGCCTTTTAATATTAATATAGATAGTTGTAAATATTAATCAAAATTATTAATCCACCGAATCATATAAAATGTAATACGGGTCGTATAAATTAAATGACCCTTGTAACATCACACGAGGTCACAAAATCACTACGTTACATACATTATTATTAGTCCAAAGGGGACACAAGAATTCAGGCACCTGCAGAAGGGGAAAATGTGGCAATATGTTGTGACAGAGCAAAGAAATAAGACACATCACAGAATTGTTATTTGTTAGTTTTATTTTGTGTATGGCTGTTCTTCTTTTATTTTATAATAGCTGTGCCTGCGACTTCGCTCGCATGGAACTGAAAATTATTAAACTAATTTACAGCCTATTTTACGCAGGGATAATATAGCATTCTAATGGTGAAAGAATTTTTGAAATCGGTCCAATAGTTTTTGAGTTTATTCGTTACAAACAAAAATACAAATCTGTCCTCTTTATAATATTAGTGTAGATTTTAATGTTCGTGATCTGTGTACTACACAGTGTAAGCTGTGGCAGACTTCAAAGGCCAGTGCGCGTAGTGTTGAGCCTCATTTGTACCCCGAAAATACTTGAGATATTTACCATTGTCTGTCTATTTAAAAAAAAAAAACAAGTAAGTAAAATAAGACTAGCACTATGATATATGTATATATCAGATATACACACTCAGAAAACAACTTTATTAACATTCAGGAATATCGTCGAAGTGAAGCATCTGTTTTCTATTTGATGTACAATAACAGAATGTTCGATGATAAATGATTTAATTTTTACGGTTTGTAATAGAATGGAATATTATTTTTAATTTAAGATTATAAATTTACGAAGATGCATTTAATTACCGAGCAATCAACACGTGCGAAGCCACGGGGCAAGGTCAATCTCTGGATAATATTAGTACCGCCGTAGCCAAGTTATTTTAGGGTAAAATGAAAACAATAATGTATGAAGTGACACTATATATGAAGCTACCCTAAACCGACTACATATCTCAAGCCAAAATTCCATGATTAGCGTGTTTTAAAAACCATAAAAAATTACATTATTTGAAACACAGCATTGATATTTATTTCACAGCTGATAGTTGATACATGTTCTTAACACGGAACTTGGCGTGGAAATATGTCGTCGATTTAGTGCATAAAATATCATCCCAAACATTTTTATTTGCTTATTACGCTAGAAATTCTAGATTTAAGTATTTAATTTTTTTTTTTTTATTGGTTACTCGATTTTTGGTTAGTACTATTTTATTTTATTTATTCAATCTTTTTTGTACACCTTTACACATATATTTATACATTTCACATGTTCTGGTTAGTACAAAGAGCGGCCTTATTGCTAATAGCAATCTCTTCCAGGTAACCTTTGAATTGATATTATTTCATAGTATTAACTTTGTGGGCTGATAGGGCAATAAAATTGTGTTAGATGGAAAAACGACCACAATACTCCAGACTTAGCACTCAGCATAGAATACCTATATCCGACATTCGAGGTACTTGCAGGCTAGTAGCATGGTGGTAGTGCTTTTTACCCGCCTGGGTAACATTTTTATGTAATAGCAGGTAAACGAGCAAGCGTGTCACCAGACGGAAAGTGATCCCCGATGCCCATGGATACCCACAACACCAGAGAAATCTCGGTTGCGTTGCCAGCCTTTATAGGAGGGTCTGGCTCTAAAGTGCAACTGCCAGAACACACCTATTGGTATTTGGCGGCAGATTTTCAACTTGAGGGTAGTAACTAGCCAGGAGGAAATTAGAAAAAGCCCTACCACCATGCTATGGTTTCCTCACGATGATTTATTTCATCGAAAGCTCAAGCTCCTTGTAGTTGGTTGGACTCAAACTCGCGTCCCTTAAAGCGAATTCGTACACACTACCATTGAGCGATCATCGCTTGTACTGCACTGTACCTGATGTTAAGTACAGTACAAGTATCTACTCATGAAGGTAATTTCGCCAGTGTCGAGTGTGAATAATTTTTTATAAACACGATTAACAAATATATAGTAAAAACCAAACTCTGAACAATTTATTTGCGGATTACACGAGTAATCTGCCGTGTGGGAATCGAAGCCACACTGCTTCAGCAAGACGGTTGCACCGAGCTCTAATCGTTAGACACTTGTAAGATACCTACATTATCTAATATTATAAAGTCGAAAAGTTTGTTTCTTTGTTTGAACGCGCTAAACTTAAGAACTACAAGTCCAATTTCAAAAACTCTTTTTGTGTCTTCTAATGTCTTCTAGCTAGTTACGATCCTCGAGTTGAAAATCTGCCGCCAAATACTTATAGATGTGTTACGGTATGTACACTCGAGAATCAGTCCATCCACTAGGCTTAGCGTGTCCTCCATCTTAACATCAGGTGAGATTGTGGCGTTTACGCTAAACCTTAGTTATAAAAAAAATGTCAAAGCTCACATTAATTGGTTCCGATTTTCCGACAAAAACATTATTAATAATATGAGCGGTTATTTTTTGTATTCGTACCCACAAACCCCGTTTAATTTATCGCATAGTTATCGCGAAGTTCACATCAAACGGTTCCTGTGCTGAATAATTTCATAAACTGCGCCTTTGATCCGCTCGAACGCTCGTAATAATAAAAATATTCAATAAAACAGCGGGAACGCGGTAAGGCATACCGCGGCGGTGTTGCCACACTAAAATTAATAAGTCCTAATACAAAAATAAGAAACCTGTATTTCTCATAAACATATCACTTTTTACAGGTGAGGGTTTTTTTTATTCCTAATTACAAAGTATTTATGATATCTTTATTTGAAAAATATTACTTGTTGTTTATAATCAATAACTGGTCTATTAAAATAATAGCTATTAACATACTGTTTCTAATTTGCTAATAAAACTTTTAAGAACTTACAATGAGTAAACATTTTAGAGGGCGGTTACGATGTTCGCCAGAAAAAGCTCGATATGAACTATAAGTAATAAGTAGTAATATGCATTTTAATTTCCCGCCAGAATTTTTTCAACGGTTTCAACAAAGAATCCGGCATTTTCTTAGAGCTAAGTTTAAAGAAAATATATGTGTTTTGTACAAAAATAAATAATTACAACTACATGACTATGGCTACTGGCAACGGATTAACATTGGCTCGATGGTCACCACTGTTTCTGGATAGTCCTATGTAACTAGGCACAATCCCGTCAATTTATCGAGTTACAATAAAAAAGTATATGTTAAATATTAACCTTACGTCAAAGTCGTCTTATATTTTTGATTATCTAGGTAGTCTATATCTATATTAATATTATGAAATGAAAATGTTTGTTTGTTTAAACACGACTAATATCAGTAACTATATATTTCAAAATGTTTGATAGCGCAATCATTGACTTAACTTTTAGGCTATTTAATATCACGCTACCATCAATAGGAGCAAAGCTATAGTGAAAAAGTGACAAAGACAGACAAAAAAATTAAATAGTTTTTAGTTACACGCAAACAAAGACAGCTAGTTATTTTATAAAATTGCATAAATGTTCTAAGAATTTAATGATCATTTCTTGTTGAAAATAGCAGTTATATAGACGTCTAATAAAAACAAAATAATGTTTTAATAAATGCTTTAACGGTAAATGTATCAATTTTTTCCAGCTGGCAACATCACGGAATGAGTTTCGCTTGCAAAAGAGCGACTAATAATTACATTTCGCGGCTACCGAGCTTTATTCACGGATGAAATATGATTTGTTACTGCAGCATTCCTCATGGAAGTAAAAAGTGTACGTGTGCACGCGTAAAAAGAGAAACTATCTCATTTCTAATTAATTAAAATTATATAATTTCTAACTTTTGTCCGCGGCTTTGCTTGCGTTAAAATAGATATTGTCAAATAAATCGAATGAAACAATAAAAAGTTTATTCCTCCCTTTACCCCACTTCCAATAACTTTTTCGAGAGAAAAAGTGGCCTATCATCGTCTCCGGGGACCTATCTATCTTTATACCAAAATTCATCACAGTTGATTCAGTGGTTTGTTCGTGAAGTCATAACAAAAGTACAAACTGACTTTCACATTTATAATATTAGCAAGGAAATAAGGATAAGGATTAAATGTTATTACAGAACTTAACAAACAAAATCTTTGTTATCTTTACAAATTCTACCTCTTCAATATTTTTATGTTTATTTCCTCTGACTAAACACGGGCTGACTCTTTCGTTTTTATTTGTAGTATTAAAATATTCTAAATATACACAATTAACGACAACACATAAATCACCCTGAGTAGAGTTCTAAGAAACAGCACGAATTATAAAAAAAAATGCTTATCATAAAATTGACTTTGCATGCATATTCATTTATTTATTGAATTTTTATGTGCTATGTGGTGGAATAATAATGTATAGATTAAAGATATATTTCATTTTAAATGATTTTATTATTATGCCATATCCATTTTTGGGGCTTCTTCGTGTCTGCTCATTTACTGCCTCTCAGAACGTTTCGGTTAATGCCGCGACACGACGCTATGCGACGCTCCAACGTTTGTGATTAATTATAATGTTGTTCACAAATTAATAACGGGAGCCGAACGTTGATAATAATTGGTTTAATTTTGCTTTTATTAATGACACTCGGCTGTATGCTGCGTTTACCTTTGCCTTGACTTTTATTTTGTGTGGTGAAAAATTAAATTGTTTACTGAAAGCGCTAAACTGGAATTATTTTGAAGTTTTCCACGGGAACCCGATTTTCATGTAGTGATTTTTATTTGGTAATTTGCTTATTCCATCCATATTATATGTTATAAAGGGCTGTTTTCATATTATAGCTTGATTTTTCTATATAGTTAAGGTATAGCACTATGGTAACAATCCCATCTCAGGTTAAGTGACAATGTTACCGAGGATGAAGGTCACAGTAAATCAAGGCAAGGACTAGCTCTCAAGTGCATCTGTCCGAACACACTTTTAAAGGGAGATGTTCAAATCCAGTGTGCTATCAAGCCAGGCGGGCATTAGAAAAAGCCCTACCACCGTGCTATGGTTTTATCACGATGTTGTCCTCCAGCGAAAGCTCAAGCTTTAAATAAACTACCATGTGTGTACCCCATAACCAAAACCAACAGAGCTATCAAAATAAAAAAGTGCTAAATAACAGATTAAACACTTGAAAAAAACTGTTAAAAAAACAATTGAAAAAAAGTCATGAGTGATACAGATAATAAAATCGGCCTTTGAAATTCAAATGTCACATTAACGTAAAGCACCATAGAGAAAATATTTAATTGTTTTTTATTCGCGTGTTGCCACTCGAATATGTAGTGGCCCGTTATTGGGGAGAACGATGGGCGGGGCGGGCACCGGCACGTGCCTACAATGGATGACAAATTGGCCGTTGACAAAGGAATAAGGTTTATTGGGCTACGTTATGAGGGTACTCTACGAGTTTGGTGAATAAAGAAAGTCATGGAGCCGTTTAGAAATCAAATTTAATGATATAAGAATTGGTGCTTTTAAAATTCTTACAAAAAAGTGAAGCGAAAGATATATAAGCACGCCTTGGTCGTAAAATCAAATTATATGCCGTGACACTAAATGGCGTGACTCTCTTTCAGGCTCCCTCTACGCCGTGGCCAGCTTTTGACTTCATTGTGTATTTCTCTTGTTCTCTGTATGACCTGCGTGCTATTCGTAACTATACATGTGGGGAAGATTATTCAATTTAGACAAATGTACTTTTTGAATTTATATTCTCATCGTACACATGTAACTCTTAACAAGTTAGACTCTATTCGCCATTTTATATTGCACTTTTGTAATTCTGGAATATGCTGCACAGATATGGATATACCTTATAGATAGCAGGTATCTGCTATCACAAATATTTTGACCGCAATTTTTTTAATTTATTATTAGGTTGGCGTTATGCCTACAATCACACCTGATCTTAAATGACGATACGGCCCGTATTAGTAGACACGCTAAACCTGTGGAGGAACTGACTCTCAAGTGCAGCTGCCGGAACACGCCTATTGGTATTTGACGGCAGATTTTCAACTTGAAAGTGGTGCTCACGATATTTTTCTTTACCGAAAGCTCAAGCTTATTTTAGGTGGTTGGATTTGAACTTACGTCCTTTGACTCGAAGTCGTACACACTACCATTGAGCTATCACCGCTTGCTTAGAAATATACCAAAGAGGTTCATTAAATTTCCATGTTACCACCAAAATGTACCCTATAATTCAAATGATTACCTACATCTTTGTAAAAAAACATCACTTATTACCACTTTTTAATTGGTATATAATTAGTGATTTAGTTTTCTTGTTAAGAATTTTACGTAAAGAAATTAATTGCTGTAATCTTTTAGAGAGAATATATCTCAAGACCCCTTGTAAATCTACTAGAAAAGGTTCTCTATTACATATTCCGTTTGTTGAATCTAATTATAGGAAAAAAAATTATATAGCGCGAGCAAGTAAACGTTTCAATGACATATGTCAGCAGCATAATTATGTTCCTTTTGTAATGATCGAGCTTTCGTCTAGAAGTTGCTTAAGTCTTGATTTATTTAATAAGTGGATTTCTTAAAGTTATCATATAATTTTATTTTCCGGCACTATCACAGTATTGTTTTAGTAATGTTCAATTTCTATCCGTGATGGCTTATAATTAGTTACCGATCTCCAGTACCATCGATATATAAGCATTATAGATGTTAGTCATCCATAAATAAATATTAACTTTTATACCACAGGTTAATCCAAACAAAGTTTTTTTTTACAAAGTTCGGCCATTCTGCTGGTATTCAACATTACATTCTATATCAAGTATTATAAAACTTATGAAAACCTAAAACAACATTAAACGTCTCACATCTTTAAGTTTCAAAATAGGAAGTTTATCTAATTATATTAAAAAATGTAAAATTATAATAAACACATCTTAAAATACAAAGAACAATACAGAATAAAACAAAAAAAAACATAAATAGATTAATCTCAAAACAAAATAAAAAAACAGAAGCTCAGAAATCCGTGAATAACTATAAACAAATGAGAAATTTAAAACAAATCAAACCTAACCTTTCTTTTCATAGTGTTTGTTTCAACACCTAGAAATATCTTGAATGCGTGTCCCCCATCTTTAGCCACGTCGTCACTTAACATCAGGTGAAATTGAGGCTATAACACTAAATCTTAACTATATAAAAGAACTCAAAATAATATCCATAATGTTAGTTAACATTATTTGTATGACGTTGTCGACTCTATATCTTTTCCTTTTCCATCATGATTCAGTAGGTGTTCGCAGATAATGAGATAGTGAGCTATGTGCCACACTGCTTTATTGTTGTAACGTTATTGTTACGTAAATTAACGTTTTAATCGTTAACACATACCTTTAACGTTATACGCATACTTTATACATAGTTAATTCAATTCCGAATGTTAAAAGATATCTCAAAGTGACTTGAACTTTGTACGTTCATTAAAAATTATAATTAATATTTTTTTTTATAAACTTTATAGGTTAAAAGTTACGTTTACAATTTCACCTGATGTTAAGTGACGATGTTCACCCAAGATGGCGAACGTTAAGCCTAGTGGAGGGACTGGTTCTCAAGTGCAACTGCCGGAACATACTTATGGGTATTTGGTGGCATATTTTCAACTTAAAGGTCGAACTCATTGCCGGCGGATTTGAACTCACGTCCATTGACGCGGCGTCCGTACACAGTACCGACTCGCATCGCAAAATCTTAAAGGTACATACATATATGTCAGCAGATTTCCAACTCGGCGGTGGCAGGTAGCCAGGCGAGCAGTAGAAAAAGCCCTAGCAACATTCCTTGTGTAATTTCTAGACATCACATAAAAGTAGAAATTAAGATCTAATGTCGTAGGAGATTAATAGATTAATTAGGAATCAATAAAATGACCGACAAAACCTGTACTATAAATAGTTAGTTAACACACAACATAAAAAAAAATGTAATAAATGTTTGATCAAGTGGGGTTGTCGGTTCCGCCGATTAGGGTACTTAATATATGATCCCCGATATTACTGAATGGAATTTTAATTACCGTGTTCGGGCAACCCTAAGCGCGAGTTGACATCTGTACTTAATCTAGGGCTGCCACGTTTCTTTTTACCCGTGGCGTTGTGAAAATATAAATAACTACCATTTACCCGTGACACCGCTCGCGTTAACACTGATTATGTCAACCACTTCTGGTTGACGATCGATACGTTAAATAAAATGTCACCTATATTACATAATACACAGCTAAATAACTAGGTATATGAATTTAAAATATATATCACAACATGATAGATTAAGATAACGCCAAAAGCTTTACTAAAAAATCTAGAAATATAATAAATCAGTAGAAAAGTCGTTATGTACATCGAAAATGTTTCCAAAATAGCTGGGATAACAAAAGATAACCAACACAACATATTTTCAGCATTCTTGGAATTAGTGTCCGTTTGTCTTTGCTTGAATCACGTAAAATGTACAACACCAATATAGATAACTTTTATACATAAAAATTGTACGCAACTTGAAATATTACTTAGTTTTTGATTCATAGCAATCGGTTCACTCTATCAAGAGATATCTTAATGTATAAAAATTACAGGCCACGCTGCTTGTCCGTGATGTACTCCTAATCTACTGAACGAATTTTATAGTGATACAACCGATAACCAATTGATACAACTTTTTATCTCGACGAGCGATCACAACGCGATAGATGTCGCTGTAGTCGATGTGATTGACTGGTCAAAAAGTCAGAACAAGGTCTGTTGTCTGTCTTGTTATTAAATATATAAAGGGACTTTTTACGTGGCAACCCTGTTATAAAACTCTCGGGGCATCAAAAAGCGCATCACACAAACACTACGAAACAGTTTATACGGCAGCGTCCCCTCTCGCCCCTCTCCCTTCCCTATTCTCTCCCCTTATCGTTTCTTTTCATTACAATGATCTTACCCCCTCCGTAACAAGTGGCGAATGTCGTTCGCTTTCACCTTTGTTTGCAAACGTAATTATGAGTTTCTAGAACTTTCATAAAGTTTAATATGTTTCGAGCAGCGAGTCTGTGTTTGCTTATTATTATTATTATATATTATGCTTGCTGCCCCGGTTGATGTTGTCCTGACCTTTCCAGTAAGTAATAACTACACCGCGGCACTATCTATCGCGTTCAGAAAAAGAATATACTATATGTGAAAAAAAAATTGCCGTCGCGGGACGCCCGGCAAATGTGAAACGTCAAAATAAAATGTAGAATTTATAATCTATATTAATATATAAGCGGAAAAATTTGGTTGCTCGTTTAAACGAGCTAATCTTACAACTAGCAGTGGGATTATAAAGATTATATTTGTATTGGATAGAGCAACCATTGAGGAAGGCTTTATGGTATTTCTCATCACACTGCCACCTATAAAAGCAAAGTTGTAGTGGAAAAAGTTATCACACACATACACTTATCACGAGTCCTGTAAAACTATCAGATATATTGGTTTTAAATTTATCATGCATTTTCCTTTTGCAATTTACGTTCAAACACGGTTGAAGAGAAAACCAAGAGCGAACCTCGAATACAAATTTGTACTTGTGACATAGAATTCGTTTACATCGAAAATCGTTTATTGTGACTGAAAAATTATTGTAGGTTTTTTTAACTAATATATCATACGCTTTTCTACAAGATGGACTCGGTAATTACAAAATGAATATGTCTTTGTATGTTTCCCCCTTTATGTGTTCCTAAATCATTCCTACGATTCTTGCCGTGGTTCCTAGAATACTATTGGAAGTGAAAATGTATGTAGGCGCGTTGGGCGATTTGCACGTCACATGATACGAACAAGTATAATCATAGTGAAAATTCAGTTCATTGATATTCGTGTATATACGAAAACTATGTTTATACATAGTTTATTTAATTTATATTTAATAAATGATTTATCATGTCCATTAAATTCTATTAATATTTTGTACATGGCTTGAGCCGCCCGTCATGTGTTTTGATGTAGAAATAACGTATACAAAATTATATTTAACTGCTAGAAAGGACATAATAAATTTACTAGTCAGTGTCGAAGATTTCAAATTCAATATAAAGTAAATCAGGGTTATAGTTTTAGGAATCTAGTGATAGAATAAGCAGAGTCCCCTATATACATATATCTGTGTATAAATTATAGTAAAATAAAGGCGTTTAATTTTGATTTTTTTCATTACCGCATCTGTCTATGTAGATAATTTAGCTAATGCTAAATATGAAGGACTTTTTAAAACCACACTAGGTTTTATTTGCAGCTTTACTTGCGTTAATATTGGTATTATCAAATAAATCCAATGACGCAATAAAAAGTTTCATACGAAGCGTATCCCTTTCTTGATCCCACTTGCAATAAGTTTTTCGCGAGAATAAGTAGTTTTTCACCGTGTCCAGGTTCTCATCTATCTCTATACCAAAATTTATCACAGTCGATTCAGCGGTTCTGGCGTGATAGCGTAACTAACAAACAAACTCAGTTTCGCATTTATAATATTAGGAATAATATAATGTAATAATATACAATCAAAATAAAAATATGGATTTAACTGACACAAAGTCCGTAAACTCAAAATCAGAACAGAAAAATATTGTCCTATGCGGGATTCGAACCTACGGTACTTCAGTGCGGCTGTTACAGTGAGGCAACTGAATGAATGAATAGTTTAACTATGAGCACTTTAAATATGCACACTGGCGAGCTGAAGGCAATAAGGCATGTTTATTCCAGCTAAGCATCTGCCACGCTTTAATAATAGGCCGAACTATAAAGTAGATAATTTTCTTGTGTTTAGTATCTAATTTACATGGAGCCTTCATAAAAATTCCTTACCGACATCTATATATATATACACATGACACTGAAGTGGCGATAAGTCTGGGGTACTATCTGCCTGTGATATCTCTTTTGTGATCTGGATTTTGTTTGAATTTGAATGTATCCTAGGCTGAATTAGTTTAAGACTTAAACTTCCTAATAATCCATACTTAAACCTTTAATGCGGAAAATCCTTTCTAATATTATCAATGCGAAAGTGAGATTGCTTGTTACGCTTTTACGCCCAAACCGCTAAATCGATTATAATGAATTTTGGTATTTAGAGATTGGTATTTGGAATTAGAGACAGATGGGAACCTGAAGACGTTAATAGGCTAGTTTTGATCGCGAAAAACTTATTGAAGGTGGGGTAAAGAAAGGGATAAACTTTGTATGGGACTTTCGTTTCGTTCGTAGTTTCGTCCGATTTGTTTGTTAACGCAAACGAAGCCGCAGGTAATAACTAGTTATGAAATAAATTTGGTTTAATCTTGAATTTATTGAATATATACATGCTAGTACCAATAACAACATGTATCTATACATATAATAAATCTGTAGAAAAGTCGTTTTTGTCATTTAAAATGTTTCTATAAAAATAGCCTGCAGGGTGTCATAGGATGACTAACAGAACACATTATCAGCATTTTTGGAATTTGTATGTGTTTATCTGTTTGTCTGTGCACGCATCACGTACAATGTACAAAAACAATGTAGATAATTTTTATACGTAAAACTGTACGCAACTTGGTGTATTACTTAGTTTTTGTTTCATCGCAATCGGTTCACTCTATCAAGAGAAAAATATATAGATATTCTAAAGTGGAAAACTTTGTGTTTTATTGGTTTACAATGGCTAATCACTGGAAATAACAATCCATTTTTTTTAATTATTTTTACGTTTGATAGGATATTTTATTAGAAATAACATATGCTATGTATCATTACGCCAACACCAATAGGAGCAAAGCAGTATTGAAAAAAGTAATGAAAACAATAAATAAAATTATTTCTAATAGATCCGCATTTTCTATTCTCATATATATTCATATTATTTAATATCAAAGAGTACTGTATGAGAAAAATTTTCTTCTTAGAATGTTCTAAAAATAAGTCCGCGATAGCAAAATCTATCTTTTCTAGTTTTCTTACAACAATCATTATTATAATTTACAATTTTGTTCTGAAATAACTCTTAATTTGTAAAGATTTTTTAACAACATGCTATTAATCCTTAGGTTAATGAAATTGTTACTCATTCGGAAAATTGATTTTAAACCAAATTTCTAATTTATTGTATTTAAATGAACATAGGAAATATCACACATTCAAAATATATGACGCAACCAAAATTATACGGCTTTTTTATAATGGCACCTGCTTTTGTAAGAAAAATCTATAACTATACACAACAAATATAAAGGAATACTCACACACTAATAAATAATTTGTGGATTACAAATATAATTGTCGTATCTGGAATTTAAACCTACAATACTTCGATGCTGTTTGATGCTGCGTCAGCAATGAGGCTACTGCTTAAGCACCTCAACTAACCGTGTCACATTGATACTCTGTTCACTTCATGGCCGGTTTTCTTCCATTAACAATTTTTATATTTCTATTTTGTTTCTTATTAATACTTAATTAAGGAAGATGTTTTATTGTCATGTAATTAATCTTATCAAAAAGAGTTTCTTAATGATTTTGAGTATTAATCTAAATTTTCGCTTTATACTCTTCAATTTAATAGATCATACTGTTCACTACTTATAAGAGTTTTTGACCACTCGATAATAAAAACAATGGTATAAAGCCTAACGTATTATAACCATGGTCTTAACGTTTTGCGTCGATGAACTTGAGTTCAAGCCCCCGTAAGAATTTTGAGTTATTAGTTTAAGAAAAACTTTTTTATTAATATTTATTACAATACCAATAAAGTTTACATAATAATATAACAATAAAATACACGTACATAATTTGGTTAAAGCAAAACGAATTTGAAGCGATGATAGCTCAGTAGTAGCGTTTACGGACGCCGCGTTAAAGGACGTGAGTTCAATGAGCTTTATTTTCGGTGAAGGAAAACATCGTGAGGAAACCATAGCATGCAAGTTGGGCTTTTTCCAAGGCCGGCTGGCTAGCTACCACCATAAAATAAAACTAATTTAAACGGATTTTATCGCGGTTGTGCTCGCCTGTTTGAGAATTTTAGCGCTTCCTCGTATGTTTTTCTTGGGTGCAATCTTGACACACGTAGGAACGAGATTATGATCACGATATCTCTTCAAGAAATTTAATGATGTAACATATCTTGCGCGCTTGGTTTTCAAATCTTCCAACCGGCGTATTTTGTTTGGAGTTTCCAGTCCGTACTGGTTCACATAATAATTTGTTATGTTTACGCGAATTAAATTAGTTTTAGTTCGAGGAAATATGAAATAAACTTGAAAATCTGCCTCAAATAACAATAGGTGTGTTCCGGCAGATGCGCTTGAGAGTCAGTTCCTCCAAGATAAAGGCCGACGACGCACCTGCAATTCCCCTGCTGTTGTAGATGTCTATGGGCCGCGGTGATCACTTACCATCAGGTGACACGCTTTCTCGTTTGTCCGCTATTACATAAAAAAAGAATAGCCTCTTTTCAACTAAATCCGGCTTTGGCCAGCGCCCGCAGATCAGTCGATCTGAGGATTGACTGAAAGTTTCATCAGAATCAGTCTCGCCATTTTGAAAACCACCTGAAGCATACATACACAAATCTATTTCTATATATAGAGATTTAGTTATGAGTTTGTTACTAAACAATTTTTAATTCGACGCATCCAAACAATTTTTCGTTACATGTCGACTATCGGGCATAGATTATGATATTAAATTGTTTCACGACTGTTGGGCTGTGCTGGGGGGGTCGGGGAGAATTCAAGGGATGAAGTCGGGGGTGGCATATCATCCAGACACGAATTAAAGTTTTGGAAAAATATCATTTTTCGTATTTCAACTAGCCCTTTCCGTCAAAGTCAGCAACACCTCTGATCTGTTGGGCCACATCGTCACTTAACACCAGATGACATTGTACATATAACGCTAAACTATTAAAAACATTCAAATAAAACTTATTAGTCGTTCTGTTGATCTGACGAGACGTGATATTGAAATTTTAGGAACGTGTCACGTTTAAGTGGGTTTGTTACACGAAGGGGAAGAAAAATATACTGAAATGATCCCGCGACTTTGTGTATAACTAAAGCAAATATTTCACGTGTCATTACGTGAAGCCTTTGATATTATGCATTACTCTCAACATTCCAAAGTCGAGTATTGAATTACTGCCTATCTAATATGAAGATTTTAAAACTATGTCATTTAATTATAATTATGTTATGAGCCGAGCACTTTTGGATACTCCAAACTATTTTATACCTCGGAATAATTACTACTCACTCGATGTAAAGTTCAATATGATCTTTTTTACACACTTGGCAATATGTATGTATGTATTCATCAAAAAATACCTCTATAGATGTGTTCCGACAGTTGCACTTGTGAATCAGTCCCTCAACTAGGTATAGCGTGTCTACCATATTGCGTCACATGGTCACTTAGCATAACGTGATGTAGTGAACATTATGATAAACCTATAAAATATATTTAGAACAAAAACAAAGTTCTAACCAATCATGTACAATCTAGGACAAAAAAAAATATTTTGATTTTAAAGTAGGTACCTACTTCATTTCTTATTCACTAAAATCTGTAAATATAAATAAGTACAATATTTTTTTTTCCAAAACCAACCCTGTCTCAATCAAAGGCTTTGTCGACCGCAAATCACTGCCGAACCACACCCCCTAAATCTGGCCACGCCCTGCCGAGCGCATGCGTAACGTCGACCAATCACAAAATCCAATTTTAACCCCACCACCGGGAAACAAATTGGTAATCATGCACCCCCAATTGACCGTTTCATACGATGTCATTTTTTCCCGCAAAACCGATCAAGTCTAGCCACGCCTACGGGGGAAATTAAAATTTTATCTATTTTAAATCGTAAACCACAATGTCTCTGTGATATTCGACCGGCGCGCTTGTCTTATTGCATTCGAATGAAATAACCTCATTATTAAAACCTTTAATTGACTTGACATTTCGCATATATTATAATCTGTGATCAGTGTTACTACGACAATGAAAAAAACTACACAATAAAAAAAGTGTTGCCAAGATGCGAGTCGTAAAAATAAGAAAAATACGTTTCAAATAATACAAAAATAAATTTGAAAGATCAAGAACAATGATGGACCAACGTCAGAACGCGATATATCCGACAAATCTGACCGATTTATTGGCGGTCTCATATCAACAGAACAGTCGGATATTGTCTGAGGGGAAATACAACGCCGAAAGTTACACCGACACCGTCGACAACGACCGGTCATCACCTGTGTCGGCGTTGGATGACGGTGATAGCAGCCATTCGACGTTCGGAGTGGATTTGACAGGGAAAGCAACAAATTTAGGGGGCAAGTCGTTCACCATCGCCGCGATCCTCGGATTGGCGGGTCCTGACGAGGATGTCATGAACTTGTCAGTCCAGGAGAGACTCCAGCAGAATCAGAGACAGCTCCAGAATTATTTGTACTCCGGGCATGATGTCCAGAGGCTAAACGATGGCTTCCGAAATATGGTCGGGGTCCCGACGGCATTAAGGCAAGGTATGACTTTTCTTCCTAACGATTAAGGATAATAAATGGCCAACATTTATTTTAAATAAATATCCTACATATAAACCAGTAAGTCACTTTTTTTAATTGTAACAATAGTTATGGATACGTAATACTTGGACATTAAACGTTTTTTTATTATTTTTTTATTATGTCCTCTGTCTATGAAAGAAATTATGCCAATGTCATATGACATGTCAATGTTATGTCATTAACAAATACACGCTTAAAGAGTAAAATTTCTAAATTTAATAAAATTATTTAAAAACAAAATTCATAGTGCCACATCACTATCAATAATAATATGCAAATTAATGAAGTAATGATAGCTCAGTCGGTAGTGTGTACGAACGTCGCTTTAAGGGACGTGGATTCGAAATTAATTAAATTTTATATAATTAAACGACATTCATTGGAGTCGGATACAAGTTTTATTCATTAACCAAAATAAATGAAAAACGGAAACGATATTATATAAAGCCAGTCCTATTGATCTTCACGAATTGAAATTGGAAAATTGATTAGGATTGATTATAATCTAATCAAAACGTAAAAACATAATACAAATCGGTCAAACCGTTTTTTTTTAGTTTTAGCGAGAATAAAGAATATCGAATTTAGGTGATACGAAGTACATCGGGTCAAGTAGTTTGAAATAAATATGCTAGGAAATATTTAAATTTAGGTTGACATTTGTTTGTTTAAATATGCTGAACGCTGACAACTAAACTAGGTAATCCTAGTGGCAGACCAGATCAGGTGGCAGTACAGATAATGTCATTATTAATGAAAACATTGTGCAGTTGCAGCAGATACATTAGATTGAAGTATTTTATACAAAACCGGACCCATGGTAAAAGGCAATTTACATATTCTTCAACTTTTTTATAGTCAAAGTTTTAGCATTATGGCCAGAATCTCACCTGATCTTTAGAGACGACACTGCCCAGTTGGTAGACACCCTAAACCTGTGGAGAGACTGGCTATCAAGCGCAACTGCCGGAACACATCTATTGGCATTTGACAGCAGATTTTCAACTTTAGGGTGGTAGCTAGCCAGGCGGGCTTTACAAAAAGTCCTGCCACTATGCTATGATTTCCTTCACCGGAAGCTCAAGCTCGTTGTAGGTAGATGCGAACTCAAGTCTCTTGACGCGAAGTCCGTACATAGTACATTACATAAAAAAATAGAGCGAATTTTCAAGATGTCTACGACCAGCAAAAGCGAGCGGTGCTGGGCCACTCAAACGGTATTGCTAAACTCCTGCATCTGGTGCATGCGATATACAGCCCACAGTTGCATCCACCGGATAGGAGCCCTGAGTGACACTGCTCGCGCGATATAGTGACACTCTACACCACTGACAGTATATCATCACATCCAGTACCATTCGTGCACACCTACATGTTAAGTACACGGTTCTGTAAGCCACTACCTCCGCAGCCCTTGCGCGGCTTACCCGATAAGGTCGGCGTTAGGATCACTAAATTACTAAGTTAGGACCTGTTGGTTGGATAAGCTCGCGAATCTTTGTTTCTTTTTCCGGCAACAGCGCAAGCCGAAGTGTGGCCATTATGACACCCTTGCACACGCTGCCTCGCCGCAGCACTCGCCTAAAAAGTTCGTTCAAACTGTCAAAGCCCTTAAGGCTTTTTTTTTTTTTTTCTCGTGGGGAAATGCATTAACGCATACCCTCCCAGCCCGGGGGGACTGGGAAGGTTATGTGGGACTCACCCGGCGCTAGTCACCGGGAATACCCACTAAAACCCCACGGCCGTCTGTCGCCTTCCTGGGGCAACGCGGGGTCGTGCGTGCAATCACCGCGTCACCCCGGCGACCGACCCGGCCTGATGGTAAGCCGGGCCTCGTCCGGGCAGCCTGGCGAGCTGCCCATTCAGACGGCCGGACTGGTGCAATGAGAGGCGGATCCCCCGACCCGCCCCTCGCAGTCCGGCTTAGGGTGACAGAAGGGCACGAGCGTATCGGCCTCTCCTGCCACCCGGACGTCTGTGTCGGAGAGGGTGCCCGCTGGAGTCAGCCTCGCGGGCCCTGCCCGCGGTCTCCTTCTGCGAGACAACTGACTCACAAAAGGAGACCATTGCGTTCCACGATCTCTCGCTGCTAAGCATGGATTTCACCACACCCGGCAGCGAGAGATCCATTCCTACCGCCGTTTCCAGAGTGCGGCGCGGCTCGGACCACGCAACACACTCGGCTAGAGTATGCTGCGCAGTATCTTCCGCCGCACCACACTCGTGGCACACGGCGGTCGGCTCCCTGCGCGCAATCTTGTGCAGGTACCATCCGAAGCATCCATGCCCGGATAGCACCTGCACAAGGCGAAACGTCAGGGAGCCATGACTCCTGCTACACCACTCTTGGAGGACCGGGCGGACGGCGTCTATGGTGTATCGACCATAGCGCTCGTCCGCCAGGTCCTCCATCCAGCACCGCACCAAATCAAAAAATCAAAAAAAAAAAAAAAAAACAAAAATCACCAAATCCTTCTTGTATCAATCTCTGTGGGAGCTGGAAGCTCCCCCCTCGCCCTTCTTACCATCGTGTCTTTGTCCACGGCAGCGAGGAGAAAAGCCTCCAGCTCCCACGGCGGGGAGAAAGCCCTTAAGGCTAACAGCGTATGTCAGTTCTAAAAAAAAACTTATCTTTCTTGATTCTTGGCGCTCCAAAACCGCAATTGATTTGTACAGCGGCGTATGTATAGTAAAGTGTGTGTAATGGTCACCTGGGAGGTTAAAGCTGCCGCGACCAATTTATACCCCAATCAGCCCGCCATTCCTTCTGGGTCTCCTTTCACCACTGAGCAAGTCACAGTACAAATTCACAGACTCTACCTAGACCCACAAATCACCACTTTTCTTTTAATCATAATAATTATGAGAATTTTTGACGTTACTGGCATCTTTCTTTTTTATATTTGACAGCGCAAATATTTTGTTTAATTAAATCTGCGTAAGAGATTTTTTATTTTATAAAACTAATCGTTGACATCTTTTTAGACTTCATAGAACTTTTACAATGATATAATTGTTTATGATATAAAGCAATAACTTTGTAAGTACTGGGAATGGATGCAATACAATAATATGATAAAAATAATATATGTATTTGCATGGTGTTAGGGCTTTTCTAATCCCCGCCTGGCTGGCTACCGTCCTCAAGTTGAAAATCTGGCACCAAATACCTATAGGCACTTTTAGGCAGTTCAACTTAAGAGCTTGGGGAGATTAGGCTTAGCGTGTTCACCATCTTTGGCCACGTCGTGACTTAACATCAGATAACACCTTAAAAAGACACAAATTAAAGTTACTTCACAATTGTATGTGTATTACTACCTACGCCACGAAGAATTTATTATCCAAATTACACTTTTCCGGCTTCAATAGTTTCAAATCAAATCAACAGTCTTTATTCAATTTAGTCCGTAAGAAGAGGTTAATGCACGTCAAAACTACCACCGCTTCGAAAAGTAACGCAGTCATCGAGAAGAACCTGCAAAAAACTCGATCTGCATGTTTATAACTTTTATTAGGTCCGTTTTTCTACATAATTATTTAATGTGTGTATTTATAGTAGTTATTAGTGGATACACAGAGTGCGGTATAATTCCAGACATCATAATCGCTCACATATTGATCCACCCTATAATAGCCTTTTGACATCAAAACCTGTCTAACATGGTTCTTAACCTTACTGTCTGGCAATTCGGTAATGTGCTTTAGGACTTTGTTGTAAAAGTCAACACTATTACATTAAAAACTGTTACCGGTCTTACTGAGTCTAAAATACGGGGAGACCAGTTTGTCACCATTTCTAATATTTAAATCATGATGGTCTTTCACGAAGTCTAGATTTTCCATGATTTGCGGACGTACATTAGATTATCAAGAATTTATTGGAAGGCGAAGTTAAAATACCAAATTCCGAAAACTTAAGCTTTAATGATTCGCGAGGCCCCATTTTCTAAATCGCTCGAACTGCTCGTACAACGTTTCAGCCGTGTTTTAATAGTGTTGCATGTGTAGAAAAAAAAGATATTGGGTATTTTATGAAATTCTTTTTATTAAAACAGATAAATTAATTTTCTATCCACGCGAAGGAAGTCAAGAGTGCAGTAGTAATCCAGTAAAAATAGAATATGTATATGATGTAAGGAATATATTCATATTATTATAATAAAGTACCTAGTTAACCGAGATTAGCTTAGAACTCTTTATAAATTATATTTGTTCAAAAGAAACAATTACATTTAAATAAATTATTGGGTAAACGTCCATATTTTACGATATTAACTAATCATTTAAATTTAAAAACACGAATGTAATTAATCATAATAATAAAAACAATTCTCTTAAATAATTGCGTTTTTACAAAAATACAACTATATAGGCAAATTAAAAAACAAAAATCTACCTAAATAAAAAATGTAATCCTAAACTAATTATATATAATTATATATATATATATATATATACAAGAATTGCTTACTTAATAGTATTAGATAGATACAGAGATATATCACGGAATATTATTATAAAGAAGGTTTTACAAGGAACAACATAGTTTACTTTTCGGCAGTTAAATGTATGAGGCAGATTCTATGAAACTTCGAGCAGAAGTCCTGCTAACTTAATACCTGTCTGCTTCCACAAAAAAGGTGTTGAAGGAACACCGTGGGGTTTTATTGGGTATACCCCTCTCTATGCTTGCTCAGGCGGGAGAGTATGCCTACAAGCGTTCCCATTTTAAAACTAAAAAAGAATATTCGTGAGGAGGCAGACATGTTTCAATATAGTACTATTAACTACCAAAGATTACTATTAGACGCTTTGATAGCTACCTCGAGCTTGCAAATCTATTTCCGCACAATAACCTAATTACAGTGTATACTGCCTGCAGATTTATCTATATCTATATTTAATATTATAAAGCTGAAGAGTTTGTTTGTTTGAACGCGCTTACCTAACTAACTACCACTCGGATTTTTTTTAATCTCATTTAACATCAGGCCAGTATGAGCAAAGCTGTATTGAAAAAAGTTATAAAACAGCGAGTATATTAAATAGAAATTATAACCGCCAAATTGCTAAGAGTATAATAAATAAGACAAATTTATACCTTAATTATTTAACTATAAATTATATTCAATTAGAGACGAGTTTTAACAGTTCATCCCCCGGTTAACTCGTAGTTTAATTAAACCTTCTTCCGTCTGCACCTTTTATTTCATTAACCTTGCCCATGGAGTGTAAAAGTAAGGAGACGTACCCTCTATGCATTTTAAACTGAAAAATAAATAAATACCGAAATATATCTACATAAAAAAAGGGCAAAAACGAAATGAAAATATAAAAAAATGCACTAACTTACCTTTAACCTTCATGGCCACAATTTGGTACATTTACCTACTCTTGATTGTCATAAACCTACCAATATCTCAGTCACTCTACAATTCCCATTCGATTTTGAGGATTTCTGTGATGTTACTTCGAATTATATTTAGGCCCTATTATTCAATATACTATTTATGTATTTTGGTTATATTCAATGTTAAGTTAATTTTATTGCTATATTTTATTAATTTTTATTTTCTTTCTTCTACCTACGAAAATTTTGTTATTTTGATTACAATACCACTGGTTAGCTGGAACAAAATGCCTTGTGGCATTAAGCTCGCCTGTATACACATTACAAGTGCACAAATAATTCTTCATTCATTCCTTCAACTATTTCAAGGTTCAATGTTAATGTAATTAAAATGGTTATAATGATTTGAATGGATTCCCTTTCCGGCAAAAAATAATTTTACAAATCGACTTATAAATTACGAAGGTCTGAGTTGTATATGTTTAAAAAATACAACTGTATTGAGTATCTCCGACTTTTTCTATTAACTCGCTTTTTTGCATAGAGCAGTGCTTCTCAACGTATAATAGCCTCTCTGGGGGGTTGCGTAGTTTCTATAGTGGAGTTGCATAAGGTTAGGAAAGCTACTGCAGTAAAAAGACAATAAAGCTTATAAATATATATATAGAAAAATGTTAACTAAAGGACATAATCATTTGCATGAAATAAACAAAAAATAAAAATATCTTATGAGTTCTCTTTCATCTTAAACATTTGTATCAAATTAATAAATAATAAACTCATGAGAAATCTTAATGTGAAGGTTGCGTTTGTTTTTCATTAACCCATTTCTCCCATCGTGGATACGTTTTTGCTACATGAAGAATTAAATCGCTTTCCAAATTCAAGCGATTTCCTTTCTTTCTTTTTATTTCGGCCAATGATGAAAATGTCAACTGGAAGAAGTACGAGGTGGCAAATAGAATCAGACACTTCAAAGCCTCTATTGGTTTTTCTGGGTACTCTGATTTCCTTTCTAACCAAAAAGTATTCAAATTGACAGAATTAAATTCCGAAGTTACTCAGAAGTAATGACACAATTTTTGTTCGTTTTCCGGCAGCAGTCCAAGCCGTGGTTCGGCCGTTTTGGTACCCTTGCTCCCACTGCCTCGTGGCCGAGTGCCCTAAGCATTCACCCCAACAAGTTCAGTGAAGCTGTCAAAACTTTACGGCTAACAGCATACGTCAGGTCGAAAAAAAAAACACTTCTTTCAACTGAAATAAAACTAATTTAAACGGATTTTATCGCGGTTATTTATTAAATTTTGATCCCGACGTTTCGAAAGCTTTTCAGCCTTCGTGGTCACGGGGCGGACTTCTTTCAACTTTTCTAACACTATTTTCATACCAAATATAAATTCCTTAATATTTGTCTCACATCCGACTTCTTCAATAAAAGACTGTGTCGAAGATGATGATTTGAAGTGGTTTTGATTTAAAGACGATGATCACAAGTCAATTTTGTTTGCAAGTCGCGTTATTTATTGGCGAAGCATTCAATGTTAGTAACGTATATGTTTTACGTACCTTATTATGTATATATCCGAACCCTGTTTATGAAAATGAACAAATATGTTAGATTGAGTATTTGTCACAAAATAAAACACACGAAAGAAACGGGTAGTAGGGTCGCGAAATATTTCTTCATACTGAAGGGAACCGTGTCATGAAAAAGGTTGAAAAGCAGTGGCATAGACTAATGTACTTACATTAGTCGGTTTACATAAGCCGTTTCATAATTCCATGCTTTTTCGTATGTCTGTCCGGTTGGAATTTTGTAATTGTTTTAAACTAACTTCCCAATGAGCTAGGTGCTTGAAATTTGGACCATAACTCAGAAATGAATAATAATGCACAAATGTAAAAAAATATAATGGATTTATAACGAACTTCTTGATCAGCTATATACTTGAATATAGCTCAATTCTAATTTATAGATGCACAGAATATAACAACAATTCTTTCACATATCCCTAAAAAGCAGAAAATAATATTAAAAATATAAAGTTTAGAAAATGCAAAAGTGCACGCCTCGTAATATCATTTTATTTTGTTTATTTAAAAACAATTAAATCAGACCATGAAAAGTAATAGGGTTCTATTCCTAATTATATTGAAGCGTAAGAAAAAGAAAAGACTCGATTAGTTATCGTGATAACATACAGGATCCGCACATACAGACACACGGAGGTCCAAAACAGAACTTTTTTAAACAGTTTTTAACTAGTTTATATAAGACAAATGGCATCAAAAATATCATGAATGTTAACAATAGTGTTTTTCTTGATATATGTGTGTATATATTATTTTATAAGTGCAATATATAATTAATGATAATCAAATAGAGACATTTTTAATTTGAAAAATCAGTTGTTTCGCTTGAAGTGATAGTAGTAACCACCTCAACGCTTCGCCTATAAGGCGTGCAATAATGTACTATATTTATAGTTTATAATGTACAATATTTATAGTTATGCATGTGCCCAATGTTTTTCGTTTCCAATCTTAAATTTTCTACTGTTTAGTCCTTTATAAAAACAGTACATTTTTTTTTATAATTACTGAACTGAAGTCGATTGAAACCTTTTTTAATAATTGACCAAAATAATGCTAATATAGCGCAATAGAATGCAGGATGGTAATGTTTGAATTAACTGTAGTACACAGATGAAATAGAGTGTGCCCAAGGAAACTACTACACTATCAATTAAAGAAGTTATATTGAATACAGTAGGTACTTAATAATTGTACGATATTTAAATAGACAATGTCATCCTGTTCTAAAAAAATCTGCTCTTTAAAACGCCACCGTGGTGTATTTATTTTATTTCATTTTCTGTACTTTAAGTTAGGTTTAGCGTAAATGTGGCTATAGATGGTGGACACCTTTAGCCTAGTGGATGGACTGGTTCTTACAACTGCCGCAGCACACCTATAGGTATTTGGCGGCAGATTTTCAACTTGAGGGTGGTAGCTAGCCAAGGCAAGCATTAGAAAAAGCCCAACCACCACGCTATGGCTTCATCGCGATGTTTTCCTTCACCGAAAGCTCAAGGTACTTGTAGGTGGATTATTATGGCCATAACGCCGAAATCTATTAAAAAATTAAATCCTAATTAATTATAAATATATAATAAATTATTTTTAATTACAAATTAATAAAACTATCTTCTGTAAAATGTACAATTGTCGCTTACCAGGTTTTTTCCAGGCAATGCTCGATATTGTTAAGTTACAACATACGTAACACAATGATACTAAACTCTTGAAAATAAATTGTATATTTTATTTGTTGATATTAGCTGTCAGCCGCCGGCTAAGTTAGACGTCATATATTTAAGAAAAACTCTAAATATACATTTTTTTATAGTAAAGGTTTAGCGTTATGGCCATAATCTAACCTATCTTTCTAACCTGCAACCGCTCAAATTGGTTGACACTCTAAACCTGTGGAGGGACCGAGAGACAGGCTCTCAAGTGCAACTGCCGGAACACACCTATTTGTATTTGACGGCAGATTTTCAACTTGAGGGTGGTAGCTAGCTAGGCGGGCATTATACAAAGCCCTACCACCATCCAAAAATGAAACGGCGAATATAAAACAGATGACACTCAATTTGTAATAAAAGTAAATAAAAAGTTACAAAAGGCCAATAGAATCAAAAAACTAATTAGCCTAGAACCATCTATGTAAAACTCCGCATCGAATACTCATGAAACAGATAATTTCAGTAGTTTTAACATGTTTGAACTACAAAGAAACTGTATTATCCTTAGACTGTGCCGGAGACGGAACGAAGAATGATTTCATTACTAGCTTTTACCTGCGACTTTGCTCACTGTGATACCGATTTTGTCGAATCAGATGGCGCAATAAAATGTTTCATTAAAAGTTTATTTCTCGCTTTGCCCTACTTCCAATAAGTTTTATGAGAGAAAAAGTAGCCTATCCTCGTCTCCAGGGTCCCTTCTATCTTTGAACTAAAATTCATTAAAATTTATTCAGCGGTATAGGCGTGACAGCGTAACAAACAAACAAACTTACTCTCGCATTTATAATATTAGTAAGAATTTGTGACCGTTTTAGTAAATATTTTATCAATACATCTTTGCTCCTATTGGTGATGATGTTAAATAGTCAAAAGCATTTTCCAATAATTACTCTGACTATTACAAAAAAAAATCCGACAGATACTTCCTAAGTTTAGCGCGTTGAAACATACAAACAGACTTTTCCGCTTTATAATATTAATATAGATCTATTGTAATATATGGATATATAACCTTCATAACCAATAAATGCATATATATCTACAGATAGTCCAAGGCCGGAAATGAGGCAGATGGTGCAGATGAAAACTCCTAGAAATCACTCCATATCCTGTTCTAATAGGTAAGTAAGTCATTTTTCAGAAATGTATTATTATAGATATTTTCTTTGCGTTTTACGATATCTCGCAGCAACGTTATTATATGCGAATCCATCCCATAATTGTCGCTATAGAGAATTGAGAGTCAAACATATTTTTATATAATATAGTAATATCCCGACACACGCTACCACGTTGTACGTGAATTCGGAGATACGAAGTTTTTCTTCATTCTTCTTCTTATTAAAACTTTTGTACTGTTCGTGATCAATTAACAGTAATATATAGGTATAATCGTTACCATTCACGAATAAACACGAATAAACCATTGATTCGATGTTTTATGACAATATATCGATACATCGAGTAGATCATCAGTTTTTCAAAACATCGAATAATTTCGATGCATCGTACTATAAACATCGAGTGAAATCGATACATCGATTTATATCCGATATACCTACATTGATTATGTTATATAAAAGAGCAAAAAATGATTTATTTGAACGAAACAAAAACTTTTACTTGTACCATATGTATTGATATGCAAAGGCTATACTCAAATTACGTTCCACGCTCGATTCCACCTACCGCGTAAATCCGGAGTGGTGTGCACTTAAATATTATTTAAACCCATATAAATTACGTACGTATAGTAGATACGTCGTCAATAATACAAGCTTTTTTTGGCAGAATCTGAAACTCTTTCATTATTTCATTTTATTAATTTCAATGCGATGCTCGCTCATTCGGATGTGTGTACGAAGGTCCGGACGCCGCTCAAGGGACGTGAGTTCAAATCCACCTACAATGAGCTTGAGATTCCAGTGAAGGAAAAACGTCGTAGTGAAACCATAGCATGGTGGTAGAACTTTTTTTAATGTCCGTAACACCCTCAAGTTTAAAATCTGACGCCAAATACCTTTAGATTGTGGTCATAACGCTAAACCTTATCTATAAAAAATGTGTTATGGGTATTATACCACATAATTTTGGTATAAGACACTGCGAAGCAAGCAGTCTCGTATACAATGGTTTTTGATAGCAGTTCTCTAAACAGATCTCTTATTGTTATTGCGAATATAGTACGGTCCGAACACATGCTTCAACAAGTTTGCATTTCTTATGAGAATAAGTTTATCACATAACGTGCATAACGTGTGCATCGATCGAAGACTAGCAACACTTATGTTACATATCACATCCGCTGCTTTTTAATATGAATCTTAACAATACTACATACTTTAAATTAATGATTAATGTGAAGGAGGGTATTTTATAGCACAGAGTACTATATAAATATTTTTTTTCATAATTTTTTTTTAATTAAACTAGGACATTAAAGGCTTTACAGAAAATGTCTCTTATATTTTTTTTCAATGAAATTCTGCCCTGCATATATTGTCAAGTATTAAATTATTATTATTTCTTAATATATTTATTGTAGTCACTGTCAGTGCTTTACTTTTAAGTCAATTGCTTTACACCTACCATTTTTTATCTCTGCATCACCTTAAAGTTGTTAAGACCACCATTGCACTATGCATAAAGTTGTCATCATCATTTTGTCCTATTCACGACTTATTCGGGATCGGAGCAATACGTTTTACTCTTACATACATCTCTCGTCAGCTGCCATCTCTTCATTCAGTAACTTTTTTTCATATCATTCCTCACACACTCTATCCAGCCTTCAACATTCATATCCATTATTTTTCTCACCACATTCGTTTCCACTTTTCTCATGAGATGTCCAAGCCAAGAATAGCGATTCCCTTTCATCTTCTCTACCACTGGTGCCACTTTGTGTAAAGGTGGAAATAAATAAATAAATACAATAATGCTGAGGTACACTGTGTATCTATGTATCTTAACTCTCTATCTTTCCTACGTAGTTCAGGCAGGAGTAAAAGGATAAGGACTATATTCACACCGGAGCAGCTGGAACGGCTGGAGGCCGAGTTCGAACGCCAGCAGTACATGGTCGGTCCAGAGCGGCTGTATCTAGCACACGCACTGCAATTGACTGAAGCGCAGGTGAATTAATTTTCTTCATCTTGTTTAGAAGCAACCTGGTTGGCCAGGTAGACTTTATTCTGCCCTTCAAATTAATGATATTATAAAAGTATACATACATAATATTTCGCCAAAACTAGTGGCAAGTATGTTTTTTATACTGGGCGCGGAAAAAAGACATGTATTGCCAGCTACTTTACTATAAAATGTACTATGTATGTGTCATACAATGACAATAAACTTTACTTTACCATATGACGAGGTAAGGCATACATAGTGCATTATTATATTTTATATCGCTTCAGGCGTGCCAAGGTCGTCGTTATTTTGACCATCCATTATTATGGGCACTACCGATAGTTCAGTTTCAATGAACACTTCACAATATCTCATCTGCCGTAAGCGTACTTAATAAATAATCGTAGGGGAAACCACGCGGTCACAGACAAGTCCTTTAGTACACATCATTTGAATCAGAAAAAAAGGCGCATTGAAAGAATTGGCTATAGTTCTTCTACGATGAAATAAACAATTCTTTGTTACATCATAAATAAAGCTTTATTGGAACGAATTTCCTTATGAAGCGTCGCGGAAGGGTACCCTATCCGGAAAAAGACGTCCGTAAAGTTAGCGTAAGTTTTTATGTATAGTGTATGTATGATGGCTATACAGTGTCTAATGTATAGTCTACGTGATGACTGTTATCCCTATTAATTTTGTGAATGTAAGTTTGTTTGTTACGCATTCACGTGAAAACTACTTAACCGATAATCATGAAACTTTGTACACATATTCTTGGAGGAATTAGAAGTAACATAGGATACTTATTATTGAAAAAAAATATTACAAAGGTAAAAAAAAAAACATTTGTCAAAAAATCTCAAATTCTAGCTACTTTGACACCATCTAGCATTCCAGAGTATAGGTGATACGATGTTCACCGGGTCAGCTAGTTATTATATATTTTTATAAATCATCGTTAACTAAATAGAGGTGTTAAGATAATTTTGTAAAGTATTTTTTATCGATAAAAAAATTATAATAAAAATGTATACCCGAATAATTATGTTCTTTGTACCTCGAATAGAACTTGAAATGAATATTCCACATTCCGACCTGGTTTCGACAACACCACTTTTTTTATGATATGATAATTTTGATATTTTTTTTTGTCTCTCCTATAAATTTTGCAAGATACGACAAATATGCTTTCCATCGGCGATATTATTATATATCCCTATGTATATATACAGGTGAAGGTGTGGTTTCAAAACAGACGGATCAAATGGAGGAAGCATCATTTAGAAGTCACTCAACAGAGACTCGCCGTGCTGCAGCGACACTCGCACGAACGAGACGACGATAATTGACATACCAAGGAACATTACGACTTACATTAAGGCAAAAAAAAAAGCGGGGCAGTCTTTGGGGACTACCGATAGAAGTGAAAACTGAGTAACTTGTGAATTGTATCGTCGAGCTATTCGATTATTATGATCGAATTATTTTTGGTTTACAAACAAGTGTTTATGATCGACGATTAAAGCTTAAATTGGTGGTTAACTATTAGCTGATGGGAAGCGTGCGGTGACGATGTAGCGGGTTTCACGTTTTTTGTTCACCCAAAAAGTACATATATATACACAGTATACATATAGCTCATGGAAAGTGTTCGGTGACGATGACGCGAGTTCCATAATTTTTGTGCACCCAAAGAATGCTCAACGCGCCCAACTAAGTTTTCGCTTCATAAAAAATTAACCACAGACTAAAACCGATTAAAAAAAAACTACTCTAGAACAAGCACAAAGTTGTGGTCCTTATTACGTATTATGCAAGAACGAAACGACAGCAAAAGTCGTAAATCCTTATCTATACTAATAATAAAATGCGAAAGTGAGTTAGTACTCACACTAAAGTCAAATTTATTCTTCATAGCCGTATCTCATGTAGGTAGATTGGAAACCTAATGTTTATTTCTTCCACTCTATCAGATGTCATCTCAGTATTCACACTTTTTATACACATATAATTGCTCACACCGTCTATTCTTATCTGGTTCGGTGTTCCTTTTCCCCTACATCCACCCACCTTCATACTTAACACTCTTCTACTTACATGGCTCTTTTATTATATGTTTAACGTTATGGCTAAAATATCACCTGATATTAAGTGCTGTGGTGGCCTAAAATGCTGAACACTCTAAACCTAGTGAAGGAACTGACTCTCAAGTGCAACTGCCGGAACACATCTAGATGCAATTGGGGATAGATTTTCACCTTGAGAGTGGTATCTAACCAGGCGGGCATAAACTCTATCTGTAACAAAATAAAATCATTCCTTCTCATAACATGCCCATACCACGCTAACGTATTGGTCCTCTATCACTGGTGCAATTTGCATGCTTCGCTTACCCAACATTCACATACATACAACAAGTCTCATAATCAATTTGTATATAAATAGCGGCGCCTACGACTTCGCTCGCATGGAGTTACAAAATATTTAATCATTTACGTCCGTTATTGTAACTTCTTCAATACCTACAGCTTTGCTCCTGTTGGTGGTAACGTGATTACCTAAATAGAATAAATACACTACCGAATTATAATACCTTAGGTACTGATTACCTAAATAGCCTTCCTCAATGATTGCTCTACAAATACAAAACAAAAATAAAATCTAACTAGTAGTTTCTGTGATTATCGCGTTTAAACAAACAAACATACTTTTTTGCTAGCATATAGTTAGTGGATTATTGCTATCGCTTTACTATTGCGAGGTACGTAATAAGGGAACCTTTTCACTTTTACACTACGTGTCAGTCCAGAGTATTCTTAACCATAAACAAACCAATGTGTAGATATGGAAGTCCTCAAAATTCAGGGTTCAACGTTAGTGGAATTAAAACGGAGCCCTATAGAAAATATTCCCTTTTTAATATAAGAACATTTTTCTTAATCGGTTTATAAATTACCAAGTTTTAATGTAATAAAAAAAACAAGGGAATATAGAAAAAAAACGTCGATCATCGAAAGATCTACAGTCAATCAACGGTCGCGACTGTTTCGCCAGCCTAAAATGTATATAAAACATTTGCTCATTTAATAGGGTTACTTATACTGAAATAACTTTGAAATAGTTCACTTAAGAGTTGAGGTAACTTTTTCAACCTGGTCGATTTAAAGTTAAGAGAATTAAAAATTAACTATGTATAAATACATTCATTGTGCAAACTCCTTTTCAAAGTATATATTTATATTTTGTGAAATAAGAAAAAAAAACAATTTACTATTAAGTGATTTCAAATTACACACATGTATTATTTGAAATAAACCCATCGAACTTTATTAAATTTCTTTTTTTTTGAATTAGTAATAATTTTAGATTTCTAAACGTGTACGTATATTGTAATTTTAATAAAAACATTGTAAATTATTAATTAATAAATAAAAAATATCATTAATAAATTAATTAGTTTTATTATTTTTCTAAACCTTTACATTATTCATACCTTTGTTCACATTTCTTTGGAATATGAATTTGTGTTCCCTGATTCTATTACCCTTTAGTACATTTGTCTTTGGCACTCATGCCTCTTTAACCACACAGTTATCGGGTTATCAAATTACAAGGGGTAGCATAAAAGGTTCAAATCAAATATGCCTTCTTGCTAAATTTCGATACAGATAGGAATGCAAGTTTATAGTCTACCGGCTGCTCCGGCAGACGTAATGTCCTATCCAATGATTAATAAGTATATCACAGGGCCCTCTACCACGTAAAGAAATACAGTGCAACCTCGATATAACGAAACTTAAGAGAATTTCAAAATTATCGTTATACCAAGTAATTCGTTATCAATGTTATTATTCTTATACCTATACAGCTTAGGGTAGAAAAGGATTATTACGATTATAACTATTAAATTTAATAAGGTAAGAAGACTTTTTTATAGTTCGCAACATGATTTAGATACTCATCTTCTTACTCCATCAAAATGAACATGTTCCATTAAAGAAAATACAATAACTTTTACATATTTGAAAAGAGTTTACACAATTTTTCGTCTTGCAGTTTTATAAAGAATTTAACGTGTCTGAACCTGTCCAGACATTAATTATAGTCGAATTAGTGGAAATCATGGATAGGTTTCGTTATGTGAAAGTTCTAGATTTAACACGTTGAGTGCGACGTCAATTTTCAGAAATCTGGCCTAAAACGACAATTTGATTTAATCACATTATATTATTAAAAACTTTAATTCTAATGTACTATTTTTGTTCATTTTTTAATCAATTTTCTGTTCATGCAAGCTAGCATCGATTTGCTGTTCTTTTTCCAGAAGCTATCTAATGATATTAGCACTGATATACTTCGAGTTTATTTGTATCTAAACAAACATTTCAAGTAAACATGGGACGAGATAACTCGGAGTTGGCATCCTAGAAAAGGTCGCAATCAAGGTGTTAAAAAAATTGGTTCAATAGAAGTAGATGGCACTTTCGAACTATATTCTGTAATTATTAAAAATTCGTTATAAAACGTTTTTATTAAATATAGTCGTAATGTAAAGATATATTTTGTATTAGCTCATATGGCTGATTGTAAGGAATTTCGTAAAATTAATATTATTAAGGTTGAAGCGATAATAGCTCAGTTGGTACGGACGTTTTTTTTTATATTCAAATTTTATCGTTAGAGCCACAATCTCGTATGATTTTAAGTGACGATGTCGCCCAAGATGGTAGACATGCTAAGCCTAGAGGTGGAATCAATTCACAAATACAACTGTCCGATCACCACTATAGGTATTTGGCAGCAGTAGAAAAAGCGGGTAATAGTAAAAGCACTACCACCAAAAATATAAACAAGTGGGCTGTTGTATGTTAACCAATGGGATCGTGATTGAATTTATCTTGATTATATGATAGTATCCATTGAACAGAGAAGAATCACAGTAACTATTACTTCTACCATAAGAATAAAGCGTAAATGAAAACATTGTTTGTTTCTGTAATGAGCGTCTAACCTTTGGTTTTATAAGGTACTTGTAAGGAATGTGGAAAATATGTTGATATAGGTACAACGAAGCATGACATTTGCGTGTCCGTTTTGATCAAATAATTTACGAATTATAGTATATCTACAATCTATTTACGATCTGGCATACACAGAAAAATCTCGAAACAATATGTTTTCTTAAAAATGATTTAATTACATACACAACAGATACAAAATATAATCGATTGGAAAGAATTAGGAAAAGCGCCATCTATGGAGGGAATATATAACTACATATTAGTTTGAGTTTAAAATAACGTTCACAATAAAAATTTGTCAAACTACACTTATTGTTCAAATCACGCTTGTTTTATAAATTTATAGAGTACTACTGTAAGACACTGAAGGAAATCTTTATCATACTTAGCCAACTCGTAGGTAATAAAAGTCTTCCATACAATGTTATAACTCTACGCTTCTCATTAAATTGTGCTTAGTGACGACATCTGTTAGTACTCTTATAAAGATTCTAATTTAGTTAAACATGGTGCTTATAGATGGCGGTAATCAATACTTATATACTTCTTAACAAAGATATATTTTTTTACTTGTTTCCTTTGTTTCATAGGACAGTTTATTTATTCGAATTTCAAATAAAATAAAATACAACTGTTCTTTAGTCAACGAATTATAAAAAACAGTAATCAGAAAGATTAAGGAAGCCGGTGGTTGTGATTAATTGGGCAACTTTCTCTTTTCCTAGCAAGTAGTAGTATTTATGCGCTAAGCCTTACTTGGGGAAATGTTGAAGTCAAACGTAACCTAAAGGAGTGCCTTCCGCGTTATTTCAAAACTGATATAAACTATAGTACGTAGTTAATAATAATGATGAAACTTTATTAAAGTCCGAAGTATTAAAATAAGGACCGTAACCAAAATTAAATTGAAATTATTCAATTTATACCATAAGCAGACAATTACAAACATCAAAATACTAATAGATATTAAACTAAATCCTAATCAATATGATAAATGTGATAGAATCCCATTTAAAACCTAAACGTTGATATTAATTGTTTGAACTTATACAATAAGGTATTTTAAAATATTCTATCGACTTAAAATTGGCAGAATTATGTTTAAATACTTGTTGCCATTGAATAAGGTTTAAAAAAACTTGATAATAGTTATTTACACAGAAGTTAACCTGCTTAACCTTGAATAACAATCATTTAACGCGAACGCATATTAATTAAGTTTTATACTATTAGATAATATTAAAACAGCATTTAAAAATTTGCTTAAACTTCATAATTTTTAAATTGTAATGATTATAACGTTTATTAAGTTTTTGGACCGTATAATCACTTTTGGCAATGTCAAATGTGGTATATTATTTTAAAACCTAACTCAACAAAATGGTATATAATATATCTAATTTAAATGGGCCAAGGAGGTTTATCAGTAAATTAAGTAGTATGTCCCCAATAAATTGAATATTATAAATCGAAATGTTTGTTTGTTTATTTGTTGTTATTTGAAGCCTTAATTACTTAACTGATCATAATGATATGTTGCAAACATACTGTCAATAAGAATAAAAGGACAGTAGCAAATATAATTGATTTCGATTAATCGAAGTAAATCAAGTAAAATGTTGTTGAAATGAACATAGGATCAAATAATGGATGTTGAGAATTATTTTTATGTGTAATTTATTTTTATGAGGCATTATTGTTATTATTGTAACATATATTTATGAGCAATTAGTGTGTACGGACTCCGCGTCAAGGAATGTGAGTTCGTATCCAACTACAATAACCTTCAGTTTAAAGTTGGGTAGCTACCACACTCAAGTTGCAAATCTGCCGCCAAATACCAATAGGTGTATTGCGGAAATTAAACTTGAGAGCCAATCCCTCGACAGGTTTAGCGTGTCTGCCAACTTGGGCCGAATCGTCACTTAAGATCAGGTGAGATTTTGATTATAATGCTAAACCTTAAGTTTAAAAAAATGCTAATGGGCACCAGACAGGTAGACGAACCATCTGATGAGAAATGATTACCGTCGCGTATAAATAGAGGCAAACATCAGGGGCATTATGGCAGTGTTGCCGACCTTGCAGACCGCATTTCACTCCTAAAATCGATACATTTTTTTTTCTAAGCTATCTAGCATCGGTTACGATTTACTTCAGCCTATAGCCTGTCATTTGTAAATCAATTACTCGCTGCACCATACAAAAAAACGAGCACTTTAAAAATTATATTACACATTTGATATCAAAGCGATATTGTGTGAACTTTGAAAAGTTGGTTTCAATTTCAACTTCAATAATTTGGTTGGAGTACTAGTAGTAATAATTGAATTCAAGAAAATGTATCACGCTTATAATAACGGACGATTGGCTGTCAAGTACAACTGCCGTTACACACCTAAATGTATATATAATGTATGTATAATTTTGCATGGCGGTAGGGCTTTTTCTAATGCCCGCCTGGCTAGCTACCACCCTCAAGTTGTAAACCTGCCGCCAAATACCAATAGGTGTGTTCCGGCAGCTGCACTTGAGAGCCAGTTCCTTCACAGGTTTAGCGTGTCTACCAACTTGGGCCGTATCGTCACTTAAGAACAGGTGAGATTAGGGCCATAACGCTAAACCATTAGTATAAAAAAAAAATTGGCTGCAGATTTTCAATTTGAGGGTGGTAGCTAGGCAGTTGGACATTAGACAATTCCTACTACCATGTTATGGGTTTATAATGATGACATCACATAAAGCTCAAGCTCAATACAGGCATTCAACACACATCCATTGACTAATCGCTTTAAAAGTGTTACCAAATATTATATTTAAAAATTATATTCAATTAATTTGAAAAATATATTCAAAAATATTACACTTATCGCACATTAGTGGAACGTAATATAGAACATTAAATATTAATTTAGGAAAGCTTAATTTTTGTAACAAATTTGTCGTAATAATTATATATATTATTAATATTATAAAGCGGAAAGTTTGTTTGTTTGTCTGAACGCGCGAAACTTAGGAACTGTCTATAGGATTTCAAAAATATTTTTGTAGTTGATAGAGTAATCACTGAGTACGGGTGTAGGCAATTTATCGTTACGCTACGAACAATAAGAGCAAAGCTGTATTGGACAGAGTAGCAAAAACGGGAAAACATTATTAATTAATTTCAAACCCATGCGAACGAAGTCGCAGTCACAGCTAGTTATGTAATAAATTAAATTTAAATAATTATGTATCTAGGTTTAGATAACCCGTGGAGGCAGCTACGTGCTATTATGGCTATTAAGAAATAAGTGAAATCCGCGATCGCTTACCGAATATGCGAGCGATAACGTAGTATTGCGACAGTTTGTACAATCGATATCGATTATCGAGAAAAAAAAAATATTGTATAGTAGACCACTAGCTTTTACCCGCAGCTTCGCTTACGCTAATATTGATTTTGTCAAATAAAGTGACGTAATAAAAAGTTTCATACATAGTTTATTCTTCCGTTTATTTCACTTCCAATAAGTTTTTCACGAGAAAAAATAGCCTCTTGCATAATGATACAAATATTATAACTGCGAAAGTAATTTTGTTTGTCTGTTACGTTTTCAAGCCTAAACCGATGAATTGATTGTGATGAATTTTTGTACAGAAATAGATGGGACCCAGGAGACGGAGATAGGATACTTTTACATGGGAAATCTTTTTTGGAAGTGGGGTAAATAGAGGACTTTTGATAAACTGTTTATTGTTTCACAAAATCGATACTAACGCGAGCGAAGCCGCAAGTAATATCTAGTTTATAATATTAGTAAGGATTTATTTTATATTTTTATACTGTTACTAGCTCGTGACTGCGTCTTCATTCCTATATTGCTGGTCCATGATGTGATTGTAAAATCCGAACTTGCAGGTTGTTCTCTTTCAGCCACTAGAAGTAATGCAAAAGTACTCCGATCACCACTATTCCTGTATTAAATCGTAGCATTTTTTAAAGAAAGATAGCTTAGTTGTAGCATATACGGACGCCGTGCCAATATACCTTGGTTCGGTTAAAGAAAACATCGCGATGAAACCAGAGCTTGATTGTAGGTTTTATTATGCCCGTCTTGCAAACTACAACTTGAAAGTCTGCCGCTAAATACCTATAGATATGTTTCGACACTTGCACTTTATAATCAGCCCCTCCACTAGGCTTAGCGTGCCCAGTATCTTGGGTTACAACGTCACTTCACGGCAAGACGTCACACACGTCATATCGAATGAGACACCAAATTTAATAAGGTCACTTTAATAATATTGTAGTAGTTTTGTTTGGAATTCACTTAACATAAGAGAGACTCAGCCAAATTCACTCGATTAACGATCCTAAGATATATCCTTTAGAAGATCGCGGCCAAATACGTTGTAGTATGTTTCAGGATTGAGTAGAATTTCCAAATATCCTTTGTAGTATAGGATTCAATGCCAACAATGCGATAATAACAACTGTGATAATAAAAGTGTCTCCACACGTAAACATTTATATTTGGTGGACCACAGTCTTGATTACAACCTTTATCGTAGAAAAAAACAATATGTCACTTAAATACTTTTTTTGTTTACCTATTTAAAATTATGTTTAGTGTATTCATAGTATTACCTGACAGGTGCAATGAAGATATTTGAATAATTATAGTGCGAGATTGCGAACTTCCATTTTTTTGTATTGAAAACATGCTGTTAGCGTTAAGTACTTTCACAATTTCACAGAGCTTCGGAGGCGAGAACTAAAGCACTTAGCCAGAGGCAACGAGCACAACGAAGCTATGAAGTGTCCGATCCTCGTCTTAGGCTGTTGCCGGGGATGCGGAAACAAACCGCGGTCCTGAGTAATCTTAAATAGTAGAATCCTATACCAATGGTCGGCAACCTGGGACCGACGAGCCGTGGCTCTTTGACTCCTCACTTGCGGCTCTTCCATAAAATGTTTAATGCAGGCACGGAATATTACTTATTATTTAACCTAGTAAGAGATAAGTAAAAAATTTACTTTACTTACTTTCCAAGGACATGCAAGACTAATATTCACATTAGTGGTGTATTTGTAGTTATTTTCAAGAATAGCTTTTATATTATTTATGTTGTTGTATTTTGAAATAAATATTATCTTTTTTTTAACTAGGTTACCAAATTTTATTATATTTGCTGTTAATTAAACTAAGACTTATTTGACATAAGAAAGCTCGAGAGTGAACTTTTAATAGTAATTATTTCCGTAATCATGTCTTCTACTAAAGCAAATTCTAAGTTAAAAAAGGCACTTTGAATACATTTCAATTCTCTATTTTCTATATTTGACTCTTTTGCACAACAAGGGTGGCGACCACTGTCCTATACTAAATAGATTTCCTACTGATCTACAATGCGGGTTATTAACACTTGCGAACCTGAACTACATACATATATATTGTTTTTATAGCCGAAGTAATTTAGACATCTATGAAACCGGAATATGGCCCAAAATTATATCTGGCCTTGTTTATCGGTCAAACACCATAAATTGGATCAAACAATGATCGTGATCATGACACATAAATACGTTTACACACGTCTGCATCAAAAAATGTGCATTAAAAAATAGACAGTCATTAACGGCCACCAACAGAAATGAAAGCTTAAAACATTTTTACATTCAAAAAGTTTTAAGTTCTCTATAAAATTGTTATAACTTCTTTATCAATAATAAAATACACTTCAAATATTCAATATATACAATTGGCTCAGTTACCATTTTATTCTATGAATACATTACTTGAGGAAGTGGAAAAGCACGTACGTGCTATGACGTCAACACCGAGTAGCATCAATCGCATAAACATCAACATTTAGATACGTGCTTCTTAACTTATTAGTAAAAGGTGAAATCCGTATACATATGTCTTCTAAACACGTTTACGTTTGAATAGTTAGAGATGACTGAACAAGTTCTTCACTATCGGTTAAAGTTATCTTTCATAAAATATGTTACGCAAAATTTTGTCTTTTTCAACCCTCCCTAATATTACTATTCAGTTTATATATCATGCGTCAAGAAGTATAGATACAGAACATACAAGAATTAGCGCAGATTTCTTCCAAGCCAACAAGCTGTTAGCTTAATCATCAACGCTGGGTTTACGTAAAATGTCTGTTAGATATGAAGGGAAAAATGATTTTTTATCATTTATATTATTTAAATAAAAGACAAAGTTATAATTGTATTTATATTTTGATTGATATCTAATAAACTCAAACCTTACAAATACAAATATACTGCTAGTAACTAATCATTCAACGGTTGCGCTAGGGTAGAGCAAGGTGTCTCCAAATGAGGGGCCTACGCCCGCCGAGTGAGCAGATATAATGTAATCATAATTTCTGCTCCCCGGCTGAATAGGCGAAAGAAGGACACCGTGGGGTTTTAGTGGGTATTCCCAACGATTTGCGCTGGGTGAGTCCCACATACCCCTCCCTAAGCCTTGCCCAGGCGGGAGGGCATGCATAAAAGCATTCCCCACATAAAAAAGGGTAGAGCGAGGGGGTAGGCACAGGCCTGAGGTGAGGCGCAATTATGTGTTCGGTACGCCCCTCGAAGGTTCATGGGGGGTGTAGATGATCCCCTGACTAAATAAGATGACCCCTTATGTGTGGCCAACACTTCCCTGGTGAGCGGATGAAATGTTCATAATTCCATAATAACACCATAGGGTGGTAATAAGGGATTGCTAACTATCCGTTTTTTAGGTTGGTTAATTATCACATTTTTTTATTAACGTGGTATTCAATTACAATTTTCAATTCCTATTATGTATGGACTTCCTAATCGCAACGCGTAAATGTATTATCCGATCTCAGGTCAAGGCAAAAGGAGCGTGTGACGACTCATTGGGTGCTAATCACCCACACTATCCACTAAAACGTACCACGGTGACACATCAAAGTCTCGTGTTCCCAGAGACCAAGGATAGTTTTCGCACTATTTTTAATCGGTAAACTTCGACGAGTTGAAACTCTGTAGTCAAAACCTATAGATGGGTTTCGGCGCTTGCACTTGAGAGCCAGCCCCTCTATTAAGCTTAGTGTACCCACTATCTCGTTTCACGTAGTCACTTAATAACATCATGTGAAATTGTGAAAACTGATGAGTGATGATGAGTGTAAGACTGAGTAAAAAGTTTTTAGCTAAACTTACAAACACCCATTCATTCACTAAAACATCTTTATTACTCGCGTGACGATGATGCAAGTTCAGTGACGTGTCTCCGTCCTAAAAGTACCTAGTGTGCTTAAATATGTTTATAATTATGTGTATCATAGTTGCTCTTAGTATTATATATATCAATGTATCAATTACAGATATATATATTATTGTATTATTATTACGTGTAATTTATTCTTTTTTATGAAAAATCATCTACATATATATATTAATTATATGAATATATTTAATATTAAAAATAATTATGATGAATATAAATATGAATATATTTAATATTAATAAGTGGGAAGAACACATGACAGAAGAACAACTCGCTTCCTTAGTCACCTTCCTTAGTCGAGCAGACTTTACCCGAACGAGTGTCATACAAAAAGATCGCGGATCAGAATTTCATAACCTTTGCATAAGAAGTTTTAAAAATCGTTTATCGACAAGTTACAACGCGCGGGCGCATCACTAAATGTTACACATTGGACTCACAGTATCTGTTCATTGTTTACAATGTTTACATCGTGCACAAACACAAACTGACAACAACGTGTTTCTGTTAATATTATAATTATTGTGTTGGTAATTTATCTAATAATTATCATATGACGGAATATAATAATAAGCACGCATTAAAATGTATATATTAGTGCGGTGAATGTTATTGTAAAATGTCTTCAAGAAATATGCAAGGTCAGTTGTTGTTTTTTTTTATTTATTTACGTTTTAACATATGGATAATATTAAATTTTGAGTTTATTTGTCTCGGCAGTATATTAAATTGTTCTATTGTTATATTGTGCTCGTCACATATTAGCATGTGACTTTAAATTATAAAGGTACGAAATCGGCGCCAATGTCAATTCAGACTTATTATCAAATTTATTTCTTTGACTGCCAAAAAAAAAACACTTGTGGGATCTCGAAAATTTATATCTCTTAATTTATACTGTTGCTTCAAAAATTAATAAATTATTATTACATCTTAAAAATACGTGTAACGACATTTTGCCATGCTTATGTCGGAAACCGCTGTTTTATTTTAGTGTAATTTTGTTAATGTTTATTACTTGGTCCGAGTTAAGAGATGGGGTTGGTTTTTGTACCTATAAGTAATCCTACCCTTAAACGTGATAACAAATACCGCTGTGTTTGAAATATTTACTACTGGGAAGGTCAGAGCAAGATCTGGTAGGACAGCTGGTATGTTTATAAATTTACGCACATGCATAATTATGTATATACATATAAGAATTAATTAATTTTTAATCTAATATAGATTAAATATTATAAAGCGAAAAAAAATTTGTTTGTATTTGATAGAGAAATCATTGAGGAACGTTAGGCTGTTTAAGATCACGCTACCACCAAAAGGAGAAAAGTAGTATTGAAAAAAGTTAGCAAAACGGGTATAAAACATCATACTAACATTATAAATGCGAAAGTAAGTTTATTTGTTTGTGAAGCTTTCACGCCTGAACCGCTCAATCGATTGTGATGAATTTTGGCCCAGATGGGATCCTGGAAACAGATAAACTACTTTTTCTCGCGAAAAACTTTTAGGAAGTGGACTAAACAGAGGGATAGACTTTGTATGAAACTTTATTGCGTAGAGAACTTTATAGATATTCGGCGGCAGATTTTCAATATGAGGGTGGTAGCTAGCAGTGACGAAGGATATAAATCTAAAAAAGGAAATGGGAAAGCAAAAAAAAATCATCACAAAACTTTAAAATCGAGCACGCACCTATGCTTCACGTATATAAATGTATCAAACCGGCCTTCAAAATACAATCTCAAACGTTAAATACCGAAGATAGTAGTATGTAAAACAGTACTATTGGAAGGAAGCCGATTGTAATCGGGTTATGTGGACTTATCGTCATTAGTAACTTACCAGGCCTGTGTCCTACCTAACCAGTCTGATACAGCAGACCTACAAAACTCTTCGCACGACCCGTGACGTACGCTGGTCGAATATAACGCAAAGAACCTGCAAATTATTGTAATGGCGAACGGCTACCTGTAGAAAATAACCCTTCACCCCAGACCCTGCCTTCCTATCAACCTGAAGTTGAATATCTACCGCCAAATACCTATATGTGTGTTCCGGCAGTTGTACTTGAGAGCCAGTCTCTCTACTAGGCCTAGCGTGTCCACCACCTTGGGCTGCAATTCACGGGCTATCATTTGTCCAGGATAGGTACAGTCCAGTCACGATGTCTTCGCCAGATTTCACAGTACAATCCTTTACAATAGGAGATTAGTTCGCATTTTAGATGAAATAAGATGCTTAGAATAGGATTAGTCAGGACCGCGGTTACTTTTCACGTCCGCCGGCAACAGCCCAAGACGAAGATAAGTCACTTTATGGCTCCTTTTTTGAGTATCGCCCCCCGGGCTGAGTGCGTTCAGTACTTGCCCTCAAAGTTCGGTGAAACTGTAAAATCCCCCCAGAGTAACAGCATTTGTATATCGAAAAAAAAAAACTTGAGCCACATCGTCATTAAATATCAGATAATATTTTGGCCATAATAAACTATTTTAAAAGTGTTTTAAATATTGTGGAGACTATGTGGCTCGTAGCCTGCGTTGAATGGTGATCGTACTTAACATATGTTATCCTCCGATATAGAGTTGAACGACCCGCCGTCTTTCGCAATATCAATGTTATCAAGTATCTGCTGATAACTTTGAATGTGATAAAAAGGAAATAATTCATTAAACTGTAGTATATTATTTCCATTTTGAACTGGCATTTTACCGGACGCTTGAGTACTCAGTACATATGGACGAAGCGTAAACAATGTTGCCAACACTTGATAAAAAAAATTCCCCCTCTCGGATAATATGAGAGATCTTCGTGAGATTTATATTTATATTTTTGGCGCGATTTTAATCTATGTTGTGATTTTTATTTTCATTAATATACTAAATAGGTAGCCGTATATTGTGTGAAATTGGTGACATTTTACGTAACGTAGTTTAGTTAATGCGCATAAGAAAGTGAATTGTGAATAATGTTGCGAAATAAAACTCTCTAGACAGTTTTGCGAAAAAAGTCATTCGGCTGTATGGTCTAAACGCCTTTACACTTCTCTTAAATAGGAATACAATAAATTGAAACGTACAAACATCATGGAACAAGTGTTAACAGCAAATTTTGATTAGAGAATCTTTGAGATATGTCCTTAACATGTTAAATGCCAATTTGGGGGGCCAGGAGACTGGTAAAATTTTATGTTATTTTATATGTATGTTCTATTACGTTATTGATTTTATTTTAAGAGCTTATTTGTAGAATAAGGTAGACATAATTATGACTTTTAGGTAATAATGGACACTTGGGAGTTACGTTACGTTTGAGAAAGGAGGAGGATGGCACACAAAAATGATACAGCGCGCTACGTGAGGGGGAGGGAAGTCAAAAATCTTTAATAAATAATTGCGTTACGTTATAATTGAGTGTCCCTTATCTAGTCTCTATATAGATATTAATATTACATTCAAAACTAAGGTTTATTCTCGGATGTACATCTTGACAAGTAGCGTGCAATGTACTTAATTTTTTTTTTTATTTAATTACAGATACATCGTTAGCGAACAACGTGTCGAGCTTGCAGAATATGCACAATGACTTCGACAGTTGGGTTATAAGTTTCAAAGAAGCTATTGCACTTAGGTAGGTAGGAATGTAAAGGTCATATATTTACTTTTATAATAGCGCCATCTAGTGGTGATAAATAAAGCTGTTGATTTCTTTTATTGAAGTTTTTAATTATCAATATAAATTTAATTATCACAGGTAATGTCTATAAGAAGCTTTAACCTTGCAATTAGATATACAGCTGTTAACTCTAGGTTATTTATCTGTACCTATAATAAAACTATATCAATATTTTTTTGATATCTACAGTTGGTTATCAGTATAAAGGCGTTCTTTTATACCTTTGTCTGTCTGCCCCCTCATTATCGCACCATTCTTCATGTTATGGGTCAGGTGGATTAGAAAAATTTATACAGTTAAAACTAATATTAGGAATCAATATGTAGGATACTTTTTATGGAATAAAACGCTAAACTCCCATACCGTTTGGCTTATTACCATGGAAATTGATAGTCTTATTTGTAGATAAAGTTAATATAATAGTTCTGAACACTATGAGAATCATAATCTCAAAATTCTAGAGAGACCAGGACAATATTTGTGCAACTACGATACCCTTTGCATGCTTTCCGCGTTCGCCCAATAAGTTCGATGAAGTTGTAAAAGATCCAATGGCTGACAGCGAATGTCTTCTTCTTTTTTGTTTTTGGCAACTCAGTCCTCTTTAGAGACTATTACTGCCATTTCAAATGATAAGGTTTGGGTATTTTGGGTAGACGAAACTATCTTCAACAAACGGTGATTCTCTTGTTAAAGCTCTTTTGGGGGTTTTTTGGCAATTAATATATTATGTTCCGAATGATTATTCATACCTTACTTCACTTATGCTCTTTAACTACACTACATCACGTAAGGTGCCATCTATATTATCAATATAGGTCTAAATAACTAAATTTGTGAATTAAAATAAAAATCACAACATGACAGATCAAGATCCCGCCAAAAAGTCCAAAAATAGCGAATGTCATTGTAAAGGACGTTTGCTGTGCCATCTATTAGTGACTAGATATATTACATTGAAATCTGTTTGCAGCTGAATACATAATGTTATTTATAGATGGCGCTTGTGGACATATTTTATATAATTATTCTAATACATTTGTTTAACAACAGTATATAAAATATATTATTTTGTAAAACTGTACAGTGAGATCATTGTAACATAAAATTATTTCATGTCATTTTTATAGCAGTTTCATTAATGCATACAAAAAATATTACTTTCATTTAGTATACTGCCATCTAGTTTTTAGTAACTAAAACGATATTCTCATTTTTCAGATCAACAAAAGCCATTGGAGCATACGAAACGAATAGAAATAGTGAATTACAGCTACAAAATTTGTTTGTTCACGGTTTTACGATAAGGAAAGAATACAATAATAATAAGAATAACTTAGACTGTTGTGTAGCAGACAATTTTTTTCTAGATTTATTCATTTATAACTACGTAATTAACAGACTGATAGAACAAAGCGAAGGTAAAAAAATAACCAAATACTTTATATCGAAACTGTAAAGCATGGAGTCTGAGTATTAAGTGTATAAATATACTATGTATAGTATAAAACAATAAAAAGTACATTAAAATGTTTTACTATATAATATAAATAATATAACAATTTCAAACGGTTTTCATTCCAATTCTTTACTCATATTCTAGAAAAATAGAGTATTCCTCTAAGGTTAAGCGATCGCCAAGCACATAGGTGTAGAGACAATAATGTATTAGTGGTAGTCGTGAAGTATGATGGGTGCTATGCACTTACTTTCGGTTTTTATGTAGCAAAATACTATCACCTTGTTCCGTTTCTATTAACGATAACTGTCATTATCAAGAGAGAGAGATCTCTTATGATGATTACACTATCTAAACAAAACGGTGGCCCTCTTATTACAACTTGCTAAGGAGTTTTTGTCACATTTTGGAATGTATGGTCCATACAATAATACTTTTCTAATTCCCATCACTTGTGCGTACTAAGTTATACTGGTTGGTATGGTGGTAAGACTTTTTCTAATGCTCGCCTGGCTAGCTACCACCCTCAAGTTGAAACTATCATCAAGGTGTGTTCCATCAGTTGCGCTTAAGAGCTAGTCCCTCCACTAGGCTTAGCGTGTCCACCATCTTGGGCCATATCGTCATTTAACATCAGGTGAGATTGTGACCACAATGTAAAACATTAACTATAAAAAAATACTATACAAAATGTCATTTATATGTGGCACAGTACAGCACCTACTATATAATACGTACCTCCTACTACCTACTAATATTATAAAGACGAAAGTTTATGACTGTGTACGTTTGTTTCTTCTCCACCCAAAAACGGCTGCACTAATTTGTACAAAATTTGGTATAAAGGTAGCTGAAACCCAGGATTAACACAGGTTATTTTTTAAAGCTCTTTAAACCGTCAACGCTCGACCGATTTTGATTAATTTTAAACAAATGTTCATTACGTGATAAATCAAATTTTCACTTTTTCCGGTGGTATCTTATATATCCTGTGTTATGTATTTAATATTAATTATATTTACGTATTACGGTTTACTTATCATATGTAAGTGAACAAAAGCGTTATAAATAATGTTTATTTGCCACAAAACCTCTTTAGATGAAGCGATGATAGTTCAGTATCGTCACTTAAGATCAGGTGAGATTATATTCTATAACGATATAAATTATAAAAACAAAAAGCAAGAGTTATCAATTTGTTAATCGATTATATCATCACCATCCTCTGTTACTATTCTTAAGTTATTTGGGGTCGACGCAGTACATTTTCTTTCACCATAAATCTCTATCTACAGCCTTCTCTTAACGCACTCCCTTCCCTTTCACCTCATACCTCACACTAACCATCTTTTCTTTGGTCTTTCTCTTCCTGTCCACTAGGGCTTGCTGTTGCAATTTTGATATGCAGAATTATAGATGCATAGAATTCATATATTTGTAGACTCTACAAGTTATAAATACCCTTTTTCACGTATTCGTAGCATATATTTTACCTAATATAATTGAAAAGCATATAGTAATTAGGTTTTAAAAGATCTTGTCTTACAAAGATCCATAATGTATATTGCGGCTAGGACTAGTTAATATGAATAGAAGAATTGTGAAAGCCCTGTTTTCTGACAGCATAAAGGTTAAGGAAATGCAAGTGTATCTTTTTAGTGGATGTTTGACAGCGCTTATCATTTATTTTATTTACTTGTCGAAAATATCGCTTTATAACCTTACCCTGACAATGCCTAAACGCACTAGCAGACTCAGGCCAAGGCGAGAGGGTTAGAGAGACATCGGGGGACAAGTACCGTCAAATACCAACTAAAAAAGAGACCAGCCACATCCCCTATTGTAGCTTGCTTGGCGCAATGCGAGAGGCGGTATGTAAAAACGTAGTTTTTCACCGCGTTACCAAAAAATGTTCATCGAATATCAACAACTATTTTTAACAAATAAATAAACAAAACGTATAGCTACCTATAACTTAAACTGATTCTTAAGTAAAAAAATATTCTATTAATCGAATATTCCGGAAAAAGGAAATCTACTCCGATCATATTAATCCATGCGCCGCCGCCGCTAAATTTTAGTGAGTGCGCATGTCTATCACGGATACAGCTAGTGGTTTATATAAATCTTGAAAATTTTCCAAATATTCTTTACTTTTCTATATAAATTTAACGTAATTATGCAGAAACATGCTACCACTAAATGAAATAAACTTGACTCATGTACGATGACGGACAAATTTTTAAAGCTGATTCTAGTTGAATACTTTTGACCTTAGTACCTTCATTTCTCAAATAACATTACCAAATCTACTATATAAACTGTGTACAATAATGTACTCTGTGACGTTTATTGTTAAACATGCGAATAGTCAACGGTATATAAGTAAATAAATAAACCAACTAGAATCATTAGTGGCTAGGAATAAAATCTCCGCTACATTTGTATTATCTAAGATAAGGTTATAAACTTCAGAGTTCTAAAATCATTTTAACGTCAGTCGCAATCGTGTTACGGGCCTTAAACAAACTAATGATGTTAGAATGGACTATTGACATGCCATGGGGGAAAGTTGCTAGTAAGTATATACATTTATTATATTAAATGTTGTTAAATTGATAATAAAATACATATTATTCCATTGTTTACCCATGTATTAACATATCTTGGTAAGACTTTTTTGTAAATAGCGATCAAAGTACATTTACTGGTTTTAGTGTATCAATAAACGTCAAGTTTTTTATCAAATTAGGAATAAAGTGACGTAGGGTACAAACCGGATAACAATAAGGACAGCTCTTAACTTATAGTGATGCGCAATTAAGTTCTAAATCGATTTAAATATTATAAATTATAGATATGATAGATAATGTTTATTTGATTGGATTCAAAATTTAACCGATTTTTGCAATAATGTGTCAAAAAACTTTAATAGAAAATAAAAACTGCGTGCAGTAAAGTTGAAATTTATTTTAGAGGGTGTTAACTATATGTTAATTATATGTTAATATAATTTATTGCTCAAATACAAATAATATATTTATTGAATAAATAAAAAGTATTGATATCATATTTATTAAGCCTATTATAAAAATAAATATTTGAATTCCCCTTTTCAGTGGTATCCTGGGGTGACAGCAACAAGCCTCCGATATTATTATTGCATGGCTATATGGATACTGCGGCAACATTTATGCCGCTAATCAATGAATTGCCTGATAACTATCATTATGTTGCTTTTGATATTCCAGGTCAGCTGTTTTATGAATCTAATACTATTATTTAAGCATTCATTATGCATTTTAAATTTAAATCTCTAAAAATATTGTAACCATTGAGGACCAAATTTTGTCATCAGACAATGTTTTATTTTACGAATCTAATTACATGTATTTTTATAACATTCCAAGCAGTCTTCAGTTTTTTTGTTCAAAATTGTATTCCGATACTCGGACAGTATGCTGCGTATAGCATGGTGGTAGGAATTTTTCTAATGTTCACCTGGCTTGCTACCACCCTCAAATAGAAAATCTGCCACCAAACACATAAAGGTGTGATCTGGCAGTTACACTTGAGAACTAGTCTTTTCACTAGGCTTAGCGTGTCCACCGTCTTGAGCCGTATTGTCAAATAACATCAGGTGAGATTATGGCCATAACGCTATATATAACAAAATTTAAAAAAAGATATTTCTTAATATTTTTCAGGACATGGAAAGTCCCATCCATTTCCAACTGGTCCTCTAATTGGACAACTACACATAGTTGAAGTTATAAGAAAAGTTGTTGAGGACATGAAATGGAAGGAATTTATATTTTTGGCTCATTCAATGGGAACAACTATAGGTACGATTGACAACTGCACTATTAGTTGAAACTTAATTTTAGGTTCATATCTCTCGTTATGGTTGAAACGGACGATAACAGTCTACTGATTAATTTTTGCATTGCAATGCTATATTGTGAAGTTACACTTAAATTACAATTGCAAAATATATACTAAAGCCCACTTTATTGATGCACTTCTTGAAGTAGGTTTAATATAAAATAGGTATTTTATAAATATTTAAAATATTTGTTTTTATTGATTTCAGGTATGTTCTACAATTATTTTTATCCTGGTAAAATATCTAAAATGATATTTTTGGATCCGGGACCACCAATGTCTATGTATTATTATGTTCACTATAAGCCGGCATATTGGTACAATGTTGTTTACAATGATTATTTCAACAATTATGATAAGTAAGTTGTAGAGAAACTAGATTTTCTATAAATGTGTTTAGTTGAATTTATAATAATTTATTATACCACTTTTATAAGTTTTAGTTGCAATTATCATATAATTGGAACCTATAATATTTTCAGCTACACCAAACGTAAATCTAGACTTTATACATTGGAAGAAGCAGTAACATTGCTCGTTCGAAATAGAAGCTTAACGGAAGATCAAGCTGAAATAGTACTCTCTAGATCTTTGGTGCCTATGGGTAGTAATAAATATAAGTAAGTGAATATTTACTTCACATACAATGATATTATAGGTAAAAGTGTGTAGATAGGTCATATGCTCTCCGAAAATGTCACACTGATTTTGTGCCAATTGGCACACTCAAACTTCAGTATCGCGTCGGCGTTAAAGAAGTATGGTGTATACCGATTCATATATAAAATGTGCTATAACAAAAGAAAATGCCCAACTTCTAAAAGTCATAGGATCACATTTAATTCGTAATTATTACTATATTCATTAATAAATAATATTTTTACAGTATGCAATATATCCATCCATAAAATTTTCTATTACAAAAAGAAACGTTTATACTTTACAATATGCATAGCAATGTATACCTGTATCTATTTCATGTTCTGTATACAAAACATAGTTATATTCCTTCTTACTAGTTCATTTCAATATTACTATTAGTTCAGTAGCGTGCCACTTGTTTTGTCCAAATATTACAATGATAACGTATCTACACTTTTGTAATGTTAAGCCAGGGATACACTAAGGGACAAATGTCACACGACATGTGTGGGCGTCATTTTATGCGAAGCCGGGTGATTTCGCACGATATATCTGGCAACATTGTGTGATACGTCACACCAATGACGTCGTGGGATGCGAATACTCGACATCGCTGGTGACACGTGTCTCAGGACATTTGCCCCCTAGTGTATTTCTGGCTTTATTTTTTTAATAGTTAAGGTGCATATAACTTTATGGCCATAATCTCAGCTGATCTTAAGTGACGATATTACCCAAGTTGGTAGACACGCTAAACCTTTGGAGGAACTGGCTCTCAAGTGCAAATGCCGGAATACACTTAATGGTATTTGGCGGCAGATTTTTGCCTTTAGGGTGGTAGCTAGCCAGGCGGGCATCAAAAAAAGCCCTACCACCATGCTATGATTTCCTCACGATGTTTAGCCTCACTGAAAGCTGACACTCATGTCCTTAGACGCAAAGTCGTACACACTACCACTGAGCTATGATCGCTTCAAAAATTTACTGTTCACTAGTTAGTATTTTTTCTACAAATTATATTATATATTAACAATACTTTTTTAACTGCTCTACTATAACTGGTATTCATAATTATTACAATTACTAGATATACCTGTTAACCTTCGAGGAACTAAAATATTTGTATTATTTTTTGCTACTTTTTACATTTTTTAAACAGCTTACCTCTGATAATGGCGTGTAATGTTAAATAGCCTAAAGCCTTCCTCAATGATTGCTGCATCAAATACAAAAATAATTTTTGAACTCTGAATGATAGTCTCTAAGATTAGTGTGTTCAAACAATCAAACAAAATTCTCTGCTTTATAATATTAATTATGATTATCGCCACCCAAGATAAATATTATTTTGAGAAGAATAAAATCTATTTTAATTGTTACAGGCTCTCGTGGGATCCAAAGATGAAGAAAATAGCAACTGTTCCAATATCAGAAGAAACATTTTACACTGTTATAACGACACACCTTCCGCGAACTTTATGTTTGATATCCTCTGAGAACTCTACGATTGGACCATCTAAAAAATTTGTATCAAACATATTAGAGAAATGTAAACTTTCATACGACCAATTTTCAGTTATTGATATAGTGGGCAGTCATGACGTACATATAACTAATCCAGATGTGGTTGCGAGCCACATCATAGAGTTTTTAAGTAACGGTGAAAATAAATTTTCCAAATGTAAGCTGTAATATAATTTTTTTTATTTTTGTAAATTCTATCTTATATCTCAAGTTTTATTAGGTAACTGATCAAATACATACTCATATATTATTAGTTATTTAAATAATTCAGTTGTCCTAAGGTAGAGTGGAAACCTAAGATGGGGTGGAAGGGTATAGTTCAAAAGGATATGAGGGAATACCAAGTTTCTGAAGACGTCTGAAGAGGTCCAAGAGAAGTGTCGAGGGTCATTTCACGGTTTCACCCTCATGGATTTTCTTTTCGCGACAAAAAGTTGACTATGTAATTCATCAAAATACCGTCTACCTCTATACCCAAATTAATCAACATTAGTTTAGTTGTTTATATTCGAAAACTTAGCACAGTTATTTTCACGATTTTAGTACAAAAAAAAAACTAATTAAATAATAATCATAATACCGAACTGTCTTTATTATTTACGAAATATCGCAGTTTTATTATGACTTTTAAATATAACTTTTGTAAAATAGCAGTGGTTTCATTGTTCAAGTGTATAAAAACATTATTTTTAGCTTAAAAATGTTTCTATCTGATTTAACTAAAAATAATATGACTAACATAAAATCCGCATATATAATATACAATAGTATATAGTTTCTAGTATGGTCATGCATAAAAAGTTTTAAATTATTTATAACTTGAAGCTATGAACATTAATTAGTTTATAATTGTGATTCTTCTAAAATAAATTAAAGTTTTATTATTAAACATTTGTATTATTGAATCTTGCACGTCCCTAGAGTCTGTCAAGATTTATGATTAGAATATTTTGTTGATTAGGTTCTTGTACAATTTGCTAATAGATTTTTTTTATCATAGTACTATCGCTATCTCCTTTATATTTATACTAATTTATATGGACCTTATGCTTAATAAATTAATATATGTTCTGTATGAAACGTAATTATCAATTGTTATTTGTTATCAATGTCATGTTATTATATGGTTACACATTTGTTTTTTATTTTTGTATATTGTTGACAACAAGAAATAAATCATGTAAATAAAATGCGATTTTTTTGCTATAAAATTAAATTATATTGCTCAAAAGACGAAAGTTGAATTAAAAAAATATTCAATCTAAATATTTAGATGAGTTTTTATAATATATACTAGTAAGATTGGACTTTATACTTTTACTCTAGTACTGTTTATAAAATGGATATAATTAAAGAGTGGTTTGTGCAAGCTCCATGGGGTAAACTTGCATGTAAGTATTTTAAGGCTTCACATTTTATTATTAAAATAACATATAAGCTGTTTAATTTACATTTACATTTTATACATTCATATATTAATAATAAGTAGCCCTTCAGGAAAAACATCGTAAGCGACAGCTGCACATTTTATAGGAGTGACTTTTTATCATTCTTAATTTAAAGTTATCTATGATTTCTATTCAAAATATTATAACTATTAGTTAATAATTTTAAATAAATAAGCCTTTTATTGTTTCTCATTTTTATGTAGTTTTACAATATTAATTTATATATTATATCTTATTTTTTCTTGTAATATATTAATTTGTAAACAATTGTTAATAACTTTAATAAGAACCCACCATAAAGTAAGGGCCTCTTCCATTTCTGTCCATTGTTTTCTATCTTCTGTTTTCTTTTACAATGGGTATTTTTCTTAGTACAACAACTCATTATGTCCACCAACCATCGAATTTCAAATGTAAGTACCTATTAATTTTTCAACCAATAATTTTGAAGTATGTAATTATATTTTAAGTGGGTTTATAGAAAAAACTACCAATGTGGTCAATACTTGGAGAAAACCTCTGTCTTCTTCCATCTATCTTAGACCCTGTACCATTCTACTTTCCAAAAAAGTGACCAAGTTCATTAATATATTTTACTGTTTTTTTGTGGAATGTTTTAATTTCTTAAATATTCTTAAGTGGCTTTTAATTCTTAATATGGCTTAGACACTCGTGTATATTTTGTTGCAGTAACATCATGGGGTAGTCTGTCTGGTGAGCCAGTGCTTGTTGTGCATGGCCGTCAGGACAGTTCTAGTTCCTTTGTACCATTACTTAAGTTAATGCCGCAACAGAATTACTATGTAACAGTTGACATGCCTGGCAATGGAAGATCCAATGCAATGCCTATTGGTAAGTTATGAATTCATTTATAATATATGGTCTATTTGATGCACAGGGAGTGAAAATAACATGTAATAGCTGAATCCAGATCAGTATAAATAAAGTGAAAAATCATTATCACAACTCTTTTCATAGTGTATTTATATGAATGAGAAAATATATTTTCTTATACTCCATAGGTTTTTTTTTTTACTAAAACTATAAAAACTAGTCTATAGATTTAGTGTTATGGCTACAATCTCACCTAATGTTAGCTGACAATGCAGTCCAAGATGATGAAAATGCTAAGCCTAGTGTAGGGACTGGCTCTCAAGTGAAACTGCCTGAACCCACTGATAGGTATTTAGCAGCAGATTTTCAACTTAAGGATGGCACTTATTAGAAAATGCTCTACTACTATGTTGTGGTTTTATCATGATGTTTTCTTTTACCTAAAGCTCAAGTTTGCAGGTGGATTTAAACTCACATGTGTATGGTTCCTGTGAGCTGTCATATATACAATTGTGTGGTGTTTCTCTATTTAGTAGATTGAAATAATGCATGATGATGTTATAACTTTCTATACATCTGGTTCCTAATGAGTGATCAAATATAACATATCAAAATATATATTCAAATTTTAAAATTGGACTTTTTATATTCTAGGGTTAAAATTGACCCGGTTACACTTTGTAGCTGCTGTCGAAGTTGTAGTGAGAGCACTCGGATGGGAACAATTTATTTATATTGGTCATTCTATGGGCTGTGAGCATGGTGAGTGAATTATTTTTATATATTATTTATGTGTGCATTGTATGTTGTTGATATGTGGAAATAACCCAATCAGAGCTTATCCAAAAATTATGTCGACTAAAATTCGAGTTTCCTCAGAGTTTATATTATTTCGATAGTTCCATACCAATAACTCTTAATACTGCCTAGAACAGTTGCCCACATGGATCACTAGAATTTAAAATATGAATTGTAAGTTTGCAGGATAATTTACTATTCCATATCATATTGACAAAATCGTATTTAAAAGTGTTGGTATTATCATATTTATGGTGTGAACTTAATATGTGCTGATAACCTACTTGTGGGCTCGTACATTAGGGGCTGTTCGAGTTATGTAACGCAATTTTTGAAGATTGTTGACCCTCCCTCCTATTCGTGTAACGCACCGTAACGTTTTTCTATACTCCACCTCTTTTATTTTTTTCTACTTATAAACTCCTAAAATAAATTAATTCATTTATCTTAACCTTCGGCAAAGCGATTAGAATAAGTCGAGGAATTATCCATAAAACATAAAGTAAAAGATTTGCGAACTTGGAAAATCTCAGTTTACCTAGTTTTTTATTTAATTTTTTTTACGTAACGCATTGTTCGAATCCCCTCCCGCCCTTGTAACGCATATTAACATTTTACCAGACCGCCCTTCCCCCTAAATTCCCTTACGTAATACTTGAAAGGCCCCTCAATCATATCAACCAAATTTTTATAGATATGTTGAGAGGAGGACACCAAAGTGAAAAACACTAGTCCTTGTTGGGTGATTATTATTGACCTGAGCGCGAATAATGTGTTTACGCGTTACGATAACGAGGTCCGTAAAGACGGGGAATTTAAACACCACAGTGATAAAAAAAAGGTGTAAATTTATATAAGCATCAGCTTATCATAACGCACCAAAGAAATATTAAAAAACACAATTCCTTCATGCGCAGTTCGATACGTCTTCCGATGAAATTGACTTAAATGTGTTAGCTAACATCACTTTAAACTAATTTTTTAAAGCTCCCTACCATTTCCAGGACTATTTTACAACACAATACATCCAGGGCAAATAAAAAAGTTAATACTCCTAGACCCTGGACCCTCGCTTCAGCGATTACAAATAACAGAACCTGAAGAGTATTACCAACTAATCTATGACAGTTATTATGGTAATTACGATAAGGAAAATAGTGGCTACAAACTATATACGCGAGAGAAGGCTGTACAGTCTGTGATGAAAGCTAGAGGTTTGACAGAGGCGCAGGCGGAACTAATTCTATCTAGGAACTTGAATGACATCGGTGATGGATTATTCAGGTCTGGTATTCAAATCTGATTTTCTTTAAATAACACTGCATGGTGTATCCGTTATATTTTATGACCAGTTGTGCCCACGACTTCTTTCACTTGGAACTAAAAATCCATACTAATATTATAAATGCGAAAGTGAGTTTGCTTGTTTGTTACGCTTTTGCTACTAAACCGCTGAATCGATTGTCATGAATTTTGGTAAAGAGATAGAGAGGACCCTGGAGACGGAGATAGGCTACTTTTTCTCGCGAAAGACTTATTGGAGGTGGGGTAAAGAGAGACAAACTTTGTATGAAACTTTTTATTGCGTCATCAGATTTGTTTGACAAAAATCAGTATTAACGCGAGCGAAGCCGATAGTAAAAGATAGTTATTTAATATATTTTTCCCGTTTTTGTAATTTTTTCCACACAGCTTTACTCTTGTTGGTGGTAGAGTGATGTTAAATATCCTAAATCCTTTCGCAATTATTGCTCTATCAATTACAAACGTAGTTTATGAAATCCGAATGGTAGTTTCTATGATTACAGTGTTCAATGTAGAACACTTTTGGTAAAAGTTTCAAGTTAGGCTGTACTGAAAAAAGTTACAAAACGGGATAAACCGATTAAATTAAATTTAAATTATACGCACGCGAACGAAGCCGCAGGAACACCTACTGTTAAATAAAATGTATTCGCAGGGCCCATGCGTTCATTATATTGGTATTGAATGCAATCGATGCGTCACACTGTCTCATGTAATGTATCTCATGTATCTAATGTGACGGGTCAGTCTTATTCACTGCACACATAATAAATGTTGTCAGCTCGCGTAAAAAAGTATTCACTTCAACAATATATATTTGTGTGAAGTGATTTATGGTCACACCTGCATCTGAAAATTTGCAGGTTATCGTGGGACAACAGGTTAAAGACATTGGCACCGCAAAATTATACGAATGATTATTACTACGAACTATTCTCGAAGGTATGTTATTGAAATAATCTATACAGTTTGTTTGTTTGTTTGAACGCGCCACTACAAGTCGGATAGCTACCACTAACAGGAACAAAGCTGTATTAGGAAAATATACAAAAACGGGCAAAAAATTTTAAATTAAAATATACAGTTGCACTCGAACGAAGTCGCGGGCACAACTATTGTATTATAAAAAAAAAAAAAGCAAGTTTATATGTGGTATGAGTAAAGACGTAGAAATATAAACACGTACACACACAGTGATTGTGTATACATATATCGTTACAATGTTACGCGTTAATGTGTGTAACGCTCGCAATTTAATGGAACGGAAAAGCGGCGGTCGCGAACGTTATGTGGAATTAAGTGCAACTTAACCATTGGTTTATGTGGTTTCGAATCAAATCAAAAATCTTTATTCAATTCAGACCCTAATTATGAACGTCGAAACTACCACCGGTTCGGAAAGTAATGCAGTCATCGAGAAGAACCGACAAGAAATTCGATTTGTTTATATCTTTTTTTAGATACACTGTTTTTTACGTAATGGTTTGATGTGTGCATTTGTAATAGTTATAAGCGGATGTACAGAGAGGGGTTTTAATTCCAGACATCATCGTTCAAATATTGATCACCTGTAAAAAAAATTTGACATCAAAACGCGTCTGACATGGTTCGTAAAGTTACTGTCTGGCGATTCAGTAATATACTTTGGGACTTAGTTGTAAAATTCAACACTATTACATAAAAACCTTTTACTGGTCTTAATGAATCTATAATAAAAGGTGACCAGTTTGATACGATTTCTAATATTAAAATAATTTCGCACCCTGTAATAACCCATTTTTAACGTGGTATTTAAAATCCTATTCTCTAAGAATTTTCTAATTCAAATTCAAACACATTACCCGGCCTCAAATCGAAAGGGACATTGCCCAACACTACCCACTAAGACGAACCACGGTGACACTTCAAACTCCCGTGTTGCCAGATAGATACCAGAGACTGCGCACGCACTTTTTTATTGTTTATATATTTAGCGTTATATCTAAAATCTCACTTGATGTTAATTGTCAAAGTGGCACAAGCTGGTGAACACGTTAAAGCTGAGAAGGCACTGGCTCTCAAGTGCAACTGCTGGAACACACCTATACGTATTGGCGGCAGATTTTCAACTTAACAGTGGTAGCTAGCCAGTCGGGTATTAGAAAAAGCCCTACCACGCAGCTATAGTTTCATCGCGATGTTAACCTTCACCGAAAGCTCAAGCACATTGGAGGAATTCGAACTCACGGCCTTCGACTTTGAAAAATTCTAGACACCCTGGAATAAGCCTGAGGTCGATGTTGGAAAGCAATGACAGCTAGGGTAGTAGAGTACTTTTTTATATTTAATATATTTAACGTTATAGCCATAGTCTCACCTAATGTTAAGTTATGATTTAGTTCAAGATATTGGACACGATATGCTATATTCATCATCATTTTCTTGTCCAGTTCCCATGATATTTGGAGTCGGCATAATACGTTTTCCTTTTCCATAAATTATTGTCAGTCATCATCTCTTCATTCAGTCCCTTTTTCCATCTCATTTCCCACACACTCTATCTATCTTTTATTTGAACTTTCTTTTCCTTTCCGTCCTTTAACACTCATATCCATTATTTATGTGATATAATGCGTTTCCTCTCTTGTCATGAAATGTCCAAATTAACAAGCATTTCCCTTTCAACTTCTCTACCACTGACGCCTCTTTCAAACTCCCTCTTACATAGTCATTCCTGACTTTGTTCATATTTGTAACACCATACATCCAACATACCATTCGCAACTCTGCTGCATGCAATCGACACTCATCCGTCTCTTTACCAGCCCAGCACTCCGATACATACAATATGACAGGCCTCATAATGTACGTATATATTGTGCCCTTTAATCGATATTATATCGATATGCTATATTATGCCAGGATAATCAAGACTATACCGTATTATGATTCAGAACGCCCCACCTACCCTAGTTATCGCCGCGAGCGACGGTTCCGGAGGCTATGTTAAAGGTAAAGAAGGTGCCAAGCAACTGATGGAGAAGATGACGAGGAATCTGAAGAATTTCCACGTGGTGACAGTGGAAGGAGGCCACGACGTGCATTTGACCCATCCTGAAAAATGTGTTGGCTTCATCAGGGAATTCATGGGAACGGATTATGGGAAATCGAAATTGTGAGGAATAGGGTGTAATAAATAACCAAAAATTCTGAAATTTGTTTTATTTAACTGCCTTTGTTAGTTTACTAGATTCGTTCGTATGAACTTTTTGTAATACAACTTTGCTCCTATTGGTGCTAGCGTGATGTTAAATAGTTCAAAGCCTCTATCAATTACAAGTTTGTTTTTATAGTTAAAGCTTAGCGTAATGGCCATAATCTCAGCCGATCTTAAGTGACGATACGGCCCAAGTTGGTAGACACGGTAAACCTGTGGAGGGACTAGCTCTCAAGTGCACTTGCCGGAACACACCTATTGGTATTTGGCGGCAGCTTTTCAACTTGAGGGTGGTAGCTAGCCAGGCTCGTTGTTGGTTCCTAAGATTAACGCGTTCAAACAAAACTTTTATATTTTACAATGTTCTTATTAACTCGTTTTCTTGTATACAGCTCAGGAGTGGATGATAAAAACATTAAAATGTGAAAAAAATAATTTATTTGTTTTTTAAATAAAAAGTTTACAATCGATTTATAACTTCTCAATTAACAATGTAGATACTTTAATAGAGCTAAAATTTAATTTACAGATGAATATAATACATCAAAATTTAATTGGCATCACCCTAAAAATCAGAAAATTATAATATTTATAGTTACGTATTGCATGTGTCTTCCGTTTCCAATACTTTTATTTGTAAGTTTCAGTGCATTATAAAACGTTAAACATTTTTATTATTAGTATTATTATAATATTACCTAGCTTTGTCCGCGACTTTCTTCGCGTGAATTTTTTTTTCTCGTTATTGTATGTGCTTTCAATACACTTTTGCTCCTATTGGTGGTAGCGTGATGTCAAATAGCCTAAAGCCTTCCTCAATTATTTCTCTATCAAATACAAAAATATTTTTTAAATTCCGACTGGTAGTTCATAAATTTTAACGTGTTCAAACAATCTTAATTTTAATCTTAACTTAATAATTGGATTTCGAAAATTGGAATGATAATGGGAAATCTATATTACATTATATACCTGCGACACAGTTAGATTACTAACTACTGCAGTTAGCAACATAAAATTGTACTATATGTTCTATTGTTTTTTTGTACCAATAAAGATTTTATTTATTATTTATTTATTTATTTATTGTCAGCTGATGCGAGCCATACCGCCATATTGCATGGCCGTTTTGCCGAACTCACCCGTATTACGCCTAATCCACAGCCGGCTGTAATGCGACATGCGATGGATGGACGAAAAAAATAATATAGAGGATGTAAAAAGAATTTAATGTATTTTCGTTATAATTTAGCTTTTAGACCACTCAATAAAAAATTAGCTATCTCTTTAGACATACACTCTGGATTGTTTATATGGACGTCATGGCCTCCGTTGACTATAATATGCGTGTAATTCCTGTTGGGCCAAGCCTCGTCGTCCATTACAAAGGGGACATGATCATAGTAACCGGCGTCGACCATATCTTGAGCGAATATGCCAAATGTTGGTATATCTGATTCCGTGTATAATTTCCGGAGGTTTTCTCCCGAAAATGGCAGAATTGTCACTTCCTTCATTCTCTGGTCGTATGTGAATCTGTAATATTTTTAAATTCTGAAGCAATGATAGCTCAGTGGTAACGTGTACAGGGTGAGCTGTCAACCGACGACGTCAACGGCCAGTCAATTCCAAGTGCAAAGCAATATTCACTTCAACATTTGATGTATATTACTTCGAATAATTCCCCTACTTTAAGGTAGGTATTTGGTACACGGAAATTAACTAAAAGGTGTTAAAAATAACAGTTAAAAGGGGTTTGTTTTGTAAACCTGAGTCAGTAAAGGACAGGCATAGTCCAGTAATTCCACTATTTATTTTATTTTATTTTTATTTTATGGAATAGGTGGCAAACGGGCAGGAGGCTCACCTGATGGAAAGTGATCACCGCCGCCCATGAACACCTGCAACACCGGAGGGCTCGCAAGTGCGTTGCCGGCCTTTAAGGAAGGAATACGCTCTCCTCTTGAAGGTTCCCAAGTCGTAACGGTTCGGAAAGACCGCCGGCGACAGCTGGTTCCACAGAGTGGCTGTGCGAGGTAGGAAGTGCCTTACAAATCGCACTGTTGTGGAAGGCTGGACATCGAGGTAGTGTGGGTGAATTTTTTTGTTTTAACGCGATGTCCGATGGTGAAATTCAGCGGCCGGGATCAATCCAAACAATTTCACAGAGCACTCCCCGTGGTAAATGCGGTAGAAGATGCAGAGTGACCCAACAAGAAAGGAAAGAGCTTGATTGTCGATAATCCGAGCCGCCCTACGTTGAATGCGGTCAAATGGAAGTAGCTGGTACTGGGGGGCTCCCGCCCAGAGATGAGAACAGTATTCCACGGGGGGCCGAATTTGTGCCTTATACAGGTGCAGACATTGAGCCGACGTGAAGTACCGTCTCGCCTTACTGAGCACACCTAGCTTCTGTGAGGCCAATTTGGCCTTACCTTCCAATTGACCGCGAAACTGGACGATGCTCGAAATATCGATGCCAAGTATTCCGATACTGGCTCTGGCAGAAAGGGGAGTATTCTCAAAATGAAATGGTGACTTTTTAGCGGTTAACGCGCAAACTTTTGTCTTATCGGGGTTGAATTGGACTAAGTTAAGTCGACCCCAGTCGGAGACTTTGGTTAACAAAGACTCGACTTCAGACACAAATTTGTTCCGGCTCTCGTCAACCTGTTCCCGAGAAATATTAGCACGGCCAGTGTACAGTACATCCACAGTGCTATCGTCTGCATAGCAATGAATGTTGTTGATTTGCAGCATGTCATTGATATGCAGAAGGAACAGAGATGGAGAGAGTACGCAACCTTGTGGAACACCAGCATTGACAAATTTAGGATCAGAGCATGCACCGTCGACGACGACCTTGATGCTCCGATCTGCCAAAAAGCTGGTGATCCAGTTGCATAATTTCTCGGGAAGCCCATAGGAAGGTAGCTTCGAAAGAAGCGCTTTGTGCCATACTCGATCAAAGGCCTTCGCTATGTCCAAACTGACTGCAAGTGCCTCCCACTTGGTCTCAACTGCTTCTGCCCACCTATAAGTTAGGTAAACTAGAAGGTCACCGGCTGAGCGACCCCGACGCAAGCCGTACTGGCGGTCGCTAATCAGCCGGTGATCCTCTAGGTACCGCAGGAGCTGGCAGTTGATAACGGACTCCATTATCTTGGAGAACAAGGAGGTGATGGCGAAAGGCCTGTAATTGGACGGATCCAAGCGGTTGCCTTTTTTAGGGATCGGGTGCACTAAAGCGGTCTTCCAGGATTTCGGGACTACGCCTAAAGCATAGGAGTGCCGGAAAAGACTCGTTAAAACCGGTGCCAACTCCGGGGCACATGTCTGCAACACGATCGGAGCGATGCCATCGGGCCCACTCGACTTATGAATGTCCAAAGAAAGAAGTGCTTTGCGAACTTCACTTTGCCGGAACTTAACCTCCGGCATAATAGTATCGCACCGCGGGATTATCGGTGGTGAATAGGCATAGTCAGTACAATCGTGTAGTTTACGACAGGGGTTCCCAATCTTGTCAGTTCGCGGCGCACATACATGTTTACTGTCTTGTTGCGACACCATAACCTATTTAGTTGGTCGAAATAGATAGGTAGAATCATACTAATAATGTAGACAGTCACAATATACAAAGTGTTTATTTATATCATCATAAAATTAACATTTTCCGAGCATGTAGGTAAGTATATAAATTAAATTGTTTATTTTGTACCCGCAAGCGAACACTTAAGTTGAGGAATCGGAGAATGGTATAGAGAATTCTTTACAGCGACCTTCTTTACTCTCTACGAGGCGCACACTTTGGGAACCCCCGATTTAGGACGTTAGTTCGCGGTCTTAATTTGCATTACAATAGATTAGGTTTTTATGTTTAGTTTAGATCCCTCTTAGGATTATTCAAAACCCTGTTCTTTTCACGTCCCCGGCTGTTGCAATCCGATGATCGGCCACTTTATGGCTTTCTTGTGCTAATTGCCTCAGGCCAAGTACCTTAGGACTCGCCCCCAAAGTTCGGTGAAGCTCTAAAAGCCTTTAAGACCAACAGTATATGTCCTATTACAGAAAAAAAACAGTTAAGGGGTATACCTGTATAGCCCGTCCCCAGCCGGTACCAAGACCCTCTCCAAAACATGTTCTGATGCCTCTTTACTTAGATTTCGAGTTTGCATAATCAATTTCTGGGCCTGAAAACCAACACCTCAACCAATAAACACCTTCGAAATAGCTCTTTAGAACTATCATAAAATTGTAGAATATTTGTATTGAATCTTTTGTAGAAAGAAGAAAAAAATCTACCCTAAAAAGTAAAATAAAAAAATTCGCTAATATATGTATATTTTTTTTTTTTTCATATTTTGTAATGAAGACTGAATAAGCATCCAAAATCGTAGAAACGTAACTCTGAAGCATAGGTACCCAAGCTGGTCCATATAAACGCTTGGGGACCGACTCCAAAATTCAAGGGCTTCATGTCAGCAAATCTGTGCTATTTTAATATAGGTATATACATATACAATTTAATATATGTTCTTTTAGTTTTTCCTTCAAAAATCAAGTCAAGAACAAGTTCACCTGTCTAATTCCCATTAAAATTTGATGTTTCTCAAAAGATGCAGTATTCTAAAGAGAGAAAAAGTTTTGCGAAATTTAATTTAATTTAAAAAAAAATCGCGCAGTGATGTGACTGCACTGCACCTGATATCAATCGAACAGTACAATTCAAATCCGCGGCGACTGACAATGAACCAACAGTCAACACTGTCATGCTGACGTACTTAGATACATTATCACGCCTCTTTTATAGAACTCAATATCGTTGAAAGTTAAATTGAATCTCGTAATAAGAAGCCTACCTTCTCGTAAGTGTACTTCGGTGCTGTCTCTATCCCGTTGTTGAATTTGAAGTATTTGTTCTCGTCATAAAACTGGTAGTAATTGTGGAACCAATTGTTGATACCTTGTAGCGTGGTAGGCCACGTTTGGTGGGCTGGCAAGGGGTCTATTTCGACCATGCGAGTTATGAAGCCCGGGTATGCGATATTGTAGAATTTACCTTCGAATATTTAAATAATTTGTATTAAAATACATTTAGATATACTACCACCTCAGGGTGGATGAAGTGGCGACTGCAGAATGCCCCTTAGGTTGAAGGGTATTTATAAGTCCATTATAAGACCTGTTATATTGTATGGTTCGGAATGCTGGGCTGGTAAGTAGATGGATGAGTGTCGATTACATGCACCAGAAAAGCGAATGTTCAGATAAACGTATGGTATTACAAGAATGGGCACACATAGGAATGAGTATGTTAGACGGAGTTTGAAAGAGACGCCATTGTAGAGAAATTGGCAGGAAATGTCATGAGAAGAGAGGAAATACATGTGTTGAGAAAAGTAATGGATATGAATGTTGAAGGATGGAAATGAGGGAGAAGCCCAAGGAAAAGATGGATAGTGTGTGAGCTATGAGTTGAAAGTAAAGGGAGTGAATGAAGAGATGACGGCTGATAAAGATTTGGGTAAGAAGATTAACGTAGTGCGCCGAACCCAAATGATTTGGGTATAGGACATGAAATTGATGAAAGTGATTATTCAGTTATACCCATAAGCAATATGCATTGTGTGAAGCCAAGAAATGTGATAGCTGTCCTTAGGTCGTTAGGAATACGAGTGTGGCGTCTCCATAGTCATTATTGTACACTCCGTTTATATTCCACTAATATACGAAGGAATTCGAATAATAGAACGTAATCCGAGTTGACATTCCGTATATATATATAGTAACATTGAAAACATATTGATAGTTACCTATATTGCGAAACTGTATGCGCAGTAACAGACCAAATCGTAACCCTCGCGCTGGGTTGCTATTTCATTTGCACAGTTGCCCTCTGGGCAATTTACTAACCCAGATTAAGCCCTTCAAGCAATCGACGTTAGTGTATATGGTTGTGAACATAAATTAATTACGCTATCGGTTAGTGCATTCCTTATCCCCCTCCCGTTCCAGCAGATATTTACATATCAGATGGCGCTAGGTTAGTATTCAACGCTGCACATTTCGCTATCATAGAAAATATCGAAGCTATAATAGCTCACTAGTAGAGTGTAGAAACGCCGCGTCATGGGGCGCAATTTCGAATCAAACCACCTACAAAGAGCTTGAACCTTCGGTGAAGGAAAACATCGTAAGGTAATCATAGCGTGGTGGTAGGGTTTTTTCTAATGCCCGCCTGGTTAGCTACCATCCTCAAGTTGAAAATCTGCCACCAAACACCAATAGGTGTGATCCGGCAGTTGCCCTCGAGAGCCAGTCCGTCCAATAAAGGCCAATAACGCACGTGCGATTCCCCTGGTGTTATGGGTGCCCATGGGCGGCATTGATCACTTACCATCAGATGACAAGCTAGTTTGTTTGCTCCCTATACCATAAAAAAATACCTTTGTTTACTTTGGTGTGAAGTTTGGATGAGATACAGGAAGAGGATCGAAAAGAAGGTTATTGTGCATTCCTTCCTCTTACAAGCTACTTCTATATTCCACAATATCCTATGCTAAGTATTGTTCATCCATTTTTGCACCAACCGTAGCCGCATCCGTGTAAACAGTCTAATAATCACCCACCTATAGGAACTCCAAGCGAATGACCCATGTAGGCAAAGTTGGTCCATTTGAAATGTCTCGTAGTGCACGTTACAGCCGCTACTAAATCTATGACAGTGTATCGAACTCCACGAGGAAGGTGGTCGGATCTGCCGTTACCTGGCAGGTCTATGGCGACGTAGTAGAACTTCTCCGGGAGTAAGTTGACTAAAGGGCGGAACCCTGAGCATGCGTCCAATTTCCCATGGCACAAGAGTACCGGCGGATGTGACGGACTACCCCATGCTAATGCTGCAATTTACATCATTTTTTTTTTGCATTTTTTTAAACCTTATACGTTTAACGTTATATATTCACAATCCCATCAGATGTGAAGAGACGATGTGGTCCAAGATGTTAGATGTGCTAAACCTAGTGGAGGATCTAGCTTGGCTCTCAAGTGCAACTACCAGAAAAGACCACCAGGTATTTGGCAGCATATTATCAACTTGAACTTGTTAGCTAGCAAAGCGGGCATTAGAGATAGACCTCTACCACCGTACTATGCTTTTCATTACGATGTTTTCCTTCACCCAAAGCTCAAGCTCACTGCAGGTGGATTCGAACTCACGTCCACTGACGCGGCCTCTGACACACTACCAACTAAGCTAACATCGCTTCAGCATGTGTAAATTTTAATGTGAAACATTTATTAGCGCGTTTTGGTAGTAAAATTGACTTTTATGCCGAGACGGTAAATAACGTGATGCTAACTTATGCCGTCATGCCTCTGCTACGACATCTCTCTGGACTCCTTGGTGTGTGTGCGCGCGTACACAATTCGTTGCTTCCTTATGTGAGTTATATATTATGTCTATTATAATAGCTATGCTTGTAACTTCGTTCGCGTGGAACTAAAAACTATTCAATCATTTTTGCCCGTTCTTGTAACTTTCTTCTTTGACTATATAGCTTTGACTCTATTGGTGATTGCGTGATGTTAAATAATCTAAAGCCTTCCTTGATTAATTATCTATATAAAGGAATATATAAAGGTATTCTCTATATAAACGAAATTTTTGAAAATCGACTGGTATTTCCTAAGATTAGTGCGCCCAAACAAACAAACTTTACCGCTTTAACTATGCAGCTAATAACTAAAAACTAGTTTTCTCATGCGGCGTTGCTCGTGTTAATATTGATTTTGTCAAACAAATCGGATGACGCAATAAAAAGTTTATCCCTCGCTTTACCCTATTTCCAATAAAATTTTCGTTAGAAAAAGTAGCCTATCTCCGACTCCAGGTTCACATCTACCTCTATACCAAAATTCATCATAATCAATTCAGCGGTTTAGGCGTGAAAGCGTTGCAAACAAACACACTTTCGCATTTATAATATTACTAAGGATTTCTGTTCGTCCGGTACTTGTAACTTTTTTCAATACGCCTATACCATTATTATTGGTAGCGTAATGTTAAATATTCTAAAGTTTTCTTTAATGGTTGCTCTGTCAAATACAAAATAAGTTTTTGAAATCTGACTGGTAGTGCCTAACATTAGCGCGTTCAACAAAAATAACCAAAGAAACTTTTTTTCGCTTTATAATATTAATATAGAATTCAAAAGTACCTTTTATGTTGCCCCACGGCGCCTTTATTGTTATTTCTGATTCCATTTTCTCCATTATAGAGTTAAAAGTTGTACTGAAAATAAATTGTTATAATTTTATCTCTGCCTAATCTTATCTTATAGTCATTTATCCGTAACGTGGAGCCATAAAATTTGAACAATAAAGCTTGTAATTATGTGGCTACTCATACTACCAAACCAAAGTTCGACAAATAAAATGCCAACGATATCATCTTATACGCGATCAAATAACATATGTAATGAATTAAAAACATAAAATTATAATAAATTAAAAACCCGTTAGAGACTTCCTGTCTGACGTTTGTATAATAAGTAATGTCAGATGTGACCGTAATGACCGAAAGTGTGGTTTCGGTCGAAAAACTAGTTTCGACAACAGTTTCGGTTCCGGACAAGAGTTAGGCGAATCTTCAGTCGCGCCGAAACTCAGTGTGCATGTATTATTGCGCGACGTTCAAATGAGATTTTGACTATAGCTGTCTCACTGCGCACCGCCCTTATTGTTTTTACTTTACGTTTTTTCCCCCATAAATATATATTTTTTAATGTTGCGCAGCATTGTGACTGCACTGCACTTGATGTTAAGTTATGTTAAGTGAAGCGTTGATAGCTCTTCGCAAGGGACGTGAGTTCGAATCCGATCACCTACAATGAGCTTGAGCTTTCGGTGAAGGAAAACATCGTGAGGAAACCATAGTACGATGGTAGGGTTTCTTCTAATGCCCGCCTGGCTAGCTACCGCCCTCAAGTTGAAAATCTGCCGCCAAATACCAGTAGGTGTGTTCCGGCAGTTGCACTTGAGCGGTAGTTCCTCCACAGGCTGAGCGTGTCTACCAACTTAAGTCATATCGTCATTTAAGATCAGGTGAGTTTATATATATATATATATATATATAAAAGTACAACACAATCCTAATTAGCGACGATTTTCGATAATCCTAAATTCACTGCCAGTAACTACTGTCAGGCTGACTTGTATATATATGTAACTCTTCACGCCTATTTTGAAGGACCCAATGTTATAGGAAGGAGGGTACACTCTAACAGGATGAATAATGAATTTTGTTTTTATTTGTGACTAACTAGATTTTTATTAAAATATTTTTTTTTAACTATTATTAACTATTAGACTGTAGATTGTAGTGAAATTTGTTGGGACTGATAATTACGTCACTTATCATTTTATGTAGATACTAAACCTAAACACAAGACTTGATATACATAATACGTTAGCGTTAAGATTATTGTAAACACAATATACCGAATATTCAATTAGTAAGTCTTTAAGTACTAAGTGTCAACATGTCTTATATTTACTTATATACTTCAATTACTGTGACTTCTTATTACAAATTACTTTTTTTGTATATGTGTGAAAAATACACTAAATTTCAATAAACAATACATATTATTCTAAGTCTAGATAAGTTTGACTCTCGTTTTTGGCCGGACCCGACAACACAATATGCCATTTTGTGGAAGCTGCGCGTACCAAACTCTCACTTACGTGTTTGCCGCTAAGACAAAAATATCTGAATGTTACTATTACTGAATGGTGTAAAAGTAACGAAAAAGATCGTACCCGTATGTAAACTATTATTATTAGTACTCATTACTATAATCGTATCGTTACTTTACTCGTTACTATGAATACCTAACAATGACCATCGCAACGAGTCGTGTTAAGTAAAGTATGACTTTGACATCGCATCGTTCACACCTTGTATCTAACTAGAATGTTCTCTAAAAATAAAACTTGTGTTAAGGAAAGTATTGTATATCGCTAAAAGGGGAAAACGAACTAGATATACATATCATATACCCCTCTCTATTAGTTCATTTTATTGTTTTAATGAGTAGAATAAAAAATCTGTGAGCGGTTCAGTTTAAGCCGTTTCATAATTATATATGTTTTAATGTTAATAGCTTTTTGGCAGAACGCGACCAATATATTAGTTTATTATCTATGGTTTCATTAAGCGCGCGCGTTTCAAGTGACTCAAATGTACAAATTTTGCTCAAAATGTGTATTTCATTCATTAAATAAGGCCTTTTTTGTTAGTTTCCATAAAAACTTCATGGACAATTCAAAAAGGCACTGTTTTGTTAATTTGTATTTTATGTTAATTTGTAATATTTGGCATGATTGTGTTCCACAGGTTGGCAGAAAATAAAAAAAAAATTACAAAATAATCTTAAAAAGATCTCTCTCATGTCACGTGTATACTGATTTCTTTCATTTCATACATGTCTTTTTTTACAAAGGAAACTGTACTTACGTTTTCGCTCGAGACCATAGCCTAGTCCACATGTTTTTACACTCTGTTATCTTTAGATGTACTTATGCTGATAAGATATTCCTTTTAACTCGTCAAGCATGAACGAGGGCTAAAGCGGCCTCGAAGATTATGTACGCGACTTCACAAGACTTTGTACAATAGGGGCGACTTTATAAACAGTAATAATATTATCGCCATATTGCCAATTAAGAATTTTACCTGAAAATTTTAAGAAATTCTGAAGCTCTTACAAAGGTATTAATATAATTACTTATTATAATTCGCTAGCTATAGATAAATTAACTATGAACTTGTATAAAATTTCAGTATTATAATAAATAAAATTATAATCTAACAGTGCACAGTTCATTTTATATTTCTCCGATTAGTAGAAATGTGAAAAGATTATTGGCGACACTGACAAAAGTTTATTGTGTGTGATTGTTATATTATTGTGATATATATATCCGTTGAGTTTTATAAAATATAAAGAAATTGTGAGTATTTTCTACAATAATTATATACTTCTCAGTGTAATACATATGCATATTCATATTTTTCAATTCAAAATTTTGATTTCTTTGTAATAATTTGAATCTGTTTTTGTAATAGAAATTTAAATATATCATTATATACAACGGTATAAAACCAAAAAAAATGTTTATAATCACATAACCTATTTTGTTTACATGTAACATAACTCGCGAGTTTATTGCTTTTTGTTGGATGCTGTCGATAAAGTTACCGATTTTTTAAATGTCTTTTTATTATACTATATAAAGTTGGGTATACTATATGAATGAAATTTACAATATATTTTTATAGATATTTTTATTGTATTATATAAAAAATATTATTTTTATAGGAATCTTTGAATTAAGACATTTTTGATTCTGGGAGCGAGGATAGTTTATCCGTTTTTGACGACGGGGATGGTCAAAACAATTCATATTTTTTTATTATTTCTATTTTTATTTGCTTACGTTTAGAAATGTATGTGTTTAATTGTACTATTTTTTTAGGAAGATATCATAATGCAAAGATATTATACGTTCTGCAACGGTACATACAGCGGAAGGTAGTCCTCACTTAACGGAACGGCGTCGACGTAAATGATGCTTGTTTCAAGAAAGATGACACAGAAAAACAGTATATATGTGTGAAAATTAATATTGCCGATTACAGTAGTGACCAACGTTCACGCTTGTTTGTAGATGAGACTATACTGTCAATAATTTTATCACTTTTTGCCATTTTGTACAATTATTATATGAAGGTATTACGACAACAGGCAATCCTGTAATATGAATTCTAAAAATATTAAGTTATGTATATCTTGTACTATGTATGTATTAGTAAATAACACCAGTTTGTAAACTCTACTACATAATTCTGTGCTATAGCTAATCTGTTACTATAATATTTATCAGTTTGTACCTTCTGTACAGAAAAATAAGTGTATTTAACAGTTTTGTGTATTTATTTTTAAGTTTTATAATATTGTATTTAAATTTGGTTTTGGTGGGCTTAAATTTTTAGATAGATTTTATTATTTTTGTATAATACATTTTTGACTTTAAATTTGTATTTTATTCTTATTTTTAGCTTAGCAAGAAACAATATTTTTCGCAAATTTCTCGATTGTTAAAATTTTAAATTGCTCGAAAATAAAGGTTTCAATTTTGAATATATTTTAACGTATTTGTAAAATAACAATTATTGTAAAACGTTTAGTGTCATAGTAATTATCGTTAAATCTTATTGAAAATTGACATTCATTCTCTCATATCAATATCTAATTTATTCAATACTATCTGACCCAGTGAACTTCGTATCATCTAAAATCAATGCTCCTTATTCTCGCTAAAACTAAAAAACGGTTTTGACAGATTTCTATTTTATGTACATTTTGATCAATAAATCAATCTCAGTCAACCTTCAAACTTCAATTCGTTAAAACTGGCTATATCTTATATCGATATTGTTTTTCATTTCGTTTAGTTATTGAATAAAACTTGTTTATTACTCAAATTAATATAATGTCTTTTAATTATATGAAATATAAATATAGGTGCATTTCAACTTCGTCCCTTGACGCAGCGTCCGTACAGACTACCAACTGAGCTATCATTTCCTCATTACTTTTTATATTATAAAATTTCTGAGAAAAAATATCTGTTCGGTTTTTTTTTCTATACAAACCTTGTCCTGACAATAAACGAACACAATAAAAAGGAATTATTCAATTTAGTTCAGTCATTCGGAAGTTATGCACATACATAAATTTCGGCGATTCATTTTTTTAACTATATAGTATATTACGCTGTTAATAAAAGTAAAATAAAATTTTAATAATAATAGCCTTTTATTCAGTTTACCTTAACATGTTCTTTTACACAGTTTAAAATAATGACTTATATCTACTATTATAGTTACTATTATACTAAATAATGTCAGCAAAATATAACATAAAAAATTAAATAGTATATCCAAAATAATTTTATCGATTTATTTGTTGTGTCTGATATCACTAGTCTAGAAATTACCCTAAAAAATATCACATTATAATCTGTGGTAAAATTTACCACTTTTTCTGTTTTGACTTATCATGTTAACAAGGTCTATAATGGAATGCCAATTTTGGCGCTTACGACCTTTTGAATGGACGTTTATATTAGACTTTCGCTAATGCTTGAAGTGTTAAATATTTAGTTGTAATATACCAAACTAATAAGGTCTTTAAACTGTGAACTGCGTCTACAACATTAAATCGTAATAAAGCGAAGCACTATTGCCATAATGATAAGGTGTTCTGAGATTCGTTTTTTTTTTGTAGTAACGAAAGTATAGGAGGTATAATAAATTGTTGGTAGGGATATAGATACGGCAGGTGGTTAAAACCGTCACAGTGACTCTTTACGTTGTCACGTTTCGGGATCTATTTTTTTATGTTGTTGTAGTGAAAAAATACATTTATAATATAAAAATTCTTCTACAAATTTCCACAACGCCTATTTGGATAATTTAAAACAAAGAACTGTACTGTTACTATCAAGTTTGACGATTACAAAAATAAAGAAGTTATGCTTGAAAGATGTACATTCAGGTGCTTAAACAATTAAAAAGTAAACAAATTTATCGAAATAAAACTAATTTAAACGGGTTTTATCACGGTTATTTATTAATTTTGATCTCGACGTTTCAAAAGCTTTGCAGCTGTCTTGGTCACGGGGTGGATTGAGGTGTAGGTTATCCAGAAAAGTTAAGGTTAAGGTCACTTGGGTTTCGATTGAATTAAATGTATGATTGCATTACAGGCTTATGCTAGTTTCCAATCATCTTCTCTATTGAAATTTGGATGTTTTTTTATTATTTCAATAGCCTCGCGAATCATGCTAGGTAAGAAGCTTTGTGATTTGTGGTTTATCGAGTTTAAGATAATGTTTGGAGCCTTCTTCTGAATGTTTAGCAACTGCAGACTTCGTAGATCGTCAGTGTTTAACGTCAGCGATATTTTCTTTTAAGCGGATCCTTATATTTCTTTTGGTTTGACCGATATAGGAGGCCACAGGCACATAACACTAACAAAATTAAACCATAAACTGAATGTAAAAATTGTAACATTAACTGGACAACCTATACCTCAATCCACCCCTTGGCCACGAAGGCCGAAAAGCTTTTGGAAACGTCGGGATCAAAATTAATAAATAACCTTGATTAAATCTGTTTAAATTCGTTTTAAACATAAGAAATCATTAAACAAATTGATATCACACCTTTCTTGTGTGTTTGGCCATTGTTGTTTAGCCCTATATTGTGTAAATTAAGGTGACATTTTACGACATGTAATGTAGCTGAAGAGTGTAGGTAAAGTGAATTGTAAATAATCGTTCGGGACATGATATATTAGTTGCTACAATAAGTCACAAGAGAGCTTCCACAAGGGTATCGCCATCTTGTTGGAGATAGTATTGTTTGAATCTAAAACAACATCTAACTTGGCTGCATGGTCTAGATACCTTTGCCTTTTCCTTTCTCAATGGAATGGGAAAACTATAGGAAAAAAAAACCTTTTTTGTTTACTAATTTGTTTAAAGTTTGAACATTGAACATAACGATAAGTGGAAATTTATATCGAGGGCGAATGCAGTTCGTCATCATTAGTGTTTTCAATTTTATCAGTTAGGTATATAAAGATAATAAAATGAACAGAAAGCATTACCATTAATAATTTTTTATAAGACAGACATTTTAAAATAACCTTAAAACTACGTCATGAAATTTAGAAAACAACAACACCAATAAGTAATAACAAAGGTTATCATATATACAAGTATGAAAGAAAAAGAGTGGTACATACAAGCTCCCTGGGGCAGAATAAGCAGTAAGTAACTTCACTTTTACTTAATGACTTTTCACCTTGTAATAAATTCAACGCGTTAAGAGAATGAACTTTGATCTTTAGATAATTTAATTGAGCCTATGTAGATATTTGTTTTGGCATCAAAACAATAACCAGCAGTAGACGTCCGACCTCGCTGTAGTGACAGATGTTTTTGAATTAACTGTGATTACCATCACAGATTATAATGCCAGATTGTTGTGCTACTTTTAAAGTACCTTGAATGTAAAATGTAACCTTAATATCACGAGCTTCGATATAATGTATTCCTCAATTTAACAATTTGAGAGAGAGACAAACTTCTTAGCTATTCATGGCTTCACTGTGTGGGTGAGGGGTTCATCGTGTGTCAGAGGTGGAAACTCCGGGCATTTTCCGAGACGTCACACGTATGTAGGTTTAATGGGCCTCTTTTCCTATGCGTGTCAACACTCACTGTCACTACTCGTTTTTCTCCCTCTGCCCAGCCAAATTTGGTAGAAGCCTGCTAACGCAGATTAAGAGGCACTTTCTTATATAGAACTTACTGCAGTCCTATACTCGCCAAGATGTTTTAGTAGATTATAGAGAGATTTAGCTGATATATCTCTCGCTCCCACTTTGACCATGTATAAATAGACGATGTCACCATTCCTGTTTAGATCATTCATTTAGTTGTAACTTTTTTAAGGTAGACCTTAGGTATCTTTGTTTCTCATGGTACCGTAAACTTAACAAGTACACTGTGTTTAACTTTTTCTAGAATAAATAAATAATTAATATCTCAGTTACTGAATATAGAGATAATATGATAATCCAAGGAGAAGTTAATTTGTACCACATATGTATTAACGTTTTACTTCTGGTGATAAAAAAAATAAGTTTTTAAACTACAAAATAAAATATAACATTTTTATTGTTACAGTAATAGCATGGGGTGACTGCTACGACCCTCCAGTGTTGCTATGCCATGGAAATTTGGATTCTGCTGTAAGCTTTAGACCTCTAGTCAAACACCTTCCAAGGAATTTTTATTATATAGGTATGATAATTTTAGAAAAAAAGGTACAATTTATAATATTTTTTTTAAGTGGAAAAGTTTGTTTGAACTCAGTGATCATAGGAACCAGTTGGATTTCAACATTTCTTTTTTTATTCAATAGAGCAATCATTAAGTAAGGTATTAAGCTATTCAACATCATGCTACTACCCATAGGAGCATAACTGTGTTGTTACAGTTACAAAAATGGACAAAAAATATTAAATAATTTTTAGTTCCAAATGAACAAAGTTGCGGGCACAGCTTTTTTTCTGTATCGTGGGGAAATGCATTTACGCATCCCCTGCTAGCCCGGGGGGGACTGAGAGGGGTATGTGGGACTCACCTGGCGCTAACCGCCGAGAATAACCACTAAAGTCTCTCAGCCGTCTATCGCCTTCCTGGGGCGACGTGGGTGCGTGCATACAATCACTGCGTCACCTTAACGACAGTTCCCGTCTGATGGAAAGCCGTGCCCTACCCAGGCAGCCTGGTGAGCTGCCCTTGCAGTCGGCTGGACTGGTGCAAGGCCTGTCCCCCGACCCGCCCCCCACAGTCCGGCTTAAGCGTACACAGCTAGTATTAATGACCATTTTTTTTTTATCATGAAGAAATTCGTTTATGAATACCCTCTCGCTCCGGCGGGGACGAACAGGTTCTGTGGGACTCTCCCGGTGCGAACCTGGAATACTCACTGAAACTCCATGGTGTATTTCTGCCGCTTAAATGTAGTATTAAATAACCAAAGATTGAACATGTATTAATTTTTTTTGTCTACACTTGTAGGGATGGAGTTCCCTGGACTGGGAAAATCTGATTGGTTCCCGTCTGGGTTAATGATAAGCTTATATGACTTGGTGTATGCAGTGGAAGCGGTGGTTAAACATTTCCGATGGGATAATTTTATCTACATAGGACATTCAATGGGAGCAATCATTGGTAAGTGCTCGAAAATAAATTAAATCAATTAAAAATTATTTTATAGGCTAGTAAATAAGGTTACTTATAATAAACTTGAGTTTTCGGCAAAGTAAAACATCATGATGAAACCATAGCATGGTGGTAGGGCTTATTCTGATATCCGTCCGGCTAGTTACCATCCTCAAGTTGAGAATCTGTGGCCAAATACCTATAGGTATGTTCCGGCAGCTGCACTTGAGAGCCAGTCCCTCCACTAGGTTTAACGTGTATACAATGTTGGGCAACATCGTCACTTAACATCAGGTGAGATTGTGGCCATAACGCTATAAAAAAACTGACTGATTTATTTATGTAGTTAAATAAATTAATATATTTTTATTTTAATGTTTGTAATTTTCAGGTTACATCTACAATATCTCGTATCCGCGAAAAATATCGAAACTAGTGACACTGGATCCGATCAATTTCCGTGGCGTGCCTCCTGAAATGTTCTCCAAATGGTAAACAAACTATTTTTTACACGCTGTTTACTAGCTTCACTTGTATGTCTGTTTGTATGTTTGTAACTGACTCCTTTGGACTTGATTTTGACCCACTTCAAAAGGTCAGATTTCATTTAAATTTCGTAGAGTTATCGAGGACCGAAGAGGACAAAAGCGTGGGGTGCATGCTTTCAATAGTTATCAGTATTTTATTGACAGATATAAGTATAAGGATTATCATTTAGATATTATCTTAAAAAGCACCCCACCCTTTTTTAAAATAAATTATATATTTTTTTTCTTATTTACACTATTGTTAATTTATATATATTAAAAAAAAATACACCAATATTAATACAAATTTATTTTCTATTTTTTAGTTTGGTTTTCTATAAAAGCGTGTTATTTTTTTTTTAACTAATATTTCCTTGAGTAATAACTTTAACATCGTTGTGATTTGAAACTCGATAAAACGAAAAAGCTACAGTAAAATGGGACAACCACATACGTATATAGGATTTAACGTGTGAGAGAATGAGAGAGAACTTTTTTTTTATTAATCGGCCAGAACACCTCAGACATGATTCAGAACCTTATTTACTTTTTTTTTTCTCGATAACGTTATATATTTTAATGTCTTATTTCATTACATCCGATAATAATTTTTTCTATGTTTTAGCGGACAAACGAGCAAGCGTGTCACCTGATGGTAAGTGATCACCACCGCCCGTGGACACATACAACACCAGGGTAATCGCAGGTGCTTTGCCGGCCTTTATTTTGGAGGAACCGGCTCTCAAGTGCAACCATCCACCATGCTATAGTTTCCTCACGATGTGTTCCTTCACTTAATATTCAAGTTTATTGTAGGTGATTGGATTCGAACTCACGTTGCATGACGCGCCGTTCCTACATAATGCGACTGAGCTATCATCGCTTCAATTTTTGCTTTAATTTCTAACATATTTTATTTTTACCGCAGTAATTCTCTATTTCGATTACAATTTGCTTATATTTTCTGATTACATATTCTTCACGAAAATTTTAAATTTGATGTTTGTTTGTGTCGTCATATATTTACTTATATTTATTAGTTATGATTAGTGTGTGCTAATGTATTTTAAATTTTTAAGTTACCAAGTGTTTTTTTACTAATAAATAAAAAAATATATAATACATAGAAAAGATAGAACTTAGAAGGCATATACTGTTTCTCACAGGGTCTGAGCGTTGTATGAGCGCACTAATGGCAAATATACAACAATTATTATAAATGTGCCATAATTTCATGATATATTCAAACTTTTAGAAGCGATTATAGCTCAGTGGGTATTGTGTATTCGAACGCCGCGTATTTGAACTTGAGTACGAATCCCTACAATGAGCCTCAGAATTCGTTGAAGGAAAAACATCGTGATGAAACCATAGCATTGTAGTAAGGCTTTTTCTAATCCCCGCGTGGCTAGTTACCACCTTCAAGTTGAAAATCTGCCTTCATATACATATAGGTATGTTTCGAAAGCTGCACTTGAGAGACAGTCTTTCCACTAGGTTTAGCATGTCTATCATTATCGCTAAGTTTATATATATTAATATTACAAAGCAAAAAAGTTTGTTTATTTGTCTCTTTGAACGCGCTAATCTTAGGAACTATCATTTAAGTTTCAAAAGTTTTTTTTTGTATTTGATAAAGCAATTAAGGAAGGCTTTAGGTTATTTAACATCACGCTACCACCAATAGGAGTAAAACTGTATTGAAAAAAGTCACGAAAACGGGTTCCACAAGAACGAAAGCGCCGAAAGCATTATATAAATAGGCCAAAGCATTTCAATACTTTTTTTTGTTTGATGTTAATTGACCAATTTGTTTAGTTTCTGAATTTTTTCAGGTATGAAATATTTTTTATAAAGTTTTATGAGAATTATGAAAAATATAATTTGCCCAAGGAGAAAGCGCGTACACACAAACGAGATGAGGTGAGCTGTTCTTAAATAATCAGAAACATACGGGTACTGTTCACGAATTTATTCAATTTTGTATATGTTTGTATATGTGTACAATGTTTCATGATGATCGGTTAAGTAGTTTTCGAGTGAAAGCGTAACGAACATACTTACGTTCACATTTATAATATTCCTAGGAATTACAAGATGGCGCTGCCGGTCCAACTGTGATATTTATTTTTATATTTCGTTAATTAACGCTTCTTGTTCTGATAATAATGATAAATATTTTTTTTTTAATAAAAAAGGTAAATATTTTTAATTGATATACATTAATAATATTGTATAATAATAAGTATTGACGTAATAGCCTGCATCGCGCTATAGATATTTTAACAGTTGTTAAGCATATATACTAATTTTAAGGTTTAAGGCTTCGGCAGTACATATACTAAAATTACAGTTTTATTATATGTATAGATTATATACTTGTGTGATTCACAAATGATTGTTCTGAGCCTGGATAAACTTTGTATGGGGGTTACAGACGTAATACATACATAATCCGGTTATGTCAAACAATCCATTTCCTTGGACGATAGTATTGACTTGTTTAGTTACAAATGTTCCTTCTCTCAGACTTAGTTTATGCAGAATTTTATTCATTTATTCATTCATTTCAGTCATTGTTACCTCCCTTTTTGATATCTATTTTTTTTTTATTATATTTTGTGAAAACATTTAATTGGCCCTATATTTTCTGTTAGCTGTATGTTTTCCGAACAATATAAAATAACTTTTATTAATAGAATCTATAAAAATTCCATGTTCAGGTTATAGGAATTTTGAAGAAGGTACGCGGTTTTACAGAAGAATTGGCCGTAACGTCACTCGAAAGGTGGTCAGAACCAGCGGGGGAAGGGCTTGTTAGGTTAGTTCAGTGTTTTGAGTTCTAATCACTTTGTGTATTAATAATAAACATACTCTGTTATAATAAATAAGTTAACTACAAAATCAGATTTGCGGAATACTAAAAGTAGTAAGAGGTACAAGCCCATATTCTCAAACCCAAGTGAAATCTGAATTATACTTATAAATAGGTAAGTAACTCTGTAACATTTTCACACCTAAGCCGTTGGATACATTTCATGATTTCTTGGTTTAGAGATAGATTGGAACTCGAATAAGGTCTATTGTGAGTGAGATAGGGAATGTGACAGTGTCTGTGGAGAACCTGTTAGTTCTCAGATTATCGATATGCATATTCATATTTTGTTAATATATATTTTGCGCTTTCGAAAAATCATTCTTCATGGAAGTAGAATAGGGGTTTATTTCGATTATTCAAGCTTACATCAATAAAGTCGCGGGCACAGCTAGTATAGAATCTACAGACGGAGAAGCATGTATCAGTAGTTTTAGTTTAGGAAAACATTTAATGAATCCATAACAAGATGGTAGAGCATTTTAGCAGTTATACATAGCAACATCATGCAGATAGTTTAATTTTTATAAAAAAATAATTTTTCGTCACATTATATGAAGTTCATAAAAATACGAGCGTAGCTAGTTCCAAATAAATTAAAATTTACTTATAAACACAAGTCTCCGGGAAATCTAATTATCGAAAATTGCGATTACCTGAAACTGTCTCACATATCCGTGACATCAATAATTTAAAAACAATTCTTTATCAGGTATACCTTTGATCCACGCAGCAAGTTGATCCACGGTCCGCCGTTTTCGGCGGAACATATAAAGACAATTTTCACCGCCGTCAAAACGCCAATGCTCGCTATAGTCGCCAGCAAGTCCTTAGAGAAGAAGTTATTTGGGAATACACAGTTTTTAATCGAAGAGAAATCATACCCGGCGGGTAATTTCCGCATGAGGATGCTGACAGGAGGTCATGACGTGCACGCGGTTGATCCAGAAAGTGTGGCCCCGTTTGTGAGCCAGTTCCTACTTAACGGCATCGAAGGTTTAGATTCAAAAGCCAAATTATGAAATACTTGGACGACTTAATGGTGATGAGTTTGGACACAGAGTTTCACAGACGTGAGAAAAATCCATCGAATTCTTCATACATTCTCGCCGGGACATCGGACTGCCATATATATACTAGGAGTAACATTCGCCAAAATGGCATGATTAGATATGTGATGTTTCATTATGTACCGAGATATCTATACTAAATACTGGTTGATCTGGCAAACCTTGTTCTGCTTTTTCGAGTAGTCAATCACATCGACTGCATCGTCATGATCACTTATCGTGGTAAAGTGTATCCTATCTCTCGAGTTGCATCAAACTGCACACAGTGTGCAAATTTGATTAAAATCGGTTCAGTAGTTTAGGAGTTCATCATAGATAAATCACGTGACACGAAATTTTTAAACAAAAAGATTATAAAGAAGAAAGATTTCTATTTTTTTTAACGAAACTGTCAATTTCGAAGTCAAGTAAATTTGTCAAGAACTACTGGACCCATTTCAGAAATTCTTTCTAGTAGTAGTAGTAGGAATCTGTACCTGATTTGATTCCATCATACTAACTCAAAGACGTTATATCATGCAACCCAACATGACAGCTACAACTGTCAGTAGATCGCCAATCTTTTGGCGGTCACCAGTATGTTATTTTTCTTCATTGTACAATGCCGCCACTTTTTGTGTCTGTATAAAAGTTTTCGTATGAAGATCAGATTCGGCTCTTAGCTATTAACACTTATTTCATCATATTGCTGTACTTATTCAGATATTATTGTTGGTTGTTTATTTGTGGTGGAGGTATCGTACAGAGAAAATAATTCTCCAACCTTACTGTCTATGAAGAATGAGTTAAAAAAAAGTTGAAAACTTGATAGATGTGACACAAGATACAGATAAGTTATAAATAATTCAAAATACATTTAAATAGATAGTTATGATACTTATCTGAAAAATATGTATTTCTGTGATTTTCACACATTGTCAATTAAATATACTATGTGCATTTTATTGTGTCTTCAGCCTATCATATATAAGCATTTGTACTTAATTATAGTCTAAAAGTTAGTTTTTTTTGTATAGCAAAGGTAGACTTTCGATATTTTAATGTAATGTATATTGATTTGAACGTTGAAGGATATTTTAATTGGTGTGGATAAATATCCTTTGGCATACAGAAAAAAATATTATGGGTGATTTGATTATATTAGTGATTTGAAATTAGTCTTTAGCATTAATAGGGTTGATGGTGCAATAAAATAATACTAATTATAAAATATAATTCATCTGATATTTAATATCAAATTGTGATTTTATATACGATTGAATATTTAAGTAAAATTATAATTTTTTAAACTTACAAATTTGTAATTGTTTTTGTTGGTCAGTGTTATCATGGTGACGCTTGTTTTGATGGTTTATAGGTTATATGAAATAAATTTATCATACATTATCTTTGTTATTTTAATTTCAAAACTTTGACGCATTGGATGAGGTTAGATCACAGTAGCCGTAAATTATGCGGTGTAGGATATTATAACCGTAATTCTAGTGGAATTATCGTGAAATTGATAATTGATTACAAAATGAAATTATATTATTCAACACTTATTAAAGTAACATTTCTTTTAAAGAAAATACTTTTTTAGTGAAAACTATCTTATACTTATTTTATGATTCGGACTCGTTAGTAGAATTCGAAGTTATGAAGTATTTTTAATAGTTCTGTCCAAGCTGTTATGTAAGTAGCGATCGCATCCATGTAAACATGTTATACATATTTTTTTTAAAGCTATTGTATAATTTATATTTAAAAAGGTTTGAAGCCCCAAGTTTTACAAGTGCATATAAGAAATTAGATCTGTAAAATAATCGTTTAGGTAAATATGGGATATTTTCTAGTGTTTTATTGTTTCTAATTTAGTTAACTACCGAATCGAAACCTTTACCCGCTGGAACTACGCGTCTCGCTCGTTAAGGTCGTTGTAAGGACCACTAAATTTAGTAAGTTAGTACCTGTTAGGCTCGCGACAGCCAAAAGTTGTTTGTTCGTTTTTCGGCAGCAGCACAAGCCAGGGTTCGACCACTCAGCCCTCAGCACTCGCCCCAAAAAGTGCGGTGAAACTATCGAAGCCCTTAAGGCTAACAGCGTATGTAAGGTCGAAAAAAAGTATCTAAACCGTGATAATATTTGAGTTATCGGTTATACACATATGAATTCCTCGTCGTAATTCACATCTCACTGTCGCATCACTATAAAATGTCAAGGAGAACTGTCATTTATGGGTAATACAAATTAGCGTATTTTATATAAACTACATAAATGGCTATTATTAACAGGAAATATGCTTTACTCCATAATTTTAATTGAAAAAATATAACAGTGATATAATACCCGTAAGTATTTAAGCTTTTATTAAACTAAATACAGTAGTTTTAATAACTAATAGTGTGCCTCTGGGTATAATGACAATCAGCTGATCGAAAATTAACCGGTCTGGTAAAATTCCTATAACTCCAGAGATGTTTTACTTCAATTCCAATATTATGGGATAAATATGGAGATTATTTTTAAAGATATCAATTTTATAAGGCTTTTGCAACTACATTTCTGTACTCTTATTTATTTTATCGTCAATGCCATAGTAGGCATATCAAGTTACGATATTTATATACCTCAAATGAAGACCAACACATAACTATGTATATGTGTATGTATATATACCATATAACAAAAGTAGCATACTTTTTAATTCTATTTAGATTTTAATTTTAGATTTTATAATAAGATCACAAAGTCATTATACTATAGAAATTAAATGCGGGTCTAAAACGCGACTTGCTTTTTAATAATTGCTCGACATTTCGGCTTGATTACATATAATGCATACAATACGCGAAAGTTTAAAAAGTGTTATCACATAGTCAGTTATATATTTACCAGACAATAACATTGCAGTGGTTAAGGAATTATTATGTGGAAAATAATGTTTTGTATGAGATATGTGCTAAATCATATACTTCTTTGATGGAATATTTTTGCACAACTTAACATCAGAGGGAAACCAAAACAGTTTTCTTGCTGGTTCTTCTAAATAATCGTTATATTTGTATTGTGGTAGTGTTTATACTTTCATTACTTCTTTTGCAGAGTATAAATTTAATGTATTATTTTTCATTTAGTAATACAATATTTCCGTATAATTATTATTCATTAATAGTAAAAGAACAGTTGTTGTTCAAAATGTATGAACATTTTACATTCAATATTATAGATGAGATTTCTCATTTAGTTTTCTTTCTTAGGGTTTGATTTTAGTTCTTATTACTGAAGTAATTTTCAGTTTTTCATCTATTGTCTATAATATTTTTTTAATTTATATATTTAATGTCACTATAAAACATGTAAGGTCATCAGCAACCACAAGGACATCACATAATTACATTCATATCAATTTATAGTAATCTATCATATTTAAGAATAACAAGATATTTGTTTGACCATTTTCACTTTAACATTCAATTAAATTATCGGGGACATTAGGTACAAAGTGATTTAGTTGTATTATAAAAACTGCATTCAACCTAAAAGTGGTGAACACTTGATTTCAGTGGTAAATCTAGCCCACTCTCATACTCATTTTTTGTCACTTTTTGTAATTATATTTATATGAGCTTTATATGATCCCTCCTAAAACGAGCCCTGAATTTACGATTATTTCGAACTAGGGCAAATTGTAATATTATCCAGTATGTGTGGTGAATTGTTAAAATATTATTAATTTTATTTCAAATGGATTTTTTTTAATGTTATATAAGTTAGCTTATTAATATTGCAAGTGACAAGGTCAAGATTTTATGGAATTCTGTCATTAGTTCTAAGTAATCTATGTTAATATTGTAAGATCAGGATGGTACAATGGGGTTGATATGTTCTATAAACCTAAGTCCCTAAATAAAATTAAAACATTAAATTTTTTTACCAGCTTAAGCATTTTCCATCTCTAGTCTGTGGTCTAGTGTCTTTTTAATGGATTTCAGTCTAGTGTCCTATCTATTATTATATATTTTCTTTTTCTGTCTGTCAATTCTTGCTTACCATAGTTATAAAGAAATCAATGTACTACACTAACATGAAATTAGGGTAACATCACAGTAATGTAATGATAATTTATCTGAAGGTGATTCTCTTGACATTGATTCTTATTCTAATAATCTTACTTTTATTTATTTCTTCACACTGCAAGCTCTTGGTCGCCACCATTTTCATTTAATTGTTCTTAATTTATTATTTTATATAATACTCTTCATAAAAAATTGACAATATTTACTTACTTAACTTTATTCATTAGTGGTCTTTTTATTCTATAAATATATAATTGTTGTTAATATTGCTACTTTAATTATTATGTTAAGAATGCTTGAGACGTTATTGGCTCGCTGGGTGAGCGTCGGCAAACTCTTCTTCTATGTTGTTGGAAATCTTATTTACTTTTTCTTCGAGAAATCTAATGTAGCATTACTAGGAACAGGAGAGGGCTCAGTCAAAAATCATGAAAACCATCCTTACATAATTCATAAATGCCTCTTATACAACTAGGAGATACTAAATATATATTGGTCAACTGGTTTTAGATGGCTCTCTTCATGAAACAAGATTTTACTCCACCATTGCTGTCAAGAAGATGGATGATTATGAAATTAAGACCGAATATGGTAAGCCTTGTGCTTGTGTTTTAATTTTTATCAAACTGTTCCACTATTAATGTAGCTCAACTTTTGTTTATCTTGTGCCAATTTTATATAAAACCTACAATGTATGGGGATATGATGTTGTTAACACCTTGCTTCGGTCAGATTACTGAGTGTTACAATTTCAAATTCTATACAAAATAATTCGTTCCTGAAGCGTGTCAAGCGCCATGAGTTTGAATCCACCTACAATAAGATAGAGCTTTGGGTGAGAGAGAAACGGGAGAAATTGTGAATTGTGAGGAAACTATAGCATGATGGTAGGGCTTTTTCTAATGACCGCCAGGCTAGCTACCACCTTCAAGTTGAATATCTACCGCCAAATCCCTATAGCGGTCCTTGCAGTGGCACTTTATATAATGGCATAATGCTCTAAACAAAAATAAAAATTGTGTGTCTGCTCCAACGCACAACTGGATTTTACTTATTACGGACTATTATTGTGTAGATTATGTAAATGAGTAAGGGTAAATAAAAGCATCTTAAAAAATAATCAAAGCAATTATAAATATTTATTCTTATTATTTACATCATACCAACAGAATATATAAAATAAACTATTTCACATAATAATAAATATACACACATACATAATCTCGAAGTGAAAGGTTAAAGTACGTTGCGCAAAAGAACGTAACGCCTCACTTTTAGATAACGCTCGATTTTACTTCATATAAAATTTCCATACCGCGGGCTACATATGAAAATCGCTTCATAAGAAGTAAACTCCAAAAAAATTTGTATTTTCAGTTAATAAATAATAACAAACACATAATCAGTATATTAGAGAGTGGGCTGCTTTTCCGTGAAGACAGCATTGATGTGCAGCAAGAGGCACCTTCTCCTGAGGAGGTGTGGGTTGCAGCTGGTGGGGGGAAAGGTGGATGGCTCACGACGGGGGAGGGTGTGATCTCCGTAGCAGCTGTAACTGCTGCAATACTTCTGTTTCCACCTAAAAGGTGTGTATTGATTGTTAAAGTCATGGTGCCTTTCAGTGCTTTTGAGTATAGCCTTACGAGTTTGAGAAAAGTTTATTCAGAGAGGTAGAAACGCGAAAGTTAGTTGGTTTGTTTGTTTGTTTGTTACGCTTTTACGCCTAAACCGCTGAAATCGATTATGATGAATTTTGGAATAGAGATAAATGGTACCTTGGAGAGGGTGATAGGGTACTTTTTCTCGTGAAAACCTTTTTGGAAGTGGAGTAAACTGAGGGATAAACTTTGTATGAAATTTTTTATGGTGTCATCAGGATTGTTTGTCAAAATCATTATTAACACGAACGAAGCTGCAGGTAAAAGCTAGTCACTGATACACCTCAGTTTGCTTAAAAAGTACTATGAAGTTTTAAATTCGCTTATTAGTATCGTATTCACTTTCCTATTACTGGTCAAAAATTAAAGATTTTAATTTTGTTTTAAAACATATGTTCACCGTATTTTTAATAATAGGCATATTTTTGTTAGTAATCCCTTCAATATTTAAAAAGCTCCATCTATTAACAGTCCTTGGAACTAACACGAAAGCTGTTAGACTATATTCTTTTCGTATATGTAATCTATTCGGAAATCAATCAAATAGGTTCTGTCTGGTGTTTGATGATGACGATAATATGTGATATATTTGCACGGTTCTGTCACCAGTGGTTATTGAAATAAATGTGATTAATATCTTTCGTAGTTTCACCCGATCGTCCCTCATCAATGTCACCGGGTACTTGTCGTTACCGGTTGCAATTAGAGGGGCGCATCGCAGGTGTTGCCGCGGCTCGCTCGCGAGCTTGTTGGCGAACATGCGCGACTACCTAGCGCTCGCTCGCCGAGCGGCCGCTTGTCTGAAGGAGTTCGCAGCGTTGCATGCGCAACTGTAAGTCGTATTTTCAAGTGATATTTCTTATGGGAGGTCTTTGAAACCGTGATCAGCAACCTTTTTGTGTGACGCTCGTTCCGGTGAAGTTGGGCCGAGACAACTGAGGAAGCGAGACAGATATAGTGATGTCACACTTCTGTCGTATGGTTTTGTTTGTTATTCTTAATTATTATTGTGTATTTTTGAAGTGAAAACTTATATGTTATTGGATAACAAATATGCAGACGACCCAGCTGATGGTAAATGGTTACCTTCGCCTATGGACGGCCGCAATAACAGGGGTATAACAGTCATGTTGCTGACCTTACCGGAAATGGCTGGTTTCCGTTAACTATGTCGGAACAGAAAGGCCCATAGTGAAACTATACTTTGCGGCAGTCTAAGCTCGTGGGTAGTCGCTAACCAGTCGAGCAATACCCTACCACCAAGTGACGGATCAAGGATTATATGGTTAACCAACGTGACCAAAACCAAATGTGGAGCCAACAATCGCCCATTTTTAGGTGCGCTGAGTATTTTTTTACTCTATCGGTATTGAATGAAACTGAGCTGAAACGTTTAACGAACGATTAAAGTGGCGAGAGATGTATAGTTAACGTATCACTGCAACAAATGAACGTGAAATATATTTTAAGGTTATAGTGTTATGATCTTACTTTATCTTAAGTGACGATACGGCCCAAGTTGGTAGATACGCTAAACCTGTGGAACGACTGGTTCTGGAGTGTAGCTACCGGAACACACCTATTGGTATTTGGCGGTAGATTTTCTACTTAAGGGTGGTAGATAGCCAGACGGGCATTAGAAAAAGCCCTACCACCATGCTGTGGTTTTATCACGATGTTTTCCTTCACCGAAAGCTCAAGCTGCATTGTACGTGGATTCGAACTCGCGTCCCTTGACGCGGCGTCCGTACCTATTAACAACGGAGCTGTAAATTGTTCATAATGTAATGTGTCTAGATGTGTGTTTTTCATTTCATTGTGCTGCTTTGTTATTGAAGAGTAAAATATTTGGTTACTTTGTACCCCAATTATTATATACTTACTTATTTACCCCATTTATATACCCCACAATAACCTATTGTTTGTCATATATTTATAAGAAATACATAATTTATTTTACTGTATTATATATTGGTTTTTGTTGTTAATGTGCCAAATTATTGGCTCACCGCAACTAGATTTGGGTTCCAGCTGAAAATCAGCGCTGAGCGTTTCGGACACCTCAGCATATGCTGAGTTGGACGCCCTATGCTAGTAATAAGACATGTACTATTATTATTCACGTCTGAACTAGATTTTACGTGCGGCTTCGCTCACGTTAATATTGGTTTTGTCAAAAAAAAAAAAAACACATGACGCAATACAAAGTTTCATACCAAGTTTATCCCCCTCTTTACCTCACTTCCAATAAGTTTTTCGCATGAAAAGTTAGCATATCTCCGTCTCCAGGGTCCAATCTATCTCTATATCAAAATTCATTACAGTCGATTTAGGCGTGAAAACGTAACAAACAAACAAACTCTTTCGCATATATAATATTAGTATTTGTGTATGGATATGTATTTTCTTTTCTTTTTTTTAAGGTTTTTATTGATATTTTCCTTTGTTGTTTGCATGTCTTTTATAAGCATTAAATTATTTATTTCTTTTTATCATCGCTTCAATAATTTCAGCGGTTCCCTAACGTCGGTAATAGATTCGATGCATACGTTACTGTGTCGTCAGCAAAGTGAGATGTCGATACTAATGTCGCGTGCGTCTTCCGCCTTGCTTGGTAACGCTCCCTGGCTTCGTGCTGACGTAGCCTGGGACGCTGTCCCTCGAGACGACACACGAAACTTGATGGTAAGGGTTTATTTTAATATTTTATAGGTTTAATTAACCCCTTCCTCCCCACTGTCATATTTTTAGGACACTATTTTCTAGATGTATTTTTATGTATTAGGACTTTTATTTTTATTATTTAAACGTTTTTTACAGCGAAAAAATATTATTTTATTGGAAAAATAGTGTAAAAATATGAATTTCATCAGAAATAATAAAAATAAAATTACTAATACGTAAAAAGAAATTTTGAAAATAGTGTCCTATAAATATGACAGTGGGGAGGAATGGGTTAAAGTTATTGCCACACTCTCATCTGATGTCAAGTGACGATTTGGCCCGAGATGGTGGATACGGTAAATCTAGTGAAAGAACCGGCTCTCAAGTGTAGATTTACAACTCGGGGTGGTTGGTAGTTAGAGGAATTATGGTCACTGTTCCTGGCCTCTGGCAACACGGGAGTTTGAAGTGTCGCCGTGGTGCGTCTTAGTGGGTAGTGTTAGGTAATTATTACCCTACGAGTTACCACATGCCCGTTGAGTTGAGCCCGGGTAATGTTTTTGCGTGTTGTGAAGAGGAAGTCTTTTTTTTTACACTTAATGTTTAGCGTTATGGCCATAATCTCACCTGATCTTAAGTGACGACACGGCCCAAGTTGGTAGACACACTAAACCTGTTGAGGAACTGGCTCTCAAGTGCATCTACCGGAACACACCGGAACATTTGGCGGCAGGTTTACAACTTGAGGGTAGTCGATAGCCAGGCGGGCATTAGAAAACGCCCTACCACCATACTATGGTTTCCTCACGATGTTGTCCTTCACCGAAAGCTCAAGCTCATTGTAGGTGCTTGGATTCGAACTCACGTCCCTTGACGCGAAGTCATACACACTACCACAGAGCTATCATCGCTATGAAATTGCTAGTCCGTAAAGAATATAATTTTAAACACCTTATTAATAAAAACAAAGAGTGTTAGTTAGCCAGGTGGGTATTAGAAAAAACCCTACTACCATGCTGTGGTTCATCACGATGTTTTCCTAAAGCTGAGTATTATTGGAGAGATTCGAATTCCATTAACGCGTCGTCCGTACACGCTACCAACTGAGCTACCATCGCTTCAAAAAGCGAGTCGAGTACATATGTTTAAATATAATGTTTTCAATATTCACTAATTTTGAGCATAATCTCGGAATTTCGATCAGAATTAGGAACACAATGAAAATCAACAAAACTTTATTCAGTTTAGGCCCTAGGAAGGCGGTTATGATCGTCAAACTTCCACCGGTTCGAAAATAACTTAGTCATCGTGAAGAACCGGCAAAAGACTAGACCTGGTTATATTTTTTTAGTTAGGTACATACTTAAAAAAGATAGAAGTTAAATACATTCACAGTGGGTTCTAGCGGATGCACAATGCGTGTCAATTCCAGACATCACCACCTTTCACATATTGTTCCATTGTATAATAGCCTTTTGACATTTAAACCCGCTGGAAATGGTGCTTGAACTGCCTTAAAAGTATTGTTAATAGATCGTCGCAATAATGAACTTCTTCTAACACCTTATTCATCGCATATTATAACTTTGCGAACTGGCATTTTAACAAAAGCCATTTCATAAAATTATCCGTGAGTCCTTAGTAAATAAGAGTAGACACATATTTTATTAACAATATGTCCTTATTAAATATTTTGGTTTCGCAGAAAATCCACCATGCCTTCCTAGTCGTGCAATCGACACTTCTAAAGCACATAGCCATGGCCCATTATATCCCATCGCCCCAACACCGTAGGCTTTATAAGAATTACAACGAACGCATCTATTGGATCCACACGGAGCTGATGCAGCACTTGAACGAGCAGTTCAAGGAAAACTACGAATCCTTGGACAGGATGTATAGGCTGCTGAAGAATTCCGGTGCCAAAGACGTGGAGATGTCGAAGAAACTCGGCTCGGCCGTCAACCCGAACTGGTTATATTCCGACATCCACAACGGCATCGCTCGTGCGTGTTTAGAATTGAAGTTCGCACTAACCAAATGCAACAGTTTGGACATTTTCCTCGACTCTTGCGCATTCAATAATCAAAATATTGATCTGGAAACGCTGAACAACGACGTCGATGGACTGATCGACAAGATAACGGACTGTTTGACGACAGTCCAAAACTCGCAGATACGCTTGAAGAAGCTGCGCGGGAGAGTCGTGGAGAAAGTAGCAGAAGGTGGAGATGAAGCGGTAGAAGAGACTGCGCCAGTTTTGAAGATCGATGACCACGTACCAGAGAGTAAAGACGAAGTTTTCTACTTTGTCAAAACAGAACAGGATGATGGAGATGTCGTACAGCCGATCGCGGATCTGACAACGGCGCCTGGTAAAAGGGAGAAGGAAACGACTAGGATCGTGTTGAGTGAGTTGAAGAGGAAACTGGGGAAGAGAGAAGATGTAATGAGAGAAAGGGAGAGGCAGGCGTTAGTGAAAACCATGCCGGAGTTCAAAGACAACGTTCCCGAGTTTCCGAGGCAAATAAAAGTCGAAGAGTACGCAGAAAGAAAGGGCTACATACTAAAATTGAATAGAAAAATCACAAAGAGTAGGCTATTTCATACGTACAAAATTAGTTCAAGACGCGATAAGAGAAGAATGAAGAGGTTCAAATTAAAGAGTCGCAGACAAAAGTATGAGAACGAAGAAGAAATTAAAGGGATTTCGTATGAAGCGAACGCGAAATTTAATTTGAAGAGTAAATTGTTGACAATAATAGCGGATAATAGGACATTTATAGTTGTAATGTGGTGTAAAAGTGTAGGGTCTGCAAAAGAAACAAATTCGAATGGTTCGTTCAAAGGCCATGGTGATATAGAGGCAGGTACGGTCAGCAAAACAGTCAACAACAATGGCGATGTAGGTTATAAAGTGACGAAAAAGGATTTAGAATTGACGTCATCGTCGGAGAGCGATTTCGAATACCATCGACCGTTGAACGATATCCGGAAACATCGGGTTGTGAGAAAGAAGAAATACCCGAGCCATAGACGAAGCATAGACAACGTAGACGAGAGCCTCCGTCCCATAGAATATAGTTTTGGGACGGGATTGGCTATGGCTTCGGTGTTGCAGGTTAATAGTAACGCTAGAATACCGAATATGGTGAACGAGGAAGTGTTTATTGGTGATGGGGAAGTGTCAGGTGATAGTGGGAATGATGAAGATGCTTGAAAAATATAGTTTTTAATTGGACCTTACTTGCTTTAATCGCATTATACTGAATTACGCTAATACGTCACACTGGGATGTGTGACGCTCGTTCGGTTAAAGTCGGCTCAATAGACTAAGGGAATGAGAGAAATATAGTCAACGCATTATTGCTATACTTACTCAACGAGCGTAACATGAGTGTCCGTGACGCATCAGCCGCATTCAGTATCGACTTAGAAGCGTTATGCGCCGTGCCTATGAAGATGCAAGGAAAAATCTTTAAACATCCTCATTGAATTGAAATGTTCTTTAAGCCTTCTGAACACGTTTATTTAGTGGGTAGTGAATTAGGCTTAGCTGTCACGCTCGATCGTGTATATTCCGCTCGAATCGACTAAGGGAGCGAAAGTAGTCAAGGCGTCACTACTATATTTCCACTGTGTGCGGTACATGAACGTACATGACGCATCAGTCCCATTCAGTATGCAAATAAAATTGACTTAATTTTAGGTTCACGATAGAAATTGAACCCGTTATATGGAAATGATTTTAACGTATATTTTTTAACTACTAGTTAATAAATTAACGCATGAAAAAAAATTACTTTTTGGTACTGTATATATGTGTTTTAAAATTAATAATAATAAAAATATTTGTTACGAATCAAACTAAATTAATATCCCATGATCTGTGATTAAATATTGTATTTTACTATTTATTTAATAATTGATGAGAATGAATGATTATTTAAAATAAACACGATTTTGATTTTATTTGTTTTTTATTTTTAATTTACGTTATTTAAAAAGGTAATAAAAATAGGGATTTTAAAGTAGTAGAATAATAATAATATATATAAACATTTCTTATTTGAAGCGATGATAGCTCAGTGTTACTGTGCACGACTTCGCGTCAAGGGACGTGGGTTCGAATTCAAGCACCTACAATGAGATTGAGCTTTCGGTGAAGGAAAACATCGTGAGGAAACCATAGCATGGTGGTAGGGCTTTTTCTAATGCCCGCCTGGTTAGCTACCACCCTGAAGTTGTAAACCTGTCGCCAAATACCAATAGGTGTGTTCCGGCAGCAGCACTTGAGAGCCAGTTCCTCCACAGGTTTAGCGTGTCTATCAACTTGGGCCGTATCGTCACTTAGATCAGGTGAGATTATGGCCATAACGCTAAACCTTAAGTATATAAAAAAAAATATAAAAGTAACTTTTTTTATAAAATGTATGTGTCATCAAGTGAATTTGAGATTGTTCCTGATATTAAGTGACAATGTAGCCTAAGCTGGTTGATACGGTAAGCCTTGTGGAGGGACATGCTCTCAGAAAAAGTATGCTAATATGTACAGTTATCTGAATACCTCTGTTGGACGTTTCCCAGAACGTTTTGTCACGTAGACAGTTAAATTAAATTTAGGAGACGTGTTATCCTAGAAGGCGAAGAAATGAAAATTAAAATTAAATAAAATTCATTACATATATCTCTAAAGTTTTTGTACATTAATATATCTTAAGAAAGCTGACCTGGCAGACCTTGTCGTGCCTTTTCGAGTAGTTAATCATATCGACTACAGCGACATCTATCGCCTTATGATCACTTATGTAGATAAAAAGTATCCTATATCTCAAGTTGAATCCAACTGCACACGTTGGGCAAATTTTTGATTAAAATCGGTTCAGTAGTTTAGGAGTTCATCACAAACAACGTGACACGAAATTTTTATATATAAAGATTACAATGAGTTTAATAAACCTGCTATGTTAGTTATAGTAAAGTCCTCTCCAGTAGTGCGCTCGTTCGATACCGGGTACGTTATTCTCCTGCACAACACCGCACACAATCATGGAGATCTATCTTAAAAAATTGTGAATTACTGAAGCTCACAGAACATTGTCATCGTATTTCAATTTATGTCTAGTTGGAAGGAAACCAGTGCCTCTAACTTTAGTCCTTGAAAAAAAGTTTTTTTTTTTTACTTGACATTCGCTGTTAACCTTAGGGGCTTTGATAGCTTCACCGAACTTTTTGGGGCGAGTGCTGTGGGCACTCAGCTCCGAGGCAGCGAGTGCAAGCGTGTCAGGATGAACTAACCTCGGCTTGGGCTGCTGCCGGAAAACGAACAGGATTCGCGATCCTAACAAACCAACAGGTCCTAACTTACTAATTTAGTTAATTTACTAAGTTTCAGTGATGTAGAATGTCAATGTATCGCGCGAGCAGAGTCACTTGAGGGCTCCTATCTGAAGGATCGATCCTAGGCAAAAAAAAGTATGGAATGACATTCAATATACAATACGTCAAAATCATTTTGACAAGTGTCACCCTATGCGGGTTTTGTTTTTTTTTTAATTAGCGATATTTCAAATATACTCGTCTTAAGACACGTTAAGACATTTTTTTATAGTTTAAAGGTTTAGGGTTATGGGCACTATCTCATATGATGTTAAATGATGATGTGGCCCTTGATGGTGGACACGCTAAGGCTAATGGAGGGACTGGCTCACAGGCGCAACTGCCGGAACACCCCTATTGGTATTTGGCGGCAGAATTTCAACTGGAGGGTGGTTGCAACCTGGAGGGCTTAAGAAAAAAGTCCTATCACCATGTTATGGCTTCCTCACGATGTTATCCTTCACCGAAATCTCAAGCTCATTGTAGGTGGATTCGAACTCATTTCCATTAACGCGGCGTCCGTACAAACTAACTACTGAACTATTATCGCTTTAAATATATTTTTTCATAATATTAAGAAAAAGATAGAGCTCGTATTCGAAACAAGCTTTCATTTAGTCGTGGCTGCTTGAAATCATCTACGCGGTTTTTAGCCTACTATAAAAAAAAAAAAAAAAACTGGTCGCAAAGCAAAACAATAATTAAAGACGCATTAAAATTTTATTAACACAGTTTCAGTAGAGATATTGGGTATCGTTAGGTTAATTAATAGGTTTGATGCATCGCAGTTTAGTTGGAATACTAAATGATACGGGTACTCGTATCGCATTTAGACTAGAAGTCTAAAAGCTGGCCCTGGTCTTTATGATACGGGGGTTTGAGTATCGCCGTGATGGTATTTTTACTGGATCCACACGGAGCTGATGCAGCACTTGAACGACGAGTTTTGTTTTTTATAATTAAGATTTAGCGTTATGGCCATCATCTCACCTGGTCTTAAGTGACGATACGGCCCAAGTTGCTGGGCACGCTAAACCTGTGTAAGAACTAGTTCCCAAGTGCAACTGCCGGAACACCCCTATTAGTTTTGGCGGCACAATTTCAACTTGAGGGTTGTTGCAACTAGGAGGACATTAGAAAAAAGTCCTCTTATGGTTTCCGTATGATGTTTTCCTTCACCGAAAGCTCAAGCTCATTGTAGGTGGATTCGTATTCACGTCCATTGACGCGGAGTCCGTACACACTACCACTGAGCTATCATCGCTTCAAAAGGTTCAAAAGTTCGAGGAAAACTATGAATGCTTGGATAGGATATTAGCCTATACTGACATGATACTGTTGAAGAATTCCTGTACCAAAGATTTGGATACATCGAAGAAATTGAGTTCGGTCTGTAATGATTGGCTTTAAACCAATTGCTTCTGTCCAAATAATGTATTTATTGTATTATTAATAGCTAACCTGGCAGACCTTATTCTGCCTTTTCGAGTAGTCGATCATATCGATTACAGCGACATCTATCACTTATCGAGATAAAGTTACCTACCTCTCAAGTTCGATTAAACTGTACATAGTATGCATAAGTTGAATAAAATCGGTTCAGTACTTTTAGGATTTCATAGCGGACATACAACGTGACACGAAATTTGTATATACCTGTAAAGATTATTTATATTATATCATTTTATTGTTACATTTATTTGTTTATTTCATTAAAAAAAACAGGAGGTTTTAATTAGTTTATTATCTCTATGTCAAATGTCAAATAATTTAACGAAGTCGCAAACACAGCTAGTCGACAATAAAGTACACCGTAATATTATAATCTTACATAACATATTCAGTATTTAGTGAACTAATTCGATTCAGTTTGAGTTTTATTATATGTACATATGTCTATGAGGTTGGTCCTTATTTAGGGTATGTACGAATTTTTCTCCAAGATAGTCCTGAATAGGCATCAAATATATCAAAATTCAGGTATAATGCAGATCTTCATTTTAAAAATAATTCGGCACTCACGACAGCCTAAGGTCTAAATGGAAATAACATTGGAAAAGTTCTGTTATTAATTTGTTTTTTTTTTAAGTCATAAAATAATGCACGGATTAATATTAATATTATTAATATTAATAAATATATTTTTAGTACGTTAAACACTTTACAAAAAAGTCTTGTGTGATTTTTGGCAAACTTGACTGATTCAACAGTTATTCGAGGTACAAAAACAAGTATTAGCCAATTCTATAGTTTTCCATTATCATAGCTATATATATAAAATAAAATTTAATTAAAGTGTAATATAATATTAAAAGGTAAAAATGGTTATAGTTCATATTCATATATATAATGTATATATCGATTATTGGGCTTTTATAAATAATTATTTGAGCCTTGAAGCGATGATAGATCAGTGGTAGCATGTAGGAACGCCGCGTCGACACGCGTTGACGTGAATTCGATTCTAGCCGTGTACAATGAGCTTGAGCTTTCGGTGAAGAAAGCATACCAGGGTGGTAGGGCTTTTTCTAATGCTCGCTGGGCTAGCTACCATTCTCTATGGAAGTATTTCGACAGTAGCACTTGAAAGCCAGTCTTTCCTATAAAGGCCGGCAACGCACCTGGGATTCCTCTGGTGTTGTGGGTGTACCCGAATGGCTGTGATCACTTACCATCAGGTGAAAGGCTAGCTCGTTAGCTCCCCTATTTAAAAAAAAAGTCCAGTGGCAGTAATGACCGCTAAGTTCGGGCCCAAGATTTCTATAAGCTATTCAGTTTTTAACAAAAATATAATATCCTGCAGTGTTGAAATAAATTTACCGTGAACGAGGAGTTACTGTACAGAAACGAAAAAAAAATACCACTATTACACATTCGGTTCAAATCACTACACGTATTAATAGGAAACAATTCATTATCATAATTACAAAGTGATTATATATGATATTAATTTTCAAAAGTATCAGTTCACTTACGTCGGTTAACGAGATGCACGCATCGCTTGTTATGTAAGTTATTTAAAATTAATAATACTGTGTTACCACGCCAACTCTGTATATTCGATATTATTTGAATTATTATAACTGTGGTGTTCTTGGTTGTTAATTATATAGAGCTGCAATATGCAACATGCGACCAGCCGGATTTTGTGGTTAGTTCACCTGATGTTACTTTATTTCAACCATTTTTAATTTCGTACTTATTAGTAAAACAGAGTGCGCTGAGTAAATAGATACTAGATAACACTGTCGAACCGCGGTGTGCAGTGCAATTAATGGTACAATAATTTGCAGGTATATACGGCAATTCATTCATTGCTTAATATACACTACATGTCTGATTGTATCTACTGGATACAGCAACGCGCCGTTTTAGTATATTCGTAAATACTAACGAAGTGGTGTTACATTGCGCGTTTTTTTTTTAAGACATTAATAATTGGAATTAAATGCTTGTGACCACGGACACGACAAAATGTTTGAAACGTGGGGAAATAATTAAAAAATGTCAAAATATACACGTTCATAAGTGTTTAATTCAATGTGTAACAATCGGGAAATCCAAGAAAATCTTTATCTAAAAAAATTTTATTTGGGTCCCGCGACTTTATGACCAACACGTGTTTTTAGCCCTTATAAAAAATTGTATAAGTTATATTTTTATATGCGTGTTTTATCTGTGATGAGTTCTAAGTTACGTTTTGTAAATATTGTACGTAGGGACTGACATGTCATTTGTGTACCTACATAAGTGCCTAAATTAAATTAAAAAGCAATAAAAAATGTTTTGAACGCTAAGTGGAAAATAACCAGCCTGGCGGTTTACATCTATTAATTCAGCTACTGTGGACAAAAGTAATGGATTATTAATATGTAGTTGGAAGCCGCAAATTTATTTAAAAACATTATCATAGAATTAATCTTTAGGAGATGTGCATTTCGTGAAAGGAAATGAATGGCAAACTTTTATATCATCGTAAATTATTTTAGATCATGTAGATTTAAATCACTTGTATTATGTCCTTGCATCCATTTTGAGTTACTGTAAAAACTCCGCGATCAGTTCTAGCAAGAAACCGACATCTTGTTTAAGTTAGTAAAACTTTTTGAAGACATGACGTTTGAACAACCTAATCTTAGGAACCAATCGGATTAAAAAAATTTACCTGTGTGTTTGCTCTCGTTAATATTGATCTTGTCGAAAAAATCTGATGATGCAATAAAAAGTAGCATACAAAGTTTATGCCTTTCTTTACTCCGCTTCTAATAAGTTTAGCCCATCACCATCTCCAGGTCCCCATGTATCTCTACATAAAAATTCAACATAATCGATTCAGCGGTTTAGGCGTTAAAGCGTACTAAACAAACATACAAACCCACTTTCGCATTTATAATATTAAGTAAGGATTTTTAATTACCCGCAATCGAAATCGCGGACGCAGCTAGATATAATATAAAGATACGGTGCTGTTAAATAAGAAAAGAAAGGGAATACAAAGTTTTAAACGTATAGGTTCTTGTCTTAGCGTTAATAGGATACGAGTCTTATGGCATTAAGTTCGTCAGTGTACACATTTAGAGTACAATAAAGTATTCATTCATTCAATAAATATATATTTATATGTACTTTTCCTTACAGTGCCGTGTCTCTTGCAATTATGCACGGAGTTATTTCTATGCAAGATGGATTAGTACCTGCGCTACGAAACGATATAGCGATAGGCAGTAAGTATGTAGGCTCATAGAAACAACAGGAAAGAAAGAAAGTACACTTATATCAATATCGATAAGTATAACTGCATGCATGCCATAATATATAGCATTTGCTGTTATAATTTATGTTTAATACGTGCATTCCTATAGACTAACTAGCGTTTACAAGCGACTTTGCTCGTGTGAATATTGATTTTGTCAAACAAACCGAAAGACGAAATAAAAAGTTTCATACAGTTTATTCCTACATTTACCTCACTTTCAGAGAAAATGGCCTATCACCATCTCCAAGATTCTTTTTATCTCTATACCAAAATTCACCGTAATCAATTCAGCGAGTTAGGCGTGAAAGCGTAACAAACAAACAATCTCACTTTCAAATTTATAGTATTATTAAGTAAGGATGTCTCATACAAAATTAGAAAATGACCCAAGCAGGGTGGGATTTTCCTACAGGCTAACTAATAGGTTTCAACCTACGGCCTCAAGATCAAGATAGGCCTACATTCAAGTTGATAAAGCAAACTTGTGAGTGTACGTTTAATCTTAGTTATTTCCGTAATAATATCTCCTACTTAAGCAAAGCTTAAGTCTAAAAATACGGTTCTTTGTATAGATATAAATTTTGTATTCACTATACATATGTGGTTCTATGCATGATAAGGTTGCCGACCACTAGGGCTTAAGGAAATATGAGGCACTGATCTCAACATATTTTTACGTGCGTTTATTAGTCATATACGTAGAATATCTCCTTATTTTTATTCGCGAGAGAGGAAGTGCTCTACTCTTTTTAATTCTTCTAAATTTTTTGCTCCTAAACTGCCTCTACTACAACCAATTGGAATTCATACGATAATATGAGTAGAAGTATTTTAAATATTACGAATAATAAAATTTTGTAAAAATTCAGTTTTAAAATTGCTACCTTGACAAGAAACTGTTTAAAAAAATAATGCGGTAGTTCGGATTTTTTTAAACGAGGTGGTCACGATAACTTCCGAAAAAAAATTACGTATCGAGACCGGGTTTCGTTTATTACTTCTATAACATCAACTAGTTACTTATTTCACATCAATATCTCAGTACCCGTCGTTTAATAATAAAATGGTTTTTACAGGCCCATTTTTTAACTTATTACATCTTACATTTAGAAGATCTGGATATTGTCATATTTTTTCTCTTTTTAAGGAAAAGGCAAAAATTCCGAAACCATACTGCCGAGTCGAATGTTATTTCCTAATAAAGAGGCTTCAGCATGATTGAGACGCTCTAGGTAAAACTATTTACGCAATTTTTGTGTTAAGCAATAAATCATATTTGCCTAAAAAATATAGAATAATTAATAAAATAATAACTAATTGATAAAATAGTCAATGGTACGGCTTGTTTTTATTTTCTTAAAAATTAAATGAATGGTTATGAGGCGTGCACTTTTGGATTTCCCAAACTTTATTCTTTTTTTTCCTTTAACGTTAGAAATCGTTGAAGACAAGTTGATCAAGGACACTGATCCCCAAAAAAGGTGCATTTAGCATGCATCTGCCTTCTATAGTTATCTTTTAAATATTCAATATATGTAATGTATTCCTCAGCGAATGAAGTTCCTGCGATATGCAAAACTGGCACTGGAGAAGCGGGAGTTTGCGTCCCCCGAATACGGTGTGACTACGGTACGCCGTACATTGATGCAACTATCTACGCTCCGAAAGGTTATATAAAGTAAGTAACTATAGATATTCTTTTTATTTTTTATAGTTAAGATTTAGCGTTATGGCCATAATCTCCTCCGATCTTATGTGACTATATGGCCTAGTTGGTAGACTGACAGACCCTAAAAATGGGGAACCGGCTCTCAAGTGCAACTGCCGAAACGCACATATTGGTATTCTGTAGCAGAGTTTCAACTTGAGGATGGTTGCTAGCCAGCTGGGCATTTAAAAAAGCCCTACCACTACGCTATGGTTTCCTCACGATGTTTTCATTCACCGAAAGCTCAACACAACACAAGCTCACGTCCTTTGACGCAGAATGCGTATACACAAGCTGTTATGATCATAAAAGGTGACTCTGATTACATAGAACTTGTGTATTGATTATGCCGACTTTATTTACCAAATAAATATGTAGCTGCACGCCGTCATGAGTTACTTAGCATATCGTTATGACATACTTAGCATGCCGTCATGACATACTTAGTATACCACCACGTCGTACTGTAGCATATCGGAACTCACCCCTTATTCAAATACATTGGCATATCAATAGGGTCTTGAGAAAGTTCCCAGTACTCGATCTGCTTGCAGATGAGTGGAAGAAATTGTGTACCACATTCAAGATCTTTTACAAGATGTTGAAGCGATTGGATTGTTTAATTTGTACAGTTTAGTTATATTTAATTAATGTATTCGTTTATTTTGTAGTTTAATTATTTGGTTTACACAGTGTAAGGTATATCTGTTGAGCTGCATAAATAAATAAATAATTAAAGGCATTAGAGTCGACTACAACTTTTATTCAGTAAAAAAATCCTTTAAATATTAGGTGATAGGGCTTTGCTTATGCCCGCCTGGCTAGCTACCACCCTCAAGTTGAGAATTTACCGCCAAATACCTATAGGTGTGTTCCGGCAGTTGCATTTGAGAGCCACTCTCTCCACTAGGCTTAGCGTGTCCACCATCTTGGCCCTAATCTTTACCAATATCACTTGAGATTGTGGCTATAATGCTAATAAAACATTTACTCTAATTAAAAAAAAATGTATAGAGCTTCGAAATTTTGTAACTGATATCGGTATATTATAATAAAAAAATCCTATATGTTTCAAACAATTTAATATATTTGCATACAGATGTTTGAATAAGACTTATTTTTCTTCCTAATCTATAACTGAAATTGTTCAAAACTGTCCCATATTGGAAATATTTAATTTTTAATTCTAGTTTCTTAAGTTCACTTCAGTATCTTTGCTGTTCCACACTATAAAAGAAATGATATCTATAACAACAACAATTTTTATACATTGCATACATCTTAAAAAAACTCTAAGAACAATCATGTCTCCATTTCGCTTCAGTTAATTTCTTCAAATCAAATTTCATTTTGCAGTTTGTACACTCCAAGTCGGGTTCGTTGTGATGGTGATCCGTGAAATGGACCTTCAATTCTTTGGTCAAATCGTCACCCTCGAATTGAACTTTACATATGCCGCATTCCATCTTAAACCATTCATGAAACGGTGGTATAGCTTTCTCTAGTGGATCCACTTTCCCAATAAAATATTGAACCATAGGAGACACCGTCTCTTGGAGCTGCAAATCATATTTACTTTCAACATTCGATGAACTCGGATCATTATCATTGGCATATAAATATCTGACATACGGATATTTGTTTAGGTACTGTCTATAATTTACTGGCACTTTTAAAGAATCCGTTCCATTGTTAAAATCGCTCTCCATGACAGCAAAAACGTGAAACAACACTTCGTGTATACCAGTTTCGTCTTCATGTAATTTGAGTAGGGCACTCAAATACCACAATATTTTGTTTTTGTCATACTGTCGCCATTTATTGCATTTCTCTTGAAGCCGCGTGTCCAGCGTTACGGTGTTCTGTGTGATCTTATGTTTTCTGTTGATCAAAACATGGCTTAGTTTGTGGGTCATCTCCCTCTTGTAAATGAATGAACTGAGATTTATATTTATTCGAACATTCCACATGTTCAATATGGACTCTATACCCCATGTGTTTATGATGATTTTGTTCGGAATTGAGTTTATATTGAATATATTCTTGGATGAATCGCCTTGGGGATATCTGTAGAATAATTGATTCAGCTGATCTCTACTGCAAAGTATTTCCATGATGACATCTTCAGGGTCATTATTTTCTTTGACATTATTCGATATTGGCTGCGGGAGTTCTTTAACAGCTTCTTGAGCGAGTGGTCTAGTCAAATTTAGTTGTTTGTTCAAATAACCTTTTAATAATTTATATTTGTCTTCTAAGGTGCGTTGCAATAATCTGCTATATTCGGGCGACTTCAACCTGTGTACTACGCGATCGAATTGACCCCATTTCGGCCATTCCTTTAGAAATTTCTTCATCACATTTAAGTAAATGTCGAGTTCTAATTTATGCATTTCCTTTACGTTCATACCGAATTCTTTGTTTAATATTTCAAAGATTTGAGCGTTTGTTAAAACCGTGGTTTCCGTGTCGTCATTGTTTATGAGTTGCTTGAATAGTAACATGATTGGCCGATCTGGAAATAGAAAACTTTTACTATCAACATCATTATATTTTTTCTACTTTTAATATTTTTTTTAAACCAAGATCACACCCAGACCTTATGTCACTATGCGTAATGAAGGAACTGTAGCTCTGAAGCTGTAATTAAAATATATACATAGAAGAATTTGATGGCAAATGTTCCACTTACAGCTGGGAATTACTTTTTACTACATGAATTATTGATATAGGTTCCAGCAAATAATTCATATCACAAACATTTTTATTCATGTTTTATTTCATCCAAACATACAATTTGTCCTACAAATTTTTCTTGTGTTTTACATTTTAACATATATGAGTTTTTTGTATTAAATAATCTATATTAGATTATCATTTGAATTGTTTAATTTTCTAACAGATAGCGTTAGTCCTAACAGTCCAGTTGATAGATACTCATATAGTATAATTTTGGACAGATTCCTTAAAATGCAATAAAATACTAATTAATAAAAGGTGACATATGTTCTAAAAAAATAAATAAATATGGATAAAATAATATTCTATTGATTAATAGCACATAAAAAAACAAAAAACAAACACAGCAAACAAAAAATATTAATACTTTCCTAAGATTTTACAGGTCACAGGGCCAACCACAAAAGCCCAGTGGCCTGCAAGTGGTCCACGAGACACAGTTTGAATATAGTGGTACTAATGTCTAAAAGCCCATTAAACAAACTGATGAGTAAAAATAATATTTTATTGCAGGGGTACCCAATCTTTTTCAGTTTGCGACACACAGTATGTTTAATATTTTGTCGCGACGCTCTAATCTATTTAGCTGGTCAAAATAGATACATAAATTGATAGAGAATGGTAAAGAGAAGCTCTTCAAGGAAACCTTTATTCTCAAGCAGCACTCACTTTGGAAAACCTGTTTTAATGAAGACGAAGACGAATGAATGAAGACACACATAAACACACTTTATCTGACCTTCACTTTGATTAGATTTTTCATTTTCTTCTGATGCATCTGTTTCAATTATTTCAACATCAAATGATTTATCCATTACTGTGTATATATTACTATTGCTTCTATTATTGGATATGAGTTGCTTTGTTTAGTACTTTGGATAAGACATCAATAAAAATGTTGAGATTCCAAAAAAAGTATCTAAAATATTATAATTAAGATTAATGAACAGAGAATAACTTTTACAAATTCTGAAGACTTACAGTCAATTGCAAGAAAGTCATAATGCACTCTCCATTTAAAGTTTCATTAAACTCCATTCGGTAGTTTTTGCATAAAAGAATAAATATGGAAGAATTTTTAATACAATACATTTGTTTTTAAAATTCTATTATCTATAATTGGTTTTTGTTTTAGTAACTTTAATATCGTTTGATTTAAGGTTTCATTTTATAAATATTGGTTTATAAATCTTTCTTATCTTTAGCCCGTGTTTATTACAAATATTATTAATTTAAACCTTTGTGTACTGTAGTACATTTGTTTAAATTATTAATTTAAAGAGTTTTAGAAAGATTAGTAAACTTACCACGTACTAAGGTTACAATTCTACAGAACATTTGTCATAATTTTTACTTCAAATAAAACGAAGCGTTAATGAAAGCAGAGTACAAACAAATATACATTTATACATCAATAGCACATAAAACATCCGCCACTTATTGCTTTATGGTTGTTGAAATGTCGACGTTGTTTTGGAACTATTTAGAAATATACTTTTTTTTATTTGAAAATTGAAATAAACTGTGGGCCAATGTTGCCAAAGCTGTTAAGCAGAAATATTATTATTACTAGCTACTTTAACGCTACCTAGCATTCCAAAGTATACAAAGTTCACCGGGTCAGCTAGTACACTATAAATAGATAATGTTATAAAAAAAATTACATTCTAACATTTATCTGGTAATTGCTGAGCTCTTTCAACACGTTTGCGTCGTGACCCTTTGCTGCTCGCGTTGTTGAGGTTAGATTTTTTCGGTGGCATTTGATTTTATAGCGTCAATAACACGTGGTAATTATGCTGTTAAAATGTAGTTTATATGACACGTTCGTAGATTTACCATAGCAGCGCCATCTATTGATTACTTACTCAACCCAGTCGAAAGGTATCGACATCTGTTAGAATCATTTGGATTTAACAGATAATTGTGACTGTCAAATAATAACAGACAAATAATTAGCAATAAATTAAAATTGCGACTATAATTTGAGATTTAAACTGGTAATTGCTGAGCTCTTTCAACACGTTTGCGTCGTGACCCTTTGCTGCTCGCGTTGTTGAGGTTAGATTTTTTCGGTGGCATTTGATTTTATAGCGTCAATAACACGTGGTAATTATGCTGTTAAAATGTAGTTTATATGACACGTTCGTAGATTTACCATAGCAGCGCCATCTATTGATTACTTACTCAACCCAGTCGAAAGGTATCGACATCTGTTAGAATCATTTGGATTTAACAGATAATTGTGACTGTCAAATAATAACAGACAAATAATTAGCAATAAAGTTGGATCGAACTGCACATGGTGTGCGAATTTTATTATAATCGGTTAAGTGGTTTAGGAGTCCATTGAGGACAAACATTGTGACACAAGATTTATATTAAGATAAGATGTTTCATTCTGCAAACTTAAAACTTACACATTTCTGTATAATTTATATTTGTATCTTTAGTTAGTCTTCTCTTTCTTTCGTAGTATTAGAGCACCTCGAACCCGTGCGTTAAATGAGAAGTTTCACAATCTGGTTGTAATTGTTTTGTGATTTATACTTTTTTTGGTACGTCCAAAATATCGTTGTTATTAAATGTTTAGCTTAAAATGAAAATTGCGCGGCTCAATAAATACACTAAAAGTTTAATTGAATATTTCATAAGTCGCGTATTAATTAATATTTAATTTCTTAACACAACAACCTATAAAACTATACATGTGTGCTATTCTTACTATCAGATTTTTGTAATTATTAGATGTACTGTTTTTTTCAGTTTAACAAATATTATGTTATTTTTTTCTTAGTGAACTGTAGGATACTTTTATTCTATAAATAACAAGGCTTCTCCAGCGCGGGGTCGAGGATAAAATATCCTACGATATTGTTGCCAAAACAAATGTTTACCTGCTTTACATTCTTGTGTATTGTTAATTATTAGTTATATATGATTATATTAGTTTTTTTGTGTTTTACAGGACATGTAGAGAGAATGAAGTCTGTTGTCCAAGTGACGCTCTATTACCAATAGTGCAAAACAATTTATTTGATGAAGATAGTGTCGATTTCGATGAAGATGATTAAGCAGAGATTAAATATCTTTGAAATTTCTTGCGTACTTTTTTTATCTATCGTACAAATGCTATGACTATCTGTGGTTATTTTTTATTTACTATTTACATAATAAAATTGTTTGTCTACAAAAAAATGATTTATTTTATTACGTCTTAATACCTCTTTACGAAATGAAATGAGGTAATAAAATTTTTTTTTAGCTCAGTGGCATAACTTTAGGTTGGCACAGTTGGCAAAGTGCTACAAGTCGCCAGCACGAGATGCCGTGAGTTTGGATGAAATGGAGCTTGGATTGTTTATGTAATATATAGTATATTGAGAATTTGAAAGTAACACTGCTTGGACTGATTTGAACATTCGGTGCTAAGGGTGTATGGTACTTCTCCGATCAATGAAAATTATATAGGTATAGCTATTCCTAAGGAACGGCAGTTTGTCTTTAGTCCGGGGCCGCCTAATCGCTAGAGCAGACGCAGTCCGTGGGTACTGACCATTGCTTGTTAAATTACACTCAAAATTTCTTGTATAATATAACATTTTCATGTATTGTTCCAAAGTATTTGGCTTGTTATTCAAATAAAACTATATTTTTATTGTTATAAACATTTAATTTGTATATAGTATAGGTTACAAATTACGTATATATGTGTACGTAGCAGAGGCTCTGTCTTATTATTCTTCAATTTTCAAAGTTACACATATTACAATTGGGACACCTTCGCTGCGCCTTTCTGCTTCGACGGCCGTGTTTAGAGTCCGCTATTTTGTAGTGATGGCCACCGGACCTTGAACGGGACCTCGAGTAGGATCTGATGAATAAATTCGTATATAATAATTGATTGACCTTCAAATTGCAATACAACAAATCCAGCAACGTTAACTGATGATGTCGTCCAGGTTTGTGGACACACTAGACCTAGTGAAGAACTGGTTCTCAAGTGTAAATGCCGAAACCCACCTATAGCTATTTGTGCGGCAGATTTACAATTTGAGGGTAGAAGCTGGCCAGGCGGGAAACCGATTGCAGGGATGCGAACTCACGTCGTTAGACGCGGCGTCCGTACACGCAACGACTGAGCTATCATGGCTAAAAGCGAACTACCACTCTCAAGTTAAAAGTATAGCACCAAACACCTATGGGTATATTTTAGCAGTAACACTTGAGAGCCAGTTCGTCCATTAGGCTTAGCGTTTCCACCAATTGGGTATCATCGTCACTTACCTTCAGGCGCGGATGTGGTCAAATGCCGAACACAAAAGGCATGAAGGGTTAAATTTCGAAAAATCACTTCTTTTTGATCTTCTCCATCAATAAAAGAGAAGTGAAAGGTAAGCAATTTTTAACAATTATATTTTAATGTTCTTAAATTAAATCTTAAATTAAAAACCACTCTTTGAGGTTATACCGCTTGCCTGAACGTCATAACTCCTTAATAGTTGTTTTTTTTTCTTATAGATATGCTAAGAAATAACCGCTAAAGCTGCTTGGAGCGTAAAATACCTTTGAATCTGTGATTGAAGAAGAGATACCCATACGACAAGCTGCAAAATAATTTAGGATCACATTTTGCAGTCTTGCGGAGTAACTATGAGTTTAGGACGTATCTTCATTTTCTTTGGCAGAGACATCGAATAAGTATCAATGATCCAAATCGGATTTGATAACTCCTCCTTCTACTATTCAGTAACCCCTTAACCTGAGCAGTATTACACAAAGTCATGGGGGAATGACGTTCAAATCTATTTTTTTCATAAAGTTCTCCTACCAGTAATAAGTCAAAGTTGTATACGTTTAATGTTAAAATTATGATAATTTTATAGTTACACTTACTGTTATTTTTATAAATTCTGATACAAACAAGTATTTTAGTAAATAGAGCGTGTTTTCCTTAAGCTAACGCCTTTCCTCCTTCCACTCTTACATATGTTAGTCATTCCCGGATACTTCGCCGGGCGAAAAACATATTAAGAGAAAATGCCTGTCTTTTGAATTTATTGGCAAGAAAATTGTCCATGAAGGTAAAATAACAACAAAATAATGTAGGATCATTGGAATTCAAATAATGTATAGCCCTAAACCATCTACAATTAATTCCGCAACGCAATAGTTATGGTCCCATCATCCCATGTGGATACGATCAGTAGTTTTGATCTGATTGCGCCTCCAACAAACATCATTTTATCCTTACTGATATTATAAATGCGAATGTGAGTTTGTTTGTGACGCTTCCACGCCTGAACCGCTGAAACGATTATGATAAGTTTTCATATAAAGATAGATGGGAACCCGGAGACGGTGATAGGCTGAACGATGAGAAGGATAAATATTGTATGAAACTCTTTATTGCGTCATCCAGTTTGTTTGACAAAATCAAAAATTAACGCGAGCGAAACCGCAGGTTATAGCTGGTCATATATGTGTATAAATGTAGAAGAAAGTATAGATTGGCTTTACCTGGATCGAGACCTGGACAGTCTACTACCGAGCTGGTCGTCCTCATCTTCATCCTGCCACTTGAACAGTACGCTTCGGTATTGATACGCCAAGTATACTACGGTGAGAAGCAATACTATCTGTGGGTAGATAATAATAATAGGTTGGTAGTGTGTACGGATGCTGTGGCAAGGGACCTGAGTTCGAATCTTTGCGCGAGTTTTCGGTGAAGGAAAACACCGTGTCGAAACCAAAGGGTGGTGGTAGGGCATTTTCTAATGTCTACATGGCTAGCTACCACTTATTTTTTTAGATATCCAAGTTTATATATCTTATTCTGTACGGACTTCGTCATGGTAACGCGTAAAACCGTTACGTGGGCTCAGTCCAAGTCGAGAGGCATGTGGTGGCTAATCGAGCGCTAATCACCTAATACTACCCACAGAAACGCACCACTCCCGTGTTGCTAGAGACCAGGAACATCTTTCAAACTTCTTTTGATATCTGGCGCGGGCTAGTTACCACCCTCAAGTTTAATATCTGTTGGCAAATACTTATAGCTGTGTTCCGGAAGTTGCACTTGAGGACCAGTGCCTCCACTAGGCTTAGCGTGTCGACCATCTTTGACCACATCGTCAATCAGCATTAGTTAAGTTTATGGCCGTAACGGTAAATCCTATAGACTATAAAAAAGGAAATAAAGATAATAGAAATAACTGATTACGTGTTAGATATATATATATACCATTCAGGCAGTGCATACTGTATTATAGAATTTTGGCGACTTCAATTACATCTACTGTAATTAATTATTTAACAAAATAAAAAATAATCTATTCATAGTAGTTGTACTGAGAAGTAATATGCTTTTATAATTTAAATGATAAAAATTTCGACCAGAGCCCCGGGCCAAAATTTATTTCTCTATATTCACTTGTGTAAATAATAATGAAAAAATTTATGGGATGACATACAACCGATATTTACATTAAAATCCGTTATCCGTAGCGTGTTAAAAACTGTAAAATTACATACATTTAAAACACAATATTCATGTTTATTTTATATATAATATTAAATACATTATGATTTTAACTGAATTTTTAAAATCTCTTATATATGTAGTTGATTTAGTGTCTACAATATTATCCCATTTATTTTTTCGTTACTCGCACTCGAGCGAATGTACTAAAAAATAACTTGGTTATGTGCCAGTAGTAACGGAAATCACGCCTAAAATTCAAACTCAAAAATTTTATTTCCTTATGAAATTAGTATAGATAACAATAGCCCATTACTGTTATTAAACCACAAAACCTATCATTGCTTTTTGTCGTACAAATTGTGAATCCATTAACGTTTAATCTGAGCCCAAATATTGGTTTATTGGTACAAAAGTAATTAAAATATATCATGAACCTTTTCCATAATACTATAAACGATATTTAAGTGCTACGGTCACAGCAAAAATAGAACAAACAGAAGAAAACAATAGTTAGGTTCAGTACAACCATCTTGTCGCGCACATTAGATCTACGGAACGATTTACCCAGCACGGTCTTCCTTTAGTAACATGTATACTATTTATTTATTTACTAGTTATTGCCTGCGGCTTCGCTCGCGCTAATATTGATTTTATCAAATAATCAACAGATTACGACAGGAATCAGATATGACGTAATGAAAAGAATAAAGCGTTACAATTTTGTTTCATAAAATAATGACTGTTTATTACCTAAATATTCATTTTTATTAAATACAAAATACTTTTTTTTTTGTCTCTACGTCTCACACACTAATTGGGACAGACTACGTATCGTACATATATTCCATCATATAGCGTGGCGATATGTCGCCACGGCCTTTACTACCACGCCAACAATCAGATTTACCCTCGCCTATAGTTATTTCACATCAAAAGTTTCATACAAAGTGTATCTCTTTCTTAACCCCACTTCCAATAAGTTTTTCCGAGAAAAAGTAGCGTATTACCGTCTCCAGTTCTCATCTATCTTTATACCAAAATTCATCATAATTGAATTAGCGGTTAAGGCGTGAAAGCGTGACAAACAAAGAAACTCACTTTCGCTTTTATGATAAGGATTATTAGGCACAATTACAGAGAGAAAACGAAATTAATAACAATAACTTTGCATGATGGTAGTGCTTTTTCTAATGCCCTACTGGCTAGCTACCACGCGCGAGTTGAAAATCTGGCGCCAAATATTAATAGGTGTCTTCCAGCAGTGGCACTTATGCCACCACATTACCACCACCACCACATTATGGTTTCATTACGATATTTTCCTTCACCGAAACTTCAGACTCATTACAGGGATTCGAACTTACGTCCACTGACACGATGTCCATACAACCAAGTAAGCCATTATCGCTATAGAACGTTTTTACCATGAAAAATTATAAACAAACTAATGCTATGGCAACTGTAATATGTGTTGGGCCGGCCGTTAAGTTGCCACATTACATTTATATAAAAAAAATTGCATGGCGGTAGGGCGTATTCTAATGCCCGCCTGGCTAGCTACCATCCTCAAGTTAAAAATCTGTCACATATTAATAGGTGTGTTCCAGCAGTTGCAATTGAGAGCCAGTTCTTCCACAGGCTTAGTGTGTCTACCAACTTGGGCCGTATCGTCACTTAAGATAAGCTGAGATTATGGTCATAACGTTAAACCTCAACTATAAAAAAAACTAATTATACAAAACAACAATTATATTAATTACACTAACTTGTATCCGCGGCTTCGCCTACGTTAATATTGATTTTCTCAAACCAGATGACGCTATAAAAAGTTTTTCCTTCCTTTACTTCACTTCCACTATATTTTTTATGAGAAATAGTAGCCTATCACTGTCTCCGAGATCCCGTCTATCTCTATATCAAAATTAATCATAATTGATTCAGCGTTTTAGGCTTGAATACGTAACAAACAAACTCACTTTCGCATTTATAATATTAGTAAGGATTAACTATATTAAATTACATTAAACATGTTATATTTCGTTGAATGGACGCAGGGAGCTGTATACATTTGTTTGTGTCACACGAGTATTGTTACGCAGAAAATTCATAGATAATAGATACTATTTATCGTGATATTATTATGGGATGCGTTTTGTTCTAAATAAGTTTAATTTACAGTCAGCAGGATAATAGTAAGTGTATACAAGTATATACAGTCGACACGTCGCTGCCAGCGTTTTAAGTTCGAATCATTGATAGGACAAACATTTCTGTAATCCATAATTAATTATTTTAAGAGTGTGCATTACATTGTCACTTAACATCAGGTGAGATTGTAACAATAACGCTAAACGTATAAAGTACTACAAAAAGTTATTAAAAAGACAGTACTTACGTATTGACGCTACCGCAGTAGATATTCGTTGGTTAAGTTAGGTTTGACTTGTGTGGAGAAAAAGTGGCGTATATATTTGCGACAAAGAAATATTTCATTTAGTACTGACTATTTGACCTAGTGAATTATGTAAACCAACCATCTTCTACGGCGGGTTTGTTGATAAATACTTTACAACCAAATTTTTTTACCAAAAATACTTTTGAAGTGTTGATATCTCAGTTGTTAGTGCGTACGGCCACGGCAAGGGACGTGAATTCTTAATCTACCTGCAATGATGTTGAGCTTTCGGTGAAAGAAAACATCGTGATGAAACCATAGCACGGGGATTTTCCTAATGCCCGTCTGGTAGCTATTACCTTCAAGTTGAAAATTTACAGGCTAATACATATAGGTGTGTTCCGGCAGTTGGACTTGAGAGCCAGTCCCTCTACTAGGCTTAGTGTGTCCACTATTATGTGTCACATGGTCATCTAACATCAGGTGAGATTGTGGTTATAACGCTAAACCTAAACTATACGAATAAAACTTGAAAATAATTCCGTACTTACGTAGTAACGCCACCGCAGCAAAAATTCCATCTAAATCGTAATAAATATTTCGCCTTTAAATAAAGTTTTTCGGACTTCCTAAAGTGTTTTGATGTTAAATAAAGTGTTTTATTTTATATTTTGTCGCTGCAGTAGAAATTCGTTGGTTTAGGTTAGGTTTGATTTGACCGAGGTCGGCTCACGCTTTTTCTCAACACAAGTCAAACCTAAACGCGGTGGCGTTAATACGTAAGTACCAATAATTCAAATTTACGCGAACGAAGCTAGTATTACGTTGCTGCTGATTTTATATAATGTTTACCTGGTTGTTAGGAAATTGGTTTTAACAGGAAAGACAATGACGAAAAGAAAGAAAACACAGAAAAATAGACCTACCGCTATATTGAGCTGTCTCAGACGAATCAAGTCAGCTATGTACTCGATCATGGACTCCATGTCTTCGGCATACAATATGTACGTAGAATTCTGCAAGGAGACCACTTTACACGGCCTGAAGCATACTGTACGAGACAATCTCCACTGGTTCGAAAGGTAATTAAAATATACACTAAAAATTTAAACAAACTACATCCATAATTCTGACAACCAATTTATGTATCGGACATTCGGGTAAGTTTCTTTTTTTGAAAATTTGACATGATATATTTTTTTTACAATGAAACAGGCAACTGATGCGAACTCTTTTATCGAAATAAAATTAATATAATCTATGTACTTTTAGATAAGTTATATATGAATTTTATATTGATGTCCAAGTTTTTGAGTCGAGATTCTTCGAAGTTTTTGACTTGATACGTTGTAGTTTTAATTTTATGCGTATTGTTTTTCCATGTACTGTTAAAAGGAAAGAATGTGATGGTAAAGGTAACATAGAAAAATCGCATTCGTTAAGTTAAAATTTGGCAGCTAGGCAGTTCATATATAGTAGAATTCATATCTACATGTATTGACCAACATCCTAATATTCATTTTTTTAGTTCTGGTTTAGCGTTATGACCATAATCTCACCTGATATTAAGTAACGATACGGCTCAAGTTGGTAGACACGCTAATCCTGTGGAGGAACCGAGAGGCTGGCTCTCAAGTGCAACTGCCGGAACACACCTATTGATATTTGGCGGCAGATCTTCAACTCGAGGGTGGTAGCTAGCCAGGTGGGCATTAGAAAAAACCCTGCCACCATGCCATGATTTCCTGCACCACAAGCTCAAGCTCATTGTAGGTGGATTTGAACGCGCATCCCTCGACGACACGTCCGTACATACTACCATTAGGCTATCATCGTTTCAAAATATAGAAAAATCGTATTCATTATGTAAAAATTTGCAATTAGGTAGTCGATAGATTCTAGGATGAATATCTACACGTATTCACCAATATCCTGGTATGAATAATTTAATAACATTTGATAGGAAAAATATTTCTGTTTCGTTTCACAATCAAAGTTTGTTGACCAAATCAATAATAACGCGAGCGGAGCCGCAGGTAAATACTAGTTACAGAATATTTTACGTACATATGTGTAATTTAGTGACCTGCTAATGGAATCACATATTTACTTGGGACAAATCATAAATTCTAATTCTAAATAAAATAATGATAAACACACTTAAAAGATATTTTTTCTTAAACTAAAAACTAATCACTTACCAAACAGTTCACCTTAATAATTGAATTTATTTCCTTAAATTGGTGTTTTGTCGGTAGTTAGTTCACGAAATGGGGTGGGGACGCGCCATGGATATCAATTTTCAGGTCTTTTATATATTTTTTAAACTATTAGTACTCAGATTTAACTCAATTTTTATCGTACACCAGTTATATCGTACATCAAAGTAATATATAAAAAAAGTATTGCTTGTAATTTTGATATTAGGGGTACCTTTCTCTTCCAGACAACTCAAAACAAGATTTTCAAGATGCACTCGTATAGTGAGTTGTGCAAAAACTTAAATTTAAAAACGTTATTTTCTTGACAAATTGTCTTTCTACGTCCCTGAAAACAGGAGTACGTGGTATCAGTGTGAACCAGATAAGACTTGATTAAAAGCATTCAGTGAAGGGAAATATTGACTTTTATTGATAAATTTATTGATGTGAGTAACGATGTGGCCCAAGATGGTGGACACGTTAAGCCTAGTAGAGGGACTGGCTCTCAACACCAATAGGTATTAGTAGAAAGAAGATTTCATTTGAGAATGGTAGCTAACCAGTCGGGGATAAGAAAAGCTTTGCCACCATGCTGTGGTTTCCTCACGATGTTTTCCTTCACCGAAAGCTCAAGCCCTTTATAGCTGAATTCGAACTCACGTCCATTAACGCGGCGTCCGTACACAATAACAAGTGAGCTATCATCTCTTCAGAAACTTTAGTGGTACCAGGAGTCTCGAAAGGGTAAGGAGTCAACATAAAAAATGGCTTCAGGTTTCTATGGTGTTTGCTGACCGTGTTAGCATTCGCTGGGGCGGTCTACTGCGCTCTCAGCCAATACAACAGATATAATTCTGAACCCATCGTGGTATCACTACAGAGGGATTATAGGAGTTGGTGGACCACCTTCCCCGCAGTGACTGCTTGCTTCATCGACAGAGTGCAGCCGGATAAGGCGAGAGAAGTCATAGAATTGTGAGCTGTTTTTTTTTTTGGTTTCCAAACCAGACAACACACTGATATCAAAACATACACATAATAAGGAGTAAAATATAAAAAGATGCGTGTGAATTAAAATAGGTGAACACAGCTTACACACGAGCGAAGGTAACTTAAAAATAACAATACTTAAATACAATAAATTAAACAACAAAAATAGAGGTCAGCTCCCGCTTTATGGAAACTAATGAGCAAGAGAATATATTGACAGAGTATCTTATATGGTTAAATTTTAAAAACAGTCAATTTAACAGGAATGTTATCCAACATTGGTTCGAGACTGTTGATTCAAAAAAGTTTGCCTATTCATAAGGCGACCGATAGGACGAGGTATAATAAACTTAAATTACTCAAGTATGTTTTCAGTCACCAAACCATGGATCATTTTGTATAGTAACTTGATGTCGACTACTTTTTCGTCTAGTAGTTAGTGTTTTCATTTTAAAGTACATCAGTCTAGATTCATAAGTTATTGAAGAACTACGTTTATTATGAAGATAAGCCAGTTAGATACTAGGTACTGGCTATCAAGTGCTACTGCCGAAACACACCTATGGGTATTTGGTGGCATATTTTCAACTTGAGGGTAGTAGTTAGCCAGGCGGGCATTAGAAAAAGTTTCTACTTTCGTTAGCCAGTTACTTAAGATGCGGTATAGTAAAGTGCCTGGAATTGCTAAGCAATTTCCCAGTACCCAGTGTTTCTACTAGACATAAGTACCCTCTACACGTACCGTTAGTAAGGTCGTCGTACAGATAGAACTCATATTTAGTAAGAGCTATATATATACATATATATGAGTTATTTAAGGTTATACTTGAAGCATTCGTCGAAAAATTGTCAGTTGTGAATGATTGTGCTGAAAGAGGAGTTAAAATAGTGCAAGATTTTTGTAATAATTACACAAAGGATGAAAAATTAAATTTAAATTTAAATTTAAATTAAGAACTATAACTTGGCGTGAATTTTTTAAATAGATTTAGAACCAAATTAGGACTATCGTGAAAAAACATTGTATATAATAACATTAACATACTAAAAGCATCGATATTGATTTGCTTCACGCGTGGACTGTCAAGTTCAAGAAAGTTTTCACTAGTAACTTGTTTTTGACTATTTCAATATGTCAACCTAGCGTTTTAAATTGTATACTCTTATATACATGTATGTGTGAATTCTTGGCCTTACTTATGTTTTTCTTTACTTATATTCTGTTGTTAGCTGTAAGATCAAAGTAAGATCTAAAGTAAAATAAAAATAAAAATTAGTTATTCCCTAGGTTTTGGAACGTGACAGAGGAATTGGATCCGGAAAAGTATCAATATTACTACGATTTCATAGAACTGGTGGCTGACGTGTCATTCCGGGATAACTTGCAGAACTTCTGGAAATACCAATCGGATGATACAGTGAAGGGTATAGATTTATTGGATCTGGCTTTGACGGTACATCCGGTGTCGTCGTTCAAAGTTATGATATCGCACGGAGAACAAACGGTAACAGCTTTAATTCATACATGAAATAGATATATTACAATTGTATAGTGCAAGAGTTTGTTTGTTTGTTTGAACGCTCTAATTTTTAGAACTACCTGTAGGATTACAAAACAAATGTTTGTGTATGATAGAGTAACTATTGAGGATGGTTTCAGTCTATTTAGCTATCACCTTATCACAATTAGGAGTAAAGCTGTATTGAAAAAAGTTACAAAAAAGGGGAAAAAATATTAAATTTAATTTCAATTCTACGGGATCGATATCGCTGCCATAGCTAGTCATAAATATAATCAATTGAAAACAGATAAAGTATCAAGATCGGTGGGGCTGCGTTTTTACGTTGTTTGTCTTGCATTTGGTTTTGTTTTATATTCATAATAAAATCACGCTCGCCGTGTGAATATAGCAGTGGCGCATTGACTATATCTCTCTCGCTCCTTTAATCGACACAAGCCGACTTTACCCGAATAAATGTTACATAGCCGAGCGTGACAGGTAAGCCTTATTCAATACTCACAAAATAAAGTATTCCATATGTCAAAAGAAGTATTCCCTTAAAAAATATAGATTAAAAAACCGTTTATTCCTCAGGTTCGCTGGCACCCAATTATGACGGAAGTGGGCATGTGTTTAACTTTTAATTCTGAATACGCTCAGCACCAGAACATGCTGCAGGATGTCGAGTGGAAGCCGATGAAGCTGCTACAGTGTCACTATCACAGCGGACAATGCTTTGTTAGGATAGACTCCATGAATAATGCCGTTAGGGTGAGTCAAGCTAAGCCGAAGCACACTTATAGGAACTTGGCGAGAGATATTTAATTTTAGGGTGGTAGTTATGACTAGAAGGAGTGTGGGCGTTGGCACTGATCTGTCACACTGTTGACACTGGCAATACGGAAGATTGAAGTATTGATCTGGTGTTTTTATTTTTTGTGGGTAGTTACTTTTAATACTTTATAGCTGTAGCGTTGTGGTTATAATTTTACTGGATGTTAAGTGATGATGTGGCCCATTGTAGTAGACACGCTAAGCATAATGGGGAGACTGGCTCTCAAGTGCAACTGCCGGAACACACCTATAGGTATTTGGCGGCCGATTTTCAAGTTGAGGGTGGTATCTAGCCAGGTGGGCATTATAAGAAACCTTATCATCATGCTATGGTTTCCTCATGATGTTTTCGTTCACCGAAAGCTCAGGCTTATTGCAGGGATTCGAACTCACGTCCATAGACGTGAAGTCCGTACATATTGTCACATTAGCCATCATCGCTTCAAACGATGATAAATCTTAATACTAATGAATATTATAAATCTTTAAATAGTATAAAATGAAGTCGCTTCCGCTGTCTGTTCCCTTAGATCTTTTAAAATATTCAACCGATTTTAATGCAGTTTTTTTGCAATAGATAGAGTGATTCATGAGGAAGGTTTATGTACATAATACATACATATTATAGTATAGAAAAGGCGAAAAATGAAAATACTTATAATGTGATACGAAGTTCACCGGGTCAGATAGTGTGAATATAAAATGATTTCTATGTTCCACTTTCACGCCATATCTATTCAAATGATCATCATCAATGTTTTCATTACACTTTGTCAGAGATACAGAAAAGGACGTAGAGTACTTTTAATCTAGAATAAAGTATATTTCTCGAGGATTACTAAATACCTTTTAGTTCTACGAGAACGAAATTAGACAGCTACTACATTATAAAGTACCACCTGTGCCTGCGACTTCGCTCGCGTGGAAATACAAATTATTTAATAGTTTTTATTTATCCGTATTTCTTTTTTCTAGACAGCTTTTGCTCCTATTGTTGGTGGCATGATGTTAAACAGGCGAAAGCTTCCTTCAATGATTGCTCTATCGGATACAAAAATAACTTTTCATTCCTAACATTAGCGCATTTAAACAAACAAACAAACTTTCCCGCTTTATAATGTTAACACAGACATAGATTTCGATATACTTGCAGTACTTCATACATTCTCCATATGAAATATCGACGGCGATTTCTAATCCGACCGGAGAAGTCTCGCCTGGTGAAGAGCTTATAATTGATTTCAAGGTATTTCTTATATATACTTTTTATCCCACTTCTGAACAACTAAACTTATGGATTATAGATCATTGTGATTATGATTAAATTCAAATACGAATCACTTAAGTCCTGTCTGAAAATATTTTTTATCAAACTTAGGTACCTAACTAGCTTACGATTGCACCGACGGTAAGCTTTTTTTGTGATTTATGACCAACCTGATTCTATAACCGAAAAACACTTTGATCTAAGGCTAAAACAAGAAACAAGGTTTCGGCTAAATAAGTACATAAACGCATTGTATTATTCACAAAAGTACGAACTATCTATCTTGTTTACTGGACTGGTCGTTAAACAATAAATTTCTTGTGACGCCTCCTTAAAGCTTCCTTTTGATGAAAAAAACTAGTTTTTTTTAAATCAAAGCTACCTCAAGAAGATTAAGTTATTTATTTGGTAAAATCATTCTTTCTTTAGAAGTATTTTGATAAATAAGTAATTAATCGAATGTAATTGCCAAGGAACATTGTTATCACTAGTATTCTCAATGATAAATTTTAACTAATAGCTTCATTAATATGGTTTGGAATATTTTTTCAATTGAGCTCATACCTTAAATTTTCCACATGTTTTTGAGGTTTGCCATATGTTCTTGAAGCACGTGTTAGCGCAAGAAATTTATTTTCCAACTATGCCAAATATGCAATGATTTCATCACTATATTTTCCTTCACTGAAAGCTGAAGTTGGATTCGAACTCATGTACCTAGTTATCATCGCTTCATTAATGTTCGTATTATGAGATTATAAAAAATCTATTCGTTTCTTTTTTATATAAACCTTGTTCTGAAAATAACGAACAAAATAAAAACAGAATTATCCAATTTGGTACAGTCGTTCATAAGTTATCCGCGTACATATATTTTGGCGATTTATTTATACAAACATATATATAAGATAAAAGAATATATCTAAGAAATAAAGTATTTTTTAAAATTAATTTATTAGACCCTAGGCTTTATAATTTGTGCAGGCTGTCGAGATTCAAGCGTCGCCCAGCGTCAAGAATTTGAGACCAGAGCAACGGAGGTGCCGTTACCCCGACGAATGGTTGAGCGAATCAATTAAGGTATTTTCAATGAACGTTCTTAGACGACGTTTCGATATTTCGCCGCGAGCAGAGATTGGAATTTCAAGCACACCTCCGATATTCCACACGAAGATATAACCAACGATACGTGCTTTAAACAGACATCTAGTCGTTACTGCGAATAGAGTACGGTCCGGAAACATGTCTCTCAACAATGAATTTTGACATGAGACATTTTAGATCTCATGTTTCTATAGAAAGTGTTATTGATTGTCCAGGAATTTTAGAAAGAATAAAATATCGAGTACCTGTTAGATATCCGCACCAAATAATAACCACTTTTAGTTCTAACTCTACGAAGGACAGTTCTTGGAAGCAATTCATCCATATCGAGACTATAATTTGTACAACAGTGTAAATTCTTCAGTGAGTGGACAGTTCATATGCATGTGGACAGTTTGCGAAAATACCGAGGCTCTATTACTGAAGTCTTAATTAAATCAATTGCTTTATATATAGTTTTGTTTAATTTAGTTTTATATATAATTTAGTTTCAAAAATACAGTTCGGAAAATCTAAAAGTGCACGCCTCTTAACGTAATTATAATTAAATGAAATTGATTTAAGAATTCATATTAAATACTCAATTTATTTATTTTTAATTTAAGGTAGTTTTCAATAGGCTATTAGTCAGAATGATACTGAAGCGAATGAAAAAAAGTGTGTAAAAATGGACTCAAAAAGTGAAGTTTTTTTTGGCGTTATCGTGACCACATACATCATTCACACATACAAGCAACCTGACGTCCAGCGAAATAATTTTTCAATACGGATTTTTATACTATGTAGAAACAATTGTGTTATTTAAAGTATCTACTGCCATAAATAAGTGTTCGTGTTGATATTTGTCAACTCATTTTATACTCAAAGTGCAAATAAGTCCAGACGAAAGCAATTTTAGCCGAGATAATTGCTTGACCTTGAGAGAGAGAGTAAAGCACTACTCAAACGATTCTCGCTATGAGACATACAATAAGTAATGCTTGCCGTGTTCGCCTTTCATTCGTTTGTACAGTTAATAAATTAAGTGAAATTTGATTTAAATAAAATAAATAACTAATTTAAACGGATATTATCGCGGTTATTTATTAAATTTTCGATCTACGGAACACTATAAATAATAATAATTAAATTGAAGGTAGACACAGTAACATAAACTTTATCTGGACAACCTACACCTCAGTCCGCCCCGTGACCACGAAGGCTGAAAAGCTTTCGAAACGTCGGGATCAAAATTTAATAAATAACCGCGATAAAATCCGTTTAAATTAGATTTATTTCAATGAATAATATTCGCGTAAGCCTAAGAAATCATTATAAAAGAAATAACTGTTCAATTGTTGGCAACCTAATAAAGACAAAAAAAACAAGTTTTTTAATTCTCATTAGAATAAGTGTATCACCCAATTGCATGACATGGGGAACTATTAACGGTGAACGAGAACCAGCTCTTTCTGTCAAGGTCAGCAACAAGCCTGTAATTTGCTCCTTCAGTCTGCTGTTTATTGGCATAAAAATATATATTTTATAAAAAAAACATACTTTGTGCAAGTAAGCTATTCAAAAACAAACTTTGTTATTCATAAGGGAAGATTTTCAAGTACGACAGTTGATCTTTAAAGATTAATACTACGAGCTGTCCTTTTAATAGGTTTTTTTTAACATATCATACGATATTTTGGGCGGAGAATGAAAGAAAAAAAAATGCTTTTATTGGAACAGTATTTTTTTATAGTTATATTTCTGCGTTATGGTTATAATGTCACCTGATCTTAAATGACGATACGGCCCAAGTTACTCTCAAGTACAATTGCCGGAACACACTTATTGGTATTTGGCGGCAGATTTTTCAACGTGATGGTTGTACCTAGCCAGGCAGGCATTAGAAAAAACTAGCACCATGCTATGGTTTCCTCACGATATTTTCCTTCACCGAAAGCAAGTTCATTGTATGTAGATTCGAGCTATCATCAGCCTATTGTACATAGTCAAAATTACTAGGATATTTGTTTGTATAACCGACGTCATAAATGACCATAGGTATTAATTACTTTTTATATTCTGTTGGAGATAGATTTCTTTTTTTTATTTCATCATTACTCTGTTCAAGGCATACAGCTTCGCTCTCTGTCAGATGCATTGCCGCAGTCGGCTGGCGGTTATGTTCTGTGGATGTCGGCCCTATTTTCACGTTAAAGGAGGTCGGTTAGAGGCACAGCCATGTTGTTTTATAATTATTTATTTTCAGTTTGAATTATGTCATAAGTACCTATGTATTTTATTTTTCCTATGGCCCGAAAAAATGTGGAACTTTTTTTGTATTGAAAACTTCAGTAGGCACGTTGAGCACTTTTTGGATAAACAAAAAAAATGGCACTCGCGTCATCGTCACCGAACGCTACCCATGAGCTATAGGTATACTATGTATATGTATATATCTACATAGATATACGGCGCGTCGTCACGCCTACAAAAGGTCTGACACAGTAGGCGTTAGATGTTTCACATAATAAACATGAAAAACTAAGATGACTTGAAAAAGATAACGCTAAACACTCACAAAGCTCTTTCAATCAGAAAATATAAAATAACCTTTTACCGCTATTTTTATTTTATTTTAAATAGATCAAATAATACGTTTGACTTGTATGTTTTTAGATATATGTGGAAACTTATATATATTATATTACCATATATCTATAAAGATAAGGAACTGTCTGTTTAGTACATAAATAAATAAATCTACTCAATAAGGAGTATCTTATCATTATAAGTAAGTTCCATTGTTAAAAATTTAAATAAAAAATACTCGTATCTTCACGTCAGCTTAAAAACAAAAGCGGTTGTCAACAACTGTCAAAAAATTTCTAGCCTTGCAATTTAGTAAAAGTAATTAAAAATAACTATACAACGTTAAAATACGCTTTAATTTTATCTGTAGTGTAATAATACTGTGTTCTGTGGTTAATTATTCTGGATTACAAGATGGCGACACGTGCGATGCGCACGGCATGGCGTGCATCGGGAGAAACGTCGAGATTCTTATCAATATCCCGAAAAATCTCGCCAAATGTTCCTGTTTGCCACAGTGCGCCGAATTCAATTATTACTCACATACAAAGAAGGTCGTTATTCGGTAAGTGTATGTTAAAACTAAAAAATTTTTTGCATAAATAAACTAAGCACAATTTTACATTTTAAACTATCGATTAACACCTCAAGCATTAACGAAAGTCTAATATTAACGTCAATTCAAAAGGTCGTACGCTCCAAAATTGACATGCCATTGTAGACTTTATTGACATGACAAGTCAACATAGAAAAAGTGGTAAATTTTACCACAGATTAAAAATGTGACATTTTTTAGGGTAATTTTCGAGACTAGTGACATCGCACACAACAAATATATCGATAAAATTATTTTGGATACACTTATTTTATTTTATATTTTTCTGACATTGTTTGGATTAAAATTTAGTTTAGATATAAGTTATTATTATAAACTGTGTAAAAGAATATAATACAAACTGAATAAAAGGCTATTATTATTACTATTTTATTTTATTACTAACGTAATATATTATATAGATATAAAAATGAATCTCCGAAATGTATCTACGGGTATAACTTCCGAACTACTGTACCAAATTGAATAATTCCTTTTTTATTGTGTTAGTTAATTGTCAGGACAAGGCTTGTATAGAAAATAACCGAACAGATATTTTTTAAATCTTATAATATAAAAAGTAATGAGGAAATGATAGCTCAGTTGGTAGTGTGTACGGACGCTACGTCAAGAGACGAGGTTCGAATCCACCTATATGTATATTCCATATAATTAAAAGACGTTAAATTCATTTGAGTAATAAACAAATTTCATTTAATAACTAAAAGAAATGAAAAATAAATTCTATATTAGATATAGTCAGTTCTATTGATTTTAACGAATTGAAGATGGAAAGTTGATTATGATTGGTTTATTAATCAAAATGTAAATAAAATACAATTAGGTCAAACCGTTTTTTAGTTTTAGCGAGAATAAAGAACATTGATTTTAGGTGATACGAAGTTCACTGAGTCAGCTAGTATTGAATAAATTAGATATTGATATGAGAGAATAAATGTGAATATTCGATATAAGCTAACGATAACTACTATAACACTAAACGTTTTACAATAATTATTATTTTACAAATACGTCAAAATGTATTCAAAATTGAAACCTTTATTTCCGAGCAAGTTAAAATTTTAATAATCGTGAAATTTGCGAAGTTATTGTTTCTTGATAAGCTAAAGATAAGAATAAAATACAAATTTGCAGTCAAAAATTTATTAGACAAAAATAAAAAATAACAAAATGTATCTACAAATTTTAAACAAAATTTAAATATAATATTATAAAACTTAAAAATAAATACACAAAACTGTAAACACGCTTATTTTTCTGTACAGATAGTACAAACTGATAAATATTATGGTAACACGTTAGCTATAGCACTGTATTTTTGTATTTTTGTAGTAAAGATTACAAACTGGTGTTATTTACTAATAAATACATATTACAAGATATACACAACTTAATATTTTTATAATTCATACTACAGGATTGCCTGTTGTCATAATATCTTTATAAAATGTTTGTACAAAATGGTAAAAAGTGATAAAATTATTGACAGTATGGTACAATCTACAAACAACGGTGAACGTTGGTTACCACTGTAATCGGCAATTTTAATTCTTACAAATATGTATTGTTTTTCTGTGTTGCCTTCTCGATACAAGCACCATTTACATCGACGCCGGTCCGTTAAGGGAGGACTACCTTCCGCTGTGTGTACCGTAGCAGAATGTATAATAAAATGCATTCTGATATATCACTAAAATTAGTACAATTACACCCATACTTTACGTAATCAAATAAAAATATAAATTATCAACAAATATGAATTATATTGACTATATCCCCTCGTTCAAAACAGATAATCCATCCTCGCTCCCAGAATCAAAAATGTCTTAATTCGAAGATTCCTTTAAAAATAATATTGTAATAAGATTATTTTATATAACACAATAAAAATACTTATAAAAAGATATTGTAAATTTCATTCTTATAATATACCCAACTTTTCATAGTATAAAGAAAATGCATTTAAAAAATCGATAACTTTACCCGCAGCACCTCAACAAAAATCAATAAACGCGCGATTCAAGTTACATGTAAACAAAATAAGTTATGTGATTATAAACAAATCTTTTGCTTTTATACAATTTTATTTCAAATGACATTCGTAGATCATAGCATTAGGTTTTTAACATTTTGAACACAAATATATTATTATATAGTCAAATTTCTATTACGAAAACAGATTCAAAATATTACAAGGAAATCAAAATTTCTAATTGAAAAATATGAATATGTACTGAGAAGTGTGTAATTATGGTAGGAAATATTCACCATTTCTTTATATTTTATAAAACTCAACGAATATATATATGTCACAATAATATAATGATAGACATAGACTTCTGTCACAAGACATGTTCTGTCTGAACATAGACTTTTGTCAGTCTTTTCACATTTCCACTAATCGGAAAAATATAAAACGACCTGTACACTGTTAGATTATAATTTTATTTAGTATAACACTGCAATTTTATAGAAGTTCATAGTTAATTTAGCTATAGCTACTGAATTATAATGACTAATTTTAATAACACCTTTGTAAGAGCTCAGAATCTCCTAAAATTTTCAGGTAAAATTCTTAATTGGCAATATTGGATAATAATATTATTGTTTATAAAGACGCCCCTTTTGTACAAAGTCTTGTGACGTCGCGTATATAATCTCCGTGGCCGTTTTTGCCCTCGTTGATGCTTGACCTTTACCTACCTACCTAGAAATTACCTACAGGTACAATATGTTTTTCAAGCTTTGCCTTCTGTTTTAAAAATAGGGTTGAACCTATTTATACAGCTACTAATAGTACTGACCAATTTAATATAGATAAGTATATACATACATTTAATAGACACCACGCCATAATGAAAAAATAGCTTTATTAAAGAGGAAAAACTTGTCTGTTTAAGCGTGATAATCTTACGAACTACCAACCGGATTATAAAAATTAATATTGTATTTGATAGAACAATCATTGACGAAGGCTTTATGCTTTTTAACATCACGCTTTCACCAATAGAAGCAAAGCTGTATTTACGCAGAAATTATTAAATAATTTATAGTTCCGCGCGAATCAAATCTTTTTAATTTACTTCAATTATGCACAAAATCCTAACTATATCCAGCAAAATGTTACCAATATCATATAACGTACGGCCAAATAACGTAACGTTACGAAATTTGTAGCGATGATGGCTCAGCTGTTAGTGCGTATGGGCACCGCGTTAATGGACTTGAGATCAAATCCCTGCATTCGGTTTGAGCTTTCGGTAGAGAAAACCATGCTGATGACACCATAGTATGGTGGTATGGCTTTTTCTACTGCTCACCAAACTATTACCCTTAAACAAAAAAGCAATCATGAGAACTGCCGCCAGAAGTGAAAACTTAAAACTATATACAAAAGAGAGATATACTCTTAAAAACGCATGGAGGTATATCTATGGGATGGGAAGCGTGCGGTGACTATGACGCGAGTTCCATGATTTTTGTTCATCCAAAAAGTACTCAACGCGCCTTAAGAAGTTTTCACTTTAAAAAAACCTGCCACCAAATACATACCTCTATGTTCTGGAAATTGCACTTGAGAGCCAGTCCTAAACTAGGCTTGTGTCCACCATTTTGAGCCACATCGTTACTTTACAGCAGGTGAGATTGTGCCCATAACGCTAAGTCTATATACCCTATATCTATAAAAATTACAAACCAAAACGTGCCAAGTTAAGATCCCGTCATAACGTCTCATAATTTTAATCACTCGTGTACAAATTAAATAAACCATAGGTATTTTTTTACTTTTAATTTATTAAGCAGACAAAGGTCATTCATTCATTTCATCATTTTTCTATATTAATAATATTTTGGTATTGATAAAACATGAATGGGAGTTCAAGCGACACAGAGGAGGGCCCGGTGGCGGCGTTAAGGATTAATCTGATGCCGCCCAAGTTCAGGCTCCATAGAGATGTGATCTTCACGCTGGAAGACTTGTTCGGTTTGTTTGGGAATTTCTCAAAATGTTGCATCACTTCATTGCATGCATAATGTTTGTCTCATTAGATGACAGACTCAGTACAGAGATGACTGAGGCAGCATGCCGTGTCATAGAAGCTCCTCAATTACTCAAGGGTCACAATCTATTGTTTATCGTATGCACGTTTGATATATTCTTTTTTTTACTATTCTTTGCAGCCTATTATACTTGGGCCGCAATCTCATCTGTTTACTTGAAATTATGTATATTAATGTTTTAAAACGGAAAAGTTTGTTTGTTTGTTTGTTTGAACACGCTAATCTCAGGAACCTACCAGTCGGATATAAAAAAAAATATTTTGTATTTGATAGTGCAATCATCGAGGCTTTTGGCTATTTAACATCAAACTACCACCAACAGTAGCAAAGCTGTATTGAAAAAAGGTTACAAAAATTATTAGTTTTTAGTTCCATGCGCACAAGATTGCCGGAACAGTTAGGCTATATATGTAAAACAAAAATACAGTTCCTTTATTATTATTATTAGTTTAACATAACGCTATTAGCAATAATCTAACTATAAATAAATTTTAAAACGTCCAATTCGTGAAATGATTTCCAGTATTTCCCAGACGATATTATATTATACTACTTTTTTAAGTGCGTTTAATTAATGCTTGCAGATTTTACATAATATTTTGACTTGTGTTATCTGTGGTGCCAACTTTATTTGTTTTGTGTGCCTGTATTATAATATTAAAAAAAATGCACGAGTTTACATACCTTTTGTTTGCACTTTGAATCTACCATAGTAAGTATTGTATGCTTCTTTTAATTTAATGATGTAATTCCTAGAATTATTTATTTATTCCATAATAAAAACTGTGAGTTGAGAATGTATTATTACTGTAAAATTATAAAAAAAAAACTAGGCGAACAATTAACTGAAACGTTTTAGGCAATTAAATCAAGTTTATGTACAGATGTCATGGTACAAAAAAATTTACACTTTATAGATTATGCTTTATGACACTTATTACCGCAATTTTAGTTGACATTCACGATATGGACAAACATGCTAGACACGCCACACCTGTAGTTATTTGGCGGCAGATTTTCAACTTGAGGGCGGCATGAGAAAAAGATCTATGCTATCTATGGATTCATCACGATGTTTTCCTTCACCGAAATCTCAAGCTCATTAAGGAATTCGAACTCAAAGTTCTTTGACATGGAGCCCGTACACGCTATCACTGAGCGATCACCGCTTCATAATTTCATAGAAATGTTGACCAACTAATTTATTCCGTTCTTTTAGCCTCCTTAGGTGGCACTACGGCACTTTTCGTCGGCGCCAGTGTTCTCACAGTCGTCGAAACCTGTCTGTTCATCATAAGAAATGTCGTGAAATTTCTGATGAGCTGTACCTGCTTCCGAAGGTTGAGGGTGGTGGAATATAGGCCTTAACGCCAGCATAGACCACGCCGACAGTTGCCATTTTTGCACCGCCGCCATGCTTGCCTTAGCCTAAGGGTATCCAAAGTGTACACCACGGCGCTCTGGTTGCACCATTGCCCTTACCCCTTTAATCAAGTTAGAGCAAGTTTAACTTTCAGTGCCTTCAGGTCGACACTTTCAGAATATAAATTAAATGTCAGTTTATGTTCAATAAATTATATTAATCAACTTTTTTATTTTATTTTAATTCGAAGCGCTCCACGGCAATTCTATATAAGCGACCATTCATAAAATACATTCACACTTATGGTGGAGGAGGGGATGTTTCTTACTGTGATGAAATGTGACAGGAGGGATTTAAGAAAACGTAACGTTTGCAACTCGTAAAACGATGCAATTTTTTCTCGTTTAAATTTGTTCGTTACTACCTGTGTCCGTGACTCTGCGTGGATCTAAAATTTTATTTAATCATTTTCATAAAGAAATGTTATACAGTCTATGTTACGGCCCCTTATACAAATTATATTTTTTGCTAGAAATTATTTTTCGTATTTAGCAATTTGGCGCTCTAGGTATTTCGCACCTTCGTTCGCTATACCCTAGTGCAACCGTTGAACTAATGGTTACTTATACCATATTTCAATTTATTACATTTGTTTAATAGATATAATAAAAAATCGATACAATTATAAGTTTTTGTTTTATTGACATAATTAAAACTTATTTTCCCCTTCACATCTAGCAGACTTTATACGTAAAACTAAAAGCATGTTAGCGTGGAAGAAATCTGTACCAATTCTTATATATTCTATACCAGTTCTTTTTGACGTGTAATTAACTATTAATAATAGTAATACTAGTAATAAAAAATGAGATGAAAATATAAAAAGTAGGAAATATAAGAAAGTAATTTTTTAAAGTTAATTTCTAATCGATGTATATGTGTTAATTACTAAAAATCTGATATGATATTTTAATGTCTATAATTAATAGAATAATTTTACTTAAACGCGTAAATTACAACTTATTGGGGTACAGTTTTGCCTTCCCAAAACATTTATTTTCGGGTGTAATTTCATAAAACGTAATAACAAACAACAGTTAGGTTTTATAGAACCTACTGGTCATGTACGTTGGATCTATGGAATCGGCTGACCAGCAGTTTTAGCCCAGAACTATGCTATGGGGCTCTTCAAAAACGGATTAAAATACGGTCTCCAAGATTAACAACATAGCTTTAAAACATCCGGTATTGCGGATTGCGAAGGCGACGAAACCATTTACCATGGGCCGTCTGTCTGTTCGCTGCCTATTAACTTAAAAAAAGATAATATAAGGAGCTGAATTATATCGAGTTTATAGTAAAAAAATATGCTCTGTTATTATCACTAAAATTCTATACGAAGTTAAACTTTCAAAAAGATAGAACATGTTGGTTGTTAAGAAAGTTTTTCTCTCGTGTTTTAATATTATTAAAAAAATCTATTTTTCCCTTTACATAGTAATAAAGTTATAATATAGTGATTTTTATGTAAGCATTATCCATATACAGTAATTTTATATACGAAATTTAAATTATAATAAAAAAAGCAATAACGAAACGTGTTAACACTCTAGAACTGTCAAAATAGCCCCTCCCTCTTGGGCCAGTGTTTGTTTTCGAATGACTAACCTCTAATTATTAATAAAATAACAACGAACGATCGATAAAAATGTTTTTAATAATTATAACCTTTTTACTAAATTCCATATACAAATTGTTTTCTTTTTTTTACTATCTAATTACGTTCTTGCACGCAGTTCTTCCGTTCGGTCTGGATATCAGTTTGATAGGCGTTTCTGCTTATTATTTGACTAAATTGAAGAAACCTGACCCGAGTAACGTTTCGAATATATTCGGACCTCTACCTGGGAGTAAAGAAAGCGAAGCAAACCCGGAGAAAGTAGTGCGATGTATAGCACACAGAGGTGCCGGGTTGGACGCACCCGAAAATACTTTAGAGGCATTTAAATATGTGAGTTAAATTTGTTTTTATATTACCATGGTCAATAATACTTATTTAAAATTGTGTAATAGAGATTATATTTATGTAATATAATTATCTATATTATTACGAGTGGAATAGGTAAATATTTAGTGTCCTGTGCTACCATAAAAACTATGTCTCTATATATACGTAGAAAAAACCTACCAAAATAAATCAAGCCATTGCATAGCTGAAGAATTATGAACACAGATATATATAGATATACAATCCTATACTTTATCTATAAAGCTAAAAAAAAAGGTTTGTTTGAACACGCTATTCTCAGGGATTGCTAGTTACACTAGATTTTTTGTAACTTTTTTTACATATAACAGCCTAATTATTAAGAAATGATATATATTACAAAGTATTATACTATGAGCTGTAGGAAACCTGAAGAAAAATAAATGCTAAGTAAGAAGGTATGGCAATGAAAAAAATATGAAAACATTGTTAATTTAACAGAAATTAATATTACAAGCCATACAAATAATCTGTTAATCCTCACAATAGGAAATAAATTCTGTGTCTGTGACCAAAACCAAGTTACAAAGTAAACAATAAAATAAAATAGTAGACAAATTAATTATTTAAAGAAAGTAAGAAAAAAAACATCATTTTATACACTGATATAAGGTAAAAGTATAAAAACATATACACACAGTCATCATTTACATATACAAATATTGTGAATTCATGTTAAAATTATTGAAATTTGTTACTTATATGTCTGTTTATAATGGTTTTCTATTAATATTTTTAGTCTCCTTGTAGGTCAAAAATAACAACCAATTAGTAACATTTGTCAATGCTAAATTCCTCAATTATAAGGAAATATTATGATGTTTTTCATCCAGAAAAGTTTGTCCCTGAGAAATAGCATAACAAGTTTTAGATTCCTCTGACACTCAGCTATTTAACTAAATTTTCATTAGAAGACACATAAAGAATATATTCTGAACTGTAACATAGTTCTAACATAATTTAAAAATATTCTTATTTTGTTTTCTAATAAGAAACTATGTAGGTGACAAGTGATAAGTACAATACTATAGTATGGTGGTAAGCTTTTCTAATGCCTGCATGGCTAGCTATCACCTTTAAGTTAAACATCAGGCTTAGTGTGTCCATCACCTTGGGCTATATTGTCATCTAACATCAGGTGAGATTGTGGCCATAAAACCAAATCTATTAACTATAAAAAAATAAAAGGCACTTCGAAATTGGTCTTTTAATAAAGGAAGGATTGATAATATGCTTACTGCCATAACAATTATAAATAATAATTACATTGTTGAGATTGAGATTGTTGAGATTGTTGATGAGATGTTAATATCATACTATATGCAACACAACTTAAATGTGATGGTCTTTATTAGGTATCTAAAGTAAGGAGTAACATAACAATACAATTGTAACAAGTATTGATTTATATAGTAATGAATACATATGGGTAAACTATATTTTGTTATTTTTACACTTCTGATAATCAGTTAAGTATAGGCTTACCATACGTCCCGGTTTGAGATCCCTGTCCCGGCGTCCCGGTCAAAATTTTGATTGCATTTCAAATATGAAAAACACAAATTAAGCGAAAAGCAAAATGAAAATGAGCCTCTTTCTCTTCTGCGTCCCAGTTTGGTTCTCTTCTGCGTCCCAGTTTGGCTCTTCGTAATTATGGTAAGTCTAGCTAAGTATATCGTACAATGTTTGTAAGTTATGGTGGCACCCAGAATTCAATACTCACACCCTGCTATCACTAATTATTTATTTTTGTTATTATACTATTTACAGTGTGTGGAAAGAGAATGCAACTTTGTTGAACTCGACGTCCGCAGCTGCAAAGATGGACGGCTTGTACTCCTCCATGACCAGGGCTTGGAGAGGCTAACAGGCACAGATATCACGAATGTCCACTGTATGGACTGGGATAAAATTAGTAACATTGATATTGGAGTAACACATCCTAACAGGTAAGATAATAAAATTGTATAATAAGTCTCAATCAGCTGATACAAATACTTGTGGGAAGAATGATGTTTTACAGTGATAAAAACTATTTAGGACAACAATAGCATGGAATTCAATGAAATTTATGTCAATCCCAGTTACTTGTATCTTATTGTTAAAAATATATGTATAATTGTATCAATATTAATCAATTAATACTTTATTGCACTTTAAATATGTACACTGGCGAGCTTAATGCCATAAGGTATTTAGCAATACCAACAGTAATGTAGTAAGAAAAAATGACTACCTTTGTAGGTAGTGCAAATAACATAATTAGTGAAAAAACGTATAAAATAACATAAATAATTCATAAATAATAGCATATTAAATTGAGTAAAATGTAGTCAAAATAAATAAACTAAATATATGTACTTACATATATATACACATACATATTTACAAGTTTTATAGCAGCTAAACAACATCTATCTAACTCTTATTTCTAAAACAACTGTACGTATAGTATTAGTTTTAATGTTATAAAGTGGAAAAGTTTGTTTGTTTCAATGTGTTAGTCTTAGAAACCACCAGTCACATTTGAAAAATATCTTTTGAATTTGACAGAGCAATCATTGAGCTAGGCTTTAGGCTAGTTCACCTTATGCTACCCACAATATGAGCAAAGTTTTATTGAAAATGTTACAAAAATGGGCAAAAATTAATGAAATAATTTTTAGTTCCATACAAAACAAATAAAAAAATAATATCAAAACTGCTGAACTTATCGAGATGGGAGGATGAACATTCTATACCTACTTTTTATAAATGGTTCTAGGGTACTTTAAATATTGGATTCCATTTGTTGCTTGGTCAATACATTTTTTTCTATACTGTTGTATAACAATGAATATCATTTGTTTATATATTCTATTAAGGGTTGCTAAAAGCAAAAGAGGTTTTTTTATACCTTATAGGTTATGGGTGCAATCTCACCTGATGATAATTAATGATGTGACCCAAGATGGTGGACATGCCAACCCTAGTGGAGGGGCTGCCTCTCAGATGCAACTGCAGGAACCACACTTATTTGATGGCAGATATGCATCTTGAACCTTGCTATAGTTTCATCACGATATTTTGTTGTTTGGTGTTTTGTTTTAAGTTTTAGTGAGACGAACGAACGACGATTCATTGTGTTATATATAAATATCTCACAGTTTTCTGTCCCATTCATTAACTCTGTTTTCATATTATGGGATGTAAAAAGATCTGTTTTTTTTTTTTTTTACAAAACTTGTTCTGACAAATTCGCACACAATAAAAACATTTTTATTTATATATATATATATATAAATACATCTACAATCGACGCTATTTATTCTCGCTAAAATTCAAAAACGCTTTGACCAATTTGTATACTTTTTTACATCTTGATTAGGTATAATATTCCTAATCAACCTACCAACTTCAATTTGTTAAGATCAAAAGAACTGGTTATATTTAGTATCGTTTCCCTTTTTCATTTCTTTCGGTTATTGAATGAAACTTGCTTTTAACTCCAATGAAATAAATGCCTTTTCATTTAAAGAAATTTGAATATAGGTGGATTCGAACGCACGACCCTTGATGTGGTGTCCGTAAACACTACTAACTGATGTAGCATTGTGTCATTACTTTCATATTATAAGATTTAAAGTAATAAATAAAAAATGTTACCTTTTTTATTTATTATACAAACCCCTTGTCCTGGTAATAATGAAACAAAAAAATAATAATTTGGGACAATCGTTCGGAAGTTATGCGCTTACATAAATTTTGGCGATACATTTTACATATATATAGATAAAAAAAATACGTTTGTTGATTTTTAGGCATCAGTTTAAGGAGGTGCGCTTGTGTTTGCTCGACGACGCGCTCGATTACTTGCTCGCTAACAAAATGCGAATAATAATCGACGTGAAAGGTGAAGACAAACAGGTGATTTAAAATATGACAGCATATTTCTATATACAAGACCTGTATTAAACATGTTACTTATATATTGTACAAGCTTTGCCCGTGACTTCGTCCCCGTGGAACTAAAAATTATTAGTTTTTTGGGCAAATCTATTTTTTTTTCTAGAATAAAAGTTGCCTAAATTACGTCTTTTGACATCAGCTACGGTATAGCCGTTTCAGAGATTAACCGGAAAAACTGACAGACAAAATTTTAATTTATTTTATGTATAAGTACTGTATTTATTGACTTTTATATGCATTTAATAAAAAAAAAGGTTTTGACATTACAAACAGACACTTCAATTTTATTTATTTGTATAGATTTGTTAATTATTTACATCCTTATTATAAATGTGAATTGTTTTGTTTTGTTGAAAGTGTGATTGTTTGTTTGTTACGCTTTCTCACTTAAACCGCTGATTCGATTAAGATGAATTTTGGTATAGACATAGATGGGTTCCTGGAGATAGTGATAGGCTACTCATTCTCGTGATTACAGGAAGTTGGGTAAAGAAAACCATAAACTTAATATGAAAATTATATAGCACATTATAGAATAATCCATACTAATATTATATACGCGAAAGTTTGTAAGGATGTTTGGGTGTATGGATGTTTGTGACTCACGCAAAAACTATTGAATGGATTTTAACTTACAATAATATAGCTTATGCATCAGAATAACACATAGGCTATAATTTATAAAGATATTGTGTGAATTGTCCAAAATAGAACGATAAGTGTCAAGTAACTAAGAAAAAAATCTTAAAAATGTTTATCTTAAATAGTGCTACAAAAAAACGACAGCATATATATATATATATATATATATATATATAATAGTTAACCGCCCGCTTATAAATCCGCACGAAACGACGAAACTACGAGCACAAATCAGTTTTAATGTTGATATAATTTGTTTAAAATAGCGGGTACCGGAATTAGAATTAATTAACAAAATCAATACTAACGTGTACTTATACATTTTTTCTCATTACAGTTTTCATACAATATTATAGTGTGATCTTATCGTTCCAGGTTGTCAGTGGAGTCCTTCAGGCGTTCACAACAAGACCTACGCTGTACCGATATGCAGCTGTTACTTGCTTCAACCCGTTCATGCTTTATCAGGTATTGCCTTTTTTTAATCCAAATGTACCTAAGGCTGTGTTCCGTTATACACTGCGATAACTATAATGTATGACGTCAATTAGTATACTGAAAAGCCGTTCCTTTATAGTTGGCTATACTGGTCACTGTTTAAAACGGAACGTGCTCCAGTATACTGTTATCTATATTTATTTATTATTTAACTGTTTTTTTTTATACCTTATGGATTACGCTTAATTCTTCGGTTACTTTCATTTTATACAAAATATTGGTTTCACTCTGCAATAAAGACAATATTTAGAAAATTTCCATGATTATTTTATCGGCCGGTATGTTTGAAAAACAATATTCAAATAATCAATAGTACAAGTTGTCAAATATCTGGACGCTGATAATCATGAATATCAAAGCACAATAAAAAGTTTTATACAAAGTTGAATCCTCTATTTACTCTACTTCTAATAGGGTTTTTGCGAGATAAAGAAGACTATCACTGTCACCAGGTTCCAACCTATCTCTAGACCAAAATTCATCATAATCGATTCAGCAGTTTGGGCGTGATAGCGTAACATACACTCTTTCCCGTTTATAATATTAGTAATAATGCTAAGGAGAGTATATCCTTAAAACAGTGACAATTCATCCATAATAATTCTATAGCTTACACTTTCTTAACGTTATTTTATAAAAACATATCCAATGTTAATATTTATTATAATAACTTTGAACATTAAATCAAGGTTGTAATTTCAATTTTAAGTTATTTAAAAATTATATATATGTTACACATGTAGTAGTTTCACCTTTTATACATAGGAATGCAGTGCATAATTTGTTTTTGTCATATTAAAATTTAATTTGTCTTTGTATAATTTTATTGCATCTTTAAATTTGTAATTAATTAAAAATTTAATTATAAACAATTAATAAAATATGACCCAAGAATTTCACTTTTTACACGCACCTTTTTGTTTATATTATTAACTTTCATATTGTTTGAAGTTAAAATGACTGTTTTTTTGTTCCGGCTAATCTCTGAAACGGCTGGACCGTTTTTGACGAACCTTTCATTTGCAGATAGCTGATGCTATACGAATAACGATTATAGCTTTGTTAGTAATTACTCCTTCGTTAAATGTTAGAGTATTGAACTACATATCCGAGCCTTTTCAGGAAGAAAAAACATCGTACGCGCCAAATATCTTAAATATAAATATCTATTACAACCTCATAAGAATTACCTTTATAAATTTGAAGCAGTATGTAAATAGCTACTATATTAATAGATTAGTGGTTAATTAGGAATAACAATCCATATTGTTTTATAAAGATATCATAAATACTTTTTAATTAAGAATAAAATACTCTTCTGTTAGCAGTGCAAATTGTCGTTTACGATTTTTTTTATGGTCAAAGTTTAACATCATGGCCATAATCTCACCTGTTCTTAGGATACTATACGGCCCAAGTTGGTGGACAGGCTAAACCAGTCGAGGCACTAGCTCTCAAGAGCAACTGCCGGAACCCACCTACTGGTATTTGGCGGCAGATTTTCAACTTGAGGGTGATAGCTAGACAGGCGGGCATTAAAAGATGCCTTACCATCATGCTATGGTTTTTTCACGATGTTTTCCTTCACCGAAAGCTCAAGCTCATTGTAGGTAGATTCGAACTCACATCCCTTGACGCGGAGTTCGTATACACTACCACTGTGCTATCATCGCTTCAACGCTATTTTTCCTGAAAAGGGTCGATATGTGACACGTTAAAGGTATTCGTTGCAGATACGTAAGAAGGACCCCGAGATAGTGGGTGCTCTAAGTTACCGACCTTACTGCTTCAGCGCTCAGGATTACGATGCTGAGAATGGACCAAACAACCCCAGGTAGGTTTTATAAGATACTGGAGGGAATGCTAAAGATATTTCCGATCTCTTTAAGTTTAGCGTTTTTCAAATGAAGACTTCTTTAGCATCGTTGTGGGTTGAATTTCGGTGAAACGAAAAAGTGACAGTAAAGGAGAAAACCACATACATCTATATGATACAACGTGCGAGAGAATGAGATAGAAGGCATTATACAGTGTTTCTTACAGGGTTCCGAGCGTTGTATGTGTGTGCGTATTACTTAGTGAATTTTGACGGTTTCACTTCTATCGCGTGTGAACTGCACACACATTTTTTTTTCTCTAATATTCTTAGTTCTACAGACTCTTGGTCGGCATCGTATTTTTGCCATGTTTTTATTAACTCACTTTCTTGTATGTCTGTCCAGATGTAATTATGCAATAGATTTTTAACTAACTTCCCGATGAATTAAATACTTGAAATTTAGACCACAGCTCAGAAGTGGATGGCAATGCATGAAACCGTGAAAATATTGATTTGTTTGTTTTTTCGTTAAAAAAATTATAATCGATTTATAACTTCTCAATCAGCTATATTTAAATTTAACTCAGATGTAAAAGTGTCTGGTGAACAGAATATACCAAAAATTCATTTATATAACCCTAAAAACCAGAAAATACTAATAAAAAAAAACACAAATTTATCATGTTAAGAAATTATATATTACGAAAAAAAAAATTGTTTAAAAATATAATATATATTTTTGTGCAACTCAAACTAACCGTGAGCATTTTGGATGTGTCATTCTAAGTATACCTATATTTAATTATGCTTCTTAAGGCCAACTTATCCTTAGTTAATGATGTGCATTCTTATCTTATCTCGCGAAGGAGCGTTTAGACGGGTTGGTCTACTGACTTGCTGCACAGGATAGTAGACTCCCTACAAAGTGTTAGTTTAGAGTATTTATTTTTATTTTCTATTGTCAGGTTCGCCGAGAGTCTGATGCTGCAAATGGTGCTCCGTATGTGCGATGTGGTCCATTCAGCCCTATGGCGGTGGACAGCACGCTGGTGCAGCGTCAGCGCCGTACTTCTCCACAAGGATATAGTCAGTCCGTGAGTCTCCTACTTTATTTTAATCTATACTAGCTGTGTCCGCGACTCCGGTCGCGTGGAACAAAAATTTTATTTAATCATTTTATAGAAAAAAATGTTATATAACCTATGTTACTCAGGGCTTAATGTAGCATTATAATGGTGAAAAAATTTTTGAAATCGAGCCAGTAGTTTTTGAGTTTATTCGTTACAAACAAAAATACAAATCTTTCCTCTTTATAATATTAGCACATTAGCTGTACCTGCAACTTCTTTCGCGTGCTTGTCAAAAACTAAAACGTGTCGTTTAAAGAGAACAGTCAATATCCGTGTTACATGATTACGTTATATGCACAACGACATCTATCAGATATGAAGCGCAACTGTTAACATTAGTTGTATTTTGGGATTCCAAGTGACTGAATGGCGTGCGTGAGAACACTTAAAATTCGTATTATCCAATACGTCTTGATAGATTGAACCGATTGCTATAAAACAAAAACTAAGTAATACTTAATAGGCAAGTAATAAATAAGTTGCGTACAATATTTACGTAAAAAAGTTATCTACATTGGTTTCGTACATTTTACCTGATGCATGCACAGACAGATAAACAGGCAGACAACAATTTCTACAGATTTATCTTACTAATGCGAGAGTGAGTTTGTTTGTTACGCTTTCACGCCTAAACCGCTGTATCGATGATAATGAATTTTAGTATAAAGATAGATGGGAACCTGGAGACGGTGATAGGCTACTTTTTCTCGCGAAATCCTAATTCGAAGTGAGGTAAAGAGAGGGATAATATTTGTATGTAACTTTGTTTTCCGTGTATGATAAAATCAATATTAACCCGAGTTAAGTTCCACGCGAACGGAGTCGCGGACACAGGTAATAAAAGTATTAAAAAAAACAGTATTGATGCGTTGATTATTTCGCATCTAGAAAGTTATAAAAAGGATGTGAACCTTTTGTAGGAGCGAAGTACATTATTGGAGGAGGCTGGGTATCCGCTGCGCCGGTTGGTCCGTGAACCGACCACTCGAGAAGCTGTTCTGGCGAGGAGTGCTCCGGGCTCCATATCTAGCCAATACACTGATTGGCGAACCCGATGTTAGTATTCACCTAGAGTGTAGCAATAATTTTATTGCCAGTAACAGAGATTTTTACAGAAATACATCTACTTAGCTTATAATATACGACAAAGAGACAGACTCAGCAAATGTTAGTATTAGATTAGATTAGTAACATTAGTATTCCTCTGGAGTGTAACAATAATTTTATTGCCAGTAACAAAGATTTTTTACAGAAATACATCTATTTAGCTTGTAATATATGAGAAAGAGACAAACTCAGCAAATGTTAGTATTAGATTAGATTAGTAACATTAGTATTCCTCTGGAGTGTAACAATAATTTTATTGCCAGTAACAAAGATTTTTACAGAAATACATCTACTTAGCTTATAATATATGACAAAGAGACAAACTGAGCAAATGCAGTGTGGCTCAGCATTACCACAGTAGCGCTGGTTTTCAGTCTGCCCATGCCCCGTGCAAATATGGTTGCTTTTGAGTTCAATTTTACAGGGGTTTTAATTTTATCAAAGCGGTGATAGCTCATTTGGTATTGTGTCAATGAAAGTGAGATCGATCTTGCAATGAGCTTGAGTTTTCGGTGAAGGAAGTCATAGTGTGGAAACCAAAGCATGGTGGTAAGGTTTTTCTAATACCCACCTGGAGCTACCAACCTGTAGTTAATCTGCCGCCAACAGGAGAGATAGGTAGTCATCACGCTACACCTATAAAGTTGAATAAAAATCTGTTAGAAGTTAAAAGAGGAAGAAATAGCAAAACACTGAAATTATTAAAAAAAAATATGGTAATGGTTTAAGTGACCTAATTTGGATGTGACGGAATAAAACTATAAAGTTTTTAAACTAAATTTCTTTCATGGGGATTTAATTATTGGGAAGAGAATTCGGAGTGAAATTTCAATGACAATTTGGATAGTGCTAGAGTTTTTTCTAATGCCCGTCAAGCGAGCTATTTTAAGTTAATATAGCTACATTAAGTTAATATAAATATCGATTGAGTCAGTAGCACTTGAGGGCCAGACACTCTGTTATGGTGAGTGTCCGCCATTTATGCTACATCCTTACTTAATATTAAGTAAGCCACTAAACCTATGAAGTATAAAAACAAGAAAGACACGTATAGGAACAAGAAAGATATGCGTCTATATTTGTAGGCAATTTCAAGTTGTGAACTTGGACACGATTGATTTCTCGCTCTCATCCATATGATCTTACGAATACGTCGTATTTCGAGTAAGGAAACTATACCAACATATTGTAAAATGTTTCAATTATTATCAGTATAAAGTTTTAATGATCGTTTTATGGATAATTATCGATAAAGTGTTTTTAACTTTGTCGATAAAACATTTCAATCATTATCTATGAAACGTTTTGCCTTAATCGTTGATTAGAGTGAAAATTCTTAAAAGGTGTTAGTTTTAAAATTTTTAAACCGTCGGAAATGCCCATTCATCATTCAAGAGTGTGTTAACTCTCCCTTTTAGACGATTCAGTCGAATGATGTTTCAATACCTTTTGAAATGTTTTTCAGATCGAGAAGAAAACGCATGAGAAGGCAACAGATAAAGTAAGTAAAGAATTTGATTAAATTATTGCTCTGATTGATAATGAGATGAAGTTAATGAAAAAAAATATTGAAGTGCCATTGATAGTTTATATCTCGCTTGAAGCCCTCCTTTCATCCCTTGAAAGATCACACAGGCGTGATATTTCCAAAATAGCATCAAGGAGCATCCATTTTTAACGTGAAGTAATTTTGGCAATTTTTCGAAATTGTGAGATTATGCTCGATCCCCTCCTATAATCTAATGTGAGATCTTTCAAATTGCATACTTTTAATCTAAAAAAGTTAATATGGGTTTGATTGCGTCACGCTTGTTTTTATTTACGTCTAGTGTTCGAGACTTCTAAAAACCTAGCCCAGAGTCACAGACAGAAAATCAAATAAAATCTAAAAAATCGTTATATCTGTCGAGGTCCCCCTCTGCCCCACGTGAGATTTGGCTTCACCCCCCTTCCCCCCTTAAATGCCACACTTTAATAATTAATAGACGCGCCCTTATTTGCCTCAGGTTGACGGACCACGACGAGATTTCGAAACGAACGGTAACCGAACGATGAAAGACGCCGACTGAGGGGCATCACTAGCGTTAAATTTAGGTTAGTACCTTCACGCCGGCTTGACAGAAAATTTGACATAATTTTTGGTCCTTTTAGTGGCTCGATCCCTCCCTTTTATTCCTTTTAATTTTGTCCTAAATTTATCTCTAATAATATGACTAGTTAATGGTAGTATTCAAGAAATTTTTCATTATTGTCTCTATGAAACTCCTAAGTCGCAGTTAGCGTGAGGGTAGGCAAAAATACCAAATGTAACAATTATCACATTATATATTACTTATAACGTTATGCATTTTATCATAAATAATTATTTTTCTTATTCGAATCATTACACACTATGTGTTTTATACTAACACCGGATCGGGTATAGCGTGAATATGTATGTGTTATCAAAAATATTGTTTTAGTGTTTGTGGAATGATTTTATTATGACTTGCAAAGTATGTAATGGGCGATCGCTAGAATATGCCACCTGTATACTGACAGTTTTATTGACATAAGAACTGATCAACATTAAGTCGAACTGATCGTTTGTGAAACGCTTTATACAACTTTGTGTTTGTTTTTCTGGACTATGAGGCTTATTTGAAATTTATATTTTTAATACTAAATTATTTTGTACAAGTTATTTTGTTATTTCAGTTTGTTTTTTTTTTGTTTTGGTATGTTGATATAATGAATACAACATTTTAGCTATAAAAAGAAACATTTGTGGGATTGATTATGTTACTTCTACAATATATTATTTGTTAATCGAATTACTTCAGTATTGCTTATTGTTATTTGCTTATTTTCAATAATTCACAAAACATGTGTTTATATATACACACAAATGATTGTGTGGTAATTCCAAACGATAATTTGGCAAATATATAGGAGCATTTTTAGGATTTATTATGTTACCTTTAAACTATTTTATCCATGGTTCGATTGAGTATTTGTTTACAAATTTTGCTTAGCATTTACAATCATTAAAAAACATGTTGTTTTTATTACGTATATCTGGCAAATGTACGACGTTTATGTAAATATATTTTATTATCCAATATGTAAGGTATAAAAAGTATTATCTTTACCAAAAAATAAATGGATGCGTTTTAATTATTTAGAATTATATGATTTATTACGCCATGCATAATTTTTTACTTGTGTTTTATTTATATAGCCTTAGGAGTAAAATTGTTTTTTTTTTTATTATTTATTTTATCCGAGTAAAAAATTAATAGTTACCAGCTATTTAAAATAGGTGCACATGATGAGATTAGACTATACGTTTTGCTTAATGTTTATTTATTTATAGATAATGTTCGTAAGAAAATTAATTCAATAGCAGTTGACGATTTCAGACTAATTTTTCCGTAAGGTTTACGTGAGGATGTAAAAAGAAATTAACGATTTTTAATATCGTTTGAACTTTATAGCTAGGGCTTTGATATGTACATACTTTGTTTTGTGTAGAAACATTGTCTTTATAATTAGACTATGGAGAATTAATCTTTTTTTTTAATTTTGATTGTAAAATAATATAAATTATAATAATCAATAATGTACATGAAACGTAAATTTATGTTTTATTTAAATAAAATTTGTTTGTTTTTATTTAAGCGTTTGTTTTCCTTTATAATAAATTATGTTTAAAGTGAAAGTTGTAGTACGTATTTTTTATGTGTACTTTCTAATGTGTGGGAACGCCGCGTCATGGGACGTGAGTTCGGATCCAACCACCTGCAATGAGCTTGAGCTGTTGATGAAGAAAACTACGTAAGGAAACCATAGCGCGATGTTAGGGCTTTTTCTAATGCCTGCCTGACTAGCTACCACCCTCAAGTTGTAATTCTGCCGCCAAATACCTATAAGTATGTTCCGTCAGTTGCACTTGAAAGCTAATTCCTCCACAGGTTTAGCGTGTCTACCAACTTGGGCCGTATCGTCATATAAGATCGGGTGAGATTATAGCCATAACGCTAAACCTTAACTATTAAAAAAACAGTTCTAAATAGTATCACGAGCCAACCGAAACTAGTGGAAGAGTGGTAAAAGTTCTATTCATATAAGAACAGATTACGACAGGAATCAGATATGGCATAGTGATGAAATATACATTTTTATTCAATACAAAAATTCTAAATTTAAAAGTTTAATGCGTCGCTACGTTTCGCACAGTTATACGTATAGTACATATATTGCATCATACAGCGTGGCGATGCGTCGCCACGGCCTGTATCGCCACGACAACTATCAGGTTCACCCTCGCCTATAGATGTTTCACATTAAAAATGGTAATAAAGTCAGGTGAAATAGTGTTTGCTGTTAAGACAAAAGTTATCTTTTTTTTTGAACTGACATACGCTGTTAGCCCTGAGGGCTTTGACAGCTTCACCGAACTTTTTGGGGCGAGTGTTGAGGGCACTCAGCTCCGAGGCAGGGAGCGTAATGGTGCCAGAATGGCCGAATCTCGTCTTGGGCTGTTGCCGGAAAAACAAACAAAGATTCGCAAGGGCAAACCGCGTAAGGGCCGCGGGGGTAGTCCCTTACAGAACCGTGTACTTAACGTGTAGGTCTGCATGGATGGTATGCGGTGTGATGATGTACTTTCAGTGATGTAGAGTGTCACTGTATCGCGCGAGAAACAAAAGTTATCTAATTATACACACAAGTAACGAGTATTCTTGAACCCGAATATTTTTGTTACTAAGCAGTGGAAATTACTAAAATTCATAACTTTTCAAATTCTGATTATCGAAAAAGATGTTTCGTGCAAAAAAGTATCATTAGCAGCAAACCGCTATTATTAGTTAACATATTTGATAAATATAGATTGTTCTACATCCTTACTAATATTATAAAATCCAAAAGTGAGTGTGTTACTTAGAACGTTTACATAATAATATAATAAACATAATATTTGGTTCATTTCACTACTCTAATAGCGTCTAGTGATCGCATAAGTGTTATTTAACTTAGTTTTAATTACATTAAATGATTCATTTTCTCTCAGATTTTACTGTAGTTTATTAATAGTTTACTTCCCTCATATTTAATGTTTTTTATTCTACAATTTTTAGTTCTTGCTTTATTAATATTTATACGAATAACGTTTTGATATTTTTTTTCGAACTTTAATGTGAATACAAAAAAATACAAAACAAATAGTAAAAAGAATTAAAAAAAGGAGATCCTTGTGACAGATCAAATTATCATCTAGTGTCATCATCATAATATCATCTAAATAGTCATCCAATTTACTAAGTGATGTTGCAAAGTCTGTAAGTACAGTACATTCAGTACAAATACATTCAATTATACACTTTAGTAAAGCATTTGACATTATCATGCATGTCCTGTTGCTTTATAAACTCTCGAAAATGGGTATCCATGGTTCCGTATTGCGCTGGTGTGAATCATATTTACAAAATCGTTCTCAACTTTTGACACTTCAAGGTTTGACATTCATCAAATATGATCACTATACCATCGGCTGTACCACATGGATCACACCTGGGACGTCTACTTTTATTAATTATTGTTAATGATTTGGCTAACATAATTAACTGCACGTTCCAAATGTACGCAGATGATTTAATAGTCTACCACGTTATAGAAACATCGGAAGATGTTAGGATATTGCAATCACAAATTAATATCATTTGCAACTGGTGCAGTCATAATAATTTGTGATTAAATACTAATAAATGTTACTGTCGCGTAGACAATTAATTTAATTTATATAGAAGGTTTTATCTTAAGGCAGCTCGGATCTTAGAAATCGAAAAGTGATTATATCGGTATACAACTGAATTATATGTAGCATCCAGGAATATGGCAGTCAAATCTGGAATCCATGTTATGCGGTACACTCAAACAGGATTGAGTTTGTGCAAAAGCGCCTTGTATATTATTTGGCTTTCTTTATAATAAACGTAGCTCTTTATTAACGTATGAATTTAGTTTTATGCATTTTAAAATAAAATAAACTAACTACCATACCAAAAGTAGCCGACATCATGTTCACCTTATGAATAGACAATTTTTTTTTAATGAACAATTTTGGACAACATTCCTGTTAAATCGAATGTTTTCGGAATGTAACAATATAATACACTCTGTTGATATATTCTCTTGCTCGTTAGTTTCCACAAAGCGGGAGTTAAACTCGTTTTTTGTTGTTAAAGTTATTGTAATTAAGTATTGTTGTTTTTAATTTAAGATCGCTCTTGTGTAAGCTGTGTTCACATTTTTAAGTGCCGCATTTTTTTATATTTTACTTTTTATTATGTGTATGTTTTCATATCGACGTGTTCACTGATTTATGAAGCAAATAAATAAAAAGTAATAAAATGAGCAAAGCAATAAACTACTCCTGTCACAATTGAAACGACATCAGTTAAACAATATTTAGTGTGAATTCAACCTTAACTTCCAGCAAATAAAGTACTTTTTGTTTCTTCGAATTTTATTACAGGAGGTATCGAGTCGCGGTGAACACTAAAATAATTTATAATATGAACGTAAAAGTTTAGTTGTTTACTTTCAATGTTTTGGGCGTCTACGTTTGTTAGTACCTATACATTTATTATTATTTTATGAGCTTCACGTTTTTCTGTGATATGTATGTGTATTTACTTTATCAGTGTTTTTATGTGTCGTACGCAAAAATGTATGCCCCTTCCAAAACTACAACATCTAATTTGGTAAACAAACAGCACTTTTCACAATTCAATGCATATAGTTATCTCTTCTTTCTGCGGCCACAATAGCGATCCATTCTGCACACGTAATGGCATTACTAGAAAGCTAAAATAAAAAAGGAAAGCTAAGCATCTAATGACAGTTCAACAAACAGACACAAAAGTAGCATTAACCAGTTTTAACATAGCAATTTTGAAATTCTGATAAAAAAAAAACTGTTATAATACTAATCTACTCTGTGCCTATACTGTTCTGTTAACAAAAGTTTGCGCGTGTGTTGGCGAGCTTTGGTCAAACATTTGTAGCGGTGGCTTAAAATCGGTAATCTTGATCAAAATGTAATATTATTTTAGTTTAAAGTTTAAAATATAACTTTTTTTGTTGTATTTATCGAAAGTAAGACACTCCGGTCGTTAAATTGCTTTTTCGGTCATTATTTTTGCAACTTTTGAATACAAACTGCCGTATTCTGAAACGTGTTTACATTGGCTGTGTTTCAACAGAACTAAACAAAATAAGAGCTCTTATTTACCGAGACGTATGTTTTGCGTCGTCCCGATATGTAGTTTCTATTGCTGATCGATGTATTGCAACAACAATCTTGGCAGAACGTATCGTCGGACGAACGACAAACAAGTATTATCTATAAGCTGCGTGCCAAGCGAGAACTCTATTAGCATCTTCTGTGTTTTGAAGACGTTCATTTAACATAAAACTGCGTAAGTACTTTGTTTTCCATTACTTTTTGAGTATTTATTACATAAATATAGGCTGATTGTGTAAAGAATGTTTGAAACCAGTACAAGTGCGATTTAAGTCAATTTAGAGACTTTTTTTTTTATTATGGCGGCGATAATCTTAATAAATACTTCGGGAATCTTTTTTTCTCTTATGGCCTATACATATGCAAGAAATTTCGCCAATATCAAGGTGAAGTATTTCATAAACACAATGAACTAAAACAAAATACCTATTAAATTGAGAACACGTTTTGTGGATTACACAAATGATTTTTCTATGTGGGATTCGATCGCATAGCACTAAAGTGCGGCGGTTACAATAAGGCAAGTGCTTCAACTGCTAGACTAACCTAGCAGTCACTAGAAAGGCACTAAAATGCAACACTGAATCTTCATAGTCTCAGTGACCAAGGAAACTTTAAACACTTTTGGTAGTGCCGCTGAAGCTATGGTAGCTCAGTGATAGTAGGTACGAACGCCGCGGCAATAAACGAGATTTCGAAGCCGTGTAACGAGCTTCAGCCTTCTTTGAAGGAAAACATCGTGATGTAATCATAGCAGGGTGGTAGCGCCTTTACTAAATCTACCTAGTAAGCTACCATCATCAAGCTGAACGTCTGCCGCTAAATACTTACTGGAGTGTTCCGGCAGTTACAATTAAAAGACATTACCTCCACTAGGCTCCGCGTACCCACCATTTACGGCCAAATCGTTACTGAACATCAGATGAGGTATTTCGGGCATAGCGCTGAAACAAAAAAGTATTAAAAAAAAGTTGCAATTACTAAATTGCAAAGAATTTATACTTAGAAATTAACATCATAAATATTAATCTCTCTTTTACATCTGTTCACTATCTTCAGCCACATAGAACTTGAGATCAGGTGAAATTGTGACCATAACGCTAAAACTGTTAACTGTTAAAAAAAAAAGACCAATGACGTCAGAGTGAAGAATAGTGAAGAGATGAAGTCAACTGTTTGGCTGGTGTATGTGCTATGTAGTGTAAACATTATTCGAGGATATAACATAGCGGTCGTGTTTCCTGTACCGTCGCGGAGTCACAACACGCTCGGCAAGGGGATCGTGGATGCTCTCCTCGATGCTGGACATCAGGTAAAATAATAGAAGCTATTGTCATAGACTGCGTACCATTTAGGGTTCCCAAGGTTCAAAATGTGTCTTCAGTCGTCTTACACGATGTTCAGTTGTCCTACTCGATGTTTAGCCGTCCTATATGATGTTCAGCCGTCCTACACGATTTTTAGCGGTTGGTGTTAAGCCGTCCTAGATGATGTCCACGAACGTTGTGGTCGTGATGAAAACGTCATTAATTACCTTATAATATTAGCTTAAACCAAGCTCATAACGATCCATCTGTAACGATCGCAAGCAAGTGGAATGGGAAAATCCACGGTCTTGAGTGTTGTGAACTTTGAGTGGATCGTGGCTATAGTAACATGTAGCAACATGTAACATAGTCAAGTTAAAAAGCACATGTATTTATAGGGTTGATAAGAAAGTAATTTCAGTTTGCACCAGTAAATGTAAATGTTTGAACGTTTCTCTTTTGAGATTTGGTATTCGATGCTTTCGAGCTACTATAAAATAATCTGTTTAATTTTGCTTACAATTGTCATTCTAGGGCCAATTTTAACATAGAGTGCAAAAATAATCATTTTCGGCACACTTTAATTTTTATTTCGATAAAGTCAAGAACGCGGCTGGGGCTCACAATGAGATATGTGAAATTCTGGTGTTGATTGTTTAGCAAAAAACAACTGTCAAAATTAGTTTCAATAGTGTCGGTTTGGAGATTTTGCTCTGGAAGATGACCAAAGTTCTGGTCAACCTTCTAAAGTTGATCATGACAAAATGACTACCGTAACTGAATCGAATCGTCATATAAGGTCATCGAAAACAATGAAAGATATTTGAATGATTAAAGTTCATTTTCTGTTGGGCAGAGAAAATACAGTTTTATTTGACACTAAAAAACCGAAAGTTCATACTTGCCAGCCTATTATATATGAGCTAACGGTTCTACTTTTACTTCTCTGACTACCTTGTGCCTATATACGGTGGCGAGCAGCAGAACCTCTAGCTCCTAAGGCGGAGAGTCTGCTAGCACCTACAACAGACGAGTAAGGTCGCGGGCACAGCTAGTACATCATAAATACGATTATGGGAACTATAATATTATCTACACCAAAAGAATTACCTCTCTATCACTTGCAGGTTACGTGGGCAACGTCTTACCCGCCAAAGAAACCCGTCGATGGATTAGAAATAATCAACCTAAACGCAACTTGGCCATTCATAGAAGGTAATGTAACTAATACTCTGAAATATAATGATGACGGTTAGAGTTAAATCACAAATATGAATTTTATTATTATTTTAATTACTTGGTTAGTAAAATGTCAGTGGTTAGTAAAGTGCTCAGTGGTAGTGTGTATGACTTCGCGTCAAGGAGAGACGTGAGTTCGAATCCAAGCACCTACAATGAGCTTGAGCTTTCGGTGAAGGAAAACATCGTGAGGAAACCATAGCATGGTGGTAGGTCTTTTTCTAATGCCCGCCTGGGTAGCTACCACCCTCAAGTTGTAAACCTGCCGCCAAATACCAATAGGTGTGTTCCGGCAGCTGCACTTGAGAGCCAGTTCCTCCACAGGTTTAGCGTGTCTACCAACTTGGGCCGTATCGTCACTTAACATCGGGTGAGATTATGGCCATAACGATAAACCTTAAGTATAAAAAAATATATATGGAATGAAACAAAAAGTAGACACACTTAAAACTTTCAGTTGGTAGTGTGTATGGATGACGCGTCAATGGACGTGAGCTCGAATCCCTGCAAAAGCCTGAGCTTTCGTTGAAGGAAAACATCTTGATGTGACCACAGCATGGTATTAGAGCTTTGAATGTCTCTAATAGACAGTAATGTTCACCTGAGTAGCTATCACCGTCAAGCTGATAACCTACCGCCAAATACCAATAGGTGTGTTTCGGCAGTTGCACGTGAGAGACAGTTCTTCCACAGGCTTATCGTGTCCACCGTTTTGGACCACATAACCACTTTTAAGGTGAAACTGTGGCCATATCGCTAAATCTTAAAAATGAATTTACCACTCTGTGGAATGGCAGAAGGCATGTTCTGAACATTTTGAATAATAAGTAAGACGAAGCCATCCTATATTGAAGTGCTAGTTAGTAAAGGGAGCTGTTTGTCATTCACAGCTATCAATTGGATGGAGAAACTAAAGCCGGGTGTTTCAGTAAGAGACTTTGCAAAGAACATATCTCGGACGGCTATTGACACTCCTGGGCTACGCGATGCGGTCGTCAATGGAAAATTCGATGCAGTCATCACAGAAGCTTTCTTTTCTGACGTCGATGCTGGGTAAGCAGTATCGGTATATATATTTATTAATAGTTTATAAGGTTTAGCATTATGCCCATAATCTCACCTGATCTTAAATGACGATACGGTCCAAGATGGTGGACACGTTAAACCTGTGGAAGGACTGGATCTCAAGTACAACAGCTGGAACACACCTACTGGTGATTGGCGGCAGATTTTCAACTTGAGGGTGGTAGTTAACCAGGTAGGCATTAGTAGGCAAATAGGCATTCGAAACCGTCATAGTATGCTTTCCTCACGATGTTTTCCATCACCGAAAGTTTAGGTTCATTGCAGAAATTCGAACTCACGTTCTTTGACGCGGCGTCTCTATGCACTAACTAATTAATTGAGTGATCTTCCATTTTAAAATTTAGCTTTATTTAGTACCAAATATCGGAGTTGATTGTAATTTAGTAAGTATTTGTTGAGATTCGCACTAGTTGGGTCTTACAGGCTCCTCTCGTAGACCGCCTAGGATATCTCAGGAAAAGTATAAATGACTAGCTAGGCCCGCGTCTTCGGTCGCGTGAAACAAAAATTTACTTTATTTTTTTTCGTGGGACCCTATTTTTTTTTATAACATCAGCTATCTGCTAGCGAAGTTCCCATCAAAATCGTTCCAGCCGTTTCAGAGATTAGACGTAACAAAACAGACAGACATACAAAAAATATTTATTTGATTTTTTTTATTTAAAGACCGTATACGTTTTCATATGCATTTAGTAAAAAGCTGTTATTTTGACATTGCTTCAATTTTATTTATAAATATCTAAAAACAACAAAAAAACAAGATAAAACAAGTGTTTATTTATTTTCTGGTCTTTATTCCCATTTTTTTTTATTTTGCGACTGCAGAATTCCCCTTAGATTGAAGGGAATTGAATTATAAGACTTGTCGTATTATATGGATCGGATGGATTTTAAAGAAGTTGGATGAGTGTCGATTGTATGCATCAGAAATGCGAATGTTGAGATGGATGTGTGGTGTTACAAGGATGGACAAAGTCAGGAATGAGTATGTTCGAGGAAGTTTGAAAGTGGCACCAGGGGTAGAGAAGTTGGAAGGGAATCGCTTGTCCTGGCTTGGACATGTTATAAGAAAAGCGAAAACGAATGTGGTAAGAAAAGTAATGGATGTTGAAGGATGGAAAGGAAGAGGAAGCCCAAAGAAAAGATGGATAGAGTGTCTGAAGAATGAGATAAAAAAAAGAGACTGAATGAAGTGATGGAAGAGACAGAGATGTATGGAAGAGGAAAAAGTATTGCGCTGATCCCAGATAACTCGGGAACAGGAGAAGATGTTGATGATTGCCATTTCTTTTAGTTATGCAGCGGTAATGAAAGTGCCCTGGATAATCTTTAGCAGTGTCGTGATGACGACGCACTTCGAGCAGCAACTGGCGGAGGTGTCCTCAGTTCCCTTATTACCAATTATGTTGAACAAAGCCTTTGTACCAATGAACTTCTTTGATAGAATTTACAACAGCCTCTTGTACGCAATAATGGTGGTAGATGGATGGTGAGTTTATAATATCTATTTTTTTATTATTATTAGTTCATCTGCCCATGTAAGCAATTTTGCGAATTTCAATTGAAAATAGCTATACAAGCGATCAACAAACATTCAGTCTCAGAACAATTATTATTTTTATAAAGTAATTGTCCCTTACAAGGCCTGAACTCACAACCGTGCGGTCATTAATATAATGAAATTGTGAAATAAAAACTGTCTTTGTTTTGTTCCATATTACTGAATATTATAATAATCTTGAAAGGTTTGTTTGAGTTTTCTAGCCCAGTCATTATAATTTCCAGCCAAACATTAGCCGTCTAAATATTTGTTATTATTTGTAATTTGTACAAAGCACATTGTATGAGCCAAACAAATGCGTTTATTATGAACATTTAATAGCAGAAACTTGCTACAAATAGGCATCGATTGGCACAGCAAATCGACCTCAATCTCTTATTACTAATGTGAGTAAATTAATCTGTATATTCGGACAGCAAAGGTTTATTACTGAACTAGCTGTGCCCACGACTTCGTTTGGGTGAACTTGAATCATGTTTCCTATAATTTTGGGACCTATTTTTCAACTTTGTGGGACATTTCATTATTAGGCTAATTTTGACTACATGTATAAGTTTTATATACCTATTAAAGCACAGTTACATTCGCATAGTAATTATGTATGTTAGTTTCTTGTACAGACAGACAGAAATTCTAAAAAACATATTTTCGCCTCGGTATCTTTAACAAAGTATCCAAATACTATAAAAAAAAATGTACAGGTTTTATATCATTACAGTTTTATTATATGTATAAATAGGAACAAATATAAATAGATTACATTTAGGTAAATTTAATAATTTTTATCTTCTCCATTCATTTATACACGGCCATCGATGCCTGCAATTTGAAATCCATTTGTAGCATTACTTTGGCTAGTTTGCTGTGAATTTATTGCCAAATGCTTATTAAAGTAATTTTTGTTTGACTTATAGGAGTCAGAACATAATGTAAATGATGAGAGGCTCTCGGCTATTCCACTAAGGAGGTTCTTTTACATGTCATTTTCAAGTCTGTAAACTACATGAGCGATAAGAAAAATAAATCCTTACTGTGATATATATATATATATATATATATATATATATATATATATAACAACTAACTGATCTGGCAGACCTTGTTCAGCCTTTTCGAGTAGTCAATCAGATCGATTACAGCGTTATCTATCGCGTTATGATCACTTATCGAGATAAAACGTATCCTATCTCTCAAAATGGATCAAACTGTACACAGAGTGCAAAAGTTGATTAAAATCGGTTCAGTAGTTTAGGAGTTCAACGTGGACTAACAACGTGACACGAAATTTTTATATATATAAAGATATGTAATTGAACATGTGTTATTAGTACTAACCTAACTATATACATTCAATAATTTTAAGATTAAATCAAATTATTTTTTTGTTGTTGCATAACATAGTGACTGCACGGCACCTGGTGTTAAGTACAGTATATTCCAAATCAGCGGTGACTGACATTGAACCAAGATTCACTCTCAGTCACTTCGGGCATACTGGACTGCTTAGATACCTTTCCACGCCTCGTTTAAAGGACTCTTTAAACTAACTTAACCTAAATTGATTATATAATAATTCGCATTTAAAGTGAAAGTATGAATTATTATAAATTTAAAGCCATAAAAAAAAAACAAAAATAGAACTGAATTGAATTGAATTTTATCCAGATCAGAATAAAGAAAATACATAAACAATACATCGTTATATTTGTTTATTAGTCACATGCATATATTTTCTCCTTATTTCCGGTCAAGTGTTTTATTGTTGACTGCTTTTAGAATATAGTAACTTCAATTTTGCTAACACTTTGTATGCAGACGCCTGTTGATTTTTAGGCCCTAGACTGAAGCCTAGTTGGCTTATGGATAATCCAGCCCTAATAGGAGTTATATGGGTTTGTGTATAGTACTTGGGTTCCAGCTGCACACAAGTTGTGTCCATCGAACTAAATTATGCGATTAAGCGACGATGTTTCAGTGGTAGTGTGTACAATTTCGCGTCAAGGGACGTGAGATCGAATCCACTCCAACTACAACGACTTTGAGCTTTCGGGGAAGGAAAACATCGTGAGGAAACTATAGTATTGTGGTGGCTTTTTATAATGCCCGCCTGGCTAGCTACCACCCTCGAGTGGAAAATCTGCAGCCAAATACCAATAGGTGTGTTCCGGCAGTTGCACTTGAGAGCCAGTTCCTTCACAGGTTTAGCGTGTCTACCAACTTGGGCCATATCGTTACTTAATATCAGGTGAGATTATGGCCATAACGCTATACCTGAACTATAAAAAACAACTATTAGCTGGTACAGGCTTGACATTTATTTAACTTGTGTTTCAAGTTAGACTATCTGTTTCTTCCATCCAGCTATTATGTATCAACGTACGTTTTATTTTATATTTACGTCTTATGGTATATCTAAATTGTATGTCAGGTTAAACTATCCAACTCTGGTGTCCTTTTACGAGGATCTGTTTGGACCTCTCGCGTCGGCTAAGGGAGTATTGCTACCTCCATTCCAGGAAGTGTTTTATAATGTATCCATCTTGTTCGTTAACTCCCATCCATCTTACGCCCACGCAATAAGTTTACCGCCTAACGTGATCGAGATCGGAGGCTTTCATATTAAGGACGGACCAGCACCGCATCTGCCACAGGTTTGTTCAGTTTAAATTCACCACTAATTTTAACATTTGCCGTAGTTAATTTGGTAACAGTATCGCAATGTTTGAACCGCACGGTTGGTCTGGCGGTTTACGTCGTAACTCACGAATTAATGTTCGGGTGTTACTTTAAGAGTTTAAACAGAATTATTTCAAAATTCATTCTAATATTATAAAACGGAAATGCTTGTTTGTATGAACCCGTTAACTCCAGGAATTGCCAGTTGTACTTCAAATTTTTCTCTGTATTTGATAGAGCAATCAATAAGAGAGAGAAAAACATTTTTTTTAATACAGTTAAGGTTTAACGTTATGGCCATAATCTCACCTGATCTTAAGTGACGATACGGCCCAACATGGTAGACACGCTACACCCGTGAACGAACTGGCTTTCAAGTGCAACTGCCGGAACATACCTACTGGTATTTGGCGGAAGATTTTCAACTTTAGGGTAGTAGCTGCTAGCCAGTCGGGCATCAGAAAAAGCCCTACCACCATGCTATGGTTTCCTCACGATGTCATACTCACGTCCCTTGACGCAAAGTCCTACACACTACCACTGAGCTATCATCGCTTCAAATTTATAGAACAAAGTCCAAAAAACAGGCAAAAAGGATTAAATATTTTTATGTTCCACGCGAACGAAGTAGTCATAGCTAGTATTATCATATATAGACTTTTACAGTAAGAGAAACAATTGTTATGTCTATTATTACTGAGGTCTTTCGTTTTAACGCAGTAGCTTTTTAGGATTTACAAGAGATTCTGGATTCCGCGTCAGAAGGTGCAATCTACTTCAGCATGGGTTCAGTATTGAAATCGACAGCATTCCCTGCCAATACCACAGATGAACTGTTAAAAATCTTTAGCAAATTACCCTACACATTCCTATGGAAGTTTGAGGGTGTCCTCGACAACTTGCCCGAAAACGTCCACATCAGGTCCTGGATGCCGCAATCCAGTATACTTGGTAAGTCTCTGATTATATTGAAGCATAAGTTCGAATACCTGCAATGAGCTTGAAGTTTCAGTGAAGGAAAAACATCGTGATGATACCATAGCATTATGGTAAGGCTTTATTTAATTCCCCCCTGGCTAGCTGAATCTGCCGACAAATACTTATAGGTGTTTTCCGGCCGTGGAACTTTAGCATGTCCACCATCTTGGCTACATCATCACTTAATATCAGGTGAGATTGTGGCCATAACACTAAACCTATATTTTAAAAATGTGCACCATATAGGACTGGTCAAAAGCAACTCTTTTGAAGCGATGACAGCCCAGTTGGTAGTGTATACGGACACCGCGTCAAGGGACGTAAGTTCGAATCCGCTCATCTGCTTGAGCTTTAGCTTTCGGTGAAGGAAATCATCGTTAGGATACCATAGCATGGTGGTAAGGCGTTTTCTAATACCAGCTTCAGTAACTACCACTCCCAAGTTAAATATCTGCCGCCAAATACCAATACGTGCGTTCTGGCAGTTGTATTTGAGAGCCAGTCCCTCCACAGGTTTAGCGTGTCTACCAAATTGGGCCGTATCATCACTTAAGATCAGGTGAGATTATGACCATTATCCTAAATCTATGAACTGTGAAAAAGAATTCCATTCACCTCTTTCAGCTCATCCCAATATAAAACTGTTCATCAGCCACGGCGGACTCCTCAGTATGTTGGAATCAGTTTACCACGGCATCCCGATGCTGTTGATCCCCATATACGGGGACCAACCAGCAAACGCCATTAGAGCAGTCAGTGCGGGCTACGCTTTACAAATTTCTTACAACCACCATATGCCTAGAGACATGGAGATGAAACTCGAAGAACTAATGTCTAACGACAGGTATACTCGTACATACAATCCATAATTCCATACTAATTTATACTAATATTATAAAGAGAAAAGATTTGTATTTTTGTTTGTAACAAATAAACTCAAAAACTACTGGACCGAGTTCAAATATTCTCTCACCATTAGAATGCTTTATTATCCCAGAATAACATAGGGTAGAAAATAGTTAAATAATATTCAGTTCCATGCGAACGAAGTCGCGGGCACAATTATTAATATTATATACGCGAAAGTGAGTTAGTCCGTTTGTTACGCTTTCATATCTAAACCGCTGAATTTATTGTGATGATTTTTCTGTTGCTAAAAACTTATAGGAAATAGGGTAAAGACAAGGAGAAACTTTGTGTTAAACTTTATATTGTGCTGTCCAATTTTTTTAACAAAATCAATAATAACGCGAGCCCTGCGTAAAATCTTATTAGAATTAGATTATTCTAGAATACATTTTAGATTTGTTTTCAAGGCGTTTAATTTTACTACCAAATTAATTTTCACTTCTATATTTGTTTGAATGCGCTAAACTTAAGAGTTAGGAAGTACTTGTCGGATTTCAAAACATACTTTTTGTATTTGATAGAGGAAGGTTTTAGGTTATTTAACGTCACGCTACTACCAATAGGAGCAAAGCTGTACTGAAAAAGGTTACAAACAAGCATGTTCGCCACCACTGATACAAATATCGAACTGCTACGTTACGGTGTGAATGCGGATCCTTCGCATATCTATACCTGCACTGGTATGCATGAAACCGTCGTTAGACCAGTAATTTTGAATGATTCCAGTTACTACAAGACCGCAAAATACGTGTCAAGAATATTCCGAAATCGTCCGGTGGCGCCTTCTAAACTTATCTCGCATTATGTAGAACTAGCTATCGAGAGTCAAGGTAAGCCATGTAAAGGCTACGCAGGTATGTATTTAGTTACAGAATATTTAGCCGTTCATGACGAACACAGTTCATAAGATAATAATTTCAGGAAACAGTCATATTTACAAAGCGTTCGTTGTGTAAAAAACCTTTAATTGTAAACATTGGATTAATACTAATTTATTATCCTTACTAATATTATAAATGCGAAAGTGAGTTTTTTTGTTTGTTACGCTTTCACGTCTAAACTGTTAATTATGATGAATATTGGTATAAAGATATATGGGAACCTGGAGACGGTGATAGTCTACTTTCTCTCGCTAAAAACTTATTAGAAACGGGGTAAACAAAGGGACAAACTTTGTATGAAACTTTTTGTTGCGTCATCCAAATCGTTTGACCAAATCAGAATTAACGCGAACGGAGCCCTAAGTAAAAACTTGTGATTTATAATTGTAAACTAATGGGTAATTGGAATAAATTGATACGTCAAGCTCGTTTATCGTGATTATGAAACTAGAATTGTTGCCAAATGTTTATTTAAATTTGTTCTCGTGGAATGTACGAGAGCTAGCATGAATTGGAATGTTTACACAACAATTCCGAAGATATTGTTATTATTCACCCTGGCGACAGCATAAATACTTATAGTTAGTTCTTCAATTAAGCTTAGCGTGTTTACCATCTTCAGGTATAGATCACATTTCAAATAAATATAGACAAACGGTCGATATATAAAAATACCCAGATAAACTCTAAAAAAGAAGGTACTGTTACCGCTAAAAAGAAATGGTATATTGTTTTTGAAGGCGGTTTTCACCTTCGCTCCATGAATTAATTATATAGTATCTAAATTTTTTATAGCATATACATATAGTTCGAAATGCCAACCTTCTAGATTCGAGCTATAAATTGGCATTTAATATATATGGTCAAAGTATCAAAATAAACTCTGGAACAAGGCTATTGTCGCTCTTAAAAAATAAGTACCTATATTTTTTGCAGGTGCTTTTCACCTTCGCTCCAAGAGTCAGTTGTATAGCTGGTATCAAAGATGTATGCTGGACCAAGCGCTGGCAGCGCTTACAGCGCTTTACATCCTCGTGACAGCCTTTAAAGCATGTGCAAGGGAAATAAAAAAGCGAAACGACAAAATATTAAATAAAGATAAGAAACCTTAATGGTTGTTTTATTTAAATTTTCTTGTTTAAACAGATTTTCTTGAAAATACCTTGTTAACATTTGAAATGGTGGCGACTATTTTAATAAAAATTAGTTTTTGAGGTTATAATGAGTACATTTCATAAACCCACTAACCATTAGATAAGTGAATGACGATATTTATGAATTTAAAATAAATTCTATAGTATACACGACCAAAGTGTTTCCTCTAATAATTTATACATTACTTATTGAGATTTTAAGCTATCATTATAATTAACACTATTCATACGGTTCATAATAATCAAATAATCATAGACAGGAAAATAGTCTGGATATTCCATTTTATTTTTCTAATTAACAAAGTGTCGACTTGCGTATTTCAATTTTAAATTTTTGTAGAGACGGATTACCTATGTAGGTTATAAATTGTAGACGCCTTTAATATAACGAAATGTTTAATTCAACTATTGAAATAAAAGAGATTAAGGATATCGTATCATAAAGTGAAAGTAAACAGTCAACAACTATGTCATGGTCACGTCATTACTATTTTTTTAAATAAAGTTAAGGTTTAGCGTTATGGACATAATCTCACCTGATCTTAAGTGACGATATAGCCCAAGTTGGTAGACTTGCTAAACTTGTGGAGGAACTGGCTCTTAAGTGCAACTCCCGCAACACACCTATTGGTATTTGATTTCCAACTTCAGGGTGGTAGCTCTAGCTAGACGGCCATTAGAAAAAGTCATACCATCATGATATGGCTTCATCACGATGCTTTTCTTCACCGAAAGCTCAAGCTCATTGATGGCGGATTCGAACTCACGTCCCTTGACGCGGACTCTGTATACACTACAACTGAGCTACCATCGTTTCAAAAACTACATACATAAATACATTTAACATAAAATAGCACTAGAAAAGCATATTGTAATGATAATTTGAACTTTTAATTCATTTTAAAATTACCTAGACATATGAAGCAATAATAGTTTTTACTTAGTCATTTATTTTATAAAAATAAGGAAAAAAATAATATTTATAAATAATTTGCAGTAACAAAACGCTTAAATGCACCGCAACGTACTCCAAACCGCTCTAATGTTAACTCTGCTCTGTAAGCTTGAAAATGTTCTGTCTTTGTTACACTTATAGCAAATTGTATATTGCTCTTTGGCTTTGTTTTCAAATGAGTGCACCTCATAACCGAGTGTTTGACAAGTGGCGACCAACTTGAATTCGCGAAAGGCGAATCGAACGAATAAATGTAGGGTCTTGGGTCACATCATCTGAATTAAACTTAACGCAGCGTCAAAACTTAAGTGAAGTACCATTTCTGTTAATATCAGGCACGTTTTTATTCCAACTATGTTCTAATTAACGCTCTAACATCTAAATTCTCTCTCGACATTAACATTGGCCCTGTCATGGGATCTAATCTTATGTAACCAATTTATATCAGTGAAATAACTATATCGGTTCGCTGATTGGTGTCATTCAACTCATCCAGAAGGTAAGGGGTGTGGTTTTTTATCAATATTAATAAGATTATGTCTAATTCCGAAGCTAACCTTGAAATTGTTAATCAGGTGTGCGCCGGACACGTCCAGCTGTGATCCGCCTTTTAGTACAGCTTTATGATTTACTAGCGACTTGCAAAAAGCTTAATTTAATTAACTGTATTATCTTTGATAAAATTTGAGTACCTAATCACAACTGGCATGTCATAAAGCTAGATGTCATAATTAGATGTTCTATCATCAATATACTTTTTTTTTGTTTTATGCAAGGACATATTTTTGTTAAACTCTTTTCTGTTCGTGTAATTTTTTATATCATTGTTTTTTATTTTATTATGTAAAACTAATATGCTTGTAAAGTAATTTTAGGCATACATTATATCAATGTAAAATATTTCGTTAGATATGTGTTAGAGATTAACAGATAGGTATTGTTTCCATTTTAGATGTGAGATATTGATTTATTTGCTTTAGAAACTGATAAGATTATTTTACAAATTGTGCCTAACAATTGTTAGAATCATCTATGTATTCTTCTTTTATAAAGATGTATATTTTTTATTTTCTTAGAAAACATTCTTCAAAAATATTAACTCGCTCTTAGATCCACTGTTTGACTTACATTATTGAAATAAATATTTATCTTTTATTTATATAACACTACTTAGCATACCTGAACTCTTTGCTGGTTGTTTTCAACCTTTTTTTTTTTTTAAAATTTTTTTTTTTAAGTTGGTGTACTATACACCTATGTATGGAATTGCAATGAAATTGTTTTAATATTTTGGACATCAATAAGCAACAAAAATCTATGTATTCACATTAATAATATTATAAATATAGAAGTTACATTTTCTCTTTTAAGCTACTTGATGAGTTTTAATGAGTGTGAGATGGCAGAGAGAGAAACTCTGAGTAGTTCCTGAGTTTGTGACACAGATCTAGACTTAAGGGCCTTCTTTTCTGATGCACATCAACACTCAATTTCACCTTAGTTTTTCTCTCTGTCAAGCCAAACTTGGTAGGAGCCTGCTAGTGCGGCTTTAAAAACACTTTCTAATATAGAAATTGCTGCAGTCCTAGACAGGCTAAGATCTTTTATTATAGAGAGATTTTGCTGGTGTGTGCCTCTTGCTCCCACTTTGACTGCATATAAATCTATTTGTTGCATATAAATGTTTATGAATATCTTACAAATTAATTAGATACTGGTGTATCTATACTCATATCTTTTTTCTAATACTATGCAGACAAAGTTACAGGCACCAGCTAGTATTATATATTGAAATATATTTACTTAATACAAAGATTTAACATATCACTTTTCACACATGGATCAATAGTCTTATTACAACCTTGTTACAGTACCAAATATATGAAAAGAAAATATAAGCAGTTTGGCATATTATACAAAATTACTAAATAAGTTTTGTGTTTAGTAATTTTGTGACACAAAATTAACATATCATTTTACTAATTAATTTTAATAATGCATTTAAACTGTAGTTTCCCAAAACCATAGAATACAATACTAAACTTATTAATAAATTACCCTGAAACGTTGGATAATTTACTAACAACTATATATATGTTTGCATTCTCAGTGTGGTAATAAATCATTCTTATTACACTTTCTTTAAATATCACATTTAACCTTAATCTCTATTACAAACTTCAAACCAAGGTTTTTATACTAAACTGTAAAAATGACCCACTACCCCATTTCAGTTTGTCTTTCGGCATTAGTAGTTGTTTTTTATTAATTACAAGTTCTTATTTGACCATTATTTTACCTGATGTTAAATGATGATGTGATGTGAGACTTTACACATGTTAAGCCTAATGGAGAAATTTGGTATCAGGGAAAGCTGCAGCAAGATGTTTATAAGTGCTGGGAAACAGATTTTTAACTATGCAGCCCAGGATTTTAACTGACATTAATTGACTCAGGACATATCCACCATTACTATGACCAATGGTATATGAATGTTCTTATAATTTTAAACAAAGTATATATGGAAAATAAAATATTTACTTTTCTATTTTAGAAAAAAAGGAAAGCAAAAGATAAATAGTTATTGAAAAAATATAATATACATTAATACAAATGTACACATTTGTGTCTGTAATAGTTTTATTGCATATTAGTCTCTGTGTTTCTAAAGATGTTAATAATAAATATATGTAAAGACTACAAAGTATTCAGCTGCATTGTTTGAAATAATTAGAATTCTTTTGCTCTAAGTATGAAGGTTATATTTATTGAAATACATGATACTGACAATGTTGTATAGTTAAACAAAAAACAAAGGATGTAGACTGGTTGTAATTGTAACAAATTGAGATAAATGTTTATAATGGGTAAATTGAATTTGGTCAATGTATGTACCTTAATAAAATAAATATGTTACTGGTGTAATATTGTTAAAACCTGCAAAAAAGAATAAAAAAAATGTTTTGATATAAAGAAGAATAGATAATATGATAATAATATAAGATAATAGATTTCCAGACTGCAGGTTGCAAGCATATATAAAAAGCTCCCCTTAGAAAATAAAAGTACCAATTATAAAAGTGCAGTTGGAAAGATAGAGGCAACGAGGAAATTCAATATTTTGTATTTTCATGTTTCTGTTTAAATTCAAACATTATTTTGTAATATTAATAAAAAAGCACTTTTAGAATTTAACTTTAGTTTACTGTTAGAACATTATAAAGTACTGTTTTGTATCTCTAGTAACACAATTATCCTATTTGAAAGATTCTTCAAAGTTTCCAAAAAGCACTTTTGACTACAGACATTTTCATAGTGCATACAATTGTGAATTGGACAGTTGAATTTGTCCAAGAAATTTAATAATATTTGTGCTTATAATATGCTTATAAAATAGTTTTAATAAGCTTACCTTTTTTTTAATTACAAAATTGTAATACCTTTTTTATGTACTTTCCAGGTTAAGATTCTCAACTAGACATTCAAGATGCTACGGCGCTGCTCAAAACACTTACAGACAATATATCGAAGGCAGGGGCAGAGCCTTCGATTTAAGTCCTCGGAGGTGCCCAAAGTATATGGAGTCCTTCCTCAATCTGCAGTTAGGCTGAACCAATCCAGGCCGATAATCGTCGCCCACAGTCAAGTCGCGTCCATCCATTTCACTAATCCACTATATGAGGAGCAGGATGTCATGACTCCAAGTTTCCCGGACTCAGTATCAGAGGGTGATGTTAAACTGAGCAAAAATGTCGGTGATAGTGTCGCAGCCGATGAAGTAGTACTGGAGATTGAAACAGACAAAACTGCGATTCCTGTTATGGCTCCAGGTCATGGAGTCATAAAGGAGCTGTATGTCAAAGACGGTGACACTGTTAAAGCTGGACAGAAGTTGTTCAGACTGGATATAACTGGTGCAGCGCCGAAGGCAGAGGCTGCTGCTCCAGCCGCTGAGCCACCTAAAGCTGCCGCTCCTCCCCCGCCACCGCCACCACCACCAGCAGCTGCCGCTCCCCCACCACCGCCTCCCCCTCAAACAAGTACTCCTCCACCCCCACCGCCGCCTCCAAAACCCACTCCTCCACCAACAGCAGCTCCCATCTCATCGATCCCAGTAGCTGCAATCCGTCACGCTCAAGCTATCGAAACAGCAACTGTGAAGGTCCCACCCCAAGATTACAGCAAGGAAATAGCTGGTACACGCACCGAACAGCGTGTCAAGATGAACCGAATGCGTCAACGTATCGCCCAGCGCTTGAAGGACGCACAGAACACCAACGCCATGCTGACAACCTTCAACGAGATCGACATGTCTCACATCATGGCGTTCCGTAAGAAGCATCTCGACACATTCACCAAGAAACACGGCATCAAGCTCGGTCTTATGTCGCCCTTCGTGAAAGCGGCAGCGAACGCGCTGATGGACCAGCCCGTGGTCAACGCTGTTATCGAAGAAAACGAGATCATTTACCGTGATTATGTCGACATCTCAGTGGCAGTGGCCACGCCGAAGGGTCTGGTGGTGCCGGTGATTAGAAATGTTCAAACAATGACCTATGCCGACATCGAACTGACAGTCGCTGGACTGGCTGAGAAGGCGAGAACTGGCAAATTGACTATCGAGGAAATGGATGGCGGTACGTTCACCATCAGTAACGGGGGAGTATTCGGGTCCCTCATGGGCACACCGATTATAAACCCCCCTCAGTCGGCTATATTGGGCATGCATGGTATTTTCGAGAGGCCGATTGCTTTAAATGGCCAGGTCGTCATCAGGCCCATGATGTACATCGCTCTTACATACGATCATAGATTGATCGACGGACGTGAAGCCGTACTCTTCCTGAAGAAGATCAAACAGGGAGTGGAAGATCCGGCGACAATCGTAGCTGGATTGTAAATTAGTTTGAATTATGGATACCTCCGAACGGCATAAAGACGGTAGTTACCACTGAGTAATAAATATCCGAAATGTTTTCTAGTTGCATTAAATTTTGATAAGCACTCTATCGCGATTATAATTTGAAGAAAATAATATCGAATTTAAAGTTTTCGATCCGGACAGTATATAATTTTTTTCATAAGATTTTTTTTTTTATTTATTATGCTCGATTCGGATGGAATTTTTTTGTTAATTATTTTCCGAAGAAAGTTTTCAATCTAGAAAATACTCAATTCGGAATAACATTTTTTTTTTTGCGAAGAAAGTTATCAATATGGATCCTGTAAATTATTTACGAATAATACTGAATAACGTATTTTTTGTTAATTATTTAGAAGCACTTTTTTTGTGTCCGCTCTACTTTATTATTATTATTTGTTCGTATTTATTATTAAACTTTCTTTGTAGGAGTTTCTTAGTTTGTATCTGTATTACTTATGGTGAAATAAGTGATCGATTATATCAAAAGTACATTTTCTAAATCGACGGCACTGTAAAGATAATTCGTTATATTTATTATTGTTTTTCATACAATTTTACATAATCATGGAACAATGAACAGCTTCTGCAAATTTAGCATATAGTTATAATATATGAATACAATGTAAATTATTGAAAGCATTTTAATTATATCAGACCCTTACCTATAATATATACAAATCTTGGGCCGTATGGTCACTTAAGATCAGGTGAGATTATGGCCATAACGCTAAACCTTAACTATAAAAAAAAAGAAATCGAAAACTATATTTAATTAAGATACTAAAATGGCGCGTTTATGAACGTCAAAACTACTACCGATTTGAAAAGTACCGCAGTCATCGAGAAGAACCGGCAAGAGACTGGATCAGCATCTTTTTTTAGGTCTTATTCTTACCTTTTTTTACATAATATGTTACGATTGGTTTTAGCGGATGTAAAGAGAAGGGTGTCGATTCTATACACTATCGTTCACATATTGATTCACCCTATAATAGCGTTTTGACATCAAAACCCGTTTGACATGGTTTTTGAACCTACTTTCCGGCAATTCGATAATCAGCTTTAAGACTTTAGTGTAAAAACTAACACTATTACCGGCCTTACTTAGTCTAATATAAGGGTTGAGCAACTTGTCACAATTTTTAGAATTCAAATCACGTTGATCGTACAGTGGTAAGACAAACAGTGGTGGTTTACAAATTGCTGCCTATGCTACGTTTCCTACAAAATTTAAATCTCCGTTTACACAGGCGCCGCAAAAATGCCGCCTATGCAATATTTGTCGTCGCAGGCTATAACATACTTGGAAAGCTGTCACAAACTATATTTCAATACTTTTAAGCACTTTGTAGCGTTATGGCTACAATCTCATCTGATGTTAAGTGATGATGTGACCCAAGATGGTGAACACACTAAACTTTCTAGAGGGACTGGCTCTGAAATTCAACTGCTGGAACACACTTATGGTAAACGGCAAATTTTCATCTGGAGGGTGATAGCTAGCCTGGTGGGCATTAGAAAAAGTACTACCACTAAGCTAAGGTTCCATCACGTTTTCCTTCACCGAAAGCTCAAACACAGAGTTGGATTCGAACTCACGTCTATTGACACGACGTACGTACAACATAGCAACTGAGCTATCATTGCTTCAAAAAGGATTGAAAATTACCCTTTAATATTAAGCCAATCAATGTAAAACCATTTTGACATTTTATTAATAAAGTTATAATCATAGGGGTATATAATTTCTGAATGTTTTCTTTTAATTAACGTTCCTGTCACGTTTTTTAAACTTTATAAGAATATCAAGTTATTGTAACGTTGAATTTTTTTTTTTAAGCGATGATAAATCATTGTTAGTTTGTACGGATTCCGCGTCAAGGGATCTCATTTGAATCCACCTACAATGAGCTTGAGCTTTTGGTGTAGGAAAAACCTCATGAGGAAACCATGGCATAGTGATAGGGCTTTTTCTAATGCGCGCCTGGCAAGCCATCACCCTCATGACGAAAATCTGCTGCCAAATACCAATAGGTCTGTTGCTGCACTTGAGAGCCAGTCCTTCCACAGGTTGGAACTTGGGCCGTATCGTCACCTAAGATTAGGTGAGACTATGGCAATAACGCTAAAACATTAACTATAAAAATATTACAATAATAATATAAAATATTAGAATATTATTATATATAATAATTCGTTAGATTAGTATCAACAGCAGAACTAAACAAGCATAATTTAAGAATGAACAGTGGAATCCTGTAAAAGTAAATTTTATACGCATTTACTGAATATTCCTTGACTTAGCAACCCTAATAATTGTCATAGAATTTCGTAAAAACGTCTATGTATTTGATAGAGATAAAAATGTATATAGAAATGTTTGACGTGAATACTAATAGAATTATCACGGAAAATCAGAAGTAACACATTAACACAATAATTGAAATTGTGACGCGAGAACTGAATTAAATTTAGTCACTGTATAATTTGTATACATGATTCGTATACAAAGAGATATTTTTGTCATTTCTTTTTTACATGCGCATATTCGCGTATGACAGAACGAGATAAACAGCATTATTTTGTTCATATCGTTTGAAAATATTACTACTCCATTTACTTATTATAAAATAATGATTAATTATAAAAAACTATTGTATTATAAAACTAGCTGCCCTGGCAAACTTCGTACTTATCTGCCAACAGTTGATGAATATCGTGTTAACTTGTAGCTAAATTATATTTAGGATTTGCTTCTTTTTTTTTATTCTTGCCAACTTCTGACTAATACTGCCACTTTTAAGTAATAAGAGTTGAGCATTTCGGGCAGACGATACTGATAGTATAAGTTAATAGTTAGAGATATTCAACAAGATAGTGACTCTCTTGTTGAAGCTCTCTTGGGAGTTTTTGTGGCAACTAATATATCATCTTCCGAATGATTATTCACAATTCACTTCTCTTATGTTCTTCAGCTACACTACATTACGTAAAATATCACGTTAACTTACACAATATAGGGCTAACCAACTAATTATAGGAATTAAACTAAAAATCACAACATGACTGATCAAGATCCCGCGAAATCCTCCAGTATATGATTTTATTTATGCCATAAAATTAATACTTGATATTTATTCTACTTTTCTGCATACTGTTGAATCCAATAAATCAGATTTCACTAAAATCGGTTTAGCCTTCATGAATTAATGGGACATAAAACATATTTGCTATATTAAATTACATATTATTTGCTTGCGTTTCATTGACCCCGACCACTGTTTCAACCGGCCGTGCTATAGAGACGATTGAAACAAATCAGTTTTATTTTTATATTATATATTTTTAAAAATAGCTCCCGATGAGTTTTTGAACGGGGTTGAATACAAAAAAGCATGCAATATGTTGAAATAACGTTGCCACGGCAACCAACTGCGTCACGTATTGTCAATAGACAGACAGGTGCGTTGTTTGCAAGATAAATTATTATAAATTGAGATAATTAAGTGGCATTATTATGTATTAGTTTTATCTGTTAATTATATATGAAATAATTCGTGTTTATTTCGTTTATAAGTGTTAAATTGCTTGCGATTATGTTTTAGTGTGTCAAAGTGATAAAAGGGTAAGGTAATATGTACTTTGTATTTTAAAGTCCATCTTGCATAAACATTTATGTGTTACGTATCATATCTTTGTTAATATTATACAACTGAAAAGTTTGTTTGTTTGAACGGGCTTAACTTACGAACTACCAGTTAGAATTCAAAATTTTTTTTGTGTTTGAGAGAACTAATATTGAGGAAGGTGTTGGGGCACGGTACGTCTAGCGGTGGTGGACCACCGCCCCGTTGGTCAAAGTGCGACGTCGTGTATCCCCGTTTGGACGGGCGTAGAGTCCTCGTTCGTTATAAACGAGGATGCCGGATACCCGCCTCGGTGGCAGCAGGAAGATGTCAGTTTGCCGTAAGGGGCCGTAAGGGTGCAATAATGCGTGCACCGGTCGAGACGTGTGACGAAATAATACTCGGAGTTCTTCTCAATACACGTGAACCCGAGCCAACGGTCGATATCTTCAGGTAGTTGCTCTTCTTGTTGTAGCCAATGGGCGATCGGTGACTCAATCGTGGAACATGATTAGGTAACGCCCCTTCGGAGGTCACCCATGCCGATGCGTGACTTTACAGAGAGCCACTCGATCGCGACGCTTTCTAATTTCTATTTGTTTCTATTTTCACTACCGTTGGCTCGGTTTCTGCGCTATATTTATTTTATTTCATATAATATCCTTAATATCTATATACAGTCTTATACCCTAGGTTACACTCTATCTTAAAAATATCACTTATCCTAGGATACACTCATAATACTCGAGATCGAGCAATACTTACGCTAAACTTTCTCTATTTCAATTTTTCTCTATCACGTTCTTACTCTATAAATTTACATATTCCCATATTTCGGGTTTCTATATCAAATACAAGCAACGCGATGTCTCTATTGTTGGATTTCACACTTGTCGTGTGAAATCCCTCAATTCTCTATACATATTTTCCGGTCTAATATTTAGGTAAGTATTGCTCGGTAAATTATCTATTTTAAAACTAACATGCACGATAATCTTAAACATATCTATAAACTAAACACGCAAACATCAATTTCAATATAAATATACATAAAATACGCGAAGGAGACGCAAAAAACCTACTCGGCACAATCATTACCCGAACTCCCACGAATCCTAGGCAAATGAATGTGTGCGCCCCCAACGGTAGACGTCGATCACAACGTACGCCTTATGATTTTAAAATGACATTATTCGTCATGTTCTCATTAATACATCTCAATATTAATAATTCTCCATCAATATTATTAATTCTCAATATATCCATAAACTCAATGTTAATAATTCTCAATACTTATATCTCAATATATCCACAAGCTTAATATTAATAATTCTCAATAATCTCAATAATCTCAATAATCTCAATAATCTCAATAATCTCAATAATCTCAATAATCTCAATATTCTCAATAATCTCAATAATCTCAATATTCTCAATACTCTCAATAATCTCAATAATCTCAATATTCTCAATACTCGATCTCCATACTCATATTATTCATACTTATATTTTCAATATTTATATTTATATAACGCGTAGTCAGTCTCGATACTTATGCTAACACAAAAACACTGTTTATTCGTCCGGTACAAGTTAATACTCGAACGAGAACTCGTCTAGCGTCTCAGGGGCTCTCCCTACGGTAACGCGTGCGTCCTATTTACCATCAGCGCCACCTGTGCGGAACTATTATTCCGGACGCCATTTCTATTTTCGTATTAACTTGTTATGCGTCGCTAACAGCGCCACCCGTGCGGAACTATTAGTCCGGACGCCATTTCTATTTTCGTATATTACTCGTTATAGCCTTTATGCGTCGCTAACATCCTCCCCCTTGTGCACAGCACCAACTCCTTGTCCTAGCGACGCCGCTGTGTCTCCAGGCTCGGCCGACGATGTCCTAGGCTCTGCAGACGATGTCTCAGGCTCGTCGGTGACCCGTGGCTCGTTGGTGGCTCGTCGCTCGTCGCTCGTCGATGCTGGTACTAGTAGCACCGCTTTGGAGCTCGGTCGACGCAGCAATCCACCCGCTGTGCGTACTTCTAGGACTCGCGTGCGGCCGTCGGGTCCAGGATATGTTTTGACCACTTCGCCCCTCGGCCAGGTGTTTCGTGGCAGTGTGGAGTCCACTATGAGGACGGTGTCTCCACACTGTAAATCTCTTGTGACGACCTCTCCGCCGATCCGTCTGGGGAGCAGAGTGGGCAGATATTCCTTAAGCCACCTGCTCCAAAAATGATCGGCCATTCGTTGTGCCGTCCTCCATGTTCGCCGCCCGATGAGGTCCGCATCGCTGGAACCTCCAATGCCGGGTAGCCCGCAAGACCTCCCGATTAGGAAATGGTTGGGAGTGAGAGCTACGTCGTCGCTGTCCGGTTCCGCCGCGACAAGTGGTCTGGAATTGACCACGTGCTCCGCTTCTAGGAGAAGTGTATGCAATGTCTCCTCGTGTGGATTCCTCTCTTTCAATGTAACGGCTAGAGCCGTCTTGATGGAACGGACCAAGCGCTCCCACGCTCCTCCCATGTTCGGTGCCCCAGGTGGAATGAACTTCCACTTGAGGTTCGATCTGGTAGCGACCGCCTCCATGTCCACCTGTCCCACGGCTTCTTTCAACTCTTTGTTCGCCTTGACGAAGTTGGTGCCGTTGTCGCTGAATATGACTTTCGGCATTCCCCGCCTGGCTGCCATACGTCGAAGTGCGAGTATCATCGAGTCCGTGGATAGTGATGCCGCTAACTCTATGTGCACCGCCCGTGTAGTGAGGCAGGTGAATAAGGCACCCCATCTTTTCTCTTGTCGTCTGCCTACGGTGACTGTCATCGGCCCGAAGTAATCCACGGCGGTGCAAGTGAACGGAGGTTCGCCGAAACGCAGTCGCTCTTCCGGCAAATCCCCCGTAGGCAGTTTCTGTGGCGTGCTTCGGTACACTTTACACCACTGGCATCTGTGCGCTACTGCCCGAACCGCCGATCGTAGCCCTAAGACCCAATATCGCTGCCTGACCTCGTTCATCACCGTAGCGTGATTCCCATGGTTGAACGTCTCGTGGTAGTGCTTGAGTAGTAACCTGGTGATCGCATTTTTCCCATCTAGGACGACAGGTCGTCTGAAGTCCGTGTTAATGTAGCTGGCTGCGTCGATCCTACCTCTTAGGCGCAGTAAGCCGTCTTCCAGTACTACGTCAAGCCTCTTCAGCCTGTCGTGACGTTCCATGGGCCTGCACGATTCATTAGCAGCTACCCTTGCGCCGAAACTTTCCTCCTGACTCCGTTTCAGCAACAACGTTTCGGCGCTCTTCAGGTAGCTCTCGTCGATCGTCGCGTAATCTATCGGTCGTTTCTCGACGACGATACGCTTCGGTTCCTTGCCGGGTCTCTTAATCATCTTTCTCCAGGTCAGGTCTCGTTTCTCGGCCTTCCTGGATACGCCGACAGTCTCTTTTCTCCCTTTGCGGCACGTTCCAATGAATTGCAACATCCTCGCTGTTGCCCTCCATAGCCTCGTCCAGCTCGAGAACCTTTCCGGATCTGGCGTGGGTTGTGCCGCGGCTGCTCTCACGGTAGCTACCGTGTGCCTTTCTCTCTCCTCGCCCGTTGGTTCCGCCTTGAAGGAGCGCGGCTGAGGCCAGTGCGCTTCTTCTCGACGCAAGAAGGCAGGTCCGTTAAACCAACGGTGCTCTTCATCGAAGTCCTTCGGCACGCCTCGGGTTGCGTCATCCGCTGGGTTTTGCGCCGTGGGTACCCAACGCCATTCCTGAGGTTTGGATAGATCTTCGATCTCTGCCAGGCGGTGCGCAACGAAGGCTTTGAATGTCCTGGGGTCCGACTTAATCCACGACAGAACCGTACTGGAATCTGTCCAGTAGGTCGTGGACTCGACCTCCAGGTCCAGCTCCTCCCGCACCGTTCGCGACATCCTAGCGCCCAACAACGCAGCCTGCAGCTCGAGCCGTGGAACGGACACTGGTTTCAACGGCGTGACTCTAGCTTTCCCAGCTAGTAACGCGACATGGTAGCTCCGGTCGTCAATCTGCTGCCTCCAGTAAACCGCACAAGCGTATGCGGTCTCACTGGCATCCGTGAATACGTGCAGCTCCCCCTCGTCGTTCGAGCGCGTGAAGCATCTTGGTATTCGTAGATCCTCCAGCACTCGAACGTTCCTATTGTAGTCACACCATGCCTCTATGTCCCTTTCAGCGATAGCCTCGTCCCAGCCGACGCCACTCCTCCATATGCTCTGGATGAGCACCTTGCCCTGCACTAGAACAGGCGACGCCACCCCCATAGGGTCGAAGGTGGACATCACCATGCTCGTCACTTCTCTTTTCGTAGGAGCTCGATAGTCTTCCGATTTCTCCATTGCTGCGTGGCTGAGACGCGCGCGGAACCCTAGTTCGTCGTTCCCCGGAAACCAGCGTAGTCCTAATGTTTTTTCCTCCTTCGAGCCGAGTTCCACTTCGAGCTGTTCACTTTTACTTGTGAACTGTCTCAACACTCCTTCACTGTTGGACGCCCATCCTCTCAATTGGAACTGTGCTTTTCCATGGATGGCGTCCACCTCTTTTGCTGTCTTCACAGCTTCGTCTTCCGTGGCGAAGCTCTGCAGATAGTCGTCCATGTAGTGGTTCGACTCTATCGCTCGCGCTGCTTCCGGGAACTGTTTCGCGTAGTCTGCCGCGTTCCTGTTTTTGACGAAGATCGCCGTACTGGGAGAGCAAGCGGCCCCGAATGTGACGGATGTCATCCTGTATTCCTTGGGGACCCTGTCGCGTTGCTCTCCTCTCCATAAAAATCGTAGGCTGTCGCGATCTTCGTCTCTAATCCTGATCTGCAGGAACATCTCCTTAATGTCTGCGACTACGGCTACAGGCTTCTGTCGGAAACGCAGCAATACTCCGAAAAGGGATTGTAGTAGATCTGGTCCCGTCAGAAGCAAGTCGTTGAGACATCTTTCCCCGAATTTCGCGGAAGCGTCGAAAACCAACCTCTTTTTCTTCTTAGTAGGGTGCGTGACGGCAAAGTGGGGCAAGTACCACTTCCGCTTCGAAGACGACTCGCGCGGGACCTCTTCTGCGTATCCATTTTCAATTAGATTATTAATCTGCTCATTATATTCTATTTGCAGATCGAGGTCCTTGTTCAGCTTCCTTTCGATGCCCCTTAGTCTCATCTCGGCCGACTTGTAGTTGTCGGGCAGCACGTCGTCTTCATTCTTCCATAAGAGGCCGACTTCGAATCTGCCGTCCTCTCGTCTCTTGGTCGTCCTCTCCAGAACGCTAAGGGCTCTCGCTTCCATGTCCGTGCTCGGCCGCTTCGGCGCAACTCCCAATGACTCTATCGCGAAGTGTTCTTTCATGAGCGCATCCAGCGCGTCTTCACGCGCGGTTACATGCGCGCATAGAAAGTTGACTTCCTTGGAGTTACCTGCGTCGACGCCGTGTAGCACCCATCCTAAGTGCGTGAAGGATGCTACTGGTTGGTTTTTCTTTCCCTTGCGCGTCTTCCTGGTGATGATGAGTCCCCAATTGTCTTGACCGATCAACAACCTAGGAGACTCTTCTTCGTAGCACAGGTGATCTACCAGCTTCTTTAAGTGCACGCAGCGCTCGATCACTTCCCTTTCTAATCGCTGCGGCGTCAGGTGCAGACCATCCATCGTGCGAACCCCATTGACGGACAACTTGCTTCTTCGGTGGAGCCCCCTAACCTTGATGTCGAGCTTCATCGAGTCGGTCTTGGTGACCGTTCTACCACCCACTGTTTCCAGCTGCAGGGTCTCCTTGGGTCCTTTAAGGCCTACTTGTTCCGCTACCGCCGAGTCCAATAAGGAAACGGTGGAGCCCTCATCTAACAAGGCCAGGACTCGGGTTGAACCTGCTGGTCCGTACACTTCTACTGGAACCATCTTTAGGTAGGCTCTCGACATCCGCGTGAAGTTTACGGGTAGCCGTACGTTGTTGGCTAACTCCTTAACTTTGACTTCTTCTACAACCGCAGCTTCCGTTTTGTCGCTATGTAGCAAGTGATGATGCCGCCGCTTGCAGGTCCGACACGGTGGTCGCTGGCAGGTTTCCTTACGGTGCCACCCGTGCAGGCAATTATAGCACAAGCGAGATTGCTTGGCTATGTCCCACCTCTTTGGCACCGGAGCCTGCCGGAACTTCGGACACTCGTATAACTGGTGCCCCTCGCGGCAGTGTGGGCATGCTGGCTTCTGTCTCGATGAACTATTCGCTGCCTGCTTTTCAGGTTGTATATCAACAGTAGTATGCGAGGCCTGTCTCCGTTGCTGCGGTTTCCTCAAAGCCGCTTCTCCAGGTACGGCGTGAGGTCCACATCTGTCCGCGATCTTGTTGAGGAATTTCGCCATCGTGTTCAAGTCTGGGTCTCCTTTATCCACCGTGTCCGCGGTGTAGTCATACCACCGGAACTTCAGTATGGTTGGCATCTTGTCGGTGATGCTCTTCAATATTTCCGGTGACTGCAGATACTGCGGTTTCTGTAGCCCCCTTATTGCGGCGACGGTGTTATTAATGCAGCTTGCTAGCATGCATATATCGTATGCGGAGTCGCTTATCACTGGCAGCTTCCTTATTTTCTGCAGCTCTGCCAGGACCAGCGCGTCCGCTCTTCCGTACGACCGCCTCAGTGCTTCCATTATTTCATGGGGTGTACTCTCTGAGTACAGCAAGCTACGAACCCCTTCTCTCGCTTCGCCCTTCAATGCTCTTCTCAAACGTGCCATATTTTGCACGTCAGAGAAGAGCGGAGCGGTGTCTTCATAGACGGCTTTGAAGGCCACCCATTCTCTGCAGTCACCCTCGAACGGTGGTAGATGGTGCATGTAGTCGGGATGTGGTATCAACCCGTGATGCGAAATCCTCATCGCTCCGGCTATGGCGTTGGCTAGGCTACGGTGCTCTTGACTCTTCTCCATATGTTGGCCGTCGTGCTTAGAGTCGGGGGCGGGAGCACTCTCTATCCGCTCCATAACTTCCTTATGCCCCGCCGCCTTATGGACCCAGTCTCTGACCTGATCCTCTCTATCCGCAGGCTCCTCGATAACAGAGTCTTCGTCTTCATCATCTGCTTGGATGACCTCTAAGCGTAGCCTGGCTGCTACTGTAGCCGCTTGTGCCTCCCGAAGCTCCTTTTCGGCTAGTTCCGCACGGGCTTCCAGCTCCTTACGTCTTCTTTGTGACTTTGTGGAGGCTGGCCTGTGCCTCTTCATCGTGGAGGCTTCGGTGGCTTTTGATGTTCCAGTGATGCCCGTGACTGAAGTTTCGTATGTTTCATACGACGTTGTTTCCGTCGCGCTGCTCTGTTGTGCAGCGTCTGTCTCGGTCGGTTGCTCCTTCGGCGATTCCTTATGGCTTCTCGTGACTGGCATCTTGACTGCTGCGAAGATCCGGCTCGAAGGACCAACTGTTGGGGCACGGTACGTCTAGCGGTGGTGGACCACCGCCCCGTTGGTCAAAGTGCGACGTCGTGTATCCCCGTTTGGACGGGCGTAGAGTCCTCGTTCGTTATAAACGAGGATGCCGGATACCCGCCTCGGTGGCAGCAGGAAGATGTCAGTTTGCCGTAAGGGGCCGTAAGGGTGCAATAATGCGTGCACCGGTCGAGACGTGTGACGAAATAATACTCGGAGTTCTTCTCAATACACGTGAACCCGAGCCAACGGTCGATATCTTCAGGTAGTTGCTCTTCTTGTTGTAGCCAATGGGCGATCGGTGACTCAATCGTGGAACATGATTAGGTAACGCCCCTTCGGAGGTCACCCATGCCGATGCGTGACTTTACAGAGAGCCACTCGATCGCGACGCTTTCTAATTTCTATTTGTTTCTATTTTCACTACCGTTGGCTCGGTTTCTGCGCTATATTTATTTTATTTCATATAATATCCTTAATATCTATATACAGTCTTATACCCTAGGTTACACTCTATCTTAAAAATATCACTTATCCTAGGATACACTCATAATACTCGAGATCGAGCAATACTTACGCTAAACTTTCTCTATTTCAATTTTTCTCTATCACGTTCTTACTCTATAAATTTACATATTCCCATATTTCGGGTTTCTATATCAAATACAAGCAACGCGATGTCTCTATTGTTGGATTTCACACTTGTCGTGTGAAATCCCTCAATTCTCTATACATATTTTCCGGTCTAATATTTAGGTAAGTATTGCTCGGTAAATTATCTATTTTAAAACTAACATGCACGATAATCTTAAACATATCTATAAACTAAACACGCAAACATCAATTTCAATATAAATATACATAAAATACGCGAAGGAGACGCAAAAAACCTACTCGGCACAATCATTACCCGAACTCCCACGAATCCTAGGCAAATGAATGTGTGCGCCCCCAACGGTAGACGTCGATCACAACGTACGCCTTATGATTTTAAAATGACATTATTCGTCATGTTCTCATTAATACATCTCAATATTAATAATTCTCCATCAATATTATTAATTCTCAATATATCCATAAACTCAATGTTAATAATTCTCAATACTTATATCTCAATATATCCACAAGCTTAATATTAATAATTCTCAATAATCTCAATAATCTCAATAATCTCAATAATCTCAATAATCTCAATAATCTCAATAATCTCAATATTCTCAATAATCTCAATAATCTCAATATTCTCAATACTCTCAATAATCTCAATAATCTCAATATTCTCAATACTCGATCTCCATACTCATATTATTCATACTTATATTTTCAATATTTATATTTATATAACGCGTAGTCAGTCTCGATACTTATGCTAACACAAAAACACTGTTTATTCGTCCGGTACAAGTTAATACTCGAACGAGAACTCGTCTAGCGTCTCAGGGGCTCTCCCTACGGTAACGCGTGCGTCCTATTTACCATCAGCGCCACCTGTGCGGAACTATTATTCCGGACGCCATTTCTATTTTCGTATTAACTTGTTATGCGTCGCTAACAGCGCCACCCGTGCGGAACTATTAGTCCGGACGCCATTTCTATTTTCGTATATTACTCGTTATAGCCTTTATGCGTCGCTAACAGAAGGCTTTAAACTATTTAATATCACGCTACCATCAATTGAATCAAAGCTGTATAGAAAAAAGTTATAAAAACGGCGAACAATATTAAATACAATTTTAGCGCCACACGAACGAAGTCGCGAGTCACGTATAACTTGAGTAGACTAAGGTAGATAAAGCCTGGCCACCTATCACCCTTAAGTTGAAAACTGTCACCAAATATCTATAGGTGTACCTAGATAGTAATGACCAGCCCTTTTCGGCAAAGTCAGAGTTAAGGCTGTAATATCTCTGGTGTTGCGGCTGTCTAAAGTCGCCTGTAACCATTTCCCATCAAATGGGCCAAAAATTGTGTACCGGTAGTTGCACTTAAGAATCAGTTCTTTCACTAGGCTTGGCGTGTCCACCGTCTTAGGTACCATCGTAACTTAATATCAGTCGAGATTGTGGCCATAACGATAACCTCATAGAGTATAAAAAAATCAAAACTAAGATCATATAAATTCATTCTGCCATTTTTACGTTATAAACTATACAACTAAGCCGATTTTGTTTCGTACATTTTATATACCTTTAACCAGTATTATTTCCATTTCAGATGAAACCTTTTTAGTAACGTTTACTAAAATTTACAAAAACATAAAAGTATGAAGAGGAACGATGATAAAAAAAGAAAAGAAACACTCAAAGAGTCGGAAACGACCACGAAAAAGATACAGGATGAAAAGAATAAAAGTAGTATTCACAGCGTTAAGACTCCAAGGAGTTTGATTTCGAAAACAGCTGCAGATATTTATGCGCAAAAGAATAAAAACAGTCCACAAATTACCAAGCCAACCAAGAAGTTGCCGAGTGCATCCCAAAAAAACAGCAACGTGACGCCAATGAAAGACGCCTTAAAATCATCGGCATCTCCCGTCAAGCAAGACATACGAAAGGATGCAAAAGTGAGAAGAGAGGATTCAAAAATAACTATACATTCAGCTAAACCAACTCCACGATCTACTAAATCTCTACCTTCCTCGAATGTAACCGTAAATTCTCCCATTATTCAAAGGAAAGTAAATTCTACAGGAGTTGGTCTTAAAAAAGATATGGAAAAAATGAAACCGAGTATGACTAAGGATGTTCTTCATAAAGTTGAAAATTCAGCAAAGGCAGATAAGTCAAATAAAGAAACATTTAAACCAACAGAGGTGAACAAAACCAAAGCAATCCAAGGAGAATTTAGTAAAGTTTTCGAACGTCAGCGTACCAAGACTAGGACGTTGGATGAGAATGAAGTAAAAGTGTTGACTGCGGAAATGGTAGATAACAATGTAGAAATGTTGAATTTATCAAAAAAACTAACAGCTAAGCCAAAAGCCTTTTTTATTGATCTGGAGGAAGAAAAACCCAAAGTAGATTCTGAGGTAAGTTTATATAAAATTTTTCAACATAGAAAGGAAATGAATTGAAACTTAGATTAATAAAATCAGTAGTAGAATGCTGATTCGGACAATTATATCGAAAATTAATTTTATTTTATAAAAAGAGGGTTCAAGTATATTTAATAAAGGCTACAACATAAATCATCAGCCTCTATTAGACTACTACATGCAATGTCATCCCAAAACTCAGCTCTGTATTCGACTTTACCTGCTTTACGTCTGCAATAGTTTCGAACAAACTCTGGTAACTAACTCGATACTCTATATAGCATGAGGACGTTTCCCAAGACTGCTTAAGAACTCTTTGCAATCATGGTTTCCTTGTTATTTTTTTATACTACATAGGTTTAGCGGTATGGCTACAATACTATTTGGTGATAAGTAACGATATGGCTCAAGATGGTGGGCACACTAAGCTAAGGAGGAAGTAGCTCTCAAGTGCAATGTCGGAACACACCGATAGGTATTGGGCGGTTGATTTTCAATTTGCGGGTAGTACCTAGCCAGAGGGCCATTAAATAAAGCCCTACCACTACTATGGTTTAATCACGATATTTTCCTTCAACAAAAGCTGAGGCTCATAGCAAGGATTCGAATTCACGTCCATTGATGCGGTGTCCGTACAAATTACCAACTGAGCCATCATCGATTTATAAAACTAAAGTATAATGCTATATTTCTACATGCTATTTTCTATTCGTATAGATTTTCCCCAAAAGGTTGCACTAAGCGGCTTAGTTTTATCGAGAGTTATAAATTTATAAATATGATTATAATTTTAATTACAGTCTAAAATTGAAAATGTTAGTGACGAAGAAGTAAGCTATGAAGACGATTTTGAAAGTTACGAATCTGATTTCGATTCTTATCGTAGCGAATCTGGGAGTGACGGATCAGTTGATAAAAATGAAGATATAGGTAATGAAAATGCTGATGATAGTAATGATGTAGTACAAACTGATGACGCAGTACAGGATGATGAACAAGATCAAGGTTTAAAAGAACTTCGAGATGAAGAGAGAATGTTAGATTCAGGTAATAATGATTAAGTATTACACATAAGTGAAGTTTTGAGATGATACGTACTTGACTTATAATAAAAAAGACGAATCAAAGGCGTTGATATTGGCGTTTTCAAAGGTTTCAAAACAATTGTCTAATACTTAATATATAAAGAAAAAATGGTTTTTCGAAGAATGAAAGTGATCGATAGGTTTTTACCAAATTATACCTCCCATAAATTAGATTTTCTCTACGTAGGAACATCTTTGTACAAAGTTAATATTATCTCATTATTCTAATAATTTCAGGTAGCTACGATCTCCGTGATCGTTCAGCTAAAGCGAAACCAACAACAATGGAGAATATTCTAGAAGACGCAGAGGATTCGAACGATAAAAAGATATCTCTTACCGACGAAGGCTTTCAAGAGATGAGCAGCTCCAGTGCCGTTTCTAGCATTAAAACTGCGAATGTTGATGTGTTGGACAGGTATGGGTTTTGGATCTATACTCTAATAACACAGTGGATCACATACTATGCTTAGAAAGTGGTATATCAGAAAACAAATAAATACTCGGTATTTGACTACTAAGGATAAATAGTTGGTTTTACTCAGCGTTAGCGATTTCTAGTAACTACCGTCATTTGCTCATTGTTACTGCAGATTTTCGCTGTATATCTTTAAGTAGTTTTACCCTATTCATTTTGATTTTATACTTTTCTATACTGGGATAATAGAACTTGTCCTTGGATAGGAATTTTGGGTAATATAGTTTATTTATACGATATTTTTGTCTGATTGGACTATGGTCTCCATACATCAGATAAACATTCCAATATTGTGCTACTCTCAGAGGTATTGAGTTTTGGAAGTTGACTAATGTACATTCCACAAGTAAGCGGAGTAGTAAGGGTCTAAATCTGACTGTATTACGTACACCTTCGCCAAAGTAACTTACTCGTCCTGCTAGTAGACCAGAAGTGGTATGATAACATTCCCTAAATGCGGGAAAGATGATATTCATTAACACTGATTAATTATATGTACTAGGTACGTGCTTAGGGCATTGAACATTGTTTTCTTTGCAAATATCAAACAAATCTTTAGGTCGATGTATAGATGTTAAGCTAAATTAAAGTAATGACTAAAACCCTTACGAAATAAAATCTGTGTATATAAAATATACCTCATCTATTACAGACCGCTGTTTATAGATTTCACAAAGGCAAAACAGAATAAGCGGAGAAAGCTTATATCTGAACGGTTAAAACAACGCGCCGTTGATTTACTGACCATGATTAGTCTACACGAAATGTCGTATAGTTTATACGAAATGAAGCCTATCTCTTATGATGTGTATATGACAACGTTTGGGAGGAATAATTATACACAAACCAGCGTACAGACAAACGAAGATAGCGTTACAGAAGAGACACAAACGGAAGAGATTTCCATGATTCATAAATGGACGCAAAATCCTGTTGAATTTTCTAAATACTCCACATATTTATATACAGACGTCCATTCACGGAAATATAGCAAAACTACAGTGGATTATATAAGTAAATTCAATTATTTATTAATTAAAACTGACGATGTTACAAGTCACGATCAGATTAACTTAAATGAAGATTATAAAAGAAATCCGTTGAGGATTTATTTAGAACAAAAAGATGGCGTTGGTGCGAGCGAAATGTTACCATACGATAAATATGAAACGAAATTAAAAACTAAAGGTTATAATTCGAACAGATTAAGAAGAGTATTAAAAAAATTTGAAAGTAGAATAAGCAATATTTTGATTTTTAATAGCGGTAACTCTGTATTTACTGATTTTATTAAGAGTACAAAAGTTCCATTTAGTAAAGGATATGTAACCATACCATATAACAGCTGTGCAGATAATTTAAAAATTTTGAATAACTCAATGATCTCACAAGCATTCTTTTCAGAATGCCTAAGCAATTTAGTAATGACCGTTCATAGACTAAATTTAATGGAAAATAAATGTTTAGTATATTTGTGGGATATAAGTGTTGCCAATCAAGAACCATTGAAAATTTTAATTGCCATAGACAATATTATTATTGGCAGGTTTAGTGGTAAAAGTGATGGTATCCTTGTTGCCGCTCTGGAAGATGGGTGAGTTCTTATTTCTTTTGTTTAATATTTTTCTTTTGCTAGCGTTAAAGATATTTTATTTCCTATGAAATATCAGAATCAGTTTAAATATATTTTTAATTGATTATTACAGCACGATACATTTGTGGGATCTCTCAGAAGAACCGACATGGCGTAACAGTGGTGCCAAAAAAACAGATTCTACTAATTTAGAAGAAATTAACACTGAGAACTTGACTGAATTTGAAAAGGACAGAGAATGGAACTTGAAGAATAGTCATGTGCAAAATGATACGGTATATTTTAGTTATTGCATATTTGTGTAGTATTCGCATATTTGTTTATTTGCATTTATATTGTTTTTACACCGGTGACATTTTAGATAATATAGGCTTGGTATTTTGTATTCGTTTTGTGAACTGGACAATATACCATGGAAAATTAATTCATATATATCACACAAAATATCTGGGTAATTATAATAATAGCGTCACTGCTATACTATATTCAAATCATGATAAGATACTTTACTTGAGAATAAAAAATAATATCTAATTTGACTATATGTTACCTCCGGCTTCATTCGCGTTAATATTGATTTTGTCAAACAAATAGGATGACGCAATAACAGTTTCATACAAAATTTATTCCTTTCTTTATCCCATATCCAATAAGGTTTTGGCGAGAAAAAGTAGCCTATCATCGTCTCCAGGTTCCCATTTATCTCTATACCAAAATTCGTCATAATCGATTCAGCGGTTTAGGCGTGAAAGAATAGCAAACAAACAAACTCACTTTTGCATTTATAATATTAGTATTAGTATGATATGATATAGATAACCCCTATTTCTTCTTATAGTTCAACGTAGATTGCGTGCTATATGCCTGTTCTTACACAAGCAGCGCTAACATTATGTTCGATGGTGAGGATGTGGACAGAATAGTTGGGCTCGAGTTAAATTCGCGTGACCCGATCAGTCAAGATGGGGGACGGAAAATTGTCGGTCAGGTAAACTACTATATATTCATATTTTCCCATACATAATGATCTTATAGTAATCGCCATTGTTTTTAGGTTACATTCCGCTTACCTTTAGGTGCAGTACTCATTTTTTACTGTGGTTTAAAAGAATATTCTGAAAATTCCTTGTATATGTAAACAGTAAATTAAACTCTGAAGTGGGATTATTATTTCATATTATGAATATGTTTGCATAACGACTTTTGTTTATATAACATTAGACCAGGATTTTATATAAGCCATTTGTTAGTTTTAGAAGCCTGTCAAAATTACCGCATTATACTTAGAAGTAAGCAGAGAACAATGGCCATCACTAATAAAGTAGCAGTGCATCGGATGTGCTCAGCTTTTCTTTGAGGGCCGTGGGTAATAGTTCAATTGGTAGTCTGTTTGGACGCCGCGTTAATGGTCGTGAGTTCGAACTCACCTTAAATGAGTTTGAGCTTTCGGCGAAGAAAAACATCGTGATGAATCTATAGCATGATGGTAGAGCTTTTACGAATGGCCACCTAGCTAACTACCAACCTTAAGTTTAAAATCTGCCGCTAAATACGGTAGTTGTCGTTGAGAGCCAGTCCTCGCAGGTCCACCATCTAGGGTCAAACTGTCATTTAACATCAGGTGAGATTGTAGCCATAAAGCTAAACCGTCTTTATAGTTAACTATAAAAAAATATAGACGATTTTATTTACGACTAATATGTTACAACTAAACAGTATATGTCGCATAAAATGGATTGTGGTGGAACAAGAAAGATACCGAAAATCCTGTTCTTTATAATGAAGTTACCTGATATTTCAGGTAATATCATTGCAGCGTTCTGGTATTTTAACGACATGGAGCATAGTTCAAGAAAGGTCTAGAAATCCTTCGAAAGACTTAGGGAAAGCTTACTGGTCTAAAATGTTATTGGAGAAATTACAAAGTATTGAATTATCATATTACATACATCTACCTTTAGAACACACTGAAGAAGCGCTAGATTATTTTAACTTACCCTTAGCCAAAACAAGAATATATAATAGAAAAAAAGAGCAGAAAGAACTGAAAAGGACGCTTTCTCGTCAGACATCCGCCAAAAATTCAGAATTTGACAGATCGAGTGGTGCTACCGGTTTTAATTATGCAAAAATAAATAAAGTGTTGCCAGCCACGAAAAATTTAAAATCATGGGAGGATATTCTTATTTGTAATTGTTTAAAAATATTGCGAGTAAATGATTGTGATAATATTTTAGTAGCCAAAGATCGCGGCGAAGTCTTATGTTGTAAGAGAGTTTTAGGAATGATTAAAGTGCAGAAGTTCTGTGTTGCATGTAAGTAAATATAGTTATCTTTTACTAAAGGTATGAGGAGAAATGTGGATGGGAAATTTGATTCAAATGGTTTTGTCCGTAGCTGATGCATCATCTATAACGAGCATAGAAGTATCTCCGCAGGGTTTACCCTATTTTCTAGCAGCCACTGATTCTGGCGCTATTAACTTGTGCTCCGTATTAGAGAACAGGGTTCTACTTACTTTGGACTGTAGGTGAGTATTTTTAACCATCAGTTACTATATTTTTTAAAGAGTATCATCTCTATAGTGTGTGAACAGAATAAGACAAAATAACAAACCGAAAATGAATAAGTACTGAGAATAAAAATTTTAAAGACGTATAACGTTTTTACAAAAAAAAAAAAATACACGAAGGAGAAGAAAGATATGACGCAGAGAGAATGACGAGAAGGTCTGGAACGATGATAGCTCAGCGGTAGTGTGTAGGAACGCCCCGTTATGTGACGTGAGTTCGAATCCAAACAGCTACAATGAATTAGAGTTTTCCGTGATAGAAAACATCGTAAGTAAACCATAGCATGGTGGTAGAGCTTTTTCTAATGCCCGCCTGGCTAGCTGTCACCCTCTAGTTGAATATCTGCCGCCAAATACCGATACGTGTGTTCCGGCAGTTGCACTAGAGAGCCAGTCCTCCCAATAAAGGCTGGGAACCTATGATTCCTGCGGTGTTATGGGTGTCCATGGGCAGCGGTGATCACTTTCTAGTAGCTCCTTTGCCCCCTATTCCATAAAAAAGGGGAAGAAGAGCAAGATGTTTTTATAAAAGATTGTTTTTTTTTTCGATCTGACATACACTGTTAGCCGTAAGGGTTTTGACAGCTTCAACGAACGTTTTGGGGCAAATGCTGGAGGCACTCAGCCTAGAGGCAGTGAGCCCCAGGGTGCCAGGATGGCCGAACCTTGGCTTGAACTACTGCCGCAAAACAAACTAAGATTCGCGATTCTAACTAACCATTAGGTCATCATTTACTAAATTTAGCAATGACATAGGGTAAGTGACGCAAGGGCCGCGGGGAAATAAAAGATTCTGTTACAGGAATATACCAACGACATTGGAGATGACGGACAAATGCGTATCTGACCACAAAGGAAGGTTTATTGGAAGTATTTCCAAACGGAATTCTAATATTAGTGAAATGGAATTATATATGATTAAAGTAAGATTTATTTTTTTATTATTGCTAGGTAACTTATGCGAATATTTCAAAAATTACCATAATTAAATACCAAAGAGAGAGACGAACTTCTTACCTATCCATGGATTCACTGTGCGGATAGAGGGTCCATCATGTGGCAGAGAGAGAAATTTATTAGAAGCCTGCTAGCGTAGCTTTAGAGACACGTTCTAAAATAGAACTTACTGCAGTCTGAGAGACATGTGAAAGACTTTTAGTAGTTTATAGAGAGGTTTTGTAGATATACCTCTCGCTCGCACTTGAAAAATACTATTTGTTTGAGACTTAATCATGTCTAAACTATTGGTCGTATCAACATGGAACCATGACTGTTCGATGCGGAATCATTTGTTTAGGGCTATTCATTATTTAAATTCCTTTATCACTTTATAGATGTTTTACTTTTATAAATATTTTCCTTGGCAATAATAACAACAGACCGTCATTCTCTCTTACTATGTTATTCGCTCGGCAAAGCGGTCGGCATCCGCGAGTATTTATACGTAGGCATCTTAATTTACTCGAGAATTTGTTTTCTCATTAACTCCAGATATCAGTAAAGACGGTTCTTTGGTCTCCGGTGAATCCATGTTGTATATACGCAGTGCTCAGTGATGGAACACTCTTAGCTTGGGATCTGACAAGTAGCGATATCTACGGGAAATGCAGTGGTCAGAATGCGACCGCTCTCATAGCTGGGAACAGGGCCTTGGTGAGTCTTAAACTTGTTAAGGTCATTGAAATTCTGACCCGCAACCTGTTGTGTGACGCTTGTTCGGGTAAAGTCTGCTCGAGACGACTAAGGTAGCGAAAAGGTATAGAAAATGCGTCACTTTTGTTTACATTCGGCGAGCTTGATGCGTCAGTCGTATTCAATATCGACCTAAAGACGGTGTCTTCTTGTGTTTAATTTTACACCGTTTTTAGATGTTCTTTTATTGACACCGCCTGGATTGTTACCGCCTTACAATAAGCTTTGGGCAATAAGTTTACATTGGGCTTTTTCTAATGCACGCCTGACTAACCACCGTCGTCTAGTTGAAAATCTGTCACCAAATACATATAGATGTGTTCCGGTAGATGCACTTGAGATGACGTCTCTCCAGTAGGCTTAGTGCGTACGCCATCTTAGGCCACATCGTCATTTAACATCAAATGAGATTGTGGTCATAACATTAAACCTTAACCATAAAAAAAATCTAATATTGCCTCATGCATTTTCTGATAAGGTTCCCGTTTTATTTCAGGCTCTTCTAACTCCAGAGGGAGAAGTACAAATCCATCGTTTCAGCGATGAACAGCGTACCAAAGAAAATTTAGAATTATTTAAAAAATATGTTGCACTTTTATAAAAAATATTTAATTATCAAAGTTATAAGATAGTTTTATTTTGACTTAAAGTGTGAATTATGAAGTACGATCAAGCAACAGTGGTTAGCTAATCTAAACTAAAAAAACCTAGTTAATAAAAAAAAAGTAAAAATAAAATTGACATTTTGTGATAGTAAGGACGCCATATTGTTAACACAGTTTGAACACGGAATTCAGTTTTACGTCGTCGATTTAGTATCTAGAATGTCATCACCACACATTATTTTATTATTCTTTACGCTAACGAATGTACATAAATCAACTTTGCTAGGGATTATGTTCTCAGATACTCCAAAACCTCGTTTATATTGGTATAGCTTATCGATTTTGAAATTCATTTATCAAACTCTAATAATTCATTTATTTCAGGTGTTTTGTTCAATACAGACATATAACTTACCCAAAATTCTCAATGATTCTCTAAATTTTGAGGCAAATCGACTGACGCAATAAAAAGTTTAGAAGAGAGTTTATTGCTCTCTTTACCCTAGTTCCTATAAGTTTTTTGAGAGAAAAATAGACTATCACCGTCTCCAGGTTCCCATCTATCTCTATAGCAAAATTTATCATAATCGATTAAGCGTTTTAGGCGTGAAAGCGTAACGAACTAACAAACTCATTTCCGTATGTATAATATTAAGTAAGGATTGAGAATAAATAAAACTAGACAGTTGTATATTAATCATCTTTTACTTTATCCGTATCACTTTTCTTGGTTATAAGTTTCTTCAGACCCTCGTTAAGAATTCTGTAGACTGCGTAGAGAACGGTCAGCAGAAGGACGAACTGGTCCAGCATCATCCTCTGGTACCAGCTGTACAACAAGCTTTTGGACCTCAGGTGGAAGGCACCTGTGAGATAAGAACAAACTTGTATTTTTATTTAATTGACAGTACTTCTCTTTTATATTTAAGGTGTAGCGTTATGTTCATAATCTCTATTGCTAATTGGAGAAAGATTTTCTACTTGAGGGTGGTAGCTAGCCAGGTGGGCGTTAGAAAAAACCCTACCACCATGCTATGGTTTCCTCACGATGTTTTCTTTCACGGAAATCTCAAACTCATTACACTTACGTGCGGAGTACTTACACACTACCACTGAGCTATCATCGCTTCAAAACTTTTGTCGTCAGTCACATATGATGGAAAGTGACGCCGAAGCCGAAGATATAAAGCATTTGTGTAGTAAGAACCGGTTCACTCTTCGTTTGAAGACCCCGAAGTTATAGATACGAAACGCTGGTAACTCAGTGGTAGCGAGTGTGGACGCAGCATCAAGGGACGTGAGTTCGAATCTATCAACAATGAGCTGTCGGTGAAAGGGAAAACATTGTAATGAAACCTTAGCATGGTGTGAGGTCTTTTTCTAACAACCGCCTGGCTAGCTACCACCCGCAAATTAAAAATGTGCTGCCAAATACCTATAGGTGTGTTCCGATAGTTACACTTGGGAGCCAGTCCCTCCACAATGCTTAGCGTGTCCACCATCGTGGGCCACATCGTAACTCAACATCAGGTAAGATTGTGACTACAAGATATAAACCTATCAAAATACTAGTATTATAAATGCTAAAGAGAGTTTGTTTGTTTATTTGTTTGTAACGCTTTCACGCCTGAACCATTGAATCGATTATGATGAATTTTGGTATAGAGATAGATGGGAGACTGCAAACGACGATAGTCTACTTTTTCTCGGGAAAAGCTTATTGGAAGTGAGATAAAGACAGGTATGAACTTTGTATGAAACTTTTGCGTCATCTGATTTGTTTGACAAAATCAATATTAACGCGAGCGGAGCCGCAGGTAAAAGCTAGTAAAATAAAAATAAAAACACCGTTTAACGCGGGGTGCATGTTGTGTGGAGAGTCTAAAACTTACCTTTGCTCTCAATAGCGACTTCCACATAGTGTGAAATTAGTTTAGACGGTGTTACTGGACGGTTGTTGAATAGTGTCGACAAATATTTGGCTTTCTTGTAGTATCTGAAATAAGAAATTATAATTTACTAGCTGGCCCGGTAAACTTCGTATCACTTAAAATCAATATTCTTTAAGCCTCGTATTCATGGTAAACATTTGTTTACCAACAGTCGATCGACGTTGTTGATGAATGGCGACATTGCTGCTGGAAGCTTTGTTTAAATCAATATGGATTGTCCACAACCGACAGTCTGCGTTAAAATGTTGCCCGAGGAAGTAGTATTGTTGTGTTCTCTGTTTCTGATGTATAAGATTTCTAATAATAAAAAGAAAAAAAACTGTGGGTGCGAAACTATTTCCTGCAAAGAGAAAATTTGATGAGTGACCTCAGAATGACAGATGGATCATTTAGTAACTTTACGAGAATTCTCGCTAAAACTCGCTATTTTTTTTTTTGCATTATGATTAGCTATAATCAATCCAAATCAATATACCAACTTCATTTCGTTAAATCAATAGAACTGGCTATGTTTCATTTCATTTCCGTTTTTCATTTCTTTTGGTTATAGAATGAAACTTGTTTATATAACTCCAATGAATTAAACGTCTTTTAATTTTATGAAATTTAAATATAGGTGGGTGAAAACTCCCGTCCCTTGACGCGACGTCCGTACACACTGCCAACTGAGCTATCATCGTTACAATACTTTTCATACTATGACATTTTAAAACAATCTGTTCGTTTTTTTTCTTTGTCCTCGTCCTGAGAGTAATGAATACAATAAAAAAAGAATCATTCAATTTGGTACAGTCGTTCGGAAGTTATGCGCTTACATACATTCCGGCGATACATTTATATATACATTTATAATCTATATCTCGAGAATAGTACATATGCAAAGTACTTTTACTACTAATCTATATAAGTATGGGTATCGTATACAAAAATATTTTTTCGAATATTACTAGTACTTTTAAAGGTATGCACGTTTAAAAAAAAACTGCACACATGATATTGACGAAATAACTTCCGTAGTAGATAGATCGTCAGTTAACACCAGGCAAAATAATAGCTAAAGGAAGGAAATTTGAATTTAAATTGACCTTGTTCTGTGTTTTCGAGTAGTTAATCACATCGACTACAGCGACATCTATCGCGTTATGATCACATATCGAGATAAAAATATCCTACCTCTTAAGTTGGATCAAACTGCAGTGTGCAAAATTTGATTAAAATCGGTTCAGTTGTTTAGGAGTTCATCGTGTACAAACAACGTGACACGAATTTTTTATATATAAAGACCTTATTTCTGTTTATATATTTGACTATCGGCCTGTCCCGGCTTTGCGCAGGTCGACATTTACATATAAAACATTTTTTTGGGAAAAACGTAGAGTAAATATGTATCTTTATGCAGAACATAATATTTTTTCTTCAAATTACTATTTATATTACTCGTATAAAATTTTATATTTTTATCCATAATTTGGATTTTTATTGGTCGGTGTTACATTTTATGTATATTTATTTATTTTTAGCTTTCTTACTTCTAATTTTATCTTTTGAATGGTATGTCAGGTTTTAATAATTCAAATAGTTATCTGCGGGTACTGAAACAGTCTTGCATACGAGATGATTTATTTGAATAAGGATTAGTACAAAGGTATCGATTTAAATCTGCATTTATATCAACTTTGTAAATATAAATAAATAGTTATAGTGACATAACTACAATTCATAAACATACAATTCATAAATATATGAGAAGTTTTTTGTAGATATTGATGTGTCTTTTAATATTGTAGTACATTTTTTTATAATTAGTAGTTTCCTAAGCGCATGCGATGAAATAAATTTTATGGTAATTTTGTTCTAATCATTATTGAAGTTTTTGTAAGAGATAGTAAGAGAAGTAAGAGATAGCCTATGTCACTCAGGGGTAATGTGGTAGTAGCGTGTACTGACATCGCTTATATCGGTGTAAGTTGGAATTCTTATTTTTTTTCTTCTTCAGGCTTGAATCACTTGAAATACTCACAAATAAGATACCATATATAACCGCAGATGAGTATTAAAAAATGCCCTACTCCATGCTGTGGTATCATCACAATGTTTTCCTTCACCAAAAACACAATATCATTTCAGGGATTCGAACTGACGTCCATTGTCCAGGCGTCCATACACACTACCGACTGAGCAATCATCGCTTACAAGTATATAGTTCTGGGTAAAGAATTACTTGTCATTTCCCATCATTTCGTGTATGGCTTCCTCGACAGGGCCAGCCATTGAGTGACTGAACGTGACTCGTTGTGCATATCCGTTCCTGACTGCTCTGTTGGCGTTGGCCGGCTGGTCTCCGAACATGGGTATGACGATCTGAGGCACTCCGTACTTGAGTGTCTCCAGCGTGCTCAGAAGACCACCGTGAGTGATGAACAACTTTGCGTTGGGATGCGCTACAAACATTTTATATGTTCTTCCCCAAAAAGATGATGAAGAAGAGAAGCGAATTTAGAAGCGATGACGTTCCGTCAAGGGACGTGAGTTCGAATCCATCAACCTGCAATGAGCTTGAGCTTTCGGTGAAGGAACACATTGTGAGGAAACCATACCATAGTAGGGATTTGTCTAAAGCCCGACTGGCTAGTAATCACCGTCAAGATGAAAATCTTGCCGCTAAATACCTATAGGTGTGTTCCGGTAGGTGCACTTAGGAGCCAGTTTCTTCGCAGGTTTAGCGTGTCTACCAACTTAGACTGTATCGTCACTTAGGATCAGGTGAGATTATGGGCATAACGATAAACCTTAACTATAAAAGAAAACAATACGGCCAAAAGTAGGTTCAGCGTTATGGCGACAATCTACCACCTTGATGTGATCCAAGATGGTGGACACGCTAAGCCTAGCGGAGGTACTGGCTCTCAAGTGCAACTGCCGGAATACACCTATAGGTATTTGGCGGCAGATTATCAACTTGAGGGTGGTAGCTAGGCCACTACAAGTAGTATGGCGATTCCCGCTGGTCTCTGGTAATACGGGAGTTTGCAATATCTGGGTCGTGCCTTTCAGTGGATAATGTTGAGTGATTAGCCCTGGACGAGCCACTACATGACCCTCACGTGTCCGACCTCAGCCCGGGTAATGCGTTAGCACGTTACGTTGAGAAAGTCCGTTAAGATTGGGGGTTTAAACACCATGATTACGCCAGATGGCATTAAAAAAACTGTACCACAATGCTATAGTTTCATCAGAACGTTTTCCTTCACCGATAGCTCAAGCTAATTGTAGGTGGATTCGTACTCACGACCCTTGATTCGGCATCCGTACACGCTACCAACTGAGCTATTCATCGCATCAAAGCTTCAAAATACAATAAAATAAATTAACCGGAAGTAACTTTATGACTCAAACATATCCAAATAAATTCTAAAGCCAAAAACTTTGCTTACCCAGTATACTTGCTTGGGGCATCCAGGATCTGACGTGAACATTCTTAGGTAAGTCTTGGAGTTGCTCCTCAAATTTCCATAGCACAGTGTAAGGCAATTTTCCAAATACCTCCAGGAACTCACGTTTGGTGTGCGCTGGCAGAGATGAAGATTTCATGACAGTGCCCATGCTGAAGTAAATGAAGCCTTGTTTGGCCGAGTCCAAGAGGACTTTTAGATCCTGTGATTTGTTCAATATCTCATGATTGGTCGATTTACTTGTAATACATTTTGAAGTTATAAATCGTCACCAGCTATTTATGATCCACAATATGTGAGAATAATCCGCAAATTTTCTAATTAGGTACTAGAGGATGATTTTATGACAGAGCCCATGCTGAAGTAAATGAAGCTTTGCTTGGCAGAGTACAAAAAGGGTTCTAGATTTACAATTTGTTCAATATCTCATGATTGCTTTGTATACTTGTAATACCTTTTGAAATTGATGATAATCCAAAAAACAATACCAGCTATCTATAGTACATATGTGTATGCGAATACATTGCAATTTTTTAGTTAGAAGTGTGTACAGAGGCCGCGTCAAGGGACGTGAGTTCGAATCCAAGCACCTGCAATGAGCTTGAGCTTTCGGTGAAGGAAAACATCGTGTGTAAACCACAGCATGGTGGTAGGGCTTTTGCAAATGCCCGCCTGGCTATCTACCACACTTAAGTTGTAAACCTGCCGTCAAATACCACTAGGTGTGTTCCGGCAGCTGCACTTGAGAGCCAGTTCTTCCACAGGTTTAGTGTGTCTACCAACATGGGCCGTATCGTCACTTAAGATCAGGTGAGATTATGGCCATAACGCTAAACCTTAAGTATAAAAAACAATAACAAAAAGGCATGCTATGGCAGTTCCACTTAAAGTGTCCACCATCTTGGGCCACATCGTCACTTAACATCAGATTAAATTGTAGCCATGTGTTGCTAAACCTTAATTATAAAAAATATGTGTCTTGGGCGTCTTGTGCGTTCAGAAAGATGTTTTTATTTTCAATTATTGATAATAATTGTATTATTATGTTCAAAATCGGAATAACTATAGGAAATGATACCTCAGGTAAAGGTTGTGTTGTTTCAGCAATGTGGTAACCCCCAATCTCAACCACATTCGGTGGTAGAACAAACGCGGGCGCGAACGAGGGATGAGAATTTAGGAATAATATAGATACGTTGTAAAAAGCATCGCTGAATGAAGGAAGCGGCACACCTCTGGCGGCTGCAAGGGAACCGAACAGCGTCCCGTATAACTCCACCAGATTTGGATAGTCCAACCTGAAATCATTTACACTTATTAGAATTGATACAGCATTACGTTATCACTATATATATCCATTGTTACATCTATCATCAAGTTTGAAATGGTTGACTATTCGTACTTATTTGCAAACGGTTTAACTTTAGTCCTAAACGGATGCAACCAGCACTGTTTCTAATACAACCGTTGCTTCATTCTACAATCTGTGTATTGCCAGAACAATCATTGAAGAATCTTTTGAGTATTTAACATCACTCTACCATCAATAGGAGTAAAGCTGTAGTGAAAAAAATTAATAAAAATGAGCCAAAATTATCTAATTAAATTTTGATTCCACACGAACCAAGTTACGGGCATTGCTATTACATATAAATATAAATAATATTGATGGTGTAATATGGTCATGATAAAGCAGACTGTAGGGTAATATGAAAACAGCTGGAAGAGGGCCAGAGGTCACGTACTGAGAACTAAACGGACGCCGCGTCAAAGGACGCGAGTTCGAATACCTTGAGCTGTCGGTGAAGGAAAACATCATAGTGAAACCATAGCATGGTGGTAAGGCTTTTTCTAATGGTCGACTAGGAGAGAAGTATACAGGATTTATCTGCTGTGAACCGACTAAAAATATCTGCGGTGACATTACATTCCCATTTTTGTGATAACCGCTTAGACAGCTACCACCCTCAAGTTGAAAATCTGCCGCCAAATACCTGTACATGTGTTCCGGCGGTTGTACTTGAGAGCCAGTCGCTTCACTAGGGTTAGCGTGTCCACCATCTTGGCCACATCATCACTTAAGAACTTAGCTATATATTAAAAAAAACTATATTTTCAATGAAGAATTAAAAATAAAACAATAAAAAGGACTTACCAAGCGTTTAAAGTCATTTTCATGTACAAGTAATTGTTGTACAGCCTGTCGAAGAAGCCCATAGGTATGGGGAGCTATTTAGAATCAAAGGCGTGGTGGCGATGGACCGAACCTCGTCCACCTGCCTTTCGAGGGTAGGGACAATGATTTCACCGTTTAGAAGTATCCAAGGTACTTGCATCACCGCAGCGAAACTAAAATGAAATTAAGAGCAAGTTGAATTTCTTGCATTTAAGGACTTATATATGAGATGTTTTAACAGTAAAACTTTGTTTTAGTGATGGTGTTACACTGGTACTTTTTATGGAGGAAGACTAGGAGAGAAGTATACATGATTCATCTGATGCGAACCAACTAAAAATATCTGTGGTGACATTACATTTTCATTTTTATAATAACTACTTGCCTAGTTATCACATTCAAGTTGAAGATCTGCCGCAAAATACTTATAGGTATATTCCGGCAGTTGCAAATGAGAGCCATTCCTTTCACTGGGCTTGGCATAACGCTCTAAACTTATAAAATGATGATGATAAAATAAAAAATATTCAAGTAATTTTTTAATTCAGTTTTCTACATACCCAGCATCGACCTCCGATAAAAAGAACTCTGTAATAACAGCATCGAACTTTCCATTGACGACTGCGTCGCGCAGCGCCGGCGTTGACACCACGGTACGAGTTATACTTCTGGACATGTTCCTCAAATACGCTATCCCCCTGGTTATGTTCGCCGGATTTGACACGTCAATGCCTGCAGGCAATACGAAAATGTTGTTACGATGTGTGTAAAAAAAGTACGTGCATTTCACACGCGGTAGAATTGAAACTGTGAAAAATTCCAAAAATACGCAAGCGTGCACACTTACATACTAACACACGCACAACGCTCGGATTATAACGCTTATAAGGAATACTGTACAAAGTCTTTTATCTCATTCTCTCGCACGTTATATCTTATATAAGTATGTCGTTGTCACTTTTTACTGTCGCTTTTTCTTTTCATAGAGTTTCAAATCGTAACGATGATAAATAATTTTGCATTTCACAATAAAATTTTAGTAATATATGGCAAAATCAAAGAAATAATTGTAAGAATCATAATTTATAGATATTAATTCTCAAAGGTATTTATCGTTAACTTGTGTTAGAAATAGTTCAAAATTACTGTTTTTTCATATAAACACATACTCTCATTGGGAATGCTGTTAATGTGTACGAGGCGTCACTTATTATCGATGTATTCAACTTTCACGTCGGTTATTAAATTCTTTATATTCTACTTGCAAATGAAATCTTATAAGAATATCAATCATCAAGAATAACATTATCAAGGATATCCAACAAAAAGTCAATCAAATAGTACAATCCAACGTTCTGATCACAGGTTTAGGTATTGAGATATTTTTTTTATACTTAAGGTTTAGCGTTATGGCCAAAATCTCACCTGATCTTAAGTGACGATACGGCCCAAGATGGTAGACACGCTAAGCCTGTGGAGGGACTGGCTCTAATGTGCAACTGCCGAAACACACCGAAAAACTTGAGGGTGGTTGCTAGCCAGGCGGACATTAGAAAAAGCCCTACCACCATTCTATGGTTTCCTCACGATGTTTTCCTTCACCGAAAGCTCAAGCTCATTGTAGTCGTACACACTAACACTGAGCTATCATCGCTCTAGTGAGATATGTCGTCCACATACTGTCTAGAATGTTATTCCATTTTTTATTTTATTCACGATAACGATTGTGGAAAAAACAACTTGGCTAGGAGGGCAGCTAAGGGCACACCATGATTACAGTTGGTATTCGCAGCGATTAACATCGGATGAGCCCTACATATCCTGCTCATACCCTGCACCCCCGCCCCTGGTATACTCAAAAGTGTGATTGCCAGCTTTATTCTTATTTGACTTTTATATACACACATACAGTGATTCTTCTTAATTACTATCGAGTGATCATTTTACCTATAGGTACAAATAACTAAATGTATGGGAAATCGCGAAACGTTTGTTACTTATGATCAGTTACGGATCAGTATTAAGATATATATAAGGAGAGCAAAAAAAAAAATTAATATTATATACCTCGTGCATGAGCAATCGTGCCGCTGACATCAATAATCGTCAAGTCTTCCCTGACGTCTTCCGGAGGGAATGGAGTTGCCCATGACACCTAGAAATATACGAAAACCATGTTGAATTATTATTATATTTATATTTAATTATAATTACTATTATATTAGGCGAAATTGTAGCCAATACGCTAAACCTTAACTATGAAAAAAAAAATGTTTTTATCAAGCCCTTCATTCTTGACATTAGCGAGATTACCTACACAATCAGATGTTTAAAAAAAAGCTTCACTCTGTGCCTAGACGGTGTCATTGATAAGGCTATACAGTGATACGAGAAATTTGAGGTTTACTCCTTATCATCGAAATCCATCATTCACGTTGATGTATCGTATTAACCTTATCGGGTCATTGAGTTAATATGGGAAGTCCTGGAAACGACATCAAAAATTTCCGAGGACGTGGTACGAACATGTTTGAGTCATGGAGTACAATGTAACTACTACAACCAATTTATATATATATAAAAATGACTCACTGAAATGTATGTATGTGCATAATTTACGAACGTTGGTATCAAATTGATGAGTTTTTTTTCACGGTGTTCGTTATTGTCAGGAGAAGGTTTGATAAATAAATGTAATGATGTGATGTTAGCTCTGTTGGTAGTGTGTACAGACGCCGCGTCAAGGGGCGTGAGTTCAAATCTCCCTATATTTAAATTTAATATAATTAAAAGACATTTCGTTCATTGAAGTTAAAAACAGGGTTCATTCGATAACCAAAAGAAATAAACACCAGAAATGATTTAAAAAATATAGCCAGTTCTATTGAACTTAACAAAATGAAGTTGGAAAGTTGATTTAGATTGTTTATAGGTAACCAAAATGTAAAATAAAATACAAATCCGTCAAACCGTTTTTGAGTTTTGGCGAGAATAAAGAATAATGATTTTAGGTAATACGAAGTTCACCAGGTTAACTAGTTATATTATGAAAGTATAGATCAGTGGCGGATTTACATGAATACCGCCTGTAGGTTATTCAGACATTGACCCCCCTTACGTACCACTGCAATTATAATATATATAAGACTTAGATTCTGAACGACGAAATAATCACGTTGACTCGTTATTGTAGGCCTAATAACATCAAGGTATTATAAACATGAATGATTTTTATTTCTATGAAACATTAAAAAACCACTTTGTCGTCTCTAAAATCTGCCTCCCTAGGCTTTAACATACCCAGCCTATTGGTAAATCCAACACTGGTATAGATACGTTACCGTCATAATATATTTGCCCAAACAGAGGATCACATTATTGCGGGTATAGTAATATAGTAATGAACGGCGAAGAACTTATTAAACCTGGCATGAAAAAGTGATATATAGAGATGCGACTCGAGTAGAATTTAGTGACTCGAGCCACTAGAGTAATTTTACTACGTCATTCGAGTATTCGAATCACTCGAGTAAACTACTTACACTCCTTACAACTCGAGTAAGAATTTATCACTCGAGCTGAGATTCAATTACTTTAGATTAAGAATTTTTAAATTAATAATATTTGGTCATACAAAATGTTATTAATTTATTTATGTCATTAATTAACAATGAAAAACGGATCGAGTCACATAACTACTTTTTTTTCTATATTTATTTTAGGGACTTCGGTCCAAAAGGACATATCAGTCCCATCGCACCCTGATCTTACAGTATGTACAATATGTAATTAAATTCAAATATGACCAAAAGTTAGAACTAATTACAATATTCCATAAAATCTTGGCTTCATCAGTTGCAGGTGCAGCTAAGATTCTATGGAATATGCCCTGGTCCATTAGATTCAGCCCTAAATGTTTTATGATCGCTGTCCGTTGAGCTCGGTTCCGTTCACATTCCCTCAAAAAGTCTTTTATAGATCCACGCGGTATGCAGTTAGGTAAGAAACTTTACTTATAAGAAATGCAAACTTGTTGAGGGGCATGTGTCCGAACCGAACTCTAGTCGCAGTAACAATTACATATCTTTTTAGAGCACTTCTAGCAAACCATGGTATACGAGGCGGCTCGCTTTGTAATGTTTTATATGAAATACCTTTATCTCTAGATCGTTCATGTATCATTATGCATTGTCTAAAGCATAGGTTTTCAAAGTGGGCATAGAGGTCTTTTTAAGGGGCGATTGAAACTGCGGACAATCGGTCTTTAAACGACTATTAGAAGACATTTTGAAAATGTATGATCTAATATCCTACGAGAACTTGTGGAGCAAATCGAAGGACACCGGTCTCCCTACAGAGTTTATTATCGTTTTTCGGTATTAGTATAATCATCAATTAAATTATGTGAAATGAGCGGGTGAAAATTCCGACAAGTTGAGCTGTGGCGTGAGACAGGAGGGAATTAGTACTCCAAAACTTTTCAATTTGTACATGAATGCCCTAATACTCAAGCTGAACATCATTCATGCAGGGTTTTCGATCGACCATCAAATGATTAACAACATAAGTTATGCGGGTGACATGGTGTTATTCAATCCACCGGTTGGCGCTTTAAAAAAGCTTTTGCATTTATTTGTTTTATATTTTTTTTTCTTTTTTTTTATCCTAGCTCGGCAAAGTGACTTTACTTCACCTGATGGTAAGTTTTAGTACAGTCCAGTAACAGTAGCGACTGCCGTAGGGGCAAATGTCCTACGTCAGTCGCAACTGTCTTGACGGCCCACTAAATGTTTCTTCACGCCTCGTTAAAAGACCCCATATTATAAGAAGGTTTAGCGTTATGGCTATAATCTCACCTGATCTTAAGTGTCGATACGACCCAAGTTGGTAGACACGCTAAACCTGTGGAAGACCTGGCTCGCAAGTGCAGCAGCCGAAACACACCTATTGGTATTTGGCGGCAAGTTTATAACTTGAGGGTAGTAGCTATCCAGGCGAGCATTATAAAAAGCCCTACCACCATGCTATGGTTTCCTCACGATGTTTTCCTTCACCGAAAGCTCAAGCTCATTGTAGCTGCTTGGATTCGAACTCACGTCCCTTGACGCGAAGTCGTACGCACTAACACTGAGCTATCATTGCTTCAGTCTGTGAAACCTACACTGATAGGACCGGATTAAAATGTAATACCAAAAAAAGTGAGTTTATGGTTTTCACGGATGGAAACAAATTATTAGAGGAAGTTCCACGGATCCAACTGCATGGTCCCACTACAGAGAAATACAAATTTAAATATCTTGATCACATTCGACTTAAAAGATGATAACGATATTGAAAGATAACGGAGTGCGCCGTTACGGGAACCTATTGGCACGCAGGCTTGCTCGTTGTAGTGATGAAATTAAGAACTAATTATTTAAAGGATTCTGTCAAAATGTCTACACGAGTAGCCTGTCGGTTAATTTTAGAAAAGAAACAATTAACGCTTTACGCGTTCATTACAATAACGTTTTGGAAGATTATTGGGACTTCCAAGTTTTTGTAGTGCATCTTGTATGTTTGCGTTTATCCGTGTTGATGATTTTTATGCCATAAAGCGTAAGAAAATTGCCTCCATAGAAAGTAGACTTCGCGATAGTCCTAATGCAATTATGAAAACCCTCATAGGCTTGTATGAAATATTGACTATCAGTCGTCATATAACAATAACAGGTCGCTTTATTTTTTACTTTGTCTCTGTAGTGGAAACTAATGTATTGTCTGTAATATATTATATTCAATTTTTGTACTCTTTTTAAGTCATTATTTTATGCATTAGATTCTTGTGTTTAGTTTTACTTAATGGATCTTTGTAATCTGAAAAATTAATAAATAGTAATAATAATAATAATAAATATTTTTTTTTATGTTGCGCGCGTACCCGCGTACCTATCTCTAATCCGTACTAAACGCTTTACATTCATTCTGTATGTTTTAATGTTTATTTTTATAGCCCTTTAGAATCGGACACCTCGAATGTTCCTCAGACTAATAAAATGTTATGCTTCGCATCCTGTAGTGTCTAAATAACTTAAGAAAAATAGAGAAAAAAATTCCCTGTAGCTAGTGTCTCCAGAAACCATACCATCCATAACGTGAAGCACAGGAATAATTCGTATGTCGCACGATTATGAGTTTGTGTAAATAATAACATTAAATAGGAATAAAATGAAGGACCATTAAATAATACTAATTTATTTTATTAATTACCTATACATATAATAAGTCTAATCTTATAATAAAATCAAATTTTAGTATATGGACGGCCGAAGTATGTTTAGTCAATAAATTTTAATAATTAGTATATATGCTCTAGAATGTTAAAACACTTATAGCGTGATGCAGGCTATTACGACGGTACTTATTATTATATTTATATTATTAATATATATAAATTAAAAATAATTTATTTATTTTTATTGATTTCTCTTTAGTATCAGAAACAGAAGCGTAAATTAATCGAAAAGAACAATACATATCACAGTTGCACATGCGGCGCCATTTTATGACAACAGAATGTGGTGCGTTGTAATGGGTAGTGTTGAATGATTAGCACCCGATGAGTCTTGCCACAAGCCCCTCTCAACTGAAGCCGGGTAATGCGTTTTGTGACCAGTGAGGAGGTATATAGAATTGCCGTGAGGCTTTATAGTAAGAATCATTGATTTGGTGAAGTCCAGTCTAATGCACTACTTTCGTACTCTACCCAACACATAACTTGGCGGCAGATTTTTACCTTGAGGGTGGTAGCTAGCCATGTGGGTATTAGAAGAGACCTACCACCATGCTATGGTTTCATCACGATGTTTTGCTTGTGGATACGGAACCAAGTTCATTAACGAGGCGTCCGTACACACTACTAACTGCTATCATCGCTTTAATAGGTTAATTTCTATACCTGATGTCCAGCATCAAGCAGAGCATCCACGATCCCCTTGCCGAGGATGTTGTGACTCCGCGACGGTATAGGGAATATTGCTAGTATGTTGTATCCACCAACTATATATACGCTGCCCAATACACAGACCAGCCATAAAACTGAATTCATTTTATCTGAAAAAAGAGAGAATTAATCACCAATCTATAGTATACTGTAATTTTTAAAGCGATGATGGCATTTATGGTTGCCTTCCAAAGGGACTGAGAAGGTTATGTGGTACTTGCTCGGTGATAAATCGCTGGTAGGATCGCCTAGTGTAGTCCACTTATATGGGCGTGGGTTCGAATCCTGCTTCTAAACCCAGGGCTGAGTGCCTTCAGTACTTCTCCGCCAAATTCGGTGAAGCTGTAAAAGTCACTCAGGTTCACAGCATTTGTTGATTCGAAAAAAAAAAAAAAAACAGATATACCCACTAAATCCACACGGCCATCTGTCACCTGACCGAGGTAATGCGGGTTTAAGCTTGCAATCACTGCGTTGCTAGGCGACCGGCCTGGCCTGATGGTCAGCCGGGCTCCATCCAGGCAGCCTGGCGAGCTGCCTTCTCAGACAGCCGGACTGGTGCAACGAGTGGCTGGTCCTTGGACCCGCCCATCTCAGTCTGGTTTAAGGCGGCAGAAGGGCATGAGCGTGTCCCATCTTCTGTCTGTTTGTATCAAAGAGGGTGTTCGCGAGGGTTAGCCTCGTTGACCCTTTCCACGGTCTCCTCTTGAGAGAGTTCGAATCCACTTGAAATAAGCCTGAGTTTTCGGAGAGCGACAACATCGCGAGGAAACCATAGCATGATGATAGGTTTTTTCTAATGAACGAATTGCTATCATCCTTAAGTTGGAATTCTGCCGCTAGGTACCTATGGGTGTATTTCGTCAGTTGTACTAGAGACCCAGTTACTCCACTGGGCTTAATGTGTCCACCATCTTGGGTCACATCGTCACTTAACATCAGCTGAGATTGTGACCTTAATGTATACCCTATAAACCATGGATTCGAACTCACTTCCCTTGACGCGGCACACACTACCAACTGAGCTATCATCGCTTCAAATTACAATTCACATAAAATAATCATAAACCTAAATATGTACGAGTCATAATAATAGGAAATGGTAGGTTTTCGTTGGAATCTATAGGTGTATACAATCACATGGATACATACTATATATATTATATGGGAAATCCGATATATGCATCAATAAAATATCTAAACCTATGATAGGATTAGATAATACCTTTGTGTTTACCAATAAATACTAGCGTATATCAGCAGCTTTGTTTGTGCATAATAACTATGTTCGTGACTTCGTGCGCGTGGAATTAAAATTATTTAATAATTAGCTAACCCAGTGAATTTTGTATCACCTATACTCAATGTTGTTTATTCTCGCCAATACTCAAAAACTGATTGACCGGTTTATGTATTTTTGTAATATACATAATAAATGTATAAAACTTGCAATGTCTTTTAATTATATGAAATTAAAATATAGTCTTTTTTTCTTTTATACAAACCATGTCCTGACAATAACGCACACAAAAATAAATTATCTGATTTGGTGCAGTCGTTCAGAAGTTATACGCGTACATACATTTCGGGCAATCGTTCAGAAGTTATGCGCGGACATACATTTCGGCGATTTTTTTTTTGTTCTTACATAAGAACCTTCTCCAGTCAATAATTAGGATAACAAAAAAAAAAATTGTTCCTTCCGTTCACGCGTGATGCGATGATCAAAGGAAATAGAGATTAATTTATATATATATAGCGCATTCCAACAAACAGACAAACTTTTCCGCTTTATAATACTAATATAGATACATACTATCTCATACCCCGTGAATTCGTTTTATCTTTTATCATACAAATATTATAAATGTAAAAGTAAGTTTGTTTGTTTTTTAATCTTTCACGCCAAAACCGCTGAATCAATTGTTATGAATTTTGGAATAGAGGCAGATGGGACTCAGAAGACGCTGGTAGGCTCATTTTTATCGCCGAATCTTTATTGGAAGAAGGGTAAATATAGGGATAAACTTTGTATGAAACTTTTTATTGCGCCATCCGATTTATCTGACAAAATCAATAATAACGCGAGCGAAGCCGCACGTAAAATCTAGTAAGTAGTTTATACATTAAGCCAGAGGTTCCGAAAGTGTCCGGCGCGGCACCCTGGTGCGCCATTGAGAGTAAAGAAGGGGCCGTGAAGGATTAATTACTTTTACTAATGTTTGCACGGTAGTCGAAAGTATTGAAAATTGGCTGAATTATTATAAAGTTCCACAGAATAATGGTCTTGGAATTTTATACCCTGAAAACTAAAGTTCGTCAAAAATAAAATCGATTCATTGAGAGAGTAAAATGGCATTGAGCTCGTTAGTTCTTGCTAATGAATGTTGCGTGTTTTTTTATGATAATGGGCAGCAAACAGGCAGATGGCCCATTTGATGGTAAATCGTTTCCGTCGTCTATGGCCAACGGCAACCCCAGGGATATTACAGCCATGTTGCCGAACTTGAAGGAAGGGACTGGTTCTCGATTATTATGCCGGAACACAAATGCTCATACTGAACCTTTATTTTGGGGCTGTCTAAGCCCGAATAAAACGGGAGAAAAACTGAAGATGAAAAGGTACTGTTATATTATTTTCTTTACTTATATAATTAATACTTACAGAAAACTTGGCAACTGCTATGAATGTTAATTATAATTTTCTTGAAAAATGAAATAAAAAATAAAATTGCAATATAAAAAGATTTTTTTAAAGTGCAACATTCGGAACACCCCTATAGGTATCTGGTGGCAGATTTTCAACTTGAGTGCGGTAGCTAGCCAGGCGAGCATTAGAAAATGCCCTACCACCATGCTATGGTTTCATCACGATGTTTTCTTTCACCGAAAGTTCTAGGTCATTGCAGATGGATTCGATTTCGAACTCGCGTTATTAGCGATTGTCTTTTTTTTTTCTTTTTCAATGTGTTTATCAACAATACAAAAATGTTGAATATGTATTTATATATGTATCAAAGTTGGAATGTGAATGTAGTTACTTTATATAAAAACTTACCTATAAACTTAACAAAATCAATAGGATACGATTTAAAAAAAATTTAACGTTCCTTTCTAACACTGTATAGTGTATACTGTTAAAATAACCACAACATTGAATTTTATATAAACAGCACAGTGGTGTATTATCTCTGCTTCGAAGTGATTGACTGATTACTAAGGTATAGACAGTTCGGACTCACAACGCGTCAAATATATCAGAGAACTTTTATCTCTCGTCGGTTTTAACAGCAATTCCGAACGTATTCGTTATCTATTTCAAATTGATACGCAAACGTGTGAAAAAATACAAATTTAAAACATTTCTGGATTCGTAATCGGTCACAGCTAATAAAAAAGGACTGTTACACAAAACTTTTTTAAATTTATATAATATTTAATTACATATACGCACATAAATTCATATAGAAATTTGAGCCTAAAACAAAAAAAAGTTTATCATTCTTGTCTTCGATTTCTATTTCCTTGTGATTATCATAACATTGTATGTAAATATAAGCTGTTGCATTGTTTAACAATTATATTACAAATATAACAACGAGGCTTAAAAGACATCTATACTTCCAGTGACCTTAGCATAGTAAAAAAAATGTCAACAACTACTAGCTGTCAAAATTTAAATAAAATTTATTTGCAGTGTTAGAAAGTTCGGGGTTATTGTTTACAAATTTTATTATTTTATTTTTGTTTCATATAATTTGTTTTAAGAATACTGAGGGATTATTAACAAAACATGTCTTGGAGACATATAGTGTTAAACGATGAACAATACAATTTCCAATATTTTTCCAAAACCGATAATATATGTCGTATTTGTTGGTGTCAAAATGCTAACAGGGAAATATCAAAAATCTCTCGAAATACTTCAGATTGTGCCGTTTTTGATAAAATAACATACTGTCTAGACTTAGATTTGAATCAGTTTGATCATTTAAACAAAATATGTGACGGTTGCACGAACGAAATCGACAATTTTTACGAATTCAAAATATTTTGTCGTTCAGCTGACTTAAAACTTCGTGGAATACTTGAATCGGGTTGTGATACAGACCAAACTGAAGTTAAATTAGAACTTCCAGACTTGGATTTGACAAAAAATGAGTGTGCCGACCACTTCTTTGATGAAGACACTGTGTTGCATGAACCTGCAAATATAAATAAAAAAGTAAAAAAGAAAAAGAAAAACGATTCGAGATTGGCTATGTACTGTGATATTTGTTGCTTACAATTTGAAAACGAACAAAGTCTATCATCTCACAATTCAGAATCTCATGGAATAGAAGAAAACGGTGCAGCATTCAAATGTTTTGGATGCGAGAAAAGATTTCGAACTCAGAAAGCGCGCTTGTGTCATGAAATAAAATTTTGCAAAGGCCTCAAAGACGGATACAAATGTGTTATATGTGAAAGGTATTTGCCTAAACGGAGAACATACGAAATTCACATGAGAGATCACTTACACAATACAAGCATCAAATTACCAGATGACATGTTCAAATGTAGGAAGTGCCTAAAACTGTTCAAAACGAAGGAGTTTTTAAATAAACATTATGTGTCCGAACATGAAGATTCTAAAAAGAATTTTATATGTGATGTAAGTTATTTGTTACATATTCTATTGTCGTTAGCTCAAAAATTGCCTATATTTAATTTTCTATAACTTTTCAGAACAAATGAAAACTGCCTAACATATAGTAAAAATAAAATAATTAAATTTAGAAACCATATATTTTTTCTAAATTAATTTAGAGGGAGAGTACTTACAAATATTTGTTATTTATGTAATAGTCAGAAATATTTTATTTGAAATTTCTGTTTCTGACCCCTTACTTTTTATTTTTTGTATTTATGTTACTTGCTCTGAAACTACTAAACACAATTTACTGAAATAAGGTTGATAGATGATATATGTTTCCCATAAAACATAATTTTTCATCTTGTATTTAGATTAAGAACAAAAATTCAAATTGTTGTAAGAAATAACATTCTTCACAAAGTTCTTAACATTTTCTCTGTCAGTAGCTGACAATTTAATTAAAACCCTAAACTAAGTGACATCTAATACTATAGTATTAGAATTGTTAGAAATAGCATACCATATCTAAGATAACATTTTGTGTGCAACGTTAGTAACAATGGAATGATGCATCATGGAACATGAGTTCGAATCCACCTACAATGACCTTGAGTTTTCGGTGAAGAAAACATGGTGGTAAGGCTTTTTCTAATACCTACTTGGCTAGATTCTACCCTCAAGTTGAAAATCTGCTACTAAATACCAGTAGATGTGTTGAGCAGTTGCACTTGAGAGCCAGTCCCTCCACAGGTTTAGTGCGTCCTTCAACATGGGCCATGTCCTCACTTAAGATCAGGTGAGATTATGGAAATAATACTTAACCTATAAACTATTTTAATAAAAGTTACACAGTTCCCACTGTATGTATTCTGTGTAGCAGGAATAATAATTACAATTCCATTTTAGTGGTCCTTTTTCTAATTTTTAAATGTCTTACTTTCTTTTTTATATTCTTACCACTTGAAGTAGGGTACAATTAGTATAATATTAATTAGAAGGGTGAAGAATATATCAAATTGGCATAATAGTGATGACTATATCTTTTTTAATTTGGCAAAATTCTGTCAGTTAGCTGTGGCACCTAAAACAATAAAAATAGAAATTTTGATAATATTTTTGGATTTAAAGTAATTTAAATACAAATGCAGTGACATATTTACAGTGGATTAACCCATAAAGCCTCTGGTTTAGGTGTAATATCGGAACATGAAAATATAAAAAATATATAACCAATCTCTGCTTAAAAAGATGCTTCTGTATAACACAGCAATAATATAAGATATATTATATCATGACTGACTTGCTTTAAAACATCTTATATATCATAGAGGATGTATCTATATTACAAGAAATCCTATGTATATATTAATCTATGTGGATTAAATAACGCTTGTATGAATTTCAGACATGCGGCAGGGTGTTTACACGACAGGACTATTTGTATAAGCATATGTTGACACATGCAGGCATCAAACGGTACAGCTGCCCTCACTGTGATTTCAAAGCAACTCAACGATCTTCTCTTACAGTTCATATAAGGTTAACTATTTTTATTTTACACAACCACTGCAGCGTGATGGATCTGTATAGCATACTAATCATTGTAATATCAAGATATAATACTGATTATCGATAAAAGTAAATTTACAAAGAATCATCACAGTCATGCTGGGCTTGGCTGGCTGATCCCAGAACCTGAAATGTCATTATGTGGGGTTTATTACCTATGCATTGTGGTCTTGTAAGGGATCACCTAGTAATCACGTGTGTCTATTAAGGAGGGAACACATAAGGGAATATAACAATATCCCAACGGAGACAGGAGGTGCATTGAGACATGTGTGTATTTAGTTTTTCCTTGAAAAGCCGGATGTAACCTTGACTTACCTTTGCCAGGACTGCTGAGTCCTGATAACGAAGCGATGATAGCTCAGTGGTAGTGTGTACGACTTTGCGTCAAGGGACGTGAGTTCGAATCCAACCACCTACAATGAGCTTGAATTTTCGGTGAAGGAAAACATCGTGAGGAAACCATAGCATGATGGTAGGGCTTTTACTGAAGCCCGCCTAGCTAGCTACCACCCTCAAGTTGAAAATCTGCCGCCAAATACCAATAGGTGTGTTCCGGTAGTTTCACTTGCGAGCCAGTTCCTTCAAAGGTTTAGCGTGTTTAACAACTTGGGCCGTATCGTCACTTAAGATCAGGTGAGATTATTGCCATAACTCTAAGCCTTAACTGTATAAAAAAAATCTATATTATTCGGAAAAAGTCTATATGATATTTTGTACCAATAATACACTTAATGTTGGGAAGACGAGACTGCCTACAGCCCACCTCGTATCACTAGGTATGTTACGGAGCTTCGAATCCGATTTCGAAAGGTCGGAATTTCCGGTTGATTTTACACCTTCGACTTAGGCTTCGGTACTTTTGAACTGGAGGCTATAACTATATAACACAACAAGTAACCGCGGCTAGAATAAGTATGTACAAAATTTAACTTTTAGCTCAGGGAATCGCTCGACATTTCAAAGGATCCCACTAAATTTTATGGAAGATATCAAATTTCGTCGGTGGTTACAATTCCTAGTATTGAATGACATTATTATAAAATACACACAGTATAACACTGCCTTCTTATCTATCTCCATTTCGCATCAAACTCTAATTCCGATAAAGCAGTTTATAAACCTGTTCCAGCTACGTCATATCCTTTTCCTAATATCCCTAAGGGGGGTGGGGATTAAAAAATTACAAAAACATCTCCTAATTAATGCACTACCCCAAACCTATTTACTAAGTTGATTATATATTTGTTTTGGCTCTCTCTTTTAAAAGTAATTCCGTGCTGAAGCATCTACTTTTAGCACACAGTTCCAGGATTTGGTTAAGCAGTGCAGATGTTGGCAATGCTTGCATGAAACTTGTGTTGTTCCATCGAAGGTTACGTATGTTTGGTACAGAATAGAGTTGATAACGATGCACTGGAAAGTAGCTATTGGTCTGATGATAAATCAAGTATCTTATATCCTGTTTGGGCTAATATGAGCTAAAGACTCGATTGATTTACCTATGTTAAAAAGGTTCTATCACTGAGCCAAGATCAATTTCCCAGTATCTATATTAACATAAAGCGGAGTAGTTTGTTTGTAGCAAAGCTTAATAATTTATAGTGCTACACAAACAAAGTCGCGTTCACAGCTAGTACCTTTTATATAAGTGATAGTGAATTTTACTGTATTTCAGGAAACACACTGGTGAACGGCCTTATAGTTGTGATATGTGTCCTCAGCGTTGCATATCGAGCTCGAACCTGCGCGCCCACCGCCGGAGACATCTCGGATTGAAGAAATTTGAGGTATACTGGCTTATTCTATTCCTTCCTTAATATGTATATGAAGCGATGATAGCTCAGTGGTAGTGTACACGACTTCGCGTCAAGGGACGTGGGTTCGAATCCAAGCACCTACAATGAGCTTGAGCTTTCGGTGAAGGAAAACATCGTGAGGAAACCATAGCATGGTGGTAGGGCTTTTTCTAATGCCCACCTGGGTAGCTACCACCCTCAAGTTGTAAACCTGTCGCCAAATACCAATAGGTGTGTTCCGGCAGCTGCACTTGAGAGCCAGTTCCTCCACAGGTTTAGCGTGTCTACCAACTTGGGCCGTATCGTCACTTAAGATCAGGTGAGATTATGGCCATAACGCTAAACCTTAAGTTTAAAAAAAAAGTATCTTCTACAATTTCAAAATCATTATAAAAAAATAATAATTTATATATGACTTGGAACACGTTTAAGCGATCCTACATGAGGCAGTGTTTACCCTCCCTATACAAGCCCCATGAACTTTTATAACCTATCAGAGATTGTCGTTGTTTTTGGATTGAACTGTGCTTAAAATCAAATTAAATCAAAAATCTCTATTGTTTAGGCCCTTACAAGGCGTTTATGAATGTCTAATCTACTACCACCGGTTCTGAAAGTAACGCAGTCATCGAGAAGAAGCTCGATCTGCAACTTTTTTTTTGTAACAATTCCACTTCCTGCAGCAGTCCATGCCAAGGGCCAGCCACAACGGCACCCTTGTGCCCGCTGCCTCGGGGCTGAGTGCCCTCAGCATTCGCCCCAAAAAAGTCCTGTCAAGCTGTAAAAGCCCCTCCGGCTAACTGCTTATGTCCTGTCGAAAAAAAAAATTTTTTTTTTGGGAATTTTATTTTATTATTATATCTTTTGAGGCGTATTTTTTTTACATAATAATTTAATGTGTATTGACAGTAGTTATTAGCAGATGTACAGAGAAAGGTGTCATTTCTAGACATCGTAATCGCTGACATATTGATCTACCCTATAATAGCCTTTTGTCATCAAAACCCGTTTGACATGGATCTTGGGTCACATTGCTTACATCATTTATAGGTATTTATTTTACATTATAGCCTCAAACACATCTGATGTTAAATGACGATGTCAAGATGGTGGACTCGCTAAGCCTAGTGGAAAGACTGGCTCTAAAGTGCAACTGCTGGAACACGCCTATGAGTATTTGGCTGCAGTATTCAACATGAGGGTGGTAGTGGCGGTGGGCATTACATACAAAAGCCTGGCTTTAATGGTTTTACTTTGTTGTGATTGGACATACAAGAGGACATTTTGACTGTTATTAGCATTGAATATGAATGGAAGACAGTATTGCCATGTAAATGTACAATAATTAGGGTATAAATAGGATTTCGTTAATCTTCAATCCTAAGTGTACATTATTTTTGATGGACAGCATCAGCCAATTACAACTATATTTTTAGATATTTATACAAATGAACAAAACTAAAGTATCTGTTTGTATTTTCAAAATAACAGAGTTTTACTAAATGCATATGAATACGGTACTCATGTAAAAAAAAAAAACAATTTTAAAAATTTTGCCTGTCTGTCTGTACCCGCTAATCCCTGAAGGCAGGACCGATTTGGACGGGAATTTCGCTGGCAAATAGCTGATGTTATAGGGACTAACTTAGGCTACTTCTATTTTAGAATAAAAAATTGATTTCGGGAAAGAAAGTATGTATGGTTCCACGCGAACGAAGTCGCGGGCATAGCTAGTACCTCAATACGATTGGTTAGTTTTACAACAATAAATATTTATATGTTATTTCAACAAAAAAAAAAATCACAAATAATGTTTTATTATAGAATTTAAATATAATTTTATTGGAAGTACAATATTTATTTTACGACCCTGGTACAGTAGTAATTAAGGCCACGATCAGAGACCAAAAGATCACGTTATAAAAACAAATAAATATTACGAGCTAGTAAATGACCTGAATAGGAATAGCTAGTGGTTAATTTATAAGCGGTCGAAGGGGGAGCGAGGGTTGTACCAGCAAATTCTCTCTACAATCTACTAAAAGGTCTTGACCTATTTAGGACTTCAGTAAGTTCTAGAACGTGCCTCTAAACCTGCGCTTGCAGACTCCGACCAAAATTTTTCTTGGCAGCGACAGAAACACGAGTAGTGAAGGTGAAACCTACATCCTTTCCTGGAGTTTCCTTCTCTGATATGGAATCCTAATGGATATCTAAGAAGTCTGTCTCCCTCTCTAACGGGTCTGCCAACGCTGATGGAATATCAAATTTATATTGCAGTGTACGATCTGCAATAAGAAGTTCGGTTATAAGATAAGCTTAGACGAGCACGTCTCGTCGACGCACGAACGCACTGAGATGCATACATGCGAGCACTGCGGCGCCGCCTACACCAGGGTTAGAGGGCTGAGGAGACATGTAGCGGCGAAACATACGAAAGATAAGTCGGAACTGTCCGAAAGTAACTTCCGAATCGGTAAAGATGTTGATACGGTAAAGAATGTGGAATACGAGTTGAAGGAAGGGGATTTGTTGCTCTTAAAGAATCCGGACTGTGAAGTGTTCATGGTATAGGGGAGAGTTACTTAACCCCATGGTAATGGGAATTTTCGTCATACTGTTTTTAATTATTTTATTTTATTTACAGTATAATTTTTTTATTGTTTCGTTTACATTAAAGTATGTATTGATATCAGCCTGTTTATTAAAAAAATAATTTTAATCTAGAAAATAAGTTATTGCACTAATTTATTTTCAAGAAATAGTAATGCGATGAAGGGTTAAAATGGAGTACGCCAGTTAGATATAGATAATACGCTAGTTATTCAGTGAGTTAGCCAGTTAATTATAAAAGATCTTTGATGAAAATTTACTAAGTGATGGTTATTAAGCAAATTTAATTTTTTTGACTATCGCAAGTTATTGTTTTCTTAAAATAGAGTTTCACACCTGTTGATAATAAAAATTAAACGCAAGAAACATCTAAAGAGTTTCAAAAATACATATGTGTCGCTATACATGGGCAGTAAATTGGTAAGGTATTTCCCTCTTAAAGATCTCAAATTATGTGTTTAAAATTGACGTCAGGGTTACTGAAAAAATAGAGTACGCCTATTATATAATTATAGGGAGTACGCAAGTTAATTATATACAGTACGCCAGTTAACAGCTGAGATATCCGTAGTTAATTTAGGTTGCTACGATCAAACGTACTTAATGTTGGTGGCTTGACCGAAAAACTTAGTTGCCACTAAATAGTGTTGATTTCAGTATTCCTAATCACATTAGTTATCAACTAATTTTTAAATTAAAATTGACACATTTTGGGTTGGGGGGGGGGGGGTGGGGGGGGGGGGGTTCTAAGTAGTTACTTGACAGCGGTTCCGACCGCGTATCCCTTCATCTGATTTCATCTAAAGTTAGTGGCTTCACGTGTAAATGGCCGCATCACTAGTGTCAACCACATCACATCTCTAATTAAATCAAATCAGAATAAATTATATTCCATTTAGGCCTCGGGAAGATGTTTATGAACTTCAAAACTACTACCGGTTTGGAAAATAATCCAGTCATCGAGAAGAACCGGCAAGAACCTCGTTCTGGTTTTATTTATTTTTGTATGTATGTAATTTTTTTTAATATACAAATTTAAATTAATTTACAGTACGTTTTAGGGCATGCACTAAAATGGGTGTCAATTTCAGACATAACCATCGTTCACATATTGATCCACTCTGTAATAGCCTTTTCACATTAGAATTAGCTTGACATGATGCTTGAACGTACCCAGTAATGTGTTTAGGGACTTTGTTGCAAACCCAAACACTATTACCTAACAAACTGGTACTTATCTTACTGAGTTTAAAATATGGGGTGACCAGTTTGTCACGATTTCTAGTATGTCAGTCGTGCCGGTCTATTACACAATCCAGCTTACGCAAGTTTTTGCGGGCATAAATTAAATTATGAAGAATATACTGGGACATCAGAGTTAAGATACCGAATTCCGGATACTTAAACTTTAATGTTTCGCGAGTTCTCATATTGTAAATGGCTCCTTTTTCCAAAATAGATACGATGTCTCCCTCAGCTGCTGTTCCCCAGAGCAAAAAACTATAAGGCATCTGGCCATTTGTCTCGCGTTTCAAGCTATATTTTACAAAGTAAAAGTATACACCTAATGTGGTCATTTAAAAAAGAGTGCACACTTATAGAGATGTGTTGTAATTGAGAAATATATTTACGTGTATTTATTTTTAATAGTTGTAAAATATACGAATAGCTGTGATCTAATAACGTAAAATAATATGTTCGTGTAATAAGTTTAGAATAAGAAAATATATATGATTATATTATATGTGGGTGTTTTATTATTGTTTCTACCTTTTTAATGCTCCCTGACAAAGTTTGTTTTCAGGTTTATGTATATCGAATATTTGCTATAAATAGCATTAAGCATTGTATTAAAACGGTTAAGGAATAAAAGATATATCTTATATATTGCATGGTGGTAGGGGTTTTTCTAAGGCTCGTCTGGCTAGCTACCACCCTCAAGTTGAAAATCTGCTGTCAAATACACTCAAGTGTGTTCCGGCAGTTACAATAGAGAGCCAGTCCCTTCTATAAAGGCCGGCAACGCATCTGCGATTCCCCTGGTGTTGTGGGTGTCCATGGGCGGCGGTGATCACTTACCATCAGGTCACACGCTTGCTCTTTTGCGCCCTATTCAAAAAAAAAAAAAAATTTAATTATAAATAATTTATTTATTATATTAATAAAAAATAGTTGCCATACTCTTCTGAAACTGCTTGACTGAGTTTTATGACATTTTATATGTATATTCGGTAAGTCTGAGAATCGGTCTTAGTCTATTTTTCAACCCCTAAGTGATAAGGGTGGTCCAGCCCAAACATTTTTTTTTGTGATGTGATATTAAAAAAGATATACAACCCTAAATTTTCATCCTCTAATTTTTTAATACAACCAAAGTAATCCACTAGAAATAATTTATAAGACAGAACAACGTTTGTCGGGTCAGCTAGTGTATATGTAAATACTCAAGAAAGTAAGGGATACTATAAATACATACAGTGTCCTGCCATTGTTCTGCCTAGTAAAAAAAACTTGATTCGAAAATTAAAAAAATATAACTAAATGTCGCTAACAACACCTCTTGCCGATCGAAACTTGGATACCTAAACGAGAATTCAAGACACTATATATATTTTTTTCTTATAGAGGTTTCTCTCTTATGTTACAGACTTGATATTTTTTTCTTATATAAAGCACTACCAACATGGATTACAATATGACATTCCTTAAAATTAAAAATACATGTAGAATTTCAAGCACAAATGTAACCTTATTTATTGGTGAGTGTGACACATATTATTGTGTGAGCAACGCATACATAGTATATTTTAACCAAACTATTGATCATTGAATAAACTAGGCTAAATATGTTAATATTAACTAAATCTAAATAAATGAACTGAATTGAGATTATAACTAAACAACAAATATAAAACTACTTTATCAAACAGCTGGACTTAAAGGTGTTAAGAGTATTACTGAATACATCAAGATATAGTTTTTAAAATAATGTGTCACCATTTTATTCATAGGTGTAAAGTATTAAATTAGTTCGATAATTATTAATAGGAGATAAACTGAATCATGAGGTTACCTACCCTACCCTACCTAATAATTCAAGCGTATCGAAGATTCCGTTTACTAATTTGAATAAGAAAGCGAGATCTAATAACCTCCTACGATCGTTTAAGGAAAGCATTTATATCAAAACATGTTAATGTTTACAATAATAAAAAAGTCTTACACTAATAATTATTTAAATAGATCGATTATTTTAAGAATACCAGAACTATTAGTTCTTTTCATGAAATCTATAAATTAGTCATAAATAGTAGATATCAAATACAGTCGACTGTCCTATTTTCTATATGACAAGTAGCATTCTCGATTATAAAAGTCCAAGATGAAACACCTACTTTCTCTTAAAGAGGTTTCTGTTTCTCAACTGCAGTAGATTTCTTGCTTATTCAGTTCTCACTCGGGTTTGATTGTAGGTATATATAACCCTTGGTTGTTAAAAAAATCTTTTGTTTTGTTCTAGAAAATACAAAGGTGTCGCCCTGTTATTCGTTCTGGGTATGTACCCGTATCTTGTAGGAAAGTAGTTTATTTATACTAATATTATAAAGAGGAAAGATTAGTATTTTTGTTTGTAACTAATAAACTCAAGAATTACTGGACCCATTTCAAAAATTCTTTGTTCTTTAGAATGCAACATTAGCCCTGAGTAACCTAGGCTATATAACATTTTTTTTTAAATGATTAAATATTATGTTGTATATGTTAAATAAATGGCAAGCGAACCAAGAAACCATTAGAAAACCAAAGAACGAAATAAGTAAATAATATAACCATGAGTATAGCTAGGGGAGACATGGGTGGGCACTGACTCTGAAAAATCTCAGTTTCCTTTTTTATAATGTGTTAATTCAAACACAAATGTGTAGTCTTGGCAACTGAGAAAAGTGCTTGAGACTCGACTATTGAAAACCAAAAGTACTCATTAAAACTACCATGGTGGTAAATATGCTATATTACTATACGGGACTTTTGCATTTTTATCGTTCTTCTTTTATAGTTTATAGGTGTAACGTTATAACTATAATCTTTCATGATGCTAAGTGATAATGTAGCCCGAGATGATGAACACGCTATGCCTGCTGAAGAACTGGTTTCCAAGTGCAACTTCCGGAACCGCCTACAATTATTTAGCGGCAGATTTTCGACTTGAGAGTGGCAGCTAGCCAAGCGGGAGTTAGAAAAACTCTATCACCATGCTATGGTTTCCTCACGATGTTCTTCACCGAAAGCTCAAGCAAATTGTAGGTGAATTCAAACTCACGTCTTTGACGCGGCGTCCATACACGTCCGTACTCCTTATCCTGTTTCCTTTAAGGTTTCGCAAAAACGCCTATCACCGTCTCTAGGGTTCCAACTATGTCTGTACCAAAATTTATCATATTCGATTCAGCTTTTTAGGTGTGAAAGGCGTAACAAACAAACTCACTTTCGCATTTATAATATTATTAAGAACAAGGAAATTTAAAAATAGATAGTTGTTGTTAGCTGTTACCGTCCACCAAAATATTGTACGCTTGGCATTGAAGATTGAATAGATCATGAGAATCATGAAATTATCGTACGTGTACAATACGTATTGTACGCCTGGCAACACTGATGAAAATACACTTGTAGCGAGTCACTACTCGCTCATAGATGGCGTTAAATTATATACACCGATATAAATTGAACCATAAAGAACTCGTTCTGAAAATACACGTATAAGTATAAATAAAATACAAGTAAAATTGGTTTAGTTAGTAGTGAGTTAAAATACACGTTACGCGCACTTTCGGTGCAGGAAAACATAGTATTGAAACTATTGCTTGGCGGTAAGGCTTTTTTAATGCCCACCTGGCCAGCTATCACTCTCGAGTTTAATATCTACCTGTTGCTCTTAAGAGCTAGTTTCTCGACAGGGCTTAGTATGATCACCATCTTAGGTCACATCATCACTTAATATGTGAGGTGAGATTACGGTCACAATGCTAAACCTTAAGTTAAAAAAAAACTTTCTCGTATTTAGCGTTGCCCAAAGTTATGCCAATGTTACCTGGAATTGTAGAACATCTGGCAAATCATCAGATTTCTTGCCTCAACTTATTTGTTTATAATTCACTTTATTCATACACAACAACTAAATGAGATCATGCAAAATGGTACTTATTTGAAGTATCATATAGCCAAATAAGGTTTTTTTTTATCCTAGCTCGGCAAAGTGACTGTACTTCACCTGATGGTAAATTACAGTACAGTCCAGTAACAGTAGTGACTGCCGTAGGACTAAATGTCCTTCGTCAGTCGCAACTGTCTTGCCGACCCACTAAATGTTTCTTCACGCCTCCCCATATTATAAGAAGGAGGGAACACCCAGGTCGGAAGACTGTTCCACAGCTCCACTGTGCGACAAAGAAACGAATTTTCGAACTTTTTGGTTCGTGTCGGGATGGAGGTTATGGTAAAGCTGTGACTCCGTAGTCCAGCACGGGTGGATCTGTTGTGGAAAGGAGAACAGGGGATTAGGCGAAATAACTCTTCAGAGCCAAAGTTTATGGATCAAAGTATTAAAATATATACATACAGATGACGATCCCGCCAAAACTCCCGGAATCATATACAAAATATCTATATAATTATGTTGCGGTTATTGAGAAAAAAATAAAACAAATATGGGTAAGTTTCGTTAATTCGAAATATTTATTTCACGTAAAAAGTTAACACAACAAAAAAATTCTACACATTAAAAATATTATTACAATTCAATACTAGTCTACCTTAATTAACGTCGTCGGCTTAAAGGTAACAAAATATTTATAATTGTTGTTTTAATGGATAAGGCTCTAAAAAATAAGCTTTAAGTAATAAATAAACGAACTCGCATTAAATTATAAAGATTTAGTTTTTGCATTTCGTTTCACACAGTAAATGGAAATTAAAGTTGTTGAAGTGGAACTTTTTAGTCTTAATACGGAAAATGCCGTGTGGTATTAAAAAAAATGTCATATTCGCCTGTCACCTTTACGCGGTAATGTGTATGGCCAATGTGTTCTTTTTTGTTCATGGCAACTCAGTCCTCTTTAGAGACGATTACTGCAATTCTCAAGTCATAAGATTTGTTCATTTAAGACAGATGATACTATCTTCAGCAAGATGGTGACTGTCTTGTTGAAACTCTCTTGGAAGTTTTTGTAACAAATATATCATGTTCAAAATGATTATTCATATTTCACTTCACTTTGGTATTCAATTATATTACATCACGTTAAATGTCACCTGTATTATATATAATATATATGTTATATTCATATATTTCAGTGTAACTGTTACATGATGCGTTCCATGTAGAGATTACTAGGCTAACGTTCATAACCGTGGTTTTTCCATTTCTCTTGTCTTAATCACGTCCTATCAGTCCTTAGTGACGTTTTCTCCGCGTTCGCAGTGACCGTGGTCACCTCGTGGAAGGTTTGAAGGCATGTTGTGGTCGCTATATGGAACGCACCTATACGAGAATGCATTTAAATTGATGACACACATATTATCTCTAAAAGATGTTTTGTGGTAATCACCATATTTGTCTTAATTGTAAAAATTAATGAATTAAACTTCATATTATTTTTCGTCAGTATAGTAGCATGTATAGTAATTTTAATATTTTCTTTGAGAAGAAAAGATAACGTATAAAATATTTGGCACAGATTCATTATTCATTTAATTTTTAATACTTTAATTAATAATCATACCCATATAACCTAAATAAGTTTCACTTCTTACGTTTTTTTTTTCTTTTACATCAAAGATGTCACTTCATTTTAATACATTTAAATCGACGATTCATTTATAATTCATTTTGGCATCCCACTATAAGGAAACTACTTAACCACATAGTATACACCCAACTCTATACCAGACTACTGGGTACTCGGCTACGATGCCTTTAAAGGCCTTAATTTACAAAAAAATGTAGCAATTTAATTTTTGATAAATAATTGAACTTTCTACTACGTTGACATAATTATGACTAAAGTCGACGTTTTTCATCTATGCAAAAATGTTCAATAATATCGCATTTCATGAATAAAATACCACCTCTGAATCGCTCATCAATAAGTACATTTAAAGTAAAGGTAGAAATAACATTTATATTTAAATTATTTAATGATAATAGTATTGAAACTTTAATTACTTTCTATAACTATATACTAAAAATTAGACATCACATCGATTATTATTAGACACGTATTTTAATATTCACATATATTGTCAAATGAGGAACTTCGCTCGAGTTTCTTACAGCCTAATATTAAATTTATAATTTGCATTTAACCTAGGTCTATATTTGTTGGTTGAAACTACTGTTTGAAGTAATGAGAATGAGTTACGAATTAAAAAAAGTTATTAATGGAAGTAAACACTGGCAACATTTGGTAACATTTTGGCGGTATTTTAATATGTCATGTAGTAATTGTATGTCTAAGGATAATGATCCTTTTTATATTACTTGGCACTATCTGTACGTATCATAAAAATGTAAATTTATCGAGTCTGTACTTTTTAGATTCAATTGAAAAAAAAAATTGCAAGTGACTAAGATAAGTAACAAAATACATTTATATCGTTTTTAATAATACCTCTCTGTACGTTTGTTTGTGCGCGCATCACTGCTGAAGTACAACGTTTATTATAAAACGTCACCAAGGAAAGCAAAATAAATCCCCAAGTAACATTTAGTCTTTGTTTTATAAACATCGGTAAACTCGATCAAAAGTTATTATAATTTGAATGACGGCGTGCGATTAAATAACTTTATTTCCCCGCGAACGAAGTGTCATCTAATTTTTTTACAGTTTTTAGTGATATACTTTGCCAATTGTGCACGAGTTAATTGAAATGTATAATAAATAAATCAATATGCATTGTATTACAACCGGAATATGTACAGCTGAACATACGAGAGTATGATGACTATTTAAAATTTGGAAAATTCCAGACAAAAACCTTGACATTTCAATAAAAGTCCGGGCATTTTAGTCATAAAATCTAAACGTTACCCATCTTAGTTACTGTGGTATGGGAGGGTATTATTTGTATAAGTTTAATTAGTCGCCAGAAAAGCGCCAAAACACCCAAAAAATCTGGAAAAAATAAAAAGCTGGACTAAAATCGAGAAGTCTGGACAGATGGTAACCCTATATGGGAGTGAAGTATCCAATATTTATTAAAAATGAATTTACCCTGTGAGGGACGAGAGGTCTGTATTCGATTAGAACCCGACGACCATACACCATTGTATACCAGACCACTATCATTAGAAGTAAAATAATCCATTAAGGGGTAGAAGAGATCTATAAAAAGTGTGAAAACTGTCTCAGCTCTGAAAAATCATTTTTCACAGTCGATTAACAGCTACTTCGATCTTTCTAGTTCCATATCTGTTCATCAACATATGCGCTAGTGTGTATACACGCTTAAAGAACGTGAGTTCGAATTCGTGCAATGAGCTTGAACTTTTGGTGAAGGAATTCATCGTGATGAGAGCATAGTATTATGGCAGGGCTTTTTCTTGACACTTCTTCTTCTTTTCTTTTCACTTTCTTCATTCTTGGCACACATTGTCACTTGTAATCAGATGAGACTGTTACCAGAACGCTAAAAATATTAAAAAAAAATTACATTATATTTCAGCTTCAATATGACTCATCTACTTTGTCAGATAAAAAGTACGGTCCGCAAAATATATTCTAGATTATAAATACATACAAATAAATATAAGTATTGACAAAAGTTAATTATACATCTGAAGGCAGATTTTTACATATATTATTTTAATGATAACTTTAAATAATACTTGTTCATATATATTGAAAACCAAAATAGAAGTTTGTTATGTTATTATTATTAATAATTAAATAACGTAGAGCAGCCATAGCCAACTTTTTTTTAGGGCCACAAACATTTGTTGCGATGGTGTCGAGGGCCGCAAACAATTAAAATTTCGTAATTATTTACATAGATTTTATAGGTTCTTAAGTTATTTTAAATGAAGTAATACCGTGTGGGCCAACTACAAAAGACCAGCGGGCCGCAGGTTGAGTATAGCGGGTATAGAGCTAAGATCTTTAATTTGTTATTAACTATAAAAGCCCCTTCTAAAATGTATATGCCTAATAAAGGTTTCATAAGTATTAAGTATCGAGTTGAAGTCAATGATATTATAAAAGTATAGATACGTTTCCTGTCCTGTTTCCAAGGGCCACAAAATCAGCAAGTCTCTTACGGAGCGCATGTGTCATATCTACACATTTTACTAATAATATAATTGGCTTACCTTAACAACAGTATGTTGATGAAGTAAAGACTTGGAAATTATTGGAATATGAATTAAAATAATTATACTGAATATTTAATAACAGTATGACAATAGAGAGAATACACGGTAAATAATTATTGCATAAATTAAAATCTTTCGTTGATTTGTTATCTTTACACTCTATTAAAAAAACACTGCAGATTTTCAAAATTGAATTACATTCGGATTTCAAAAAGGAAATTTACAAAAAATCAACTGACACATATATAAATAAAATAAAATTACTTTAGAATAATGTTATTTTTACATAATAAACTTTGCTTACCGATAAGTACTAAGTTAATTCGTCTTAAATCACAGTAATGTAAAAAATAATATATCTATCTTTTATTTAGATAAATCAAAAATTATTATTGTTTTCTATTGAGTACCTTTCAATAAATAAATACATTTTCACTATATGAAATCATATACAAAGCGATATATCTAAGTCAATAACTTAAAACATTATATTTCATTATTACATTTTTCTTCGTATAGTCTGAATGATAACTAGAAAAAGTTAGCACGGAATATTTTTTCTATCAAATGGCCTTTCAGAATCCGCTAAAGCTCCACATCTATTACAATTAATTAATTAATTGATGATTATCTTTAAAAAAAATATTCAACAATAATTTTGTTGTAAAATGAAGAGTATTTATTTTTCACTAAAGTTATTGTCTTAAAACATTGCTCTTGAATTGTGCTATTAATTACGCATAAAATATATTATTTACATTATAATTAATTGAAAATATTTTTTCCGCGCTAACTTTTTTCCAATAGAATGATATAATAAAAAACAGCGCTTTTTTTAACTATTCAACAGGCAAAAGTAATCGCCCGTTCAGCCTACTTTTTATTGACAAACAAAGATGGCGGCGTACGTAGCCTAGTACGGAAGGTTGTCTCTCAAGAAAGCTTGCTTCTCGTAACCGCGCCGCAAACATTTTCCCCACCAGGACCGTTGCGTGCACGTCTTGACAGGTTTTAATATAAAACACTTCGTCTGCACGATGTTGAAGAAAATTTTCCCAACCATATTTGAGACTGGCGTGTCAGCTAACTTTAGGCAGGCGCGGAATCTGTAACAATAATTCATTGAAATCATTAATTCCTAATTTTTTCTTAGTAGGTGTTATCTACGTTGTTAACGGAATATACTTGTCAAATTTCAAGTTAATGGATCAGTTACTTTTAGAGCACTTTGAATATTTTTGCGTACAATAGATGGCGTTGTATTTGCCTGTATCCCGTCTTTTTTAATTTGTTTTTTAATGTATATATTTCTTTAGCGTTTTACTGCAATCTCACATGATGTTCAATGAGGATGTGGCCTAAGATCATGGGCACGCTAATTCAGATACATAAACATACCTACCTATAGGTATACGGCAACATATTTTCAAGTTTTGCGGTTGGTAGTTGGCCAGGTGGCCATAAAAAATGTCATACAACTATGCACCACTATTACTTATTTATAGCACTGATTTTTATGGAAAGTTGTGACAAAAATAATCTAGTGCTTTTAAGATCACATGCCAGAGGTCATCAAAAGACATCAAGGCGAGGTTAACAATACCAAATATATAACATATTCTATATCTATACTAATATGATAAAGAGGAAAGATTTGTATATTTTTTGTAACGAATAAACCCAAAAACTACTGGACCAATTTCAAAAATTCTTTCTACAGTTAAATGCTATATTATCCCGAGGTAACATAGGCTACTAATTAGTTAAATAATTTTCTGTTCCATGCGAACAAAGTTGCAGCCACAGCTAGTATAAAATAAAATTACGGCCAGTGGTGGATTTACCATAGCACATTTTTTTTTTATGTTGCGTAGCATAGTGACTCTTTTGTACCTGGTGTTAAGAACAGTACAATCCAGAACAGCGGTGACTGACAATGATCCAAAATTCACAATCAGTCACCGCTGTCATACCATGTTTATGGCGATACTGAATGTGCTGATACCTCATGCAACGCTTAGCGAGCAAGCATTGCATAGCAGAGACGCATTGACTACATTTCTCGCCCCCTTAGTCGATTCGGACCGACATTACTCGAAGAGGCGTTACATATCCTAGCGTGATGACTCGGTCTCATTCGATACGTACGAAATAAAGTGCTCAGTGGGCCTAAACAAGTTCACACTTTGATAACCATGACTTCAGATAAGTTAACAACGTATCATGAGGCGTCGCTATCGTGCAGGTAATCTCGGATCTAGGGGGAAGCAAACCAGGGCACCTGCTTCGGGCGCCAGTTTCAGGGGGCGACAAAATCGTATTTTATGTAAATAAAAGTGTACAAAATCACTCTTAAAAGAAAATAGTCAAACCAGATGGTCGTCTAAACACTAAGCATAAAGCGTTACGTAGCCTAGCGTGATGGTGCAGCCTCATTCATAACATAATAGAATTAATAAAGAGTATACATTTATTATAGGTTTTTTTATCTACCTACATTGTTTAAAATTGTTCTTTCATTAATTAATTCATTCTTATTGTCTCGATTACACAAAATGCCACTCACTATATATTTATGAGGTTTTTAAACACGGACCTCAAACACTGGGGAGGGGGCGTCACTATCAACTTTTTGCCCCAGTTGGAAAAATTCGTAGATTCGAGGCTGCGTGCGAGCCTGTAAGTGTCCATCCGTCGGAAATTAGTAGTATACAAGCTATTCCTGGTCTTTGGCAATACGAGGGCTTCTACGCTCTCTTGCTGATTTCAGTGGGTATTTGTCGTTACTTGTAGTTGAAATGAGATTTTCTCGCCTTGGCCTAAACCCGGGTAATGCATTTACGCGTTACGATGAAGTGATGATAGCTCAGTGGTAGTGTGTACGGACTCCGCGTCATGGGACATAAATTCGAATCCAACTACAATGAGCTTGAGCTTTCAGTGTAGGAAAACATCGTGAGAAAACTATAGCACGGTGGTAGGGCTTTTTCTAAGCCCGTCTGGCTAACTACCACCTTCAAGTTAAGAATCTGCCGCTAAATAGAAATAAGTGTGTTACGGCAGTTGAACTTGAGAGCCAGTCCCTCCACAGGTGTAGCGTGTCTACCGACTTGAGCTGTAATAACGCTAAATCTTAACTATATAAAGGAGGAGGAAGCCCGTATAGAAGTTTTTCTAACCAAGTCATAAAAAAGGCATGCAAGCGTTAAAAACTATAACGATAGGTTTATATCATGACCACAGCTCAGTCTAATTCACGTCTCTACCATCTTGCTTTATTTCGTTATTTATAATTATAAAAAATAACTATCAACAATAAAATAAAAGCAACAACAATAAAATATACTAAACTGAAGCCCAAATACATGTTTACACATTGCCAAAGCTTACAACAGTAAATCGTTATTTTATGTAATATTAAATACTGGATTTTAGGTGCGGCTTCGGTCGCGTTAATATTGGTGTTATCAAACAAATTTGGTAACACAAAGTTTCATACAAAGTTTATCCATAAAGGTCTCATCTATATGCAGGTATAGTAAAACTCATCATATTCGACTTAGCGGTTAAGGTATGAAAGCGTAACAAACAAACAAACTCACTTTCGCATTTGTAATATTAGTAAGGATAGACTATATGAAAATAATAAAAAAAAACAAGAATAAATAAGACAGTAAAAATGACTTCGGTTATCAAGAGAAAAATGAAATCTTCTAATAGAAAGACAAATGAAAACTGTAAATCGGAAGTCATCCTCAATGTATGCAAAGTCCGGTGAAACTGTGAAAGCCTTTTAGGCTAGGAGTGTAGTACCTTTAAAAAACTTAATAATTGCTATATCAAACACAGAAAGATTTTTTGGAATCCGACGGGTAGTTCTTAAGATTAGCGCGTACAAATAATCCAACAAACTGTTCCGCTTTTTACTGAACATAATTAAAAAATCTGGAATGGAATGGAAATATAATGCGTTTAATTGTCCATCAATTCGTATTTTCTTCTTGCGCGATTGTAAAATATTTCGCAGACCGGGCTTTGGCCATATAAAGCTTAAATAATAAAAACCTCTTCCCCGTTAAATAATAGTAACTATCCATTTTATAATGCAATAAACGTATTCATAAAAACGGCGGATGTCGACGTCTGTTGGTATAGTAAAATACATATCAATTTAATGCGTTCTTCGAGACGCGTACTAATACTGTTACAGAGTGGACATTGGAAGTAATCTTATTTATTAGTAAGCTATTTATATACAACTACCTATGCCCGCAACCACGTTCTAATGTTTATTTTTCGATCCCTTGGGGACAGTAGTTGTTCCTAGTTGAAACCTACTCGTACTTTTCTGTTCACCATTAAGTCACGAAATCGCGTCGTGTCGTATCGCCCGCTTTATTACATATTTCTTGTTTAGCATTATTTTTTTTACTCGGCGACTAAGGGTCGTAACGTGATGACAAATAAGCTTCGCCAATAATTGGGCTGACAAATGCAAAAAAAAAATCTTATCCTAGCTCCAGAAATTTGTGTGTTTAAACAAACAAGCTCTAACTTTATTGTATTTTTAAATATTAATAGCTGTTCTCGAGTGGAATTAAAAAATATTTAATAATATTTTTTCTCATTTTCGTTACGTTTTTCAATACAGCTTTGTTCCTATCGGTGTAAGCGTGATGTTTAGTAGCCGAAAACTTTCCTCAATTCATGCTCTATCACATACAAACACAGAATATTTTTTGAAATTCGAAATGTAAGGTCAGCACATTCAAACAAATAAACTTCCGGTTGATAATATTAATAGAGATTATGTTAATTCTCTCGTTGATTTTATTGAAAATAATCAGGTTTTTAACAACAATAATTACAGGTTTAACAAAAATACCATTCTCTTTATTTGAAACTGTCTAACACGTAATTTATGCCCCGATAATTGTTTATAGTCAGTTCACTTATATATATGTAATAAACAACCTATATTATGCAATAACTTAATAACCTAAGTTTATGTATTTGAAATAAAGAGCACAACATGACCGATCAAGACACCGTCAAACCTTTCCAAATTCAATCAAATGACTTAAGTCTATGTAGAGGAAGGTCAAAAATCCAAAAGAATAAAATATATGCAGACACAAATCCTCCTTAATAGTCCTTTGAAGATCCTCAGATAACGCTATTAAAAACCATTAAAAAGACCGTAAGTGTGAATTCGCAACGTGGACCTTTTAATATACTGACGTCATTTTATGATGCCCTCTCGTAAAATGGTGGGTAACTGCGCTCGCAACTGGCGTTTAGACAGAGTTTTTTTTTTCTAATAGCACAAACGAAAACTAATATGATAAGTTCCTTATTTATTTTTAACTAGTTTTTGTCTGCGGTTAATTTGCTGCAATCTATATAAACTAATTTAATTTTCCATCCCTCGAGAATAGTAATTTATCGGGATCTGAATTTTGCACTGTGTAAACTGTACCCTTCTTTGTTGTCGTGGTGAAAAAAAATATGTTTCCAAGACATCTTCTCGTGATGCCTAGTGGCAATCACTTGGTAAGCCACGTGAGGAACGTGTTACAAGACACATCAAGTGGCAAGCACCGTCAAGCACTCAGTAAAAATGTATTTTTGATGCCTTGAATACCCTTCATTTTCCATACTACCACAATTCTCCCTCGCGTTTATGCAAAATTTCATAATGATCGATGTAGTTGTAGGTAGTTAAAGCGAGAAGGCGTAACTTACAAACAAATTTTTGACTATAATATACGTACATAGGATTCACCAAAATGACATTCGAAATATATAGTATAGTTTCCGGTCTCTGGCAGGTAAGAAGGGAATGTAAGGTCACCTTGTGTATTTTTAGTGGATATTTCTGGTGATTTGGACCACTTGAATCCCATATACACCTTTTGTATCTTTTTTAAAAAGTAAAGGCTTAGCGTTATGGCCATAATCTCACCTGATCTTAAGCGACGATAGGGCCCAACTTAGTAGACACGCTAAACCTGTGGAGCTCTCAAGTGCAACTGCCGGAACACACCTATTGGTATTTGGCGGCAGATTTTCAACTGAGGGTGGTAGCTAGCCAGGCGGGAATCAGAAAAAGCCCTACCAACATGCTATGGTTTACTCACATATCTTGCACAAACCGATGAGAATAAGGGACACGTGAATGAATTTTACCCACGTTAAGAAAGATTTAGCGCTTCCATCATCTTAAATTACGACGTCACTTAACATCAGGTGGTATAATATTGAAACGCTGACTGAATATGTATTTATTATTATAAAACATAAAAGTTTGTTTATTTGAACGCGCTTATCTTAGCAACTATCAGTTGGATTTCAAATTTTTATTGCATTTAATAGAATAATAATTGAAAAAGGCTTTAGGCTATTTAATATCACACTACCATCAAAAGGAGCAAAGCTGTATTGACAAAAGTTCAAAAACGGGTGAGAATTATTAAAGAGTTTCTAGTTAGAGAATAATGTATGTCCGCAAACACTTGGATAAGCTGGATTATGCAAAATACCGGTGTGATTAAATGCTAGAAATCGTGACAAACTGTTCACCAGACTCAATAGGACCAGTAATTTTTTTTAGGTAATAGTGTTAGGTTTTGTAGCAAAGTCCCCAAACACATTACTAATTTACCGGATAGCAAGTTCAAACACCATGTCAAGCGGGTTTTGATGCCACAAAGTGGATTAATATATATGAACGATGGTGATCTTTGGAATTGACACCGTCTCTGTGCATTCGCTAAAACCAATTTTTAATGTATTTACATTTCTATCCTTTTAAGTATGTATCTACCTAAAAAAAAGACCAAATGGTGTTTCTTGTCGGTTCTTCTCAATGACTGAGCTACTTTCCGAACCGATGGCAGTTATGACGTTCATAAACATCTTCCCAGGACCTAAATTGAATGAAGTTTTTGAGATTTGATTTGATAAAATAAAACGGTATATATTAAATAGGTCCTGTTTTCGATTTTCTCGTTGCATAATTCATTTTTGCTTTTTTTATACACTCGTTTATACTTTATCATCTGACTTTAAAAACCTCAGACGTTATATCTAAGGAGTTGACGCATCAACAAAATGGGGACCCAATTTTAGGGGAATATATTATGACTAAAATCAGTATTCACTTTACTTTCGCACATTAGCACTAAACTAAAGGACATCACGTAAAAAACAAAAACATTTACGCGACATACGATCAAATACCTAATTATAAAAATTGAAATAAAATTCACAACATGACTCATTAAGATGCCGGTGAAACCCGTCGCCATGTTAATCAATTTTCATTATTAAATTCTATGAACCCAATCAATCAAAATGATACCAAGCATAATAGCGGGAATACCATCCCATTCATAATAGAATGTCATACTGATCCAGTATTTTATCTGTTACCAAGAGAAAAAACCGAAGACAAAATGTATTATATAATCTGTGCAGCCGATTCGAGAAGCTCGAGGTTTTATACCGCTGCATTATCGGCCATTATACGGTGAACTGTCAAATGCACGCGTTAGGAGCAATAATCTATTGGTGCATTCAGTACCTAATGCGTTTTCGTCTAAACTGCGCCGAGGACGTGGTTTTAATGCGGGGACGAGATATTGCGGTTAAGAGCTTTCCGAATAGAAGTAGTCCATGTACTCTCGATTTAAAAAAAATAGTGATCGTATTGTGACATCCGCATAAACTCCGTAGTGGAGTTACCAGCAAGCCAAGAAGGCCGGAGCAAAGGACGACAGATTTTAGAAGCGGCCAGTTTATTGTTTTTTTTTTAAACTGAAATGATACATATATATACATTTAGTTAAATGTTGCTAAATAGTATGTTTCGCCACGTAAAATCTAAGTCATATACCGCTTTTTTTTCTACAATTTACCTGGTCCTATATGGAATCAAATTGTAGGGACGGCAAATTTTAATAGCCTACGAGTGGCGAAAGTGTAAATCCGACACTTTATGAACTCTCGTTGGTTGACATGCTTTTATTAACTTCATCCTTACCAATAATTACCATATAAATGTGAAAGTGAGTGTATTTGCTACGTTTTCACGTCTAAACCGCTCAATGAAGTTTGGTATAGAGATAGACAGGACCTTGGAAACGGGGATAGGCTATTTTTCCTCGCGAAAAACTTATTGGATGTGGAGTAAAGAGAGGGATAAATTATGCATGAAACTTTTTATTGCGTCCTCCGATTTATATATATATATAGATTATTTTTTTAATCGATTACTGTTTTAAGGTTTATAGGTGATCACCTTGTGTTAAGTGACGACATGGCCCAAAGCAGTGTACACGTTAATTATCGTGCAAGTGCAACTGTCGGATAGAATCCATACGGGGTATTCGGCGACAGACGTTCATCTTGAGGGTAGTAATTAGTCTGGCATACATATAGCATATAGGGTATATACTAATGCTCGCTTTTTAATTTTTTATGTAACTTTATAGACCTTTTACACCTGAACTCTACTGCAGGAACCTACCTATACATATTTGATGGCAGATTATCAACTTGATGGTAGTTACGCGAGTATTCCAAAAACTCTAGCACCATGATCCAAGCAAGTTCAAGCTCATTGCAGCGATTCGAAACACGTCCATTGACGCGGTGTCCGTACACGTTACCAACTGAGTCATTATAATTTCTCTTTGTTGTCTACTAATCAGTATGTTGGAAATTCATCGCAAAGTGAAAATATATGTGTTCTGGCAGCTAAAAGGCAGTTTCCTATTCAAGGGATTTAGTATGGTGCCATTGAAGGCTACATTGTAATTTAAAATCAGTTAAAAGCTATCCTGTTGAGACAGGTTAAATTTTACAATATTTTTGTGCGTGTAGAATTTCTATAATTGATTTTAAACTAACTTCTTGCTTCAGGAGCTGTTGACAATGCATAAAAATTTGAAAAAAAATGATGTGTGTTTTTCCGTTAAAAAATAATAATCGATTTATAACTAACTTCTCGATTAACTACATAATTGAACACAGCTCAAATCTAACTAACAGATGAACATAATACATCAAAATTTCATTCATACAACCTTAAACTCCAAAAAAAAAATAACGATGTTTTTATAACTGACTAAAAATTATAAAATATAAGATTGGAGACGAACAACACGGGGAACATGCAATACATAACTATAACCATGCGCACCATGTTTTTCGTTTCCAATCTTTTATTTTCTACTTTTTAATACGTTATACAAATACAACCGTTCGTAACAAATATATATTTTATTATTATTATATTTTTAATCTCAGACCAAGCAACGATCATAAGGTATTTTTAATATTATTTGTATTGAGCACTAATATTTCAGTGGTAGTGGGTACGGACGCCGCGTCAAGGGACGTGAGTTAGTATCTGCAATGAGCTTGAACTTTCGGTGAAGGAAAACATCGTGATGAAATCATAGCATGATGGTAAGACTTTCTCTAATGTTTAGCTTCCACCCTTGAGTTGATAATCTGCCGCCAAATACCCATGGCTGTGTTCCAGCAGTTGCACTGAAGAGCCAATCCCTCTACTAGGCTTAGCGTGTCCACCTTCTTCGGTCACATCATCACTTAACATCAGGTGAGTTTGTAGTTATACAGCTAAGCTATAGAGTATAAAAATAGGACCTATTTAAACAAGAGCTGTGTAAATTTGGCGTACAAATATATATAGAAAAGTCACATTGAGTGACTCAGTAATCTCTAAACCGTACCTTTTCACGTCGGTAATCTGTTTAATGGTTAGAAAAACGTTGTTCGGTAAAACAACATTCCTTTACCGTCGGATCGCAGCTGACAAAGCTCCGTGTGTATCGGTAACGAGCCCTGCTCTTTCTTTGTATGCACTTCGACTGGACCATAGACTTATAGAGTAATAAGCGAACAGAGACCTCGCGAGACAATTAGCAATTGTTTTTGTCATGCTTTTAAACTTCAGCGTTATGGCTTATAATGGTGGACACGCTCAGCCTTGTGAAAGGACAACTCTCAAGTGATATTGCTGGTACAACTCTATAAGTAATTGCCATATTTTCAACTTTACAGAAGTAGCTAGCCAGGCGGGCATTAGAAAAACCCCTACCACCTATGGTCTCATCACGATGTTTTCCTTCACCGAAAGCTCAAGCTCATTACAGGGATTCTCAATCATTTTGTTGTTGTAGCGTGCGCACTCAGTACTAACTGAGCTATCATCGCTTTAATTGCATTAGTTTCACTTCCTGTTGTTTTTAACATAGAACCCGACCTTTTTTTGCCGTTTCGAAAACTCTTTAATTTCATTAATACATCTCCTTTCGTGTTGAGGAATAGGGTTAATTGTTGGGATAAAAACTATCCTACGTCTCAATTTAGAGCAAACAACATAATTTTTAAAAATTTGTTGGACGTGTTCAACGATTAGCAAAATAATCGCAGACGAACATTGTGGTGTGATTTTCTTATATATAGAGATTTCTCTGTAACAGTCGGTTACTCTGTACAGATTACGCGTTGGGCTTGTCGCGCACTCGTTCCCGCTTCATTTGCCAAAGTTCTGGTCAAGCTGCTATAATCGGGTAGGGTTGCGGAAGCTGTTTTCATTTACATCGATAAACTAATTTAGTGATTAAATAATTAATAATAATGATATTAAAATATAGTATTTTATAATGAAATAATGAAATATAACATGTCTTATACTCGTTGTCTAATTTGCTTGCAGGTTTTAAAGCAGAGCGAAGATATCGCTTTTGAAATGTACTGACAAAAAATGATGTATAAAAACAAAATATTTCTCCTGGAGTAGTGGGTTAACTAATGTGGAAATAGGTGTAGATGGTAGAAATTTCTGCACCAAAACTATGCCAAAACCTAAAACCTACCAGCCAGCTCGTCATTACAGTCGATATAATAAGCCCAAAATATCACACAATTAAAAATAACAACGCACTGATTATTACTATTTATCACAAAAAACTACAATATTATAATTAAATCCTATCTTACTAAAACTATATTTGGACATTAATTAGAAGGCAAAGAAATAAATGTGCTTACAGTTTTAAAAGATACGAAATAAGTACACATTTTCAACCCGCACATTACCCTCACACTTCACTACTTGCAACGTTTTTTGGTTTTCTTGTTTGTTCTTTAAATAAATTTTCTGTTTATGCAAGCCAGACTTGATTCGTTGTTTTTTACCCAGAAGCCATCTAACGGTATTAGCACTGATATATTTCGCGTTTAATCTTAGCTGTACAAAAATGGCAAGCAAACACTGAACGAGATAACTCGTAGTTGGCGTCCTAGAAAAGAACGCAATCTACGAGTTATCTCGTAGTTGGCAGTTAAGGTGTTAAACATATTAAATAAACCATACACTAAAATTAAAAATAGGTATTCCTCTCAACATAAGAATAGTTCAAATATGTTTTCCATTTGACAAATATTCCCTTAGAACTTATTCACCCCTGCTTATGCCATGTTCAAAGAAGAAAGAATATTAATTTATCCGTTATACAGTACAAGTAAATATATAATAATTGCAGACATAAAAGATACAGATATTAAAGTACAAATGTAACGACACGAAATGAAACAATGGGTTATGTATTGTGTCTCAATAACTAGGTTCCAGTCTAAACATAATTGATACATTAAATCAGTGTAGCGATGATATTCTAACTGGACCTTCCCATTGCTGACAATACCCTAATAAACTTGTTTAGTAGTATACCTAATGTTATGTATAACAATACTCCCATGTAAGCATATCATTGCAGGAATATATGCCAACTCCCGCATGGACACTGGCCGATCTCTGTTTATAAGATTATAAACTTAATAAACATAATTTAACATCCAACTCGAGGAACTTGACGTAAAAAATAAAAATATAAACAGACTGCAGCATCATTCTATAAATAAAATTGTCGTTAACCCAATAAACTATATCATACTATTTATAAGTAAGAACATGAAACAGTCGAAATGTTTTATTCCAAACATTTGCTCGACGAATGAAATAATATAAAATATAAATTTAACAAAAGAATTGTCTGTCTGAATACTAACACAGCCTAATAAATTGACGAAGTCAAATGTTTGTACACATGTAGGCGTTCGAACGGGTCCGTTGTTTTATACTCAAGTTTTATTTATCTCAATTGATGTTACGATTCAAAAAGTGGTAAAAAAATTCAGAGTTTAAAAAGTCTCGATTTTTACTAGTCTGCTAAATATAAATCTAGAATTACTTATCTCTAGTAGCGGACCAACAATGATTGGAAGTGCTTTGATCAGTATGAACTTTTAAACTTGACTTTTCACAGTAACGCGGAAAGTGACATTTTTTTTTATTCTTTATAGGGTTAACGTTATGACGACTATCTTACCTGATATTAAGTGACAAAGTGGCTCAAGATTATGGATAATTATACTGGAGGGACTGGCTCTCAAGTGCAGTTGTCGGAATACAACTCGGGATAGATATTTGGCGTCAGATTTAACTTCAGGGTTGGCATTAGAAAATGGTTGAAGGCAATGACAATATAATCTAAAAACAACGGTGGTCATTTAGTGAGTAATACAACTTATGCATAGTGGTTTCAATTTAATCGGACACAATTATAAAATCCTAACATATTCAATGGCAAGAACGACCTTTTGTACAAAGGCCGTTTTACAAATCTTGAACCGGGAAATAGGACAATATTTTACAGCTTGTGGATAAAGACTAATATGATATAGCATAGGCCGATCAAATTTGTGGTGATAGGTATTTTGTAACCACCAAAGCAAGAGAGGTTTAGAAACGAACACGATTGTAATTAAAACATGCCCCATATATATGAAGAAAACAACATTGTGATTCCAAATTACTGTAAATAAAAATAAAAAAAACAACAATAAAAAGAATACGCAAAAATAGCATTGTTTTATATTAAATAAAGTTATTTGATGATTTTTTGTATGTAAAATATATTCCTATTCGCTTTCCGTGAAACTTTACCATACATATTATTGAATAATTGAGAAATTATTGATAAGAGTATAATAGTATAGCCATTAAACAAAAAAAAGAAAATCGGTTATCAAAATTAAATAGGTACGGAACTATTTTATCTTTACCTTTTTATACAAATAAATAGACATTTAAAGAAAAAACTTGACCCAAATCATTGAGTAAAACTCATTGCGTATATTCTTGCCGACACTGCACCAGATAGTCCTTCTAATAAAATTATATTTCATTTTTAAAACCTTTATTTTCCGTTTTAATTCTCATTAAAATTATTCATAATAAAACATAAAATTACCGATAAGTATGTAGTCGATATTATCACATCACTATTGTGTAAGCCATAAGTGGCTTAGTTACACCCTGAGTGCCGCCAAATACTACGATGCGGGTACGTAAGAACAAAAGAAGGATTACGCCGAACCTTTTCTTGAGCACTTGAAAAGAATTAGCGGGAAACGAGCGATTGTTTTTTTTTATCTCGTTAGAGTATTTATTGAATGGTCAGCGCTAAATAAAATCGGTGTTGCCCGTATTTGAGCTTCAAAGTTAGATGCTGTTGCAATTTTTCTTTGCTTTTCAAACTGAAACTTCTATGGGCACGTCGTTAGGGGAGAATTTACTAACGATGTTATAAAAAGATTAGTCGTCAAAGAACGTCCAGCAGATGTTAATAAGACCGGCGTTAAAATTAACATTAGACTTTTTAATTTATTTACTTGAAAAACTATCAAGATTTACAGTACATATACTTTGAGGATACTTTACAATATTAAGTGGCTTTAATAAGTAAAAATAAAAATATATTAAATAACAGATCGCAGAAAAAGTCTCTTCGCATATGATATGTATAAACTTGTAATAAAATCTCTTAGGCTGTATCTTTTGTATCTGGCTAGTTTAGAAGACGTTAAAAAAAAAAACAAATTAAGTTCTTGTTTCCAGCTATTTTTCAATTTTATTTTTACTCTTGTCAAAATGAGTAAATTTTTATTTTTTATAGATTAGCGGGAAAACGAATAAGCGTGTCACCTGATGCTAAGTGATCACCGCCGCTCATGAACGCTCACAACACCAGGGAAATCTCAGCTACATTGCCGGCTTATGTAGGAGGAACTGGCACTCAAGTGCAACAGCTAGAACACACCTATTGCTATTTGGCGGCAAATTATCAACTTGAGGGTGGTAGCAAACCAGGCAGGCATTAGAGAATAAGTCCTACGACCATGCTATGGTTTTCTCAGGATGTTTTCTACACCGAAAGCTCATGGTATATGGTTGGAATCGAACTCACATACCATAACGCGGATTTCCTACACGCTGCCACTGAGCTATCATCCCTTCAATCTAATGAAGAAATTCGATATATTATATAATTTTATTACAAAAAAAATAGCATTAAGTTATCAACTTAAAACGAATAATAAAAATTTATTCTGCTGTTCAAATCAAATCAAAAATATTTATCCAATTTAGACCCTAAGAAGGCGCTTATGAACATCAAAACTACTATTATTGTACTGATACTATTATTAATACCATTATGAGTGAAGATCATTCTAACTAATCAGATGTAATTAAAATCGGCTTAGATGTTCTTGAGTTATAAATATATAACATACAAGATTAGAAAGATGGATAGATAGCCTTTTTTTAACAAATGAAAATAACACTGTAGTAACATCAATGTCATTCCAAAAATATTTCGAAAGGTATTATAAAAATGAACCAAGTTACCATTATAAAATTAATAACCAATTTATCAAAAAACATTTTATGTTTTTTAGTAACGTCAAATGTAATTTCATGTAACCGTTAGGCTAAGAAAAAAATTGGTGATCTGATTCACGCTTTGCCTTCAATCGCACCTGATTCCGCGTTGAAAGTAAATATTAAACCGAGGATGCAGCTCACTGGCCTAGTAAGCACCAGGGTCGTATCGAGGGACCGGAGGACGTGGGACTTAAACCTGACAATATTTGGACAGAAGAATTATATACAGGGCTTTAATGCACTATCAAAAAAGATCGTGATAATACCTTTATTTTATATCAGAAACTAGCTGTTCCCGCGATTTCGTTCGCCTGAAGCTTTAAATTATTTAACCAGTTTTGCCCGTGTTTATATCTTCTTCAATAAACAAATCATTATATATATATATATATATATATATATATATATATATATATATATATATATATATATATATATATATATATATATATAAAGTATAAAAAGTTTATATTCAATAAAAAGTATCCTATGTTACTTCTAATACCTCCAAGAATATGTGTACAAAGTTTCATGATGATTGGTTAAGTAGCTTTCGCGTGAAACAAACAAACAATCTTACTGTAATCTATCTATCTAATTTAATACTATAAAGTGACCGCTCTAACGATTTAGGTGAAACTTTCTATTTAAACAGATTCTTGCTTTTTGAATTCAGCGATATAGTATTACTTTTCGTATAACCGTATATTATGCAGTAATGTAGTTAATCATATACATTTCTAAATACGAGTTAATAATTATATAAAAAAGTAAATGCTATGTTTTATTAAAACAGGCTGTTATGTTTTGAAGTACTTCCAGATAAAATATTGTTTATGTATTTATTTCATTAATTATTTATTACAAAGTAAAGGTCATAAAGTAAATCGTAGTTCATTATAAAAATTAAATTTAAATGTGATCAGAGTTTGGTCGTTTTTTTTTATAGTTAAGGTTTAGCGTTATGGCCATAATCTAACCTGATGTTAAGTGATGATACGGCTCAAGTTGGTAGACACGCTAAACCTGTGGGGGAACTGGCTCTCAAGTGCAGTTGCCGGAACACACCTATTGGTATTTGGCGGCAGGTTTTCAACTTGAAGGTGGTTGCTAGCCAGGCGGGCATCAGAAAAGGCTCTACCACCATGCTATGGTTTCCTCACGATGTTTTCTTTCACCGAAAGCTCAAGCTCATTGTAGGTGGTTGGGTTCTTACTCATTCCCATGACGCGGCGTTCCTACACGGCACCATCGCTTTTGCGTCATATAAAAAAGTAGCGTGTCAGAATTACAAAGTGCTCCCATAAGAAGTTTCACTTCAAAATAGTATTATTGTGTTCTAGATTTCAACGTTTCTATTTCTACTTCCTCGAAGGTTAGGGAAACGCATTCTATGTCATTATCTTACAGCCTAATATTGATATATAGTATACATTTAAAGATATATCTTTTTCGTTATATAAAATTCAATTTACAACGACCCTAAAGAAGTTTTACTTCAATAAGATGAAAACTAATAAAACTACTATGGAACTCCTAATAATGCCTCAATACGGCCCTGGTAAAAGAGATGGCCTTATTATCATTCGTAAAACACAATTTCGCAAAGACCAAGAGGCTTACGGAATTAAACTTTGCAGTACTGAGTATCGGGGTCTGCAAACCGTTACCTGCGTGGGCGATCCGTCTCGTTCGTGCAGATGCTGAACAGATAATAGACAATATCGCCTCGGGTATAGACAATGCTAAACACTATTTCCATAGACAATCCGTTTTAAGCTTATAAATGTTTGTTGTGGTTGTGGTTTTTTAAAATTGATATAACAATAATATGTAATTATATCTTTTTAAACACAAAACGAATTTGGGTTATTTACACCATTTATAACTCAAAAAGGGCTGAACCGATTTTAATGATCGCAGATTTGTGAGACTCGTCTTCGTCTAGAAATGTAGAAGAAATTTTTAGTATTCCTTTTACGACAAATGAAATCCTAAAATAAGTTTAGTGAAAATTAACGTGGCACTTGTAGACTTTTAGGCCGTACTAAATTTATCGGGTCAGATAGTAATTATATATTTTAAATTAGATTATTAGATATATTTTTTATAGTCAAAGGTTTACCATTATGGCCACAATCTCACCTGCTTTTAAATGACGATGTGGCCCAAGATAGTGGACTCGCTAAACCTAGTTCTAGCTCTCAAGGGCATCTGCCCGAATACACCTTTAGGTGTTTGGCCTCAGATTTTTAACATGAAGGTGGTAGTTAACCGAGTGGGCATTCGAAAAAGTCCTAAAACTATGTAGGGTTTTAGGTTAGGGTTCCATCACTTTTTTTTCTTCACCGAAAGCTCATGCTCATTTTAGGTGAACTCGAACTCACGTCCCTTGAGACGACGTCCGTACACTACCAACTAAGCTAACATTGCTTCTAATACTGTAACAAATTGTCTAATGTATTTTCAGTAATTTTGGATTGGTTGTTGATTTTTCTGTGCGTCCCGTCGCCATTTTCCAGCGCGTTCGAAATATGACATCGGGCGCGCGCCTCAATGGGTAGGTAATGGCGCGGAAACCATAGACTAAACAGTTTTAAAGTTTCAACTTCTTTTCCACTCTATATTGATATGTTAGAAAAAAAACTATATACAGCTGGAACTAATTTAGATATTATATATAGAGTAACAATTAAATTGAAGACGTAAAGTGATGATGGCTTAGTTGGTAGTGTGTACCGACGCCGTGACAATGGACGTGAACTCAAAACCCTGCAATGAGCCTGAGTTTTCGGTGAAGGAACACATCGTAATGAAACCATAACAGGGTGGTATAGCTTCTTGTAACATTAATCTGGCTAGCTACCACACGCAAGTTAAAAATCTACCGCCAAATACCTAAAGGTTTGTCCGGACAGTTGCACTTGAGAGCCAGTATTTTCACTAAGTCTAGCTTCACCACCATCGTCACTTAAATCAGGTAAGAATTTAGCCACACCACTGACCCTAAGAAAACTAAGGCAAATTATAATACAGTTACAGCTTAAACTAAGTTCTATATTATTTGAGCGGTAATTAACAGAGAAGACGTATAAAACTAAAGATCTATATTGTATATAAAAATGAATCTCGATTTCCCTTGGTCATAGCATCACGCGTGAACGGGTGGAACAATTTCAGTAATTCTTTTTTTGTTCGGTTAATTATCGTCAGGACAAGGTACGTATGAATGAAAAAATTAAGCAATTGGACCGGAATATCAGCAAATTTAAGAAAATTTAAAAACTTAACCACAATATCAATTTTACATAACTAACTGTCAGTTGTCATGTCATTGTCATGTATTGCGCATTACAATAATGAACACTGTTTTTGAATAATATATATTTTTTTAATTATACCAATTCGAATTCAATATTCATAGTTAAGACAGGACATCTGCCGGGTTAGCTAGTAAGTTAGTGTACTAGTAGTAAGTAAGTAAATGTATAAATTAAGACAGTTTAATATTAAATAATAATACAGAAACTAAAGATAAAACCGTTTTTTTTAAGGCATAGGTTGCAAAAGAGGAAGCGCATCACCTCATTGTAAGTGAACAACGCCGCCCATAGACACCCACAACGTCAGGGGAATTGCAGGTGTGTTTTCAGCCTTTATAGAAAGGGCTGGCTCTCAAGTGCAACTGCTGGAACACACCTATTGGTATTTGAAGGCAGATTTTCAATATGAGGGTGTCAGCTCACCATACGGGCATTTGAAAAAGCCCTACCACCATGCTTGCACCCATCTTTTTATTTCTTGACTGTTAAGGAATTACCCATTTTTTGTTCAGTAAAAAATATGGCTTTTATTTTCAATAATGATTGGAATCTAATTTCGAACACTGGGTATTAGCAGTAATTACTACAGCTTAACTTAGTTATTTAGTGGTTACATTCGTGAATTTTGTATGGTACCACAAAAGAACAGAATTTAGATTGATCGTTATGTTTTCCAAACAAATTAAATAAAAAATACTTTTTTTCAATTTAGGCACTAAGAAGGCGCTTATGAACGTCAAAACTACCACTGGTTCGGAAATTAACCTAGACATCGAGAAGAACCGGCAAGATACTTGGTCGTTTTATATATTTTTTACGTGGATAAAATATAATAAATAGGGAGGAAGAAAATTGTATTTAAAATAGTTATTAGCGAACACACAGAGAGGGGTGTTAATTTCAGACTTCATCAACATTCACATATTGATTCACAGTATAATAGCCTTCTCTCATCAAAACCTCCTTGACAAGGTGCTTGAACTCAATGTTCGGTAAATCGGTAATAAGCTTTAAAACTTTGTTGTAAAAATTAAGATTATTAGAAACTGTTACTGGTCTTACTGAGTCTAAAATAGGAGTGGACCAGCTTGTCACGATTTCTAGTATTTAAATTATGCTGGCCTCACAAGAAATCCAGCTTTTCTAAGTTTTTGAGGATTCATTTTAAAATAAGTGGTTATCGGGAAGATGGGTGGGATAGTTCAGTGGTAAGGTTATTGCCAGACTGGTTAGCGACCACCTTCGGAATTTGACTGCCGCAAAAAAATGTTTAGTATGAACCTTTGTGTTTGGCCATAGTGAACAAAACCCACCCCTTTCCGATAAAGTTAGCAACATGGCTATAATGCCTCTGATGTTGCAGCTATATATAGGATGCGGTAACCATTTACTATCTGATGGGCCGTCTGTCTGTTCTGCTGTCCATTAACATAAAAAATGGGTCTGCTATTGACTTTGAAGATGCAATATTTTATAGCAGCAGAGCAAAGTTACTACCGTAACTCTAACTCTCTATGCTATGACAACAATAATTTAGGCGCCAAAATCGATGTCATAGAACTGTCAAAGCCAACGAACGCCATCTTGGCGTTACCGACGCGTTCCTTTATCGGCACGCTTCGCGGGATTTATAATGTGTGAATAATGCGAGCGTACGAGGTTAAATACGTTTTCTGACAATACATAAATTATGAACGTCACCGAGGGGTGACTAGTGATGCGAACGATGCTTGATCTTAATTCTGTTTGAATTAAAAGTATAAACTCACGTGTTACTCTTAGTTCTTTTTCGGCTCAGGTCAAAGGCGTGAGGGGCATGTGGTGACTGAGTGGTCATTGGGTGCTAATCACCCAACACCACACACTAAAATATACCACAGCGACACTTTATACTTTTAAAAACCTGCCGCCAAATACCAATAGGTGTGTTCCGGCAGCTGCACTTAAGAGCCAGTCCTTCCACAAGTTTAGCGTGTCCAGCAACTAGGGCCATACGGTCACTTATAATTAGGTGAGATTATGGCCATAACGCTAAATCAATAAACTATAAAAATATAATCTGAAATTTATTAATTTCGGAATGAAGCGAATCTGTTTTCCACCCTTCAAATATATGTCTCTATAACTGGATGTTGGAACATCCCTAGCTAGGTGAGGTGCGTTCCCGCGTCTCGATCGTTTGCGGCACAGATAACTATTTTCTTGTTTATCGGAATGGAAGGGTCCGTTTTTGTCAGTCCGGAATGACAACAATGGGACGGATTTTACGCGAAAACATTTATTATTCACCTGTGTCTGTTGATAGATATTTAGATACCATTAATAATCTATACAAAAATAAAGAACTTTTACAAATTATTAATAACTAATTCCGAATACGACTTCGTTCGTATGAAGCTAAAATTTTATTTTAATCGTTTTTACTCGTTTATGTAACTTTTTTCAATACAGTTGTCCTCCTATCGATGATAGCGTGATGGTAAATAGCCTAAATCCTTCCTAAGTTCTAAATATAAACAGAGCTTTCATATCCGTCAGGTAGTTTCTAAAATTAGCGCTTTGAAACAAACTTTTCCGGTTTATAATATTAATATAGATATAAAAAATTAAGTATAGTCAACGAGGACTGACGATAGAATTAAATAATTAATCTTTGAATTTTCATAATTTGTGAATACTTTTTTTAACTATGCAATTCACAATACTGCTTTTTATGTTTTTACTTACTATATATACCCATTTTCGTATATATTTAAAATAATACATCCAAATACTGGAAGAGCTGCGCAAAGCAATTCATGTGTGTACATGAATATTAATGAACTTAATTTTAAGTATTATTTTCTTTTATTCGTATCACATAACGCGAGCATCTAAATAACGCGACCTTGAAGTTTTTACCCACGTAAAACGTGACGTACATGTATAAGTTTTTCTTTAAAAAATGTATCAAAAATATTGGAAAAAATCTGGATTTCAGTTATATATATATATTACAAACATATATAGTACTCACATTTATAAATAAAAGTTCGTGTAAGATGTATGCACGTTTCCTATGACCTACAAAACAGCTAGACCGATTTTGGTGAACATTTTAGGCAGTCATTAAATTAGCCCATCAGTTAATACTGTGAAGTTTCGTAGCCATCAGGTGTCTGTTCTCGAGGGGTAAAATAATTATTTTAGTATCACCCAAGCGAAGTCGCAAGTAAATGTTAGCTTACGGCACAATCAACCGGCAGTTTCTGTATTCAGTTCGATCGCAGTCTGGTTACAAATGCACCTTCACAACTGTTGCTAACAAAAGTCGGTAGTAATTTCAACACAAACAAAAAAAAAAAAATAACACGCCTCTTTCGTCCATTTTAACTGGGTGTTTATTCGTTTATTGCTGTTTATAATCTACGGTTGTTAGGAAAGGGTCCAACTTAGTTATTAATAAAACCTGTCATATAATGTAGTCACTTGTATCTATGTTTATCTGTATGTTTACCCTAATAAGAACTAGAGCCTCAATTTTTGAACGAGTGGAGGAAATAATTTTTGAAGTAAAAACTTCATTTACATCGTTGTGATTTGAAACTCGATGAAACGACAGTAAAAAGTAAAAAGAGAGAACCACATAGATTTATAGGAAATAACGTGCGAGACAATGAGATAGAAGACAGTGTTTCTTACAGTATGAAGTGAATTTTTGAAAGTTTCATTTCTACCGCGTGTGAATTGCACACACCTTTTTTTTCGTCTCTGCGATAATGTCATATAATACTATCATAAAGTATCAATAATTTTATAAATAGTATATTAAAGTGACAGCACTGCGTGATGGTAAACTAAGTACAATCCGAAAAAACGGTGACCATTGAAAGATCGTTAAGCCCTCGAATTTATTTACTGACATACCAATCTGCAAACCCCGGGGTAGCTGGGTATCAACTGGCTTATTTTTTATATATTCAAGCTTTAGCATTAGGCCATAATTATTGGATTTGGCTCAAGATGGTGGACACGCTAAGCCTAGTGGAGGAACTGGCTCTCAAGTGAAACTACCCGAACACACCTTTAGGTATTTGGCGGTAGGTTTTCAACTTGAGGGTGGTAGCTAGCCAGGCGGGCATTAGAAAATGCCATACCACCAAGCTATACTTTCACCACGATGTACGCATCGCATGGATCGTTCAAATCGAGAGTTTATTAAAAACTAGCTAGGTACCTATTAAGTCTTAAATTGTCATAAAACTACCAACACCTCAATAACTGTATATATCTTACTAGATTTTAACCACGGCTTTGCTCGAATGAATATTAATTTTGTCACAGAAATCGGATGACACAATAAAAAGTTTCACACAAAGTTTATTCTTCTCTTTAGCTCACTTCCAATAAGTTATTTCCCTCTATCTCAATATGAAAATTAATCGTAAACGATTTAACCGATTAGGTGTGAAAGCTTAATAAACAAACTCGTTTTTGTTTTTATAATATTATCAGCAAGGATTTAAATTTAAAAAGAATGCTAAATATACCAATTATTGAGGCAACTATCTAAAAACGATCTTTTTATGCTAAAAGGGACGTGAGTTCAAATCCACCTACAACAAGCTTGAGCTTTCGGTAAAGAAAAACATCGTTAGGAAACCAAAGCATGATGGTATAGTTCTCTAATGCCCACCTGGCTAGGTATCACCCTCAAGTTGAAAATCTGTAGCCAAATACAAATTGGTGTGTTCCGGAAGCTGCACTTGAGAGCCAGTTCCTCCACAGATTTAGCGTGTCTAGCAGCTTGGGCCGTATCATCACTTAAATCAGGTGAGATTAAGGCCATAACGCTAAACCTTAAACAATAAAAAAATATATGTAAGAGAAACTGCAGGATAATGCTAGTGACATGAATAGGGCAATATGCGTTTCTATCGTTTTTAGATCACCAAGATCGGACTCGAAGATAAAGTGCGACCATCTTTTCAATGTATGCAGGTAGGAAATCTTCCGTTCACTTTTTGCCTTATTATGTTGTAATTTAAGCGAAGAATCAAAACTTATTAAATTGTAAGGATGTCTTTAATTAATTCTATTATACATTTTCTAACCTGATTATATATTTGTGTCGTTCATCATGGAAGTTTTTCTTATAGATTTGTAGGTTTAGCGTTAGAGCCACGACCTCATCTGATGTTAAGTGACGATGTGGTGCAATATGGTGGACATGGTATACCTAGTGGAGGGAATTGCTCTCAAATTGATCCACCTGAACACACCTATAGATGTTTTGCGGCAGATTTTCAACTTGAGGGTAATAACTAGCTAGATGAGCATTAGAAAAGTTTCATGACTATACTGTAGTTTCATCACGGTGTTTTCTTACACCGAAGCTCAAGTTCATTGTAGATGGATTCAAATTCACGTTCACTGATCCAGCATTCGTACACACTATAAACTAAGCTTTCATCGCTATAACATGTTGATCTGGTCCTTACTAAGCTTCACCTATTGGGCTAATTTGTAGCTTGCCTAATAATTTAACAAAATCGAGAACGACGTTTATACTGGCCAGCTAGTCGATAAATTCTACTTTCATTTAAAAATACGGAATGTTATTATTTCTTTTTGACTTCACTTTCTACGAAATGAGATAATTACGTTTATATAAAACACGACAGAGAACAAATAATATAATTATCTTTCATTTTTATGAAACTATTCTTCCTTATCTGTATTTGATAGAGATGCGTCGCGAGTCGCGACCGTGTGTATGTTACCTTACGTCCTTATTCATGAGAATTTTGTAATATTTGGTTTTAAACATATTTGTTTCATTCAGATATAGTATTTATTATTATATTATTATTATTTATATCTTATCATTTCATGTTTACATTTGTTGATGTATTTCATAACGAAAACCCGAAGGTTGCTATTAGTTTAAATATTTCATTAAGGTTTGTTGTCGGATGTCAAAGGTGATTATAGAATGTTTTTAACGCATGCGCTTTGCATAAAATCTTAAGGAGTTTGCTTAATTCATTGAGAAAGCCATAAATGCGTTCTGAGGTAGAAATTGCTAAATGGCTAAGATAACGTTTTTGAATTTTATATTTAGAATGAAGATACAAAAAAATCTAGTTCAAAAGAAATTTTCTTGCGATTCAAATGAGGAGGTCTGGGATGAAAAGACGTATGATAATAAATATTCGAGTGTTAGAATTGATTATAAAACTGCAACACACGTGCATTCGTAAATCAGACTTCGAGGACGGTACTACAAGCCATCGTGTTGTAAAATGTTGGGATTTATGAACGAGGGCTTCCTTTTGATTGTGGTCACCGTCATAACTCTACTAGGCATCGACAGCGCTTGCACAAAAAAGTTCTACGCATTTATTTTGGTTTGTTCTCCATGATTGGGCATGAGGTGTCGTACGGTAAGAAGAACATTACATTTTCTATATTACCTTCGGGTCAAAATTTGAAATTAATTATCCACGCGACAGTTTGCTTTTGTAGCTGAAATTTCTTAATTAAATCTTAGTAACGATAGCTCCGTGGTAGTGTGTACCAACGTCACGTCGATGAACGTGAGGTCTAATCACTGCAAAGAGCCTAAGTTTGTACTTGGCAAACTCCCTGACCTACTTAAATGTATATAACTGGTTCCAGTCAACATTAATCGCGTTTTTAATGCTATCACATATATAGACAGCCTTCGATGACATACTTGTTATTCTTTCTAACTGACTTGTTATTATTTTATTGTTGCTAAGTGTGTTGATGTTTTTCAAGGGTTCAGCGATCATTATCACTAAAAATCTTATTTTTGGTTTGAAATAACCACTAGTGCACTTACAAAATTTAAAATCTCAAAAATTCCCCCTGTATTTGTCCTAATAGTAAAGCTTTCATTTTGGAGTAGCAGATTTCGCCTATACATTGCGTTTTTTTTTAAATCTATTTAAGTAATATCAGTCCGGCATAAAATTGATTTCGCGTCTCTTACATTTAAAATACACTTAACATTTCAAACTGCTGAAAGATTTGTCAGCATACACATTAAAAACATAGTATAAAATAACTTATATAGTATGATATAGATTGTACAATAAACATTGTTTTTTTTTCACTGACTGTTAATAAAGAGAGACGGAAACTACAAATAAAATGATCTAAACGCAGTCTACGTTACACCAGAATCAGGCGCTTCTTTAATTTACGACCACCAATTAGGCCGCTAGAGATCCTATCTATTTTTTTTTTCAGTTGTGAATCAAGATTAATAAATACATGGAGTCGTGATATCTATCACTTTTAAACAATGCATTTCTGACGTGAAACAATTTTTAATGAGATTAAAGTTCCAAGAATGAATTTGGTATGAAGCTTTGTGCAATTTTTTATAAGTAACCATTCTGACTCGAAAGGAATGGTAAATAGGTGCTTGGCCATAGAACGAAGAACAAAAATACTATAAATCACAGTAGAATAAGACATGTAAAAGAGTCTTACAATCAAAATATAAATAAAAAATGACAGTATCCTCTTGTTCACACAATATCCTAAGACAAATTCTGTGACCATTGTGCTTCTGATAACATGGTAATTTTTATATTTTGTACATTATATATTCAAACGTAATCTATAAGAGAAAACACTTTTTTATACCTTACGGGTTAAAGTTAAAATTTTAACCCATAATGATTTCTTATGTTTACGCGTATATTATTCATTGAAATAAAACTAATTTAAACGGATTTTATCGCGGTTATTTATTAATTTTGATCCCGACGTTTCGAAAACTTTTCAGCCTTCGTGGTCACGGGGTGGACTGAGGTGTAGGTTGTCCAGAAAAGTTCATGTTACTATGTCCACCTTCAATTTAATTTTTGTTGTTATTGATAGTGTTCCGATCTACGCAAAAAGAGCTCTCAGTGTCTTGAGGTCTGGTAATTAGTCTTTTGGGTTCCGATTTAATTAAATGTATAATCGGATCCCAGGCTTGTGCTAGCTTCCAACCATCTTCCCTATTGAAATTTGGATATTTTTTAATTTCAATAGCCTCACGAATCATCCTAGGTAGGAATCGCTGTACTTTTGCAAGGATTTGTGGCTTGTCGAATCTAAGATAATGTTTGGAGCCTTCTTATGAATGTTCAGCAACTGCAGACTTTGTAGAGCGTCGGGATCAAAATTAATAAATAACCGCGGTAAAATCCGTTAAAATTAGTTTTATTTCAATTTTAACCCATGTTAAGTAATGACGTGGCCCAAGATAGTGGACATGCTAAGCCTAGTGGCGGGATTAGCTCTCAAGTGCAACTGCAGGAACACACCTATAGGTATTTGGCGACAGATTTTCAATTTAAGGGTGGTAGGTAGCTCCCACCAGAGACTAGAAGAAATGCCAAACCTGTCCCTGATCTTTCATTCACAAAAAGCTCAAGCCCACTGTAGGGATTCAAACTCACGTCCATCGACGCGGCGTCCGTACACACTATCAACTCACCCATCATCGCTTGGGCATACACCTAAACACATATATAATATTTGTAAAAATAACAGTGTTAAATCCAATCAATACATTCCTCTGTTCCCGGACCGTCTTGTACAACGACACGGAGGTGATGATCCCTTATTTTTATTTATTTCATTTATATCCCATTAATTTTATCCTGCGTTATGTCTTTTTTTCCTAAAGCGTTTACCCCGACGCATCCAGGGAAATGACTCTATTAATATACCACGGTAATTATTTTCCATGGGGACATTTTACTTTTTTTATTATGCAACCTTCAAATGACTTTTGTCTATTGCTTTTAATTTGTATATTACACAATCTGTGGATCTTTTAATCCAATGTCGCATTGGTTCAGAAATGTTGTACGCTGTATTATGTCAACATGTAACTGACTCAGATTGGAACTTACAACTTTAACTGACTTAGATCTAGATTTTCTCAAAGACGCAATATGGAACTTGTAAAAAAAAGAAATGATGATCTGGGGCAATTTAAAATTAAATTTGGTTGCTGATAGAGAGGGGTTAATGCATATTATTACTCAGAATAGATCCATGCCTGAATGCTAATCATATCGCTGCTTAAATTAATTGGAATCATATATTTTTAAACTTTATTATATGTAATTTCTGCTCATCAGTTAGACAAATATTTTTGTCATCTGCCTTATATATCAGTTCACAATTTAAATCAAATGAAATATAATACACACAAACAACACTAAAGTAAGCCAACTAACTAAACATGCAGATCTGTATACACTACACATATATGTTTAAAAAAATATTATATTCGTATTAAAATATCACATTGGGTTTGTTTATAAAAAAAATCCGCAATATAAATAGATAATTCTTTCATAGTATTAATATACAATATAAAAGCGATAAAATTAAAATGACATTTAAAGCGACATCTATTGAGGTTGTTCACGAACCTTTCGTCGCACCGGCAATGCATTAGCGTGTTCACACGCCAATTGAACAACCCGAATTTCTTCTCCATCCCTCCAATCCAAAACGGACACCGCAGATCGTGAACCCGGCAACACCTGTCCGTTCGAGTGTAACCACCGAGCTGCGAATACCTCGTCGCAGAGAAACCCTTTCCGCACCATTTTGTCCCTGGAACTCTTAGTAGCTCCATGGCGTCGCGTTTCGGTCTGTCAATTATGTTTTTTTTAATATTCTCACTTTATAACGGCATAGATAATTATGACACAATGCCGGAATGTAACGACCTCTTCTTTTGTTTCTTTTTTTATTTGTTTCGTAACCTCATCTACATGCGGTAGAATTTGGACCACCATAAGTGTTTTTATGATTTAAAAATAATAATCGTAAATGTAGCGCGGTGTAAATCCCTCATGGATCTCGGAATGGATCAATAAAGTTCAATAGATCGCGGCCAACACGGTGCCGCGAATGCTTCATACATCAAAACCTTTTACGACTTTATTGATAGCACCTACATGCACCGAAGTGATGCGTCAGACATATGTATGAGTAAAATTAATTTGTTTGTAGACATATTAATTGTTACTAGTGGCCGAGATTTTACCCTAATTCCTTTTTAAGTTAAAACGCTATTTAGAATATTTACAGATTTTTTTTCTTTAATATTTAGCAACATTTTAATATTTTTGGCGACGGCCTCCAGAGTTTATGTGATTGTTTGACTACTGACTATTATTTTGTTTGACATTTACAGTAAATTTTATCTTTCTGTACATATACGTATATTTCAACAACTTCTCAAACTTCAACAACTTCAAACAATCAACTTTATTCAATTTAGGCCCTGGGAAGGCATTTATAAACGTCAAAACTGATAATAAATCATAAACATCGGAAACTATCGAAAACCATCGGATAATAAACCAGTCATAGAGAAGAACTGGCAAGAAACTCGATCTAGTTATATGTAATAGGATTTAGCGCATGAACAGAAAAACTTTTACTGGTCTGAGTCTAAAATATGGGGTGACCAGTTTATCGCAATTTTTGTTATTTACGTTTTATACTACAGCTTACGCTTAAGCAAGTTTTTCCGGACATTCATTAAATTATCAAGAATGCACTGGGAGGGCAGAGTTAAGATACCGAATTCCGGAAACTTATCGTTTATTGATGCGCGAGGTTTCTTATCAGAAATTGCTCGAAATGCTCGTTTTTGTTAAATAAAAACGATGTTCACTTCAGCTGTTGTCCCCCACGGCAAAATACCATAAGATATTAAGCTATGAAAATAATTAAGTAAATCAATCTAGCAGTGGTAATATCTATCAACTGGCGAATCTTGCGAACAGCGAACGCAGCAGAACTTAAGCTTCCCGTCATATTTTTAATTTGAGGACCCCATTGTAAATTTGTATTAAGCTTGATACACAATGACACAGTATTATCAACTAAGTCTACAAAATTCCCCTCGATCTTGATTCTAGTGTTAACCCAAGGAACATTAGGCAAGATAAATCTAATGCATTAAGTTTTGTCTACATTCAGCAATAAATTATCTATTGCAAACCAATCAGAAATATTATTTAAAGTTTTATTTGTATATCTAACCTCTGCATTTCTCCATGAAATTTGAAGTGGATACGCTTTGAATGTAATTGAAGGATCCTCTGCAAAAGTTAGCGCAGTTATAAACCATTTCATATGTAAGGCACAAAAAGGGCCCTAAAGCAGAGCCTTGCGGAAAGCCAATTCGTGCTACCGACCCCGCAGAGGTTACTACATGTATGCTAACTTTCTAACAGCGTTATTTTAAGTAAGAGACTAAAAGATCGAGAGAACTTCCATAAGTAGTATAGTGTTTTAATTTAAGAGTCGTATAGAACGCAGTTAAAGGCCTTGGACAGAACACGCCATTTTTATCCTGCAAATCTTCCCAGGCCCCAAACCTAAATATATTAACAACGACTAAATAGATTTGTCCGTCTGCGCAATATGAAATCTGCCGCCCAAATACCAATATGTGTGTTCCGGCAAGTGCACTTGAGAACCAGCCCTTTCACAGGTTTAGCATGTCGACCAACTTCCGCCGTATCGTCCCTTAAGATTACGTGCAATATATCCATAACGCTAAAACCTATAATATATAAAAAAATATATTTAAAAAAGGGCACAAAGTTCCCTATTCATGTATTGATATATTGTGTTTATAATTCCAGATTTTATTATATAAAAAGGATATTTTACAACATAAAAATACCCTGAATGGCTATATTTACTTATACTAACATATATACTTGATATAGCTGTGTGTAAGTCAGTCAGTACAATAGGAAACAATATCATCAAACTATATTTGACTGGACTCATTTACACCACAACACCACAAGGTACCAAATAACTTTGAAGTATAGCAGTTATTTAAATTACGTTGGTTCAAATTATTTGATCTAATTCTTAAACATTTTAGATACCAATATTATTAATACCGTTTCTACTCTTTTTTGATGAGAACCTAATATAACAACAGGTTAGCTTACACATGCCACTTCTTATTACCGACGCTCGCTAACCTGACCTGATGATAAATAGAATAAAAGTTAAAGTCATCAATTGACATTGGCTAAGTATCACACATAAGCAGATACCATAATAAAACAATAGGAAATCAAACAAAATATGCGATGGTACTAAACATAAACTTGACAAATATCGCGCCAAAGGACCGGAATTCGAATCCCAGCAATAAACTTCAGCTTTCGGTGAACGAAAACGTGCTAAAACCACGGCATGGTGGTAGTATATTTTCTAATGTTAGCCTGGTTAGCTACAACCCTCAAGTTGAAAATTTACGGCCAAATACATATATAGGTGTGTTCCGGCAGTTTCACTAGAGTCAGTTTCTCCACTAGGCTTAGCGTGTTCACCATCGTGGGCCAAATCGTCACTTAACATCAGGTGAGATTGTAACCATAACGCTAAATCTATAGACTATAATAACTGTTTGCGTTTACCTATTTATGCAGATGAGCTTCATCTCACGATCATAATGTATATTAAAGCAAGCGACTGCGCAGAGACCCTATTAAATTTTATGATATAAGATCATAATTAAAAGAACCTTACCTATCTATTATGGTTATCTATACTAGACATACTTTACTAATTAATGTAACAGAGAATGTCATTTTAGATAGACATCCCTATTTTTTTTAACTTAAAAGATTCGTTATCTGTGCACGAAACAAAGTTTAAAGTTATCAATGTCAGATCACTAACACATATACGCATATCACTTTTTATTATATATTTCCATTCAATATTATAAAGCAGAAAAGTTTGTTTGCACTAATCCTAGGATCTATCAGTCGTATTAAAAATAAAAATTGTATTGATAAATCAATCTTTGAGTAAGGCTTTAGGCTACTTAAAACCACGCTGCCACCTATAGAAGCAAAACTGTAAAGATGTATTCGTCACAATTGGCATTGCCAAAATTGGCTACGTAGGTGAACGTCATAATAAATAAATAATATCTTATGAGTTTTCGTACTTAATAGGTTCGAAATTGGTAATAACTATTTTATCATAGATGGCGCGCGTGTCGTTTCACTTCGAAGAGGATGCAAACATGTATTCAAGTCATCCAATTTTTCTACTTTATTCATTTTTATTTCCATATCTCAAATAAAAACCTTTGTACCGGTGTTTTCTGGAAAAAGCCTAGAATGTGTCTCTGACTTTAAAATTACAACATCGGATGTGCTAAAGAGAAAAAAGTTATATGTGACTAGCTTTTACCCGCGCCCCGTTCTCGTGAATATTGTTTAAATTAGGTTTTTCGAGGGAAAAAGTTGCTTAGTACTGTCACCAGAGTCCCAACTATTTCAGTATGAAAACTCATCATAATCGATTCAGCGGTTTATGCGTGAAATTGGAACTAATAAACTCACTTTCGCATTTATAATATTACTAAGGATAGCTGTACACGGTAATGCATATACTCATTGGCTAGCATAATTTTTGATTATTATATTTCCTCTTAACAAATTTTCACGCTGGATTTTTTCTCGACTGGAATGTTCGCCATTACGTCGATAAGTTTAACGTCCAAGATTTCAAATTTCTACAAGTTGTTCATTATAATTAGCCTTAAGTCGTGGACTTTCACAAGATAATTTAATTACAATTGATAATTTATTTATTTCTACATCATATACGTAACATTTAATTACATTACATCCAGTACGTCGTTATCGAGTTATCCACCACCATAAAACCAAACACGAAAACCAAGCTAAAACCAAAGCAATTTGATAGATGACATATGATTTTGAACCTGCTTCCTCAGCCCCTTTATGTTTTATTCGATATGGGATGCGTCAGAAATCGATAAAGATTATGATGTTTCGTCATGCATGTAGATGATAGTCTAACTAGGCATGCAAGATAACCTATTTGCCTTGAAACTTGGAGCTACAAGGAACAATATAGATATTATTAAATCATCTTTATATCAATTGTAGATTCTTAAAAGAAAGTACCAAGACAGTGTACATCTTTGTCAATTTAAATATAAACTTTAGCAGGTATACTCTAAGGATGGCTAAATACAAATTCAAAATAGATTGATTCTGATGAAAATAGATTGATCGGGCTAGTATTGAAATAAATATTAACAGAAAAACAATTTACTTAGAGCAGGGGTTTCCAATCTTTTTTAGTTCGCGTCGCACAAAAATGCTTACTATTTCATAATGATTTCTTATGTTTACGCAAATATTTCTCATCGCAATAAAACTAATATAAACGGATATTATTGCGGTTATTTATTAAACTTGATCCCGACGTTCGAAAGCTTTTCAGCCTTCGTGGTCACGAGGTGGACTGAGATGGACATTGTCGAGAAAAAACGTCGGAATCAAAATTAATAAATAAATGCGATAAAATCCGTTTAAATTAGTTTTATTTCGATGTTTACTATTTTGTTACGGCGCCCTAACTTATCTAGTTGGTCGAAATAGATAGGTACAATGATACGAGAATGGTTAAGAGAATCGTTTCCCGGCGTCCTTCTTGACTCTGTACGGCGTACCGGGGCGTCGCGGCGCACACTTCGGGAACCCCTGACCTAGAGTAATAGAAAAAGAATTTCGAACTATATCGGAACACGCAGTTATATCTCGTATCAAAAGACAGGTTTTTAACAGCCTTTTAACCCACTAACAGTAACACTACGCCCCGAAAACCGTGATGCCTTTATCAAAAACCAACCGACAAAAAAAGAAAACATTAAAAGAAACCGTGACAGAAATCATGATAATGGAATTATAAAAAATAAAACGAAAACAAAAAATAGACCAACCTCCTATCGCAGCGGCAATGCGAGATCGTGTACGGTCTAAAGTTGAAATAGCCGAATCTCCGACGGAAAGTGCCGATGTTCGTTCGGCAATTGTCGTGCGCCCGACAGCACCTGTCCTCGTCTCTATCGGCTCCGAGATCACTGTATTCCTCGGCGAGTTGGCCGGCGCCGCACCATTTCGTTCCTGGCAGTATGAAATTCTCCCTGAACGATCTTCTAGACCTGTTACCGTTTGCTACTTTAAGCTATTGTGAGGCAATTAATAATGCCCTTAACTTATTTATTTCTAAAATAAACTTGATCAATAAGAGTGAGCGAAAAAAATAGTAGAGAATGAAATATGCAATAAGTTTGTTATCTGTGGTCATAACATTTCATTCAATAATTTTAGCGTTATCTGTTAGTAATGTCAAACAAAAAGTAAACAGGTTTTTTTATGAATGACTACGGTGCCCAGTTCTTTTTTTTTTAATGATTATGTTTATTCAAACTGCTTGCTTTGACAAATTATCATTTATTTTCGTCTAGAAATTGTTATTAAACTTAATACAGTTGTTGACATCACCGAAAGATGGATAACTATTGGTTACAACAACGAACAAAAGACATGGAGTATTTTTCTGCTAATTTATTAATTCGTTTATACCTAAGTTAGAAGTACTGTGTATAGTTCTTTTTTACATACACATGTAACAAAAACAATTTTTTTATGCAATTATAATTAAAAAAAAAACAAACAAAAAAATGTACGATTTTGTTACAATTATTGTATGGTGGCCGCAATTAAATAGGTAAAGAATGTCGTCTCCTACCACATCCAGTATGTGAGCTAATCAGCTCATTTCATATTTCAGGTCAAATCAATGACTTAGGTTGTTAATATACTCAGTAATCGAAGTTAGCATGTAATATTGAAGTATTCGTTTGAAGTTTATTTATATAGAAGAGGTCGTTGCATACCTACAGACAGACACAGATTTGTTAAAAAAAGGTAGATGTAGATATGAGAATAGCAAACGTGGGCCCTTCGCTCACTGTATATACTTGACAAATTGATTTCAACACTATAAATATACACAACTATGTAAGGTTGCCAGTGTAATGAAAAAAACTTCACGATTTTTTTTCTTTTGTTTTAATTAATAAAATAACAGTCTAGTGACACACATGACAGGATATTAAAACGTATTGACACGTACGAAATTGTTACACGTATATTTTGTAATACTTGATTTTGGCAAAATTTGGTGCACAGACAATAGCAATAATTAAAAAAATGTCTTTTCACTGATCTTATTGTATTCTATACTAAACATTTACCTTTTTCCCAGATCTGTGCAAATGGTAGTAGAGAAGGCTTTTAATTAATATCTGAAATGTTGGAAAAATGTCTTATAACTATACTTTTATTATATTTTTTAAATAGAAAAATGTATTTACTTATGCTGTGGAGGATTTTATGGATATAAGAAAAATACTGTCATCTGGCTACTTAACCATTAATAATATTGTCATTAAACAAATAAAATAGGCAGGTAGTAAGAAGTAGAAAGAATTTCCTGTTATAGTTATAAAATGAAAAAGTTTGCTAACAGGCGACAATTACTTTTGGATTTTCAACGTAACATGATTGTTGAATAGTTTAATTTCATTGTTTTATGAACCAAAATCATTAACGTTAGTTTCTTTTTTCCATCTATTAGTATTCCGAGCAAGAATTATATATATTTGGAATGGTTTACGTATTCACGAAAGCACGGGATATGCTGCGCTGGCTCAGTACGATATACCAAATAATTTATACACTAATTACTATACAGTTATATTATTCTTATATAATGTTTTGCATTTAATTTTTATTTTGCGTTATGGTCATAATCTGACCTGATTGTAAATGACGATACGGCCCAAGTTGTTGGATACGCTAAGCCTGTGGAGGGACTGGCTCTCAAGTGCAACTGCCGGACCATACCTATTAGTATTTGACGGCAGCAATTTTAACTTGAGGGTAGTAACTAGCCAGGTGGGCATTAGAAAAACCCCTACCATCATGCTATGGTTTCTTCGATGTTTTCCTTCACCGAAAGTTCAAGCTCATTGTAGGTAGATTCGAATTCACGTCCATAGACGCGCCGTCCGTACACACTACTACTGAGCTATCATCGCTTCAAACATATTACAATCTTTGTGTTGTATCACGTTACGCGACCTTGAACTTATTAGAGGTGAGCTAAAGAAATTCTCACTTTACAAAGAGACTAAAATTTCTTGATGCAAATATATTATTTTGAGCCAAATAGTATTATGAAAAATAGAGACACAAATTTCAGCGAAATGTCAAAGTGCGCTCGTGTACTATCTGTGAACTGTATGTATTGAGATTTTTTTACCGCGAAAACTGATTGAGAGATGTCTATGGCGCGATCTTGAAATATCATTGTCGTGGTTTTATTTAATTCATAAATAATAGTGTAAATATAGGATGGTAGAACTAGCAAAATGCCACGGGTCCCTGACCCTACGAGCCCAAAAGGCCGTGAGCTCAAACGTGACCTAATATTTTTAACAAAAACACTTACAAATTTTATATAATTATCTAAAATGGAAGTTATACACAACTGATGACGATGTTTATTATACATTAGGTTTAGGGTTATGGGCACAATCTCACTTGATGTTAAGTGATGATGTGGCCCAAGACGGTCGACACGCTTAGCTAATTGAGGGAATGGATCTAAGATGTAACTGCCGGAACACACCTATTGGTACTTGGCGGCTTTTAGATTTTCAACTTGAGGGTAGTTGCCAGCCAGACTGGCATTAGAAAAAGCCCTACCGCCTGCAACTTACCAACTTAATAGCGTAGCAGTATGAAATATACTTAACGACCTATTCACATGCCTACCAAGTATACATAAAAACTTTCATAAAAATCGGTCGAGCCGTTTCTGATGAGTGCGACAACAAATATTGTAAGAGGAAATTGTTATATGTATAGATATAACCAAAATGCATACAATATTAGTGATACTGTTGGGTAACTACTTCAGTAATTAATTCAAATTAAATTACAACCTGATAATGTTTACTGAAGACTCATATAATGAATGTGTCACGGGCCTTAGACGGTATAGTTGCATCACTGTTCATAAACCTTATGGTAATTAATCTTATGTTATTTATTGAATACTTTTTAGGTATAGCGTTATGCCCACAATCGAATCTAATGTTGAATAACAACGTGGCCCAAGATGATTGACACGCTAAGTTTGGTGGAGAGACTGCCTCTCCAGTGCCGGAACACACTTATATTATGTATTTGGCAGCGTATTTTCAGGTAGTGGTTGAGAGCTAGCCAGACAGGTATTAGAAAAAGATGTTTTTCTTTCACCAAAAGCTTTAGCTCAGCGCAGTTGGATTCAAACTCACGTCTCTTGCCGCGGTGCCATGGTTCTTAAACATTGTCAAGAAATTGGTAAAATGTTCCTGACAAGTTTTTACATATATGAAGAATTTACTTTTGATTTATCTCATTGAAGGGATTTAATACTAACTGTGAAAGAATTGTATGAACATTATTTTGGTTTTCTTTTCGAGGGATGAGACAAATTGTGGATTACTCACATCTGTTGGGTTACATACGTGAGGCTTCTTATTGGATGAGCCTAAAGATCTCCATTTATGCCCTTCGGAATTTCTATGATTTGGATGCCATATTGTGAACTTGAAAGTACATAGCCATACAACTATAGATAACTTATGTTAGTAACATTTTTCGTGATATTATGCATAAGTTAATGAAAATTAATGTCTCTGAGTATGCTTTGTCAATTGCAACAAATACAGAGAACTATTAACAAGAACCATCTTGTTCAAGCGTTGAATTCTAAAGTTTTGCAAAACATTGTACTATTCATAGACAGAATTATGTCTAAACATATTATCAAATCATATAAAAAAAAGTACTAATTGAGCCATATAATTAAGAGTATTATAATTGTAGAGAAATTTTTATAATATTCAAATTTTATAGTAATTATAATACATGTAATTTCTCTTTCTAATTTCACAATCGACGTTCACAGCTTTCGGCGCTTTATTCTTTAAACAGTATTCATTATAACAACTGTTCTTTACAACAGTATAACTGTGTAAATTTGATTTTAGAATTGTATTAAATTTTCAAAATTTCTGCAAATACAATTTTCGCAAAGATTAAGGCACACAAATTTTTTTCGACAGTCTGTATTTCAGTCGAAAGTGGTTGTACCAAGACTTATAAAAAAGCAATCTAAAGCTTAATATTATGGCTTATAGATTTCGGATCTTTTAGTCATAAATGTTTACAACCTGCGTTTTTCGAGCAATCATTAGACAAACTACATAAATAGATGTTTCCAAATTGTTTACATTTTATTTATTAAGTTATTTCAGTGAATGGGTCAAAATGCTTGTTTATTAAGCACTTACTAGCGACTCCCTTCGTGTGAAACTAAAATTTTATTTAAAAATTATCATAAAAAATGGTATATAGCCTATGGGGGGCTAATGTAGCATGCTAATGGTGAAAGAATTTTTGAACCCGGTACAGTTGACCTTGAGTTTATTCGTTACAAACAAAAATACAAATCTTTCTACTTTATAATATTAGTATATAGATAAGTGTCTATTTTTTTTTTAATCTCGTTAGGACGTTTTCCTCCCGAAATATCGGATTTAGAATCAAAAAGGATCCTTTCGTGATAAACACACCGATATCACGGCAACTTCTACTCAAAGAGAAAATTAAAGGGCAGTTTTGAGATCTGGAATAAAAACCTACATTTTTTTTAATAATAGGTAAGGGACACGGAAATGTGTGAAAAGGTTTTGTTTGTCTCTATTTTTTATTTTTCAAGAAGAGTCGTCTACATAAATATTTTCAATTATCTTGATTTGGTTGCATCTGCAAGTGACGAAGACAGGATTTTATGGAACTGTGTCATTAGTCCTGAGTGATTTTGTCCATATTATACGTTCAGGGTACGATGGGACTGACATGGCCTTTTTAGAACGAAGTTCCTAAATGAAATAAAGACAAAAAAAGAAGAAGTTTGGTTTAGATTAAACAAATTTTAATATTTTTTAATGTTTCACGTAATTTTAATAAAATTATAGAGGTGTTTATGCCTATTGCATTGATGCTTTGAAGAGGCTTTTAAAATTTTATTAAAATTATTAAATATATTATATATAGGCGGCTATTAAAATCTTATTTTTTAGGGACTTCTTTATTGCAACGCGTAAATACATTATCCGAGCTCAGGGCAAAAGGAGAGGAATGTGTGGCAACACTTATATACCACCCCCCAAAACGCACTTAAAACTCCTTTACCAGAGACTTTGGACAGCTTTCACGCTTCTAGCTACTAGCTTCCATTATCAAGTTGAAAATCTGTATCCAATTACATATAGATGTGTTCCGACAGTTACTCTTGATGGCCAACCCCTCTACTAGGCTTAGCGTGTCTACCATCTTAGGCCATATCGTCATTTAACATCAGGTGAGATTGTGGCCATAATGCTAAACTAATATAGTATAAAAAAGTACCACGTTAAAAAGTAAATAAACCAATGAGATCTGAATTTTACCTAGTCATAGTATCATCCATTTCTTCGATATTACTCTCCATGAAGTATTTTATCTCCTCGTGCCGCCTTAGGCATTCAATTTTCAATTTCTCATAATCCATCCAAATAGTGACATCTGTCGGCAGACGTTCGTTATGTTTGAGTAATCTAAAGCTGACATTCTTGTAGTGCCGAAAATAATTCTCCTCGTCGACGTTCAAACCCTTTTGTGATAATCTGTAGCTCTCTTCGTCTAGTGCCAATTTGAGTTCTTTTCTGATTGTTTTCAAAAAGTTTCTCGCCGATTTCGTTTGCGTTATGTATTCGCAGTCTTGTATTTGGCCATCTCCATTGTAGATTATCTGAACAAGATGACGTCCGTCGGTCAGCTGGCGGAGTTTTATGCCGTGACTGGAAAAGAAAGAAATATTTTAATTATTTTATTTCAACTGACAAACCATTAACGAAGTGATTAATCTTTGCATAGTATAAATTGAAGTCACTTCCGCTGTCTGTTCGCTTAGATCTATTAAACTATTCAATGGATTGAAATGCAAATTTCAACAGTAGATAGAGTGATCCATGAGGAAGGTTTATATGTATAATACATACATATTACAGCGCAGAAAACAATTTAAAAAAACACAAAGATTTGTATGGTGATACGAAGTTCATCGGGTTAGCTAATTAGAAAATAAAAACACTGCAATGTTACAAACATAAATAAGAAGTTATTTTTGAAGTGAAAACTTCTTTATGCACCCCTTCATTTTTTTGCCATTGAATGAAACCGAACAGAAACGCTCGACTGTGTGACGCTTGCTCGGTTAAAGTCGGTTAAATAAGCGAGAGAGAATTAATGCGGTATTACTCGCTCAGCTACACTCGGTTTTTTTTTATGCAGGGTTGGTATAATGACTGTACTGCCTGATTCCTGATATAAGTTTCAGTAGTCTGGTAACAGTAGTGACTACCGTAGGGGCAAATGTCCTTCGTCAGTCGCAACTGTCTTGCCGACCCACTAAATATCTTTTCACGCCTCGTTTAAAAGTTTAAAAGACCAAATACGGTACATGGCATGCCGATACGTTTTATTTAAAACATTATAATTATATTTCGTATTATGAGCCACGTCTTGTTTTCAGTCCTGTCGTCTGATCTTACTGGCATACATTGTTTTTTTTTTTACTTTTTTTATACAGTTTTGTTCCTATTGGTGGTAGCATAAATATTAAATACCCTAAAGCCTTGCTCGATAATTGGGGTACACAAAAACCAAAAACATTTTTTGAAGTCCGACTGATAGTTCCCAAGATTAGCGCGTTCAAACAAAGAAAGAAATTTTTCCTCTTTGTAATATACTATCTGTGCCTGCGACTTCGTTCGCGAAGAGTTGAATTTTTATTTAATCAGTTTTTTCCATTTTTGTAACTTTTTTCAACGTAGCTTGGATGATATTGTTTGCAGTGTAATGTCAAACAGCTTAAACCCTTCCCCAATAATTGCTCTATCAAATACAAGAAACATTTTTGAAATCCCACGGGCTGATTTTATGATGAGCTCGTTCAAACAAACAAACTTTTCCACTTTATCATATTGAATATAGATATGAAACATATAGAATATAAATTCACGTCACGTCATAATATTTAAGATAAAATGACACGCCCATTCCATGTTCACAAAAAAAAACATAATTACCTTTTTAACTGAGTAATCTATAAAATTCGTGTATACCATTTCGCCTACCGAACTTTCATTTTGTTTTTTTTTTTGTTTTTTTAAATTTAATATAAGTCGATTTGATTCGCTGAATATGAACTGACAATGAACGGCAAAAATGATGTCTGATTTTCCGTGTAGAGAGAATGCGTGATACGAGCATTATGGGTTTTTAATTCTTAGTTAGTAACGCGATCGATCTTTGTTCGCGCTCCGGCAACAGCCCAAGCCGAGGTTCGGTCACTAGTGACACCCTTGCGCGAGTTGCCCTTCGGGCTGAGCACCCTCCGCGTTTACCCACAAAGTCCGGTGAGGCTGTGAAAGCCCTTTAGGCTAACAGTATAGGTCCTTTAAAAAAAAAAAGTAGGAGAATTATGATTACAGTGCCAAGCCTCTGGTGAATCCCGTCAGAGATTAAAAGGAGCGTGGGCACTGTCCTTGGTATCTGGCAACATGGAAGATTCATGTGTTGCCATGGAGTTTTTAGTGGGTAGATTGGCGGTGCTTACCACTTGATAAGTCGCCACATGCCCCTCTCACCTTGGCCTGACGGGTCAAGACGGAAGAGATATACAAATACTAATATTTTATTTCTATAAATATTTACACGGTCTATGCCTAGGCTTCAAACTAGGCAATGCCTATGACATGGAAGCCTAAAATACTGCCTAAATTATACCTAGAATAGTTGGTGGTGCATTACATCTGGGACAAGACGACAAAAAAAAACAGAAAAAAACGAACATATTATTAACAAGGATAATATTATAAACAAAATTAGTAGGTGAGAGTGGGGGAATTAGGGACACTTAATTTCGAACGCTAAATATAATAATAGAAAAAAGTTATAAACTATATAAACTTTGATTATCTATGTAGTTAGTACTGCGGGAGGATTTATTACTCATTTAACAATTCTCAATTACCCCACTCTCCCCTAACTGTGTCCTGACTATGTGTATACGTATGTAAAGATATATATAAAGTGTTTACGTATATGAGGCGACCTCATAGGATGAAAACCACTGTTTTACCTATTAAATAAACCATGCCAACACTTTATTCTCCTGTGTTGCCAGACACCAAGGACAATGCCCGCACTTCTTCTAGTTATCAACAGTTTTTAACATTATCTTCATGTACTGTTCTTAAGTCATTTGGGGTCGACGCAGTACGTTTTCCTCTTCCACAAATCTCTATTAGCTTTCATCTTTCATTAAATCCTATTTTTTTATCTCATCAAATCGTCCTGTCTGAGGACACACCCTATTCATCTTTTGTTTGACCTTCCTCTTCCTTACCATCCTTCAACTTTCATATCCACATGTGTTTCCTCTCTTCTCATGACATGTCAAAAGCCAGACAAATGATTCCTTTGCAATGTCTCTACCACTGGCCCCACTTTTAAACTACCTCTAACATATACATTTATAACCACAGGTATTAACAATTGCTAATGTAAACAATGTGTGGGTTGACAGTCGATATTGAATTCCAAATTGAAATTATTACCTTTATCAATTGTTAAAAGACAATTTGGCTAGGAGTACAGGCACAGGGTTCTTACTTGACCGTAATTATTATAAAATAAATTACAATAAAAAGATTTAATAAACATATGTATATTTCATACAATAAAATAACTTTTTCTGTTTTTTTTTTGATCTGACATACTCCGTTAGCCTTAAGGGCTTTGACACCTTTGACAGGAAAACAAACAAAGATTCACGAGCCTAACTAACAAACAGGTCCCAACTTGCTAATTTAGTGTTCTTAGCTACGACCTTATCGGGCAATCCGAGCAAAAGCCGTGGGGGTAGTCCTGTACTTAAAATGTGGGTGTGCACAAATGGTATGCGGTGTACTCTCAGTGATGTAGAGTGTCACTGTATTGCGCCAGCAGAGTCACTCGAGGACTCCTATCCGGTTCCTAATCTTGGTTCAAGCGTCTGCGGAGGGAGGCCGGGGCGGGTGTGTAAATTAATTGACAAATATAAAATAAAAGAATACTAATATCCGATGCAAAATAAACTTTGCAAGGAAACTCAGCTTTTCCGGCTACCCCAATAGAGATAGCGTGATAGCAAATACATGATCCAATAAAGATTAACAATTCCACGACATGATATATTGATAAGTTATTCTCATCACCCCGATTGAAATACTATCGCTTAGACAGCAGCTTTTTCACTCCAGATTTATAATTTATATTTTATTCTACAACTGGCTGTGTCCGCGACTTTGTAACTACTAAGAAATATTTAATATTTTTTGTCTGTTTTTGTAACTTTTTTCCAATACAGCTTTGCTTCTATTCATGGTAGCGTGATGTTAAATGACCTAAAGCCACATGAATGATTGCTCAATGAAATGCAAAAACAATTTTTAGTTACATAAACATAAAATGAACTTTCTGTTGTAATTTGTTTGTGACACACCCTAATTCTAAACCGATTGTCGCATACAATTAAGTATTATGAAGAACAAGCAGGGAGTACAAATAACCTATATCGGTTACAAACTACCCTCGTCACATACAGTGCGCCATTTGATTCAGTTACAAAACCGGATGGGTTAATACAATATGATTTCATTCTTATGTTAAATTATTTTCACATGTGTTTATAACGTTTTTGTTGGATAAGTTTGCGAGGATTTCCAATATGTTTTATCGTTAATTTTATAAATAGCTATCAGTAAATTATTAATACCATTTGACGTCAGACATCCCACGTTTTTTTTTTTGTTATAATAAAATGAAACCCTTATTTGTAAGTTTTTTAACTGATTACTATTTTCATTAGAACTAGAGGACTTTATATCACTCTACTATATCTAGTACACTATACTATACAGCTTGGAAATCATCAAAAGCACCGCATTTTCTTCGAAAATCACCGACCAAATGAATATGAATATATTGTTGAGAAACTTTTAGCAAACTATAAAGCATTATTAGGGTGTAATAATGCCTGAAAATATTTTTTTACATTTGGATTTGAGTATAAAATCATACTAAAGATGATAAGCCCAAGACGGTTTGAATTTAGTCAGTCAATATCCAGCCGCCAAATGGGCCACAGTCTGACCCACTATTAACTACATATATATCAGTAAGATTGTGACACAAAAAAAAGTACAGTTGCTACAGGCTCAGGTACAGTTTAGCAATAGCACAGTGTTTCTTAAAACCCTAGGTCTACGGACCCCTGAAATTTCTGAATATATGTACAGGGGCTTGCAGTCTCGTCTATGGACAATTTATCAATCTATATATATATATATATATATATATATATATATATATATATATATATATATATATATATATATATATATATATATATATATATATATATAAATGAATGAATCTCTGAATTGTATGTACGTGCATAACTTCTGAACGACTGCACCAAATTGGATAATTCTTTTTGTATTGTATTCGTTAGTATCAGGACAAGGTTTTAATAAATAAAACACACAGAATTATATTTTTAAATCTTACGATATGAAAATTAATGGTACGATGATAACTCAGTTTGAAGCAATGATAGAGCAGTGGGTAGTATATACAGATGCTTCATCAAGGGACATGTGTTCGAATCCAACTATATTTAAATGTTTAGTTATTAAAAGGCATCTAATACATTGGAGTTAACAACAAGTTTTATTGAATAAACAAAAGAAATGAAAAACGAAAACAATTTTAGATATAGCTAGTTCTACTGATGTTAACGAATTGAAGTTGGAAGGTTGAATAGGATTGTTTATAACTAATAAAATGTAAAAAATAATACAAATTGGTCAAACTGTTTTAAATTTTAGTGAGAATAAAGAATACCGATTTTAGGCGATACGAAGTTTACCGGGTCTGCTAGTAATAAATAAATACTACCAAAACTCTGGTAAAATATCTCTTAAGATAAAGAAGACCTTCTCTACTCTTGCACATATTAAAAAAAAAAATACAGAAACAAATTATAAGTGTAATCCCATATAAGCTTACAAATTTGTAGCAGCATCAATAAATATCCCTAATTTAGTTACAAAACGCTGAACCAACTTTCACAAAAACTTATTTTTAAGAAGAAGTGTTTCTCTATTGATACGTAAGAGACGAACTTCTTAACAAACAATGTATTCAGCGTGAGGATGCCGGATCCATCGTGTGACAAAAAGGGAAACTCCAAACAGTTTCCTAGACTTGTGACACTGATATAGGTTTAAGAGATCCCGCCCCGACGTGCATCAGCACTCACCTTCACTACTCGTGTTTTTACTTCGGCTGAGACAAATTAGGTAAGAGCCTGCAGAAAGCTTTAGAGGCACGGTCTAGTGTAGAACTTACTGCACTTTTAGACAGTACAAGATCTTTTAGAAGACTATAGTAAGATTTTACTGGTATACCTCTCGCTCCAATTTGACCGCGTATTTATTGCTTAGTTAGTTTACGTTAATTTAATGTTTATGTTTTTTTTGCTATTTGTTGCACTAAAATAAATGTTCTAAAATGTATCGCTGGTTTTTGTTATTAAGGAGGTCCATGAAATTCTGCATTACTGCCTTAGATCCGTGGATGGAAAAAGGTTAAGAAATGCTGAATTTAAAAAACATTGATAAAGATTGATAGTTTGGCTCCCTCTCGCATAACGCGGTCAAGGCGGCCCTTGCGTTTTGATGTCACCCTCAAAGCGCATTGACTAATAGACACTCCATTGGGATTATTCTGATGACGTTTTTATTGAGTTATCTTTTAGTTTTATTCCATAACTTGCGTTCGCTCGACGATTTGTCCGCAATAATTCCTTACGCAATACACTTACATTAAAAAGCATGTACTTCTGTATATACGTGTGTTTATTTTTTCAAATACTATTGTAGGATTCTGATCACGATTAACTCATTTAATAAAAGCATGTTTTTTTGTTTGTATGTTCCGGTTTAATTTGTAAACATCTTGACAGATATTGTTGCAAAGTTGGAACAATAAAAAATATTAATATCTACAATATCTAATCTAGTCCAATAATAAAATATATATGTATTATATACATAATAATTGATTAATACGATTAAAAGGATAATTCTTGTATATATACTCGTACATTTATTTAATTTTCACGTATCTTGGAAACGGCTTTAAAGATTCGGATGAAATTATTGTATTAACCTATTCCTCCCCACTATCATATTTTTAGGACACTATTTTGAAAATGTCTTTTTACGTATTAGAACTTTTATTTTTATTATTTAAAGCGAAAAAAATAGTGTAATAATATGAATTTCATCAGAAATAATAAAAATAAAAGTCCTAATACGTAAAAGAAATTTTGAAAATAGTGTCCTAAAAATATGAGAGTGGAGAGGAATGGGACAGATTTTTGCTTTATGAATTCATTTATATTTGTATTTATACTACAGCTATACTTGTATCTATCGTAAAAAGCCGTTTTAGGCATTATTTGAATATCATACGTATATAATATAAAATATGTATGATTTTAATTGTGTGTGGTTTGTTCTTATTTTTTTTTAATAAAAATAATTGCGAGAAAAAAAAAATTTCGCCTTTTTGTAACTTTTTTCAAAACAGCTTTGCTTTTATTGATGGTATCGTAAAATTAAATAGCCTATAGTCTTTCTCAATGATTGCTCAATCAAATACAAAAATAATTTTTGAACTCCGGCTGGTAGTTTGTAATATAAGCGCGTTGAAACAAACACCCAAACTCTCCCGCTTTATAATTTTTATATAATAAAAATTTCGTATCACGTTTTTTGTCTGCAATTAACTCTGCGATAAACTACTGAACCGATTTTAATCAAATTTTGCACACTGTGTACAGTTTGATGTAACTTAAGATGTAGGATAATTTTTATCTTAGTAATTTCTCATAACGCGATAGATGTCGCTGTAGTCGATGTGACTGACTACTCGAAAAGGCAGAACAAGGTCTGCCAGGTCAGCTAGTAATAATATAGATCTTTTCTCTCTCAGGAAAAGAAATGCCGTGAACGTGACGTGTCTATCTCAGTTTTCGTTCAATTAACAAATCATTACCTAAAGATTCGCTTTTCTTGCTAATAATTAATCCCTACTAATGTGAATGTATGCTTGTTTGTTACGCTTTCACACGAAAACTACTTAACCGATCATCATGAAACTTTGTACACATATTCTTGAAGGTATTAGGAGTAACATAGGATACATTTATTGAAAAAAATCTTTTTTTAAAAGGGTACAAAAAGTATTTGTTTATTGAGGAATCGTACAAAAACGGGAAAAACTAGTTAAATAATTTTTAGCTCCACGCGAACGAAGTCGCGGGCTCAGCTTGTAATATTATAAATGCGAAAGTGAGTTTCTTAGTTACGCTTTCACGGCTAAACAACTAATTCGATTATGATGAATTTTGTTCTACAGATAGATAAGACCCTGGAGACGATGGTAGGTTACTTTTTTAGCGAAAAGCTTATAGGAAGTGGGGTAAAAAAAGGGATAAACTTTGGATGAAACTTTTTATTGTTTCAGCCGATGTGCTTCAATCTTTAGAGAATCAGTGTTTATCAATAAATATTAACGCGAGTGAAGCCGCAGGTAAAAGATAGTAATAATAAATTTGATATATTGATTGAGTGACAAACGCCGTTAAGATAAGATTATAAATTCCATGCAAAGGAGAAAGGTTATTATTTAATGATCTGTGAATACATTTTGTTTATATGCAGCAGGGGGTATCACCGCCCTATAACGTATTACATTGATTTTCAAACTCGACAAACTACATAATCAAAGCCATTGCTTTTCCGATTACAATTTTTATCTTTGTAAGGAAAAGGCAAAGGTACCAAACACGTACAGTCAAGTTATTTTTTTTCTATTGAAACCAATACATCATGTAACGAATTATTTTTGAAATTAATCTTCTTATGGGAGTTCGGAAAAAGTCGGCTAAGAGATGTAGTTATGTTTCACTTCTCTCGTGTAGTCTTAAACACACACTCTTTTATTCACTACAGTTATGCGCATTAGTAAACCAGTAACAAAAACCTAAATAAATACAGCAATTAATTATGTAAATGAATAAAAATAAAAATGGCAAAATTAACATTTCGCTAAAACATCCACCGAAGCTCGTTTCTTTTAAAAAAGTAATATACAATCTACACCTTTTTTATTGTCGGTATCAGAATACGTGTAATTTAAGCTAGATAATTTTATATATAATAAATGACGTTGCCTCGTGTATCCTCTTAATACAATCAAATTTTTGACTCGTTATGTTTATGACAACTGATATGATTTTTGTGGTAAAGTGTTTTTCATTTTTATGCACCTTATGCCCAGTAGAAGACGCCTAAATCACGTAAATAGAAGCAAAATATCACAATGCAAAATTCAATAATGAAGTACCATATTGTTAGCTAAATTTAATTACGAATTATAGTAAAAAGTTAGGCGCAAAGAATGTGTATTCAAAAGTCTCAGTAATAAAAAAAATACTTTACTGATGCTTGTTAAATGAACCAATAAAAAAGGTTACAAGAAAACACAATACGGTAATAAAACCTATCACTCAAAAAAAGAACGAACTTTGATTTTTGTTAAAATATTTTTAAATTAATGATTCGTCGATACAAACATTTTATCAATTATATTAAAACGCTATACTTTACTACGCTGTAATAAGAGTTATTATTGTTAGCTTTTATGATTCTCGACGGAGAATGTAATTTTGTATATAATGGTAAATGAATTTAGTAATAAATCTTGTTGTAATGAATGAGGGACATGACGATATTGAGTTATGAGAAGAATGAAATCGAATGTATTTATATGCGTTAGGTATTCAAATGATATTTTTTTACAAAACTTCGTAATGGCGTTGTGGTTCTGTATAAGTCTTTAGTCAGTTATTTTTGACATTAAAAAGATTAAGAGAACTTTGTGCAGCATTTCGCAAAACGTTTTAGTTTGAAGCAAAAACTTCTGCAGGCGCGTTGAGCACATTTTGAGTGAACAAAAATCATGGCACTTGCGTCATCGTCACCGAACGCTTTCCATTTTTGTAGACAGTATATGCAAATCGTTAATTACGAATTCGCATATATGAAGACTTTGTCGATCCGTTTGACGTGCGACTTAATAACCATGCTTAAGCAAGGTCGTAGGGTCTAAACCACAACATATGGATACGAGTATTACACCTTTTTTATATTATTTTGTGAAATATACTTGTCACTTATGTCGGCAGTCTTCATTACTACTTTATTGGTTTTTCTTATATACCCGTGTTTTTATTTATTCTTGTTTATCGGTTCACTTATTCTTGTGTACAGTACAAATTTTGCAATAAAAATTTGAACTAATCTCTAGACGATCAAAACATTTTAAAATGTAATCGTTTATCTAGCAGACGCTCATTCGGGGATAAATATAAGGAAACCAGTATATTAACAGTGTCATATCAATACGTATTTGATAATATAATATTTATTTATTTAATATTTACCGTTTAAAAAACAATCATTTTTATAATTGTACTACTAGAAATATACATAATATTGCTTTGATCGATACAATGCTAAAAAAAAATACATAAATTATTTAAAGGACAATGAGTTCATTGTCGTTTAGTCTGTCTTGTTATCATTGTTTTCATTTAAAGGAAAATCAACTTGAGGGTGGTGGCTATCCAGACGGGCATTAGAAAAAGCTGTACCACCAGGATATGGTTTCATCACGATGTTTTCCATCATCGAGAGCTCAAGCTCATTGTAAGTGGATTCGAACTAACGTCCCTTGGCGGGGCGTCCGTAAACACTACCAACTGAGCTATCATCTCTTCGAAATCTGTGCTATCTACTGCATAGCAATTAATGCACCCTAGAGGTAGCATCAAAAGAAAGAGAGATATCAAGAGATATCTTTATTACATAGTATAAAATGAAGTCGCTTCCGCTGTCTGTACGCTTAGATCTTTTAAACGATTCAATAGGTTTTAATGCAGTTTTTAGCAATAGATATAGTGATTCATGAGGAATGTTTATATGTGTAATACATAAATATTATAGTACAGAAAAGCGGAAAATTTTAAAGATTTCTAATGTGATACGAAGATCACCGGGTCAGCTAGTATAAAATAAACTTTAAATAATATGCCATTTGCACTCGCAAATGTATAAAAAAGCAGTGAAACATGAACGTTTCTCACAACATTGACACTGGTAGCGGCTAATCTTTATTGGTGTACAGTGTCTGCGACCGCAAGTTGGAGGACGCAGACAGATTGCGGCCGCTCGCTCCCCGATCTATTTACATTTCAAACACATTTACTTCCTTACATTTTATACACTCCTGGTACCTACGTTCAACTAATCTATACATTTAATCAAACCGTAATTGAATTTTTAATATATCCACTTCTTCTATACATAAAATGTAAAAACATGTGTGTACTTTTTAGTTTTATGTGAAAAAATTATTACAAGTGACTAAGAATCCATACTAATATTATAAATGCGATTGTTTGTTTGTTACGCTTTCACGCCTCTACCAAAAAATCGATTGTGATTAATTTCGGTATAGAGATAGATCGGAACCTGGAAACGGTGATTGACTACTTTTTCTCGCGAAACCCTTGTTGAAAGTGAGGTAAAGAAAGGGATAAACTTAGTATGAAACTTTTTTTATGTCATCTGATTTGTTTGACAAAATCATTACCAACGCGAGCAAAGCCACATGTAAAATTTTGTCCTTAATATATACAGTATCTTCTATACCAATGTCAAGAATGTAAATTTAACATATTTGTACTTTTTACATTTACGTGAAAAAAATTATCGCAAGGTAAATTTCACGATAGAAAACGCTTAAATCAACTTTGTGCTACTCTTACTGACACTGCATTAGGTCGATTAACGTAGCAATTTTTTTTACAACATTATTGAATGTATCGAAGTTCTTCATTTTAATATTAACAGAAATTTATAATTAAAATAATATAAATTAATATTCAAAAGACGTGAAAAGATATTTTGGATCATTGTCAGTCACTGCTGTTTTGGATTGTATTGTATTTAACACCAGGTTCAGTGCAGTCACAATGCTGCGCAACATAAAAAACAAAATTATGTAGAACTAGCGAAATACAACATTTTAATAATTTGTTTTTTTTTTTATTTTATATATAACTATTTTAAAGTCATCAAAACCAGCCAGATAGAAATAGTCGGGCCAAAAATGATTTTATTAAGTGTTCATACAAATTATATGCATAAAGACTTTTTCCCCGATTCCTTTTTCCGATTTTTCCTCTTACTATATCTGGATCAGCCAGTATATAAGAAGCTGTCGAAAGGCTTGAAGGCTTTTAAAAAAATAATTATACAATTTGCCTCTACAGGCTATTTCGCCTAGTCCAAGTGAGTAAAGGACTTTATAAACACAATTAACGAATACAAAGTAACAACCAAACTCGGAACAGCATTAACTGACAGCTGAAAATCACACAAATGACCTGAGATTTGGAACGCTATTAAGGTTGGGAAACACATCTATAACAAAAAAAATCTGACAGTTATGTTTTAGTAAATCAAATTGAATTTTAGAAAACGTGAAAATATAGTAATTTATTACATTACAGATGAGCAATTTTGTTATTGTTATTTTAGATTTCCGTCGTACAGCGGTCACAAATAATAATTCAGATATCGTTCGCTTCAGTCAGCAAAAAAAGACGCAAACAAAAACAGAAAGAGAGCTTTGAACTCTTTGGTTTTGACTAAAATGTCGCTTACACAAATTCTAAATAGACGTTATTGGGTTTCATCACCTTTGCCCACTAGTCATGAGTATATATATATACATATCTGGAATGAAAAAAGTACAATAACGGAGAATATGTGTGAAGTAACGGTGTTTTTTTTTTATAATTGGACTATAGCGTTGTGGTCACAATCTCACCTGATGTTAAGTGTGGCCCAAAATGGTGGACCCGGTAAGCCTAGTAGAGAGTGGTCTCAAGTACAACTGCCGGAACACACCTATAGGAATTTGGTGGCATACATTCAACTTGAGGGTGGTAACTAGACAGGCGGGCATTAGAAAAAGCCCTACCACCATTCCATGGTTTCATCATGAAAACTCAAGCTCATTGTAGGTGTGTTCAAACTCACGACCCTAGACACGGTCCGGGCACACTACCAACTGAGCTATCACTGCTTCATTGGGAGTTTTATATATTGCTCCATAATATAAAATAATCACCGCTTTAATTTTATCAAAATCTGTTTAGTAGTTTTACCATGGTGTGCATACTAGAATAGCATCAGTAAAAAATCAACTATAGCGATAACAGGCAACATCCTTATTAGAATTTGAAATATTTTTTAATGAATCGATTTAACTCATTACACTTTCATATTATGTGTGTAATGAACATATTTCGTCGTAAGTAATCAACTATCATACTAATATTATAAATGCGAAAGTGAGTATATTTGTTTGTTACGCTTTCAGGCCTGAATCGATTATGAAGAATTTTGCTAGGTATAGAGATAGATGTGAACCTGGAGACTGTGATAGGTTATCTTGTCTCGGGAAAAACTTATTGGAATTCTTAAGCCTCCGTAATGAGCGGGATAAATTTTCTATATAACTTTTCATTGCATAATCCGATTTGTTTGACAAAAACTAGTTAAGACAAAAGTAGTAGAAGCCGCACGTAAAATCTAGTTGCTTAATAAAAATAAATGTTTCATGTGTAATAAAAATAGAAAGAGGTTCTATTGTCTCCGTTATAACTAATTTTTGTCACTAAATGGAGTTATGTTTAACGCGGCATATTAGTGGCTTTCTTGTCGAACGGTACAAGGAGGCTTTTTGCCTCCAATACTTGAACTTAGTCATCACGTGAATGCAAAAAATATATATATTATTCCAAACATTCCAAGCCATAGAACTGCTTAATCTTTATACTTGTATGAAATCGGATACAAATTGGCCTATTTTTTTAACTCGAAATATTTTTTTTATCGGCTGTTAGTCTGAGGCTCTGAGAACTAACTGGACTTTAACATTTAACTTTGAGATACAATACACAACCAGGGTGTATGGAAAGGGACTCTACGAATGTCGACGCCGGTACGTCCAGTGTATCATGGAGAGTGAGTACCGGTTCCAACTTTACTGACTGGCCAATTTTATAACAACGACACGGACGTATTTAAAATACGGCTTGTTTTGACACCAAAAAAAGAGGAGTAGCTCAATCAGTTCCTACTATTCATTTTTAAGACGAAAGCTTGTACAAAATAAAAGGATTCATTATTTGGACAACTATCATAATTCGAGCAAAACTTGATACGTTTTGACCTTTCTGTATAAGTCGCAGCCAACTAACTTAATTAGCAGTTCAGTTAACTGCCTCGCTACTTTACTAAACAGCGCCGTTCAACTTACAGCCGTGCAAGTAGCAATAATTATAGGTGATAAAGAAATAACTGATAGTTTTTTTTTTGTATAGTTAAGGTTTAACGTTATGGCCATAATCTCACCTGATCTTAAATGACGATAGGGCCCAAGTTGGTAGACACGCTAAACCTGTGGAGGAACTGGCTCTCAAGTGCTGCTTCCGGAACACACCTATTGGTATTTGGCGGCAGGTTTACAACTTGAGGGTGGTAGCTACCCAGGCGGGCATTAGAAAAAGCCCTACCACCATGCTATGGTTTCCTCACGATGTTTTCCTTCACCGAAAGCTCAAGCTCATTGTAGGTGCTTGGGTTCGAACCCACGTACGTTGACGCGAAGTCGTGCACACTACCACTGAGCTATCATCGCTTCAAGTGTAGTTCGTATGTAGTGGTGAGGTGATCGCTGTAGTAAAAGTGTTTGCTGAGTTAGGTTAAGTTGGACTTGTGATAACAAACTTCTTTTATTATAAGTTGCGAGTTTGGGTAATATATTGTACTGTATATTGTAGGGAGTTAATTGAACGGCTCTAACCTAGTTTGCTGCGATATATATATTACTATCTAATACTATTAAGTGAGTAATAAATATATGTGTATATAAATTCCACGTATCTCGGAAATGGCTCTAACGATTCGGATTAAACTTTATATTTATAAAGATTCTTGGTTTTTGATTTCATATATACATATATAGTTGTACCTTTCGTATAAATGCAGTTTTATTATTTATTAATGTGGTTAAAAATTATTTCTAAACTAGATTTACATTACTAAATACCTTATTGCAATTATATGTTCTTGTTTTATTTATTTACATAGTGAGTTCATCGTATGTTAAATTTTAAAATGTAGGTGGTTAATCAATATACGTATTTAGATACGAATATCAAAATGTATATTTTGAAATAAACACGATTAAAAAAATTAAAACCGATCCAAGTTCCGTCACTCGGGTTCTTGTGACATTAACTGAACAGTAAACATGTTCATTAATATCTGAAGTTAGAGGATTGACGAAAAAAGTTAATTGATCAAAATATATCAGAAGAATAGCGGTGATTTTCGACCAAAGAAAACCCATTACGGTCAGTACACCGGTTGATTTCAAAACACAGGAACGTCGATGCAAGAAATTCATATTAAACGAAACTATATGTGGCATTTGTCTTCGTAATAAAATCGAATATTATAACAGTGTCATGTAAACGATTACAAAATCTTGAACCCAGCAGTTCGAGTTATGTCTGCGTAGGTGTATATGAGATGATTAGAAGAAATGTGAAACTGTTCCTGATCTCTGGCAACATGGGAGGTTGAAGTGTTTCTATGGTGCTTCTTATTGGGAAGTTTCGGGTGCTTACCACCCGACGAGCCTTGCCACAAGCCTTTATCGCCTTGGTCTGAGCCCAGATAATTTACGCGTTACGAGAAGGAAGCCGATAAGAATAGAATTTTAAACACCACGTTAATAGATAATGTATATGTATGGGATGGTAGGGATTTTTCTAATGCCCGTCTGGCTAGCTACCACCGTCAAGTCGAAAATCTGCCACTAAGTACCTATAGGTGTATTCCGGCAGTTGCAATTGAAAACCAGTCCCTTCACTAGGTTTAGCGTGTTCACCATGTTCGGTCCCATCGTCACTTAACATCAGGTGAGATTGTGGTGATAACGCTAAATCTATACTGTATAAAAAAAACCATTTTAGACACTGTTCTATTTTTTAAGGCTTATTTACAACTACATACCCGGCAAACGATGTCCTTTCCACTAGCCAATAATTCAACCACAAGACTAGATTTATTATACCAAACGTCATCTATTATTCATTAACTAAAAGTTTCTTATTTCTATTCGTTACCTCGCAGAAACCCTTTCATTTCATGAGACAAAAGTATATCTATATATATATAAATTTCGTGTTACGTTATTTATCCGCGGTGAACTCTTTAACTACTGAACCGATTTTCATGTCCTTTTAAACAATGTCAGTCCACGCTAACACTGTTTCAAAGTAAAATATATCAAGTAGTTTTGGGGTAATCCACGTACAAGAGAACGACAAACAGATAACACATGAAATATAATACCTTCGATACCGATATTGAAAACACCTACCTAAATCACACTTTTTTTGTAATATTACTATAGAGATGCGACTCAGTTACATCTTTATTATATTAGGAGATGAAGTTTAAAGTAACTATGAATAACTATGAGTGGAAAGAATTGTGTACCTTATTCAGGATAGTTTCTGAAAAGTTGGAGTAACTGTATTGTTTAATTTAGTTATATTTACTTTATTTCAATAGTAGAACCTCGTTAAGTCGAACTTTGATAAGTTGAAAACCTCCATTCTTGAAAAAACGTTTTGTACCTTTCGCTCCAAACACCAGAATCTACATTTTCTATACATTAAAAATTATGTAACTCCAATGTTTTGGCGTCTCCCTTGATCTTCGAGTTATGGGGGGGTTTTACTGTATTTAGTTTGTTTTGTATTTTGATTATCCGATGTTAAGTAGGTAGGACTCTATATCTGTTAAATTGTGTAAATGATAGATAATAAATCAATTATGCTTAGGATACAAGGTATTTTGTACATTTATTATTATATTTTACTTTAGTAAGCCGAGGTATTTAAAGTTACTTTAATATTTCGACCGTGATTACTATTGAAAATTTGAGGAAACTCTTACAAAGGAAACATTATTACATTATTTATTAGTTATTGTCCGCGACTTCTACGTTGACATTAGATTTAATTTTTCTGACTAATAAACTATCTGTGTGTCAGTGTTGATCGGAATCCAAACATACAAACATACATATTTATAATATTAGTACTTATAGATAATGTTAAAACTGGTTAATAGATTTTAAAAACAAATTGGTATATGAACAGAGAAGAAAAAATCATTTGAGTTGTCTTTGCCTATTTACATATAGATGAAATAAAAATACAGATGACAAAACAATAAGAGTATGAGGTAGTATCAAAATCCCCAATGGAATCCATTTTGCAAGTTTGACGTTTGTGCCAAAATGGCCACCGCAAATGGAGTAGCCCACTGCCCGCTAATCTTGTTGAGTTGTTCGGAACTTTGAGTTAGTGTTGGGACTGTAGACCGCGCTTTGCCTTGCTCGCGTTCGTTCACTCGACAGAAGATGGCGGCGGCTTTCGGCGGGAATTCAAGCCACCATATTATTTAGTGATAGCTCTCCTTATTCACCTAATAATATTTTATTTATTCTTGCAAAATTAACGTAATAAATGAGTTTTCGAGAGGAACATACTTTATTAACTTTGTTTTCAACTATGGCAGCGTACCTATACATTTAATACGTTATGATGGATCTGTTGTAGCGTGCACGGACGCCGTGTCAACGTATGTGAGTCTGAATCCGTGCAATGTACCTGAGTTTTTGGTAATGTTTGAAAAAGTCGAAAATCTTCTAGCAAATACATTGAGAGTCAGTTCCTCCGTTAGGGTTTAGACGTCCACAATTTTGGACCGACACGTCACTTAACATCAGAAGAAATTGTGGCTATATCTCTAATTTCATAATTGTCATACTTTCACATATTATTATATTATAAAAAAAATTATTGAAAAATTTTGTATTCTCTAATATTTTTTGGAATTGAAGCAAGACATTCTTCTATTGGCATAATTGTTTATAAATAGGTTGCACATCAATAATGTTATTTTATAATAAAGAGGTTAGCTCTTTAACATGGGGATGACTCTCTTGTTGAAAAACTATCCACGGAGTTTTTATGGCAACCAAAATATCGTGTCCCGAATCATTATTCATAATTCACTTCATTTATGCGCAATAAACGAAATACATCTCGTAAAGTAACTCCAAGATTAACATAAGGACAACATAGGGCTAAATAACTAATTATATGAACTGTTACGACTTAGAGGTAGGCCACTAGTACTATTGTACGACATTGTCAGGTTTATCAGGAGACATTGAATAAGGCTAGCTCAGGAACATAAAAAAGTGGCGTGATCAAGAGGAGACTCTTTCAGGCCTATAAGAGGAGGGTGGAATAGAGTAGATATTGATGGATATAATTGTACGAATAGAAATAAAAATCACAACGTGACAAATCAAGATACCGCCAAAATCCCTTTATGTGTATTATTCTCTAGCCACGCCTGCGACTTCGTTCGCGTGGAACTAAAAATTATTTTAATAACTGTTGCCCGTTTTTGTAACTTTTTTCAATACATCTTCGCTCCTATTGGTGGTAGCGTGATGTTAATAGTCTAAAACCTTCGCCAATGGTTGCTCTATCAACAACATTTTTATTTAAACCAACTGGTTGTTCCTAAGATTAGCGCGTGCAAACAAACAGACAAACTTTTAGGGTAACAAACGGGTAGGGATCCCTATTTTATCTAGTAATAAATATAGCCTATGTTATTCAGGGATAATGTAGCATTCTAATAGTGAAAGAATTTTTGAAATCGGTCCAGTAGTTCTTGAGCTTATTCATTATACATACAAAAATATGAATCTCGCCTCTTTATAATATTAGTATATATTACATATGTATGATTGTAATCATAGACAATCAAACGTTTTTGTGTTCACACCCGCTTAGGAGCGGAACGGCTCGAAGCATGACGGTAAAATTCGCCGCTCACCGATGCCATAAATTGGTACTAATTGTAAAACGCACGAGAACAACTTGCGTGATCGTGGTTCATTGATTGTACGCGTTTGGACGTCTCTACTAGGGTTATCACTTTTTTATGTATATAAACTACATCAGTACTTATTTTACATTTTATCAATATTTTTGTTATTTTTTTATGCCATAAGCGGCAATCAGAAAGTTTCATACAAAGTTTATTCCTCTCTTTGCCCCACTTCTAATAAATTCTAACAAGTTTTTCCTTGTTCCTTCTATCTTCATGGTCTCTACTATCTCTATACCAAAATTCATCACAATCGATTCATCTGTATAGGCGTGAAAGCGTAACAAATAAACTATATTTCGAATTTTGATAAAAAAAATTGAAGATATTGAATATTTTTTAACTTTTATGGCGTGATCTTATTAAGTAGGTACATAAGAAAGGCTTCACGAAGATATTTTTTTTATCACAGTTACTTTAAAAAAAAAAGTCATTTACAATGAAGACTGAAGTTCGAGAAAATTTTGTTAGTTAACAATCGTTTAACTTGTCGAATAATTAACTTTAAGTAAAATTTCCTATAGAACTAATTTTTTTAAAGTGTTCAAAATACAAAATATATTTTTTTTCAAATAAAAAAAATCAATGCCTTAAAAATAAATATAAATGTGTCGTACTCCCTTTTGACTTCGCGCGCGCAACCTAAAAATGTCGCGCAGAGACCCATTTTCTGCGTTAAATAAAAGTTATAAATAATGGAGATAAAGTTCCGGAAGCTGTGTGTTTTTTTGGAAATTTTCTCCTCTTTAATTTCTTATATATTTATAGGCTATAAAATATTACCGAAATACGATTACCGAATATTTTATGTCCTACTACACACTTTTGGCACATTTTTCTAGGCATCATTCCGAATCCAATGAGCTCTCACATATAATTTTAAGAGCAGTACCTCAGTTTTAAACCATTTTCATCTTGTCGAATCCGCACACCCGCCGCGGCCTGCCTCCGCAGACGCTTGAGCCTAGGTTCGATCCTCCGGATAGGAGCCCTGGAGTGACTCTGCTCGCGCAATACTGTGATACTCTACATCACTGAAACCACATCATCACACCGCATACCATACATGCACACCCACACTATAGATAAGGTCGTGCTAGGATCACTAAATTAGACAGTTAGGACATAAATCTTTGTTCACTTTGCAGCCGCAGCCCAAGCCGAGGTTCGGCCATCCTGGTACTCATGCGCACGCTGCCTTGGACCTGAGTGCCCTCAGCACTAGCCCCAAAAAGTTAGGTGAAGCGGTCAAAGCCTCCGAGGCCAATAGCGTGCGTCAGGTCGAAATAAAAAAAATCTTGTCGACTAGACTATTAATAGTATTTGATAGAATAATGATTTCTCTATCAATCAACAATAAGAATTGGTTGACAAAATTGATATTAATGCGAGCGGAGCCGCGGATAAAGGCTAGTTGGTTAATGGACATTGGAAAAGTACATTCAAAATAAAGTACGACTAATTGTACTTGATTATTTTCATTTAAAAAGTTTTTTATTACTATTAACATGTTTTGACAAATAATTTCCACTGCTGAAGAATGCTGCACAGCATCACTACAGTCTATATTTCAGTACAAAAATAAATTATGTGTATGCTTTTAATGATACACGACAAAAGTGAAACGTCGCTATATCTCTATAGTTGCCTTAGCTACCTCGAGCCGACTTCACCCGAACGAGCGTCACTCAAAAAGGTTGCGGATCAGAATTTCAAAGTCCATCTATAAGAAGTTTCACTTCAAAAATAAGTAACCCGTTGTTTTTCACGTTCAGAGATACGTTTTTTTCTTTCATCACGCTATTTACTATCGATAATTTTATCGATATAAACAATAATCGATAAGGTCTTTAAGTTTGTCATTTTGTTTCACACAAAAAAAATTATAACAAAGCTTTTATGTGTATTATATTATGTAGATTGAATCCCAGACAAATCAAATCACGCAAGATTAAGTATTTTCGTTGACTTCATTATTTTCAGAGGGTAGACGAACTTCTTAGCAAATCATAGATTCACCGTGCGGGTGCCGGGTTCATCGTTTGGCAGAAAAGGAAATTCCGAACAGTTTCTGAGACTTGTGACACGGATGTAGGTTTAAGGATCCTCTTTCCGAAGCACGTCAACACAAGCCTACACTTTGTTTATTTCTCTGTCCAAACAAATTTGGTAGGAGCCAGCTAGCGTAACTTAAGAGACATGTTTTAGTATAGACCTAATGCAGTCCTAAACGGGCCAAGATCTTTTAGTAAATTATAGAGAAATTTTGCTGATATACCTCTTGCTCCCACTTCTATCGCATATAAATTAACCACCATTCTTGTTCAGATCACTTAGTAGCTCTTGGTATTTATATGTTTCTATAGCGTGGTCCTTAGGTATCTTCGTGTCCTATGGTACAGTAAGTTCAACCAGTACTATATGTTTAGTTATTCTGGAACAAATAAATATATCCGGTCTGGAAGTCGAAGCTCCAACATAATACTTTATAATAAAATATAGGTGGCGACCCTAGACTCTACTGTTATGTCTGGACGGGTTAACTGTTAACACTGAGTATCTCATAAAAATATTGTAAAAATCACTTGACTTTGGTCACTTTACCCTGTTGTTCATACAATCATCATCTCAGCCTACGGATGTCTACTGTTTGACATAGGCCTCACCATAGTTTTTCCACAGCCTGCGCCTTTGTGCCGCCTGTAACCAACGGCTCCCCACGACCTTCACAATATCATTCGTCCATCGGGCGGGGCCCGCCCCACGGTGCGATTTCCGGTACGCAGCCGCCATTCTAGGACTTTGTTACCCCATCGGCCATCGGTATTTCGAGCTATGTTTTTTTTTTATACTTAAGGTTTACCGTTATGGCCGTAATCTCACCTGATCTTAAGTGACGATACGGCCCAAGTTGGTAGACACGCTAAACCTGTGGAGGAACTGGCTCTCAAGTGCTGCTGCCGGAACACACCTATTGGTATTTGGCGGCAGGTTCACAACTTGAGGGTGGTAGCTAGCCAGGCGGGCATTAGAAAAAGCCCTACCACCATGCTATGGTTTCCTCACGATGTTTTCCTTCACCGAAAGCTCAAGCTCATTGTAGGTGCTTGGGTTCGAACCCACGTCCCTTGACGCGAAGTCGTGCACACTACCACTGAGCTATCATCGCTTCAAACCTTCATTGCCACTTCAGCTGTGCTATTCGATGAGCTATGTTGGCAACTTTAGTTCGTCTACGGATCTCCACATTTCTGATTTGATCACGTAGAGAAACACCAAGAATAGCTCTTCCTATCGCTCGCTGAGCGACTTTAATCTTTCTTATGAGGCACATAGTTAGTGGCCACATCCCAGCGCCGTGATTCATCACTGGCAACACACACTGATTGAAGACTTTCGTCTTCAAACACTATACAACCTCATACTATATATAAACACTATACACAACGTCAACACCATACAATATCTTCTATCAATTCAATGAGACTTTTCGGTAACGGCATATATAATGAGCAAACCCATAAATGTCGCTATTTAGAGTTCACACTGTATTTAAATTTAACAATGATTATGCAGTTTAAGGATACTTTGAACAGCTTTCTGAATATAATAGCTCGTAAGCGAAATAGACCAACTGTTATTGTACTTTGGGTGCATTACACATGCGAATATTAGAATAAAATATTAAGTAGTAATATTTAGTAGAGGAATATTTTTGATTAATTAAATATATTTAGATAAATAACTTGTAAATACAGGTCAATAGGGCCATATGACATATTTACAGGTCAAATTATTCCGGCAGCGGCCCAAGCCAAGGTTCGGCTCTTCTGGCACCCTTGCGCCCGATGCCTCGCGGCTGAGTGCCCTCAGCACTTGCCCCAAAAAGATCGGTAAAGTTGTCAAAGCCCTTAAGGCTAACAGCATGTCATAACGAAAAAATTAAATTGGACAAATTATATATCACCTAGTATACTCAAAACTTCCAAAGCACCTTCATTGGCCCACAAATAGAATAATTTTTATCCATAATCCGTATCGCATAATTACTTTATGTGATGTAGACGCGAAAATATCTTATTTAATTATGGAAGTAATAAGGTAATTAATTGTATTATTACAAATAAAGTCAAATTGAAACATGTTTCCTTATTAAAATACGACAGCATTCTTTTTCCCGCCCGCAGCAAACCCGAATGCCATTCCGCGCTGTCAATCTTTTCAAATTACGAACACGATTTTTCGAAATGACGTTTCCCGTACGGGCTTCACCTTTTTAATTAGATTCAATAAGCGATGGTATTAAAAAAACAGTTGTCTATTGTCCGAAAAGGTTTAACTGTTTATTAAAGCTGATGGTGTTGCAAAAGTTAAGCCGGGAATAATGCTATGTCATTATAGCTTTCGCCGTTGCTCTCTATTTTTTTTTTTATTCTGTGGGCATCAAATAGTGTGGGAGTAAAAAAAGGTTGTTTAAGCTTGATTGCCGCTCGATACTTTTAAATCGATTCATTAGAGATTGAATAAATTGACACATAGCCGGCCTAATGGAAATAGGTTTGGTTATATTTTTATTTTTAATTAATAGGCGGATGCAAGTTATAATATTAACTCTGGCTGTATGTAGATAACGTCTTCGATCGTGTTTAATTAATTGCATTTAAGAAATAAATCAAATGTAATACAAATCTATGAATTATTTCTATGGAAAACTAGTTAATTTCCGGTAAATAATTTATGATTATCAACAATAAAAGTTTTTGAATGTAAGGATTATTTATTACATCAAGAATATATGTCTACCTTACACGGTTAAACCTTTATCTAAATTCATGTTTTTCTTTGACTATTATACCAATCTGTTAATTTACAACTAGCGGCCCGTCCCGTCTTCGTACGAGTGAATATTATTTTTTATGTAGAATACATCTAGTTTGTTTTCAAATTAATATTTACATTTTACTTTTAAAATTTTTAGCCATAAACCTAGTTATATTCTGAAAATTCAATTATTTTAATTTTTATATATTTGGTGCTCCCATCCTCATTTATTTTTCTATGAGTATTTTGTATAGGTTGACATTATTAAATTCGCACAATCTTTTGAATAGAATATCCGATTTGTATAATTCAAAAAGTATTTTAGAGGTATTGAAACAGACTTGAACATGAAATGATTTATGTGGTTAAGGATAAATACAAAGGTATAGATAACATGGTCTAATTTTGGTCGGCATTTATATGAACTTTTAAAATGTAAATAAATAATTTAGTGACATTACTACAATAGTTGGACAATGTACATATAGGACCGCGAAGTTTTTTGTAGATATTATAATATGTCGTTTAATATTGAAGATTTTTTTTTGTTCTACCATCAATAGTTTCTGCAACGCATGCGATGAAAGACATTTTACGGCAATTTTTCTACACCTTGAATTACAGTCTTGAAGTCTTAGTAGAAATCCCTATTTATTTGCTAGTAATAAATATAGCTTATGTTTGTCGGCATTAATGTAGCATATTATTGGTGAAGGATTTTTTTAAAACGGTCCAGTAATTTTTGAGTTTATTCGTTACACCATATAAAAATATAAAAACCTTTCTTCTTTATAATATTATTGTAGATTATGCCATATAGAATAGCAAAATATTTTATAAATGCTCGAAGATCATGCTTTTCTCTTGAAGATTTAGAAGGTGGCTCTCTTGCTAAATCTGACCAGGAAGATTCAATGGCAAGTAACAAATCATATACCAGATTTGATATTATTGTGTCACAACTATAGGCGCATTTTGGCAGATAAATCGACCCTCTTGCCGTGACGGCAAACGGCATGATTATGCTATCATGCTCTCCCTCTACGTCACCGGTCATGACTATACATGTCGTTGCTTCTCTACTTGAACTGTTTCAATATATAATTATATAATTATTATTTTCATTGAAATAAAAAAATGTAGTGATGGATGGATGGAAATGGATAATCTCTGCCGTAAATACACTATATTATATACATTTAAATTTAATTATATTAAGTATACTATTTATATTTTATGTTTATACTACATCAATTCGCCGACTCGTCGTCTTCTGTTAGTTGATAGCCTGTCTGTATGTACGGATGTCAAGATGGTTTTTCAAACGAAGCTGTATTAGTAACTGATATTGGTATTAAAAAGCGGAAAAGTTTGTTTAAGCGCGCTAATCTGCGGAAGTACTATTCGGATTTGAAAAATTATGTTTGTAATTAATAGAACCTTCATTCAGAAAGGCTTAACACTGTTTAACATCACCCCGCCTCCAATAGAAATAAAATAGTATTGAAAAAAGTTACAATAACGAGTAAAAATTATTACATAATTTTTAATTCCACGCGAATGAAGTCGCGGGCACTGCTAGCTATCTATTAAAGTAAATAAAATTGAAAGCTCTATATATAATTAAAAAATAACAGCTTTTCACTAAATGCACATATATGGTATATACGGTAATTTTATAAAAATATCAATTTATAAAATAGTTGTGTGTCTGTCTATTTGTTCCGACTAATATCTGAAAGGGTTGGACATATTTCGTCACTAACTTCGCCGACAAATAGCGGTAGTTTTTTAAAATATTAATGTCAAAAAAAAGTTAAGGGTTCGCGTAAATAAAAAAATTAAAAATATTTCGACGCGAACGAAGTTGCGGGTACAGCTACTATATAATATCATTGAGAGCCAGTCTCTTCACTAGACTTAGCGTGTTCATCGACATGGATCACATCATCACTTAACATCTGATGAGGCTGTGGCCATGACGCTAAACCTTAACTACATATAAAAACACGGCTATAAGGAATAGGAAACTGTCGTCAAGTCGCGGAAACATCGCGACGTTTGCCGCCTCTTTCGCATTACAGACAAGCACGACCCGTTGATCATAGACAATGAGTGAAATTGGGGACACTGGCAGGTTGGGAATCAGATCTTACCTGTTATATTTTTTTACTATTATCGGTTTATCGACCTATAAGAGTCGGGACGTTTTGCTCGAATTTAGTCTGTCATGTGGTGATTTTTATTTTTTAATATTTGATTAGCTATGTTCGCGACTTCGTTCTCATGAATCTATTATTTTTTCACGGAAAACTTTTTTTCTAAAATAAAAGTAGCCTAAGTCACTTCACATAACATCAGCTATCTGCCAGCGAAGTCGCGGCAAAATTGGTCCAGCCGTTTCCGAGATTACCCGGAACAGACAAACATTTTAATTTTTTTTTTTATGTAAGTCCATATATACTTTCATATGCATTTAGTAAGAAGCTCTTATTTTGACATTACAAACAAACACTTCCATTTAATTTTTTTATATACATTTGTGTAATTAAACGTCTATTCTGTAATATAATTGGAATTTTAAATAATATAACCTGATGCACTAGTTATACGAATTGGAAATAATAGCACGGAAATGGAGAATATCAAATTTTATTTAATCACTACATTATTTATGTATTTTTGGTTATATTTCAATTTTAAGCTCACTTAATTATTGTATTTCCTAATTTTATTCATTTTTCTTTTGCTAGTTTCATAGTTGGAGGAAAATGCCCTGTGTTATATTTTCTTCATTTCATTCATTAAGTTTTATTTTCTTGTGTCTACCTACAAAATTTAATTATTTTATATTTCCATAACAATATTGATGGTTAGCTGGAAGAAAATGCCTTGTGGCATTAAATTAAACTTTTTACACATTAAAAGTGCAATAGAGTGTTCATTTATTCAAAAAATTAAAAAGTGCAATAAAATTTTCATTTCTGAACCATGAATTCTGGTAGCCCACGAAGACTTTAAAAAAGTTCTAATAAAGAAGCCATCGCTTTTTTAGGATACTGAAACCTTCACCAAACGTTCTTTTATCTGTACTAATATTAAAAAGTGGTAAAGTTTGGAAGTTTCTAGAAGAATGTGGGCTACCCTTGCTGATTGTTCGTTAATCATATTCTTGTCCTGTTCCCAAGTAATTTAGGGTCGGCGTAAAATGATTTGTTTTTCCATAAATCTCTATAAATCACCATCTCCTCACTCACACTCCCTTTTTTCCATCTCACTTCTCACATACTCTGCCATCTTCTCTTTGACCTTCTTGTTACTTGCCGTTCTTCAACTTTCATTACTTTTCTCACCGCATTTTTTTCCTCTTTTTTCGTGACTCATCCGAACCAAGACAAACGATTCCCTTCCCTTTTCCTCAATCTTACTTGTGAGGAAACAGAATAATTACTTCGTTCTATTTAATATCAAGTTAGTATGATACAGGTTAGATACTCACTCTGATCAACTCGTTACATTGCACACTCACTCTTACACAAACATACACACACATTGCTCAGTTTGCATTTGCTTTGCTTAAGTTAAGATATATTATCCTTCATTTATATGTAACTTATTTGTATTCATCTTTATAATTTCACTGTAAATTTCTTTAGAAATTACGGAGGTGTTTGATTGTGACTGTTCTAAACTATCGTAGCTACTAACGATCATGTTCTCGTTTGTGTATATATTTTTAAACAAATAAATAAAATTCAATAAAGTTTCTCCATAAAGCTTTGCCCATTTTTGCAACACCACACATCTGTTTTAACATTCTTATTTATGCTGCATGAAATTGAAACTCATCCGTATTATAGCTAACCCAGCACTCCGACCAGTACAATATGATATGTCTTATAATGTACTGTGACTTATAATGAAATCAAAATAATTACGTTATTAGTGGCGTTAGAATTGCTATCGTCATGTGGAACGGCTGATACTACATTTTGAGCGTTGTGAACGTTAAGTGGTACATAGCTTAGATCAACAAAACTATTCCTGAATAATGCAAAAAAAAAATACATAAACAAAGTCAGAGCCGACAACAAGTCTCGCAAAAATGATTGAGTCATAGAAAGCTAAAGCAGACGCCGCGTTCAGTTGACCGCCTCGCGAGTCGTCTATTCTTACCGAGTATATAATATGGACATGCCTTTGTAATCATTTTCATGTAATAAAAGTGTTATATTTACTAGAAATGGTATATGTTGTTAGGGCTTTTCGTAATTATAGAACACCAGTGCGTAAGATATATTTATTCAGAGTATAGACAATACACAGTAAACGTTAAATAGACAAAACATAACCATAGACTAATTTAGAACGTAAACATATCTTTTATTATAGTCCTCAACATATGCTGTTTCCTTTTTAATACTTTATAGGTTTAACCTTATGGCCACAATCTCAACTGATGTTAAATGACGATGTGGTCCAAGTTGGTGGCACACTAAACCTAGTAGAGAGACTTGCTGTCAAGTCCAACTGCCGGAAGACACCTGTATGTATTATAGGCGGCAGACTTTCAACTTAATAGTCGTAAATAGGCAGGTAGATTTTAGAAAAAGCCCTACCACCATGATATGATCTCATAACGATGTTTTCCTTCACCGGAAGCTCAGGCTCATTGAATGGTCAACGTTGTTCGTGTTAGCCTAAAAGCCGTTCATCGATTGGATATACACAGTACTAGATTCCACCACGCGAAAACCAAAAGTGAATTTCTGTAAAAGGGTTATCATCTTGTGTATATTAGTTACCATCTAGTTGATTCGAGGTCTCGGACTTTAATATACGCTACCTAAAATGTGACACGGTTTTCCTATTCCAAATCTCATTGCGTATGTAAAATTCATTATTATTATTTCTCTGTTAAACACTTTCGAACTACAAACAAAGTTGTTGGGTAGAGAACCTAAAACATATTCAAAACTCTTTAATTATTTGTAACACTGAACTATATTATATTTAGGTTAAACTAATCAGACACGTTTCCGGTCGCAGATACGGTCATTATCCAAATTGTTTATTTTAATTACACTGAACAATAGTATCTTTTAAACAGCTTAATCATTGCATTATATTGTATTTTTATAACGCTGTTACTACTTATGCGTTTACGTGATACTTAAAAATAAGTTTCATTTAAAACCACTTATGTAAACGTTCCAGTATCAAGTTAACGTTCTAGTTCAGTAACTTGCATGGATATATCTTCTTATTAATTAACGTGGTGCTTGAAATCCTATTCTTTACGGACTTCCTTTAACATTTTCAAAGCTCAGGTCAAACAAAACGAGAGGGACATGTGGCCACTCATCAAGTAATCACCCAACACTACATACTAAAATGCACCACGGTGACATTTCAAACTCCCGTGTTGTCAGAGTACAGAGACAACGCCCACACTTCTTCTAACATCATCGTTTTCTGTTTGAAAAGTAAATGTAGGAAATTCTTTCAATTTACCATCTAAGTTACATTGAAGTTTTTATCAATTGAAACACACTTAAGTAGCTTTTACTTTAAAAATAAAAGTACATATTAGATGTAAACTTAACAATGGATAATGTTAACAAAATTTCCTTCATAACCTCATCATCATTCTTCATAACCCATCTATGTAGGGTCGGCATATATAACATACCTTCTTTCACTCCACTCTATCAGCTGTCATCGCAGTATTCACACTTTTTATGCAAATATCATTCCTCACACAGTCCAGTCATATCTTCTTCAGTCTTCTTTTTCTCCTACATCCATCCACCTTCATATTTAACATTCTTCTAGTTATATGAATTTCATTTTTATTCATAACATGCTCATACCACGCTAACCTACTACTGCTCAATTTGTTTGTCACTGGTGCTATTTTCATGCTTTCTCGAAATGTATTCATGTCTAAATTTATCCATTCTAGTTACTACACACATCCATTGTAGCATTAGCATCTCTATTATATATAAATTCTTTCATCCGCCTCTTTCGTTGCCCAATATTCAGATCGATACATTTTGATCTCTTAACTCAAATGTTAAAAACAAATGGGTAAAGTTAATTAAGTATCTACATATCTCACGGTAAGATCATCTAAATACATAAAACAAAGACTGGATTTTAATTATCTATATATGATTAGTTGGCCTCGCCTGTATCTATGATAGCGTAATAACTATAAAAATTAAAATGATGCAGATAATAATATCTAGCAATATACGTAAAACAAAGCCGGTTTATTTAAACCATTTATAACTTAAGATCGGCTTAACCGATTTTAATGATCTCAAGTTTGTTAGATTCGTGTCCGTCTTGTGGAGTGTATTTTTAGTATAGATCTTATGGTATAATAAAATCCTAAATTGAGTTTAACCGAAAGTTAACACGATATAAATTATTTGTTAGGCGGCAAGATGTTTGCCAGGTCCGGTAGTTTTAAATATAATATACGTATCCGTAATAAGCTAACATATGAGCGTATCTCATCAGAACGCCGTTCGCGTGTGCGCCGGCATGCTTATTGTTGATGTTTCGCGCTTTGTGAGCCCTTTGACAAACTGCATCCAAGTCTAGCAGGGTGGCACTGCCTATATAATTATTATAATACAGTCTAAACTTTATATAGCGATATTAAAGGGCCGCATATTACATGGCTTTATTCAGTGTTATGATTTTGCAGGTGTACACTATCTTCTAGCCAGAGACTACAAGAAATGTGAGCGCTGTCCCTGGTTTTTTTTATATTTCATATGTTTAGCATTATGGTAACAACCTCACCTGATGTTAAATGACGATGTAGCTCAAGATGGTGAACACGCAAGGTCTAATGGACGGAATGGCTAGTGCAACTGCAGGAACACATCTATAAGTATTTGACGGTAGATTTTCAAATTGTCATGATATGGTTTGGTCACGATGTTTTCCTTCACTGAATGTTCAGGTTTATTGCAGACGGATTCGAACTTACGATCGTTGATCCGTAGACACTACCAATTTAGCCATCATCGCTTCAAGGTTTCTGGCGACACGGGAGATCGAAGTGTTGCCGTGGTATTTTAGTCGGTATATGACGTTGCTCGTCACCGATAAGTTGCCAGATATCCCTCCCGCCTTGATCAGAGCGCTGACAATTCATTTTACGGGTTGCACTAGGGAAAAAAACAATAAGTTTGGGAAATGCAAAATTGCACGCCTATTCCACTCATTTAGTTTTGAATAAAAAAAAACAAGCCGTACCAATTACTTATTTTATTAATTATTGTATATCTTTTAAGCAAGCATTATTTATTGCTTGCCACAAAAACTGCGTAGATAGTTTTACCTAAAGAATTTATATCATGTTAAAGCGCTAACCTCTTTATTATGAAATAACGTCCGACTGGGCTGTATGGTTTCGGTAAGTATGCCTTTTCCTTAAAAATAAAAAAAAATACTATACCAAAAACTTGTAAGATAAATTCAAAAATGAGGCGTGCCAAAAACCATTTTATTATTAAACTACTGGTACTAGGCTATTGATATGAAATAGGTAACTGGTAGATTTAATACTAAAGATGTAAACGAAACCCGGTTTCGATGCATTAATTTTTTCGAGAGTTATCATGACCGACTCGTATACAAAAATTCCAGACATTACATTTACATTTTACACGTTTACATTTTACAGTTTACATTTTACACGTTTACATTTTTTTTTAATTAAAAATGGATTAAATTATTTGAAGTGATTTCTTGAAATAAATCTACTCATATATTTGTATAAATGCAAATTGGTGGTGATAGAGGGAGCTTAAGAGCAAGAAATGGCTGTGTCTTGACGTGTTTAGAGTAGAGCACTATCTAACCCGCTTTACGTTATGAGACGTGCAAAAGGTGAACCTTGGGCTAAAACGGTATACCTGTAAAAGTATTCTACATGCGAACCCACCCTGGCTTGTTACAAGACGACATTATATATGTGATTAGAATGCGAAACTGCCGACGAAATCTTAGTATCATATTTTTTGTATATTTCTATCTTTCTAAGAGTAATGTTTTCATAATGAACGCACCCAGTTCCTCGTGCATTTTGTGTATGTAGTTAATTAATTAGCGTCTAACCGTACCTCCGTACACGCTCTACTAATTTCAACATAACATAGACAAGCAAGATACCAACTGACTTTGCTAATAGCATAGTCAGGGTTCGAAGATTCACCTCGATGATTACACAAGAATGGCTGTATTATCCTAAGTAATGATATAAATTACAATGCCCGCGACTTCGTTCGCGTGGTACAATAAAACGGTGTTATAGTCTGCTATATTTGGTGAACACGCCAAGCCTAGTGGCTGGTCTGGCTCTCAAGTGTCACTCTCGGTACACACCTATAGGTATTTGACGGAAGATTTTTAACTTCAGGATTGTAGCTATCCGGGCGTGCATCAGAAAAAGCGCTACCACCATGCTATTGGTTCATCACGATGTTTTCCTTCGTCAAAAGCTCAAGGCCATTGTAGGTGAACTCATTTTTCAGATAACATTAAAATATCTTTATGACATTGATGCCGAAAAGAGTTTTATCATCCTGCAACATTTTCCCTTCTTTCTGACAGCACATAAATCAATGTAAAACTAATAAAACATGGACAAATAAAGGTTGAACTGGTCGTTTTAATAGACGTTATTTTAGACTCCTAAAAACTTTTTTTAACGATAAACTCGTCTAGTTTTCCTTTTGTAAGTTGGTTATTTGGAGAGTTCAGTTTCTTGATTATTTGATATGAATAGGTTTATGCCAATATTCAAGGCTTTTGTATTTATTTATTGTAAATTTAAAACACTGTTTTGTTTTTTGAAGCCCGATGTTAACGGTCACGATTGACGGGGAAAAATAAACACAGGACAGGGGCACCCAATCTTTTTCAGTTCGCGCGCACATACATGTTAACTATTTTGTCAAAGCACCCTAATCTATCTAGCTGGTCGAAATAGATGGGTACAATGATACGAGAATGGTAAAATGAATTGCTTCACGGCGCCCTTCTTCACTCTCTACGGCGTGCCAGGGCGCTGTGGGGCACACTTTGGAAACCTCTGCCTTAGGGGTAAATATAAACCTAGATCGAGGCGAATAAACAAGATAAAAGGATTAATAATAACCGGAAGAGGCAAATAAAATGTTCATTACTTTTTATTTATTTAGTGTTCAGAAGAAAACAAATTAAATCTCAAAAAACTTACGCCATTTCAAGTTTTAGCCTTTTACTTTTCTATTGACTCCATATGTCGTGACTTTTGACTCCGGTTTTTAGGCATACGTGGCTTTATGGACGATGTGAACTCATGATTGAGTTCGCCCTTGCTCATGGCAAATAGTGCCTAAAATGTAATTTTTCGTCTATTTCTTCGATCTGGCCCACGATGGTAGACACATTTAGCCTAGTAGAGGAACTGGCTCTCAAGTGCAACCTCCGATTTACACCTGCAGGTATTTTGGCGGCAGATTTTCAACTTGAGGGCGGTAGTTAGCCAGGCACGCATTGGTAAAAGCCCTACCACCGTTTTATTACGATGTTTTCCTTTACCGGAAGCTCCGGCTCATTATAGACATTAGATCTCGCGTCCAATGACGCAGTTCGCATCTATACACACTGAGCCATCATCGCTTCATACAAAAGCTTGTACTACTTTGTTTAATACATCTCCCAGTTTAATGGGTCAGTGTTACGTATTAGTTCGTCGAACAACACGTAAATTTATTTTTTTACAAAGTTATGAATTCACATAGTGTTTCAATTTATTTATCTCTATGAAAAAAGTTTTAAATAAAACAGGCGCTGGTTTAGTTTTTTTATGTTGCCAGATTATATAATAAACAACATCAGTAACAAAAATGATGCTATCTTGATATGTATGTGGTTTTAATTTTTTTTCCCGATGAACAAATCTTGTAAATAGTGACAATTTTTTTCATAGAAATTGGTATTGATATTTAATTATTATTTAAGTGATAAAAACAGTACATTGGCACTGATTTATAGAGAAAACGGTACTATATAAGAGTTCCTTTAGTTAGAAAAATAGCAACGGTTACCGCTGCCGCGCGCTGGTTCGAATCTCTATTACAAATGTAAAGATTTGTTTAATATATATAAATTGAAATCTAGTCTTTGAACTAGGCTTTTAGCGTGTCCGTCATCCTGGGATACATAACGCTAAATTTATAAAGTTCAAAATAATATATAAAAAATGTAACCCCATAAAATATTATTTTATCTTATCTCCATTCAATAAAATTCTTCAATAATAAATAAACAGTCCCATGAATAACGCAATGTACACTGTATGTAATAAATTGACATATACAATCTGGCAACACCGGTCGTGAGTAATGGGTTATAAACAGAATTCCATATTTAAAACAATAAAACACACAATTGAGTTATTGGAAACGGGTCGTTTCTCTGAAATGTTTTTTCAACTAATATTGTATGACGAGTTCTAAGGAATAATATAAGCGAATTGCGCTAACACCATACAACATATGAGTTTCAAGGCTTTTATACTAAAAATAAATACTTATACTGCGAATTTGTTCCCTCGTTTTAAGTGCAGACTTCTTTAGGCAATCATATTATAATTAAAAATATGTTAATACACCAGTTGCCAGTCGGCACACCCAAGCCCCAGTGTCACGTCCGCGTTCAATGAAGTATGATATGTACCGATTAACATAAAATATATTAAAACAACAAGAAATGCAAGAATGTGTAAAGCAATATTATACAAACTATGCAAACAAAACTTCTAAAATTTAGAAGGCATGACGATCTGAGATTAATAATTCGAAAAGCCGTGATTTTTACTATCAATAATCGATTTTTTAAATCGATCTACAGCTCTGAATCTACCCCAGTGAATCGATATTTCATCCTTAAAATCGAGTTCTGATTCTTATCTATTTTCATTACACATTAATTATCAATATTTTGAATGTTTTACCCAAACACATACAGGAACTTTAATTAGTATATGAAGTATAAGATATCGATTATTTAATTAACGGTATCAATTATCATGGTGTTCGTTTTTTTTTATGATTGGTTTTATATTGACAATATAAGCACCAAAGGCGTATCGAAATAAAAAAAATAGATTTTTGATTAACCGATCTTCTGCATTTAATTTTTTTATGAGAATCGATTAATTTGATTTAGATTTGAATAGATATTTTTCAAAAAGAGTCCACGTCCCTATTCTTAAGTTTATGGATCACATTTAATTCATAATTGTTACTATTTTCGTCGACAATTTGATAATTCTATTAAAAAATTATCCGTAAAATTTTCTGTTTCAAAAATAAACGTTTGCAGTTTGAAGATGATGTATAGTAATATATACATGACTTTTTCTTGGTATTTGACAGCAGATTTTCAGTTTGATGTTGGTAGATAGTCGACTAAAAGAAGTGTGGGCACTGTTTCTGGTCTCTGGCAATAAGGGAGTTTAAAGTGTCTCCGAGGTGCGTTTCAGTGGGTACTTTTGGGTGATTAGCACCCGAAGAATCACCATATGCCCACTTCTCGCCCTGGCCTGAGCCCGGATAATGCGTTTATGTGTTGTAATGAGGAAGTCCGTAAAGAATGAGATTTCCAGCATCACGTTAATAAAAGAAAAGGTGTTAGCTAGCCAGACGGACATTAGAAAAAGCCCTACCACCATGCTTTTTTTATAGTTAAGGTTACAGGTTATGGCCACAATCTCACCTGAGATGGTGGATAGGTTAAACCTATTGTAGGGACTGGCTCTCAAGTGCAACTGCCGGAACATACATATAGGTATTTAGCAGCGGATTTTCGACTTGAACGTGGTAGCTAGCTAGGCGGGCATTGGAAAAGCGATATGGTTTCCTCACGATGTTTTCCTTCACCAAAATCTCAATAAAGCTCATTGCAAGTGAATTCGAACTCTCGTCCGTTGACGTGGCGTCGGTACACATCACCAACTAAGCTATCATCATTTTTTATCGACACTTATCTAAAATCACTTATCCCTACACTATTGGCATATCAACTGTAAACATAACCTCATCAACGATTTAATATGACAGTCTATAAATAAATATACAGACAGTTACGCAACAAACAAAAATGGAATCGTTTACTAATAAAACAAGGTTAAATATGCCGTTGTTAAAATAATATTTCGTCCAATTTATTCAATTTTAAACTAATTCAATCAGTAAAATGTAACGTGGTAATTAGATTTCGGAATGTACATTTAAGTTCGCCGTCACGCGTCTTGGCGACCGATGCCAAAAATGACGTCATACGCTTCCTATGGTCTATTTTTAAACCGATTGATTGGTTCTTATGACATTTTCCTGTTACTGTAACCTATATACCTATTTCAGTTTTTTTTTTTAATTATATTTGCACATTTTTTATATTATTTATTTTTTATGTAGTGTTTTTTCTAATGCTTGCCTGGCTAGCACCACCCTCAGGTTGAAAATCTGCCGCCAAATACCTACGGGTGTTTCGGAAGTTACACTTGAGAGCCAGTCCCTCCACTAGGCTTAGCGTGTCCACCATTTCAGCCACATCGTCACTACACATAACCGTGTCGAGGTTTTGCAGGCTTGTTAATTATTTTAGCGATACAGTTGCTATATATTTTGACAGTATTGTTATATTAATACGAACTACACACATGCTTACGACTGATGCTTAATAATTATAAATGTTTTTGGTTTTATATTCCTATTATTTATTGTATTAATGTGTGATTTGTTGAAAAAAAAATACTATCGTAGGTAGTGTAAGACTTTTTCTCATGCGGCGTTTGTCTGCAAGTAGAGGCTGCACTTGAACCACCAACACAACCATCAAGTAATCATGTGTTACTTGAGAGAACATGAGGTATCAGTCGCATTCAGTATCGATTTAAACACATTATGTGCTACTTGTTTTACCTAATACGTCATAGGTGTATTTCGTATTATCAACGTCGTCTTGACAAAGTTTTTACTTCTGTCTAAGTAAAACTCATTACACCTACTGAACAAAGAAAAGAGGAGAAAATGATGTCGTAAATTATTTTGTCGCCCTTTCTGTTTAAAAAAAATTGGTAGAAAATAAAATACAAAAACCTATTATTTTATATGTACACTGGCCCTGCTCGCGACTTCATTTGTGTAGAACTAAAAATGATTTAATTATTGTTGCCCGTTTTTTGTAACTTTTATCAATACAGCTTAGCACCTATTGGTGGCAGCGTAATGTTAAAAAGCCTACAACCTATCACGACGAATGCTCTATCAAATACAACTAGAATTTCTGAACGTTAGCGTGCTCAAAGAAACAATCTTTTCCGCTTTATTAAATTAATATAGAAACACCTCTGTTTTTTTTAATAAAATTTGAAATGTAATATGACAAAATCAAAATAAATAAACCAAGCGATTTATAATTTGCATTTATTCATATTAATAACATTTATTAATATTATTTGTTACATTTTATTTTATTAGTTCTTTCCCGTTATGTGGTCATCGGTTGATATCGTTAAACAATAGGAAAAAATACTTGTATATTTTAGTATAATTGATAATTCCATAATGTAGAACACTCAGTTTGAACGAATTTCCTTAGTATATTATAATTGATCCTAGTATTATATTATTGATTAACTAATACAAATAACTAGTGTCTGAGAGCAATTATATGAAATGCATAGATAAATAATGAATTGAAGGAATCGTACAGAATTTGTTAATTAATATATTTTTTGTAATGGCAATAAAAAAAATTGAACATCATTCAATACATCTATTTTGTTTTTTTCGACAGGACATACACTGTTAGCCTGAGAGGCTTTTACAGTTTCACCGGACTAGTCAATTCATCTAATTCATTAGAATACATATAACACGCTACGAAACAGCTGATGCGTGTGACGTGTACGAACTATACCTGCGCAGCCGTTAAGAAACTACTGTCTTGAACCAATAAGTGCGCACCTATGTCTTGGCACAGGCAATAGCGTAAGCGCTATAGATAACCGTCTACACTATATTGCAATAACGAACAGACTAAAGAAAGGATCGTGACGGTCAATCGGTATCTATGTAACTACTTCTATAAACCAACGCGAGATGGTTAGTGTTACCATGAATTAGATATTGTCGAAATTTTTAAGTGTACAGAAAATAGAGACAACCACATATATCTACAGGGTATAACGTGCGGGAGAATGAGATAGAGGGTTGTATACAGTGTTTCTTATAGGGTGATATTAGGGTTCGAATTATATTTTAATAATATTTTGAAGGTTTCTCTCATTTGGGAATTGCACACGGATGGTTCAATTAGTACTGCACACGGACGCCGCGTCAATGGACGTGAGTTCGAATCCACCTGAACCTGAGATTACGAACAGCATTCGTGAGAAACCATAGCAATCTGGTAGGACTTTTTCTAATGCCCAACTGGCTAACTACCACCGACAAGTTGAAAATCTGCCATCAAATACCTATAGGTGTGTTCCGGTAGTTGCACTTGAGGGCCAGTCCCTGTATTGGGTTTAGATTGGCAACCATTTTTGGCCGGATCGTCACTTACCATTAGGTAGATTGTAACCATAATTCTAAACCTATAAAGTATTAAAAAAAAACAGGGATCCTCCATCTCTCAAGTTGGGCCAAGCAATATATACAAATATTTACAAGTTTTTATTGAAATCGGTTGAACACTTTTAGAGATAATTTAGGATGTACAACTTACAACGTATAAAGCGAGTCAATAAAGAAATAAACTTCTAGAAACATCGATACCTTGGTTGGTTTTCCTTGTTGTCCATGCTATTTATTTCTCAACCTTTAACAACAACTTTCGAAAATGCTTTAAGTGGCACAACATAGGGTTTAAACTAACAACGATTACTGTGGCTAGGAATATATAGGTCTCTTGCAACTTAGAATTAATTTACTAGTGCGGATTACTACGAAATTATTGTTATAATTAAATTTGAGTTTTAAAATAAAACTTTTTATAAATTGACTTTGAATTTCTGCTTCGCGACATTTTTGTGTGACGCTCGTACGGGTAAAGTCGGATCGCGGCGACTGAGTTTTATTTACTTTTTTGAGAGTAATTTATACTTTGAATTTTTTTCAACAAGACGCCCACACAGTTTATCTATCTATCTATAATAATATTATAAATGCGAAATTGAGTTTGTTTTTCTTTTTTACGCCTAAACCGCTGAATCATACTAATATTACAAATGCGAAATTGAGTTTTTTTGTTTGTTACGCTTTTACGCCTAAACCGCTGAATCAATAACGATGAATTTTCGTATAGAGAAGGGTGATAGGCTACTTTTTCTCGCGAAAAATTAAAAGTGGTGTAAAGAGATGGATATACTTTATATGGAAACTTTTTATTGCGTCATCCGATTTGTTTGACAAAATCACTATTAACGCGAGCGAATCAGCGTGTTGGATCTAGTAATAAATAAACAACTTATTTAAACGTTTATTTATTTTACCGATTTTTGTTTGGTTTGGCAACGTGAATGTCAGTGAAGTAAATGGTAAGCACAATACGAACGAAAAACAATAAATATGGGTAAAATATGTCATTGTATTTTTTTTCCATATTTATCACTCGGGCGACAATCACGCGAGTGCAATGTTTTTTCCACATCCCAAAAACGCCCAAATTTTCACTTTATGTATTCAAAATTATCGATTCCCATCAGCGTGACGTATGGTCACCCTACTGCGGTGTTATTTCAGGGCAGCGCCGACACAGTGTACGGAACACGTCACTTAACAAATACAGTTTAATAATGTTAACAAGGTTTTAGTGTTTGTTACCTTACTTTTGAATCCGTATTTATAAATATCTCTTTTAAGTGAAGTTTAAACAAATATATGTGTCCAAATGTGTACCAAAGTTTATGAATTAAAATGCTACACTATACAAAAATGCTACAAAATGTCATTTCAAGATTTCACGGCAAAAGTACTCCGATAATTTTATTATTTGTGTAATTTACTTGTACGCAGTAGCCAGTACTATTTCGCGTAAAAAGTTGGTAAATTTTACTCAACCTATGGGCAAATAACTAAGCTTGTGGAGTTTTTGGCAGATCTGTCATGTTTTGATTTTTATTTTTATACATATACTTAGTTATTTTACCCTGTATTGAGTATTATAGGCGACATTTTACGTGATGTAGTGTAGTTAAAGAGCATAAGTGAAGTGAATTATGCATAATCATTCGGAACATGATATATTACTTGCCACAAAAACTCCCAGGAGAGCTTCAACACGAGGGTCATCGTCGTGTTAAAGATAGTTTCATCTGCCGAAAATGCCCAAAACTTATCACTTGAAAATGGCACTAATCGTCTCCAAACAGAACTGAGTTGCCAGGAATAAAAATATGGAAAACTAAGTATATAATTTACAAAAAAGTCTAGATTCCGCCCAAAAAGTCTTTGGATAATTCTAACAAAAAAAGGCATCGCTCTATTATGACCCCTGAAGATTTATAAAATAACTAGCTGTGCTCGCGACTTCGTTCGCGTGGAACTTAACACTATTTAATCATTTTTGCTCGTGTATGTAACTGTTTTCAATGGAGCTTTACTCCTATTGGTGGTAGCGTGATATTAAATAGCTTAAATCCTTCCTGTATGATTACTCGATCAAATGCAAAAAAAATGCTTGAAATCCAACTACTAGTTCTTAGGATGAGCGCGTTCAAATAAATAAACAAAAGTGTTTGCTTTATAATATATTAAATTTCGTGCTGGCGTTTTGAAGAAATTTACTTTTTTGATATATACTTCTTTAGTTATGTTGGAGCTTAATTTTTACAATAACGTCACGTACCCCGTTAAACATTTGTCTGTCACGTGCGTTCGTCACAGATCCAGTATCAAGGAGTATAAAACTGTTAGATTTCTTTTTTTATGTTAGCTCGGCAAAGTGACTGCCCTGTACCTGATGTTAAGTATACTACCGTCCAAAAACAGCAGCGACCATAGAGAGAACAACAATCCATCGCCATCGCCAGAGACATCCTATCACGGATATAAGATATTTTAATTTATATGATTCAATCATTAAGTTGATCGAAAATACTGTTTTTTTTTGTAGTTAAGGTTTTCCGTCTCATATGGCGACAATCTCGCCTGATGTTAAGTGACGATGTGGCCCAAGATAGTAGCCATGCTAAGCCTATTGAAGGAACTGGCTCTGAAAAGTTACCTAAAAATATTTACTTAATACGCATGTATTGATAGACGTTTGGTTGTTTTTTTTTTGTGTACTATGTCTCTTTCAAGCCATTTCCTTTTTTAGTTATCAACTATTTAATGAGCTTAAAGGTTATTACCAAAATAATACAGTATTATTATTCTGGAAAAAATTGTAAGGGATAACTAGATGAATTTCATTCCACGCGAACAAAGTCGTGGACACAGTTTCTTTTTTATGATAACATGACCGATAATATAACCGTCATGACCAAAACCAAATGTGTGACCAAAAGTAGTTACGTATAAAAGGTAATGGTAAGATATATGTTTGTAAGAGATTAAAAAACTATAAAACCATGACTAATCAACATGAAACTAGATCTAAGATTATTTTCATAGAAAAGTAGATTATTTTCTAAATGCAATAAGTGGCGGTCCGTTTAATATATTAACTACCGCAAAGAGCAGAACCACGTATGCGGCCAGCTAACTGATTAAAACATTTTTTTGCTGGTAACTTACCCATTTTCGCCGACATACGTCTCCTTCCCAGTTACACCGTTATAATGCACACGATTTTCCACTTCACCGTCAACTAAATAATCCGTCATAATAAAGTTTACAATTTCTTTGTTCAAGTGCCGCCTTAAGAATTTAATATCACTTAGTTTATTTTTCACAGTGTAATTTGCGTAAGGATGTATGGCACGATGCCTGTGCCTCAAATGTTCATGTTCAAAATTCGAATGCATTTTTAGCGCGTCCATCTCAACCGGGTTGTCACTGTCATTCTTGCAATTCGTCGTCCCAAGAAGAAATAAGATAAGCAAAGGAGTTCGGAACATTCTGCCCCATGAGATTAATTTCGCAATGCTCGACTTTTTCTTCGCTTTAGGCGATTTCAATTCCATTTTTGACCTGTAAAATAAAATGGATTAAGTGACTGCAGACTCGGATGAGTTTAGTGTTGTGGTTTCAAATCCACCACGAGACATTTTAATATCAACAAAGTATAGGGTAATTCACAGCAAGACTGGTTGTGTTATATTTTAAGAACCATTAATTGTATATTTGTAAAGTCCTCCTCAACGCAAGATTTGATCAAAGTACTGAGGGAAGGAAAAATAACTTATATATATAAATATTAGTAGATTTTACGTGCGGCTTCGCTCGCGTTAATATTGGTTTTGTCAATCAAATCGCATGACGCAATAAAAAGTTTCATACTAAATTTATCCGAAATGAAACGATGATAGCTCAGTGGCAGTGTGTACGACTTCGCGTCAAGGGACGTGGGTTCAAATCCAAACACCTATAATGAGCTTTGAGCTTTCGGTGAAGGAAAGCATCGTGAGGAAACCATAGCATGGTGGTAGGGCTTTTTCAAATGCCCGCCTGGCTAGCTACCACCCTCAAGTTGTAAACCTGCCGCCAAATACCAATAGGTGTGTTCCAGCAGTAGCACTTGAGAGCCAGTTTCTCCACAGGTTTAGCGTGTCTACCAACTTAGGCCGTATCGTCATTTAAGATCAGGTGAGATTATGGCCATAACGCTACACCTTGAGTATAAAAAAAAACCCTGTCTTTACTCCACTTACAATAAGATTTTCTTAAGTCTTTAAGTTCCCATCTATCTTTATACCAAAATTCGATTCGATTCGGAAAATAATCTTTGATTGGTTATTTTAACGCACTAATTTTAGAAACAACCAGTCGTTTTTTTTTTTTTTTTTTGTATTTGATAGAGCAATCATCGATGAAGGTTTTAGGGGATTTAATATCACACAACCATCAATAGAAGCAACGCAGTGCTGATAAAAGTTACAAGAATTATGCAATAATTTTTAGTTCAATGCGAACAAACGAAGTCGCGAATGCATGTAAGATAGCCCTTTTATCTATATGTCCGTTATTTTCTTTCACACTAATCGATTTAGTGGAGAATTCACAGGTACTAGAGTGACCTTTGTTTTCTGAGTAATTTTGTTGCGGGTTTTTTAATGAAGAATTAGTTAAACTGCCGGCATCACTGTCCAGCAGGTGTGGCAATCGTTTATTGACACGAATAATCACCGTCCACAATGTGGTGTTGTAACTTGAAATATATTCAAATAAGCTGATAGTACGTTCTGGCGCGCTCCATTTCTATGACCGGATTTCGCTTCAAACTTTATTAGAAAACATTTGTCACGAGTGTTTAATTAAACATTATTGTAACGTTACATCAATTCTTGCAGCTATAAAATTATTAAAAAAAAACGCCTACAGTACCTAGCGTACACATGGAATAGGAAAAAATAAAGAATCTATATACGTACATATGTATATATATTAGGTCCGTACATATGAAATTAGTGTTTTGTCGAACTGTCATCGATAATAAGTACCAACTTAGATACTGCATTTTTTTTAAAAGTGGGAAAACTATATAGGGCCCTTTGGATAGGGAGTAAATTCATGTATGTCGTCATCGAGATGGTCACATGACTTATTGCGCTGTAAACAGTTTTGATTTATAAGTTTTATTTTAAGATCAAACAATTAACTTGGATATCCAAACTATTTATTTTTTTATATTATTTATAGTTTTATGCTTTCACTTTAGTTTGCAGTCCTCATGACAGCTTGGATTTTTTTAATTTTCCTTTTAAATTAAAATACCAATATCATGAAGACCTAATACTGCTGTACATTTTTTGTAAAGGTAACAAAAAAAAAATGTATAGGATGACATTCTAGGTCTGAACATCCACAACATAATATTTTAGCGATAATAGCTTAATTGGTAGTGTGTACGGACGCCGCGTCAAGGAGCTTGAGCTTTCAGTGAAGGAAAACTTCGTGATGAAACCATAGAATGGTGGTAGAGCTTTATCTACCTCGCGTGGCTAGCTAGCACCATCAAGTTGAAAATCTGATGCTAAATAACAATAAGTCTGTTCCGGCAGTTGTACTTGAGAGCCAGTCCCTCCACTAAGCTTAGCGTGTACACCATCTTGGGAAACATAGTTGCTTAACATCAGAAGAGATTGTGGCCGTAAAAAATACCTTCCCTATAAAGAATATCTCAAAACGGGAAGCCTGTGATCAGAATATATCGGTTTAGATGTAGTTTAGTGTACATATCATTACAAATTTACTCGCAAATAGAATAGAATAGAAAAAGTGTTGATTCATAACATATTACAAAAGATTATACAAAATAATACTTCTGTCAAACTGCAAGTTTACTGACAGATATGACCTCCGGTTCTCATTATACATTTGTTTGGTGCGTATTATATAACACTAATTCATAAATACTTATATACAATAGTATTAAATATAATATCATTAGACACACTAAATACTTATACTATCTAGCAGGAACTGTTTGGTTTTGTTTTTAAATATGCGTTTGGTGTGAGTATTACTATTCAAGATAAACGGTAATTTGTTACATAATTTAGGCACTAATCATTTCCTATGTCTTTCAGCAAAGTAATTATCGGAGGTATATTACAAACCAAAACAAGTATTACCTACTTCAAACTGTACTGGCTATTTATACGCGATAGTGACAAAGCACTATGCAAAAATGCCATAATGAATGCAAATGTTATTTGTCATTTGAAGCGATGATGGCTAAGTTAGTAGTGTGTACGGAAGTCCTTAGTGAAGGAAAACATAGTAATAAAAAGCATAGCATGGTGGTAAGGCTTTTTCTAATCCCCACCTGACTAGCTCCTATCTTCAAGTTAAAATGAAGTGTCTGGGTGGTTCGTTTCACTGGGTAGTATTGGGGATTAGAACCCTATGAGTCACGAAATGCCAGTCTTGCCTTGGCCTAAGCCCAGGTAATACGTTTGAGTTTCCTCGTTACGATGAGTCCTAAAACAATGGGATTTTAAATACAATGTTAATAAAAAACGGTCCCACCTATATCTAGGCTATATATATACCTTGGCTTCACTTACGTTAATATTGATAATTTTAATCGGATGATATAAAAAGTTTCATTCAAAGTTTATTCCACTATTTACCCCACTTCCAATAAGTTTTTCGCGAGAGAAAGTAGCCTGTCATAGTTTCCAAGGTCCCATCTATACCAAAATTCAACATAATCGATTCAGCGGTGTAGGCGTAAAAGCGTAACATTTAAAGACACAAACAAACTCACATTTATAAATAGTAATGATTTATAAAATGTTATTTTATTTTGAATAAACATTATGGCCGAATTTGGACCACCAGGGTATGTAAAATGAATTCAAAGAATCCTGCAAGATCAATTATAATGATGCATACGTTTTAGCAGATGGGATTGTATCACACTGTCCCTTGCGTAATTTGTGGTATGTATACCATTCACAAGAGTTACAAAGAAATGTTTTTACAATATAATTTTTCATTCGTTTTTAAATGGCTCTTGAGAAGAATGTTAATTATGAAGGTGGATGTAGGCGAAGAGGAAGGCCGAAGAAGACGTGGCTGTTTAATGATATGTGTATAAAAAGTGAATACTATGATGAGAGCTGATAGAGTAGAGTGCAAGAAGAAAGCATGTTGTGCCGATCCTGGGATAAGAGTTATAAAGAAGATTTGTTTCGAAATCTACCATTTCGAGTAGTATGTTACATATATGTAGTTCTACTTTTCTCCAAAACGACAAAAAGGTTGTCAATTTGATTGACAGTCAGAAGTATATGTCATTCAAAACGTTACTTAACATCAGATGAGGTTGTGGCTAAGAATACGAACCTGTGATATAAATATCAATAATATTTCTTTATTTAATTGAACATTGATTTAAGTTATTTACTCATAGTAATATTATAAAGTGGAAAACTTTGTTTGTTTGTTTGTTTGTATGCGCTAATCTTAGGAACTACCAAACGGATTTCAAAAATTATTTGTATTCGTTTTCGTGGAACTAAAAATTATTTAAAGATTTTAGCCCGTTTTTGTAACTTTTTTTAATACAGCGTTATTTCTATTGGTGGTAGCGTGATATTAACAAGCCTAAAGGCTTACTCAATGGTAATACACAATCAAATACAAAAATAATTGTTTAAATCCGGTTGGTAGTTCCAAATATTATCGCTTTCAAACAAAAAAACCTTTCCGCTGTATAATACAGATTTTGGTATAAATAATGAAGGCATAAAGTACGTAGTACCTTACGTTACGTTATACACAATGTACACTACAATATATTTTAATTATATTTATACTTATCAACATATATTGTACATGAGTGTTTCACCTCGATAGAAATGAGTGTGCGAATTGAGAGCGCCGACATTGGCTTTGACATTCAAACAAAACGCGTGAGTAGTGCGATGTCGGCCATAATGATCGGCAAATCGTTCGGCGTCAGCCGAGAGTTGCCAACGTACGCAATTAACTTAATCTATACATTATAAAACAACATGCACATGCCATTTTAATTTTTGGTACGAAGTTCCTTATCGCACGGTAAGGATGGAGATAACTAATGAAAATGTAATATTTATCCATCACGATTATTTTTTAGTGTGCTCTACATGACATTATATTTCTATAATGTAAACGGTTACACGTACTGCGTACGCTATTGGCTGTGCCCAGTCATAGGTGCGCGCTTATTGGTTAAAAACAGCCAGTAAGTTCTCAATGGCTTCGAAGATTTAGTTGGTTAGATGAAGTTGAAGTTGGTTCAATAGTGTTCGCGCTATGGATAACCGTCTACACTATATAAATATCTTGTAATATAGTACACATTAAAGAAATAGTCCTGACCTACTAATGAAAAAATCTTACATTTTCATTCGTCTAGACTCCATCCGTACCGTGTGAGAAGGAACTACGTCGCATAAATACAGAGCTAAGCTCCATCATCCCGGTATACAAATATTACATAATTGTTTTTGTTTGCTTATCGTAATCCATCATTCTAGAAACATAGACGCCCCATTGTAATTCTTGGAGTAATAGATACGCTTACCCGCTGTTATAACTAACCAATAACTAACCCAATAATTCAATGTTTCTCACATATTCCGATCGCTTGATATTCATAATACATGTATACTTTTAATTAAACATTTGCAGCTCTTAGACAACACGGTAGTTAATTTTATGATGCGGTCACTACAATGGACAATGGACATATTGGCACCATTTTTGCATAGTAATGGCGTATTTTATATCTAAATCATATAATTAAGGTGTTAAATTCGACACGTATTTCAAAATGGTTCCAACTGGGGTTAGATGTCAGATGTATATAATTTAGAGTCTACGTTCTGTTTAGTGTTCACCAAGCTCAAAAAAGACTTTTAGCCGTTCCACATGCCAACCGTTTTTTTTTGACACTGCAATTAGTCTTAGCGACTTTCACGGCTTCAGTCAGCTTTGAGGGCGGGTATGGAAGTGATCGAACCTGGGCTTGAGCTGTTGCCGAAGACGCGAGTACATACAGTGAGATAAGCTAATACTAAGATGTTAAGCGACGATATAGCCCAAGATGGTGGACACGCTAAGCCTAGTGCAGGTACTAGCTCGCAAGTGCAACTATCAGAACACATCTATAGATAATTAGCGATAGATTTTCAACTTGGGTGCAAAGTTTTTTTTTTTTGTTTTGAATGGACATACGCTGTTAGCCCTAAGGGCTTTGACAGCTTCACCGAACTTTTTGGGGCGACTGCTGAGGGCACTCAGTTCCGAGGCAGCGAGCGCAAGGGTGCCTGAATGGCCGAACCTCGGCTTGGGCTGCTGCCGGAAAAACGAGTCAAACAGAACAGAACGGAAAAACACAATTAGCTAATGGAGCTAGCTAGAAGTTTCGTCACGATGTTTTCATTCACCGCAAGGTGAAGCTCTATGTAGGTGGATTCGAACTCACGTCCTTTAAAGCGTCGTAAGTACACACTACCAACTGAGCTATCATCGCTTCCAACTCATACGCATTATCTATTCCGCAGTAGTTAATGATTGAAATGCAGACACACAAGGGATACAAGAATCTCTGTCGTAGTAAGCGTGAACGTTGTGACCATTTAACATCAGTTAGTTCGTATACCTGCCAACTATTATATTTTAATATTTTCGTACGGCATTCTGTTATGTTCTTTTATAATTGTAACATTTCATTCGTTTCATAATTTATATGCGTACGAGCGAATTAAAATCTATTCTGGGATGTTTTATTATTATTACTACCGGGGCACGTTGATGTAAACCTATGCTTCTGGAATAGCGGTTATTGTGGGCGGAATCTTTCATTATTTTAATACTTCATAAGTTTAGCGTTAAAGCCATAATCTCGCCTAATGTTAAGTTACGATGTGGTCTAAGATGGTGGACACGATAAGGCTAGTGGAGGGTGGGACTCTCAAGTGAAACAGTGCAACTATCGGAACACGCCTATAGGTATTTGGAGGCTGATTTTCAACTTGAGAGTGATTAAAAGGATATAAATAGTGCACATTATACATTGGTTACTATCCAAAGTAGTATCCGTCCTGCAGTCGAAATTCGTAATTAATTTTATTTTTTAATTTTTGTTTATTTATTTATTGATGACCGATAGTAGCTACGGCAGTTTAGAACTGTTTCTTTTTGATTGTTGAAATTGTTGAGGATTTTCACGAAAATCTTGTAAACACAATGTCTCTAAGTTTTATAAACTAATCAATTAGATCGCACGGTCGATATACCGCTTAATATCACCCTTTGAAACTTAGGAGCCCAACAAAAAGTCAAAACGCAATCAGAGAAGAATATTCAGTACCGATGATGGCTCAGTTGGTAGTGTGTACGTCCCCCCCCCCCCCTCATCATCACGATGATACGCTAGGACCCGGTCCGTCCACTAGGCTTAGCGTGTCAACGATCTTTGACCATATCGACACTTAACATCAAGTGAGATTGTGGCTATAACGCAAGAAACCTATAGAGTCTTAAAAAAATATGATTGAATGATGAACCGGTGCATCATTCTAGAAACAGCTAATCTAGTATATAGTGTTATATCCACGTTCAGGAATAACTTGTGAACGTGTCTAAACGGGATGTAAAAATAACATTTAGAAAATGTAGAGAATTGTATTTGTTGCATTACGTTTTGAAGCGATTATAGCTCTGTGGTAGTGTGTACGGAGGCCGCGTCAAGGGACGTGAGTTCGAATCCACCTACAATAAACTTAAGATTTCGGTGAAGAAAAACATTGTGAGGACACCATAACATGATGGTAGGGCTTCTTTAATGCCTGTCTGGCTAGGTACCACCCTCATGTTGAAAATCTGCCGCCAAATCACAATAGGTGTGTTCTGGCAGTTGCACTTGCGAGCTAGCTCCTCCACAGGTTTTGCGTGTCCACCAGCTTCGGCCGTATTGTCTACACTGTTAGCCTGAGGGGCTTTTACAGCTTCACCGAACTAGAGGGGTGAGCGCGGAAAGGCAACTCGCACAAGGGTGTCACTAGTGACCGAACCTCGGCTTGGGCTGCTGCCGAAACGCGAAAGAGAGAATAGAACGTCCGGAGGCGGTTATTATTAGGATCTTATATAGAGAAATTGGCAAAGCATTTAATTTGCAGTAGCTAATAAAGTTCTCTGATGGACAACTCCGTTATCAAATGTTTGATCAAGTGTATTTATCGAATTATAAATACAGTGGACATGAGTTTTAATACTAGTTTGAGCACTGTAGTATTAATAGAGTGATTTAGTGTTCATCTGGTGGCTGGACAGAGATGCGTAAAGTAATTTTGCATTCCGATGCAACATTGTTACGCGATACTGTTGCTATGTCGTCACCTTTGGTAACTAGCCAAGTTGATATCTGTTTTTTTCTGTTATTTGTTGAGACCGCTGGACTCATGCCCTTTAAGCTTAAGTCCGTAATTCTTTTATAATTATCATTCATCATATAATAAAACCGGTGGTTCGCTTGTCAGAACTGTCCATAGAGTTTTTGTAGCATGCATAACTTTAGCTACTATATACGTAAAAGTAGCTTTTACTCGCAGGTTTTATTGTAATTGTTATAATTAATTAAGTCTTTTTTAATTACTGTCATTGTAATATGCAAACTTATGACAAATAGAAAAAAACATATTAATATTTCAATTAAATTAATAGCGGTGCGCGTAAGGTTTTTATTTTATGTTAATTTTTTTTTTTTTTTATTATGTGTTTTTATGTTTTATTATATTATGCGTGTGAACGCAAAAAATAAACAGGCACATAATATAACAATATATTTATTTTGTCAACCAATTCTGGCTGTCGATCGATATAGAAATATTTTTTCTATCAAATGCTATTAAATTATTTATTTCAGTATGTTGGTCACTCACTACTGATAGATATGAATTTTCCTAAACCTCAAACTTAAAAGCAATTAATCTCTAAAGTTTGAAGCAAATCAGTAGTCGCAATAAAAAGTTTCATACAAAGCTTATCCCTTTCTTTACCCCTGTCACTACAATATTTTCAGGAGAGTCTTCGAGAAAAAAAGTAGTCAATCACAGATTCCACGACTCCATCTATCTCTGTGCCAAAATTCATCATAATCGATTTTGCTGTTTATGCGTAAAAGCTTACAAACTAACAAATACACTCACTTTCGCATTTATAATAAAGTTTGGAAAATCCAAAAGTGCATGCCTCATAATCTTTTTTTTTGTTTATTTAATAACAATATAACCACATCGAATCAGATCGTGAAAAGTAATAGGGTTCTACTCCTAATTATACAGAAGCGTAAGAAAAAAAAACTCGATTAGTAAAGTATTTCGGTCCTTATAGTTATAACATACAGGATTCGCACATACAGACACACGGACGTCCAAGATAGAGCTTTTTTAAACAGTTTTTACCTAGTTTAAATAACAAAAAATTGCATCAAAAATATCATGAGTGTCAAAAGTAGTGCTTTTTTTATATGTGTGTGTATATATATTATTTTAAATGTGCAATATATGATAAATAGAGACATTTTAAGTTTGAAAAATCAGTTGTTTTGCGTGAAATGACAGTAGTACCCACCTGAACGCTTCGCTTATGAGGCGTGCAATTAGTAGGAAAATAAGAATAAGAATAACTATATGAAAATCCGTTTAGTGATTCTTGATTGTATCGGGAATAGATAGACGCAGTAGGATATCGGTTTAATAGAATGTAGTGAAACTACGGCTTCACCGACTTCGTGTATTCTAATTTAATGAGTGTATTAACTCAATGATCATTATGAAGCACACTAATATGTTTTTTTTTACTGATATTAACTATGTAATTACAAAACAACAAACGAAAATAGTTTATGTTTGAAAAAGAAATTCTTTACTGTAGTCATCACGGAAGACAAAATTAGCAATCACAAAAAATACTCAAACATAATAGTTACGATGTTTAAAGTTCGCGGCGAAAGATGTTTTTATAGCATAATAATAAAAAAATGGCGATAACCGTGATATAACTGTTTATTTGATTTTTTTAAATATTTTAATATTACTTTGTAACAATTTCTACTAATCAGAATTTTATACCTATTTTTTTAATTATGTCATTTGCATACAATAAGATTATACAGTAAAGTTTATATATTGCATGTTTTAATTGTCATTGTATTCGATTTTATATTCTTTAAAGTTATAATCGCAAAAAAATGTCTCAAATAATTTACATACCTGTCCAGAATAAAATTTTCAAAACATTGTTAGGTTATATCCCTTTGCAATAAATACACTCGATCACAGACTAAAGATAATTTTATCGAAACTGTTTTGTAAGATTCCACTTAAATTCTCGACCTCTTTCACTGAATCCGAAAAAAAAACAATTTTGCATTCAACACGTTCGAAAGTTAGTCGAGCGCGTGTAGTTTTGGCGGGTTCGCGGCGCAGAGCGATATACCCCACGTCCACACTAACCGGCCAATCGTCCGATACTAAATAATTGTGAAACTGTGAAAGAATGACCGGTACCGGCCGGGCCCACTACCCCGTACTAGTAATGTTGTATCTGCAATGTTTTATTTGCGTACAGCGAACTGCATTAGCATTCTAATTTTAAACTTAATACCGTCATACAAATAGAATAGTTTATTTAGTCATCTGCAAATATAAATTTGTAAACGATCATACGATATTGCGAATTAATCAGAAGATACACAGGTAAGGAATTATGAGCAATATAAAAATTTCACGTTCGAGTACAAGACTACAAGGTTGACGAGAATTTTTAAAAATTGAATCGTATCATCGACAACATTTATACCGGGAAAGAAATTGAATCAATCCTATTTTTAATAACTTTTTTAGGCATTTACTTTTTCATCTGACAATAACTGGAGTTTTGGCGGGTTCTTAATCTGTCATGTTGTAATTTTTATTTTATTTCATACACTTAGTTATTGAGCCCTATATGGTGAAATATTGGTGACGTAGGTTAGCTAATACGCATAAGATAAGTAAATTGTGAATAATTATATAACACATGATATATTAGTTGCCACAAAAGCTTCTCGGACAGTTTCTATAAAAGAGTTCACCATCTTGTTGAAGCAATCACCTTTCAAATAAGAAATAACGTCTTACTTCGATGCATGTTTTTATAACCCTACAATTGTACCTTTGGGGTAATGATTATTCTGTTATATTGTTAATCGAGAACATTGTATAAATTGTATAATAATTTTTATCGAAACAAAACGATAACACTGGCAAATGCTTCTGCGGTGCCAAAACAACAAAAAGAAGATGTACTCTTCTTTCTCTTATTTAGGTAGTGTGGATATACTTTGTGTAAAATTCGTTATACATATTACTCGTATATTATTTTAAATATGTAATTAAATACATTTATTATTAATGTCGCTATTATATCTTTCTTTGAGTTTTAGTTCTTACTTTTTTTCTTTTAGTTATCAGGAATAACAATTGTTGAGTTAGTCTTAACTATGTTCATCATGAAAACGAAATATGACGTAATAAATGTAAGATGTCGAAGTGTGTTATTGACAGGAGAAATGAGGTTTTTCAGGTTATATAACTTTTAGATCCGATGGAAACGTATTCCTACACGGTCAGAATTATCATTGTAACTCGCTTTGGCGAGGCTTTAGTTATTATAGGTAACCGGTTGTCAGTTGACGCTATTAATGGTAGGGCATTTTTTAATAATCGCCTGACTAAGTACTATCCTGACGTAGTAAAATTCAACAAGTGTTAATAGAAACTGTTATTAGTTATTCTGCTGTCGGATAATTTAGTTTATATCGTGCTACTGATTACTTATGAAATTAAAATTGAACTTTATGTTTTTCTACTAAGGATTATTATAGAGTTTATACACATTTTGGCGCGTTATGAAAAATTATTGACAGTTAATTAACACACTTTAAAATTAATGAGAAGTTATTTTTTTGGGCGCAGATTTTGGTGTTGAATTTATTCAGTTTATAATATAAATATTTTAAGTATACTGGTAAGAGTTGAAGATGTGTGGCTAGCCAACGAGCCCTGTAACCGTTGTGACCTTCTGAGGATTGGCAGAAGCAGTCAAGGATCGATTCAAGGAGGATTCGATCGGTAAGCGAATTTAAGTATTAAGCGCTAAGCTGAATGTCGGATCCACACTCTTTCGTTCACGATCTCACATCAACAAAACAAACAAACGAGCTAGCGTGTCACCTGATTATATATGATCACCGCCGCCCATAGACACCCACAACACCAGGGAAATCGAAGGTATGTTACTGGCCTTTATTTTGGAGGGATTTTCTCTAAAGTCGGTACACAAGTAGGTATAGGTATTTGGCAGCAGATTTTCAGTTTAACGGTGGTAGCTAATTGACTAGTTTTGACTTAGTAGTAATAGTTTTAACGTTCATAAGTGCCTACTTAGGGTCTAAATAGAATAATGATATTTTTATTTTGCCTAGAAGAAGTGTGTTTCTGGTTTCTGGCAACACGAAAATTTGCATTATCCCCGTAGTGTGTTCTAGTGTGTAGTGATGGGTGATTAGCACCCTATGAGCTACCACATGCCCCTCTCGCCTTGGCCTTAGCCCTGATAATGCTTTTGAACAACACGTTAATAGAAAAAGGTTAACCAAGCGGGTCTTAGAAAAACGCCGTACCACCATCTATTTCTTTCATCTCCTTCTTCACATACTCTATCCATCTTTTGTTCGGCCTTCTTTTTCCTTTCCGACACGTCAACTAAACTATGACTCTTACTTCGCAATTCGTATATTTATGCGGCCGCGTCCTGTCTGCGCGTCGGAATGCGATATCGCAAAAGCTTTACAGTTTTAGGGCTGTCAATAAGTATTAATAAGTTTTCTCTATATATCTATAATATACTGATACTATTGAGTGAGCAATTCTGGTGTGTGTATATATATATATATGTATATATATTTACATATATATATATATATATATAGGTCCCTGGAGATGGTGATAAGCTACTTTTTCTCGCCAATACTTTATTTTATTGCGTCATTTGATTTGCTTGACAGAATCAATATAAACCGCACGTATAATCTAGTTCTTGTATAAATATATTTAAATTTCGTTTCTCGGATTCAGCTCTAACGATTAGGAAGAGGTTTTGTATTTAGAAGATTCGTGCATTTTGAATTCACCTATATACTTGTACTTTTCGTAAAAACGCAGTTTTAAGCAAAATTTTTGGTAAAATTATCATTACCTTCGTGTTTTTTTTTATCGAAATAATCATTTCATACTATATAGCAACATAAAATGTGAATTATCCAATCCACTAAAACTCACCACGGCAATACTTCAAACTCCCGTGTTGTCAGTAACAGCGCCTACACTTCTTTTAGTCGGCTAGCTTTCTATTAGAGCCAATTCTTCGACTAGACTAACGTGCCTTTCATCTTGAGGCACATCGCCACTTAACATCAGTTGAGATTGTGGTCATAACCCATAACCAATAAAGCATTAAAAACACTGTTAAAAATCCGTTTACGGACGTTCTCATCACAATAGGACTAACGTGCCTTTCATCTTGAGGCACATCGCCACTTAACATCAGTTGAGATTGTGGTCATAACCCATAACCAATAAAGCATTAAAAACACTGTTAAAAATCCGTTTACGGACGTTCTCATCACAATAGGTCAATACCTGAGCTAACACCTAGGCGCGAGATGCGTGTGGAAACTCATAGGATGACAAACACCGTCAAACTACCCACTGTTGTCAGTCATTACTAATTTGGATTGTACTATGCGTAACACCAAGGGCAGTGCAGTCACTTTGTTGAACGACATAGAAAAAACCACTAGTGCTTACAAATTGTAATATTGTATGCAAATACTTTACGACAACCCTAATTTATCAGTACCGTCGCGTTGCACACCGCGCGACTGGATCGGTTAATAATAGATTTGCTAAACTTAACGAAGTGTTGTTACTGTTTTTTAACCTTTAATGGATTATCATCTAAAGTTTAGCAACTTGAGGCTAAACAATGCTCAATTTGAGGGGTGTTATAGCAAATTCGCTTCAGTCCAAAATGTATATTTTTAAGTACACTAAACTCTTGCTGCTGTAATAGCAAATCCGCTTAGTCCAAAATTGGTACTTTTTAAGCACCATATTGTTGCTTCTGTAAAAGCAAATCCACTTCAATCGAAAATTGATATGTTAAAGAACAAAAAATTCTTGCTGCTGTAAAAGCAAATACGTTTCAGTCCTAAATTAATATTTTTAAAGTACAGCAAATTATTGCTACTGTAAAAGCAAACCCGGCTTAATCAAAAATTGGTATTTTTAAATAAGTAAAAGAAATTGTTGCTACTGTAAAAACAAATCCGTTTGAGTCCAAAATTGGTATTTTTTAAGTACACCAAATTTTCGCTGATCCCAAGCACTAAAGCGGGAAACGGTAAATATAATTTACAATGTATGAGAACGTGCATTATACTACTATACTGTTCGGATCAAAGAGTCATATTACATACTGCCTGTGCACCCGAATTCTTGTGCGTATACTTGAAATTAAAGTAGGCTATGTTACTTTTTAAAACATCAGCTATCCGTGCAGCCAATGAAAGTTCCGTCAAAATTAGTCCAACCGTTTCGGCGATTATCCGGAACGAACAGACAGACATTTCGTTTGGTCATAAATACCGCATATAATTTCCTATGCGTTTAATAAATAGATGTTACTTTAACATTTCAAAAGTACATAAAAGTTGTATTTATTTGTGGAGAAATATTTTTTTTCTGATGTTGTCGGCTTAAATATGTTAGCAAAATAACTTTTTTTTATATATTTGCTTCACTTCTATTGCTTATGTATCAATAAAATGCTAGCTGGGCCGGTGACTTCGTTCTAAAAAATTATTAAATACTATTATTTAATAATTTTTTTGTGAAACCCTAATTTTTTTCTAAAGTAAGATTTGCTGAGCTACTTCATATAATTTCAGCTATCTACCAGCTATAGTCCCGTTAAAATCAGTCCAGCCATTACAGAGGTTAACCTTAACAAACAGACAGAAGGACAATTCTTTTAATTCCTATATACGTACCGTATATACTTTCATTTGTATTTAGTAAAAACACTGTTGTTTTGACATTACAAACAGACACTTCAATTTTATTTATTTGTATAGATGTATTTGAGTATATGGATCTAGACCTATATTGTTATAGTTATAATTTTAATTCCTTTACATACACTAATTGGCTGTGTATTATGCAAATTTTGTGGTATTTTGCATACTTAGCATTACTTGGTTATTGAGTTTACGTGATGTTAATAATTAATTTTCTCCGAGAAACAAAATTGTATCATGTCATTATGTCCAGTTTACTCTACATATCGAGCCTTTTCTCTTTACCCCACTTCCAATAAGTTTTGCGTGAGAAAAAGTAGCCTATCACCAGGTTCCCTTCTATCTCTATACCAAAATTCATCATAAGCGCTTCATCGGTTTAGGCGTGAAAGCGTAACAAATAAACAAACTCACTTTCACATCTACTTATAATATTAGTAAGAATTATGAATTGTTGTTCATAACTAACCACTGATCTATTAAAATAGTGGCTATTAACATACCGATTCTAATTTACAAGAATAATATTCATGTGGTTACAATTAAAAAACATTTTTAAGATTTTTGGCACTTCAATGTTTTTCCTGAAAAGGCTCGATATGTACTTTTAATCATTAACACTTACTTCTGTAGAGAATTTCATACGTTCTCCATACAGGTAAAATTATTTTTTATATAGTTTACATAATTATGCAAATAATACCTGGGAATATGATAAAAATATACCAATAATCCACACTATAAAAACATATAAATACTACGAGCCACTAAATGACCTGAACAAGTAGCAAATTTATTCGCGGTCGAAATGGAAGCGAGAGGTGTACCAGCTAAAACTCTCTATAGTCTACTAAAAGATCTTGGCCTGTCTAAGACTGTAGTAAGTTATATGTTAGAATATACCTCTACAGCTACGCTAAGAGGCTCCTAACAGATTTGTTTATGTAAAGAAGTAAACACATCCCCTTAAACCCCCAAACCTACATCAGCTTAACAAATTTCGGGAATTGCTCGAAGTTTCCTCTGTCACACACTATGGACCCGGCACCCGCACGCTGGATCTATGGTTAGCTAAGAAGTTCGGCTCAATCTGACCAATGAATAATATAGGTTACTTTATATTCATACATCCCCACAAAATGAAACAAGCAAAATTCATTCATAATATTTTTTTGTACAAAAACAACAATAAGGTGACAATTATTTGTTCTCTCTTAAAAGATGTTCATCTCTCCCTTCGTATCAATGGCGTTCCACTTGACTGCGTCCGCCATTTTGTTGTTGCTTTTTCCCTTTTCTTTTTTTTTTCGACGTGTCGGCAGACGACTTTTAACTGGCAGTCTATACAATTCTAGGGTTGGTTAGAATATTAAAATAAATAAATATTATACGTATTAATTATAACAAAGGAATTATAAAAATGTTTTATGATTATAAATAAAATAATTATAACATACGAGTGTTTGGCTACTTTTTCGAAGATAAATAATACGATCATATTCATTACTGCGTCTATATAGTTAATTAAATAAATATATTTTTACAAAAGATTTCTAGATTTCTAAGATTTCTATCTTACTTTATTGTAAAAAAAATTACAAAATTACAAATAAAAAAATTACAATGATACTTCTTCCAGCTTCGTAATTTTAATACAGGGCTGTGCAAGTCCAGTACATTGTATAAATAAATATATATTTACACTTGCTATATTATATTTATAATAGGAAAATGTTCATAAAAGTAAAATAACTATAAAACGATAAAAGGTCATTGGTTCTCAAATAACGAACATAAATAATGAGACATAGCTAACCTAACCTACCATAACGTAATTAAATAAATGTTCATAACAAAAAATATTTTATTTTATATCATACTTGTGGCATATATAAGTACCTAGTTTTTTTTATGGTAAAAAAAATCCTATACGGAACCATCAACTGCTGTTTAATTCGCTCTTGACATTTTGACGTTAAACAGGGCGTACATTATAGGATTGACACCTTTTTTACCATGTACACAAGCTGAATTGTGATTAGCGACCACAACTGGCAAAATCACTGACAATGACTTTATAATTTTTTTAAGGAGTTCATTCTGGTATTATGCAGACGGCGTATCGAAACATTTTTTTTTACGTATTGTTGGTACATTGCTATCTCGATCAAAATAGTTTGGCCATGATACGTAACAGTAGAGAAATGTATTAATAAAATGTTCAAACGTTGCGCTTCGAATTGACCTCGAATTCTTCGATTCATAATTATAGTAATTGACTTCAATCGAAAATTATCGGTCGCCAAAAATAAAGGTAAGAAGGTCATTCTACAATTCACACACAACAAAATTTAAAAATTGGACGAATTAAAAATATAACATCCATTCAGTGCTACTTCAAACCGAAATGGCAATAGACAAACTTCCAATTGTAATTATTATTGGAACATCTGCCGAACAATAATGAATCACTGGTTCCCGCTCGTTCTTGACTTTTTTTAATTTGTAAAGCAAAGTACACACTATTATACTGCCATCTTTTCTCACGGGCACGGGACGACATGACACCTTTTGTGTTGAGTGGCAAAAATGACTCAGTAGAATGATTAAGTTATACATCATGATTTTTCTTTAATTTGTTGCTTCTGTGCGTACTTATTTATAGGTACAGATTACTAATAGAGTTTACATCAACACATTAATATCTACTATGTATACAGTTTCATATTTTCTTATACGTAATTCTAATTACAGCTAACAACGACATGGTCATGATGGTGTTAACAATATCAATAAATATAAATTATAAACAAGGTTCAAAAACAGTTTTATAAAATATTGCGATTAATTTTTTGTTATTAAAAAACCACATATTAAATTAAAACAATTCCAAGTATTCGTGTTTAAGATAAATGTGACTTTTTAATTGTAACGAGGGAATCAAAGAAAATGTCATGCTTTAACTGTAGATGCAACATTATATTGTACAAGTAAGTACAAGTCTGTTTAAGGGAGAAAAATAACGAATATCCAAGAAGCTCTTATAATACACGCATTGCATAACTTGAAATATATTAACGAGTGAGATATAACGTGTGAACACAGTAGAAAACTGCATAGCCGGCCTCTAGAATAGGTATCGAGATAATTCACAAGAGACCCAGTTAGATTAATGTTTTATGCATGAAGGAAACAGTTACTAGGCATGCTGCTTGCATTGTGTGCAAGGATAATATATAACCATCATGTCGGTATTACCTACCTTTATGATCACGCCTAACCTCACGTTGCAACTGCAATGTAGATATATTGCAACATTTTAATAACTTGTAATCCAAAAGCGTTCTGTATTCAATAGTAACTGCGAATTGCATCCTTAGTAATCCTTACTTATATGTATTTTTGTAATGTAATAGCGGGCAATCTAGTAAATGTGTCAACTATAGTAAGTGGTAACCGCCGCCAGTGGACACCAACAATACCAGAAGAATCGCAAATGCTTTGCCGACTTTTATTTTGGAGGGGCTGGCTCTCAAGTGTAACTCCGGAATGCATTTATTAGTATTTGTCGGCAGATTTTCGATTTGAGAGTGGTAACTAGCCAGGCGGTCATCAGAAAAAGCCCTACCATCACGCAAATTATAGATGTGAAAGTTAGTTTGTTTGTTCCGCATTCAAGCCAAAACCACTGATCAGTTTATGGTGAATTTTGATATAAAGGTAGATGAGAACCTGGAGACGATGATAGGTTAATTTTTCTCGCGAAAACCTTATTAGAAGTGCGGTACAGAGAGGGATAAACTTTGTACGAATCTTTTTATTGCTTCATCCGATTGGTTTGACATAATCAATATCAACGCGAACGAAGCTGCACATAGAAATCTAGTATTTTATATGTGCAAATTTTAGTTTGTATCACCTAGCTTTAGCTACTCAACAGATGATCGTAAAATTTTGATAATGGTTGTCAAAAGTACAGAAAACGATATACGAAATTTGTCGTCTAGATAAGTACTACGGTTTCCGAGAGATATAAAAATATCTTTTAAATTGACAATATATGTACTCGAGCGATATTACTGATAAATAAATTAGTTGGCTGTAAATTTGATCGCATTTCAACAAATTGAGAGTTTAAAATTTCTGTAATTCTTAACTGATACAGTTATGAATTTGTTTTCCTTAAATGAAAAATCAGATTTAAATTTATTTCATTATGTATAACGTTGTAGTTATGGTTGTCAATTAAATATCTTTTATCGTAGGTGTAATTATGCTAAGCTCAAGAGCGGATAAGGCTAGATAAGACTCGGTAAATATCCTGCGTAAAAGAAAATGAAAGCAAAAAAAATAAGAAATTGGCTTTAAATTTTGGAACCTGTTTTAGTATTTTGTAAGCAAATGTTGATAAACATAAAGTCTCATTCTTATGTATTTTCTTAAATTCTCCTTTAACTTCATCACACAAATAACCTTGGAATGTCTGATGGTATTTTATAGGTTTCATATTTTTAATTGTTTAAAATACTGTTCTGTCTACAATTTATTTTTCTTTATTAATTCTTTCGATATCAATAGTATGATAGTTATTAGATATTTTTTATAACTTATAAGTTTAGTGTGGCTCAGTATCGCCACGACGTGGCCCAAGATCTTGGAAACGTCATTCCCATTGGAGGGACTAGCTATCATGTACATCTTCCGGAACACCCCTATAAGTATTTGTCAGCCGATTTTCAACTTGATGGTGGTAGCTAGCCAGGCATTAGAAAAAGCTGTACCGCCATGCTATGGTTTCATCACAATGTCCTTTTCAATAAAAAGTCAGGTTTATTGCAGATATTCGAACTGTCGTCCGTATATTGTACCACTGATTCATCATTGTTCCATACATTTTTTTATAGGTTTAGCGTTATCACTAATATCTATCCTGGTGCTACGTGACGATGTGGCCAAAGATGGTGGACACGCTAACGTAGTGGAAGATTAGCTCTCAAGTGCCACTGCCGGAACACATATATAGGTATTTAGTGGCTGATTTTCAACGTGAGGGTGTCAGCCAACCTTGGTCTCTGACAACACGCGAGTTTGAAGGTTCATAGTGGTGCGCTTAAATGGATAGTGTTGGGTGATTAGCATCCGATGAGTTACCATATACCCCTATCGGCCTGAGCCCGGTAATGCATTTGAGTTTCCGCATTACAATGAGGAAGTCCGTAAAAAATTGGATTTTAAACACCAAGTTAATATTAAATTCTTGTTCTTGGTGCCAGTTAGTACATTTGCAAGAGTTACATAACAATGGGAATAAATAAAAATAGAAAAGTAAATCAGCCTGTATATAGACCGTCGACACCACTAGACTGGACCGAGCAGGTAGCCATATTGATTCACCCGCGTATTTACTCACACCTTATCGCCTCGTGCGCGTGCTCAACAAACATTTTAATAAATGTAATTATGTGCTTTGCTATTGTATCTATGCTTATCGATACTTTTTTAAAGTGTGACCTTTTTGAATAAACTTTTCAAAATTATCTACATTTATTTATTTAAAAACAATAACATAATTAAACGATCATATACAAGACATAGACATTTTAGAAATACTAGATTTACCAAAAAAAATATTCAGTAGTATCGTCAGCAGGCATATCCCTAATAGAATTAATATCATAGTTAGCCCAGACGTAAATACAAAGTAGGATTAAATATATAGAAGTATTTTTTAATTTTTGTAAATTCTTTTAAAATGAAATAATTTATAAAAATGTAAAAGAAGCCATAACTAAACACAAAAATAAATAAAAATATAATAGATTATATATAAATACATATTCACTTCAATCTACAATCATTGCTTACATTTAACATAATAAAGTAATTACAATTTAAACAATTTGCTAAAAATTTTGAATACCGGTACTGTCAATCAAAAATGAAGAGTTTTTGGTGGAATCCTGATTTGTCATGTTGTATTTTTATGTTGAACCATATTATATTGTGTAATATTGGTGACGTTTTGATAATATGAAAGAAATAACTTACTACAGAATAAGCTTACGGTTTATACTGCAGTGCTGGTGTTCAATATGATGTCTCAACGTGGACAGACGTTGAATTGGCGAATTGATGGGGTATAAAGATACCATACAAATTATATATAATACTGGAATAATGGGCAAACAAGCAAGCGTGTCACCTGATTGTAAGCGATCACCGCCGCCTATGGACACCAGCAACACCGAGAGAATCGCAGGTGTGTTGCTGACCTTTATTGGAGAGACTGGCTCTCAGGTGCATTGGATTGGTATTTGGCCGCAGATTTTCAACTTGAGGATGGTAGCTAATCAGGCGGGCATTAGAAAAAGTTCTACCGCTATACTATGGTTTCCTTCACCGAAAGCTCAAGTTTATTGTAGGTGGTTGGTTCGAACTTACGTTTAATGACGCGGCGATCCTACACTCTACCACTGAGCTATCATTATTAATCATGTTCGATTCGAATCATAATATGGACCGTTTATTTTGAAAGTGATGTAGGTCCATTTTCTTTTGTTTCGAGAAAATTAAAGGTTACTATATTTGTTGATAATGCAGTTTCATTTACCAACCGATTTTAAGTTGTACAAAACATGGGATTTTTTGAGAAATGAAACACGGACTAGTTATATATAAAAAAACTACATTAAATTAAGCATGAATTACGTACGTTACATATTTCTCAAAAATGGACTTACACCACTTTCAAAATAAACGGTCCATATATTAGTTGCCACAAAAACTCCGTGGACAGTGTCAACGGGAGAGTCACCGTCTTGTTGAAGCCCATTTCTCTTAATTGAGAGATAACGTCCAACTTGGTTGCTTGCTTTCTAACCTTAGAATTGTACCGTTTTGAAAATTATTACATACTCTGTTACGTACTTAATCAAAAAACCTATTTTTCTAATTGTATTTTAATTGCTATTCAAACAAAACATTTACACTGGCAAATGCTTCTGCGGTGTTAAAATAAAAAAAAAGAAACAGGCCGGCAGGAAAAAGGGTGCGCGCAAGACATGAAAATTGTACTTTGACTGTCAACTTATCTAATTTGATGTAAAATATACTGCTCACCTATACCCTTATGTTCCATAAATTGTAAAACAGTTTAGAAGTAATCACACCGTCGGACCATTCGTTCAGAAAGCTGTTATATATAAACTAGCTATGTCTACGACTTCGTTTGCGAGCAACTAAAGATTTATCTAACAATTTTTGCCTGTTTTTGTAACCTTTTTCAATAGAGCTTTGCTTCTAATGTTGGTAGCGTGATGTTAAATTGCCTAAAGCTTTCTTCAATGATTGCTTTAATAAATACAAAAATATTTTCTGAAATCTCCGTTATAGTTCTAAGATAAGCGCGTTCAAACAAACTTATTCCCTTTATAATATTAATGTAGATAATATAAGCAGTAGGGCAAGTCTTCTGTACATTACTTCCTTATACAATATTCTAATAAAGCGAGAACATTCCAGGGATTATATAGGACATTTCAGAATTCATACAATTATTTCAAATCACAACACTTGTAGACAATTTAATGTAGTTTTATTATATTTAATGCAACGTATAGTAGGTAATATTGGGTATTTTTTATAGTTTATAGTTTCAGTGTTATGGCCACGTTCTCATATAATATTAGGAGTGATGTTACTCAGGGCTGTAAACACACTGAGCCCTGTGGAGGGACTGGTTCTAAAGTAAATCTCAAGCGATGGTAGCTCAGTTGGTAGTGTGTATTGTCACCGCGTGAAGCTTGATATTCCGGTCTTCTTCTTTTTCTATAATGTCAAATATTATATTTAATTAAGTTGATCCAGTATTCGGCCACTCTCTGGGCATTTGACTTAGATGCCGACAGGTCAGCGTGTGTGCAGGAGTGTGTACAGAGAGCGCACGATCGTAAATGCGTCATAGTTTGGGGCACTCCACTGTCTTATTGAGCTTGGTTAGATTCTCTAAGCCCTCATTTAACCATGTTGTAGTTGCACCGGCCCACCTGAGTTCGAAGAGCTTTCGGTGAAGGAAAACATCATGATGAAAACATAGCAGTTTGGTAGGGCTTATTCTAATACCCGCCTGGCTAGCTACCACCCTTAAGTTGAACGTCTGCGGCCAAATACCTACTTTACCTGTGTGTTCCGGTATTTGGACTTGAGAGCCAGTCCCTCCAATAGGCTTAGCGTGCCTAACAACTTGGGCCAAATCGGTAGGTGAAGTTGTGCCCATAACGCTACACCTTAACTATAAAAATTAATAAAATATGTAACTATAAGAACTACTGGAATATAAGATTAGATTTAAGCGGGAGAAATATTAACATTAACTTTTAATTAAAAAATACTACATAATACATGTTAACATACTTATATCGCGCTGAAAACTGCGTATAATACTCGTTATATTTTGGGTAAATATATATCATAAAATAAATATATTGATACGATTAACTGAGGTTTAGCAATACTGAAACACATTAAAACACAATAGGATTTATTAAATCACAATAGTTATTACAATCTATTTTACGAATATATTTGTAGTCATAAACTTTAATCGTTTGCAATACAATTGGAAAGATTTCATTACATATAATTTAAGCTATATTTAAAATTCAATGTACACGACTGAAAGACTTTGTATCTACGGTTATGAATAAATTAAAAATATATCGTTTATAGCCGGATTCTAATGACAAGTTTTATTTAGCGGTAACAATTTGGCAAACGTCGAAGACAATTCAGCCTATCAGTATTGCCAAGTATAATTCACTAATTATATACACGATGTGCGTTATTGCCAGCTGCCTATTATTCCATCAGACTGTTAAACTGTTTGTAAATGGACAATCAATATCAATTGTGACATGACAGTTGCCAACGTGCGCATGAGTTGATTAATGGACGTGTGTTTAAAATTGAACGAATTTACTTTATGTTGACAACCGTCACTTTATTCTTAATTTTGAAAGGAGCCCACACTTTCTACTGAAATATGAAATATAATTAGTGAATTTTTGACATGTAAAGTACAAATTCCTTTTAAACTTTATTTCGTATTACTTATGATATTGTTCAAATATTGTTAATTACTCTTAATCAATTATCAATTGAAAAAAATTTGTGTTACTTAAGTCAGTAATTCATCAAAAATGCTGGGTTTATTATTATCTATAAATGAAATATAAATTTATTACAATGTTATAAATAGTTAAAAAGTTCAGAAACTCACATACTGCTTAGACTTTTTTGATGTGGGTAGTTTTATGAGACGAACTTCTTACCTATCCATGGATTCACAGTGCAGGTGGAGGTCAATCATGTACCAGAGAGGGAAATTTCGAACAGATCCTGAAACTTGTGACACGGATGTAGGTTTAACGGTGGTAGGTGTCCCTTTCCGACACGTGTCAATACGAGTTTTCGCTACTCGTGTTTCTCTTCCTGCTCAGACAAATTTGGTAGAAGTTTGCAGGCGCAACATTAGAGACTTGTTCTAATAAAACTTACTGCAGTTTCGGACAGGTTAAGACCTTTTGGTAGATTATAGAGATAATTAGCTGGTATACCTCTCGCTCACACTTCGACCACGTATAAATTAACTACGTAGCTACTCCTGTTCAGGTCATTTATATATAGATAAGAAATTAATGTAGAATCATAACAAAATGACATTCGTTGTTAATTAAAACAAAATACATATTATTCAATTGGTTTAATGTATTATTATTACATAGAAAGACGTTCCGTTTGTTGTTAATAACGGACAGTAGTTGAGATAATAACTAAACAGCTCGTTGTACCGAGTTATATAAAAACTTGATCCGTATATGAACTTAGTCCACTCTTATCAATGTATAGGTCTACAAAAACCATTTACTGACTCTGAGATTATTATTATTTATTTATTGAAGCGATGATAGATTAGTGTACTTATTATGTTCCGGCAGTTGCACATGAAAGTCAGTCGCTCCACAGGTTTAGCGTGTCCACCAACTTGGGCCGTATCGTCACTTAAGATCAGGTGAGGTTATGGCAGTGACGCTAAAACCTATAAACTATAAAAATATATCAGATTACATGAATTTATTACCTAAAACTAAACATAAGAATTAAATTAATTAAATGATGACTTAAAATTGGTATAAAAATTAAATAGTTTATATACAATATATAACAGTTTCCATAAGAGACGCTAAATCAAACATAAACAACTCAAAAATGATGCAATAAAATGTTTCATACACAATTTATTCCCCTCTTTACCCCAGTTCCAATAAATGTTTCGCGAGAAAAAGTAGCCTATCACTATCTCCAGGTTCCCATTTAACTGTATACCAAAATTCATCATAATAGATTCAGTGGTTTAGGCATGAACGGGTAACAAATAAACTCATGGTCGCATTTATAATATTAGTAAGGATTATTATTGAAACGAATCACTTTAATTATTTTTTCACCGAATATTAAAAACTTATTTTAGAATGCGAACTAACATCCTCCAACACTGTAACCAAGGAGTCTTAACATGCTAAACAAATCACGAAACTCGCTGTAAATTTATAAAACAACCGACGCCTCACCGGTGTTACTTGTGCGTGACACATCTTAAAACGCCCGGTGGGTCACGCAGTCGGCTTGTTTTGACTTGCAGCATGATTTATGTACGAAATCCTAACTAACACTTTACAAAGGGTATCAAATTCCGTCTGAGTTACCCCAGCCAACCTCACCTGTACGTGATGCATTCTGCCGAGTGACCGACAAGGCTCTGGCGATTGTTGGTCCCTCATTTGGTTTTGGTCATGACGTTTCATCATGTCATACTTGATCCTTCACAGCTTGGCGGTGAGGTTATTACCCAACTGACTAGCGACCACCCTCGAGTTTAGACTGCCGCAAAATAATGGTTCAGTGTGAGCCTTTGTGTTCCGGTATAGTGAACGAGAACCCCTTTTTGGCAAAGTCAGCAACATGGCTGAAACACCATAGTGTTGCGGCTGTCTATAGGTTAGCTTAACGGCAACTATTTACCATCAAATGAGCTGTCTACTTGTTTGCTGTCCATTTAATAAAAAAAACACGCAAAAATAGTTGTGCCTGTGGGTTTGATTGTGTGAAACTAAAAAATGTTATGTTAAACGGTACTTTTTTATGGTAATAAATATAACATTATTTTTGAATAACAATAATTATTTTCCTTCTAAAGGAAAATCTTACAGGTACAAAAATAAGGAAACTCTGTCTCCTACATTAGTATTAAATGTGTTGTAGGAAACAGCTACATAATTGGACATTGATGTTTACATACACTGTAATAACAAAAAAAAAAAAAAAAAACATACAATGCATTAAAAGTTTCAAACAAGGGTTTCCTGTGTTTCAGTTTTAATATAAAGCTCTTTGTATGTATGTAAAGGAAATACGTGAACACATTGTGATTGAGAGCGTGTAAATTCCGATGTTGAAAATTTTGCCCGTGGTCCTGCGGTCAGTGTCTGGCTGAAGCGACAGAGGTCACTAGTTCGATTCCGGTTACACTAAATAAATTTTAGTCGCTCGGGCTTGACTAATGAGTTTACAGCGCTTATTGTATTTCTTTTCCCAGGATCGATCCTCCGGATAGGAGCCTTCAAGTGACTCTGCTCACGTGATACAGTGTCACTCTACATCACTGAGAGTACATCATCACACCGCATACCATTCGTGCACACCCACACATTAAGTACACGGTTCTGTAAGGGACTACCCCCACGGTGTTTGCATGGCTTGCCCGACGTTATTGTTAGGACCACTAAACTTAGTAAGGACCTGTTGGTTAGTTAGAATCGCGAATCTTTGTTCATTTTCAGGCAGTAGCCCAAGCCGAGGTTCGGTCATTCTGGCACCCTTGCGCCCGCAACCTTGAGGCTGAATGCCCTTAGCATTCGCCCTACAAAGTTCGGTGAAGCTGTCAAAGCCCTTACGGCTAACAGCGTATGTCAGGTCGAGAAAAAAAATCTATCTTGAAATAAAATAGTAAAAATAATGCAATCCTAGAGGATAATAAATATGATCTGCAATCCAGCAAAAAATATTTCTGTGCCTAACCTGTACAAGTTGTCCTTATCTCCTACATTTAATGTGTTCCCTATCTAATGTTACATCATCGCAATGCATACCATTCGTGCACACCTACATGGTAAATACACGGTTCTGTAAGGGTCTAACCCCGCTGACATTTCGCGACTCGCCCGATAAGGTCGTTGTTAGGGCCACTAAATTCAGTGGGTTAGGACCTGTTAGTCAGGCTCGCGAATCTTTCTTCGTTTTTCGGCGGCAGACCAAGCGGAAGTTCGGCCACTCTGGCACCCTTGGCCCGCATCCTGGGGGTTGAAAGCCCTCAGCACTTGCCTCAAAAAGTTCGGTGAAGCTGTCAAAGCCCTTAAGGCCAACAGCTTATGTCAGGTAGAAAAAAGTAATCGTCTAATGTTAAATAATAGATTCTGAAGCGTTATACAATCATAGTCCTCTGTCCAACTTTTAATTTTCGTTTTTGCATTGTAATTACTTACATTTTTATTTTTTATATTTTGTTGTATGTTATAGCGGCAATGTAATCAAACTATCACCGTGCAAAGGTTCTAAGGTTTGCGATTCTGAATACCTATTTATGATTACTATTTTTGTCCGTGGCTCATAATAAAACCTTTAAAGGAAGTTTAAATCACTAATTTCCATAACAGTCTGGGCCCGGATTGAAAACCAGCATAAGCTGACTCGGGACCATTTTGTTACACACTCATTTTCAAACTTCCACCCACTTATTTTATAGAAACTGTATTTCCTATTTTTCTTTTGTATTATTATTGTTATCTTTTTTTTCTAAAATAAATGTGTATAGCAAATACATATGTAAAATAGTATTTATAAAAACATCTCCAAGAAATAATAAACAATGACGACTGTTACTGTGGATAATTTTTCGTCAATTAACGTTTACCCATAAGCGATATATTGTTTCAAAGTGATGATAGCTCGTTTAGTAGTGCGTACGGTCGCCGCGTCAAGGGACGTGAGTTCGAATCCACCTACAATGAGCTCAAAGCTTTCATTGGCTATTCGTTGGCTAGCTATAAGCCTCATGGGAAATATCTGCTGCCAAATTTCATTAAGTGTGTTCCGGCAGTTACAGTTGAGAGTTATTCCTTCCACTAGGTTTGGCGTCTCCACCATCTTGGGCCACCTCTTCACTTAACATCACCTGATATTATAGCCATAGCGCTAAACCTATAAAAAAATTATTACAATAAGGATTTATTTGAGCTATGTCCATTTTTATACAAATATTAAGAACGATCATACCAATTACTGCAACTGTGCAGCAAACTATAATACTAAACCTTTAAAAAATATATAAAAAAGTCATAACAAGGTTTAAAAATTCACGAAACAATGAGCTATTATCAGCTTATCACCTCTGAAACATAGCTTATAGATAAAATAATTATTTCCATAACACAAGCGTGATCACAGAATACGTATATATACAGAGGGTCAGTTCTATTATATGCGCGTACTTATGCGAATCTCAGGTCAAATGGGGGCAATTCGATTCACGAGTATGTGCCTTATCCACGATATAGTTTATTATTATACTTTATAATAGATTAGCAAGACTACTGAGGAATAAAACTTTGATTAAAACGGAATTAAAGTTAAAATTTTGTATATGTATACAATGTTACTAATTAATAAAATGTAATTTAAAATAATTAAAATTAATAAGTTATTAATAACTGGAAAAGGCAGAACAAACTTTAAATCTATTACATTCTCAAAGGGATAGGCTATTGCCAGCCCTAGCACTGCAATCGAGCGAAGGTCACTATTTTAAGATCGGATAAAGTAAGTAGCCTTTCTGTAGCTATATATTTTGTAGAGATGACTTTTGACTATCTCAAGTGCATTGCAACCGATCGCTGGATATTAACTGCGCTGCAAGTTAAAGAATTAAGCGACTTCAATAAGAATAATCAGAACAGTAATTATAATAAAATAGGTACAAAAAGAAATCAACTAATCGGCGCCTTTGTGTTTATTTGTTCAATCTACCATAAGGTGAATTTTCTTGCAATTAAAAAATAACAATTTCACAGATCATATGACAAATCAAAACGAATCATATTAGGTAAAAAAGTTTTTAAGTTAATACATTTAACGTTATGGTCTCAATGTTACCTGATGTTAAGTGTTTTTTTTTATACTTAAGGTTTAGCGTTATGGCTATAATCTCACCTGATCTTAAGTGACGATATCTCCCAAGTTGGTAAACACGCTAAACCTGTGGAGGAAATGACTATCAAGTGCAGCTGCCGGAACACACCTATTGGTATTTGGCGGCAGGTTTACAACTTGGGGGTGGTAGCTACCAAGGCGGGCATTAGAAAAAGCCCTACCACCATGCTATGATTTTAACACGATCTGTTACTTAACCGATACTTTAGCTCACTGCAAGGAGTCGAACTCACGTCCATAGACGTGCCGTCTGTGCATACTACCAGCTAAGCTATCGTCGGTTCAAATCGTAGTTCAGCTACCAAAGTAGGCGATGAATGTAACATGTAAGCTTACAACTATATTAAAATTATACAGGTATCAATAATTGATCGCGCATTTTAACTGGAAGTAGAGAACAAAACCATAGGAATTATAAACACTAAAGAGAAAAATGATAAATAATTAATTAAAAATTATGCGCTTACGTGTGTTTGTATGTGAATGGAGTAAAGGATCAAGTCCTATATCCTTTCAATTATTTTATGGCTCTTTGTGAGAAATAATGTTTTAAGTTAGGTAATGTTAAGTTTTTTATAAATAGCTCACCCGGTGAACTTCGTATCACCTATAATCGATGTTCTTTGTTCTCGACAAGACGGTTTGAGTGATTTATATTTTTAAATTTTGCTTTACTTTTATCAATTCTAACCAACCTTGTACTACAATTCATTAAGATCAATAGAACTGGTTATGTCTAATATCGTTTCCGTTTTTTATTTCTTATGGTTATTAAATGAAACTTGTCTATAAATCTAATAAATTAAATGTATTTCAATCGTATCAAATTTAAATATAGTTAATCAATATAGCGCTTATTGTTCAACTCTGTTTTAGTTTCTTTTTTGTGGTGCGTAAATATACAGTTATTATTATCTGACGCTCGACTACGCGACATGTATGTATTAGTCCATTCACTAAACTTCCAACTACTGGTTTTGTTATTTATTAATTGTCTACGCAATAAACAGTCACACGGGAAATTGTAGCCCCTGAAAATGAAATGGCTAATCCGTTGAAATCATCGGTACAAGCGAAATCAAGACAACGTCTCAACACAGTTACTTGTGATATGGCTGCAATCAGATTTCTTGTGGATTATTGTTGAAAACTCTACAAGGTTCATTTATCTTTTTTATTATTATTATTATTACATGGAACAACTGTTTCACCCGGGATTTTATCTGAATTTACAGGAACTTTTTAGCTATCCACGGATTACCCGTGTTGGTACTCTGTACATCGTATGGTAGAGGGGTAATGATTGACAGCATAAATACCAAATCAGTCAAGTCAATAATAGAAAATATAAATCTTACGTCTCTTCGCTAGCGTTCCAGCTACGTATGATATCTGGTCTCGAGTGCTTCGCTTTGACTGAACCCAAAGCCGCACTTGTATCGCAATTTATAGTAATCGATGTTATAAACTGCCCTCCTATAACTACATTCTGCCATTAATCACCATCCTACAATTACATCCCTATACGACCTCTCCTGACGGGGCTACGTTCTCGAAGCCCTCAGCAGGAAATCGGGTTTTTACTAATCAGAAGCCGAGGTAGTTAAAAATATAACTCATACTGTTTGGTTTCCCACAACACACTATCCTCCGCACAGCAATACACGTTTACTATTTTATGCAGGCTTGGCCACGCCTGATCATAATTTGACTACCTTATCCAATGTCAAAAACGGTGCTCAGTTACTCTTCTTGCCCAGTCAAATTTATATAGAACTTACTGTTGTCCTGGACAGGCCAAGATTTTCCTCAATTATTGCTCTATTAAACACAAAAGGAATATTTGAAATCCGATTGTTACTTTCTAAGATTAACGCGATAAAACAAACAAATAGACATTTTGCTTTTTCATATTAATATAGATGTCATTGTACTAGGAAATGTACTTTGAAAAATACTGTTTCAAGTACACCGCTAATGGTATATAACATGGACCGAATAGAACCTGCACCCCGCTATTCGGCGCAGTACGATACGACGTGCCAAATCGGACAAAAAATTCTTTCGATTCAATGACAGGGCTGTTAACCTATATTTAAATAATTTTTTTAGGAGCATAGTATTTTAAGTTAATAGCACGCTATTTCCTACTAAAGAGTAGACAGAGAGATAATAACACATTATTTTATTTTATTTTTTCTTTAAAAAAGGGTATCTAAAAACATAGCTCCTTGTTGACCATTAATTCAAAATAAGAAGGGAAATGCGTCAACGATGTAGTGAATCTAGTTTTGATGGCAACTTGTTCAAGTTATTATATTCACAAAACACTTCACTTTTGCTCATTATCTATACATCACAAAAAAATCCACCACTATTTTACAACAGAGAGCCAAATAAGATATAACTAACTACACAGATTTTAAAGAATATTCACACAGATTTCGATTCTGCAATGGCATAAGGCATGGGCCTTCCTTTTTTTATCAACGTCGAGTAAAAAATCGTTAATACCTCCTTGCAATACGTAAATGCACAACACGAACTCAGGAGACAGAAGTGTGACGATTCATTGAATGTCAAGCATCGTCAATCTATCTATATCAGCCAAATTCCACCCACTGTTGGGTATAGGCTTCATTTCGCTCAGACCATCTTATTCGATCCTGTACTAGCCTCGTCCATCGTTTGACCATTGTGCTAGTGGTCTGCCCCTAGGTTGTCCTCCGTTTCGAGGATACCACTCCGAAACTACCCTGTTCCATCTGTTGTTATCCTGCTTAGCTAAGTGACCTACCCGTGTCCACTTGAGCTTGGCGTATACGTGTAGCCACGTCTTCGACTTTGGTGCAACATCGAATATCGACGTTTGGGACACAATCTATCAGATGCAGGCCTGGCATGGCTCTTTCCATCGCTTTTTTAAACTACATGTATTTTGTATATGTATGACATAACAAGCCTCGTCAAATTACCCACTAAAAACCACCACAAAGCCACTTTAACTTCGTGTGTTGGTAGAGACCAGAGGCAACGCCCACACTTATTCAAAAAGACTTGACTTTCATTTAAGTTATACTGAATACTAGACCAATTATTTTAAAGAATAGGGCGCAACCGAGCAAGACTGTCACCTGATCATAAGTAATCACCGCCGCCCGAGAACACCCATAACATCAAAGGAATCGAAGGTTCCCAAGTCTGCAAACACCGCCGACACGAGTTGGTACCACAAAGTAGTCGTGTGAGGAAAGAAATTCCTCGCGAAACGCACCGTCGTGGATCGGCAATTAATCCAGATGGTGAGGATGGAATTAAGGGTTTATGGCGCATTGTACGGTGGTGGAATTCTGCTGCAGGCATTAATCCGTACAATTCCCTAGAACACTCTCCATGGTACATTTGGAACATAATGCAAAAACATGCCACGTCTATTCGCAACGCCAATGGATCAAGTCGATCGAAAAGAACTCGGGTATTGATAACTCGAGACGCTCTGCGTTGGATGTGGTCGAATGGAAGAAGCTGGTACTGGGGTGCGCCTGCTCAGAGATGAGAACAGTATTCTATATGAGGCTGGACCTGAGCTTTGTACAGTTTAAGAATCCTGTTAATACCTGTTTAAAAAAAACGACTTTTTTCTACCAAAACCAGCTTAGCTGCTACTCTTTTTTTAATTTCTGGCGAATTCCCGACTCCCCGATGAAAGATCTAAAGTTATGCCTATGAGTGTAAGATCATTTTAATTTTGAAAGATATTCTTAATATATTATAAATGCGAAAGTGAGTTTGTTTGTCTGTTACACTTTCACGCCTAAACTGCTGAATCCGTTATGATGAATTTTGGTATAGAGATAGACGGGAACCGGGAAACGTTGATAGGTTACTTTTTCTCACGAAAATTATTGGAACTGGGGTAAAAAGAGGATTTAACTTCGTATGAAACTTTTTATTTCATGCGATTTGTTTGGCAAAATACTAACTTTAACGAAACCGCAGGTAAAAGATAGTATGACAAATAATTAATATGTGTGTACTATCGAAAATGTGTTGTAGTGACAACCCTATTTTAAATAAGCATTTGTGGAGCATGTGCCCCATCAATCGTCTAGTCCCTGTGTACGACAGACACCAGCCACGGCACTATGCTTAGTGTCGCTTACTTACTGTAATTTAGACATTATTATTTGTTATTAATTCCTCTATCATATGATTATCATCGCTGATTCATTCGCCAGTGTCATTTATTTTCACAGCGAATAGTCATAAACATACTTCGGTTTTTTTTTTGTAGATTATGGGTTGAGCACTATGGTCACAATCTCACCTGATCTTAAGTGACGACATTGTCCTAGTGCAACTGCCGGAACATTGTAAACTAGAGGGTGGTAGCTAGCCAGACGAGCAATAGAAAAAGCCCTACCACCATGTTATGATATCATCACGATATTTTCCTTCACCGAAAGCAAAAGCTAATTACAGGAGTCCGAACTCATGTCTATTGACGTGGAATCGGCACACACTACCAACTAAGCCATCAGCGTAAAATTTTGTTTGATATGAAAGTAAATATTTAAAGCCTAGTGGTTTCGCTTTTTTTATGTCCGCCTGGCTATCTACCACCGTCAAGTAGAAAATCTGCCGCCAAGTACCAATAGGTGTGTTTCGGCAGTTACACTTGAGAGCCGGTCCCACCATAGATTTAGCGTGTCTACCACCATAGGCCGTATCGTCTCTCAAGATCAGGTGAGATTATGGTCATAACGCTAAACCTTAACTATGAAAAAGTCAGAATATAGACTGCCTCCACATTCCTTCTAATCTCTGGCGGGAAAAAGAGAGCACTAGGGCCTAGAGACCCTGGACTAGAGGCTATGGACACCCACACCACCAGAGGAATCGCAGATACGTTGCCGGCCTTTATAGGAGGGACTGGCTCTTAAGAGCTCGAGTACATCTCAAGCATTCTCTACAGTCTGTTTCGATTTTAACTTCATTTACTATGCAATCATCTCACCAAACATCGAGTTATTTATATCTAACATACAGGTTGTACTTAACGGGGGAGATATAATGAAAAAAGAAGACAGATAGCATAATTTTAAAATACATTTCTTTATTTTGTTTAAAATATAAAAATTCATGATTTTGTTCAAATTAAAATTTCGAGTTTAGAATAACAATAATAATGTTTTTTTCTGTTCACTACTTTCATCTGTTGTTGAGAAGTTGAACTACGAAACTGTATGTTGTTGACATTTTCAACTATTGGACGCTAGATGGCGCAACAACTTGTTCGAATGAATTGCTTTGATTGAATAGGTATTTAAGAACTTATGATTTAAAGGTTATTATTTCAATGCTTTAGTTTAGGAGGTTAGTTCGTGCATAATTAGCATTATAGAAGAGTAGCTCTTTCTTACTTAGTTATGATCTTTTTTAGGGATAGTCAACACTGCGGCATCATTTTGCGTTCCCGGCAACAGCTAAAGCCGAGGATCGGCCACTTCATAGCTCAATTGTGCTTGTTGCAGCTGTGAAAGAACTAATAAACAATATAATGCCTAATCAAAAAAAAGTTTATTTACATATAGTTTAATATATTTTTACATGACACTAATGAAATATATAAATTCTTTGATTCATTTTTGTTAATACTCTTTATTATTGTTCGCTTTTCTATCTTATAAATGTATGTATTATTAATAAGTAAACGACATTGTAAACCAAGATATATTTTTATTCCAATTAGGTCATATTGTAATGCATTTAAAATATTACATTTGATTCATAGAATACAGGCTTGATCGCTAGAACAATATTATACGTAAATGAAACGTAATATAAAAACTAGTGATATAAAATATAATTCAAAAATTGATATAAGCTTAACAGCGTCATCTTTTCATACATTCTAATAACACAGAGAGTCTTAATTGAAGTACAATTTTGATATAGCGCCATCTGCTGCCCACTTTTTGAAGTAGGTTATAGGCCAAAATATTGTGTTTTTTTTTAATCAATGGTATATGAATACATGTAATGTATGTAATGTTAATATGGATATTAAATCGTATATCAGTATGAGTAGTATTTATAAAATTATTATAACATAAAAGTTGTTATCAATCTATACATAAGTAAACAATCAGAGAGACCTTGACGCGTACAAGATTAACATAATTATTTAGTTTTCCGGCTGAGAGGTGCACGTAAGGAGGCTCAATCGTAGACACAATTTGATAAGAACAATTAACACTCTACAAGTCTGTGTATTCTGTAAATTATTACGATAAATGATGAATGAGTATATTTGAACCATTTTCCTTAATTAATATTTTTATACAGGATTAGCGTTATGGCCACAATGTCACCTAATATTCAGTGACGATGTGACCCAAGATTTTGGTCGCCCTAAGCCTAGTGAAAAGTCTGGTTCTCAAGTGCAACTGCTGGAAAATATTTATATGTACTTGGCGGCAAATTATCAACTTGAGGGTGATAGCTGGCCAGAGTAGAAGTGGAGGAGCTATCCCTGGTATCTGACAACACGGAAGTTTGAAGTGTCGTCGCGATGCGATTTAGTGGGTAGTGTTGGGTGATTAGTACCCAATGTCTGTAAAGAGTAGGCTTTTATATCACATGTTAATATAAAAAGGGTATTATAAAAAGCCCTACTACCATGCTTGCTATGGTTTTTCTTCACCGATAGCTCAGGCTCATTGTAAGGTTTCCAACTCCCGTCCATTGATGCGGCGTCGATATTCACTACCAACTGAATCATCATCAGTTTTATTTAGGATTGCTGAAACAAAATACGTCTAGCGTAGCTTGTCGGTGACAGTAGGTATATATCTTATCTGATATATGTCAGCCTATTGCTTATCTTTATGGCCGACTATATTTGTCTACTTGTTTTGTTTTATCTCATCATTGATTTATATTTACTAAGGCTACGTACCATTTGGCGTTCAAAACGCTCATGACCGTGGTTTTTTTCCGAACCACTTACTCGCGAGCGTTATAATTATTAACTCCTGTGAAATTTAGTATGAATCCATACGCGGAGATGGGTCGTTGTGAGTTTGACGTAAATGAGAATAATGAAGTCATTACTGTATAGGCCGCGATCGCAACGACCGTGGTTGTCATGTAGAACAGCTGAGGGTTATTTTGAGCGTTGCGACCTTAGTGTTTCGTTCGGTGATCCAAATTCGACCTTAATCATTATTCAAACTTACTGGACGTTTATTTTTTTAATTACTCTGTTTTTTTTTGTAAATATAGTTTAGGTTAACCACAATCTCAATTGGTATTAAGAGACAATGTAGCCCAAGATGGTAGACACACTAATCCTAGCACAGATAGCGGCTATCAAGTGCAGCTGCCGGTACACACCTATAGGTATTTAGCGGTAGATTTTCAGCTTGAGGGTGGTAGCTAGCCAGGCGGGCATTAGAAAAAGCCCTACCACAATATGTGGCAAATTATCCAATGTCAAGTGTGAAAGGCTTTTAGTCAATATTAACGGAAATGAAATAACAACAAAACTGGGCAGAATTGTTTATGGATCACACAAATAATCACCGGTGAAATTTTTTTCATCTTTATGTTGATGACAAATTACACCGCAATTATGATTAATACAAACGGTGCGTTCTTAAGACCACATGACACAAGAGAAACATCAATATATCTCCCTCGCTTCTTCAGTCGCCTCGTGCCGACTTTACCCGAACAAACGTTACACAAAAAGTTACGGATCAGAAATTCAAAGAGTTCGAAGTGTTTCAAAGTTCCCATATGAAGTCTCAATGCAAAATTTAGTTTTATTATAGGTACAGACTGAACTAAAACTACTGTAGTGTTTCAATACAACACCTAGGCTACGTACTACTTCTATAAGAAACGTGGACGCCTAGTCTCTGGCAACACAAGAGTTTGAAGTGTCGGGGTCGTGCGTGCGGGGTAGTGCAACCCACTAAGGGTAGTATTGGGTGATTAGCACCATGTGATTATCATTTCTCACCTCGGCCTGAGCCCGAGTAAATACGTTTACGCGTTGCGATGAGGAAGTCCGCAAAGAATATTTTACATACCACGTTAATTAAATAAAAAAGGTTACAGAGTTTTTTTGCGGAATCTTGACCTGTCATGTTGTGATTTTTTTTTTAATTCGTTAGTCATTTAGCCGTATATTGTGCAATATAAGTGACATATTACGTGATGTAGTGTAGCTGAAAAGCATAAGTGAAGTGAATTATGAATAATTATTTTGAAAATGATATATTTGTTTCCACAAAAAATCCCAAGAGAGCTTCAACGAGTGAGTCACCATCTTGTTGAAGATAGTTTCATCAGCCTAATATGTTATCAATTAAAAATGGCAGTAATATTCTATAAAGAGGACTGAGTTGCCAAGAATAAAAATGAAGAAGTGTGATAACCCTAAACAAGACAACGGCAAACGTGTCATCATGCTAGGCCAAAATAGAGGAAAAAAAGGTTACGTTAACACCTAGCGTTCACTACGCTGAAAATTTGCCTTAACCTGCTTATAAAAGATCCATCTGCAAGGGTGGACCTGCACGTCATTTCACTTGAGTCAATGATTGTGACGCTCACAGTCAAATGGAATGGCATAGCCACGGTCGTGAGGGTCAGCATTATGAGCGCTAAGTGATACGTAGCCTTGAGCTTTGTTCACACTAGGCTAGTCATTTTGTCGAGAACCGAGTAATTTAGTAACTAAACGTATCTGAACGACAAAATGTAGTCGAGTAGATTAGCGAATCATTTAGTCGAGTCGATCCATTTTGTTTTTTTCTTTTTTTTTTCTTTCGGCGAGTAGCGCCTCCCACCTCGCGTCACTGCTTACTCGTTTATTTGTTAAATAAGTCCGAACCTGTCTTTGATGTCGTGTTTATTAGCTACCGCAAAATGTCCTTTCGCTGGAGCGAAAAAAGCACTTTATGATTTGTTTCTACGTATTTACAACATAAATGATTTAGAAATTGGCTTGAGTATTTTAGCCACTACATTACTCGGTAATCGATTAATTACTAGCCTAGTGTGAACATGGCTTTAGTGAAGTAGTACAAATAGAACGTATCCGACGGTGACGTATTATGGTCAGTCAAGGTTGGGACGCGACGAGATATGGTCGCCTATTTTTATAAATAGCATACGAATTTGCTAAAGTTTTATCAATAAAATGTTAAATTACAAAACATTATAAACCACAGAGAACGTTAACAACGTTGAATTCGTATTTTTGTCCTTGTGTGTGAAAAGTTTTAATTCTTAAAGGAGGTTTTAAAATAATTTGGTAAGTTTTTTTATAACCAACATTTTTGTTTGTAATGACTATAATTGTTATTGTCATTATCAAGTAGGTACATTTTGTGATGATTTCTGTATCTCAACAAAGTAGTGATCTCTTAAATTTTATAAAGCGATGATAGCTCTGTTGGTAGTATGTACGGACGCTGAGTCAATGGACGTGAGTTCAAATTCCTGCAATGAGCTTGAGCTTTCGGTGAAGGTAAATATTGTAATAAAACTATAACATGATGGTAGGGCTTTTTGTAATTCTCATCTGGCTAGCTATCACACTAAAGTAGAATCCCTACTGCCAAGTACTATAGCTGTATTTCCATGTATATGATACATGATAAAAAGAGCGATTACTGAAGTTTCTTTAGTCGTTTCTTCCCTTCCAGAATGCCATGTCTTTTTCCAAAATGTCGTTAGATTTTTAAATACAAAAAAGTAATATTAATATTGAGATAAATATTATTTGCTTTGATTTTATTTACTTCTTTGCCCCAGTTTCCATAATTACATTACCCTTTGGTGTGATAAAAACAAAAAGCCTTCAACACCTTTATAAATAAATTAACTTGGAGGCAAGATTACCCATCTAACCCGTTCCGCGACTATTCCATTATCAATACCTAAATATAAGACCACTGCTTTTAGGGGACCTTTTAAATATGCCGCAACTCGATGCTGGAACAACATTCCACCACCGTTGCGAAATAGAACTTGTAAATTTAGTTTTGGGTATCATTTGAAACACAATTTTTTACATTTGCAAAAAAAGAAAAGCAGAAAACCTCTTACACGACCACTACATTATTATTACACTCCAGTATACACTACCGACGCAAGATTAAATTGTAAAAAAGTTTATAGACAGTTGTTTCTCGCTTCATCTACTGGCATGTACAGTTTCATATCAATCCGCTGCCACAATCTCTAAATTATCCTCTAACTACTTTTATTTAGACGCTGATTTACACATATTTAAATTATCCATTGGTATGAATGCCGTACTCTGCCGTAAATACACAATGCTGTATATATTTACATTTTCATTATACATATTATGTATAGCATTTATATTTTACGTTTATACCACATGAATTTTCCGACTTGAAGTCAGTACGCGTACCGTACATACCGTAAGATTATACTGCAGCAATCAGCTGAGTGTGGGGCTGTGATTTAATAGCATTTAATGTGTGTTTATTGTGTATTCTCTTATTTATTTATTTATTCAATTCATACACACATAAAATATTAACACTTAAACCAAAACATATTATATACTACAATTACAAGATAGCTAGTTTAAAATAGCTGCTACTATTTTCGCAACTTCTTTGTTTCGTCAGGCTATCACTGAATATATCACTTTCCTGAGACAGAAGGCTCACTATGCGTATGCCCCTTGGAAAGTTGACTCTAACACAACCCCGACGTCTTGTAGGTTCTAATCGCACACATGACAATTATTTTTGATATCCACAGATGGTTTTTCAGTCTGAGTATTACTTCACGTTTGTTGTTTATAGTTGTTTACTTGAAATTGATTGATTGATTGAAATTCCAACAAAAACGGATTTCACAATAAAAGAGCCATATATTATTTTGTTGCGTCATATATTTTCAATCTGTGATATTTCCTAAGTTACTTATTTAGATTAGATACTGTAAACTGATAATTTGGTGTAAATTAAATCTTACGAAATATTAACAAATTCATTTACATAAGGATTAATACCATATTGATAAAACATCTTCGCAAATGAAGTGTTATTTTGGAACAAAATCGTAAATTATAAAAATCGTTATTGTACAAGATAGTGCTATCGTAGATATCGTATCGATATCGTAGATAGATACGGCCCAAGTTGGTAGACACGCTAAACCTGTGGAGGAACTGGCTCTCAATTGCAACTGCCGGAACACACCTATTGGTATTTGGGGCCAGATTTTCAACTTGAGGGTGGTTGCTAGCCATGCGGGCATTAGAAAAAGCCCTACCACCATGCTATATTTGCCTCACGATGTTTTCCTTCGCTGAAAGCTAATGCTCATTGTAGGTGGTTGGATTCGAACTCACGTCCCTTGACGCGAAGTATACACTACCACTAAGTTATCATCGCTTCAGAAATTTGCGTGTGGTATCTTTAAAGGCTTACTATCGAATTTCGTTAATCATCAAACCAAAGCAAAAAGTTTTCCTTTAAAAAAAGGTGATCAGTCCAATTTAAAAAAAAATGCAAGGCCATACCAGATATTCAATAGATAAAAAAATCGTCTGAAGCCGGTCTTGAATTTGATCACCTCGCTCGATTGTAACGCTAGCACTGACACGTACATTATTTATTTAAGCCAGCCAGTGGCCAGTGTATTACAAACGTTATAAATCATTATAACGTTAAAAAGTTGAGTCTGTAAAAAAAACATACTTGAAACCTCTTAATACGGTGTTAGAGTTTAGTGGTTTCGAAAATTATTTTTGGTGTTCTTAATGATTCTAAATCAATTATCTATACTCATTTTATAAAACGGAAGATTTTGTTTGTTTGTTCGAACGCGTTATCTTAGGAACTACCAATCGGATTTAATTATTTCTTTGTACTTTTGATACCGTAACTATTGAGAGAGATTATACTGAAAATCATGCCACAGCTTCGTAATACGGCAAATATGAGATACTAGAGATCCGTCCCTGATTCGCTCGGTCAAAATACTCCCAAACTCTCCTGATTCTCATAAAACGATACCAAAATCTCTTAAATAAATCATCACAAACGGTTCTACCGTTTTAAAGTCTATACATCGAACATACAAAAACAACAAAATGTTTCGTTGAATGAAAAAAGTGTTTCGAAGAGTTGTCGTTCTTTGAAGTGCATAGACGACACAGTATTTGTTAATATTTTATAAAATAAAGTTTAATACAACAAAAAAATCTTAATTAACGGTCGGTTTCAAGGTAACGTACAGTACAGCAAATTACAGGTACTGCACTTTTCATGCAAAACCCTATTTTCAACATTAAATGAAATGTATTAACATTAGAGGTCAAGTTCCTGGTGCCAAATTTTTTAAGAATCTCTTTAAGAATTTGTTTATACAGTTCTTCTAGCCCGATATTAATTAAGTAATCTACAAAAAAAACTAAATCCCCTTCTTAGGAATCTTTATAACAATACCTTTTATATTTATTGACATCTTTAATAGACATATTAAGTATTGCGATCATTGATATTTTTTTAGACACAGGATCTCCTAGGTCAGGTGACAGCGTGCATAATCTGTGAATTAACAATTGTCAACCTAGATACATGTATTTCCGAGAATATTTGATATGTGTGATTTTGTTATGGTTGATAAATATAAATATTATTATTATTATTAAATAATTTTATTATTGTTATTATTATTACATTTCTCTAGACATCATGATGAGTTCAATGACCTAATAAATGTATTTTGATTCCCAGTAGCAAGAATAAAATTAACACGTTTTGTAACTTATTGGCTAGACTACGGTTCTGAAGTTTAACGTACGTGCTTCTGTTATTCTGAGGAAGGAAAATGATAGTGATGACATAAATTCATTAAAATAAACAAGAGCATGCCATGTTGTTTTTAATTTAGTATGAAAAATAAATGACATTCATAAAATAAATATAATCCACGGTACGATAGAAAAATACTATTATATTTACTAAAGAAAATGTGTGTTATAGTTATAGTTCTACTAAATATCTTACCTAACATTGTAAGTAATAACATGAAGCTAACATTGACAGTAATGTTTTTTCCTCTTTCTAACTTACAGCACAAATAATAATAGTTTTAAGACAATGATAACTCAGTTGACAGTCTGTACGGACGCCGCGTCATTGCACGGAAGTTGGAATCCCGGCAGTGATACTGAGCTTTTCAGTAAACGAAATCATCCTGATGAAACCATAACTTGGTGTTAGGGCTTTTTCTATTTTACACCTATACAATACCTAGCTACCACCCAAAATCTACCGCCAAATGCTTATAGGTATGTTCACTCCATTGGGCCTAGCGTTTGTGTTTCAGGTAAAGTCGGCTCGAGGTGACCAAGAGATCGAGAGAGATTAGCTATAGCAATGTTACCAGATAAAAATTTCAAACTACCGTGTCGGCAGACTAAAATTGCCATGTTTTAAGTATAATAACCTTGAATTTATTTTTAAGTAACAGCGTATAATACTGTTAAATCTAAAAGAAAATAGAACGTCTTTTGTTACTGTTTTTACATTTTTTTATTCTTTGAAATTTAACAAAATTTTCCTTTTGCTAAATACATTGTTGAGCCAATATGTTTCCTTTATTAGTCTTTGTTTCCAGTCTATTTCTTTTTTTGTTTTAATGTAATTTACTTAACTGAACAATCTCTCACATGCAGCTTTGGAATGGAGCAGTTTTCTTGGTAATTTATATTACAAATACCGTAGAAAATAATACAGCAATAGATCTTTACCGTAGACCGTATTTTGGTCAAAAATTCCGCGAATTTACGATAACTACCGTGTACTTGGTAACACTGAATTATAGTGATTCTTCCATCCGTTACTCACGCTCTGAATGTATAGACGCTTTGCTATAATAAATAACAAATGGTTTTTTTTTCTGTTAAGGTACCATGAAGACGGTTCTTTGGCTGGTGTATGCACTGTCCAGTGCCTATATAGTTGGAGGTTACAACATATTGGGCATATTTCCTGTACCGTCGCGGAGTCACAACATACTTGGCAAGGGGATCGTGGATACGCTCCTGCAGGCAGGACATCAGGTAATAAGCATACGAACATACATATATTCCACGCCACATACGGCGAAGTGACTCAGGTAGTGCTCTCCCCTCGACTCGTCAAAATCAAGCAATTTTTTGCTTTTAAACTGCCTCTACCACAACCAATCTGCAATTTACAAAATTTTAAGATGAAAATCTACGTTCGATTTTTCGTGCGAATTTATTTTTTTATAGTTAAGGTTTAACGTTATGGCCATAATCTCACCTGATGTTAAGTGATAATGAGGCCTAATATGATAGATACGCTAAGCCTAATGGAGAGTCTGATTATCAAATGTAACTACCGAAATACTCCTATAAGTGTGAGGCGGCAGATATTCAACCAGAGGGTGGTATCTAGCCAAGCGGGTAATAGCCAAACCCGTTTCATGACGATGTTTTCTTTCACCGAAACCTTAGCACATTGTAGGTGGAATAGAAAGCAGGTCCATTAACATTACCAACGGAGCTATGATCGCTTTAAAATTAGCTATTAGTAAAGCAATTATTTTACCAACCTTTAATATTGTAAAAATTCATTCATATTACTACCGTGTATGCATACTTACTTGAAATCAGCAATATTCCCATTTACATGTAATTCGACAGCGGACATTTAGACGCAATGACGATACGACGCAAGTTGGTAGACACGCTAAACTTGTGGCGAAACTGGCTCTAAGTGCTGCTGCCGGAACACACCTATTGGTATTTGACGGCAGATTTTCAACTTGAGGATGATTGCTAGCCAGACGGGTATTAGAAAAAGCCCTACCACCATGCTATGGTTTCATTACGATGTTTTCCTTCACCGAAAGCTCAAGCTCATTGTAGGTGGTTGGATTCGAACTCACGACCCTTGACGCGAAGTCGTACACACTACTACTGAGCTATCATCGCTTCAATCGAATTCATTCAAATCGTGCGTGTTTCGGCAATTGCGGTTGAGAGTCAGTCCCTCAACTAGGCTTACCGTGTCCACCATCTTAGGCCTCATCGGCACTTAACATCCGGTCAGATTGTGGCCATAACGCTAAACCTATAAAACGGAGTTGGCCAACACCGCGCCCCACTAATGCGCCACCTGCAAGATGTCCAAAACAGTAATTTAAAAATACGTTTTGTTTATGTTTCTTAACCATATAAGAATAATTTTAAAGTTATAACTATTCTTATTATCATTTACCATGTACTAGAATATTTTATTATATTTATTTATTAAAAAAATTCATTACGCACTTGATTTGATAAAGGTTTACCACCGCTACTATCGTTACTAATATTATAAATTCGAAAGCTTGTTTGTTTCTTTTTCACGCCAAAATCGTTGAATCGATTATGATGAATTTTGGAATAGAGATAAATGGTAACCTGGAGACGATGATATGCTACTTTTTCTCGCGAAGAAGTTATCGGAAGTGGGGTATGGAGAAGGATAAAGTGTGTTTGAAACGTATTCTTCGGTCATCCGATTTGTTTGATAAAATCAATATTAATTCGAACCAAGCCGCAAGTAAAGTTAGTAAAGTAAAAAAAGGATTGACCGTTTTTTACACGTGCACCGTGATTTTTATTACGTTAGAAACACTCAATGAAGGTCATGTTATTAGCTAGTACGACTTTGACCTCGTACCACTTAGCGTTAAAACGCTCACGACAGCGATTTTTCTCATTCCATCATAAAATACCATCGTATTTTATGATCATTATCTCAAATGGAATTCAGTACGAATCCACCCTCCCAGATGAGTCTTTGTGAACTTGTCTTGAATGGAAATAATGACGTAATTAGTGACACTGATCACTATAACGAACGTCATGCTTTATTACTTAATACTTTACTAGCATATACCTGCGGCTTCTCTCGTGGTAATATTAATTTTGTGAAAGATCTGATAACGTAATAAAAAGTTTCAAATGCATCCTTCTCTTTACCGTACTTCCAATGGGTCATTCGCAAGTAAAAGTAGACTATCACCGTCTCCAGGTTCACATCTGTCTCTGTACCCAAATTTATCATAATCGATTCAGCAGTTTAGGCCTGAAAGCTTAACAAACAAACAAACACTTCGCATTTATAGTATTAGTAAGGATAGGAATAGGTTTAGCGTTACAAGTTGTGTCGATTTAGCTCAAGATAGTGAACACCTTAAGCCTAGTAGAGGGACTGGCTCTCAAGTGCGAATGTTGGAACACGCCTATAGATTTTCGGTGGCAAAACTTTCAACTAGAGGGTGGAAGCTCGCCCGTTAGGCATTATAAAAAGCCCTATCACTATATTATGGTTCCATCATGATATTTTCTTTCATTGAAAGCTCAAGCTCATTGCAAACGGATTCGAACTCACGTTCATTGACGCGGCATCTGTACACACTACTAACCGAGCCTTAATCGCGTTAGAACGTCTATGGTACGGTTGAGGGCATATTTTAAGCGTTGTAAACTCTAAATGGAACGGTGCCTTTATGTAATATTAGCTTGCTGGTTATCTATATAATACTGCATGCGTGTACCAGCTTTATAACGTGAGAAGCTTGCCCTTGACCTTGGTTATTGACCTTATTATTATTAATATTATAAAGCGGAAAAGTTTCCTGTTTAAATGCCGTAATCTTAGGAACTGCAATGAGCTTGATCTTTCAGTGTAGAAAAACATCGTGAGGAAACCATAGCATGGTGGTAAGGCTTTTACAAATGCCCTCCTGGCTAGCAACCACCCTCAAGTTGAAAATCTGCCACTAAATACCAATAGGTGTATTCCGGTAGCTGCACTTGAGAGTCAGTTCCTCCACAGGTTTAGCGTGTCTTCCAACTTGAGCCGTATCGTCACTTAAGATCCAGTAAGCATAAACCTTAACTACAAAAAAAACTACCAACGGAACCAACCAACCAATTTCAGAAATTATTTTTGTATATGACAGAGCAATCATTAAAGAAAGCTTTAGAGCAACATAACATCACACTGGCACTAAGGCAGGTCGCACACCAGAGCAGCACACAGCAAATGCTTTAGGCAGCAATTAATGCCCCTATACATTTACCTACATTTTATCACGCCTCACGTAAACAAGATGAAACACGTTCATTATATGCGGCGCGAATGTACAGGCGAAAGCGAAAAATGAAAGATTTAGAATTTTGTATTGCTTTTATTAAAGAAATCAAACAAAATCCTATACAAACAAAAAGACTATACCAACGTACGGATGACTAGAGATGGATTTTGTGGATCATTAATAAATTCTTTGGATATTTTGAAATTCCCAAACTCTTCGCAAATGAGATTACGTTATCAGTACGTAATCATTACCGTCATTTCAAATACTTCTTGATATCCGACTTCTGATTTCTTGGGGGTGCCAAAATTTTCGAGGTGGCAAGATGCCAATATTTGGAGGGTATAATTATTTTTTAAATATTTAATAGTGTCAGTAGTATCTAATAATGTAAGAGTAATTTATTCTAAATTATATGTTTACTTATTATACCAAATATAATACCTAAATTTAATTTGTATACATCATTAGTATTCGCATTTGTTACGGATTGCTCAGACTGGGTGTCGACTAGCGCTTTAATGGGAAAAAATAAGAATTACGCGATATTTTGTTATATATCTTATATTGGACACATGAAGACTGACAATAGAATATACATAGAAAAACAATTCGAATATTAAAACAAAACTATAAAACTTTAAATAATAAATAACTAGAATATACTAATAGAAGAAGGTTGAATTCCCAAGTATTATTATATATATATAAGTTTATTATATATAAGTATTATATTATATATAATTATTATTAATACATAAGGCCGTCAAATTAACTTATGCCTGGGGAGTCATCGAACCTATATGCGTCACTGCTTGATTATTCTACACATGTGATGTGGATTACAAATAATAGTTTGGATTATGAATATAATAGCAGTTGTGATTAGTTTTTTTTTTTGGGCTAGCAAATCAAAATATGTTTTTATTACGCTGATTTATGTTCATTACAGGTGACATGGGCAACCCCGTTTCCTCCAAAAGATCCGGTAAAAAACTTAACAATCATTGACGTCAGCGCCACAAAAGCTCTCGTGGATGGTAAGCATAGAAGTTACCTAGTCGATTCCCTCGAATTCGTTCGTGTTTTTCCCATTGAGTGCGCTTCATCGAAAAATTCGTTCACAGCGGGCGTCTACGTGGTTATAGTAATATCCAACCCAAATCTGAATTCTATATAAAAAAAATTTAAGCGATGATAGCTCAGTTGCTCATATGTATGCACGCCGCGTCAAAGGATGCGAGTTCAAATTCGCATACAATAAGCTTGAGCTTTCGGCAAAAGAAAATATCCTGATAAGACCATAGCATGGTAGTAGGGCTTTTTCTAACGTCTAACTAGTTAGCTACCACACTCAAGTTGAAAATCTGCAGCCAAATACCTATAGGTGTTCCGGCACTTGCACTTGAGAGTCAGTTCCTCTACAAGGTTTAACGTGTCCGTCGTGTTAATCCACATCGGCACTTAACATCTTTAACTTTAACTTGTTTTTTTGTAGTTCATAGCTTTAGCACTATGCTCACAATATCTGAGGTTAAGTGACTATGTAACCCAAGATAATAGACACGCTTACCCTTGTGGAAAGACTGACTTTCAAGTGTAACCGCTGAAAGATACCTCCTATAGGTATCTTTGGCGGTAGATTATCAACTTGAGGGTTGTATATTTGGTATATTGTTTGTTTGAACGCATTGATCTTAGGAAGTACCAGTCGGATATCAAAGATTATTTTTGTGTTTGATAGAGCTATCATTGAGGAAGGCTTGAATGCTAAAAAACATACCGATATCACTAATAGGTGCGAAGGTGTATTGAAAAAAGTTACTTAAACGGACAAAATTGATTAAATAAGTTTAGTTCCACACGATAGAAGTGTTATGCAAACCAAGCCGCAGGCACAGCTAGTAAATTATACATTTAGCTTACACTAACCCTCAGCTATGAACAACAAAAGAATAAATAACATCCCCTAAAAATATCTCAGCGCTTCTGAGCTCAAGCACACAAATAAGTCTGTAGTTGCTAATGGTACAGGCCCGCTGCTCACGCACCTACCGCTTTCAATTGCTATATTTTCTTGTTACCACTGTGGATGACAACGCAAACCCTTTTGTATTTGTGCCGCAAACAGTGGGATACCCGAGGCGGTGAACCAGTAAAGAGAGCTGCTCGGTAAGTTGACAGTTGGAATCGGGAGATTTGGAAGACAATCAGCTCGCAGTTGAATTTTCTACCAATCAGATCAACCAAAAAACAAAATTGTTTAACTAGGATTAATACATTTTTTGCGATTTCCTAACCGTTTTAAATGAAGTAATCTCTAACAGATAAAAAGAGTTGAAGTGCGGACCAAGTGTCTGCAAAAGTAATTTTATTTAGAAAAGAATGTCCTCTTCAATTAATAAAGTCTGGAAACTCACCTTAAAGATACATTTTTTGACGGCAATCTTTTGTATGGTTTATTCACTGCTCCAAGTGGAGAAAAATCTTCAAAAAGAGCTCCGAGTTACCTCTCGACTTATTTGATTTGGAATTGGATATGTATCCCATACTATTGGTATTATTTCAATCGCAGGAGTCGATATGACTAATCCAGCCTACGCGAACAGAGGACTGTCGTTTGTAAAAGAATTCTCGAGGAACATATCACGTATAGCAATCTCCACTCCAGGCCTGCGCGACGCGATCATCAATGGTAATTTCGATGCTGTCATTACCGAATACTTCTTTTCGGATGTTGACGCTGGGTACGTATAAAATGATAAAAGCACAACTTAAATGAAGCTTTTCAATGAATTTAAGAGAAGGGCGTATGGCTAGACTCATCAAATGAAAACAACCTTCGATTATCAAACTAAAAATACCATAGTCTAAAATAAGGACAACATTCACACTTCTACTAGTTTCCGGCAGGAGGTATCAAATAGCTTAAGGTTCCTACAAAAGAACATTTGAAAATCTTAGCTAAGCCAATTCTCCTTCGTTCCCAAACGATTGTTATATGTGACATGCGTTTCTAGCCTACAAAGAAGTAACCACAAACAACATTGACAGTCGAGAGATCTTTAATTAATCAATGATCCTTGCAGTCACGCCGGTCTGCTAGTCTTTTAGCAGCTCGACATATTAGCTGATCTCAAAACATGTTTTATATATTATATGTATGTATATTTAACCCATACCTCCCCACTGTCATATTTTTAGGACACTATTTTCAAAAATTCTTTTTACGTATTAGGACTTTTATTTTTATTACTTCTGATGAAATTCATATTTTTACACTATTTTTCTAATAAAATATTTTTTTTCGCTGTAAAAAATATGTAAATAAAAGTCCTACTACGTAAAAAGACATTTTGAAAATAGTGTCCTAAAAATATGAGAGTGGGAGGAATGGGTTAAAGTTTCGCGTTATGGCCATAATCTCACCTGATCTTAAGTGACAATACGGCCTAAGTTGGTAGGCACGCTAAACCTGTGAAGGAACTGGCTCCTGTTTGTTTATAGTATCACGATAAATATTACGACACCACACTCATCAGCAAGTACAGTAAAATCCAAAAGCAATGGCCACCACCAAAAGATCAATTATTCGTCTATGATTGCCACCGTTATGTCGAACAGCAATTTTGCCAGGGGCTAGACTTTTTTTAAATATATTTTAGGTTTAGCGTTATGTCCACTATCTTATTTGACGTTAAGTAACGATGTGCCCCAAGATGGTGGACACGCTAGGCCTAGTCTAGAACCTAGCTCTCATGTGCAACATATATAGGTATTTGGCATCAGATCTTCAACTTAAGAGTGGTAGCTCTGGCAACACGGGACTTTGCAGTGTCGCCGTGGTGCGTTTCAGTAGGCAGTGTCCGGTGCTTATCACTCGATGTATCTTGTCACTTGCCTTAGGCTTGAACCTGGTAATCCGTTTGCAAGTTGCGATGAGGAAGTCCATAAAGAATAGGATTTTAAACACCACGTTAATAAAAAGAGTTGGAAAAGTTTCAAGGAAGTATTTTTTAAGTTGATAACCTCTTTGAACTCGTTGAAGTCTAATATCATGCTCTTTTTGACAAAGGTTTCTTCCATTTCAACCACAATTTCGGTTTCAGCATAATGAGTTTTGTAATTTTTTTTTTAATGGACAATTGCTGTTAGCCTCAATCGTTTGTCAACTTCACCAAGCTCTATTTAATCTTATTTTACCTGTGTACTATAGTTAGTAGTGGTATAGTAGTATAGTTAGTCCTACTGGAAGGAGTCTCTCAAATGCGAAGAAGAGGGAGGGAGGGGGGAGAGGTCAACAAATCATGAAATTCGTGTCACTTAATTTATGGATGATCCCCAATACTACTAAGGTACTTACCACTGACTAACTCTTACTAATTACAATATTTTATATTTTAGTTTTGCTGCAGTCATGCAAGTTCCCTGGATTATCCTCAATGGTGTGGTAATGATGCCACCTCTCGAAAAGGCGGTAGACGAGGTTCGCTCTATATCGACAATACCGTTGATGTTCAACAATGCCCCTATTCCTATGGGCATATTCAACAGAATGGTGAACACTTTTATATACTGCATGATGACCCTTGATGGCTGGTAAGTCTGAATTATGGTCCTAAATATATTGTATGCTTATAATAATAGTAAAACGTAAAAATGATAGCATCTGATAGTATGTTCTAGTAGTATTGACGACTTTTCCATATCTTTCTTGGTCTTTAGACAGTAGAGAATGCATACAAGTTGACGAAGTTACGTTATATCATTTAGAGTGGTCATGACAGATTAAGAGCTTGTCCAGTGTCTTGCCGTTTTCCGTCATGACATATAAGTCGGTTTTACTGCTAAATAGAAAGAAATACTAAAATCGTGGCATTAAATATTTATTTTTGTAGCAATAATAGCTTAGTAGTAGTGTGTACGGACGCCACGTTAAGAGACATGAGTTCGAATCTACCTACAATGAGCTTGAGCTTTTGCTGAAGAAAAATATCATGAGGAAACCATAGAATGGTAGTAAGGCCTTTTCTTATTCTCGCCTAGCTAGCTAGCACCCTCTAACTGAGAATCTTCCGCCAAATATGTATAGGTGTGTTCCGACAGTTGCACTCGAAAGCCAGTTCCTCCATAGGTTTAGCATGTCCACCAGCATGGGCCGTATCGTCACTTCAGATCAGGTGAGATTATGAGCATAACACTAAAACCTTTAAACTAACTTCATGCAATGGCGAACTTAATGCCATAGGCATTCTCTGACAGTCAACCTTAAAGTAACACAGATAAAAAATGATAGACGTATAGCAAAGAGTGAATAAACGACATACAAACTATAACAATATCTTAATTAATTATAATATTATATATAATTTATTATATATAATATGTATTTAATTATATACATGTATACCAAAGTGATATATAGAAATAAATAATATTGTAAAACTTTGAAGCCAAAGCGACATCTAATATCTAGTGGGAGATCATTCCATAGAAGAATAGATTAGACATCGAAAGAAGAGTCTTACAAGACCAAAAATATGAGTTGGACAGAGTAGAAGAAAATGATTAAATGTCCATCATGTAAACAAAAAATTAAAACATTAACTGTGTACTTTATTTCTATTATTTGTAGGTAGCGCAAAATATATACTTTAAAATAATGTTTTAAATATTAATATTGACAAGAATTAGTAGGAATATTGCGGTGTCACAAAAATGATACCTACCTACTATACACATAAGGAAAATTAAGTTCCTGTTATGCGTATACACTTCAAAACTACAGAATCTATTCTTATGAGACATGACCATGTAATGTGGATTTTCTGTTGCTTACGTAATTTTTGAAGTGCATAGTATTTTTCCCACAATTATAGTGATTGCCTTTTTTTTCTTTTGTATGCTTCGTTCGGTAAAAACTATTGAATAATCTTCACCTGTTTTAGTAACTTTTTTCGATACAACTTTTCTCCTATTTGCCCTAATGATTGTTCTATCAAATGCAAGGAGAATTTTTGAAACCTGACTACTAAGTTCTAAAATTAGCGTGTTCAAATAAACTGTTCCGGTTTATAATAATTTCATATTGTTTTTTACAGATATGACACATTTATATTTTAAACATTTTCAATCTTTACAGGTTGGATTATCCAAAGCTTTTGGATTTTTACGACACGTCATTCAGGCCGCTCGCGATAGCAAAAGGGGTACCGCTCCCTGCCTTCAGTGACGCTTATTACAACGTTTCTATATTGTTAGTCAATTCGCACCCATCTTTCGCTCCTGCACAGGTTCTACCACCGAATGTGATAGAAGTCGGAGGCTTTCACATCGCAAAAACAACTCCACCATTGCCAAAGGTATTATTAGCCATCACTCCCTGTACTTATATATTTTTTATAGTTAAGATTTAGCGTTATGGCCGTAATCTCATCTGATATTAAGTAACGATGTCGCCCAAGGTGGTAACTACGCTAAGCCTAGTGAAGGGACTGATTCTCATATGCAACTGCAGGAATACATCTATAGGTATATCTTGGCAAATTTTCAATTTGAGAGTAGAAGGTAGTCAGGTAGGAATTAAGTTATGCTAGTAGGTAATGCTACGGTTACATCACGATCTTTTTCTTCACCGAAAGCTCAAGCTCATTGTAGGAAATTCAAACACATGTCCCTTGACGCGACGTCCGCACACCACCAACTAAACTATTATCGCTTCAAAATGGAATTATTAGTTGTCAATTTCTGTCAATTTGATTGTAAGTTCCAATTTATTCAAATCAAAATTAAACCTATTCCAGGATTTGCAAGATCTCATGGATTCATCCAAACAGGGAGTAATATACTTCAGCATGGGTTCAGTGCTAAAGTCCGCTTCGTTTCCTGCGAATACTAAGCGTGAACTTTTACAATTATTTGCAAAGTTACCTTATACTGTTCTCTGGAAGTTTGAAGAACAACTTGCAGACTTACCCAAGAACGTCCATATCAGATCATGGATGCCACAGACCAGTATACTGGGTAATTTGGTTATTTACACTGATTCTCCTCCTAGTAACTGTTTATTTACTAGAATACAAAGTATGTAGGACTTTGATCCGTTAACTATTCTAAAAATTACTCATGTTGTAATTTTTGTCATCAAAATACATGTCCTCCGAGCAAAGGTAGCAAAGTTAGAAAGTTCTATATACTGGGGCCTTAACCAAGTTGCACTTACTTTGTTTGTACACTCTGTCGGCAAACTGTTGCCGTCTAAATTTAAAGCGTTAAGTACCTAGCCAAGCTGACAATATTTTGCCGAACGTTCATTCTACGAGACGGATAGATTAGAAGAAATTGTATTTTTAATATATGCTGAGCGTCGGAAAACGTCAGACAGCTATTACAATTTATAGTATGTGTAAATAAAAGTTCACGAAGTCTGTGCAATAGACGTTTAAATCTGAGTCAAGTGATTAAGTACACGTAAACGTATGCATTCACGACACAATCGGGATCCGTGACGGAATCAGCTTACACCACACTATCGATCTCAATTCGATCAACAGTTTCAACGCCACTGCATTGTAGACTACTCCAAAATAAATCATGTAGAAGAAGGGCACAAACTCTTTTTGTTCGAGCTACAACTGAGTTTGCTACCTTCGAGCAACGTCGATTTCAACTAGAGAAAACATGCGAAAAAACAGTACAATGAAAGTGAAGTAAACATACTTCACTTAGAATCACATCGTATTGCTACGGAGGATATTTGCAACTGAGTTTTAAATATCTTGGCTACTGGTATAGAAAAATTAACCAAGCTCAAGAAAAGTAGCATATTAACTTAAGAATATTTTCAAAATTGTATAACCTAACGATTTCAATAGTTTTCTAAATAATAGTCTCATTGAAATGGCTGGTGCAACTAGTGTTGATTAACAAAAAAAAACTGAGTGAGTGAGTAAGTGATAGTAAGGCAAAAGATAAAACAATAATGTCTGATTTAGTTCCTTATTAATTTGAATACTGTTTCAAAGTTATTGTATATTTTTATTCAGTTGATTGTACAAACATCATTGATTTATATCGAACACCTTATACGTGTGTCTATTCGTACCTATAACATTATAGTGTTAATCTTTAAAAAAATTGCATGATTTAGTTTAAATTTACATAATATAGGTATTTGTTACTTTTTGGCGGGATCTTGATCTGACATGTTGTGCTTTTTATTTTTATTCATATACTTAGTTATTTAGCCCTGTACTGTGTAATTTAGGCGACATTTTACGTCATGTAGTGTAACTGAAGTGCATAGGTGTAGTGAATTATGAATAATTATTCCAAGCATGATATATTAGTTGACACAAATTCTCCCAATTGAGCTTTAACAAGAGAGTCGCCATCTTGATGATAAATAATTTCATCTGGCGAAAATGCCCCAATCTTATCACTTGAAACTGGCAATAATAGTCTCTAAAGAGGACTAAGTTGCCAATAATAAAAAAGAAGAAGACATTCATTTATTTAGAAAATTACGATTTTGTATAGTGAAACTAGTCAGTAATCCCGCAGTTCAAAAGGCGCTAGAAGTCGCTAAAACCAAATTTTGTCCGCGAAACATACACAAAATCCAGTAGATCTAGCAACTACGTCGCTAAACGGCAACAATGCTCACGATTATCATAAGTCGGTCGAGTTTACCTTGTCAAAGTGATAGGTGCGCAAGGTACATTGCGCAGAAAAACTAAAGCTTGCGATAATATAGCTCCTCATAAAACTTTCATTCCGGATGTCTTAAAAGAAATTGATTCTGTAGGACCCTATTGTAAAAAAATTATTTACTATTATATAACTAGTCATATTTAAAAAAAAATTGTGTACGTCTCGTTGACGTTTGTGAAAATTGTAACTTGGCTACCAAATAATTGAACAAAGTGCTCGAACGACAATAATACCCACATTGCGTTCTATTATTTCGAACTTATAAACAATTCGTTCTGATGACGTCATTTGGTATAGGTCATACTCATACATTTTAAGAGTTTTCTAAACGTTAAGAAATTTCGAAAGGCGACTTGGCTAAGGGGGTGATCTGAATTTAAATACTTTGAATGGTGCTTTATGCTGAGGGCGACATCTGAAGTCAATGTACAGGAGGTAGACGTGGTAATGGTGTACGAGGTGGCGTTGGATACAGTGGTTGTATCTCGCTAAATACTTATTTAAATTGTTATTATATAAAAGGATCAACTTTGTATGAAACTTTTTTACGTCATCCGATTTGATTGAAAAATTAAAAATTAATCCGAACGAAGCCGCGGGTAAAAGCTAGTATGAGTGTAATACCTGTGTATGTGTTTATCATTCATATTTGTATTACGTTCGAAACTACATGGCAGTGATCGAATTTGTGTCAACTCGTTTACATTCGTTTCCCAAGATGCTGGTAGAAATATTTTTATTATAATAAGTAACTTTTTTAACTATATTTTATTGGAACTAAATTTTGTAGGGTACTTTTGTATGTAATGTTAGAAACTATTATTATCCGGAAAATTCGAAAAAAAAATACTACGCACCTGTATACTTAAGCGCATTGCCCCACGTCAAAAAAAATTATGGGTCGCACAATTGATTGTGTTGGATTCAAACCCATACCGCTAAGTGCACCAATCACTTAAGCCGGTATTATTTAAAGCAAATCTCTCTGCGGATGCCCTGTCAGGCACTGGCATTAGAGAGGAAGATGAAACTAAATCAGGAGGAACCAGTACTACAAACACCTATAGGTGTGTCCCGGCGATTGCACTGTAGAGTATGTCCCTCTACTAGGCTTAGCATAACTTAACATCAGAGATATGGCGTATTAAAAACTCAGTAAAACTTCCACGGTGCTCCTTCATTCTATCTACTGTGCCAGATTTCGGAAAATACTGTCATTTATTCTAGTACATTGGTTTCAGCTCATCCCAACGTTAAGCTGTTCATAACACATGGAGGCCTTTTGAGCACGCTGGAGACACTCAAATACGGCGTACCTCAAATTGTTATACCCATGTTCGGAGACCAGCCGGCCAACGCCAACAGAGCAGTCAGGAACGGATACGCGCAGAAAGTTATATTCGGCGATGCAATGGCTGGTGATATCAAGGATGCTATAAATGAAATTATGGGAGATGAAAAGTAAGCACCCTTACCTATCCTTTTTTATTAACGCTGGGAAAATTTATATTTATGAACTTCCAGATTGCAACGTATAAATCTAGGCTCGGGTCAAGGGGAGAGGAAAGTGTGGCAAAGAATAGTGCTAGGTTTTATTAAAAAGTCCCAAGCACATTACTGAACTGCGGGACAGTTAGTTCAAGAACCAAGTCAAACGATTTTTGATGTCAATAGGCTATTATAGTGTAGATCAATATGTGAGCGATCGTGATGTCTGGAATTTACACCCACTCTGTACATCCGCGGGTAAATACTGTGACACATTAAACTGTGATGTAAAAAAAAAGATAAGAATCAGGCCTAAAAAAAGATGCCGATCGAATTTCTCGAAGACTGGGTACTTTCAGAACCGGCGGTAGTTTTGACGTTCTTATGCCTGACGCCTTCTTAGGGCTTAAATTAAATAAAGATTTTTGTTTTGATTTGTCTCATCTGGTGATAAGCACCCGACACTAGCAACTAACACGCACTACGGCGACAGTTCAAAGCCTTCTTCAGTTCTACCAGCGTCACCTACTTACCTATTGAATAAGAACACACTAATAGATACTTGGTGACAGATTTTTCAAGTTAAGAGTGGCAACTAAGCCAAGTGGGCCTTCAAAAATGCCCAATATTTTGCTATGGCATTATCACCATATTTTTCTTCATAGAAAGCTGAAACTTGAACTTAAGTCTCGTCACTCGCGCTTCTTTTGTTGAGCTTTACAAGCTATCTTCGGACAAAACTTACGAAAAAAGTAATTCTCAGCACACAATTTATGGTTCCTATGGTCTATTAGTCAGTAATTATTTAAAGCCTGTTTCGTTCTGATATTGCGTTACTTACCATTTATTCCAGATACTACAATACTGCTAAATATTTATCGAAATTATATAACGCCCGCCCAGTGCCGCAGTCCAAGTTGATCTCGCATTACATTGAAATTGCCATTGAGAGTAAAGGTAACGTTACTACCAACTAAAATACATATTATTTACACACTGTAGAATGTAATTGTTGAACAACTACTTGCCTAGGGGTAATAAAGAAAGAAAGAAAGAACATTTATTTAGGTGATATACAAAGCAAATAGTGTAATACACGAATACAGTCTTACGAACTAAAATCATCATACAACATCAAATAAGGACCCAAGCTCAGCATATGCTGTGGCAAACTGATATAGCGCTGGTTTTCAGCTGGACCTGTAACTAATTTAACGAAAGTGTTGATAAATATGTCGGTGATTAAATATATATGAGTTAAGTTTTCCTAATGCACACTTTGTATGAATAACATATCAAAATATAAGTAATAAAAACAGTTCAGTAGGTAGATTAAGTCAGAAAAAAAATAAAAAAATATGATCTATACTGTGACTTAGCTGTAGATTGTAGGCAAGATTTATTTTTAACTTTATTCCGCAGGTGCCTTTCACTTAAGGTCTAAGAGTCTGTTATACAGCTGGTACCAAAGAGCCATGTTAGATCAGCTGATTGTATTACTCGCCGTGCTCTACGTAATCTACAGAGTTCTCCGATTAGGTATCAACAAGCTTATGAAGAAGATGGCTACTAGTTCAAAAAAAGTTAAAAAGAATTAACTGATACCTAATTTCTGTATAGTTTAATAGAAAAATTGCAGAACGTGGTATAACAAAGGAAGAGTTTTAAAATTAATCTAGTGAATGGTCTTTATAACTTATTAAATAAAATATTCAAATTATGGTATATGTTTTATTTCATAGTTAAGGTTTAGTGTTATGGTCATAATCTCACCTGATCTTAAGTGACGTTACGGCCCAAGTTGGTAGACACGCTAAACCTGGGTCTGGCTCTCAAGTGCCACGCCCTAAATACACCTATAGGTATTTGGCGGCAGATTTTTAACTTGAGAATCGTTGCTCCCCAGGCGGGCGTTAGGAAAAGCCCTACCTCTATGCTATAGTTTCCTAATGTTTTCCTTCACCCAACGCTCAAGTTCATTACAGGTGAATTCGAACTCATGCCCCTTGAAGTGGCGTCCGTACACAATACGAACTAAGCTATCATCGCTTCAAAATTTGTAGTTGTAGTCCTGCAAATAGTATATCTTGTATTGCTACCTTTTGTTATATATAACTATTATAATGACAAACTTAATTTTACTGTAGTAGGTATCTATCTATTTATATTAGTATTTATCATGACGTCATAATTGGAAGTAATAGACGGCCGAGGAGTTAACGTATTCGAAACTAAAACACACCTAAATAAATTAAGCGGCCTTGAGCTAGATGTTTTCAATAAATGTCACGATAAAGGACTATCCTTTCTCATATAAAGCGCATCATCTCTATATTTGCCTATATATCGAACCTTTTCAGGAAAAACATAGTAAGCGCCAATAATCATAAACATGTTTATCCTCCTTAAAATATCTATATAAATTAGAACCATTATTTATAATATATAACTATTTTAACAGAAAAGTGGTCAATTATATTTATTTTATTACTAATAAATCATAAGTTTTATAAAAATACCATAAATACTTTTTCTATTAGAAATGATCAACTCTCTTGTAAAAAGTACAAATTGTCACTTACGATGTTGTTCCTGAAAAGGCTGGCTATTACTCGTACCACTCAATCGATTTACATAATCCTTTCTTTGTATTATAGGCGTAGCCTCTGGCCATGTTTTATTACATTTAATATTATGAAGCGGAAGTTTGTTTAAACGTACTAATTCTAGGAACTACTAGTTAATTATTTTTTTATTTGATAGTCAAAGCATTGAGGAAGGCTTTAGGATATTCAACATCACGCTACTATCAATAAGAGTAAAGCTGTATTTAAAAGGTAAGAAAAACGAGCAAATTGTATTAAAAAAATTTAGTAGCTACCACGCGAACGAAATCGCAGGCACAGTTAGTAAATTACCTATATGTATATAGAAAAAAAAATTAAGGCAATAGTAATTAAGATAATAAAGTAGTTGTAATAAACCATACATTGTTGATGTAAGAGATCCACTTTCACGATTTGGTAGTAAACGACCCGTATGCCGTGACAGCAAACGGCGTGACGTCCTCTTATGTCACCATGCTAGCGCAAAACGCATTACCGAAGTTCCGGTTAAGGGCAAGAGCGGCATGTGGTGATGACTAATCTGGTGCTTATCACTCAACACTTGGGGTCGTTCGAGTATCACATAACGCAATTTTCGAAGATTTTTGACCCTCCCTCAACATTTTTCTGAATTCCTTCCGTACTCCTCGAACTTACGTAACACTCCAGTGAGCATTTTTATCTAAAACTCATAACCAAGGTTTACCTTTTTCTACAAATAAACTCTTAAAATAAAATAACTTAACCTTTGACAATGCGATTAGAAGTAATCGAAGGATTCTCCGTAAAAACATAAACAAAAAAAAGAGTTGTGAACTTGAGAAATTTTAATTACATAACACTTTGTTTTAATGAAATATTAAAACAATGTTACCGTAATGCGTTGTTCGAACGCCTCTCGCGCCCTTCAAACACACCGTAACGTTTTACAAGACCCCCGTCCCCTCTAAATGGTATTACATAATACTTGAACGGCCCCCTGTCCACAAAAACGCACCACGGCGACACACAACTCCTGTGTTATCAGACACCAGGAGGTGCGGACACACTGCTTCTAATCACCCTACAATGAACCGAACTTTCGGTGAAAGAAAACAGCGTGAAGATATAGCATGGTGCGAACGCATTTTAAATGTCGACCTGGCAATACCAAGCAAAATGAAAATCTATCGTCTAACATTTATGAGTTTGTTCCAGTAATTGCACTTGCGAATTTCCCTACCATATTAAGATTTTCCTATGGAACCACATCGTCATTCAACATCAGGTAAGATTGTAGCCCAACGCTAAGTATTTTGATTTAGATTTCACGATGGTAGCTAGGCAGGCATTAGAAAGAGCCCTACCACCATGCTATGGTTTCCTCACGACGTTTTCGAACTCCGAACGCTTAGGCGCATTATAGGTAGATTGGAACTCAGGTCCATTGACGCGACGTCCGCACACACTACCATGCTGTCATTGTTTCAGACTACAAAAAGATATTAAACAATTATTGTTCTTTTACTTTCAAATATTAACCTGAGATTTATGTTTATTTATTTGTGTTTTATATATTTTTTTAAGTTATCAACAAGGTGAACTAGAACACAATTGAAAATTTAGATGCAAATCATTGAAACTAGTTTATACTTGACCTAATTAATTTATAGATGGCTTCTCAACCGTAGTAAACGGCAAAATAATGTATCTATTACAAATGTATAATTTACCTTCTATGTTTAACGAAGCGATGATAGCTCAGTGGTAGTGCGTACGCGTGAAGGGACGTGAGTTCTAATCCACTATAATGAGCTTGAGCTTTAGGTGAAGGAAAACATTGTGAGAAAACCATAGCATGGTGGTAGGGTTTTTTCTAATGCCCGCCTGGCTAGCTACCACGCTCAAGTAGAATATCCACAGCCAAATACCAAAAGGTATGTTCTGGCAGTTGCACATGAAAGCCAGACCCTTTACAGGCTTAGCGTGTCCACCAACTTGGGCAGTATCGTCACTTAAAATTAGGTGAGATTATCGCCTTACCGCCAAACCTAGGAACTATCAAAAACAACTATACTAATAATATTATTAAGCTACAAACTTTGTTTTTAACGCGCTAATCAGAGGAACTGCCAATATGATTTAAAAAAAAAAAATTGTGTTTGCTACAGCAAAAATTGAGAAAGCTTTTAGGCTATTCAATGTCACTCTATCACCAATAGGAGTACAGCTGAACTTTCAAAACACAATAAATAATCGAATATTTGTTTGTTCCTAACCTCTTTTTTTGTTTAGTTATAACACTTGAGAGCTTATACCTACACTTACATACTTTCACTCATAAACCTTCGCGTATCCACCATCTTGGGTCACATCGCCATTTGGCATGAGTTGAGATTATGGCCATATCGTTAAAACATATAAACTATCCAAAAAATCTTTCGGCTTCTGTCACATTTAACATTGGCAAAATTGCTTCCACAGGTAAAACTCATAATAAAAAAAATTCACAAAATACAGTACGTATTTAATTCAATCCTAATAAAAACTCTTCAACAATTTACAGATTACATATTTTTCATACTTTCACTTATAAACCTTTGCATATCCACCATATTGTGTCACATCGTCACTTGACTCTAGATTGTGGATATAATGCTAAAACATATAAACTATAAAATAAACTTTTAACTTTCATCACATTTGATGTTGGCAAAATAGCTTTCTCAGGTAGAGCTCAATAAAAAAAATAAAAATGGAAAAAATACAGTTCGTATTTAATGCAATCCAAATAAAAATTGTTGAAAAATCCACAGATTTCATATTTTTCATACTTTCACTTATAAACTAGTATTATACAAAGTTCCCTAAAATTATAGCACATTCTATTCTTCTTCCCTCTCTTGATGTTTGTCCTTCTTCTTTTTCTTCTTCTTCTCTTTACGCTCTGAAGTGTCCGCATCCGCCTCTGGTTCAGCTGCCTCCATGGTTGTGTCTCCCTCCGCTCTGTAAATAAAATATATATTTATACTAGCTGACTCGGCAGATCTTGTTCTACCTTTTCAAGTAGTCAAACAAATCAACTACAGCGACATCTATCACTTTATCGAAGATAAAAAGTATTCTATTATAGCCACAATCTCAACTGAAGATGTGACAATGTGGCCCAAGGTGTTGAATATACCAAGCTTAGTGAAAACTGGTATTCAAGTACAACTTCAAGAACACACATTTAGGAATTTACCTACTGGTAGATTTTGAACTTGAGGGTGGTAGGTAGTAAAGTGGTCCATTAGAAAGTCTTACCACCTTTCTTCAGTTTTACTGTAATGTTTTTTTATATCAAAAATTCAGGGATTCAAACACTCCATCAATGTGTAGTCCATACACACACCAAGTGAGCCATTAGCTCTTCAAACACCTTATAAAATACAGAAGTTCAGTTAAAATTCAGACGAATTATTATTACATTTAATTTCAACATTTTTAACTGTACCAATCAAAGTCAAATAATTTTTAGTTAATTAAGTTTACCCAGTAAATATATTCCTTTACACCTACCAGAAGCCTTCAAGTCAACACTCCAAAACTACCCAACTTATTGACTTCAAATTTAATTTATTCCTTTCACAACCTAAACTACAATATATTTAACAGATATATGGGTAGATGCATCATTGTATCATAATATTATTGATGCAGATAAATTCATCACAAATTTACTAAATTGACAAAGTACTTTAAAGCATGTTATTTAGTAGAATGAATCAAAATTAACAGAACATTCCTGATACTAGTGACAGTATATCAGTTTGGAAGTTAAAATGATGCAATGATAGTCTATTCAAACACCTCATATGAATTTGTATTCAAGTTATGGTAAATAAAATTTTGTAATGAAATCATGACAAGGTAAGGCATTTTTGAATATGCTGCTGGTAAGTTACCTTCTCTTAGTTGAAAATGTAACCCTAAAATATGCTAAGAATACTTGACTAGTACCTAAAGCCACATTCTCAATAATTAATGGGGCAAGTACAATAAAGGATAAATAAACTCAAAAAAAGGGTGAATTGGCCAAGGATATTAAACTTACATATAAATAAATATGTTAAAATGAAATGAATAATATTTTCACTTCTGTACAGATTTACTCTTTGCTGTCAATCTCACCCAATGTGGATTTTTATTCTTATACTTGTATTTTTATCTTGAAAATTCCATGCCAAATTTCAGATTATTGCCTACCACAATACAAAGATATTCCTAATACCAAACAGATGCGTACTTATTTTAAGTGTATTGAGAAAACAAAATTGTATGCCTGCTTTGGCAGGGGTGGTGAATTTTATGTATCAAGGTGCAATTTTTACACATTTAATAAAGCCACAGACATGCCATCAAATAATTTTTATTTCATGATCATTGGAGAAGTAATAATACTAAATTATTCTTAATTATTTGTTCAAGAATATACATATTTTCTCATTTTGAGAAAATATTCTTGATAGATTTTTTTTTATCAGTTCATAATTAACTTTGTGATTGATAGTGTGCATAAAATATTGTGCCACATGCTGATAGTGGCATTCGTGACATGCCACCTCTACTCTATGGCTTCTTTTAAATAGGTGAATCTACGTATGATTCCCTTTTCTTATATCATAAAATAATAAAATACTTACGGAGCCTCACTGTCACGTTTCTTCTTCTTTTTTTTCTTCTCTGATTTCACCTCTGTCGAATTATTTGGATCATCAGCATTAGCTGTGCTTGCTGTCCTTTTTCTGCTACCTTCATCGGCCTCACCATTCTCGCCTTCTTGCTTAACTTTGTAATCTACATAACTATTCAACCACTCTACCGGAGTATTCTCATTAGGTTTCCCATGCTTATCTAGTTTTCCTTGTTGGATCAGAGATTTCTTTTGTGAAGCTTTGGGTCCTAGACCCCATTTTCTTGGATATGTATCACGTTCCATGATGACCCTCTTAAGTTTTGCTGCAACACCATGATCACATGAAGCCATTGTCGATGTTGTCATTAGAGCAATAGCCAGTGCAACAGCTTCTCCTTTAGTGGTAACAATAACGATTTCTTGGTCAATTTCAATACCATCTTCATAACGGAGTATACCTGGCAGTAGAACCTTTGCTCCATAACAAACAGCATTTACTGCACTGTCTTTAATGAAGATTCTCTTGTGGGCAATTAACAAACCTTCCAAGGGCTTGATAACTCTACGTAGATAAGTTTCGTCCTTATGATTTTCATATGCCCATTGTGCATCCAATATATCGTGCATTGTTACCATACCTTCCTTTTCACCTTGGATACCAGAACGGACTCTTCTAAGCTCGATCATTTGACCACCGACACCTAGCATTAATCCCAAATGTACACACATGGTACGTATGTAGGAACCAGCCTCGCAGCTCACCCAAAACACCCCAATGTTACGTTCCTTGTCGTAATCTAGCAATTTACTGTCATACACTGTGCGAACACGTAGCTGACGTTTCACAGCTGATATCAACGGCGGCCTCTGGAATAACGCACCACGGAGTTTCTCCAAGCCCTGAGTGACTTTTTGCAAGTTCTCCACAGCGGAGTGCAAGCTGAATACGGCGACATATTCCTTGCCAGCGTTTTGCTGGGACTTCACTAATCTTGTCGCCCGGTCGATGCAGACGATGAGACAGCCAGTGACTTTCGGATCCAACGTGCCAGAGTGACCGGTTTTCTCAACTTTTAATATACGTTTTATCCATGATACAACCTCGTGTGAACTCGGATTGCTCGGTTTGTCCACGTTGATGAAACCAGATTTGACATAGTCGGTAATAGGACGCTTCAGAGGCGAGTGACCAAACGGCAGTGGGGTGTAATGGTTAGTGCGCACATTGAGACGATCGAAATTTTTCAATAACAAAGGCCAGTAAGCCGTATCCAATTTGCTGACACTCTCTGAAGGCTCAATTTTGAAGTCGCCGAGCTTCTGAAATGCGCCAAGTGTCACGGTGTCCTTGTTTTTCTTCTTTTTCTTTTCCGAAAACACTTCGGTTCCCGGCTGTAGTACGTCAGTCATTTTGTAGTAAAATAATGCGTCGTTATTTGAATTAAGAGCAGTAATTACACAATACTAACAATATAAACAGACTATGCCCTATTTAAGGGCACTGGTTTGAAATTAACAACAAATATCTATACAGAGTAGCCCACTTCAACACGTGCAGTATTTTTAAGGTTAGCTTGGAGGTTGAGACTTGAGAATGTTTTCATTGGAGCTTCTTTCTTACATATGGCGAGAGTGTACATTGAAATCGATTAAAACTAATTCAATCGATAATAAAAATATTACTAAATCATCGATTGTAGTAATTAATTAATTTATTTATTGCAAATTGTAAATTCTCTAAAAATTTTAATGGGTATATACATAGGGTAAGGTATAGTAAATAGGGTATATAAAAATACAAATAGTCTTATGAAATAATGAATTTAATGATTTCTTAGGTTTACGCGAATATTATTCATTGAAATAAAACTAATTTAAACGGATTTTATGACCACGAAGGCTGAAAAGCTTTCGAAACGTCGGGATCAAAATTTAATAAATAACCGCGATAAAATCCGTTTAAATTAGTTTTATTTCAAAGAAATAATGAATTATCAGAAATAGATTATGTATAAAACAGTGCATACATAGCATATGGTTTTTGATGAATGCAAATATCAAATAATATGTTGAATTATTGAGCAATTTAAATAAAATTAAGTAATATGAATATAAAATTTTATATCAAAAAATATTATTGGGGATTATGCTCTGGTATAATGTCTCTACATACTCTGTGATTTCAATCTTATATTAAAGGTATTGTAACATATTTTCTATTAAAATGTTCTTTGAAATAACAAAGTGCTGGCTGATGTCAGTAACAATTTTATGCAAGATTATAGTTATGCTATCCTAGTCTCTTATGGAATAATTGACCACATTAATCATAACTTCACTAGTACAATTATTATATATTTGTAAATTAATATACATCAATTAAGCGACAACAATGAAGTTAGCAAGATTGAGTTTTATACAATTTTACGGCCACAATGCTATAATTCATACATTCTTCTTTTTTCTTGACAACTTAGTCTGTGTGTTACTGTCATTTTCAAATAATAAGATTTGGTAATTTTGGACAGATATTATCTTCAACCAGATAGTGAATCTCTTGTTGAAGCTCTGTTAGGAGTTTTTGTGGTAATGAATATATCATGTTCCGAAAGATTATTCACAATTCAATTTACCTATGCTCTTCAGCAACATGACATTGCGTTAAATGTCACATAAATTTACACTATATAGGGCTAAAAAATTAACTAAATTATAAATCACAACACGACGTACCAAGATCCTGCCAAAAATTATGTTAATAATTCTAGTATATAATTTTGATATTACATAATTTAGTTTTACCGACAACCCGAATATGTCATTGTCTTTTGACAATCTGCAGTAGTTAAATTTCTTAACTTGTTATTTTTGTTGGATTAATTTAAAGAGAAAAACAAAAGTTTGTTTACTACAATCTCCATCGTTTATGGTTCTACCTACGTGACATTGGCTAAAAAGTGTGCGCACACATGTGGGCTATAATAAAAAAAAAAACTTGTTTTGTTCGAAACTGTATGCATTTTGTAAACGAAATTGAATTAAATATAATAAATATACGAAACAATGGCAGGCGTGTTATTTGAAGACATATTCAACGTTAAAGACATGGACCCAGAAGGTAAAAAGTTCGACCGTGTTAGCCGTTTGCACTGTGAGTCGGAGTCGTTCAAGATGGATTTGATATTGGACATTAATTCGTGGATATATCCTATGGAACTTGGTGATAAATTCCGACTGGTGTTAGCGACAACGTTAAGGGAAAACGGTTACCCCGACGGTGGCGAATGGAACCCGCTAGAAACAGAAGGAAACCGTGCCGACAGTTTTGAATACGTTATGTCAGGAAAAGTTTATAGGTTAGTTTTAAATTTCTTAACAAATAATTTATGATGCTGTATTATATATCCGCATTTATGATATGCATTATCCTATGTATAGGTGGAAACCTCAGATGAGAGGTAGGAATTTGAATTGTTTTGAAAATTAAGATATTTTTCCAATCTGCCTAGCTGTACTCTTGAAATGCATCATTGTACATCTTATGAACAGATTTTGTTATATATTATAAGTATAAGTTATATATAAGTATTATAAGTTAATATTAAGTATATTCACTTCTAAGTTTTTGATTTGAACCCATAAAAGTGACTATAGTCCCTACACAGCAAATACCTATATAGTACAGCAACCTACAGTAAAATGACATGCACTTGTACTATATTTGATTTGTAACATTATTAAATTAATCAACAATTGTGCCAACAGCCCATTAATGAAAAGAATGTCAAGCTAAATAAAAACTCCTGATGTCTTATTATAACCAATAAACTCTGATTGATTCTAAGCTGTAAGATTGCATCTTTGAACCATACAAGGCAGATTTTTCTCCAGGAACATCATTTCATTTTATGGGTTTAACAGTTGTGTGTTTCTTGAAGTTCGTTAAATATAATAACAACAACCATGATATATTTCAGGATTCAGCAGTTGATACTCTTATGCTAGCTACAAGTATATCATTAATATAATAATCGCAAATTTAGGTAAACTAAGTTACTTGGTTAGGATATCACCATGAGTGTTCTGGTCATGGACCATCCCGCTAGATCCTAATCATTCTGAAATGTCTATGGTTATATCTTTAGAATAAGATAACATAATGAGAGCATTATTATAGCAGTTGTCAAGCTGCACACTCCACACCAAAACACTTAGGGTTAAAATTCTTTCCAAGACAGTTATTTGTGGGAACCAGAAATAAATTGTTCTGAGCTTGGGTTTTTACTTTGAGTCCATTATTTGAGGTTTCAAACTCTTTAACGCTTAGCATTGACAAACTTGCCAACTTAGGCAAATACCATAAAAACTAACATGATTTGCACCTCCACTCAAATAGTATCACAGCTCAAGTAACATTATTACAGAAAGAGGGTATAAAATGTATGTATGTATGTACTTCTTGGGGTTTTATTTCAGTTTATAACAAAATGGTTTCGAGCAAGTTAAAAGCTTCCTGAAAGCTAAAAAATGACTTCACAATATTCTGAATATCTAATAAGGCAACAAATAATATTTTTTGAGTAGTGACAGTTTTTCATATGACGTGTGAATTGTAGATAGCCCTTACTCTCTGATGGAATACAATTAATATGATAATTCTGCATTTTTAAGAACATTGATGCCTTAATTGTTAAAGCACTTTAAAATAGATACAATGTTACAATGACTGTATAGACTTACTAGCAAGAGTATGAATATTATACTAAATGTTATATTTTGCAGGATAGAAGGTGATGAAGCTGCCATGGAGCCAGCATCACGTCTCTCTGCTTATGTTTCATTTGGTGGCTTACTGATGAGGCTACAAGGGGATGCAAATAATTTGCATGGATTTGAAGTGGATCAACATATGTATTTGCTCATGAAGAAACTTGCTTTTTAAGGAACTAAGTCATTTTCGATAATGATACACCATAACTGAATGACTATTGTACAAGCTACCCATGCTGTTAATTAAATTTATCCATGCAAAATTTCTGTTACTAAGGATTGGTAGGTTTCAAGATATTGTAATGAGTCACTAATCAAATAGTGAGTGTAATGTTCTTGATAAAATATACATGTATGTATATTTCTGAATTTAATGTATAAAAGAATCTTGCACTCCTAAATTTTCAAGTGTTATAGTACAGTAACGTCTCGAGTATTCTGCTATCAGTCATATGAAATAAAAATTATTCAGATTGCCAATTGCAATCAAATAAGTTTTTAACAGTTAACTAACATGTTGGAATTGGTGTTCATCTCTTCCTCTTACATATTATTTTTGTTTTAGCTGATTACAAATTGCCATCAACACCAAGCATTATGTATTATTAAATATATATAAAAAATGTACTGTGTACAAACTCCATGTCAAGGGATGTGTGTTTGAATCCATTTACAATGAACTTGAGCTTTTAGTGAAGAAAAATGTTGTGACAAAAAGCATAACTTTTCAAATGGTCGCCTGGCTAGCAACCATCCTCAAGTTGTAAATCTGCCACCAAATGCTTATAGATGTGTTTCGGCAGCTGCACTTGAAAGCCAGTCCCTCCACAGGCTTAGCGTGAGTACAAATTAGGGCTGTATTGTCACTTAAGATCAGGTGAGGTTATGACCATAACGCGAAATCAAAACAATAAAAAAAAATGCTTTTCTACTTACATTCTATTAATCAAGTACCTAATGAAAACATTTTGTTAGGTTTAGCAATTTTTCCACTGTATACAAACATAAAAAATTATATTTACATAAAAGGGCAATGGAAAGGGCTAAACATGAGAGTGATCAGAGTTTTCAAATAGCTGCCTAATTTGAAATATTAATTTTTGTCTTATTTTCCTCATCCTTAACAAGAAACGGTTGCTACAAAGGTATATAAATATAAAGAAGAGATTGTAAATCCATTATAAAAACATAGATTAAGTTCTGAATGTATGTTTAAGACTTTAATAAATATTTTGTTTATAGTTTTGAAATTTTATTTATTATGGAATTATAATTTTCTTGTGTTTCAGTACAGTCTGGGAGCCCATACTCCCTTACTCTATAAGTATTAGGTTTATTAATAATGACATGTTCTAAATTTTCATTAAACCGTTAAGGTCTGAAACTAGACTGGAAAATATTAGATTTTCATGTTATATTTTCCAACGCCACTTGCGTCGGCGCTGTTTCCGTACCGATATGACTTGAAAACCTTTAAGAAGAGAGCTCACTAATGTCTTTCAAGGTCGGTAACGCACCTGTAATTGCTCTGGTGTTGTCGGTGCCCGTGGGCGGTGGTAATCACTTAAGATCAGATGATCCGTGTGCTTGTTTGTCACCTATTTCATAAAAAAAAGCCTGTGTATGTATAAACAAATTGTTTTACCATGAAGTCTTCAGTTTAAAAATAGGTTTACTTTTTTGTCTTTATTTTATTTACGGACTTAGGGCTACAAACGACATGTCATTTCCATCGTACCCTGACCATCCAATATTTATAAAAATCAGAACTAATAACTAAATTCAATTTGTTAGTATAGGGTCACATATTTATAACGTTACACCGCCATCTTTTGGATTACAGGTGCAACACTATTATTCACACAACAGTTTATTTTAATTATCACTAGATGGCACTGTTACAGATAAAACATATTTTGAAAAAATAATTTTTTAAAGATTTGTAACAATAAAGAAAAAAATATTGACATAAATATAGATTATTTACTTTAAACAGAAATTTTTGATTTTAATAGAATAGTGCGCATTTTCTGAGTATATTTTTATTTTTTATTTCACTAAATGGCACTGTAAAAAATAAAAACTATTTCAATTTTTTAAACACTGTCTATTGATTAAATACTTCACATTTACAATTTACATCCCTAGTTGAATTTACTTAATATAAAATAAAATGTACCTCTCTTATTTATTACTAGATGTGTCCACGACTCCGTTCGCGTGGAACTACTATTTTATTTAATAAAATATTATATAGCCTATGTTACTCAGGGCTAATGTAGCATGAAAAATGGCAAAATAATGTTTGAAATTGGTCCTGTAGTTTTTACGTTTATTTGTTACAAACAAAAATATAAATATTTCCTCTTTATAATATTAGTATAGATTATATTACAGCAAATAAACATATTTTTTGACTTCCACCACTATAAATCTAAACATTCGGCGTGATGTGTAGGTAATAGTAAAATAATAATAAATATAAAAATATTTGTAAATTAGCTTAAAACAATAAACATGTATTGAATTATCAAAGCTTTATAAAGCTCTACGACCCCTATGAACATATCACCACGTGTGGCCTGACATTATAATAGGGCATGCGATCATTACGATCCCATATTGTTTGTTGTGTAATTGAGAAGCAGTTTCCCAGGACCACCGCTGGGAATGCCACCAAGTTTAGACACCGCGTAGGATACCACGTAATAGCACCCTTTTTTGATATCCTCGTGAAAAAATACACTGTCGTAGGTAGGTCATAGTAAAAGGGGTTGACTTTTTCTGAACAACTGATCTTTAATGACATATAAGTAGTACATACGTACTACCAACATAATAATAATCTAAAGCCTTAACAAAATAAGAATTTTTGTAATATCTCTCTCTCATATCAGCGCTCGACCACCATTTTACCTTATGGAGATTTTCCACTTGAGCGTGGTAGTTAACCAGGCGGTCATTAGAAAAAGCCCTACCACTATACCTTGTAATGTAGTAACTATAACATTCTACACATAAATGAAGCTGTCGCGGGCTTTTTTGTAGGACTATTTGAGATAAACATTTCCATTATAAATTATAAAGTGTAACTCCCTATTAAATTTTGCAGCGCATGCCAGAATTGATTGTAGATGGTAGACTTTTATCCCATTTACTTGATGACACTTATCGTTATATTTTGAACAATTCACACAAAATCTTTATAAATTACTATGTGTTTAAAGTTTCATTAAAATCCGTTCAGTAGTTTTTGCGTGAAACAGTAACAAACATTCCATACATCCATACCTATCAGAGTTTCGCGTTTATAATATAAGTAAGACAGCTACATGACTAAGCATTATACGATAAACTGTTTTCAAAAACAATATACCATATTGCAATAGTCAGAAAGATAAATAACTCAAATAATACTTTTGCTATCTGCTTTGCTATCAAATAACTGCTATCATCGCACTGACACTGGCTGAATTGCGGTCAGAGAGTACAGAAGTCATTAAAAACGTAAATTTGCAGTGTGTAAAAAGTATAACTTTGAAATACTGGGCAAACTAGTGGTTAACCAATGACGATATATAAATGAGAAACAATATCATAAGATTTATTTTATTGTCATATTTAATAATTCTCATACAAATGTAGCTTGAAAACGTTTCTCCAGTTGATTCCCCGAGTATTTATTTGTTCTAGCTTCAATTGCATACTTTGTTGATGTTAGATTGCCTTTTCTAGAAGTTCGGCGAGCTAGAAGTTCGGCGAGGTACAAGAATAGGCGAGCATGAGTAACCAACTGGTGCCGATTTGCTTTGACATCGCTACCAAACAGATTCTAGAGTTGTTAATCTGCAATTAGAATGATAACATTTATTTTACACTTTATAGATTGTTATACTTGAAAAGAGTTCCGCCATAAAAACCTTGATTTTTTTCTAGCGTTATGGCCATAAATAATATCACCTTATCTTAAGTGACGGTACGGTCCCAGTTGGTAGACACGATAAACCTGTATGGTCTATATGTGTGAAGGAACTGGCTCTCAAGTGCACCCGCCGGAACACACTTATTGGTATTTGGCGGCAGATTTCAACTTGAGGTTGGTTGCTAGCAAGTGAGCATTAGAAAAAGCCTTACCACCATGTTACGGTTTCCTCGCGACGTTTTCCTTCACTGTAATTTAATTATGGTATTATGATAATTTAGGTAGATTCGAACTGACGTCCCTTGACCCGGAATCCGTACATATAACCACGTAGCTATCATCGCTTTGCAAGCAGTAGTAGATAAGAGTATTAGTAGATTCCTAATAAAGTCTACTTCAATGTGCTAGTTAGTAGTACTTTGTATTCTTTAAAGGTACTAAGTTAGTTGTACTTTACCAATACGTAATATGCTACAATTAAAAAGTTACATACCCTGTAGCACCCACATCGGCAACTTGTTTGCCCCCCTAGGTAGGATGCCAAGAACGCCCGAATCTCATCCCAGTCTACCGACCTGTAGTGCCAAATTTAGGAAATATCACATTTAAAATAAATATACGAGACTCCAAAAAATATATGACTGTTTGTGATATCTGTCTTTGTAAGAAATAACATTCATTACAAGCGTAAATAACAATAATCAACAAACAAAATAACACCCACACTGAAAACTAATTTGTGGATTTACAAAATAATTGCCATACGTAGGATTCGAACCTACAAAACTTCGGCACTGCGTTAGCAGCGAACTGATTGCTTAAGCCCCTAAACCAAACGTCTAGTCATTGATATACACCCTGATTAAGACGCAGTATAAGCCACCTAATACCATTATGAAATTATACACTATACTATGAGCCTTATCAAATACTATCCGATGGCAGTACTACGAGCATTATCGTCTATCCTACATATCTCCATACTCCGAAGTATACGCATCACAGTAATACGCCATACCCTGTAATACCCTATTAATACAATGTCATACCCTATAACTAATTGCTCGAGAGGAATTTAAGCGATGATAGATTGGAAGTATATACGGACGCCGCGTCAAGGGAAGTTAGTTCGAATCCACCTACAACGGGGCTTGAAGCTTTCGGTGAAAGATAGCATCGTGAGGAAACCTTAGGCTTTTTCTAATGCCCGCCTGGCTAACTGCCACCCTCAACTTGAAAATCTGCCGCCAAATACATTAGGTGTGTTCCGGCAGTTGCACTTTAAAGCCAGTCGCTCTACCAGGCTTAGCGTGTCCACCACCTTGAGCCACATCGTCACTTAATATCAGGCGTAAAATGTTATAACGCTAAACCTGAACTATAAAAAAGAAAAAAAAAAAAAAACACTCACGAACATCGTGGGTATTTCTACATCGTACTAATCGTAACGCAAATTTTACACAATGTTTGAAATACATGTTTTAAACTCTGATAACGGGATTCTATGCCTTTATAGGGACGGGCAAGAACGACTCTGGAGCGGTTAGAAAATTTTGCTATCAATTCTATAAAACCTGATGGAGATATCGAAAATGTGTTTAACCAGTTTTCCAAATTTGTTTGACCTGTGTATAAATAATTTGGAATACACATTTTAACACTGTTTAAACTGACTGTTTAACTGTCTGACTGTCAGACAGTTTAACTGTCTGAATTAAAATAATATCGCAATTTTTAGTTTGTACAAATAGACCATCGATACTTTTGACTCAAATATAATAATTTTGCACGATAGAGCACAGCACAAAAGGCATGCTGCGTCACTGGGTTACATATATAGACGTTAGGAAGTTCGTTTCTTGATAACGAAATTTTCGACTTAGTATAGCATATACGTGCATGTGGTATGCATTTATTATATCATTACGCATAATTTTAATACATGTTTCTTAACGCATAATTTTAATACATGTTTTTTTTTTAAATTAAGTTTGAAGTAAAAGACAATAATTTTAATTTATTTGTGGGCGTGTAAGGATATTCTGTATATCGTTCTCAGATCACAACTTCAAAATTATGAGCATCAGTAAAATATTTAATGCACTTTATAAATTATTACTAAAAAAAGTATAAATACTTCCACTCACTCAGTTATATCCCGTAAATTTCTTCTCCACTGTTCAAAAATACGTGCAGTTGATTTTCAGTTGCACATAATTTGTTGAAAGAGGGCGTGGAAAACACCGAACAGGAAGCAGATTTTAGAAATGAATGTTTAATTAATTAGAAAAGGTAAACGTCAGTGATTTAGTTAATGGTTTCTTTTGTTTGTTTTATTAAGTCGATTACTAATTAAATTAACTGAATAATTAAGTATACGAAAAACACAAAAAATCATAGTCTCTAGTTGAATAGCCAATATCTGTACTTTATTTAGATATCATAACATATTATGAATTGAGCATACTATGAATACAACTTATTATACGTTTTAAGAGACTTTTATTAGCTTTTTTTTATTACTTTATCTTAGTAACGTACTCTTGCAACATAATATGCATTAACTTCAAAACTTCCGATTAATTTTACAATTTGCACACGTATCAATGACCGTGTCAATACAATCATTTTTTTAATATTGGCTTAATACCATGACGAAGCTTATGCATTAACAAAAATGTTTTATTGGTGTTGAATGTTACAGATAAGTATCACGTATGTCGCTCAGTATTATTATACATGCGAGAATTTTTTTTCATCTATTTAAAATACGTCCATTGGCAAACCGTTTCCACAATTTTTCTATAATTATACTAGCTGACCCGGTAACTTATCACCTTATCACCTATACTATGAATAGCTAGAAGGCATTAAAATAGCTAGATTATAAGATTTTTTTGACAAAGAATTTTTTTTATCTTACGTAAAAAAATAATCAAAAAAAAGTATTCCATGTTACTTCTAATACCTCCAAGAATATTTGTACAAAGTTTCATGATGATCGGTTAAGTAGTTTTCGAGTGAAAGCGTAACGAGCAAACTTACATTTTTACATTTATAATATTAGTAACGATAAATGAAAAAAAATTGAGTTGAAGACGTAAGACATAAAATATAATTCATTAAAAAACTCAAATAAATAAATGGTAATCCAAAATAAAAGTAGCAAAAATGTCATTCTTTATAAATATAACACATGATATATTTTACGTAATGTCGGGAACTGAAATAATATTAAATTATATGCAATTTCAATTTTAAATAAGTATATTAAATAAATAATAAATAAAATAAAATAAATTAATACATTGATTAATATTTTTGGATAGCAATGAGTGCGTCGTACAAAGACTCTCAAATAAATAAATAGTAATTCAAAATAAAAAGTAGCAAATAATTAGATGTCATTGCTTACAAATATAACACAAGATATATTTAAGTTATGTCGGGAGCTGACATAATATTAAATTATATGGAATTTCTATTTTAATAAGTATATTAAATAAACAATAAATAAAATAAAATAAATGAAATAAATAGATTAAATAATATTTTTGTATAACAATGAGTGCGTCGTACAAAAACTCTCAAATAAATATATAGTAATCCAAAATAAAACGCAGCAAATAATTAGATGTCATTTGCTTACATATATAATACAGGATATATTTACGTTATGTCGGGAGCTGACATAATATTGAATTATATGGAATTTCTATTTTAATAAGTATTAAAATTTGAATAATATTTTTGTATAGTAATGAGTGCGTTCGACGTATTAAATAAATGCATCTATAAAATACCGGATGTAAGCTTCAATTATTAAATATACATACATACGGTTATTTACATACATCAATGCATATGAATGCATAATAAAAAAAAAAATGTTCGCTTAGTGGCCAATGTTCGATCATAAACAAGGGATTAAAGTGAAACTTGAACTGTTTTGAAAAATTAGTCAAATAACATACTAACACTAAAGTTCCTCAATAGTTACTAGACAAAGAAACCAGTTGACAAATACAGGAAATAAAGATGTCCTACGCCATTTTATATAAATATATTTATTGATAATTAAAAAAAAAGTTATCGGTTATTCTATGTTAATTTGGTTTTAACAAATTGTGTTTTTTTTTTATTTTTATTTCACTGTAATAATTTATTGAAGCTTTAACGTATTTTGTTGCTGAAGATTTTTTAGATAAAGAAATATATATATTGCTTCATTCTTACTCTTATATTCTTGAATATGTACACATGGAAGTTAAACACCGACTCCTGGGCTTAAATTATTAAACTATTACCTAGGGGGCTGAAAATTAAAAACGGATGTTGATTTATTCGACCTGTTGATGAAGAGAACGTGTATATAAATCCTTACAACTCTGTACGAGAGATAGTGTGTGTTGAAGCGTCACAGGGCGCGGGCCAGTATTATAGTTCGACTCGGTTTATTTAGAGTGTGAAATAGTAAGGGTGGTCTCGATGTTAGGGTCGCTCTCGATGTTAGGGTCGCTCTCGATGTTAGGGTCGCTCTCGATGTTAGGGTCGCTCTCGATGTTAGGGTCGCTCTCGATGTTAGGGTCGCTCTCGATGTTAGGGTCGCTCTCGATGTTAGGGTCGCTCTCGATGTTAGGGTCGCTCTCGATGTTAGGGTCGCTCTCGATGTTAGGGTCGCTCTCGATGTTAGGGTCGCTCTCGATGTTAGGGTCGCTCTCGATGTTAGGGTCGCTCTCGATGTTAGGGACGTTCTCGCTGTTAGGGTCGTGTATCACTCTTACTATATCACGGCTTTGGGGTCATGCGTCTGCGTGTCCGAGGTAAGTTAATTGGTTCTATCATTACGAAGAAGGATAGAGTTCTAACTCGACTTCTTGTTTTTCTTTCTTCAGGTGAAACGCGTGTCCGAAGTGCGCTGCCGGGCGTCTCCGTGTCCGAGGTGCGCTGCCGGGCGTCTGCGTGTCCGAGGTGCGCTGCCGGGAGTCTGCGTGTCCGAGGTGCGCTGCCGGGAGTCTGCGTGTCCGAGGTGCGCTGCCGGGCGTCTGCGTGTCCGAGGTGCGCTGCCGGGCGTCTGCGTGTCCGAGGTGCGCTGCCGGGCGTCTGCGTGTCCGAGGTGCGCTGCCGGGCGTCTGCGTGTCCGAGGTGCGCTGCCGGGCGTCTGCGTGTCCGAGGTGCGCTGCCGGGAGTCTGCGTGTCCGAGGTGCGCTGCCGGGCGTCTGCGTGTCCGAGGTGCGCTGCCGGGAGTCTGCGTGTCCGAGGTGCGCTGCCGGGAGTCTGCGTGTCCGAGGTGCGCTGCCGGGCGTCTGCGTGTCCGAGGTGCGCTGCCGGGCGTCTGCGTGTCCGAGGTGCGCTGCCGGGCGTCTGCGTGTCCGAGGTGCGCTGCCGGGAGTCTGCGTGTCCGAGGTGCGCTGCCGGGCGTCTGCGTGTCCGAGGTGCGCTGCCGGGAGTCTGCGTGTCCGAGGTGCGCTGCCGGGCGTCTGCGTGTCCGAGGTGCGCTGCCGGGAGTCTGCGTGTCCGAGGTGCGCTGCCGGGAGTCTGCGTGTCCGAGGTGCGCTGCCGGGAGTCTGCGTGTCCGAGGTGCGCTGCCGGGAGTCTGCGTGTCCGAGGTGCGCTGCCGGGAGTCTGCGTGTCCGAGGTGCGCTGCCGGGCGTCTGCGTGTCCGAGGTGCGCTGCCGGGAGTCTGCGTGTCCGAGGTGCGCTGCCGGGAGTCTGCGTGTCCGAGGTGCGCTGCCGGGCGTCTGCGTGTCCGAGGTGCGCTGCCGGGCGTCTGCGTGTCCGAGGTGCGCTGCCGGGCGTCTGCGTGTCCGAGGTGCGCTGCCGGGCGTCTGCGTGTCCGAGGTGCGCTGCCGGGCGTCTGCGTGTCCGAGGTGCGCTGCCGGGCGTCTGCGTGTCCGAGGTGCGCTGCCGGGCGTCTGCGTGTCCGAGGTGCGCTGCCGGGCGTCTGCGTGTCCGAGGTGCGCTGCCGGGAGTCTGCGTGTCCGAGGTGCGCTGCCGGGAGTCTGCGTGTCCGAGGTGCGCTGCCGGGCGTCTGCGTGTCCGAGGTGCGCTGCCGGGCGTCTGCGTGTCCGAGGTGCGCTGCCGGGCGTCTGCGTGTCCGAGGTGCGCTGCCGGGAGTCTGCGTGTCCGAGGTGCGCTGCCGGGAGTCTGCGTGTCCGAGGTGCGCTGCCGGGAGTCTGCGTGTCCGAGGTGCGCTGCCGGGAGTCTGCGTGTCCGAGGTGCGCTGCCGGGAGTCTGCGTGTCCGAGGTAAGTTAATTGGTTCTATAATTACGAAGAAAGGTCAAGTTCTAACTTGACTTCTTGTTTATCTTTCTTCAGTTGAAATGGGTATCGGAGGTGCGATGCCGGGCGTCTGGCGTCTGCGTATCCGAGGTGCGCTGCTGGCTGTCTGCGTGCGGCTAGTTTTTAAGAATTGTTTTTAAGAACGTATTGCGGCTAGTTTATAAGAACGTATTGCGGCTAGTTTATAAGAACGTATTGCGGCTAGTTTATAAGAACGTATTGCGGCTAGTTTATAAGAACGTATTGCGGCTAGTTTATAAGAACGTATTGCGGCTAGTTTATAAGAACGTATTGCGGCTAGTTTATAAGAACGTATTGCGGCTAGTTTATAAGAACGTATTGCGGCTAGTTTATAAGAACGTATTGCGGCTAGTTTATAAGAACGTATTGCGGCTAGTTTATAAGAACGTATTGCGGCTAGTTTATAAGAACGTATTGCGGCTAGTTTATAAGAACGTATTGCGGCTAGTTCGGCTAGTTTATAAGAACGTATTGTGGCTAGTTCGGCTAGTTTATAAGAACGTATTGCGGCTAGTTTTTAAGAACGTATTGCGGCTAGTTTTTAAGAACGTATTGCGGCTAGTTTTTAAGAACGTATTGCGGCTAGTTTTTAAGAACGTATTGCGGCTAGTTTTTAAGAACGTATTGCGGCTAGTTTTTAAGAACGTATTGCGGCTAGTTTTTAAGAACGTATTGCGGCTAGTTTTTAAGAACGTATTGCGGCTAGTTTTTAAGAACGTATTGCGGCTAGTTTTTAAGAACGTATTGCGGCTAGTTTTTAAGAACGTATTGCGGCTAGTTTTTAAGAACGTATTGCGGCTAGTTTTTAAGAACGTATTGCGGCTAGTTTTTAAGAAGGTATTGCGGCTAGTTTTTAAGAAGGTATTGCGGCTAGTTTTTAAGAAGGTATTGCGGCTAGTTTTTAAGAAGGTATTGCGGCTAGTTTTTAAGAAGGTATTGCGGCTAGTTTTTAAGAAGGTATTGCGGCTAGTTTTTAAGAAGGTATTGCGGCTAGTTTTTAAGAAGGTATTGCGGCTAGTTTTTAAGAAGGTATTGCGGCTAGTTTTTAAGAAGGTATTGCGGCTAGTTTTTAAGAAGGTATTGCGGCTAGTTTTTAAGAAGGTATTGCGGCTAGTTTTTAAGAAGGTATTGCGGCTAGTTTTTAAGAAGGTATTGCGGCTAGTTTTTAAGAAGGTATTGCGGCTAGTTTTTAAGAAGGTATTGCGGCTAGTTTTTAAGAAGGTATTGCGGCTAGTTTTTAAGAAGGTATTGCGGCTAGTTTTTAAGAAGGTATTGCGGCTAGTTTTTAAGAAGGTATTGCGGCTAGTTTTTAAGAAGGTATTGCGGCTAGTTTTTAAGAAGGTATTGCGGCTAGTTTTTAAGAAGGTATTGCGGCTAGTTTTTAAGAAGGTATTGCGGCTAGTTTTTAAGAAGGTATTGCGGCTAGTTTTTAAGAAGGTATTGCGGCTAGTTTTTAAGAAGGTATTGCGGCTAGTTTTTAAGAAGGTATTGCGGCTAGTTTTTAAGAAGGTATTGCGGCTAGTTTTTAAGAAGGTATTGCGGCTAGTTTTTAAGAAGGTATTGCGGCTAGTTTTTAAGAAGGTATTGCGGCTAGTTTTTAAGAAGGTATTGCGGCTAGTTTTTAAGAAGGTATTGCGGCTAGTTTTTAAGAAGGTATTGCGGCTAGTTTTTAAGAAGGTATTGCGGCTAGTTTTTAAGAAGGTATTGCGGCTAGTTTTTAAGAAGGTATTGCGGCTAGTTTTTAAGAAGGTATTGCGGCTAGTTTTTAAGAAGGTATTGCGGCTAGTTTTTAAGAAGGTATTGCGGCTAGTTTTTAAGAAGGTATTGCGGCTAGTTTTTAAGAAGGTATTGCGGCTAGTTTTTAAGAAGGTATTGCGGCTAGTTTTTAAGAAGGTATTGCGGCTAGTTTATAAGAAGGTATTGCGGCTAGTTTATAAGAAGGTATTGCGGCTAGTTTATAAGAAGGTATTGCGGCTAGTTTATAAGAACGTATTGCGGCTAGTTTATAAGAACGTATTGCGGCTAGTTTATAAGAACGTATTGCGGCTAGTTTATAAGAACGTATTGCGGCTAGTTTATAAGAACGTATTGCGGCTAGTTTATAAGAACGTATTGCGGCTAGTTTATAAGAACGTATTGCGGCTAGTTCGGCTAGTTTATAAGAACGTATTGTGGCTAGTTCGGCTAGTTTATAAGAACGTATTGCGGCTAGTTTTTAAGAACGTATTGCGGCTAGTTTTTAAGAACGTATTGCGGCTAGTTTTTAAGAACGTATTGCGGCTAGTTTTTAAGAACGTATTGCGGCTAGTTTTTAAGAACGTATTGCGGCTAGTTTTTAAGAACGTATTGCGGCTAGTTTTTAAGAACGTATTGCGGCTAGTTTTTAAGAACGTATTGCGGCTAGTTTTTAAGAACGTATTGCGGCTAGTTTTTAAGAACGTATTGCGGCTAGTTTTTAAGAACGTATTGCGGCTAGTTTTTAAGAAGGTATTGCGGCTAGTTTTTAAGAAGGTATTGCGGCTAGTTTTTAAGAAGGTATTGCGGCTAGTTTTTAAGAAGGTATTGCGGCTAGTTTTTAAGAAGGTATTGCGGCTAGTTTTTAAGAAGGTATTGCGGCTAGTTTTTAAGAAGGTATTGCGGCTAGTTTTTAAGAAGGTATTGCGGCTAGTTTTTAAGAAGGTATTGCGGCTAGTTTTTAAGAAGGTATTGCGGCTAGTTTTTAAGAAGGTATTGCGGCTAGTTTTTAAGAAGGTATTGCGGCTAGTTTTTAAGAAGGTATTGCGGCTAGTTTTTAAGAAGGTATTGCGGCTAGTTTTTAAGAAGGTATTGCGGCTAGTTTTTAAGAAGGTATTGCGGCTAGTTTTTAAGAAGGTATTGCGGCTAGTTTTTAAGAAGGTATTGCGGCTAGTTTTTAAGAAGGTATTGCGGCTAGTTTTTAAGAAGGTATTGCGGCTAGTTTTTAAGAAGGTATTGCGGCTAGTTTTTAAGAAGGTATTGCGGCTAGTTTTTAAGAAGGTATTGCGGCTAGTTTTTAAGAAGGTATTGCGGCTAGTTTTTAAGAAGGTATTGCGGCTAGTTTTTAAGAAGGTATTGCGGCTAGTTTTTAAGAAGGTATTGCGGCTAGTTTTTAAGAAGGTATTGCGGCTAGTTTTTAAGAAGGTATTGCGGCTAGTTTTTAAGAAGGTATTGCGGCTAGTTTTTAAGAAGGTATTGCGGCTAGTTTTTAAGAAGGTATTGCGGCTAGTTTTTAAGAAGGTATTGCGGCTAGTTTTTAAGAAGGTATTGCGGCTAGTTTTTAAGAAGGTATTGCGGCTAGTTTTTAAGAAGGTATTGCGGCTAGTTTTTAAGAAGGTATTGCGGCTAGTTTTTAAGAAGGTATTGCGGCTAGTTTTTAAGAAGGTATTGCGGCTAGTTTTTAAGAAGGTATTGCGGCTAGTTTTTAAGAAGGTATTGCGGCTAGTTTTTAAGAAGGTATTGCGGCTAGTTTTTAAGAAGGTATTGCGGCTAGTTTTTAAGAAGGTATTGCGGCTAGTTTTTAAGAAGGTATTGCGGCTAGTTTTTAAGAAGGTATTGCGGCTAGTTTTTAAGAAGGTATTGCGGCTAGTTTTTAAGAAGGTATTGCGGCTAGTTTTTAAGAAGGTATTGCGGCTAGTTTTTAAGAAGGTATTGCGGCTAGTTTTTAAGAAGGTATTGCGGCTAGTTTTTAAGAAGGTATTGCGGCTAGTTTTTAAGAAGGTATTGCGGCTAGTTTTTAAGAAGGTATTGCGGCTAGTTTTTAAGAAGGTATTGCGGCTAGTTTTTAAGAAGGTATTGCGGCTAGTTTTTAAGAAGGTATTGCGGCTAGTTTTTAAGAAGGTATTGCGGCTAGTTTTTAAGAAGGTATTGCGGCTAGTTTTTAAGAAGGTATTGCGGCTAGTTTTTAAGAAGGTATTGCGGCTAGTTTTTAAGAAGGTATTGCGGCTAGTTTTTAAGAAGGTATTGCGGCTAGTTTTTAAGAAGGTATTGCGGCTAGTTTTTAAGAAGGTATTGCGGCTAGTTTTTAAGAAGGTATTGCGGCTAGTTTTTAAGAAGGTATTGCGGCTAGTTTTTAAGAAGGTATTGCGGCTAGTTTTTAAGAAGGTATTGCGGCTAGTTTTTAAGAAGGTATTGCGGCTAGTTTTTAAGAAGGTATTGCGGCTAGTTTTTAAGAAGGTATTGCGGCTAGTTTTTAAGAAGGTATTGCGGCTAGTTTTTAAGAAGGTATTGCGGATAGTTTTTAAGAAGGTATTGCGGATAGTTTTTAAGAAGGTATTGCGGATAGTTTTTAAGAAGGTATTGCGGATAGTTTTTAAGAAGGTATTGCGGATAGTTTTTAAGAAGGTATTGCGGATAGTTTTTAAGAAGGTATTGCGGATAGTTTTTAAGAAGGTATTGCGGATAGTTTTTAAGAAGGTATTGCGGATAGTTTTTAAGAAGGTATTGCGGATAGTTTTTAAGAAGGTATTGCGGATAGTTTTTAAGAAGGTATTGCGGATAGTTTTTAAGAACGTATTGCGGCTAGGCTATGCGGCTAGTTTTTAATAACGTATTGTGCGGCTATGCGGCTAGTTTTTAATAACGTATTGTGCGGCTATGCGGCTAGTTTTTAATAACGTATTGTGCGGCTATGCGGCTAGTTTTTAATAACGTATTGTGCGGCTATGCGGCTAGTTTTTAATAACGTATTGTGCGGCTATGCGGCTAGTTTTTAATAACGTATTGTGCGGCTATGCGGCTAGTTTTTAATAACGTATTGTGCGGCTATGCGGCTAGTTTTTAATAACGTATTGTGCGGCTATGCGGCTAGTTTTTAATAACGTGTTGTGCGGCTATGCGGCTAGTTTTTAATAACGTGTTGCGGCTAGTTTATAGGAACGTGTTGCGGCTAGTTTATAGGAACGTGTTGCGGCTAGTTTATAGGAACGTGTTGCGGCTAGTTTATAGGAACGTGTTGCGGCTAGTTTATAGGAACGTGTTGCGGCTAGTTTTTAATAACGTGTTGCGGCTAGTTTTTAAGAACGTGTTGCGGCTAGTTTTTAATAACGTGTTGCGGCTAGTTTTTAATAACGTGTTGCGGCTAGTTTTTAATAACGTGTTGCGGCTAGTTTTTAATAACGTGTTGCGGCTAGTTTTTAATAACGTGTTGCGGCTAGTTTTTAATAACGTGTTGCGGCTAGTTTTTAATAACGTGTTGCGGCTAGTTTTTAATAACGTGTTGCGGCTAATTTTTAAGAACGTATTGCGTAGTAGATTTGAAGTTTTGACGTTGATAAGATTCTTGGATAGAATATTTTTTATTTGGTGCGGCTTGTTTTTAAGAACGTATTGTGCGGCTAGTTTTTAAGAATGCCTTGTGCGGCTAGTTTTTAAGAATGCCTTGTGCGGCTAGTTTTTAAGAATGCCTTGTGCGGCAAGTTTTTAAGAATGCATTGTGCGGCTAGTTTTTAAGAATGCCTTGTGCGGCAAGTTTTTAAGAATGCATTGTGCGGCTAGTTTTTAAGAATGCATTGTGCGGCTAGTTTTTAAGAACGTATTGTGCGGCTAGTTTTTAAGAACGCATTGTGGCAATTAAGCATTAAAGTATTATCTAATGTAATAGGATTTTTGCGAATAAATATTTTTCATTTTACTTTTACTCTAATTTCAAAATATTATTAATTTAATGACTTTCATTCAAATTTTGCGACTTGCAAATAAATATTTTTCATTTTACTATTACTCTAATTTCAAAATATTTTTAATTTTATTTACTTTCATTTAAATTTTGCGACTAAATAATTTTCATTTAGTTAATCTATTTGATAAGGAGGATGCTCGATGGTAGATATTTCAATAACTCTTTTTCATAGATATTCATTAATTGATATCGGAACAAAATTTAAGCTTTCAAAGTTTTACATTTACACCGATACAAAATGTTTATGAGACTTTTGTATAAAAACAAAAGTATTAATACAAAAAAGATACAAGCTAATCGCTATATCTACACGTATAAAAACAAAAGTATTAATACAAAAAAGATACAAGCTAATCGCTATATCTACACTGAAAACTAATTTAAACTGTTTCACGTAAAAGTACTGGAATTGTTTAAGCATACGATTGATTTCACCATATTAATTTACCACCTTTGGTTTGAGCAACCAGCAACGTGAAATCACAAAAGATATTTAAATAAAAACAAATATGACACAAGTTTAATACTATTTACATTCGTTTCTGGGGCATTAGGTACAAATAGATATATAATAAATATTTAAGTAAGTAGTGTTAAACTATATACATAAATGTTTACTATATTTTTTTACCTTTTTTTTATTTTTACATTTCATACTTGGCTGACCCTACTCGAACTGCAAGTACATTAGTTTGCGTGCGGAAACCCGTTTCCACGCGAAAAGTTACATTTATTACCAAGTTTTGAACATCAAGGGCGCATCTGTTGAATGCAGAATTCGGCGCGTGTATGTATTATTGTATCTATTGTATCAATTAAATCAGTTGAGTTTGTCAACACGTCTGTGACACACAGACTATCGAGTCATGCCTAAGGTTACTCCAACCATTTATTGACAGATTGACAACTTTGTTTTTCAACTTATTTTTTACGCCTTTTGAGACTTCGTCGTGTAGATCACCAGCAATTTATTTGCTGTTTTTTTTTTATACTTAAGGTTTAACATTATGGTCATAATCTCACCTGATCTTAAGTGACGATACGGCCCAAGTTGGTAGACACGCTAAACCTGTGGAGGAACTGGCTCTCAAGTGCAGCTGCCGGAACACACCTATTGGTATTTGGCGGCAGGTTTACAACTTGAGGGTGGTAGCTACCCAGGCGGACATTAGAAAAAGCCCTACCACCATGCTATTCCTCACGATGTTTTCCTTCACCGAAAGCTCAAGCTCATTGTAGGTGCTTGGATTCGAATTCACAACCCTTGATCGGTTTGGAGGAATTATCTGAAAATCGGGAAGAACCAGCATCACTCAACATCAACAAATCCTCCACCACAAAGTCCTCGACAGCGTCAAGATTTGCAGCAGTGTTAGAACGGTGATGCTACATTGCTGGTAGTGTGCCTCCGTTCTTTTCACAAGCCCAACTAGTTCTTTCTTACTTTTTCTGCAATCGCACCCTATTGATCTTCAATCTGGTATTTTCTTGATACATAAATACTATTTATAAAAGTCCTCTATGTCGGCCGTCAAAAGAAAGTAATTCAATGAACTATTGGGTTTCCTCCATCTCTTTACAAAGCAGTCTTAGTAATGATGAGCAAACTTTCAATAATTCTGTGCATAAAATGATTCAAACTTTGAAAACGCGACCGGCGTCAATCGTTCGTGAGACTACCAGTAAATGAAACAAAAAATGCTCCGTAATGTAGAAACATGTTGAATCCTGTCAGTCGGCCAGAAGCGTCGTTAGGGATGGCTGCCCTTTTGACCGTGGCTTCCACTAATATAAGTAGTTCGAATTTTGATTAATATAACCTATTTTAATAAAACTTTTTATGCTTGTCTTGTGTTATAGAGATTACCAATCTAATTTTTTTGTTATTTTCAGGGGGTTGCGAATTTTTTACCTACTACAAACGATGGGCTGATTATAGATTTCGGTATTTACAAAGGTGCAAAATGTATAATGATTTCTTATGTTTACGCGAATATTATTCATTGAAATAAAACTAATTTAAACAGATTTTATTTCAGTGCAAAATCTATGTTTGGCGATACAAATTTAGGCTGGTGACCATCCATAGTCTTACACTTGCCTAAGAGCATTTCACCTGGACGTTTAGTGTATCACGATCGATATTTTACTACGGTACCTTTTATTGAAGAGTTGGAAAACTTAAACCTTTATTCCACCGGTAGTTTTATGAAAAATTGAATTCCCGATCGAGACACAATCAGTTTAAAAAAGTATTCTTGAATGAAACGTGGTGAATGACGACAGTTTGTAATTAATTTAGTGATCCTAACAACGACCTTATCAGATAAGCAGCTCAAGGGCTGCGAAGGTGGTCCCTTACAGAACCGTGTACTTAACGTGTGAGTGTCCACGAATGGTATGCGGTGTGATGATGTACTCTCAGTGATGTAGAGTGTCACTGTATCGTGCGAGCAGTTATTCAGACAGTATGTCTGCAAGCCTATTGTTATACTGAAAGGATTGCAGGGGTGCTGGTGGCCCTAGTATATGCAATTTTCCTAGAGTTGAGCTGGGCCGAGATGCTCACCCAGGAGGTCTTATCGAAGATCGTAACGGAGGGTGGTGGGCGTACTGCTTTCACAGTCGAGTTAGCGGATGTGGCAGGTCAGGTCACTGGGGGAGTAGCGTTCACGGATGCAATGGGGACGCGCTTTGCTTTTGTGGCAGCAATTTTAACTGTTGAGGGTGATAGCACCCTCTTGTTCTTTATCCTGGTGACTACTGTAAAGCCGGCTTCAGGATTGGTTTGAACCTTCAAATCGAATTATCGAAATTTAATTTCAGCCTAGTTTTCAGAGGTCGGGTCGGGGGATAATAGCGAGAAAGAGTTCGAATGTTTATCCATTGATAAATTTGAGTAAATATTTAATTTACTACGGCGAATTTAAAAATACAGTGTAGAAATGAATTAATTTAGGTCTATTTGATTTGAAATAACTGGCCTAAACTAAAAGAAAACTGTTTGTTTTATATAATTAAAGAAAAAAACTGTTTCTTCTCCAACCCTGATCAAAAGTTATTGTAATTTGAGTGACAACGTGACATTAAATAATTTCAGTTCAACGAGAACGAATTCACAGGCATAGTTAGTACATAATAATTTTCACACCTTCTAAATAATATTTAAAAAAATTGTATCAAAGGGAACATACGTTTAAGGACGCCCGCGGACCGTCACGCGTGACTTCACGCAGCGCTGTCAAGCCGCACGTGCGTTATAATGAGCGTCTGCGGGACTCCTAATTGGTTTTGTTTCGTCGCTCTCGTTAGACACAGGTCGTGCGACATTCAGCCTTTTAATTGATCTATAAAGTCAACGGTGCGGGTAAATGCAAACAGATTTGCTTCATAACTATGATAAAAAACTTTCTCTCTAATTATATAACAATTGCAATTCGAATTATTTCACTATGGAAGTTCGATGCGAATACATTTATTCAACAACAACCTGTAGTTGCGACATGGTTACAAGTATTAAATAAAAATTTGCCAAAACAATATTTTTTTTTAATAAAAAACAGTTTATTGCATACAATATAGCTCTGTGTTAGATCATTTTCTCCAGGAATGTGTTATCGAGGTTTTTTATTTGAAAATCACCTTCCCACCCATACAATATGTAAATAAAGTCAGAGGTAAACTAAATAGGTATGCTGCTTATTAATAACTGCCTTTGCACGTGACGTCATTCTCGTGGAACTAAAAATTATTTCAAAATTTTTGCTAGTTTTAGTAACTGTTTTCAATACAGCTTTGGTCCTGTTGATGAATGCGAGTTGTTAAATAGCTTTTCTCAATGACTGTTCTATCAAAAAAACAAAAACCTTTGAAATCCGAATGCTACTTTTTAAAGACTAGTGCTTTCAAACAAACATTTATCTCAACTTTATAATACTAACATACAATACTCATTTGTGTTAAAAATGAAACAACAGTAAATTAAAAAGTAAAATGTTTTGTTTCTAAGAGCTAATCTCTGGAACTACCAGTCGGATTCGAACAATTCTTGTTGTATGTGATAATCAGATTCACGAGGAATAGTATAGTGCACTTTCATGGAGAAAAAGTTATATTTATATACTATTTTATCTTTATGAGATAAACTACTCACAGGATTTCTATACGGTTTTCACAAAAAGACAGAGTGATTCATGAGGAAGGTTTAAGTGTCTACATTAGTTTTATTTGAATTTGAATTACATTAAAATTATGATGATGATTGTTGAAAAAGTTGGAAAAATTTATAATGTCGGTCCGAAGCTTCAGTGATATGCGCCGCGTTAACCAATTAACTTATATGAAAACATATCTTTTACCTGCGATTTCGCTCTCATTAATACTGAATTTTTCAATCTATTCTGGTTGACGATCGATAAAGAAATAATTATTTCAGTATTTTCGTCAATACAGGTACATTAAAACTTACCCAAAATTCGAAATTATTAACAATGAAACTCTTAAAGTTATAAGCGAATCGGATAACGCAATAAAAAGTTTCATACAAAGTTATGGCTACAAACTCACCTGGGGTTAAGTGACGATGTGGTCCAAGATGGTGGGCACGCTAAGGCTAGTGGAAGGACTGGCTCCCAAGTGCAACTGCCGGAACACACGTATAGGCATTTGGTGGCAGATTTTCAACTTGAACGTGGCGAGTCGGCCATTTTAAAAAAGCCTTATCATCAAGCTATGGTTTCATCACGTTTTCCTTCACCGAAAGTACCAGCTCATTGCAGGTGGATTTGAACTCACATTGATTGACGTGGCGTCTATACATACTATCAATTCTTACATTTCGTATATTCTTTCAATTCGAGGAAAGAAAACCAGATACCTACGTAACTTGTAGTACCGATTATAAATAGCGATATTTCTGCTTAACCCATAACAAGTAAGTTGTGAAGATTCTCGAACATCGTGTAAAGAGTAATTACGAACACTTGTACCTAAAGGCGGACGCCATTTCACGACAAATTGAACTAATCTAGTGCTCGTCCTCTGTTTCCAGGGGTGTAGCTAGGTGCGGGTGAGGGGGCAACTGATCCCCAACCCTTCGTTTTGGTAAACTGATTACCGGCTTTAAAAGTTTAAATAACAAATGGTTCAAGGTGGCGGACACACTGAAGGAGCCATATACAATTTGTAAACACACGAATCATTAAAAGATAAGTTTTTGGAATTTGATAACTTAACTCTGCCCTTCCAATACATTCTTAGTAATTTAATGTTTATCCGTAAAACTTGGAAAAGTTAAGAGTTCGCGTAAGACCGGCATGATTTAAATACTAGAAATTGTGTCTGATCACTTCTTATTTTAGCCTCAATAATACCAGTAACAGGTTTTTATGTAACAATGTTAAGTTTCACAACAAAGTCCGTCAAACTCAAAACAAAAAGACCTTACCGAATTGCCAATGTGAAAAGGTTATTACAAAGTGGATCAATATATGAACGATGGTAATATCTGGTTGTTTTGGAGTTATGGCGAAATGAGGCCGTTTATTTTTTGTGATTGAAAAACCAAATATTATATTTCACGAGTTATTTTCACTGCGTTAGGCCATAAATCCGAATGGAATAGGTACTAAATATTTGCCTAACACATTGTAATTATAAAAGAGTTATGCCATAATAATTTTTCATAAATAAATGAAACATTACGAATATTCTATTTTTTCTTTTTAACTTTACGACTATACATCACTCGTTGTACAACATAATTAACAATACTGTTATAATATCATAAAAACTTGAGTACAGCCTCGTTCGGTCCCCTTCAACTCTCTCTAACACGGGGAGATATGACTGCGTCGCTTCGATATAGCCGAGTGAAATGAATGGATTTTTTAATTAATCAAAATGTCCTATTACAATAATAGTATTTTTTATGAACTAAAACTTATTCTGTATACATCGAAATACAACTAATTCAAACGGATTTTATTGCGGTTATTTATTACACATGTGTTAACATGAACTTTTGTGGACAACCTACACCTCAGTCCACCCCCTGACCACGAAGGCTGAAAAGAAATCGAAACGTCGGAATCAAAATTAATAAATAACCGCGATAAAATCCGTTTCAATTAGTATTAACACAATAATGATTTCTTATGTTTACGCGAATATTATTCATCGAAATTGTGTATACCTCAAGAATGGTATTTTTGGCATGAGAAATAGGTGTCTTATGTTCTTCACTGTATCCCTGGAAAACGTGTTACCCAATCTCACATGGGGAAGAGGGTGAGAAAAGCCCCGGATCTAGGGGGGGGCTAACCTGGGCACTTTCCCCTGGGTGGCAGTTTCAGGGGGTGACAAATTCATAATTTGCAGAAAACATCTAAACAAAACAAAAAGCAAAAGTTAAAAACTAAGCTTAAAAAGAAGTCGAAGCACATTGTCGGCTAAAAACCAAGCTGTTACTGATCTGTTAAATAATCTATCTAAAGATTGTCAAAGCTTTGGAAGTACTCGCAGTTATATTATATATCTCAGATTTTTTTAACAATTGACCTTATATACACTTTATAGGGGCGCCACTATTAAGTTTTTGCCCCGGTTCGAAAAACTCGTAGAACCGAGGCTAGGTCGGGCCTCGGTAAATATCATGTAATTTTATTCCACAAAAAAAATTAAATTGTATAAAAGGTACTATTTGCTCATAACTACTCTATGCCGATATTATAAAGAGGAAAGATTTGTATTTTTGTTTGTAACGAATATAAACTCAAGAACTACTGGACCGATTTCAGAAATTCTTTCACCATTGGAATGCTATATTTATTATCCCTGAGTAATATAGGCCATATATATATATTCTTTTATGAACATGATTAAACAAAATTTTAGTTCCACACGAACGGAGTCGTGAACTCGGTTAGTCATAAATAAATAAAAAAACGCATTGTTTTGTTTTTGTAATAAATTGAATATAGGTAATCAAGAACAGATTAACTTATTAACATTGAAAATGCATTTTGAAAAATCTCACGTAAGATTAGGGTACAGAGGAGTTCGAAATAAATCTCACGACATCGAACCAAAGGATATACCTAACCACGTAATTAATAGATGCTACACGTGTATGTAAATTATCACGTTTTTAGTTCAGTGCTTGAAGCGAGAAAGACTAACAAACAAATATACGTTCATAACGATGTAGTCCCATATGATGGACACGGTAAGCCTAGTGCCTAGGTGCTGTTTCTTAAGTACAACTGCCGAAACACGCCTATATGTATTTGACAGCAGATTTTCAACTTGAGGGTGGGAGATGGTTAGTGCAACAATTGTCTTCAGTTACTTTTATAACAAAAGGAAATTGACAGATATTTAAATACCTATATAAACTTTCTTTTACGTTGCCAGTTTCTAGAAAACAAAAATAAGGCACTGTCTCTAATTAATCATCATGTACATATATTGTTTATATATGGTTGTCTTATCCCAGTTGGGTACAAATCCCTTCCGGCCCTTTTGGTTACTGCATAAGTGGAAACACATGGCCTGTTAAGATAAGGATAGGTGGTAAAATTAAAATGAGGGTAGACACAGTAACATGAACTTTTCTGGACAACCTACACTTCAGTCAGCCCCGTGACCACGAAGGCTGTAGTAAAGCTTTCCAAACGTCGGGATCAAAATTAATAAATAATCACGATAAAATCCGTTTAAATTAGTTTTATTTCTATGAATAATATTCGCGTAAATATAAGATATCATTATTATTAACCATAGACTTGAGAGCGTGCAAAAAAATTTGTACCTGCCTACATACGCGAATATCTATTATAAATTATTCCGAAAAAAAGAACTCACCGGACATTATAAAATAAACGGTTACCGCCATTGGTTGGCGGTCGGCCAATCATCGCGTTCGTTCCTCCGGAGGCGGGAAGAGGCAAACGTCAAATGCAAATGAGTTTTTTTTTGTACAAGAAACTCGTTTCCCGCGCTCTTTTTTGTTTTGTTTGTTTACGGCCAGTTATAATGGAATGGTTATTTTATTCTGAGTTACGGCGAAGAGAGGCCGTTTATGATTTTTGAATGAAAAATAAATTATTTAAAGCATCGGTACTGAATATGTATTGTTACAGGCAATTGCCGTCAAGTATTATTAGTGTTGGTATATTTCTCTACTTATTTTCGCTTCGTTGGATTATAAAACCGAATGGATTATACTAAATATTTGCCTACGAGGTGATAGTTAAAAAAGAGGTTTGCCATATTTATTTTATATCAACGAATCAAACATTACTAACATTCTTTTTTTTATTCTAACTTGACCATTATACCTACGTATGTCGTTGTACAACATAATTAGGTCTATTATTGTCATATGGATACAACTTCGTGTGATGATTTCATTAGGCATTTTAAGAAATTATTTCTAATCTATAGTTGCTCATTATAAATAAAGTATAAGTAAAACACTACCAACCTATATTACGTAATATAGCGACGACAAAACAAAATAAATATCATTACATAACAGGGTAAGACCCTGCCGAAAACTTTATGTAAAGGTCGACACCAATAATTAATCTTGAAAAAAGTATTTAATTAAAATAAAATAATAGTTGGAATGTGTTGAAATAAGAACTTTTGATAAGATTTTAGCAATGTTTTTATTATTGACAAATGAGAAAAAGATTGAATACGAAGTGGGGAGAACTTACAATAAAATGAATAAGCGTGTTGTATTCTGGAATCATCGAGTATAAATCCAGTAATCAAGCGTGGTAGTAGGAAAAATCTGTCAGAGAGTCTCTTAATTATTTAAAATCCAAGTGGTAAAAGTATAAAAAATACACATGTTTTACATATAAACCCTTTTTCAATAATCTATTATTCTCTTATACTGACATTGTTACATACATTTTATATTCGCCTTAACATGACACTTTTTTCTTATTCTGATCTCGATCTGTAGATTCTATTGAACAAATTTATACAACACTAACAAGATATTCATCATATTTATTAGAAAATATTGTAGTATAATAGACTCAATTATGTGATTATAAATAAATATCGCTATACTTTTAAAGGATCAACATTACGGGCCCGTAATGTTTTAAATGTTTAAAATAAACGATTTAATATTTATATAATGTCGTATGAAAAATCACAGTTTGTGTCATTCCCGCGTTATCGCACACCTTGCAGTCGGGATTATCCCCTCTTCGCCCTCCGAGCTCCCTCTGGACGTGAGGGAACGGGACGTAACGTCACCGCATGTCAGTCAAACGGGGGCGATCGCGCCGCGATAACGCACCTTTGCCTAATTAAAAAAAAATACTTTGCCTATGATTTAATTACTATTTAATCATATTTTTTTTTATAATAGTGTACCGTTTTAACAAGCAGTTCCGTTGTGAAATAATAACTTTTTTTTTTGTTGTAGTAACGATTAAAATGTAATTGGTAAATTAATTGATCGGTGTGTTAAAAGTTTTTTGTAGTAACTCTTAGTGATGTGTATTTTAATAATTTAAAAGCGTGTGTATATAGTTTTTGTGTTTAAAAAAATGTTACATAGCAATGTTAAGGGTGCGCGGGCTGGTGGTATATATCCTATTGGATTCCCGTAAGGTAAAACAATATTTTTATCGTTTTTTTTCTTGACTGATCTTAGGTACCTACTTTGCTACCCTGTGGAGCTTTTGCAGCTTCACTGAATTCGTGGGGGTGACATTCACATTAAGTATTAATTTTATACAATATTTTTATTATAAATATATTACATATAATCTAAATGATTTAAATATAGAGTGAAATGACAGTGTATGGAATTATTTCGAACTAGCGGCCCGTCTCAGCTTCGCAAGGGTGGATATTTATTTTTTGAACAAGTTATTATAGTAACAACCACAATAGTTGGAAATAGGTATCGCTAAGTTATTTTTGTAGATATTGATATGTCCTTTAATTTTGTACAACATGTTTTAGGTCTGTCATCAATAGTTTCCGCAGCGGATGCAATGAAAGACATTTTATGGCTAAAATTTTTACATCTCGGGTTACAGTATCGAAGTTTTAGTATAGATCCCTAATATTTTCTAGTAATAAATATAGCCTATGTAACTCAGAGATAATGTAGCATTTAATATTGAAAGAATTTTTGGATGTGGTCCCGTAGATTATTTGTACAAACATACACAAGTACAAATCTTTCCTCTTTGTAATATTAGTATAGATATTCATTTTTTCGTTATTCGATGTGTTTTAAAAAATAATTTAAACAAAATAGTATTATTTACTTATGCAAGTGAAAGATGTTAACTTTGATTCGATGATAACTTTTTATCTAAAATCTCTCTAAGATTACTATTTTTCGGTTATGGATCCGTAATATCTACGATTTCTATTCTATTAATTATTTCATACTAATCTTATCATTACAACATATTACTACCGCCGACAATACGCCGACCCCAAATAACTTGGGAACCGGGTAAGATGATGATACTCTATACTATACATAAGTACAACTCAAGAACGACTAAAACGATTTCAAAAATTCTATTACCATTAGAATGCTACTTTAGCCCTGAGTAGTATAAGATATGTAACATGTTTTATGAAAATTATTAAATAAATGAAGTAATGGAAGAGTTATCCGACTTTTTGTATTTTCGTAAAAGTAATGATATTGAATAAATCTATGATACAGAACTACAGGCACGAAGAAACTTACTGTAGAAGTGTAGGTATTTTAATCATCCATCAGTTTTACAACGTTTTATTTATGCTTACTATATTCTATTACCTACATTGTACAAAATTGATAAAACATAAATAAATTATTAAAGCAAATTTTAATAAATTATTATAATGTGAAGCGACAGCTTTTTTGGTAGTGAGTAAGGACGCCGCGTCAAGAAACGTGAGTTTGAATCCACCTACAATAAGCTTGAGTTTAGACTCCTTTTAATGCCAACTCAATGTAAAAATTCTGTCGGGAAAATGCCTATACTTAGGTGTGTTTCGGCGGTTGCGCTTGAGAGCTAGACCCTTTACAGGTTTAGTGTGTCTATTATCTTGGGCCACATCGCCATTTAACATCAGGTGGGATTGTGGCCAAACGTTATACCGTAACTATAAAAAAATATTAAAAGAAAATATTTAATGACAAAAACAACTACCGGGATATGTTTTTTTTTCTATAATAGCCTCTGCTTATGTAAGTAATTTCAGTCGTGTCAAGTGTGAATAAGCATGAAGTCAACCGACACAAGATAACACCTAGACTCAGAACAATAATAATTACTCTTTGTGGGATTCGAACCTACGGTACGCATCAGCAGCGAGCCGACCGCCTAAAGCGCTAGACCAACCGTTCAGTTAAAACACATCCTTATAGAATCAACAAAGCTGCTTCAAAATCTTTTAATCGAGATACTCTTTTGCAGTAATATGGGACCTCGCGAATAATGCCTTTAAATTATTTATTAATATATATTTTTTTTTTTTCATATAAAAACTCATTCTGTTGAAACTGCAATTCCGGCTTAAATGAAGAGAGACGTCGTCATTTAAAATATAACTGTAACAGAACAATTAACATATTCTTACATTGGACTAGCTTTTACCCGCGGCTTTACTCAAGTTAATATTGATTTTGTCAAAGAATTCTAATTCCGATAGCCGCTATTTTAAATAAATTATATCAAAGGAAACTGGTATTGGTAATATTCGTGCTCTACGCGAGCCGCTCACTATTTTGGCGATAATGGCTTACACATAAAAGATAGATATATACTTTCATATTTGAAGACTATTTGAGATAAACATTTCCATTATACATTATCTACGTGCAACTAACGGTTTTTGCACCGCACGCCAGAATAGCTCCAGATGGTAGATTTTTTTCCTACTCAGTTGACAGTTATTGTAATATCTTGGACAATTCGCATAATATCTTTATAAATTATAGCCTATGTGTTATTCTGATGCATAAGCTATATTATTTTAACGTGACATTAAAATCCATTCCATAGTGTTTGCGTTAAAGAGTAAAAACATCCATACATCCATACTTACAAACTTGTTTATAATATCAGTTAAGGATATTAACGAAATTACAGTTTTTCTCAATGAAAAATATTCTCTTAAAATTCATTCAACTCTTTTAATGTCGTAGTTTAATATTACTTCAACACTACTGGCAGGTAATGTATTTAATACCAAAGGTAACATATATTTACACATACTTATAACATAAAAGTTGTTATAACTGGGAAGTAGATATGCGGGAATATACGCAGAATCTCGCAAAAATATTAGCTACTCCCTTTTTTAAACTGTTAATTTTCGGTGACGCTTATCTTTTGGAACTCAGTATCTTAACTCTGCCCTCCCAATTCTAGAAATACCAATACCAAAATACTAGAAATCGCGACAAACTGGTCAACCCTGATTTTAGACTCAGTAAGACCAGTAACAGTTTCTTAGGAAAGAAGTATTAGGTGTTCTAACAAAATTCCAAAGCATATTACCGATTTCCCTAAGCACTATTATTAGAGATTATTATTAGAGATTAGTGGATGAATATATGAACGATGGTGATGTCTGGAATTGACCCCTTCTCTGTGCAAGCGCTAAATTTTTTTTTTTTTTTTCGAAGACACCTACACTGTTAGCCTGAGGGGCTTTCACAGCTTCACCAAACTATAGCCCGCAGAACAACTCGCACAAGGGTGTCACTAGTGACCGAACCTCGGCTTGGGCTGTTGCCGAATCGCATAGGAGAAAATTGAAAGCGGTAATAGCTACTAAAGAGAAGAGTAAATGTAAAGATGCGAAATGATAATAGTAAGATAGAAACTAACTAATCCACTTCGGAATCTGAGAAACTCACTTTGGTCATGCGCTAAAACCATTGTAAATGTATTTAAATTCTTCCTTGTTTAAATATGTAGGTACCTACCTAAAAACACAATACAACACCTGTGGTAATTTTGACGTTCATAAACGCTTTCTGATTGCCTAAATTGATTTGTTTTGATTAACATTTCAACACCATCTTTTTTTATTAAAGTGGTGTTTAAAATCGCTACCTTTACGGACTTCCTCATCTTAACGCGCAAACGCATAACCTGAGCTCAGGTCAAAGGCGTGAGGGGAATGTGGTGACTCATCGGGTGGTAATCACCCCACACACACCACGGTGACACTTCAAACTCCCGTGTTGCCAGAAACCAGGAACAGTTTTCGCAATTATTCTTGGGGATTAATTATTCTGGCGGGAGCATACCAACACCATAGAAAAATAATATTCCGGGCCTGGGTGTTACTGGTATGGCTATTCTCACTTGATATTGCCAAAATTGTCTACATAAGCAAAAGTAATATTATAAACGTGAAAGTTTGTAAGTATGGATGTATGGATGTTTGTTACCCTTTCACGTAAAACTAATGACTGGATTTTAATAAAACTTTATAAAAAGATAGCTTATGCATCAGAACAACACATAGGCTATAATTTATAAAGGTATTGTGTAAAATGTCCAAAATATAACAAAATATAAGTGTCAAGTAAGTAGGAAAAAGTTCTGCTTTATGCGAGCTATTCTAGTGTACACTCTCAAAAATCCTTAGAGATACATATATATAACGTATAATGGAAATGATTATCCTTAGTAGTCCTACAAAAAAGCCTGGAACAGTATATATCTATGTTTTTTGTGTAAGCCATTATCGTCAATATAGTGAGAGGCCCGCGTATAAATGACTAGGAGTGCAAATGTTCTGATACGATTAATATAATTTATGTAAAATATCAGGTATCGGAATCAGAACTGTTAGAAAAAATCAATATCAACGCGAGAGAAGCTGCAGGTAAAAACTAGTAAGAAAATAAAGGCCTTAACTTTGAAGCAATGATTGCGCAGTATACAAATTTCTACAATTAACCTAACCTTTCGATAAAGGAAAATGTGTTATTGTTCTTCTTGCTAGCTACCACCCTGAGATTACAGATAAGTCGGCAATCATTTATAGGTGTATTGTGGCCATTACCTACATTTGAGAGCCTATGATTACCGTCTTAATCAAGTGAGATTATGGACAAGTACTAATTGTATGCTTAGCGTTATGGCCACAATCTCATCTGATGCTAAGTGACGATGTGGCTCAAGATAATGAATATGCTCAGCCTGTGGAAGAAATGGCTCTCAAACGTAACTGCCGAAACACACATAGGTTTTTTGCTACAGATTTTAAAGGAGGTAGCTAGCCAAGAGGGCATTAGAAGAAGGTCTACCACCATGCTATGGTGTGATCACGTCGTGTTATATCGTCACTTAACATCAGCTGAAATTGTGGCCATAACAGTTAACTAATAAAGTATTTAAAAAAATCGTACTGAGAATTCGCGGGTTCAGTTTCAAATATGTGTTCTTTGCTTATTTTAAAAATTTACATTTTCTTCGTAAACTCAATAAGGTTAAATACATTCCGGATCACAAGGTTACAAAAAGCTTTATAGAAAATGAATAAGTGTTAAACATATATTTAAATTTTCAAATAATCATATAATCTCAAGTCGATGGCAGCCATTATGGCGGGGACTGGTCCCGACCAGGCACAACGTCAAAACAGTTTCGAATATCGAACGTTAAAACGTTAAAAACAAACCTCTTTGTTCCCGGCTGTCGCTCCCCGGCACTATATTGTTATATACGAGCCGTTCTCAATTTAAAATATCGCTTTTGTTCTTTGTCGTGAAATAAAAAAATACAAAACACACACTAAATAAAAAACAAATGTGTAATAAAGATCAGTTCAAATTATTCGCGGGATTTATATCTGTCATACAGTTGGTTCATTTTCTATATTCATTCGTAAATTTGCGCTCTTTGGTCCCGTATTACATAATTTTGATTCTTTGCATTTTCAGTTCAATCAATGGTATGATAATTCCGAGGGAAATGGCCCTATTAACTTTAATGATCTGTTGTGAAGAAATTATCATGAATAACACAATAAATTATATTGGCAACCAAACTTTAATTATAGTTCTTATAAAACATTAGTTTTTTTTTATCTACGGCTTGGCTCGCATTAATATTGATTTTTTCAAACAAATCAGATGACGCAAAATAAAGTTTAATAAAAAGTTTATTCCTCGCTTTACTTCACTTCCAATAAATTTTTCGCGATTAAACCTATCACCGTCTTCAGTTTAACTATCTTACTCTTTAACAAAATTCGTCGTAATCAATTTAGTGGTTTTTACGTGAAAGCGTAACAAACAAACAAACAAACTCACTGTCGCATTTATAATATTAGTAAAGTTTATTATAGGATTAGATAACGATAGTAAGTATTAATGAAACATCAGTCTAAAATAAATAACATTTTTTTTAAACATTAAACATTTTAAACATTGGAATGTAAATACATTTTCCCACCGTAAAAAAAGGACTGTTCATCTCTCCTGTAGTGTCCAATATAGTAGGAACCTATACTTAAATTTTTGAGGTTTTTCTACCAGAAATATCGTATTATCGTACTCTTAACTTTGTTATAAACAAATCATTTAAATGTTGTCATATAAGTATACAAGTATTTTACACCTGGTAACCCTGCCTGAGATTTATTTTTTGTAACCTCATTCAAATGGAGATTGACGTACACACGCTGTCGGGATATTATTTTTTTTAATTTGAAAATAGAAACGCCTTTGTCGCCCCTTGTCGCGATTGGTGGGGGTGGGTGCGCTCTCACCTGATTGGTCGGGAGAGGGGTGTGTATCGCTGTTATCGGCCAATCGCGTCGCCGGCTGGCGCGTGCCCTATCTCGGTATTACACCCCGGATTTAAGGGCCCTAAGGTTCTGTTTGCGTTGCATTTTAGTTGTTTGTCGATTTAATTGATGTTCGTTTTTTAAATGCCGAGGGCGCGTCGACTCGAGGGCCCTTTAAAAGCCTTCAGAGCTCGGGTGTCTCGGATCTCATGAGGCTCATTTGCTGTGAAATGTCGCCGTGGACGCGGTGACAGGTCGTTGACTTTTTCGTTCTTACCTGAGACCTCTAACACAAAAGTATTTTTTTTTTTTCAATTAAAACATATTCAAAGCGAGCATAAAAGCGATGATAGCTTATATAGTTGGTAATGTGTACGGCCGCCTGCAATGTGCTTGAGCTTTCGGTGAAAGAAAACATCATACCGTAACCATAGCATGGTGATAGGGCTTTTCTATTGTCCGCCTAGGTTGTTAGCACCCTCGAATTGGTCTCCTTATATCAATTAGTGTATAATGGATGGATTATAAATTACTCGAACGGTTCTGTTCTACAACACAATAACTATTTGAACATCAGCTGCATGTCTCCATAGTAAAATTCCGTACGGTATAACACTATGGAAACGACTATGGAGCTGGTAAGGCTTTTTCCAATGTCCGCCTGGCTAGGTACCACCCTCAACTTAAAAATCTGCTAACAAATATCTGTTACTGTGATTCGGCCCGCCACTAGGCATAGCATGTCCAGATCTTGGGGCGCACTGTAACTTAGCGATATCTGCGATAAATAAATAAAAAAACAAGTTCACTTTCTGTATTTACCTGTTTTTTATCATCTACATACGTAGGTAAGTATAAGTTGTTTAAGTTATGTAGATGTTATTTGATATTGAAGTCATGGGTTTGCATAAGGTATTAGTGTCCATTCACTACGGTTTTTGACCTCCAGATATCACGTAATATTGTCAGGTTTTTTTTCTATATGTATGTCGCAAGTAGTAAACAGTCGTACAACCCAGCTGGCATTATGTGATCACTGTAATTCCTTACCAACTTTAAATGGAACGCATTAGGGATGTTACGGAACTTCGACTCTAATTCCGAATAGTCGAAACTTCCGATTGGTTTTACAGCTTCGACTCCGACTTCAGCTTCGGTATTTGGCATATCACACTTATAACAGAGATCGCAACACAAGTAACTGCGTTTAGAATATGTACGTACAAAATTTAACTCGTGACTCAGCGAATTGCTTGTTTTTCAAAGGGTTGCTCTACACGATCTTCCGTTAAGTTTAGGGTAAAAGCCGGACAGTTGCCTTGAAAGGATACATGCCGCGGTTTTTAATACATTATGCTAGGAATATAACTCGTGTTGGCGCTTTACTACAATAAGTAGCGACCCCCCCAAAGGCCTCAGTGCCGTGTAAACCATCGGAATAGGTGTACGTGTTTTTTCCGTCTGAGCAAAAATCGTCCTCGGCGAAAATTTGACGGGCGTTATAATTATATTGGTAAGTAATTTCTATTGAATATTTTTATTACTGATCGTAGTTTCAGTCAACTTCTTGTTACTTCGCATTCATTAGAGTTTCATTTACGTTGTTTATTATGATTTATTGCTAAGTAGTTTTTATTCGTTTCGCAAATAAAAAGGGCAAGTATCCGCATCAAGAAGGATAGTCGACCTATTTACTTTTGCGGATAGTTGGCCCAAGACTGACTACAAACTTTCTAAAAAGCAGAGACGAAAATTATTTTTCTTGTTGTTTCTTGAATTTACTGTAACTTGTTGTAAATAAAATAAATATCTACTTAACCTTTTTTATATATCTATTCTAGATATGCCTTGGAATTATAAGCGAAAACCAGGCGTGGTAGCACGCAACATTAACTGGACAGAAGATAGCTTAGTACTTGCCTTAAAAGAATTGAGATAAAATAAAAAGGGATCAATTAAATTTCTCGTACATACGGAATATCCTCTCAAACCTTAAGACGACGCTACGAAAAGAGTAACCAATAACTGCTAACTCAAGATATATTTTTGATTTTAAGGTGTACCTAGCATAACCTAAATACCTAGCTGTATAAGATACAAAATTCTATCTACATACCTTCTTATCTGACCTAATTGTATTTTTGTAATTTATAGGAAAATATCCTGTTCTTGTCTTCGAGAATAAAACAAGACTGGTAGCTCATATATTAAGACTTGGAGACGCCAGTTTTCCTCCTCACAGAATTGTGATTCGCCAATTAGCTTATCAGGTTGCCGAAAAGCTGGGATTAAAGTACAACTTTAACAAAGAGAATTTTACTCTCACGGATAATGGATCGCAATGGCTTACAAGGTTTCTTGAAAGAAATCCTGAAATAGCTTTGAGACAAGCTGAGGGCTTATCAATTGCAAGAGCGAAGGGTCCCAACTGAACACAAGTTGCATTTTTTTTTGTTTCAAAATTATAAAGATTGTTAAATAAAGATTACTTCAATTGATATGCATTTCTTTCTATCCAAAATAAAAATCATACCGAAGTTACTATCCCCGCACGAGGCAAGTATCCCCGAAGCATTTCCCACACTAGACTACTATCCGTCGTAGTAGGCAACTGTCTCTTTTCTGAGAGGTGAAATAAAACAGTATTTATTCAAAATCATTCTTAATTATGTATACAAAAATAAGCTATTATAGAAGATAAAGGACCTATGTTTTGATATACATACTGAATGGAACATACCAAATTTTGACGCTTGTTAGAATTTGTAGTATCGCTCTACCTCCGTTTCGCTTTCAGCTCTGACTCCGACTTCGACTATACCTACCTCCGTAACATACGTAGAACGCATATATCGAGCCTTTCAGGAAAAACATCGTAAGTAACAATTTGCACTTTCTACAGGATATTTTGATTATATACAATTAAAAAAGTATTTATGATATGTTAATAAAAAGTTATGAGTTTGTTTTTCATATTTAACCACTGATCTGGTAAAATATTGACTATAAATATACTGATACTGAACTTTTTTAAGAGGTTGCAATAAAAAACGTTTTGAAGACTTTTCGCGCTTACCATATTTTTCCATAAAATGCTCGTTATATAGTACTTACAGCCGAGGTAACTTGACAGAACTGAAATTCATACAGATATATGTCAACAAAAATGGAGTCTATTCGTTTAGGGTTTGTCTTATAATAGACTAGAAGAATTGCGAAAGCTGACCAAGGTCTCTCGCACCACGGGAGCTTGAAGTGTCGCCGTGGTGCGGTTTACAAGGTAGTGTTGGATGATTAGCACCCGATGAGTCACCACATGCCCCTGACGTCTTGGCCTGAACCTGAGTAATACGTTTGCGCGTTTCAATCAGGAAGCTTATAAAGACTATTTTTTTTAAAACCACATCAATATGAAAAGTGTTTGTTTATTTGGTTTAAATACGCTATCAGTGGTAGCGTATACCTACTAACGTCGCGGCAATATAAATCTAAGGGATATCATATTGTTAGAAAAAAACAATACACTAATGATAAAAAAAAAACCACTATGTGCTTAAGACCGCACGACAGAAGTGAAGCATGACTATATCTTACTTGCTCCCTTAATCGTCTCGTGCCGACTTAACCCTAACGAGCATCACACAAAAAAGTTGTGAATCAGAATTTCAAAGCGCAAATATGTACTTCAAAGATATATTAATTGCACAGGCAAAAATAAAGATAAACATAAGTCTATTAAAATACTATGTAATATATGTATTTTGCGTTTTATTATTAATAATAATTGAAAAATATACTGCAATTTAAAAAAAGGGTGCGAAAGAAAAGTCTTTCTTGTATACACAATCGAAACTTTCGGTTAAAGAAAACATTGTTGTGAAACCATAGTACGGCTTTCTCTAATGTCCGCTTGGCTAACTACCACACTCAAGTTGAAAATCTTTTCAATTACCTATAGATGTGTTGCGGCACTTGCAGTTGAGAGCCAGTGCCTCCACTAGGATTGACGTGCCCACCATCACATCTTTACTATCAAGTGAGATTGTGGTCATAACTTTATCTATGGAGTATAAAAAAACGGAGCCGAGAACACCAGTTGTATGTAACAAATTACAAATTAAAACAACTTTTACTTTTGTAATGTGCTCTCTACACGGGTAAACTCTAGAGCGATAGTAAATATACCGTCACGTAAGTTCACAGTAAACGGGTGGATTACCCACCCCTTGATAAATATAAAAGTATTTATGAAATAAATCCTGTTTATTCGTCGTTTACACTAACATACTTGTGAGCGCGCGTGCGTTTTAACAACACGCAATTTTGAGATTAAATTTGAACAAATAATAAAAGTTTTCTTTTTTGTTTATAAGTTATGGCCACAATCTCACCTGATGTTGAGCGAATTTTTAAAATGATGTTGGATCAATAGTTACCACCCTCAAGTTAAAAATCTGCCGCCAAATACCTATGTGTTCCAACAGTTGCACTAAATGACTAGTTCCTCCATTACTGTGTCAACCGTCTCGAGCCACATCGTTATTTAACATTAAGTTAGACTGTAGCCAGAACACTAAACCTATCAAGTATTAAAAAAAATATTGACTGATGTTGGGCCAAGATAGTGGACACGCTAAATAAACCCAGTGGGCGAACTTAATATTTATCCAAACTAGAAAAAATGTTCTTTCCGCATATTCTTTCAGAAATGAAAGACATTATAAAATAATTTGTGTAATATTAAATAATTCATTTTATTTACTTTAGTTTTAAAAATTAATTAGACCTTGCGTTAGTTGCAGTGATTAACGTATGAGAAGCCTCCATAGCTTTTCAAAGAGATCGGTATACGTAACGTGGGTAAAAGGATAGTACTCGATTGATAATGAAATTTATATTGCAAATATATAATCAATTTATTATGATTTTTTTAGATTTTTTCTATATCAATCGAGTATTACGAGATCCAAACATTTGAGGCATACCCTAGTACAGAACGAACCATGCAGTTATAGAAGCAAACAAGAGTAAAAGGTTGTCTAAAGTCTCGTCCTGTTCTCAATATAAAACCAAACATTTTATAGGCCCTAACAGTTATCAACTTAATATGCATATTGAATGAAAGGTACACACCCAGGTCTCTCGCCTCACTAACCCGATTTACTAATTCGTTATTTAGAGATAATTATACTACATTTTACGTGCGGATTAGCTCGCGTTAATATTATGTTTTTTTTTTTCAAAGAATTCGGATGACGCAATAAATAGTTTCGTAAAATGTTTGTCTCTGTGTTTGCCCAACTTCCTCTCAGTTCTTCGCGAATTAAAGTAGCCTATCTCCGTCTCCTGAGGCCCATCTATCTCTGTACCAAAATTCATCACAATCGATTCGGTGCATGGTTTAGGTGTGAAAGGGTAACAGACAAACAAACCAACATACTTAATTTCGCTTTTATAATATTACTATGATATGAAAAGTCTGGTTTTTCCAGAATAACATTGAATTTAATACATTTATATTCAGTTAAATATTTAAACAAAAATTGCATTGATTAGGTATTTCGATCATTTTACAAATGGGTGCTGAATCATATAAAAAGTTCTGAATATCTTCATATCGTCGACTTAAAGAGTAATATTAGAGTTAATTAATATAGGAGAGATATCTTTAATAAAGTTATTAAATAAAGGAGGTCCCAAATGAGATTACTGACGCACTCCGGAAGTAACAGGCACAAATGAGTGACTGTAACTTTTTACAGTTACCGCCTACAGTTCAAATGTGCTAATTTTAGGAATACTACAAGTCAGTGTTCAAAAATCCTTTATATACTCGATAGAGCAGTTGAGGCAGGCTTTTCGGCAATATAACATCACACTATCAAGAATAGGAGCAAAGTTGTATTGAAAAAAGTTACAAAAACTGACAAAAATGATCTCATAAAAATGCATCTTACGCGAACGAAGTGGGAATCACAACTAGTACAAGCTATAACAAAACAATATGCTCTATACTACCCGTGCAAAGTCGGGGCGGGTCACTAGTTTGGAAAATATAAAAAATCATATAAAATAAATCTTTAAATGTGTCCACGTTCTTTAGGTATTAATACATATGTCGTGAGAGAACAGAACCAATGCACGCTCAGCTGTAGGGTGCGACGACCACGAAACCTGCAAATGCATATAATACTACACATTAAAATTTAAACAATGAAACATCCGCCCCCGAATCATAAATCACACTTTACAATACAAACCGTCTATGTTTCAAATCTAACAGCGACTCGATAAATCAGAAGCGGGACAAAAAGGTCTTATTATATAGAATTGTCTATAGTACGTGACTCGGAAAGCGCTCGCCGAATTACGCCGATATATGTCGATAATTTCGCTTGACGTATCTACTCGTGTCGGACGTATTATGTTAGTTTCTATGGTACAATTCATTTTATATGGCAATAGCTGCGTCCGCAACTACGTTCGCGTGGAACTAAAAGTATTTTCAAAAAAGTTGCCTGTTCTTGTAACCTTTTTCAATACAGCTTTGCTTTTATTAGTGGTATCGCGGTGTTAAATAGTCTAAAGCCTTCCTCAACGATGGCTCTATCAAATACAATAAGAATATTTCAAATCCAACTGGTAGTTCCTAAGCCTATCGTTCACACACACACAAAAATAAGCTTTTCTGCTTTATAATATCAATATATATTAGCTGGTGTACTCGGCTTCATTCGCTATTTACCCGTCATTCTTGCCTGATTGTAAAATGCACTCTTAGTGGTTATCTAGGTACACTTAGTTCACACTATACTATATAGCAAGTCTGAACATAATCACGTTAGAAAGAAAGGAAGTTTTTTTCAACCACCGCACAGCACAAGTAAAGGTATTAATTACATAACAATTAATAAAATAAAAGATAGAGAAATTAAAAACAAAAAAGAACTACATGCAGACAAACAAACAAACAGCGTCGTGTGTAGATAAAAAGTTACCAATATCAGCATGACTTCTACACTGAATCGGTACAGCGCTGGTATTCTGAGTGGACCCTCTGAAGGCAACGTCAAGGACATCAGTAGAAAATAATATACAATAGAAAAAGCATATAGTATATACCAATATTACTAGGCTATACGCAATATAATAGTACCAAGTTAGATTGTATCTAGCACTGATCTAGTGTAGTAGGACGCTGTAGCCACAGATAGTGGCATTTACTAAAGATTTGCAAGATATTCGTCCGTTCTACGAGAGAAAGGCATATTTATTTACGGAAGCGTTAGTGGCCATTAATTAATTACGTAAGGATAATTTTGACCCCCCTAACCCCTTGTAAGTATACGTAACATTTCTCGAAACCCCTCTGCTTTCTTACGTAAAATTGTATCTTGATCTTCTAAATAATAATCTGTTATGTTAGGATAGGAAATGTTTTTTATTTTTTAAATAATAAAAATACGATAATACACGAAGTAATGTACTATATTTTTTTCTAGAGAACCAAACATGGATAACAATAATAATGTAATAAATTTTTAATCAATTATTTTTCCTTCCAATAAGCATAAAAAAATATTTAAATAAAATTAAAGTTCGACATTACACTTTAAAATTAAGAAAACTATTTGGAATCCAAAATGGAATTAGAATTATAATATTGAATTTTGTTTAACCAAAAAATAGGTACGAATGATTTTCACCTCCCTCCCCTTCCCCCGCAATAACCTAACGTAATTAATGAAAGGCCCATTATCGCGCAATAAGCGGAAGAATATTCTTGAAATATATGCAATTAAGCATATTAACGAACAAATATAAGTCTGGATAGTAAGATATTTCCTTTGTGTATGTTTTAATATATAAGTTCAACAAATCACACGCGGATTTTGAAATTTCAAGGTGAACATACAATAAAAAAAATGCAAATGTTATTTCTTCCTTTCAATAAACGCTCAAGTGTCATTATTTGATAAGTTATTCTTTGCAATTCAGTCCTCTTTGCATACTATTGCCATCTATTATCATGTGATAAGATTTGGGCATTTTGGGCAGATGAAACTATCTTCAACAAGATGGTGACTCTCTTGTTGAAGCTCTGTTGGGAGTTTTTGTGGCAACTAATATGTCATGTTCCGAATGATTATTGATAATTAACTTACTTCATTTACATCACATAAAATGTCACCTAAAATTACACAATATACTGCTAAATAACTAAATATATGAATAAAAATAAAAATCACAACATGACAGATCAAGATCCCGCCAAAAACTCCTAAGTTATCGTCATTGATCGGCGCGACGCGCGGAAAGACAAAGGCGAGTGGTTTATTCAGCCTCACGTTCGAGTTGTTCCGTCGCCATTGTCCTCTTGTACGCTGTTAATGGTCTTTTAACGGCGGTCATATTATTGTAAACCGTTGTTTTATTACAATAATTTTAAATTATTCGTTACATTTTGATGCCTGTCAGTTTGATGTGCATTAAGTCGTTGATGTTTTATTACTATTTATTTAAATAACCGATTATTGATACGACATTGAATTACTAATATTAAATTTATTAATTACATTTTATTATATTTATTTATTATATTTTATTATATTTATTTATTATATTTTTATATATAATGGAATTATATTAATTAATTGCTTAAGTACTATAGGCTTCGTGTCGATTATAAAAGTAAAATGTTTACACACCTACCTGATATACGACCTTTTTAAAGTTTTTTCTTAAACTACTTAAACATGCGAGTTCATTTGCATGAACCTACTTTACTATTCTGCTGAGCTACTATACTATTATTTTTGTTACTATCACAGAGTTTTTATGTAAATACTGAATTTCAATCTAGTTATATGATACAAAGAATTTATTTTAGTTTAAAAACATGTTTTACCCTTATCTAAGAGGAACTGATAGTTTTATTTTAAACTATATAATTTTAGATGTCGTTAATATCGAAATCTGTCCAAAAATTTTAGAATGGTTAATATGAGGGAATTAATTGGTAAAGTATACAGGTAATAGAAACTATTAACTCAGAATATCAGCGCTGTAATGATTCAGTGTAGCTATTATGCTGAGACTGATACCAATTTATCCATACTTTACGTTGTTGTTTTCCATGTAGTTATGTTTTGTTGTTTTTAATTTTTGTAAATTTTTATTTTTGTAATTATACGTATATGTATACCTACTGGTGTTGCGTGGTGGATGAATAAAACTTTCTTTCTTATAAAATGTTTTAACTTTAATAGCGATATTGGTATTGTTATAAAAAAGTAAGTATTTTTTGTTTATATTTTTATATATACTGTTACTGTAAAAACTTTACAAACAGAGAGAGAGAGAGAGAGGGAGAGAGAGAGACGAACTTCTTCGTTATCCACGAATTTACCATAAAGGTGGGAGGTCCATTGTGGTGCAGAGAGGGAAACTCCGAGCATTTACCTTTCCCCCGGGCTGGGAAGACATGGATAAGCTCATTTTCCTACATTCAAAATGTAAAAAAAAGGGGTTTTGTTTTATACTTGATACCTTTTGAATCGACAATAGCTAAGTCGGTGGTGTGTACGGATGCTGTGTCAAGGGACGTGAGCTGGAATCTACTTATAATGAGTTTCAGTTTTAGGTAAAATATACAGCTCGATAGGTACCTATAGATGTGTTCCGGCAATTGGACTTGAGAAACAGTCCTTCCTTCAATTAGGTTTAGCGTGTCCAAGTTCTTGTCTTCAGTTAACATCAGGTGAGATTGTACGCCATAATACGAAACCTGTAAATTATGGACAGTAAGTATTATTATGCCGTGAATACTTGTTTTGGTTTTTAATTTTTATGGTGAGTTTAATAATGTTAAAAATCTGTGGACCTTTTTATTTGTGGAGGTTTTAGGTTTTTTTTTTCATCTCCAGAGTTCTATAGACCATCTGATCATTCCACTTTTACATTACTTCTTCACAATTGAACTGACTACTATATTATGCAAAATATTAACAGTCATTCACAATATAATCATAAATGATACAAGTTTATGAAAAAATAACTATGAGGCCATCTCATAAGCTGTAAAATTATAACAAATATATAATCAATCGAAGGCTGCATGATTCCTAAGGTCACGCCAGTTACGCAATAAAAAAATTACCTACACAAATTAAAAAATAAAGTTTATTTAACATAAACATTATCAGTAAATGAGGCCAGTTACATTGTGTGCATCGCTTGTGTTGCGCCGGCATCTCTATCGTACGAAACTTCGCCGTATTGCTTACACTGCGAAACTTTGACATTGATGGCAACAAGGAAGTTGCAACAATATGGAAAAATCGCGTTCTCATTTCAAAATTGTTGTTCCGTCATCTTGACAGTTGCGGTGCATGTGCGTTCCGTTTGCGCGCTTTTCCCTTTTACATACACATTGGTAATAATATACGTGTAAACTTTGTGAAGAGCGTTTAAAAAAATAATGCGCGCCATTTTGAACTTGGTCTTTATAGTGTGACGTTTGTGTTTTTTTTTTATTGTTCAAGAGGCAAAGGTCGTTTATTTGAAAATGAAAATGTCAGGTAAGGCCGTGTTATATATATATATATATATATATATATATATATATATATATATATATATATATATATATATATATATATATATATATATATATATATATATATATATATATATATATATATATATATATATTGTTATTTATATCCTATATATCTTGTTAATCGAAGGTAACTCGTTTTCGAAAATGTATTATTTTAATATAACGTAAATATTATTTAAACAGAAATTAATAAAAAGCGTAAAATCCTTCGGTTTATCTATATTGAGCAATAGGCGATTGTTTTACACATAATTTGTAATGCGCTGTCGTAATTTTTTTATTATATTTCGTAAAAAAAATGACCGCGAAAGAAGGATGGCGTATTAGGTTGTCTTTGTTTCTTTTTTAATGTAGCCATAGACATTTGAAAAATACTTCTGAACGGATGGATACGGAGACGAAAGTAAGTTAATGGACCTATTACCCCCTATACAGTAATGGATTTCCAGGTAGACTAGGTAGGCTTATTGACTGCAAGGGCAAATTTTCGTAACCGGCATGTCTTTGACGCCACTAAAAATGGATCCACTAAAAATGGCGTATCCATTTTTAACTTAAAAATGTAACACAGGCAGCGATTTGATTCAGTCTATAGGCTTGCGTTTGTGAATCCACCACTGCCCTTTTGCCACAGCATTTGCTAAAGATTTCCCCCTTTATGGGATTTATTTTTTAACTACAATGGAGTAGGTATAATCATAACTTTTAGGAAAGTACAAAAAATTTCATACGGGCCTCTTACCAAAGGCAAAAGCTTTAAATATGAACTGACTCATATGTAGCAGGTTTTGATTTACACTAAGGAGTATGATGATGTTCCATATTACTTAAGTAGGTAGTCATCTGAAGATCTGAAGTGATAATGAATCAGTTTTTAGTGTGTACGGAAGCCGCGTCAGTGGACGTGAGTTCGAACCCTTGCAATTAGCCTGAGCTTCGTTGAAGGAAAACATCGATATGAAACATTCTGCGGTAGGCTTTTCATACTGCCCATCTTGCTAGCTACCACCCTTAAATTGAACACATGCCTGTGAATTGGTAAATGAATGTCACGATCAGAAACCTAGTTAACTTTGTTTAGTGAAAAAGTATTGTCATAGAATAAGGTAATGTGGCCATCCTTATGGGGAGTTGTGCTACTGACGGCGAGTTGAATTTAATCCTACTTATACATTTACTACCAAACCTAGCAGATTCACTGCCTTTTCTAGTAATTAACATCTTGAATATAGTACTACCCATCGTCCTCAAAGACAGGTTTACTTATCTTAAGAAAACTAGCATATCTCTCAATTTCAACCAAGCTGTACACATTTACAAAATTTCGTTGTTATCGATTGATCAGATTGCGGAATTAGTGAATAAGTGGTTTCTTAGATACGTTTAAATTACGAATCAAACGAAGCGACGCTATGTTTCCATAGTAAATTATGAATTTTGACATTTGAAATTTGCGGCAATAACATGGCGTCACGTCGTGTCGTCGATAAATGCGTCTTTGACAAATCTGTGATTGAAGTCCTTGAAATAAAAACGTTTAGAGCACTTTTATTATACTTAGAGATTGCCTTATACTAGACATAACCTAGTTATGAATCATTAAAATATCAAGATTCGTCAGCACAAAGAACATATGTTACGGTACGGGTTGTTTAGGCACTGGTGTCCGATATCAAAGTGCATACGTGTCCTAGAGGTTATCGGATTAAGTGCTTTGATATACGAATTAGCTGTCTCTACCAAAGCAATGAAATTCATGAAGGAGGATAATTCTATAAAATTACTAAAAACGAACGAAGTCAACTTGGAAAAAGCTTAAATTTATTACAATAAAATAAAAATAAATGAACAATATTTTTTATAAAATTTTAAAATATATAACCTTTAAATAATAGGTAAATGATTTTTATATCCAGTAAATATACATGCACTAGATAGTAAAATGTGTGAAGGGTATTGGGTAGCTATAGCCTCCCTCCAAAGACTAGAAGAACTGTGGGCACTTTCCCTAGTTTCTGAAAGCATGTGAGATCGAAATGTCGTCGTGGTGTTTTTAAGATGCTTGTCATCCGATGTTACGAAATATCCCTCGTGTCTTGAGCACGAAAAAAAGTTAGTTATAGCAAAAAAAGCTATTGAGTTAGACATTTATGACTGAACTCAAAGTTCCAGATAACGATAACAACGCTCAAAACATGTCTTCAGCTACGCCACAAGACAATCACGGTCGCACAGAGGCAAAAATTTACTAAGAACTGATTGTGACGTCACTAAATCAAGTGGAATGGAAAAACCGCGGTCGTGAGCAATAGCGTTGTGATCGCTGTCTGGAACGCACCCTATGTTATTTTTTTCCCTGTCACTAATTATATTATTAATAATTAGTACCGAAATAATAATTTCTGTATAATTAGGTAATTTTGCATACTGAAATATGGTTGGACTATATAACCCACAAGTAAACATGGTAATAAGACAATTTTCTTATACAGGTTACAAAGTAATTCTGCTCCTAATAAAACGTAAAAGTATCGGCTTCGAAGAAAAGAGGTTCTATATCGGTCGGCCATTTTACTTTGTTTACTTATCTACGGGCAAGATGGCTACCGTCGCACGGCGCGTGTTTGTAGTGTAAATAAAGCGGTTTTTTTTTATAAATTTTACTTTTACATAGTTTTTATAGTTGGTTCTGTATGTAAAATAATAAATACAATTTAAATTGTCATTGTCACAGCTTAGGTAACTGAGATTTCATTAATTTCAGTCTAATTTGATGAACATTGAACACTTGTGGTTATTAGCTATAGTTAGATCTGGTAGGTTACGCCGATGTTCTGCCGAAGATTACAAGAAGTATCATAGCTGTCCCAAATTTCTAGCTGTATAAAATATTGAGAGTCTGGACAACCTACACCTCAGTCCGCCCCGTAACCACGAAGGCTGAAAAGCTTTCAAAACGTCGGGATCAAAATCAATAAATAACAGCGATAAAATCCGTTTAAATTAGTTTTATTTCAATGAGTTGCCGCGATGTTTCTTTTACACTGTTTCACACCTGAATACCTCCATATGCCTCTTTCGTAGCATACCAGTCGGATTGCGAGAAGAAGTAAAAAAAAAACGTTACCCAAAACATGCCGCTGTTTCAGCACGTTTCGTCTTCCATGGACGTTTAGCATAATATAAAAATTGTAGAAAATATACTATATGCTAAAATTTTATCAGGATTTTGACAAAATCAGAAGGTGCTTAGGGACATAATAACAATTGTAGTTATATCAATATGGTTAAGGTTCGACTTGGGCTATTGAAATACTTGTATCGTGATCTCATCGAGTACTAGCTTTTGACGTACGGCTTTGCTCGCGTCGATATTGAGTTTCGTCAACCAATTCTATCAAATGCTATTAAATTATTTATATCAGTATGTTAGTAATTACTGGTAGATATGAAATTACCCAAAATTCGAAATCATGATCGATTATTCCCTGAAGTTGGAAGCAAATCGGATGTAAAAAGTTTCATACCTATCTTTACCCCATTTCCTACAAGTTTTTCGCAAGAAAATGTAGACTATCACCGTCTCCAGGGTCCCGTCTATCTCTATACTAAAATTAATCATAATTGTTTCAGCGGTTTCGGCGTGATAACCTAACAAAAAAACTCACATTCGTATTTAGAATATTAGTAAGAATGCTGTCTAAAACTATTTTAAAATGAACCAAAGTTTGTGTCAACATGGAACATTTTTTTATTAGTCACTAACTGTTACCGCGACTCCGTTCGCGGGGAAATAAAATTTTATTTAATTATTTTCATTAAAAGTATGTTATATAGTAGCTAAGGTAGCATTCTAATGATGAAATAATTTTTGAAATCGGTCCAGTAGTCTTTGCTCTTTGTAATATTAATATAGATATAAATTGTAATAATTTATTACGTATTTTAGAAATGTAATTTACTATAATTAAAAGTAGTACGACCCGCCCACGGAACCCTGTTATTATTCTGATCGCAGTGCTAATGGATAAGAATGGTTTGTAAACACTGTCCCGGAGGCGTGCGGACACCTGCGCAAGCAATTCTAAACGTAATGTTTGTATAAATAAAGTGCATAATGTGTTTGCAGAGTACACTTGCAGATTGCAGAAAATTTGTCGCGAGTTTAAAGAGACCACCTCCATATAAGGGCTTTGAAATAATTGTTATTTCAAGTAATAAAAAAAAATTGATCTTAAATATTCGGTACTTTTCAATCGTTTCATTCTTAAATGTATATGTAATTTGATAATTACTTTTTGTTTATTGATGTATTGGTTCAGTTGGTTGTATATAATGCATATGAGTTCGATTCCACCTGAAATGAGCAATTGATAAATGAGATATGATAAATGTGATGATGATAATAAACGCATTAAACACCTTAATTTTGTTGATACTATTATTTGACCGCGGATTCACTCGGGTATATGTACACGTACTTGGCGACCGAACATAGCTCGATATTTTTTAAATTATGTTTATTTGAAATAATACATTTTCAGACGAATTACGTTCTGATTATACAATCCATAATTTTACGATGGAATTGATTATTTAAATATACAAACGTGCAAACAGATAGAAAGAGAAATGTTGCATTTACTTCATATATCGCCTTATAAAAAATTGTGGAGACTGAGCTATTTAAATAGCTTTAGTATGAACTTGCATACGTCAATGTTACACGCAATGATTTTAGTTGTAATTTACACTTATTTCAACGCCTTATTTGATATTCACTCTCTTAATATACAGTATAAATATTAGTAATTTACTGTTTTCAGTATCATCGTATTTATATAATATGTGTATGTTATTTATGAATAGTTTTATTATCGTACTTACGCATTAAAAAGTTTCATACCAAGTTTATGCCTTTATTTATCCCACTTCCTGTAAGTTTTTCGCGAGAAAAAGTAACCTATCATCGTCTCCAGGTTCCCATATATCTTTATAACAAAATTCGACGTAATTGATTCATCGGTTTTGGCATGAGAACGTAACAAACAAAGAAACTCATTATCTTGTTTATTATCTCATATTAGTATGGATTTAATTTCGTCGTACGTTGAATCTTTTAAAAACAAATCTTTTCTAACTTCTCAAGTGTGTACATCAGTATCTACCAATTATTCTTAATTTGTACAGATACGGAAAAATACTTTTTTTTAAATAAATATTTAAAACTGGAAACGACTGAGAAACTTTATTGTATTTTTTTCTAACTTCACGCATGCACTAGGAGTGCAAGCCAGCGTCTCTGCATACATTCTTAACCCGAATTGAAAAAACTCCGTCTCCCACAAATAGATCATTGATCATAATTTGTTTAGAGCGTCGAAAAAATACGGAATACGAGCGGAACACGGTTAAAAATTTACAAAACGTCACGCACGAAAGCGATCTATTAAGATTTGGTGCAGTCAAACGTGCGCGCGCGTCGACACGCGCCCTATACAAAAATGGCGGCTCTTTTTCTATTTATGTTTTTTTATTTTATTTGTATGTATTCAGAGTCTATATTTGTTTTTATTGCACGGCAATGCATTCTCGCAGTCACGGATTCGCCATTAGAGGGGATTTGGAGGAGTCGAACTGGGATGCTTGTTGCATACCGATCTTTACGGAAATGTTTCTTGTAAGTTTACGAAGTTTGCATTTATTTCAAGAATTTTAAATCTTTTTTAAGGGAAAGGCTTTGAAATTCTGATCCGCAACCATTTTGTGTGACGCTTGCTCGAGGCGACTTGCACTTGTTTAGTGGTAGTAGTGTAGATGTTATACTGAATACATACTCTTAATATTGTATCAGAAAATTTCAACGCGACACTTAAAGCCACATGCTTCGCTGCAACCGCCGTGCAGAAGAACTGTCGGTTCGATTTCCACACGGAGAATTCTTTGTGTGATTAATAAATAGTTTTATTGATCTGAGTTTGATTGTTAATTTGTGTACTTTGTGTTTATATAGGCAGATGCCATAATAGAAAAAAGTAAGCTTTTCAAATTGTTTTGATTTTTTTAAATATGAAATGACTCAATGGTAATGTGCACCTACATACTAAGGATTGCGATCTGAGATGCATTAGTCGTACAAATAATTTGTAACTGCCTGCCACTGATATCTAAGATAAGTGCGTTCAAGCAAACAAACAAACTTCTCCGCGTTATAATATTAATATAGATGTACCTATAAAAGAAGATTAATATATGGAAGTAAATAAGGAAGTGCAACAACATTTTCAGTTATGTTGGAGGCGATTCGCTGCGGCGCGAGTTCGTCCTCTAAATATATAGAGAAATATAAACACAGTCCGGTTTATATGGAAACAATATGTCATCATGCAACTATGTTGAGTGCGCGATATGCAACTAACTCGGTTGTACGTGATTAAAAGCGTAAATAGTTCGCTCGGTTCCCGGCCGAGGCACGTACTGCTTCCAAACTATACATTTTACTCACTAGTAATGAGGTAGTACTTAGCTGATGACGGATACATTGTATTCTATACCTCATATATGTTATACATACACAGTAGACATGTGCTAAACGGCGCACTGGAAGTAAACTTCATATGATATCATATCACGGCAATTTTTTTTGATCTACACTGTTAGCCTGAAAGGCTTTCACAGCTTCACCGGACTTAGAGGGCGAGCGCGGAGGGCGCTCAAGCACGATAAGAGATATCGCTGCAAAGTACATATCGACTTTTATTATCAAACATCTCCCGAACATCGACTAAGAGCAATGTTATGCAAATATAATGAATCTTATTCGTATTCACTTTATTGTAATGTAAACATTTGGAAAACCCAAAAAGCACGCCTCATAATCTCAATTCTTTTATGTTTATTTAATAACAATTAATCCACGTCGAATCAAACCGTGAAAAGTAATAGAGTGCTATTTCTAATTATACTGAAGCGTAAGAAAAAAAAGACTCGATTAGTAAAGTGTTTCGGTCATTATCGCGATACATACAGGATTCGCTCATAAGGACACACGGACGTCCAAAACAGAACTTTATTTAACAGTTTTTAACTAGTTTAAAAAACAAAAACGGCATCAAAAAAAATGAGTGACAAAAAAAGTGTTTTTTCTTGATATGTGTGTGTATATCTCATTTTACAAATACATTATATGATAAATAGAGACATTTTAAGTTTGAAACATCAGGTGATTTGCGTGAAGTGACAGTAGTACCAAACTCAACGCTTCGCTTATGAGGCGTGCAATGCATCTATACTAATATTATAAAGAGGAAAAATTTGTATTTTGTTTGTAACGAATAATCTCAAAAACTATGGACCGATTTCAAATATTAGAATGCTGTTGTAACATACGCTATAAATTACTTAATTAATATTCAGTTCCATGCGAACAAAGTCGCAGGCACAGCTAGTTATTTATAATATACCAGCTGACCTGACAGATCTTGTTCCACCTTTTCGAGTAGTTAATTACATCGAATATGATGTATTTGTATTTATATATTTATGACGTATCGCCATCTATCGCGTTATGACCACTTATCGAGATAAAATGCACCCTATGTCTAAAGTTGGATCAAACTGCAGTGTGCTAAATTTGATTTAAATTGGATCAGTAGTTTAGGAGTTTATCGTGGAAAAAACCGCGTGTCACGAAAAGTTTTATTTATAAGGATTAGGATAAAATAAAAATAATACTCTTAAACTTGGTAATTAGTATTTTCTTAGTCATGGATATAACGAAAAAAGCGAATAAATTGATTTTCCATTATATTATAGGCTCTCGAATTTGGAATTTAATGCCACCCCGCTCTGGGTAGATGTTTCAGTAAATAGTACATGTTTTGATCGCTCGATCAATGCGTGGCAATGTATTGCCCGCTTGGTTAATATTAACTTAGTAATATCAACCGCGGTGCATGCCAATGTCTAATAACATAGTCGTCCAGTAAATAGTACATGTTTTGATCGCTCGATCAATGCGTGGCAATGTATTGCCCGCTTGGTTAATATTAACTTAGTAATATCAACCGCGGTGCATGCCAATGTCTAATAACATAGTCGTCGCCCGCCGGCGAAGCTGAGTATACAAAAGTAAACTGCAATAACTAATATAAAGAATTATCGGAATCCAAAACCCTAGAACCATCTACAAGAAACTCCGTATCGAGCGGTCATGGTCCAATCCCGATACGTTCAGTAGTTTTGATGCGATTGAGCGTTAACAGTACTTTTTGAAGTAAAAACTTCTTTAGGAAGGTTTGGATAGAGAGTAAGTTCATGTAAGTCATCATCGACATGGTTACGTGACGTGTCAACGATAACACTATATCTGTTCCTATTAATATAACTTATTACGCCCTAAGCACCTTTGAATTACAAGTTTTAATTTAACATGAAACAATTAATTTGGATATCCAAATATTACAACTGTTTGTTTATAGTCTTAAGTTATCACTTCCTCAGGACTGCTTAGATATAATTTTTTAATAAATATAACCAAACTACCTATCGAAATCTCTCTATAGAAGTTTTTACTTCAAATACAATTTATAAATGTTTTAAAAGTTGTGTAGGTTGAAAGCAAGTTCAGTAGAAAGTTGCCAGATGTTTTGAATGTTGCGTCAAGGATTAACTTCACCCCCAGCGGTAATAATTCTCATCTCATAAGCGCTCTAATCTTGTAATCTCGTCTCCGGCGGAACTGTGTATTTGTTGCAAAAAAAAGCACACACAAAACTGGTATTATTGATTTATGGGCCCGTTCTGTAATTTACTGATTGTTTTCTCACCTTTCATACCGAGTTTGTTTTAAGGGATTCAGTGTGTCATGTTGTGTTGAGACTATTCGAGATTTATTTATAAAAGGAACCTTAATTAGGTATTATGCAGAAGTAAAGAGATTTTTCATTTAAGATAGCATTGGTCAATTGGTTGTTTTTACGGATGTACATAATTTAGAATTTCTGTAATCAACCTGAGCTTTAGGTGCAGGTGAAACTATAGCATGGTTGTAGGGCATGCCTGTCTAACTAGCTACCAACCTCAAGTAAAAAATCTGACGCTAGATATGTTCATGCAGTCACGCTAGAGAGCCAGTCTCTCCATTACACTTAGCGTGTTCACCATCTTGAGGCACGTTGCCGCTCAACGTCAGATGAAATTGTCATCTAGGTGCTGAATTAAAAAAAAGTTGTCAGATATATAAAAAAATATATAGCAGCTATTAATGGTATAACTTTTCATTTTCCAATATTTAATATGAAGAAAGAAAATGTAGGTTTAATATCAATGAATTATAATAACTCGCTGTCAAAACGGGAAAATTAATCGATATTCTCAAATGTATTCAAACTGCCGTCTATAAAAATACAATAAGTACCATAGACAATACAACTAGAATTTCAATTCGAATATAAGTTGAAAAGTATTTTGAATTCTAACTCTTGAGCTTAAAACATGTTTTTCATTATAGATACAATTATAAGAACAATTTACATTTGTAAGAATTACACGCGTTTCGTGAAAAAAAAAATTGTTTTACATTCATGTCCTTATATTTAGTGATGTAACGTGGGAATTTTTGAACAACATAGGTTTTACTATGACGGCATTGCTCTCTGCAGGGTGTCGGCTGACTCACTTCCATTGCTATGTTTAAAAAAAAAACGACTTTTGTTTTATAAAGAGGCTTTTAATATATACTCTTTACGGACTTCCTCATAGCGACGCGCAAACTCATGTTAAATGGACTCAGGCTAAGGCGTGAGGGGCATGTGGTGACTCATTGGGTGCTAATTAACTCTAACACTACTCACTAGAAAGTACTACGGCGACACTTCAAACTCCCATATTGCCCGAGATAAGGGACAGCATTTCTTTTAAAGACTAGCTACCGTCCTCAACCCGTATATCTATCATCGAATCCCTATATGTATGATCGGTTGCATTCGAGATTCAATCTAATCTTGGTCCATACATCATTTCACATTAAAACAATCAGGTGAGAATGTGCTTAAAGGCTAAATACATGAAGAGTTAAAAAAAATAAGCCGATAATCGAAGATAGCCGATAGAATTCAAAACCAAAAAATAGTAAAACAAAATGTACTAAGCAATTTTTTGGAAAGCCATGTGCGAATACAGGAAGAAATACTACCATATAGACATATGTGTATTTTTGTGTTTGTTGGTATGGGTGTGTGTATAAGTGTGCACACGTGTAGAGATATAGATATAAAGAACAGATCGATTTTCCAATTGACATCTTTAATTTACATTCACAATTCTGTCTTTGTGAATAAGATTTGATTGTTGTACCATAATATTCATTCATAAACTCAAACAATAACGTGCCCATCTTTTCCGTTCCCACGGACAGCGCAAATTACTCTACGATTACGCCTCACAGAACTTGTGAATGACGCTACAGGTGTCTACTACGTTAACAAAAAAGAGGCATAAACAAAGCACGGTAAATCCAGCCATAGACACGTGCGTCCTTCCTTTGCGGCCAGAAACAATGGCATTATCGCGCCTCGTCCTTTACCCTGTAAAAAAAGGATATTGACTTTTGGCGTAAAATGCGCGAAATTTATATTGACTTGTTACATAGTCCGTTCTCACGGCCACCTGTCATTTAGCACAGAATAGTAAATTAATTACTCATTCGGATAGGCAAAGGCGTAAGAAACATACTGCCTATTTTTATTTCTTTAAACATCTATAGTGAACGATAGATAATATTGTATGTTTTAAAATACCTCGGTAAAATCACTGTACAACGTCTGATGATAAGTATAACAGCAAATAACGGGGTACAAATCTCATAGTAGACACCAATGTCATGACGGCTCGATAATATGCCTTGTCGTGTCCTCGAGTCTCTTTTGAAGAAGAAGAGTACCTTTTGTAAGAAGGCGACTTTGAGAAAAATGTCACGTGGTATTAAACAAAACGTCACAATATCCCGTCATAGCTGCAAATGCGATAGATTTCGAAGTCAATAAAATTAGTAAAAGGTGTTTAAAAGCAAAAGGCTTTTGATTGTTGGATTTTACTGGTTTAGTCTTCACCTATATGAAGTTACATTAATTGTATGTTATTTAATATCTATGTTTAAGTGCCAAATTATCATATAATTTTAATTAATCGCTGAATCTATAGTACATTTATATTAATATTATATAGTAAAAAAGTTGGTTGGCTTGTTTGTTTGAACGGGTTATTTCGAGGAACTACCAGTCAGGTTAAAAAAATATTTTTGATATCGATAGAGCTATCATTGGGGAATACTTTAAACTTTAATAGGAGCAAAGCTGTATTCAAAAAGGTAACAAAAACGGACAATTAAATAATTTTTAGTTCCACGCGTATGAAGTCCCGGACATAACTAGTTGTAAGATAAAGTGAACATATTTCACGTTCCCTTCGTAATACTTATATAAAACAATAAGATAGTGAAAACAAAAAAAAGTGAACGTAAATTCCGAGATCGAAGGACCACCGGTGGAGCCCGGATCCGAAAGGATTATCCCGCACGTGTGCGCCAGACATGGCGACAACGTCAGAGATTTACTGGATAACGTCTTTATTCTCTGATTTCTTTTACGGAACATAAATTTGCAGTCTATCTATTCGTTACTACAGGCTTCTGCTCCTTTCTTCGGGTTCTTGAACAATATTACTGCCATCATCTTCTTCTTATTAAATTGCCACATATGTGCGCATACAACTTTGCCAATATCACGTAGGTAGAACCATAAACGACGGATATTATATCCAACAACAAAAGTTTTTTCCCCCATAAACTGTATCCAAACCAGGCTATCTACACAAATATCAAACAAGATAGAGACAAAACATACAAACTACATATGAAATCTCTTGTTAGGTTACAAATATACACCACAGAATGACACTAAGCCCTTGTTTAATTTCATTAGTTCTAATAAAACTCGTCAAGCATTTTCCAATTCCCGATTATCCGTAACAATAATTAGGAGACACATAGTGTTAATAAGACGAAGAATAGAAGGAAGTAATTCATCATTTAAAAAAAAAACTCTCTTAAAGCAATTAAAGAATATGTGGTCAGGGGATCCGTTTTCTAAGCCACATTCACCTGAATGCCTATCTTATGTTCTTTTTTTATATAATCATAAACCAAAGCTCTGACACACCATACAGACAAAACAATGGTTATTTGCAACGACAAACATTGATTCATATTGATATTTAAATAATTTTCGTATTCATAAATGTTGAATACAGATTATAATAACATCAATAGACATCAATGTAAGAAGATCGCGACGTTTGACTGCTCAAATTTCAAACTGTTATTTTTTTTTATCAAAACAAATTCTTTTGAGCAGTGATGGACTTACATCGTTACCACAGATAAACAATTTCAGATGTTTAACTGAATACTTGGTACCGCAATTACAAAAGATTTTAACCTCTTAATATTTTTTTTTAGATTTAGTTTATATTTTACATCATTAGAATAAGCAAAAGTATAACCGTTTACTGTCCGACTGATCTCGATGTACCGATGTACAATCGATGTCTGTAACCACAGACCTGGCGGTAGATCTATTCAATACAAGGTCACAGATGCTAACATGCTTTTTAAAATACAGGTTTTTTAATTTTGAATGTTCTTAGCACTCTATACATGGCATTTATTTACGTATAAACACGTAATTTAATTTATTTGCTTAACTATAATATTCCTTAAGAGTTGAACACAAAACAAAATATTTTATAGTATGTATTGTGCACAGGAACTTGCGTCCTAAATTAAAGTGAGAAGCAACTTTTCATCACATTTTTCATTTGATCTCATTTGAATACATAACCATGTTATAAAGACGAATGCGAGTTTGTTTGTTACCCTTTCGCACCTAAATACTCAACCGATCATCATTAAATTTTGCATACACGTAGTCAGGTGTACAGAAAAGAACACAAGGTAACTTTCATTCAGTAGAAAAGTACAAATATCGAATGGCTGTTAACAAGCTTGCCTTAAAACATCGCTCTTCGGATCACCCTATTTTGAGGTCAGCCATTGTAACCTACTGTTGATAAACTTACAGATTTGCATAACATCAACGACCCTTCACGGAGTGCTTATTTCTTAGATATTATCGTTATTTTTTTTAATATTACTGCAATTACCATCAGGTACACTGGTATAATGTTGCTGTTACAATAAAATATTACAGACTTTATTTTATTATATTTGATGGCCACAATCTCTGATGTTAAGTGAGGACTTTGCCCAAGATGGTAGACATACTAAGCCTAGTGGAATGCTACTGGCTTTCAAGTGCAACTGCTGGAACACACCTGCAGATATATGACTCTATAATATCCTACTACAATACTATTATTTTTCTGGTTTTATTACGATGATTTCCTTCTCCAAAAGCTCAAGTTCATTACAGGTGGATTTGAACTCATGTCCTTTGACGCAGCGTCTGTACACACTACTAACTAACTGGACTATCATCGCTTCAAAATTCTAAATTTATATTCTACGAACTTTAACAGCAAATTATGGACTGAACCATCTGTACTCCCTTATTTGTGTCCACGGATAGATTGCTGCAGATATGCAAATTCACTCATTCAAGGTTCATGTATGTACGTAATATTATCATTCTATCGATTTTAATGGTCTTTTCATATTTTGTATGTGTACGACGTGGTGCGTGACTAAGCATAATAAACCAATGCTATTAATTCGTAGGGCTGTTGTGATGTTTTGAAATCGTGGCTCGGAAAAAGCTAACTTTTTCATAAAATAATGTAAAGTTCTGGCGATATTCTAGGACATCGTACAGCATTGTATTGAAATTTGTAGAACCTGTCTAAGATTTTACTAGGAAGGTTATGGAACTGAATATAATAAGTGCGAAAATTGTTCCTAGTGTCTGGTAACACTGGAATTTGAAGTGTCGCCGTGATGTATGTTAAGGGACATATGACAAGGCTTGTTACCTGATGAGTCTTGCGACACGTCCCTCTAGGGGCCTTCCCGGGAGTTGCAATGTTCAGCACGTAATAAAAAAGTAATGAAAGGAGGAGTCAGCTAGTTCAATCTCTCGGGCTTGATCGCCCACCGCGTTCGCCTTCTATGTCCGGTGAAGCTGTGAAAGCCTTTCAGGCTAACAGTGTAGGTCCCTTCTAATAAAAAAAAAAGTTTAACTATTTCGTTTCGGCCGCAGAAGATTTTAAAAAAGTAGGCCTATGTCGTGGTGTAAAGATTAGCCGAGACTGATTGTGCAGGATTATTTATATTCTTCTGGACTAGATATACCTTCGGTAATCCCGTTATGAGACAATGAAATGGGTTATTGTGATAGGCCTTACAATCAGACATAGTTTCCTGTGCTATTATAAAAAAATCAAATTTTCATATCAATAAAAGAATAAAAATGAATATGATACCTCAGTGGTAGCGTGTATGGGCGGCACGTCTAGGACGTAAGTTCAAATCTACCTACAATAAGCTTGAACTTTCGGTGAAGGAAAATATCGTAATGAAACCATAGGAAAGGCTTTTTCTGATGCCCGCCTGGCTAGCTGCCACCCTCAAGTTGAAAACCTGCCGCCAAATACCTGTAGGTATGTTCCAACAGTTGCACTTGAGTGCCACTCCCTTCACAGGTTTAGCGTTTTTATCATCTTGGGCCAAATCGTCACTTAACATCAGGTGAGATTGTGACCATAACGCTAAATCTGTCAATTATAAAAATTACTAGTTACAATACTTTTTTTGAATCCTGTGCTACCATAAAAAACATGATTTATGTGTCAGATTTTCATATCAAAAAAAGAAAATAACATTTAGCTTACAAAGTAGTTAATATTGCCATTAGATAACCAGTTACAAACCGTTACTAAATAATAACATTATCAAAATTATACAATACATATCAATCGGTTCGTCTGAACTGTCAACTATATACGGGCGTCTATTGTTGACGCCATTACTCAATAACTCTATTGTCAGTTACCTGTGGTGGTTTTTTTTTTCGGAAACGGACATAGGAAAGGAGGTGTTCCATCCACAGTATCCGTTTGAACCTGTTCGTGTAAGGTGTATCTTTTTTTTCTATTTTTATTAAGTGTCGAGTGCTAATTTTATTTACATATATGGTGACAATGAAATATCCATGTAGAAAGTTATTAAAAAAATATATAGAGGACTTTGATATGGATTTTCGTGAGTACATTTTTCAAGTGTTTATTTTTAGTTGAGAAAAATTATGGTATCAAAAGACGTTACGTTGATCCGTCAGATTTGTTCGTAACGTTTTTGCGTCAGGACTACAAAAATATCTAAGTTTGAGTGATTATATGTTTAATTAATATTTATGAAAATTGGTAGGTATCAGTATCACTGCACAAAAGAGAGTAATTAAAAATATTATCTTTTTTATATTAATTTGAAAAGGATTTACTAAAAAGTTGCTTTTTATACGCATGTACATAGATAAACACACCCATTTCTCTGTAATGAATCATTCTAATATACTCACGATTCGATCAAAGTATTTATTTTAGTTTTCATAAGACCTTACATCTTAGTTTATTTTACATAATAATACTAGCTGGCGTGGCAGAGTTTTCTTTTATAGTTTAGCGGTATGACCACAATCTCACCTGATGTTGAGTAACAATGTATACGAGTAACATTTAAATGCAACTGCCGGAACGCACCTATAGGAATTTGGTGGCAGATTTTTAATATTAGGGCGGCATTAAAAAGTCCTGTGGTTTCATCACGCTGCTTTCTTCATCGAAAACTAAAACACTTTCCAGGCATTCGAATGTCTATTACGTTCATACATGCTACCAACTGAACTATCATCGCGTCTGTCTGTCTGTTCGCGATTAATTCAAAAATACTCAACCGATTTTCATGCAGTTTTCATTAATAGTTAGAATACGATGAATGGTTAGGTGAATAATTTGCTAATGTTTTAAGTAAATTGGTTGAAATATGTTGATAATTGTTGTAAATGTCAGAAAACGTCAAATCGTCTGAGAGATTTCATTGAAAACGTCTAATCCATTTTGGGTTATAATAAAACGATGTATGGAATATCGGTCTATAGAGAAAATTTCGCGATGGCATATATTTATCTTTTAAGGATCCACACGAGCGAAGTCGCGGGCAAAGCTAGTTATAAATATATGTAAAGAAAATCTCTACCTGTAGGTATACAACCGCTTTTCTAAACTTTTGTTTTTCTGTATATAATACATGTCAGAATTGACATAAAACAAAATTATGTAGTTTGAGGAAAGATGTCTTAATTTTGTACAAAAAATATTCGGTAAAGTGTAAAAATACCCGAAGTAAGAGCTTTAAACGTTTCTTTTGTATTACAGGTAAGAGGATATTTTGTTTAGTTTGTAGGTTTATAGATGATGTATTAATGAAATGTAAATATGTATTATTAATAAATATTTTGTATTACAGAGAAACGGAATTACGCTTTTATTTATAATATTAATTTATAGCTATATATAATTACAGCTGTATCTACCTGCGAACGTTGGCTTTGAATTCAAAATTATTCGCCTGTTTTGTAATTTTGTTCAATACAGCCCCGCTTTTATTGGTGGTAGCGTAATGTTTTCTAGTCAATGTTACGTATGAATAAACATATCTAACGTAGAAAGAGTTTTCAAAATCGACTTGGTAGTTTCAGATATTACCTACTATAAACAAATAAAAAAATATTCCTCTTTATAATATTAATTAGTATAGAAATACGTCTAAGTCGTAACTTAAACGAAAATAACGTCGATTTATAATCGAAATAACGACAAGCAAAGCTATGCGTTAGTTTATGGCCAGTGAAATGTTGGCCATACGTTCTGCTTATAGCATGACTAGTGTTGTTACTACGCCTCTAACATTGTACCAATCCAACTATAAGCCACCTACACACGCTCAGTCCGCCTTGATGGCATTCTTTTTTTTATAGTTAAGGTTTAGCGTTATGGCCATAATCTCACCTGATCTTAAGTGACGATACGGCCCCACTTGAAGCCATTTCCTCCACACAGGTTTAGCGTGTCCACCAATTTGGGTCGTATCGTCACATAAGATCAGGTGAGATTATTGCCAAAACCTTAATTATAAAAGAGCTTGTGATATTATAAAGTAGAAAGGTTGTTTGTTTGTTTGAACGCTCTAATCTTAGGAATTACCATTTGTATTTAAAAATATATTTCTATATATTATCGAGCAATCTTTGAGGAAGATTTTAGGCTATTTAACATCACGCTATCACCAATAGGGGCAGAGCTGAATTGAAATAAGTTTCCAAAACGGGCAAAAATATTAATAAATATTTTGTTCTATTCGAAGTCGCGAGCACAACTAGTACTATTTATTCCGCAAGTATTATTGTTTGTGTAAAAGCGCCCATTCGTAATCCGGAAAGGTGATTTGTAAGTATTAAGGTCGAATTGAATTATTCATCGGGCGATGTTGTTTTCCCGCCGAAACATGCAACCCTCGACATCGTAGCGGATTTTTGTTTTTTTTTTTCTTTCCCTGAAGTGGCAACAACCGGTACGGGGTACGCCGGGATGAATATTCCGGACTTCGTTAGATATGTTAATTTCTTTTTTTCACGTATACTTAATTTCTTGTTCGTTATATCTGACGTAGTGAGGCAGGTCGTGGAGTATATAGGTAATTAAGAGGCGAACTTCAAGTGATAGATACTGAGAGGGAAAATCGTAGGCTTTGTGAATAATATGTCATAAGTTGGTCTATAAATTATTTATGATTTCGAATAACAATTTATTTTGTATTGTCAAATTACCAAGCCCGAGTGCTTATTTCTTCAAAGCCCTTCTTTTACTTGCTCTTATTCTACCTAACTAAAATCTACACATTATGCGTCCGGCTACTTCAGTCATATCATCCTTACACAGACGTTTTCCCTTACTTTCTCTCTACTCCTCTGTATATACACTTTTACATGCCCTCCTTAAAATATACATTTGGTTTATTATCCTGCTTAATCAATACAATTCATCATGTAAACAAAACATTTCATTGCGGTTTTTTATTCTTTCAATATCTTTTGGTTTTGGAAACTTTTCGTTTCTTTTGTGTTATCAATAAAAGATCAAGAACACATTTGTTTTATATTTACAGTAAATTTATCGAATGTTATTTATGGTCTATAATACTCTGGACAAATATAACTGATCTTCAATTGCTGATGATTATCATTGATGATTCAACAACTGAGTGTTCTCGAACTTGTGGCTTATCTCTAATAATTTACCTGCATTTTTGTTTTTTTTTTATACTTAAGATTTAGCTTTATTGCCATAATCTCAACTGATCGTAAGTGACGATACGGCCCAAGTTGGTAGACACGCTATACCTGTGAAGGGGCTGGCTCTCAAGTGCCACTGCCGGAACACATCTATTTGTATTTGGCGGCAGGTTTACAACTTGAGGGTGGCAGCTAGCCGTGCCATCTAGCTTGAAAGCCGATCCTTCTACTGAAATTAACGTGCCCTCCACCTTGGGCCATATTGTGACTTAACATCAGGTCAGATTGTGGGCATAATCCTAAACCTAGAAACTATAAAAAACTGCGTATTCTGGTAGAGCTAGATTTGGCTAATAATTTATCAACTAAAATAAAAAATGATTCATTATAGAAATCCCGGCAGAAACTCTAATAAACATTCTCCTTCCTTCTCTTATTTAGCAGCAACTTATTAATTACACAACTATCACGTAGAATGTCTTACAAATTATTATGGTTCATATAACATTTGAACAACATGGTAACTCTCACGTTAAAACTGTTCGAGAAGTTTTAGTGATAACTAACGAACCATGATCGAGTTATTATTTGTAATTCTGTTCACTTATATCACATAAAATGTCCGTAATTTTATAAAAGCGTTTGTTTGTTACGCTTTCACTCGTAAATCTTTGAACTGATTATGATGAATTTTGGTGTAGAGATAGATGGGAACCTGGGGACGGTGATAGGGTAACGTTTCCTCTCAGTTAGGTTAGGTTAGGTTTTAATATGTTAATTTTTAATGAAATGTCATTTGTAGCTTGCCGCAAGGAGAACGTGCGGCACCTGCCGCCGGAAGCGGCGGCCATCATGAAAGAGAAGAGCAAAAACGCAGCGCGCTCCAGAAGAGAGAAAGAGAACGCAGAGTTCCTCGAACTTGCTAAACTTCTACCTCTGCCGTCTGCCATCACGTCACAGCTGGACAAAGCCTCCGTCATTCGACTCACCACCAGTTATTTGAAAATGCGACAAGTTTTTCCTGACGGTAACTATTATTTTTAACTTTGTTTTGAAGTCCACTCTTACACAGGATATTTATTTGGGTGATTCAAAAATAATTGCTCTGAAAGTAGGTATTCCTTTGTGTTCGTTGCCTGTATAGCTATCCTCACTTGACATTGGCGAAAGATGATATTGCTAAAAACCTCTTTGTTTAAAAACTTCTTGAGTGATGATCACCGAGAGAAGAACAATTCATCGCCAGATGCCTCTGTCATGCTGGTCTACGTACATGCTTCTTTACGTTTCACTTGAATGAGCCAATGTTTTAGTAGGAAAGGAATATATGAGTTTAGAGTTTGTTCTGCAACTTCACGGTGTGGCAAAAGTACGACATAGCGAACTTTTTTGTTCGGGTCGCAATGGGGGTTACGTGAAGTTGTGACTTTAAAGTCTAGTGCATGTGGTTCTGTTGTAGAAAGGAGAAGGGAGGATAACTTTGAATAGCTCTTCAGAACAAAAAATATTAAAAGTTAACATTACCTAGACGCTATATATTATTATAAGGAAAAACGGTAAACCAACCAAAGTCAAAACAAAGTAATCTCAACTTTTAGGAGTTTTATCGTTGATTCAATATCCTCAAATTTATAAAAAATCTAGCTGTGCCTGCAGCTACGTTCGTGTGGAACTAATATTATTTAATCTCGTACCGTCATGAAAATTACAATAACTTTTCATAGAGTTAACCGATTTTAATGAAACAAAGACTAAATGTTGCTCATAGATACGCTTTATAATTTCCATACAGACAGACAGACATTTCTAATAATGCAGTAAATGTATTTACTACTTATTCTTAGTCACTTGCAATATTTTTTTCACATAGATCTTAACGCTCCAGATACGTTAAATTGGCATTATTCTTATATATATAGATAAATAAATTAAATAAATGTTTATTAACCACCTTCAATAATTATTTTGGTCAAGTATCGTTTACCTTGAATAGTAATACTCACACAAAACGCATACAAAAAAAAAAAAAAAACAAACAGATCGTGCTAGATAGCATAAGTATTTAATGTAATTGCATATAAGTATTAATGAATTAATGTTATATAATACACACTAAACAAATGTGTAATAAGAAAGGGAAGTTTACATATACCAATGAACTGCCCTGCAATTCAGTAGACGTATTGTTGTATAATCTTTTGTAATATGCTATGTATAAACACTTTTATATTCTATTCAAATAGAACTTCGAACTACTACAGCAACAGTGTTGTATGTACAGGGTTGGGCGACGCGTGGGGTGCGGCGCCAGCACCACCACAGCCACGCGAGCTCTCCATAAGGGAACTCGGCTCCCACCTCCTCCAGACCCTCGACGGGTTCATATTCGTGGTCGCTCCCGACGGCAAGATCATGTACATTAGCGAAACTGCGTCAGTTCATCTCGGACTAAGTCAGGTAATGAAGGCGTCCATTAATATTAAAATTTCCTTAATACTTCGTATACGATTAATTTCACGTGGCACTGAAAACTCAGGCTACGGATGCACTAAAATATTATCTTTGTTACCCGACACTAAAAGAAGGCCCTAAATCATATCGCGAAAGGGAAAAAAAAAAATTAATTAAATTAAAGCCCAGTTTACCAAAGTTTACAATTTTTCCCGTTGCGCTAATTTGAAATTTGCCTCAAAATTTCATCAAAATTCTCCAGCCCTTTTGTAGTACATAACTCTCAATACAGACATTTATATATTTATCTACACAAAGCCATTTCTGCCCAAAAAATATATTTAGAAACCTAACTTATGACCTATGTTGATCCTCTATACGACTATTTTAATAATAACCACTTACTTGAACAATTATGTCTATATTATATCTATATATTTACTTAATTTTGTTTATGTAAATCGTATTTCAATATTTTTTAAACTCAGTGCACTCCGTGATTGCACCTTTAATTTAAATATATCGGCATTTTAATTAAGTTTTATTTTAATTTTTATTCGGTGATGCATTATTGTATGCATATTAGTACTTATTAGTTTGTTTATTTTGGCCACCGGTGAAAATAGGTTACCTATACAGTAGAACCTCGTTAAGTCGAACTTCAGTAAGTTGAAAACCTCCAAATTTCGAAAAAAATATATTTTCTCTTGCCTTCAAAACACAATTTTTTGGCATCTCCTTTGATGTTCGACTTATAGAGGTTCTACTGTGTTACAATTCTTTTTTTATCTACCAATACTGCCTATGATTTTTTTACCTTTTTTCTTACATTTGTTGAACTAAATAAAGTATATTTCTACATAAAAGTGATCCAATATATAGCCATAAATAAATAATTAAACTGGAATAAAATTTATCGTGCAGGTTGAACTCACAGGGAATTCAATATACGAGTACATACACCAAGCCGACCACGAGGAAATGAACGCCGTACTAAGTCTCGCCAACCCTCACACATATCACGGCCACCAGTATTCATCACTTGGGTAAGTATACTTTTTACTACGGATGCTATTGAAATATCAATATGAATATCCAGTATACATTGAATAGAATATTATTATATTATATCTATATAGAATATAGAATGTGGCGAGTATATACAAAGATAGATCAGGATTGTCATGATTAAAACAAGTTGTTTTAAAACAAATGTTTAAATCAGTGTTTAAAAACAAAGAATAAAATAGGTTTTTTAACAATGTATAAAACATTAAGAAAAAAACAACAAATGTTGAAACTTCTTTTTATTGCAAATGAAGGGAAATAATTGAAAATAAATTAATATTAAGACATTAAATAGCTTGACATAAACATTACATGACATAACATGAACATTAGTTAGATCATACAAAATGAATTTAAAACGTTGTACAGATTAGAGATAGGTACGCACGCAACGTTAAATAAATGTATATTCATTGATCGATTTTTGTAAATATTTAATTTACTATTGCGAATTTGAAAATACTTAGTCTACAAATAAATTAATATAGGCCTATTTGATTTGAAATTAATAGTCTAAACAAAAAGAAAAATAAACATTAAAAACACTTGTTTAAAACAATTTTAACTGCTTGTTTTATTAAATTTATGCCAACCCTTTGACAGATATAAATTCCAAATATTATAGGTGTCTATTCCGAAAACAAATTACACTCCTATATTAATTTACAAAATAATGTAAAAATTTGAGCCAGTTAGAGTGTTTTTATGTGTCTACATTGATATTATTATTTATATATACTACATTTTGTAACTGCACCACAAGGCTTATGACCGTTGTTTATTCAAATAAATCTTAAAATTGATACAGTCGCATTTATTGTAAAAATACGATAATGTAGTACGTCTTCTAATGAAAATTAAATATCCGCTCTTAGGAAACAATTTGCCAGCCACTACGAGCAAGTTATACAGGTAACTTTGTAGGTATAGGTATGTAACAATAGGTATATAAAACTTTTATGATATTTATAATTATATTTGGCATAATAATACTATGTCCACAGAGCTGAAAAATAGGTCCTGAAATTATAGAAAACATGATTCAATTCATGCGAACGAATTCGCAGGCACAGATAAATTTTGCATTTTCTCCAAATTTACGGCAAACTGAATTGATTAAAAAGTTTTAGTCTCCTAGGAGATGGCGAGCAGCCCCAACAATCACTGCAAAGAGTTGTGAGTTTTCGGTGTCGTTTTTCGTTGTAACACTATTTTCGGTCTAGGCCCGCAGCTCGCAACACATCAGAACGATAACGTGCGATAAGGAATTTTGTTCCAATAATAGTATGCATGGAGTAGTAACAAAGTGTATGGTCAGTGCTGGATTTAAACTAGGGGCACTAGGGATTAGTGCTCAGTGCGGCTAAATTTTTGAGAGCGTCAAAATGTGCAGTGTCAGCAAAGAAAAACAAGTTTCTTTTATAAAAATTAATGATTTTCAAAAATTAGGAAGTTGTTAGCCATGGAAAGCCAAATCTTAAAAAATGACTTCTCATTGGATATTTACGTTTTTTTTTATATAGCGTTATAGTCATAATATCACCTGAACTTAAGTAACGATAAGGCCTAAGTTGTTAGACACGCTAAACCTTTAGAGGATCTGGCTCTTCAGTGCAACTGCCGGAACAAGCCTACTGTTATCTGGCGGCAGATTTTCAACTGGAGGATGGTAGCTAGCCAGGCGAGCACCAGAAAAAGCCGTACCACCATGCAAAATACGTTTTACTACTAGTTACAGTGCAAATTTTTAAATAAAATTATTTAAAAAAAATGTAGTATTTCTCATAGAAGTTCAACTTTGCCCTTGAATAATTTTTAAAGAAGTAGATTGGTTGAAAAATTAAATGACGTTTCTTGTAGATCGTTAAATTCTCTACAAAAATATGTTTTGGTAATATTTTATGACAATCTGTTTATGAGTTGCGAAATTCCAAAGTGTGAAAACAAAAAAATTCCATGTTAGTCAAAAGAGAAATAGAAAATTGCTACGAGGCACGTCTTCATGTTAAAATTATTTTCACGGAATCATTTTCTCAATATCTTGAATAATATTTTCAGACTGCTTATTCAAAAATAAAAAAAAATTTTGGAACGTCCCCCTATAATCTAGCTCAAAACATTTGCAAAACTTTCAAAGAAGTATTATATGTATTATAGTAATATGATTCATATATATTTTCGAGCTCCATGTCTCACTTTTTTTTATACAGCTATTATCTAGATATTTTGAGAGCATATTATTTATCTAAGTACGCTCAATAAGATTTTTTTAAACACTTAAATCAATAATTTGAATTTTCAAAACAGAGCAACATTCTGTATTCAAGGATTTATTGTGCAATGAAATGCATTACCGTTGTCAAACAAGGCATTACATTTTTTCGAGTTATGCTTTTTTCTGTTTTAAATAACCGTCTTAAAAACAACTAAAATAGTCTATTATTATTAAAATACAGTGAAGTGTAAAATTCGTTTTCGTCTTAAGTTTTTTTTAAATAACAAAAATAATAATATCCTAAAATTGTAAGTACAGAAATTTAAATCGAAATACGTCTGACAGCTTATTGAGTGAATCACAGAGTAGCCCTCGTTTTTTCATAATTGTTTTTTTTTTATTATAAATAATGTCGTTTTTTTATTTACAGCATTGTGAAAAAAGATACAGTGCCTCAAATTTTACGTGCATTTTTAGTAGAATTGTATAATTATGTTTGGTATTTTCGTTCATGATTTTTTTCAAAAACGTGATTTTCAGTGTCCAAATGTGCAAGTGGCATATCGAATATTCATTTCACTTTAGCTGTAACAAACTGCAGCGCAGAACGTTAATTTTCATATCTAAAAAAAGTTAAAAATTATTTACATTTTACAACGAGTGAAAATAGGTTGAATAGTGTAATGATTGGCTTTATTTTGTTTTTATTTATATTATTATTTCATTATTATATTGACTTAACGGCATAAGTGGGTGTTATAAGGAGTTTGATTTTACAGCCAAAGCGTGCCAATAGATGTCTTATATAAATATTAATAATACAAAGCGGAAACGTTTGTTTGTTTGAACGCACTAATCTTACGAATTGCCGTTTTGATTTCATTTTACTTTTTGTTTTTAGCAGAACAATCGCCGAGGAAGGCTTTAGGCTATTTATCATTATGTAGAACGAATAAGAGCCAAGGTGTATTGAAAATAGTTATAAAAATGAGCAATAAATACGAAATGATTCGCAGTCGCGGCCACAACTAGTCAATAATAAAATGACTAGGCAATTATTATATGTACACTAATATTATAAAGAAAATAGATTTCTATTTTTGTTTGTAACGTATAAACTCAAAAACTACTGGACCGATTTCAAAAATTCTTCCACTATTACAATGCTCTATTATCACTGAGTAACATAGGCTATAAATTAGTTATTCATTTCCATGTGATCGAAGTCACAGACACAGCTAATAATAAATATTGCGGTATTCGGTGCAGGGGCATAAATAAATATCTAGATAATAATAGAGGTATACAGTGCTGAGCTTTAATTATTTGTTCTAAAGGTTCCCCGTTGGAGGTACGTGGGGTCCGACAGTGGACATCGAATGCGAACGTGCATTTTTCATAAGAATGAAATGCGTGTTGGCGAAGAGAAACGCCGGGCTCACTACATCGGGATACAAGGTATTAACACAGTTATATATCACATTTTTCAGAAGGTAAAGAGATTGGCCAGTAGGCTCGGCCGAACCCATTTTTTATTATATAAAAATGTATAGGTCTAGCGTTATGGCCAGAATCACACCTGATGTTAAGTTATGTCGTGATGGACACTGGACACGCTAAGTGTAGTGGGGGGACTGACTCTCTAGTGCAACTGCCGGAACATACCTATAAGTATTTCGTGGCAGATTTTCAACTTGAGCTTAGTGGGTAGCCGGGCAGAAATAAACCTACCACCATGCTACGGTTTCATCATGATGTTTTCTTTCAGCGAAACATCAAACTCATTGCAGGTGAATTCGAAATCACGTTCATTGCGGCGGCGTTCGTACACAGTACCAACTGAGCTAGCAAAATATACCGTACATTGGCTCATCAATCTTACTTATGAGGAAACTGGATAATTACTTTTTTTTATTTAATATCACGTTAGAATTCTACAGATAAGATGCTCACTGTGATTCATTCATTCATTTCATAACACACACACACAACACACACACGCACACACACGCACACACACACAATGCTCACTTTACATTTGCTTTGATTCAGTTAAGTTAGATTAATTTATATGTTATTTATTGGTTTTTATTTATATTACCTCGCTGTAAAATTGTTAAGACGTATTCTGGAGGTGACTGATAGTGGCTACAACACAATTCTAAACTACCGTAGTTACTATCGGTCATGTTCTCATTTGTGTATGTGTATATTTTTTTGTGATGAATAAATAAAAAAATTACAAATATGTCTAACACAAAGGGTGTTATGAGAAATTACCAGCAAGCGACAGAGAGAATCTTTAATTTCATTATTGTATCGGCACTAAACCTTGCTAATACCCATTCTGGTTGTTTGTGTTATTGTAAGAGCGTACGCCCTGATTTACGTCTATGCGAAGGGTCCCTGAGAATTCACTAACGCGGCAGTTATTCAAATATACGAGTAAATCCACGTGCGCTTATTATCGTTTTTCAATCTCCTTTATATAAATAACGTTGAATTGAAATATACTATTGTTTTTTTAGTGCCACGGTAATAGGGACAGCACTATATATACGGCTATAGGAATGCGCTTTGGCTTAGCAGTTAAAGCAGTTGAAGCGAGGGACGTAAATTCGAGTCCACCTACAATGAGCTTGAGCTTTCGGTGAAGGAAAACATCGTGAGGAAACCATAGCATGGTGGTAGGGATTTTTCTCATGCCATCATATAACCACCCTCAACTTGAAAATCTGCAGCCAAATATCAATAGGTGTGCTCCGGCAGTTGCATTTGAGAGCCAGTTACTCCACAGGTTAGTTATTGTGTCTTAACTTAGGCCGTATCGTTACTTAAGATCAGGTGAGACTATAGCCATTACGCTAAACCTTAAGTAAAAAAAAGTAATGCTTTTCAAGTGGTAGCTAGCTACGCAGGCATTAGAAAAAGCCACCATGCTATGGATTCGTCACAATGTTTTCCTTCATCGAAATGTCAATCGCTTTGCAGGGATCGATCTCTCGGCAGTTGACGCGGTGTCAATTTTACACATTTCTGTAACCTTTTTCATTACAGCTGTACTCCTATTGATGGTAATGTCATGTTAAACAGTCTAAGGCCTACTTCAATGATATATCTATCATTTTTATTAATTCTGACTAGAAGTTCCTAGAAGACTTGAGTATCCGTCCACACTACCAACTGAGATATCGTTTCTTTAAAACGTTAAACGCTTTACTTGTTCAGGTCATACATTGCTCCGGGTACCTCCGTGTGCGGAGGTTCGGCGAGGGCTCAGCACCACTGGGGCTGATCGCAGTGGGACACTCGCTGCCACCATCAGCTGTCACCGAGCTGAAGCTTCATTCAAATATGTTCATGTTCAGAGCCTCGTTGGACATGAGAATCATTTTCCTCGACGCCAGGTCAGTTGTTATGCTTGTGAATATATTTTTTTTACACATTTTTCACTTTTTTATCTTGGACAAATGCCTTTGCGCATACCGTCCTACCGAGAGGGTTATGTGGTGGTCAAGTTTAAAGCGATCATAGCTTAGTTGGTAGAAGGGCGTGAGTTTGAATCCGCCTCCAATAAGCTTGAGCTTGCGGTGAAGGCAAACATCGTGACGAAACCATAGCATGGTGGTAAGACTTCTTCTAATGCCGCCTGGGTAGCTACCACTCTCAAGTTGAAAATCTGCCGCCAAATACCTATAGGTATATTCCGGCAAACTCTTCTTTTTCATTTAATGGCCACATGTGTGCGCACACAATTTTACTAATGTCACGTCGGTAGTACTATAAACGATGGAGATTGTATTAAACAATTTTTTTTCTCTTTAATCCATACCAACCTAAGCACTAGCAAATAGACGACACAAACAATACATGCAAACTACATATTTATATTTTTTTATATATATTATATTTTATGAACTCGCTTCCTTGTATGTGTGTCCGGGTGAAATATTGTAATTGATTTTAAACTAACTTTCCGATGAAACTACTTGAAATTTGGTCCATAGCTCAGAAGTGATTGACAATGTATGAAAATGTGAAATAAATCTTGTTTTTTCGATAAAAAAATTAAAACCAATTTATAACTAAGTTCTCGATCAGCTATATAATCGAATATATCTCAAACTTAATTGATAGACGAAACCGAACATTTCGAAATTTCATTAACATAACCCTAAAAAGAAAGTAATATTAAAATAATAAAAAATGAACGTTCCGTGTTTTAGTAATGGAGTAGAAAATAAAAGATTGGGAGTAAAACGCATGAGGTTCATGTTTATAATTATGTATTACGTTCAAAATAAAAATGAACTGAATAGATAATTTATACGATTTAACTTTTCTATAGAATGTGAAGTAAAAGAAATCTTCGAGAAAAGGTTAATAAAAATAAACACACCGTTACAGCCGAGACTGTTACCGATATGTTACCGATTTTGCAGTCGAAGCGTGTCGCTGGAGCTTTGAATGAAGCGATCGATATGACCCACGTGAATCAGTTCCGAACTACAAAGAGTTAGCACCAGCACTAATTATGATCAAATCCCATTATAAATTATTAATATATACCTATACTTATCGTTGTCTTCTTGATCGCTGTAAACCGATGTTGCAAATTGCCTATTTAGTCATATAGTTTTAAACATATGAAATATATTACTATAAGCTTTCTCTAGTTAATATTATAACGCGAATAAATTTGTTTATTTAAACGCACTAATCTTGGGAATCTTCTAGCCGAATTTTAAAAAAATATTTTTGCATTCGATAGAGCAATAATTGAGGCAGACTTTAGTCTATTTAACATCATATTACCTCATTTGCTCATCAATAGGACCAAAGTTGTATTGAAAAAAATCAACAAAAATGGGTAGATTGGGGACCGTGCCAATGGTCGTGAATTCTAGTCTACCTGAAACGAGCCCGGCATTCTGTGACAGGAAACAGCATGAGGAAACCATTATACCTATTATTTTAATAGTATTATTAGAATACCTAGTACTAGGGCTTTTTCTAATGCCCACTTATTACTCTCAAGTTGAAATTGTACTGGAAAATACTTACGTTCAGACAGTTTCACTTGAGAGCCAGTCTCTCCAGTAGGCATAGCGTGTTTACTGTCTTGGGCAATATCGTCATTAACATCAGATTAGATAGTAGCCGTAATGCTAAACCTACGAAGTAGGCATTAAAAATTATATCTCATTTAGAAAGTTACATTTTATTGTTTTGGTTAGAAAATATTTCTTAAAGTGATATCGAACGATATAATCCGTGGAATTCCAAGAAGCCAGGCATAACTCTGTATTGAACAGGAACAATGTGACTCGCCAGGCTGGAGTGCGCTTTTCCAATGCATCGTGTGATTCGGATCGATTTCGGGTCGGGTGAATTTTTTTTTTTTTTATTAATTCTTAACCTACCACTGTGTTTGAATTGTAATGTGTTTAACTCAAGAACAATGTTGTCATTTGGCCGCATTATCATAACAAAGATGGATCGATTGAAGCTATGATAGCTCAGTTGGTAGTGTGTACGGACGCCGCGTCAAGGGACGTTAGTTCGAATCTAACTACAATAAGCTTGAGCTTTCGGTGAAGGAAAACATCGTAATGAAACCACAGCATTGTGATAGCGCTTTTTCTACTGCCCGCCTGGCTAGCTACTAATATATCTATCAATAGCTAACAAGCTATCAATCAAGCTATCAATTTCGTAAAACTGCCGTCAAATACTTATAGCTGTTATAAAAAAGAAATATAGATTTATAAAGATTCTCAATGGATATAGTATCGATTAAAATACAATTAAGTTAACAGAAATAGTTAAAATTGTGCTATCCTGGTAAAAAGTAAGGCTTTAAATTAATAGTGTTAGATGAATTGAAGTCTGATTAGAAATTTTTAATTTAATTTAAAAAATGTAAAATATTATAACGATAAAAATAGCTTTACACTTGCGCGATGGTGAAGGTTTTTAGAGCTTATTAAGAAAGATCTGAGATTGGTAACGCGCGTGTGTTACCTCCGGTTGGTACATGAAGATGTACTATTGCAAAATTAGTTTCTGATCGCTGGCAATAAGAAGAAATGCCTAATTTTACTAGACTACATTTTAGTAGGTATTTCTGGTGACTCCATGTACTGTCGCGAAGATAATTAAATTAAATTTAAGAGTAAGAAATCACTAATGAAAACGAAATGAAAAATCGAAAATGATATAAATACATATAATTCCGAAGGTTCCTTTACATCAAATATATATAAAAATTACGTCTGTTAATCTGTATATACGCTAGTCCTTGTAACGTAAGTAAGTAAAGTTCACTTTGGCAAGGCACTCGTCCGGTACATCCTTCTGCTAGTGGGCATAATCAAGAGGAGCCTTCGTTTATTAATGTCCTCGTTTTAAGACATGGATAAAGCAGCATCCTCGACATCCGGGATTTACATATATCTGTAATAATAATAAATATAATGTATATTGTAGCTAAGTCTGGTATTCTAAGGCTACACGTTTATTACACGTCCTATGTCTCCGAACTCTTGATTTTGATTAACAAGGTAAATTCTTTTGTCCATTCTCGACGCTCGAATCTTGGTTCGAAATATCAACTTCAAACGTTCCTTCAAATACGACCTTCTCAATGAATCCAGCAAAACTCATTTTAGATACGTAGATCGCATGCGTAAATAAGTAAACTAATAGAAAACATTCGGGTTTGCTTATGAATAAATTATTGAATATATTAAGGATATGAGGAAATATCTTCTATCTATACATATAAAAAAACTGTAGTAAAGCCATTTTGTACATACAAAATGTTAAAAATAAAAAAATAGCCACGGTATCAAAGGAAAACCAAATTTTGTAAAATGTAGAAAACCAACGTAGATAACTTTAATACGTAATAATTATACGCAACTTGGATTATTACTTAGTTTTTGGTTCATCGCAATCGGTTCACACTATCAAGAGATATATTTACAGAGTATAAAATAAAGTTTTTTTTTTATTGAAGTGACGTACGCTGTTAACCCCAAGGGCTTTAACAGCTTCACCAAACTTTAAATAAAGTTGCCTACATTGTCTCTTTGGTTAGATCTTTTAAAATTTCAACGGATTTTAATGCAGTTTTCAGCAATAGATAGAGTGAGTCATGATGGAAATTTATATGTATATTATAACAGAAAAGCCGAAAGTTCACGGGGTCAAATAGTAAATAATAATAATAGGATTCATTCTTTATAAGCCTATCATGACATTCGTAGCTTGCGGGAGGCAATCTTCTGTACATATAATAAGAATATCAATTAAACGTATGTGTACTTTTTAGATTTATGTAAAAAAAACATTGCAAATTACTAAGAATAAGTGGTAAAATACATTTATATCATATTTACAAATGTCTGTCTGTTTGTTTGTTAGTGCACGCATCACAAGCGTATCCTCTAGTAACATATAGTCTTTATTTTATTAAAATCGATTAACTCGATTAAGTTATTGTGATTTAAATTACGGCGCGAGATTAAATAATTATAGTTCCACACGAACGAAGTCGTAGACACGCCAGTGTGGGTCGAAGAAATCGTTTTTCTTTACAAATAATACGGGAAAATAAGTTGCTAGATATCTTGAATAAATTCTTACCAAAAATGAGCTTTTAATTTTAATAGGAAGATCCTCCGCAACGAAGTTTTTTTTTTCTCAGTCCTAATTTATTTACCTACCTCATATCTCATCATTAATTGATTGTACAGAAAATATTGTTGAAGTATTTTGTGGGAAATTTGTAAAATGTTATCCAAAATTTATTCCGTAAACCTCACCATTTGAATTATATTGAAGATTTAAATTTGATTATTCTAAGACAAATTCCATTTTTGTTTATGAATTTTATAACACGACAATAAATGATTATTATAAACGCACAATACAATTTTTCTAGGAAATTAACTGCTCTATAAAAATAGAATCCTGTGTTTTGGCGATTAAATTAAGCATTCAAAAGATATTCATCATCAAACTTCTATGTGTACTGATTTTAAAAGTTTTTATATATTATTTTAGATATTCGAAAAATATCAATTTAATTTATAAGTTGTGAGAAAATTTACACGAATTTTAGTTTTTATCAACTAAGAAACAACAAATTTTTTTTTTAATTAATTAATGTGAAAATGTGAAAGTATCTTTGTCTACAGTTAAAAAAAAACATTATTTATCGCTTAGTTAATTATTTATTAATAGAAAAAGCAAAGTAATGTAAAATAATTAAAAATAAAATGTTAAGAATTATTAAATAAAAAAATACAAATATTTTGAAAATAAAAATAATACTTATATTAATGATAAAAAATGAATTTTGCATGAAATTCATAAGTTAAATTTAATTTTTCGATTATCTAATCAAAAACTCTTAAAATCAACACACATGCAAGTTTGATGATGAATATGTTTTGAACGCTTAATTTAATCGCCCAAACTTAGGATACAATTTTTATAGAGCAGTTAATTTTCTACAAAAATGTGTATTGCGCATTTTATAATAGTCATTTATTATCAAGTTATAAAATTTATAAGCAAAAGTGAAATTTGTCTTAGAGTAATCAAACTTAAATCTTCAATATCATTCAGATGGTGAGGTTTATGAATAAAATATAGGGTACTTTTTTGTAGAACATTAAATTTCCTACAAATTTCTTCAAGAACATTTTTGATGTATGATTTTTTTTTGTATGGGACTAAGAAAAAAATAAAAAGCTGCGATGCGGAGAGTTTTCCTATTAAAGTTAAGAGCTCATATTTGGTAAGAATTTTTTAAGGTGTCCAGCAACCCATTTTCCCGTGTCACTTGTAAAAAAATGTTTTTTTGATCCACCCCCAGTCTCAGCTAGTCCCTAAATATATTTAAAACCATAAATCCATTAAAAAAAATATTTACTTATTAGTTTAGTTGTATAAATATATGTAGGCATTGTTTTACTCTTCGATACAAGCTGATCTGAAATGAAATACGTGTCGATTTCTTAACACAATGGAAAAGAGCATCGTGTAAAAGTTCACAGTTTATTAGTTCACGGCAATCAGCGCAAACCGGCCCGGCCCTTAACAATAACGCGGTTAGGGCTTCGAGGAATTACTCTCGTCACGTCACGACTCATATTAAGACTAGGGGTAGGCAGATATGTTCAGTTTACATGTTATTTTAATAGCTTTAAGCAATGATAGTGTGTATAGACGCCGCGCCAGTAAACGTAAATTCGAAGTACTTTCACTAATACCCGCCTGGCTACCAGGCTACAGTCTCTCCAATAAAGGTTAACTGAAATAGAAAATCTGCGGCCAAATACCTATGGATGTTTTTCGGCAAACGCACTTGAAAGCCAGACCTTTCACTACGTTTAACGCATTTACTGTCTTGGGCCACATCTTTAACTAACAGTCCAGGATCCACCGTTCATTTTTGCTATTAATTATTATGAAGCTAATATTCCAAAGTATCTTCATTTTCAAGAAACGCCCAACTTTTTCTCTTATAAACATTTTCGATTGTGGTAGCTGACAAGGGTAACAGGGATAAAACATGTAGATCTGATGATTTTAAAAATGTGTTACTAACTGTTTTTTTATGTTAAATCTCAAGATAATTATCTGAATTATTCGAAAAAATATTTGTCGTGTAAAATGTAAGGTTTATTCAAAGATTCCCCTTCTTCCAACACGTATTGATAACGAGGTCATCAAAAATGATAACTAACCAGTTTTTTTTTGTTCATATTTATATTATAATAGTTCTATTATATACACGTATGAATTGTATTTTACTTTGTAAAGCATAAACTTAAAAACTGCTCAATAATTATTACACCATTGAATGCTACATTATCCTTGAGTAACATATGCTATATTTAATACTAGAAAAATTAGGGATCACAACTCAGAAAAGTTTGTTTGTTTGAACGCGCTGATCTTAGGAACAACCAGTGGGATTACATACATTTTTTTTGTATTTGATAGAACAATAATTGACGAAGGCTTTAGGCTACTAACATCACTCTACCACCTATAGGAACCAAGCTGTATTGAAAAAAAATACAGAATTAGGAAATAGTTTTTAGTTCCATGTTAACGAAGTCTACGTTACGTACCTACCGTACGTAACGTAGTACGAAGTACGACTAGTGTTTATATAATTTAACAGCCACAAAGTCCTACAATTTGCGTTGTACGTGGAAGGGATATTACGCTCACGCGTGATTGACGAGTATAACGCGAAAGAAATTGCGGAGCACCCGCTAGTTCTTTATAAAGTCATCATTCATCAGCTTGAAAAGATAAATAACTAAGTATTTTCCTTTATTATGAAGTCGACAAACAAACTTATCAAATGGAATCCAGGGACAGAATCGGTGATTCCCTGATTTGTAACCGTTTGACCAACAACTCTCTAAAAATAGATGTACCAGGAATGCATAAGTTATAAAAGATAAAGTATCAAATATCAAAATATTGTAACAAAGGATACGCTTAAGGGCCGAGGCGGCATGCCACACACCTGATCGCAGATGTTTGCAATGTGACACCTAGATAAGGGCACGGTACCTTCGTTTCGATTCTGTTTTTCTGACCTTTGATCCAACATATACGTTAGTTTTATCTACTCCTTGTGATCAATCCGTTTTAGTATTTTTTTTCCATATATTGAATTTCTACAAAGCAGAGATAAAGTAAATAATTTTTACGATACAAAAATTATCTGTGAACAGTAGGGGTGTAGTCTTATACCGTATGGGTATAATGTACGTATTCTGGTTTGGCTTCCGATAAGCCGGTGGATTTCAGTGTGGAAATGATCTAAGGCCTTCGTAGACGCCGCTAAAGGTTAAAAGAAATGCGGTTTGGAAATACCGTGGTGTCTTGTAGTGGGTGTGGGTAGTGTTGAGTGATTGTCCTCTTATTTTAACCTGAGCCCGGGTAATGCGTTTACGCGCTGGGATGAGGAAGTCCGTAAAGAATTGGATTTTTAACACCAAGTTATTAAAAAAGGCCTCCTTAGACAGGACCTGTGGTGGGGGCACGGGCAGCCTGTCAATTTGCAACAATGCAGTAGGTCAGAGTAATCAGAGTTTTTTTAATACGTTATAGTCATAATTTCACCTACCTGTTAAATGCAATGTAGTCCAAGATGATGGACACGCTAAGCCTAGCGGACTGACGTTTAAACTTTATTTTTGTATTTTGTTTTTGTGAAATTAAATCTATGGCCAGTTTTTTGTTTCGATTGTGCCGTCCTCACAAAGTCACAAACGCGAGATTTGTTCAACTTCCTCGTATGGTGGTTAATCGATACTTTTACAACCGTTATTGTATGCTTAGGTCATTATAAAACTACCGATGTTGCATATACGTGTTTGGATGTAATGTTTTTCAATGGCAGCTTCCGCTTCAGTCGACAAAATTACCGAGTATATAATGATGCAAGGTATAATACGCGTTAATGTAGATTCCTTTTTTAATATTATTAGTGTAATCAATTAATTCCTCAAGTTTAATGAAATAAAATAAAGAAGAGATGTGGGTATATATTTTTTCATGACTACTTTAAAAAACCTCCCAAAACGCCGTGCCTATATTTCTCTATTACTGACGAAATATTAGGAATCGCTTTCCTACTTACATCTTGAATTAACTCATCTGTCCCTGTTAAACTTCACCAAATTCTTTTTCTTTGCTCCTATTGGTTGTAGCGTGGCTATTAATAACGTAAAGCCATTCTTAGTGGTTGCTTTATCAAATACTATTAAATAAATATTTTTGAAGTCCGAGAAATAATTTTTAAGATCAACAAACTTTTCTGCTGTATTATATTAATTAGTTAAGTTTGTAATGTCGTTCCCGTGTAAATAAAAATATTTAACAATTTATACCAGTTTTTTAAATTTTTATCGATATCACTTTATTTTTATTAGTGTAGTGTAGTCTTGTTCATTGGTTGCTCAATCATTAGCGCATTCAAACAAACAAACTGTTCTGCTTTATAATATTATTAATGTTATATGATATTAAAAATATAAATATATGGTTTGGCTATACGCAAACAAAGGATACGTTACGATAGGATTTTTTTGTTGTATGAACCAATTTGTAGGAGGACATATTTGCCACGTCAAAAATTAATGAGTATACAGTGTTCCTCCCCCAACGTTGATCGTTCGAGTGCATGTCGCACCGCCACTGAACCGCCGCGTCAGGGGTGAAATTGAATGAGATTTAGCTCTTTTTATTATTAATTGGCGGAAGTGCTTCAGTTTTTTTTTCTCTCTGTGTCAACAATTTTTATGGCCCCGAACACAATAGCGGGTAAGGGCTATCGAATTACATGAAACCTATGAGAGTATTGCACGCTTAAACGTAACATTTTCATCCGAAAGTGCAGACTTTGTTATGTAGTTTCTTGGAGTTGTCTTTAAGAATCAGTTATTAATAGCTTAATTAGTGGTAGTAATTAGACAGGCATTACAAAATGTCTTACCACTATGCTATGGTTTCATCATGATGTTTTCTTTCAACGAACACTCAGGCGCTGCATTCGAATTCATGTCCATTGGCTCAGCATCCTAGCATACTACCGACTAAGTTATCCTCTCGTCTGTCTATCTGTTCGCGAAAAACTCAAAAATTACAGAACCGATTTACCGATTTTCTACCACTGAGCAATCATTGGTACATTTGGATGACCACAGATCAATTATTTTTGTTCGTAATTTTATAATATTATTCGCAGGGTAGCGACGTTAACCGGCTACGAACCCCAGGACCTGATAGAGAAGACACTCTATCACTTCATTCACGGCACCGATGTACTTCACATGAGATACTCGCATTGTACGCGTGAGTAACCTATATATATTATTAAATACAGTCTATCTGTCTGAACGCCATTAACTCAAAAACTACTGTACAAATTTTCACTTAGTTTTCAACAATAGAGGGAGCGGTTCATAAGAACGCTTAAAGTATATAATTAATGTACTACAATTTAATTTAATCATTTTTCACCGTTCCTGTAACTTTTTTTAAATACAGCCTTGCGATGAAACTATCTACTATGCCTTACTATGAAACTAGCTAGGTAAAACCTACCTCAATTATGGCTCTATCAAACACAAAAATACTGTTTTAATTCCGAGTGGTAGTTCCTAAAATTAGCGCGTTCAAACAGACAAACAAACAATCTTTTCCGCTTTGAAGGATAAATATAGATACATAATACATAAATACGAGAATTATTTATGTAATCTACATACCGACGCTGGGAAGTGAATTTCACAGGAGTGTCAGAATACATCATCTAAAAATCATATTATAAATAATAAATAAGCCAATTTTTATGTTGTATCAATGATACTTTTAATTCAAGCTTTTTTTTGTCAGATTTTCTGAGATAGCTCAGTGGTAGTGTGTACGACTTCGCGTCAAGGAACGTGAGTTCGAATCCAAGCACCTACAATGAGCTTGAGCTTTCGGTGAAGGAAAACATCGTGAGGAAATCATAGCATGGTGGTAGGGCTTTTTCTAATGCCCGCCTGGCTAGCTACCACCCTCAAGTTGTAAAACCTGCCGCCAAATACCAATAGGTGTGTTCCGGCAGCTGCACTCGAGAGCCAGTTCCTCCACAGGTTTAGCGTGTCTACCAACTTGGGCCGTATCGTCACTTAAGATCAGGTGAGATCATGGCCATAACGCTAAAACCTTAAGTATAAAAAAAAATGATGTTTGCAAGTGGTATTCGCAATTTTGCAAATGCGACATTTATTATTTTCAGCGTGGATATGGTAGTTCAGTGTTTGATTATGTATTACCTTGTGTTCGTTAATTGTATGCCTGTGAAGTTCCGCATGACTCACAGGGTCTCATTGTGACTATGCTATCTTTAAAAAGCTGCTTCTTTTCCAACAGTCTTAACGAAAGGTCAGGTGACCTCGAGGTACTACCGGTTCCTGACGAAGTCTGGAGGCTGGGTCTGGATGCAGAGCTACGCGACTATAGTACACAACTCGCGCTCTTCGCGTCCACACTGCATCGTATCTGTCAATTACGTGCTCAGGTATTGACAGCAATTAAAACTTATCACGGTTTTTTTATATTTTATAGGCATAGCGTTATGCCTACGATCTCGTCTGATGTTAAATGACGATGTGGACAAAAAGGGGGACACACCAAGCCCAGTGTAGGGACTGCCTCTCAAGTGTAACTGCCAAACACACCTATAGGTATTTGGCGGCAGATTTTCAACTTGAGCGTTGTAGGCCTTTAAATAAAGTCCTAACATCATGTTATGGTGTCATTACAATATTTTCTTTCATCGAATACTCAGATTTAACTCGTGTCTACTGACGCTGTGTTCGTTATGTTTAACCTTTTTCTACTAATAAACTCTTAAAATAAATTATTTAAAATAGAATAGTCTAAGATTCTCCGTAAAACATAAATGAAAAGAGTTGCGAATTTGTGAAATTTTAGTTGTCTAGTTTTTTTATTTATATAAAAAAATTAGAATGTCACGTAACGTGATGCTTGAACTCCCCTCCCGCCCTCGTAACGCATCGTATCCATTTTTCCGGACCCCCCTTCCTCCAAAGTGCGTTACGTAATTCTTGAACGGTCCCTAATGACAGCGTAGAGGTAGATACTTGAATACTAGTACATATAGCAACATGAGTTCAAGCCACACAATAAATCTGGGCTTTCATTGAAATGCGAGTAAACTACAATATCATTCTTAGTTAGGTTGCCTAATGGCCTCTTAACTAACTGCTACACTCAAGTTCAAAGAATATCGTCACACATCTATAGATGTGTTTTGGTAGCTACACTTACTAGCCAGTTTACCGTCGCTTAATATCAACTCAAACAGATCAAAGTGACAGAACTATGACGTTCAAAAATCAAAATAATTAGTCCTGCATTAATACTAATTATTCACAAATGTACATTTTTTTTAAGAATATGATTCGATAATTGAACCAGAAGTATTATTTGAGATATTTTAAGGTAGATGATCTTGTGTGCTTTGTAAGGAGTTTCACCTTATTATATGTATGGATCCTACGCGTACATTTTGAATTATTTTCTGATATATTTATAAAAAATCCCACTTCTGAAACTGATTTTTTTTATAATTTATGGGTTCAGTGTTAAGGTCACAACCTCACCTGACTTTTATTGACAATGCGTGTGGCCAGTTGGTTGTGGACACGCTAAGCCTGAGGGAGTGGCTCTCAAGTGCAACTGCTGGAACACAGCTATAGGTAATTTTCGGCAGATTTTCCATTTGAGGGTGATAGCTAGCAACCAGACGGGTGTTATGAAAAGCCTTACTATTGTATCGTGCTACTTATAAATATTCTGTTGTCCACAGTGATATCGAAGAGAAACATCTAATCTTAAACGTGGACCAAGTTCCACCGAAATTAAATCACGAGGTAGTCACGTCCTCGCACGCGACAACCTCCCCGCAGATCCCTCCTATTCGCCACGCGGACAAAATCAGCCACATACACTTAGAGAACGAGTTCAGTGACTCGAGCGGTGGGTACCCTTACCCTGAGTACTCGTTGCCGGTTATACCTTCATACGAGACCCAGGAGGAGTACCAACAAAACGGCTCATACCAGGAACTCTTCTATAGCGAAGCTTACACGGAGCCAGAAGTGATACAGACAAACTATATCACCTACCCACAAAACCAGAGGCCTTTTTCTGCGAGTTCCTCGTCGTGTAGCTCGATAGAAGGCTCCGATGCGGCAAACCAACAGTATAATTATACAAATCTGATATCTTTCTACGGGCAAAACCAGAACGGGAGGCAGGTCGAGGGGAACTTCGGTGGGAGCTTCGGGAAGATGACTCCGAGTCCTTCCGTCCAGGAAGGAGCATACACTAGCGTTATAGTCGACAATACGCAACAGTTCCATCATCACGGTGGTGCTGTGAACGAGTTTGTACACTGACTCGTCAGGATTTGGGTTGCCTTTTGATTTGTGTTGGTATTTGAAACTGCCTGGTTACCCTCACTTGTAAGACGGAAATCTATCGTCATTAGCCTGCCTGGCTACCCCTGCCTGTAAGGTGGAAATCTATTGCCAAGCGTCTGCAGATGCCTTCTCATAGCTCTCGTACCTAGGTGGTTTGGCATCTTGGCATCTTGAGCGATATTATCACCTAACATCAGGTTATATCCTTTAAAAAGGAATAAAAAACGAATCTGTTGTAAAGTTTATAAACTCTTTTATCTTCAATCGCTAAAAGTGGTACTATAAACTATAAACTACTTCATGGGTTTCATGATAAGCCTAATTTTTGAGAAGTGAAAAGGTACAGAAATATTTTTTTGGCTCAAATAGGTCAAAATATATGATCTGTGTTTGATGCTCTACATTATTTTCTGATGTAAATAAACCGGTTTTATTTGTATATCATTAATACTAAGTATGCCTTGGTTTTTAATAATATAATATAAATATTTATATTGTTTATTAGTTTATACATATATGCCCAGACGAAACTTGCCAAATTATGTAAAACTGCGTTTGTCATTTAACGTGTAATTTTTATTACTGGCCGTTAATTTTTGACAAATTTCAAAATTAGTTATAACAACCTTTAATGGTTATATATAGCCGTTTTTTTTTTGTTAGTTAACTGTAAATATGTACTGTAAATAATATAATATATATGAGTGTGTACATAAGATTGTATAGTTTAATATATGTGTATGATAATATTATTAAATCTTTATTATTTTACTATCCGAATTAATAACAACTATATAATTATTTTTTTAAGTAACATAGACAGTTCAACCACCGAATTTATTTTCAGGCTCTCAAATTAAGAACATTCAGAAGAATTCTTTTTCACACACATATATATATATACGCTGAAAACATTGATCAACATACCCTATGTAATTATTTTATAACATATTTTTGTCTTTGTACACTAAACTGTTGTACTTATACGGTTATTAATATATTATATAATTTAGTTATAAATTAGTTTAGCGGCATAATATCAAATCATAGACAATAATAGGATAAGTACTTAACTATTGTAAGAAAGTTTGTGTGGAAAGAGGTTGAAGTTGAGATAATATATGATTATGAGTTACCTTAGAACGTCAATAAAACACTTTTAATAAAAATCTCAACCCTATTCTAAATCGATTTATTTTTGCTTCACTTTTATTATTGACTTTGAAGGAATCGAAATGTTTGAAGGTTTCGAAATAATGTAGTAAAATGAATTTATAAATTCAGTTATTAAGTGTAGGTATTATATTATATTTTTTCTTGTAATGTGAAGTGAAGTGATATGACTAGGGTAATTAGCTAGAAAAAGAAATTAACCAGAATAAAAAAGAATGTTTCCTGTAGGGAAGCAAAATGATCTGGATTCAAAAACCTTCCCTAAAAACTACTTCAGAATATATGACTCTAATTCACAGATAAGACGATGTTTTTTGGGCATCCACTTGTCAGTTTAAAGTAATCAAGTTAGTCTGGTATGTTAAAGGCTTGCGGTTCGTGAGTACATGGAAAAAATGTAAAATTGCTACTTCTTTACCGATAGGGTATAAATACGTCTAATACTTACAGGAAAAAAGAGTAAAAAGTAACATTAACTTTAAGTATTACTTTTTGAATTTATTTTGTCTTCTATACTTCATTTTTCTTATGTTCATACATATATTCATGTTTATTAATATATAAATACATGAAATTATCGTTGAAATAGAAAACATTTCCTATACCATTTTTATCGAAGGTACCTACATATTGCAAGCAACATCATTATAAAATATTATAACATTATATATCTGACATTATGCATACCTACTACAACGTGGAACACCATACCCTATTAATTATAGGTTCAAAACAACAAGGAAAATGTTGTTTTAACATAGATTATATAACTTCATTCTAGTTTTTCTTAAAATACCTCTAGTAATACTAAATATTCGCTTTTTTCTGTTTCAATGTCGTTTTTATTCAACATTCACATATTTTTATGTTGTACTTTTGCGTTTAGAGGCACAAACATAAGAAAACGAAATATTTAAAGACTTGTGAATGAAGTGCCATTGTGTCGGAGTCTACTAGTCGATAACTGTACATAATCTAGATATAAGTTATTCGACGATAATAAATAACGTTATCATAATAACGGTTTTGTAATTACATATATCAATTCAGTATTTGTTATTTTAACAATTATTTTGAGATGATATGGCTATAATAATTGTTTTGATCACAACAGTAGGCGTGGGTAACTTAACTATAGTGCTTATTTGGAGTTGGCAGTTGGCAGTTGTCTTTGGCAAAGCACAAAGATGCGCGTACCTATAACTTTCGTTTAGCGACTCGAGTGTAATTTAGCTCAAAGTTAGGTCAGCGAATACAAAAAGGAACAAATAGACTGACCGATGTATTTATGTTAACAGAATCGCACTGTGATGCTTCACACAATATTGTAGAATTCCATCAAACGTAAATAAACTAAGACTGTCAAATAACAATATATAGCCTAGTAAATGTGTAATAGATTTTCAGTTGGAAAGCAAAAGAATATAGTTAGATTTTCGTGCAACTGACATATTATCAAGAAAAGTTTTCGTATAATGTTACGTGTGAAGTATGTTTATGTACCAATAAATGTGGTATAAATGAGATGACACACGCAGCGCAGTAAAGATAGTTAATGCGTTTTTTTGTCAGTGGCTTGTTACCCACGTCTATATAAAACGACCACAACGTATACTAGTGTGGTCAAGAACAAAGTATTGGTTTGAATCTAAGTATCTTATTTTAAATATTACAGTCATTTAAATAATTAAACGTAGAAAATTATATTTTATTGTATTAAGTACATGAGTAGTTTTTTTTATTATTATAAGTTTTCGGTATAATGTCTTTTGGCGTATAAAACGGACAAACAAATTGTGATATCCCAAACATATTACCTATTTATGATATTATGAAATAAAGTACTAATTATAACTTATGAATTTAGTTTCATTTATTGTTTGGCGACAAAATCAAAAAGTTTAGTGAAATGGCTTTTCAAATTATAAGAACAGTGTGGATATGATAGACGTACAATTACTGTTGTAGGTAGGTATAGCTACTATGAGTTTCATGATCTTATCAATATTCAATCCTAAGCGTATAATCTTTTTGTGGACAGCATCAACCAATAACAACTATATATTTTTAGACATACATTAATATAACTGGTTCGTTTTCCACTGACCAATGTTTACCCTAGTATTTTAACAGACTAAATTTTCAATAAATAGTGTATTGAAAAATTTGCTGCTCTACGCCCTGGCATTGACGCAGTTTTTACCAATACACCCTTACAGATGGTTGTTATGAGCTTAGCGTTAGCGAAAACAATGATGTCAAGAGTAGGGTTAGCAGATCCGAAGAGAGGGTTTCCTGGAAAAATTCCTGCCTTAGTAATAAATTTCCAGTCATTTCGGCAGCGTAACTATTTTAGTGTAATAAGTCGCGGTTAAGCTTGAATATGCGTGTGAGATGCGTGATCTTCAGATGAAAAATTAATAAATAATCAATTAGTCATTTGTTTTTAGCCTTTTTATTATTTATTACAATTTTATGTTTTTATGTCTTCTCTACTTTTTAAATTCATGACAGTTTCGAATTTCCCGTTTCTCTGATAGACACGAGACTGAAATGCCGGTCATGTCAAAAAAAACCTGTCATCTGGTAACCCTAGTTAAGAGTGACGTTTTCACCGCAACCACGACGACCGTGATTGCCACTCGGAGCGCTTGAAGGTATTTTTATTAGATATATGCTGTTAACCTTAAGGGCTTTCAGAGCTTCACCGAGTTTTGGGGGCGAGTACTGAGGCACTCAGCCCGTGGCAACGAGCACAAGGGATCCATGAAGTGGCCGATCCTCGGCTTGGGCTATTCTCAGGGACGTGAAAAGGAACCGCAGTCCTGACTAATTCTAAATAGAATGCTATACGATGTGAAAGTTAAATGGAGCGTAGACTACGTGTTAATATTAGTTATAATTGTGTCTAATTTAATAAAAATTGTTTCATAAATTCAGTATAATATGTTTAAAAATGGACAAACACAATCCTCTATATGAACAACAAAACAAACCACGATCAATATTTAAAAAATATGAATATACAGCTTTGGCTGTTACAATTTTATTGCGGATATTGATGATTATTAATTAAAATTTAAGTTATTTTAGGTATTCGACCCTGTTCCTATACCATAGGGTATATTTCCTATATCCGATAGTTTTAGATAGGTTCCGTAATATCTATATTATTATTATAAGCCGAAAATTTTTGTTTGAATTCGCTAATCTTAGGAACTATCAGTGGGATTTCAAACAACATCTTTATATTTGATGTATCGAGCAATCATCGAGAAAGTCTCTAGGCTATTTAACATTACGCTACCAGCAATAGGAACAAAACTGTATTGAAAAAGGTTACAAAAACAGGCAAAAATGTGTAAACAAGTTTTAATTCCATGTGAACGAAGTTACAGACACAGCTAGTTAAATATAAAATAGTTATAGGTACTAAAATTCTTAGTGAACTGACGTAGCTGTCATCTAGTGAAAAGATAAGAAATATAATTCACTCAGAAAATAAGCATTTGGTTACAGAGATTTGCCACTAGATGGCGTTAAATAAATCTCTACGCATTAATTATAACAATATGAATTCCCAGAATTTTTACAACAGTCAACTGGTCGATAATTTTGCACAAAGTCGATAGGTTACAATGAAATAGTGACGCTGGCTCAGTTGGTAGTGTGTATGAACATCAGGTCAATGGACTTCAGTTTCAAATCCAATCCCTGCAATGAGCCTAAGCTTTCAGTTTTAATAAATATTGTGCGAATTTAACTACAATTAGTAAGCAAAAGATTATTACTTAGATACAAATATGTTAATATTTACCGTTTTTTACCAAAATGTTCGTGGCTTACGTACAAAAACTACAGAGTTTTACAAAAACGTCTGCCTTAACGATTACAATGTTATCTGTTCGACATCAGATGACTTATCGAAGATATTAGTAATGGCGAATTATTCGACGACAGGTATATTGTGCGGAGACGTGATAGGGATTGTCTAGCGACCACGGAATCTTTAGTGGGAGGAGTACTAATCCCTATTAAGCGGCATCTTATTACCAAAGAGCACAGCGATTGGTGCTCCACTGCAGAAGAGATATATATGGGTAAAACTAAAACTTCAGTATAATTAACTGAAGGTAATATATAAACTACATATTTGTGTATTAAAAACTCAGGTAATTCATTGGCTATACCAGTGGTCCCCAGAAGCTAAAATATGGTCCGCTAATGATTTTAAATTTAGCGGGCGGTAACGGCTTAGCGGTCGCCGTGCAGTGAGTGAGAAGACGCGGGTGGTTGGCGTGGTACTCGGGGCCGGCCGTCACGAACACAAGAGAAACGTCTGCGATCTCGTGTAAGGAATCAGCTACGTTTTGCGCTGTCGTTTGTTATATTTGAAGTTCAATAATAGTATTTAGTATTATTACTTACTTGTGCGAGGAACTGAATCATTTAGTACTGACCATTGTTTTTAACTGTATATCTTGAATTTGTTTCTAAATAAGAGAGGTAAGTGAGTATTATATTTTGATAAAACTTTCCGAAGCTAGGTATTAAAATAGATCGTTTTCGGTTCATCATTAATAAATTTTTATATATTCTTGTTTCTGTTCTATTTCTGTTTATATATTTTGGCGGGATCATATCTTTGGAAAATAAAATATTGTTAATGGATGGTGATAAACAATAATGTGTTAACCCTCAAGAACTTTGTTTTGAGAAAATGTCGTCTTAAGTTTTTAAACCAATTCTTGTAAAGTATGTTTAAAAAAAACATGTATCTACTGCATATTGCTCGGTTTACCTAATAAAAATAATAATGGATTAGAAATAGATTGATATGACAAAAATAAAATAATCTAGAATATTCTTTAAAAAAATGAGATTATTATTTTGATTAGTTTTATTATAAGTATATTTTTTTATACTTTTCTTTATTTGGTGGCTTAAAACTCTTTTACTTTTAAGAGACTTACTATATTCTAAGACTCTTCTGGATGCCTTAATGATACACTGCAATTAGCTATAAAAGTTATAAATGTTATCAAAACAAACGCCTTTATAAAAAAATGTGCTCTGAAATAGACTATGACCATGAGGCACCTCTCTTTCACACGGAAGTTCGCTGGTTATCGAAAGGTAATATGTTGGGAAGATTATATGAAATTAGAGCGGAGGTTGAGATTTTTCTAGTTGACAAAAAAAATAACAATTTGGTGTAACAGTTTACTAATCAGACAAGTCAGATGAATTTGGCTTATCTTGTAGATATTTTTACACACTTAAATAAGTTTAATATCCAACTGCAAGTTTCTGACAATAAAAAATTAGAAAATATATCAAATATATTCATTTTTGAAGATTAACTTCGCGCTTTTATTTGTAAACTTCAGTTGTGGTTACATAAAATCGAAGAAAATAATTATTCTGCGTTTTCGACATTGAAAGGACTTGTAGGTGACATAAAGTGTGACGCTAGTGAGGCAAATATAAAAGAAAACATCAAGACTCATTTACAAATTTTGATTGATGAATTAAATCGTTATTTTCGCGATTATACTGAAGAAGCTAAAGTTGATCAAAAACTGATTCGTATCCTTTTTAGGATGGACGCTGGTGAAGTTATTGAAGAAATCCAGGAAGAACTCATTGAATTACAAAACAACAGAAACTGCATGGATGCTTTTGAGTCTTTTTTGTGTAAAAAGGCAATTTCCTATTCTAAACTCCGAGAAATCGCCTTGCGCTAATTTATGGTTTGCTCGCCAACGTATTTGTGTGAACAAGGATTTTTTACTTTAGTGGTAATTAAAAACAAGGCGAGGAATCGTTTAAAAGTTAGTGATGATTTGCGCGTAGCTTTGAGTAACAATATTAGTCCTAGGGTAGCCGAACTCCTAAAGAAAATGCAAGCTCAGAAATCCCTAATAAACAAGTTTATGTCACACAACAACAAAACAGAAGTTTATCCAAAAAATATTATTATTTGTTTTTATGTAACTAGCTTTTGAATTTTAATTAAAGTTTCGGTTTGATTATTTCACTTAATTTTAATTATCCCTTCATAGAGGTCCCTGCTAACAAGAATAACATAAAAGTGGTCCTTATTCAAGAAAACGTTGGGAACCCCTGGGCTATACAAACTATTAACTTTTTCAATCATCTGTCTGACATTGTTTTGAATCATCCTTTAGACAAATTTGTGATATTAGGCGACTTTAACATGTGATTAGCAATCGGAAGTCATTGATAATTTCAATCTTTTGAACTTATCCCGGTACAATCCAGTCTTAAATATAAATAATAGGATCTTAGACTTGATTTTATCTAATGACTAGGTAACCGTGTTGCAAATTAATGGTCCTCTAGTTTCAGAAGATCCACATCACAAATCACTTCGTGTTACCGTTGATTTTGTAAAACTGCATACCTTAAATTGCAACCTTATCTAAAGTACGTTTATCACAATGGTGACAACGAAGCTATCTCGTCTGAATTATGTCACATAAATCGGCAACAGGATATATCCGATATACCGTTAGATCATGCCCTTTTCTTAGTTTACGATACCTTAAATGAATTACGTAACAAATTTGATCCCTCATAAACTGTCACCTCAAAACGTAAATACTCTCCGTGGTACAAATCTCCACTAATTATACTTTTAAGGGAGAAAAACAAACATCGAAATAAACACAAGAGATATGGCAATAGACATGATTTAATTTCTTTCAATATCTTAAGAGATCGAGCCCGGAATATAAAGGATGAGATGTTCCAGGACTATATAAAATACATTGAAAAAACGATAAATAAAAATCCCAGAACTTTTTAGTCGTACATTAATACTAAAAAGCAATCTAAGTGATCAAATTTGGGAAGTGTGCGTCAGATCAAGGTGAACAAATATGTAATATGTTCAGCGACTATTTTCACTCAACTTTTTTAGAGACCTCCATTTCAACCATTCCGTGTATTGATGATTTCATTCTCTCCAATCTGTTTGAAACTTCCCCCGATATAAGTGATGTTGATGTATCAGAATCGAAAGTACTAAAACTGTTTTGAAGCGATGATAGCTCAGTGGTAGTGTGTACGACTTCACGTCAAGGGTCATGAGTTCGAATCCAAGCACCTACAATGAGCTTGAGCTTTCGGTGAAGGAAAACATCGTGAGGAAAACCATAGCATGGTGGTAAGGCTTTTTCTAATGCTTGCCTGGGTAGTTATCACCCTCAAGTTGTAAACTTGCTGCCAAATATCAATAGGTGTGTTCCGGCAGCTGCACTTGAGAGCCAGTTCCTCCACAGGTTTAGCATGTGTACCAACTTGGGTCGTATCGACACTTAAGACCAGGTTAAGATTATAGCCATAATGCTAAACCTAAAAGTTTATAAAAAAAGGTTTTTGGACTTAAACAAGTCTTCCGGTCCAGATAACCTACCACCGGTATTTAATAAAAACTGTGCAGAAAGTTTAGCTGTACCGCACAATTCTCTTGAAGCGTTCTATACATGAAGGCTTGGTACCTGGGATCTGGAAGTCTGCCTTTATAACTCCTATTTACAAAAAGGGTCCTAAAGACGAAGTAGTTAATTTTAGACCTATTTCTAAGATATGTATTTTCGATAAAGTGCTAGAAATGACAATCTACAACCAATTATATGCTTCTTTGCGATAATCAGCACGGCTTCCTTAAAAGTAGGTCAACTACATCGAACCTTCTCAAGTAGACATTATTTATACTGACTATAGTAAAAAACTATAGTCTATATATAACTATAGACTATAGTAACAAACAGGCATACGAGGAAACCTATTCAGATGGTTCTCGTCATATGTTAAAAATAGATGTCAAACAGTAAGTAGTTCTTAACGGTTACACATCTGCATTAATGTCTATTCCTTCCGGAGTTCCTCAAGGATCGCTTTTAGGGCTTCTCCTGTTTGCAATATTTATTTCATTTTCTCTTGCTTCAGTTTTTCAAAAATTCTACTTTACGCAGACGACTTCAAAATTACTTCAAGAGGATTTGGATAGATTACAAAACTACTGTTACCTTAATGAATTAGATCTCAATATATCAAAATGTTATGTATGTTCTTTTACGCGTCAATTGTAAATTATTCTGTTTAATTATAATTTAAAGGGTGTCTGTCTCAAGAGTTTTCACTATAAAAGACCTAGGAGTCTTTTTTTATGCCAAATTACTTTTCAAAGATCACATCAATAAACATTGTCAACAAAGCCTCCAAAGCTCTAGGATTCGTGTTAAATTTTGCTCCATAAAAACAATCAAAATAATGTACTGTGCATATGTACGTAGCCACCTAGAATACGCTAGTCAAGTATGAAATCCCTGTTATGATATTTATAAGAACCTTCTAACAATAATCAATACAACAAAAAAGACTATCTGTTTACGCGTGATACGATGACCAAGGCAAATAGAGATTCATTCTTATATATATAGATGTATACATGCTTGATTACCAATTATCTTTTTAGGGTGGATACTAGAAGCATGGGTCCTGTCTCTGGTCCTCTGGCAACACGGGAGTTTGAGGGTGCTTGCCACCCAAAGACTCCCATACGCTCTTCTCCCTTTGACATGAGCCCGGATAGTTACGCATTGCGTTTAATTTTACACCACATTAATAAAGTTAACACCCGTGAAGCGATGATAGCATAGTGTGTACGGACGGCACGTCAAGGGATTTTGAGCTCGAATTTACAGACAATAAGCTTCAGCTTTCAGTGCAGAAAAACATCGTGATGAAACGGTAAAATATTGGTAGGGCTTTTTCTAATGCTTGCCTGGCTAGCTACCACAATCAAGTTAAAAATCTGCCGCAAAATACCTATAGATGTGTTCGGGCAGTTACACTTGAAAACCAGCCCCTCCACAGGCTTAGCGTGTTTGCCAGCTTAGGCCACATCATCACTTAAGATCAGGTAAGATTTTTTTTTTTTTTTTTTTTTTTTTTTTTTTTTCATAACCATAAGATTATGATCATAACGCTAAAACCTTAACTATAATAAAAAAAACTCCCTCCATAGGTTTAGTGTATTCACCAGCCTAAGCCACATTATTACTTAAAACCAGGTGAGATTGTCGATTGAGGTGATTGTCGAACAGCACTCGATTTAAGTGCGTTAAGTGTAGACGTCATTGCATTAAGTTCGTATAAAATAAAAGGACTCATTAAAACAGGTTCTCAAGTGTATATTTATTGTTTCGTTTCAGTCGAGTTCGAACTCAAGCAGGTCGCCGAGATCGATGTCGCCGTCACCGTCACTGTCCGAGCTGGCTCGCTCAGCGGCGGCGGCAGCTGCAGCCTGTGATAAAAGAACACTCACATTATATTATAGTAACCTATTGTAATCAATACCATGAAAATAAATACTTTAATATTGATAAAATTAGCGTGATTTTATAATTTCACTGTTAATATATCCCTGGTGATATTTCACAGTGATTTATATTTTTCATATATAACGCATATGGGGAAAATATGGCCACTTAATTTAAAATTAAGTAAAATGTTTATTATGATATCTATAGCTGGCCACTAAGGTTGACTAGATATCTCTTTAGAATAAACTATAAAAATATATCAACATAAAAATACATTTAGTCGGAAATGCATAAGAAAGGAAGGTATTGATATATGTCAAATATAAAGGTTTTTTTTATACTTAAGATTTGTTCTTTAAGGTTTATGACCACAATCTCAACTGATATTAAAAGTCGATGTAGCTCAAGATAGTAAACACGCTAAGCCTAGTGGAGGGACTGGCTCTCAAGTATAACTACCAGCAAACACCTAGTTACGAGGCCGCGGAGTTTCAACTTAAGGGTGGTCGCTAGCCAGGCAAGTATTAGATAAAGCCCTAATACCATGCTACGGTTTCATCACGATATATACTTTCACCGAAACTCAGCTCATTGTAGGTGGATTCGAATATACTTCCCTCGACACGGGGTACGTACACCTACCAACCGAGCTATCATAGCTTGAAAATGAAATACAATATGCGGGTTATACAATATGAAAGTTAAAGTATAAAATCAATGGATATTGATAATTAGAAAAATACTAACTCGTCTCCGGGTGCGCATACGCCTGCGCGACCTCGGCTGCCTCGGCGCGGCCGCGGGCGCCGGCGCTCCGCCCTCCTGCTCCGAGTGGGAGGACTCCGCAGAACTGCCAGCCTCCGCCAGGCCCATCACTGCGTTGCGAATTAAATTCGATGCCACTGTTTATTAGCATAATACAAAAAATATACATATTCAATATTAACAATTACCAACGAAACATCACCTTGGCCACAGACAACTGCAGTATTAGCACAATTTTGCAAAACTTTCGATATTCTGAGTACCTTTTGAAAGGCCTAGAGACATATCTTGATCGGTAATCTATTCCATAGCTTTAACATATAATTAAAAAAAAATCAAAGCAGTTATGAGGACTGCAAACAGAAGATAAAACTTAAAATTATAAACAAACAGTTGCTATTTTTGTATAACCTAAGTAAAGTTAAATTGAAACTTCTAAATCAAAACTGTTTACAGCTCAATAAGTTATGCCAATAGGAACAGATATAGTGTGTACGTTAGCATATCACGTGACCATGTCGATGACAACTTACATGAATTTACTCCCTATCTAAATCGCGCTATACAAGTTTTCACTTCAATAAAGAAACTCTGGCACAGCGATATAAGTATCATGATAAAATTAGAACAAGAGTAATCTAAGAATACTCTCTATTAAACATAGGGTAATTCGAAGCGTATAAAATAATAACTCTTTTCATAAAATCATTTAGTATTGAAATGGCTTTATTTAATGACTGATATTTCACAGGTGATAATAGATAGCTTGTTATATTTTATTTGACGAATTAATAAATAAAAAAGCAAGTAACCTCACATGTATTGTAGGAATATGGATTTTACAAATTTAAATATAATAGAATTTAACTTGTATCATTTTACATGTAGCCCATGTTTTATATCCATGGTCTCTTATGAAAAATAATATTTAATATCATGTGATAAATAGCCGTTATGTATGAAATATTCCATGCCTAAGGAGAACATACAATTTGTCTGGGATGAGCCAAGACATCTAGACAATATAAAGTAAAACTTATTTTACATCGCCTTAATTTTTTCCGTCCATCTATCGCATATGCATTGCAGCCGGCTGCGCTGTAGGGGTAATGAGGGCGGCACTTGGCAGATCAGCCAAGGTCAATATGGCGGTGGTGCCCATGGCTTGTATCAGCTGACAGTATAACATTGATTTCCCATTGAATGATAATTCCAATTATTAAGATCAAATTAAAAACGCGATTTTAATACCCAAATCGAATAATTTTACGAAAATTTTCAGTTTAATGCCTACGATCTGAACAAGTTTCACTTACATCGTGGTTTCATAAAACTACACAATTCAATTTTATTTATTATTTTTTTGTTTTGTCGATAACGCGAGTGGATTGTTATGGAGAGAAGAAAGGACTTCGGTTATCGAAGAAAGAAATGCGAATTTATCAAAATGGCAACAATGTTAATGCAAACTTACAGTCATCATCGTTGTCGGAACCAGAATCGGAACCATCATCGTTCTCGGAACCACCGGCCAGGTCCTCTTCCTCGTCCTCCTCCTGGATATTCATAATCGTTAGTACAGTTGCAATTAAAAAATATTATTCGTCATTGGATTCATTTTAGTTTATTTTTGTAAGGTAGTTCAAATGTCATGCAAGAATCTTTTTTTGTGATTTTGTTACAGCTTCTTGTCCTGCTTATGTTTTTTTTATAGTTAAGGTTTAGTGTTATGGCCACAGTTTCACCTGATATAAAGTGACGATGTAGGTAACCAGGCCAGTATTATAAAAAGCCCTACCACTATGCCCATCACGATGTTTTCCTTCATTGGAACTGGTGTTTTAGTTCATTTATTATATACAATCCAATACACCCAACTGGCACACTAGTTAGTGAGATACTATAATTCATATTTTTTTGTGAAAAACAGAAAAAAAAAACATTTAACTTAAAACACTACTCTCACTTGTGTTAAACTGTAAATATCAGTTTTTGTATGTAGCTTGTAGGTCTAAATATGCGAATGCATGTTTGGGTTTATTATGTATTGCACGCGCATTTTAATAAATGTATGTAAGTATATATTTGTGTATGTTGTTGGTTGTGTTGTATGATGGCCAGGATTGTGCGGACAAACTATTTATTACTTGGATTAAAAATTTACAATACATATAGTATTCTCATACTCAATAGTATATACGTGTATGCGTCCAGCTCTTGCGACCAAATTTATACGTGTTACACATAGTTGTGTGTGTATTTCTTTAAATGTATGCCTGTGTATTAGTGGTGGAAAATCCATACAATCCAATTCTCGTCGGCTTCCGTTTAGCAATCGGCATATAACGTAAGTACTTAGCACCATATGTAGGCCAAAGGTAATTAGGTATTTTCAATTGTGATGCGTGCTACATAATGTCCACAATCAAATATATCAAATGAAGTTCACAGTTATAAGCCCGGCTTGTCGCGTAGCATTCCGTTTCATTCTGTTTAATTTTTCTAGAAAGCGAACAAAGTCTGTCTCGCTCTCACCTAAGGAACCAAGAGATTTAAAGTTTTGTGATTGTTTTATTGTGATATAATAAATTGGGGATAGTGACTAATAACCAATAAATATATATAATCGGTTTTTTTTTAGTTTAGTGAATCAATATAAGATATAACATTAAGTCAAAAAGAATGTTGTTTAAAAGGTTTCTTTTTAAAAATAAAAACCATGTAATCCAATAAAGCCGTGCCTTTCCAGATATGAAGATAGATAGAAAGGCGGGACGGATTTGTTAAACATTTCCATAAATGTCTTTATGATAAAAATAACTAAGTTGACTGGCAGTTGTACATTAAATAAAATGTTTTGTTTTATTGGGTTTATGGGACTTAAATCGCCACAGAAAAATCGGTGACGGTGGTGTAGCGCTAATATTGTCTAAGGTAAGAACTTTTTTTTGCTCCAGCGTCCCTTTTTTCATATCTCCACTCTTCTCAAATGTTTTGTATGTATATAATATGGGTATGTAGCGACCACAGAATACATGGCCACACCACTACACCACTCCGCGCTAGTGTTTTCCGTGTGACGCTTTTTGTTATACTATTTTAATATCTTCTATTTCCACTGACTGTCAGACTTTCTCCTTCGTGTGTATGTATTTGTGTGTGTATGTACGTATGGTCTGTTAGGTTCATTTCTGTATGTATATATGTATGAATATGTGTGTATATGAGTGTGTATGTGTATGTAGATGTCGGTTACCGCGTCGTCGTCGTGGTCCCGCTTGCGGCCGACGTCGTACACCTTGACGCAGGACTCCTGCATCTGCTCGTACTCGCCCATGTTCTCGACGAGCGCTATCTGGGTGCCGTAGCGCGACACGCCCAGCGAGTATATGTTCCGCTTCACGTCTATTGTCGCTGGTAATCAAATATTTAGTTGACAATTCATTATTTTTCTGTTAACCAGAATTTAGTATAATGATATCGATGACGAAAATTACCGTGAAGATGTTACTGGATTGGAAAATATAACTATAAATTTACAATTTTTTCAAAATAGATACAATCATTATAATACATTTTTATCATAAATTTTTAATGTACGCAAGACTGTCAGGATATCCCTGCTCCCGACTAACTTTTTTGCACAATCACTACCACAAAAAAAAAATTGCTCTCGACTTACCTATACTGGAGTAATCGTAGGGGTCTAAAGTCTTGAAACTGGTATCGAACTGACTCCTCTCCTCAGGGTCTTGGTCTGAGAAGACAGCGTATAGTGCCGTGCATGTTGGGTTGAATATAACCTGACAAATAAAATATAAATGTTATAGCTACAAGTGTACTAGCAACCTGTCCCGACTTTGGACGGGAAATTGTGACGTATAGCGTTGCTACAATTTGATAAAGGTACAGTTTATACGAAAATTACACATCCATATACATGCATTCATATACATAAATACAAATACAGTATTTGTATATTTTTAATGCATTGTTAAATTTTCATTGCCAATGGAGTACAGAAAGTGACTGACTAAATAATCAGTCCGTACTGAACAGGGCGTAGTGGCGAAAAATTATTATGTAAATGATTATTATAAAGCTGAAAAGTTTTTTTATTTGAACTCGATAATCTTAGGAATCACAAGTCGCAATTCAAAGATTTTTGTATTTGATAGAGCAATTATTGAGTAAGGCTTTAAGTTATTTAACATCAGGCTACTACCGATAGTAGAAAAGTTGTATTAAAAAAGGTTACAGGAATGGGCAAAAATGGTAAAGTATTTTTTTAATTTCAAACATAGTAGTAGGAACAGGTACTATTATATAAGGGACTGGGATATCATATAAGGAACAAGGTAGTTCTCGTCTCCTAAAAGAAGTCTTCCTGTGACTACAACGGTTAACGTACATGTCAGTACTATGTTCTTCTTTAAATCCAACCTTTATATTATTACGGTCCTCCACAGCAATGAAGCGATGATAGCTCAGTGATAGAGTGTACGGACGCCGCGTCAAGGAACGTAAGTTGGAATACACCTACAATGAGCTTCAGCTTTAGGTGAAGGAAAACATCGTGTTGAATTCATAGCATAGTGATAAGGCTTTTTCTAGTTCCCGCCTGGCTAGCTACTATCCTCAAGTTGAAAATCTGCCGCCAAATACCAATAGGTGCCTTCCGGCAGTTGCATTTGAAAACCAGTCCCTCTACAGGTTTAGCGTGCCCACCAACTTGGGCCATATCGTCACTTAAGATCAGGTGAAATTATGGCCATAACACTAAAACAATATTAAATAAAAAAAAAAATCCACTTTGAAATAATACTTAGTTGATAAAACAAATTCAACTGTATATACCCATTTTCATATAAATCAAACGCTATATCTAGTCTTATAAAATTACTTACTTCAGATTTGTCCAGCGTAGGAACTGTTTTCAGTAGATGGAACGTCCTGAGATCCCACACTTCCGTGTTTGATATCACCTGGAATTAAATTACAATTTAAAATAAGCACACCCGTGCAATATATTTCTTGATCATTTTCATTAATCATTAATTCTCCTTAATCCTGCCGGACCATACATCCTTTTAACGTAAGAAATGTTGCATATAAAATATATACAACAAATATCATTTATTATATTATAAAAATAAAAAATATAATATATTATAAAAATATAATATAGTATAAAAATATTGTACATTTTTTTTATTACTATTTCTTGTTTTTACAGTTATGTGAATGAAATTTTGGTATATTCTATTCATCTGGCAATTAGATTAGAGCTGTATTCAAGTAAATAGCTGATCGAGAAAATAGTTTTAAATCGACTATATTTTGTCAAACAACAAACAAATTGCTAAATTTTACGTATCTAGCTCAGTGGATAGTTACTTTAAAATCAATTACAAAAGTCCACCCGGACAAACTAACAAAAAAGCTATTTATTTGTAAAAAAATCGTGTCTACCAAAGGCGTAACTATACCATCTAAGATTTGTAGTAAATTCATTGAATTGGAACCGAGTAAAACCCTCATTTTGTAATTTAATAGTAATAAATTACTAAAGTAGTTACCCAACAATATTATTAGTACTGTATGAATTTTAGTTAAATACCTTGTATATTACATTTACATATATATAAAGATCAATCGCCGAAATGTATGTACGCGTGTAACTTCCGGAAGACTGCACCAAATTGGATAATTCTTGTTTTTATTCTGCTTGTTATTGTCAGGACAAGGTTTGTATAAAAGAAAAACAAACAGAACAGTTTTTTTTATCTCTAAATATGAAAAGTAAGTGAGTGAATGGGACAAAAGACTAAGAAATTTATGTATGTAATAGGATCGATTATAGGTGACACGAAATTCACCGAGTCAGCTAGTATTTATTATAAAATAACAATATAATTTTAACAGAATATTAATTACTGAAAGGCATTCTCGGTGCTCTCTGCTCCACAAAAGTGTCAATAAAATAATGCAAGTTTACAGATATTTTTCTTATGAATATGTTGAAATATGTATATTTTAATTAAATTTGTATATGATATTCAGTTTCAGCTAACTTTAATTGATTTTAGGTGCTTATAAATGATTTCAAATTTTAAATGATATAATTATATATAATAATAAATGATATGATTATAAATGATATAAATGATTTGGAAAGTTTTATTAAAAATGTTAGGTAACTTCCGAGCTAGGGGCCTCTTGGTCCCTGGAACCCATGGCATTTTGCCAGCTCTGCCATTCCAAAGTTAGGCCATTGGTTTGTGCTAATAGCTAAGTATTATTTGTTACATAATAGACTTAATGATATGACAGCTTACGGGCCATTCAGGCATTACGTAACGCAATTGTTGAAGATTTTTGGTCCCCTCCCCCTGCCCCCTGCTCACATAACGCACCGTAACATTTTGCTGTAGCACCCTCCTATCCTTCCTCAAACGTTATGAAACACCAAAATGTCGATTATTAACTAAAAGTCATAATTAACATAAATATAAAATGACGTAACGTTTTACCAACCCCCCCCCCCCTTAATTGACTTAGGTAACGGTAACACTTGAATGGCCCCTTAGTATCTAACCTCAAGCCCGTTGGGATGAAAGACCCCGCTGTGCGTCTGGTTAAGTTTGTCAAACTTGTGTATCTCCTTGCCCGTGTTCACGTCCCACAGGACTCCGTCTGGAAACCCAAATATTCCATTAATTAGTTACGGGTATACAGATACGTTCTGGTACTATGAACATAGTTCATTAATTAGCATAAACATACTCTTGCAATATATCAGGTGTAATACAACACACATCGTATGAAAAGTATTACCAAAGACCCCATGAAGACCCCCATTCTTTCAACTCGACCATTAATCCTATAAATGGTATATCATCGATATCGATCGATATACAACATATCGAAAATCTATATGTGTATTTGAATGAACGTGAGTTCGTATGCACCTGTAATGAGCTCGAGCACTCGGTGAACGAAAACATCGTGATGAAACCATAGCATGGTCGTAGGGCGTTTTCTAACTACCTGGTTAGCTACCACAATCAAATACCACAAAATAATGTGTGCATGTGCTCACCCGAGATAGAACTGAAACATTCAAGATATTTTTAAAATATTTACATAAACAATACACGGTTATTATGATGCCTTTACGCATGCTCACACACACACACGTATAACGCTTAATCTCTAAGACCACTATATTATGCCTTCTATCTCATTCTCTCGCACGTGTATTTCTTTTTACTGTCGCTATTTCGTTTCATTGATTTTCCGAACACAACTATTCTAATGAAGTTTAATTAAAAAAGTACAGTTACTTTATAACATAAATAATTTAATTAAAAAATAAATATCGTATCATATTTTTATACCGAACTAAAAAGTATAAAATAATAAATTGGAAACGGAAAACATGAGGCGCATGTTTATAGTTATGTTTTTATTGCATTTATCCTATGGTTTTCGTGTCCAATCTTATATTTTATAAGTTTTAGTCCGTTATAAATACACGTTACATATTTTTTTTTATATTATATTCTGCTTTTTAGCGTTACGTGAATTGAATGTTGATATATTCTGTCTGTTAGCTTTGAGCTATATTTAAGTATATAGCTGATCGAGAAGATAGTTTAAAATCAATATACTCTACACGGACGGAGAGCGAGTTAATAAAAACATTGGAAAATAAATAATAATGGCGTGACTGTGACGTCACCCAATATATACAATTACGTTTTAATGAAAATCCCTGTTACCAACATACCTGAGAGCACCAGCTCATCGGTGGGATTAAAGACGGCCCTGTTCTTGGCGTACTGGTTGCTGATCGTCGGAGTGAGGGTCATCAGCTCGCTGCCGGTCCGAGTGTCGAATATCGTCGCTGTCTCGCCTTTAGTGCCAATTATACGATCGTCCGACATCTTCGAGAACTCTACGTACTCCTCGTTGTCCAATTGAAACCTGGAAATAAAGTATATGAAACCCATTATTCTAAGGCTTCATTATTCATCGCCCAGGAAGATGCTACAGAAGCGATGATAGCTCAGTGCTAGTGTGTACAGACTCTGTGAGTCGTGAGTTAGAATCCACCTACAATAAGATTGAGTTTTTGATGAAGGAAAACATCATGAGGAAACCACAGAATGGTGGTAAGGCTTTTCTAATGCCCGTCTGATTAGCTACCACTCTCAAGTTGAAAAACTGTCTCCAAATACCAAAAGGTATGTTCCAGCAATTGCACTTGAGAGGCAGGCAGTCCTTCCACAGGTTTAGAGTGTCTACCAATTTGGGCCATACGCCACATGGCCACATCGCTAAACCTTAACTATAATTAAAATATATTGATGTTACTATTTTCATGCCAAAATGTTGCATTAGTTATTGTCTGTAATATACTTTGTCACATCTCTAGCTTGATCGAAACAACGCATGAGTTGGCTAAAAACAGTGCTGACACGGAAATAATAGAAAATTACAGAGAAGTAGTATTCTGCGTGTGACTAGTGTTTTGTGTTAGTAACATCTCCTTTGATGTTCACTTAGAGTTTTAGGTGTTATCAGCGAATTATATTCATGCCTTTTCAACGAAAGTGGTATGCGTTGCTTCTGCAAGACTATAATTAATATACTATTTTATTTTTCCTTCCTTCCTATTTCCTTTTTCATAACATTTAACTTTTATTTATATGGCGGTACGGATTTTTCTAACGCCCACCTGACTAGCTACCACCCTCAAGTTGAAAAACAGCCACCAAATACCTACAGGTGTGTTCTGGCAGTTGCACTTGAGAGCGAGTTCCTCCACAGGTTTGGCGTGTCCACAATTTTGGGCCACATTGTCACTTAACTTCAGATGAGATTGTGGTCATAATGTTAAGCTTATAAAAAAAGATAAGAGAAAAAGATGTGGTTAAACTTTAAGACTGTCCAATAACCGTCTACAGTTCATCGCACAGAGCTTTGAGTATAAGATAAAATAATTATAAAATCAAAATTTGAAAGTAACATGGTAAACATACTCACAGCAATTCAAATTCTTTCATATTCCAGAGAGCAGAGAGAGGCCGCCAAGGCGTTGTCGCCGACGCCAATAACAGTAGACCGTCTCTGCTTGCCTACAAGTTATATATCAAATTACAGAAAATTCTAGAAAAAAGGAAGTATATCACCATTCAAAAATCCTTGTGCATACTATTACATTATAAAGGCGAAAATGAGTTTCTTTGTTCGTTTTTTACGCTTTCACGCCTAAACCGTTGAATAAACTATGATGAATTTAGTAAAGAGATAGACTGGACCTAGGGGACGGTGATAGGTTACTTCTTCTCGCGAAAACCTTATTGAAAGTTATGTACAGAAAAGGATAAAATTTGTATGAAACTTTATTGCGTCATCCGATTAGCTTGACAGAATCAATATTAACACGAGCGAAGCCAAAAGTAAAAGCTAGTATTTCATAAATCTGCACGTCTGTAGTAACATAGTATTATTAAAAAATAAATTTTCTTCAATTCCAGTCAATTGACACACGGAATTTTAGTTATTCCGTAATACCAATGGAAGTGAAACCTTTTATACTTTGTAAGTTTTTTGCAATTCCAGTACATTTGAACTGTTTTCTAGTTTCACTGAACTCTTGTAATTGAAGTGATGTTAAATTACCTCCCATTACCAATAAGATTAAACAACCTTTCGCTACCGGTAAGTTTGAACTCTTTTTAAGATTCTGCAAGGGATGATATCTTAACTCTACTACGGAAAGTTTTTTTTTTTTTAACATAGCAAGTGAGAATGTCCCCCAGAAACAGCTCACAAATACAACTACACGTACATACATAGTACTTTTGTAGGTTGTAGCATTATGACCACAATCTCACCTGATATTAAGTGACAATGTGGCCAGAGCTGATTAACACACTAAGCCTGTGAAGGGACTAGCTCTCAACTGCAACTGCCGAAACACACCTATAGGTATTTGGCGGAAGATTTCAAACTTGAGGGTGGTAACTAGCCAGGCGGGTATTAGAAAAAGCCCCACCACCATGATACGGTTTCAACACGTGAACTGACAACCCTTGACGCGGCAACCGTACACACTACCAACTAAGCTATCATCACTTCAACTTAGTTTTGTGAAGGGTTTATAACTTAAAGCAAGGGATCTAATACAGCTTATTCAAACTAACCTGCATGTGATATATATAGGACTCGTGTACTTGATATGAATTTTCTTCGGCGCCGCTGAACAGATTGAATATCCTAATATCTCCAGATGATGTTGCTGCGAGAAGTTGCTGTTGCGTTGGCTGTTGAAAAAACATGGACATTACCAAAACGTTTTGTTTTGATTTTAATTCCTAATTTCAATTATGTAAAACTTACACAATTTATTTATGTTGAAAGAGTAGGAAAAGCTTCATAAAACTAACATATGTTATATCTACGTAAGAGAGAGAAAGAAGAAGAACGAACAGAAAAAATAAAATCTAAGAAAATTTATCTATCTAGTCATCCATAAAAAAATAAAAATGCATGCCGCGAGGGTTTCCACCTTTATGTGGTAAAAGTACCCATGATTCGTACAAAAAGATTTGCGTCTTAGTTCATCATGCGGACAGCAAAGGAGTGGAACTCTCTCCCGGCGTCTGTCTTCCCCTGTACCTATTACTTATATATTTATCTTTAAGGCGACTGTGAAGGCATCGTTTAAGTTTGCGGGTTCCATCGTCGGCCTCAACTATCCTTACCACCAGGTATGAAAAATCAGTGATCGTAAAGGGACGTATATAACTCACGTGGGAGTTTCTGGAGAGATCTTGATCTGTCATGTTGTGATTTTTATTGTAATCCATATACATAGTTGTTTAGCCTTATATTGTGTAAATTAAGGTGACAAATGTACGTAATGTAGTGTAGCTGAAGAGAATAGGTGCAGATATATTAGTTGCCACAAAAAGCCCCACAGAGAGCTTGAACAAGAGAAACAAGAGAGCCACTATCTTGTTGAAGATAGTATCGTCTGTTTGATAAGTTGCCAAAAATAAAAAGACTCACGTGAAAGATGGTGTGCGTGAAGAACGCCTCGTCGTCCTGCAGCCGGAGCGTGCGCACCGGCGCGAAGTGCGCGTGCGCGAACCGAGCGTCCGCGCGCCGGCCCCACCCCGCCCCCGCCCCCGCGCCCGCGCCCGCGCCCGCACACGCGCCCAGCCCGAGCTCGCGCCGCGTCACGCGCCCGCACACGTTCGCGGTGTCGCCCGCGCCGCCGCGACGCTCCGGGCACTTGTGCGGCCTGGACACACATGTTACCCGTATACTTAAACAAGGCCATTCAAAACGGCGTTGCTTCTGTTCACCTCTCACTCGCACACTATCGCCATCTATACTCACACTCGCCGGTACGGACAGCTACACAAAAACCGTTATGATAGATGAGTTCGTTTGTTTGTTATGCTTTCACGCCTAAACTGTTGAACCGATTATGACGAACTTTGATGTAGACATAGATGGGAACCTGAATACAGTTATAGGCTAGTTATTCTTGCGAAGACCTTATTGAAAGTGGGATAAAGAGAAGGATAAACTTTGTATGAAACTTTTTATTGCATTATCCGATTTATTTGAGAAAATCAATATCAACGTGTGCGAAGTCGCTTGTAAAATCTAGTTTTTAATAATGTTATTAAACTGTCAATTTTATGAATCGAACAAAAATAATAATATTTACTCGAAGAGGTTGAACTGTGGGCACGTGACTACCGGGTTCTTGCAGAGCGCGTGCTGGTTGTACAGGTACTCGGTGATGATGGAGTGCAGCGTGACGCGGTGCTGGTGGCTGTGCGGGGAGTCCCCGGCCGCGACGCTCAGCTGCTTCTGCAGGGAACGCTTCTGCTCGGAGGAGCCCGGCGTCGGTAATGAAGGTTGGTTCTGTTGTACTTTCCTGTAATTGTTATTATTGTCTATCAACACTTAATCCTTAGAAGCCTGATATGCCAAATTAAATAAAAAAAAAAATAGCAGTCATGGGAATTGCCGACAGAAGTGCAAAACTAAAAACTATAACCAAACAGTTGTTTTTTTTTTTGAATATCTGAATTAATTGTTTGATCTTAAATAAAAACTTGTGAATCAAAACTGTTTATAGCGCCATAAGTTATACTAATAGGAACAGATATAGTGTGTACGTTAACACGTCACATGATCATGTCGATGGCGACCTATTTTTTTAATTTTCCGTTTAAGTCTGCGAGCTGTTAGGTTTTCTTTCATTAAGTCCCTTGCCAAGATGTTTGGGTGATGTTATCATTTTCTTGTACACTTGAGCATGTAGCAGAATTTCCCCATTAAATCATAGTAAATTAAAGTAGAATATGACACAGGTCGCATACCGTGCATGCCAAAATAAACACTCCGACCTACTTACTATTTATTGTGCCAACAAGGTGACAGATTATAGTATTAGTATTATTCCAAAAAAGCTTACATTACTTTGGCTTACTTAACATTGGTATCATTTTATATGACATGATTAAATTAATGTACACAAATGTTGTGCTGAGATGTATTATTGCTTCACTTGCAGCGAGCTTTTACTTGATTTTACGTGCGACTTCGCTTCACTTAATAATGATTTTGTCAAACGAATCAGAAGACGCTATAAAAACTTTCATACAACTTATTAATATGGATGTTCCTAGTATAAAAAGTTTTGTTTATTGAAAATTACCTGAGTTTAATAACGGTGGGTATAGGACTGTTTTCATCTGTATGCATATTCTGCGACGTGTTCAAGTCTATGCTGTCGCGGTGGAAGGAGCCGACACTGCTCGTGCGCGACGAAGACAGCCGAGGCTGACAAACAAAATATACATTTTTAGAAAGAAATCGAATTTAAAACTAATGTTATCATTACTTCAGCAGATATTCATAAGATCACCAAAGCATGTTTGACCTTTTTTTCTATTAAGTTAGCGGATAGTAAACAAAGATCGCCGTTTTCTTTTTCGGAATTTTTAACGCTGATGACACCTGCCAAGTTCACTGGATATTGTGGGTAGTGCAAAAGGCACAGAGCCAAATAGCTAATTGCGTACTTGTGCTATAATGGCCGCACCTTTCCCCCTACTCAATTCTGCTGGTACGGAGATTGCTAAGAGCGGTGGTCGCTGTAGTTCTGCAACTCATCATTGTCTTCATTTACTCGGTAGTTACCGTAGAAAGACCGTAACTTAGTATTAATCTACCATTAAGCTAATAAGGTATTACCGTATTAGTAAATATTTCATATATATTTTATAAATATAAATTAAATATTTAACATATTTTGTATTGGCACCACTGCTCTTGATTTACGAAAAATACATTGTCGTGCTAGGAGAGTCAAATTCAGATGAATATTATCTATTTAATTATGCATACTCCACATATTTTTTATTAATTTTTATTATAAATAATTAAAGAATTAAATCAATTCGGAATCGATTTGGTACGTATTGTGTTTGTCCTTTGAAAAATGACACAGTATTTTATAGCTGATCAACCGGAATTTAATCTTAAAACACCGTATTATTACCATTGAAACACCATAATTGTCGATTTACATATGGAGACACTCACCCGTATTGGCGTTGAGGGGGTGTACACTGGCAGAGGTGGCGGAGGGGGTGCGGCGGTGGCGGTGGGCGCGGGGGGCGGCAGCCCGGCCTCGCGCTGCAGCGTCGCCGCGCTCTCAGTCAGCCCGCGCGCGCTCAGGTGAGCGGCCACCAGTTGCAGCAGCTGCCGCTCGTTGTAGTTTATACGGGTCTGAGCTACCACGTTCGCCTGCAACAAATAATCCACCCGATTTATATCAACTACTGAACCTAATTTCATCAACTACTCAACCTAATTTCATCAACTATTCAACCTAATTTCATGAAGTACTCAACCTAATTTCATCAACTACTCAACCTAAATTCATTAACTTCTCAACCTATATTAATTAATTACTCAACCTAATTTCATTAACAACTCTACCTAATTTCATTAACTACTCACCCTAATTTCATTAACTACTCAACCTAATTTCATTAACTACTCAACCTAATTTCATTAACTACTCAACCTAATTTCATTAACTACTCAACATAATTTCATCAGCTCCTCAATCAAATTATGCAAACTATTTAACCGATTTATACAAACTATTGAACAGAACTCAAGTAAAGTAACTCATAAATCCTTGTACTTTTGTAACAATATTGCTTATAACACTAATCCCAGTACTTTCCCGATAACTATTTATATACACTGTTTCTAGGCAGAGTACAGCCTATATAAAAATCTGCATTTCAACTTGTATTACTAAACCTTTGGACAAATTAGTGTCTACATTTACAGTGGAAAATAATAAAACTAACGAATATCACTTAATAGCAAAACATTAATGAAACAGCTTGTAAAAGAGAAATGACCATGTCGAACATATATATGACTGAGATCCAGATATAAGACTTTCTGACAAACTACCTCCAGCTTATTATCTATACTAATATAATAAAGAGGAGGATAAATTATTAAATAGAATTTAAGTTCCACACGAACGGAGTCGCAGACGCTTCCAATTTTGTAATTGTGTTAACAGCTTCAACGCAATTTGTAGTAACCTAGCTCCCACACATGTAATAAGTTTTATATCATTCACATATATACATGAGTCTCCTCACAGTGTAAGCAAATTAAATAAAATTCTTGAAAATCTGTGATACCACAAACCCATTAACACTTCAATTATATATTTAAATCATACATCCATCTTTTTAATTGTAAATAGCAGACCCTTTTGTTATATTTAACAAATACTAATGTGTGGTGCTGAGCACTATTGGCTGAGACACAGTAAGACTAATATAGGCGTTATAGTGTATGTTTTATTTGTTTAAATTGTTAATTTTAGGTAAGTTGAATTGAATTGAATAAATGTCCATTGTCAATTGAACCTTCAAGAATTAATTTGTCTCTCTAAGCCAACCGTATAGTAAACTATATTTGAAAAGTAATTCACCCTGTGTATGTTCGCTAAGGATGTCTCGAATTCAGCGACCATGTGTTTACTCTTTCCGGAGACCCGCTCGAGCAGCTCCAGCGCGTACTTCTGGAACATGACGTGCTCCTGTCGTTTCTCTTGGAGTATCGGATCTCGCATCAACACTGCAACATAAACATCAAATATAATAATTAATTTGACCATAATCATTATTCAAACAATTCAGGAAAGAAAATGAGCAGTAAACTGATTTATTACATTTTTCTATTTTTATCTACATATTTATTATTATAGATAACTTTCAAAATAATTTTAGTTAAATAAACAGAAAGTTCGAGAACTCTTAATCGCGCTTCAGATCACGATACACACTGTTTTACTACAATAATCTAGAATTTAAAATATGTGTAACTCAACTAACAATGCTATAAAACAAGCCAAATGACACCATGAACCAATATAGGGTACGTACATGCGCGCGCCTGCGTACTTACGAGTGTGATATTGTGTGCGTGGACGTGGAGTGGTTGGGTATGTGTGCGTACATGCGTATGCCTTGGTGCGTGTGTGTGTGTGCGTACATGCGTACGCCTTGGTGCGTGTGTGTGCGTACTGTTATACGCATATCATATAACTGGTTTAGTTTAGGTGCCTGATTTATTACAAGAATTAAACCTACAAAAAACCGTTTCTGTAGAATTTATGAGAACTAACATTTGTTCACTACTAAATCGTATGAATTAGTTCTATGACGAAATTTACAATAACGATGTTAGTGATATTGACATTTTTCACTGCTCCTTCCAGAATTTTCGCTCAAAATTATTTAAATTATTTAGCGACTAGTTTGTTTTAGTTGTCTGCACTTGAGTTGTTATTGTTAGGGTTGTGTTGTAATGTAATAATGTAATAGTCCACAACTATAATGTCAATTCACACTGTTTAAGAACCTATGTTATCAAATTTATGCTATATATGTGAAAGTGTCGCTGTGACAATAAATAAATAAATTAGTCATATAAAGGCTAGGGCTGCCTAAGCATCCCCTATTCTGCCTATAAATCAGTGTTAATTTAAACTCTTGAGTGATATTCCTATCCACAGTCAGTCTGCGTCGAACTACTGGAAAGAGCGATTGCCTAAAATAATCTAGTCATTTTTAATATTTTACTTATAATAAAGACATTATCACCTTTTAATTCTGTTCCCAAGTCATTTGAGAGCGGCGTAATACGTTTTCTTCTTCCAAAAATCTTTATCAGCTGTCATCTCTTTACTCAATCCCTTTTTTTCATCTCATTCCTCACACACTCTATCCATCTTTTATTTGGTCTTTCTCTTCCTTTCCATTCTTCAACATTCATATCCATTACTTTTCTCAACACATACGTTTCCTTTCTTCCCATGACCTGTGCGAACGACTTTCAGCTTCTCCACCACTGACACCACTTTCAAACTCCCTCTAATGTACTCATTCTTGACTTAGTCCATTCTTCTAACAGCACACATCCATCTCAACATTCGCATTTCTGCTGCATGCAATCGACACTCATCCTTCTTCTTACTAGTCCAGCACTTCGATTTATACAACTATACTAGCCATATATAACTTATAATGAAGTGTGTGTGTGTAAAGAGCCGTATTTAATTCCTTGTCTAATGTGTGTGTTTGAGTGTGGATAGCGTTACCTTGTATCTGCGAAGTGGTGAAGAGTGGCAGCTTGGATATGATCTGGCGGACCGTGGGGCAGCGAGCGAGGCCGGCGAGCGCTCGACACGCGAGCCCGCGCAGCCGGTCCGCGTCCGTTATGGGGGACTTCACCATCATCAGCGCCAGCAACACCTACGCGAAAACATTACGTTATTAATTTTCAATACAGCTTTGCTCCTATTAATGTGATATTAAATATCCTAAATCCTTCTTCATAACTACAATATAAAACGCAAAAAAAAATCTTCTTAACTCATGGCCTTTAACTTTGTCCGCTTTATATAATTAATATAGATTAGCCACGCAACCAGAAGACACTGTACTACCCGTTGTTGTGATAAAATTAGAACAGACCTAATACTGTACATGAAATATTTTTTATAAATTATAACTGAAATGCGCTTTGTTATCAATGTATAGAAAAAAATTATTTCTAATTTTCGTCTGTATGTCTGTCGTTTGCTTGTTTGCGTATGATACTCCGAAACTGACAGTTTTTTTTTACTGGATACATGTTTATAAAATTTTATAAAACAATAACCAATATAAACATGTAGACCGTTTTTTATCCTATAAAGCTTGCATTGCATTAGCCTTGTCCCGCATTCCCTACCCTCTGCTTAAGCTAATGCGAGAGGGTATTCGTAATAGAGTTACCAATATTAAAAGGAACTAACGGAGACTAAAGTAGGTTATGCTATTTTATACTGTATAGATGTTAAGTGCGAATGTAGAGTAAGTTAATGGACACGTTAAGCCTAACTGAGTCAACGGTTCTAAAGTGTTATAGCCGGAACAAACCCATCGGTTCTTGGCGAAAAGTTTTCAAACTGAGCCTACTAAGTGGACATTGGATACCATGCTATGGTTTCATGTTGGTTGTTTCAATGTTGTCGTTTGAATTATAATGTTTTCCATAGCGAATTCTTCAAGAAACGTTAATGTATAGCACTATCAAATTGTTTTAGTGTTAGTGACTCTCTGATTTTTTTTTTGTTATTGTTAAAGTTTTGTGTTTAGGCCATAATCTCACCTGAACTTAAATGATGATACGGCCCAAGTTGGAAGGCATGTTTAACCTGTGGAGAAACTGGCTTTCAGGTGCAACTGCTGGAATACATCTATTGGTATTTGGCGACAGATTTTTAACTTGACGGTGGTTGCTAGTCAGACGGACATTGGAAAAAGCCCTACCACCATTTTATGGTTTCCTCTTGACATTCTCCTTCACCGAAAGCTCATGTCGCAGAGTCCGTACACACTACCACTGAGTTACAGAAAAACTATAAGAATGTCACTAACCATAATACCATTGTTGGTCCGGACGCTCTCCCAGACCTTCTGTATAACATCCTCGTAGGACTTGAGTGCTGTCTTCTTTTTAGTTGAACCCGTCACCGAGAACCGAGTGGTCGAGGTACCCGCCTATAACAAACACAGTATTATTATTACAGCATATGTAAATCGACTTCATTTTTGATTCCGATGCCGTATTATATGTTATGAATATGAATAAAAAAATTGCGTGTCAGCTCCAACGCGTACGACTGGAGTTTACTCCTTAAGAACTATAATTTGTCTTAAAAAATGATAAAAGCACATATAAATATTTATTCATATTATTTACATCGTTCTAATGAAATATATAACATAAATTAAGTATACTTTGTATATACACACATATAATCTCGAAGTGAGAGGTCAAAGTAAGTTGTGCAAAGGAACGTAGTGCCACGCTTTTAGTTAACGCTCGATTTTTCTCCTCACACATTTTCATACCGCAAACTAAATATGAAAATCGTTTCTTTAGGGGTAAACTAAAAAAAAACTCCATTAAAGCACATGACAGTGAAACATCATAATATCCCTTTCTCGTACCCTTAGGGGCTCTTCAAGTATTAAGTAAAACAATTAGAGGTGTTGGGTGTTGTTAGGGATATTATGAGACGTTACGGTGCGTTACAAAGGTGGTAGGTGGTTTCGCACAACGCGTCACGTAAGATTGTGTTGTTATTTTATTTAAATAAAAAAGCTAGGTAATTAAAATTTCCCAAGTTCGCAACTCTTCTCGTTAATGTTTTACGGAGAATCGCTCGACTTTTTCTAATCGCATTGCTAAAGGTTAAGAAGATAAACAAGTTATTTCATTTTAAGAGTTTATTATAAGGAAAAGATAAAACAGAATTATTACTTCTAGGTAAAAATGTTTAAGTGTCTATTATTACGTAAAGTTTAACGTTTGCTATAGAAAATATTACGACGCGTTACACAGGGCGTGGGAGGCTCAAAAATCATCACAAATTGTGTTACGGAATACACGAAGGGCCACTTGATCGCCTCAAGCCGACTTTACCCGAACGAGCATCACGCAAAAATGTTGCGGAACAGAACTTTAAGGCCCTCGCATGAGAAATTTCACTGCAAAAAAGGTTTCACGAAAGCTTACTTAAGCTACGTCCCACTTAGAGCTCACAACGCTGACGCTAACGACCGATATTTTCCCGTTCCACAACGCGGGCGTGGCTTCGGTGACACGATTTCACGGTAACACCTACAACATCAAGAACCAAAAACTTTCGCCTGACTGACTTTTATAACTGTCGGACCGTGAGGTTATGGAACCGTCTTCCTGTCAACGTGTTCCCTCCTTCCTATTATATTGGGTCTTTTGGGGGACTTTTTTGGTTTTTACAAGTCAGTCCTCTTTAAAGACTATTGCTGCTATTTTCAAGTGACAAGATTTGAGAATTTTGGTCATATAAAAATATCTTCAACAAGATGGTGATTCTCCTGCTGAAGCTCTCCTAGTGGCGGCTAATATATCATATTCGAATGATTATTTAGAATTTTTTTCGCTGATGTTTTTCAGCTCCACTACGTCTCGTAATATGTCACATATATTACACAATTTAGGACTAAATAACTAAGTATATGAATAAAAATAAAAATCACAACATGACAGATCAAGATCCCGCCAAAAACTCAGGTACATACTTAATTACATTAAAGATGAAGAGAATAATGTACAGAACCTACAAAAAATAAACACAGTTCGAATTTCTTGCCAGTTCTTCACGATGACTAGGTTATTTTCGAAACTGGTGGTAGTTTGACGTTCATAAGCGCCTTCTCCGGCATAAAATTGAATAAAGTTTTTTGTATTGATTTTTACCTAACAGTACATAACGTTGACGGGCAGTGAATTTTGATTCATTTTCAGTCATCGCTGATTAGGAATGTACTGTACTTAACATAAGCTGCAGTGCAGTCACTATGCTAATAAAAAAAATAACTAAAGGGCAATAAAATAGGGGTCCACCCTTGCAAATGTATCGGTATGAGCTTGGAGCGATTGTAAATATTAATGTCATTGACGATGTCTCGCGGTAGCCATAACGACTGTGGTTTTCATGTGAAACACTTGATGGTATATATTTATCGTTGTAAACGCTCAGAGGAACATAGCTGTGGACTGAAGTGTATTATTTTTACTCAATTTTATATTAGTATTAGTAAGAGGATTCGGGAGTTTTGACGGGATCATGATCTGTCATGTTGTGATTTTTATTTCAATTCATATACTTAGTTATTTAGCAGTAGAGCTGAGCTAGAGAGCAAAAGTGAAGTGAACTATTAATAATTCGAAACATGATATATTAAGTAGTTGCAGCAAAAACTCCCTAGAGAGCTAAAACAAGAGAGTCACCATCTAGCTGAAGATAGTTTCATCTGCCCAAAATGCCCAAATGTCAATCTTCTCAAATCTTAATACCCTTTATGGAGGACAGAATTGCCATTAATAAAAAAGAAGATTCGGAGTAGATTTTTAACATTATAAATAATAAAACGTTATTTACTCTGTGTACGGGTGCGCAGACGCAGTTCACGAGCACGTTCAACGCCGCTTTCTGAACTTCCGGCTCCTGGACTATATCACCATCCGCTGCATCTGTGTGAGACATAACTCCATTATATATACTATTTTTAATATTTATATTTTAAATGTTAAGGTGGCAATTTGTCTTTTTGTCCTAGGCGCCATAATCTATAAATATGCATAGTTATATATAATACGTATAGGTTTGTTCCTGCAATTGTGCTTCAGAGCTAGTCCCTCGACATGCCTAGCACACTCACTAGATACTCAGTCACTAAACATCAAGTGGCATTGTGGTCACATACTAAAACGCCTACAAAGCATACAAAAACAGAAAGCAAGTGTACATGTATTAGTTTGTATGTTTGTTTGTATGTCTGTTTGTATGTGTGTGTATGTTTGTATACATACTGAGCACGATGTTGACGCCGGTGGTGAGGTCCTCGTCCCGCATGTCTATCTTCTCAGTGAGCAGCAGCTGCACGCGCGGCGCCACGCAGCACACCGACACCACGTCCAGCGCCGACCGGACCGTCTCCGACCTGGACACGCCATACATTACCACACCTTACACCTTAACCGACAGATCCTCAACCTTTTTCAGCGTCACTTACAAGAAACCAATCGTCAATGTCCCCCCCTCCTCCTTTTTTGTTTTCCTTGTGAAAAACATAGATTTACATACTCATCACATTGCAAAATTACAAGTCGATGAATTTGGTAAATAATTCTTTTTTTAATCGTGTCTTACATAAAATATGTTATTTTTTTTAAATTAAGTTCTTGATTATAGTGTATATTATTGTGAACTATGTTGAGACTGATAATCAGGTTACATATTCTTTATCTACTTGAACTAAACGCAAAACCTCAATTAATAATATGTTAACTTAAGAATATTGTAAACTAGCTATATCTGTGACTCCGTTCGCGTGGAACTAAAATTTTATTTAATCACTTTCATAAAAAAAACTATATATAGCCTATTTTACTAAGGGCTAATGTACCATTCTAATGGTGAAAGAATTGTTGAAATATGTCGAAATAAAACAAATATAAATGGATTTTATCGCGGTCCTTTATTAATTTTGATCCCGACGTTTCGAAAGCTTTTTAGCCTTATAATAAATAACCGCGAAAAAATCCGTTTAAATTAGTTTTAATTCGATGAATAATATTCGCGTAAACATAAGAAATCATTTTGTCCCGTAGTTCTTGAAATTCGTTACAAACAAAAATACGAATCTTTCCTATTTATAATATTAGTATAGATGATAGAATATAATATTTAACTAGCAAGTATTTAAGTACTAAGTGTAAATATTTTATACAATTTGCTTTCAAAAGTAGGTCGTGAATATATTTACTTATATTTTTGTTTATATTAAATTGACTGTTGTTAATTAATATACGTTATTTCTTTACATATATGTTAAAAATATACAAAATTTCAGCTTCGTTCAAAACTGAGATCCATTCGAGGGTCCGGTTTTAGTTTCGGCTGAAAACCCTGTTCGGTCGGACATTAGTACCTATTGAATGAAATCTGATATTTTAGGTTCCAGAAATGCACAAACGTAGAACTTTAATTAAATAATAAATAGGATTTGGTTAGAAACAGTAGTGAGATACGAACCTGCCGTTGAAGTTCCACTCGTAGGCGTAGCCGACGACCTGCAGCAGCAGCGAGACGCCGCCCAGCTCCACCAGCTCGTCCACCGGCGGCCACCGCGACCACGCCACGCTCTGCAGCAGCTCGATCTGCTCTTGTATCTCCTCCGGGGAAGACTTCGACGCCTACACTCACACATATACAAACAATATATACTATCACATCGTTTGCGTGGAACTCAAATTTATTTAATAGTTTTTGCCTGTTTTTGTAATGTTTTTTCAATACAGCCTTGCTGCTATTGTTGGTAGCTTGATATTATATAGCCTATAGTCCTCCTCAATGATTGTGCTATCATATACATAGATAATTTACAGTCATCCTCTGAAAATGGTAGTTGCTACCTTCTATCATTTTTTAGAAGTTGACAATCTTTATCGTTTGTCATAATACGCTAAACTCTGGCAGTCAATATGTAATTTTTTCATGGATTGTGAAATGATTACCTACATCCGGTGGGTAATGCACTGGTTTATTTAGACATACCTCATATTTTAAAGGTAAAATAGCCACTACATATATAACACAATATATAACATTCCATGGTCATTAAAAGATATCTCTTTATATAAAATATGTACCTATAATTAAATAATATTCTCCTCCAGAATAGGCAAAACCAATTCATTTAAGCATTGATAAGATACAAATAATGATAACTTTCATTTTTAGACTTACAATGATGTAACTTCAACCTATAAAACTATTAATTTTATTTTTCTTTTGTATGTTGACAGAATGTTTCAATACAGGAAATAACTAATTTGTGACAACCTAATAGAACAAACCAAATACAAATTGAGTTATATTATGAGAAAATAAGTCAATAAAGTTTATTAAAATAACTTTTAAGCATTTTTTATCGAAAAGGGAGCAAACGAACAAGAGCGTTAACGGATGGCAAGTGATCAGCGCCGCCACGGACACCCACAACAGTAGGGCAATGGCGGGAGCGTTGCCGGTATTTGAGGTAAGTGTAAGCTCTCTTCTTGAAGATTCCTAAGTCATATCAGTCCAGAAAAACCGACAACACAAGTTGGCTCCACAAGGTACTCGGTACGGAAAGAAATTTCGCACGAAATGCATCGTCGTCCTATTATTGTAAAGTTTCATTAAAATCTATCAGTACTTTTTGTGTAAAAGAATAACAAACATCCATACATCAATACTTACAAACTTTCGCGTTTATAATATGAGTAAGAATTATTCAAAACTGAAAGCACTAATTTGTGACAACCTTATAAAATCAAACTGAATACAAACAGCTGAATTATGAAAACTTAATTGAATAAGATTTTTAGGAATTAGCAGTCTAATATGTAATCAAAATGATGCTTACTTTATACGGCGGTGGTTCCGGTACATTGTCGCCGTGCTGCCGGGCAACCTGCGCCGCCCTTAGCCTCAGATGTGCTTCCAAGTACCTGCAATACATACAATTATTTCATTATTTTTCACTTGACATAGATGAATTTGCATGGTGGTAGGGCTTTTTCAAATGCCCGCCTGGCTAGCTACCACCCTCAAGTTGTAAACCTGACGCCAAATACCAATAGGTGTGTTCCGGCAGCTGCACTTGAGAGCCAGTTCCTCCACAGGTTTAGCGTGTCTACCAACTTGGGCCGTATCGTCACTTAAGATCAGGTGAGATTATGGCCATAACGCTAAACCGTAAGTATAAAAAATGAAAGTTAGACTAGATTAGAAAGGTAGATTTTGTTTTAACTATATACAAGATATATATACCTTCTGAGTGCAACACAGACGTGACGCACAATTTGTCGTGCGGCACAGGTCTCGTCGTCCGATACCCGGGACTCCTCCTCATCAGAGCCGAGTATCGGAAGCGTTGATATCACGTTGTACAGCTTACGAAGACCGTCCTGAATTTAAATAACATTTGTATATATATGTACATATGTATCAATGGCGAAGACTTTATACAAGGCGATTCTCACCGGCTTCCCTTTAGGAATTAGCATATAAAGTAAGTACTTACTTAATACGTAAGCCAAAGGTCAGTAAGTATTTTCGATTTTGGCTTTATGGGTCTATTATCGCCATAAAAACACACAGTAACGGTGGTGAAGAGCTAATATTCTGTTAGGTAAGAACGTCTTTTTTTGTTCCGGCTTTCCTTTTTCAATCTTCCATACTTCACCACTCGTTTGCTCCTATAGGTGGGGTAGCGTGATGTTTAATAGCCTGAAGCCTTTCGTAATGATTGTTCTATCAAAGACAAAAAATATTTTTTGATATCCGACTAACAGTTTCTTAGATTAGCGCGTTCAAACAAACTACATTGATATACTCTCTGATACACTTGATCCATAAAAGCACTCCTTACTTAAAAACTACAATAAAATATAGCCGAATTTGACGACTTTGCCTTTTTATACATTACAAATTATTTATAATTTTATAAATAACTTGTAATTACTGCCCCTTATTTTTTGGCCTACACAAATATATAAATGTCACGCATTCCTGTGATGTGAATGATTATATTGTAATATGTTAGGATTAACAAAATTTAGCTGTTGTCTTTTTGTTAGTTTGCTAAATATACAAAGTAAATAAATATAGATAAACAGACTGGTAATTTTTTTATTTATTAATGTATAACTTTACCTGGTTATCGAACTCTTCGAGTATAACCCGGAACTGGAAGGAGAGACCGAAGAACATGGTCGCATGACAGCGTCCCGAATCGTGCGAACACTCCAACAACCACAGTGCATATCTGAAGCAACCATAGACTATATTTCATATTGCAACTTATAACATATCATTTCGTTCAAAGGAAACATAGCGGTTTATTTATTTACCACTTATTTACCATTACCTTACCATTTATTTTATTTACCATTTATTTAACATCTATTTATTTATTTAACAAAGTAGTATTAAAAAATGCTACAATAACAGGTAAATATTATTAAACAATTTTTATTTCATCGTGAACAAAGTCGCAGCCACTTTTTTTTTATTGAAAGTGTAATAATTTTACAGCTCTGGTACCAACACTGCTGGAGCCCCAACCACTGAATTTTGCCACAGGCCTGACATGGTATAGTTAGGCGATTGTCCGACCTCTAATAATATCTGGGAATAGTCTCATTTCTAGCCAATGCATTATGAACGGTTTAATGGATGTACCACTACTTCTATCAGAAATAATAATAACCTGGTATCAGCACTAATGTATGCATGTATGATCGTTGAGGTGCAACGTCAGTCGCCCGCACACTATCCCAGTGTCAATACGTTTGGGCTCAATAAAATATTTATTTGGGTATTCGGACTTATTATTTGACACAGGTATAGAGTATAGGTAGGTAGGTAGGTAGGTAGGTAGGTAGGTATAGAGAGTATAGGTATAGAGACATAGGTATTAAGACCATATATCATCAAAATAGAGAACACTACAATACGAATACCTTGTAAAATACCTCGAACGGGAACTTATAATTTACTAGATTTTCCATGCGGCTTTGCTCGAGTTTATATTGATTAGGTCAAAGAAATCAGATTACTCAATAAAATTGCATACAAAGTTTATCCCTCTCTTTACCCCACTTCCAATAATGTTTTCATGAGAAAAGGTAGCCTATCACCATCTCCAGGTTCCCATCTATGTCTATAGCAAAACTCATCATAATCTATTCAGCGGTACAAGCGTGAAAGCGTAATAAACAAACAATCTTTCTTCATATTTCTAATATTAGTAAGGATTTTTCAAAAACCGTCTCGTACAAATCATAGTCATTTTTCTCCGTTAAACAGACTCGTACGACATTATAATGTTGCATTCAATATTAAATCAGGTAGGATTGACGTTTTCTTTGATACATTCCCTACAATGAGAAGTCACATTTTCCTAAAACACGAATACTTTGAATTATTATATTAACTAGCTCTGTCCGCGACTCCGTTCGCGTGGAACTATAATTTTATTTTATCATTTTCATAAAAAAAAATGTTATATAGCCTATGTTACTCAGGGCTAATGTAGCATTCTAATAGTCAAAGAATTTTTAAAATCGGCCCAATAGTTCTTGAGTTTATTCGTAACAGGCAAATATAGAAATCTTTCTTCTTTATAATATTAGTAAAGATACATGAAACACATTTTATCTAATCACAATATTTTATAAAAGTGTTTTTAAACCTTCTGCTAATTTGTATAGATTTATATTGTTAACATCATAATTACTACTTTTCTTATATTATAGTAACTTGAATGTGGATGTCGCAGTAATTAACATTTAAAAAATATTGAACCAGTGGTGAATTTACCAGTAAGCTAATTAGGCTTAGTGGAGCCTAGGGCGGTAGATTTAAGGTATTTATGTTTTGTTTTTTAGAAACTTAAATGATTCATACTTGTACATATACCTAAACTTTTGCTACATAATATGTTTCACCACTTAGAATCTAGATCTTATAACACTTTTTTTCTACAATTTACATAATCCCATGTGGAATATAATTGTAGAAGTAGGTAGTAACGACAAAGTTTGAATCTACAGGCAGCAAAAGTGTAAATCCGACATTGTATTTAATTGTATAACTAGTAGATATTAATGTGTTGATGTAAACTTTGTTGGAAACCTGTATAAATAAATAAAATAAAATTATTCGACATAAATTACTGAAGTGATGATAGCTCAATGGTAGTGTGTAGGAACACTGTGTCATGGGCTGTGAGTTCGATTCCAACCGCCTACAATGATCTTGAGCTTTGGTTAAAGAAAACATCGTAAGAAAACCATAGTACGGTGAAAGGGATTTTTCTAATGCCCACCTTGCTAGCTATCACCCTCAAGTTGAAAATTCGCACCATTGAAAAGCCTGCACCGCACCTGTGATTACCCTGGTGTTGTGGGTGTCCATGGGCGACGATGATGACTTACCATCAGGTGAGAGGCTTTCTTGTATGCTCCCTATTTCATAAAAAAAACTCACTTGACTAAATCAGCTAAAGTCTTCCTTGGCAGCAAACAAACGCGTTCCATCGCGTCCTCACAGTACGCCAGGTAGTAGAGACATATCGATACGCCGGTCGCCGCCACTGAAGGTCGAGGGACTTCCAGAAATTTCTATAGAAAATATGACCCTAATTTTAATACCGCCAGTATACTTTAACATCACTTAATTGTATAAGAGTAAATTGTATGACTAATGGCGTTAATTTCTTCATATTCCTTCTAGTTATTTAGTGACCAGTTATATTTTTTATACACAAATCGAGACATTTTCATTAATTATAATAATTGTGAAGATAATTGATTATAAGTATATTTAATGTACACATTAGCTGACCTGGCAGATCTTGTTCTGCCTTTTTCAGTAGTCAATCACATCGACTACAGCGACATCTATTCCTTTATGATCACTTATCTTGATAAAAACAGTGTGCAAATTTGATTAAAATAGGTTCAGTAGTTTAGGATTTCATCGCGGACAAACAATGTAACTCGAAATGTTTACATATAAGGTTTAATTAAGCTTGTATGAGATAAAGCTGTATGCCTGAATGCTGTTATTTTAACAAAAAAAGTGTTCTCATTTCATCAGTTTTGTATGAAATTAACTTGTATGACATTACAACTTAATATTCTATATACTAATACATCATTCCTTCTCCATATTTACTGGCAAATTATATTTTTTGCATATAACAAATATGGAAAATTGACTACAGTTATTTTCTATAACACTAAATCCTTTAAAAGAAGCATAAGAGGCATTTGAACAGATTAGCCTGATATCAATGGCTGCTAATAAAAATATCGGCCAGTAACAGAAAATGGCTTTTTATTTCTAATTTAAGTTTTATAACCAATGTAAGATATTGATATTCCAACAATGATTAAAAAAAAAAAAATTAGTCCAACACGTGAAACTGTAAAGTTTAGTAGCGATCAGTTCAACACACTCTTTTGAAGTGGCTCTTCAGTAACAATTTTAGATCTTTTTATGGTGGGAAAAAGCACTGAAATAGCTTCACCATTATACACGTAGGTGCATATATGGTGTTCTATTGATATAGGAAAATCCTCGGAGATTTTTTTTCTTATAAAAAATATTGTTTACAACCCAATGTCTACAAACTGCTGAAGTGAGGAAGCTATTACTTTTGACGTTGCTGACAGGTTTATGTAATGTTTGATATCTGGCATATTATTAATATATATAAAAGAGAGACAAACAAACCTGCAATCCTCCCATGTTAATAAAGTCTATAGAGAATTTCTTATGGCAGAGCAGAGCGGCCAGGTACTTGAGCGCTTCGAAGGCGAGCCTCGAGTCGCGCGACTCCCGAACATTTAAATACCCTAATATGAGACCCAACGCGTTTTGTTCGAACACGTGCGATAGGAACTGTAAACAGACAATAATTATCTACACTCGTATATATGACAATAAACCCATGATGGTGGTTTTCTTTCAGTTTGTCATGTAGCAGGTTTAAAACCAGCCTTATAAATAAATAAAAAACCGAAACTCTCTTTTATAAGGAAAGCTTAAACCTCAACACAATCACTACGTATACAAATAGATTTAAGGCATAAAAATAGGCAATCTATTGCTAAAACATCGTCTATTAGATTTAATTTCAAATTCAACACTCACCTCTTGATATTCACCCATTGGTGTGAGGTACCTTAGTATAAGCATCTGTTTGGTTGCATCTGTCGGTGGATGGATTTGTATATTACCTGAAATATCAATAAAAATCTCAGTTGATAGTGTGTACGGACAGTGCGTTAAGAGACGTAAGTTCGAATCCACCTACAATGACTATGAGCTTTTGGTGAACGAAAACATCCGGGCTATAGATATGTTCCGGCAGTTGCACTTGAGAGCTAGTCCCTACAGTAAACGCGTTTATGTGATTGTTGAACAGCACAATCTTGCACCACATTATATATTGTCCATGGACAATGGACTCTCTCACACTCTCTCTCTCACTCTCTAGCCGCAGCAGGTAAAACGTACAAGTGTGTGGTCTTATAACATATTATAAATACTCATTAAGTTACAGTAAATGTTTATAATAGTTGTAATTAAATTAACAATAAAACAAAATCCTTTCTAATAAGTATTTATTTCAATAATCAACAGGGCTATTCACAATGTTTTCTTACACTGATAGACTTTTACTAATTACAACTATTCCTCAAAGTTTTACTTGGAAGTGGTAGCTAGCCAGACAGCATTTAGAAAACGATTTGTATTTGATAATATTTTAGAGTTTTGTACCAAAATTTACTTAGAAGTTGGGATAATGTATATATATATATATATATATATATATATATATATATATATTTATTGAGTACTTCATACTTCGAACACAGGAACAAGAAAAAAAAAGTTGCCATCATAAAACCACTAAATTAGTATATATATCAGCCCGATTCCATTCACTGTTAGGTATTGACCTCCTCTCGCACACACCATCTTTTCGGTCCTGTGCTAGTGTCCATTGTCTTCCGACAACCCTAATAATGTTATCTGACCATCGAGCTGGTCGTCTGCCTCTAAGCCTGCTTACTAAATTTACAGATATTGGAATCGTTCATGTATTACATAGCACAATTTTTGAAACTCCATAACATTTTACTCTACCCCTTACTAACGTTACGTAACACCCAATTTTTTACATTTTGCTTCTAATAAACTCTTAAAGGGCGCGAGTTTCTATCCATCTACAAAACGCTTGAGCTTTCGATGAAGTAAAAGATCGTGAGGAAACCATAGCATCGTGGTAGGGTTTTTTATAACACCTGCCTGGCTAGCAACCCTCCTCAAGTTAAAAGTATGCCTCCAAAATACCAATAGATATGTTCCAGTAGTTTTTTTTTTTTTTTTTTTATACTTAAGGTTTTAGCGTTATGGCCATAATCTCACCTGATCTTAAGTGACGAGACGGCCCAAGTTGGTAGACACGCTAAACCTGTGGAGGAACTGGCTCTCAAGTGCTGCTGCCGGAACACACCTATTGGTATTTGACGGCAGGTTCACAACTTGAGGGTGGTAGCTAGCCAGCCGGGTATTAGAAAAAGCCCTACCACCATGCTATGGTTTCCTCACGATGTTTTCCTTCACCGAAAGCTCAAGCTCATTGTAGGTGCTTGGGTTCGAACCCACGTCCCTTGACGCGAAGTCGTGCACACTACCACTGAGCTATCATCGCTTGTTAGCTAGCTAGTTGCGCTTCAGGGACAATCCCTCCACCAGTTTAGCATTTCTGCCAACTTGAACCATATCGTCACTTAAGATCAGGTGAGATTATGGCCATAACGTTAAACCTTAACTATAAAATAATAATAATAACTTAACATTTGGCAGTGCACTTAGAAATAGTCGACGGATTCCCCGTGAAACATAAACGAAAAGAACTTGGGTAATTTTTATTGGTTATCTTTAAATAAAATATATAATGATTACATTACATTAATAACGCGTTGTTCGAACCCCCCTCCTGCCCTTGTAACGCATCGTAACGTTTTACAAGGCCCCCGAATCTCCGAATTGTGTTACGTAGTACTTGAAGTGCCCTTAACAAATTACTATAGATTAATTAATACAAATATATTACAGTTGTGTCCTGATATTTCAAGAGTATAATCTCACCTATAACATATGTTTCCATCTCCGCCCAGCTGGAGTTGGAGGAAGTCTCGTGGTGGAGTGGGGCGGCCGGGAGGGGGGGAGGAGGTCGTGGAGGCGGAGACATCATGCCCCAGTGCTCCGGAGATGACACGGGATTTGCTGTAAACCAATATAAACACAATTATTGTACCAGTAATCGTACATCTAACGACAACTCGTAACAGTAAGCATTTTCTAGTGTTATAAAATAATGTATATAATTAAAATGAAATCAGTAAGCAATAAAGACTCGGCGGAATCAGTGGTTTCATTACACCTATCCGTCTATCATATATCATCATAAATCAACCTACAGTGTTTTGATGGTATATGGTAAATCTGTTAGAAATGATAGACGAGTAGATGTAATGTAAAAACCGATTCCGCCAAGTGTTAATGCTCACTGATTTTATTGTAATTATATACATTACTTTATTTATATATAACATATATTATTTACTAACTTTTACCCGCGGATTTGCTCTCGTTAAAATTGGTTTTGTCAAATCAGATAACGCAATAAAAAGTTTCATACAAAGTTTATTCTCATCTTTACCCCACATGCAATAAATTAATATTCATTATGCTTTATTTTAAATTTAAATTTATAAACCACGAAGTATATAATATTGAACAATTCAATAGACATTTGGAAGAATGAGATCTACTTACAGGTATATGCCTTGACAGGTGTTTCGGGATCTTTGCTGGGCGGTAGTGGTGTCTCATCCACGAGCATGTCTCCCCCTCCGCCATCATCTTTCTCTCTTTCTACAAATATATTATAGTATAGTATATTCATTATCTATATAATATTAACAATAACAATAAGCTATGGTTAATAATATTAAATATATTCATAATAGATATAAAATAAACATATAATAAAAATAAAATAATCTATATATACGTACATATCTATAAATAACTACTAATATACTATTTATCCGGACCAGCAATTTTATCTATAAGCAATTATCAAACTTTTATCTTGAACCTATGCCGATTGGTCTACGTCTTAATATTAAGAGGTAGCACATTCCAAAGTAGATCAGATTGCATACGAAAATAGGCATGATAAACCGGAGTTATGAGAAGGAAATAGAAGAATTGGTTATATATATATATAAATTACTAAACCGAGTTTAATCAAATTTTGCACATGTGTGCAGTTTAATCCAACTTGAGAGATAGCACACTTTTTTCTCGATAAACGATTATAACACAATAGATGTCGCTGTAGTCGATGTGATTGACTACTCGAATAGACAGAGCAAGGTCTGCCAAGTCAGCTAGTATACATATATATACTCCCATCCTAAAATATTGAGGGATTTACTTTAAAAAGAAATCCCTGAAAATTTGAGCCTTTAATATTAAGTGCTCCACCGTACCTACAATGAGTTCTCATGTAAAATACACGTAAACCTTGATTTTTTTATCAATATTTTATGGTATAATCTTGTTCAATGATGGGATGTATTCAGAATTCAATACTCTACAAAAGTAACGATTGCGGCCTTATCTTAACTCAAACTCGCGAGGTGGTAAGCCCAATATTTTGATTTTGATTATTCTGATGAAATTCACTATCTCATAAATGACAAGAGAAGAAATATAAATGTCAAACTTGTAGGAAATTCAATTTCCTATATATATAATATAAATTCCTAAATACCTTAACTATATATTGAAGTTTGTTAAGCAAACTTACCTTTCTTTTCTATACTAGGTCCGTTGCATTTGACATCGTTGGTGCGTTTCTTGTCGAAGCGCGCAAAGTGTCGCGTCTGATTGGTCGACGTCACTGCGTTTTGGTTTGTTTGCTGCTAAAAACATATTATATTACAAGTCTATTAAATGTGTAAAATTATTATTTCAAAATTATAAGTATGTGTATTAAAAAAAACATGACAGCGCTGAATTCAATAGTAAAAAGTGTTCACACTCTTCATTAATTGCATTATTTTTATATATAGAAATCTTATGTACGTCTGTTAGTGTTCGTGTAACATCTATGTAAAAATGTATAGAAAGCACCTATATAATACTACAGATGAACGTGATAAAAAAGAACCGGACACTAAATTTACTTTATTATAACCTACTAAATGTGCCCGATACTTTGTTTTTTTTTTAAATTAAAAGTAACCTAAATTACTCATAACATCAGGTAACTGCCAGCGAAATTCACGTCAACATCCGTCCAGCTGTTTCAGATTTTAGCCGAAACAAAAACAGATACAGACAAATATTGTAAAATTTTTTTTTTTTATATAATTACTGTATATACTAATGTTATGCAAAATATTGTTAGATTAATTCCATATTCTCACCTTTTCTTCTTGATTTTTAGTTCTTAATGTGTGTAGCCTCCTCAGCATCAGCGGAACCAGCATTGAATTGAAGTCCCTAGAACGGAAGCATTTATTATTCAATCAGGAGAGAATATTACAATATATTAAAAATACAGGTCTTTGGTGACTCGTAAACGACCTCCAAGAGAAAGGCTTTAGTTTTGCTGAGAGACATGAATGTTAGTTCCTAAGAATTTATAACTTTTATACCCGCAACTTTGCTCACATAATTATTAATTTTGGCAAACAAATCGAATGACGCATTAAAAAGTTTTATGCAAAGTTTATCTCTCTCTTTACCCCATTTCCAATAAGTTTTTAGCGAGCAAAAGTAGCTTATCACCGTCTCCAAGGTCTTATCTATCTCTATACCAAAATTCGTCTTTATCTATTCAGCGGCTTAGATGTGAAAGCGTAACAAACTTACTTTAGTATTTATAATATGACAATGAATAGGGAAAATGAGAAAGCGTGTCACCAGATAGTAAGTTATCACCGTCGGCCAGGGACACCCGCAACACCAGGGGAATCGTAGGTGATTTCCCGGCCTTTATTTTGGAGGAACTAGCACTCAACTGCAACTGCCCGAACACACCAATTGGTATTTAGCGGCAGATTTTTAACTTGTGGGTGGTAGCTAGCCAGGCGGGCATCAGAAAAAGTCCTACCACCATACCATGGTTTCCTCACGATATTTTCCTTCACCGAATGCTCAAGCTCATTGTAAGTGGTTAGATTCGAACTCACGTCCCATGAAGCGACGTTCCTACACACTACCACTGAACCTGCCATCGCTTCAAAGTAAGATTAATAATTAAGTAAGGATAAGAATTGTATTTCAATTTTGATTTTGTTGAAACAACCTTCTAGCGCATGTTCTGGCGGTTTTTGAAGGCCAATGTGCCTATAGATTGTATGCTGTGTTCATTTATGTTTGGTGAATTGGTCACCAGCTAGCATAAATAAATATTAAAAAAATAGTGTCGTAGAACACTAGACCGAAACGAGGTTCTTTTTGTAGTATATTATTATTGATAAATGTATTATATTATTGATTAACAAATACAAATAAATGAATTATTTGAGCTTGAGAGTAATTAAATGAAACGCAGAGATAACTAATAAATTGAAGGAATGGTAAGAAATTTCGTAAATAATATATTGTTTCGAGTTGTGATAGTAAACATTTTATTGTAGATCATTAAATTAATTTTATTAAAAAAGTTGACACGTATGACGTGTACAAACTATTCCTGCGCAACCGTTGAGAACTTAATGGCTGTCTTGAGCCAATAAACGCGCACCTATGATTGGGCACAGCCAATAGCGTACGCGCTATGGATAGCCGTCTACAATATAGAGATCGTCGTGACGGAAAAATCTAACACATTTTTTCACCTAGCCCCCAACCGACAAGTTCGTGCCTTGCGATAAGGGACTTCGTTCCAAAAATAAAACTCAAACTGGACAGTTCAAAAATGACTAGTTCGAATAATATAATTACAAAGAGTCAAAACTTATCAATGAACATGTTTGAAATCAATAATTCCAGGAATCCCATAATATTATTCAACATTGCAAGTTTTATAAGGTTATCATATATGCTTAATAATTGTTTTTAAAATATTTTTATCTGCCTTTGATCATAACTTCATTTCTTATTATCTGAATATGTAGCCTAAGAACTAAGCTTGGTGCAAGAACACACCTATAGATAGATATTTGGCAATAGATTTTCAACTTGAATCTGAAATTAGCCGAGCGCTATCACCATGCAGTGGCTTCATAGGAGTGTTTCCTTTCGACACAGACAATGTCCGTAGACGAGCCGAGTATAAGAATTTTATTAACTGAAAGCTAACCTAAAATTAGTGGCAATCTCTTGAACTTCCATAGCAGCGGCGAGCAGTCCGGTCGCGTAGCACTGAAGCGGCTCCTTCGAGCTGGTGGCCCACGCCACTAACCGATGCACTAACACCTCGTTGTCCTGCCGACATTACTAAACGTTAACTTATTTGTTAATAAGATCTTCTATTAACGTTTACCCGCGGCATCACTCCTGTTAAAGTTACTTTTCCACATTGCGAGATTTAATACTTTATTCAAGACTATCTGTGCTCGTGTATTCGTTTACGTATAAATAGAAAATATTTAACAATTTTTGCTCATTTTTGTAACTATTTTCAATACAGCTTTGCTCCTATTGGTAGTAGCATGCTCTGAAATAGCCTAAAACCTTACTCAATATTTGCTCTATCTAATACAAAAATATTTTTTGCAATCCGACTGGTCGTTTCTAACATTAGCGCGTTCACACAAACAAACAGACTTTCCGCTTTATAACAATAATATAGATACTAGTATAGGTTACGTCGTAGCATCAGCGTAACAAGCGATATATTCAATAACATACTATTAAAATAGTGAAATGCATTTTCTACAATACATACGAGTCGGAATTCAAAAATTATTTTTGTATTTCATAGAGCAAGCATTAAAGAACGGTTTATGCTGTTATCATCACGCTACCACTAATAGGAGCACAGCTGTAACGAAAAAAAGAAAACAGAATCCTGCCAAAACAGTTAAACTAATACCACCATGTTAGTAGGTTCATTGTAGGATTCGGACTAACGTCCATTGATGTGACGTTCTAACACGCTACCAACTGAACTATCATCGCTTTCGATAATCCTTTACTAATCAATGTGAAACTTACTTAGTTTTTTTTTTACATTTTCACACCTAAATTGCTGAATCGATTATGATGAATTTTGATATAAAGATAGACGCGACCCTGGAGATGGCGATAGGGTACATTTTCTCACAAAAAGCTTAGAGGACACGGCGAAAATTGACAAGATCAATATTAACGCGAACGAAGCCGCACGTAAAAGCTAGGGATTCAATAAAGGTAAAATATATTAACCGCACCTGGAAGACGACGCTCATCTCGAGGCCCGGCATGAGGTCGAGGGTGAGCCGGCACGCAGCTATGTTCAGCTTGCGCACGTCCCGCGACGTTATGTTCAGCCGGGAGTAGTATGTGTCGCGAAGGTAATCATTTACTAACTGGAAACAATTTATAATTTACACATTACTGAATGGTAATGTATAAGGTTTTATATACATTTTTATGATAATAAACTGTCATGCGTTGCTCTGTAAATAAATGTTTTATTTTATTAAACACAAGTCTTTACTACTAACAATACACATTTGTTATAATTAAACTACCTGTAAATAAAAGAAATTTTTTCTAACTAAATTAAAAATACAAATAAAAAAAAATAAAAAAATTAAATTTAAATTAAAATAAAAATTATAGTTTATTTTCTAACTAGCTGCGCCCGTGACTTCTTTCGCGTGGATGTCGAAAAGCGTTAATACATATGTCAAAAAATTGTTTTATTTGATTATTATTTTGATAATATCGTTCTCATACAAATACCCAATTCACGCAACAACGGTACTTGCGCGAACTGAAATAGTTGTATTTGTATGTGTTGTACAAAGAAATAAAACTAATTTAAACGAATTTTATCGCGGTTATTTATTGATTTTGATCCCGACGTTTCAAAAGCCACGAAGGCTGAAAAGCTTCGCTGAAAAGCTGAAAAAAAACCATTTAAATTAGTTTTATTTCAATGAATAATATTCGTGTAAACATAAGAAATCATTTGTATAAAGAATCAAACTAACTTCTGAACGAAAATATGAAAACGGTGAGTAACGTTTCGTATGCTACATGGTGTGCCTGTTACTCGGTATCAAATACATTAGGTTTGTTACAGCTCTAATTATGTTACGCTGGACTTAACGATGTTTAACAATTACTTTATTTTTCAATACTATGGTTTCATTAAAATATTTTCTTCCACCGAAAGCTCAAGCTCATTGTAGGTGGATTCAAACCCACAATTCTTGACGCAGCGTACGTACACACTACCAACTGAGCTATCAAGGCTTCAAACCTGCACCTATACGAATGTTCCGGGAGTAACACTTGAGAACCAGTCTCTCCACTAGACGCTTATAAAGATGTAAGCTTAAAGATGTAAAGTTGAAGCATGGAAAGGAAGAGTGAGAAGAAAAAAAAAGGAGTGAATGAAGAGATGGCGGCTGATAGAGATTCACGGAAGAAGAAAACGTATTGCACCAACTCAAAATGACTTGGTAACAGTACAAGAGCATAATGATGTTTAAAATATTTCCGAATCCACAACACGTGTTTCATGTCTGTACAAATAAAATATATTTGTATGTGTTTGTGTATAAATTATTTACGGTGGTGAATGATATTTCTTTTGTTACTATGTACATAAATACGCACACACACATAGGGGTTTCTTTTCGTTTTAAATGGAAATAAAATTCATTCATAACTAATTTCAGCTACAACTGCCTCAGAAACAGTGGACAGCTTGAATTATTTTTTCTCAATTCGTTTAAAAGCTATAATAAAATGTATTTATATATATAAATTCCATACTTTTAAGGGTCAAATAAAGTCTCATCGCACGTAGGTATAAATTCTCAGTCAACAAGGTTTCGAATTCACGTCTATAAATTCAGTGTCCGTATGCGTTACCACTAAGTCGTAATTAGTTCAAAAACAGATTTTTTACATAACTTTCATAGACAATACAAACACTGCTCTCAAAGAATTACATCTTGTCCTTAAATGGATAGCAGATATCATGTTATAGACAACAGTTACTGACGAAAGTCAACTAATTTCGACGTTTTAAAGACTTTCTCGTGAAATCTCGTGGAAAAAGAGGTTTTAAACGAAGTTTAGAATATATATATATTTTAATTATGGTATCTACCTATGATAGCAATTTGGCCAACGTCAAGTGTCAATAGCCAAACAAACAACGAGCACAAAGTCGAATTTAGACTAAGGACAATTATTTTTGTGATCGATAATGTTTAGGATTCGAATCAAAACCGCTTCGGCGAAGCATCAATAACGTGGTGATAATTTAGTTGGTAGGGTTATTGCCCGACTGGTTAGCGAACATCCTCGGGTTTAGACTGCTGCAAAGTAATAGTTCGGTATGAGCCTATGTGTTCCGGCGTAGTGAACGAGAACCAACCCTTTCTGTCAAGGTCAGCAACAGGGCTGTAATAACTCTGGTGTTGCGGCTGTCTATTGGCATTAAAGAAAATGACCGCGTGTCTCGCTAGAATATTTTAAAAGAAAAGTAAACGAACAAACCTTAGTCATAAAATTATCTTTTTTGAACATAACTTTGAGTGCGTGTCCTAAAGCGCACTCGGGGTCAGTGCGCGACGGGTGCCTCTCATCGAATGGGTCCGGATCTTTCTTCATGAAGTTTTCTGTTTCCGCCTCTATTATCTCTGCTATCCTGGAAAATAAACACAACGCATATATAATAGGGATGATATGGTGATTCTTTCTGAAAAAAAAAACAACATCAATTTAATGAATTAATTCACAAAAAGAAAACGGGATACAAAATATCGATTCATTTTTCGTGTTTATTTTTTCAATATAAAACCAATCATAGAACACCACAATACTCGAAATTTTATCATTCTTATACCAATTAAAATTATGTTTACAAGTACAACAAAGTATATGTGATACAAGAACATATTTATTTCACAAATTTATTAGTTACAAAAACCGTTTTGAAATTGTTTGTAAACCATTCAAATAATTGTAAATATACATTATTATAAAAATAGATAAGAATCGAACCTCAATTTTTAAGGGAGAAATATTGTTTCACTGGATAAAATCAAAGTTGAGAAACAATGAAAAAATATTCACCCTAAAGAATAAATTCTTAAATTAATCAATCTCAGACTGCTATCCGTAATATATCGACGGTTAGCCGAAAGCAGGTGATATGGCAGGTGGCTAACCCCAGAAAATTAATAAATAATATTTTACATAATTTTATGTACTCTGTCATGTTCTTTCTATTACTATGACTACAAAATGTTTTCACCTCATGTTACCTTGAGCAACAATCCAGTAAACTAGAAACAAATAAATGTTACTACAATGGCCTGACTTTCAATGAAAATAGCACTTTTTGTCAAACCTTGTACTTAAAATGATTACTACATCGACTTTAACATCCATGTTGAAATAAAGAGTATTACGCAAATTGCTAAGTGACATCAAAAGATAACGCATTTAGTCAAATTCAAAAATGTACTTTTTTTTTAGTACATAAAAAAAATTGTTTTACATATTTTTTATTTTGTTTCTCTTAGTTAAGTAACTGTACTTGTATTAAAGTTATTTACCTCACTGAATAGTATTACGCAAAAAGAACCACTGCCGAGTCTGGGGAAGTGTTATTGTGATGTCCCAGATTGTAAAAAGCTTAAATTAAATGCAACATTTATTTACAAATTTTACAAGTAAACCAAGTTGCCTGCCTTTAATCACCATGCAAGCTCGGGTGTGGGCTTTTGGTATATTTGTTTCCCATTGTACAACAAACTCAATCTTGGAGAAATTCTGTCTGTAAGTCAAAGGCCCAACATACTCTGGGATTTTATAGTGCTTCTCATATGTGTCCATTATAATAATGTAATCTGGTGTAGATCCCAGGATTACAAAAAACTTATTTTTTAGGTCTTAGAAAATTTAAATACTTACTTTGTCAGAATTTGATAGTTAAAATGAAATGTTAAATATATATGTATTTAAATGAATATTTCAAACACCTTACTTTCATTATTCACCATATATATACATTATACACCATATATCAGAAACAGATGCAATGATATAGAAACAAATTATCATAGTAATAATTCTATCATAGAAGTTAATGCACTTTCATATACAATTATGACCCATTTAAGACATACAGAATAAAACTATTCTAATTATAGAAATAACCACAAGTGGTGGGATTTTTAAATAAAACCAATGATCTAATTAATTCACATCTGGAGAAGTGTTAGCCAAATCTGTATAGATATCAATGCAAATACCACATTTGTATATCTTATGTAGTTGATCATTATCACTATATCACCATAGTATCAGTGCAATTTACCAAATTGCAAGCCCAATTATGGCTTGTATGAACAATCACTAGTGTCATGCTAGATCCTAAGATTATTCATAGCTAAATAAATGCTGATTAATACCAAAATAAATCAAAGGATATTCATAATAAAAAGATTCTCAGGAAATTCATGGCAATCAAACCCTAGTTGAGAGTAGATTTGTAATACTCTGTTTGATTGTTGGATCATCTAAAAATTGAAATAAAACTAATTTAAACAGATTTTATTGCAGTTATTTTTAATTAATGTCATAAAATCCATTTAAAATAGTTTTATTTCAATGAATAATATTCGTATAAACATAAGAAATCATCATCTAAAAATGTTATGTATATTTTATTTCTTCTTTTATAGTGTCAATGGTTGCATCATATAAATTTGACCAGTATACAGCTTTAAGCATTTGAAGTAGGTCAGTAAGTGTGCAGGAGTATGGAAAAGGGAGAATGACAGCAAATGCATCATAGTTAGCAGCTCACCCCATATCTGTCACTGGTTCAGCTCTTCAAAAATCTCTGATAGAAGAAAAATTCGTGAAATATATTAATTTTATAAACATAATGGTTTATAGCTACTCCATGACTGAATAGGTGGTACTGTGATCAAATTATTAACAACAAAAGGTCTAATGACTATAAATGAAAATTAATAAGAAAAAGGTCTAATTGCCTACCTGGACAGCAAATTATGTATTTAAGTTATTAGGTATAATTTTATTTCATATGTAGACATTTATACTGAGCTTCTAAGTAATCTATATACTCATGGTTTGTAATGATATAAAACATTGACCACAAAATGATTAATAAAACTGCTATGAAGTAAATAAAAAGCATTTCTTAATAACGGAGGAGGAGGAAGTAATGAGGAAGTAACTTTTCTTGGGATAAATACATTCTTGAAAATATTTTATTACCACAAATTTATTAAATATTTTTTTTTTGATATAGCTCTATAAGATTATAAACATCTAATACATTCATCTTATCATTAAAACTGATGTCAGTTAAAAGTATCCGCCAGATTTTTTTTGTAAAAATGTAAATGTACAAAGATGATAAAAATATCCATAATATTGGGTAATAATGTGCAATGTGTATATCAATCCCAGCCACATGTTTTTAATTATCATAAAACTTATAAGTTTATCAATGTGGTACCGTTTGACACTTTCAAAAAATAAACAGAACACAGAATACCTCGTCAACGTAGGCAGAGGATCGTAATTTGGCTGCGCATGTTGTTCTTCCCATTGTTTTAGCAGTTCCGTAACTTCTTGAGCAGGCGGTGAATCCATTTATATCAAAAAACTTTAAAAATACCTATTCTAACCTCACTATTTCATAAGTAATAAATGTAAATTTGGTAATATTACAATATATAACTATCAATCTGGCATTTATTATAAATTAATTCATTATTTTAAACAGTAATGTACACTATTAATTACTATATTACAATTAAATTCGTCACAATCAAGGTTTTTGTCTTTAACGCCGCGCACTCTACGAATTTAACCATTTGGGATAAGACTGTAATTACATATCGATATTATTAGTTCGATATATCGATATGCTATACTAATATTTTTTTGAACATTGTATCAATAGTTCGCCATTGAAATGTAGATACCGATGGTTATTTTTTTCCAAATAAACTATATTTTACATTATTTAATTTACAAAATCATCGTACACTATCCTCTCAAATAGCATAAGTGAAGCTTAGAATATCTTTCAATAATCAAGGGAAGCTAGCTTTACTCTGAAAAGGAATTCTGACTAGTGCTTCTAAGGCGCTCTTAACGTCTGTAAAGATAACTGTATTTTGTAATTTCATAATATGAATATATTCTACCGTTTTTAAATAATCCAAAACATTCACTAAGCAGATAATACTCTAGAGGAAGATTAATATTCTGAACAATTTTATACTGAGTGTGAAACAAACCAACACCAGTACAACTAGAATTATTGCATTTGGATGCATCACTATAGATATAATGCGATTCAGGTTATTTGCTATTGATTTCAGAGTGAAAATATACATTGATATTATTGTGATATTTAACTATATCTAAATTAAGGTAAACATTACGTAATTATTAACATATTAGTTTAGCCAAAAGAGATTCCAATCACATTAAACATAAAATAAATAAATTTATGTTAATTTATTTGATATAAATAACTACGTAGAATAAATGTAGTGCCAAAATATGTCTTGGCCACTTGACTTTGCTATGTCTTGGCTTGCCAAAAACGAATATTTTAAAAAAAACTCTTACTGATAAATACTAGTATACATAATCGTGGTATATTTTTTTAGTGTATCAAAACTTCGATATTGATGTATTTAAAAACATTGATATATCTAATGTCCGATAATTAATAAAATATCAACAGTCCTAATTTGGGATAAATATTTCAATCTAAACTCGATTAAATACAAATAATACTTTAGGATTCATTATAAAAAGCAAGGTGATTGATGAGATGATTATTTTAACAGATTTTTTTTAAACAATTTACTTTATATAAAAATTCATTATAAGACGTCATCAAATTATATACTAATTAAAAACCATTTGATTCAAAATAGTCAATGTTATATCTAAACTACTTTTTAATTTTCTTTTTTAAAACAATACCTCTTCACCAAATGCATAGAGTAAGTACTTGAAGCCCTGAAACCTAATTTTTACTGGTCTTTTGGATCTTGATTTCTCATTTGTGATTTTTATTTTAATTCATATACTTAGTTGTTTATCCTTGTATTGTATGAATTAAGGTGACATTTTACGTACTGAAGTGTAGCTAAAGAGCATAGGTTTCGTGAATTGTGAATAAACATTCGGAATATGATATATCAGTTGCCACTACAACTCCCAAGAGAGCTTCAACAAGATAATCACCAGCTCGATTTTTTTTTGTGTGTTTAAGACGGGCCTCTAACATAATCAGAGATGATGACACTAAATTTCTCTTGTTTCATCTCGTTTTTATTTGTTAATGTTTGTGTCAGTTATTTATTTTATCTATTTTATTTTTCATTATTAGTTCTTGTTACAGCTTTTGTAAGTCTATGTTATGTTTTTATTTCTGTTTAATCTTGTACATTATATTTTAGTTGATACTGTTCTTTGGAGTGCTGGAGCGTGTTATGGATTATGCATTACTTTAGGGTACAGTCGGTGTTTATATTTCGGTTTCTATAATTGCAATTAGACATCTTTACGATAGTCTATTTTACAAATCCAGTTTCTCTACCATCTTGTCACCATCTGAGGGAAGATAGTATCGTCTGCATTTAAAAAAACATCTAAATTTGCTGCATGGTATAGATACCTTTGCCTTTTCCTTTCTCAATTGAAAGGGAAAAACTATAAAAAACAGATATTTGGTATAATATATGCCACAGATAACCAATTTGATAAAAACTGTCATAAACAGTAAGTAGTCAAACTCAATTTTCACATAATGAATGGGTATGTTCCGATATACACTGCAAGCACTGTTCAGTGTTCTCACTATGTAGTGTCTATTTAGAGACAAAATCCGTCCCCTTATGGCTGACAGTATACTGTTGATGTATCATAGAAAAATATATGACGTCATAAATCGTCTCCATATTTTTACTGTGAACACTGGCGTTTTCAAGTAAGGGTAAGGTCCTGTTGATGTTTTAATCAACAATGTCCAAAAAATTAACAGCTTGTGCTATTATTTATTTAAATATTGTTATTCAAAAATACTGGTCGTTAAAATCAAACATGGAAATTTTCGAAATATTGTCTTCATTGCAGAGTGAAACCAACACTTGGTATATGGTTATAGTAACTAAAGAATTAAGCGTATTCTATTAGCAACAACGAAAAGTCAAATAATAAGCAAACATGAATGACAGTCCACTGGACTGCGTCCCGTTATAAACAGTAACTAGTGTAGTTATCGATAAAATAAAAAACGGCTACGCAGTATACTACACACCAACATACACGTAAGTTACAATGCTTGCAGTGTATATCGGAATACAGCAAAAATCAATGAACATAATTCTGGCCAAAATACGGCAAACTTCAAATGTTTTGAATAATTTCATCTACGAATTTTCACTTTTATTTTGTTTCTTGATTGTATTATTTTGTTTTACTTTCGGTACAAGTTCGTGAATGTAAATTTAAATAATGTCTACTAACAATGGGATGCAGTCAGCGCGCTCCAGCCGCGGCAGTAGCGACAGAAAATTGCGATATCGAGCTTTGCTTGAGGAGTTATCAAGTCTTGGTAGGTAGCTTCTTCTTTCTACAAGTCAGACGGGTTTTGATTTTATCTGTAACATTCAAATTTTTATACATAGGTTCGTACGGTTTTACAAACCAAGTTGTAGTAAAGTAGAAAGCCGTTTATCTGTGAAAAAATAAATTTCGCAATAATCGTAATTTCGAACTTAACTTGTCTAAATGAGACTAGTTTATGGTCTATACCTTGTTTTATTGTTTTAAATTGTTACTTATCTAAATCTATAATTAATATTTACCTAGCTAGTATTACTGTGTTCTAAACTTGTCTAAGAAATAGAAAACATGTGTTTTATTTATAGAGATCACTACCAAGAAGGATGTTTAACTCTTTAAGTACAAAAAAAGTGTTTACTTATAGCAGAGTAACTATAATAGTGTTTGTTTTGTAAATATCTGTTTCATACTGGGTTGGCTGGTTACCTGGGCTGTGAAGTTATTGTACTTTACAAAATTACACTCAGTTTCTATCTCAAAACATTATTTGTTAAACAAGGAGTTTGTTAAAATACTAGGTAAACATTGACCAGTGTAAAACTAACCAATTATAATGTATGTCTAAAAATATATTGCTATAGTTGTCTGATACAAATATATAGTTGTTATTGTTATTGTACACAAAAAGATTTTACCCATAGGATTGAATAATTAACACATTATTACAATCATGAAATTTTTTTTTTTTTTTTTTTTTTCTTTACTTAATGTTTAGCGTAATGGCCATAATCTCACCTGATCTTAAGTGATGAAACGGCCCAACTTTGTATATACGCTAAAACCTGTGGAGGAACTGGCTCTCAAATGCAGCTTACGGAACACACCTGTTGGTATTTGGTGACCGTTTTTTCAACTTGAGGGTGGTACCTAGCCAGGCGAGCATTTGAAAAAGCCCTACCACCATGCTATGGTTTCTTCACGATGTTTTCCTTTACCAACAGCTGAAGCTCATTGTAGGTGCTTGGATTTGAACTCACGTACCTTAACGCGAAGTCGTACACACTACCACTGAGCTATCATTGCTCATGCTCCATATACAATAATTATTGTATGTTTGCCAACGCTGTTTTTGTAAATACAGGGAACTAATCCATGCCTATGAATTGATACTTTGACTAGCATATTTTCTTTTTCATTTTCAGTTCTGAAATATAGTTATTTTATTATTAATATTTTAAGAATGAGAGATTCCATGTCACTGCTATTGGCCATAGTAATGAGTGTTAAACAAAACCACACAACATTATCAAATGTGTTACTTTTTATACTATTATAAATATGATCCTGAGGTTTGCCAACTGGCAGCAATGATAGAAAATCTCAAAAAAAACACAAAGATTTGTTGCTAGATCATTTTTCATAATGATTTCTTGTTTATGCGAATATTACTTATTGAAATAATTCAAATTTAAGGTGTAGGTTGTCCAGAAAAGTCAATGTTACAGTGTCTACCTTCATTTTAATTTTTTTGTGTTCTGATCTTTGACGCAGAAAGAAGTCACAGTATCTAGAGGTCTGGCAATTGGTCTTTTGAGTTCCGATTTAACTTGCAGGCTTGCAGGCTTGTTTACAGGCTTGTACTAGCTTCCAACCATCTTCTCTATTGAAATTTGGATGGTTTTTAATTTCAATAGTCTAGTCAATCATCCTAGGTAGGAATAGGTGTTCTTTGGCAACCATTTGTGGTTTGTCGAATCTAAGATAATTTTTGGAGCCTTCTTCTGAATGTTCAGCAACTGCAAACTTCATAGAGAGCTGGTGTTTAACATCAGCTATATGTTATTTTATGTCAGGATCAAAATTAATAAATAACCATGATAAAGTCCGTTTTAATTAATTTATTTCAACGAGATAATTTTTCACTTGTACAAAAAAGGTTTGCTAAAGGCATTGCAAGAACATATGTACATGTTTATATTTCAAAAATCTATGTTTTAGAAATGCTTAATACATCTGGTCGAGTTGATAAGGCTTCTGAATGACATGTACTTTTTTATGTTTATTAAAAGTATTTTAATTATAAATTTTAAGTAGTTTATTAAAAGTAATTTATTTTAAAAGGAGGGTGGAGTGATTTGCGTCCGTAGGAGTTACCTTATATTACCCTACACGTGCTCTCCGGGTGGTGCTAAACAAATGACAACGTCGAAAGTCGGGCGACGGTCTTAACTAACCTGATTCACCGGACACGAACAATCCGCAATCATGAAGGGAGGAAATGCCCTTCACATACCGTAAACACTGTTACGGAACAGGAACGGTGATCTTGGCTTAACTGCCCGGATTAAAAGGTAGAAAACCTTTTCATAAGTTACCCCAATTCTACGGTGGGATACGTGCCAAAGGAATGCATGGCTAATGGGAAGATTAGTCACTAGCGCCAACCTCAGCGAAACTGGCGAACGCTGTTGTATATAGCCTTCTTGAAGGAATAGGCGTCACCCTTCAAGCGACCAATTATATCGACCTTACTCGTGGGATCAAAATGACAAGTGAACTTAATATAAACAAACCAAACAAACTACTATCTAAAACAACCCCAATGATACAACAAACCTTTCATAACGTACACGGAGTAACTCTCTTGGTTCAATTCCTAAAGATATAACAGATGACGAACCTATTACAGTAAAATCAATCAACAATCCTGAACAAAAATCCTGGCAAAAAGATCAAATACCATCATCAAAAAGAAAAAGAACTGAAAACAGTCCAAACGCGACTGAGAAATTAAATAAATTATCGAAAACAAACTATTCCATAACAACACAGAATAGATATGACATTTTAGAGTTAGATAAAGAAGATATATCAACCAATGAAACACATCAACCAAGGCTTGCTAAACCTGAACCGATCTTTGTTACGGGAGTTGTAAATATAACTGAGTTAAAGAATATATTGAATAAAATGACAGATATCAGCACATATACAATGACCACTTTGAAATCAGGTCATATCGTAAAAATCATGCCTCTTGACATAGATATTTATAAAAAAATTCGAGACAACTTCATAACTAACAACATTCACCATTATACATACAAACTAAAATGTGAAAGAGCCTACAGAGTTATTCTTCGAGGAGTTCATCCATCAGAAGACACAGAAAATAAAAAAAAAACATGCGTGCGTACAAAGTACACATGTCAGAAGTGAAACTTCTTTGGCGAACTAATTTATAAATCTTGTTCGATCTGTCTCACTTTTTCTCTCAATCTTTCTCACTCGCTTGCTCCCTACTCTCACTCCACGGCTAGTTGCTCATGCTACGTTCGCCCTGTCTTACTCTCTCACAATCGGTCTCGATCACTCTCTCTCTTTTCCGACACTTCCGTTGCATACCGGCGTGACGTTTCATCTGTAAAAATTTTACCCTCATGCGCCTAAAGAAGTTTCACTTCAAAAAGAACTCAAACAGTTAGGGCATGAGGTCCGGCGGATTGTAAACATGAAACATAGAACAACTAAGACACCTTTGCCTATTTTTTATGTAGACCTGGAACCAAAACATAATAATAAAGAAATATTTAAAATAGACAAACTTAACTACATGAAAATTTCATTCGAGGTACCATATAAGAAAAAGGAAATACTTCAATGTAAAAGATGTCAAAGATTTGGACATTCGAAAAATCAATGTTTTAGACCACACCAATGTGTCAAATGCGGCGAGGAACATCCTACTAACGCATGCAGTAAAAAACCAGATACAGATGCTACTTGTGCTAATTGCCAAGAAAAACACCCCGCTAGTTATAAAGGATGTATTAAATATAAACAGTATAAGGACCTAATATACAAGACTAAACAAAAATCGACAAACAAAGCTAACGAACAACGTAAAGATACATTTAGAGAACCACTAAAAGACAATTATACCAATTCTAGAAAATACATTCAAACTGACTACACTTATGCAGAGGTTACAAAACAAAAAGGAAATATAAATTCAAATGAAACAAAGGACATAGATATACTACAATTATTTGATACAATGATAAATAAATTTCAAATTACTCTTAGCAATATGCTAGCCAACATGATGGATCGCATGGTTCAACTAATAAATCAATTAATAATAAAATGCCCTTGAATTTGCGTATAATCACATGGAATGCCAACGGGTTAACAGAACGTAGACAAGAACTTGAAATCTTCCTAAATACAGAAAAAATTGATGTTGCTTTAATTTCTGAAACAAGGTTTACTTCAAAATCATTCATAAACATTAAGCAATACGCAACATATACAACACACCATCCATCAGGCAATACACACGGAGGTACTGCCATAATCATTAAACAAAATATAAAACATTACCCAATTGAAAACTACACTACAGAAAAAATACAGGCAACAACAATTAAAATACAGGATAATAATACTGAAACAGCTTTATCTGCAGTCTACTGCCCTCCTAAGCATGTAATTAGCAAGGATGATTTCAAAAATTATTTTATGACTCTGGGAAATAGATTCATTTGTGGTGGTGACTGGAACGCTAAAAATACTTACTGGGGATCTAGACTTACATTACCACGAGGAAGGCAACTTTATTATGCAGTTAGCGATCTAAATCTTCATTGTATATCCCATGGAATGCCCACCTACTGGCCTACAGATTATAAGAAAGTACCTGATCTCCTAGATTTCTTTATAGCTAAAAATATACCAGCCAGTCATGTTATCACTGAGGAATGTATTGATTTATCTTCAGATCACACACCTGTTGTAATTAATATGAACAGTAAAGGGTTTATAGTCGAACGTATACCTAAATTGTACAACGCTAAAACAAACTGGGATACTTATAGAGATATAATCACTGATAATACTAATTTACAAATATCTCTTAAAACAACCAAGGAAGTTGAAGTTCAAATAGAAACATTTAATAAACTCATTTACTCAGCAGCCGACCAATCTACACCAACCTTAATAAATAAATCTGTACTTCCACACATATATCCAAAATGCATAAAAGACAAAGTAAGCGAGAGAAGACAGTTAAGGAAAAAATGGCATAACACTAGATATCCTACCGACAAGCGAGCATTCAATAAATCTTCTGAAGAACTAAAACAGATAATAAATAATTTAAGAAACAAAAATATACAAACATATCTCTCAAATTTGACACCATTTAAAGACACAAATTATTCCTTATGGAAAGCTACTAAGAACATAAAAAAACCAAAAATACAAATTACACCAATTAGGAACAGCAATGGAGAATAGGCTAAATCAGACTTAGATAAGGCCAATGTATATGCCAAGCATCTCAAAACTGTCTTCAGACCAAATCAGTCTAGATGTCCAATATACGAAGAAGAGGTTATCAAATATATTAAGAGCCCCCTACAAATGCAGCTACCGATGAAAAGTGCCTCACCCAAAGAAGTACAGTATGAAATAAAGAAACTGAAGGTGGATAAATCACCTGGATATGACAGGATTGACACTACACTTTTACAAAAGTTACCTAAAGAAGGAATTCTCTTTTTAACTTTTTTATTCAATGCATGCCTGAGACTAGAAATATACCCATCACAATGGAAAATTGCCCAAGTGATTATGATATTAAAACCAGGTAAACAACCCAACGATGTGAGTTCTTACAGGCCAATTAGCCTACTGCCTGTAATGGGTAAACTTTTAGAAAAAATATTGTTGAACAGAATTCAGCCCCACCTCCCATATATAATACCCCCACATCAATTTGGCTTTCGTGAACAGCATGGTACTATTGAACAAGTACATCGCCTCGTTGATACCATCAGTCGTACGTTTGAGAATAAACATTATTGCTCAGCTGTGTTCGTCAATATAGGACAAGCGTTTGATAAGGTATGGCATGAAGGGCTTCTCTTCAAAGTAAAGAAAACTTTACCACACTCGTTCTATCATACATTGAAATCATATCTCAGTAATAGATGTTTTGAAGTTAAAGTTAATACCTCAGTTTCCTTATTGAACAACATTTTATCAGGTGTACCTCAAGGTAGTATCTTAGGACCTGTTTTATACTTGGTATATACAGCTGACTTACCAACTCAAAATGATACTGTTACCGCAACATACGCTGATGATACGGCTGTTTTATCAGTTCATGAGGATCCCATAACAGCCTCAGAAAATCTTCAAATACATTTATCGGAAATAGAGGAATGGCTGGATAAATGGCGAATAAAAGTAAACCAAAGTAAATCTGTACACATAACATTTTCACTTAGAAGGCAAACCTGCCCACCTATACAGTTATACAATAATAGTATTCCACAAGCTGAGCATGTCGAGTACTTGGGCATGCACCTAGATCGTCGCCTAAATTGGCGAAAACACATATGGACTAAACGAAAGCAACTTGATACTAAGCTAAGAAGCATGTTTTGGCTATTAGGACCAAAATCTAAACTCACACCAGCCAGCAAAGTTACAATATACAAAACCATCCTCAAACCCATTTGGACATATGGCATACAACTATGGGGCACTGCCAGCAACAGCAATGTGGAAATACTCGAGAGATTCCAATGCAAGACAATTCGTTATACGCTGCACATTCCACACTATATTAAAAACAACTATATTCGCATGGATATTAATATTAGCAGTGTAAAACAGGAGATAGCAGAAAACAGCAAGAAATACCAAAATAAATTGTCGAGACACATTAACATACTGGCGTCAAAGCTGGAAGGAGAAGGAAGTATGGTGCACAGCCGATTAAAAAGACTTAGCGTGCTCAACCTCAAACATAGAGTGTAGTAAAAAAAAAAAAAACTTTCAACCTCTGAAGGTTGACTCATAGGAGTCACTGAAGATAAAAAAAAAAAAAATAAGAAAGAATCTACAAAGAGAATAATCAATATAATGGCTCATTGTACCATATCGAAGAAGTACAGATTGCCAGGTTGCAGAAGAAGATTTAAAAATATTTTCTTGTACTGTTAAAATAGTTTCAGTACCTACTTTCACTCATATTTATTACTCGTATTATTGCCTCTTTATCTGTACTAGATGTTAAAAAATTTCTTTGTATGTTATTTATATTTTTAAAAGAACAGATTCTATGTCATTATTGTGATTAAAATAAAGGCTATGAAGGAAGACAAGAAAAATTAACAAATATTTTATTTTGTTTTAAAAGTGTATAGTGTTTACATACTGATCAAATAACAACCTGAGATTTCACAGATATATTTTAATAAGTATAGTGGTACATTACAAAGAAACTAAATTTGTGCTATTTTACTGCTATGGGTCAAAACACAAACAATTTTTGTATCTTAATCTGTGACAAGAGATGTTGTATCTCATACAAAACTAGGCTTTTTTATATTTATTATAAATGTTGAAGGGATGATAACTTAGTTGGTAGCAATATCAATGAACTCGACTTTGAATTGACATGCAAACTTAGGATTTCGATGAAGCGAAACTTCATGAGGAAACCATAGCGTGGTGGTAGGGTTTTTTCTAATGGTTAGGAGCCACCTTCAGGTTGAACATCTGCCGCTAATTACATGTATACGTATGTCCTGGTAGTAGCACATGAGAGCCAGTCCCTGCACTTGCATTTAAAATGCAGCATCAGAGATACAAAGTTACTTTTACATGTAGAATATTAGTGTATAGATTTATTTTGTAAGTATGAAATATGGTTTTAATTTTTATTGTATAGTTTCATTAATAGTAACAAAATGCAAAATACTACAAATAAAAAATTGAATAATCAAAATTTGTGAAAAGTGCCTGATAGTTTATGGCTAAGAATAGCTAAAAACAAAAAAAAACAATATGTTTAATTATATAGGTTTTGTAGGAACAATATTACTAATAATACAATAAAATTATATTTTATTTTATTATATTATATTAATAATACAATTAAAAAAAATGTTAATGAGTATTAAAAGTTTTTTATTATTTTACTAAATATTTCAGATATTGAAAACAGTAGCAATGCTGACTGTATGGAGAAGACTGCGAATGTGGTGCGGGAGGCAAAAGAACTGCTTGCCAATGGTGGTGTCGAAGAGAGAGTTCAGCATCCTGGTAATGGATTATTGTCTTTTTTGATACATTATAGGTTATTTTATTTTAATAAAGGCCATTTAAAGGTTCATACTAGAACCAAGATGGCGTCGACTGCGCATGACTGTTGCAAGGATTTTTTTTTTTTATGGAATAGGGGGCAAACGAGCAAGCGTGTCACCTGATGGTAAATGATCACCGCCGCCCATGGACACCCACAACACCAGAGGAATCGTAGGTGCGTTGCCGGCCTTTATAGGCGGCAGGTTGTCAACATGAAGGTTGTAGCTAGTCAGGCGGGCATTAGAAAAATCCCTACCACCATGCTATGGTTTCTTCACGATGTTTTCCTTCACCGAAAGCTCAAGCTCATTGCAGGTGGTTGAATTCGAAATCACGCCCCATGACGGCGCGTTCCTACACGCTACCATCGCTTCAAAAGCTCTGATCGCTTCATTTGATCTAATCACATGACAGGAAGGAATCAAATCCATACACTCTGAATGCGATTTAGAGTAAAGAGTATAATAAAACTAATATTGCAATATTAAGTCATAAAAATATTCTATTGCGATTCAGAAAAATAAATATTAGTCAGTATCGCTGACACCATCTATGAAATTTGAGATTCCTCTGTAACACTTTTACGTAGCATTTTAAATACAATAAAAAAATTCAAACAATGCGCGTACTAAAATCACAGAGCGAATGTACTCAAGGACTACACGAAAAGTTTGTGGCCCCGTTGCCATGACTACGCTTGCCCCTCGTACCTCACCTCCAAACACATCTAAAAACCAATCACTGCACAGTTCCTAGTTCTTCTGTTTTGTTATAGACAGTTCACTCCATTACCATTTTCAACTGATAAGATATGGGCATATTGGGCAGATGAAACTACCTTCAACAAGATGGTCACTGACTTGTCGAAACTCTCTGGGAGATTTTGTGAAAACTAATATATAATGTTCAAAATAATTATTCATATTCCCTGCGCTTATGCTTTTCAGTTACACTACATCACGTAATATGTCACCTATATTACACAATACAGGGCTAAATAACTAAGTATATCAATAAATATAAAAAATAGAACATGATAGATCAAGATTCCGCCGAAAACTTCCCAGGTCCTAGTTATATGACGCGCACTATACAGATATAAAAATTAAAAGGCTGTACCACTGAAAGTGTTAGGTTGATATATATAATGTAAAAAACTTGATAACTCTCTTAAGCTTGCAAGTTCACCATTGAAACAGATCAATATCGATGTTTTTCGATATATTGTTAATGTTATATTGTTAGCTGTTACTAAAAATAAGTTCTGTCTATATGAAGACCTCACTAATAGTACGTATTTATTTCTAGTTGAAACACAAGGTACTCATACTCGTATATTGGTTAGCAGTTCAACCGTATATTATTATATGGCCTTATATATTATGCCCACAGTCGTACCCGATGTTAAGTGAAAATGTGGCCCATAATTATAGACATGCTAAGCCTATTGAAGGGACTGGCTCTATAGTACAACTGCTGGAACAAACCTATAGGTTATATTGGTCACAAATTTTTAACTATAGTTAGATGGGTATTAAAAAACAATCCACCTACCATTCCATAGTTTTATTACGACGATTTCCTTTGCCGTAAGTTCAAGCTCTTTTTCGCTGGGATTCAAACTTGTTCTCATGGAGACTTCATTACCAAGTGAGTGGTCATGGTTTCAAATCCCTTACAGGCGAGGGATACCTTGACTCGAAAGTGCTCTGTGCGACCAGTGACCTCGCCGTCAGATGCTCTGAAGCCGTCAGCGGTAATGTCAATGTGTACGATTGGCGTGACCTGGCACAACATATTGTAAGTATCACCACAAAACCCCTGTATACCATTCTTAGCCATATCAGCTTTCACAGCATTCACAGTTTGATGGTAGCGTTATTGCCTGACTGGTTAGCGACTACCCTCGAGTTTGACTACCGCAAAATAAAGGGTTCGGTATGAGCTTAGTTTCCGGCATAGTAAACAAGAACATTCTTTCCCGCCAAGGTCAGCAACATGGTAATGCCCATGGTGTCGCAGCTGTCCATACACGACTACAACCATTTATATGTGTAGGTCGTAAAGTATATTGCACGCCGCTAGGTTATTAAGTTAAATTAAGTTGGAAGCTTGATTAGGATTGACCATAGCTACTCATAATGTTAAAAAAACATGTTGAAATCGCTCAGACCGTTATTAATTCAAGCGATACTATTGAATAGTGATTGTAGGTGATACGAAGTAACAGTAACCTAACCTAGCGAAAATAAAAGGTAAAACTTATTTAAAATGACAGCGGGAGAATCGTGACTTTTGGAATTTCACGTTTCCACGCGAAGTGCCGAGTGTTGCGTACCTGTACGGCACGTTCGCGCCCGCGCCGCCCGAGCAACGCCCTCGGGCTCCGCGCCGCCGCCTCGACAGGCAGCAGGCCGCCGCCCTCAGCGCTCCTGAGGCTGTCGACAGGTACCCACCACAACTTTCAATACCCTCATACTATTTCTTTAAATTATTCCTTGTATATGTATTTTTTTATAAATCTTAAGGTCGCGCAATAATTGTATCAATCACAATATTGTACTGTAACTAATTTGTTCTAAAATCCTACATGCATGGCGTGCTCGTGCATGCGAAGCAGTTTTTACTATACAATATAGTATAAAATTACGTTGCAACAAAACTCATCAGTCAAAATATAGCAAATAACTGGCGAACTAAGCACTCGCGAACTTTATGAGTGCATTAAGGGAAAGAATTAGTATTTTTACTTACTACTGTAGAACTCTTTTACGAAATATACCTTTTAACTACTTACTACAACTACAAATCGTATTTCGGATTTACTTACTACAAACCCGTAAAACTTATTACACTTTAATTAGAAGTAAAGTGGGGTAAGATAAAAATATATCGCAGTGCCGTAGAATTCCGATTATCCGAATCAAATAAAACCAGCAGTGTTCCGTATAATTGAAAATAAGTATAAGTCAAATAAAACAATAATTACATATTGATAACTTTTTTATTATAGACATATGCCATTTAGAAAATATGATATTAAAATTCAGATTGGAAATAATTTCTGATTAATCGTCCTTTTTTTATAATTGTGTCTTAGCGTTATGACCATAATCTCACCTGATCTTAAGTGACGATACGGCCCAAGTTGGTAGACACGCTAAACCTGTGAAGCAACTGGCTCTCAAGTACAATTGCCGGATCACACGTATTGGTATTTGGTGGCAGATTTTCATCTTGAGGGTGGTAGCTAGCCAGGCGTAGGTAGGCTTATTAGGTAGCGTTGTTAAATTAAAATCTATGTAACTCATATCTAGGAAATGCTATAACACGTCACGGAAAGAAAACTGCGTCTGACATACAGACTCGGTCTAGTTCAGGTGCTAGAATACATAGATGTACAGCAATACTGTCTTAAGATACATTTTATATATTTTTAATGTAATTTTTTCACTGTTTAATAAAGTTATTTTTGTTGTTATGCTATGGAATAATAAAAAAAGATCTCGTGCCGCAACAAAGAAAGTATAACTTATAACTAACCTCATCGTATGTTGCAACGTATTGGGTAATCCGATTACAAACTAAATAATCCATCTAGGTAATATTTTTTTTGGTCTAAAGAGTCTTCCCACAGCCGAAAATGTTATAACCGGAACTGACTACTCCCCGAGAATGTTAATTTATTGATTTTCTTAAATCAAAATGGAGATATAACTAAAAACAATTGCAATTCAATTAAAAGATATTTAATTTAAAAAAAAAAAAACGGAAAATTATTAATTAATGTAATAAATTTTTATATTGTCCTTTTCTTGGTCATAAAAAGCAATAATGAAGTGCAATAAAAATTAATTCGACGTTTAGCCTGTTAACCGTTAGCTAATTAACGAAGCTAATTTAATTAACTGGTTAATTTAGCTAAGGCTCTTGGTTGGCTAGTTAATTAACTTAGCTAACTTTAAAAAAAATTGTACAGCCTTACTTTAAATTGTTTCAGGTTGGAAAAAGTGGAGGAGGGCTCGGAAATGGTGAGCCGTGTCAATCGATTTATAAACAAGACGTACAAGAACAACGGGCAGAAACCTCTGAGTTATTTCCACGTGGTCTTGGACCCGGACAGCTTCAGCCGCACCGTCGAGAACATATACTACGTCTCGTTCCTCGTACGAGACGGTATGGTCGCCGTCAATTTAGGTAACTATAATTTTATACCATACTAGTTTTGCCGGCGACTTCGTTCTGTTGTACCCGAACCTTGCACCATAATTTGCCAAACTTTCACTAACACCACAAAACCATGTCATTTCCTAACTAGTAACTTCCTAATAATTTGGTATCAGTACTTTTCCGAGTCTCTCACGATCCTTGATACCACTCATCAGTTCTCTTCCAGACTCGGTCAGCGACACTCGTAATCCATATGAATATTAATTCCGTGTTAAATAATAACTATACATTATAATATGTGAAATTGTGTTAAATAGGAAATATTCTTACTAATATTATAAATATCAATGTAAGTTTGTTTGTTAAGCTTTCACGCGTAAACTACTTAAAAGATCATCATGAAACTTTCTACACATATTCTTGGAGGTATGAGAATTAACATAGGATATATTTATCGTTTTTTTTTACGAAAGATAAAAAAACTTATGTATTGGCTTCAATGCGAGCGAAGCCGCGGATAATATATAGTATATTGTATAAGTATATAAATCTTTTCATTTTTTATAAAGGGATTTTTATAATACCGCATGAAATTGAAAATTATTTGACTAATTTATAGCCTATGTTACTTAGGGATAATAAAGCATTCTAATGGTGAAAGAATTTTTGTAATCGGTCCAGTAGTTTTTGAGTTTATTCGTTACAAACAAGAATAGAAATCTTTTTTCTTTATAATATTAGTGTAGACTAGCTGTGTCCGTGACTTCGTTCGCCTGTAACTAAAATTTTATTTAAACACATTTTTGGCCGTTTTTGTACGTTGTTCAATAGAGTTTTTGCCGGTGGATTTGAACTCTCATTCCTTGACGCGGCGTCCTTACACACTACCAACTGAGATTTTATCTCCCAGCTAAATTTTTCTACAATGTTTACTTTATAATATACAAAAGATTTCTTAATATCCGACTGGTATTTTCTAAAATTGGCGCGTAAACAGACAGAATTTTCCGCTTTATAATATTAGTATACATAAAATGTTATGCAACATTATGCTAACGTCTCTACGAAATTGATGAGTAAATTTTGATGTTGTGAAAGATGTCATCTTACATATATTTATACTAGATTTGATGTGCGGCTTCGATCGCGTTAATATTGATTTTGTCAAACAAATTAGATGATGCAATAAAAAGGTTTACACAAAGTTACACAAAAAGTACCCTATCACCGTCTCCGAGATCCGATCATCTCAACAAACAAACAAACTCGCTTTCGCATTTGTAATATTAGTAGGGTTGCTAGGTTAAGCTGTTCCCTGCTCGCTAAAAATGTATAACAAAAGTAAATCGTAATTAAATGGCAAGGAAAATTCGAATCCATAAACTAAGTACTATGAATCATATACAAAATACACCGCACCGAATGGTCATAGTCCCATCTTATTATGTTGAGTGATTTTTGAAGTTATTAACCATCAAATAATTAAAGACCACAGGGAAAAGGGGTTCCCTTTAAGGGGAAAGGGGGTATCAAAAACGCACACTTTGAGATAATTAAGAATTAATGTTATGAATTTTTACAAGAATTATATCTTTATCATTTTATCTACACTATACATATAAATAAAATTGAAGTGTTTGTTTGTAATGCCCAATTACAGCATTTTACTAAGCGCATGTGAACGTATATACGATACTTATGTAAAAAAAACAATTTAAAACTTTTTGTGTCGGCCTTCCTGCAACTCTCTAAAACAGCTAGACCAATTTTGACGGGACTTTCGCTGACAAATAGCTGGTGTTATGAGGAATAATTTAGGCTAATTAAAAAAAAAAAAAAACAGTACTATACCGCTAAAATAAAGAAATTAAATTCCAGGCGAAGTCGCGAGCGCAGCTCGTTTTTAGTATATACTAATGCGGGTGATGAGTGAATGCTGTTTTATGTTTTGAAGCGATTATAACTTAGTTGGTAGTGTGTACGGATGCCGTGTTAAGGGACGTCAGTTGAATCCACTTGCAATGAGCTCAACTTTCGGTGAAGGAAAACGTCGTGATGAAACCGTAGCATGGTGGCTTTCTTTAATATCCACCTGACTAGTTACCCACCCTCAAATTGGAAATCTACCGCTGAATACCTATAGCAGTGTTACGGTAGTTACACTCGAGAGCCAGTCCTTCCACTGGGCCACATCATTACTTAACACCAGCTTAGCCTGCTTTAACCTTAATGCTAAACCTGTAATGTATAAGAAATATTATATCCGATCCTTCTATTTTTTGTGTAAACTCTTTAAAAGTTGACCAAATAGCAGTAATTTTCATATATATTGACGTTTTTTTTCTTTATATTTGTGTGTAGGATTCTTATTAATATAAATTCTATTTATTTTCTGTAACATTATTTTTTCGGTATTCCAGACGAGGAGCACGAGTTACCGTTCCTGGTCCCGAATACTCCGTCGGACGGCGACCGCGGCGACATCTCGGACGAGAACCAGTTCATCGTGTCCATGGACATTGCGCGGTGGAAGGTACGTACTAACTTTCACCAGACACCCACTCCTTGGCCAAATCTATATCCTCACTATCCTTATCCTCACTATCCTTTATCCTTACTGTCCTTTATCCTTACTGTCCTTTATCCTTACTATCCATTATCCTTACTATCCTTATCCTTAATATCTCTATACTTACTATCCTTATCCTTAATATCTCTATACTTACTATTCTTATCCTTACTATCCTTTATGCTTCTATCCTTTATCCTTACTATCCTTATCATTATAAATGCGCAAGTGAGTTTACCTGGAGACGGTAGTAGGCTACCTATTGTCGCGGAAATCTTACTGGAGGTGGGGTTCAGAGAGGGACAAACTTTGTATGATACTTTTTATTGCCTCATCAGATTTCTTTGACAAAATCAATAATTTTTATTGCAAGCGAAAACTATAAAGCGAAAAAGTTTGTTAGTCGATGCAATACTTTAATTTAGGAGGTTAGGTCGCGCTTCAAATCTACTTTGTTGCTGAGCAGGTTTTCTGCTTTGTTTAGGATCCTATTTAGAACTAGTCAGGATCGCGAGTTCGCTTCGCATCCCCGGCAACAGCACAAGCCAAGGACCGACAACCTCGGTCTGAGTGCCTTACTACTCCCCGGTGAAGCTGTGAAAGCCCTTAACCCAACATCATGTGATCGATCGAAAAAAAAAATTGTTTGAACGCGTTAATCCTAATAATTATCAACCCGATTTCAAACAATCATTGAGGAACCATTTAGACTATTAAATATCACGCTACCAGCAAAAGGAGCAAAGCTGTATTGAAAAAAGTTATAAAAAAGGGGGACAATTACTAAATCATTTTTGGTTCCACGCGAACAGCTAATTGATGATAAAGAAACACTATAGCGTTTTACCGGCAGGATATTACTGAGGTTATTGTTAGGTATCTTCAATAAAGTATAAGATATATTTAGCAACACTGGGATTACCTTGATATAATTGGGTCTCTTTTTCCATGTGACGACAAGTCTCAATGACGCTGTAAAATGTGCAGTCCTTCAGGTCGTGTCCCTGGTCCTCAATTACCCTTAAGTGTCGTATCCATAGTGTCTGTCACTCATGTCCTTAGGAACCCAGAAGCCCTTAACTGTCGTGCCCCTAGTCCCTAGTGACCTTTAAGTATCATGTAATTTATTTACCCTTCATACATATTATTTTCCAGAATCTCGTGGAAGCGTTCGGAATAGTCAAACCAATGATGGTGCTGAAGAGGTGACCATGGAGTCGGTATAGGAATAGAAATTTAATACTTCCTTCAATTTCTTTTATTGTTTCGGGTTTGTTTATATATTTGATATATTTGTTAAAATATGGGTCATGCCCCATAGATAGACTGAGAGCGAATTTTCAGTCGACCCTAAAAAATAGAACACTGATACTGTGATTCGAAGATACAAAACTGAAGTGGAAAAGTGCTATAATGATAAAAATAGGAAGATACAAACTTCTTGTTAAAATATCCATGTATGTAAATAATAAAATTTTCGACTGAAATTGAATGATTTGTTTTTGTCTGAACAGACCCTTCATTGCTTTTTTTATTTATTAGGCGTTATGGCCACAATTTCACCTTATGTTAAGCGACGATGTGGCCAAAGATGGTGGACACACCAAGCTTAGTGAAGAGACTGGCTCTAAAGTGCAACTACCGGAACACATGTATAGGTATTAGGCGTTTGTATTATATTATTATAAAGTAAAGTATAATAACATGTATATATTATTCAATTCTGTTGTTACTTATATCACAATTATTAGTTTATCTTTATGTTATACCACAGTGAACTTATTAATACTAATAAAAATATGTTTTTTTTCATGTTTTTTTCGTCTTAGTTTCTCAGTTTTAAAAGTGACTTCAAAGTAAGGAAGTGTAATGTAGCGTAGATGAAGCTAGGTTGTCCAGTAGTCATTGTTCTAAATTTTGAGGTAATTAATAAGAACCCAAATGCCACCTATAATAATCAAAATAGATATAAAGTAGTCAAAGACTCGTCACAAACTAGTCAAGAAACAAACAACCTAGTAATAGGAGCAAAGCTGTATTAAAGTTACAAAATCAGGCAAAAACTATTAAATATTTTTTTAGTTCGACGCGAACACACGGCTGGTATATATAAAATATTTCGGTTGGGTAACTGAACAACACCCACTTCTGATTAAACATATAACAATAATAAAATAACACATGAATGCTCAAAATATATTTCATAATAGCACAACTTTTATCGTAAACTCATTTCAATTCATATTTAACAACATTATCGATAATCTATATTTTGTAATAAATCAGGTTATTTCGTATTATAAGTATATATTAATTGTGCGCACCGAGTTAAACAGAGGAATATTATTGATCAGTATCTATAGACGAGCACAAAGTATTAAACCATTACTATCACAATAACAACACACCTCTTTTAAAGATACAATGACACCCTAAGGCTACGTTCCTCTTAGTAATCACAACGCTCACGAGCGCGGTTTCTCCCGTTCCACTAGCTTCGAACGTTACAATCAGTAACTCTAGTGGAATGGAGTATTGGTCTATCCTTGAAGATGAGTTGTGAGCTTAGCGCGTGTATAAATAATGACGTCATTAGTGATTTCTCGTCGCGGCCACAACGACCGTGGTCATTTTGTGACATGTTTTGAACGATGAGAACGCTAAATGGAACGCAGCCTAAGAGAACTAAATAATTCGGAAATGAAGTCGAAGTATATTTTATAAATGAATAATTTTATAAAAACGAGTGTTCCAGTTCCAAGGTACCGTCAGCAAACACGTCGAACAAATCCAGATTTTGTAATAATTATCTACTAATAATATTTATGTCACTGCATTTAGTTTTAAAACATATATCTAATATCTCGGTAAGTTTAATAGAGTAACAAGAGTTAATATGTCAAAGAATACCAGCTTTACATTTTTGTGGTATGCTGTGGTAGATACATTACAAATACATCATAAGAAGTAAGAGAGATACGCAGTAATTAGGCTATTTTGAATATACGGTTTAGAATATGGAATATTGTAACAACATAATTCAACACGGTAGACCACGCCATAAAAATATGTGTCAGTCTTTAATGGCGCCCAACTTGTTACAAAAACTCCAAGAGTGACACTCTTATCGAGATAATCCGCATATTCGTGAGTCTGCGATTCTTATTATTATCTCATTTTCACCCTGAAATAGTTTCAGGCAATTCGTAATAAAAATATTTCCTTTAACAATTTTCCAGTATAAAGTTAACTAATACTAAGGGGCCGCTCATAAAATACGTCGCCCAAATTTTACCTTTTTAGACCCCCGTTCGCCACGCTACGTTACATTTTCTGCGACCCCCTATCAATTTTACGTCAGAAATGATGGATGGATACATGATATATGGCTATTAATAGCTGTACACAAATTACTCTATAATAAAGTATTTATTGCCCATAAAAATAAGTGAAATTACTTAATACGTTCAGAATCCAACCTTCTTGTCTATTATTTTAATTATATGACTTACTTTTATTGCATTTTGATATTCGAACTATTTCTATACAGTCATCATGTTTTCAAAATAAGTTAATATACCTACACCAAAATTATTGTGTTATTCTTGTTTCCCCATTAAATAACCCTCTTTGATATCTAATCTGAACTATCCGCAACACAATAAATCTCCGTAATAAATAACATTTAAAATTTAAAATTGTTTTATGAGGTGCAAACGTCTAGTTATCTTAGACCCCCTCCCCCCATGTCACAATAACTGTCATCATCGCCATTCATAAAAACGGACGTATTTTATAAGCGATCCCAAAAGTAAATAACTAAAATAATTTCGAACTGTACGATATACTCGTTACTTAAATATAATTAAACATTTTCTATTACGAATTAGTGTTACGCAAACGCAACAATTGGTAAATATGGGTTAAAGAATCCAATATCAAAATATTCCAATGTTTAGTTCGTTTCGCACACAAAGATTTCATATAATTAATACTAGAATATAATACAGAGCCGCAGATAGACTGATTTGTACGTTTTGTTTTGTTTTTTTTTTATGCTTCAGTTCAATGATTCCCAAATGTTTTCTTGGGTCGATAACCACTTGTCACCGTCCCCAAATCCCAGTTAGTGTTGAAAGACAATAAATTATATTATTCTTAAAATATACTGTATTCAACAAAATATTTATAGATATAATGAAATTACAACAATGTTAAACACATAGTTTTTTGACAATTATGGTTGAAGTGTATTTGAAATTAAAATAAATGTAAAAAAGTATTTGAGTTTTAGTATGTCCGTCTGGCCCAAAGTTATCACACAATAGACGCGAGATTTTTCAAAATAATATAACAATACTACCTTTTTTATCACATTTTGTGGCATTATAAAATAAATGCAAAGAAAAGTACATTTGAAATCAAGTAAACCACTAGGGATTTTAGAATACACTTCCAAAGCAGTGATAGAAATTAATCAAAAATATATCTTTACAAATTTTATTTTTATCCCTTTGTTAAAATTAAAATTAGATATCACCATATCATTTTCACTGAAATTTGCCTAGTATTTTCGTAGCGATGTGTATAAGAGGACAGACTAACAAACAAAAATGTAATGTATATATTTGGCTCAATTAATATTTTTTTGGAAGGTATAACATGTATTCATCCCAGTTAATCTATATCATATATTTGAAAGTAATTGTCTATCTTACATAACAACCATAAGCACCGAAAATAAATATTTTAACGAAATGTTTCGAAACGCATAAAAATAATAATACTAGTCGTTGGTATAATATTTAACTTTATTTGTTATAGTTCGAGTAATGGTTTTACGGAGAGAAAAATATGAAATTCCATAAAAACTGTTTTCTACTGCTTTTTCTGAATAAATTCCAAACCATAGCAGTCTTAGTTTTATGACGTCGTCGTCCTGAAAAGTAATCAATAAAAATCGAATATACTACGTTCGACTTAGTACTTACTAAAAAGGGTAGAATAATTTCCGCTCAATGAGATTGTTTCTATGAAAACATTTGTCTTCTTAATATAATCTTCTTTAATATTAAAAAAAGACTAAAGTAATTTTTACGTCATACGAAACTATTTTACAATATGAAAATTAGGTTATTAAAATAAACATGGCAATAACGAGAATTTAGAAAACTCAGTCGTAGTAAAATTACATATATAATGCCTACGTACTTTTTTTGGAAGATTTAATACATAAGAATAGAGTCTATATTTTTCCCAAAAATTAACCATTTACTATGGAATCATAACGAGTATCTGCGAATCAAGTGGGAAGGGATCCCCTACCATTTAGTGCCCCTAGCCAAATCTTACTGGACCATTTTTTTTTCTTATTTATGTTACCGATTATTGAAAGACATCTTGTCTATAGTCATGACCATTATACACATGTTGATAACCGTGTCATAGTGCCTCATTTTTATTTCTTATTATATTATATTTATGGGGAGGCTACATGAATCACATCGGTGGACATCGTTCTTGCATTGACGTCATATCGAGCTACTGTATAAAAACTGTATTAAACGACGCTGACTGTCGAATAATTGACGATTTGCTGGTGGCCACCGCTGTGACGTCAACTGCAAATATATCGAGAACACGTAACCTAAACTAATCACTATGGTTACATACCATAGAGCGGTTTACAACGCTCACGACCGCGGGTTTTCCTGTTCCACCTGCGTACGAGCGTTACAATCAATAATTTAAGTGAAATATGGTATGAGTTCACCCGTCCAGTTAGGTCGTTGTGAGTTTGCCGTGAATAAAAGTAATGACGTCACTAGTGACATTTTCGCCGCGAACACAACGCCGCGGTCATCATGTGGAACAGTTGAAAGTGTATTTTGAAAATTCTGATCGCTAAATGGAAGCACGTGAGGGGTATTTTGCTTGGTGTATTAGTTAGTTTCAAGACAGTTTGAGATAATTATTATGATAGAACATAATACATGGTAAATGCGATGTATTTTATTTTTCATAAATGTCAAATATTAGAGTGGACGTTGCTTCACACTAAAAAAAAAAGGGTTTTAGTTTATGAGACGTAGCATTGGCCAATCAATTCCAGGCGAAAGTACATAGTGACGTACACTGTAATATTTGAAATTAGTTGGTAATAATAAAATTGATAATAGCACTAGTTATGGATTTCCGTTAAGAAACGCATTCATCCATCAAATAAATATCAGTATCTAATTCACCTATTTCATCAAACTATTAGGTATGACCTTACATAATGGTTCTTTTGGGAAATTATTTAACGATCTCACTTTTCAATGAAATTTCATTTATACATTTAGAATATAAATGAAATAGAATAGAATATGCACTAATAGGATATAAAAACATGAAAAACTAAAATTTACATCATAACTACAATATGAATGGATTTTGGGTATTTTTTTTGTTTATTTGTATTTACATAATCAACAATTAAATATATTGAAATTGGATTATATGAGTATAGAATAATTAATATGTTTCTTTAAATACATAGAATGATTTATATTGCATATGCGCACGCATACTCGCACGCAAATGCGTATGCGCATGCATACTCGCACGTAAATGCGTATGCGCATGCATACTCGCACGTAAATGCGTTTGCGCTCGCAAAAACAGGTAAATATGTACGCGGACGTCACACGCTATACTATATATGACACTTAGATACAAACCATAGGTAACTTATACAAAAAGAGAGACAAATTAAAACATCAACCTGTTACAAGCATAAAAAGCCATAACAACTTACGTCGTTCTCTCACATTCCTTTCATAGAATCGTAAAGTAATAATAACTATACATTTACATACGATTTATATACGATCGTTTTCAAAATCAAGTAAAGTTATACATATATTTCGTTACTACTAATGATTTGAAGGTCAAAAATAAATAGATTAATTATAAAACATTTGGATTTGGATAATTTAAATCCAACTTCTTCGACTGAACAAAACATCAGTAAAAATATCCACTAACAAGATACTATAGCGATTCTCAATACGGGTCAAGGGTTACAGTATTCAGCTTCTTCTAGTCTTGAGTCGTGACCATCATAGACATAGTGTTAAACTAGTCACAGTGACTCATCTAGTTTGTCATGCTTCGGAGTCAGCCATCTGTTGAAAAACTCTTAAACTAGACATGGCGATTCTTTCTAAAAAAGATCAATTCTTGGATCGAACCGAATCGAAATCAAATGAAAAAAAAACTAAAAAAAATAAAGATTTAAACGATCGATTTAACAAACATCGATTTTTTGATTCGCTTTTAGTGCTTATATTTATCAATCGATTGTATTATTCTATACATATGAAAATGATCATTTATATATATGTTTGGGTGAAACATTCAGATAACTGTAAATAATGTTTTATTATCTATGCATCTACATAAAACACGATAAATTATAACTTTGCACACTTATCAAGGTCCAATGACAATATAATAATAATGTCATAAGTTTGTCGAAGTTTTAAGTGATAAATTCAAAACCACACTTAAAGGTAAATAAAAATGAAAAACACGGTTTAACAGCAAACCAAACTAAATGGTACAAAATAATTTACAAACTTTTTGCAATAAAAGTAAATAATAAATACAACTATATATAATATATATAGTGAATAAGTGTGAGGCGCTTGATAGCAATTGTTGTAAATATTTTGACTGACATTAGTAAAAATAGACTCATTATGGAAATGTCTTTAAAAGCATTCGACGCTTTTTCACCATAGAATTAATATTTTTGTCGGTTACTTTAGCCTTATTTGAAATATATTGAAAATTATTTTGTATTTATTCGTTTGTTTTCGACTAACCATGTATTTTAGTAATTATAGCTATTATTTATCTTTAAACTATATGGTAATTGCTATCAAACAAAATCCATTTAAAGGCTACAGCTACATAGTAATTATAATAATAATCGGTTCTGGGAAAATTCTAATACGTATGCTAAATATCTGTTGTTTTTATTTGGCTATGTGAAACACTTTGTAGGGTCAACATTACTCTATGTTTTTACATAAAATAAATCTTTATTATTGTAAATAATTTCTTTATACATTGATTAATCAACCTTATAATAAAATAAACTATTATTCTACAACGCAAATGGTTCGATAGAAAATATTGTTTCAGTAAACTTCTAGAAGGTACGACGGTCAACAAAAAAAATAATACTGTTTAAAAAAACTGAATGCAGACAACGGAATGTTTTGATATTTTGTTCGAAGTAAATACATTTATCTTTTTTCAATATAAATAATAATATATAATAATACTTAACAATTTCATTTCGCATCGTTCTTACACTTGCATTGTTCCTTTAGTCTAGATATTTCCGCTCCTAAGGTGTCCATGTTCTCCTGTAATTAGAAAATGTCAGTAGTTAATCATGACTAACGGGCAAAAAGCAGATTTTTTTTATTTGTTAGGCTAATGGCATTTGCAGAGACCTTGGACGGGAAAAAACGCAGTCGTGAGCGTTGTGAGCGCTGAGTGGAACGTAGTCCATGCAACCCGGGTGGGATGCATTTAGTAAATGAATTTTATCCACAACATATAGAACTTAGGTGTGTCCGCAACTTCGTTCGCGTGAAACTAAAAATTATTGAATATTTTTTACCAGTTTTTGTAACGTACTTCAATACAGCTTAGCTCCTATTAGTGGTTGCGTGGTTATAAATAGCCTAAAACCTTACTTAATAATGGCTCTATCAAAATCATGAATATTTTTTGAAATTCGACCTATAGTTTCTGAGATAATCAAATTCGAACAAACAAACTTTTCCGCTTTATTATATTAACATAAGGTGTTATATATGACGGTGATTATTACGATAAATGACTCACTTTGAGTGTGATATTCTTGAGCAGCGTGTCTTCGAGCACAGCTTGCAGTCGCTTGTTCATCTCCAGAGACAGATCAAGTGTGATACCGGCCCGGTCTCCCCCCCACACGGCGGCCATAGCGCCGCCCCCCAACCGGGCTATCTCATTCTGCAATTAATCGTATACTCAAATTAAACAAAATAGTATCAAATATTAATGATATAAATCAAAATTCTTAATAAAGCGTATACATTTTGAAGCGATGATAGCTTAGTGGTAATGTGTACGGACTCCGCATCAAGGGACGTGAGTTCAAATCCACCTACAAATAACTTGAGCTTTCGGTGAAAGAAACCATCGTGAGGAATTCATAGCATGGTGGTGGGGCTTTTTTTAATGCCCACCTGACTAGCTACCCCCCTCAATACCTTTAGGTGTCTTTCGGCAGTTGTGCTTGAGAGCCAGTTTCTTCATAGGTTTAGCATGTCCACTAAATTTGGCCGTATCATCAAGATCATGTGTGATTATGGCCATAACGCTAAAAGTTAACTATAAAAAAATGCATTAACAGCAGACACCAAATCATTCTACAATGGCACGACTTTCAAAGAAAATAGCACTTTTTGTTAAACCAAGTACTCAAAATTATTATTACATTTAACTTTAACTGACCATGTTGAAAAAAAAATTACTATGCAAAGTTATACTGTGATTACGGGTATACTGATTCTACAGTATACACGTAGTAGGTATACGAGCTCAATGCATCGAGAGAGATTGTAAATTACCAAACCCACTGGGGCAAAAATCGTACAGTGACTTGCGCATGGCGACGCGTCACCACGCCAACAATCGGTCTGGCCCGCCGCTGTGGATGTTTCACAACAATAAAATATATTTCTCTAACTTATATTACGTCGCACTGCGAGTCTTAACTTGTCATTGTAAAAATACATAATGACATTCGAAGACAACGACATATAGAAATAAAGAATAGAAAATATTATTAAAACGAATTTCGACGATATTACAAAATAAACTTGTCGTTTATTTTATTTGCAGCTAATAATTGTGTTATTATATAATTCTGTATTAAACGTAAGAATTGATGACTTGATGATTGAAACTTTTTATTAGCAGTTACAGAGCAACGCTTGAGTTTATTTTCACTAAAACCTATACTTATATATATAAATTTATATTATGCTACTCTTTCACATTATTTCAAACATTTGTGGATCACACAAACAATCGTCCTATGAGATTCGAACTCACCCAACTTCTCCGCTTTTTCCACAATCAACATTTTATCTGCTAGACCGACTATGTAGCCAAGAGTTTTCTCAAGGAACTTCAAAAGCACTACTCTGGATATAAAGAAGGTTATTCGTCAACCATATTCTGTACCGTATAGTCCGTCAGTTCTACTGACCCAAGTATAATGAAAAATAACAAGTTAATTAAACCAAACAAAATAAAATGCGCCTATTTAGTTATATTTATAAAAAATACCTTGACCAGCTTCCTTTTCGGCTACAAGATGAGCAGCGTAAAAACACGCACAGATATATTATAACCATAAACAAATTAATATACTTGTTGATGTCTATTTTCGTTTTAAAACCTTTTAATCTTTATTAGTTTAATGTTCCCGATATTACTATCTACCAATGTGAAGTCAAATGTGGTTCAAGAATCATGTTACGGAACATGGTAACTATACACGGTACATACGAATTGTCCTTGTTATATTGTACTAGCTTTTAACTGCGGCTTCGCTCGCGTTGATATTGGTTTTGTCAAACAGATCGGATGACGCAATAAATAGTTTCATACAAAGTTTATTTCTCTCTTTATCCCACTTCGAATAAGTTTTTCGCGAGCAAAAGGAACTTATCGCCGTCTCCAGGTTCTCATCTATCTCTATTCCTATCTATATGCTAAAATTTGTCAAAATCAATTCAGCGGTTTAAGCGTGAAAGCGTAACAAACAAACAAGCTCGCTTTCGCATTTACAATATTCATTATATTCATTATAAAAGATTATTAAAGGCCCTCGTTGTTGCTTAATTTAAATAGAGATGAGAGTTTAGGAATGATGGAGCATTCAGCTACCTCAATAGCCTTTTACTCAAACGAGAGAATAACTAATTTTAAAGAGAAGTGGCAAAAGTAATAGGAATATGCAAGGATCTCAAGGACTAGAATTGATGCAAAAGCAGATCCTGACCTATGACAAATTGGAGAGATGACAATAGTCGTGAGAATTTTTAGTAGGTAATATAGGATTTAGTAGGTAATTGTTAGCGTGGAGAAAAAATACACTTTTGTCAGCCTCTAGCTAGACTAACCACCCATTAAAAAGATACCATAACATGCTGTAAATCCCAATAATCTAAATAATTAATCTATTAATCTAATCCAAATAATTGTAGCTCATTACGTTACTAATGGCGTAGGCGTGAGGAGGCCTATAACCAACAGTGTATGGAATTGGGTTGATATAGATACATTTAGATTTATTAGTTGATATAAATAGATAGATGACAAAAAAGGGGATCTGCGTCTGACGATGACATAATACTTATAGCGTAATTGTTGAAGATCCTTTTTAAATGAATAAACAGGAGTGCGTGCATACGGAGTATGTATACATGGATTGTATGTGAATAGAGTATGTGTGTATGTGTGTGTGTGTGTCCGCGTGTGTGTGGATGGTGTACCTTGTTGTTGTCGTTGTGGTGGGAGGTGAGCGCGCCAGCAGGCAGCTCGCAGAGCAGGGAGCGCAGCAGCTTGGCCTTGGCCCGCAGCTCGGCGGTGAGCTGCCGCACGTGCTCCTCGAGGAACTCGCAGCGGTCCGCGCGCCTCGCCGCCGCGCGCTGCAGCGACACTATGCGCTCGATCAGCGCCTGCCGGTCCGGCTCACGGCCCTGATGTTGTTTTTTAAACTTAACACTTTATTACGTAACGTGATCACGTTTATTTTATGGCACTATAGATATTTGCGGCAAATTTTCTACTTGAAAACGATACCTAATCAGGCAGGCATTAGTAAATGTTCTTCAGCGGTGCTATAATTTCATCACGATATTTTCCTTTCCGAAAGCTGACACGATGCTCATACACTCTATCACAAGGCTATCATTACTTAAATTATTCATTAAAATAATTTAGAAAGGAAGGGGAAGGAGAGAAAGATATTGTTTAGAAAAATCACGTGCTACCGTCACAGCTATATATGTATATGTTTCTCAGCGAATATAAGTATTATGTAAATGACTATTAGGTAAATAAATAATTGTCGTGTTCTACGAAATCTTCAAAACTAACAGCATTCTACCTGATGATAAGTACGGTACATGCCAAACACGATGGCCTAAACCTACCATTTGGTGGTTCACTGATACTTAAGTAAAACTATAAAATTCCAACTCATATAAACTTGTACGAGTGCAGTATAATAGGATTATTATTGGATTACTAAATTATTCAATTATAACTACGAAGTAAGGGAACAAAAATGCATCTAACCTTCTGGAACATTCTACCAAATAAACTTGAATATTTGATCTGGAAAAGTAGAATATGGTCAAACTAACTATACTGTGACTAATTTAGCACCTATAATAACAAAAAAATCTATAACAGACCCAAATCTGTAAATTCAATCATTCTTGAAGATGATAATCAGGGCATTTACTTTATTGTCTATATATTTTTTTATATTTAAGGTTTATCTTTATCGCCACGGTCAGAGAAAGTCGGCTCGAGTCGACTAAGGGAGTGAGAGAATTTAATTTCCTCCAGGATGAATGAATGAATATTAAACTCTTACAATGTTTGACAAATTGGTATCGTTTATTCCATTTGAACCATCTCAAATATAAAATTGAACTATGATACCCCACTAACACGCTTACAAACTTCTGTTTCTTAAAACGAATTTCCCTATTACTAAATGTTAATCAGGAAATACGTGAGCGAAGCAAGGACACCAGCTAGTGTTAGTATAGAATACTAGCTTTTAACCGCGGCTTCACTTGCATTAGTATATATTTTGTCAAAAAATTCGTATTACACAATAAAATATTCATACAAAGTTTATCCCTTTCTTTAATCCGATTCTAATAAGTTTTGTTGTGAGAAAAAGTAACCTATCACCGTCTACAGAGTCCCGTGTATCTCTATACCAAAATTTATCATTATTGATTCAGCAGTTTAGGTATGCAAGGGTAACAAAAAATCTCACTTTCACATTTATAATATTAGTAAGGATAAGAATGGTACGGAAGTAAGATATTAGTAAATATAAGTGGAAAAAAGTACCTGTATATCCGGTAGGGTTTCTGCGGAGTGCAGCCTCTCTTCCTGGGCAGCGCTCTCGCCGCTGCTAAGTGATGATATTGAGCCTAGTTAATATGACAAACAATTGATTTTTAGTAATCGAACTATATGTTTTTTTTTGCGTAGATAAGGATTGAATCGATAATATTATAAGTGTGTAGATACGGCACATGAGCTTCTAAAGGTTATGGGATCACATTTTAATATTTAATTAAATTTAATATTTTCATAAGATAAAATATATGCAATTATTCCAATATCCAATATCCAAATAATCCAATATATAAAATTTTTCGTTACAAGAAGAATACTTTTTACTTTAGACAATGCATTTTTTAATAGTTTATAGGTTTAGCGTTATGGCCATAATCTCACCTAATCTTAAGTGAGGCTACGGCCCAAGTTGATAAACACGCTAAACCTGTAGAGGGACTGGCTCTCAAGTGCAACTTCCGGAACACACCTATAGGTATTAACAGCAGATTTTTAAGTTGAATGTGATAGCTAGCCAGACGGGCATTAGAAAAAGCCCTACCATCATGCATAGCAATGTATTCAAGTAATTTTTGGACATACTGTCCTCATTCTCCATTTATTACCATATTACTACGTGCGCATTTGCATGGTACTTGTTTTGGCCAAATATTTGAAGGCAACATATCTATACTTTTCTAATATTATTCGACTGAATAAAATCAATGGGAACTTGATTTATTTTTATAATCTATGCAACTGTTTTCCTGCTATATTCATGGGATATTTTGACAAACTTTATCACGCTTTAGAAATACTCAAACATTTTTTAAAACTCTCTATGTAAATATTACTATATCTTAATATATTACTTATAATATTTGGTGGCGTGATTGAGATTTATCGTTAAATTAACTTGTAGTACTATATGGACTTTTGGTTCCTATTATGACAATTGCTTTTGTATAAACAACAAAGTAAGTCAAGTCAACCTAGGTCAAGTAATTTGGAGCAGATGCAATAAGCGATAGAAGAACACCGTGGGCTTACCTACGTAAAAATAGGATAAGTAATTTCGATTTTTTACAAATTAAATCAAATGGAGTTAAATGTAAATGTTTTTCTCAAACTCGAGATGAGAGTTTTCGATGGGATCTTGATCTGTCATTTATTTTGAATCAGATACTTAGTTATTTAGCCCTGAATTGTGCAAAATAGGTAATATTTGATGTGATGTGGTGTAGCTGAAAAGTATAAGAGCAATGAATTATTAATAATCATTCGGAACATGATATATTAGTTGCCACAAAAATTCACAAGAGAGCTTCAACAAGGCAGTCACCCGTATTATTGGAGATGGTTTCATCTGCCTAAAATGCCCAAATCTTACTCACTTGAAAATGGCAGTAATAGTCTTTAAAGAGAGCTGAGTTGCCACTAATAAAAAAAGAAGAAACTTAAATTTCCGATAATATAAATGAAATATACAATTCATAAAAGCTCCCGAAGTTATGGTCCCGAGGTGTACCACCCTAAATAGTTTGGATAGTTACCTGTCCTGGTGGAAGGCGCGTCCGGCGGCGGTAATTTGGCTTCCAGTTGAGTGCAGCGTTTTAACGCCCGCTGCAACTCTCGATTTAATTCCTATCAACAATTATTAAGAAAAAAAACTATATATACTTTGTTCATTATTTGATGGAGACTATTCACGTACACGGTTTAACAAATTTTAAAATAAGCTTCGAAAATTTAAAAGTGCATCATACCGTTCATTTAACTTTTTAAGAAAAAAAAAACCGTATCATTGACTAAATTGATTAGTTATATATTGTTTTATTAATTATTTAATTGATTATTATATATTTTTTAACAAGCATGATTTATTGCTTGTCACAAAAATTCCATAGTTTAACCCAGAGAGTATCATGTTAAAACGCTAACCTCTTTATTGTGAAATAACGTTCGACTCGGATGTATGGTTTCGGTATCTTTACCTTTTCCTTATCTTTGTCTTTTCCTTAAAAAGAAAAAAAATTGACAATACCCAAATTCAAAGTTGACGCGTGCAAAACCCATGTAATTATTAAAGTACAGATATTTGAAGTGTTTTCTTGAAATATATGTACTTATACAAAATGTATAAATGCAAAATGGTTCTGGTAAAGTCAAGTTAAGAGCTAAAAATTATTTGATCTTGACGTGTCGGGCGTAGAACACAACCACAATAAACCGCTTCGCAATATGAGGCATGCAATAAGAGCAAACTTAATACATATTTAGTTCCTTGAAGGTCTGTTTATTTCATTTTTTATTTCAATCTATAATGAATTCAGTAGGTAGGTTTATAAGATGTAAAATTCTCGCTTTTTTCATCAGCATCTAGACTCACCTGCGACCCAAATATCATCAAAAATAAGCTAAGCAAAGACTTTGAACAGCCATGAGGCAAGATTCATTCGACATCTTTAAAAAAATATTAATAGTTTTTTAACCTTTATGGCACTTGCGTGTTTCTTCTTGAGAACTCCGTTTTCTCCCTTCTCCCATTCGAGTTTTTTGTTCGTCTCAGCCAACTCTTCCGTCAGCTCTGCTACCTGGAATATAGAGTACAAGAAATTCATCACCTGCCCAAATTGTTTAAAGAATAAAAAAAATACATTAAATCAATAATAAAACCTAACTCACTACCATGTATTTGACACACACGCATATATACACTTTTGTTTATTGTTAAAGTCTATCATCAAATTGAGAATAGATTATAGATTAATGTTGTTTGTCTTTACTGAATATTAAACATAACCCTATATATTAATACAAGTGTTTGAGAACAGAACCTTAATAATGTTCAATATTATAATTAAAATCAATGTGGTCAAATTTAGATAACTGGGTGACCACTACTTTTAAATTTTAAGAAATGTCTGTTTGTTTGTGCACGCATCACTATTAACTTACAACATCTATAATAAAAAGTCATCAAGGAACTCATAAAACGTATCCTCGATTAACATATAGTCTTCGTTTCATTAAAAACGGTTCACTCTGTTAATAGCTATTATAATTTTAATGTCGGCGCGAGATTAAATTATTTTAGTTCCACACAAAGAAAATCGCAGGCACAGCCAGTCTGTACCCTTACATATATTATAAATGCGAAAGTAAGTTCGTTTGTTTGTTACGCTTTAAGGTCAAACCGCTGAATCGATTATGACATTTGTTATTATAGAGTTAAATTAGAATTTAGATAAGGTGATAGGCTACTTTTTCCCGCAAAAACCCTATTGGTAGAGATCTAACGAGAGGGATAAACTTTGTATGAAACTTGTTATTGCGTCATCTAATGTGTTTGACAAAGTCAATATTAATGCGAGTGAAGCCGGCCGTAAAATCCAGTTAATATTATAAAGCGGAAGAGTTTATTTGTTGGATTGGACAAGCTGATCGTAGGAACTGCCAGTCGGATTTCAAATATGAAATTGCAATAGCAAAAAAGTATTGCAATCATTGACACGATACAAGAAAAAGAAGATCAAGTGAGATTGTGGGTGAATCTTACCTTTCTAGCTAGTACTCTGTTCTCTTTGTTTCTCCTGTCAGTCTCTTCGGACAAAGCAAGCTGCAACTTAGAGCAATCCGCCTCCAGAGCAGTGATCCGGTCTCGCAACGACGCGTTGTCGACAGCTAGCGCTTGCGCCTTCCCATACAAACATCTCATACAAATAATCATACAAATAATCATCGAAACATGGACTAGGATATAAACATCATGCTGAAACCATAGTACGGTGGTAGGGTTTTTTCTAATGCCCGCCCGGCTAGCTACCACGCTCATGTTGAAAATCTGCAACCAAATATTTATAGGTGTGCTACGGCAGTTGTACTTGAGAGCCGGCCCCTCCATTTAGAGTGTTGCTGCCATCTTGGGCCACATTGTCACTCGATATACGGTAAGATTATGGCCTTAACCCTAAATTTTAACGATAAAACTGCGTTTCCGAAATATTTTTTTATACACTCGTGTAACACACAAAAATATTAAAAATATTATAACTTGTCTTATTGAGGTTTAATTCAGGAGAGATTTTAATAGTCATTTATCATTCTACAATATAGAATTCAGTGTGTTCATGGATTTTTTTAATAAAAAAATGCCTTAGAACTAGTAAAACTCTTTTAACATCAGTTTTCAGTACTTCCTCCACCTACTACTACTAACGAGTACTCCAACGTACTCATACAATAATCGTTGTGGATATATGAGTACGTGTATGTATGTGACTGAGTGTACAAGTGTGCAGTATCTGGGGAGCGAGCGTAGCTCGTTTTTTTTTTATTTACTTGTGTTGATTTAAAAAACATATATTTACATATGAATCACATATTCATTAAATATACAGATTTTACGTACGTATGAACACACGAATGTAGTTAAAGATTTACTTTTAAAAATTACGTTTTTACGAGAAATATAAATGTATACGTGAATTCAAAGAGCATGAATTTGTCTGAATACCATATTCAATCCAAATCGTTAGAGCTGTTACCGAGGTACGCGAAATGTGATTATATATACATCATTGCTCACTTAATAGTATTAGTAGTGTGTTACTGTGTGTACGAATGAGTTACTGTATGTATAAGCGTTTCAGTGTGTGGGTATGTTCGTGTGCGCATGGCTGTGTGAGTATGAGTTTGTAATCGTGTGTAGGTATGAGTGTGTGCGTGTTACCTTGGCGGCGTGCGTGTCGGCGGCGGCGCGGTGCGCGACGTGCTGCGCAGTGAGCCTGGCGGCGTGCTCGAGCGCGGCCGCCTCGCGCCGCCCGCACGTCTCAGCGAGCGCGCGCTGCACGCTCAGCGCCTCCTCCGCCTGCGCAGCGCGCTCGCTCTCCCTGCACACACACACACACACACATTACTCTTATTATATAATATACTAGCTGTGACCACGAGTTTGTTTGCACGGAACTAATAAACTATTTAATTATTCTTTTTGTGGAACACTAATGTTTTTCTAAAATAAAAGGAGCTCTAATCATTACTTTTAACATCAGTTATCTACCAATCCGATCAAAATCGGTCCAACACTTTCAGAAATTAGCCAGACAAACGAGCAAAAATTTTAGAAATTGATTTTTTTTATATAGGTACTGTATATACTTTCATATGCATTTAGTACAAAGCTGTTATTTTGATATCACACACACACACTTAAATTTTTTATTTATTTGTATAGACCTTCTTAGACATATACAAATGAATATCGGTATGTATAAGATTTTGAAACTCTGAGACTAATGATTCCTGTGTTTCTTCATAGTCAAAGTATTTATGCTGTCGACAAATGCAATAATTGGCACTGTCATTGGGCAAGGCAGAACAACATCAACTAGATACACAACTATTGTAACAAGCCCAATTTTTAGCATAGATAATAATAATCGTTTCTTTTTTACAGTTAACTCGTTTAGCGTTGTGGCTACAATCTCACGTGATGTTAAGTGACAATGAGACCCAAGATCGTGGACACGCTAACCTGTGGAGGAACTGGTTTTTAAGTATAACTACCGAAACACACCTATAAGTATTTGGCAGCAGATTTTCAATATGAGGGTGTTAGCTAGACAAGTGGGCCTTAGGAAATAATACTTTACCATTGTTTCATCACAATGTATTCCTTTAACGAAAGCTTAAGATCATTGCAAGGATTCGAACTCACGTCCTTTCTAAATTAACAAAATTACATATCCTGGACTCCAAGCCGCATGGCTGTTACTAGACATAGTGTCCTCACACTGCTGAACTGTAAATAAAGAATGTTAGTATAAATGTATCATAATTACCGTTGTAATTGTGCGCTGAGTGTATCAGCAAGCGCGGCCTGGGCTCGTAACGCGGCCAACTCCGCCGCTTCCTCCTCTAACCGAAGGTTGCTCGCTTTCAATTGCTCCACCTGGGTATAACATTTCATTTATTTGTTTACGTATAAGAGTTAATTATTAAAGTGAAACTTTATTCCATCACATCACCAAACTTTTTTGTCTATCTATCGCATGTCGTATTACAGTCGGTCGCGGAGTAGGGGTCGCAGTGGGCAGCCAAGCCGCCAAGGCCTATTTATATTCTCACTCATTCGTGCGTAGATTTGATTAGTGTATTCATGTTTCAATAGTATCGTAGTTTCATAAAACCACACATTGTTTTTTTATTTATTCAACTTGTTTTTTTTTAGTTTTAATTACACATATGCTATTAACTCTAGGAGCTTTCACAGCTTCACCGGTTTTGGGAGCAAGTACTAAGGCACTCAGCCCGAGGTAACGAGCATAAGTGAGCTATAAAGTGGTCGATCCTTGTCTTGAGCTGTTAACGGGGACGCGAATAGAGTGTACAATCTGTATACAAGGTAGACTTAATACCTTTGGTGTTCTCTAGCAGTCAATTTTGTATCTATATCAATATTATAAAGCCGAAAAGTTTATTTCTTTGAACACGCTAATCTTACAAAGTACTATAATCTAGTCAAATAAGATCTGAAATCAAAATTTGGCACTCAACTTTGCACTTTTGATATAATGTAGTTTTAATGATACAAAAATAATGTTTAAAGGTTATCGTGTCAGCAACTTCTGACAAGGATGGAAGAAAAACGGACAAAAATGTTTTTTTAGGAATCACTCAAAAACGGTAAAAAATATCAAAAATGCAAAGTTAAGAGCCAAATTTTGATTTCAGCTCTAACTTTTTAATCTTTGTATTAGATAGAGCGATTATTGAAAAGGCTTTAGGCTATTTAACATCACGCTACACCAATAGGAACGAAGCTGTATTAGAAAAAGGAAAGTAAAACGGGCAAAAATTGTTAAATAATTTTTAATTTCACGAGAACATTTTAAATCCGGATGGTGGTTCCCAATATTAGAGTATTCAAAGGAACAAGCAAACTCATCCGCTATATACAATTAATATGTTATGTCACTTGAATATTATGTTTAATATGTATGTATGTATTAATATGTTATTGACGAGCCAGGCAGAATAGCATCGCTAAACTGATTCATCGTAGCAACTATGTTAAGACGTGGAATTGCTTATTCCCTCACAACACATTACTCAATGTTTTTGTGTTAATTATACTCGGTTGATCAGTTCTATATATAAATATCGACATATTTCTGAATCAAACTATGTGCTGAATAAACAAATATTTTTTTCTACAATTCGATCTTCTTTATTTCCCATTTGATTCTTCAAAATCTTATTTCCAGAACCTTTTACAGTAATACAATTGTAATGAAACTTGTATCTCAAGAAAATATGCCATATTTTTTTATCTATATGTGGAAAACTGTAGCCACCGTCAGGATTCAGTCCGCTAAATGCCGCATTCTCACCTGATGTTAAGTGACAATGTGGCAGAAGATGGGGAACACGCTAAGCTTAGTGGACAGACAGGATCTAAAGTGGAACTGACGGAACACACCTATTGGTATTTGGCCACAGATTTTCAACTTAAGGCTGTTAGCTCACCTGCTGAGCATTAAAAATTATCCTACCACCATGCTATAGTTTCATCACGATATTTTCCTTCATCGAAAGCTCAAGCGCATTGCAGGTGGATTCAAACCCGCATCCTCCATGCGTCATCCGTACACAATACCAACTGAGCTATCATCGTTTAAAAATGGAGTGCTTTCTTTCAATCTGGAGGTCTTTAAACATAGAGTGAATAGGTAATTAGTATGTATACGCGATTCATCATATGCCTCATCGCCAGATACCATCAGGTGAGATTGTTGTTAAGCGCTTATTTATTTCCTATAAAAAATATACAAATTTTAAAATATACCATACCTCAGAGGTAAGTTGAGTGAGACAGCAAGTGGCGGCGTCTCTTTCCCTCGTACTAATATCAAGTTGCGTAGTGACACTACTCAATCTCTTTTCCAACTCTTCCTTCTCGTGCCGGCACAATATCAGAACCGCTTGAGTCTCCTTCAGTTCGCTTTCTGAAATATATATTATTGTTGACTAATCAAATATAATGTTACTAAACATATTTTTCTAAATTGCATAGTATTACAATAAGAACATATAATTTGGTTATTTATTGCACGCCTCACACCGCGAAGCAAGCACCAAGCAATAACCTTGCTTTTATAGTGCCTCTACCACAACCATTATGAATCTATATGAAAATATGAGAAGACGTATTACAAAAATTATTTCAAATAATTTATCTCATAGTTTATAAAAAAAAAAAAAAATTTTGCTTCCTTGATAAAAAACCTATTAAAAAAAAGGATTATGTGTATGTGCGGATTTTTTATACGAGGCGGTCACGATAACTCCTATGAAAGTAGACGTATGGAAACCGGGCCCTATCTTTAGAATAACATCAACCAGTGACGTATTTCATATCAATAGCCTAGTACCTGTAGTTGAATAATAAAATGGTTTTTATATGCCTCATTTTTGAATTTATTACAATTTACATTTACATGTTCTGGGTATTGGATTTTTTTTCTTTTTAAGGAAAATGGAAAGATACAGTCTAGATAGCCTAGTCATAATAAAGAGATTAACCCTTCAATATAATAGAGACTCTCTAGGTATAACTATCTACGGTGTATTTGTGGCAAGCAATAAATAATACTTGCTTAAAAATATACAATAATTAATAAAACAATTAACAAAATAAGTTAATGGTACGGCTTGTTTTCTTACTTAAAAATGAAATAAATGGTATGAGGCGAGCACTTTTGGATTTTACAAACTTTTTTATACTATCAGACTTGGTAGGTAGGATTCTTTGCCTTTGTATCGTAATTTTTTTAATATTATGTTAAAAAACTAAAAGAATGTATAAAAGAGTTTGGTGTAAAAATAAGAATAATTGAGGTGAACAATAGCGTCACCTGTGCAGTACAACTATTATTGAATACAAAAACTTTTAGAAAAACGTAATAAAACTGTACTTTATTATCGATATAGAGATTTTGAAGCAATGATAACATAGTGATAGTATGTACGGACTCCGAGTTCGAATCCGTCTACAATGAGCTTGAGCTTTCGGTGAAGGAAAATATCGCGAGGAAACCATAGCATGGGGCTTTCTCAAATGTCCGCCTGGCTAGGTACCACACACAAGTTGAAAATTTACCGCCAAATACCAATAGGTGTGTTCCGGCAGCTGCACTTGAGAGCCAGTTCCTCCACAAGATTAGCGTATCTTCCAACTTGGGTCGTATCGTCACTTCAAATCAGGTGAGATTATAGTCATAAACTATGACTATAAAAAAAATGTATTTTTTTACTATGTCCGTCCTTTTGTACACGCATCACTTTCACTCATCTAGATTTTGAATATATTTTACATTTTTTTATGCTAATGGGAAGCAAACAGGCAAACGGACCATGTGATGGTAAACGGTTACCGTCACTTACAGCCATGTAGCTCACCTTAGAGACAATACTTTAATCCTATTTGTAAAAACCCTTATCGTAGTTCTGAGGGAAAACTGTGCTCGGCAGAAGATTCCATAGATCAAACGAAGGCGACAAGAAGGTTCTGCAAAACCTAACAGTTGTCGAAATACGGCCAGGCCGTAAAGTATGGGGATGATCAGCCAACCAATGGCGAGTAATGCGATTTTAAAACATGGACATAATTTAGATAATGTGTGAACCCTACTACCCTAGACTTTTATCCCGCGACGCTAACTATTTACCCCTAGATGGGCCGTCCGCCTATTTAGTGCCCGTTAGCATAAAAAAAATTGCCAAATATCATCAAAATCTATCCAGAGCGTCAATGTGATGCTGGTACAAGAGGACATATATTCTTCAAAAAATTAACCTCTGTATCGATAATAAAGTACGATTTAATTATGTTTTTCTAAAAGTTATTGGATTCGATAATAGTTGAACTGCATAGATGACGCTATTGTTCACCTCAATTCTTTTTATTTTTCATTCTTTTTTTTATTTTTTTTTGTAACATTGAATTGTTATACTCTAACACCATTTGTATATTCACGATGAACATCGATATATATGTTTTATTAAAGTTTTAATGCTACTCATGACCGCCATAGAAGGCGCTGTAGACATGTTAATAACTAAAGGAAAACGCAGGACCTTATATGTAAGGGCAAATTAGTAACTATAAATATAACAGAAGGTCACTAACCTAATTGTTTAGATTTGAGAAAGTCTGTTGCATTTGTCGCTGCGGCTTCCTTTGCAGCTTCCAATTCTGCGACTTGCTGGGTGAGCTTTTCAGTACGTTCCGAACTTTCCTACAAGTTTTCATGTATACAATTGTCAAACCAATATCCGCTACAAGCATAATGAGATATTGAACAATATAGAACATTTTTCGAAGCGTTTGAGGTAACATTCCTCATAGACTCAATTACCATAATTTTAAATCTTTTGCATTTTACGGCAATGCAAATGTTTTATTATGCAGAGAAATAGTGTCACTATCACAATAGATGATTTTTAAATTAGCTTATTTCATTGTATACTAAAAAATCTTATTGAAAAATATTTTGTAGATGTGTAACGATTTACGTCTAAAAAACTTAATGTATTAGGACCATTCCTTTTCTAATAGCTCCAGAATGATATCGGATTACTTTCTATTTAATATCACTACTTAAATCCTTGTCATTCGCATACCTTATATGCATCCATCTCCATACGCAGTTTGCTCTGTGTCCATTTCAGTCGCCCTTCCAATTCACGCAGTTCTTCGCGTAGTTTCGTCATATCACGCTCGGTTTTCAGCAGTTCATGGCACTGAAAAGTTAATTATATATGATTATTAATATGTAACGTTAATTATTAATATGTACATTTACTACCAGTTATGCTTGTGATTTCGTTCGCGTGGAACGAAAATTTTACATCTTTCTCGTTTTTGTCACATTTTCACATACAGATCCATATCGATGATTGCTCTATCAAATATAAAAATAACTTTTGAGATTCGTGTGGCAATTCCTAAGATTAGCGCATTCAAACAATCTATACCGCTTTACAATATAACGCATACGAAATGCGAAGTGGTCGTTCGAGAGAAGTTATACTGGAAGGGGCGAGTTTGTGAGGGCTGCATCGCTCACGACAAGGAGTGCTTCAATCTGCTTTCATATAAACGAAACCGACGTCACTTACAAGTAATTTATTTATTTACACAATTTAATACATATACTTTACGCTGTGTAAACCAAACAATTCAAATATAAAACAAAAGAATGCATAGATTAAATATACCTAAATTGTGTATAATAATTAAAAAATCTAGTCACTCCAACCTCTCGCAAAAGTACCTGAATATGATACACAATTCCTTCCACTCATCAGCAAACAGATCAAATACTGGGAACTGTGTCCTGATTCTATTGAGATGCTGAAGCATTTGAATGAGAGGAGTTTCAATTTGCTATAGTACGACATGGCTGTATATTATGTAATGGAATGTATGTATATGGAAATGACAAATCAGTCACGGATTTGGATTTCATCTACCATTCCTGTAGACGAGGCTGTCACTTCCAAATTGGTTTACACAGCCAGAAATGTCGTCTGAAGAGAAAGGTTGTCATGACATTGATTAAATGACAGATTAAAACAATATGTAAAAAATGTAACTATAACAAGATATACACAGATAGAGTTTCTTGCCCGTTCTTTTCTATGACTGGGGTGTGTTCCTAACTGGTGGTAGTTTTGACGTTTATAACGGCTATCTCAGGGAGAAAATTCAAAAGTTTTTGATTTGATTCGACTAAAGCAAGTATTATAGACGTCAAAGCCTTTGATTGATTGCCTATGGACTCCGCAATGGTTGGAATTTAATGAAATTTTTAACAAATCTTCCAATTAACCCAGCAGATGATACTATGAAGTTAGATAGTGACCGTCTAAGAGATTTTCGGAACGGGGTTCCATATCGCCCGTTATCTTACTGATGTGATTGCGAGCTGAGGAGATACACCGAAAAGGTGTAATAATGAAAAACGACACCAAAACCGACATCTTTTTGAAATGATCTTTGAGAATCCCCTTGTCACTTTGACAAATAAAACTTTTTTTAATCAATTCACATTACCGTCAATGTTGAGAATATGCAAACATATTTGGACTTCTAAAATTTTATTTTATATTTATATTTTATTATTTACTTAAGACATATAACATACGGTTAGAGGCTAGACAATTACTACTAACCTGTACAAAATCAATACGGGTTGATAGTGTATAAAATTAGTAAATCCGATTTTTAATGTAGGATATGTAAAATTGTCTCACCTTATCATCATAAAGCTGACAGATGCGTTGTTTTTCTCCATGAGCAGATTTTAACTTGCTATTTAATAACTCAACTTCTGCTAATGCCACCTTTTCATTTTTAGCTGCAACTTCTGCAGCACGTTTCGCTTCTATACGTGTACATTCAATACTTGCATATCTCATGACCACTGAGTCCTTCTCTCTCTCTGCTTGTTCCACCCTTTTGCTCATCTAGACAAGCATTTAAACTTACATTATACCAAAACAATGATTACCAGCAATTACAGCTCTGTTATTTTGTTTGTTTATTACTAAACTGAAAAACCAATTCACATGAATTTTTGTATTAAAATATATTACAGCCAGGGTTCCCAATATTTTTCAATTTGTCACAACATACATGTTTGATATTTTGTAGCGGCACCTTAACCTATCTAGATCTAAATAGATAGGTACAATGATACTAGTTATATAGATGACCACAAAATTAAAAAAATCACAGTATGAATCCAAACAGTTTATTTATATGAACATAAAATAACAGTTTCCAAGCATGTAGGTAAGTATATAAATTAAATTGTTTATTTAGACCATATAGGATGCCACAGGCTACTGGTTGTAAGTAGTGAACTAGGGGATGACAACTTCTATGGAAAACCCTTATACCAATAATCATCATGGTACCTACAAAACATACTTCCTTAAATTGATAGTTGACACTTTTACAAAACAAAAATTATATAAAACTATTATTAAGTCTGTATAAAAAATATTTCATTACTATTTCTCTATTTTTTTTTTATTACCATTACTCGTTCATAATATTTTTTATAAAATAACATCAAACTCATCCTACTGAACTGCAATTGCCATTTAAGCGAGGAGAGACATCAACATTTAACAAGTCAAGTTGGACAAGATCACAGGTCTTACATAATATGGAAAATACTCCTACAGAACTCATCCAACTCTTAATATCACATGTGTTTAATCACTAGTAGTAAATAATGCATATAATACTGAACGCAGCATATACTCCCATATACACATGCTATAGAAGTTCTTATAACTGGGCAGAATATATTCTAACTTTCACATCAACATTAGCCATTCTCTTTTTTTTAGAACAACTGCTGAAGATTGTATAACTTATGGTCACCATTGTTTATGAACAGTACCTTACTATCAGGTGTCTTATCCGTTTGCAAAGAAAATATAATCAAAAACAAAGGAGAGAAAATAATTAGGATTATCTTACCATATCTAACTTGACTTCTAGTTCTTTGAATATCTGATCTTTCTCCTGAGCCTCATCCACATGCTGCTTCACTCTCTCTCTTAATGAAGTATTCTCTTTTCTTTGTTCAGCTAACAGTCTTTCTAATGTCTCCACCTGTATCCTTAATAACTCTTGTTTTGTGTTTTCCCCACACTCTACCTCTTTACCTTTTTTGAAATCATCTACATTTGAATCTAAAGTGCTCTCTACAGTCTTTGTTTTCTCGCCTTCCACTTCTATAGTTTCATCCTCAAATATGTCACTCATTATTTTTCCATTTGTGACAGGTTTCACAGGTTTCTGTACAGATGTTCTATGAGTGTAAGCATTCTTCAGGCTTCCACTCATAGATGAGAATATACCATGAACATTCTTAACTATACTACCTATGTCTTGTGACAGGATTTCTTTAGGTATTCGTGGGTATCTCACATCCAAGTTCATTGATGTTTCTGGTATTTTCTGCACTGCTGTAACTTTCGTTTTTTTATTTGAAAACTCATTTAATATTGCTTCTGTATTAAGGTTAGTGTTACTCAAAGTTATGTTACTTTCATCATTATTTTGGCTGAGAGTTAGTATGTTTTCTGCACTTTTGCTGTATGGAGATTTGTTAATAAGGTTGTGTGACACATTCTGTTCATTCAAACTTATGGAAGATGTCGTTAGGTTACTATTTATAGATTTAAGTTGTGTATAGTTATCACTATGAAGGTTTGATAAGTTATTTGTACAATCTGTTTCATTTGTGACTTCTTTGGTTTCGTTAGGTACAGATACAGAATTATCGTTGAGGGGTGACGACATAGGGCTCGGGGCATCAGTGAAGACGTTGTTATCAGGTGACACAGATAATGGGCTAGAAGAATTGCTTTCATTCCCTAGAACACCATTAGAATTATCGTTGGTCAAACTACTTGCAGAATGAGATAATTTTATTATCTTACTTGGTGATAACTCAGAATCGGAAGTCTGCAATGTTGCATCAGTAAGGTCTACGCCAGAATCACTGTTATTATCACTTGCAAATTTATTTTCTATAGTATAAACTTTTGCTTTTATTGTTTCGTCTGTCGGGCTGTCGGGAGATACATCCTTATCTTTATTTACTATTTCAGCAAAATCATTAGAAGTCTTCGCTCCTGTACTAAAAGTTATAGTAGTTTCAGGATATATATCACAATTTTCACAAATATTTAACCCATTTTCTACAGTTTGGTCATCGACGTCATCTCTCTTGATATGGCCTATTACATCAATATTCGTCGACATGACAATTCACAGTATTTTTTATATAGTAAAGAGAAAAATTAATTTATTTACAAATATTTTAAGCCATGAAGAAATTATATTATTTTTTGTGAACAAAAAATAAACATCGCAAAGACATTTTTTATTAGTCAAACCTCTAGATGTATGTCTTTTGAGACAAACTTCAGATCATTTCACTTATGTTCATACAAATATGTACAAAAATGGAGTCATCTTTGTTGAATCTATTTAAGATATTATCGTAATTAATAAAAATACATGTTGAGTTTTTATTTACAGACCACTTCAACTGTGCGCTATTACACTATATCACATAAAAACCATCAAATAATAAATCTGTATTAATAAAAAACCGTTACCTGATAAAAATCAAGACAAAAGTATAAGCATTTGTATGTAAATTCCCTTAATTCTATTAATTGTTATTTAAATATAAACACACAGGAGGGATATTAAATTTTTTATTACTTGGTTTGTTATTAAACTTATGATAATACATGAAAACTGGGTAAGTGTTTAATATTTTTTATCATCATAGTTCTAGTATTTTCGACTGTTCGCATGTCATTTTCCAGCGAAAGTACCTTTAACGCTCGCAAGGGTCTTTGAAAGTTAAACTCAAGTACAAACAACAAGCGATACAATCTTATTAATTTATATTACTATGTAAGTAATGTTGTTATAATTATTTTTACAAGTTTTATTTTAACAAGTTACTAATAAAAAAGCAAATATAGAAAAAAAAATATAAAATTGCAAAGATTATAACTTAAATATAGAAAAAATATATCGAAAAGTGGTGTTCTTAACTACTATATTAATTATACAAAAACAAAGTTGTAAATACTACAACCTTCTCGTAAAAAAGATAAGTAGGAAATCATTTTGAAACTGGCAATATTAGAAGTACGTGAACAGAGCTGTGTAGGAAGTTGTAAATATAGAATATTTTTCATTTCGAACTTTGGCAACATCCGAGGAAAACGTCATTACCTTTGCGCTTTGCGTTGCTCGCGAGATACACTGAAACGGAAAATTGGGTCGTCAGTATTGATTTTTACAATATTCGTCAAACAAAAGACTTAGCGGCAACTTGTGTTTCTAAATAATATTTACTTCGAGATCCGACTACTGCAGACGTATAAAATGCCCGTGAGTATCCTTATCATGTGATTTCCGGAAATATGATCTCATCGTTTGTAAAAATTTTATTACTTTTTACAAAGAATTTTCATTCTTTGTTCTTTATTAAAAATAATACATAACGTAATCGTCATTGTTCTTTATTAATTATAGAATACGTTTAGTTGAAAATTGAAAAAGTGAGTCATAGGTTTCATGGCCACTCGCCTACTTCGCATAAAATAATGTGCTTACGTTGTCCATTGCCAACTACGCTGCTACGTAATCGTATTTGTACTTTGCCGTCTGTTTGCTTTTTGGCCGCCTGTACACACAATGGCAGGTAATAATTCGATATTTTTAAACTTAATGATCCAAGTAATATTCTCAACAAATAAAAATAAATAAATTTATATAATTCTTGTTATAAATATTACGTAAGATGAATAAATTATCCTACCATAAAATTATACATGTCTTTGTTAAAAATAAAAATAGTTTTTTTCCGTCATAATTTTAATATCGCTTTTATATATGAAATTGAAAGTATATGATGAAATTACTAACGCCATCTGCTTTATTATGACGTCATTTACCATTATTTTTTGGCATGCCAATTCGGGAATTTTTACTAATGATAATATATCAATATGTTCTTATAAATCTGTTTAATTTTACCATAATATTATAAGTTAAAATAATAATATTTTTTTACATTGTATTTATATGTTAGTATATAAAGAAATATGCAATTTAAATTATAATTAAATAAAAAGACATAGTATATTAAAGTGATTCATATCTGCTAGTGTCATTTATTCTACTGGTTATCTTATTAGGGAGAGTGATATAATTAAAAATTCATATTACATATCCTTGCAGTATATTTCTCTTGATGTTTAATACTTAAACTGTATCACAAAGAAGGTATGTGTAAAATTGTGTTGTTTGAAATTTTAGGAATAAAGGCATGTGCATTATTTCCTATAAGAATCCTATAAGATGATTTTATATATAGATTTTTTTAATTTTATTATCACACAAAGGAATTTGTTAATTAAACTTTTTTAGTTACATTTGAGTAGAAACTGCTACAATAGGACCAGATAAACGTATCACTTAATTACAAGAATATAGTTATATTAGTTATTAACAAAACTTCAGTAAATAAATTATATTATTTGATTTTTGTTTCTATAGATGTACTGTTATGACAACCATTTTATTATAGAAATGGAGGATGATTATTTAGGAAAGTACTTTTTAAATCTGTTAACATAACAACATTATTAGTACTTAATTTTCTCATTTACAATATTATTCTCCAAAATATGTCTATATAATACAACAAATATTTCATTTCTCTTTGGTATATCTTGAAATCTTTCTGTGTAACAAAGAAAATAATATTTTTTGTACCATTTACATAAATTAAAAATATCTTTGAAATAGAAATTTGAACATTATAGTTACAGTAACTATATTTCAGTAGTATTAACACAAATATATATTTTGAAAATTATCAAGTAGAGAATATAAAAATATTTCACAGTGAAAAGTCTTATGAAATGATGTTCAAGCTTAAATGTATTTTTAATTCCCTGAAGAAAGTATGTTTTATACCTACATCTTCTAGCATTATATATTTGAAATGTTGATCATCTTAAATCTATTGCTACAAGTGTCTCCTCTAGCAGAGCCAGTGACTCAACAATTAATTATATGTCCACCATCTTGACCTACATTGTTACTTAATATCAGGAGAAATTGTGGCTATAACGCTTAAGCCTATGAAGTATAAACAAGGCTAAGTGAATTCTGTATTGTAAATTTCCTTTGTTGGTAACAAAATGGTTCCAATTGGAATTTTGTATGAAGGACGTGGAGCTGGCCGCTCCGACTGTGGAGAATGTTCGCGTCGTGGTGCGGGTGCGTCCGATGGACCAGAGGGAGAAGTTGGACAGCTCGTACAACTGCGTGTCCGTGGACCCGGTTAACAATACGGTCGCCGTCACGCGGAACAACGTGACGCCGCCGGAACCGCCTCGGGTCTACGCCTACGATGCCGTATTTGATACCAACACTAGTCAGGTAAGCGGTCTACTCTTGCATGAATCAACATGTTATATTTAGGGGCATTACTCATTATCAGATGTTGCGAGAACTTCCACGTGCTTCCTGTTTAAATGTTCGAATAAAATAAATTGGCCAATTAATTGATTAAGAATTTGTTTCAATGTTGCAACATGAAAATAGGTGACATTCAAGGTAGTTAAAGTCATTCAGAAGTTGTCATTCAGAAGTTTCCTTTTTTTATAACTTTATGTAAGTAATAAACTTTGCCAATGGTAAATTTGACATATATACACTTTAGAATATCATTTTTAATGTTCAATTTCTCCAGTAATACAACTTAAGAATAAAAACTCATAGTGGCGGCAATACAATGCAATTACTTTATGAGGAAAATTTTAAAAGTTGCAAGAATATATAGAAAATGTTAAGCGTATACATAAAGAACGTACGTACAGATCCCGCAAGCGGTATTTACTCGGGTTCCGCCATACATCCCAAGCAGAAGTTAGCCCAATTGATAGCACCCTTGTGCTCGTTACTCTACGGGTTGAGTGTTTCAGCATCCGCCCCAAAAGTCCGGTGAAGCCGTGAAAGTACATCGTGTTAACACCATGTCACATCGAAAACAAAGTTCTTGCCAGAGTTATGCTGTTAGTCTGAAAACAGTCTTTAGTACTAAGTGAGGATTCGAGACTTCAGGGTAGTTTTTAGTAGGGATTTGACCGTGCTTCTTACCTGATGCACCTCACATGGCCCCCTCGTAGTCCGCTCGGTATAAAACGACTGGATGTAGGTAAATGTATTTTTTCGTATGCATAAAGAACATTTTTATACATAGTATAACATCGAGAGCGATTCTGTATGAAAGCTATAAGAGATACAACATGTTCTAAAGATTCATATTTTCAATTTAAAACAAAGGAAAAACTACATTCATAGATATTCTAAAAATGCTTATAGGAGTGAAAATTAATAACAATCAAATGACTTCATAAGTACTCAAAAAGCCATTAAGATTGATCCAAGAGTTTTTATAAAGAGATTATATAAAAAAGTTTTATTTACCTTGCGCAGAAGGTCTTCCTATGTTCTTTGTATATTTCTATTCTTTTACATTCGATACGACGTTTCGAATTAACTCCATTTGTTATAATCTCGTATAAAATTATCTAAATATTTTAACTTTCGTATTTTAATTTGTTACAACTTTAGTGAATGCTTTTATTACATCTTTGTAATATTGCCTCGAGCAAGCTGGTTTCTCTTTATTTGTAGCTTAACTTCTAACCTTTTTGGTTTGTGACCATATTTGGTGGTTATAATTTATGCATATAGGTGTTCCGAATTCACAAAGACGTGATATGTGTACATACTTTGTAACTAGCAACATTCGTTATGTATATCTTTTGTGTAATATAATCTCTGAACACTCTTTTTTATGTTATGTCGTGACCTTATTTTTTTAAATATATCAATAGGCAAAGGCAAAACAGTTAAGTTCTCTTTACTTTGTATATTGACCGATTTTTTTCTTTGTTTATTGTCAATAGCTAGCTATTGATCTACATTATTTAATTTAAAACAACTGGAAATAGCTTTTTATACTATAATGCTCGAGCAATTTTCTTTTTTTTTCTAGTTCTTGGTACTCACTTTGTTTTGTTTTATCGAGTAAACATTTGGAATCAGTAGTTATTATATAGATAGGTTAAGACCAAATAGTTTAGGTACCCTTTTTCTATAAATCTAAACCTATAATAAAATATTAGTTTATTGGGTAACACAATAAAGATATACGGTATTTTATAGGTAAAATTCCGCTCACTGACTGATTTTTTTTATACTTAGGTATTCGATTATCCTATATGTCTTATATATATATCCTTGATCACAAATCCAATTTTGGAGGCATTTCAGAACAACTGTATCTCTGACTTCCGAGAAGAATTACAGGTTTATATGATGGTGATAGGTGATATTGCTATTGAATTCTCGATCTCTCAGTAGCCACAATGGCTTATTATCTTTGACTTATTGTACAAATAAAAAATATTCGAGATATATGTAGATTTTTCCTTTGTTCTTTGTGTTGATTAAATGAGGTTCCCAAGACACGGTCGTTGATATTTTATTATCTTTTTTAACAATTGAGTATGTTAATTCCTCGAAGAAAAAGCATGAAATAAATAAGTAGTAGGTAAGTTAAGGTAGTGGGTATATTAATTAAAAAGTATATAATAAATAGGTCACATCTGCCGTCGAGTACGGCTTCATTGAAACTAGGCCGAACTTGGCGCTTATGTTATATACAGTTGTGAGAATTTTGAAACTACGTTCATTTATACATATAATAGAACTGTTAATTAAGCCAAATCTGTGGATTCAATAATTTATTTATTTTTTAATAATTATAATCTGGCTTGTACTGGGATCAATATAGAAACTAAAAATATTTTATTAGGAATTTTCAATTGTCTTTCTCTCTCTCTCTCTCTGTCCCTTTAAACTCGCGCTTCTCCGAAATGTTATGTATAAAAACCTCTTGTCACAGTGTTTGTAGTCACACTCCTCAAAAATGGCTTGACCGATTTTTATAAAATTTTATGTATAGTTGGTAGGTATGCGAATACGTCGTAAAGTTATACCGCTAGGTGATAAAGTTAGAGAGTACTTTGGAAGGTTGTTTACGATTGACTATAGTTAATCATAATGTTTCAAAAATATACTCAAAACGGTGAGTTTTTGACTTTTAGCAAGACTATCAAACAGTGATTGTATGTGATATGAAGTTCACTGGGTCAGCTAATTAATGTATCAATTTTGTTGATACTTGACAAAGTTTTAACTAACACTATCGATTAGCATACAGAATAATATATGTCACATAAAGCGACAGGTCTACTCCGGGGTATTAAACATAAAATATTGTAGTATAGGATATTCTTATCGAATTTTGATGCGATTTAATGTGACATATGGAAAATCACTCAATAGCTGTCGCCTTTTACTTGTTTTTAAGTTTTATTTTTTAATTCCCATGCTGTGATGAATAGCTTATAAAAAGCGAAAGAAGTCACAGACGGAGCTAGTCCTGAATCTTATCATCATACACGGTAAATGTTGCCCTATGTTATTGGTCTACTAAATAATTTTATTAAACTTTAATTCGTCCTTAATACTGTTATCTCTATTGACTGTTCTTCTATTTAACTTCAAAACTAATCCGCCTTGTTGAAGATTTTACTGCCTCTATCTAGTAGGTTAGGTGTCTTGTCATATTTTCAATATACTAACGTTACCTTGGGCTCCCTTTTTATGGACTTTAGGATTTTATGGTGTTTTTGTAGCATATTAGAATTTACAGTCACACAATGGATTTCTGCAACAATAAAAAAGATATATTATATAAAATAGGGTCATAAAAGAATATTTATTAATTAAAAATAAAATCACTACGATCTAAGGTAACCCCGAAACAATGTTTGTGGTTATTTTATGTCGTGTTGGATCTTTCCATAATGGTACATTAGTAGAGTTACGACGTATCGATTCCTTGCACCCTTGCTAGGTGCGAGCAGTACGGTTTCCCTATCGTCCGTCTCGCTCGCACATCGATCCGCCCCCTCGCGCATTTCCCAATGGTATAGTACCAAATTATCTAGGGCGTTTCGCTTTTAAACATTGCTTACTTTATAAGTTTAAATAGTATAGTTTGTTTTGTTACTACTTAAATAACCGAATAGCTTTTATATTTATTTACCTCATACCTTATATAGTATTAGAGTGCCCAAAATAAATAATGCTTTTGAACATTGTAAAGGCAAGTAGCTATAATGAATGAAATTACACACAGGTGATTGTTTTTTAATATTTATTCATATTTCAATACTTATTGTCTGATAAGTAACTTACAACAGAGGAATAAAGGCATTAGTTTAACTAATATATTGTAAAGGTGAGATTACTTTAAGTATGATACAGGAATTCCTTATTGGAATATCAAAGTTAAGAATTATGTAGACTAAATTATTTATTATAGTAACGAAATGTTGTTAAAAAGTGTATTTTTAACAGTCGAAACTGTGAATTCGTACAAAAAATATATAGTCGGCAAATTATATGTTATCTGTAATTTCAACGAATTTTTTTTAAGAACGCATACGGCAACTACAAAATTCGAATTATAAAGTAGTAACCCCACGTAGTGCGTGTCAGTTGAACTTGGCACACTCGGTGGAGTTGTAACGCCCACGGTGCCGTGTCAGTTTTAGAACTTTTTTTAAGATTAGTGAGCGCGCATGGCGACCCGACGTATGTACCTATACGTAGCGTTTAATTTTAAACTCGTTTCGTATAATTAATGCAGCCATATGCGTTGGCAAACGCGTTCGTTAATAGAATAGCTCGACCTATTTATTTTTGCATACGGTTCTCGGCTACATACTAGAAGCTTTCTACGTTAATAATTTTATGTATTTTATTTTTATGTATATATAACGTAATGTTATTACATCATTACTTGCCTATGAAGATACTGTAAAATTGTATTAAACCTTCTTACAAGTTATTTTATCATAACATTTATCAAATAAACTAAAATTACTTGTCAATGCCAAAATCTCCTCTTAGCAGTCATATTAAAAAAAATTAAGCCAATTATACATACTGAAATGTTTATAATGCGGTAAACCATCTTCAAATTTGTTTTGTTTTTGTATAAAATTTACCGTCTCAATATAGATACTCAGGATATAAGCGACAAGTAAGCTCTCGTCTCTATAGAACGTTCCAGAAGATTCTATTGAAGCAACAAGGATGAAAATGTGAAGGGAAGTAGCAATTACCCAGAACAGGCCCGCCCTTCGTCTCGACTGACGCCGTCCCACGCATCAGTCTTGTCGAATGGTGGGTCAGTTCTGTGTACCACACCGAAGAAAAAAACGAAGATCTAAAATTTCTATTTAAGATTTTTATTAATACGTGTATAATATATGTGTAATTATTAATAATATAATAACGTCAATGTACATATATTGTTCGTGTTCCAGTATCTATTAATATTATAAAGCGGAAACGTTTGTATGTTTGTTTGAACGAGCTAATCTTAAGGACTATCAGTCGGATTTCAATATTTTTTTTGTATTTGATCGAGCAATATTTGAGAAAGGCTTTAGGCTATTTAACATCGCTGCCACAGATAAGAGCAAAGCTGTATTAAAAAAAAATACAAAAACGGGAAAAGTTATCGAATAATTTTTGGTTCCATGCGAACAAAGTCACGGGTATAGCTATTACTTTATAAATACGCTGTCGGTTTTATTGTACGTTCAATTATGCTATTTTGATGTTAATACAACCACTATCCGGTGATAATGTAGGCAGGTAAGGGACTGTATTTGTCTGAGTTTAGACCATCGTACGTATAGGCTTAATCCGTCATATTGAATCTTTTCCTTAGTCGCTTTACTAAGAAGCTCGCACACTGACGTCACAGCGATGTCTGATGATGCAGTGTCCATGTATTAGAGGTCATCTTTATTTATAAGTACCATTTGTTAGGTTAGGTGTGTTCCGACAGTTGCACTTAAAGAGTCGATCTCTGCCCTAAGCTTAGCGTGTCCACCATCTTGGGCCACATTGTCATTTAACATTTGGAGATATTCTGACCGCTAAAACTTAAAAAAAACTATTTAAAAAACTAGTTTCAGTCTCGTCAGTTGTTTTTTTTTTTCTATAAAAAACTGTTCAAATGAGTTAATTTACACTCTCTTCTCTTTCTATATTCACGAGTTAATGTTGATTTGCATGGATTTAAAACGCTACTAAAAGTCTCAAGGTTAAAGCGATTGCCAAGTTTAATTTTCATTACAATGGTAGAATAAGAATCTAAATTGATCTATAGTATATACTTAACATTAATTTTTAATGTTTAGCACCAACAAAATTAAGTATTATATTACAATATAATAATTCAGGTCACCGACATGAATGGCATATATACTAACTATTAACTTCATTTCAGAAAATGTTTAGATACAATAGGAAACAAAAATAAAATCCATACTAGAGTCACTAAAGTAATTTATGAAGAAAAATAATGTATTAAGTAAAAATTATCTACTTCCCATACACTGTACTCGTCCTAGTAGTGGCAGTACGATCAGCATAACCACCACGTCGAACTTATAAAGTTTTAGTAAAACTGTCCGTCGGAAAATGACATAGTTGACGAACTATTTGCAAACCAGAGTATAGAAGTTCTTTTTTTATGCTAATGGGCATCCAACAGGCCGACCTTGGTGACCGTACTTTATTTTCTAATTCTGCATAACACTGCCAATGTTGTCTGAAGATGATAAAATTCGTTTTTTTAAAGTAGTTTCTTTTTATTGTTTCAAAATCATATTTTTATGTATGTTTGAACGCGCTAATTTTAGAGCTACAAGTTGCATTTCTAAAATTGTTTTAATATTTGTTAGAGTAATAATAGAGAAAGGCTTCAGGTTATTTAACGGTGTGCTACCAACAATACGAGAGTACTTCCAAAAACTGACAAAAATGATTAAATAAGTTATACGAGTCATTTTTAATATAAATATATATTATAAAGAAAAATGGTGTTAACATTTCGTTGCCTTAGTCCTTATTTGTTCAATCCAACTTCCGTTACCACAGAGTCGAAAATATTTTGCTTTTACTCTAAAAACGAAAGCTTTATTTCGAAAGATTTTTTAACATGTAATACGATACGTCACAAAAAGTATATTGCCATATTATGTGTAAAAATGTCGTAAAATACCAGCTTTATTTTTAAAATAGACCAAGAACTTTAAAATGTAATCAACCAGTTGTGTATTAAACAAATAAGCACTTAGGCGACGAGTTTCAATATTTCAATAGTTATTGGTGGCTATAAAATTTAACTAAAACTGTAATAATAAGTATAGAGTTTAAAATGTTTCATTGTAAAGTATAAAACTCAAGTTAGTTGCGTAACTCAGTATGTTCGTATCGTAAGGACCTTGCAGCGACCGCGCTGTTGATTCTACCTATACTGCTCGACACAAAAGAATTTACTACAGAAAGTTTACTCCGGACGACGTTGGATAAAGCTATTTACACTCGACTGCTGAGTTATAGTAGAGGTCTTCAACGTCGTACAAAGCAGAAAAGTTTGCTTCAACGCGCTTATCTTTGGAGCTACCGGGCGAATTTCAAAAATAGTTTTTTGTATTTAATAGAGCAGTAATTGAGGAATGCTTTAGGCCTTTAACATCGCGCTACTGATAATAGGAGCAAATCTGTTTTGAAAAAAGTTACAAACGGCCAAAAAATATTATATAATTTTTAGTACCTTACAGACACAACTAGTTATTTATATAAGCGAATAACAATTTTAAGCAAATGTTTTACGCGGTATCGATTCAGAATACAGTGGCGTTTCATCCGAAGACCTTGTGTTCTCGTTCTATCTTATCAGTCCTTATATGTAGTTGACTGTCTGTACTAATTTATTCTGTGGCGCTGCGCCGCCGACTAATAAACAAGGTCACACACTACTGGCTTGTTGAACTTGTGTGATAGACGCCTAAGATTTTATTATACAACCTTGAGAAACGCTGTTCGGTTAAAAATACCTCAATAACTAACGTCTCACGTTCGTTCGAATCCCATATTTTATAACGCACATCATATACTTTTATCAGTACGTTAAAGATTTTCCGAATGATAATGAAGTACAGTGTATAACCATTATACCAACGTCAGTGATATTATAAAAATATAGATAAATACCTTCATTATATTTGGTCAAAATTAATGGCACGCACAAGGAACGGGGAAGTAGCATAGTATATTTTGTATACTGGGCCCGGAAAAGAGACAAATATACAAGTGAGTCGATACCCGCACTTAGGGTCTAACCTTGTCTCGGGGGGGACTTTACAAACATACAATTCATGAATACAAAGTGACACCCAGACTTGTAACAATAATTTGTGGATGGCATAGTCCAATCGTGCATTCAGAATATATATGTCAAATGTATTATTATATTATTCCTACGTAGCAGTTTTAAAGAATCGTTTACCAGAATAAAGAAGAAAGAAGATATAGAAGAGAAGATGTTTCGAATGGTGCAACGTTCTTAGTGCATCTTGCATTACGTTTGGAATTGACGCTGTCGAGACCATCGGTATTGCAAGCATTAAGAAATATATTGCTTAATGCATCGGGAACGTTGCGCCAATATTCATCCGCTGCAATACGAAGAAATTAACTACTGCGACGAAGAAATAAAAGTTGTATTTTATTAATTATTAGGTGTGCTCGCGTCCTCGCGTGGTACGGAAAAATTATTTATTTTAATTTTGTTCTAAAATAAAAATAAGCCTCAGTTACTCCTTATGACATCGGTATTTGCCAGCGACGTTCCCGTCAAAATTGGTCAGCCGTTTCAGAGATTAGCCAGAACAAACAGACAGACAACATATATTTTTTTTAATTGTTTTTTTTTATGTAACTACCTATTATATTTTCATATGTATTTAGTAAAAAGTTGTTATTACAACATTACAAACAAACACTTCAATTTTATTTGTTTGTATAGATATAAGTATTCGCCGTTTGTACAAAAAAATATTTTGCAATGGATGACTTATTTAAACGCATAAGCGTCAACTTATTTTTTATTCAATGGCGACTCGGATTGAAATATTCAGCCAATGTCATGCGCATAGAATATTGAGTATTGTTGGTGAATTGAAAGGAAACTTTAACAAATAAGCATCTCCCTTTTTAGTAACGATCACGATCTTATTTTTTCTTGTAGTATTATAATTATGGTCAATCTTTATTACATAATAAATTATTGTCTTCATGTACCTTAACCTATTAATATCACTTCCTTGCTTCATGATTACAATATAAACATATATCATTTGCTTGGTTATATATATTAAAAAAAATGAACCTTCTTTACTTTCTACCTTGTTTTTTTTTTTAATTTCGTTTACATATCCTTACTAATATTACCAATGCGAAAGTGAGTTTGTTTGAAACGCTTTCAAGCCTAAACCACTGAATCGATTATCATGAATTTTGATATGGAGGTCAAAACTATACCGAGCTTGTATCTATCCTGCTTTTTTCCTTAACTTTATAAATTAGTACCTTAATACATACAAATACTTAAAGAAGACAATGGCAGATGTGGTATCAATCTGGTGGTCAATTTTGAGAATACAAAAAAATATTTACAAATTTAACATTGAAATACGTTATTAATATAAATAATCATTTTTGCGTGATTAATTATGTGGGGAATAGAATGCAGCATGCAGGGTAGCACGAGCGAAGAACTGCACAAAAGGGAGCGCCTTTTCATCCGGGTGCCAATAAGAAACCTTTCTCTTTTATTTGACAAAGCTTGTCAATAGCTGTTAAACAAAAGAGAAAGAAAATCGTCTAAAAGCAGGGAAGAAAATACTGTATTCACCGATCTGTATATAGTTTAAAGTTAATAAGTAAATATTATTAGTATTAAAGAAAATACTTTTGCACGCCTCAAAACGCGAAGCGTTTACGTAGTGATTTACTCTCTCTCTTTCAAGGTCAAGCAATTATCTCGGCTTAAATTGCTTTTATCCGATCTTTTTTACACTTTGAGTACTAAATGAGTTGGCAAATATCTACAGCAAAACTTTTTAATGACAATAGATATTTTAAAAAACACTATTTTTTCTCGATGGTATAAAAAACCGTTTTGATAAAATATTTTCGAGGACATCGGGTTATCTGTATTTGCAGATGATGTATTTGGTCACGTCAGTATCATTCTGAGTAAATTACCGTCTAATTCACTGGCATTTAAATAAAAAATGAATAGTACTTGTTTAAAAGGTATAGAAGTTAATATGTTGCAGCGCCACAAAGTGGCGAGTAAAAACAATAAGGGTAGCATATAAAATTTCTTGACGGAAAAATAAACGAAAAATTTTTTGTAATTTTTTTTTTTGTGATGAATGAGCTTTATGAGACTTGCACTTTTGGGGTTTCTAAATTTTTCTTATTTGTCGTCTTGCCTAGCCAGTATCGGTTAATGTTTTCCTCTTCCACTTTCTTCCATTGCCTATGACAGCCCACTGTTATTGCAACATATGTGTATCTCCGTACTAGGAATAGCTATCTTGGATCGATTAATGAAGAATCGATTTTTCTTTTAAATCGAATTTAGATCCTAACCAATTTTTATTAGACGTTATTTGCAATTATTGGAATGTTTCTCAAAACGGTTTTGGGGAACCAATAAATTTGTGAAATTAATTGTCTTCTTGTATCCCTGATACTTTCTTGTACCTGCAAACAAAATTTTAACTAGTATAAAAAGCCACTTCTCCTATAGCAAACATTCTTCTACTTAGTTACTCAATTACCGGTTGCCAATACGCGTTCATGTACCGAATGTTCTATAAATATAATAAATAATATCGAGTCTAGTTTTGACATTTTCCACAAGTTTTTATCCTCAATAAAATCTTTTATTTGTAAACCAATAGTTTCTAATGAATTGTTTAAACTTCTCGTTAATTCTCGCATATAATGTATGTCGGTTTCATATTGATTAGGTTATAATTACGTAAGAGAGATGTTTTATGTGCGCTTAGTTTGAATATGATTTACAATTGTAACCAGTACTATAAAAAAAACTTATCAATATTCACGTCTTTCTTTCTATTACATTACAGATACCGTTCACCTACATTTTCTTCGGTATGTCTCTGTATTCATACACTACTCTATTACTCTTGAACTTCTGTGTCATAATTCTACTTATATCTTTAAAATATAATCACTCGAGTATGAATCATATATATTTTGTCTGGTTTTTGTGACAACGTCATATTGTCCTTTATTCTTCTTTAAAAGCTTATTGCTTTTCGCTCGATAAAAAAAATTGTTTCATAAGTGAGCAGTGACCCGATTCCTTGGTAAACTATACGGCGGCATTTTTTGGCCACAATTAAAAACGTGGTATCAATTTTTAATTTTGTAAGAAATGTAGCATAGCCGGCGTGTTTATCAGCCTATAGGCGGCACATTTATTAATTCACCATTGTTAGTTAAACATTAGCACGCAGGAGGCGCCGTCTATTAACAATTTATTTATCTAACTAGATATGTATACTATATTACTCTACTACTAAGAAGACGGATGAGTGTCGTTTTCATGAAACAGTAATGCGAATGTTGAGTTGGATGTGTGGTATTACAAGAATGGATAAAGTCAGATGAGTATGTTAGAAGGAGATTGAAAATGGCGCCAGTGGTAGAGAAGTTGAAAAAGAATGTCATGAGAAGAGAGGAAATACATGTGTTGAGAAAAGTAAGGGATATGAATGTTGAAGGATGGGAAGGAAGAGGAAGGGCAAAGAAAATATGGATAGAGTGTGAGAGGAATGAAACAAAAAAGGGTGAATGAAGAGATGACGGCTGATAGAGACCTGAAAGATTTGATAGAGATCTGAAGAGAGAGAAAACGTATTACGTCGACCGCAAATGACTTTGGAACAAGACATGAAGAAGATGATGATATACTATTTTTATTCTATATATAAAAGTGAATCCTTAGGGAAATGAAATAGTATATTATTTAATTAACTAGATAGAATTCTATTGAAGTAAAACTTATGATAAGGATTTCAAATTCTGATTCGCAATCTTTTTGTGTGACGCTCCTTGGGGCAATGTCGGCTCGTGACGATTACTGGATCGAGAGATAGATAGGGAGATAGGTATTTTCACTTCTGTTGTATGGTCGGTGGTAAGCACACACAGATTTTCTACACTAACTGTGCGCGCGACTCCGTCCGCGTGCAACTAAAAATTATTTAATACTTTTTACCCGTTTGTGTAACTTTTTGCAATATATCTTTGCTCCTATTGATGGTGGTAGCGTGATGTCAATAGCCTAAAATCTTCCTTAATGATTGTGCTATAAAATCCACAAATAATTTTAGTAATCCGACTGATAGTTACTAACATTAGCGCGTTGAAACAAACCTTTCCACTTCATAATATTAATGTATATGCAAATGTAATCTCTTACAAAAATGCAATGGGTATATATTATGTATTTTTATTCGTTTTTTGTTTACGATAACGGGTGAAACATTTACAGGATTCAGACAGTTATTATTGATGAGCTATGTCGGTGGAACTTACAGTGTAGTCTAAACGAAATCCATCGCTGACTATCAATTAAGATTTCGTACGAAATGCTAGCAGGACCTTCGAATCCTGCCTACGATAGCCTTCTGTGTGATGAGCACGATTGTGAGTTAAGTGCCTGGATGGTCAATTCCTATATATGTATAATATATCTGTTGTTTAGTCATCATAATACAAACTTTTCCATAAAAAATAGCAGAGTACATTGGAGACATGACTAGAGTAGAAAGCTTTAATATTTTAGGGCCGAGACGAGTACCTATAGATGTATACCCTTTTTTTTTATTAACGTAGTGTTTTAAGTCCTATTCTTGACTGACTTTCTCACTGAAAACTCCCGTGTTGCCAGATACCAGGGACAACGCTCACACTTCAAGTCTCTGACGGGAATGCCTGTTCGGTCTTGTAGTCTTTCCGGTGTCTCCTACCTAACTGGTCTAATACAAACCATATATTTATACCCTGATGTTAATTAATTTAGTATATATGAAGTTATTACTGTGTTGACGATTCTATTGTAATTATTATTACCGTGCCAAATCGCAGTATCATTAGGGTTGTCAATAAAATTGTGCTTGTTTTTTTATACTAGCAGACCGTGTCTCTTTTTAGTAGTCAATAGCTCAAGAATAACGCCACTTATCCCGTTCAGGAATAAGATAATAATTCTCTGTAAAAAAATATACATGGTATTTTTTTATTATAATAAAATAAAAATAAATAATCATTGTAAAAGTTATATTCCATAAATAGACAGGCGGTAAATCGTTTTCTTTATATCATTTAATTGGTTTTCTTTAAGCTTGTAATGCGTCATATATGTTGGATTGAACAAATAAATATTAGATTGAAGCATTAACAAATTTTTTTATTATTAATCATACATTTTTAAGATTTATCATTACTCATATTACGAAAGAGAAAGTTAGTATTTATGGATGTTTTTCAAACTTGCACGTAAAAACTAATGAATGTGTTTAAATGAAACTTTACAATAACATACCTTATAATCAGAATAACACATAGGCTATAATTTATAAAGATATTGTGGGAATTGTCCAAAATATTTGTCAAGCAAATAGGATAAAATTTCTGCCATCTGCGAGCTATTCTGGCGTGCGTTGCAAAAACACGTGCGTACACGTACGAACAGTTACACGTATTTAATGTATAATGGAAATATTTAACTTAAATAGTCGTCCAACAAAAAAGCTTGCGACAGCATATATTTATATTTATATATTTATACATATTATATCTTTTATAAGTAAACCATTATTGCCAAAATGGTAAACCATAAATACTATAAAAATTGATAATTTATTTTTATATTTATTATGCGCGGGCACAGCTAGTATTCAATAATAATAAGACAAATACTAGGAGCCAAGAAGTCCAAAGTGTTAATAAATATAAATGACAATTTTCAATATAAACATATTGTAATTTTCAAGGTGATGGGTCAAACGGAGTTAGATTTTATATATACAATTTATGTTTACAAATTGCAAAATTTATATTTTTAATAATTTTGTCAATAACTTAACAGAAAAAATTGCATCCATATACATATAAATGTGGATTTACTACACAATTTAAAATTTTACCATCTACTGCGGATGAAAATTTTCCGTTTATATGGTAAAAAGTATCCTATATGTTGTTGATTCATAATATAAATTAAATTTCATCAAAATCTATTCAGTAAGACTACTTCAAATTAAATAAAAAAATGTTATTCAATTTAGTCACTGGAAAGGCTCTAATGAACGTTAAAATTACCATCGGTTCGGAAAATAACCCGGTCATATACAAGAACCAGCAAGAAACTCTATGTGGTTAAAAAATAAAATCTTTGGTACATATATAAACAAGGAAAAAGTTAATACATTACAATAGCTTTTAGCGGATACACAGAGAGAGGTGTAAATTCCAGACATCACCTTCGTTCACATATTGATCCACTCTGTAATAGCCTTTTGACACCAAAATTCACCAAAACCCACTTGACATAGTGCTTGAACTGACTGTCCGGTAAATCGGAAACTTCATTTGAGACTTTATTATAGTTTGGAAAATCCAAAAGTGCACGACCCATAACGTAATTATAGTTGGATAACAGATTTAAGCATTAATATTAAATATGTAAAAAGGTTGACCAAATTTATTTTTATATTATATTGATATACAATAAAGACTATTCGCTGTTAATGAAGTTATTCATTTTTTAATTAATTTACATTTAATAAGACGGTAATTTTCAATAGGCTATTACTCCGAATGATACTGAAGCGAATGAAAAAAAAATAGACTCAAAAAGTGAAGAAGTTATTTTGGCGTTATCGTGACCACATACATCATCCGCATATATAGACAACTAAACGTCCACCAAAATATTGTTTCAAAACGGTTTTTTTATACTATCTAGAAAAAATAGCGTTATTAAAGTGTCTACTGTCATAAAAAACCGTTCTTGTTAATATTTGTCAACTCATTTAATACTTAAAGTGCAAAAAAGATCGGATAAAAGCAACTTAAGTCGAGATAATTGCTTGACCTTGATAGAGACAGAATGAAGCACTACGGAAACGCTTCGCGTTATGACGTGCAATAAAATTTAACTCTTTACCTTAAAAGCTTTTTCTGGTCTTACTGAATCTAAAGTATGGGGTGACCAGTTTGTTAGAGTGTAGACAAACAGGAGGGCAGAGTTAAGATATCGAATCCCTAAAACTTAGCCTTTAAGAATTCGCGAGGTCCCATATTGTAAATTACCTACTGGATATATTTAGATATAGTGATACATGTATGAGGAGCTAGTAAAATGTCTAAATATATATGGTTCTTTGGCCCCTATACTTATAAAAAAGTTCATCGTTTTTATTACATTAAAGTACATAATTAATACATGTGATAGAATCATAAAAGAACCTTAACCGGTTGAAGAAATATCGGCAGCCCTATAAGCGTCTCTTTTGCAAGGTTATACAAGCTAGTTTAAGCGTCATCGTACATGATAAATCTTTATCTATGGTTGTACTGTATTCAATCAATATTAGGGTTGGACGGATGTAATCGAATACAAACAAAGGTGCTTGCATACGAGGTAAAGTATGGAACGTTCATTTTAATCATAGATCAAGTACATACAGCAAAATTTTGAAAATATTCCTACATTTCATGCGCATCACGCAACTGCTATACTTTCTCGGAGAGGGTTACACGAGAGTGCATGACGAATCAATTGCATTCAATATTGATATAAGTATCGTATATCCGAAGACTAAAAACTATAGGGGTATCAGCCTACTCAGCACCGACGGTAAACTGTACGCAAAAGTTTTGGATAAAAGATTGATGAATGAGACGGAAGAGAAGATGTGGGATTTACAAGCGAGATATAGGAGAGGAATGGGATGTCTGGATCCTGGAAACCTTTTCCTTACGAATCATAACCGAAAAAGTTTTGACTTTCAGTCAAAAGGTCTATTTCGCTTTCGTGGACTTGGAAAAGGCTTATGATAGTGTAGTGAGGAATTAATTGTGGGTGATGTTGTCTATATATGGGGTGAGTGGTAACTTGATACAAGCACTGAGGTCACTCTACGAGAGTTCTAGTGCTAGTGTTAGGATTAACGGAGCCTACACAGACTGGTTTAGCATCGATAAAGGTGTTAAACAGGAATGTGTAGGGTCGCCATGGCTGTTTAATCTGTGTATAGACAATTACATGAAAGATTTAAAAGAGAGTGATTATGGGATTAAAATGAATGGTCTGACTGTCAAATGTCTCCTATACGCTGATGACCAGATTATACTGGCATTATCAGCAGTGGAGTTGCAGGCGATGGTCAGTAATTTAGAAAGAGCCTTAACAAGAAAAGGAATGAAAGTCAATGCCAGTAAAACGAAAGTAATGGTTTTTAAAAAGGCAGAAAGCATAACAGAATTTACTGTTTTGATCGATGGAGAACGAGTGGAAAAAGTGAAACAGTTTGTATTCTTGGGGTCAATGGTTAGCAGAGATGGAAAGTGTGGCCGTGATATTAAGTGAAGAGTTGTATTAGGGAACCGAGCGAACGGGGCCCTGCGTAACTTTATGTGCAGCCGGAATGTGTCAGGATCGTAGCAAGTGGAAGGATTTGGTCTTTGCCTACCCTTATGGGAGAGAGGCGTGATATTATGTATGTATGTATCGTATGTCCCGTGCCAATATGTTTTATAGTTTACAGTTGTATTTGCTATTGTGACCTCGCCTTGATGTTTACCTTAATTTAGAGCACGTGTGAAGTTAGACTACAGTCTAGTCAATTATATATAATTGGACAACAATGCACATGGAATCGATAGACCTAAATCAACCTCAGTCAAATAATTTTGACGTTTATAGAAAGTACTCTGTAAATATATATCAGACACTGCATAATCAAATAAAAACCATAATAATAATATATTTTGTTTTACTAAATAGCTAGTAAAATTTGGCGCTTGCTCGTTCCTCTAAGTGTAAATGGAGGTGTACATTTATTGCAGATCGTTTCATTATGATCGGTTCAGGTATCGAAAAATTAAAATCTGGTAACCAACAGTTGATAAATGACATTTCTTTGCTCGTTAGAATGGCATTTATATTATCTGGTGCTAGAATCAAAAGGTTGCTGTTCGAATTCAATGCTTCAGCAAGCACTTCATTTACATCACTTTGTATCTGATCTGAAGGTACTATTTCGCATATATAATTTTGCCATACATTTTGATCCCATTACCTAAATTTATGGCCACGTTATGGCCACAATTTCACCTCATGTTAAGTGACGATGTAGCCCAAGCTGGTGAACTCGCTAAACCCGTGGAGGGACTGGTTCTCAAGTGCAACTGCTGGAACACAACTATAGATATTTGGTGGCAAATTTTCAAATTGAGGGTGGTAGTTAGCCAGGTGGGAATCATTGAAAAAGCCCTACCACTATGCTATGGTTTCATCACGATCTTTTCCTTCAACCTTAGACGCGGCGTCCGTACACGTTACCACTGAGGTATCAGTGTTTCTAAATTATTATTATCTCGTTATACTTGAGGTAAATATCTACTAGTACATATCCAGTAGATTATTTACGGGCTCGAAGATTGTAATGTAAATGTTGAGTATATACTTTTCCTGAGTATAAGACAGTGATTGTTTACTGCTATAATGTAGGTCGAGTGATGTATAAATACATAGAGTAAGGTTCTATCTGGTGAGCTATGAACAGCCTTGTAGAGTGAACGCGAGAGTAAACACGTAGAGGGCTCAGCCTACGGATAGGCTTGACCTATATATGTACGAGTAAAGAATGAGGTCAACGCAGCCAGCGTTCCACTGGTAAATAGTACTCGTAAATGGTTTTTCCTCGGAGATGCGACCGAGTTATGTGAAAGGTTATACAATAACATCAAGATAAGTAGAAATTTTCTACAACAAAAATCCATTCTAAGTAAACAACATTTTTTGCTCCCGTAAACCTGTCTACCCGCGATTTATTTCATAGAATTTTTGGTATAGTTCTCTTACATACTATTAGACAATTTATTTATAACAATGGTTCCCAATCTTTTTTGGTTGAAAGATCCCTTGTCAATTTTTATACTGTCTTGGTAGACCCCCATTTAATGAACATTGAATTTTTCAAAATTTATCAAATTCGAGCGTGTTTTTAACATGTGACTGTTCAAATTGTTCTCGACTTTACTTTGATAGATTACTAAGTAATAAAATATATCTATACTCTATATTAATAATATAAAACGTAAATATTTCTTTGTTTGTTTGAATACGCTAATCTCGGAGGCTAGCAGTCGAATTAAAAATATCTGTATTTGATAAACCTATCATTGAGAAAGGTCACCAAAAGAGCACTGCTGTATCGAAAAAAGTTACAAAAACAGGCAAAAAATGTAAAATATTTATTAATCCAGGCAAACGACTATGAGTAGTATAAGGGTGACGTTGCCTTAATGTAGTATACATTTTAAAGAAAACGCCAAAAGTAATTAGAATAGAGAAAAAACAAGGGCCGAGCAATTTCTGCTTGGGAAAATATGTATTTATTTTGACAAGTTAAATATTTTTTTTGTTGAAACTAAATGATCAAGTCTTATGGGATTTTATAAATAAGGTGTAAATGTTAAATAAATTAACAAAATGGTTAAATATATATTATCAAATTTAGTAAATTTCACTTCGTCAGCAACAGCATCACGAGCTATGCTCATATCGTAGTTTAAAGGACACCAGCGCTGTTCTGGCAGGTACTGGAATCTCTATTTTCAGTATACTGCTGGACACTTTCAACTTTCCACTCATATAAGCGGGTGCTTCTTGTCTTTACTTTCCATACATTTTATATCGCTTGTCTGTCCATCCCTTTTTTTACGTAAGTCATTGTTAACAAACAACTTGGGTAGGGGCACGTTTCCTCCCATCTTAAGGTAAATCGATTACTTAACAGCAGATGATGTTGTAGCAAAACGCTAAAACTTTGCAATGTTGTTATAATATAAATAATAATGAAGTAATTGTGGTCAAGGTTCCTATTTTTATACACAATTTTTAAATTCAATGAATAAATGTTAACTGAAACAATTTTGTTAATGAGTTAATTCAGTATGAACTACGCCAGAAGTTCCCAGACATTCTTTTCATATACCGTTTTCAAAATATAACTGATAGCAGTGGACACCCTGCAGCTACATTTCTACCATATTCCAAGAACTCGACAAAAAATGTGAAGATTACTCGATCTTACTATGGAAATTTACATTACAATCGAGTTCCAACCACGAATTCATAGTTTTCGAAAAACAAAGTGAGAATTAATTGATTAATTAATTAATGCAAGTTTTGATAAGCAACAGTCGCTGAGCTTCTTAAAATGTTATCTGCCTACATTGATAGATGAAGTCAAGCCAACGTTTTAGTTCTATACTATGGAAAGCAACCAAGTTTTCGTGGACCCACGATTACGAATTGTGAACCTCAATTTTTTTGTTACGCCAACGTGTCTTTCGTGGTTCCCTGGGGATCCACCTAAACCACTTTGGGAACTAATGTACCTACTAGACTAATTCATTGATTAGAATAATTCTATATCTCTATCGACATACGATCATCGGCCGCTCTAGAAATTACGGCGCCCAGGACAAAAAGACAAATTGCCGCCCCTTGGAAATTTTAGTATAGTATCCATATAACCATTATATTTTTTAGCGAAAAAGAGTGAAGTTTCCTTTTTGTTAGTAAAATTTACCATACTAATTATAAATGTATACAAAAAAACGGCCGCCACAGCGCCCCTAAATTTTGGCGCCCCGGGTGAACGTACGGCTTGCCGCCCCCACTAGAGCGGGCTCTGATACGGTTTCGATCAAGGTATAATACAGAGTAAACCTCGATCGAAATCAAATTATGTATGTAAATGTGCCGAATACACATTAATCGCCTTATTCATTTCTGACTACGTCTTGCAATTCTTCAGTTCAATTAAAACTCAGTTAATATTCAAGGTATAGCGTTGCCGTGTGGCCTTTTTTTTACTTAATTAGTGGCAACCCGTTTAAACACGACCAACTCTGTTCGCGACTTCGCGTAGAACTAAAAATTATTTTAAATAATCTCGTATTTGTTACTTTTTTCACTTCGGCTTTCGTCCTATTTGTTAGTCGCGGGTTTTTAAATAACCGAACGCCTTCCTCAATGATTGCCCTATCCAATACAAAAAGTTTTTTTTTTATCCAACTGGTAATTCCCAAGATTAACGTGTTCAAAAAACAAAGATTTTTTTCCGCTTTTTTAGTATTAATATACATAATAACAATGTTATATAGATTAGTAGAATATTTTGCAAATATTCAAAATTACGATTACCACTTTAATGTTAACTAAATGTTAGCAAAAATGTTGGCTTCTCTGTTAGATCTTGCCTTTTTCTCTGACGTGATAACCGAACATCCTGCTAAAAACTCTTGACTTCTTACTGTCATAAAAAAGTTTTCAGTATAAGGTTGTCTTCTACTATTTTTCTTAACTTAGTAACTTATTATTGTTCGCCAGTATCAAGTGGGTAGACTGTTATTATGATTTCCACATAATAATAGAAGGGTAGTCTCATTATTAAATCTTTCCACGCTGTTTTTTGATATCCAGGATTAATTATTTATGCTATTTATTCCAATCCAGCTCTCATCGGGTTTGATCGCCCTCCGCGCTCGCCCTCTAAGTCCGGTAAAGCTGTGAAAGCTATTCATGCAAACAGTGTTGGTTTCTTCTAAAAAATCCAATCCATCTCAGCTTTGCATAATAACCAAGTTATATTATGCCGCTTACATGACCTAATATGTATAATTATACTGAATATATCATACAAACAATTATAAAATCTATGTATATATATGTAAAAATTAATCGCCGAAATGTATACACTCTTTAACTTCCGAAGGACTGTATAAAAGTCAAGGTTTGTATAAAATTCGAAATAAATTATTTTTCAATCATATAATATGAAAAGTAATGAAGCAATGATAGCTCAGTTATTAGTGTGTACGTACGCCGCGTCAAGGGATGTGAATTCGAATCCACATATATTTTAATTTCATACAATTAAAAGACATTTAATTAATTGCATTTATAAACAAGTTTCATTCAATAACCAAAATAAATGAAAAACGAAATAAATATAGCCAGTTCTATTAATCTTAACGAATTGAGGTTGATCGGTTGATTAGGATTGATTATAGCTAATCAAGATCTAGACAAAAAAAATTACAAATAGATCAAACCATTTTTGAGTTTTAGCGAGAATAAAGAACTTTGATTAAAGGTGATACGAAGTTCACCGGGTCAACTAGTAATGAATAAAAATCACTAGATAACAGATTGAGATCAAGCTGAAAACTCAGGTTATAAGATCTTTAAAAATGCTGCACTCAAAATGGACATGTTTTTTTATATAGACCATAAAATTATATAAATACTCTTCAGCTTATAAAAAAAAAAGATATTGCTAATGTATATAATCTCTATCATATAAATGTTTGTCGGTGGCCATTTTGTACGTGGCTTTACATTTAAAACGGCGACGAGTAATACTGTAGGGTTTCTCGAGGTCGAATAATTTTGCGTTCCAACTAGTTGCTAATAACCTAATTCAGTAATATTACTATCCAAACTAAGTAAATAATATTTAATTGAACGAAGTGACTTTATTTATTGTGATTAAAAACATTGTTGTGTCTGTACATGTTTCTTTATAACTGTGGTATAATAATACTTCGCGTTGAACTAAAAATTATTTAGTAATTTTGCCTATTTTTGTCACTTTTTTCAATACAGTTTTACGCCTATTGACAGTTCTTTGATGTTGAATAGCCTATTAATAAGCCGTATTTCGTTTTATTTTTTTAATAGCCTTTTTTTGAACTTTAATAGTGTTCTCAATAAAACAATTTATTGCCGTCGCTTTCAAAGGTTTCGAGTTTTATAATACAATTCACTTTGTATACATTTTGAAGCGATGATAGCTCAGTGGTAGTGTGTACGACTAATGACCGACGACGAATGAGCTTGAGCTTTCGGTGTAGGTAATCATCGTGAGGAAACCATAGCATGGTTGTAGGGCTTTTTCTTATGCCCCTCTTGCTAGCAACCACCAAGTTCAAGTTTCAAGTTAAAAATCTGTCGCCTAATACGTGTTTCGCTAGCTGCACGTGAGAGTCAGTTCCTCCATAGGTTTAGCATGTATATCAACTTGGGCCGTATCGTCACTTAAGATCAGGTGAGATATGGCCATAACGCTAAACATTAACTATAAAAAAATGGAGTCATTTCTTCTTACCTTAATACCAAAAATAGGTATGTATTTAAACACAGCTATTAGCTGTGTCCGCGACTTCCTTCGCGTGAAACAAAAAAATATTTAATAATTTCTGTCCGTTTTTGGATCTTTTTTTTAAAACAGCTTTGCTCGTATTATTGATGGTGTGATATAAATAACCTTCCTCAATGATAGCTATATCAAAACCAAAAAGAATTTTTGAAATCCTTAATACAGTAGAACCTCTATAAGTCGAACATCAAGGACGACGCTAAAAAATTCGAGTTATAGATTTTTCGAGTTATAGAAAATGGAGGTTTTGATGTTTAAAGCGAAGGGAACAAAATATTTTTTTGAGTTTTGGAGTTCTTCAACTTATTGATGTTCGACTTAACGAGGTTCTGTTGTAATTTCTAAGATTAACTCGGTATGTGTCATGTTACTCGTTAGAATTTAGCTTTTCCGTTTTATAATGTTAATACAGATAATGTTTAACAACTGTATTGTTCACGGCAGCCCCTCTGTTAAATACAAATCTATATAAACTAACAAATGGCCGACATAGATTAAGTACTTGTACAAGGCCGAAGATCGCGTTTGTTTGAACTCGCTTCGCAGTAAAACTAACCGACGGATTTTGATAATGTTTTCATGTTCTACATAACGTCGATTTGTTATTCTCGACAATTGCAAAAATATTTGTATGTTTATTACAAATACCAACAAGATATATATTACGTACCACGGGAAGAAATGACTATACAAGTGCAATCTTATTTATTGGTATTTTCCATACATTGCGTGCTGTGAGCGATTGACACAATGAAAAAGTTTAAAGTAAAATGAGTATGTGAATTGGTAACACGTACGAAGTTATTTTACTACTTTGTAATTTTTATTCATTTACATATATGTTTTTAAATTTAGTGTGATAGTTAGTGAAGATGTTTATCCCTACATCTCTAGATTATCAACATAATGACTGGCCATATTGAAAAAATAACAAGATATTGCTATACTAATTAAGTATTTTTTAAATATATCATGTTTTTATATCAAAAGAACATGCAATACATGCTCATATTTTTTGTTTCCGATATTTTATTTCATACTTTTCAGACCGTTTAAATGCATTGTATACTAAAAAAATAAGTATTTTATAATTATATTCTGTTTTATAAGGGTTATGTGAATGAAATTTTGATATAGGTATTGTGTTCATCAGTCATTATTCAAAAATACATTCATCTGTCATATCATTATCTTCTCTTTTTCGATTTTCTTCTTCTTTTTAAATTTTCATGCATGTGAGCTTTGGTCCAAATTTCAAATATCTAACTCATCGGGATGTTAGTTTAAAATCAATTATAAAATTCCACCAGGACTGACGTACAAGAGAGCGAGTTAATAATACGTCGGAAAATAGCTAAATAATGTCGAAAAAATGAAATAATCGTTTGTTATAAATTTAAGTGTATCTTTAGTAGAAACACTTTGTTGGCTCAGTCACACTTAGCGTTCACAACGCTCACGACCGTGGATTTTTCCGTTCCGCTTTCTTGCGAGCGATACAATAATTAATTCACGTGAAATGGACTACAGTTACACCCTTGCAGATAAAGCATGTGTTGGATGTAAGTGAATTTTTCGCCCCGTCATGTGCAACTCCTGAAAGCATGTTTTAAGCGTTACAAACCTTGAGTGTTCTATATATTGACGTTAAAGTTATTAGCTTTTATCGAATAGGGTACTTCTATACAATTAAACTAAAAACCGTGCAACTTCATTCGCGATTCCTAATCTTTCAATCTTTTATCCAACCTACTTAAGGTAGGCACAACATGTCTTTCTCTTCCACTCACCTTTACCAGCTGTCATCTCAGTATTCACATTTTTTGTCTTTACTTCTCACACAGTGCTTCCATATCTTCTTCGGTGTTACCTCTACTCCTATATTTATCCACCCTCATACTTAACATTCTTCTGGTTATATGGCTTTCATCTCTCCTCATAACTACGCTAATTTATTACTCTGCCACTGGTGCTATTTAACTGATTCCTTAAAATGAACTGTCTTCACATTCATTATAATCAACACTCATATTGTATGTGAGAGTTTGTTGTTGAGTGTTACTCAATCACGCAAAAACTGATGAATTGATTTAGTTGAAATTTTACACACTGTTAGTTTATTAGATGGATTAACAAATAGGATGTGTTTTATTCCAGAAACTAGCTTTTACTCGCCACTTCGCTCGCGTTAATATTGACTTGTCAACCAATACTGGTTGTAGATCGATACAGATTCTTTTCTATCATATTCTATTGAATTATTTCAGGATGTTAGTCGATACAGGTAGATCTGAATTTACCCAAAGTTATAAATTATAAGCAATTGATTGTTCTCTAAAGTTTGAAGTAAATCGGATGACGCTGGTAGTGACGCAATAAAAAGTTTCAAAGTTTATTCCGTTCTTTACCCCACTTCTTATGAATTTTTCGAAAGAATCTCTATACCAAAATTCATCATATATGATTCAGCGGTTTAGACGTGAAAACGTAACAAATAAACAAACTAACTTTCGCATTTACAATATTAAGTAAGGATATTTTTTGGTTTTCATTTAGACCTACTTTTATTGTCTACGCGGACGAAGTCACGGGTAACGGCTAATGATATTATAAGGATAAAAATAACTTCAATCCAGAAATGTTTCCAGAGATTACTTCCAACATTGTATTTACCTCTTTATAATAGTAATAGGTAAAGACCTTTCTTTAATTATATTAATGCATTTCTTAACTTATCCAACAGTTGACCAGTTTTAAAGAACATAACGTACAGTACTGGAATCAATCCTAATTATTTTTAGTAATACTTATTATACTGAATGTAATAAATTTATTTATCTGAAATATAAATCTTAGTTATTCCGTATAAAATATCTTCATAAACATTATTACTCGACCTCTATAAATACTACTTCTACCTCTAACGAAGATCTGAAGCATATTTTATAGAATTGATGATATAGAAATTCTTGAAAAGTTAAACGAAAATTGCAAGGATTACATTGAAATTTCTTTTGGTTATAATCTATTTTATTATTCAAATATGAACGGATATAATCTAATGAAACCGTTTTTGTATACTTGTGAAGCTCATAAATTGAGTAAAGACAAACATGGCTTTGACTTATACAAAATTACTTGTCCCTTGTTACTCACTTTATTCATGCTACATTGTATTTCCTACATTAATAATTATATATAAATTAACTAATAATTTACTATGTTTTGTACTGTATTATTAACCATATAAACTATACTACTTCTATAAATTAAGTTCAATAACTAAGCATAATTTGTCAATATTTGTATTGGAATAAAGACATTGGAACCAAAAAACATTGAATTTCCGTTGTGCTGGTAATTGAATAAAAGGGTAAATTAATAATAAAAACTACTTTGTACAATTAACGTTGTGTAAAATCGAACATTAGCGTGGAAACTATTGATAATAATGAAAAAAACTTCCTTGTTTGTGTACAAAACAGGAAGTCGGGGAATAATTCATTTTTTTATGTGATATTTTAAGTTTATTTTATGTAAAAACACTATGTAAACTTGTGCGAATAACCCTTAAATTGCTCAAGGATTCTAATTCGATACCGGACTTTTGAATCACTTTGTGCACTTTTAATATTTGGCTGTCATCATTGCCCAATATTATTTTGAACAAGAGTGTCAAAATATACGTAATTTTGTCAACATTGTTATTATTTAATCATGCTAGTCATCATACTTCATACTAATGTTATAAATGTGAAAGTGAGTTTGTTTGTTTGTTATTTCACTCCTAAATCGCCGAATCGATTGTGATGCATTTTGGTAAAGAGAACGACGGGACCCAGGACACGGAGATAGGCTACTTTTTCACGCGAAATCTTTATTGGAAGTTAGGTAAATGGAGGAATAAACTATGCATGAAACTTTTTATTACGTCATCCGATTTCTTTAAAAAAAATCGATATTAACGCGAGCGAAGCCGCACGTAAAATATAGTATTCAATATATTTTTTTTAATTTTAACTGGTATATCAGAATTATAAGGGTTAAAAGAACAACGTTATAAGCCTGCTAGCTGGGGGCACCTGTAATGCATCCACACCGAATCAATATTGGTTGTCGTGCATCGCGCATGGAGGTCGCGCGGGTCGTTCCGTGGCGTCCGTCCTACTGACCCAGTTAGCGCTCGCTCGCGCGCTGCCAGATACCGAGGGCCACGCCTTATCGCGTACCGTACCGCAGCGCTGCGCCGCACCACGCCACACCACACCGCACCACGCCGCACCACGCCGCGCCGCGACGTCCGATCATTTTATACATTATTTTGTACGGCGAATAGGAAGCATTACATCATTTTTAAATTAGAACACTATTCCGTTCTTGACCTATTATAATCTGCTATCTATTATTCTTATCGCTTAGAGAAATATTTCTATGTTTTAGGTTTTACTGTGGTGCAGTTTTATAAGAATTTGTAACTGCTTCATCATAATTGTAGTCGAGGTCATGATTTCAGAAGTGAATACGTTTAATTAAACTACACAGAATGCGCAATGACAATGATTTAAACGTTTGAGCAATTCCCATCATAAACTATGAAGCGAAATATAAAAGTTTTATAGAAACATAAATTTTAGAATTTATATAAGTAGTTTCGTAACACTTTAAAACGTTTCAAGATAACCTCGTCTTTATATTTATTAGAGAAAACAAAGCAAAATGAATAAAATAAATTCTTCGTTCTACTAATTTATTTTCTAAAATATGTTTGTAAATTCTAACCTATTAATTTTATGAACTTTGCTTTGAGAGTCCATTAAAGATTTCCCGAGCAAGCTATTTAGAAATGTTGTAATATTTTCAGACGAGCAGTAGATGGGTTTCTAATTTTGATAGAAATTCTCTATTGCTTTTCTAAAATCAACGATGTTTCGAACTAAGGTCGAGTTCGAAACTTCTAGATGTTACCATTCGTATACCAAATAAAACAGCCGTATTTTATTTATTTATTGTTGTTTGACAACAAATATCAATATTAAATAATAAAACATGGTAATCGCCTACGTACAGTTCAAGGAGATGTTTCTATAATTAATCTTCAAAGTGCATACAAATTGGGGACGAACAAAAAAAGTTGCTCCATCTATAAGACTTTCATTATTCTTTCATCTATGTAAAATAAGTACATTAAGCTTGTTGTATGTTACCGTGCAGAGATTGTTGTATATTTCTAAACGCGTTATGATGCAATATACTGTATAATAATTATTTTATTGTTGTTTATCATTCGAACGTGTAGAACGTTACGAATTCTGGGTAACCTCATTTTAGCCGCTGCAAAAGATATGGATTAATAGATTGAGATAGACATATCCGCAAGCAATGGGTGCGAGGGAGCGAGGTAATGAATAGTCGTCCCAGATATCGGCTACTCCTCGCGGTACGTCAAACTGAATAAACGACATCACTCGACGTCACGTTGATACTCTACCTTGCTGCCTTCAGCTTCATATTCCGACCAAGGCTGTAAAATCAAAAGCAATTACTTTATCTATAAATATAAGTAACAAAGATGTAAATTAAACGTGTCTGTACTTTTTAGATTTATGTAAAAAAACAATGCTAGTGACTAAAAATAAGTAATAAAATATATTTACATAATTATAGAAATGTCTGTCTGTTTGTTTATGCGCGCATCACTACTCAAGCACAAGATTTATGATAAAACATCACAAATAAATCATAAAACGTATCCTCAAGTCACATTTAGTCTTTGTTTCATTAAAATCGGTTGACTCTATAAAAAGTTATTGTACCTAATTTGAATAACGACGCGAGATTAAATAAATTTAGTTCCACGCGAACGAAGTCGCAGGCACAGCTTGTTCTATATACTTTACCAAATTTATATAGAGGCTCATATTGAAGAATGTTGAAAATTATTTTCAGTGGTCGGGCGTCTTGTGTCAGGTTACATATTGCTGTGTATTTACTTACCTATTTCTTTCTTAAATTGGCAACTAATTTTCCTTATTGAACATCAATACTGACCTAAATAAGTGGCTAGAGTGTCTTGTGATGATTTCAGTATCTTAACAAAGCAGTGGTTCCCTTGTTAGAATTTTTGTAACATCTAAGAATTCTGGTTCCATGATATTACTTCTAATCTACAACACGTATTTTCATTAACAGGTTATGTAAAATATTACCTTTATAAAACAATTAAGTGTCAAATAAACATATGTATGATTAAAAATAAAATTACTACAGGAGAAGGACCCTGTTAAAAACTCAGCAGTAAACTAAGAATACCGACGGATCGTTAATCCATTGATGGTTATTTACCTACCTTTGAGTCTTTCGGCAGGATAATCTTGTAACATTTCAAATAAAGAGTCGTTGTAACAAGTTTAATACTAGGATGATGCTTGCGACCCAGTTAGGTACAAATCATTATTATTTTTTTAATAAAAGAGAGCAAATAGTGGCAAATATCTCGATAAATCAAACACTAGGTGCAATGGCCTTTGAAGTCTCCCACAGCAGACACAATGTAGTCACAACATTAAAAAACAACAATTATTCAGTACAAATAAATGAGTGAAACTTTCACTAAGTAAAAAGTAGAATAAAAGCAAGAAATAGGTTACCTAAAAACGTTTAACAGGCTATATGCTCATCCCTCAACAACATAATTGACTTAATTTTAAAATTTGGTTAATAAACACCAAAATGTCTAATGCGTTTCCTATATTGTTGTACAATCTCCATAACCTATGCACCGGTGAATATATTTTGGCTGATCTCAATGGGTGTCTAATAGAATTGACATGACCTTACAACTCGGCAATCAATTTTACAAACGTTAAATAAATGATTATAGCAAAGTTTCGAAACTATTGAGTTAGTTGACTCTACTATGTCTATTTTTGATGCTTAAGAAATTAATAAGTTATCCACAGCGTTTCCTTTCACACTCAGCAATGGCAAATGAACCGCTTTCATGAAAAATTTCATATATGTACCGATTTTCATGACTTTTGGTTAAGTGATATTGCAGTTTAACTATTGATTTTATTTATTCAAACCTATGTTATTGTGTATACTGATTAAAATTTGTTTTTCTTTTTATTGGTTAGCTATTAAACAAGGACAATCCTTAGAAACCTGTGCAGAATTTCAATTACTAAAAAATTTTAAAGTGTTTCTTTATCCTCAGAAGAAGTCTTTCATTTTTAGGGATAAGTATTCTATATGTTGATTCATAACTAAGTGTTAAGATTTATCGATATATCTTTTCAGAGTAATGCACGTATGAGGAGACAAATTAATAGACATCATAAAAAAAACTTGGATCTCTATCGATATAATTATTGTTAAAGTATAGAATTAAATTAATATTTGTCATACTGATTTACCTCAGGGGCATCATATACATCATATCATTACAGTAAGTTGTTAGCGTCATCCAAAAACTTGCAACATATTTTCAGTACAATTAATAATTTCTATAAATATAGTACGAATTGATTTTGTGATATTTGGTAATTGAGAAAAATATTTATCCCACATCATTGCCTTGAAAAAGTAACCGCCTAAGAAGAAATAAATATAATAGAAATTTAGTATCACATGATGTTTGTGGTCAAACTTTAACTTATTTACTATGTACCATGGTTAAAACATTTCTATAGAGAGTTAAAATTCCAGACAATTTTAAACTATTCTATTTTTGGAAATAACGCTAATGTGGTTTTTTATAACTTCACCGCGTTCTATGGTGAGTACAGCAAACATTTAGGTGAACAGAGAAGTTATGGAGCGGTACGTTAGCAATGCATGCATTTTCGCAAATCATATCTAATGACCAATATTTACAATACAGACTAGTGCAAAATGGGAATCTTAACTAATCATTGACCCTCAATACTAACGGTTACGTGATGTATCTTAGTTCAGACGGTATCCCTTGTGATATCTTTCAACCTACTTAGTTTTTTTTAAGATAGGACATATACTGTTAGCCTTAAGGTAACGGGCGCAAGGGAGCCATGATTTGACTTGGGCTATTGCCGGGAACGCGAAAAGATAACGCGATCCTGACTAATCCTAAAAAGGATCCTAACTAAACAGAAAAACCTACTCTACTATAACGCGAACTAAGAGCGCGAACTAACTTCCTAAAGTAAAGGATTGTACTGAATTTGCCTCACGGCTGAATGACTGAACTGTATCTGTTCTACAGTGCCTGAATAAGGCTGAAGAAGGCTACAAACCTTCTAAGTGAACTCGAGTTGGATCTTTTTACTTATTTCGTGATATTTTCTTTTTCAGATGGACATATACGTGCAGACAGCCAGCCCAATCGTGGAGCAAGTCCTCAAGGGTTATAACGGAACGATATTCGCGTACGGACAGACCGGTACAGGCAAGACTTACACCATGGCTGGCAGCAACTCAGCGCCAGAGCTGCGGGGAATTATTCCGAACTCCTTCGCGCACATATTTAGTCATATTGCTACCGCAAAAGATGACGAAAAGTATGTATTATTGTGTACTGTAGGATAATAGAGATCTGGACCGAACCAGTTTGCTTCCACCATGTACATACAGTAAAACCACTTGATAAGTCGAAAACCTCCAAAACTCAAACAAAAATGTTTTGTTGATTTCTCTTCAAGCTTCAAAGCCTCCAGTGCTCTAAATTTCAACCCTATTTAGGTCAAAATAATCAGTTAGTCAGAACCCAATCACCATGATCTTTTTTACTGTGAGGTTTTCAGGTCGGCATGAAAGTAATTACTCATGATGGTTTCCAACGGTCAACATTGTTTTTGTATTGTACATTGCTTACCATCAGTTATCATACCGGTGTGTTATTATATATGTTACTTCGTTCACGTGTAACTAAAATTTTAGTTAGCTAATTTGGTGGTAGCGTAATGTTTTAAAGCCTTTCTCAATGGTAGCTCTATCAAATACGAAAATAAATATTTAAATCCGACAGGCAGTTCCTAAGATTAGCGCATTCAAACAAACGTTTTCGCTTTATCATATGAATATATATGTATACATAAGTAGGTAGTAAATTTGTTATTTATTTATTTGAAATTTAAATATTATAAGAAGACTAGCTTTTATCCGCGACTTCACTCACGTTAATATTGATTTTGTCAACTCGGAGGATGTAATGATAAATTTCATGCAAAATTTATTCCGTTCTTTACCCCACTTCCAATAAATTTTTAGCGAGACAAAGTTGTCTATCACCGTCTTCAGGGACCCATCTACTTTTACACCAAAATTAATCACAATCGATTTAGCGGTTTAGGTGTAAAAGCGTAACTAACAAAGAAATTTACTTTCGCATTTATAATAATAGTATGGATTTAGTAAAGACGCTAAACTCATAACGACCCATGTTGAGTTAATGATTGTTACGCTCCTAAGCGAGTGGAAGTAAAACGTAGTTTATGAATCCCCAGTTTCTCAAACTGTAGTTAAGAATAAACTCCTGGTTGTAGTGAGTATTGTTCGCCTGGCTTGCTACGAACCGCAAGTTGAAAATCTGCCGCATAATATCTATAGAAGTGATCCGGCAGTTGCACTTGTTAGCCAGTCCTTCCAATAGGAATAGCGTGTCCAGCATTTCTGGCTACGTCGTCCATAACATCAGGTGACATTATAGTCATAACGCTAAACCTATAAATAATAAAAAATATAACTGTAAATTATTATCAGTATAATAAAAAAATATACAATATAAATGTGTTTAAAGGTTCCTGGTATGCGTGACCTACTTGGAGATATACAACGAGGAGGTGCGAGATCTGCTCGGCAACAACCCTCACCAGAGTCTCGAGGTGAAGGAACGACCTGACATCGGCGTCTTCGTGAAAGATCTCACCGGTAATCACATAATTAAAAAAAATTATTGTTTGAACACACTGATCTTAGGAACTACCGGTCGGAGTTCAAATATTATTTTTGTATTTGATATAGCAATAATTCAGGATGGAAAGAATTCAGTAGTACCAATAGTACGCTAGTACCAATAGGAGTAAAGCTGTACTGAAAAAAGTTACAAAAACGGGTAGTAAAATAATTGTTAGTTTCACACGAACAACGTTGCAGGTAAAGCTAGTAACAGATAAAGGATTATCAAAATATTCCATTCCCTTCGATACATAAGAGATAATTTTACTCATTTATTGTTTTTGTTTTCATATTAAAGTCCAGCTCGAAACAGTTAAATTTAGAAGTGTATATTTACAGGTCCCAATGATTAATATACTTCTGGTGGCCGACTAGGCTAATAAAATATAAAAAAAAAATTCAAAGCATACTTAGTCATGTTGGGAAGTTGAAAAGTATGGATTATCTGGTTCTATTAGCCAAGATCAATAAAAATGTAATTTAGCGGGAGAATTCATAATGAAATATAATCCTCAACAATAACATTGCACTGTTGTCGACAGCCAGAATTTTTTCCATTAACTTTCCTACCATTATTCAACATTCCAGCATAAAATTATATAAGACAACACAAGGGGTTAAATATATGGAACACTCCTAATATACCAGCATCATTACCACATTAAACGGTATTGTTGATTTGTGAGCAAATAGAAACTTGCCTTTTTTATAATTGAGGTTTAGCGTTATGATCACAAATTTACCTGATGTTTGGTGACTATGTGGCCTAAGATGATAGGAGCTGGCTCTAAAGTGCAACTGTCGCAACACACCTATAGTTAGCGGCAGATTTTCAACTTGAGGATGATAACTAGCTAGACGGGACATTAGAAAAAGCTTTACCACCATGATATGGTTTCATCACGATCTTATCCTTCAACAAGAGCTCATACTCAATTGTAGATGGATTTAAACCCATGTCCATTTATGGGCCGTTCGTACACACTACCAACTGAGCTAACATCGCTTCAAATTGTGATATTTTTATCTATCATGACTTTTGGTCATGAGTTACCTCTAACATGCGTAGCAATTTGATTTATCTTTGAACCCTGATGTTAGCTCAGTGGTAGTGTTTACAGATGCAGCGTCAAGGGACGTGAGTTCGAATCCATCTACAATATGTATGAGCTTTCGTTGAAGAAAATATCGTGAGGAAACCATAACATCCAACCTCTCTCAAGTTGAAAATCTGCCGCGAAATACCAATTGATGTGTTCCGGCAGTTGCACTTGAGAGCCAGTTCCTCCACAGATTTATTATGGGCCATGTCACTTAAGATCAGGTGAGATTATGGCCATAACGCATATTGAAAAAATCTTTTATGGTTCCCCTATAATGATATTGTATGTGGTCAGGCTACGTTGTCCACAACGCGGACGAGCTAGAGAAGATAATGTCGGTGGGCAACAAGAATAGGCACATTGGAGCCACAGCTATGAACACAGAGAGCTCCCGTTCACACGCGATATTCTCCATCACAGTCGAGAGCAGCAAACGCGGCGGTGATGGGAAAACTCATGTAAAGATGGGCAAACTGCACCTCGTCGACCTTGCGGTACTATTTTTTTTACACTACAGATTAAGTCATGGTCAGGATTGCACCTTATGGTGAAAACTTGTATAACACTGTTTGGATAGGGGAGTTAATTCACGTAAGTCGTTGTCGACATGGTCACGTGACGTGATAACGTACACACTATACCTGTTCCATTTAGTATAACTTATTGCGCTGTAAACAGCATTGATTTACAAGTTTTAATTTAAGATCAGTGTTTAATTCTGTTATCCAAAAGTAAAAACTATTGTTTATAGTTTTAAGTTTTCACTTCTGTCGGTAGTCCTCGTGACTGCTTTGAATTTATTTTTGGTACTTCACTTTTAGATAAAATTTTCGCTACACCGTAGCTAATATATAAATGCGAATATCAATTTGTTTATATCCTACCATCCAATAATCGTTTATGTATATTGTAGTAATGTCATATTGTTTGGACGCAAAATAAGAATACAGCCCGAATGCTTCAAAATTACTTCAAATATTTAAAAAAAAAAAAGCATTTGATTTAATGTTGTTTTATAGTTTATAGGTTATAGGTGGGTTTATAAATTTAAATTTTAAGTTTCTTCTAACCTTAAGGGACGGTGTCGCCCACGATGGTGGATACACTATCCCTAGTGGAAGGACTGGCTCTGAAATTCAACTGCCGAATAACTCCTATAGGTTTTCGGTGGTAGATTTTCAAGTCGAGGGTAGTAGTTAACCAGGCGGGCATCAGAAAAAGCCCTACCACCGTACTGTAGTTTTATTGCATGTTTTCCTTCACCGAGAACTAAATCTCATCGCAGGTGAATTCGAACATGATGAAAATGATGAAACTATAGCATTCTAAGTCTTCATTTTACAATACTTAATCGTAACTCACCAACAGCCAAGACAGGAGCGTATGCAAAGATTTACTCGCACTAACGTCAGGTGAGATTGCTAAGCCTTTAATCTTTATATATAAAAATTTCGTGTCACGTTATTTGTCCGCGATGAACTCCTAAACTACTGAACCGATTTTAATCAAATTTTACACACTGTCTACAGTTTGATTCAACTTGAGAGATAGGATACTTTTTACCTCGACAAGTGATCACAACGCGATAGATATCGCTGTAGTCGATGTGATTGACTACTCGAAAAGGCAGAACAAGATCGCCAGGCCAGCTAGCATATAAATAGATTTTCGTCGTGATCATAAAGTCAAGATTATTAGAAATATTCGAATGCACGTCGTCAGTATCTATATATAATATCTATTTCGTGGTCCAGGGTTCGGAACGTCAAAGCAAGACGCAGGCGACCGGCACCAGGCTGAAGGAGGCGACCAAGATCAACCAGTCCCTTTCAGTACTCGGGAACGTCATATCAGCTCTAGTTGACGGGAAGAGTACCCACATCCCTTACAGGAACTCGAAACTGACGCGACTTCTTCAAGACTCCCTCGGAGGCAACTCCAAGACTGTTATGGTAAATAGATACCTTTATACGATATTATCTTTTTAAATTTATGATTGAATGAATGAATACTTCATTGCACTTTTAATTTATACATTGACGAGCTTAATGCCACAAAATATTTCTTTCCGGGTATCCAGCGGTATTGTTCTCAAATATAAAAGAGACAAAAGTGTCAAAAATGAATAAACCAAGAAAATATAACAATACAATGGTACTTAACGTTAAATATAACCAAAAATACATAAATAGTGTATTGGATAAATAGAAGAAATACATAAAATACATAAATACTCAACTCGTATGCATGTATAAACCACCTTCTGTATTATGTATATTATATTATGATAAGGAAAGATTTGTACTTTTGTTTGTAACTAATTAACTCAAGAACTACTAAACCGATTATAAAAAGTCTTTCACCACTAGAATGCTATATTATCCCAGTAATATTATAAATTCGAAAGTGAGTTTGTTTTTTTTATTACGCTTTCACGCCTAAACCATATAATGGATTGTGATAATTTTTGGTACAGAGATAGATGGGACCCAGGAGACGTAGATAGACTACTTTTTCTCGCAAAATCTTTATTGGAACTGGGTTAAATGGAGGGATAAAGTTTGTATGAAACTTTTAATTGCGTCATTCGATTTATTTGATAAAATCGATAAGAACGGGAGCGAAGCCGCGCATAAAATCTTGTAGGCTATAAATTTGTTAAATAATTTTCAGTTCCATGCGAACAAAGTCGCAAGCACAGCGAGTAAAGTGTTATGCAGTATCAATACCTCGCAGTAAAATTATATTTATTCAAGTTATACATTCCAAATAATTACTGATACCGCGTTTTTAGTGTTTCAGCGGAAGGGAATGGCATTTTGGTTCGAGTTATTGTGATTCCACTGATATATATGTGTATACACAAATATACATACATACTTATATACACATATATAACAGTGATTAAGATAATAATTCCTTTAATTCAAATATTTTTAACATTTTGTCCTTCACAACAAAATGAAAATAATTCAATTTAAACCTTAGCCCTTAAACCTTATCACACCAAGACCTTGAGTAATCCTATGAAGTTTGGTGGCGATCGGAACAACAGATGTGTTTTGTCGTGCGAACCTGGGGCGAGTCGATAATATATACTATTTGATTACACGTTGACAGATCGCAACTATAGGACCCGCCGATACAAACTACGTGGAAACCATAAGCACGTTGCGTTATGCGAACCGAGCCAAGAACATAGAGAACAAAACCCATGTCAACAGTGAACCCGGCGACGCCTTGCTCACTAGGTAAGGAAACTGTCTAGGTTAATACTACCTGACCTGGAAGACTTTGTTCTGCCTTCGAGTAGTCAATCACATCGATTATAGCGACATCTATCGCGCTATGATCACTTTTAGATATAAAGATAAAAAGCATCCTATCACTCAAGTTGGATCAAAATTTGATCATAATCGGTTCAGTACTTTAGGACTTCATCGCGGACAAATAACCTCACAAGAACATTTTACATATAAAGATTCTAAAGCAGAAAACTTTGTTTGACCGCGCTAACCTTAGGAACTACTGGTCGGATTTCAAAAAATATTTTTGTATAAGGATTGCTTATGTTTACGCGAATATTATTCTTTGAAATAAGACTAATTTAAACGGATTTTATCGCGGTTATTTATTAATTTTGATCCCGACGTTTCGAAAGCTTTCAGCCTTCGTGGTCACGGGGCGGACTGAGGTGTAGGTTGTCCAGAAAAGTTCATGTTACTGTGTCTACCTTCAATTAACAAATAACAATAAATTAAATTGAAAGTAGACAGTAACATGAACTTTTCTGGACAACCTACACCTCAGTCCGCCCCGTGACCGCGAAGGCTGAAAAGCTTTCGAAACGTCGGGATCAAAATTAATAAATAACCGCGATAAAATCCGTTTAAATTAGTTTCATTTCAATAAATATTTTTGTATTTTATACAGCAATAATTAAAGAAGACTTTAGGCTAACATTACGCTACCACCAATAGGAGCAAAGCTGTATTGAAAAAAGTTGCAACAACAATCCTTAATTCGTTTTACTAATGTCATAAATGCAAAAGTGAGTTTGTTTGTTCGTTAGGCTTTCGCGCCCCATCCGTAAATCGATTGTGATGAATTTTGGTATAGAAATAGATGGGTACTTGAAGACGGTGACAGGCTACTGTTTCTCGCGAATATCTTATTGGAAGTGGGGTAAAGGGAGGGGTGAACTGTGTATGAATCTCTTTATTGCGTCATCCGATATGTTTGACAAAATTGATATTAACGCTATCAAAGCCGCGGGTAGAGAGTAGTTAATATTATAAAGCGGAGATGTTTGTTTGTTTGACTACGGTAATTCTAGAAACTACCAAACTAAATAGGAGTAAAGCTGTATTTAAAAATGTTACAAAAAATTATTAAATAATTTTATATTTCCATGCCAACGAAGTCGCGGGCATAGCTATTATAAAATATATCCTCTTAATCTCTTGTCATATATCTGTATGAAAAATAATTGGTATGACGAATATATTTCAGGTTCCAACAGGAGATCGATCAACTCAAGAAACAGTTGGAAGATTGCAACAACGGTAATTGTTCGAATTTTCTTTATATAATGAATAAAATGACTGTAAAAAAGTTAGATAATTTATTCGCAATCGAAGATAGAATTACAAAAAACTTATTATAATACTCCTCATTCGCATCACCTGTTATGATTTTAAAATTCACTTCGATGATTAAACCAGAACTGTTATCAGTCGAACTGTGGTTTGCTTATATATTCCATATTGCAACGATGATAGCTCAGTACGGACGCCGCGACACAGGACGTGAGTTCGAATCCACCTACAATAACCTTGACTACGATGGCATAGTGATAGGGCCTTTTCTAATGCCCGCCTGGCAAGCTACCACCCTCAAATTAAAAATCTGCTGCCAAATACCTGTAGGTGGGTTTCGGTGGTTGCACTCAAGAGCCAGTCGCTCCACTAGGCTTAGCGTGTCCACCATCTTGGGTCACATCGTCACTTAACATCAAGCGAGTTTGTGATCATAAAGATAAACTTTAAGTATATAAAAAAAATGTGTAATTATTTTGTATTGTATGATATTCTCCAACTGCATTTTCTTTCTTTCAATAGTTGAAACCTTTGTTACAATAAAAATACCTTTAATTAAAGAAATGGAAGAGGAATGCGAGGAGGAGGAACTGTCTGAAGAAGACTTGTCGGATGACACCCTCACTGATCCGGAGCTGGACTCCCTCGACCCTGAGGAGAAGAAACTGAGACGGAAGATGCGCAGAGAAGAAAAGGTAAGTTAGAAAAGAATAAAAAAATTGGTCTAAATTGGACTTAATAAATGTAGCCTACGTTACTCCTTATAACATCAGCTATCTGCCATCGAGAGCCCCGTTAAAATCGGTCCAGTCGTTTCCGATATTAGCTGGAACAAAGAGACAAACAGAAAAACTGATATATATATTTTATGTATATTACGACTGTATTAATTTAGTATACATTTAGTAAAAAGCTGATATTTTGACATTACAGACACTTCAATTTTATTTATTTGTATAGATTAGCTACGTACAGCTTAAAATGCTAGATGCTTAGTGTCTTTAACATGGAAGCATTGGAGAACTTGACCTATATATAAAGCTGTGTCTGCGACTTCGTTCGCGTGCAACTAAAAATAATTTATTTATTTAGGTGCAACTCTAGCAATGTGTGGTCTCTATTTATTAAGTACTAGATGTGCTCATGACTTTGTTCCCGTGTAACTAAAATATATTTTACATTATTTGGCCCTTTTTGTAACTTGTGACTCCATCGCTAACTCCCGTGTTACTTTCTGAATGAATAAGTACTAATTCAGTGTACATTTTTGGACTATCATTTTTCCACTTTACACTCGCACACATGCGTACTCACACGCAAGAACTAAGCAAAGAGATAAATAACACCTACATTAATCCTGCATGTATGTTCCAGGAGAAGTTAATAAGAGAGAAAGCTCACCAGGCTCGTAAAGTGCTCGAAGAGAAAAAGGCTGAACTGCAAAGAACTAAGTAAGTTTACTTAGCACTAGTTACTAGTTAGCACGAGTACTTTGGTTAATTTTATTAAGCAACCATTATTTTCAATATAAATCACTTTCAAAGCGATCTGTTGATGTACGGACACCGCGATAATTGACGGGAGTTCAAATCATCACAATGAGCGTGAGCTCTCAGTGAAGGAAAACGTTGTGATGAAACGATAATTGTGCATTTTTTAATAACCATCTAGCTCAAGTAAATATTTGCCATCAAATACCTATAGGTGTGTTTCGGCAGTGGCACTTGAGAGCTTAGCTTTACTAGGCTTAGCGTGTTCACCATTTCAGACCACATAGTCATAAAACAGAACCTATTATGTATTTTAAGGTTGATTTATATCACAACTTGATAGGGAAGAACTAATTTTTCTCATGTCATTTTATTTTTATTTTTGGATAAAGTATTATAATAATTGAACACACATTTTAAAAGTTTTTACCTCAAACCTAGTTGGGAAACTGACTCTCAAACACAATTGCGGGAACACACCTACCTACCATTTCAGAGCAGTACTAAAAGTTATTGTTTATTCTCACGATTACAGTACTTTAACTAGATGAAAACTACAACTACTACTATACCCATAACTGTACCCTTGTCAATATGTATTCAAAATAAGACTAATTAAGGCGTTAACATCTTAATTATAAAATAAGATACGAATAGGAAAATCTCAAGAGTCCTTAACTAGTTAGGGCGTTAACATCTTAATTTTAAAATAGTACTCGATTCGGCTGCATAGTCTTAGATATCTTTGCCTTTTCCTTATAAAAAGGAAAAAAATACAAACAAAAGGTATCAATTGTCCATATTATTTTTAAATTATGCTGTATACCACCATAAGGTATAGTGCAGTCATTTGGACGAGATAATATAAAAAGTATTATACTGGTTGGTGGAAATATATCTACAAGAGTTTGGGTTATGAGCTCGGAGAACGGAACTTACCGTTATTGTGGCCTCGTAATAGTGCTGGTTCAGCTACTTATTCCACCACACTTCAGTTTTAACAGTTTAACGGCCTGATATAAATTATAGATAAAATCAAAGTAGCTTCTATGATAAACTTATCGTGCGAGTTATGTTGCGTTCGAATTGAGGGTTACTCGGTTACGTGAATGTGTTCCGTTACTTCTAGGAAAGGGAAAGAGATAATATAATACATAGTCTATAATAAAGCGGACAGTATAGACAAATATAATTAACGGATGTAGGATATATTTATATAGAAAAAAATTGGTTACGTTAACATTACTTGTGCAGGAAACAACAAGAAGAGCTGAAGGATAAACTGCAGCGATTGGAATCGAAGGTTCTGGTGGGGGGAGAGAACCTGCTGGACAAGGCGGAGACCCAACGCCGTCTGCTGGAACAGGCCGCGAGGGAGCTCGAGCAGCGCCGCTTGAACGAGCTCCGCCTACAAGAAGACTTGCAGAAGAAAGAGGTACCTTTTTCTTTATATTATAGCTGTAACATACGATACGACAACCATGTTTGATTGTAATACTGTATTGCACTCACAAGACATCGGACATTACTTCCGCCATAGTAGAATGCTTAGAGCTGTGTCGCGTACTAAGATCAGCCGCTGTATGTCCTGCAATTATGGGGGATGTCAGTCAACGACCATCTTAGACACTGCAATAAACCCACAGCAATAACTCGATTAGTATGATTTCAGAACACCTAATCTATTTTTATCTTAATATTAATCACGCAGCATTAAGCCAGAGGTTCAGCGTACCCATAGTTTTTTGTTCGCTTATAATCAACCTCATATTTTTTTTACTTCTCGCGTTAATTACGATTCATAAATCAATGTATTTATTTATAAAATTAAATTAAGTGTAATTTAAAAAAAAATAACTTATTTACATAATTAATTCAAGTTTGTTGCCAGTTTTTCTCGATGAAGACATGGCTTCCGATTTAATTTACATATGAGCGTTATTAGGGTCTAGGTGAAATAAATTAAAAAAAAGGCTAGTTAAATCTTCCAAATGCGTGGGATTTTGGTGCCTAAAGTTCCAAGAAAATTAGTTTTTGACTAACATAGGTTATCCAATTCGGCGATTTTTATGATGCAGGCAGAGCGTTTGGACCTAGAAGAACGCTACTCGAGCCTACAAGAGGAGAACGCTGCTAAGACCCGAAAGCTGAAGCGGGCGGTACAACTCCTCAACTCGGCGAAGGCGGAGCTTGCAGACCAGCAACGCGAACAGCAGAGAGAGATGGAGGGCATCCTCGACTCAGTACGGGCTCTCAAGCGAGAGATACAGCTCGCTGACCTCGTGCTGGACTCTTACATACCTAAGGAGTATCAGGTCGGTTTTAATAATAATTTCTCATATTGTCATTAGTTGGACACTAATACCTACCACAGATAAATTGTGGTTCCACGATAAGTGAAAAAGTGTCTGGGCTGATGAAAAAATCAATATAACATGTCATCCCACACATTTTGTTATTTCATGTACACGAGTATAATATATCTTTGAGATATTAAATAAAATTGTGTTTTGTGTTCGACAATGTGTTCAAAGTTCGGTGAAGCTGTCAAAGCCCTTGGGGCTAACAGCGTCCGTCAGGTCAAAAAAAAAAAAATGTTCGACAATGTTTTGTATCATGCCAGTGGTGTATTTTAAGCGACCCCAATTTATTTTATAATTCCTAGAGTTACATAACAGTATTTTTGTATGAACATGTAATTAGTACAGTATCCACAATAATCATATCGAAATTTATTGAAAAATAAATGTAGTGCCTGGGTTAACGACGACAATTGCTCCGCATAATATGCGTAAGGACTGTATGCCAGAGTTGAAGAATTATTAATTACTAGCTGTGCCCGCGACTTTGTTCGTGTGTAACTTAAATTTTATTTCATATTTTTTGGACGATTTTTGTCACTTATCTCAATATAGCTTTGCTCCTATTAGTGATAGTGTGATAGTAAATAGCCTAAAGCCTCCCTCAATGATAGTTCTATCAAATATAAAAAATATTATTTGAAATCTGACTTGTACTTCCGAAGAGTAGCGTTCAAACAAGCAAACAAAGTTTTCCGCTTTGTAATGTTAATGTAATATAAATAACAATTACTACTATGTATTATTAGTATAAATAGTTTTATGTGAATTCAACGACTTAGGAAGCGCACGCAATGGAAAGTTTTAGAATGGTTATTTTTCCTATTTTCTTCAATAATACTTTGCTCCAATTAGTGGTAGCATGATGTTAAATAGCCTAAAGCTTTCCGCAATAATTTATCTATAAAGTACAATAAGAGTACTTGAAATTCGGCTGGTAGTTCCTAAGATTAGCGCGTTCAAACAAACAAATCTGTCCGCTTTAAAATATTAATATAGATTATCTAAACCATGATATATAGTAGAGGAGGTATAATATATAATATACGAGTAGAGGAACATCGGAGAAGATGTAGATGGAATGTGTGAGTGAAGTAACAACTAATAGAGTGGAGTAGAAGAGGAAATCGCGTTGCATTGGCCTTATTAAAGTAGGACAAGAGGTTAAAAGAAGAAGAAGAGAGTTGTTATTTTAGCATAAGATTGGAATTACGTCAGATAAAACTCTAGATTTATTTAAATTTCGTATATTTCTTTATTCTGTAATTTTTACGATAATTTAACGAACTTTACAATTTACGTATTGAGAGATGTACGTTTCCTTTCTGATGGTGAATATAAAAGAGACATAAAAAAATCTACCGAAGTTAAGTTTTGTGTGTTCCCCCTTCCTATGACATTAGATCCTTCAAAATAGGCCTCAAGAGATACCTAAGCAGACCGGCATAGCAGCGGAGACTGGCAGTGAATTCTTTTCAGTACTTACCATCAATCCAGTGTAGTCACTTTTCTGTGCAACATAAACAAAAAAATTGTGATTTGTGAAGCGTCTATTTTGCCACGATATTAGTTAAGTCGCGTGAACAGTTGGCGTTGTTTATAAGTGTCGGGTGTCGTGTGCAGGCGCTGATAGAGCAGTACGTCCACTGGAACGAGCAGCTCGGGGAGTGGCAGGTGCGGTGCGTCGCCTACACCGGGAACAACATGCAGACGCCACATCACCACCATCTGCAGCGACACTCGCCGCAGCAACACACCAGACACGTGAGTTTTCTTTTGACCCGCATGCCGTCGTGGCTAATCCTCTATGACACCGCTCTGAACTATACATTCGCTTCTCCGTGAGTCTATAATGGACATTGTCATATATGTATTTGTGTGTAACAATGTATCGGCTGCGTCACCTTATATACAGATAACGAGTCTTAAATTCCGTACTAACTCTGACGGCGAAATCTACCCACAAAAAGAAGAAATGTTCGGAGCGGTACCTACGATCGGGAATTTATCATTTCGCGACGTTTACTGTTACCTCTACTGTTAACTTTATCAAAATTTATTGTAATTTGAATGATGGCGCGAGATTAAATAATTCCAGTCGCGGGCACAGCTAGTATTAAATAATATTCGTGTTGTGTCTTCAGATCGAGCCACCGGACCTCTCTGATCGGTACCTCTCGTACGCGAGCGTGAACGCGCGGGCCGCGAGCAGAGCCGCGCGCCCGCACACGTCTGCGGTCCCGCGGCCGCACACCGCCTTGCGGCAGCGACAGTAGACCGTAACACCCCATACTTGCCTCTTAAACACCATTCCCTTACCATAACCCATCCTCTCCCCCCTCTCAGCAGATCTATCTGGTCTCGGTCATCCAAATTTATTAAAGTAAAACTTTTATTCTATCGCCTTAATTTTCTGCGTCCATTTATCGCATGTCACATTACAACCTGCCACAGAGTAGGGGTAAAGTGGACGGTGCTCGATAGAGAATTAGAACTGGAGAGTGTAGCATTTATATTCTCACTCTTTCATGCAAGTGCTCCGCCATATTTGTGAGTTTCGACCAGTGTATTAATGTAGAAGTTTTCACTTGCATTGTGGTTTCATACAACCACACTATCTTCTTTTTTTTTCCTTTAAAATGTAGTTACATTTTGAAACTTGCCAACTACATAAGTTCAAATAACTAGTTACATTAAAGTTATGAAACACATCATAAATAAAAAAATATCTGATAAATTGAAAGTAACAACCAAAACTGGAAAATGATTATCATTTATATTGATCTCTCAATGTGTGTAGCTTTAATACCACGCTTTATATGTATTATTTGATTGTAAGATACCTTAGCACCGTGCCGTGATGATATAGTTTCAGAATTTCAACATAATTTCAATTTAAAGTTATTGCAATTGGCTGCAGAAATAGATTATTTACGCTGAAACTAAATTCAAATATAAATCCCCTATTACTATCATGATGAATAATGAATTACAAATTAGCGTATGTTCCGATATACACTGCGAGCACTGTTCAGTGCTCTTACCGAGAATTAATGTTTGCGTAACGTATACTGCCGCAGTATCCTAAAGCGAGATAGAGAGAGAAATAAAAGAAGTGATGATAGCTCAGTGGTACTGTGTACGGGCTCCACATCAAGGGACGAGAGTTTGAATCCACCTACAATCAGCTTGAGCGCCCAGTGAAGGAAAACCGTGAGTAAACCATAGCATGGTAGTAAAACCATTGAGCTATCATCGCTTCGCGTCTAGATTCCATCCGTACCGTGCGATAAGGAATTTCCTTCTAAAATAATCAAAAATGGATGACAGTATACCGAAGTGCGTTCCGTTTTAAACAGTAACTAGTATAGCTAACTATAAAGGAACGGCTTCTCAGTATACTAATTGACGTCACATCTCACAGTGCTCGCAGTGTATTGGAACGCAGCGATTAAAACTTAAAACTTAAAAAAAGTTAAAACTTATTTCACGGCTTTTTATATAGTATTTGGAGTATAATGTAACGCACTACTAGTCACATTCCAGTGAATTTTTTGTTTTTATATTTTTCTATGATTATATGAATTTCAGTATTATTGTATTGCTACCGAATTGTGTGCACGACGTCTTTATTATTGTGATATTCATCAGCTATGTATTTGTGTATTTTTTTTAGAAATAAAAGATTTTTGTACACTCGTTACGTTTTACCTTATTTTATTACCGTGAAAATAACCTGGCTATAAATAATTTTGTACTGTTTTTGAAATGAATCAACGTTACAAGTAGGGTTAAACCATGTTGATTAAAAATAAATTGTAGTAATACTAAAACAACAGGTAATTGAACAATGAAGTTATTGCATTTACTATTATCTGCTTCGTAATATACCAAGGATTTGTAGTAAGATTGAAAAGAGAGATGACAATTACCTTGCAATTTGCTGATCGGTGCTAATTGATCTTTGAGCAGAATTAATTATTGTCTTATACATTTTGATAAACATGTAGCGCAGAGTGTAAAATAGTGCTTCTGTCGTCTAATTATATATAATACGCCGTTTTCTAGACAAAGAAGTAAGGATTCAACTTATTGAGTCTATAATACTGTGTAGACGTAATTACTGTGATGTGGTATATGGACCCTGTTAGCTTCAGAGAAACAAAAAATTTATCCAGCGTGTTCAAAAGACTTGTGCACGCTTTTGCTTTAATATTCCGCCACGTACACATGTGACAGCATATTAAAACTCATCAAACTTTTTAAAAATGACAACTCGAATGAGGCTCCTTCTTGGGATACTTTTGTTTGAAGTTATAAATAACCAAAGACCTGGTTATCTGTATACGATGTTAGCCTGGGCCGAAACGCAATCGAGTTACGCGTCGAACCACTAGTTATATGCTTCTCACGACAAACCACCAACCAAGAGCGTTCACAAGTTCGTTTAAATTTGCAGCCTCACAATGCTGAAATGATTTTCCCCCGCCAGTTTGTACTCAAAATAAAGTTCAATCGTTGAAAATAAACTATAGAATGCTTTTACTACAAGAGCAGATTGGTAACTTTAACATCTCGGACATCTTGAACATCTTATGTATATAAATAGTCTCCCTGACCTCCTTATTACATATATTTTTCTTTCAAATATTTTGTATTGCACTATTACTAATAGTTGTGTGTACTATATGCTATATATAGCATATAGCATATTTAAGAATTTCTAGTGACGTCCGTGATGCCGCCTTCAGAGGATCCAGTCAGAATACCAGTACTGCACTATATCAACGTTATACTGAGACTGGTGCCAATTTATCCGCACATTACGTTGTTTGTGATCATGTTGTTATGTTCTGTTTTTTTTTCTGTTTCTTTTGTTTATTTATTTTTAATTATCATGTGCCGTGTGGTGGATAAATAAGACTTTCTTTCTTCTTCCTTATACATTTTAGTTGTCACTTCATTTCATTGTCTCCATAAAATATTCAGCCGATTTCGTTTTATTATATGTATTGTTTAAACTTGCACAACGTGCTTGCTACTTTGGACTTGCACAGTCTTTCTGTCATCCTTACTAATATTATAAATGCGAAAGATTGTTTGTTACGCTTTCACGCCTAAACCGCTGAATCGGTTGTAATGAATTTTGGCATAAACATCGATGACACCTTGAAGACGGTGTCATCTTTTCTCACGAAAAACTCATTAAAATGGGGTAAACAGAGGAATAAACTTTGCATAAAACTTTTTATTGCGTCATCGGATTTGACAAAATCAATATTAAAGTGAGCGAAGCCGAGTGTTGAAGCTAGTAGGTTAAATATACTAAGTAGTAAAATTAGCAAAGTTATGAGTTTCCAGATTGTACTGGTTTTGCGCCTAGAACAGAAGCTTTTATAATTTATATTTTATAAAACAAACAAAACCTAAGGCCAGTTTAGTCACGTAGCTAAAAGGTAAGACGGGGTCGTCTTGCCTCAGCAACAAAAATATTGCTAAAACATTTCTTATCTTTTCTAATTTAGCCGTTTTTAGAAACACCAGATAGCATGGTGGTAGCGCTTTTCCTAAGGTACCACCTTCATGCTAAAAATCTGCCACCAAATACCTATAGGTGTGTTCTGGCAGTAGCACCTGATAACCAGTTCTTCTACTATGCTTAGTGTGTCCACCATCTTGGGCTACATCGTCACTTATCATTAGGTGAGATTGTGGCCATAACGCTAAAACCAATTAACCGTAAAAAAGCAGGATTCGCTGTCCTGTATTTTAGCCGTACAAGCTACGCTATAGGTAACTAGATAAAGATTTGACTATGTTTTATTTTATTTTGTATTCATAGCCTTTAAAATAGGTTTATTAATTGAAAAAAAAATATATTTATAACATCTATAGAGAGACCGTATAGATTCACAATTCTATCAATAAATTATCACTCATTGATGTGCGTAAATAAAATTTCAGTAAATTAAATTGTATAATTGAACTCTGTTAAATTTGTAATGGCATTGTTAAACGCTATATTGAAAAAAGTAAAATCGAACGACTCATTAGGGAAAAAGGTATCGTCACCGCCGCCTGAGATCGATGAAATTTTTTTGACGAAATCAAAAAAGAAGAAAAATGTTTATAAGGTACGAAATTATAGTAAGAGTTCTCCTCTTTCAATTATTCCAACTAAATACACACCTTTGTATGTCCATTATAAATTACATGAAATTTAGCCCAAGTTCAAAATTAGGTTAAAACTGGGGTGGCAACCATCACACCCACAACGGATGAGATATTCTACTCCTGAATTTGATTCGAGTGGACTGTATTTTAAAATGGTTGGAAGTAGATATCTTATAAAGTAATTGCCAAATATTACACAACTATAATCGGGATGAAGGCTCACTTACTGTGCGTGGGAAGGGTCACCTGTTCGCCGTAAGGATGACGAGATACAAGTATCCGCCGCGTCGACACCCGATGAAGTGACCTCCGATTTTTAACTTATATAACGATATATACAAGTAAGTAAGCCAAATGTAAATAACATGTAAATTGCAGGGCGTTTGTTCCAATCCACAGGATACCAAAAGGCGGGTTTTTACCTTACCCATAATCCAACATTGCCATTTAACGTGGCAATTTGGGTACGCTGCCTAGTAGCCCCGAATTAGATTTTAATAAATCAATATTGTAAATATATTTATTTATATTTTTGTTAGTTTTTCAAGACAATATTTGTGAATTCAATACATAATATATTTATATATAAGAAATACATTACTGAATTTAGTCCTAAATATACGAGTAGTGGTGAAAATATAAAATACTTATCAACAGTACGCACACGTGAGTTCCCGGGTGGATTCGCGTCCGCCCCGGCTGGACTCCGCGTTATTACGCCGTCACCTACCCAAGTGGGTGTGTCGACTACGAAACTTGTACAGCGAAAATTTACTTATGGTTATGAAAATCAAGCAACAACATTACTTGCGAGTAAGCACTCTAACTTATATATAGCTGTGTCCGTCGAAAAATCGATCACAATGTTTTCCTTCACCGAAATCTCAGGCTCATTACAGGGATTCAAACTTACATTCATTGACTCAGCGTCCTTACAGATTGCCACTGAACTATTTTTCAGGAATTTTCAAACGTATTCTTTGTAAGGAATGTAACTGAACCTAAGAAATAGCAGAACAAGAAAACTAAACTAGAAAAAAAAGTGACTACCATACTATGACTAGTATGGAATACTATTATGTACCAAAACCTTTACATATATAACTAACGGTATCAGCGACTTCGTTCGCTGGAACTAAACGTTATTTCGACATTTTTGCCACTTCTTGTAAATGCTTTCAATACAGCTTGACTCATAATGCTGGTAGCGTGATGTTAAATAAGCTTCCTTAATTATTGCTCTATCAAATACAAATATATTTTTTGAGATCCGTGTGGTAGTCCCTAAGATTAGCTTAATAAACCTGACTATCCAACCCAAGTGATTCTGTAAGTTTTTTTTTATGAAAAAAGGGAGCAAACGGGCAGGAGGCTCACCTGATGTATAGTGATCACCGCCGCCCATGAACATCTGTAACACCAGAGGGCTTGCAAATGCGTTGCTGGCCTTTCGAGTTTAGTTGTCGTTTGTCGTTTATAAGTTGGTCGTTTAGATACAAAACCTAAACTGTTGAAAGTTAGATCCGGATTATCTCTTTCAACCGAGGATAGGTTTCTCCCACTCTTTGTTATAGCTTGTAATTTTTTTTATTGCATCTACTCGTAAAACTGTTCTGGTCAGTAAAAAATCATGGCATTGGTGTTAAGACACAATAATTCCGGTAATAACTATTTTTCAGGGCAGAGTAGATTGCCGATGGAAAATGCTTCCTCCGAGACCAATTCAGTACGAAAACAATCGCGTCGATTTCCTGAATCGAGCCGCTGAAGAAAACCTATATTTGTACAAACGTATTCTTAACACAGTAAGGTTTTGTAGAGTTATTTTGAAAATCCTGTAATTTTTCTTATATATATAAAAGATATACTTCTAAGTTTTACAGACGTATTTAAATTATCCAAATCAAAGTCTCTTCGTGAAACTTTATATAGATATTTTAGAGTAAGATGTCGATGAAACTTTATAAACTTTATATCTTGATTTATCCGAAAACATAAGCTATACCACCGAGCACGAATAAAGCACTTTCAAATGGTAAATTCATAAAAATATGCTGAGTGACGGTGCCAAGTTTATATAGTTTATATCCGGATGCTTAAAAGGAACTTTCATTTTACTTAATATGTTGTACAGACTGCTAGAGTAGCTTCTACAGCTACTCTACGTAGCGACTGGGTGAGGAACCGACGCACCATACTAAACAATGCTCGAGCCAAGTTTATCCTGTTTCCCCCGGTGCCACGGGAAGAAATCGAGGACATGGGATTTGCTCCGCCACAGGGAACAAAGCATCCCCGGTAATTGCCCAAGTAAAAATCCTAGATAAACGGTAACTGGGGATTAATGCCAAAATTTTAACATTCAATTTTACCTATTAATGGTAATTTAGTTGTTACCTTTATTACTTGGGTGTCACGCTTGAATAGCAAGTCGGTTATGTTATAGATACTCTATAATTTCATAAAGACATTGTTACAATGCCAATTAGTTACCTGTAAAGATATTTATAAATTATATTATTATACGGGCTGAGTGCGGCCGGTCAGACTAACACTGTTACTGTTTCGTACATTATTGAACCGCACGACTAAGCTCAACCTGTGGAGTTGCTTGCATGTGTGTGTGTGTGTGCACACTCACTCTGTGTGCCATGTCAGCACCAATAAAATAGATAGTTAAATATAGGTGATGTACCGATGATTAGTGGATTGCATTATTATTTCCAAGAATATATCTATTCACTAACTCTGATATTCTTTGTAAATCGACGTGATAATGAGAAACAATGGGTGTAGGATAGGCAATATATGTTTTTTTTTATACTTAAGGTTTAGCATTATGGGCATAATCTCACCTGATCTTAAGGGACGATACGGCCCAAGTTGGTAGACATGCTAAACCTGTGGAGGAACTGGCTCTCAAGTGCAGCTGCCGGAACACACCTATTGGTATTTGGCGGCAGGTTTACAACTTGAGGGTGGTAGCTACCCAGGCGGGCATTAGAAAAAGCCCTACCACCATGCTATGGTTTCCTCACGATGTTTTCCTTCACCGAAAGCTCAAGCTAATTGTAGGTGCTTGGATTCGAACTCACGTCCCTTGACGCGAAGTCGTACATAATACCACTGAGCTATCATCGCTTCAAAAATGTAATCACGATACCTTTCTTTCAAGTGTCTTGATCCACACAGGCGTATACGTAAGGTTTTTGTTAACGATGTTAGAACTTGCTCTAAGGAATACGAGCGTACCGCCTTCAGGAACGACTATTGAGCACTCTCGTGCGGACCGAAAAAGGATTAAGAGGTAGAAGGACGAAGAAGGAGTAGAAATACGCTCGATATACTGATAATGAGGCGAAAACACTAGGTTTTATAGGTTTATATATAAGTCCCTTGACTACCAATCACGTAAAAACAACTGAAGTTATCGGGATGGGACTATGACCATTCTAAGCGGAAACGTTTGTAGGTGGTTCTAAGCTACTGAGTTTTAGGTTTTAATTTCCCTTGTCCTGTTTCGATTTATTATATGCATACATTTGTACCGGCGTTTTCATGCTACCGCCTTACAACAGAATCAGATTTTATAGTATATATTTGTAGGGTGTATTTAAAGATAAAGCTTCGAGGAGGCGCGGAAATAGGCGAACTGGCTGTGGAACTGTTTACAGACGTGTGTCCACTGACTTGTGAACTATTCCTGGAACTCATACACGGCGATGAAGCCGGCTACGGATACGTGGCCACTACATTCTTCAGGTATTAGTACTTTTGACCAAAACTATCTCTCAACATCACATAGCTTTAGCAGGAAATGGTACATCAACAAGTTTGATTAATTTTTGATTCTTTAACGAAAATTCTCCATTTGGCCATTTGTACTTGAAACAATAATGGCTCATTTCGTAGTGTGTACGGAGGCCGCGTCCGTGGGCTTAAGTTCGAATCTCTGCAATGTACCTGAGCTTTCAGTAAAGGAAAACATCATTATGAAAACATCGTTGTTAAGGCTTTTTCTAATGCCCACCTGGCTAGATTCCTCCCTCGAGTTACAAATCCACCACAAAATATCTATAACTTGGTTCTGAGAGTGACGCCAGTTAAAGACAGTGCCTACACTAGATTTAGCATTATACTCTATCTTAGATCATATCGACACATATATCGTGTCAGATTATGGCCATTACGCTAAACCTATAGGTAGATATAATAACATAAGGAAATTTATGTGTATTTATCTGTTGCACGCTTTGTAATCGGTCATAACCATTATCGAAAATTTTTGAAAATTCTTATAACAACGATTGTCAACTAAAAATTAACAGTTGATTTTTTTTTATTGATAGCTATTATGTGGTTGGTTATTACTAAACATTTTCTTTACGTTTATTACGCTAACGCATTTCACTTAATATTAGAATTATCATAGTACTAATTTGCAATTCATTCAATGATAAAGCTTAAATGAACTAGAGGAGTCAAATATTATTTAAATACAAAATGTCAAGGTGATCTCTGCCGTGGCTTCCGAGAAACTGATTAATGTTAGGTTTACAACTATTTACAACAATAATTTTTTTCAATATGAGGGAGAATACACTGATATCCAATCTTTACGATACGCATTAAAAACACGCCAAAATACTAGATGTTCTATCTTCTTTACTAATAACATAGAATTCATTCTGTTGAAAAATTACTATCAGTAATATCACACTACCAACACTATCAGTAATAAATAAATAAATTACTTCATTTTAACTACATATTTATTGAATTCACCATAAAACCTTAAAATCTATAAAACTTACATAATAAAACTAAAAATAAAGACGTTGTCAAGGAAAATGTCATAAAATTATGATCAAACTCGTTTGGTGTCTGACTGGTTTTTTTACTAGTATATTATTATTTCTGGTATTAATAAACATCAAAATTATCGATCTAACTATACTAGTCAGTAGGAACGTCACCGAACAGCATACTTGAAGAAACATGCTTGTCTCTGACACTGGTATTATTGGGAGCAATGAAATTTTTCTCAAAATCGTAAGCCCCGATGGGCAGATATTTACTGCATATTTTTCAGAGGACACTCTCATAGAAGAAATGAAGAACAGAGCCGTAGATTTCTTCTATCCCAACGGTGAGAGTAGTTCAAGCAGGTACAAAATAGTCCGCGTTTCTGACACCGCAACATTGCACGACTTCCTCACCCTTTCCCAAGAACAAGTTGTGATGTACGAAGAGCTGTTGTTAGTGGAAAGGCGTATACCTGAAGCCGGGACGTTGTGGGACCTAGGTGCGGTTCGATCACCGCAGCAAGGCACTATCGCTGCTGCCACTGCTTCGTTACCATCCCCACAGAGTGCTGTGAGGCAGCCTAATCTCCAATCACTGCTATCAACTAACGAATTATCATTCGAACTAAAGAAGATTTTGATATCACTCATTGAAGCCGGTGCACGACTTGCCGCCTCCGGGAGGAATTACGAAATGACTTTGGCACAATTATCAGCAGCTCTAGACGAACCAAGGAGATCATATCCTGCAGTTATAGAAGTAATAACACCTGAGGACATTGCAGCTCGGTTTAACTCGGAAGCTCAATCCAGTTCTGATGAGCCGACCACTGTGATAGAGTCTAATAGTGATGATCTTTACAGACGTCTGGAGCATTTGCAAAGGTTTCTCGACAAGTTTCGAGCTTGGAGGGTTAGAATAGCTGAACCGGCCAATTCTGAGGCGATGACTGCTTTGAAAGACTTGGGATTTTGTCAAGAGGATGCTGATAAAGCGCTCCGCTGTACTGGATGTAATGTACCAGCTGCGGCGTCTTGGTTAATAGGCGAGAGAGGCTCGAGTCTCTTTGAACTCGTAGATGGATTACCCGATGGATTTATCTTAGAGACTTTATTGAAGCAACCTCAGATACAACGTGGCTTACTGAATACGAGGATGCTGATTGCTTTCATAGCAATGGTAGGACAGACCGCCAGTGCGTCCTTGTGGTTGAATTCTCCACACGGCAGCCCCTTGCTCTCGCAGATATCCAGAACCTACCACTCTGAGAAATATTGCTTGGCTGTGAATCAGTTTTCTGCGGAGAGACGAGGGCAGTCTTCAAACCCGTCAACATCCCGCCAAAGGAATTAGTTAAATCTTCATAAAATTTCGAAGTTAACGATTTACATCATAAAAAAATATGGTTTTAAGTTATAATAACATTATCTATCATTGAATTTTAATTAAAACAACATATAATTGACAGAAGATAATAATCGTAGATATTGTTTGACTTAATAATTTTATCGAAGCGTTTTCGATTTGTTTTATTTGTTAGTCTCGTCTAAAATTGTATTGATACAAACTTATACTTAGGAATAAAAAAATGCCAGTTGACCTCAGTGAAATATAAAATTTATATAAAGGTTACATTTTTTTATTGTAACACGCGAACGTGACGGAACTACATGTAATGACATATTCGGTAGTTCAGTATTTGTAGGTAGGTATCTGTCATCTTTTTACGTTAACTTTGAAGGATACAATATAATTTTAATGCTTTATAGGTTTAGCATTATGGTCCCAATCTAATCTGATGTTAAGTGATAATGTGACTCAAGATGGTAGACACGGTAAGCGTAGTGGAGAGACTGGCTCTCAAGTGCAACTACTAGGTATGTGGCGCCAGATTTTCAACTTGAGAGTTGTAACCAGACGGGCATTAGAAAAACCCCTACCACTATGCTATGGTTTCATCATAATTTTTTCCTTACCCGAAAAGTCAGGTTCATTGGAGAGACTCGAATACACCTCCATTGACGTGTCGTCCGTAGACACTGCCAACTGAGGCACTTGATTGGATTTGGTTTTATGATATGTAGAGGCAGTAATACCGAAAGAACTCAAAATTTTTAACTATATTTGTTAACTATATCTGCAATGTAGTACACTCCAATTTAATGTACATTTAAGTAAATATTGCACCTTGTTATAGGAAAGTCCCAAATTTGTACTGGAGCGGGGGGGACGTGGTCTACGACAACGGATTTGGATGTTACGCGCAACGCGGCCGTCTCAGACCTATAGGCGCTGAGAACTACCATTATCCACATTCCATGCCCGGTAACAACTACCATTCATTCAAATATAAAGAAAAAAAAAACAAAGAAAGTTTTATTCATCGCGCATACAGCACAAGTAGGTATATACGTGATAATTACAAAAATGAAAAATACTGAAATTAAAAACAATAAAACAAAACTACGTGAAAACAATCAACTTAATTTGTGGATAAATTGCTACCAGTTTTAGCATAATTACTACATTGTATAACTATAGCGCTGGTATTCTGATTGGATCCTCTGAAGGACATCAATAGATATTAATATATATTTATTATAGGAACAGTATATACATAGTTAATAGGTTTTAGCGCTATGGCCACAATGTCACCAGATCTTAAGTGACGATACGACCAAAGTTGGTGGACACACTAAACCTGTGTAGGGTCTGGCTCTCAAGAGCAACTTCCGGATCACACCTACTAGTATTTGGCAGTAGATTTTCGACTTGAGGGTGGTAGCTAGCCGGTGGGTATTAGAAATAGCCTTACCACCATGCACTGCATACCAATATTCGTGATATATGGGAATAATACAATACAAAAATATAAAATATCAGAAACAAATATAAATAATAATTATAAATAAAATTAACGAGTTTTATTACGCGAATCGCGGCCCAATAACTTTGGGAAGCACTGGCTAAATCGAACATATTCAGGAGAATCTCTGTAATTCAGCACGTCCACAGTCCGGCATATCCATTACTTCGTCACTCTTCGCAAACAATGCTCCTACCACCAAACTACAGCCGATGGATCCAAACGTTATCCAGAAAGTAAAATCCTTGTAAAAAAATAAGTTGCCCTTTCCAATAATAGCAGAGGCTGGCAACGTTCTCAAAAAAAGTGTAATCAGATACACACATGCATTCCTTTATTTTATTTATAATATATTTTTCAATAGACTCCAGTAATCCTGTACGGTTCAACTACCGTACATTGCTGCTTACACCAAAATCTACGTGCATAGCGTGCTTTTGTATGCTATGCACTATACAATTTAGTATAAAATCACGATGCAATAAAACTTACGACCAGTTGAAATATAACAAATCACTAGCTAACTAAGCACTCGCAAACTTTACGAGTGCATTGAAAAAAAGAATTAAATATACCTTTTAACTTTATAACTACTTCTTTATTCTATTTATTACAACTACAGATCATAGTGTGCGGATTACTTACTACAAATCCGAACATTTCAATGTTCCGGCACACCCGAGTTTTAAATAGTGCCGGATAAGTGTTATTCTACTATATATACCCAAGTATCCTACTGGTTAATCTCCTTCGTTTTTGGCGGAATTGGGCACTTGGTGTATGACGCCATTACTATTAATAACTAGAAGAAGATAATGGCCAAAATCGTCATTGTGTAATAAATGGATGACCCCTATGTCAGGGCTGGTGACGATGCGTATGACGAGAGACAACGAAATGTGCGGTATCTTCAGCATCACCTTCAAGCCGCTGCCGCAGTTCGATCTTCGCAACGTCGTATTCGGAAGAGTTAGTATCGTTTTGGGAACGGTGACATCACAACGTTAACCCTTTTTTAATAACGTAGTGTTAAAAATCCTATTCTTACCGGACTTTCTCTATATGTTACCCGGGCTAAGGCCAAGGCGAGAGGATGGCAAGACTAATCAGGTGATAAGCATCCAACACTACCCACTAAAAAGCACTGCGAAAGCACTACGATCTCCCATGTTATCAGACACCTGTGACAGCTTTTACATTTCATCTAATTACAGCGATAACTAGTTGCGAAGCTATCGGGTGGCACATCTGGCAAAATGTCACCGGCCCAAAAGGCTGCGAGCTTAGAAGTAACTTAATATATTTAACAAAATTTAGTGAATATTGTACATTTTACATAAGTAGTAGGTACTTAAAATTAATTAAACATAGCTAAAGACCATATACAAAGAATCAGTATTACACATCCATTTGGCTATTCTGTGTATCGCGATTCTATGGGTCGATCCTTAAATTTTGCTTTCATACTTTTGCGTAAACTAACTAATAAATACTAAAACTGACTGAAAACTTTTAAATTTATAATTAACTTAAAATTAATTAACTTATTAAATTAGCAAAAAGTTACAGAATTAAACAAATTTCGTCCATGTATAATCCTCAAGAAGAAATACATAGTAGTGTGAAAGGTTGTGGCACAGTTAAGGTTAATGATTAATTACGATTATAATCACATTAATGATTTCTGATAAAATCGTATAAAATTTAAAATAGAATAGTCTGCGACAAATCCATTAGTGCCTATATTTACCTACATACAAAAGTTCGTAGTATTGCATTTACAACGCGACTTGGTTCGCGTAAAACTAAAAATTATTTAGTCGATTTTGCCCTTATTCTATTTTTTTTCTATATTGTTTTACTCCTGTATTAGACTTTCTCAATTATTGCTCTATCAAATACAAAAATATTTTTTGTTCAAATCAGACTGATAGTTCCCGAGATTAGCGCATTCGAACAAATAAATAAACTCTTTACGTTTTATAATATTAATATAGATATTTTGTTAATATTAAATTTTTATTTTATTATAAATATGTAATACGTACATTCGAACAATGTTAGTAGTACTGTTGGTAAACTACTGCTGTGACTTACTAAAATTAAATTACAACCATACTACTTTTACTGGGGCTCATCCAATGAGTTTGCCACCAGCCTCCATTACCCTATGTGCCTATATTTATGTTTTAGGGTCGGGAGGGAAGATCTATGTTAATATTGCATCAGCTACCAATCTATGTGCCCCTGGCCCAACAGTGTGTGATGACCAGCGAACCAAATGACTTGCTTTGTTTAAACTTAAATAAAAATATTTAAAACCTTCCTTTGTTTTTTGGAATTTTTGGAAGATTTGGAATAATAAAATCAGAAGTGTTGTCTGCTGTCGTAATAAAATAACCCTTATTTTTCAAGATTATCCGGCCGTGCAGTACATACGAGAATATCAGAGAACTCGGCAACCCACTGAGCTCACACCCTGTTGTAGAGATAACAGCGACAAGGCACCGGGACCACGGACGCTGGAGGAACGGTAAACCGAATACAAAACTTCGAAGAAATGTCTGATTCCTTAACATACTATCCATCTATCATAACAAAAAATTGCAACAGTGAAATTTACTTGTTTTATTTATACCGTAGCTCCTCAGAGTGGACCCCTGAGGGTCAATTTCGAACTTCATGGGGTCTCCACGTCAGCGAGTATAAAATCGGGGGTTCATGATATGTAAAAATCCATTTAAGCAAATCGTGACGATAAACGTACCTTCCATAAATATAATAATAAAATATAATAGTGTGTTTGAACTTATACCCTTTTTACTACCCATTACAATAAAAATTGGTAAGGGACTACGAGACAGAAAACTATGGGGTCCATTGATTTATTCTAATTATATATCAAATTCTCGTGGTAAGTCTATTAGTGATCGTGTAGGTAGGTTCTAAACGAGTTCTGAACTTCGTCCAGAAGAAAAGTACTGTTACTGTTATATGTGAGGTATAGCAAAATGTTTTTTAGCATCTACCACGCGAATGAAGTCGCAGGTACACAGCTCTATCAGAAAAGGGATAAAATAAAAATCATTTTTATATCATGGCTAAATATACTTATAATTCAAGTCTTTTGTTACAGAACAGTGAGCATAGAATTTTTCCATAAGCCAACTGCATTCAAAATGATAGTAAATCTTCGTCCCGCGACGTTTTGTTTTTCAAGTATTTGAATATCCGCCTGAAACAACAAAATTTGTATTGAACTCATGAAAAGTGTATTTTATTCTTATATCATAACATAGTCTCTATCTATACACTATGCCTGGGCACAGTACAATAAACTAAGACAAGCAAAGTTCTATTTCTACAACCGCTAACGAAAAAAATCGGTGAGCTCTAACCGACTTCACCCGAACGAGGTCATACAGAAAGGTTGCAGATAAGAATTTTAAAACCCTCCCATAACATGTTACACTTCAAAGCCATAAACAGAAAATGTATGGAATGACACATGTCAAAGTTATTTTGTCATCCCTGACATGAGCTATCATCGCTTCAAAAGGGATTCTTTGGTCATCATAAAAGAGGTACCTTCGTTGTGAAGATAGCTCAATTGTAGTGTGTACGGACGCTGCGTCAAGGAACGTGAGTTCGAATCCACCTACAACGAGCTTGAGCTTTCGGTGAAGGAAAACATCGTGATAAAACCGTACAGCATGTTGGTAGGGCTTTTTCTAATACCCGTCGGGATAGCTACCGCTTTCAAGACGAAAGTCTGCCGCCAAATACCTATAGGTATGTTCCAGCAGTTTGCACTTGAGAGCCAGTCGCTCCACTAGGCTTAGCGCGTCTACCATCTTGGATCGCTTCGACAGTTAACGTCAGTTGAGATTGCGGCCATAACGCAATAATAGGCTATTTGAAAAAATGTGAAAGCGGTCTCCAGTTTCTAGTAATACGGTGGTTGGAGTACCACCGTGGTGTGGTTTTAGTGGATATTTCACGGTGTCTACTATTTGTTCAGTCTTCGCACGTTCTTCTCACCCTGCCCTAAACCGGTAGTACGTTCACACAATCATAGAGGAAGTTTGTAAAGGGATTATTCTCTTAGGGAGTAACGAGTGATATGGTGCTGAATCAGTTGGACGAAAATCTCCCATTAAAATTATGCTATCATTAGTTTAATGATTGTTGCTTAATATTTACGATATCATTTACCAATGAAATCATTTAGAAAGAAAGTGCGACTGATTTTTAAACGAATGTATGGATTGCGGTTTGTGCTGTACTTTATTGCTAGTATGTGTTGTGGTTATATTATAATAAAACGTGAGTTGTTAGTCGTCAGGCTCCAAAAATGTCCAATTTTATTTAGGACTAGCTGTGCCTGCGACTTTGTTCGCGTGGAATTAAAAAAAAAAAACATACCAGACTGATTCTCTTTCCATGACCTGAGTAGTACGTTTAAGCATTGCGAAAGGATTTTTTTTTATTTATTTATTTATTATTAATATATTTTCAATACTAAATATACATTTTAATACTTCTGCCAAACTGCATTACAGTTTATTAGCAGATGTAACCTCCGTTGTTAAGAAAATTTATCTATAATCTTTATAAACACCTATTAAGCATTGTTATAAAAAATAAAAATAATAATAACAATTAAGATTAACAATAAAAATAAAAATAAAGAAATCAACACATTTTAGCAGAATAAAAAATAAATAAAATTCATAAAATAAAGGGATTTTTCTCTCGGGGATGACACGTATGCTAACTGGGGAGGTAGGGGTCAGAAGGGTAATAAAAAAATCATACCAGAGTGTTCGTGGGACGTGACCCCAATCGTGGGGTACGTTCCCGAGCGACCTCCGCACCGCCCGCTCCGACACCGGGTAGTCGGAGAGCACGGTCGAGACGCGCACGTCGCAGGCGCGCGGCCACGGAGCTTCTTGCGCATCCTGCACCGTCAGTTCGATGCGCATGCGCACCTCCCACACAGACCGCAGCGGCACGTTCGCTACCTGAAATACATACCGTAACTCCAATTTACACTTGACAACGATCCCCTCCACTTATAGGTTCAGCGTGTCCACCGTACATCGTCACTTCACATCAGATGAGATTTTGACCATAACGCTAAACATATAAACTTTATTGAACTGCACATTACTGAATTGCCGTACAGTCCGTTCAAGAACCATGTTGAACGAGTTTTGATGTCAAAAGGCTAATATAAGGTGGATAAATAGGTGAGCAAACATGATATCTGAAATTTACACCTCACTCTGTACATTCGCTAATAACTAGTGTAAATACACACATCAACTGTTATGTAAGAAAATGGACCTGAAAAAAGATATAAGAATATGACCAAAAAAAGGTTGAGTTTTGACGTTCATAAACAACTTGCCAGGGCCTAAATTGTTTTTTTTTATTATTTGATTTGTAAATAGAACAACCGGTCATAAACTCGATCGGTTTAATTTTTTAACATATTTTTTTAATATGCTATGTTGCTCTGTTCTACCCAAAAATACCATCATCACCTTCATGAAAATACACCTGTCTATGTAATTTAGTCTTACCTGACGGTAAACTAATTAACTAATAATTTAATCTTACCTAATAGTAAGATTAAATTCATAAAAAAATGACAAGTGTTTATTTCATCAAAGCAACGATGCTTACATATTTTATTACCTTAAGTGAGAAAAATCCATCATCAGTGAGCTTGTACGCTAGACGCAGCCTCGCATCGTGCATCGCGCGGCCCCATTGCATCGCGAGCCGTGCCACCTTTGCACACCGCCGCACTAGTGCCGGCACGTCCCCAGCGCGCTCACAACCCCGCCCCCCGTCACACCCTTGCCCCCACTCACGCTCCAGATCGCACCCCTCGACACACCCTTGCCTCCATTCACGCCCCCGTTCGCGCCCCTCATCACGCTCCCGTCCCGACTCCCGATCACGCGTGCACAAGTACCGCATCGCCTCCGCAGCGAAACCAACGCACGCGGATGCAACACAGTTGTCTTTATCTACAACAAAACATTAAATAAACTTTGTCTTCTTCTATACTGTAACATAAACCATCCAAAATATCAATAACATGACAAAGTATGTTCGTACAAACTTTAATACGAGACATTTTATAAGTGACTGGCATAATCTATACATATAAATAAAATTGGAGTGTCTGTTTTTTACTACATGTATATGAATATATACGGTACATACACCAAAATAACATTTTTTTACAATTTTTGTCTGTCTGTCTGTCTAACTGTTTGTTCCAGCTAATCTCTGAAATGGCTGGACTGATTTTGACGGGACTTTTATTGGCAGGTAGCTGATGTAATAAGGAGTAACTTAGGCTACGTTTATTTTAGAAAAATTCTTTTATTTTAGAAAAATCAAATAATGTTGCAATGTCCAAGTACTGTCCAGTACCGCGCGCAGCTCACGCGCATGCCGCTGGGCCGTCACGTAGGGCGCCATTCATAGTTAAGACAGGACAAAGTCTGTCGGGTCAGCTAATTATAACTATAAGATAAAATCACCAATTATGTAATCATATGTTTCTGGACTCATACCCATATTTATTTTAAATTAATAGACTTAGGTTTATAATGAGGCATGATTAGTACATTACTGATTTACCGAACAATGATTTCAAGGATCATGTTAAGATTTTATACTTAAAAGATAATTAAATGGTGGATCAATTTATGAAATATTTGAAATAACATCCATTTTGGGTAAATCCCAAGTGAACTAATAGTTATTTAAGTTTATGGTTAAATTTAAAAACGTCATTGGCGCCAACCATATCAATCGTGATCATCTTGTAGAACGACTAAAGGCATGTATTAAGCGTTGTGAACGCCAGGCGGAACGTAACCTAATGTGATTAAATGTAGATGTGCAGCAATTGAAGCAATGATAGCTCAGTGGTACTGTGCACGACTTCGCGTCAAGGGACATGGGTTCGAATCCAAGCACCTACAATGAGCTTGAGCTTTCGGTGAAGGAAAACATCGTGAGGAAACCATAGCATGGTGGTAGGGCTTTTTCTAATGCCCGCCTGGGTAGCTACCACCCTCAAGTTGTAAACCTGCCGCCAAATACCAATAGGTGTGTTCCGGCAGCAGCACTTGAGAACCAGTTCCTCCACAGGTTTAGCGTGTCTACCAACTTGGGCCGTATCGTCACTTAAGATCAGGTGAGATTATGGCCATAACGCTAAACGTTAAATATAAAAAAAAAAAAATGAAAGATAGGTACCGTGCTTCACGATCTCGACGGTGAGATGGTCGACGGTGAGATGGTCGGCGCGCACGTACGAGCGCAGCGCGTTCCCGCGCCGGTGCGCGAGCCGTACGCTCAAGCGGACGCGCGCGTGCACCAGCAGGAACGACCACGTGTCCCCCGTACACGTCTCCCATTTGCACTCCTGACTCCTAAGCACACATTTCCGTCCAATTACATTTCAATACTAGTTAATTTGATTATTTTTATTATCAATCATAAAAGTAGAATAAAGTACAGAATTATCTGTTGAACTAAATTTCCCCTTCATAAAGTTTGATTTAAAACCTTGTTCGCACTTAGTAATGTAGTCGAGTATCGAGTGATTTAGTAATTAAACTTGTATGGACAACAAAATTTAGTCCAGTATCGGAATAAAACTAATTTAAACGGATTTTACTTCGGATTTTTCGAAAGCTTTTCAGCCTTCGTAGTCAAGGGGCAGACTTCGATGAATAATATTCGCGTAAACATAAGAAATCATGTAGTCCAATAGATTAACAAATCATTTAGTCGAGTCGATCCATTTCGTTCTATTTTCTTCGGTGAGTAGCGGCTTCCACGTCACTTCTTACTCGTTCATTTTTAAACAAGTCCGAACCTGTCGTTTTAGTTGAGTTCATCACAGTTCAGTTCGTTTAAGTCGAGTTTAGCTGGCGCAAAATGTCGTTACGCTGGAGCGAAGAAATTACTTTAAAATTGTTTCTACGTATCTACAACATGAATGTTTGTAGAGGGATGGTTATTACTTTATCGCGTCGATCTTTCATCTTGCAAAATATCACTCATTTGAGTACTGTACTCGACCATAGTGCGAACGATTTTTAAGTAGTAGCGAGTATTTTAGCTACTAAGCTACTCAGTACTCGACTAAACTACTAGCCTAGTGCGAACATGTCTTTAGGGTAACTAAAAATTAGATTTAATAGAATAAAATACAATTATTTGTTAAACTAAATTCCCTTTTCATAAAGTCGGGTTTAAAGATGACTAAAAAATGATCTCCGAAGGGAATTAAAACAAAGTTAAGATTTTAAGACCAATTTTTAAAATGTCTTAAAGCAACTCTTCGACTTTTTGATGTTCACATTGATTTGACCCTATTTCTAGATAACGAAATTCTCTAATAAAATTTAATTCTAACTGTGACTTTGAAGCGATAATAGCTCAGTGGTAGTGTGTAGGAACGCCGCGTCATGGGGCGTGAGTTCGAATCCAATCACCTAGAATGAGGTTGAGCTTTGGTGAAGGAAAACATCGTGAGAAAACCGTATCATGGTGGTAGGGATTTTTCTGATACCCGCGTGGCTAGCTACTACCCTCAAATTGAAAATCTGCCACCAAATATCAATAGGTATGTTCCGGCAGTTGCACTCGAAAGCCAGTTCCACCACAGGTTTAGCGTGACTACCAACTTGAGCCGTATCGTCATTTAAGATCAGGTGAGATTATGGCCATAACGCTTAACTGTAAAAAAAAGATTGACTTTCCTTAAAACATTAATATAAAATTGCTCACCCCATAAACGGCAGCATGTCAATTTTGGCAACGACGTTAGCACTGGATTCACATTCAGAGATCAAGTTTTTCGAACTTAATTCGTTGACCAGCTCTGGATGCCAGCTTATGCAGCCTCCACTCCTCACACTGGATCCTGAAGTTTGCTGACACTCCAAAGATAAGCTTCTGTTTTCGTGCGCCTCATTTTGGTTCTTGCTGCTTGTAAATGAATTGATAATATCTAAGCTTTTACTGTCTTCCAAATCAGACTGTGTTTTAGGCTCTACTGTAGATGTGACAGATTTAGGTTCGTTTAAAACTTCTATTACTTTTTCTTTAAGATCATTCCTGTCTATATTATATTCTGTTGTCAACTGTTGTACAGTTATTGTGGTATTAGTTTTAATAGCTAATGATTTTCTCGGCGATCTTTTCTTGTTTCCATCTAAAGTATTATTAATTTTTACACTATCATCTTTAGAATTTGTTTCATTTGTGGTATGTTTTTCTAGAGTACATGACCTCCTATCTTTGTGGAATTTATAGGCTTTATGAGGTGAAATATCAACTGCTGTTCGAGTAATATTTGGGCTGTTTGATATTTTCTGCATTTTGGTCAATGGTGTTGAAGTTATTTCTACATTCAATAGAGGCTGTGTCTGTCTATCCCTTTTTGTAGGACTATAGCTTCTTTTTTTCGCTTTGCAATGCTTCTCAAAATGTTCTGGTTCGGCATCATATGTTATTATATCAGTGTCCATTTTTTCCTGTGCCATGGATTCGTGTGTTTCTGTCTCGTAGATATTTTTAACTGGGGAATCCACCTTATGCATTTCATCTTCTGAACCGATATCTACATCGAAAACGCTACGAGTCAACGCATCATCTACCAAAGTGAGCGATGAACTGGCTTCTAGTAACTCTTTGTTACCTTTCATAATGATTACTGTATTGACATCTCTATCTTTAACTTCAGTCATTTTGGTATCTATTGATCGGTCTACTGAGGTCCGTTTGGTCAAATTCGATACGACGCTCTGAGTGTCAATGTTCTTGTCCACGCAAGCATCCTCAAATGGTCGAGTCAAATGCGTCAAAGCCATGTGGTTTTCTATGTTATACTGTATGGAAACTGGTTCTACTTCAGATGCCCTTTCGTTGACAGAAATTTGTATGGAAGCACTTCGTTCAGAGCCGTTTAATGTTTCATTGGATTGTATAGGGTTATATTTATGGGCTTCATATTTATTCAAGGGTGCAAGGAGTACGTTGTTCAGTGGATTATAATGATCAAATACTAAAACTCTCTCTGGTATAGATTGCTCCTGTTTAGGTGACTTTCGGTAGGCATTTTCTTTGAAACGAGAGATATCAACTGATTCAATTCCTTGTGATTTATCAGATGCGTTTATTGTAACTGTTTTTATTGGACGTTTGGGTTCATGTGAATTATCTTGGTTCCCTAACTCTGGTCCGTCGTCAACCAATATTTGTTTACCGATATCATAGGTGGAAGTTGGGTTTGAGTATAGCTCAGTACAAATGTCAATTTGGCTGGAAGTGGTTAGGTTGGCTTGTATCTGAGTGCTGCATGTAGACGGTATGTTATTCAAGTTTTTGTCTAATTTCGGAGCTTCGAATGGCATGGTATCTGCTGTAGGCTTTACTAGGTCGTGCATAAGTTCTTTTATTTCATTAGGAACCTCATTCAAGTAGTTTGGTATAACTTTAGCTTTGCTCTCTTTCATGTATGATGTCTCTCCGAATGCTGTCTTTTTTAATGGTGATATTATGTCTGATTTAGTACTGGTCTCACTGTCTGTATCATCCTCGAATTCCAACGCTTGTACTACTTCTTTGCTTATTCGTACGCTCTTACGTAACTTTTCTGGTGACTCCATTTCAGAGTCTTCAAAGTTATTATTATCAAGGTTAAATTTAGATTTCTGTAGTTCGGCTTGCAGCTGTGATAAATTATTTAACAAGTTTTCTTTACTAGAAACAGAACGCCTATTGAGTATGCAACTAATACGTTTAGGGTCAATAATTTTAGTTTTAGTTTCTAAAGCAATAACTCCATCTGCCTTAGCAGGTTCTAGATTTGCTTCACCTTCCTCAATAAAGTCAGATGCTTTGTTTTCTGTGAAGTCTGACAGCAGTTGAAGTAAATCGTTTGTGTCATCAGCATTTCTGATACTTTTCCGAACATTAGACACATTTATGATTTTATTAGATTTATCTATACGTATTATTTCACTATCTATATCTGAACTTGATAGTATTTTTTCAGAATGTCTATTTTTCGGTGGGCTCTTTTTGTCTTGTAGGTTACTTATTAGGTCATCTAATTTCTTTTGAATATTATCGACAATTGGTGGATTATTCTCTACATATTCTAACTTTAACCGTGAATTATCCTTTGGTTGAAGTACCTTACCTATAGATTTATTATTGTCTATCTCTTTCTTGGATGAAAGTAATTCAAGATTTTCTGTTTGAACTTCTTCGTCACTGTCTTTCATGATATAAAACATGCTTTCATTTGAATCTTTATTTTCGTCGCATTTTTTTTTATAATCTACTACTTGCTGATCTGATTGTATTTTTACCATTATATCTTTATCCTCTACGCTACCTTCCATGGAAATGGTTGACATGTCGAGTAAATCATCCAAAATTGAATTATTCGCTTCATCTATGTTTTCATTTTCTTTATCAATTATATTAGGTTCAGCTGTCAATTTTAAAGCAAATGCCATTTCTAAGCTTTCTTTTTGAAGACTTTCCCCATTCAGAAGAATTTCATTTTCATTTTTATTGTTAGGTACTTGTAACGATTTTATCTCATTCATATCATTACTAACGAAATCGGTAATGATGCCCATTTGAGCTTTACTATTACTTTCACTGCCTAGTGTCGTGAAATATTTTAAATCTCCTTCATCTGTTTTCTTTGATTCTAACTTCGAAGTACTATGCGAGTGTGTAGTCTCTGCTTGATATACTATAATATCTTGTTTGGAATTTAGTAAATATTTCTCTTCACAGAAAGTATTTTGGTGTTCTATGTTAACAGTTTCAACTTGTATCGGCTCATGTGGATACGGCTTATTTATTGATAAAATATTTGATTTCATTCGCACAGAAGTATTAAGTGTTATGTTTTCTTTATTTGGTATTTGTACATTTGATTCTGTCATAGACATATCGACATTGTTTTCAACTGCGATTTCTTGTAATTCATTAGATGCATCAATTTTTTCATATGGTGGCTCTTTCGTAGCAATACCTATGTTATCAAGTATCATACTTTTCTGTTTTGTTTCAGACTGCTCTGATATATTAATATTGTTCTTAATCTCATTATTTTCTAGCAACAAATTATAAGGTAAAGCTTCAGTCATCGAAACGTCACAATTGTCATCAAACACGATAGTCTGACCTTTATTAGACGCTATCTCTGAATTAACAGTTACTACAATATTACTGGGTATAGCACATGTCATAGATACATCGGCTTCATTGTTTTCAAATACAATTGTATTTCTTTTATTTATGTGTTTAACATTAGTTGAATCACTTCCTTCAAAATTCCTTGCAGCTTGAGGTATTTTATCTATATTTTCAGTATCTTTTTCGTAAGCAATACTATGTGAAATGCTCATGACATCTGCTTTGTATACATTTTTGAAATTTATTATATTAGTGGCAGCAAAATCATCACATCTGGACTTATTGTCTAATTTGTTTTCTGATAATATTTTATTGATAGATATTGATTGTGTAACTGAACTATTGTTTCTATTATCTGTCTCAGGAATAATTGCTTTCGTATGTAAAGGCAATAATTTTTTTTGGCAGATAATCACATTTGATGTTTCTTGAATTGCAATATCTTCAGAATTGTTTTGATGCGTAACTCCAATACTCTTATGTGCAACCGATATATTTGGTGCACAATTTTCATCATCAGTTATGTTTCCATCAGTTAAAATATGTACAGACAATGCTCGAGTCATAGATATGTCCTCAGTTTCATTTTCATATATAATTGTTTTCCCTTTTTCTATTAATTTATCAACAATAATATTTGCAGGTAAAGCTTGTGTTATAGACATGTCACCAAAATCAGCCTCACCAAAATCAGCCTCACCAAAATCAGCCTCACCAAATTCAGTATTATTTAGTTTTTCTGCAATCAAATCAGCTTTATTAACTAACATTATATTAGAACCTACAGCTTTTGTTACAGATATATCGGCAGTATCAGGATCGTAAATTATTGTTCTTCTTTTTTGAGAATTTTCGTTAGATACAATATTAGCTGGTAGTGCCTGAGTGATTGATATGTTTCCAGCATTATCTCCATATACCACCGTTTTTTCTACATTGCGAGTGACAGATTCCGCGGGTATAATTAAATTAGAGACAACAGCCTGAGTTGTGGATAAGTCGAAATCAAGGTGACATACACTTTTCTCTTGCTCTATACTCCTAGATGCTTCAATTTTAGAAATTTGGATGTCATCAATAAAGTTTGGTAAATCATCATTAGTATTTAGTACTATCGTTTTCCTCTTTGGAGCTGGGTCAACCACTACATTGGGTAAAAGAGTTTGGCGGTAACTTTGGACGTTATCTCTTTCCGATTGCAAAGTCAACCTTTTACCATCAAACACAAGCACTTTATCAGATTCTATGTTTATAGCGAAGTTATCAGATTCACGTGGAGCTGCATATGGATCTATAGCAATATTTTCCTTATCAGCGATCCAATCTTTGCTTAAATGTAATTTCTTATCTACATAGCAATCTTTAGAAACATCTACTTTAGAACTAGGGATCGTATCTGTAACGGACATGTCAATATCTGCGTCTCTAATCCGTGTTGTATTTAAATCAATTTCAATATAATCTGACACATTTGCATTCTCTATAAAAGGCTTATGAGAGTCATTGGTGTGCGCTCTTTCTAAATCTCTCTGTATTTCATCTAAATCATCTCTTACTTGGATTGTTTGCACAGCTGAGAAATTCACATTTATGCCGCCAGACATTTCACACAAACTATGGGTTCGAAGTTCATCACCAAAAAATTTACTCTGTTGATCTGTAAATGTCCTTAACTCAAATTTTGCTACAGGTGCGTTGAGCTTTCCATCGCCTACCGTGAATTCTAACGACGCTAGTTGCTGTGTAAAATTTATAGAAGTATTAACATTTAAATTTGGAGGATTGTTGTCTATAAACTCAACCACCTCCACTTCCTCAAACTGCTCATCTAAAATACGTTTCCCTATATGATCTATACGTTGTCGTTGCGCGTTAATTTCCGAGTCATTGCCAGAAGACTCTAACGATTTATTGTGTTCTTCATAAAAGTTTTTCCATGTTGTTGTTGCTTCATTAGTAATGAATTCTCTGAAAGTTAATAATATAATTTGTTTTAAAATGTGAATAAAAATAGGCAAGTTTTACGTATACAATATAGAAAAATTCTATAAACTATAATGGCCTCTATGTCAATGACAGAATGTTAAAGCAGTATATCTGGGAGTACTATTCCCGTGGCTGTATAGGCCAATCAGACACTGGCACTGTCGACCGTAGAAAGAAAAAGAATTCTAATCTCGTCCAGTACTATCGACTTAATTTAGTCGCATTGTTTCATGCTCTAAAACCATGCCATGCCAACTTGCTCATACCCACTAAAAATCCCCACAGCGACCCTGCATTACGCCCAACTTGCCTTAGACAAAAAAATACTTTTGCATTGCTTCTAGTCTCTGGAGGAGTAGCCATCCGGATTATACCCACTTGTAGAACCCTTTTGCCATCACCATTCCTAATCGGTCTAATAGCAAACCCCAATACAACTATGGACGAACCATGATGCACGCATAAACATCAACTGGTAAATGAATGGAATGCAATGCTATTGATTTTTGTAGTTGTTATACCAACCATGTATAGATAGTGTCCATCCAATGATACATAATGAGTTGTGGTAAACTGGCAACTTTCAACATTCTTGCATTCTATATCCTCTGTTATTGCAATTATAATCGTCACTATAATATTTAAATAACACATGGAATACATACGCAACGCCAGTTCGCCGTGAAAAACTGACTCGGCGGCTCTTGGCAGTCTCTGTTGGAGTCGCCACATTGAACTCTAACTCGGATAAAGGTGTGCGTGGTGCTCGTTGATTCTTCAATATTGATGACCGACGCTTTCTACTGCGAATGTAATTTTGTTTTTAAGAAATCATATTACTAACTGGCAAAGGCGGATTTCCAGGTAAGTCAGTTGTAATGTGGTTAATGAGAGAAAAAAAGACGTTATTGGATTCACCCGTTTGACCAGAATACTACAATTTACTGTATCGTCAAAATTTCGCAACAGTTGCAGTTCGAAGAAAAAAAGTTTTATTTGTATCAGCGAATGTCTCAAAACAAATCAATTATTATTAGACCTCAACAACATTATTTTGCACGCCTCATAAGCAAAGCGTTGAGATGGGTACTACTATCACTTCACGCAAAACTGATTTTTCAAACTTAAAATGTGTCTATTTATCATTTATTGCACATATAAAATAATATCTACACACCCACATAGCAAGAAAATATACTATTTTAAGCACTCATGATATTTATGAAGCCATTTTTTTATTTAAACTAGTTAAAAACTGTTTAAAAAAGTTCTGTCTTGGACGTTCGTGTGTCTGTATGTGCGGATCCTGCATGTTATCACGATAACGACCGAAATACTTTACTAATCGAGTCTTTTTTTTTAATTACTCTTCAGTATAATTATGAATAGAACTCTATTATTTTTCACGGTCTGATTCGATGTGGTTAAATGGTTATTAAATAAAAAAGTGATTATGAGGCGTGCAATTTTGGATTTTCCAAACTTTTTTTTCAACACCTGCAATAAAGTCAACGTAAAACTATATATTTTCTTTCATTTTTGCAAACTAGCGCGCCACAAATAACAAGTATTTTCAATCTTGAATTCGTGTAGCGCGACAATCATCTCGCCACAAACTGCACATGATATAAATGTGTCCATGGTGTGCGTGCTCGCGTGTAGATAGATATACAGGAGCGTTCAATGTGGTGCGTTTCAAATGTCGCGCTACAGGTATCATAGAACAAATTTATGAAATTTATATCTGGTGTGCAGCCCACCTGTACATAAACGTATATTATGATAAAAGAATAGTAGAAACTATTAGGGTATAAAAATATTCTCTAAATCTACCTAATCTCATCGAAATAAAACTAATTTAAATGGGTTTTATCACAGTTATTTATTAATTTTCAGAATCCAAAAGACCAATTGCCAGGCCTCAAGACACTGAGCTCTTTCTGCATAGATCGGAAAAATTTCAATATTAAAAATAAATTGACGGTAGACACGGTAACATGAACATTTCTTGAACAACCTACACCTCAGTCTGCCCCGTGATCATGAAGGCTGAAAATCTTTTAAAATGTTGGGATCAAAATTAATATATGACCGCTATAAAATCTGTTTAAATTAGTTTTATTTTGATGAATAATATTTGCGTAAACATAAGAAATTATTATGTCTACCTAATCTGTTGACTTGAAATTCCAATAGAAAACTTACATTTAGAATCTAATTTTATAATTTTTATTATTTATAGCTATAATGCTATTATACATATTAAAAAATACACTAGAGTACTGTGTGTATGGATGACAAGTTAAACAAGAGTCAAGTAATCAGTTTTAGGGTTTAACCCTAAATGGAATAGGTTTAAATAGAGATAACAATGTACTTTTATTTTATTTTAATCATAAATTTAAATTTATCTTTTTATAAATAATGATATACAGAAAAAATAATATATTTTTGAAATATTTGTAACTGAAATTATGAATGTATTAATGTTCTTTGATAATGAGTTTAAATTCATAAATAGTTAAACAAATTCTCATTAAGTAAAACAGTAAATATGAAAATGACTGCAACCAAACAGATAAGAGGAAACTTGAAACTTATTTCTATAGACTGTCAATCTAAACTGTATTTTCCTATACATTATCAAGTATATTTTTACATCATTGTTTCAACTGGCTAAGATTGGCTTATTAATCTGCAACTTCGTCAAACAGAGCACATGATACACATAAATATACATCTATTTTAGTAATAATGACTTTGGTCTTGACCATATTCATTCATAGAACAGCATTGAGAACAATACCATTCATTGTAATTCCTACAGCAACTTAAGATTACAGTTATTTACCCTGTTCAACTATATTGTTATAAATGATACTAGGCCAACTGTTTATCATAAGTTGAAAAAGTATCAATCAGAAGAACAGTAGTTTAAAAATTAATTAAATCAATAACATTAAAATGGTGAAATCTAATTATGAATTTTAAAATGAACCTAATTATACACTTTCAAATGTACATTGTGGTTATTTCTAAAGAAGAAACAAAATCACAACCACCAAACTGACTATAAACTATTACCAGTAATAAATTACAGGATAAACAACATAATATAGAAAGGATGCTTTTATTAGAAACATATAAATCTTACGACCCTTCTGTAATATTCCCACTGACAAATATCTGATGTATCCTCAAGTGCTTTGCTTCGTCTGCATGCAATAGCAGTGTTCACATCTTTATACTACTGGTACTACTATATTAGTATTATGAAGTGAAAAATATGTATAGGTATTTGTGTGAAAGCTCTAATATTAGGAACTACCAGTTATTATTCAAAGAATTATTATGTATGTTTATGAATTATTATGTAATTAGGTTATTAGAATATAGTAGATAAATAATCAGAATTATCACTGAGGAGGGCTTAAGGCAATCTAACATAATGCTACCACCAATATTTGTATTGAAAAAAGTAACAAATATGTGTATAAAATTATTGAATAATTTTTAGTTTCACACAAACAGAGTCGTAGGCACAATTTCAAAAGTATATACTAATAATTCACAATAATTAGAGAGATATGACACCTTCTTCGAGTTATTAAGCTTAAATTTTGTCATAATACAGCACACATCAAGTACTTGACGGTTTAATAAGGAAATCAATGGGAAATGTTCAGGAATTTAAAAGCTTGCTTAGTAATAAGATAAGATACTTATAATTATCTAGTTATAAAGTTTTGCATTATAAAAATAAATATTACAGTTTTTTTTTTGTGTAGAATATTTGTTGCATATAAATCATTACTACGAAATTTTAATAACACAAAAGGGGTTTAGTAAGCACTACAATTTAATAAAAAAAAATCTGTTCTTATATTACACAAATATTCCAGATTATATAAAAAAGGAACAAAAAATTAAACATACTAATAGGGAGATTGTTTCAATCATTGAGTTAATGTTACGACATATTTTCTTTATTCATTTGGATCCGTGTTTTCACATGTATTATAGATGAAGAATAAATACATTCAATGTTTAACAAAGATTTGTTATCGCATAATTATTCGTGATTAATTACAATCAAAAGCACTTACATTGCGGCGGCATCCAACGTTCTACTTTTTTGCGTTTCATCCATCATTTACACCATAAACTTAATACTTAATTTATAAATGAACCATATTACTTCACAAAATAATATTATCGTACGAAAACGCGACTTCAGCATAAACCTAAACACAACAATAACGGATACTCAACATTCAAATTTACAGTCAACATTGACGTAGGGGCTGCCAGCCTTAACAAAGTAAAATCTAAAATAATTCTACAATCTTATAAATATAACAAGGAGGTTATCAAAAATATGTTATTAAAACAAACAATTCACCTAAAAGGCAAGGCTTCAAAGCTATTTATACTTAAGAGAACCTCTGAAAATATATTTTAAATCCTAGTTATCTATCTATCTTACAATTAGTACATATTACTTAATCTAAGTTAGTAAAGTTTTATCAAAGCTGATGACCACACAAACTTTCTATGTGTAATAGCTTTCTAAAAGATTCTTATATTCTTGATATGGTTTTTAATCCATATAAAGGTATATATTTCCACGTAATTAAATTAAGTTATAAATATATTGTGCTGTCAGTGAAGAAAAATTATCGAAATAGTTTTGCAACATGGTTATATAGTCCAAGAATATTAGTCAAATTAGAGCAAATATCTTGGAATGAGAGACTATAAATCTCCCTAAACCCTTATTTTTAAGTCCTAAAACTTGTCTCCAAACCTACTTATCGTAGGGTGTCCGAGAATACAGACATACCCGGATCAAAGACAAAAAAAAAATACACATTTATTGCAAATATCTCGTTTCCTATGGGTCTTATGCTATTTGTATGTATGATAAATATTGTAGAGGATCTCCACAAATTGTGTTTAAATATTTTTTTATATCTTAAATCATTTTCAAGACAGAGAACAGAGCGTGCGCTGTGTTTAACTATTTAGAGTATCATTCGAGGTCAATTTGTAGTTTCGATTAAAAATACGACAAACACGAAAATGTATAAATTATTGACAAATATGTAATTCTAAGTAATTTGTATTTTTTATTAATTATTACGGTATAATTAAAAAAAAATCAATATATCAGTATCTGTTAATTTAATAGTTATAAAAATCATCTCATCAGTTATAAAATTAAGTTGTGGTCATCTAGTAACACTTTTTTGTGTGGGCGTCAACTTATTACAACAAATTACAATTAATATAACTTACATTATAAAAACCACAGCAAGAGCGGTAAGACTCAGCAATGACGTGTAAACCGAAGAAATTACCAGCCAAATCAAAATTATGGCGTATTCCTCTACGCCCACGTTTTTTGACATTAGAGAACATTTAAAACGTTTAACAATCTACATATTTTCTTGGTATATAGAACTGTGAATTTTGTTAAAAATACATTATTAATTTGGATTTACCGAAACCTCAAGACGAAACTGTCATAAATCGCTTTACTCTTTCATGCCATTTTGACTTTATTTGTTTCGTCTATTGTAGTTTTTGACAGACTCTTTATGCTAGAAACAATATTTGTAATACGAGTCTCAATAACGTCAGCATTAGAATCTTGGGCTTTAGTCTCTCAAAGTTTGTACATGTAAAGATACCAGTAACAATGTGAAATCTGCTGACTATGTTAGGACCGCCTAAGTGAACTTTTTAAGTAGTTGAACTATTTCACATTTGTCCATTTAATTTCAAGCATAGTGAAGCTTATATTATGCTGTCAAAACAGCTGATACACTCAAATCAAATTTCATTAGAATCCATTTAGATCCTGAGAAGGCGTTTATGAACGTCAAATCTAACACACCAGTTCAGAGAACAACCCAGTCATCGAGTACAATGGTATGGCTGATTTATCATGTTGGTAGGGCATATTCTAAAGTCCGCCTGGCTAGCTACTACCCTGAAGTTGTAAATTTGCCACCAAATACCTATAGGTGTATTTCGATAGTTGCACTTAAGAGCCAGTACTTCCACTAGGCTTAACATATCGGCCATATCGTCACTTAGTATCTAGGTGAGATTGTGGTTATTATGCTAAACCAATTTTCACCCAATTTACATATATATCGTATAAACAACGATGACTTTTAAAATTACTTAAAATACAATTCGTTGTAAAAACTACGAAGTTTTTTTTTCTAAAAATCTCACAATAAAATTAAAGATTAGGTATGTCTATTGTTTGAATCGTGTGGACTCGTAGAATCGTTTGACTTTTCGTTGATAAAGAAGTTCAAGTCAACAGATTAAATACGCTTTCATTTTTAATGTTCCGGATTTTATTTTAATTATTTACATAATTCAAAACAAAAAGACCGTGTCAATCCCGCCGTTATTCACTATTTTATTTATCAACAAACAGCATTTTTTTATGTATAACATGTCTAAGAGTGTCATTATTGAAATAACGGATTTCTGGGATTCTTAGGATAAATATTCGAGTTTACGATAATTGCACTACCTACTAAACTTATTCATATGTAGTTCATACTCTCCGTAATACACTGCCCTTAAAGTACTCCTTCTATGGACATTTAATGTTATCTGCTTTTAATAAAGAACTGTGCGTTGACTTTGTATTTTATAAATTTGTTGATACAGTATTAAGTTTAAGTGATTTAATTATAATACAATTCCTATGTAAATACAATTAATATTTATAAAATTTAAATATTTTATTCAAGTTCCATTTCAGAGAGACTTGTGCACGAGGAGGATACGGAAGCACTGCAGGAGGACGAAGTGCTTGAACTGCATCGATGTACATCTTACATAAGTAGTAGGTACTTAAAACTAATTAAAGATAGCTAAAGACCATATACAAAGAATCAGTATTAGAACACATCCATTTGACTATTCTGTTTATTGCGATTCAATGGCCCAATCCTTAAATTTTGCTTACATACTTTTGCGTAACACAAAACTTTAACTATTATTATTAAATTAATATTATATATATATATATATATATATATATATATAAAAATTATTAAATTAGTAAAAAGTTACAGGTTCCTAATAAAATAAAATAGTTGTTTAATGTTTTTTTGTTTCGGGTATTATCTGTTAGTACAAAATCCTAGAATTACACAGTTTCGTCTATATATAATCCTCAAGAAGAAATGATTCTATAATAATAATAATTCAATGCAAACTCGCTGTCACCCAAAATACACATGAGACAACTACATATTAATACCTGGTAGTGTGAAAGGTTGTGGCACAGTTAAGGTTAATGATTAATTACAATTATAATCACATTAATGATTTCTGATAACTTCGTATAAAATTTAAAATAAAAGAGTCTGCGACAAATCCATTAGTGCCTATATTTACCTATATACAAAAGTTCGTAGTATTGCATTTACAACGCGACTTCGTTGCCGTGATACTAAAAATTATTTAGTCAATTTTGCCCTTTATTCTTTTTTTCGATGTTTTTTACTCCTGTATTAGACTTTCTCAATTATTGCTCTATCAAATACAAAAATGTTTTTTGTTTAAATCAGACTAGTAGTTCCCGAGGTTAGCGCATTCGAAGAAATAAATAAACTCTACGTTTTATAATATTAAAATAGAAATTTTGTTAATATTATATTTTTATTTTATTATAAATATGTAATACGTACATTCGAACAATATTAGTAATACTGTTGGTAAACTACTTCTGTGACTTACTAAAATTAAATTACAACATGACTACTTTTACTGGGGCTCATCCAATGAGTTTGCCACCGGCCTCCATTACCCTATGTGCCCCATATTTATGTTTTAGGGTCGGGAGGCAAGATCTATGTTAATATTGCATCAGCTACTAATCTATGTGCCCCTGGCCGAACAGTGTGTGATGACCAGCGAACCAAATGACTTGCTTTGTTTAAACTTAAATAAAAATATTTATAATCCTTCCTTTGTTTTTTGGAATTTTTGGAAGATTTGGAATAATAAAATCAGAAGTGTTGTCTGCTGTCGTAATAAAATAACCCTTATTTTTCAAGATTATCCGGCCGTGCAGTACATACGAGAATATCAGAGAACTCGGCAACCCACTGAGCTCACACCCTGTTGTAGAGATAACAGCGACAAGGCACCGGGACCACGGACGCTGGAGGAACGGTAAACCGAATACGAAACTTCGAAGAAATAAATAAATAAATAAATAAATAGGGAGTATAAAATCGGGGGTTCATGATCTGTAAAAATCCATTTAGGCAAATCGTGACGATAAACGTACCTTCCATAAATATAATAATAAAATATACTAGTGTGTTTGAACTTATACCCTTTTTACTACCCATTACGATAAAAATTGGTAAGGGACTACGAGACTAAAAAGTATGGGGACCATTGATTTATTCTAATTATATATCAAATTCTCGTGGTAAGTATATTAGTGATCGTGTAGGTAGGTTCTAGACGAGTTCTGAACTTCGTCCAGAAGAAAAGTACTGTTCCTGAGGTATAGCAAAATGTTTTTTAGCATCTACATGAAGTCGCAGGTACACAGCTCTATCAGAAAAGGGATAAAATAAAAATCATTTTTATATCATGGCTAAATATACTTATAATTCAAGTCTTTTGTTACAGAACAGTGAGCATAGAATTTTTCCATAAGCCAACTGCATTCAAAATGATAGTAAATCTTCGTCCCGCGACGTTTTGTTTTTCAAGTATTTGAATATCCGCCTGAAACAACAAAAACTTGTATTGAACCCATAAAAAGTGTATTTTATTCTTATATCATAACATAGTCTCTATCTATACACTACGCCTGGGCACAGTACAATAAACTAAGACATAATACAGAGACATAATACAGAAAGGTTGCAGATAAGAATTTTAAAACCCTACCATAACATATTACACTTCAAAACATAAACAGAAAATGTACGAATAACACATGTCAAAGTTATTTTGTCATCCCTGACATGAGTTATCATCGCTTCAAAAGGGATCCTTTGGTCATCATAAAAGAGGTACCTTGGTTGTGAAGATAGCTCAATGGTAGTGTGTACGAATGCTGCGTCAATGAACGTGAGTTCGAATCCATCTACAACGAGCTTGAACTTTCGATGAAGGAAAACATCGTGATAAAACCGTACAGCATGTTGGTAGGGCTTTTTTTCAAGTCGAAAGTCTGCCGCCAAATACCTATAGGTATGTTCCAGCAGTTTGCACTTAAGAGCCAGTCCCTCTACTAGGCTTAGCGCGTCTACCATCTTGGATCACTTCGACAGTTAACGTCAGTTGAGATTGCGGCCATAACGCAATAATAGGCTATTTGAAAAAATGTGAAAGCGGTCTCCAGTTTCTAGTAATACGGTGGTTGGAGTACCACCGTGGTGTGGTTTTAGTGGATATTTCACGGTGTCTACTATTTGTTCAGTCTTCGCACGTTCTTCTCACCCTGCCCTAAACCGGTAGTACGTTCACACAATCATAGAGGAAGTTTGTAAAGGGATTATTCTCTTAGGGAGTAACGAGTGATATGGTGCTGAATCAGTTGGACGAAAATCTCCCATTAAAATTATGCTATCATTAGTTTAATGATTGTTGCTTAATATTTACGATATCATTTACCAATGAAATCATTTAGAAAGAAAGTGCGACTGATTTTTAAACGAATGTATGGATTGCGGTTTGTGCTGTACTTTATTGCTAGTATGTGTTGTGGTTATATTATAATAAAACGTGAGTTGTTAGTCGTCAGGCTCCAAAAATGTCCAATTTTATTTAGGACTAGCTGTGCCTGCGATTTTGTTCGCGTGGAATTAAAAAAAAAAACATACCAGACTGATTCTCTTTCCATGACCTGAGTAGTACGTTTAAGCATTGCGAAAGGATTTTTTTTTATTTATTTATTTATTATTAATATATTTTCAATACTAAATATACATTTTAATACTTCTGCCAAACTGCATTACAGTTTATTGGCAGATGTAACCTCCGTTATTAAGAAAATTTGTCTATAATCTTTATAAACACACCTATTAAGCATTGTTATAAAAAATAAAAATAATAATAACAATTAAGATTAACAATAAAAATAAAAATAAAGAATTCAAACCATTTTAGCAGAATAAAAAATAAATAAAATTCATAAAATAAAGTGCTAACTGGGGAGGTAGGGGTCAGAAGGGTAATAAAAAAATCATACCAGAGTGTTCGTGGGACGTGACCCCAATCGTGGGGTACGTTCCCGAGCGACCTCCGCACCGCCCGCTCCGACACCGGGTAGTCGGAGAGCACGGTCGAGACGCGCACGTCGCAGGCGCGCGGCCACGGAGCTTCTTGCGCATCCTGCACCGTCAGTTCGATGCGCATGCGCACCTCCCACACAGACCGCAGCGGCACGTTCGCTACCTGAAATACATACCGTAACTCCAATTTACACTTGACAACGATCCCCTCCACTTATAGGTTCAGCGTGTCCACCGTACATCGTCACTTCACATCAGATGAGATTTTGACCATAACGCTAAACATATAAACTTTATTGAACTGCACATTACTGAATTGCCGTACAGTCCGTTCAAGAACCATGTTGAACAAGTTTTGATGTCAAAAGGCTAATATAAGGTGGATAAATAGGTGAGCAAACATGATATCTGAAATTTACACCTCACTCTGACATTCGCTAATAACTAGTGTAAATACACACATCAACTGTTATGTAAGAAAATGGACCTGAAAAAAGATATAAGAATATGACCAAAAAAAGGTTGAGTTTTGACATTCATAAACAACTTGCCAGGGCCTAAATTGTTTTTTTTTATTATTTGATTTGTAAATAGAACAACCGGTCATAAACTCGATCGGTTTAATTTTTTAACATATTTTTTTAATATGCTATGTTGCTCTGTTCTACCCAAAAATACCATCATCACCTTCATGAAAATACACCTGTCTATGTAATTTAGTCTTACCTGACGGTAAACTAATTAACTAATAATTTAATCTTACCTAATAGTAAGATTAAATTCATAAAAAAATGACAAGTGTTTATTTCATCAAAGCAACGATGCTTACATATTTTATTACCTTAAGTGAGAAAAATCCATCATCAGTGAGCTTGTACGCTAGACGCAGCCTCGCATCGTGCATCGCGCGGCCCCATTGCATCGCGAGCCGTGCCACCTTTGCACACCGCCGCACTAGTGCCGGCACGTCCCCAGCGCGCTCACAACCCCGCCCCCCGTCACACCCTTGCCCCCACTCACGCTCCAGATCGCGCCCCTCGACACACCCTTGCCTCCATTCACGCCCCCGTTCGCGCCCCTCATCACGCTCCCGTCCCGACTCCCGATCACGCGTGCACAAGTACCGCATCGCCTCCGCAGCGAAACCAACGCACGCGGATGCAACACAGTTGTCTTTATCTACAACAAAACATTAAATAAACTTTGTCTTCTTCTATACTGTAACATAAACCATCCAAAATATCAATAACATGACAAAGTATGTTTGTAAACTTTAATACGAGACATTTTATAAGTGACTGGCATAATCTATACATATAAATAAAATTGGAGTGTCTGTTTTTTACTACATGTATATGAATATATACGGTACATACACCAAAATAACATTTTTTTACAATTTTTGTCTGTCTGTCTGTCTAACTGTTTGTTCCAGCTAATCTCTGAAATGGCTGGACTGATTTTGACGGGACTTTTATTGGCAGGTAGCTGATGTAATAAGGAGTAACTTAGGCTACGTTTATTTTAGAAAAATTCTTTTATTTTAGAAAAATCAAATAATGTTGCAATGTCCAAGTACTGTCCAGTACCGCGCGCAGCTCACGCGCATGCCGCTGGGCCGTCACGTAGGGCGCCATTCATAGTTAAGACAGGACAAAGTCTGTCGGGTCAGCTAATTATAACTATAAGATAAAATCACCAATTATGTAATCATATGTTTCTGGACTCATACCCATATTTATTTTAAATTAATAGACTTAGGTTTATAATGAGGCATGATTAGTACATTACTGATTTACCGAACAATGATTTCAAGGATCATGTTAAGCTTTCATACTTAAAAGATAATTAAATGGTGGATCAATTTATGAAATATTTGAAATAACATCCATTTTGGGTAAATCCCAAGTGAACTAATAGTTATTTAAGTTTATGGTTAAATTTAAAAACGTCATTGGCGCCAACCATATCAATCGTGATCATCTTGTAGAACGACTAAAGGCATGTATTAAGCGTTGTGAACGCCAGGCGGAACGTAACCTAATGTGATTAAATGTAGATGTGCAGCAATTGAAGCAATGATAGCTCAGTGGTACTGTGCACGACTTCGCGTCAAGGGACATGGGTTCGAATCCAAGCACCTACAATGAGCTTGAGCTTTCGGTGAAGGAAAACATCGTGAGGAAACCATAGCATGGTGGTAGGGCTTTTTCTAATGCCCGCCTGGGTAGCTACCACCCTCAAGTTGTAAACCTGCCGCCAAATACCAATAGGTGTGTTCCGGCAGCAGCACTTGAGAACCAGTTCCTCCACAGGTTTAGCGTGTCTACCAACTTGGGCCGTATCGTCACTTAAGATCAGGTGAGATTATGGCCATAACGCTAAACGTTAAATATAAAAAAAAAAAAATGAAAGATAGGTACCGTGCTTCACGATCTCGACGGTGAGATGGTCGACGGTGAGATGGTCGGCGCGCACGTACGAGCGCAGCGCGTTCCCGCGCCGGTGCGCGAGCCGTACGCTCAAGCGGACGCGCGCGTGCACCAGCAGGAACGACCACGTGTCCCCCGTACACGTCTCCCATTTGCACTCCTGACTCCTAAGCACACATTTCCGTCCAATTACATTTCAATACTAGTTAATTTGATTATTTTTATTATCAATCATAAAAGTAGAATAAAGTACAGAATTATCTGTTGAACTAAATTTCCCCTTCATAAAGTTTGATTTAAAACCTTGTTCGCACTTAGTAATGTAGTCGAGTATCGAGTGATTTAGTAATTAAACTTGTATGGACAACAAAATTTAGTCCAGTATCGAAATAAAACTAATTTAAACGGATTTTACTTCGGATTTTTCGAAAGCTTTTCAGCCTTCGTAGTCAAGGGGCAGACTTCGATGAATAATATTCGCGTAAACATAAGAAATCATGTAGTCCAATAGATTAACAAATCATTTAGTCGAGTCGATCCATTTCGTTCTATTTTCTTCGGTGAGTAGCGGCTTCCACGTCACTTCTTACTCGTTCATTTTTAAACAAGTCCGAACCTGTCGTTTTAGTTGAGTTCATCACAGTTCAGTTCGTTTAAGTCGAGTTTAGCTGGCGCAAAATGTCGTTACGCTGGAGCGAAGAAATTACTTTAAAATTGTTTCTACGTATCTACAACATGAATGTTTGTAGAGGGATGGTTATTACTTTATCGCGTCGATCTTTCATCTTGCAAAATATCACTCATTTGAGTACTGTACTCGACCATAGTGCGAACGATTTTTAAGTAGTAGCGAGTATTTTAGCTACTAAGCTACTCAGTACTCGACTAAACTACTAGCCTAGTGCGAACATGTCTTTAGGGTAACTAAAAATTAGATTTAATAGAATAAAATACAATTATTTGTTAAACTAAATTCCCTTTTCATAAAGTCGGGTTTAAAGATGACTAAAAAATGATCTCCGAAGGGAATTAAAACAAAGTTAAGATTTTAAGACCAATTTTTAAAATGTCTTAAAGCAACTCTTCGACTTTTTGATGTTCACATTGATTTGACCCTATTTCTAGATAACGAAATTCTCTAATAAAATTTAATTCTAACTGTGACTTTGAAGCGATAATAGCTCAGTGGTAGTGTGTAGGAACGCCGCGTCATGGGGCGTGAGTTCGAATCCAACCACCTACAATGAGGTTGAGCCTTGGTGAAGGAAAACATCGTGAGAAAACCGTATCATGGTGGTAGGGATTTTTCTGATACCCGCGTGGCTAGCTACTACCCTCAAATTGAAAATCTGCCACCAAATATCAATAGGTATGTTCCGGCAGTTGCACTCGAAAGCCAGTCCCACCACAGGTTTAGCGTGTATACCAACTTGGGCCGTATCGTCATTTAAGATCAGGTGAGATTATGGCCATAACGCTTAACTGTAAAAAAAAGATTGTCTTTTCTTAAAACATTAATATAAAATTGCTCACCCCATAAACGGCAGCATGTCAATTTTGGCAACGACATTAGCACTGGATTCACATTCAGAGATCAAGTTTTTCGAACTTAATTCGTTGACCAGCTCTGGATGCCAGCTTATGCAGCCTCCACTCCTCACACTGGATCCTGAAGTTTGCTGACACTCCAAAGATAAGCTTCTGTTTTCGTGCGCCTCATTTTGGTTCTTGCTGCTTGTAAATGAATTGATAATATCTAAGCTTTTACTGTCTTCCAAATCAGACTGTGTTTTCTGTGTGTGCTTCGTCTGCATGCAATAGCAGTGTTCACATCTTTATACTACTGGTACTACTATATTAGTATTATGAAGTGAAAAATATGTATAGGTATTTGTGTGAAAGCTCTAATATTAGGAACTACCAGTTATTATTCAAAGAATTATTATGTATGTTTATGAATTATTATGTAATTAGGTTATTAGAATATAGTAGATAAATAATCAGAATTATCACTGAGGAGGGCTTAACCCTTCTTTGCATGATTTTTTTCTTTAAAATGATGTTTATTGCAATTATAACAAAAGCGGAATGACAACTTTAAGCTCGTTTTACTGATAGTGACACTTGCTTATTTTTCATAGCTATGTTTTCTTTATGCAATGAACATTAAAAAGGTATCCAGACACGATCGACTTAACGTGAATTTGTTATTTTATATAATTTTTGGGCATTCAATATTATGCTGGAAATTTCCACCATTATGCAAAGAAGGGTTAAGGCAATCTAACATAATGCTACCACCAATATTTGTATTGAAAAAAGTAACAAATATGTGTATAAAATTATTGAATAATTTTTAGTTTCACACAAACAGAGTCGTAGGCACAATTTCAAAAGTATATACTAATAATTCACAATAATTAGAGAGATACGACACCTTCTTCGAGTTATTAAGCTTAAATTTTGTCATAATACAGCACACATCAAGTACTTGACGGTTTAATAAGGAAATCAATGGGAAATGTTCAGGAATTTAAAAGCTTGCTTAGTAATAAGATAAGATACTTATAATTATCTAGTTATAAAGTTTTGCATTATAAAAATAAATATTACAGTTTTTTTTTGTGTAGAATATTTGTTGCATATAAATCATTACTACGAAATTTTAATAACACAAAAGGGGTTTAGTAAGCACTACAATTTAATAAAAAAAAATCTGTTCTTATATTACACAAATATTCCAGATTATATAAAAAAGGAACAAAAAATTAAACATACTAATAGGGAGATTGTTTCAATCATTGAGTTAATGTTACGACATATTTTCTTTATTCATTTGGATCCGTGTTTTCACATGTATTATAGATGAAGAATAAATACATTCAATGTTTAACAAAGATTTGTTATCGCATAATTATTCGTGATTAATTACAATCAAAAGCACTTACATTGCGGCGGCATCCAACGTTCTACTTTTTTGCGTTTCATCCATCATTTACACCATAAACTTAATACTTAATTTATAAATGAACCATATTACTTCACAAAATAATATTATCGTACGAAAACGCGACTTCAGCATAAACCTAAACACAACAATAACGGATACTCAACATTCAAATTTACAGTCAACATTGACGTAGGGGCTGCCAGCCTTAACAAAGTAAAATCTAAAATAATTCTACAATCTTATAAATATAACAAGGAGGTTATCAAAAATATGTTATTAAAACAAACAATTCACCTAAAAGGCAAGGCTTCAAAGCTATTTATACTTAAGAGAACCTCTGAAAATATATTTTAAATCCTAGTTATCTATCTATCTTACAATTAGTAAATATTACTTAATCTAAGTTAGTAAAGTTTTATCAAAGCTGATGACCACACAAACTTTCTATGTGTAATAGCTTTCTAAAAGATTCTTATATTCTTGATATGGTTTTTAATCCATATAAAGGTATATATTTCCACGTAATTAAATTAAGTTATAAATATATTGTGCTGTCAGTGAAGAAAAATTATCGAAATAGTTATGCAACATGGTTATATAGTCCAAGAATATTAGTCAAATTAGAGCAAATATCTTGGAATGAGAGACTATAAATCTCCCTAAACCCGTATTTTTAAGTCCTAAAACTTGTCTCCAAACCTACTTATCGTAGGGTGTCCGAGAATACAGACATACCCGGATCAAAGACAAAAAAAAAATACACATTTATTGCAAATATCTCGTTTCCTATGGGTCTTATGCTATTTGTATGTATGATAAATATTGTAGAGGATCTCCACAAATTGTGTTTAAATATTTTTTTATATCTTAAATCATTTTCAAGACAGAGAACAGAGCGTGCGCTGTGTTTAACTATTTAGAGTATCATTCGAGGTCAATTTGTAGTTTCGATTAAAAATACGACAAACACGAAAATGTATAAATTATTGACAAATATGTAATTCTAAGTAATTTGTATTTTTTATTAATTATTACGGTATAATTAAAAAAAAATCAATATATCAGTATCTGTTAATTTAATAGTTATAAAAATCATCTCATCAGTTATAAAATTAAGTTGTGGTCATCTAGTAACACTTTTTTGTGTGGGCGTCAACTTATTACAACAAATTACAATTAATATAACTTACATTATAAAAACCACAGCAAGAGCGGTAAGACTCAGCAATGACGTGTAAACCGAAGAAATTACCAGCCAAATCAAAATTATGGCGTATTCCTCTACGCCCACGTTTTTTGACATTAGAGAACATTTAAAACGTTTAACAATCTACATATTTTCTTGGTATATAGAACTGTGAATTTTGTTAAAAATACATTATTAATTTGGATTTACCGAAACCTCAAGACGAAACTGTCATAAATCGCTTTACTCTTTCATGCCATTTTGACTTTATTTGTTTCGTCTATTGTAGTTTTTGACAGACTCTTTATGCTAGAAACAATATTTGTAATACGAGTCTCAATAACGTCAGCATTAGAATCTTGGGCTTTAGTCTCTCAAAGTTTGTACATGTAAAGATACCAGTAACAATGTGAAATCTGCTGACTATGTTAGGACCGCCTAAGTGAACTTTTTAAGTAGTTGAACTATTTCACATTTGTCCATTTAATTTCAAGCATAGTGAAGCTTATATTATGCTGTCAAAACAGCTGATACACTCAAATCAAATTTCATTAGAATCCATTTAGATCCTAAGAAGGCGTTTATGAACGTCAAATCTAACACACCAGTTCAGAGAACAACCCAGTCATCGAGTACAATGGTATGGCTGATTTATCATGTTGGTAGGGCATATTCTAAAGTCCGCCTGGCTAGCTACTACCCTGAAGTTGTAAATTTGCCACCAAATACCTATAGGTGTATTTCGATAGTTGCACTTAAGAGCCAGTACTTCCACTAGGCTTGACATATCGGCCATATCGTCACTTAGTATCTAGGTGAGATTGTGGTTATTATGCTAAACCAATTTTCACCCAATTTACATATATATCGTATAAACAACGATGACTTTTAAAATTACTTAAAATACAATTCGTTGTAAAAACTACGAAGTTTTTTTTTCTAAAAATCTCACAATAAAATTAAAGATTAGGTATGTCTATTGTTTGAATCGTGTGGACTCGTAGAATCGTTTGACTTTTCGTTGATAAAGAAGTTCAAGTCAACAGATTAAATACGCTTTCATTTTTAATGTTCCGGATTTTATTTTAATTATTTACATAATTCAAAACAAAAAGACCGTGTCAATCCCGCCGTTATTCACTATTTTATTTATCAACAAACAGCATTTTTTTATGTATAACATGTCTAAGAGTGTCATTATTGAAATAACGGATTTCTGGGATTCTTAGGATAAATATTCGAGTTTACGATAATTGCACTACCTACTAAACTTATTCATATGTAGTTCATACTCTCCGTAATACACTGCCCTTAAAGTACTCCTTCTATGGACATTTAATGTTATCTGCTTTTAATAAAGAACTGTGCGTTGACTTTGTATTTTATAAATTTGTTGATACAGTATTAAGTTTAAGTGATTTAATTATAATACAATTCCTATGTAAATACAATTAATATTTATAAAATTTAAATATTTTATTCAAGTTCCATTTCAGAGAGACTTGTGCACGAGGAGGATACGGAAGCACTGCAGGAGGACGAAGTGCTTGAACTGCATCGATGTACATCTTACATAAGTAGTAGGTACTTAAAACTAATTAAAGATAGCTAAAGACCATATACAAAGAATCAGTATTAGAACACATCCATTTGACTATTCTGTTTATTGCGATTCAATGGCCCAATCCTTAAATTTTGCTTACATACTTTTGCGTAACACAAAACTTTAACTATTATTATTAAATTAATATTATATATATATATATATATATATATATATATATATATATATATATATAAAAATTATTAAATTAGTAAAAAGTTACAGGTTCCTAATAAAATAAAATAGTTGTTTAATGTTTTTTTGTTTCGGGTATTATCTGTTAGTACAAAATCCTAGAATTACACAGTTTCGTCTATATATAATCCTCAAGAAGAAATGATTCTATAATAATAATAATTCAATGCAAACTCGCTGTCACCCAAAATACACATGAGACAACTACATATTAATACCTGGTAGTGTGAAAGGTTGTGGCACAGTTAAGGTTAATGATTAATTACAATTATAATCACATTAATGATTTCTGATAACTTCGTATAAAATTTAAAATAAAAGAGTCTGCGACAAATCCATTAGTGCCTATATTTACCTATATACAAAAGTTCGTAGTATTGCATTTACAACGCGACTTCGTTGCCGTGATACTAAAAATTATTTAGTCAATTTTGCCCTTTATTCTTTTTTTCGATGTTTTTTACTCCTGTATTAGACTTTCTCAATTATTGCTCTATCAAATACAAAAATGTTTTTTGTTTAAATCAGACTAGTAGTTCCCGAGGTTAGCGCATTCGAAGAAATAAATAAACTCTACGTTTTATAATATTAAAATAGAAATTTTGTTAATATTATATTTTTATTTTATTATAAATATGTAATACGTACATTCGAACAATATTAGTAATACTGTTGGTAAACTACTTCTGTGACTTACTAAAATTAAATTACAACATGACTACTTTTACTGGGGCTCATCCAATGAGTTTGCCACCGGCCTCCATTACCCTATGTGCCCCATATTTATGTTTTAGGGTCGGGAGGCAAGATCTATGTTAATATTGCATCAGCTACTAATCTATGTGCCCCTGGCCGAACAGTGTGTGATGACCAGCGAACCAAATGACTTGCTTTGTTTAAACTTAAATAAAAATATTTATAATCCTTCCTTTGTTTTTTGGAATTTTTGGAAGATTTGGAATAATAAAATCAGAAGTGTTGTCTGCTGTCGTAATAAAATAACCCTTATTTTTCAAGATTATCCGGCCGTGCAGTACATACGAGAATATCAGAGAACTCGGCAACCCACTGAGCTCACACCCTGTTGTAGAGATAACAGCGACAAGGCACCGGGACCACGGACGCTGGAGGAACGGTAAACCGAATACGAAACTTCGAAGAAATAAATAAATAAATAAATAAATAGGGAGTATAAAATCGGGGGTTCATGATCTGTAAAAATCCATTTAGGCAAATCGTGACGATAAACGTACCTTCCATAAATATAATAATAAAATATACTAGTGTGTTTGAACTTATACCCTTTTTACTACCCATTACGATAAAAATTGGTAAGGGACTACGAGACTAAAAAGTATGGGGACCATTGATTTATTCTAATTATATATCAAATTCTCGTGGTAAGTATATTAGTGATCGTGTAGGTAGGTTCTAGACGAGTTCTGAACTTCGTCCAGAAGAAAAGTACTGTTCCTGAGGTATAGCAAAATGTTTTTTAGCATCTACATGAAGTCGCAGGTACACAGCTCTATCAGAAAAGGGATAAAATAAAAATCATTTTTATATCATGGCTAAATATACTTATAATTCAAGTCTTTTGTTACAGAACAGTGAGCATAGAATTTTTCCATAAGCCAACTGCATTCAAAATGATAGTAAATCTTCGTCCCGCGACGTTTTGTTTTTCAAGTATTTGAATATCCGCCTGAAACAACAAAAACTTGTATTGAACCCATAAAAAGTGTATTTTATTCTTATATCATAACATAGTCTCTATCTATACACTACGCCTGGGCACAGTACAATAAACTAAGACATAATACAGAGACATAATACAGAAAGGTTGCAGATAAGAATTTTAAAACCCTACCATAACATATTACACTTCAAAACATAAACAGAAAATGTACGAATAACACATGTCAAAGTTATTTTGTCATCCCTGACATGAGTTATCATCGCTTCAAAAGGGATCCTTTGGTCATCATAAAAGAGGTACCTTGGTTGTGAAGATAGCTCAATGGTAGTGTGTACGAATGCTGCGTCAATGAACGTGAGTTCGAATCCATCTACAACGAGCTTGAACTTTCGATGAAGGAAAACATCGTGATAAAACCGTACAGCATGTTGGTAGGGCTTTTTTTCAAGTCGAAAGTCTGCCGCCAAATACCTATAGGTATGTTCCAGCAGTTTGCACTTAAGAGCCAGTCCCTCTACTAGGCTTAGCGCGTCTACCATCTTGGATCACTTCGACAGTTAACGTCAGTTGAGATTGCGGCCATAACGCAATAATAGGCTATTTGAAAAAATGTGAAAGCGGTCTCCAGTTTCTAGTAATACGGTGGTTGGAGTACCACCGTGGTGTGGTTTTAGTGGATATTTCACGGTGTCTACTATTTGTTCAGTCTTCGCACGTTCTTCTCACCCTGCCCTAAACCGGTAGTACGTTCACACAATCATAGAGGAAGTTTGTAAAGGGATTATTCTCTTAGGGAGTAACGAGTGATATGGTGCTGAATCAGTTGGACGAAAATCTCCCATTAAAATTATGCTATCATTAGTTTAATGATTGTTGCTTAATATTTACGATATCATTTACCAATGAAATCATTTAGAAAGAAAGTGCGACTGATTTTTAAACGAATGTATGGATTGCGGTTTGTGCTGTACTTTATTGCTAGTATGTGTTGTGGTTATATTATAATAAAACGTGAGTTGTTAGTCGTCAGGCTCCAAAAATGTCCAATTTTATTTAGGACTAGCTGTGCCTGCGATTTTGTTCGCGTGGAATTAAAAAAAAAAACATACCAGACTGATTCTCTTTCCATGACCTGAGTAGTACGTTTAAGCATTGCGAAAGGATTTTTTTTTATTTATTTATTTATTATTAATATATTTTCAATACTAAATATACATTTTAATACTTCTGCCAAACTGCATTACAGTTTATTGGCAGATGTAACCTCCGTTATTAAGAAAATTTGTCTATAATCTTTATAAACACACCTATTAAGCATTGTTATAAAAAATAAAAATAATAATAACAATTAAGATTAACAATAAAAATAAAAATAAAGAATTCAAACCATTTTAGCAGAATAAAAAATAAATAAAATTCATAAAATAAAGTGCTAACTGGGGAGGTAGGGGTCAGAAGGGTAATAAAAAAATCATACCAGAGTGTTCGTGGGACGTGACCCCAATCGTGGGGTACGTTCCCGAGCGACCTCCGCACCGCCCGCTCCGACACCGGGTAGTCGGAGAGCACGGTCGAGACGCGCACGTCGCAGGCGCGCGGCCACGGAGCTTCTTGCGCATCCTGCACCGTCAGTTCGATGCGCATGCGCACCTCCCACACAGACCGCAGCGGCACGTTCGCTACCTGAAATACATACCGTAACTCCAATTTACACTTGACAACGATCCCCTCCACTTATAGGTTCAGCGTGTCCACCGTACATCGTCACTTCACATCAGATGAGATTTTGACCATAACGCTAAACATATAAACTTTATTGAACTGCACATTACTGAATTGCCGTACAGTCCGTTCAAGAACCATGTTGAACAAGTTTTGATGTCAAAAGGCTAATATAAGGTGGATAAATAGGTGAGCAAACATGATATCTGAAATTTACACCTCACTCTGACATTCGCTAATAACTAGTGTAAATACACACATCAACTGTTATGTAAGAAAATGGACCTGAAAAAAGATATAAGAATATGACCAAAAAAAGGTTGAGTTTTGACATTCATAAACAACTTGCCAGGGCCTAAATTGTTTTTTTTTATTATTTGATTTGTAAATAGAACAACCGGTCATAAACTCGATCGGTTTAATTTTTTAACATATTTTTTTAATATGCTATGTTGCTCTGTTCTACCCAAAAATACCATCATCACCTTCATGAAAATACACCTGTCTATGTAATTTAGTCTTACCTGACGGTAAACTAATTAACTAATAATTTAATCTTACCTAATAGTAAGATTAAATTCATAAAAAAATGACAAGTGTTTATTTCATCAAAGCAACGATGCTTACATATTTTATTACCTTAAGTGAGAAAAATCCATCATCAGTGAGCTTGTACGCTAGACGCAGCCTCGCATCGTGCATCGCGCGGCCCCATTGCATCGCGAGCCGTGCCACCTTTGCACACCGCCGCACTAGTGCCGGCACGTCCCCAGCGCGCTCACAACCCCGCCCCCCGTCACACCCTTGCCCCCACTCACGCTCCAGATCGCGCCCCTCGACACACCCTTGCCTCCATTCACGCCCCCGTTCGCGCCCCTCATCACGCTCCCGTCCCGACTCCCGATCACGCGTGCACAAGTACCGCATCGCCTCCGCAGCGAAACCAACGCACGCGGATGCAACACAGTTGTCTTTATCTACAACAAAACATTAAATAAACTTTGTCTTCTTCTATACTGTAACATAAACCATCCAAAATATCAATAACATGACAAAGTATGTTTGTAAACTTTAATACGAGACATTTTATAAGTGACTGGCATAATCTATACATATAAATAAAATTGGAGTGTCTGTTTTTTACTACATGTATATGAATATATACGGTACATACACCAAAATAACGTTTTTTTACAATTTTTGTCTGTCTGTCTGTCTAACTGTTTGTTCCAGCTAATCTCTGAAATGGCTGGACTGATTTTGACGGGACTTTTATTGGCAGGTAGCTGATGTAATAAGGAGTAACTTAGGCTACGTTTATTTTAGAAAAATTCTTTTATTTTAGAAAAATCAAATAATGTTGCAATGTCCAAGTACTGTCCAGTACCGCGCGCAGCTCACGCGCATGCCGCTGGGCCGTCACGTAGGGCGCCATTCATAGTTAAGACAGGACAAAGTCTGTCGGGTCAGCTAATTATAACTATAAGATAAAATCACCAATTATGTAATCATATGTTTCTGGACTCATACCCATATTTATTTTAAATTAATAGACTTAGGTTTATAATGAGGCATGATTAGTACATTACTGATTTACCGAACAATGATTTCAAGGATCATGTTAAGCTTTCATACTTAAAAGATAATTAAATGGTGGATCAATTTATGAAATATTTGAAATAACATCCATTTTGGGTAAATCCCAAGTGAACTAATAGTTATTTAAGTTTATGGTTAAATTTAAAAACGTCATTGGCGCCAACCATATCAATCGTGATCATCTTGTAGAACGACTAAAGGCATGTATTAAGCGTTGTGAACGCCAGGCGGAACGTAACCTAATGTGATTAAATGTAGATGTGCAGCAATTGAAGCAATGATAGCTCAGTGGTACTGTGCACGACTTCGCGTCAAGGGACATGGGTTCGAATCCAAGCACCTACAATGAGCTTGAGCTTTCGGTGAAGGAAAACATCGTGAGGAAACCATAGCATGGTGGTAGGGCTTTTTCTAATGCCCGCCTGGGTAGCTACCACCCTCAAGTTGTAAACCTGCCGCCAAATACCAATAGGTGTGTTCCGGCAGCAGCACTTGAGAACCAGTTCCTCCACAGGTTTAGCGTGTCTACCAACTTGGGCCGTATCGTCACTTAAGATCAGGTGAGATTATGGCCATAACGCTAAACGTTAAATATAAAAAAAAAAAAATGAAAGATAGGTACCGTGCTTCACGATCTCGACGGTGAGATGGTCGACGGTGAGATGGTCGGCGCGCACGTACGAGCGCAGCGCGTTCCCGCGCCGGTGCGCGAGCCGTACGCTCAAGCGGACGCGCGCGTGCACCAGCAGGAACGACCACGTGTCCCCCGTACACGTCTCCCATTTGCACTCCTGACTCCTAAGCACACATTTCCGTCCAATTACATTTCAATACTAGTTAATTTGATTATTTTTATTATCAATCATAAAAGTAGAATAAAGTACAGAATTATCTGTTGAACTAAATTTCCCCTTCATAAAGTTTGATTTAAAACCTTGTTCGCACTTAGTAATGTAGTCGAGTATCGAGTGATTTAGTAATTAAACTTGTATGGACAACAAAATTTAGTCCAGTATCGGAATAAAACTAATTTAAACGGATTTTACTTCGGATTTTTCGAAAGCTTTTCAGCCTTCGTAGTCAAGGGGCAGACTTCGATGAATAATATTCGCGTAAACATAAGAAATCATGTAGTCCAATAGATTAACAAATCATTTAGTCGAGTCGATCCATTTCGTTCTATTTTCTTCGGTGAGTAGCGGCTTCCACGTCACTTCTTACTCGTTCATTTTTAAACAAGTCCGAACCTGTCGTTTTAGTTGAGTTCATCACAGTTCAGTTCGTTTAAGTCGAGTTTAGCTGGCGCAAAATGTCGTTACGCTGGAGCGAAGAAATTACTTTAAAATTGTTTCTACGTATCTACAACATGAATGTTTGTAGAGGGATGGTTATTACTTTATCGCGTCGATCTTTCATCTTGCAAAATATCACTCATTTGAGTACTGTACTCGACCATAGTGCGAACGATTTTTAAGTAGTAGCGAGTATTTTAGCTACTAAGCTACTCAGTACTCGACTAAACTACTAGCCTAGTGCGAACATGTCTTTAGGGTAACTAAAAATTAGATTTAATAGAATAAAATACAATTATTTGTTAAACTAAATTCCCTTTTCATAAAGTCGGGTTTAAAGATGACTATAAAATGATCTCCGAAGGGAATTAAAACAAAGTTAAGATTTTAAGACCAATTTTTAAAATGTCTTAAAGCAACTCTTCGACTTTTTGATGTTCACATTGATTTGACTCTATTTCTAGATAACGAAATTCTCTAATAAAATTTAATTCTAACTGTGACTTTGAAGCGATAATAGCTCAGTGGTAGTGTGTAGGAACGCCGCGTCATGGGGCGTGAGTTCGAATCCAATCACCTAGAATGAGGTTGAGCTTTGGTGAAGGAAAACATCGTGAGAAAACCGTATCATGGTGGTAGGGATTTTTCTGATACCCGCGTGGCTAGCTACTACCCTCAAATTGAAAATCTGCCACCAAATATCAATAGGTATGTTCCGGCAGTTGCACTCGAAAGCCAGTTCCACCACAGGTTTAGCGTGACTACCAACTTGAGCCGTATCGTCATTTAAGATCAGGTGAGATTATGGCCATAACGCTTAACTGTAAAAAAAAGATTGACTTTCCTTAAAACATTAATATAAAATTGCTCACCCCATAAACGGCAGCATGTCAATTTTGGCAACGACGTTAGCACTGGATTCACATTCAGAGATCAAGTTTTTCGAACTTAATTCGTTGACCAGCTCTGGATGCCAGCTTATGCAGCCTCCACTCCTCACACTGGATCCTGAAGTTTGCTGACACTCCAAAGATAAGCTTCTGTTTTCGTGCGCCTCATTTTGGTTCTTGCTGCTTGTAAATGAATTGATAATATCTAAGCTTTTACTGTCTTCCAAATCAGACTGTGTTTTAGGCTCTACTGTAGATGTGACAGATTTAGGTTCGTTTAAAACTTCTATTACTTTTTCTTTAAGATCATTCCTGTCTATATTATATTCTGTTGTCAACTGTTGTACAGTTATTGTGGTATTAGTTTTAATAGCTAATGATTTTCTCGGCGATCTTTTCTTGTTTCCATCTAAAGTATTATTAATTTTTACACTATCATCTTTAGAATTTGTTTCATTTGTGGTATGTTTTTCTAGAGTACATGACCTCCTATCTTTGTGGAATTTATAGGCTTTATGAGGTGAAATATCAACTGCTGTTCGAGTAATATTTGGGCTGTTTGATATTTTCTGCATTTTGGTCAATGGTGTTGAAGTTATTTCTACATTCAATAGAGGCTGTGTCTGTCTATCCCTTTTTGTAGGACTATAGCTTCTTTTTTTCGCTTTGCAATGCTTCTCAAAATGTTCTGGTTCGGCATCATATGTTATTATATCAGTGTCCATTTTTTCCTGTGCCATGGATTCGTGTGTTTCTGTCTCGTAGATATTTTTAACTGGGGAATCCACCTTATGCATTTCATCTTCTGAACCGATATCTACATCGAAAACGCTACGAGTCAACGCATCATCTACCAAAGTGAGCGATGAACTGGCTTCTAGTAACTCTTTGTTACCTTTCATAATGATTACTGTATTGACATCTCTATCTTTAACTTCAGTCATTTTGGTATCTATTGATCGGTCTACTGAGGTCCGTTTGGTCAAATTCGATACGACGCTCTGAGTGTCAATGTTCTTGTCCACGCAAGCATCCTCAAATGGTCGAGTCAAATGCGTCAAAGCCATGTGGTTTTCTATGTTATACTGTATGGAAACTGGTTCTACTTCAGATGCCCTTTCGTTGACAGAAATTTGTATGGAAGCACTTCGTTCAGAGCCGTTTAATGTTTCATTGGATTGTATAGGGTTATATTTATGGGCTTCATATTTATTCAAGGGTGCAAGGAGTACGTTGTTCAGTGGATTATAATGATCAAATACTAAAACTCTCTCTGGTATAGATTGCTCCTGTTTAGGTGACTTTCGGTAGGCATTTTCTTTGAAACGAGAGATATCAACTGATTCAATTCCTTGTGATTTATCAGATGCGTTTATTGTAACTGTTTTTATTGGACGTTTGGGTTCATGTGAATTATCTTGGTTCCCTAACTCTGGTCCGTCGTCAACCAATATTTGTTTACCGATATCATAGGTGGAAGTTGGGTTTGAGTATAGCTCAGTACAAATGTCAATTTGGCTGGAAGTGGTTAGGTTGGCTTGTATCTGAGTGCTGCATGTAGACGGTATGTTATTCAAGTTTTTGTCTAATTTCGGAGCTTCGAATGGCATGGTATCTGCTGTAGGCTTTACTAGGTCGTGCATAAGTTCTTTTATTTCATTAGGAACCTCATTCAAGTAGTTTGGTATAACTTTAGCTTTGCTCTCTTTCATGTATGATGTCTCTCCGAATGCTGTCTTTTTTAATGGTGATATTATGTCTGATTTAGTACTGGTCTCACTGTCTGTATCATCCTCGAATTCCAACGCTTGTACTACTTCTTTGCTTATTCGTACGCTCTTACGTAACTTTTCTGGTGACTCCATTTCAGAGTCTTCAAAGTTATTATTATCAAGGTTAAATTTAGATTTCTGTAGTTCGGCTTGCAGCTGTGATAAATTATTTAACAAGTTTTCTTTACTAGAAACAGAACGCCTATTGAGTATGCAACTAATACGTTTAGGGTCAATAATTTTAGTTTTAGTTTCTAAAGCAATAACTCCATCTGCCTTAGCAGGTTCTAGATTTGCTTCACCTTCCTCAATAAAGTCAGATGCTTTGTTTTCTGTGAAGTCTGACAGCAGTTGAAGTAAATCGTTTGTGTCATCAGCATTTCTGATACTTTTCCGAACATTAGACACATTTATGATTTTATTAGATTTATCTATACGTATTATTTCACTATCTATATCTGAACTTGATAGTATTTTTTCAGAATGTCTATTTTTCGGTGGGCTCTTTTTGTCTTGTAGGTTACTTATTAGGTCATCTAATTTCTTTTGAATATTATCGACAATTGGTGGATTATTCTCTACATATTCTAACTTTAACCGTGAATTATCCTTTGGTTGAAGTACCTTACCTATAGATTTATTATTGTCTATCTCTTTCTTGGATGAAAGTAATTCAAGATTTTCTGTTTGAACTTCTTCGTCACTGTCTTTCATGATATAAAACATGCTTTCATTTGAATCTTTATTTTCGTCGCATTTTTTTTTATAATCTACTACTTGCTGATCTGATTGTATTTTTACCATTATATCTTTATCCTCTACGCTACCTTCCATGGAAATGGTTGACATGTCGAGTAAATCATCCAAAATTGAATTATTCGCTTCATCTATGTTTTCATTTTCTTTATCAATTATATTAGGTTCAGCTGTCAATTTTAAAGCAAATGCCATTTCTAAGCTTTCTTTTTGAAGACTTTCCCCATTCAGAAGAATTTCATTTTCATTTTTATTGTTAGGTACTTGTAACGATTTTATCTCATTCATATCATTACTAACGAAATCGGTAATGATGCCCATTTGAGCTTTACTATTACTTTCACTGCCTAGTGTCGTGAAATATTTTAAATCTCCTTCATCTGTTTTCTTTGATTCTAACTTCGAAGTACTATGCGAGTGTGTAGTCTCTGCTTGATATACTATAATATCTTGTTTGGAATTTAGTAAATATTTCTCTTCACAGAAAGTATTTTGGTGTTCTATGTTAACAGTTTCAACTTGTATCGGCTCATGTGGATACGGCTTATTTATTGATAAAATATTTGATTTCATTCGCACAGAAGTATTAAGTGTTATGTTTTCTTTATTTGGTATTTGTACATTTGATTCTGTCATAGACATATCGACATTGTTTTCAACTGCGATTTCTTGTAATTCATTAGATGCATCAATTTTTTCATATGGTGGCTCTTTCGTAGCAATACCTATGTTATCAAGTATCATACTTTTCTGTTTTGTTTCAGACTGCTCTGATATATTAATATTGTTCTTAATCTCATTATTTTCTAGCAACAAATTATAAGGTAAAGCTTCAGTCATCGAAACGTCACAATTGTCATCAAACACGATAGTCTGACCTTTATTAGACGCTATCTCTGAATTAACAGTTACTACAATATTACTGGGTATAGCACATGTCATAGATACATCGGCTTCATTGTTTTCAAATACAATTGTATTTCTTTTATTTATGTGTTTAACATTAGTTGAATCACTTCCTTCAAAATTCCTTGCAGCTTGAGGTATTTTATCTATATTTTCAGTATCTTTTTCGTAAGCAATACTATGTGAAATGCTCATGACATCTGCTTTGTATACATTTTTGAAATTTATTATATTAGTTGCAGCAAAATCATCACATCTGGACTTATTGTCTAATTTGTTTTCTGATAATATTTTATTGATAGATATTGATTGTGTAACTGAACTATTGTTTCTATTATCTGTCTCAGGAATAATTGCTTTCGTATGTAAAGGCAATAATTTTTTTTGGCAGATAATCACATTTGATGTTTCTTGAATTGCAATATCTTCAGAATTGTTTTGATGCGTAACTCCAATACTCTTATGTGCAACCGATATATTTGGTGCACAATTTTCATCATCAGTTATGTTTCCATCAGTTAAAATATGTACAGACAATGCTCGAGTCATAGATATGTCCTCAGTTTCATTTTCATATATAATTGTTTTCCCTTTTTCTATTAATTTATCAACAATAATATTTGCAGGTAAAGCTTGTGTTATAGACATGTCACCAAAATCAGCCTCACCAAAATCAGCCTCACCAAAATCAGCCTCACCAAATTCAGTATTATTTAGTTTTTCTGCAATCAAATCAGCTTTATTAACTAACATTATATTAGAACCTACAGCTTTTGTTACAGATATATCGGCAGTATCAGGATCGTAAATTATTGTTCTTCTTTTTTGAGAATTTTCGTTACATACAATATTAGCTGGTAGTGCCTGAGTGATTGATATGTTTCCAGCATTATCTCCATATACCACCGTTTTTTCTACATTGCGAGTGACAGATTCCGCGGGTATAATTAAATTAGAGACAACAGCCTGAGTTGTGGATAAGTCGAAATCAAAGTGACATACACTTTTCTCTTGCTCTATACTCCTAGATGCTTCAATTTTAGAAATTTGGATGTCATCAATAAAGTTTGGTAAATCATCATTAGTATTTAGTACTATCGTTTTCCTCTTTGGAGCTGGGTCAACCACTACATTGGGTAAAAGAGTTTGGCGGTAACTTTGGACGTTATCTCTTTCCGATTGCAAAGTCAACCTTTTACCATCAAACACAAGCACTTTATCAGATTCTATGTTTATAGCGAAGTTATCAGATTCACGTGGAGCTGCATATGGATCTATAGCAATATTTTCCTTATCAGCGATCCAATCTTTGCTTAAATGTAATTTCTTATCTACATAGCAATCTTTAGAAACATCTACTTTAGAACTAGGGATCGTATCTGTAACGGACATGTCAATATCTGCGTCTCTAATCCGTGTTGTATTTAAATCAATTTCAATATAATCTGACACATTTGCATTCTCTATAAAAGGCTTATGAGAGTCATTGGTGTGCGCTCTTTCTAAATCTCTCTGTATTTCATCTAAATCATCTCTTACTTGGATTGTTTGCACAGCTGAGAAATTCACATTTATGCCGCCAGACATTTCACACAAACTATGGGTTCGAAGTTCATCACCAAAAAATTTACTCTGTTGATCTGTAAATGTCCTTAACTCAAATTTTGCTACAGGTGCGTTGAGCTTTCCATCGCCTACCGTGAATTCTAACGACGCTAGTTGCTGTGTAAAATTTATAGAAGTATTAACATTTAAATTTGGAGGATTGTTGTCTATAAACTCAACCACCTCCACTTCCTCAAACTGCTCATCTAAAATACGTTTCCCTATATGATCTATACGTTGTCGTTGCGCGTTAATTTCCGAATCATTGCCAGAAGACTCTAACGATTTATTGTGTTCTTCATAAAAGTTTTTCCATGTTGTTGTTGCTTCATTAGTAATGAATTCTCTGAAAGTTAATAATATAATTTGTTTTAAAATGTGAATAAAAATAGGCAAGTTTTACGTATACAATATAGAAAAATTCTATAAACTATAATGGCCTCTATGTCAATGACAGAATGTTTAAAGCAGTATATCTGGGAGTACTATTCCCGTGGCTGTATAGGCCAATCAGACACTGGCACTGTCGACCGTAGAAAGAAAAAGAATTCTAATCTCGTCCAGTACTATCGACTTAATTTAGTCGCATTGTTTCATGCTCTAAAACCATGCCATGCCAACTTGCTCATACCCACTAAAAATCCCCACAGCGACCCTGCATTACGCCCAACTTGCCTTAGACAAAAAAATACTTTTGCATTGCTTCTAGTCTCTGGAGGAGTAGCCATCCGGATTATACCCACTTGTAGAACCCTTTTGCCATCACCATTCCTAATCGGTCTAATAGCAAACCCCAATACAACTATGGACGAACCATGATGCACGCATAAACATCAACTGGTAAATGAATGGAATGCAATGCTATTGATTTTTGTAGTTGTTATACCAACCATGTATAGATAGTGTCCATCCAATGATACATAATGAGTTGTGGTAAACTGGCAACTTTCAACATTCTTGCATTCTATATCCTCTGTTATTGCAATTATAATCGTCACTATAATATTTAAATAACACATGGAATACATACGCAACGCCAGTTCGCCGTGAAAAACTGACTCGGCGGCTCTTGGCAGTCTCTGTTGGAGTCGCCACATTGAACTCTAACTCGGATAAAGGTGTGCGTGGTGCTCGTTGATTCTTCAATATTGATGACCGACGCTTTCTACTGCGAATGTAATTTTGTTTTTAAGAAATCATATTACTAACTGGCAAAGGCGGATTTCCAGGTAAGTCAGTTGTAATGTGGTTAATGAGAGAAAAAAAGACGTTATTGGATTCACCCGTTTGACCAGAATACTACAATTTACTGTATCGTCAAAATTTCGCAACAGTTGCAGTTCGAAGAAAAAAAGTTTTATTTGTATCAGCGAATGTCTCAAAACAAATCAATTATTATTAGACCTCAACAACATTATTTTGCACGCCTCATAAGCAAAGCGTTGAGATGGGTACTACTATCACTTCACGCAAAACTGATTTTTCAAACTTAAAATGTGTCTATTTATCATTTATTGCACATATAAAATAATATCTACACACCCACATAGCAAGAAAATATACTATTTTAAGCACTCATGATATTTATGAAGCCATTTTTTTATTTAAACTAGTTAAAAACTGTTTAAAAAAGTTCTGTCTTGGACGTTCGTGTGTCTGTATGTGCGGATCCTGCATGTTATCACGATAACGACCGAAATACTTTACTAATCGAGTCTTTTTTTTTAATTACTCTTCAGTATAATTATGAATAGAACTCTATTATTTTTCACGGTCTGATTCGATGTGGTTAAATTGTTATTAAATAAAAAAGTGATTATGAGGCGTGCAATTTTGGATTTTCCAAACTTTTTTTTCAACACCTGCAATAAAGTCAACGTAAAACTATATATTTTCTTTCATTTTTGCAAACTAGCGCGCCACAAATAACAAGTATTTTCAATCTTGAATTCGTGTAGCGCGACAATCATCTCGCCACAAACTGCACATGATATAAATGTGTCCATGGTGTGCGTGCTCGCGTGTAGATAGATATACAGGAGCGTTCAATGTGGTGCGTTTCAAATGTCGCGCTACAGGTATCATAGAACAAATTTATGAAATTTATATCTGGTGTGCAGCCCACCTGTACATAAACGTATATTATGATAAAAGAATAGTAGAAACTATTAGGGTATAAAAATATTCTCTAAATCTACCTAATCTCATCGAAATAAAACTAATTTAAATGGGTTTTATCACAGTTATTTATTAATTTTCAGAATCCAAAAGACCAATTGCCAGGCCTCAAGACACTGAGCTCTTTCTGCATAGATCGGAAAAATTTCAATATTAAAAATAAATTGACGGTAGACACGGTAACATGAACATTTCTTGAACAACCTACACCTCAGTCTGCCCCGTGATCATGAAGGCTGAAAATCTTTTAAAATGTTGGGATCAAAATTAATATATGACCGCTATAAAATCTGTTTAAATTAGTTTTATTTTGATGAATAATATTTGCGTAAACATAAGAAATTATTATGTCTACCTAATCTGTTGACTTGAAATTCCAATAGAAAACTTACATTTAGAATCTAATTTTATAATTTTTATTATTTATAGCTATAATGCTATTATACATATTAAAAAATACACTAGAGTACTGTGTGTATGGATGACAAGTTAAACAAGAGTCAAGTAATCAGTTTTAGGGTTTAACCCTAAATGGAATAGGTTTAAATAGAGATAACAATGTACTTTTATTTTATTTTAATCATAAATTTAAATTTATCTTTTTATAAATAATGATATACAGAAAAAATAATATATTTTTGAAATATTTGTAACTGAAATTATGAATGTATTAATGTTCTTTGATAATGAGTTTAAATTCATAAATAGTTAAACAAATTCTCATTAAGTAAAACAGTAAATATGAAAATGACTGCAACCAAACAGATAAGAGGAAACTTGAAACTTATTTCTATAGACTGTCAATCTAAACTGTATTTTCCTATACATTATCAAGTATATTTTTACATCATTGTTTCAACTGGCTAAGATTGGCTTATTAATCTGCAACTTCGTCAAACAGAGCACATGATACACATAAATATACATCTATTTTAGTAATAATGACGTTGGTCTTGACCATATTCATTCATAGAACAGCATTGAGAACAATACCATTCATTGTAATTCCTACAGCAACTTAAGATTACAGTTATTTACCCTGTTCAACTATATTGTTATAAATGATACTAGGCCAACTGTTTATCATAAGTTGAAAAAGTATCAATCAGAAGAACAGTAGTTTAAAAATTAATTAAATCAATAACATTAAAATGGTGAAATCTAATTATGAATTTTAAAATGAACCTAATTATACACTTTCAAATGTACATTGTGGTTATTTCTAAAGAAGAAACAAAATCACAACCACCAAACTGACTATAAACTATTACCAGTAATAAATTACAGGATAAACAACATAATATAGAAAGGATGCTTTTATTAGAAACATATAAATCTTACGACCCTTCTGTAATATTCCCACTGACAAATATCTGATGTATCCTCAAGTGCTTTGCTTCGTCTGCATGCAATAGCAGTGTTCACATCTTTATACTACTGGTACTACTATATTAGTATTATGAAGTGAAAAATATGTATAGGTATTTGTGTGAAAGCTCTAATATTAGGAACTACCAGTTATTATTCAAAGAATTATTATGTATGTTTATGAATTATTATGTAATTAGGTTATTAGAATATAGTAGATAAATAATCAGAATTATCACTGAGGAGGGCTTAAGGCAATCTAACATAATGCTACCACCAATATTTGTATTGAAAAAAGTAACAAATATGTGTATAAAATTATTGAATAATTTTTAGTTTCACACAAACAGAGTCGTAGGCACAATTTCAAAAGTATATACTAATAATTCACAATAATTAGAGAGATATGACACCTTCTTCGAGTTATTAAGCTTAAATTTTGTCATAATACAGCACACATCAAGTACTTGACGGTTTAATAAGGAAATCAATGGGAAATGTTCAGGAATTTAAAAGCTTGCTTAGTAATAAGATAAGATACGTATAATTATCTAGTTATAAAGTTTTGCATTATAAAAATAAATATTACAGTTTTTTTTTTGTGTAGAATATTTGTTGCATATAAATCATTACTACGAAATTTTAATAACACAAAAGGGGTTTAGTAAGCACTACAATTTAATAAAAAAAAATCTGTTCTTATATTACACAAATATTCCAGATTATATAAAAAAGGAACAAAAAATTAAACATACTAATAGGGAGATTGTTTCAATCATTGAGTTAATGTTACGACATATTTTCTTTATTCATTTGGATCCGTGTTTTCACATGTATTATAGATGAAGAATAAATACATTCAATGTTTAACAAAGATTTGTTATCGCATAATTATTCGTGATTAATTACAATCAAAAGCACTTACATTGCGGCGGCATCCAACGTTCTACTTTTTTGCGTTTCATCCATCATTTACACCATAAACTTAATACTTAATTTATAAATGAACCATATTACTTCACAAAATAATATTATCGTACGAAAACGCGACTTCAGCATAAACCTAAACACAACAATAACGGATACTCAACATTCAAATTTACAGTCAACATTGACGTAGGGGCTGCCAGCCTTAACAAAGTAAAATCTAAAATAATTCTACAATCTTATAAATATAACAAGGAGGTTATCAAAAATATGTTATTAAAACAAACAATTCACCTAAAAGGCAAGGCTTCAAAGCTATTTATACTTAAGAGAACCTCTGAAAATATATTTTAAATCCTAGTTATCTATCTATCTTACAATTAGTAAATATTACTTAATCTAAGTTAGTAAAGTTTTATCAAAGCTGATGACCACACAAACTTTCTATGTGTAATAGCTTTCTAAAAGATTCTTATATTCTTGATATGGTTTTTAATCCATATAAAGGTATATATTTCCACGTAATTAAATTAAGTTATAAATATATTGTGCTGTCAGTGAAGAAAAATTATCGAAATAGTTTTGCAACATGGTTATATAGTCCAAGAATATTAGTCAAATTAGAGCAAATATCTTGGAATGAGAGACTATAAATCTCCCTAAACCCTTATTTTTAAGTCCTAAAACTTGTCTCCAAACCTACTTATCGTAGGGTGTCCGAGAATACAGACATACCCGGATCAAAGACAAAAAAAAAATACACATTTATTGCAAATATCTCGTTTCCTATGGGTCTTATGCTATTTGTATGTATGATAAATATTGTAGAGGATCTCCACAAATTGTGTTTAAATATTTTTTTATATCTTAAATCATTTTCAAGACAGAGAACAGAGCGTGCGCTGTGTTTAACTATTTAGAGTATCATTCGAGGTCAATTTGTAGTTTCGATTAAAAATACGACAAACACGAAAATGTATAAATTATTGACAAATATGTAATTCTAAGTAATTTGTATTTTTTATTAATTATTACGGTATAATTAAAAAAAAATCAATATATCAGTATCTGTTAATTTAATAGTTATAAAAATCATCTCATCAGTTATAAAATTAAGTTGTGGTCATCTAGTAACACTTTTTTGTGTGGGCGTCAACTTATTACAACAAATTACAATTAATATAACTTACATTATAAAAACCACAGCAAGAGCGGTAAGACTCAGCAATGACGTGTAAACCGAAGAAATTACCAGCCAAATCAAAATTATGGCGTATCCCTCTACGCCCACGTTTTTTGACATTAGAGAACATTTAAAACGTTTAACAATCTACATATTTTCTTGGTATATAGAACTGTGAATTTTGTTAAAAATACATTATTAATTTGGATTTACCGAAACCTCAAGACGAAACTGTCATAAATCGCTTTACTCTTTCATGCCATTTTGACTTTATTTGTTTCGTCTATTGTAGTTTTTGACAGACTCTTTATGCTAGAAACAATATTTGTAATACGAGTCTCAATAACGTCAGCATTAGAATCTTGGGCTTTAGTCTCTCAAAGTTTGTACATGTAAAGATACCAGTAACAATGTGAAATCTGCTGACTATGTTAGGACCGCCTAAGTGAACTTTTTAAGTAGTTGAACTATTTCACATTTGTCCATTTAATTTCAAGCATAGTGAAGCTTATATTATGCTGTCAAAACAGCTGATACACTCAAATCAAATTTCATTAGAATCCATTTAGATCCTGAGAAGGCGTTTATGAACGTCAAATCTAACACACCAGTTCGGAGAACAACCCAGTCATCGAGTACAATGGTATGGCTGATTTATCATGTTGGTAGGGCATATTCTAAAGTCCGCCTGGCTAGCTACTACCCTGAAGTTGTAAATTTGCCACCAAATACCTATAGGTGTATTTCGATAGTTGCACTTAAGAGCCAGTACTTCCACTAGGCTTAACATATCGGCCATATCGTCACTTAGTATCTAGGTGAGATTGTGGTTATTATGCTAAACCAATTTTCACCCAATTTACATATATATCGTATAAACAACGATGACTTTTAAAATTACTTAAAATACAATTCGTTGTAAAAACTACGAAGTTTTTTTTTCTAAAAATCTCACAATAAAATTAAAGATTAGGTATGTCTATTGTTTGAATCGTGTGGACTCGTAGAATCGTTTGACTTTTCGTTGATAAAGAAGTTCAAGTCAACAGATTAAATACGCTTTCATTTTTAATGTTCCGGATTTTATTTTAATTATTTACATAATTCAAAACAAAAAGACCGTGTCAATCCCGCCGTTATTCACTATTTTATTTATCAACAAACAGCATTTTTTTATGTATAACATGTCTAAGAGTGTCATTATTGAAATAACGGATTTCTGGGATTTTTAGGATAAATATTCGAGTTTACGATAATTGCACTACCTACTAAACTTATTCATATGTAGTTCATACTCTCCGTAATACACTGCCCTTAAAGTACTCCTTCTATGGACATTTAATGTTATCTGCTTTTAATAAAGAACTGTGCGTTGACTTTGTATTTTATAAATTTGTTGATACAGTATTAAGTTTAAGTGATTTAATTATAATACAATTCCTATGTAAATACAATTAATATTTATAAAATTTAAATATTTTATTCAAGTTCCATTTCAGAGAGACTTGTGCACGAGGAGGATACGGAAGCACTGCAGGAGGACGAAGTGCTTGAACTGCATCGATGTCTGTAATTAATTAAATTATATAGCTTCAGTTTAAGACGGCCTTGCCGGCGGTAATACCCTAAGTTAGTGCGTTAGTTATTACAGCATCATGTTGATCGGGCCCTAACGCACACCATAACTGTCAAAGCGCGAACGTGAAAGTCTGAGACGTACCGATAAATATTATCATACCGCTCACACTACAACAATAAATTAAAAATTCTCAAGTAAACGGTAATAAAGACGTTATATAAAATGTCTACTAGTAAAATTTAAAAATAATTACGTGAGGAGAGATCGCTATAAACACTTTTAACGGTATCTTTCGACCTAGTGATAGAACATGACTCGGTTTAGGGGTTTTTAGGGGTTTGACCAGAATACTACAATTTACTGTATCGTCAAAATTTCGCAACAGTTGCAGTTCGAAGAAAAAAAGTTTTATTTGTATCAGCGAATGTCTCAAAACAAATCAATTATTATTAGACCTCAACAACATTATTTTGCACGCCTCATAAGCAAAGCGTTGAGATGGGTACTACTATCACTTCACGCAAAACTGATTTTTCAAACTTAAAATGTGTCTATTTATCATTTATTGCACATATAAAATAATATCTACACACCCACATAGCAAGAAAATATACTATTTTAAGCACTCATGATATTTATGAAGCCATTTTTTTATTTAAACTAGTTAAAAACTGTTTAAAAAAGTTCTGTCTTGGACGTTCGTGTGTCTGTATGTGCGGATCCTGCATGTTATCACGATAACGACCGAAATACTTTACTAATCGAGTCTTTTTTTTTAATTACTCTTCAGTATAATTATGAATAGAACTCTATTATTTTTCACGGTCTGATTCGATGTGGTTAAATTGTTATTAAATAAAAAAGTGATTATGAGGCGTGCAATTTTGGATTTTCCAAACTTTTTTTTCAACACCTGCAATAAAGTCAACGTAAAACTATATATTTTCTTTCATTTTTGCAAACTAGCGCGCCACAAATAACAAGTATTTTCAATCTTGAATTCGTGTAGCGCGACAATCATCTCGCCACAAACTGCACATGATATAAATGTGTCCATGGTGTGCGTGCTCGCGTGTAGATAGATATACAGGAGCGTTCAATGTGGTGCGTTTCAAATGTCGCGCTACAGGTATCATAGAACAAATTTATGAAATTTATATCTGGTGTGCAGCCCACCTGTACATAAACGTATATTATGATAAAAGAATAGTAGAAACTATTAGGGTATAAAAATATTCTCTAAATCTACCTAATCTCATCGAAATAAAACTAATTTAAATGGGTTTTATCACAGTTATTTATTAATTTTCAGAATCCAAAAGACCAATTGCCAGGCCTCAAGACACTGAGCTCTTTCTGCATAGATCGGAAAAATTTCAATATTAAAAATAAATTGACGGTAGACACGGTAACATGAACATTTCTTGAACAACCTACACCTCAGTCTGCCCCGTGATCATGAAGGCTGAAAATCTTTTAAAATGTTGGGATCAAAATTAATATATGACCGCTATAAAATCTGTTTAAATTAGTTTTATTTTGATGAATAATATTTGCGTAAACATAAGAAATTATTATGTCTACCTAATCTGTTGACTTGAAATTCCAATAGAAAACTTACATTTAGAATCTAATTTTATAATTTTTATTATTTATAGCTATAATGCTATTATACATATTAAAAAATACACTAGAGTACTGTGTGTATGGATGACAAGTTAAACAAGAGTCAAGTAATCAGTTTTAGGGTTTAACCCTAAATGGAATAGGTTTAAATAGAGATAACAATGTACTTTTATTTTATTTTAATCATAAATTTAAATTTATCTTTTTATAAATAATGATATACAGAAAAAATAATATATTTTTGAAATATTTGTAACTGAAATTATGAATGTATTAATGTTCTTTGATAATGAGTTTAAATTCATAAATAGTTAAACAAATTCTCATTAAGTAAAACAGTAAATATGAAAATGACTGCAACCAAACAGATAAGAGGAAACTTGAAACTTATTTCTATAGACTGTCAATCTAAACTGTATTTTCCTATACATTATCAAGTATATTTTTACATCATTGTTTCAACTGGCTAAGATTGGCTTATTAATCTGCAACTTCGTCAAACAGAGCACATGATACACATAAATATACATCTATTTTAGTAATAATGACGTTGGTCTTGACCATATTCATTCATAGAACAGCATTGAGAACAATACCATTCATTGTAATTCCTACAGCAACTTAAGATTACAGTTATTTACCCTGTTCAACTATATTGTTATAAATGATACTAGGCCAACTGTTTATCATAAGTTGAAAAAGTATCAATCAGAAGAACAGTAGTTTAAAAATTAATTAAATCAATAACATTAAAATGGTGAAATCTAATTATGAATTTTAAAATGAACCTAATTATACACTTTCAAATGTACATTGTGGTTATTTCTAAAGAAGAAACAAAATCACAACCACCAAACTGACTATAAACTATTACCAGTAATAAATTACAGGATAAACAACATAATATAGAAAGGATGCTTTTATTAGAAACATATAAATCTTACGACCCTTCTGTAATATTCCCACTGACAAATATCTGATGTATCCTCAAGTGCTTTGCTTCGTCTGCATGCAATAGCAGTGTTCACATCTTTATACTACTGGTACTACTATATTAGTATTATGAAGTGAAAAATATGTATAGGTATTTGTGTGAAAGCTCTAATATTAGGAACTACCAGTTATTATTCAAAGAATTATTATGTATGTTTATGAATTATTATGTAATTAGGTTATTAGAATATAGTAGATAAATAATCAGAATTATCACTGAGGAGGGCTTAAGGCAATCTAACATAATGCTACCACCAATATTTGTATTGAAAAAAGTAACAAATATGTGTATAAAATTATTGAATAATTTTTAGTTTCACACAAACAGAGTCGTAGGCACAATTTCAAAAGTATATACTAATAATTCACAATAATTAGAGAGATATGACACCTTCTTCGAGTTATTAAGCTTAAATTTTGTCATAATACAGCACACATCAAGTACTTGACGGTTTAATAAGGAAATCAATGGGAAATGTTCAGGAATTTAAAAGCTTGCTTAGTAATAAGATAAGATACTTATAATTATCTAGTTATAAAGTTTTGCATTATAAAAATAAATATTACAGTTTTTTTTTTGTGTAGAATATTTGTTGCATATAAATCATTACTACGAAATTTTAATAACACAAAAGGGGTTTAGTAAGCACTACAATTTAATAAAAAAAAATCTGTTCTTATATTACACAAATATTCCAGATTATATAAAAAAGGAACAAAAAATTAAACATACTAATAGGGAGATTGTTTCAATCATTGAGTTAATGTTACGACATATTTTCTTTATTCATTTGGATCCGTGTTTTCACATGTATTATAGATGAAGAATAAATACATTCAATGTTTAACAAAGATTTGTTATCGCATAATTATTCGTGATTAATTACAATCAAAAGCACTTACATTGCGGCGGCATCCAACGTTCTACTTTTTTGCGTTTCATCCATCATTTACACCATAAACTTAATACTTAATTTATAAATGAACCATATTACTTCACAAAATAATATTATCGTACGAAAACGCGACTTCAGCATAAACCTAAACACAACAATAACGGATACTCAACATTCAAATTTACAGTCAACATTGACGTAGGGGCTGCCAGCCTTAACAAAGTAAAATCTAAAATAATTCTACAATCTTATAAATATAACAAGGAGGTTATCAAAAATATGTTATTAAAACAAACAATTCACCTAAAAGGCAAGGCTTCAAAGCTATTTATACTTAAGAGAACCTCTGAAAATATATTTTAAATCCTAGTTATCTATCTATCTTACAATTAGTAAATATTACTTAATCTAAGTTAGTAAAGTTTTATCAAAGCTGATGACCACACAAACTTTCTATGTGTAATAGCTTTCTAAAAGATTCTTATATTCTTGATATGGTTTTTAATCCATATAAAGGTATATATTTCCACGTAATTAAATTAAGTTATAAATATATTGTGCTGTCAGTGAAGAAAAATTATCGAAATAGTTTTGCAACATGGTTATATAGTCCAAGAATATTAGTCAAATTAGAGCAAATATCTTGGAATGAGAGACTATAAATCTCCCTAAACCCTTATTTTTAAGTCCTAAAACTTGTCTCCAAACCTACTTATCGTAGGGTGTCCGAGAATACAGACATACCCGGATCAAAGACAAAAAAAAAATACACATTTATTGCAAATATCTCGTTTCCTATGGGTCTTATGCTATTTGTATGTATGATAAATATTGTAGAGGATCTCCACAAATTGTGTTTAAATATTTTTTTATATCTTAAATCATTTTCAAGACAGAGAACAGAGCGTGCGCTGTGTTTAACTATTTAGAGTATCATTCGAGGTCAATTTGTAGTTTCGATTAAAAATACGACAAACACGAAAATGTATAAATTATTGACAAATATGTAATTCTAAGTAATTTGTATTTTTTATTAATTATTACGGTATAATTAAAAAAAAATCAATATATCAGTATCTGTTAATTTAATAGTTATAAAAATCATCTCATCAGTTATAAAATTAAGTTGTGGTCATCTAGTAACACTTTTTTGTGTGGGCGTCAACTTATTACAACAAATTACAATTAATATAACTTACATTATAAAAACCACAGCAAGAGCGGTAAGACTCAGCAATGACGTGTAAACCGAAGAAATTACCAGCCAAATCAAAATTATGGCGTATCCCTCTACGCCCACGTTTTTTGACATTAGAGAACATTTAAAACGTTTAACAATCTACATATTTTCTTGGTATATAGAACTGTGAATTTTGTTAAAAATACATTATTAATTTGGATTTACCGAAACCTCAAGACGAAACTGTCATAAATCGCTTTACTCTTTCATGCCATTTTGACTTTATTTGTTTCGTCTATTGTAGTTTTTGACAGACTCTTTATGCTAGAAACAATATTTGTAATACGAGTCTCAATAACGTCAGCATTAGAATCTTGGGCTTTAGTCTCTCAAAGTTTGTACATGTAAAGATACCAGTAACAATGTGAAATCTGCTGACTATGTTAGGACCGCCTAAGTGAACTTTTTAAGTAGTTGAACTATTTCACATTTGTCCATTTAATTTCAAGCATAGTGAAGCTTATATTATGCTGTCAAAACAGCTGATACACTCAAATCAAATTTCATTAAAATCCATTTAGATCCTGAGAAGGCGTTTATGAACGTCAAATCTAACACACCAGTTCGGAGAACAACCCAGTCATCGAGTACAATGGTATGGCTGATTTATCATGTTGGTAGGGCATATTCTAAAGTCCGCCTGGCTAGCTACTACCCTGAAGTTGTAAATTTGCCACCAAATACCTATAGGTGTATTTCGATAGTTGCACTTAAGAGCCAGTACTTCCACTAGGCTTAACATATCGGCCATATCGTCACTTAGTATCTAGGTGAGATTGTGGTTATTATGCTAAACCAATTTTCACCCAATTTACATATATATCGTATAAACAACGATGACTTTTAAAATTACTTAAAATACAATTCGTTGTAAAAACTACGAAGTTTTTTTTTCTAAAAATCTCACAATAAAATTAAAGATTAGGTATGTCTATTGTTTGAATCGTGTGGACTCGTAGAATCGTTTGACTTTTCGTTGATAAAGAAGTTCAAGTCAACAGATTAAATACGCTTTCATTTTTAATGTTCCGGATTTTATTTTAATTATTTACATAATTCAAAACAAAAAGACCGTGTCAATCCCGCCGTTATTCACTATTTTATTTATCAACAAACAGCATTTTTTTATGTATAACATGTCTAAGAGTGTCATTATTGAAATAACGGATTTCTGGGATTCTTAGGATAAATATTCGAGTTTACGATAATTGCACTACCTACTAAACTTATTCATATGTAGTTCATACTCTCCGTAATACACTGCCCTTAAAGTACTCCTTCTATGGACATTTAATGTTATCTGCTTTTAATAAAGAACTGTGCGTTGACTTTGTATTTTATAAATTTGTTGATACAGTATTAAGTTTAAGTGATTTAATTATAATACAATTCCTATGTAAATACAATTAATATTTATAAAATTTAAATATTTTATTCAAGTTCCATTTCAGAGAGACTTGTGCACGAGGAGGATACGGAAGCACTGCAGGAGGACGAAGTGCTTGAACTGCATCGATGTCTGTAATTAATTAAATTATATAGCTTCAGTTTAAGACGGCCTTGCCGGCGGTAATACCCTAAGTTAGTGCGTTAGTTATTACAGCATCATGTTGATCGGGCCCTAACGCACACCATAACTGTCAAAGCGCGAACGTGAAAGTCTGAGACGTACCGATAAATATTATCATACCGCTCACACTACAACAATAAATTAAAAATTCTCAAGTAAACGGTAATAAAGACGTTATATAAAATGTCTACTAGTAAAATTTAAAAATAATTACGTGAGGAGAGATCGCTATAAACACTTTTAACGGTATCTTTCGACCTAGTGATAGAACATGACTCGGTTTAGGGGTTTTTAGGGGTTTGACCAGAATACTACAATTTACTGTATCGTCAAAATTTCGCAACACTTGCAGTTCGAAGAAAAAAAGTTTTATTTGTATCAGCGAATGTCTCAAAACAAATCAATTATTATTAGACCTCAACAACATTATTTTGCACGCCTCATAAGCAAAGCGTTGAGATGGGTACTACTATCACTTCACGCAAAACTGATTTTTCAAACTTAAAATGTGTCTATTTATCATTCATTGCACATATAAAATAATATCTACACACCCACATAGCAAGAAAATATACTATTTTAAGCACTCATGATATTTATGAAGCCATTTTTTTATTTAAACTAGTTAAAAACTGTTTAAAAAAGTTCTGTCTTGGACGTTCGTGTGTCTGTATGTGCGGATCCTGCATGTTATCACGATAACGACCGAAATACTTTACTAATCGAGTCTTTTTTTTTAATTACTCTTCAGTATAATTATGAATAGAACTCTATTATTTTTCACGGTCTGATTCGATGTGGTTAAATTGTTATTAAATAAAAAAGTGATTATGAGGCGTGCAATTTTGGATTTTCCAAACTTTTTTTTCAACACCTGCAATAAAGTCAACGTAAAACTATATATTTTCTTTCATTTTTGCAAACTAGCGCGCCACAAATAACAAGTATTTTCAATCTTGAATTCGTGTAGCGCGACAATCATCTCGCCACAAACTGCACATGATATAAATGTGTCCATGGTGTGCGTGCTCGCGTGTAGATAGATATACAGGAGCGTTCAATGTGGTGCGTTTCAAATGTCGCGCTACAGGTATCATAGAACAAATTTATGAAATTTATATCTGGTGTGCAGCCCACCTGTACATAAACGTATATTATGATAAAAGAATAGTAGAAACTATTAGGGTATAAAAATATTCTCTAAATCTACCTAATCTCATCGAAATAAAACTAATTTAAATGGGTTTTATCACAGTTATTTATTAATTTTCAGAATCCAAAAGACCAATTGCCAGGCCTCAAGACACTGAGCTCTTTCTGCATAGATCGGAAAAATTTCAATATTAAAAATAAATTGACGGTAGACACGGTAACATGAACATTTCTTGAACAACCTACACCTCAGTCTGCCCCGTGATCATGAAGGCTGAAAATCTTTTAAAATGTTGGGATCAAAATTAATATATGACCGCTATAAAATCTGTTTAAATTAGTTTTATTTTGATGAATAATATTTGCGTAAACATAAGAAATTATTATGTCTACCTAATCTGTTGACTTGAAATTCCAATAGAAAACTTACATTTAGAATCTAATTTTATAATTTTTATTATTTATAGCTATAATGCTATTATACATATTAAAAAATACACTAGAGTACTGTGTGTATGGATGACAAGTTAAACAAGAGTCAAGTAATCAGTTTTAGGGTTTAACCCTAAATGGAATAGGTTTAAATAGAGATAACAATGTACTTTTATTTTATTTTAATCATAAATTTAAATTTATCTTTTTATAAATAATGATATACAGAAAAAATAATATATTTTTGAAATATTTGTAACTGAAATTATGAATGTATTAATGTTCTTTGATAATGAGTTTAAATTCATAAATAGTTAAACAAATTCTCATTAAGTAAAACAGTAAATATGAAAATGACTGCAACCAAACAGATAAGAGGAAACTTGAAACTTATTTCTATAGACTGTCAATCTAAACTGTATTTTCCTATACATTATCAAGTATATTTTTACATCATTGTTTCAACTGGCTAAGATTGGCTTATTAATCTGCAACTTCGTCAAACAGAGCACATGATACACATAAATATACATCTATTTTAGTAATAATGACTTTGGTCTTGACCATATTCATTCATAGAACAGCATTGAGAACAATACCATTCATTGTAATTCCTACAGCAACTTAAGATTACAGTTATTTACCCTGTTCAACTATATTGTTATAAATGATACTAGGCCAACTGTTTATCATAAGTTGAAAAAGTATCAATCAGAAGAACAGTAGTTTAAAAATTAATTAAATCAATAACATTAAAATGGTGAAATCTAATTATGAATTTTAAAATGAACCTAATTATACACTTTCAAATGTACATTGTGGTTATTTCTAAAGAAGAAACAAAATCACAACCACCAAACTGACTATAAACTATTACCAGTAATAAATTACAGGATAAACAACATAATATAGAAAGGATGCTTTTATTAGAAACATATAAATCTTACGACCCTTCTGTAATATTCCCACTGACAAATATCTGATGTATCCTCAAGTGCTTTGCTTCGTCTGCATGCAATAGCAGTGTTCACATCTTTATACTACTGGTACTACTATATTAGTATTATGAAGTGAAAAATATGTATAGGTATTTGTGTGAAAGCTCTAATATTAGGAACTACCAGTTATTATTCAAAGAATTATTATGTATGTTTATGAATTATTATGTAATTAGGTTATTAGAATATAGTAGATAAATAATCAGAATTATCACTGAGGAGGGCTTAAGGCAATCTAACATAATGCTACCACCAATATTTGTATTGAAAAAAGTAACAAATATGTGTATAAAATTATTGAATAATTTTTAGTTTCACACAAACAGAGTCGTAGGCACAATTTCAAAAGTATATACTAATAATTCACAATAATTAGAGAGATATGACACCTTCTTCGAGTTATTAAGCTTAAATTTTGTCATAATACAGCACACATCAAGTACTTGACGGTTTAATAAGGAAATCAATGGGAAATGTTCAGGAATTTAAAAGCTTGCTTAGTAATAAGATAAGATACTTATAATTATCTAGTTATAAAGTTTTGCATTATAAAAATAAATATTACAGTTTTTTTTTTGTGTAGAATATTTGTTGCATATAAATCATTACTACGAAATTTTAATAACACAAAAGGGGTTTAGTAAGCACTACAATTTAATAAAAAAAAATCTGTTCTTATATTACACAAATATTCCAGATTATATAAAAAAGGAACAAAAAATTAAACATACTAATAGGGAGATTGTTTCAATCATTGAGTTAATGTTACGACATATTTTCTTTATTCATTTGGATCCGTGTTTTCACATGTATTATAGATGAAGAATAAATACATTCAATGTTTAACAAAGATTTGTTATCGCATAATTATTCGTGATTAATTACAATCAAAAGCACTTACATTGCGGCGGCATCCAACGTTCTACTTTTTTGCGTTTCATCCATCATTTACACCATAAACTTAATACTTAATTTATAAATGAACCATATTACTTCACAAAATAATATTATCGTACGAAAACGCGACTTCAGCATAAACCTAAACACAACAATAACGGATACTCAACATTCAAATTTACAGTCAACATTGACGTAGGGGCTGCCAGCCTTAACAAAGTAAAATCTAAAATAATTCTACAATCTTATAAATATAACAAGGAGGTTATCAAAAATATGTTATTAAAACAAACAATTCACCTAAAAGGCAAGGCTTCAAAGCTATTTATACTTAAGAGAACCTCTGAAAATATATTTTAAATCCTAGTTATCTATCTATCTTACAATTAGTAAATATTACTTAATCTAAGTTAGTAAAGTTTTATCAAAGCTGATGACCACACAAACTTTCTATGTGTAATAGCTTTCTAAAAGATTCTTATATTCTTGATATGGTTTTTAATCCATATAAAGGTATATATTTCCACGTAATTAAATTAAGTTATAAATATATTGTGCTGTCAGTGAAGAAAAATTATCGAAATAGTTTTGCAACATGGTTATATAGTCCAAGAATATTAGTCAAATTAGAGCAAATATCTTGGAATGAGAGACTATAAATCTCCCTAAACCCTTATTTTTAAGTCCTAAAACTTGTCTCCAAACCTACTTATCGTAGGGTGTCCGAGAATACAGACATACCCGGATCAAAGACAAAAAAAAAATACACATTTATTGCAAATATCTCGTTTCCTATGGGTCTTATGCTATTTGTATGTATGATAAATATTGTAGAGGATCTCCACAAATTGTGTTTAAATATTTTTTTATATCTTAAATCATTTTCAAGACAGAGAACAGAGCGTGCGCTGTGTTTAACTATTTAGAGTATCATTCGAGGTCAATTTGTAGTTTCGATTAAAAATACGACAAACACGAAAATGTATAAATTATTGACAAATATGTAATTCTAAGTAATTTGTATTTTTTATTAATTATTACGGTATAATTAAAAAAAAATCAATATATCAGTATCTGTTAATTTAATAGTTATAAAAATCATCTCATCAGTTATAAAATTAAGTTGTGGTCATCTAGTAACACTTTTTTGTGTGGGCGTCAACTTATTACAACAAATTACAATTAATATAACTTACATTATAAAAACCACAGCAAGAGCGGTAAGACTCAGCAATGACGTGTAAACCGAAGAAATTACCAGCCAAATCAAAATTATGGCGTATCCCTCTACGCCCACGTTTTTTGACATTAGAGAACATTTAAAACGTTTAACAATCTACATATTTTCTTGGTATATAGAACTGTGAATTTTGTTAAAAATACATTATTAATTTGGATTTACCGAAACCTCAAGACGAAACTGTCATAAATCGCTTTACTCTTTCATGCCATTTTGACTTTATTTGTTTCGTCTATTGTAGTTTTTGACAGACTCTTTATGCTAGAAACAATATTTGTAATACGAGTCTCAATAACGTCAGCATTAGAATCTTGGGCTTTAGTCTCTCAAAGTTTGTACATGTAAAGATACCAGTAACAATGTGAAATCTGCTGACTATGTTAGGACCGCCTAAGTGAACTTTTTAAGTAGTTGAACTATTTCACATTTGTCCATTTAATTTCAAGCATAGTGAAGCTTATATTATGCTGTCAAAACAGCTGATACACTCAAATCAAATTTCATTAGAATCCATTTAGATCCTGAGAAGGCGTTTATGAACGTCAAATCTAACACACCAGTTCGGAGAACAACCCAGTCATCGAGTACAATGGTATGGCTGATTTATCATGTTGGTAGGGCATATTCTAAAGTCCGCCTGGCTAGCTACTACCCTGAAGTTGTAAATTTGCCACCAAATACCTATAGGTGTATTTCGATAGTTGCACTTAAGAGCCAGTACTTCCACTAGGCTTAACATATCGGCCATATCGTCACTTAGTATCTAGGTGAGATTGTGGTTATTATGCTAAACCAATTTTCACCCAATTTACATATATATCGTATAAACAACGATGACTTTTAAAATTACTTAAAATACAATTCGTTGTAAAAACTACGAAGTTTTTTTTTCTAAAAATCTCACAATAAAATTAAAGATTAGGTATGTCTATTGTTTGAATCGTGTGGACTCGTAGAATCGTTTGACTTTTCGTTGATAAAGAAGTTCAAGTCAACAGATTAAATACGCTTTCATTTTTAATGTTCCGGATTTTATTTTAATTATTTACATAATTCAAAACAAAAAGACCGTGTCAATCCCGCCGTTATTCACTATTTTATTTATCAACAAACAGCATTTTTTTATGTATAACATGTCTAAGAGTGTCATTATTGAAATAACGGATTTCTGGGATTTTTAGGATAAATATTCGAGTTTACGATAATTGCACTACCTACTAAACTTATTCATATGTAGTTCATACTCTCCGTAATACACTGCCCTTAAAGTACTCCTTCTATGGACATTTAATGTTATCTGCTTTTAATAAAGAACTGTGCGTTGACTTTGTATTTTATAAATTTGTTGATACAGTATTAAGTTTAAGTGATTTAATTATAATACAATTCCTATGTAAATACAATTAATATTTATAAAATTTAAATATTTTATTCAAGTTCCATTTCAGAGAGACTTGTGCACGAGGAGGATACGGAAGCACTGCAGGAGGACGAAGTGCTTGAACTGCATCGATGTCTGTAATTAATTAAATTATATAGCTTCAGTTTAAGACGGCCTTGCCGGCGGTAATACCCTAAGTTAGTGCGTTAGTTATTACAGCATCATGTTGATCGGGCCCTAACGCACACCATAACTGTCAAAGCGCGAACGTGAAAGTCTGAGACGTACCGATAAATATTATCATACCGCTCACACTACAACAATAAATTAAAAATTCTCAAGTAAACGGTAATAAAGACGTTATATAAAATGTCTACTAGTAAAATTTAAAAATAATTACGTGAGGAGAGATCGCTATAAACACTTTTAACGGTATCTTTCGACCTAGTGATAGAACATGACTCGGTTTAGGGGTTTTTAGGGGTTTGACCAGAATACTACAATTTACTGTATCGTCAAAATTTCGCAACAGTTGCAGTTCGAAGAAAAAAAGTTTTATTTGTATCAGCGAATGTCTCAAAACAAATCAATTATTATTAGACCTCAACAACATTATTTTGCACGCCTCATAAGCAAAGCGTTGAGATGGGTACTACTATCACTTCACGCAAAACTGATTTTTCAAACTTAAAATGTGTCTATTTATCATTTATTGCACATATAAAATAATATCTACACACCCACATAGCAAGAAAATATACTATTTTAAGCACTCATGATATTTATGAAGCCATTTTTTTATTTAAACTAGTTAAAAACTGTTTAAAAAAGTTCTGTCTTGGACGTTCGTGTGTCTGTATGTGCGGATCCTGCATGTTATCACGATAACGACCGAAATACTTTACTAATCGAGTCTTTTTTTTTAATTACTCTTCAGTATAATTATGAATAGAACTCTATTATTTTTCACGGTCTGATTCGATGTGGTTAAATTGTTATTAAATAAAAAAGTGATTATGAGGCGTGCAATTTTGGATTTTCCAAACTTTTTTTTCAACACCTGCAATAAAGTCAACGTAAAACTATATATTTTCTTTCATTTTTGCAAACTAGCGCGCCACAAATAACAAGTATTTTCAATCTTGAATTCGTGTAGCGCGACAATCATCTCGCCACAAACTGCACATGATATAAATGTGTCCATGGTGTGCGTGCTCGCGTGTAGATAGATATACAGGAGCGTTCAATGTGGTGCGTTTCAAATGTCGCGCTACAGGTATCATAGAACAAATTTATGAAATTTATATCTGGTGTGCAGCCCACCTGTACATAAACGTATATTATGATAAAAGAATAGTAGAAACTATTAGGGTATAAAAATATTCTCTAAATCTACCTAATCTCATCGAAATAAAACTAATTTAAATGAGTTTTATCACAGTTATTTATTAATTTTCAGAATCCAAAAGACCAATTGCCAGGCCTCAAGACACTGAGCTCTTTCTGCATAGATCGGAAAAATTTCAATATTAAAAATAAATTGACGGTAGACACGGTAACATGAACATTTCTTGAACAACCTACACCTCAGTCTGCCCCGTGATCATGAAGGCTGAAAATCTTTTAAAATGTTGGGATCAAAATTAATATATGACCGCTATAAAATCTGTTTAAATTAGTTTTATTTTGATGAATAATATTTGCGTAAACATAAGAAATTATTATGTCTACCTAATCTGTTGACTTGAAATTCCAATAGAAAACTTACATTTAGAATCTAATTTTATAATTTTTATTATTTATAGCTATAATGCTATTATACATATTAAAAAATACACTAGAGTACTGTGTGTATGGATGACAAGTTAAACAAGAGTCAAGTAATCAGTTTTAGGGTTTAACCCTAAATGGAATAGGTTTAAATAGAGATAACAATGTACTTTTATTTTATTTTAATCATAAATTTAAATTTATCTTTTTATAAATAATGATATACAGAAAAAATAATATATTTTTGAAATATTTGTAACTGAAATTATGAATGTATTAATGTTCTTTGATAATGAGTTTAAATTCATAAATAGTTAAACAAATTCTCATTAAGTAAAACAGTAAATATGAAAATGACTGCAACCAAACAGATAAGAGGAAACTTGAAACTTATTTCTATAGACTGTCAATCTAAACTGTATTTTCCTATACATTATCAAGTATATTTTTACATCATTGTTTCAACTGGCTAAGATTGGCTTATTAATCTGCAACTTCGTCAAACAGAGCACATGATACACATAAATATACATCTATTTTAGTAATAATGACTTTGGTCTTGACCATATTCATTCATAGAACAGCATTGAGAACAATACCATTCATTGTAATTCCTACAGCAACTTAAGATTACAGTTATTTACCCTGTTCAACTATATTGTTATAAATGATACTAGGCCAACTGTTTATCATAAGTTGAAAAAGTATCAATCAGAAGAACAGTAGTTTAAAAATTAATTAAATCAATAACATTAAAATGGTGAAATCTAATTATGAATTTTAAAATGAACCTAATTATACACTTTCAAATGTACATTGTGGTTATTTCTAAAGAAGAAACAAAATCACAACCACCAAACTGACTATAAACTATTACCAGTAATAAATTACAGGATAAACAACATAATATAGAAAGGATGCTTTTATTAGAAACATATAAATCTTACGACCCTTCTGTAATATTCCCACTGACAAATATCTGATGTATCCTCAAGTGCTTTGCTTCGTCTGCATGCAATAGCAGTGTTCACATCTTTATACTACTGGTACTACTATATTAGTATTATGAAGTGAAAAATATGTATAGGTATTTGTGTGAAAGCTCTAATATTAGGAACTACCAGTTATTATTCAAAGAATTATTATGTATGTTTATGAATTATTATGTAATTAGGTTATTAGAATATAGTAGATAAATAATCAGAATTATCACTGAGGAGGGCTTAAGGCAATCTAACATAATGCTACCACCAATATTTGTATTGAAAAAAGTAACAAATATGTGTATAAAATTATTGAATAATTTTTAGTTTCACACAAACAGAGTCGTAGGCACAATTTCAAAAGTATATACTAATAATTCACAATAATTAGAGAGATATGACACCTTCTTCGAGTTATTAAGCTTAAATTTTGTCATAATACAGCACACATCAAGTACTTGACGGTTTAATAAGGAAATCAATGGGAAATGTTCAGGAATTTAAAAGCTTGCTTAGTAATAAGATAAGATACTTATAATTATCTAGTTATAAAGTTTTGCATTATAAAAATAAATATTACAGTTTTTTTTTTGTGTAGAATATTTGTTGCATATAAATCATTACTACGAAATTTTAATAACACAAAAGGGGTTTAGTAAGCACTACAATTTAATAAAAAAAAATCTGTTCTTATATTACACAAATATTCCAGATTATATAAAAAAGGAACAAAAAATTAAACATACTAATAGGGAGATTGTTTCAATCATTGAGTTAATGTTACGACATATTTTCTTTATTCATTTGGATCCGTGTTTTCACATGTATTATAGATGAAGAATAAATACATTCAATGTTTAACAAAGATTTGTTATCGCATAATTATTCGTGATTAATTACAATCAAAAGCACTTACATTGCGGCGGCATCCAACGTTCTACTTTTTTGCGTTTCATCCATCATTTACACCATAAACTTAATACTTAATTTATAAATGAACCATATTACTTCACAAAATAATATTATCGTACGAAAACGCGACTTCAGCATAAACCTAAACACAACAATAACGGATACTCAACATTCAAATTTACAGTCAACATTGACGTAGGGGCTGCCAGCCTTAACAAAGTAAAATCTAAAATAATTCTACAATCTTATAAATATAACAAGGAGGTTATCAAAAATATGTTATTAAAACAAACAATTCACCTAAAAGGCAAGGCTTCAAAGCTATTTATACTTAAGAGAACCTCTGAAAATATATTTTAAATCCTAGTTATCTATCTATCTTACAATTAGTAAATATTACTTAATCTAAGTTAGTAAAGTTTTATCAAAGCTGATGACCACACAAACTTTCTATGTGTAATAGCTTTCTAAAAGATTCTTATATTCTTGATATGGTTTTTAATCCATATAAAGGTATATATTTCCACGTAATTAAATTAAGTTATAAATATATTGTGCTGTCAGTGAAGAAAAATTATCGAAATAGTTTTGCAACATGGTTATATAGTCCAAGAATATTAGTCAAATTAGAGCAAATATCTTGGAATGAGAGACTATAAATCTCCCTAAACCCTTATTTTTAAGTCCTAAAACTTGTCTCCAAACCTACTTATCGTAGGGTGTCCGAGAATACAGACATACCCGGATCAAAGACAAAAAAAAAATACACATTTATTGCAAATATCTCGTTTCCTATGGGTCTTATGCTATTTGTATGTATGATAAATATTGTAGAGGATCTCCACAAATTGTGTTTAAATATTTTTTTATATCTTAAATCATTTTCAAGACAGAGAACAGAGCGTGCGCTGTGTTTAACTATTTAGAGTATCATTCGAGGTCAATTTGTAGTTTCGATTAAAAATACGACAAACACGAAAATGTATAAATTATTGACAAATATGTAATTCTAAGTAATTTGTATTTTTTATTAATTATTACGGTATAATTAAAAAAAAATCAATATATCAGTATCTGTTAATTTAATAGTTATAAAAATCATCTCATCAGTTATAAAATTAAGTTGTGGTCATCTAGTAACACTTTTTTGTGTGGGCGTCAACTTATTACAACAAATTACAATTAATATAACTTACATTATAAAAACCACAGCAAGAGCGGTAAGACTCAGCAATGACGTGTAAACCGAAGAAATTACCAGCCAAATCAAAATTATGGCGTATCCCTCTACGCCCACGTTTTTTGATATTAGAGAACATTTAAAACGTTTAACAATCTACATATTTTCTTGGTATATAGAACTGTGAATTTTGTTAAAAATACATTATTAATTTGGATTTACCGAAACCTCAAGACGAAACTGTCATAAATCGCTTTACTCTTTCATGCCATTTTGACTTTATTTGTTTCGTCTATTGTAGTTTTTGACAGACTCTTTATGCTAGAAACAATATTTGTAATACGAGTCTCAATAACGTCAGCATTAGAATCTTGGGCTTTAGTCTCTCAAAGTTTGTACATGTAAAGATACCAGTAACAATGTGAAATCTGCTGACTATGTTAGGACCGCCTAAGTGAACTTTTTAAGTAGTTGAACTATTTCACATTTGTCCATTTAATTTCAAGCATAGTGAAGCTTATATTATGCTGTCAAAACAGCTGATACACTCAAATCAAATTTCATTAGAATCCATTTAGATCCTGAGAAGGCGTTTATGAACGTCAAATCTAACACACCAGTTCGGAGAACAACCCAGTCATCGAGTACAATGGTATGGCTGATTTATCATGTTGGTAGGGCATATTCTAAAGTCCGCCTGGCTAGCTACTACCCTGAAGTTGTAAATTTGCCACCAAATACCTATAGGTGTATTTCGATAGTTGCACTTAAGAGCCAGTACTTCCACTAGGCTTAACATATCGGCCATATCGTCACTTAGTATCTAGGTGAGATTGTGGTTATTATGCTAAACCAATTTTCACCCAATTTACATATATATCGTATAAACAACGATGACTTTTAAAATTACTTAAAATACAATTCGTTGTAAAAACTACGAAGTTTTTTTTTCTAAAAATCTCACAATGTTAGCGACGCATAAAGGCTATAACAAGTAATATACGAAAATAGAAATGGCGTCCGGAATAATAGTTCCGCACGGGTGGCGCTGTTAGCGACGCATAACAAGTTAATACGAAAATAGAAATGGCGTCCGGAATAATAGTTCCGCACAGGTGGCGCTGATGGTAAATAGGACGCACGCGTTACCGTAGGGAGAGCCCCTGAGACGCTAGACGAGTTCTCGTTCGAGTATTAACTTGTACCGGACGAATAAACAGTGTTTTTGTGTTAGCATAAGTATCGAGACTGACTACGCGTTATATAAATATAAATATTGAAAATATAAGTATGTATAATATGAGTATGGAGATCGAGTATTGAGAATATTGAGATTATTGAGATTATTGAGAATATTGAGAATATTGAGATTATTGAGATTATTGAGATTATTGAGATTATTGAGATTATTGAGATTATTGAGAATTATTAATATTAAACTTGTGGATATATTGAGATATAAGTATTGAGAATTATTAACATTGAGTTTATGGATATATTGAGAATTAATAATATTGAGATTGCTAGTATTGAGAATTAATAATATTGATGGAGAATTATTAATATTGAGATGTATTAATGAGAACATGACGAATAATGTTATTTTAAAGTCATAAAGCGTACGTTATAATCGACGTCTACCGTTGGGGACGCACACATTCATTTGCCAAGGATTCGTGGGAGTTCGGGTAATGATTGTGCCGAGTAGGTTTTTTGCGTCTCCTTCGCGTATTTTATGTATATTTATATTGAAATTGATGTTTGCATGTATAGACTATAGATATGTTTAAGATTATCGTGCATGTTAGTTTTAAAATAGATAATTTACCGAGCAATACTTACCTAAATATTAGACCGGAAAATATGTATAGAGAATTGAGGGATTTCACACGACAAGTGTGAAATCCAACAATAGAGACATCGCGTTGCTTGTATTTGATATAGAAACCCGAAATATGGGAATATGTAAATTTATAGAGTAAGAACGTGATAGAGAAAAATTGAAATAGAGAAAGTTTAGCGTAAGTATTGCTCGATCTCGAGTATTATGAGTGTATCCTAGGATAAGTGATATTTATAAGATAGAGTGTAACCTAGGGTATAAGACTGTATATAGATATTAAGGATATTATATGAAATAAAATAAATATAGCGCAGAAACCGAGCCAACGGTAGTGAAAATAGAAACGAATAGACATTAGAAAGCGTCGCGATCGAGTGGCTCTCTGTAAAGTCACGCATCGGCATGGGTAACTTCCGAAGGGGCGTTACCTAATCATGTTCCACGATTGAGTCACCGATCGCCCATTGGCTACAAGTAAGAAGAGCAACTACCTGAAGAATATCGACCGTTGGCTCGGGTTCACGTTTTATTGAGAAGAATTCCGAGTATTATTTCGTCACACGTCTCGACCGGTGCACGCATTATTGCATCCTTACGGCCCCTTACGGCAAACTGACATCTTCCTGCTGCCACCGAGGCGGGTATCCGGCATCCTCGTTTATAACAAACGAGGACTCTACGCCCGTCCAAACGGGGATACACGACGTCGCACTTTGACCAACGGGGCGGTGGTCCACCACCGCTAGACGTACCGTGCCCCAACAGTTGGTCCTTCGAGCCGGATCTTCGCAGCAGTCAAGATGCCAGTCACGAGAAGCCATAAGGAATCGCCGAAGGAGCAACCGACCGAGACAGACGCTGCACAACAGAGCAGCGCGACGGAAACAACGTCGTACGAAACGTACGAAACTTCAGACACGGGCATCACTGGAACATCAAAAGCCACCGAAGCATCCACAATGAAGAGACACAGGCCCGCTTCTACAAAGTCACAAAGAAGACGTAAGGAGCTGGAAGCCCGTGCGGAACTAGCCGAAAAGGAGCTTCGGGAGGCACAAGCGGCTACAGTGGCAGCCAGGCTACGCTTAGAGGTCATCCAAGCAGATGATGAAGACGAAGACTCTGTAATCGAGGAGCCTGCGGATAGAGAGGATCAGGTCAGAGACTGGGTCCATAAGGCGGCGGGACATAAGGAAGTTATGGAGCGGATAGAGAGTGCTCCCGCCCCCGACTCTAAGCACGACGGCCAACATATGGAGAAGAGTCAAGAGCACCGTAGCCTAGCCAACGCCATAGCCGAAGCGATGAGGATTTCGCATCACGGGTTGATACCACAACCCGACTACATGCACCATCTACCACCGTTCGAGGGTGACTGCAGAGAATGGGTGGCCTTCAAAGCCGTCTATGAAGACACCGCTCCGCTCTTCTCTGACGTGCAAAATATGGCACGTTTGAGAAGAGCATTGAAGGGCGAAGCGAGAGAAGGGGTTCGTAGCTTGCTGTACTCAGAGAGTACACCCCAGGAGATAATGGAAGCGCTGAGGCGGTCGTACGGAAGAGCGGACGCGCTGGTTCTGGCAGAGCTGCAGAAAATAAGGAAGCTGCCAGTGATAAGCGACTCCGCATACGATATATGCATGCTAGCAAGCTGCATTAATAACACCGTCGCCGCAATAAGGGGGCTACAGAAACCGCAGTATCTGCAGTCACCGGAAATATTGAAGAGCATCACCGACAAGATGCCAACCATATTAAAGTTCCGGTGGTATGACTACACCGCGGACACGGTGGATAAAGGAGACCCAGACTTGAACACGATGGCGAAATTCCTCAACAAGATCGCGGACAGATGTGGACCTCACGCCGTACCAGGAGAAGCGGCTTCGAGAAAACCGCAGCAACGGAGACAGGCCTCGCATACTACTGTCGATATACAACCAGAAAAGCAGGCAGCGAATGGTTCATCGAGACAGAAGCCAGCATGCCCACACTGCCGCGAGGGGCACCAGTTATACGAGTGTCCGAAGTTCCGGCAGGCTCCGGTGCCAAAGAGGTGGGACATAGCCAAGCAATCCCGCTTGTGCTATAATTGCCTGCACGGGTGGCACCGCAAGGAAACCTGCCAACGACCACCGTGTCGGACTTGCAAGCGGCGGCATCATCACTTGCTGCATAGCGACAAGACGGAAGCTGCGGTTGTAGAGGAGGTCCAAGTTAAGGAGGTAGCCAACAACGTACGGCTACCCGTAAACTTCATGCGGATGTCGAGAGCCTACCTAAAAATGGTTCCAGTGGAAGTGTACGGACCAGCAGGTTCAACCCGAGTCCTGGCCTTGTTAGATGAGGGCTCCACCGTTTCCTTATTGGACTCGGCGGTAGCGGAACAAGTAGGCCTTAAAGGACCCAAGGAGACCCTGCAACTGGAAACCGTGGGTGGTAGAACGGTCACCAAGACCGACTCGATGAAGCTCGACATCAAGGTTAGGGGGCTCCACCGAAGAAGCAAGTTGTCCGTCAATGGGGTTCGCACGATGGATGGTCTGCACCTGACGCCGCAGCGATTAGAAAGGGAAGTGATCGAGCGCTGCGTGCACCTAAAGAAGCTGGTAGATCACCTATGCTACGAAGAAGAGTCTCCTAGGTTGTTGATCGGCCAAGACAATTGGGGACTCATCATCACCAGGAAGACGCGCAAGGGAAAGAAAAACCAACCAGTAGCATCCTTCACTCACTTAGGATGGGTGCTACACGGCGTCGACGGAGGTAACTCCAAGCAAGTCAACTTTCTATGCGCGCATGTAACCGCGCGTGAAGACGCGCTGGATGCGCTCATGAAAGAACACTTCGCGATAGAGTCATTGGGAGTTGCGCCGAAGCGGCCGAGCACGGACATGGAAGCGAGAGCCCTTAGCGTTCTGGAGAGGACGACCAAGAGACGAGAGGACGGCAGATTCGAAGTCGGCCTCTTATGGAAGAACGAAGACGACGTACTGCCCGACAACTACAAGTCGGCCGAGATGAGACTAAGGGGCATCGAAAGGAAGTTGAATAGGGACCTCGATCTGCAAATAGAGTATAATGAGCAGATAGATAATCTAATTGAAAATGGATACGCAGAAGAGGTCCCGCGCGAGTCGTCTTCGAAGCGGAAGTGGTGCTTGCCCCACTTTGCCGTCACGCACCCTACTAAGAAGAAAAAGAGGTTGGTTTTCGACGCTTCCGCGAAATTCGGGGAAAGATGTCTCAACGACTTGCTTCTGACGGGACCAGATCTATTACAATCTCTTTTCGGAGTATTACTGCGTTTCCGACAGAAGCCCGTAGCCGTAGTCGCAGACATTAAGGAGATGTTCCTGCAGATCAGGATTAGAGACGAAGATCGCGACAGCCTACGATTTTTATGGAGAGGAGAGCAACGCGACAGGGTCTCCAAGGAATACAGGATGACATCCGTCACATTCGGGGCCGCTTGCTCTCCCAGTACGGCGATCTTCGTCAAAAACAGGAACGCGGCAGACTACGCGAAACAGTTCCCGGAAGCAGCGCGAGCGATAGAGTCGAACCACTACATGGACGACTATCTGCAGAGCTTCGCTACGGAAGACGAAGCTGTGAAGACAGAAAAAGAGGTGGACGCCATCCATGGAAAAGCGCAGTTCCAATTGAGAGGATGGGCGTCCAACAGTGAAGGAGTGTTGAGACAGTTCACAAGTAAAAGTGAACAGCTCGAAGTGGAACTCGGCTCGAAGGAGGAAAAAACATTGGGACTACGCTGGTTTCCGGGAAACGACGAACTAGGGTTCCGCGCGCGTCTCAGCCACGCAGCGATGGAGAAATCGAAGAACTATCGAGCTCCTACGAAAAGAGAAGTGACGAGCATGGTGATGTCCACCTTCGACCCTATGGGGGTGGCGTCGCCTGTTCTAGTGCAGGGCAAGGTGCTCATCCAGAGCATATGGAGGAGTGGCGTCGGCTGGGACGAGGCTATCGCTGAAAGGGACATAGAGGCTTGGTGTGACTACAATAAGAACGTTTGAGTGCCTACGGGGGATTGCCGGAAGAGCCGAGATGCTTCACGCGCTCGAACGACGAGGGGGAGCTGCACATATTCACGGATGCCAGTGAGACCGCATACGCTTGCGCGGTTTACTGGAGGCAGCAGATTGACGACCGGAGCTACCATGTCGCATTACTAGCTGGGAAAGCTAGAGTCACGCCGTTGAAACCAGTGTCCGTTCCACGGCTCGAGCTGCAGGCTGCGTTGTTGGGCGCTAGGATGTCGCGAACGGTGCGGGAGGAGCTGGACCTGGAGGTCGAGTCCACGACCTACTGGACAGATTCCAGTACGGTTCTGTCGTGGATTAAGTCGGACCCCAGGACATTCAAAGCCTTCGTTGCGCACCGCCTGGCAGAGATCGAAGATCTATCCAAACCTCAGGAATGGCGTTGGGTACCCACGGCGCAAAACCCAGCGGATGACGCAACCCGAGGCGTGCCGAAGGACTTCAACGAAGAGCACCGTTGGTTTAACGGGCCTGCATTCCTGAGTCGAGAAGAAGCGCACTGGCCTCAACCGCGCTCCTTCAAGGCGGAACCAACGGGCGAGGAAAGAGAAAAGCACACGGTAGCTACCGTGAGAGCAGCCGCGGCACAACCCACGCCAGATCCGGAAAGGTTCTCGAGCTGGACGAGATTATGGAGGGCAACAGCGAGAGTGTTGCAATTCGTCGGAATGTGCCGCAAAGGGAGAAAAGAGACTGTCGGCGTATCCAGAAAGGCCGAGAAACGAGACCCGACCTGGAGAAAGACGATTAAAAGACCCGGCAAGGAACCAAAGCGTACCGTCGTCGAGAAACGACCGATAGATTACGCGACGATCGACGAGAGCTACCTGAAGAGCGCCGAAACGTTGTTGCTGAAACGGAGTCAGGAGGAAAGTTTCGGCGCAAGGGTAGCTGCTAAGGAATCGTGCAGGCCCATGGAACGTCACGACAGGCTGAAGAGGCTTGACGTAGTACTGGAAGACGGCTTACTGCGCCTAAGAGGTAGGATCGACGCAGCCAGCTACATTAACACGGACTTCAGACGACCTGTCGTCCTAGATGGGAAAAATGCGATCACCAGGTTACTACTCAAGCACTACCACGAGACGTTCAACCATGGGAATCACGCGACGGTGATGAACGAGGTCAGGCAGCGATATTGGGTCTTAGGGCTACGATCGGCGGTTCGGGCAGTAGCGCACAGATGCCAGTGGTGTAAAGTGTACCGAAGCACGCCACAGAAACTGCCTACGGGGGATTTGCCGGAAGAGCGACTGCGTTTCGGCGAACCTCCGTTCACTTGCACCGCCGTGGATTACTTCGGGCCGATGACAGTCACCGTAGGCAGACGACAAGAGAAAAGATGGGGTGCCTTATTCACCTGCCTCACTACACGGGCGGTGCACATAGAGTTAGCGGCATCACTATCCACGGACTCAATGATACTCGCACTTCGACGTATGGCAGCCAGGCGGGGAATGCCGAAAGTCATATTCAGCGACAACGGCACCAACTTCGTCAAGGCGAACAAAGAGTTGAAAGAAGCCGTGGGACAGGTGGACATGGAGGCGGTCGCTACCAGATCGAACCTCAAGTGGAAGTTCATTCCACCTGGGGCACCGAACATGGGAGGAGCGTGGGAGCGCTTGGTCCGTTCCATCAAGACGGCTCTAGCCGTTACATTGAAAGAAAGGAATCCACACGAGGAGACATTGCATACACTTCTCCTAGAAGCGGAGCACGTGGTCAATTCCAGACCACTTGTCGCGGCGGAACCGGACAGCGACGACGTGGCTCTCACTCCCAACCATTTCTTAATCGGGAGGTCTTGTGGGCTACCCGGCATTGGAGGTTCCAGCGGTGCGGACCTCATCGGGCGGCGAACATGGAGGACGGCACAACGAATGGCCGATCATTTTTGGAGCAGGTGGCTTAAGGAATATCTGCCCACTCTGCTCCCCAGACGGATCGGCGGAGAGGTCGTCACAAGAGATTTGCAGTGTGGAGACACCGTCCTCATAGTGGACTCCACACTGCCACGAAACACCTGGCCGAGGGGCGAAGTGGTCAAAACATATCCTGGACCCGACGGCCGCACGCGAGTCCTAGAAGTACGCACAGCGGGTGGATTGCTGCGTCGGCCGAGCTCCAAAGCGGTGCTACTAGTACCAGCATCGACGAGCGACGAGCGACGAGCCACCAACGAGCCACGGGTCACCGACGAGCCTGAGACATCGTCTGCAGAGCCTAGGACATCGTCTGCCGAGCCTGGAGACACAGCGGCGTCGCTAGGACAAGGAGTTGGTGCTGTGCACAAGGGGGAGGATGTTAGCGACGCATAAAGGCTATAACGAGTAATATACGAAAATAGAAATGGCGTCCGGAATAATAGTTCCGCACGGGTGGCGCTGTTAGCGACGCATAACAAGTTAATACGAAAATAGAAATGGCGTCCGGAATAATAGTTCCGCACAGGTGGCGCTGATGGTAAATAGGACGCACGCGTTACCGTAGGGAGAGCCCCTGAGACGCTAGACGAGTTCTCGTTCGAGTATTAACTTGTACCGGACGAATAAACAGTGTTTTTGTGTTAGCATAAGTATCGAGACTGACTACGCGTTATATAAATATAAATATTGAAAATATAAGTATGTATAATATGAGTATGGAGATCGAGTATTGAGAATATTGAGATTATTGAGATTATTGAGAATATTGAGAATATTGAGATTATTGAGATTATTGAGATTATTGAGATTATTGAGATTATTGAGATTATTGAGAATTATTAATATTAAACTTGTGGATATATTGAGATATAAGTATTGAGAATTATTAACATTGAGTTTATGGATATATTGAGAATTAATAATATTGAGATTGCTAGTATTGAGAATTAATAATATTGATGGAGAATTATTAATATTGAGATGTATTAATGAGAACATGACGAATAATGTTATTTTAAAGTCATAAAGCGTACGTTATAATCGACGTCTACCGTTGGGGACGCACACATTCATTTGCCAAGGATTCGTGGGAGTTCGGGTAATGATTGTGCCGAGTAGGTTTTTTGCGTCTCCTTCGCGTATTTTATGTAAATTTATATTGAAATTGATGTTTGCATGTATAGACTATAGATATGTTTAAGATTATCGTGCATGTTAGTTTTAAAATAGATAATTTACCGAGCAATACTTACCTAAATATTAGACCGGAAAATATGTATAGAGAATTGAGGGATTTCACACGACAAGTGTGAAATCCAACAATAGAGACATCGCGTTGCTTGTATTTGATATAGAAACCCGAAATATGGGAATATGTAAATTTATAGAGTAAGAACGTGATAGAGAAAAATTGAAATAGAGAAAGTTTAGCGTAAGTATTGCTCGATCTCGAGTATTATGAGTGTATCCTAGGATAAGTGATATTTATAAGATAGAGTGTAACCTAGGGTATAAGACTGTATATAGATATTAAGGATATTATATGAAATAAAATAAATATAGCGCAGAAACCGAGCCAACGGTAGTGAAAATAGAAACGAATAGACATTAGAAAGCGTCGCGATCGAGTGGCTCTCTGTAAAGTCACGCATCGGCATGGGTAACTTCCGAAGGGGCGTTACCTAATCATGTTCCACGATTGAGTCACCGATCGCCCATTGGCTACAAGTAAGAAGAGCAACTACCTGAAGAATATCGACCGTTGGCTCGGGTTCACGTTTTATTGAGAAGAATTCCGAGTATTATTTCGTCACACGTCTCGACCGGTGCACGCATTATTGCATCCTTACGGCCCCTTACGGCAAACTGACATCTTCCTGCTGCCACCGAGGCGGGTATCCGGCATCCTCGTTTATAACAAACGAGGACTTTACGCCCGTCCAAAACGGGGATACACAACGTCGCACTTTGACCAGGGGGCGGTGGTCCACCACCGCTAGACGTACCGTGCCCCAACACACAATAAAATTAAAGATTAGGTATGTCTATTGTTTGAATCGTGTGGACTCGTAGAATCGTTTGACTTTTCGTTGATAAAGAAGTTCAAGTCAACAGATTAAATACGCTTTCATTTTTAATGTTCCGGATTTTATTTTAATTATTTACATAATTCAAAACAAAAAGACCGTGTCAATCCCGCCGTTATTCACTATTTTATTTATCAACAAACAGCATTTTTTTATGTATAACATGTCTAAGAGTGTCATTATTGAAATAACGGATTTCTGGGATTCTTAGGATAAATATTCGAGTTTACGATAATTGCACTACCTACTAAACTTATTCATATGTAGTTCATACTCTCCGTAATACACTGCCCTTAAAGTACTCCTTCTATGGACATTTAATGTTATCTGCTTTTAATAAAGAACTGTGCGTTGACTTTGTATTTTATAAATTTGTTGATACAGTATTAAGTTTAAGTGATTTAATTATAATACAATTCCTATGTAAATACAATTAATATTTATAAAATTTAAATATTTTATTCAAGTTCCATTTCAGAGAGACTTGTGCACGAGGAGGATACGGAAGCACTGCAGGAGGACGAAGTGCTTGAACTGCATCGATGTCTGTAATTAATTAAATTATATAGCTTCAGTTTAAGACGGCCTTGCCGGCGGTAATACCCTAAGTTAGTGCGTTAGTTATTACAGCATCATGTTGATCGGGCCCTAACGCACACCATAACTGTCAAAGCGCGAACGTGAAAGTCTGAGACGTACCGATAAATATTATCATACCGCTCACACTACAACAATAAATTAAAAATTCTCAAGTAAACGGTAATAAAGACGTTATATAAAATGTCTACTAGTAAAATTTAAAAATAATTACGTGAGGAGAGATCGCTATAAACACTTTTAACGGTATCTTTCGACCTAGTGATAGAACATGACTCGGTTTAGGGGTTTAGAGCATTTCACGTAGTGATTTTGGCAAGGATAATTTAAAGTTACCATGCCAGGCCAAACCATAGCAATAAAAAACGAGCAGTGACAGCTAAGGTCCGACAAGCTGATGTTTTGTTCGAGCTCGTTAAACCGATCATAGATAAAAAAGAAACAATGTAGACATTACAGAATATATACCTTCGTTTGCGAGATCTTGCTTTCTTTTTATTCTTTTTAAATCGCTTATCTGTTTCTTTTTTCTTTTTTCGTATTCTTTTCTTTTCCTTTCTTTTTTTATTAGCAACGACGTTGTTATCCTGATCGTCACTCACACTGCTTCTTTCATTTACATTACTACGCTCACTCTCAACTTGGCGCCTCTTTCTTTCTTTGTAGACTTGACAGGAATCTTTTGGCATTATTTTCCAGTATCCTTCAGTTATGGAACACTGTTTCCTCTGCAATATCGTATCTACGGTTTAATATAACAACTACAATATCGAAAACCAGTGATGAAAATAATAGAATAGTCGATCAATACGTGGTAACGTTGTAAGACGCTATTTATTCCAATAGAAGTTGTAATGGATGAACAAATTTCTTTTTTGTTGATAAATTAATGTGTTAAATAAAGATTATGCTAAAATATATAAGCAAATACCACATAATACTATATATTTTACTAACGTGTTTACGCATGATTTCATTAATATGTTCAAGATTCTGTAACGGTGTTTCATGATTGTAGCTCCACGTCCCTCTGTTATTACGAGTATTATTTTTCTTGTTTACTTTACATTTAAGTTTTTTGGTACGTATTTTTCTATGCTTTGAAGACCTCATACCTATTTTATAGAACGATTTAAAAATGTGATAATTTTGAAAAAAAGTGTCTAATTTACGTCAACACTTGACTTTTATCTATAAATTTTAATTGATATTATTTAATATAGAGTTTGCATTAGCATTGTTGCGACAGATACCTTTGTTTTAAATATGGAGTTTGAGTCTATCATACATTTTTATTTTCTACGCAAAATAAATAAATTTATTTCTTTTACTTCTTACACCTTATTATACCTATAAGGGTGGGCACAATATATTTTCTTAGCTGTCTCTTTAGTATTTACCCTTTATACACACCTTATTAAAAAAAAAAATCTGCTTATCTGTTATTATTAACATATGTATATTTTATTTTGGATAAATTAATCTTTTATCATTTCTATTTTTCGTCAAATTTCAATGACAAATAATGTATATAAGAGGAATTCTGTTTTAACTTTAATGATGGAATTTTTTTTTTCATTTAAAAATTATTTCATTAAAATTAATTTCGTGTTTTATATTTGTATATTTTTGTGAGTCTTACAAAAATTTCCTTGAATAAAACGCAGTTATGTCATATGACTATTGACGACAGAGGTACCAACATCAGAAACTGTCCACCATTTTGGGGCAGCTGATGTTTGTTTGAGAGATAGAGAATTTTAGAAAATATCTAAATAATATCTCAAAATGGGTGCTTCATTCATCCCCATCACCGTTTTCACCGTACTATGGGGTGTTATAGGCATTGTATGTCCTTTCTTCGCTCCTAAGGGACCCAACAGAGGGTAAGTAATTCATGTCCTTAAACCTAATTTAAATCTATATCTTGATCTAAATTAGTTTTCATTTTTACTTTTCAGGATTATCCAGGTGATATTGATGTTAACTGCGGCAACATGTTGGCTATTGTGAGTATTACACTATAATTTTACTTGAGTCATTTTTTAATTTGCAATGTTGGTTAATAAACTCTTCACTGTCATTATCCATTGAATTTCTGATGGAAGAGAGTCGTCACATTAACCCAAGTTAGTAGTTAATTAGTAGTAAGGTTGAATATAGTAATTCAATCATATTTGTTGAAGGTTCCTTAAAGGGCTTCTGAAGGCTGAATTATTATCTTTAAATTGTAGATTAATGTTATAAGGTGTTAATAGCAATAATAATTGGTGTATTATATCTACTGTTCAATTGGATTGTGACCACTGTACAATATGTCTAATAACCATTATTCTGTATATTCAACAATCATGGTAATGATATAGATTTTTTAAATTACATCATGGCAGTAGATGCATGGTTGATGTTAAGCTTAAGATGTTAAGCATAGTACATTCCAAAAACAACTTTTGTAATATAATACTGGGCTTTAGACTATGTTGAGAGGATTATACAGAGAAACTCATAAGCTGACAACCACTGTGAAATACCCAAAAAAAAAATTGTATGGTGGCTCTTGATCCCCCATATTGCTAGAGACCAGGGACAGCTTTCACACTTTTCTTAGATTGTATAATATTGATTGTTTATTGTCGTGGTATTCAAAATCCTATTCTTTACTGACTTGCTCAATGTAACATGTAAGCACATTTCTCGGGCTCAGGCCAAGTTGAAAGGGGAGTGTAACAAGACTCATCTGCTGATAAGCATCTGACACTACCAACTAAAAACATTTCAGTCTCCCATGTTGCCAAAGATAAGGGACAGCTTTCACACTTGTTTTAATAGACTATGTAACACCTATTTTTTAATAATGTGGTGGTATAAATCCCTGTCATTATGAACTTCTTCACCAGAAAGGGGCAAACTTTCTATCCTGATTCAAGTTAAAGGCAAGAGGGGCTTCTGGTGACCTATGGGCTGCTAATCACCCAACACTACCTACTAAAACTTATGATGGTGACATTTTCAACTCCCATGTTGTCAGATACCATAGAGACCGCTCACACTCTTCTTCTAGACTATGCTCACAGCCTAGTCAGCTACAAATACCCAACCACACCACTTGATTACTGGACATACAACATCTAATAAAGTGTATAATACACTAACATCTATGGAATCCACTATGACAACTGTAATATCTCTTCCAAAGTGGTTATGGTTCTGATAGACATAGTGTCTTGACCTTCTGCAAAGAGTATTGTGTGAGATTATAATTAGCCTTTACCTTATAATAATCACCTTGGACTCAAACTCAATTTGTTCACTTAAGGTCATGTTGATCAAATATACAAAAGACAAACTTGACTGATTAAGAGTACCATATTACATTCAAGGAAAATAAGTAGTTTTTGACAGAATAATGCTTTCATATATGATAGTTTATATTATAATCCATATGATTGAAGTTTTTTTGGCAGCATTCTATGTGATTTAATATGAATGATTACTTCATATAAATGTGGAAGTTGTCACATAAACTCCCTATGCAGTTTTAATAAAGAAGTTTTTCAACTTAAGAATGATAGCTAACCACTAAAAGAAGTATGGGCACTTCCCCTGGTCTTTGGCAACACATGAGTTCGAAATGTTACCATGGTGTGTTTTAGGGTAGTTTTGGGTGATTATAATAATAATATATAAATTATTATAGATACATCATCCATATTTGTTAGTACAATTGCAAGCTTAGACTAGTGTTAGTAATAATTATACACACTAATACTACTACTACTAATTATACATATTAGTACCCAATGAGCCACTACATGCCCCCACACTTTTGTCCTGAGCCTGGGTAATGAGTTTGAGTTTGTGTGTTGTGATTAGGAAGTCCGTAAAGTAAAGATTAGATTTTAAAGTCCACAGTAATAAGAAAAAGGGTGATATAACCACAGGCATTAGAGAAAACCCTGTCACCTTGCAATTTTTACTATGTGCATATCTTACTGTTAAAAAATCATTAATTCTTAATAACAAATATTTAATGTTCCAGCTGGCTGTGTGCCTACATGGCACAAATGAACCCACTCATTGGGCCCAGACTTGACAATGAGACACTCATCTGGATCTCACGTACTTGGGTAAGTTAATACTTTAGTATAATAAACTAATTTATTTCTATTGATAAAGCACCAGCAAGGTTTATATTAAGCTATAAGTACATATAAAATTTCAAGCACAAATATACCCTTAATTATAGGTTTTTTTTATATTTAAGGTTTAGCATTATGCATTACCTTAATTGACGACACATCCCAAGTCGGTAGACACACTAAACCTGTAGAGGGACTGGCTCTCAAATGCAAGTGCTGGAACAGACTTATTGGCATTTGGCAGCAGATTTACAACTTGAGAGTGGTTGCGAGCCAGGCGGGTATTAGGAAAAGCTCAAAGACCATGCTATGGTTTGTTCACGATATTTTCCTTAATCGAAAGCTCAAACTTATTGTAGGCGGATTAGGTTAGGATAGGGCGCGTCCTTGAAGCGGAGTCTGTACACTTTACCACTGAGCTATCATCTCTACCTAGGGTTAGAGTTTTTTCTAAAGCCGGCCTGGCTAGTAACCATCCTAAAGTTAAAAATCTATCGCCATGTACCAATAGGTGTGCAACTGCACTTAAGAGCCAATTCTTCCATAGCTTTAGCGTGTGTACCAACTTGGACCGTATCGTCACTTAAGATCAGGTGAGATTATGACCATAACGCTAAATCTTAACTATAAATAAAATATCTGTGTTCCGGTAGTTGGATTTGAGAACCAGTCCCTCCACTAGGCTTAGTGTGTCTACTATCTTGGGCCACATCGTCACTTAACATCAGGTGCGACTGTGGCCATAACGCTAAACATTTACTATTTAAAAAAGTAGAGTGATTTGCATGATTTAAAACATGTTGAAATTTTAGCATAATGTTAAATTTTAATGTCATTTTTTAGTCTTCAAAGGCTTAACATTTAGTCACATTATCACCTGATGTTAATTGTCACCACTCGTAACTTCCTCAATGTTTGTTCTGCCAAATACATAAAGAAGCGATGATAGCTCAGTGGTAGTGTGTACGACTTCGCGTCAAGGGACGTGAGTTCGAATCCAAGCACCTACAATGAGCTTGAGCTTTCGGTGAAGGAAAACATCGTGAGGAAACCATAGCATGGTGGTAGGGCTTTTTCTAATGCCCGCCTGGGTAGCTACCACCCTCAAGTTGTAAACCTGCCGCCAAATACCAGGTGTGTTCCGGCAGCTGCACTTGAGAACCAGTTCCTCCACAGGCTTAGCGTGTCCACCAACTTGGGCCGTATCGTCACTTGATATTATGGTCATAATGCTAAACCTTAAGTATAAAAAAAAATGAAATCTGGCTGGTAGTTCCTAAGATTAGAGCGTTCAAACAAACAAACTCTTTCGTTTTATATTTTAGTATAGATAAAAATAAAACATTCTTACATCATTCATAAATGTTGTAAAGTAACGTTGATAAGCTACAATTTAATAATAGTATTGAAAGATTTTCGCGTCAACCTTGATCCTATGCCGCCGCGCTAAATATACCGCCACGAGGCGAAACGATGCGCGGGCGCATAGCAGTCATAACAAACTATATCTATTATCCATTTGTATGTAGTATACTAATATACTAAATATACTAAATAATCTATAGACAAAAATATAGAAAAAGTTTTTTTGTAGTGTCATTAGATTCCTATAGAAGCGAACAGAGATATTAAAATTATTGTATGCAGTTTTAGATTTAACAAAATTATTATAGTCTACCAGTTGCTAATGGTCAGTAAATTTTGCATGGTGTTGTAGGGTTACTAATGCCCACCTGGCTAGCTCAAGTTGAAAATCTGCACCCAAATACCTATAGGTGTATTCCTGCAGTTGCCCCTTCAGAGCCAGTCCCTCCACGCTTAGTGTGTCCTTCATCTTGGTACATATCGTAACTTAACATCAGGAGAGCTTCTGGCCGTAACGCTAAACCTTAACTTTAAAAAAATACACACTTCCTCCATTGCAGACAAAGTATAAGCTTGTTTTTTTTTTAATAAAATAAATAATATAAATATTAAGATATTTTAAGTTTTGATCATATGTAACGACAGAAAGGGGAAGCCCCTTTATAATTAACAGATTAAAGATATTTTGTATTTGTTATTACTTTCCGCGTTTCAAACAAATAAACAAACTTTTTTGTTTCCTTCTTTATATATAAAAATTTCGTGTCACGTTGTTTGTCCGCGATAAACTCCTAAACTACTGTACCGATTTTAATCAAATTTTGCACTTTGTGCAGTTTGGTCCAACTTGAGAGATAGGATAATTTTTATCTCGATATGTGATCATAATGCGATAGATGTCGCTATAGTAGATGTGATTAACTACTCGAAAAGACAGAACAAGGTCTGCCAAGTCAACTAGTATCAATATGATAATCTAATATATAATAGGTATATTGTTTTATTTTTCAGGGCAACACAATGAATAAGACCAAGGTGTAACACACTGGTCCAAATGTAAACAGCGTCGCAAGCCTACACCGATGCGTCATAGAAAAATAAGTCGAAATATTTTACTAATTTCGAATGCAATATTACAAACGTTGCAATCTTCAAAAGTACTTTTTGTTTATATAATTTAAGATCCCTTTTACAGGACTGTTTTCTTTTTTTTGGTTACACGAAGGTCATCTATATACAGCCATTGGTTTGAAACAGTGTAATTTTTAATTCAATATTGTATAAAGTGTATGTTGGATCTTTTGTAACTTCTCCTATGTGTTAAGTCACTAGTATCGTTTATTTAAACATTGTAACAAAATTTAAAAAAAGTTTATTTATTTGTTTTTTTTTTATCACTATCTTTGTAACATCAGAATCAAGTGTATTATATTATTATTTATGTAAAAGAAATAAATACGTATGTAAATTTATTTTTAAACTCTCCTTCGATACTTTATCATTCCATTACAAAGAATCTTATTTCGAATGAAGTTGTAAAGCAAATCAGTAAAAATGTAAATTGTATTATAAAAATGTAGATAAAATTAATATTTTATTTCAATAAATTTATTTCAATTAATGTTGTTTTTTCTTGTTGATAAATGGTTGGGAGAGTTTTTTAAAGCGAAACCTTTTTAGGCATTTTAATTGTAAGGGGCCTTTCAAGTATTACATAACGCAATTTTTGAAGATTTTTGAGCCTCCCTACCCTCCACGTAACGCGCCGTAACATTTTTCTGTATCTCTCTGTAAATTATCTTTGTAAATTAGAAGCAGTACGCTCATAGTCACTATTTCAAGAGATAAGTGGTTAATTATGAACGACAAGTCATACGTTTTTTTATAAATATATCATAAATTATTTTTAATTAGGATCAGTGGTGGTCTTGTTTTGTATTTGGAAACTATAATGATTCAGATGTCGATGTATTTTAGGTAAGGTTTAGGGTTATGGCCACTTTCAGGCTGGCAGGCTTTTAACTTGAGTGTGGTAGGCGGGCATTAAAAAAAGCCCTACCACCATGCTATAGTTTCCTCACGATATTTTCCTTCACCGAAAGCTCATCGTAGGTGTACTCGAATTCGTTTCCCTTGTTGCGCAGTCCGTACATACTACCACTGAGCTATCATCGCTTCAAATTTTCGTCAATTTACAGATTCCTATGTGAAATCTGATTGTAGAGGTAGGTAGGGACGGAAAAATTTGAATAGCCTACGAGTGGCAAAGGTGTAAATACGCCACTGATTAGGAATGAATAGTTCTTTCCTGTCAAAAGTATAAATTGTCACTTACAATGCGTTACATGGGAGAGCATGACGCATCAGTCGCATTCAGTATCGACATAAACACGGTATATGCCGTGCAAACAAGTTTTACGTAATTTATTATCTAATACCAGGGGAAAAGTATAAGATTTATTTTTGTAATTCTTCAAATGCCTGTATCTTTGTTAAAAATGGTGGTATCGGAGTCATAAAGAAAATAATATGAAGCTTGAAGTTTCTAGTTTCAAATTCTTGGTACAAAAAAACGAGTAGTATTTCGCGATATCACTGAATATTGCTAAGAAAAAATACGACTCTTTATTATTACTTTTTGTGTAAAGACTTGATTTTTTTTTTGCAATCTTTATTCAGGTCAACTTACCTAAAGTCAACAAAGTTTCAATCCGATCCAACCAGCCGTTCTTTGTTTCGTTTGGAAAGATGATAGCTCTGTTGGTAGTCTGTGCGAACGTCGCGTTAAGGGACGTGAGTTAGAAACTCTGTAATGAACTTGAGTTTTCGGTGAAGGAAACCATCATAATGAAACCATAGCATAGTGGTAGGGCTTTTTCTTTTGCCCATCTGATTAGCCACCAGTTTCAAGTTGAAAATCTTCCGCCGAACACCTGTAGGTGTGTTCCGGCAGTTGCACTTAAGAGTCAGTTATCGTGTCCTCCATCTTGGGCCACATCGTCACTTAACATCTGGTAAAATTTTGGTCATCCCATACTACTAGGAAGTTTATAGTATACTAAAATCAAAAGAAATCCTTTGAATATTCAAGCAATTCCCTAATGGCAATTACTTGTTATGTCACAATTTCTTTTATAACGACCAATTCGACAGTAACGAAGCCAAAGTCGGTGTCGGAAGTGTAAATTCATTCGGAAGTTCCGATCTTTCAAATTGGAGTCGAAACTCTGTAACATTCCTAGTCTGTGATACAATTTAATAATATTATTGTACTCCGTATAAATTCTTCTGGTATCTAGGAACAGATATATATAATCAGATTAACCCTAATCTTAAAATTTACGATTTAACTAAACAAAGAGCAAAACGCATTATTTATAATTGGTTGTTTACACTTTCCTACTGTAATACTGAATATATTTATCTATAGTTTCATAAAACTGTGTTAATTCTAATTTTTTGTGCATAAAATAAGTAGAATGTAAATGAATGCTAGAGAACGAGGGTCTGGAGATCCGCAGTTCAGGTCATCGTACCAGTAATCAGACTCCATACCTCACACAAATTGTAACATTATCTTTATTTTCATTGTTTTTGGTACAGATTTTATCAACTTACTTTATTTTATTCGAGTGTGAAATAAAAATATATTATTATTATTAAATTACAAATGTCAACAGTTATTACTGCTGGTATTCTGTACATTATGTTCTTTTTGACATTACTTATCTTTCCAATAAAGCACGCATAACATTTTTACGGTTTTCATGTCATTCCCTTTTAGATAAGTAATAGGTACTAAGCCCCAGCAATATTTTTTTAACCTATAGTTTCAGTTATGGCCAAGGTCAATAGTCATAGTCAAGGTTATGACCACAATCTCACCTGATGTTAATTATCGTTGTGGCCCAAGATAGTGAACACACTAAGACTAATGGAAGGACTGACTCTCAATAACAACTGCCGGAATACACCTATAGATATTTGGTGGCAAATTGTATCTTGAGGATGGTAGTTAGTCAGGCGGGCATTAGAAAAGGTCACCACCATGCTAATTATTATTCACATAATTATTAGGTATAAATAACGCGTTATATAATCTGTACAAATAATTAAAAAATATCGCGCATGCAGCAAGCTCAATAACTCTTTGTCGGAGGGTCACATTTTTTTTATGTATATTAAAAAAAAAAGCATACATCCTCTCGTTTTATGGCGGGCCGATTGCGAGAGGGGCGTGTTGGTCTCATCAACTAATAATAACTGTGCACTAACCACTCTAAATACACCACGGCGATTCACAATTCCTTGTATGTATTTATATTAATATTATAAATCGGCAAACTTTGTTTAAGCGCGCTAAGCTTAGGAACTGTCTTATTACAGTTATTCTTTATGTAATTGATACAGCAATCATTGAGGAAGGCTTCAGGCTATCATCACATCATACTATCACCGATAGAAACAAAGCTACGTTGAAAAGTTACAAAAATGGGCAAATTTATTAAATAGTATTTAGTTATTGGTAATTTAGTAGACTTATAAAACCTAAGGCAAACATTACCTAAATATTTGTTTGCTTGTAGCCCACGACTCCATGACTAAAACATATTTATAGACTTTATAGAAAAAAGGTTGAGCATGGCTGCTCTGAGTCATAACAGCGCACCACATTACATTACATTACTAAATTCCATGTTTCAGCTGTGCGTTAACTAACTCAGTCAACCGACGTTTATGTAACTTGTATATACATTAGCGCAGAGGTTCTCAAAGTATGCGCCGTAAGGAGTGATGAAGCTCGATTCTCTTTATCATTCTCGCATCATTGTACCTATTAAGGCACCGCCACAAAATAGTAAACATGTATGTGCGTCACGAACTGAAAAAAATTCGGAACCCCTGCATTAGCGTGTAGATTACCATATATGATTTAAAAACTTTTATTTCGAAATCCCAGATAGACATTTGTTTTTTTTAATATATGAAACTATTAATTATAAACATATTTATAATAAGCCAAATATACCGCATCTGATCTCCAACATTGATAAAGATCGAAGTACAAACTACATGAACTCTGTCCACCCAAACGAGATTACGAGTAGATGTGCAATAATGTATCGATATAATATTTTGTATTTACAGAAATAAAGTTTATAGAGCATTACAGCTCATTTCAAGCGATGATAGCTCAGTTGGTAGTGTGTACGGACGCCGCGTCAAGAGACGTGAGTTCGAATACAATCAGCTTGAGCTGTCGGTGAAGGAACATCATGGTGAAACCATAGCATGGCGGTAGGGCTTTTTCTAATCTACAAAAAAAAGAAATATTTGTATCGATGTAATACATCCGAAAATTCTATAATATCGATAAAAAACATGTTAAATACAAAATATAAATGCATTAACTACAAATTCAAATCGAATGAAAATACAGTTTTTTTATATTTAAGGTTTAGCGTTATGGCCATAATCTCACCTGTTCTTAAATGACGATACGGCCCAAGTTGGTAGACACGGTAAACCTGTAGAGTAACTGCCTCTCAAGTGCAACTACTGTGAACACACCAATTGGTATTTGGTGGCTGATTTTCAACTTGAGAGTGGTTGTTAGCCTGGCGGGCATGAGAAAAAGTCCAACCACCATGCTATGGTTTCCTCACGATGTGTTCCTATACCGGAAGCTCAAGGTCTTTGTAGGTGAATCCGAAATCACGTCCCTTGACGCGGAATCCATACACACAACCACTGAACTATCATCTCTTTAAAGATTCGAATTGTATTGAAAAATCTAACACTATTATAAAAAAAAACTGATATCTATAACTATAACTTCTGAACGACTGTACCAAATTGAATAATTCAATTTTTAATTATTCGTTATTGTCAGTACAAGGATTGTATTAAAAAAAAACAGTTTTTTTTAAATCTCATAATATGAAAAGTAGTGTAGTGGTGATAGCTGAGTTGCTAGTGTGTAGGACGCCGTGTCAAAGGAAGTGGGCTTAAAAGACATTTAATTCATTGGTGTTGTAAACAAATTTCATTTCATGCACTGGGAAATATATTCTGTGTCCTGGATAATCGACCAAAAACAAGTTACAAAAATGTATATCCTGTTAATGAAGAACTGTGATCCGTAAGAACAGACGTTTTGAATTAAAGGGTAGATTAGAAAAATACGGGCAAAGTCGAGAGAATTATGTAGTTTAATGTTTCATATAAATAAATTAGTTACAAACAATATATAACAAACTGTAAAGTATAAAAAAAACATTAAACCTACTTTGGAAAAAAACTTGTCATATTAGTTTTATTACTAGGAGTCAGACTTTTTACTAGGAGACAGTATCATATAAAATGATTGATATATTGCATAAAGATCTTACTATCTTACTAATATTGTAAATGCGAGAGTGAGTTTGTTTATTTGTAACGCATTCACGTCTAAACCGCTGAATCAATTAGGATGAATTTTGGTATAGAAATAGATGGGAACCTGAAGATGGCGATAGGCTACTATTTCTCGCAAAGAAATTATTGATAGTGAGATAAAGAAAATGATAAACTTTGTATAGAATTTTTATTGCGTCCTTTGATTTATTTGACAAAATAAATATTAACGAAAGCGAAGCCGCATTTAAAACTAGTATTTTAATAATAATAAAACGCTTTATTCCACAAAATTAAACAAAAAGGCAGCCTTATCGCTTAAAGAAAGAAAGAAAGAAAGAAATCTTTTAATGCTAATAAAAGACATGCAAGCAACAAATTAAACTATAAATAAAAAAGAAAGGAGAATACAGATATAAATAATAACAATAGTACATATCTTATTGCTAGCATAGGGCATCCAGCTCAGCATAAGCTGACGTATCCGAGCACTCAGTGCTGATTTTCAGCTGGAACCCAAGTCCAGTTGCGTTGCGTTAAAATCTTGTTACATTAATCGTAATAACTTTTCCTGAAAAACCACTTTGACGATAACAAATATATACAGTCAAAGAAAAAAAAGGCAATTCTTACAAATTTACGATAAACAATCCATTACTGTGTTCAAGGGTATAAATAAATAAATAGATAATAGTTTGGGGTATTAATCAAATATTTTACTATTCGATAACAGGGCAGCACAATTAAATTAAAAATACACATCTAAACATATTGCATTATAAACAATTTCTTTTTTAAATGAGACCTTTTTTTTTTATGGGACCTACTCTGTTATCCTGAGGAGCTTTTACAACTTCACCTGAACTAGGGGGGCGAGCGCGGAGGGCGCTCGAGCCCCAGGGGCAAGTCGCGCAAGGGTGCCACTAGTGACCGAACCTCGGCTTGGGCTGTTGCCGAATCGCGTAGGAGAAAATAAATGAGAACTAAACGTCATCAGGTTTTTAAGGTCGCGTGTAGGAGGAGGGAGGTCGTTCCAACATCGAGAAGCATTATTCTAAAGCGATCTTTTACAGGCAAACTTTTGACAACATTGCATTTTTGAAATCAAGTTATTCGGTGGTTACATAAAATAGAATACACAAAAAAACACTACAGAGATAGAACATAGATAAATTAGAATTTAGAAAAAAAAAATGTAGCCATGATAGTTCAATGGTAGTGTGCTCGACTTCGCGTCAAGGGACGTGAGTTCGAATCCAACTACAATGAACTTTCGGTAATGGATAACATCGTGAGGAAACCATAGTATGGTGGTAGGGCTTTTTCTACTGCCTTCCTGGCTAGCAACCACCCTCAAGTTAAAAATCTGCCGTCAAATACCAATACGTGAGATCTGGCAGTTGCACTTCAGAACCAGTTCCTCCACAAGTTTAGTGTGTCTTTCAATATGGGCCGTATCGTCACATAAGGTCAGGTGAGATTATGACCATAACGCTAAACTTTAACTATATTTAAAAAGAATAATTAAATTGCTAGTACCACATAACAACATTATTGATCATATACATTACAAAAAACGCATACTACACAGACTACATTTAACCTTGTTTATTACATTACAGTCAAAACCGCTTATATCAAGACAGCGGTAATACCAATGAAGATGTTTTTAAATATTGTCATTTTTATCATTTAATCGATATGTTATCTTCCATCCCTAATTTCGAGTTAGTAAACAACAACTAATGAAGGTCGGAACTATGAATGAACTAACATTGATAAAGGGATAAATATAATCCAGTAGCAAAGTACAAGGAAAACAATTATAACAAACTTGTTATATAAAATCTCGTTATACATAGATTACAACGATGTTCTTTTTTTCTATTATAGCATCTGACTACGCAGGAAATTTGGCCAATGTTAAATGTGATGAACTTTACGAAAACAATTAACCGACACTGTGTAAGAACCTAAGTAAAAAAGTAAGGGCAGTCTGCGATAGGCATTATTAAATTGATATTAATTGTAATGTATACACAACATGACATCATTTGATTTAAAAAAACCTTTCGGAGACGATTTACAAAGTTATTAACGTAGCTAGTTTTGTTACCCAGTAGAAAATTACTGATGAAAGAAAAAGTGTTTAAAAATAAATAAGTTAAATTAGGAATTAAAGAAACATTTAGTTGACCGAATGGCTAAAGGGGTGATCTGTTATTCAAATGCAATTTCAGAGTGATTCGTCAATTGCAGTCGTTTTTAATTGAGTTCAGAAATGAAACTAATGATATTTACTATTTAGCTGTAGTAATATATTCCTAATATAGTTTGTAAATTGTCCACATACGAGGTGGATTATTAATTATATTTCGTATCGACACATACATTATAAATACAAATAGCCCTTTGTGTGGGAAAAATATTAGCCAGTGAAATTAAGTTGGAATCAGGATTGACTGCCTTAAGGAACGCCTAGTGTGCTATAATGTTACTCACAGAGGCTCACTTCATGCTTTTCTTATATGGCATATATAACTAGGAACATATACTTTAAGTTACCACAAAACTAGTTCGAAACTTTTAGTAACGAAGTCGCCATCTTATTACATTTATATTATATAAACTTTTGTAAACACATTAAAAATAATATTTATCAAATTAAACTTATAGATATAAAGAGAATTCAAAAATCTTCGGTCTGTCAAATTGAATACACACGATGAAATAACGTCTGACAAGACTGTATGGCTTAAGTACCTTTGCCTTTTAATAGAATTAAGGCCCTTAGCAATGAAATCAGAAAACAAAGTAAGAAAAAGACATATGAATGTTGTTTGGAGGACAAAATTAACGTCAAGGACTTGGTCGAGCGTCGCGGTCGGCGTGCACTGTCAAGTACAGAGCGCAGCATTTACGTATTACATAAGAAAGGGCGGTTAAATGTGTGTAGCAAGCACCGCTCGCGCTGGCGTTCAGCCAACGATTCTACGCACTAACGTACAGAACATAAGTAGCGCAAGGTCGATACTGCAGGTCAATAATACTCTACGTCGTCGAAGCGAGTTATATAATGTAAAAATCGATATTTCATGTAAAATTTAATTACATTTGACTCGATTATATAATGGGTGTTTGATATGACAAACTTTACGAATATGTATATATCTAGGCCAGTGGTCGGCAACCTTGGCATCCAAAAGAACCAAATATAGACCTATTCAAAGAGTCATTTTTTTAACCTTTAGCTTTGCTTTAGTAGGAGACATAATTATGGAAATAATTAGGATGAAAAGTACACTCTCGAAGTTGCCTTTGTCAAATAAATCTTAGTTAAGCAAACAGTAAATACAATATAATAAATACAATAAAATAAAATAAATACTCCAGTAATGTGAACATTGGCCTTGCATTTCCTTGGAATGTAAGTAAAGTAAAATTTTACTCGTCTTTTATAATTAATAGTCCATGCCTGCATTTCCACACTTCGGGAAGAGCCTCAGCCGAAAAATCAATAAACCCCATGCGGGTCGCGAACCGCGGTTTGCCGACCACTGAACTAGGCGATCAAGCTTTGGTCGGTGTAAAAAAGGACTGTAATTGATTGTAAAATTTGTCTAAAACCTAAATTTTTATTGTTTTTGAAATGACCAAGGCACACCATGACCAGACTAAGCTGATACATCAGTTTTATGTGTGAATAGTCAGTAGTAATTTAGTAAGAACATATGGTAAAGTAGGTTACGAGAAGGGTTTGCTGGTGTGTTTTTAGTTGGGAATGAAAGCACGATCACCCGATAAGTCCTTTCACCAACCCCTCTCATGATAGCATATGCAGGCTGTATGTTTACGTATTGCGAGACGAAGTCCGCAAATAGATTTGTTCACCACGACAACAAAAATGTTATAAATGACAGCTTTAGCTTTCGGTAAAGGAAAATATCATGAGGAAACTATAGCATGGTCACAAGGCTTTTTCTAATGCCCGCCTGACTAGCTACTACCCTCAAGTTGAAAACCTGCCGCTGAATACGAATAGGTGTTTTCCGGCAGTTGCACGTGAGAGCCAGTACATCCACAGGTTTAGCGTGTCTACAATAGTGCATAAGTAAAAAGCAAAAAGGCATTCAGTGGAAAAGCATCAGGTGTAAGTACCATAAATATACAGATAATAAACCATAATTAAAAGATATTTCCTTTATTCCAAAATTTATGTTATGAACAAATACAATGAAATGCTGCTACTAAACAAAAATTTAAATAACTCAAAACTTTCATTAGTACAAAATCTTATATTTTCTAACAACTTCAAAGAAAAGTTTAAATCCTATTCTAATTAATAAATAGGGCTCCATTTACCTCTTATGTTATATCATTACTAATTTCATAAATGCGAAGTGAGTCTGTTTGTTTGTTTGTTACGCTTACACGACTATACCGCTAGATAGATTATGATGCATATTGGTATAGAGATAGGTGGGAACCTGAAGATGGCGATAGTCTACTTTTTCCCGCAAAAACCGTCTCGGGAGTGTGGTAAAAGGAGGGATAAACTTTGTATGAAACCTTTTTTTTTGCGTTTCCGATTTATTTAACTAAACTAACATTAACGCGAACAAAGCCGCTCGTAATATCTTGCCGTAAATAAAGGTTTAAGTCCTAATCCAATTTGATGCATGCACTTTCTTTTGTAATACCAGTATATTGAGAAACATACAAGTAAACATACATTCTTCAAATTACAAAACAAAAATTAGATTCTAAAATAAGTAGGTGGTATGTTTCAAAATAGTTTTATAATACTTTTGGTGGTCATCATTTCCCAGACAGAGTATCATTCCTACAAGACCTTTTTCCTCCTTCTCAGTAATTTTTCTTATAAAATATAGACAATCGCTATTTTTGAAGCGATAATGGCCCAATTGGTGGTGTGTATGAACACTGCGTCAATGGGCGTGAGTCCATCCACTTGCAATGAGCCTGACCTTTCAGTGACGTAAAACATCGTAAGGAAACCATATCATGGTGGTAGAGTTTTTTTTTAAATCACGGCTTCTAAATGCCCACCTGGCTAGGCATCATCCTCATGTTGAAAATCTTCTGAGACTTCTTCTACGCCCATCTCAAAGCTAACTGGTACTTTATGGAAGAGTAATGGCTGATTGATAACACACCGACGATTACGGATGCATTACTGATTCCCCGGAGGTCGTAGTTACTATCAATTACAAAGTCTTCACGTAACCGTGTTCCTGTCAAAACCAAATATCGGTATTAAAAATAACGTAAGTTACCTTGCACGGGTTGTAACATTAAAATGAAGCCAAAGTCAGTGAATGAGTTGCCAAATGCTTCGCTCGTTACGCAATGTCGCAATGCGGAACCTGCGAGTATTCTTACAAATAATAACTAGGGATGTGACACGTGACGGGGTATCGATATCTCAAGAGTATTACTTTAAGTATCTAATAGTTCTAGATTGTTTAGTTACTAAGTATATAATTATATTTTCAAATAATTTTATTGAATAGCACCCGAATAAGGTCACTAATGTGACCTGGCATTAGCAGAAATTGTTGTCTGTCTGTTTGTTTGTTGCAGCTAATCTCTGAAGCAGTTGGGTCGATTTTCACGGAACTTTCTCTGGCCTATACCTAATGTAATAGGAAGTAAATTAGGCAACTCCTATAATAGAAAATAGTTTGGGATTTCGCGAAAAAAAATATAAACTTAATTGATTCATCACGTTATCACGAATAGGATTGGTCAAGTGGTTAATTTATACGCGGTCGACATTGGTGGTATAAGTATATCAACTATATAATCTTCTAAAAGATCGTGGCCTGTCTAGGACTACAGTAAGATCTATACTAGAACGTACCTCTATACCTACGCTTGCAGGCTTCTACCAAATTTGTCTGGACAAAAAGTGAAACACGAGTAGTGAAGGTTCGTGTTGACGCGCATCGGGCGGGGCCTCTTAAACATACATCCAAAGTGTCACAAGTGTCGAGAACTGCTCGGAGTTTCTCATTTTGTCACCCCACCCGCACGGTGAATCCATGGATAGCTATGAAGCTCGTCTCTTTACAAGATGTGTAAAGTGTGTTGCATATTACCTTATATATCTATAGAGTAGACGGTATTCTATTGCGCGTACGCTATAGGCTGTGCCTAGTTATAGATGCGCGCTTATTGATTCAAGAAGCCTGTAAGTTCTCAACGGCTGTGCAGATATAGATTGTACACGTCATACGCGTCAGCAACGTCTGTTACGAAACAACGTAGTGTATTATAATGAATTAGATAAATTAAATGGTGTACAATAAAATGTTTATTTTCACAACTAGAAAGAATATATAAATTATGAAATTTCCTACCATTCCTTCAATCTATTGGTTATCTCTGCGTTTAATTTATTGTTTTCAGACGTCAGTAATTCATTTATTTGTGTACCTCAATAACAGTGTGTGTATCAATAATATAATACGTTTGTCAATAATAATCTACTAAAGAAGAAAATTCGTTGCAACCGAGTGTTCCACAAGATTCGCGCATTTCACGACGTTAGAGACACACGAAGACTGTTCTTTTTTATAACCACGAGTAGTAGTTGAAGGAAATAACGAGAACGGTGCTCGGTTGCATCAGCTAGTTATTTATAAATTATATTTTAAAAGTAAATAGTATTGTAATACATGCTAATGCACCTCCCTAAAAGTTATCCCGGCACTGTCCACGGCTATCGACAGCACATTTTATTTACTGCAAGGAAATAAATAGTCAAAGGAAGTTAAGACGTTGCCAAAAAATTTTTTTGGTATTCTACTGCCGCAATGCGGAACTCTCGGTGAAGTTCCACTATTCCTGCTTGTCAGTGTCGCGATCAATCTCAGCTGACAAGCTTACAAAATATAAATTAATTATGTATATAATGCAATGGTGATACTATAATAAATGTAATATAGTTACTATATTAAGTATTATCAATCAATCAATAATAATCAATAAATACCAATAAATCAATCGTCATCAAATTTTGCATCCTTGATGCCTTGCATCCAGAAAAAAATATTTATCATTCCAGAAGGATAAAAAAATATGTTTTAGTATTATCAATGTGGCAATTTAAAGATAGTATTAAACCTTATTATTTTTATAATCTGAAAAACCGTAACACAAAACAGACTTCCCAACACAGCTAAAAAATTTTCGCTTTAATAGTTTGACTTCAAAAAATTCTTTATTTAGCCGTATATTGTGTCTGTAAGTTGTCTACGTGTGTGTGACATTTTACGTGATGTAGTATAGCTGAATACCATGAGTGAAGTGAGTTATGAATAACCTTTGGGAACATGTTTATTAGATGAAACAAAAACTCCCAAGAGAGCTTCAACAAGAGAGTCACCACCTTGTTGAATTTAGTTTCATCTGCTCAAGTTTCCCAAATCTTATCACTTGAAATTGGCAGTAATAGTCTCTAAAGAGACTACTGAGTTACCGATAATAAAAAAGGATACGATATAGAATCTTAGTTCATTGACACATGTCATCTCATACTGTTTTTGTTAGAAATCGTCAAAAGACAAATTGGTACGTTAAATCTTTAAAAAATAGCATTTTCAGGGCAATGTGTTTCCTCAATTAACCAATAAACAAATATAAAGATTACAGTGAGATTACCTAATAGCTGTTATCTGTTAAGTTCATCCTTCACGTCTGCTTTTATCAACGTGTTACTAGTGATAAAAATGCCATTGTACACCATTTGTGTTACGTCTATTAATATCATAAGCTATAACTTATCCAATACTGTACATTAAATAAACGCTTTTTGGAAATTGAACCAGACTGCAGGCTGTTATCATCTATACCATTTTTTTTAGAACAGACAAATGGACAAATGCTGTTAGCCTAAGGCGCCTACACAGTTTCACCGAACTTTGGGGGCGAGTACTCAGGATACTTAGCCCGAGAGGCAACACGCACAAGGTGACCGATCTACGGAGTCACGTAGTGACCGATCGTCAGCTTGGGCTGTTACCAGGGACGCAAAAAGAAACCGCGGTCCTGACTAATCCTATGAAGGATCCTAACCTAATCAACAAAACCTACTTACATACAATGCGGGTTGAAAACGCGAACTATCCTTTGACTCTAAAGGATTGTACTGAGGAATCTGGCGAAGGCGTAATGACTGGACTCTATCCGTCCTAGACTAGTGAAGTGACACGCAAGAATGACAAACTCATTTATAAGAGACGACTGTAGCCGGATTCCATCCAGCTGGGGCGGTCCTTCACAGAACCGTGTACCTAGCGTGTGGGTGGTGCATATGTATAACAATGCACTCTTCTATACCAGAGGTTCTCAATTTACTATTCTGGGCGTGACGCGGCGTCCTAAACTATCTTGCTGGTCGAAACACATAAGTATAATGATATTAGTTAGGTACATAAATGGGCACAAACATTAAAACACCCACATTACGAATCTAATCTGTTTATTTATATCAATATAATGCTAAGTTTCTGAGAACGTGGGTAAGTATTACGAGCGCTCGAAATTTAATTCTTTGTTTTGTATCCACGAACATTTTAGTTGAGGTTTCGGAGAATGGTAAAGAGAATTGCTTCTCGGCACCCCTTTTCACTTTTTATGGCGCACCAACGCGCCGTGGCGTACACTTTGGGAACCTCTGTTCAATAATAACATTAATCGGAAGAGTTTGTTTGTCGCGCTAATCTTAATACCATATAAACCAGTATTTGATGGTGCAATAATTGAGGAAGCCTTTAGGTTTTTTAATATCACGCTACTACCAATAGGAGCAAAGCTGTTTTGAAAAAGGTGCCGACAACGGAAAAAAATAGTAATTTATATATGTATTAGTCGGTTGTTGATTTTCAGTACTTATTTTGTGATAAAAATACCTGCAAAAGACAAGCGAAGTCACAACTATAGTTAGTTTGAAAGCAATTCGTACAAAATAATTAGTTGTCCAATAATCCCACCTCCCGTCTCTATAAACCGTATTCATTGATGGGAGTTTACGTGTACGGCTGGATAACAAATTGTATCCGCTATTAAATGTTATTCTTGATTCTAAGTTTACTTTTATTGAAAACTAGATTTTACCCTCGGCTTCGTTTGCGTTAATATTAATTTTGCCCAACGTATCAGATGACGCAATAATAAATTTCATACAATGTTTTTACCTCTCTCTACCCCAATTCGAATAAGTTTTTTTGCGAGAAAAAGTAGCCTAACACTGTCTCCAAGGTCCCATCTATCTCTATAGGTACCAAAATTCATCACAATCGATTCAGCGGTTTAGGCGTGAAAGCGTAACAAACAAACTTTAAAAGTTTCGCTCAGGAAAAGTACTATTTTTAAGAAGGTGGTGACGACTGATAATCATCACCATGGTGATGATGATCAGTCGAATAGTGAAGGCATTAAATCGTGATAAACGAACAAACAGAAATACGTATTTTTAATATTAAGATAGTTCAATTTAACATGAGAAATGACACAATAAATTAGGTGTGTCTAAATCGTTATAGATAGTGCCGTTTGTTATCTTTAAAAGTAATTAGATACTTATCTATTACATTTTTAATTATATAAAGAATATTTTATTATGCAATATTTGGTCCTTACATATGAAATTGGCATTTTATATGCACAAAGTAAAACGAAAAAAAATTCAAAGCAGTCACGAGGACTACCGACAGAAATGAAAACTTAAAACTATAAACAAACAGTTTTTATCTTTGGATATCCAAATGAATTGTTTGAACTTAAATTAAAAGTTATAATTAAAAACTGTGTTACAGTGGAATAAGTTATACTAGTACGCACAGATAGATTGTCTACGTTAACACGTCACGTGACCATGTCGATGACGACTTATAAGAATTTACTGCCTATGCAAACCTTATATAAGTTTTCACTTCAGAAAATTACTATAAAGTTATATATTTATTCAACCGAAATGTGCTCCATTATTATATATGCAATTTCGTTATTTTATGGATATTTTATTGATTCCATTACTGAAAACTTTTTGGGAACGTGAATCGATAAAATCTTTAAAAACGGTTTGAACAGACTCATGGGAATTGAATTTTATTCTAGCAAAAAGTGACGAAGTTGTGAAAGAAGTGTTAATCTGTTGGAGCAAGGTCCGGGGACTACGGTGGGTGCCAGAGACAATCTAACCTCAGTTCCACTATTTCAACGACCGTCTGTCATGAAGTATGAGGTCTAGCGTTGTCCTGAAGCAGCAACGGGTTAGAGAAATTGACTAGACACGGTTGTTTAACGGCTAGCTCTTGGTCTAACCGTCATATTTTGCAAACGTTGACATTATAGATGTACTGTAATCATCTGGCCAGATCTTAGGAAGTTGTAATGTATGGCACCAGCACTAGTCTACCAAACATGCACCAGTACCTTTTTCGCAGTCACTTTTCGCTTGCGTCAGGATTTATCCTATATTCCTGAGTTCAATTTTCTGATTTTTACAAAGAATCTAGTCTTCGATACTAATAAACGACACGATTCAAAATTCCCTCGTTATTGTGACATTTGAGTAGTGTAACGCAGCTCTCAATACGTATTTGTAAGTATGCAATACCCATTTCACTTATGTAGTTCATCTCCATTTCTGAAGATTATCTCATTTCCAATTTATTTTATTTAATACTAGCTGTGTCCGCGACTCCGGTCGCGTGTAACTAAAATTTTATTTAATCATGTTCTTAAAAAAAAGTATTATATAGAATATATTTTTCTCAACTAATGTAGCATTCTAATGGTAAAAGAATTATTGAAATCGATGCAGTAGTTTTTGAGTTTATTTGTTACGAACAAATATACAAATCTTTCCTCTTTATAAAATAAGTATAGATATAGAGTACAAATCGTGACTAACTGGTTACCACCTATTTTAGATTCAGTAAAACCAGTCACAGTTTTTTAGGTAATAGTGTTAGGTTTTACTATAATCTAACAAAGCACGTTACTGAATCGCAGAAAAATAAGTTCAAAAACCATTTTAAACGAGGTTTGATGTCAAAAGGCTATTATTATAGGGTGGATCAACATGTGAGCGGTCGTGATATCTGGAATTGATACACCTTTCTGTGCACTCGCTAATAACTACTGTAAATACACACATTAAACTATTATGTAAAAAATGGACATAAAAAGATATAAGAATAGTACCTACAAAAATGCAGATCGAGTTTCTTGCCGGTTCTTCTCGACGACTGCGTTTCTTTCCGGAACCGTTGGTAGTTTTGACGTTCACAAACACCTTCATATGGCCTATGTAAATTAAATAAAAAAATTGGTTTGACTTGATTTCAAGTTAATTATTTTATCACTCACACTGATGGTCAGTCGTAAACTCTGAAGTAATTTGTGATGGGTCCACATTCACCTTTAATTCTTCATTGGCAACTATGATCTCTGGCCGTCCACGGAGTTTGTTCCGTAGATCGAAATTTTGGAAACGAAAATGTTGGAACCAAAACGTAACGTACTTTCTTTTACACCAGCTTCCTCGTGCACATAATTAATTTAGCAGCAATGTTGTCTCAGTGGGGCTCGTTTTCATAACTAACGCAATATTTTAAAAATTTCGTTTTGTAAGCAGATCACAGAAAAATCAAATGTTCGAAAAACAAATGAATTACAAAATACGAAACACAAACATACTATCCTAAATTGATATAAAGAAGCATTTCATATATAAGGACCCTAAGATTAATAACTGAGTCTTACATTTCGTGAAACTAATATTTTTCTTGTGTTCATAACCGATATCTGTAAATATCAAGTTTTAATTTTCTTTTTATAAGCATTTACATAAAATTCTAATAAATAATACCTATGCAAGAAATAAATAAATATCTACGACTACAAATTTTTGTATTGTTTAAACTTGGTTAGTGAGAAACTTCTATAAGGGAGTAACAGGTCGTGGTCACTTGAAAATGCTTTCTACAGTAGCTTTCCCAAACACATAATTAATCCTTCCAGCTATTTCTGCAGCTGATGGGGATGGGGAATGATGTATATGGGGAAACACGAACAAAGCCAAGGCCACCAGCTAGTTAAATTTAAAATAAAAGTCACGGAGATTCTGTTAACATGAAAATACTTTCAGCAGAGTTACAAATGGTTTCATATCATATGATTGTTATATAATCAGTTCTGCAATATATTTTTCAGGTCATGACCTAACGCGCATCGATCCATTCAGCTCGGCTCGTAAGCGAAGGGACGCATGGCAACCCCTCGCCGCCGCCGCCTCCTCCTCGCTTCGATCTCATTCTAGGGTATCTGTATATATCAAAGGCAACGTCCTGACTGACCCAGCATCGTCCAGCTGAAAGTTCTAAAAATAAAACTATGTAACTTAGAAAGGATGTTGCTTTTATATTCCTAAACAAGAAATTTATTGACATATGCAGATTAAGGGTTGGTTGAGTTTGTGTGGGTAAATGTATTGGCAGATGTACAACAATTATTGTACATGATATCTTCAATTTTCAAACCAAAGCACACAACCTTTTTGTGGGCAGCATCAGCCAACAACAACTATGTATTTTTACACATGCTCTGCTGCTAAAAATACACTTAAAAAAGGAATTGAATACCTAAAATGTCATTAACTACCATCGAGATGATACATATGAATAATTTAAATCAGTACCGAGTTCTAAGTAGGCATGTATTAATTGTAATCAGCTGACGGCAAACAACGCACGAATCTATCGGCCTCAGACAGAAATATCTCGTATCTGATAAGTAGGTACATGGCATTGAATAGCGAACAAAACCGCGGCCGAGTTTCAACGTTATCACGTTATCAAATCACGGGTATGACAGCTTTTGTAAAATATTTCCAGATTTCATAGTCGCACTTGGCTAGAGAATTGTTAGTCGTTCTTTAGTTATATAATAAAGGCCGAAAGAGTTTGTTCGTTTGAACGCGCTAATCTTAGGAACTATCAGTTGAAGATATTAAAACTTATTTTTGTATTTGACAGAGCAAGCATTGAGGAAGCTTTAGGCTAGTTAACATCACGCTACCACCAATAGGAACAAAGCTGTATTGAAATGAGTCACGAAAACGAGCAAGAATGGTTGAATAATTTTTAGTCCACGCTGTCATGGACACAGTTAGTTAATAATATAATGCGAAATTGTTTGCTTGTTTGAACACGATAATCTTAAGAACTACTCAACTGATTTCAAAAATTGTATTTGTATTTGATAGATTACTAATAGAAAAAATATCAAGGTTATTTCAAACCACGCTGCCATCAATAGGGGCAAAGCTGTATTGAAAATAGTTGCTGAAACAGGCAAAAATCATTTAAAATCATTTTAGCACTACGCAAACGCAGTCGCGAGTACATTTAGTATATGTATAATAAAACCAATAAGCTTGTTTGTCCGAACGCGCTAATTTCATCAACTACTGTTTTAATTTTAATGTGTTGTCAAAAAGGTTGTAGGCTACTTAACATTACAATACAGCCGTTCGCAGCCGAACAAAAAAAAAAAATTCTTGCTCCGAAATGGTTTGACTGATTTCTATGAAAATTTCACTGGTAGATATTAAATATTATTATAAGTGATAACTGAGTCTATTTTTAATTTCAATCCACCCACGCGAAATAAGCGGGTAAGCAAGTTGTATTCTATAATGAATTATGTTCTTTCTAAGTTCCTCGTTACTAGCTCCTCTATGAATTGTAGCCACCATATGTCGGCCCTCTTTGACTACAGCTCAAGTCGAGGATCGGCCACTTCATCGCTCCCTTGTGATAATTGCCACGGGCTGAGTGCCTTCTTACTCGCCTTCAAAGCTCGGTAAGGCTGTAAAATCCCTTAAGGCTAACAGCTAAGACACATCAAATGTGCAAATTTGCCGTCAAATACGTATAGGCCAATTGAGAGCCAGTCCCTAGTCTAAGCTTATCGTGCCACCATCTTAAGCCACATCGTCAATTAACACCAGGTGAGATTGTGGCCGTAACGCTAATCATTAACAAAAAAAAATCGCCCCTTTTATTACGTATTTTTCAAAAGCAAATCAATAGCGTAAGTGTCAAATAAAAAAGACGCGAAGATATTAATGTCACTAATGACGTCATAATTTTGTTTCACCTAAAGTTCACAACCAGTGATGGATTTACACAAGGGCAACTAGGGGATAGTCACTAATAGGGCGGCGAAATTTTCGAGGACGGCAAACTTTGGGAGTGTCAGCATAAAAAAAAACAACTTTCTGCTATAATAATCAATGAGTTTGAAAAACTGCGAAGATAATGGTTTTATGGCAATTCTTAAAAATCGAGTATTTATGTTTTGAAGTCTAGTCACTATACATTTTTTTTATTAATGTTTAATGTAATTATACAAATATTTTAACAGTATTGGTAATAGTAAAAAAAGGTTTTTATTTTTATTCAGAAAGTATGCTCCGATCCTTTACTCAAATAGTGCAGGATATATATAATAGGTCGGCGTTTTTAACGGTGCTCTAGGGCTGCAGTTAAGGTAGACCTGGCCTTGCTCACAACGCCCCATCTGCAAGTATGAATATTTTAAATCCAGAGCAAGTGGAACGGAGCGAACGCTACATAGATACCTAAAGGTTCAATTTCATTGGTCGATAACTCAGTTGTTATACCGAATATGCGGAATCCCCGCATACGGGTTATAGACTAATGAAAGTAATGTATCTTTATATAGCAAGCGGGCATTTCCTCCACACGGTCTCACATTCAATTAAATTCATCGGTTGGTATAAAGCAAGCGTGGTGTTGGTATTCGGTTTATTCAAATACTCGTCTATAACGTCTACAAAGTCCCATTCTTTCAAAAGAAATGCTCGGTGAAGAATATCTGTGAAACCTATATATCAAATTCTATCGCACGGTGGTAGCGCTTTTTCTGATACCCGCCTGGCTAGCTACCACCCTCAGGTTGAAAATCTGCCGCCAAATACCAATAGGTGTGTTCCGGCATTTGCACTTGAGAGCCAGTCCCTTCAGAATTAAGGCCGGCAACGCACATGCGATTCCTCTAGTGTTGTGGGTGTCCATTGGCGGCTGTGGACACTTACCATCAGGTTGGCACGCTTGCAGGTTTGCCCGCTATTGAAAAAAAATAAACCGCAAGCGTGCTCTATCGACGAATGAAAACGTATATCACATGCCGGTCCTACGGCATGCGTCAATAGAAATCTCCCGCATTCTAAAGGGCTGTAATGACAATGAAAATGAGCCCTACATGTGCAAGCAATATTCAAGATAAGAGATACAGAAATATAATACGATACTTGCAAATTAACACACTCGTGATATATTTACTCTACTAATATTTGATGTGATAATATAACTTTACTAGCGATATTATGGGGCTCCGCGCGCATTTACTGCGCAATAATTATCTTGTATAATTATTTTTACATTCCTAAAATTAGTACACTGCATAGTAAATTGCACACCCATTTTTTTAAATTCCTTCTTCTCTGAGTTAATACATGTAACTGTTTAACTTTAATAGTAATTTAGGTTTCCATATCACAATCCTTGCCTAGTTTGATAATTTATGTAACTATCTAAGAAATAACTACCTTGAATATAGCTCATATAGTCATATTCCCCTGAACACGTAATACCAACCAAATTTGTAGTGTCAATATGCAACAGTGTACACATGCACCTTAACAAATCCACTCTCACAATTTGCCCTTTTTATTAACGTGGTGTTCAAAATCGTAACTATTTACGGACTTTCTCATAGCAGCGCGTAAACGCATTACCCGGGCTCAGGTCAAAGTAGTGCATCTACTAATCGGATGATAAGCATCCGAAACTATCCGCTAAATGCACCACGACGATACTTCTGACTCTGGTGTTGCCAGAGACTACGGATAGCTTTCAAATTCCTTCTAAACTCTAGCGGGAGTCATCATTTTTTTTTAAGAGACAACACACAGGCGGGCGATCGTCTGATGGTAAATAATAACCTTTGCCTATGGATAGCCATATACCAGGAATATTATAGCCATGTTGCTGATCTTGCCGGAAAGGGTTGGTTCTCTTTCACTATGCTGGAACACAAAGGCTCATACTGAACTTTTATTTTGCAGCAGTCTAAACTCAAGAGCGGTCGCTAACCTGTCGAAAAATAACCTACCACCAAGCTGTGGTAGATCCAGGATTAAATGGTTAATCGTTACGCCCAAAAACAAATGTGGGATCAACAATTACCAGAGCCTCGTTGGTTACTGAGGAAGATGCATTACTGTAGTACTTTCGGCGTCTCCTACCTAACCGCTCTGATACTGTAAACCCCCTGTAAATCTACGACGAACTGTGACACACGCTGGTCACATACGAACGCGAAGGACTTGTGTATTACTGCAATGACGAAGGGCTGCTTTTGCAAAATTACTTTTCTTCTCAGACCTTGTCTAAGAAGGTCTGAAATCATTCCCATGCCTCCTCATCATTTTCTCATTCAAAAGTAGAATAACTTCAAAAATTAATTATTAAGAGAAATACAAACTTATTAATATAACTAGTTGAGTTGACAGACCTTGTTCTGCCTTTTTCAGTAGTCAATCATATCGACCACAGCGACATCTATTGCGTTATGATCTCTTATCGAGATAAAGAGTATCCTATCTCTTAAGTTGGATTAAACTGCACACAGTGAGCCAAAGTTGGTTAAAATCGGTTCAGTAGTTTAGGAGTTCATCGCGGACAAAGAACGTGACAAGTAATTTTTATATATAAAGATTATCACATAAATATTTAATGGTATACGAAACTTGGTACTTGCTAAACAAAACCACAAAATTCTTATTATCACGTGCTGATATAAGTCGAGCTGATTTTCTGATATGACAAATTTTACGACAATTTAGATAACAGTATCTGGGCAACCAAGCCATGCACGGTGTATTTAAGAATATGAATGTAATTGGTTGTAAAATTTAACCACGTGTAAGCATTTTTTGTCATATAAGCAGTGACGGGTTGAGGCCTAGACCCGGGCCAAGGGTGGTAAATTTTTAGGACTGCCAAACTTTTCAAGGCGGCAAACATCATGCTAATATTATAAATGCCAAAGTGAGTATGTTTGTTTCTTACTCTTTCACGGCTAAATCGCGGAATTATTTGTGATGAATTTTGGTACAAAGATAGATGAGACCTCGGAGACGTAAATATGCGCCTTTTTCTCACAAAAAACTTATAGGAAGGAAAAGAGGAACAAACTTTGTGTGAAACTTCTAATGCGTCATCCGATTTGTATGACAATTTTTTATATTATTACTATTTTTAAAATATGAATAAGGATAAACAGTGACAAATACACCGATACTTCGAGTCTTATTTATGTACAAATCGGGTTCAAAACTTGGTGTACTGGCCTTTGAAGTCTGCCACAGTATGCATAAAAGGGTAGACAGGTCACAACGTTAAAAAAAATAGATTAACGCGAGCGAAGTCACACGCGACATCTAGTTTAAATAATTTTTGTTTTTCAACAACTGTAAGACCGATTCGTAATGCTTTTTTCTTGCTTAACCGATTTCGGCTGTTTAACCTCACGCTACCATCAGTAGGATCAGAGCCGTATTGAAAAAAGTTACAAAGATTTTCCGAATCAATTGGGTGTTAAATAATTTTTAGATCCAAGCGAGCGAAATCGCGGACACGGCTATTATATTTATGAGCTTCAAATTGTTTTGGCCGAATGACGAACGAAGTCGCGAACACTGCGTCAATAGACATAGGTTTGAATCCCTGCAATGAACTTGAGCTTTCGGTGAAAAAAAGCATCTTGATGAAACCAAAGCATGATGCTGGGGCATTTTCTAATGTCTGACTAGCTACCACACTCAGGTTGAAAATTTGTCGTCAAATATACGTATAGTAGCTGACCCGGTGAAATTTAAATCAAAAAACAAGTATAATTAATCTAAACTATTATATGTAAATTTTTCACAGTCTTCTGCCCCATTACTCACTCTGTTTTAATATTATGAGATGTAAGAAAATGTTCAATTTTTTTTTTCTTTTATACACACCTTGCCCTGACAATAACGAATACATTAAAAAAGAATTATTCAATTTGGTGCAGTCGTTCGGAAGTTATGCGCGTACATACATTAATATAAATATATAGAATAGGTGTGGTTGAAATTGCACCATAATTAATTTAAATTATAAGTTTGAGCCGTATTACGATTATGTTATCAAAAACGTATTAATATTTAGTAAACGTTTGACATTTAGTAAAGACAAACAATATTAATCTGTAATCTGTTCTCAATGTGACCACAATAAACGTGCGTTATGTGTCAAATACATGGTAGTGTGTGTAATCCTTTTTTTTTATTGATTTAATTTATTGTTATGTATAATGTCAAAAAAAAACATAATTATTCTGCACTCCTTCTCTATATAAACTAGAAGTGTGCGAAATTTCATACTCCTCTGACAGCGTAATTTTCGTAAAAAGGGGTACAAACTTTTTGCTTCAAGTATTAATATATAGATTATGAATAAACTTTGGTTCGTAAAGAATAATAATTATGTCAAATTTAATAATAAAGCCTGTATATCGCTTTTTAATTTCAATACTTTTTGTCACGAAATATATTATTGCGGCTTACGTATAACAGTCAGGCATATGCTACCGCAATTTTTTATACATCAACTAGAAAGCAATGTTTTTATTATACATTGTGTTTATGTATCACTAAGGCATTTCGCCAGTGTGCGTAGATAAAATATATATCTGACAAATTGTTTGTATCTCGTACAAACTCTCATCCGCTATTCAACAATTTCAATTTTAATTTTCGCGGAAAAAGTCCTTCTTCTATCTCTATACAAAAATGAATAAAAACCGATTCAGCGATATAGGCATGAAATGGTAACTGAAATTATAGTGTTACTTTCGTAACGAAGAGTGCGTGTTGAAGCAATTGAAAAATTGAAAAGTATCTCCTGCGAAATTCAATTTAAGTAACACTGACAGAAAAACTCTTTTTATTGCTCAAGATGATTAACAAATTCGTTATGTTGAACCAAAAACGTATATGAAACTAGATATTATTAAATAATCGAATGTAAACCGTATTGGTGTTTTAATAAATATAAATAATTTCTTAATCGGAAAGCTCAAGATAGTTACAGGGGTTCGAACTCACGTTCATCGAAAAATCGTAAAACGCTAACATAATATAAGTTAGGCTATATACAATACGATATTATTTAGTGTTCAAAAACTATTCTAATTAGTGAACATTAAATTGAATAATATAATATGAAATTTAGGATTAAATTTAAACCCGTAAAAATTGTAATATAGGTCAACCAACCATATCTGGGGTCTCGTATAGAATATTGTCATTGTAACTGCACACTTGTTTTAGGGGATCATGCATTTAGTGCGTCATATATTTTGAATCTGTAATATCTCCTATGTTACTCATTTTAGTTGAATACTATAAACTGTAAAGTTTTAAATAAAAATTTCCGAATGATTAACAAATTTATTTACTTAAGGATTAATACCATGTTGACAATAATCACCTTCGCAAATGAAGTAATAATTTGGAAGGAAACTGTAAATCATAAAAATGGTTATTGAAAGTAAACTAGAAAATCGCCGACTTTTTGTTAGATCTTTTTAAGAAGAACATTCCTCTCATACATTTCTTTCTTGTAAACTTAACCAGCGGTCGCAAGAAAGCCTACAGAAAGAATATTTTATTTCCCGATTTTGTCACTTTTATCAACAGTGCTTTGCTCCTATTAGTGCTAGCGTGATGTCAAATAGTCTAAAGCCTTCTTCAATAGTTACACTATCAAATACAAAAATAATTTTTGAAATCCGACTGGTAGATTTTAAAATTAGCGTGATCAAACAAACAAAATTTTCCGCATTATAATATTTGTATAGATAGGTCTATTCAGGTAGTTGCACTCGAGAGCCAAATACTACTAGTCTTAGCGTACCCACCATCTTGGGTTTGGGCTACAAAATGTATTTACCTTATAAAGACCAGCTGAGTTCGCGACTTCATTCGCTTCGAAGTAAAAATTATTTAATCATTTGCGCACGTATTTGTAACTTTTTTCAATATAACTTTTGGTAGTAGCGGATCGTTAAATAGCCTTATACTCGTAGCTCTTATCTATAAAATATTAATATGTATTTAAATCCGACTCCTGAGATAGCGTGTTCAAACAAAAAAACATTTTTTTCGATTTATAAGATTATTGCAGATATAGATTATGCCCGAATAATTTAACAATTTGACATATGCGAAAAAGTATTAATGGAAACCATAAAATAAAGAAGAAATGTTCTTACATAACTTCAAGTGGGCGAAGCTACTGATACAGACGAATAAAATTTATATATGTATTCAAAGGAATAATGCAATGCATAAGGATAGAGTGGGTCACAAGTAAGTTATGATTAGTGTTGCCAACAACAAAACGCAAGTTTAAATTGTTTTAAATTATTCCAGTCAACAAAATTACATGACGTATTGACTGCGATACTCTATGACACTTGTCACACGTGTGTCAAACAACACGTAAGTTCGCAAATCAGCGTTGACACGGTAAATAAATTTAAAACACAGTTAAGAGGTATTCAGTGTTGTTGTTCAATGTTTGGTAGGGACCATAACGACAAACAACAAGCCAGTTTACCTCATCAGCAATCGACGCCAATCGGCGTAGCGCTCAACCGACATCGATCCACTAAAAACACGTGGTTTTATACCATAATAATTAGCCTGACACCTTCTGACGTTATGGTGCCTACAGGGCTAAACCAATTTCAAATTTAAATATAGAGATAGATTATTCCTTGAAAGACAGACGAAGGCTACCTAAGAGAAAAACTGAAAGGGATAAAATACAGTGTCATAGAAGTCCATAGTCTACATGGAGAACGCATTTCTCAAATTTTAAATATGTAATTTCTTAATCGAGCTTTAGGAAAAAATTGCGAATTGTACCGCTTTTTGAAAAAATCATTCTAGAAGAATATATGACACGGCATGATTTGGACTATTGAAGTTCAAAAGTCGCGGAGAACATCTAATTAATTAACAGTTAGTTAATAATTTACAGGTTCAGCGTTATGACCACAACCTCAGCTAACGTTAAGTGGCAATGTAGGCCAAGATGGTGGACACGCTAAACCTAGTGAAGGGAGGAGTAGGGCTCTCAAGTACAACGGCCTGAATATAGATATAGGTATTTAGAAGCAGATTTTCAACCTGAGGGTGATAGCTAACCAGGTTTGTATTTGAAACAACCATGCACCTTATTAGCACTAGAATTACAGTAATCCAGTAATTTCGCGAGACTATTGGTAACCCTATTCATAACCTAAATACGATAAGACATTGGCCTGTCGCCACGACACTGCCAGCAGACCAAGATAAACAGCGAGGAAGACAATTCGGTCAAGTAACTCAAATAATAGATCAATGTCTAATGCAGGGGTTCTCAAACTTTATTTCGCCATCCCTTTTTTAGATAATATACTGGATTATTACTTTTCTCACTTTACGTAACGTAGGGGGCAAATGTATTTACGTAAGTGCTTCCTGTTGCAGTATGCCGAGCTACGAAAGGAATATGCGAAACTTAACGGGGTCTGCAACGCTAGAAATGCTAATACACATATTCTCTTCTCATTGGCAGATACCAAGGACCGTTTTCAAACTGATTCTATACACGTTTGCAGAGCCGGCTTTCCTTATGATGTATGGTATGCAGTGCATGCGGGCACTAGATCTCGGAAGGGGGGTCTACTAGATTGCGCCAACGTATCGGTAGCATACGGCCGCTACAAGGGCTAGAGGCACCGCTAAACGTTTGTAAACTTATTTTTGGTGACGTATTGCAAAAATTCTTTATAGATTTCCACTCATGGTATGTGCTTTTGGTAGGGCTTTTTGTAATACCCGCTTGGCTAGCTACCACCCTTAAGTTGAAAATCTACCGCCAAATACAAATGGATGTGTTCCAGCAATTACAATTAAGAGCTAGTCTCTTCACAGGCTTAGCGTGTCCACCTACTTGGGCCGTATAGTTACGTATCAGATGAGATTACGGCCATAACGCACAACCTTAAGTATAAAATATGAATATAAAACGCATTACCTAGGCCACAGCGAGAGAGTTGTGCGGAGAGACTCATCGGGTAACAAGCACCTTCTAATTTTCCTCCTCCAATTAATAAATACCACGGAGACACCAAAACTTCCGTATTGTCATATATCAGGCACCGCCTTAACACTGCTTCTAAACCCGTTAGTATCCCGATAAGTAAAATTACTTATTATTAAGTTTAGCGTTATAACTACAATCTCACCTGATGTGATGGTGTGGCCCAAGATGGTGGACACGCTAAGCTTAGTGGAGGGACTCGATCTCGAGTGCAACTGCTGGAACACACCTATAAGTTTTTGGCGACAGACTTTCAACTAGAGGGTGGTAGCTAGCCAGACGGGTATTAGAAAAAGCCCTGCCACTACGCTTTGGTTACATTACGCTGTTTGACTTCATCGAAAGCTCAAACTCATCGTAAGTGGTTTCGAACTCACGACCCTTGACGCAGCGTCCGTACACACTACCAACTGTACTATTATCGCTACCTAAGTTTCTAATAATAATAAAATGATATTCTTTATAGATTGAGCTCTTGATCACAATCTTATCTGATGTTAAGTAACCATTGACATCTAAATACAGTCACGCAAAATTTTTATAAGTTTATGACGACAAATTTTAATCTTGAGTGTGGTAGTTAACTAAACGGATAAAAAATATGCCAATCATATTATAACAATTTCAACATTATGTTTTTCCTTCATCGGAAGCTCAGTATCAAAAAGAGATTCAACTAAGTCGATTGATGACATGTCATAACACACTACTATTCAGCCACCCTTGACTCATTTTATTATTCAAACTAGCTGTGACCGCGACTTCGTTCGACATAAATAAAAATTCCATGCTACACTGCCCTTGAAACTTAGTAATACTACAGGTGTCATCTTTTAGAAAAAAAAATTAAAGCAATCATGCCGTGTGACTGCCGACAGATGTGACAACTATATTACACAAAATAATACAAAGAAAGAGGAATCCATAGGCGTTTCACCTTAGGTTGAGGTTTAGAACTTACGACCTTGCTTATGCGTGATTATTAAGTTACTCGTCAAGCCAATCGACAAAACGTTCATCTATTATAAGCACGTAATTAACAATCTGCATACACTCTACATAAATGGAAAGCGTTCGATGATGAAGGCAACTCGTCCATGATTTTTGGTCACCCACAAAGAGCTCAACTCACCTAAAGAAGTTTTCACTTAAAAAAAAACAGTTATTGTATAGCATAGTAGTCCTTAATACAATGATACGACGGACAGTTTGAGAACCTTTGACCACAATGAATTAATTCCATTTAGTATCCACTTGACTAATACAATTAACTTAATACTTCGGTTTTTGAAGAGATTATGGCTCAGTTAGTAGTGCGCACGGACCCCGCGTCAATAGACGTGAGTTCGAATACCTGCAATGATCCTGAGGCTTTTAATGCATACCTGGCTAGCTACCACCATCAAGCTGAAAATCTGCCGCTAAAAACCTATAGGTGTATTTCGACAGTTGCACTTGGGAGTCAACCTTTCCATTAGGCTTGGCGTCACCACCATCTTGAGCCACATCGTCACCTAACATCCGATCAGATTGTGGTCATAACGAAAACCTATACACTATTAAAAAAACATTGTGATGAATTCCTAGTGTCAAGGTATATTTTTAACAAATAACCAATTGACCCAACTGTCTATTTACCGCCAACCAGTTGTAAATGTGTCCCCTGTATGGATAGATGAGTTTCGTTAATTGCACGTTAGAGCAATTACCGACAATCGACATAGTTTTTTACCATTAAAACGCTAAAACCTCTTTATATTAACATTATAAACCGGCTATGTTTGTTTGCTTGAACGCGTTATTCTTATGAAACTACTAAACTCTTTTAAAAATTCTGTATTTCATAGAACAATCTTCGAGGAAGACCTTAGACTGTCTGAGATCGCGTTACCATCAATAGAAGTAAAGTTGTAGTGAAAAAAAAGTTACAAAAGAATTCCATGTCGCCGGCACAGCGGTTATGTATATATATTTTCAACTAAAGATGTTCTTGACAAGACAAACTTTATAAATAAATAGAAATAGCAAATGATACTGGACGGGGTCAATGACATACGAATGATTACGGACGATCTAGATAAAGTTGGCACTGAACAGGATCGTTCTGAATCAGGATTGTCACAGACTTTCGTGTGGGCGAATATATTTTTGAGCTAAACATAATAGATTGTAGTGTTAATACATACGCTGTTAACCTTACGGGCTTTCACAGCTTCACCGAGATTCAGGGGCCTGTACTACGAGCACAAGGGTTCGGTTTAAGCTGTTGTCACCGACGCGAGAAGAAACCACAGCCCTGAGTAATTCTAAATAGGATCCTTAAGTAAATTACCTACCCAGCTACATAGGAGTCTCGTCGCCCGCGCGTAGTGTGCTATGGTGCATATAAAATGTACGAAAGTGAAGTAGGAGGCCTACAATCTACTCTACCGATTTCCTTGCCTCCTCGATCAATAGTTCACCTAAAGGCCTATTCCAGTAGGCCAGTCCTTACCATCTTTATTTTATACTTTTCCGGCAGCAGCCCACGCCGAGGTCCGACCACTATGGCACCCTCGCACCCGCTGCCTCGGGGCTGAGTGCCCTCAGTATTCGCCACAAAAACCCCTGTCAAGCTGTGAACAGTTTGTCCTTACGAAAAAAAAAGTAGGCATTTTGTTATGCGGTGCGATGCGGCGCGTCCTAATGTGTGCTAGCCTTTAAGGAATAAACTTCAAAGAGGATAATTAATTACTTTTATTGGCTTCGTTCCTTGATATCTTTCTTTGATTTATACTTAGATATATATTTTTGTTTTGAAATTCTGATATGCAACCTTTTTGTGTGACGTTTGTTCGGGTAATGTCGGCTCGAGCCGTCTAAGCAAGCGAGAGAGATATATAGCGACATTTCACTTCTTTCGTGTAGTTTACAACTTTTTTTTTTCTACAATAAGCAGTTATTTAAACTCATAAATGTGCAACAGATAATGAATGTAGGTTTTGATTCCTTCACTACTATCGCTACCCGTTTGAACTTTGGTATCTGGACGCCCCATTCTTACATGTATTATTAAAGACAATATATCTTTTGTTTGTCTGTCCGTAACTCGACAGACGATTTATGCGGTCATTTTTCATCATATTTATATTCCTACCAGATTTACTGTTAGTATTGTGAACGGACGCCACGTCAATAGACGCGCTAGTTCGAATCCCTGCAATAGGCCTGAACTTTCGGTGCAGAAAAACATCGTGAGTAAACCACAGCATAGTTTATTGTCCACCTAGACAGATACTACCTTTAAGATGAAAATCTGCCGCCAAATATCTATACGTGTGTTCCGGCAGTTGCAATTAAGAGCCAGCCCTCTACTAGGCTATGCACTGCCCACTATTTGCGCTGCTATAGTACGCTGGCTATAACGATAAATCAATAACGTATAAAAAAATGGAGTCGGAACCTTTTTTTACGTCAATATAATCCTTTTTATTATGGTTAATGGCTTTAGCGGTATGGCCACAATCTCACCTGATATTTTGTGACGAAGTGGCTCAAGATGGTGAACACGCTAAGCGTAGTAAAGGGACTGGCTCTCAAATGCAGCTGCAGGAACACGCCTATAGGTATTTGGCAGCAGGTTTTTAACTTGAGGGTGGTAGCTAGCCTCTAGCCAGAGACTAGAGGAATTGCGAAAGCTGTCCCTGGTATCCGGCAACATGGGTGTTTGAATGATCCCTGTGGTGCGTTTAGTGGATGAGTCCCTCATACCCCTCACGCCTTTCACCTGACCACGGTAATGCGTTTGTGCGTTGCTTTTAAACACTATGCAAATAAAAAGTATATTCGATAAAGATTAGAAAAAGTCCTACGACTATATATAAATTCATTTTGTATATTTTTAGAAAGCAAAATTTATTTACATTAAATCTTTAGAGCCTAGCTCTTTAACAATTCGCGAATACAATAGTATCGAACGTCCAAACAGTCTTATTATACGAAAATATGTGCCAAAGAACAACAGAAGTAACAGAATTATTTAAACCTAATTACAATCTTCAGAAAATCTAGATAAAGTCGACATTGCTATTTATTATTTGTCTAGTCAACAAATACCCGTTAGACGGTTAGAGCATATGTATACAAATTGTTATATGATACTTTGCTACCGGTGGATGTAACTGGATAGTTCGAGTAACGGAGTCGAGTCATAGTCATTTGTTGACGAAGGAAACATGTTCCTGTAGTTGGTGTTGCGCAACTTCCTACTTACTGAATATTTGAGATTATAAGATGGTTGTCTATTTTTAATATCATAACTTTGTTTTGATGTTCTTTATTGTTTTTCCGATTATTTCAGTATCCTCACAAAGTATTAGCCACTTTTTAGAATTTTATAGGGATTATATGTGACTTATAAAAATTTACGGATTACGTTATTATTATTATTGCTTCTAATTCACATAATCTGTGTATAATAAACAAGCTGCACATATTATGTAAAATAACATAAATCACTACACGACCATCCTAAATGAAGATAAACAGAACTCAATAGTATTAGACATATTGACAGGATTTTAATCTGTCATATTGTAGTTTTTGTTTGAATTCCATAAAGTTATATGAAAGCCGTATGAAAATGTTACTCAATTTAGGCCCTGGGAAGGCGTATTAACGGCAAATCTACCACTGCGCCGGTTCAGAAAATAACTCAATCATTGAGAAGAACCGACAAGAAACTCGATCTGGTGTGTATCTTGTTTTTGGTATATTATTTTATATAACGGTTTAAAGTGTGCATTACAATAGTTATTAGCAGATGCACAGAGAGTGGTGTTAATTCCAGACATCACCATCGTACTCATATTGATCTACCCTATAATAATAGTCTTTTGACATCAAAACCCGTTTGACATGCTGCTTAAATTTACTGTCTGTCAATTCGGTAATGTGCTTAGATATTTTTTGCGGGGCAGGCTAGGCGTGAACTCGACTATTGTGGGCACACAAAAGGATTACGGCAGAATTCGATCGTACAGATATATTTTCAAGTTCTTATCAGGCCCAGTCAACTTTTATAGAGAGCAATATAACATATAGCAGAGGTTCCAAAGAGCGAGTAAGACAGATACCATGTTAACATAATACAAAATTTCAACGAATCTGTTTTTTCTGCCTAGTAACATACATTTTTCATGGTATCACAGAAAATTGCAGGGTTGTCGATTTGTTAAGAATTTCCCCAACTGCTTTATGTGGGAAAATGCGGGAACCATTACATCTCACAATTATTTATGCTTTACTATTGAAAATATTAACACCACGATGAAAGAAATCGATTTTTTAATAATACATGCATCTAACTCGGCATGAAGAAACTTTATATCATAATAATTCGATAATTTGGTAATATTTTCGATAAGAGAGTAACATTGACAACAGAATAGACAAATTAAGGCACACAACTGATTATTAATATCTTGTGAAATAACAAAAATATTGTCATAAACATAGTTACGCATAAACCCATCGCTAATTTTCTTTTGGTTAATCGCTTGCCGAAATCTGTTAGTACATTGAAGCAATGATAGCTCAGTGGTAGTGTGTACGACTTCGCATAAAGGGACGTGAGTTCGAATCCAACCACCTACAATGAGCTTGAGCTTTCGTTGAAGGAAAACATCATAGGGAAACCATAGCATGATGGTAGGGCTATTTGTAAAGCCTGCCTGGCTAGCAACCACCATCAGGATGAAAATCTGCAGCCAAATACCAATAGGTGTTTTCCGGCAGCTGCACTTGAGAGCTATTTCCTAGATACCTAAAACCTAAATACTGTTACTGTTCTTACTGAATCTAAAATTAGGGGTTTTTTAATTCAAAGTTGTATAATATTGGGGATATTCTGCATGGTTTAGTTTGGTTATTGAGCATAAATAATTACCCGGACATGCAGGGTCGGGTTTACCTTAAGTGCCACCCTGGAGTATCGTGAAAAACACCGCCCTATTATCTATATTTCTGAATAAATATAATACGTTGTTTATAGTTGATTTTTTTATTATTACAAAGCACCTTAGACTAAGAATATTCATATTTAAAATCATAATTACTGTACATCTTTATAAAGGCAAACAAACCTGATTTTTTATTTTGCCACCTCGAAAATTTTCGCTGATCTGGGCAATAGCGCCTAGTGTAAATCCTTCACTGCGAACTCGATTTGCTAGTAATTGTCACAAAATCTGCCGGGACAATTTGACCCAGACAGCCACCATCTTGTTAAAGCGCTGTATGAATAGGGTAGATTTGTAAACTACTCTACCTGACACTGGCACAATTGTACGAGTATATAAACAGGTGGCTTCTAATTAAAGGATAAATCAGATAACATTTGACATCCAAAAAGTTTAATATGTCCTCATACTTTGTCACGATAAATGGAAGCGAGAACGACTAATTATAATCTCAATGAATTCTTCACGTAGTTATATAAAAGAACCTTGTTCATTACGTGACGTAACGCGTTACGAGCATTGACGTCAGCCCGAAAGCGCCATTTGACTTATATCTATTTGAGTAGATACGATGACCTTGAGAAAACACCATAGTAATAACGTAATTTATTCCAGTATCACCATTCTTAAATATTCGCACATTATGACGTTTTCGTACAAATAAATACCGGGGAAGCGAGACCTTTTTTTGCTTTTTTTTTTTTTCTTTTGAATGAAAAGGTAGACAGTATGTGAGAATATACAGCCAGGTCTCAGGTTTTGTGTAAGAAGAATCTCGATCCGAAGTACAGAGTGTAGAAATATACAAATATAACTCATACTTGTGCACCGAAATATGTAAAATAGAAATAGTTCAATAAATTCCAGAATGGCACTAATGTAACATAAGCGTCAAACCTAAAACAGTAAATAAAATGAACAATGCCGTTAAAAAAAAAACTAGAAAATAAATTAAAATAATTATACTAAAATGACTGTTTACTTTTAGGTTTCAATAGTATTAATGGGGTAATAATAGTACCTAGGACGTTTAAAAAAAAACAATGTAAATGATTTTGTCCTAAGAATTCTGGTGCACTTTGAAATGGTAGAACTTGTGCTACAGTAATGCCATCTTGGTGTATTCTAATTTATGAACACTTCTATACACGGACATACTTCTCCTTACCTCCATATTGGGCTAACAATGTCAATATCAATTAGAGCTATTCAGTTCAGTTCTCTATTCAGATCTTATCCTAATATATAATGGTCTGCTGAACTTAACGATCTACCCTGGCTTTGTACGGGTAGCAAATAATTATTTATAGCCACATGTCAAGAAAAATGTTGACAAATGTTGAATGTTGAAAAAGGTGCATCTACCAAATGCACAGGGTCAACCCGCAGATTAATTTGAATATAGCCCAAATATTTCCTAAAAATTTAATCCAGCCATTTTGGTGTCTATAGGAGAACAACCATGCATCGATTTTTTTTTACTTTCATATTGCAGTAGTTTTGATATTGAAACACCCACATAAGTCTAATACCCAATTAAGATGATATGTGAATTGATCTATGATTCATCTAATTAAGGAATAAAGATTTGTTTGTCAGACCAAGTGTAAAGGACTTACACTTTCACCATTACTCATACTTACACTGTTAAGAGAGACAAAACTTGTTTGGTTATTTGAATCCAGTATCTGCTAGACATCAAGTCTACATCAGAATAATAATGCCAGATTTACTAGGCCATGTTAGCAATGGTAGTGAATCAAGCAGTGATATGCACAGAAGATCCTGTAGCTGCAGTTACTGAAGCGATGACAGTTCAGTGGTAGAGTGTACTGACACCCATCTAAGGACATGATTTCGAATCTCTGCAATGAGCATGAGCTTTCCATAAAGGAAAACATTGTGATTAAACCATAGCATAGTGGTAGGTCTCTTTCTAATGCCTGCCTGACTAGCTACCATTCTCACTTTGGAAATACCTACAGATGTGTTCTTATAGTAGCATCTGATAGCCAGTACCCGTACAGGTTAAGATTGTTCACCAACTTGGGCCAAATTGTCACTTAACATCAGATAAGATTGTAGTCATAATGCTAAAACCTACAAACTATCACAAAAAAGTTTGGAATTAATAGCCATAAAAATCTCTTCATCTAGATTTTGTAACTTTTCGATAAACAAAATTTTTGAAATCAGTTTTGATTTCAATATTATGCATATTTAGTGGTGCTTTTGAATGCAGTATTTAGATATTAATATCCGTCTTGACTGTTACAGTAGAACAACTATACTATACTAAAAATGTTATAGTTTGGTCAATAATTTTATTAATAAGACAATGGACTTATTACACCATTTGAATTTATTCATTAAAATAACCTAAAATGTGTAGAAAAATTACCTAATTTTCTGCCCATATTGTAGTTAATTAACATTCCCTATAGAAGTCCAAACATTATGTTTGATAAGAATTTAATTTATAGTTCCAATTAATTCCTTATCCTTGGCAGCTATCTTACATTCATACTACTACATAGGAAATCCCTGTCATGTTTGTTATATAAGAATTCTTGTATTAAACCTATTATTTTTTGCCATCACTTAAGTGTCAATGTGTTTTTACCTTTAAAATATTTTAAGTTATCTAAACAAATTTAAAAAAAAGTACTAAATTCTGTTCATACAAAAGTAACTTGTATTCAGTGCATAGTAGAATTGTGCAGTGCCTAAAATTATAAAAAAAAAAACTCCCAATTAATATTTATAACATTTTAATTCACTATTTATCTCGATTCGCATGAATTTTTCTAACAAAAAATTTCATACTCGAGCATGATGATATCAACAGGATACTTCCCTACGGAGATACAATGTACCTAAATGTCACATGTTTGTGTAAATTCGAAAAAATTACACAGTGAAAGATGAATACACTTTTAAAGTGAAATAATATGTCTACATCCAGCACACAGCATGAACATACATCTGCATGATTACATAACAATTCCCAAATCACATGATTCTATAAAGTACAGCATTATTACAGACATGAAGACATCTTGCATAACATTGCAAGGTCTTAATCCTCTACCACAGACACTATGTCCATTACTTTAGAAGTAAAAATTTAAAATTTTCACTGATATTACCAGTATAAAACTCTTGAAAGATTTACAATTAACATTAGCAAAGTTTCAAACAGATTTTTACAACATAACCTTGAACCTTATAGTTACATAACAGCTGAATTTGCTAAGATTCATATGAAAGTGTGAATTGACAGAAGTTTAAGAATAATTATTTAATTTTGAAAATAGAACAGAACTACTTTTCAAACTTTAGATTGCAATCTTTGTTCAAAGTAGCACTCAGTAAAAAAATTATGTAACACTTTTTTATTTAATAAAACAATGTATTATGGAATCAATGTATAACACTTTATTTAACTAAAAATAAGTTACTAAAGTCATTTTTGCATCTAATTAATAATACATGATTTCAGGGGAGTGGTTTGAGGTGATGCGGAATCACAATTGAATTAATAATGGTAACAATTCTTACATTAAGTTTAGAGGAGCTTCTTGATTTCGTCGTACAAGACGAGCACAAACGCACCGCCGGTACCTCTGAGGACGTTCGAGAATGCACCCTTGAAGAAGGCGGATCCACCCTCGGTCTTAGCGATAGTCGCCCAGCAGTGAATGGTGTTCTTGTAAAGCATGTCGCTCTTAGCACGGCCGGACTGCATCATCATGCGCCTACGGACCGTGTCGAATGGATACGAGATGATACCGGCGACTGTGGTGACGGTTTGAGCGATGGCCCAGCTGATGACGATGGGTGTGTTCTTGGGGTCGGGTAACATACCGCGCGCCGTATCGTAGAAACCGAAATATGCAGCACGGTAGATAATGATACCCTGTACGGATACACCGAAACCTCTGTACAGACCGACGAGTCCATCAGACTTGAAGATCTTGCTGATGCAGTTACCGAGACCAGAGAACTCGCGCTGGCCGTCGCCCTTACCGACGTCAGCGGCGAGACGAGTACGGGCGAAGTCGAGCGGGTACACGAAGCATAGCGAGGTGGCACCGGCGGCACCGCCTGACGCGAGGTTACCGGCGAAGTAGCGCCAGAACTGCGTTTTCTTGTCTACGCCGCCAAGGAACACCTGCTTGTACTTGTCCTTGAAAGCGAAGTTGAGCGCCTGAGTCGGGAAGTACCTGATTACGTTGGCGAAGTTACCACGCCAGAAGGAGAGCAGACCCTGCTCCTTGGGAATGCGGACGAAGGCGTCGACGATACCCTTGTAGCGCTGGTCCTCGGCGATCTGTTTGCTGACGTGCTGCACTTGGAGCAGCAGTTTGACACGCTCGATGGGTGCTACGGCGGTCTTAGAGACGGCGGCGGAGATACCGCCAGCCAAAAAGTCCTTAGCGAACGCGACCGGATCGGCGAGATTCGACATTTTGTTCGATTATGTGATCCTCTTCGGGTGGATACTCGTGGACGAGGAAGGACTCGGGCACACACAGATTGGAAAAACCACGAAATACGAACCCCCGATTTTTAATCAGGAGATTTGGAGTTATTTCGTGATCACGGGAGCACAGGGGTAGGTGTGTGCCTTTTTTGAAATTCGATCGATCACGTTCTATCGCAGTTCTGCCCGGTGGAGCGGCGCAAAAGAAGGAAGGAAGGGGCACTAGCTACCAACCTCACGGCAAAGTACCACGAGGTCAGTGTGGCCACTAGAAATTTCACATTTACAACAAAGGCTGCACACAACAATTAAAAACGAAACAATTATTAAATCCGCAAAATATACCTCTTTAATACAGAACAAAATGTAATTAAAACATCTTTGTATTTAAAGTTATAGTGATTTTAAATGAACGTTTTAAAATACATATTATTGAATTATCAATTATTATAGAATTATGTTCTATAACCTATGCAGTTGAGCTTCAAATAAGTTACCCCATAGTATGAAAATTTAATATTTTTTTAGGGAGAAAAGAAAACTACAACAACACTGACATGACGTGCACATTTTGCGTTTTATAAATGCTTAATAGAATACATATAGAAATAAAAAAAATAACGGAAATAATGGTCCTAAAAAACATTTGCCTATAATGGAAAATAAATAAAATCTATCTAATTTATTACAAAAGCTTTTAGGAAAAAACAACAATACACCTATGAAACTAGAACTCTTAAGCATTAACATAACATTTTCAGTTGTGCCAACGTTACAAATAATTATAGATGCGACACGGAATAATATTAAAAAACAATAATTAATTTTCTTTTCTCTAGTTACATTATTTATCTAAATATCAAAAACAGTTCCGTACAGTAGAAAGTTTTTAAGCTCTAAATTAAATAAATATAATACTCTTTATGGCATAATTTAATATTTTTTGATTTTTTAAAGTGATAAGCAGTACCTAATATTAATAAATAATAGTACAATATTAACAGTAAAGTATAATGTAATAAAGAAAATAATATTGTTTTTTATTTTTTGTTTCTTATTTTAGATGTTAATCTTACATATGTAGTATTTTTGTTGCTATTATTATATAAGTCATTTATATTGTTATACCTTATAAAGATTTTGGCGTTGTAATGAAATTGTGAAGCCTTTATTACAATTTTCCAGTAACATTTTATTACAGTTCAGAACTCATATTCCTTATTGTAATTCTCTGTTTTGTAATTAGTAAAAAAATATATGTTTAAAGTCGAGTTACTTTCTAAGATCAGTAGAATCCTACCTTACTTATTTTATATTAGTAAGTAAATATGCTAAACTACCGTCCATCTCGTCTTCCATGAAAAAATTACTATGTATTCAGCTAATTCTAAGACTTCTGAAAATATCAGCAAAGTCAACCCAGTTGTTTTGGATTCCGTAGGCAATATAAACGGTTAGAAAAAAAAATTGTGTCCTAAAAGACGCATTTTAAGTATAAACAGTATTTTAAGCTAAACAAACAATAAAAGTATCAACTATAACGTGTTCAAGTTATTTATCTATTTAATTCCATCTAGAGTCTGTAAATAGATTAAAAACGGGATGAAATTAAACGTTTTAGGTTTCTTATATGTATTATTGATAACTTAACATTTTCTGTGCCGTAGCATCACGTGTTTACCACCAAACAGTTAGGCTTTTTTTAATTTAAAAGCGTTGACTTTTTTTTTATAATGTATACTTTACTTTGAAAATGCTATAATTCATGTAAACCAGCGTTATCAAATGGCTTAGTGTCTTTCATTAACGCAAATTACATTGATAACATTTTAGTATATTCATATTTTTATGTAATAAAATTCCATAATGTAATTCAGTTTTATTTCTTAAACTTAGCTCGTTCCTACTTCAGACTTAAAACACACAATTTATTGTCAATTGATTTGTATTTAAGTTTCAATATTTGAACGCAGTAGTTTCCTTTGCAAAACTACTAAGTACAGCTTACTTTAATATTACTGATTTAACTTTTTTTGCAGTGAAGAAAGCATATAAAGCAACTCTCACCCTCCTACAGAAGAGAAAAGCTTTTAAACTTTTTCTAGACACATTTTTAGTACATAGTCAAAGCACCGAGTATGAAAAATCTGTCATCATATTTTCCCTAGAGATACATTTCTGCATACCTATTAAACTCGTAATGATGAGTAATCATATCCTCATAGACTTAATTTCATATATCATGAAAATTATCAGTTTATCTGTACTCATAAAATATTTGTATTAAATATGTTTAACTATTTAAAAGAAATAGTATATCTAATAATAAGAAGGTTTAAAAAAAAACATATTTAAAACTTTAGCATAAATTTAATCTTTAAAGTAATAAATAGTAAACAATGACTTAAGACCTGTGGCAACACTACTGTAAACTCTAAAAGTTAAGTCTATTGTTATAATGCCAGAAGGTGTTTTTTGAAAGTGTAACTATAATAATATATCGTGTAAAAACTGGTGTACATTCAGAAATATTGCTTAAATGTAAATTCTATAATAGTTATGCAAATGAGCCGTATGGGTTCACCTTCTGTAGGCATGGAAGACGATGGAGGTGCGGGACACGCGCTAAGCGACTTCCTTCTGCAATTAGAAAATTATAACCCATCCATTCCAGATTCCGTGGTCGCATATTATTTAAATATGTCAGGCTTCGAGTCACAGGATCCAAGGTAAAGACTGAATTGTTACATCTAGAAATGTTATTATATTTGTAAAAGTTATATTTGGTTCGACCTTGTTATGAGTCGACAAATTGGTATTCATTACATTGCCGGTAATACGAGGATTTTTCTCAGCGATAAGACCTTGTGTTTAAGTTAATTACTCTGCATTACACTTCCAGGATAAATTTAGAATTAAAAAAAAATGTGTCACAAAATATTTCTTCTATGATATAATATAGAAATGCGATATTTAAAACTTTTAAAGCATTGCGCATTAATGTTTAAATGACATCTCGATGTCTATTCCTATTGTATGCCACTGTTAGCTCAATTTAATATATAGTTATGTGTACTTAACAGGAAGATGACAAAGGGTTAATGGGTGGCAGAAAGTTGGTTGAATAAGTCAGTATTAAAAAAAAAACTACTAGTACATGTAACTTCATTCACATGGAACTAGAGATAATTTAACATTGTTGCCCATTTTTGTAATTTTATCCTATACAACATCACTCCTAGTGGTGGTTGCATGATGTTATATAGTCTAAAGCTTTCCTCTATGATTGCTCTATCAAAAACAATCCTAACAACACAAACACATCTTTCAAACACAGAATTTTTCAAATCTGATTATCAAACAAACAAACTTTTCCAGTTTATTACCCTCATAGTAACATGATCAGGCATGCTGCTCTCTGGTTATAGCTGGTTTTTATCCAGTTTTAGGTGATAGGCATATTTTTAAAATTCTTTGTAGGTTTAGCATTATGATCACAAACTCTTTTGATGTTAAATGATATAATATTTATTACAAGATAGTGGACACTGTAAGCCTGAACTAAGAACTCTTAAGATGAACTGGCTCTTAAGTGCAACTGCCGGAACACAGACTGCATAGATTGGTGGCAGACTTTCAACTTGAGAGTGGTATTAGTATCAGCCTTATCACCATGGTATGATTTCATCACCATGTGTTCCTTCCAAATGGAGCTCTTTGAAGAGATCAAACTCATACCTATTGATGCTGGGTCTCTATACACTACCATCTTAACCATTTTGAATTCCAACATTGGTATAGGATTGAGATGAAAAGACATTGTTTTAGATTTATCACTTGATGTTATGGTGTGTTCATTAATTGTGTTAATAAAGAACTCAATTGCAATTGGAAAAATTGCCTACATAGCAGACTTCATAAATTTCTTCTTACTTTCTATGCCCTTAAAGTTAATAATCATGATGTATTGATTTCCAGATTGATAAGATTAATAGCTCTTGCATCTCAGAAATTTCTCTCAGACATTGTGAATGATGCTCTTCAGCACTGCAAGATGCGTACATCAAGCCAGGTCACGCAGAACTCAAAAAACCAAAAAGGGCCCAAAGAGAAAAAATATGTTATGACAATGGAGGACCTAGCCCCCGCGTTGCAGGAGTATGGGATCATTGCGAAGAAACCGCATTATTTTGTTTAAGATTATTTATGTTTACTAGTCTCGTCAGGTCTTTGTGAAGGTTGTAAGTACTGGACAAAACTGAATTGTTTTAAAACATCAAATTGTGGTTACAATACACAACTGTTAAATATATGGTTTTTATTTATGGGTAATTCATAATGTCCCTTTGACATCAAAACTTTGTTGACATGGTGCTGTAATATGCTTTGGAACCCATAAAATTGTTACTGGTCTTGTTGAATCTTAAATATGCGGTGTCTCTTTTGTCACAGTGTTTATAGTATCAGAGTGATAATATGATGAATGGTGGTTCCTAAGAACATGTTAAATAAAAACTATATCAACGTCTGAAACTTATAATTTTGCACTTACCAGATATTGATTTGATAACTATGTTGCCATTTAAAAAGCAAACATTTACATAATATTACATGTGTTACTTTTGTAATTTTATAACCCTACAATGTTTTTTTTTAGTTCACTAAAAATATTTAAAATGATTTAAAACTCGATGTTGAAATAAATTAGTATGCATCTATGGGTTATGAAGATCAAGACCGGATTTAGATGAAACAAGGCACTAAGTTATTTCATTTATACATTTTGATGTTTGTTCATTGTATAGAATTTCTCCTTATTTACAGTCAAGTGTTTTAGTGTTTTAAACATAAACATAAGGCCCTAGGCTGAAACTTAATTAGCCTATAGGAAAATCCGGTTCCGATACAGATACATACAAGATTGAAAAAAAGCAACAATTTATTTATTTATTTCAACTGATAACCTCAGGGTTGATTATGAAGATTTGTAAGTCTGAAATGTAAAATTAAAAATCATATAAACTTTTAGTTACTAGAATTTGTTTCATTTGAGTTTTGTTTTTTTATAGTTTAGGTTTAGCATAATGGCTATAATCTCACCTGATCTTAAGTGACGATATGGCCAAAGTTGGTAGACACGCTAAACCTGATGAGGAACTAGCTCTCAAATGCAACTGTCGGAAGACATCTATTGGTATTTGGCAGCAGATTTTCAACTTAAGGGTAGTTGCTAGCCAGGTGGGCATTAGAAAAAGCCCTACCACCATTCAATGTCTTTGTGAATAAGCATTGATGTTATTGGAAAACGAAAACTTAAAAATAATGATGGCTCAGTGGTAACATGTACGATCATCGCATTATTGAACGTGAGTTCGAATCTGTGCAATGTGCTCAAGTTTTCGGTGAAGAAAAACGTGGTGATGAGACCATAGCATGGTTATAGGACTTTTTATAGCTACTACCCTCAATTGAAAATGTGCCACGAAATATATAGGTAGGTTCTGGTAGTTGAACTTGAGAATCAGTCCACCACAAGGCTTAAGGTGGAAAACTTTTTAGCCAGTTTGTCATTTAAAATAAGAGACAATTGTAACCATAACAATAAACCTATGAAGAATTCCATACTAATATTATAAATGCGAAAGTGAGTTTGTTTGTTACGCTTTTATGTCTAAATCGCTGAATCGATTGTGATAAATTTTAGCACAGTTATAGATGGGATTATGGAGACGGAGATAGGCTACAGTTTCTCGAGAAAATGTATTGAAAGTAGGGTAAAGAAGGATAAACTTTATATGAAACTTTTTATTGCATCATTCGGTTTCTTTGAAAAAATCATTTTTAACGCGAGCGGAACCGCTCGTACAAGCTAGTAAAATGTCATAGGTAACAAGTTGTTTTCTGGGTCACCGTGGTGTCTTGTTAGTAAATATCCGATAGAGATCCTCACCTGATGAGCCCTACATGCCTCTCGTAACTTGATAGATTGCACTTAAACATATTTCTTCATGACGTAAAAAAGGTTAAACTTTATCTAAATACAGTATTTCACATTTCATCGAAATGTATATTACGCTGTGCTTGCGACTTCGCGTACTACTAATCAGTAAGTTTTGGCCCTTTTTGTAACTTTTTTCAATATAGCTTCGCTATTAGTGGTATCGTGATGTTAACTAGCCCAATGCCTTCCTCAATGATAGCGCTATCAGACAAAAATAGTTTTTGTGATCCAATAGGTAGTTACTATGATTAGCACCAAATACATATACAAATAAAACCAAATTTTCCACTTTAAAATATAGATGCAAACTCGATATAGCGATACTTAATGAATTATACATTTTATGGTATTACAATTTATTTTATTTTTATTTATTATATTTAATTTAATTTTGTTACTAGAAAGTCCCATTAAAAAATTGATCAATGCAATTATACACATGTAACATAACAATTGTATCTAATTTCGATGAATGTTATTCAAGTGCTCTAAATGTGCAGAGTTTTCAACAGCCTTTACAAAATTATTTGGTTCTTGCCAAAAAAGTAAGTCATAGTAATTTTTTCTCAATTACTGTATACATATTTATTATAGATAAAAATGCTCCTGGATGACATTGAAAAAATATTTTTAAGTTCAGACTTCATAATAGTTCGCGAGATGTTGATGACAGTTTCTTAGAGATTTTTGAAACGATGATAGCTCAGTGGTCGTTAAAAAATATGCTTGGATCACAAAAAAGCTACAATTTTTTTTAATTTGTACTGTTTAATAAAAAAAAGTGTCAATGTAATATTTTTCAATTGTAAAGGTCTCGTAACGCCTCCTTAAAGTGCTCTAAATATCGCCTCGAGTCTGCAAGTTGGTTTAACGACGGAATTTCAAGGAAATTCAAACAAGAAAATATCAGTTCCAATCAATCCTGATCGCGGGTTAAACGTGACAGCAGTAAAAAATATTGACGTTGGTATGATTTGTAAATGAAAAATAATCAATTAATATTTATGCCAGTATTAATGAAAAAAAAAAACGCATGTGTTGTAGGTTATTTAGAAAAATGATACTACCAATTTTTGTAGTTTACGTAGCCCATTTTTTCTGGTAAACCGTTACATTATTTTAAGTTTCTTAGTAGAAATAGGTAAAACATAATTATGATTTTGTATAAATATGAAATAATGTACAATTAGGTATTAAATAACGTTTGAGGATGGGTGGGGACGCTGCATAAAGCTGATACTGCGCGTTAGACGTAAAATTGTAATAAACAAAACTCACTTTCGCACTTATTAGTATGACAATAGACATGTCGGATTACGGCGGGTGCCGGATTACTAGGGATCCATTGTATAGCGATACTTAATGGACCTCACATTTTATGGTATTATTAACGGTTGATGTTGAAAAGAGAAAATATATTAAACCTACACTTGTAGCAAAAGTTTCAGGGTCATGTCTCTTTTTCTTTGTCACAGAGTAGACATTGCAAAATACAAACAAACCATCAACTATAAGACTACGAAACCGAACAGAATGAATGGTATAAGAATCTCTAAAGAAGTTAATTTACTACAAATTTGTAAATTCTACCCCTTTTCTCAACGGGATATATCCTTGTTGTGGGTTTTAAAAAGTATCCTATAGGTAAATCCATAGTTTTAGTTAGCACCGCATAAAGTTCAGGAAAATGTACCTAATAAATTCATATAGTGCATACACAAAGGGACTGAGAGATGAAAAATAAGCTGCCATATAAAATATTAAATTGCACACTGAATATAATTAAAAAAAGTGTATGTATAGATTTACTTTGACTGTTGCAACCCCCTTAATGGGGACTAGGGAGATCGCATTAAAGGTTGACTCTATAGCGGTGGCAATCAAACTCTAACTGCCGCAACAGATGTGCCATTTCTTTGTTAGGGTACACACACGATTGTCTGCTTCGCATGGTTACCACGGCTCTGTTTCGTTTAAACTCCTACAGGCAATTGTACTGGTATATACCATGTAATAGTGGTTGGTCTCCTAGCGGCTCTTTTCCAAGGGCTTCAATGCTGTCTTTCGTCCTTAGATGCCACAATGAAGAAATGAGTGGCCTACCCAGCTGTGAGTTTAAACTTAATATACCAGTTTTTAGGGTCGTATGGGTGTCCAAAAATCAATAACAAATTGTTTTTTTGAGAGTTCCATGATTTATTTAACTCTTAGTTTCGACAGCTAGTTTACACTAAAAAACACCTAAGAACAGTCAACACTACTGCGCGCCCTTTTTTTCCTGTAATGTACTGAGCCTTATTCCCTTGCATATTTTAAGTCTAGGGAGTAATATGGGTCAGTTAGCAATGAGACATATCATTGTTGCGTTTTTAGCAATATCGTATTAGAGGATCAACCAGTGAATGCCGTTCTTTTTACCTATAGAACTCTATCACTTATATCACTTTGTACAACTAGGTAAAAAATTCTTATGTCCTTCTAACATCTTTTGTTTCTTGTCAGCAATTTGGAGGTATAGACGGTGTTTTTGTTAGTAAATTTCACCTTATTTGGACAAGTGGTTATCACAAATTCGCAGCACCTGTTCAATCAAATAGCATATTTATATTCCACTAAGCACAAAACATGAAAAATATCTAGTACTAGGCAGAAGTGATCCTTTAATTAGTATATTATAAAAAATATCTAGTTAATTGTATAACTTAGTTTGTAGTTTTGAATATCAACCCTCATTTACTTTTTTATAAATTGCATGCAAATGTTCAGTGAGAGGTGTGTTATCCGTTTCCATGTAAAGAACAATCTCCAAAACATCAGCAGACAATAGCTTTATAACTCTTTTAATCTTTTTCACATGTGGTGGTTTAGCAAATGACATTCTTGTCAAATTCACTGTTTCTAAAGTTATTTCTTTCTTCTCTGGGTCATATGTGCCTTCTTCGAGTGATGTTAAACCAAAGTTATGACTGACTACGAAGGCCAATTCATTTGTACCAGATTTGATCCGTAGGAATCCCCGTTCCTGATGCATAGGCTTCTGCTTCTCTGGATGTTTTGATGTTGATAGGAAATTAAACATAGGCTGACCTTGAAAAGAAAGAGATAGAAATTTAATTTATTCAAATTTATATGATTTAAAGATAAGTGTAACATTAAATGACAAAGGTTATGGTTTACAAAAAATTATTATGTAGAGCAAACTGATCTACTTAATTAACTAATTGCAGGAATGATAGCTCACTTGGTAGTGTGTATGGACATAGTGTCAGTGGATGTGAGTTTGAATCCACCTACAATGAGCTTGAGTATTCAGAGAAGGAAAACGTCGTGAATAAACCATAGCATGGTGGTAAGGATTTTTCTTATGCCGGCCCGGATACCTACCATCTTCAAGTTGAAAGTATGCCACCAAATACCTATGTGTGTATTCCCGCAGTGACACTTAAGAGCCAGTTCCTCGACTATGCTTACCGTGGCTACCATCTAGATCCACATTTTTACTTAATACCAGGTGATATTGTGGCCATAATGCTAAAATGATAATCGTAGATAGAAAAACAATACAAATTACTCAGGTAGAAAAAAAATATCTATACTTACTAATTTCCTAAAAATATTAATGTGGTAATGTCGTGTTATGGTAAACTATGGAATACTGATTACTTAATGTTTGCCACGTTACAAAATACTAACTCATACTGATTATTTATTTTCCCCTCAAGAATATATGATGATAAAACCCATTCCTAATGGATTCCTTTGTTGTGAAAGGAATATAGATACTAAATATGAATTTACTTGGCAAATTTTGAATGTAATCTGATGAGTCAGCCAGGAAGAGGTAAATCTTTTATCTATACTTGGGATATATGTGCCAATAATAAAAATAAATATTGTTAACATTTAGAATTATTTGGCAACTGTGTTATATAATTTTTATTTAAAGGTAAGTTAAACATTCTCAATGATGTAATTATGGGTTAGTTTCATAGTCACATATGAAAATAGAATTACTTCAATTTTTTTTTACACAAAGAGTGACAAGAGGAGGTATAAGGGGGGAGGAAAGACAACCTGTACATTTTGGTACAACATCCACATTCAGATAATCCCTTGATTGGAGTTATTGAAGAACAAATTTTAAAACATAAAATTTAGACACAGCATTTGTTTATTGTCTACACTTCAATTGGGTTCAGTTTTTTATTTCTTGAGTTTAACTGAAATATATCTTATTCTTATATAATAATAATCTTATACAATATATAATTATCTTATATAATATATCTGCAATCTATTTTTGTTTCATAGTTTTTTAGGTTGATGTTCTGATGTCAGTGACATTTTAGTATAAGATAAAATTGGAACTTGTAACTTATTTTAAAGTTTTTAAAATGGTTATGAACTTTTTTTGAACTCAGAACAATATTTATTACCATTTTGATGTATTTGTATTATTGAGAATACTTGAGTTATTACTCTAGATCAAGTTTCAATCAATCAATCGCCTATAATTTATGCCTAAACATACTAATTCCAATAAATTATAACCACTTAGTTATTATTACATTGAAATCTACCCACCTATACAAATAAATTCTAGCTCTTCATGATATTGAAAATCGGGAATGTTCGGATAGTGTCCTCTGCCTTCTTCGGTAATCCAGCGTCCAGCTATCCATGATATTGGTTTTAAATCTTCGTGCATTTTCGATTCCATACTTTATCTATATTGCTTTAGAAAACTACACAATTTCACACTTGCAATTTTACAAAACATAGCACGAAACAAAATTACTGGCAACGACATAGTGTTGCCAGATGGAAAAACATATTTGGCACTAACAATGGTGTTATTAGTTGTATAAAATACATAATTTGTCGCGACGAATGTAATAGATATTTTTTGCGGGGCAGGCTAGGCGTGAACTCGACTATTGTAGGCACACAAATGGATTACGGCAGAATACGATCGTACAGCTATATTTTCAAGTTCTTATCAGGCCCAGTCAACTTTTATAGAGAGCAATATAACATATAGCAGAGGTTCCAAAGAGCGAGTAAGACAGATACCATGTGAACATAATACAAAATTTCAACGAATCTGTTTTTTCTGCCTAGTAACATACATTTTTCATAGTATCACAGAAAATTGCAGGGTTGTCGATTTGTTAAGAATTTTCCCAACTGCTTTATGTGGGAAAATGCGGGAACCATTACATCTCACAATTATTTATGCTTTACTATTGAAAATATTAACACCACGATGAAAGAAATCGATTTTTTAAAAATACATGCATCTAACTCGGCATGAAGAAACTTTATATCATAATAATTCGATAATTTGGTAATATTTTCGATAAGAGAGTAACATTGACAACAGATTAGACAAATTAAGACACACAACTGATTATTAATATCTTGCGAAATAACAAAAATATTGTCATATACATAGTTACGCATAAACCCATCGCTAATTTTCTTTTGGTTAATCGCTTGCCGAAATCTGTTAGTACATTGAAGCAATGATAGCTCAGTGGTAGTGTGTACGACTTTGCGTCAAGGGACGTGAGTTGGAATCCAACCACCTACAATGAGCTTGAGCTTTCAGTGAAGGAAAACATCGTGAGGAAACCATAGCATGGTGGGGTGCTAGGGAATTAAATTTATATCTAATAATCAAGTTATATGTAAATAAAATAGTATAAGGTAAAATAAACCAATTTATAAATTTAAAAATACAATACATAACAAAGATCTCGCGGAAGACTAACCGTGCAAACTATATAATTCACAGAGTATTTTATCAAGTGACTGAGGGTGTTATATCTAATTATAATCGCAATAGAGGGTCTATTGCGATTATAATTAGATATTATTTCTCGATAAAATGAAAGACAGTTCCTTCCTTTACAAAAACTTAAATTTTTTGTTTATTTCAACATCTGTCTTATTGACATATATAAAAATAATACACAAAATGGATGTTAGCGACGCATAAAGACTATAACGAGTAATATACAAAAATAGAAATGGCGTCCGGAATAATAGTTCCGCACGGGTGGCGCTGTTAGCGACGCATAACAAGTTAATACGAAAATAGAAATGGCGTCCGGAATAATAGTTCCGCACAGGTGGCGCTGATGGTAAATAGGACGCACGCGTTACCGTAGGGAGAGCCCCTGAGACGCTAGACGAGTTCTCGTTCGAGTATTAACTTGTACCGGACGAATAAACAGTGTTTTTGTGTTAGCATAAGTATCGAGACTGACTACGCGTTATATAAATATAAATAATATGATATGATAAATAATATGAATATAAGAATATGAGTATGGAGATCGAGTATTGAGAATATTGAGAGTATTGAGAATATTGAGATTATTGAGATTATTGAGATTATTGAGAATTATTGTTAAGCTTATAGATGTTGAGATTAAGTATTGAGAATTATTAACATTGAGTTTATGAGTATTGAGATTGCTAGTATTGAGAATAATAATATTGAGATTGCTAGTATTGAGAATTAATAATATTGGGATTAATAATATTGAGAATTAATAATATTGACATATATTAATAAATGAGAACATAAAGAATGTTATGTTAAAGTCGTAAGGCGTACGTTATAATCGACGTCTACCGTTGGGGACGCACACATTCATTTGCCAAGGATTCGTGGGAGTTCGGGTAATGATTGTGCCGAGTAGGTTTTTTGCGTCTCCTTCGCGTATTTTATGTATATTTGTATCGAAATTGATGTTTGCATGTTAGTTTTATAGATATGTTTAAGATTATCGTGCATGTTAGTTTTAAAATAGATAATTTACCGAGCAATACTTACCTAAATATTAGACCGGAAAATATGTATAGAGAATTGAGGGATTTCACACGACAAGTGTGAAATCCAACAATAGAGACATCGCGTTGCTTGTATTTGATATAGAAACCCGAAATATGGGAATATGTAAATTTATAGAGTAAGAACGTGATAGAGAAAAATTGAAATAGAGAAAGTTTAGCGTAAGTATTGCTCGATCTCGAGTATTATGAGTGTATCCTAGGATAAGTGATATTTATAAGATAGAGTGTAACCTAGGGTATAAGACTGTATATAGATATTAAGGATATTATATGAAATAAAATAAATATAGCGCAGAAACCGAGCCAACGGTAGTGAAAATAGAAACAAATAGAAATTAGAAAGCGTCGCGATCGAGTGGCTCTCTGTAAAGTCACGCATCGGCATGGGTGACCTCCGAAGGGGCGTTACCTAATCATGTTCCACGATTGAGTCACCGATCGCCCATTGGCTACAAACAAGAAGAGCAACTACCTGAAGAATATCGACCGTTGGCTCGGGTTCACGTTTTATTGAGAAGAATTCCGAGTATTATTTCGTCACACGTCTCGACCGGTGCACGCATTATTGCATCCTTACGGCCCCTTACGGCAAACTGACATCTTCCTGCTGCCACCGAGGCGGGTATCCGGCATCCTCGTTTATAACAAACGAGGACTTTACGCCCGTCCAAAACGGGGATACACAACGTCGCACTTTGACCAGGGGGCGGTGGTCCACCACCGCTAGACGTACCGTGCCCCAACAGTTGGTCCTTCGAGCCGGATTTTCGCAGCAGTCAAGATGCCAGTCACGAGAAGCCATAAGGAATCGCCGAAGGAGCAACCGACCGAGACAGACGCTGCACAACAGAGCAGCGCGACGGAAACAACGTCGTACGAAACGTACGAAACTTCAGACACGGGCATCACTGGAACATCAAAAGCCACCGAAGCCTCCACGATGAAGAGACACAGGCCCGCTTCCACAAAGTCACAAAGAAGACGTAAGGAGCTGGAAGCCCGTGCGGAACTAGCCGAGAAGGAGCTTCGGGAGGCACAAGCGGCTACAGTGGCAGCCAGGCTACGCTTAGAGGTCATCCAAGCAGATGATGAAGACGAAGACTCTGTTATCGAGGAGCCTGCGGATAGAGAGGATCAGGTCAGAGACTGGGTCCATAAGGCGGCGGGGCATAAGGAAGTTATGGAGCGGATAGAGAGTGCTCCCGCCCCCGACTCTAAGCACGACGGCCAACATATGGAGAAGAGTCAAGAGCACCGTAGCCTAGCCAACGCCATAGCCGAAGCGATGAGGATTTCGCATCACGGGTTGATACCACAACCCGACTACATGCACCATCTACCACCGTTCGAGGGTGACTGCAGAGAATGGGTGGCCTTCAAAGCCGTCTATGAAGACACCGCTCCGCTCTTCTCCGACGTGCAAAATATGGCACGTTTGAGAAGAGCATTGAAGGGCGAAGCGAGAGAAGGGGTTCGTAGCTTGCTGTACTCAGAGAGTACACCCCAGGAGATAATGGAAGCGCTGAGGCGGTCGTACGGAAGAGCGGACGCGCTGGTCCTGGCAGAGCTGCAGAAAATTAGGAAGCTGCCAGTGATAAGCGACTCCGCATACGATATATGCATGCTAGCAAGCTGCATTAATAACACCGTCGCCGCAATAAGGGGGCTACAGAAACCGCAGTATCTGCAGTCACCGGAAATACTGAAGAGCATCACCGATAAGATGCCAACTATATTGAAGTTCCGGTGGTGTGACTACACCGCGGACACGGTGGATAAAGGAGACCCAGACTTGAACACGATGGCGAAATTCCTCAACAAGATCGCGGACAGATGTGGACCTCACGCCGTACCTGGAGAAGCGGCTTCGAGAAAACCGCAGCAACGGAGACAGGCCTCGCATACTACTGTTGATATACAACCTGAAAAGCAGGCAGCGAATAGTTCAACAAGACAGAAGCCAGCATGCCCACACTGCCGCGAGGGGCACCAGTTATACGAGTGTCCGAAGTTCCGGCAGGCTCCGGTGCCAAAGAGGTGGGACATAGCCAAGCAATCTCGCTTGTGCTATAACTGCCTGCACGGGTGGCACCGTAAAGAAACCTGCCAGCGACCACCGTGTCGGACCTGCAAGCGGCGGCATCATCACTTGCTGCATAGCGACAAAACGGAAGCTGCGGTTGTAGAAGAGGTCAAAGTTAAGGAGGTAGCCAACAACGTACGGCTACCCGTAAACTTCATGCGGATGTCGAGAGCCTACCTAAAGATGGTTCCAGTGGAAGTGTACGGACCAGCAGGTTCAACCCGAGTCCTGGCCTTGTTAGATGAGGGCTCCACCGTTTCCTTATTGGACTCGGCGGTAGCGGAACAAGTAGGCCTTAAAGGACCCAAGGAGACCCTGCAACTGGAAACCGTGGGTGGTAGAACGGTCACCAAGACCGACTCGATGAAGCTCGACATCAAGGTTAGGGGGCTCCACCGAAGAAGCAAGTTGTCCGTCAATGGGGTTCGCACGATGGATGGTCTGCACCTGACGCCGCAGCGATTGGAAAGGGAAGTGATCGAGCGCTGCGTGCACCTAAAGAAGCTGGTAGATCACCTGTGCTACGAAGAAGAGTCTCCTAGGTTGTTGATCGGTCAAGACAATTGGGGACTGATCATCACCAGGAAGACGCGCAAGGGAAAGAAAAACCAACCAGTAGCATCCTTCACTCAATTAGGATGGGTACTACACGGCGTCGACGGAGGTAACTCCAAGCAAGTCGACTTTCTATGCGCGCATGTAACCGCGCGTGAAGACGCGTTGGATGCGCTCATGAAAGAACACTTTGCAATAGAGTCGTTGGGAGTTGCGCCGAAGCGGCCGAGTACGGACATGGAAGCGAGAGCCCTTAGCGTTCTGGAGAGGACGACCAAGAGACGAGAGGACGGCAGATTCGAAGTCGGCCTCTTATGGAAAAACGAAGACGACGTACTGCCCGATAATTACAAGTCGGCCGAGATGAGACTAAGGGGCGTCGAAAGGAAGTTGAACAGGGACCTCGATCTGCAAATAGAATATAATGAGCAGATTAATAATCTAATTGAAAATGGATACGCAGAAGAGGTCCCGCGCGAGTCGTCTTCGAAGCGGAAGTGGTACTTGCCCCACTTTGCCGTCACGCACCCTACCAAGAAGAAAAAGAGGTTGGTTTTCGACGCTGCCGCGAAATTCGGGGAAAGATGTCTCAACGACTTGCTTCTGACGGGACCAGATCTATTACAATCTCTTTTCGGAGTATTACTGCGTTTCCGACAGAAGCCCGTAGCCGTAGTCGCAGACATTAAGGAGATGTTCCTGCAGATCAGGATTAGAGACGAAGATCGCGACAGCCTACGATTTTTGTGGAGAGGAGAGCAACGCGACAGGGTCCCCAAGGAATACAGGATGACATCCGTCACATTTGGGGCCGCTTGCTCTCCCAGTACGGCGATCTTCGTCAAAAACAGGAACGCGGCGGACTACGCGAAACAGTTCCCGGAAGCAGCGCGAGCGATAGAGTCGAACCACTACATGGACGACTATCTGCAGAGCTTCGCCACGGAAGACGAAGCTGTGAAGACAGCAAAAGAGGTGGACGCCATCCACAGAAAAGCGAAGTTCCAATTGAGAGGATGGGCGTCCAACAGTGAAGGAGTGTTGAGACAGTTCACAAGTAAAAGTGAACAGCTCGAAGTGGAACTCGGCTCGAAGGAGGAAAAAACATTAGGGCTACGCTGGTTTCCGGGAAACGACGAATTAGGGTTCCGCGCGCGTCTCAGCCACGCAGCAATGGAGAAATCGGAAGACTATCGAGCTCCTACGAAAAGAGAAGTGACGAGCATGGTGATGTCCACCTTCGACCCTATGGGGGTGGCGTCGCCTGTTCTAGTACAGGGCAAGGTGCTCATCCAGAGCATATGGAGGAGTGGCGTCGGCTGGGACGAAGCTATCGCCAAAAGGGACATAGAGGCTTGGTGTGACTACAATAGGAACGTTCGAGTGCTGGAGGATCTACGAATACCGAGATGCTTCACGCGCTCGAACGACGAGGGGGAGCTGCACGTATTCACGGATGCCAGTGAGACCGCATACGCTTGCGCGGTTTACTGGAGGCAGCAGATTGACGACCGGAGCTACCATGTCGCACTACTAGCTGGGAAAGCTAGAGTCACGCCGTTGAAACCGGTGTCCGTTCCACGGCTCGAGCTACAGGCAGCGATATTGGGTCTTGGGGCTACGATCGGCGGTTCGGGCAGTAGCGCACAGATGCCAGTGGTGTAAAGTGTACCGAAGCACGCCACGGAAACTGCCTACGGGGGATTTGCCGGAAGAGCGACTGCGTTTCGGCGAACCTCCGTTCACTTGCACCGCCGTGGATTACTTCGGGCCGATGACAGTCACCGTAGGCAGACGACAAGAGAAAAGATGGGGTGCCTTATTCACCTGCCTCACTACACGGGCGGTGCACATAGAGTTAGCGGCATCACTATCCACGGACTCGATGATACTCGCTCTTCGACGTATGGCAGCCAGGCGGGGTATGCCGAAAGTCGTATTTAGCGACAACGGCACCAACTTCGTCAAGGCGAACAAAGAGTTGAAAGAAGCCGTGGGACAGGTAGATATGGAGGCGGTCGCTACCAGATCGAACCTCAAGTGGAAGTTCATTCCACCTGGGGCACCGAACATGGGAGGAGCGTGGGAGCGCTTGGTCCGTTCCATCAAGACGGCTCTAGCCGTTACATTGAAAGAGAGGAATCCACACGAGGAGACATTGCATACACTTCTCCTAGAAGCGGAGCACGTGGTCAATTCCAGACCACTTGTCGCGGCGGAACCGGTCAGCGACGACGTAGCTCTCACTCCCAACCACTTCCTGATCGGGAGGTCTTGTGGGCTACCCGGCATTGGAGGTTCCAACGATGCGGACCTCATCGGGCGGCGAACATGGAGGACGGCACAACGAATGGCCGATCATTTTTGGAGCAGGTGGCTTAAGGAATATCTGCCCACTCTGCTCCCCAGACGGATCGGCGGAGAGGTCGTCACAAGAGATTTACAGTGTGGAGACGCCGTCCTCATAGTGGACTCCACACTGCCACGAAACACCTGGCCGAGGGGCGAAGTGGTCAAAACATATCCTGGACCCGACGGCCGCACGCGAGTCCTAGAAGTACGCACAGCGGGTGGATTGCTGCGTCGACCGAGCTCCAAAGCGGTGCTACTAGTACCAGCATCGACGAGCGACGAGCGACGAGCCACCAACGAGCCACGGGTCACCGACGAGCCTGAGACATCGTCTGCAGAGCCTAGGACATCGTCTGCCGAGCCTGGAGACACAGCGGCGTCGCTAGGACAAGGAGTTGGTGCTGTGCACGAGGGGGAGGATGTTAGCGACGCATAAAGACTATAACGAGTAATATACAAAAATAGAAATGGCGTCCGGAATAATAGTTCCGCACGGGTGGCGCTGTTAGCGACGCATAACAAGTTAATACGAAAATAGAAATGGCGTCCGGAATAATAGTTCCGCACAGGTGGCGCTGATGGTAAATAGGACGCACGCGTTACCGTAGGGAGAGCCCCTGAGACGCTAGACGAGTTCTCGTTCGAGTATTAACTTGTACCGGACGAATAAACAGTGTTTTTGTGTTAGCATAAGTATCGAGACTGACTACGCGTTATATAAATATAAATAATATGATATGATAAATAATATGAATATAAGAATATGAGTATGGAGATCGAGTATTGAGAATATTGAGAGTATTGAGAATATTGAGATTATTGAGATTATTGAGATTATTGAGAATTATTGTTAAGCTTATAGATGTTGAGATTAAGTATTGAGAATTATTAACATTGAGTTTATGAGTATTGAGATTGCTAGTATTGAGAATAATAATATTGAGATTGCTAGTATTGAGAATTAATAATATTGGGATTAATAATATTGAGAATTAATAATATTGACATATATTAATAAATGAGAACATAAAGAATGTTATGTTAAAGTCGTAAGGCGTACGTTATAATCGACGTCTACCGTTGGGGACGCACACATTCATTTGCCAAGGATTCGTGGGAGTTCGGGTAATGATTGTGCCGAGTAGGTTTTTTGCGTCTCCTTCGCGTATTTTATGTATATTTGTATCGAAATTGATGTTTGCATGTTAGTTTTATAGATATGTTTAAGATTATCGTGCATGTTAGTTTTAAAATAGATAATTTACCGAGCAATACTTACCTAAATATTAGACCGGAAAATATGTATAGAGAATTGAGGGATTTCACACGACAAGTGTGAAATCCAACAATAGAGACATCGCGTTGCTTGTATTTGATATAGAAACCCGAAATATGGGAATATGTAAATTTATAGAGTAAGAACGTGATAGAGAAAAATTGAAATAGAGAAAGTTTAGCGTAAGTATTGCTCGATCTCGAGTATTATGAGTGTATCCTAGGATAAGTGATATTTATAAGATAGAGTGTAACCTAGGGTATAAGACTGTATATAGATATTAAGGATATTATATGAAATAAAATAAATATAGCGCAGAAACCGAGCCAACGGTAGTGAAAATAGAAACAAATAGAAATTAGAAAGCGTCGCGATCGAGTGGCTCTCTGTAAAGTCACGCATCGGCATGGGTGACCTCCGAAGGGGCGTTACCTAATCATGTTCCACGATTGAGTCACCGATCGCCCATTGGCTACAAACAAGAAGAGCAACTACCTGAAGAATATCGACCGTTGGCTCGGGTTCACGTTTTATTGAGAAGAATTCCGAGTATTATTTCGTCACACGTCTCGACCGGTGCACGCATTATTGCATCCTTACGGCCCCTTACGGCAAACTGACATCTTCCTGCTGCCACCGAGGCGGGTATCCGGCATCCTCGTTTATAACAAACGAGGACTTTACGCCCGTCCAAAACGGGGATACACAACGTCGCACTTTGACCAGGGGGCGGTGGTCCACCACCGCTAGACGTACCGTGCCCCAACAATGGCTAAACGCCACATGACTAATTATTCACTACCGATGGATTACTGAACAAAGAAATGAAATATGAATATTAATCATATAATTATTAGTCCAGGTACTTTTTTTATAAATATTTGTAATGCACAAAATTCGCTGGGAAGAAATTAAATTTTATTAAAATACATGTTATTAGTTTCTGCAAAATATTTTAGATTGTAATATGGAGAGTAGGTTACGTTAGGTTCCTAGGGCTGTTTTATTTCATCGTGGCGTGGGGTCTTATAAATGTATATATGGGTACCTCAATTAAATAAATAATGATTATATTATTACTATAATTAGTATTTAAGATTGATATTTAAAATTATTGGACAACTTGTTAGTAGCGCCATCTGTTGATAAACTTTGTAAAGTGGAGTTTGGGTATTAAAATAAATTAGTAATATTTGTAAAAAAATCATTTGGAGTTATGTAAAATTCATTATAATGTAAATATTGATTTTTGAACTATATTTCATAAATTAATTGTAAAGTAATTTCAATTACATGTTGTAAAAGAAGTTGCAGTTGTTAAACGTTAAGTGACTGTTGGTTTATATAAATAGTTCGCAACTCATGTTTAGTTCAGTCCTGTACTAGAAATTGGCTGGAAATAAACCAAATTATATTACATGTGTGCCTATCATTATGGAGTCTGAACGCGATAATTCTGGCGTATCGCCGACAGCAGCGGTGGGATCACAGCCTCAAGAGACATTGGAATCCTCGAATGGTATGACCTTCACTATTGAACAAGTGATGGGTCTCTTGAGCTCCATTACGAAGACTGCTGCAACAAGCGCTGTGAAAGCAACGTTATCGGTGGAAGGCGCACCCATCCGCCGGCACCATGACTTCTACCTACCACCGTTCAACCCTGATGAGAGATCGCATGACATCAGAGACTGATGCGCTAATGTGGATGAAACTATCACGAAGCTGATGGTCCCTCCACATGAAGCTCGAATGAAAGCCATTCTGCAGTTAAGCGGACGAGTCAAAATATGGGCCGACAGCTGGTCCCTGCATTCAACTACGTGGGAATAAGTAAAGGGGGAGCTGATTCATAAGTTCGGCAAGGAGTTCCGGTATGCGGATGACGTGCAGAAATGGCGCAACTACACTTTCGGACCAAGCGAGCTGCTACGCAGAGTACGCTAAAAGGGCGTGGACGCTTTTCAAGAGGATTCGACCAAAAGCTGCCGACACAGAGGTGGTGGAAGCGCTAATTACAGGTATTTACCCTGAGTTTATTCGATCTGAGTTGCTGAGGAATACCCCCGATTCACTACCTAAATTAGTATCAGTACTTAAAACGTTTCGTAAACGTAGAATCGAAAATAGAGAGAGTAGATATAATGATGTTAAAAAGTCACGTGTTGCCAGATCTTCAAAAGATCAAGTAGTTTGTTTCGGTTGCAATAAACCCGGTCATTTGTGCCGAGACTGCAAAGAGAGAAATCCCTCTAAGCCTAACGTTATTTCTCATATTCCAGTAACAATAACTCCAGTTCTCGTGGCACTTTTAATAATGCTAAGGTTATCGAATGTGATTACTGCCATCGTAAGGGTCATTTAGAGAAAAATTGCTACTGTCGTCAAAATGACGAATGTAATGCCCAAAATAAATCCTATTAACTATTGTTCATCTATTAAACGTAGTACAACAAATGTAATTATTGCTGACAAACAGTATAAATGTCTTTTTGATACTGGTGCGGATTGTTCCTTAATTCGAGAGAGCATTGCTCGTTCAATTCCTGGTAAACGTAATCAAGTTGAAGTACAGTTTATGGGCATTGGGGGTCAAAAAGTTATTTCAAAACAAAGCATTATAACTGTAGTAGAAATCGATAATGTCACTTTAGAGCTAGAGTTTTACATAGTAGGTGACAATGAAACTAAATTTGATATTTTAATTGGATATATCTGTTAACCGTAAGTTTATTGTCAATGAGTGTTCAAAGACGCCTCTTATTGCAATAGATACCGACTTAACTGACCCAACAAAAATTAATGAAATCTATAATATTATCAATGAGTTCAAAGATAATTTTACGTCTGGAAATCATGTCTCACGGGTGACAACAGGTGAGCTAAAAATTAGATTAAAAAATCCCGATAAAATTGTACAGCGTCGACCGTATCGTTTGTCTCCTGTACAACGCGAGAATGTCGGGGAAATAATTCAAGATTTAATAGAAAATGGCATAATAAGAGATAGCTCTTCCCCATTCAGCAGCCCAATTTTATTAGTCAAGAAAAAGAACGTTACGGACCGACTTTGCGTTGATTTTCGCTAGTTAAATTCAAATAGGTTAGAGATAATTATCCTTTACCTTTAATAGCATGCCAAATTGATAGATTAGGCAAAGCCCGTTATTACAGCTGCCTAGATATGGCCTCTGGTTTTCACGGTATTCCTATAGCCGAAGACTCTATCGAAAAAACTGCTTTCGTGACGCCAGACGGACAGTTTGAATATTTACGCATGCCTTTCGGTCTTTGCAATGCTCCATCTGTGTATCAACGCGCCATAAATGTTGCCTTAGGTGATTATAAAAATAATATAGTATTAATTTATATATTCATGATATTTTAGTAATATCTGAATGTGTACAGCAAGGTTTGATCAATGTAAAACTTATTTTGACTAGATTAACTCGCGCAGGATTTTCTTTGAACATTTCCAAATGTTCTTTTCTTGAGACTAAAATTGAATATCTTGGTTACCTTATAGAAAATGGAACTGTCAGACCAAGCTCAAAAAAATTCAACCTTTAATTGACTCCTCTGTTCTTAAAAATATAAAGGAAGTTAGACAATTTAACGGCTTACCTGGTAGAAAATTTGTACCCACAATTTCTCTAAAATCATGGCCCCTTTCTACAACTTGACTAAAACCAATATTAATTTTAATTGGACTGAAGATCATGTCATTGCTCCACGGAAAATAATTAAAATACTCATCTTCCCCTGTATTAACTATATTCGATCCCAACCTGCCGACAGAATTGCATACAGACGCCAGCTCTATTGGGTATGATGCTGTACTGATTCAGAGACATAACGGAAATCCTTTAGTTATAGCCTATTTCAGTATGAGAACTTCAAATACAGAGTGTAAATATCACTCGTATGAACTAGAGACTCTTGCTGTGGTAAAGGCTATAAAACATTTTCGACATTTCCGTCATGGCCGGTCATTTAAAGTTGTCACAGATTGTAACTCTTAAAAAGCTTCCAGTCATAAGCGAATGTCATTTAAACCAGTGTTCGAAAATTTATAAATCTAGCTCATTAATATGGTCCGTTAATACAGCTACCCTTGATCATAATTGGCTCCTTATCGAACAAAAGCGCGATTCCACTCTAGCTGATATTGTCGAACAGTTAAAAGGCAATTCGATTCCTAAAACTATTGCAGATACTTACGTCATAGTACAAGATAAATTACTTAGGCGAAAAGTACAAATAAATAACAAAACGAATAAGTTAATCATAGTCCCACGTAATTATAGATGGAATCTTATTTCCCATTATCATGATAACCTCCAACACTTTGGATGTGAAAAGGTCCTTGCAGAATTACGAGAGCAGTATTGGTTTCCTAATATGACTAGGTTAGTTAAAAAATTTGTAACTGTATTATGTGTAGAGTCGGAAAAGGTGTATCGGGTGCTAGACAGGTTGCCTTACATCCTATTGACAAAATAGCAATACCTTTCCATACTGTGCATACAGATATAACCGGCAGAATGAACGGCAAACACCATGAATCCGAATATGCTTTTGTATTTATCGATGGTTTCACTAAGTATGTCCATATGATCTATACTAATGATCGCACAAGCGATACGGCAATCCAATGTTTTTTAAATCTAATTACAATATTCGGCACTCCATCGCGATTAATTTCTGATCAAGATAAAAGCGTGACTTCTACAGATTTTAAAAACTTTTGTGAACAATATGGGATTCAATACCATGTTGTAGCAAAGGGAGCTAGTAGGGCCAACGGATAGGTCGAGCGATTAATGAAAGTTATAAAGGATAACATGTGTGTCATAGAAAGTAACAGGCCTTGGCACACAGACTTACAAAAATTACAATTAGCAATAAACTGCATAGTTTCAAAAAGTACAGGTAAAACTCCCATGGAATTATTATTAGGTAAAAGATGTTCTCCACCTTCCATTAAAATACTGCAAATTGACGATGACGAACCGACAGACGACTTGAATGAAGTTAGATTGCTTGCTAAAAAGCGGATGGACGAGCGGTCCTTTAGTGATAAATCACATTTTGATAAAGGTAAAGCCACAATCCACCCTTTTAAGGTTGGTGATTTTGTCTTAATGCGACGCCACGAACGCCACACTACTAAGTTAGGCTCTTAATTTGAAGGTCCAATTTAAATCTTACATGTATTACTGAATGTCCGATATCGGCTTAAGCATGTTAACCTTCGCGGCTGTTCAGACAAGATTGCTAGTCACGTTGCCTTACGTCCCGCCCCCATAGCTCAATCAGACCCTTTGGATGAATGTAGCAACTCATATGAATTGACCGTTTGGGCAGAGGATTCGTCTGAGACTGATTTACGCGGGGAGGCTTTCTACCTCCCCTACTGACGTTGTTGGATCTATGTAACTGCATTACATTGATACCACTGATCATGATGAATAACGATGCTTATTTTATGTACATGCATTGTTGTGTTTATGAAACAAATTTTGTTTTTCCTATCCAATATCCTTCCCAAAACGCTGGCTGACCACCATGTGTGTCCTTGATCCTGATCTTGTTGGCTAGAGCCCTGGATGGGTGATGCCTTGTGTGTTGGCTAGATCTCGTAATGAGTCATGCCTTGTGTGTTGGCTAGATCTCGTAATGAGTGATGCCTTATGTGTTGGCTAGATCTCGTAATGAGTGATGCCTTGTGTGTTGGCTAGATCTCGCAATCAGTGATGCCTTGTTTGAAGTTGTTGCAATGTAAAACAGCGCAGGGGACGCGCTGAAGTCAGTATGGCCGTATGGGCGCAAATAAATAAATAATGATTATATTATTACATAAATATAATTAGTATTTAAGACTGATATTTAAATAGCTATTTGTGATCACAAAACTTACAATTTAAATACTCTAAAATTATTGGACAACTTGTTAGTAGCGCCATCTGTTGATAAACTTTGTAAAGTGGAGTTTGGGTATTAAAATAAATTAGAAATATGTGTAAAATAAATTATTTGGAGTTATGTAAAATTCATTATAATATGAATATTGATTTTTGAACTATATTTCATAAATTAATTGTACAGTAATTTTTTTTATATACTTAAGGTTTAGCGTTATGGCCATAATCTCACCTGATCTTAAGTGACGATACGGCCCAAGTTGGTAGACACGCTAAAACCTGTGGATGAACTAGCTCTCAAATGCTGCTGCCGGAACACACCTATTGGTATTTGGCGGCAGGTTTGCAACTTGAGGGTGGTAGCTACCCAGGCGGGCATTAGAAAAAGCCCTACCACCATGCTATGGTTTCCTCACGATGTTTTCCTTCACCGAAAGCTCAAGCTCATTGTACGTGCTTGGATTCGAACCCACGTCCCGTGACGCGAAGTCGTGCACACTACCACTGAGCTATCATCGCTTCAAAACATGTTGTAATGTTGTAAAAGAAGTTGCAGTTGTTAAACGTTAAGTGACTGTTGGTTTATATAAATAGTTAGCAGCTCACATTTATGATTTCTTAGGTTTACGCGAATATTATTCATTGAAATAAAACTAATTTAAACGGATTTTATCGCGGTTATTTATTAAATTTTGATCCCGACGTTTCGAAAGCTTTTCAGCCTTCGTGGTCACGGGGCTCACATTTAGTTCATTCCTGTACTAGAAATTGGCTGGAAATAAACAAAATGATATTACATGTGTTCCTATCATTATGGAGTCTGAACGCGATAATTCTGGCGTATCGCCGACATATACAATTCGTTAGTAATTGGATTAATAAATATGTTATTTATACAGTATCTGTATAAGTTTAACCGTATTTATTTGACACTGTAAATATAAAAAAGGCCTATGTAAGCCCTAATTAACATGAAAGGTCTAGTAATAGTAAGACGCTCGTATTATTATGGTTGCAATTTGCATTTATTCTAGTTATGCTACGCCGCATGATTTTATTGTTGAGTCTGATCAATGCCCTATATCCTATATTGATGAAGAGTTGTGTGATGATTGGTATCAATGGTCTGCATAATTATTTTTTTCTATGTATATCTTTATTATTAATTTTTTTTTTCAATAATTCGTTTGACCGTTTGATTTATAACATTTCTAAATTTTTTCAAGGCAGCGCTACTCAAGCTTTTTTCTATAGGGGCCACAAACGTATTAGTCAAGATGTAGCGGGCTACATACAAAAATATTTAATATTGATGAAGAGTTGTGTGATGATTGGTATCAATGGTCTAAATTAATAATTTTCTTCTAGATATATCATTATTATTAATTTTTTTTGCAATAATTCGTTTGACCGTTTGATTTATAACATTTCACATTTCAAAATTTTTTTAAGGCAGCGCTATCAAGCTTTTTTCTATAGGGGCCACAAACATGTATTAGTCAAGATGTAGCGGGCCACATACAAAAATATTTAAGTAATAATGCCCTTCGTTTTTATATCCTTGGGTAATTTTTTTTTATGGTAGCTCGGCAAAGTGACTGCACTGTACCTGATGTTAAGTACAGCACAGTCCAGAAACAGCAGCGACCATCGAGAGAACGACAATCCATCGCCAATCGCTACTGTCATGCCGGCCTGCGTAAATGCTTTTTTATGTTTCTCTTGAAAAATAAATTAACACCAGGTGGGCTAACCATTAAAGCTCGGCGGACCACAAGTTCAGTATAGGAGGTTTAAAGCATCGTCATTGTGGTTTGTTTTTTGTCGATTTCGTGCAGTCTAAAGAGATAGAAAGAAATATGGAATCTGCTATTTGATGGTGATCGCCATCTTAGATTTTGTTTTTCTTTTTTTATGGTGTACTGATTTTACTTACAGGTCCCATTTATTTGATGAGCTGTGAGCGGTTCTAAGCTGTTTTATAATTCTATGATTTGATACAAATATTAAGGTGTTGTAAAAAAGATGTAATGAAACACTTTGTAGGCGGCCACATTGGATTTGGTTTTTTTTTTTAGTGTACCTTATTGTACCAGTCAAGCTCTAAATTGGATACTGATATTGAGGGAACGTGAAGAAATATGTAATCCAACATTGTGACAGCAACCATTTTAGATTTACAGTTATATTGAATATATTAATTTGTATTGTCATGAGAACTAAGTGTATCAAATATCATATCAATCTGTTTACAGAAAAAACGGTAAAATTTAAATAATTAACGTGTACCCAAAAAACAATAGGTTAAACTAAATAAAACTCAAACTCATTACATATGTATGTATTTTATTAACCAGAAACGTTTAATAACGTGCACAGATTATACGCACATAAATAAAAACAAAAACAAATAAATAAAAATAAACATTTATTTTCAAAATAAATTAACATGATTTCTTATACGCTTACACATATAATGTATACTGTAATATGGTAATCATCACATTAGGGACTTTATGTTTGGTGGTGTGACGGCTGGAAACACTCAACTACCGTGCTAAAAAGTGCATATACTTCGAGGACGACCTGTCTAATATCATTTTTTACCGAATATCAACATTTAAATATACTTAAATAAACCGATACATATAATTATCTTGCGTCGTCCGTATTGAAGGCTAGAGTATGACATATGACGTTATAATTTATGTTTTTAAACAAACCTCGAGCGTAGGCGTTATTAAATTCGCCGCCGCATGAAAGTTTATTATAATACATGATTATCTTGTAATTTTCTACATTTTTATTTGGATTTAGCGGCCTCTTCAGCCTCTAGTCGTTTGCGCATCGACTCGGGCATGGTCGGTGGCGGGGGTCGCGGCATTCTGAGCCATACCTGAACAAGGAAATTACACAATCTATACAAAAAGTATAAGAGAAATATACGGTATACAACTATGTTACATAAAACTTCTCATACAAATATATGGTGTCTCCATTTAACATTAGTCAGAAGGAACAATTGGTAAATTTTAGAATAATCATTGATACTTCATACAGATGTGTAATAGCTGAGGGTAGAAGTTTAAAATTATCACTGGACTATGTCTATACGAGGCTTTGAGATCGGGATGGCGATCTCAGATCGATTAATCAAAGAATTTACGTATAAATTGTTAATTTTTTTTTGTCACAATAAATGATTTAGACTTATTACGTCATAAAAGTGTAATGTTTATGATCAAACTGAAAAAACTTGACACACTTTTAGTTTAATGTACATTGAATTCCGGTTTATTAGATGTCAGTACCGTGGAACGTAAAATTTGAAATTGTTTCTTGTTCCTGACGCTTTGAAGTTGTAGTAAAATCTTCTCAGACTTTTATTTTTACAGTAAAATAGATAAATAATATGCATAAAAAATTTGTAAAGTTTAATTTCCAAATCTTAAAACTTTTAATTACAAAGTCACAGGACGTAATTCACCCATATATAAAATGATAAAATCCATTATTGTATATATCTTTGATAAATCGATCTAAACTAGTTTTTATTTTGTGAATCGATTCGTTTGATTTCGATTCAAATTGATCGAAGAAACGATGTTTTTCAAAAAGAATCGCCATTCCTAGTTTGAGTACACAGTCTTTTTAGTTTCTCTTTTTCGTATGTTCTCTATTCTTTTTAAGACAACTTCTTTTTTAAGGTCGTGTCGTTAAAAGCTTGTATTGCTAGGCAGTTTACAAACATTCAATTAACACCCAGACTCGGAACAATCACTTGTGGATCATATAAATAATTGTCTTGTGTAGGATTCGAACTCACGAAACTTAGTACGCCGACTGCGGTAAGTCACACAGACACTTAAACCACTAGGTCAATCGTGCAGTATTAAATATTGGCGAAAATATTCACCTAGGCAGATGTGATAATAAAAAAGAAAGTCTATACCTTGACGGCATCATAGATGAACCATTGCAGCGCGGTGAGGGTACCAATCATCACGATCCTGGGTCCAAGACCCTTCCATACTCCTGCCCATCCAAGCTTGCCGATGATGGAGCCGACTGTCGCTGTCTTGTCCTGGAACACAACGATACACAACATACAACGACATATAATTTGTCAAGTCAAATCAAAAAACTTTATACTATTTAGGCCTCCGGAAGACGCTTATTACCGATTTCTTAGGTTTACGCGAATATTATTCATTGAAATAAAACTAATTTAAACGGATTTTATCGCGGTTATTTATTAAATTTTGATCCCGACGTTTCGAAAGCTTTTCAGCCTTCGTGGCGGACCGCCCCGTGACCACGAAGGCTGAAAAGCTTTCGAAACGTCGGGATCAAAATTTAATAAATAACCGCGATAAAATCCGTTTAAATTAGTTTTATTTCAACGCTTATTAACGTCAAAACTACAAACGGTTCGGAAAATAACTCGGTCATCGAGAAAAAACGGAAAGACACTAGATCTAGTTATGTTTTTTTTTTCATTTGGGGAATCTATAGGTGTTAAAGCAATAAAAATAATTTAATAATCATTTTTACTACACAAGACTCGTAATTGGAGACGCCAACCGCGCTATAATATATAGTACCTAAGGTCGCTATATTTTAGCCAGTCTATATTAAAGGTATGAAGCGGTAAATTTTATTTTAATGCGCTAATCTTTGGAAGTACAAACCGGATTTCAAAAATGTTTTTATGTTTGATAGAGCTGTAATTGAAGAAAGGCTTTAGGCCATTTAAAATCCCGACCATCACTAAGAGCAAAGTTGTACTTAAAAAGTTACAAAAATTATTAAATATAATTTTAGATCTACACGAGGTCGCGGGCACAATTATTAAATCTTCAAGCTACTAGCTGATCTGACAATTTTAGTTGCCTTATAATTCTATCTATAATATCTCATATAAAAAAAATACAAAAATATTTTTTTTTAAGGAACATCTTAGCGGCATGAAATATACTTTAAATCTTATTGTCTTACGTACCAAATATTCATAAAAAATCATTAAAATCGGTCGAGCCGTTTCGGAAGAGTGCGAGCACAAACACCGTGACACGAAATTTATATATACATACTAATGGTTCTGGTGCACTTCGTATAACTTACAATCACTGTTCGATAGTCTTGCTAAAACTCAAAAACGGGTTGACCGATTACAATATATTTTTGTAACATTAAGATTAGCTACAGTGAGTCCTAATTAACCTTCCAACTTATTTTAACATCTTCTGACTTACCACCTTAATCACCTAGCAGTATGAAATATATTTTACGACTTATACCAACCAAATGTACGTAAAAAAAAACCAGCTATTTCACAGGAGTGAGACCATAAACACCAGGACACGAAATTTTTTATATATATATATATTTATATAGATAAGAAGATTAATTACCTATATCTATATCTGACAATATTTATGTATATTAAATATAACTATTAACTATCGAATCTACAATCTTTGAAAAATTATACTAACGTCGCTAACAAGATTTCAAACTATATTTTTGTATAGACATAAGTGAAAAAGTGTTTATAATGCAATTGCAATAGCAAGGAATATTACTTTATGGGCAAAAAAAATCAAGTATAGGTTTCTGCTATGTATGGTTTAAGAATAACATTTATATGGAAGTAGACTTCAAATCATTCGATATGCAAAAAATATAAATACATTGAATAGTTCTGCTAAAATGCTTCATTTCACAGCTGGAAAAATAATAATAAGACTGTCACGATACGGCAATAAATAAATATTAAAATGTAACATTGTATAATAATTAATATTTTTAATTCCAAAATAATTTTATGCAATATCTTTATCTAACTATGTATCTATCTTTATAATAAAAAACTATCGTGTCACAATGTTTGTCTGGGTTAATTTCCGAAACTTCTGGATTGATTTTAATGAAATTTCGCACAGGAATGTAACTTTGTCCAACTTAAAATATAGGTTTTATTTTATTTCGATCAATGACTGCAATATTTTTATTGCAAAATATATATTTTTTTATAACAGCCACATCAACGTATGGTCTGGTCGGCTAATTATCTATCGAATCTATCTAATACTATTAAGTCAGCAACACTTGTATACATCTGTATACATATCGCGTATATCGGCTCTAACGATTTGGGAGATATGTATTTCGTATTTATACAGATTCTTGAATTTTCCATTCAATGTATGATTTGTATTTTCGTGTAAAAAAGGAATTTTGTTAAGAAAATATTTTCTAACAAAATTATTAATACATTAGTGTTTTGCTTTAAATAATTAGTAATATCGTAAAATGTGGATTTATTATGTGATTCGTGACGAATTTTTTTTTATGAAACATAATAAAAAAATAAACTTGTCTTTGCTCGGTGACCTAGGTTACTATAAAAGGTATAAGGCAAAAGATAAATACAGGTCCTTTGGTGATCAAAACCTACTGAACTTAGCGGGATGAAACTATGACCAGTTGATGCAGATTTTAGTAGACGGTTCTAGAGTATATAATTTTTGGATTCTATTGTCCTTTGTCTTTTATTTTTCAACGTTTATTTAGTATCGTATTTATCTATTTCGCTGGGATTAGATGATGAATTCGAAAGCAGTGCAATCTTTGTGGAAGGTACTGAGTCCGTAGGTGTTATAGTCAGTAAGAATCTGACATAACCCATACTTTTGCTGCCCGGAGCAAGGTGGGTATCTTTTGTAAGATTTTCGTAGGAAAAAAAAAGGATTATTAACATCTAGTTTTCCATACCTGGTTGAGTTTGGATACGACGGTGTCAGCAGGGTGGGAGACGATGGCGCAGAACACACCGGCGATGTAGCCAGCAGCGAAGGTCACAACCAGCTGCTCGCCCTTCGAGCACTGATCACGGGGCTTTGGCACCACGTACTGTTAACAGATAACATCTTCAATTAATCATCCACATCTCATCGGGATGTTAGTTTAATATCAATTAGAAAATTTCACCCGGACAGACAAGAAAGTGAGTGAGTTGTCACCATCAGTTAGACATTCTCGGTAGTTAGTAGTTCCCTTTCTTATTATAGTATTGTGTATAATCCCTATAACTCGAATGTTAAGGAAAATGCTATAAGATAAGAGAGTTAATGAATTTTCGACTTAACAAGTATCAAGAAGTTCGAGATTTAAATATTTTATTGCTGAAATTTCGACTTGGAAAGATGCGATTATTGGGTATATTTATCGAGTTGTAAAGTCAAAGTTACATAAAAATTCGTGTTATAAAAGTTATAATAATTATACAAACATCTAAAAATCGTTTTTTTATTTATTTAATTATACATATATTTACAGAATTTAATGATTTTTACGAATATTTCTTTTTTTAATTTCAAACAAGCACCTAACATTCCTTGTAGAATTTATTGCTAAAAGTTTCGAGAATTTCAAGAAATACGTCTTTTATATTTTACTAAAAACGAGTTACGGAATTGCTTATTGAAATTCGAGTTATAGAGTATATATATACCTCATAGAGAAATAACATTTTGTTTAGATTACAATTATAAATAATTCAATATACCGCGTACTTAAGAGTTCAGTAGAAGGAAACCGCATTTTAATATATTTTACAACCACCATTACATTAATTATGACTTACGCAGTCTGCTTTTTGAAATTCGAGTTATAGAGTATATATATACATACTATGCATACCTCGCAGGAAAATAAAATTTTCTTTGAGTTACAAAGTCTACATAATTCGAGAGATATCGCGTATTTAGGGGGTTCAGTGGAAGGAATGGCACTTCTGTTCGATTTACTGAGGATTACCACTTAAAGAGGTTCGAGTTATCGAGATTTCACTGTATATTTTTTTGTTCAATGAACACACTAACCTTGTAAAGCAGCTCAACTGTCTTCTCAAAGCAGGCGAACTTCATCATGGTGTAGGGGATCTGCCTACCCCAGAGCGGCACTAGACCCTTGTAGAAGGTGCTGTAGCCCTCGTTCTTCACCATCTTCGGCCACGCCTCTCGCAGGGTGCTCGCGAAACCAGGCATAGTCTGGATACGTACCTATTACCACAAAAAAAAAAAAAAATGTAATGCCTAAAATAACACAAAAATAAAGCGTAGACCACTCAGTTGGAACCAATTTCCTTTGCCTAGAATATTATTATTGATAAACGTATTATATTATTGATGAATAAAATATGAAGATAATGAAGAGCAATTAAATTAAACGCAAAGATAACAAATGAATTAAAGGAATGGTAGGAAATTTTGTAATATATTGTTTTTAGTTGTGGAAATAAACATTATACTGTCCATCATTCAATTTACCTAATATCTAAATCATTATAATACGTATAATGACGTTCACAAATAATATCTCCACAGCAGTTGAGAACTGACTGGCTGTCTTGAACCAATAAGCGCGCACCTATAACTGGGCACAGCCAATAGCGTACGAGAACTTACTTTAGCGGCCTCTAGCGGTGAGAGGGCGATGTCAGCGAAGAACTCAGCTGATGCGGACGCAGCAAGATACACGAAGGTGCGGTATGTGTATGCGGTCTCCTCATCCAACATACCGGAATATCCCACTTTGAACACTTCATAGAAACCGAACTTGCACAGACCCTGGAACGCACAAGGACATACAATATTATTTATATGGTCAAAATAAGTAGTGTTCCAGTGTTTATTGAGATTTAAACTCATAGCGTTATTACATATCTTCACAGTTCTCAGTAGGAACAATTGGATTTTAATATAATCATAGAATCTACACTAAGAATGTTATGGATTTGGATATATATGGCCCAGAATTGGATGCGTAATGGAGGTAGAGAGGCAGATAAATGTGTTAAATAAATAAATTGTATATAATAAAATAATACTAGCCGACCTGCCAGACCTTGTCATGCCTTTTCGAGTTGTCAATCACATCGACTAAAGCGACATCTATCGCGTTATGATTATTTATCGACATAAACAGCACCCTATCTCTCGAGTTGAATCAAACTGCACACAGTTTGCAAATTTTAAAATCGATTTTTTATATATAATACTTTTTATTTAATTTTTATATATGATTTCAAAATTATACAAAGGCATAAAATACATATCCATTCATTAAATACATCATACAAAAATTTACATTTTTGGACCCCCCATTTGTTAAAGTTATGTCACATTTTCTACGAATCCCTATCAATTATAGACCCTTTCCCCGGAAAGGATATATGGCAATTTACAGCATAACACAAATTTCAATATTTTAAAATATTTCCTGCTTGTAATAATAACACTTTAATAAATTAATAAATATCTGTAATGACACGTAAAATATACCGAAATTGTATTTTATGAACGGTGACGTATGTCAATCTAGGATACATAATATTAATGTAAAAAAGCGATTTGAAGCGATGATAGCTCAGTAGTAATGTCTACAACTTCGCGTCAAGAGACGTGAGTTCGAATTCAAGCACCTACAATGAGCCTGAGCTTTCGGTGAAGGAAAACTTCGTGAGAAAACTATAGCATGGTGGTAGGGATTTTTCTAGCCAGCCTGGCTAGCAACCACCCTCAAGTTGAAAATCTGCCGCCAAATACCAACAGGTGTGTTCCGGCAGCTGCACTTATATATATATATATATATATACTTATATATATATATATTTATATATATACTTATATATATATATATATATATATAAAAAAGAAGTATTTTATTCACTTTTGTCTGGTCTTGTCTTGTCACTCTTATATTACACTGATATTATTGTACAGAAACTAACATAATATGGACTGTTTCTCTAATAGACTGACTCCAAAACCTATCCTATATACTATAAAATAACGAGTTTGATTTCTACAGCAAACCAAATGTAATAATGATTAACCATTAACTTTTTCATAAAAGAGGATAAAGGATTTTAAAGGATAACATTTGTTGGAGCAGCTATAAAACAATCTAAAATTAATTAAAACATCTAAAAAGATTTTGAAGTGATGATAGCTCAATTGGTATTATATACGGACACTGTATCAATGGAAGTAAGTTAGAATCCATCTGCACTGAGCTTGAACTTTCGGTGAAGGAAAACATTGTGATGAAATCTGTACAAAAGATGGTCTTTTGCTTAATGAAATACTTAGTTATGTTCCGGCAGTTGTACTTGAGAGCCAGTCACTTAGGCTTAAGAGTGTGCACTATCTTGGACCACATCGACACTTGACAACAGGTGAGATTGTGGCCACAAGGCTATAAAATCTAAAATATTAAAAAAAAAATTGGTTAACGTGTCTACCATCTTGAGCCACATTGTCACGTAATATCAAGTGAGAATGTGTCCATAAGGCTGAATCTATAAACTATTACAATAGTGGTATATTATAATGTACCTGAAGTGAGTAACCGATGAAAGTAGGCGCCCATCCCTTGGCGAGGCCGCGGAAGCCTTCCTCGCGGACTGACACCTTGAACCCGTTCAGCACGTTCTTGTATTTGTCAGGGTCGACCTGCAGCCGGCACTTCACCAAGTCGAGGGGCACCACGGCGGTGTGGGTCAGACCTAACATCGACAATCATTACTGCTTTATTACCGCATTTGATTTTTTTTATCCACATTCCATAGTAATATCATAAACGCGTGAGTTTGTTTGTTACACTTTCACGCCTAACCCACGGAATCTGTTATGAGGAATTTTGGTATAGACATCGATGGGAACTTCGAGACGGTGATAGGCAACTTTTTCTCGTGAAAAACCTTTTGGAAGTGGAGTAAAGAGAGGGATAGACTTTGTATGAAACATTTTATTGCTTCATGCGATTTATTTGACAAAATCAATATTAAGCCTCAGATGGTATTGTTACGCCAATGGTTGCATGACGACGTATTTCTTCCTAAAACTAATTCATAACATCGATTTAGTAAAAACCGGTTATTTTGCGTAACAAACAGGCACTTCAATTTTATCTATGCTTAATTTAATTTGATCCAAAAATTGATTATTCTTTTCATAATTTATCTTGGGGTCGTAACATAGGTAGACTATTCATCGTTTACCAAAATATAGATATAAAGGGAAACATCATTAGAAGGGTTTCAGACATTTAAAACGATCTCAAAAGATAAATCTCATAAACTGTTTATTTCATTATTACAATAGATCGACTCAGCATCCATACGCATGACCACAGAATCATCATTGTCTCAACGAAACAACCACATTTTTCGGCTCAATTCCAGATAGAAATGACCTTACCAGTGGCGGATTTACACTTTTACTGCCCGTGGTCTACTCAAATTTTGCCGTCCCTACCTATCACTACAATTAGACTTCACATAGGGCGACGTAAATTGAATAAATTTTTATATTTGCTTTAGGCCGTTGCGGTGGCCTCGAAAAGAAGGCCAACATGACAGCGGTGACTGATTATGAATTTTGGATCAATGTCAGTCACCGCTGTTCTGGTTTGTACTGTACTTAACACCAGGTGCAGTACAACATAAAAAAAGCCACAGTCCTGATTATATTTCTATGGATTAGGGGCAAACGAGCACGCGTGTTCTCTGATAGTACGAGATCACGGCCGCCCATGAACATCGACACCACCAGAGGAATCGTAGATACGTTGCCGGCTTTTATAGGAGGAACATACCTAATGGTATTTGGCGACAGTATTTCAATTTGTGGGTGGTGCTAGCCAGGTGAACATTAGAAAAAAGCTCTAATCACCATGCTATGGTTTCCTCACTATGTTTTCTTTACAGAAAGCTCAAGCTTATTATACGTAGTAGGATTCGAACTCACATCCCACGAAGTGGTGTTCCTATACACACCCTCTGACCTATCGTCGCTTCAAAAAATCGACGTAAGACTTAGATTCTAAGTTGTAAATCATTATCTAGCAAGATATAGCTAGATATATGGATAAGTGTGGATCATTTCAGTTTCTAAAAAACAAAAAGAAAATTGCCCAAATTATCTGCATCTAAAATCCGCCGCCCTAGGTTCCACCCTACTGGCAAATGCACCCCTAAACCTAACTGTAATTTCTCAATTATAATTACGTAACAATTATGTGTGTATATTTAGTAAATAGATAATTTGTCCTAAAAAATATAAACTCCACACATTTATCATGTAATCCGACGTTCTCCGTGATTGAAGACTTACTAGACGTGGATAAAAATAGATAAGACAACCAAATCCGAGCACACATAACAATTTGTAGAGCATAATTTATGTTATATAACTGTCTAAAGAAAGAAAACTTCCTACAATTTATTAGGGCGCTTTGTGATGATGTAACACGTTTATAAGGACTTATGTTGGTCTATTGACCGAAATTCGACTAATATTATTTGAAGTTATTTGTCAAAGAGTATTGGGAGTCTTCGGTCAGTTGACTGGGATTCCGTAGGGAACGGTGATTTGTAAATGGAAAAGCATATTGCAATTATTGTTATAGTAATATATTTAAATACGAATCACATTCTGATTGAGTATCGACAATTTATAATGAAACTGATTATTAAAAAAAAAAACACAAGTACGATTAATAATTTTATTCGAAACAACTTTATATTGGTTTTGTAACGAAAAATAAAACTATTATGTACGTGAATTGATAAAGCAAAATTCTATCAAAGTCAAAATTCCATCTAGATCGTTAAAGCAGTTTTCGAGATACGCGAAATTTATATACATATACAAGAATAGCTCGACTAATTTGATTAGATATTAGTAGACAATGGCATACCTTATTCTACATTTTCTTGTAGTCAATCACATCAACTACAGTGTCTACTATCGCGTTATGATCACTTAGAAAAAGGTAAAAAGTATCTTATCTCTCAAGTTGGATCAAACAGCACACAGTGTGCAAAATCTGGTTAAAATCGGTTCAGTAGTTTAGGAGTTAATCGCGGACAAACAACGTGACACGAATTTTTTATATATAAATATAGACATATCATACTCATATAATACATTCGAAAATGAGCTTGTTTGTTTCACGCCTAAACTGATCGATTGTGATGAATTTTAGTACAGAGACAGATGGGACCCAGGAGACGGACATGGGATAATTTTTCTCGCACAATCTTTATTGGAAGTGGGGTAAATAGAGAGACAAACTTTGCATGAAATTCCGAAATTATTCCATCATCCGATTTGTTTGACAAAATCGATATTAACACGTGCGAAGCCGTACTAAAATCTAATTGGCTTATAAATTTAGTAGTAAACGTGTCAATGTTAGAGGCCGAAATAAAAAGTCCCGTCTATTTGATAGGACATATCAGAATCAGTTTTTGTTTTGCGAATTCAAATGACATTAATATCTTTTTATAATGATGGAACAATTAGTTTCTTATAGAGCAAACAGTGGAGATCGAGGGTATATAAGTACTGTAATATTTTAGTATTATTTGGCAACATTTTAGAATTATTTGGCATCAAACACTTTGGATCGTTTGACATTGGTAGTATGCAATGTAAGCAATGAACGGTTCTATTTTATTGATTTGCTAGCTGTGTCTGTGACATCGTTCGCATTTTTGTCCGTTTTGTAGCTTTATTCAATACAGCCCTACTCCTATAGGCGGTAGCGTGATGTTAAATAGCCAAAACTTTTTAGTTAATCTTCAAATGTTGATCCAACAATATGATGATGGCTTCTTGTTGCCTAAGTTCACCCCATTCTAGTTATGTGCAATAATAAAACGTTTTTCACAGAAACTTGTTTATATTGTGTATTCATGAATTAAATTAAAATACTTCTATACGATAAATTTAGATCCCACTAAAATTTCATTTGGTCACTGTATTATTTGTGGCACTGTGGCATATTTATTATTGTTAGTAGAGAATGTAAATGCGCCCTCAGCTCTCATAATCATATGGTCACAGGGCAACCCTGCTGGAGGAACGTTTAGACTAGGCTACGTTACTGTAAACAGTAAAACGCCGCATTGACGCCATTGACCCAATCTAAACGCGGCCCAACAGTCCCCCTCCGTTACGAGTTCTCATCATCGGGCATTAAGAACAACTGATAAAAAATATAGGATAGGAAGGATCAACTAAGCCAATTAGGGACCATTCATTAATAATGTACGGGTCCGGAGGCGTAAGGGGGTTAAAAAAATCTATACATATCCGTATCTGGCAGCGAATGGGGGTAAAACATATTGTTACGTAATATTTTACAATACAATAAATCTGAATTGATCTAGCTTTTTCGGTAAAATGTGTTTTCTTTAAGACTAATTCCAAACTATTCGATTCCTATTTTAAAAGTGTTATTCGTTTCTGGATTGTTTAACTGATTTATGTTTACTCACTTTAAGATTATTCATAAACTTAGTTTTAATTATTATAATAATACCCCAAAGACTAGATACCTGTATAATAATATTAATCTATATCTATATTTTGGCCGAAAGGCTTAACCTATAAAGTATATGCACACAAAAAACCAAACTCAGAGAATGTTAAATAATGACTTACCGCACGATAGGATACCGCCAATACCGCAGAGTGCGTAGTATTTTGGTGATGCGAATTCGCACGACTCAGTCGTGACCTCCGCTGACGCAGCCATGATGCCCTGGTACATTTTCACATTTTGAATACTATTGACCCGTTAGGAAAACTAAATATTTATGTTTTTCAAACTATTATTAATTTTGCTCAAACTGGTTTCACGCCCTATAAGTCTAACCTCAAACATTTTGTTTAATCTGCAAACGTTGGTCAAATAAGATGATGGATTATTGTTTCTAAAATTCACCATTCTACTTATGTGCAATGAACAAACTTTCTTCACAAAAACATATACTAATATTACATAACACAGGGATGCACATATGGACTGTTTATTTTGAAAGTGGTGTAAGTACATTTTCTTTTGTTTCGAGAAAATTAAAGGTTACTATATTTGTTGATAATGCAATTTCATTTACCGACCGATTTTAAGTTGTACAAAACATGGGATTTTTTTGAGAAATTAAACACGGACTAGTTATATATATAAAAAAATTACATTAAATTAAGCATGAATTACGTGATAGCTCATTTTTCTCAAAAATGGACTTACACCACTTTCAAAATAAACGGTCCATATATTGTAAGTTAATGAATTAAAATTAAAACTATACGACACATTAAAATTTCAATAAACATTCTAACGATAGTTTTTATAATGTAGGTTGGTTTCTAGGTGTCACGTCTATTATCGTGAAGAGTGAATGTAAATGCGCCCTCAGCTCTCATAATCACTTGGTCACAGGGCAACCCTGCCGGGGAAACGTCTAGACTTGGCTACGTTGCTGTAAACAGCAAAACGCCGCATTGACGCCATTGACCCAACCTAAACACGACCCAACAGTCCCCCTCCGTTACGAGTTCTCATCATCGGGCAACAAGAAATAGTGATAACAAGCACAGGTTCAAGGTGGCCAAATACCTCTCTCCAGTCATCGAAGTGATTCACTTTGGCTAATAAACACAATTCTAAATAGTAAACTGGATCTTACACTCAATTATATATGATTTTTTTGAAAGATTGGTGAAGTGGCATAAAAGATCACTTCTCCAAATCCCCAATATCGAATATTTCGTTGGCTTTTCTAGAATAATACACAGATCATGGGTGCTTTTAGTATAGCAGTCAAGGAGCTGCATGAGTATCTATACAGTATACTATTGACTAACAGAACATAAGCGATGATAGCTTAGTGGTAATGTGTAGGAACGCCGCGTCAAAGGAAGTGAGTTCGAATCCAACCACCTACAACGAGCTTGAGCTTTCGGTGAAGGAAAGCACCGTGAGGAAACCATAGCATGGTGGTAGGGCGTTTTCTAATGCTAATAGGTGTGTGCCGGCAGCTGCACTTGAGAGCCAGATCCTCCACAGGTTTAGCGTGTCTATCAACTTGGGTTTTATCGTCACTTAAGGTCAGGTGAGATTATGACCACAACGCTAAAACCTTAAGTATAATAAAAATATATAGGTACATGTATGTTATATCAATGAAACTTATAAAGTAAAGTTGATAAATTAGACAGTTTATTCAAATAGTAACTTAATAAACATAAAGATTCTATACTGCCTGTACCCGTGACTTAGTTGCAACTTATTAATGGGTAATTTGTTTTATTTATTTATACTTTATTGTACACCTTTGCACGTATATACTATAATACTTTTCGAATTATATAACAGGTACAACAGATGGCCTTACTGCTAATAGCAATCCCTTCGAGGCAACCTTTTGATGGATATGTTTCATAAAGAATTATGGGTATTATGACTGTATAAATAAATAAAGACTAAATATGATCTTATTTACCAGATCATTATGCGCTGGTGCGAGTGTGGAGGCCTGGCACTGTGCAGGCGATAGCGGGCCACGGAAGGGCGAGTTCCGCGCCGCGTCCAACAGGGATGAGAACATTATTCTGCAATGGAAACATACAAATGAAGTAAGAAATTCAATTTTAGGGACTAAGATAAGCTTGTATTATAGTTATTTAGACAGATTAGAATGAACAGATACATATAAATACTAAATAAAAAAAAAACTTTTCAATAATAATACATATCTTCCCATGACATTTGCATAGTTTAGTAATAAGTAAATCATGCCAGTACACATGAAATGCAGTATATAGAAAAATCAAATTAAAAGGAAATATTATAAGCTAAGTGGTGTTATTATTATTTCAAGAAACTGTGTTAGATTCAGTTATATTATATAGTTTTATAACTAAAATGGTTTTAAGAACAGTTGCTAAGCTGTAGGTTTAGTGAGATAAAGTAAAGTATATTAGTTCTCTTTATAGAATAAATATAAATTCAAAAGGCTGTTTTTTTTTAAATACTCTATTAAGTTTAAAAAATAATAATAATGAAAATTCACCCTTGAAATACTTAAATTAAAAAAAAAACCTACATAAGTCCTCTCTATAATATATTTGTGTCATGTTCAAGGAACAATTCTTTATAGTTATCATAAGCTATGAATAATACAGGAAAAACAATGAGGACACTTTGAAAAACGTTATGAACATCCAAGTGTAATAATTTTATTCCAAAAAAAGACAATATTCATGAACTGTTCTATAAAACTTATGTATATATTAAAATAAATACCAGTTTGATAATGCCACAAGTCTTATGTAACATTAACTCTCTATTACAAATTATCAGCTAATTGTAATGTCAGTAACACTGTGCCTTTAATATAATTGATAATAAAAATATATAAACCAAATTGAACTGTACCATACAATTCTTATCACAGATTAAATTAATCAACTTAGTTATCATCTGGATTTCTTATCAACAGTAAAAGAAATCTGTATATTAAGTAATCCATACTATACTAGTAATCTAAATATCACTATGATAAATATAAATAAATGTTTATCAAACCAGCTAAAAAAACGATTTTGTTAATTATAAAGATATCACAACCATGGCTAAATGTTATTCCAAAATATGAGCTCACTGTAAGTCTGGAAAGGAGACTAGTTCAAATGTGTAATCGACACTGTATTTACTATATTAAACAGTATAATTTTAAGTAGTAGTCACCCAGTGTGCAAAATTATACCATAATCTATATATATAAAAATGATTCTCTATTTCCCTTGGTCATTGCATCACACGTAAATGGATAGAGCTATTTTGCTAACTCTTTTTTGTTGTGTTACTTATTGCCAGAAGGTTCTTATGAAAGAAAAAAATAAGGAAGTTGAACGGAACCTTAGAAGAATTAAGAAAATTTAACAACTTAATGACAATATTAATTTTACATGACTGTCAGTTGTCCTAGAGTATTACAATAGTAATGCAAAAGAACATTGAGAGTAAGGAAAAGAAAATCATTTAAAAGAGAAAAAAAGTAGAAAAAGGCACAAGGAAAAGAATTTATAGATGTAAACCAACTTTGGTTTATTTCATAGAAAATTATGTAAACCATATTTTACATCACCTTCTTTCTTTTTGCTTCAATAATTTAATACAATTATAATTAACATATTAATTTTTGTAATCAACTTTGTTACAATCTAAATGTACAAGTGTTAGTCATAATTTATTATCAGATTGACCCAAGAATGAAAAACATTTAGTGTCTGGAATTAACATGAAAGCTGTTTCCTGTCTCTTACAGATAAGAAGTGATATGGCTCTAGTTTACACATGGATGTGGTTCGAATACATATAAAAGGGCACAATTCACTGGATTACGACTGCTTTGCTATCTAAGTTGTAAGATTTTATTAAAAATAATAGTCTCTATATTTAAGGTTGGGCACACTAAGATTTTGCCACCATTTTACTTTGTGCAATAATCAAACTTTTTTCACAGAAACATCCACTAATATTACATAACACAGGGATAAATAATATTTTAAGTTCATGAATTAAAATAAAAACTGTATGATACATCAAAATACCAATAAAGTCTTGGGATGGCTTTTATTATGAAAAGGTGGTTTTAGTTGGCACATTTATTATTGTGAACAGTGAATGCATTTGCACGCCCTCAGCTCTCATAATCACTTGGTCACAGGGCAATCCTGCTGGGGAAATATCTAGACTTGGCTATGTTGCTGTAAACAGCAAGGCGCCGCCGTGAAGACGCTGGCTCAATCTAAACACGCCCTAACAGTCCCCCTCTGTTACGAGAAAGAAAGGGCAAAATGAAAATAAATAGTGATAAGCCGAGGTTCAAGGTAGCCAATTACCTCTCTCTAGTCATCATAGTCTCTAGTCACTTTGACTAATTAATAAAACTCTAAATAGTAAACAGGATCTTACATTCAATTAAATATGAACTTTTTAAAAGATTTATCAAGGGGCCCAAATAATTTCTTTTTGCTTCAATAATTATATACAATTATAATTATGTTTTAATTTTTCTAATGATCTTTGTTACAATTTAAATTAAGTGGTTGTTAGTCCATGAATGAAAAATATTACAGCCTGGAACTACTATGAAAATCATTTCCTGTCTCTTATAAATAAGAAGTGATATACCTCTAGATTATACATGGTTGAGGCTCTAATAAATATTAAAGTACTGAGTAAGCCACAATTCACTGGATTATGACTGCAATACTGTTTTTTTTACAGCTTGCTGCATTGTGACTGCGATACTGATTTTTTATTACTGTTGTGAGCACTTTCCTTTTACAGACATGCTTTCATATTGCAAAAACTACCCAGGCTCAGAGCAAGAACCATCCGCCAATGACACAACAGTTACATTCAAATCCCTGTATTGCTAGAGAAATTCCCGCAAAAATGACTGCAATACCCTAAGGTTTCCACCCTGTTGAGTGGTACTCTTAAGTATTGTGCCCAGAGTGCAGACAAACTTGATCCAGCAATTTAAGCAGAATTTTACAGATCTTTACTAGACAGGGTCAGGTATGATGATACAACTGACTTCTTAGATTATTGTGTTTTAGTATCTGTAATATCTTTTGAGTACACTGTATAAATCTTAAAAGACCTCGAGAGTCCTTGGTGTCTGGTTTGAGGAGGATTGTAAGTGTCAAGCAGCTTTAGTAACTATTTGATGGTGCTTCTCAACTGATGAGACCTACACACCTCTCAAAAGGAACACCTAGCATAAAACAAGAGAAAGAAGGCAACTGTATGTCTTTACTACATTAACAAAAAGAATAAGTTGTCATGACAGTATAGACCAGCAGTAAATTGTTGATCTCACAGTGGTTATCTTTAATTTGTACTGATTCTATCACACCAAGTGCAGTTCTTTGGATTAGTTGTATAAAAAGGCTTTAGTAACAACTAAGCTAGTTTAGACAAGCAATAGGAAATTGCACACCTCATAAGTGAAATGTTGAGGTGGGTACTACTGTCACTTCACACAAAACAACTGGTTTTTCAAACTTAAAATGTTTCTATTTTTCATATATTACACTTGTAAAATAATATATACACACACATATCAAGAAATAAATCCTATTTTTAACACTCATGATATTTTTGATGGCATCTTTTGTTATTTAAACTAGTTAAAAAACTATTTAAAAAAGTTCTGCCTTGGAAGTCCGTGTGTGTGTATGTAAGGATCCTGTATATTATCATGATACTGACTGAAATACTTTACTAATTGACTTTTTTTTTTCTTACACTTTAGTATGATTAAGAATATAACCATATTCAGTCTGCTTTTATGTGGTTTGATTATTATTAAATAAACAAAACAAAAAATTAGATTATGAGGCATGCACTTTTGGATTTTCCAAAGTTTTTATATTTATTGTAACATTAATGTTAAAATAGGCATAAAATGCAGAAAAGTTTATATTCATTGAAAATTATTCTTCCAATGTCACCTGTGAGAATCCAGCATATTGCTGCCCTAAACACTACCTTATATAAGTTACATTGAAGTAAGGTTAAAACACCTCAAGTACTATATCAGTATAGCCATTTTGCCTTGCCTTGAGGTGATTAAAGTAATTAATGCCAAAATAAAATTGGCAAAGAACTTGTAAAACCGTATAATACGAAACGAAGGTACCCAAAAAATATATAACATGTTTGGTAATTTTAGATTTATGTATATAAATTCAATAATATCAATGTACCAAACAATGAATATGAAAAATAGCAGAGGTAAACTTTTATTGTATCATGAAAAAATTTAAAGCAATGACCTTTCGACGTAGGCGAGACCGAAAATCAATGCCATTGCAACGTCTGTCAGAATTTACGTAGAGGTTAGGTAACATTAGGAATATAGACGATCTTCATTTGTTAGTCATACAAAAATAAAATTAATACCACCGATAATGTATCCACAATAGTTAGTTCAATTTACTTTATGTATATAAAAAATAAAATGTAAAAAAGTTCTCCAACCAAAGCGGCCGCTAATCAATACTGCTTATAACCGACCTCTAGTCAGTTTAAGCCAGCTAGATTTTTGGAACAAAGAAATACAAATCTTGAAAGAACAAATTATAATGCTTTAAAAGTTAATTATCTTTTATTTTTCTAAAATAATATATAGGGCAAGGTCACGTGCAAACATAATTCCATTACAAGTTACGTAAGGAAAATGTTACGTTAAATTTATCTTTTACTTCTCTAACAGTATATCGGTCATTTATTAAATTAATTATAACGCTCAATATTTAAAATTCCCAACGAAAAACTTGACTTACATGTTTTAAATCCGATCGAAAATAGCCAACACACCCTTAACACACTGCACTGCGCCTGACGCACAGTGATAAAGGAAATAGTTCGTACAGTGACAGCTGTATGAAGGAAGTTACATAATCACGTGGTAACACATGACATTTACCACAGATAATATTAACATTGCATATTTATCCATAGAATAAATACACTCAGAACGAAAGTATAGTCCGCGCCACCACTGAAGTCCAGTCCAACTCTGGAAATAAGCGTGACTCCGCCGTTATTTTTGTAGTATGACAGAAGCGTACGTGGAACTTTATCTGTGGAATTTGTTATTGTATTATTAAAATCAGATTAATAATGGCGCGTAAGAAAAAAAAGCGAGAACTCTAAAAAAGGCGGGCGCAGGTTTTAATTTAAATTCAATATTTATATTTTATTCATGATCAGTAGAGTGTAATTGTATATATTAGTATTTGTATTATATTTTCTTAACTTTATTTAGGTAAGTTTCCTTAACTTTCTATTTATTGTAAGAAGCCGTGAATGAGCCTCTTGATCCAGGGGGAATCATACCCCTGGAAAGATGAAAGTTTTTAACACATATGTCGAAATAGGATCACACTTTGATTTTCTTTATTCAGTGATGCTAAGTCATTCTTGAACCATAAGAGTTTGGAATCCAATAAATTGAGGGCTTTTATTTCTGTGCTTAGCATGACACGAATGGGAGTCGAGGAGTTAGTAGTAGAAGTTAGTACGAAGAGTGCCTAACGAATTGACTCCAGAAGAAATTATTAAAAATATTAATGTACCAATAGGTTGCGGTAAGATTTTAAAAGCTAGGCGAATCCCTACTAATATTATAAAAGTGTATGTCAGTTTGTCTGTTACGCTTTGACGCGAAAACTACTTAACCAATCATCATGAAACTTTGTACAGTTGTCGAAAAATCAATTGTCAAAAAATGTACAGTACGTTGTCAAAAAATCTCAAAATCTAGCTACTTGAACGCCATCTAGCATTCCAGAGTATAGGTGATACAAGGTTCACCGGGTCAATTTATTCAATCATATTATATTATATATATCAAACTATAAGACTATGGTTGATGGAACTTCTGTATGGAAGCCCTTACAAAGTGTAGTTATAACTTTTAATTGCCGGGTACTTCTTAAACTATATATATATTAATGTGTTTTAAAGCTCTGCCGGTTGAACTATATACTTATCCAACTATCTAATGCTACAACTGCTATAGATATGGACACACTAAAATAAAATGTCGTTCAAAGTCAAGATATTACAAGTGCAGGAAAGGACACTCGGGAGTATCATGTAAAGTAGATGAAGATTTTATTAGTTGGTACATGTGTGGAGGCAACCACTTTGCAACAAATAAGTTATATCCATAACACACTCGACAGAAAAAAATCAAGATGCCTAGACTATTAATTGTATATCTTATCCAGAAGCTTCAAAATGCATCCTCCCGTTTCTCTCCCCTATTCAGATGTTTTAGCTTTAATTACCATGCCATTTATTCTTTTTTAAATATTGTTTTTTTTTTAATATATATTATCTTTTACTTCACAAACAGAGAGCATATAAAAGAGGTTTTAACACTACAATTAAGGTTAAGGTTCATAAATTCTTTCAACCAACACACCCCTCTAGTTTTGCAAGCTTTGTCTCTCAGTTTTACTATTCAAATTTAGGTAATATATTCGTATTACCACACGGAAATTAATCACTTCTAGAAAAAACAAATTACTTTTCAACCTTTTTTATGTATACATTTAGATCTTACATCTATATGTTTAGACCGTCTATTCAAAATATCAGTATTAATAAGAGTTATTGCACTTTGATTGTCCATGTTAAGTATAACATTTAACGAAATAAAACTAATATAAACGGATTTTATCGCGGTTATTTATTAAATTTTGATCCCAACGTTTCGAAAGCTTTTCAGCCTTCGTGGTCACTTTAAACGTCGGGATCAAAATTTAATAAATAACCGCTATAAAATCCGTTTAAATTAGTTTTATTTCAATAAATACTGTGTTTTGTTCCACTGCCGGGGTGTTTATTTCATACCATATAAGGCTTTTTTAAGTTTGCATATTTGTTTTATATTTTGTATTCCTTCTGGAGGGTATATATATATAGCTATTTTCTAGCTCTCCATAAAATAATGCATATTTTATATTGAAAACTTTCAATACAAAGTTTTTATTTTGTGCTAGGGCGAATATTTTTCTCAGGGGGCTACTGTTAATAACAGAGCTATATGTTTCATTATAATCAATTCCTTCTTTTTGTTCAAAACCTCTTATTACTAAGCGGGCTGTGAATTTTACATCATCCTTAATTTTTAATATCCATCTACAAGTAAACATTTTTTTGTTTTCGGAAATAGAAGAAACCCATGTATTATTCTTAATTAAGGAATGTTTTTATTCTTCTATTCCTTTAATACACTTCTCTTTATCTTCTTATCCGGTTATTGCTTCTTAGTATGTAATTAGCACATAATAACTGTATCTTTTGAGTACTTTTAATACCCTTCTTGGTTTAGAAACGTTTTCTTTACTTTCTTGCCTCATATATGTCTGCTTTTCTTGCTCTTCACATTTCTCTTCCTTGTCTTCATTTTATTGTTGATTTATATATTCTGTTCTTGCTCTGCATATTTTTCTACTTCATCTTCACTGTGATTATTTGCTTCAGATATTATGCTTTTTTCTTTATCTTCTCTTATTATATTTATTTAATTAATCTGTTTATTTTGTTTGTCATGCTTTTCTTCTATAAAAATAATATCTCTTCTTATTACTATTTATCTCTTCTTAGTGTTCCAGAGACGGTAACCATTTGGAGCGTATCCTATCATTATAAGTTTTTCTTTTCCTTGTTCTAATTTCTTCAAGTGTGTTAATTTTTTACTATATACTTTAGTACCGAAGGTTTTTATGTCCTTGAGATTTGGTTTGTTATTGGTCCATTTTTCTATAGGTGTTTTGGTTTAATCCGTTTTAGGTATTCTGTTTAACGGGTAAGTACTTGATCTTAGAGCTTTTTTTCTATAAGTGTCCGGTTATACCGCTCAGAATTTCCATTTAGTTGAGGGCTGTATGATATTCTATAGTCGAATCTTATACCTCTTTTAGAACCTCATTCTCTTAATTCATTAGTTGTAGATTTACCACCTCCATCACATCTTATCATGCTGACATAACAATTTCTTTCAATTGTATTGGTTTTTTGGCATATCGAGCTTAGTTTAAGTTTGTTGAAATAACAGTATTTATCATTATAGTGGTTTTTGTTACAGATTTTGCAATATAACTTTTTCTGTTGATAGTTGGTTTTGTATGCAATTTGATTTTCGTTGTTCAATGTCTGTCTCTTTTCTTCAGAAAGCAATCTACTTTTTAAGTTTTGTAAATTTTTATCTTTTCATGTTGCTGATCCCAAGCAGTTAGAAAAGAGTTCCACTTATCTGGTAGTGGTTAATATTTTTGTCATAATCATACTTTGTTCTACTTTTTGTCCTAGTTTGCTAAGCCTGAATGTTATGTTTTCAATTTCTGTTAAGAAACTCCTAATCGTCTGATTTGTACTCGTACTTTAAATTGAAGAAGTCTTGAAGTGGCAAACACTTATTCCGTTCTCCACCGCCGTCGTAAATTTCACACAATTTATTATACATTTTTAGCGATGTTTCATAACTTAACAACTGATTACAGTATTTCTGTCAATTGTTGTGATAATACTCTTTTGGGCTATTGCATCTTTTTTCAGCCACGCCTCTACATCGTCACATTTTTCTGATGTCGGACAGGGCGATTTTCCATTTATTACATGAAATAATCCTTTTGCCCGAAATAATATATTGATTTGTAATTTCCATAACTGGTACGATTCTACACAGTTCAACTGCTGTATGTTCATTTCTTCGTTGTTCATTTCTTGTTATATTTCTTCTACATTTTGATGAGTTTTCCATAGTTGCTATACAATTAAATGACATATGTTTTGACTCTTTTTATATACTACTGTTTCTATTATTTTGCAGATTAGTAACTTTGTTCTCTTCCTAAACATTTTTTGGTAATGGGAGACTTTAATTGTTATCGTCAAGCATGGAGTAGCTCGGTTTCAAACAATTATGGAGATAAATTGATACCTATAATTGACAGTCAATACCTATGTATACTGAACAATAGGTTACCTACTCGACGCTCTGGCCCTTCTGACATTGTTACCGCAATAGATATTTCCATTTGTAGTCCTAAATAAGCATCTCTATCCACATGGTGTACACTTCCGTATACATATGGAAGTGAACATTTTCCTATTATAATAACAATAACTCATTTGAAATATGAGAAAATAATAAAAAAATCACGTATTCGACATAAGCTATCTAAAGAACGTTGGGGTGCATACAGGGCAGCTGTAGAAAACAAAATTTCTTTATTGCCAGAGTCTTCTCAAGATGTAGGTCTCTGTGCAGAATCATTCTCTAATCTGTTTATTAATACAGCAAATGAAATATTTCCTCTAAACAAATGTAAACCTTCTAATTTACCATCACCTCCATAGTGGGATCATGAATGCATTGAAGCTGTAAAAAAAAGAAGCAGAGTCACGTTATAATAAGGAAATTTCAGCTGAAAATTTTGATATTTGACTAATGTCATGAAGTGTACTAAAATGTTATTAAAAGAAAAAAAAATGAACTGGCTGGAAAAGATTTTCTCTTTCAGAGCGTGGCGTAAAATTACTCTAGACAATCGAGACTTCCTCCACTCTTGAAATATGTCGCCCGCAGAAAAAAAGGATTACATTGCATGATTTCGATTTATATGCTATATGATAAACAGTCCATTATTTCCTGTGTGGCGGACAAAAGAATTGCTTACGGTACATACATTTCATACATACATACATTGTGTTGAAAAAAAATATACAAAAACTGGTAAAATTATTCAATATTTTTTAGTTCCTCGTGAACGAAGTCGCGGACACAGCTAGTATATTTATACACAAATAGCTAATACTCCTACCTTCGTTCGCGTTTTTTGCGTAAACATAATACATGTAGCCATGTATTGGTAGTGAGTATGGACACCGCATTAAGGGATGTGACTTCGAATTTACCTACAATTGCTTTCGGTTAAGGAAAACATCGTGATGCAACCATAGCATGGTTGTAGGGTTTTTCTTATGCCCTCCTGGTTAGCTAACAGCCTCAAGTCGAAAATCTGCAGCCCAATACCTATATGTGTGAGTTGCAATTGTTATAATTTATAGGTTTAGCGTTAGGGCCACAATCTCACCAGATTTTAAGTGACAATGGGAAATGGTATCTTTAAATGTTTCTGTTGATTGTGTAATGGATTATGGCGTGCTTTTACAGCACAGTACGTTTTTTTTATTATATTTGCGGGAGATATTTCCACTATGAGTTTAAATGGAATACTGACGCGTTGAGAAACGTAGTCTGTCTTAGAAGACCGACTTGAAACAGATACACACCGCGTACAACTAGAGTCCGCGCCACAATCCAAGTCCGATAGAGGCGGCGCTGTAAGCGCATAATGAAATGTTGCCACGGTATGAAATCATTTACCCCAATCCTCAAATGCTAGTCAAAATTATTATGACCATCATATTATTGAAGCGATGATGGTTCAACAGGTAGTGTATACAGATGCCGGATCAATGGACGTGAGTTCGAATTGTCACATTGAGCCTGAACTTTCTTGAACGAAAAAATCGTGATAATACCACAGCATGATGGCCCCGGCGGCTATCGTCGGGCGAGTCCCACATATCCCTCCTAGTCCCTCCGGGCCGGGAGGGGATGCATAAACGCATTTACCCACGTAAAAAAAAAAAAGGGCTTTTTGAATATCGGCCGCCAAATACCTATAAGTGTGTTCTGGCAGTTGCTCATGAGAGCCTGTCACTGAACTAGGCTTAGCGTGTCCACCATCTTGAACCACAGCGTCACTTAACATCAGGTGAGATTGTGGCCATAACGCTAAAACCTATATACCATATAAAATATTATCGGAAAACAAATTGTAAAATTGGTAAGTAAATAAATTATTACGTTGCATTTAATATCGATGGTTACTTTTCACATTGTGGATCGATTTACCTGTCGCATAACATATAAAATACAAGTTTAAGTTAGGACCAGGGTTCTACAAAATAAAATAATTATTGTATTTTAGTGATTTGCGAAAAATCTTAGCACAGTAATTGTGATCATTATCATTCTACGTTTAATTGACAAGGTTTAAATCAGAAGCTTGTTGTAATATTCTTAATAGCGTTGTTTACTTCCCTGATTTTTTTTAAATATAGTTTTAGTTCTACACGAAATGTATGTACCGTAAGCAATTCTTTTGTCCGCCACACAGGAAATAATGGACTGTTTATCATATAGCATATAAATCGAAATCATGCAATGTAATCCTTTTTTTCTGCGGGCGACATATTTCAAGAGTGGAGAAAGTCTCGATTGTCTAGAGTAATTTTACGCCACGCTCTGAAAGAGAAAATCTTTTCCAGCCAGTTCATTTTTTTTTCTTTTAATAACATTTTAGTACACTTCATGACATTAGTCAAATATCAAAATTTTCAGCTGAAATTTCCTTATTATAACGTGACTCTGCTTCTTTTTTTTACAGCTTCAATGCATTCATGATCCCACTATGGAGGTGATGGTAAATTAGAAGGTTTACATTTGTTTAGAGGAAATATTTCATTTGCTGTATTAATAAACAGATTAGAGAATGATTCTGCACAGAGACCTACATCTTGAGAAGACTCTGGCAATAAAGAAATTTTGTTTTCTACAGCTGCCCTGTATGCACCCCAACGTTCTTTAGATAGCTTATGTCGAATACGTGATTTTTTTATTATTTTCTCATATTTCAAATGAGTTATTGTTATTATAATAGGAAAATGTTCACTTCCATATGTATACGGAAGTGTACACCATGTGGATAGAGATGCTTATTTAGGACTACAAATGGAAATATCTATTGCGGTAACAATGTCAGAAGGGCCAGAGCGTCGAGTAGGTAACCTATTGTTCAGTATACATAGGTATTGACTGTCAATTATAGGTATCAATTTATCTCCATAATTGTTTGAAACCGAGCTACTCCATGCTTGACGATAACAATTAAAGTCTCCCATTACCAAAAAATGTTTAGGAAGAGAACAAAGTTACTAATCTGCAAAATAATAGAAACAGTAGTATATAAAAAGAGTCAAAACATATGTCATTTAATTGTATAGCAACTATGGAAAACTCATCAAAATGTAGAAGAAATATAACAAGAAATGAACAACGAAGAAATGAACATACAGCAGTTGAACTGTGTAGAATCGTACCAGTTATGGAAATTACAAATCAATATATTATTTCGGGCAAAAGGATTATTTCATGTAATAAATGGAAAATCGCCCTGTCCGACATCAGAAAAATGTGACGATGTAGAGGCGTGGCTGAAAAAAGATGCAATAGCCCAAAAGAGTATTATCACAACAATTGACAGAAATACTGTAATCAGTTGTTAAGTTATGAAACATCGCTAAAAATGTATAATAAATTGTGTGAAATTTACGACGGCGGTGGAGAACGGAATAAGTGTTTGCCACTTCAAGACTTCTTCAATTTAAAGTACGAGTACAAATCAGACGATTAGGAGTTTCTTAACAGAAATTGAAAACATAACATTCAGGCTTAGCAAACTAGGACAAAAAGTAGAACAAAGTATGATTATGACAAAAATATTAACCACTACCAGATAAGTGGAACTCTTTTCTAACTGCTTGGGATCAGCAACATGAAAAGATAAAAATTTACAAAACTTAAAAAGTAGATTGCTTTCTGAAGAAAAGAGACAGACATTGAACAACGAAAATCAAATTGCATACAAAACCAACTATCAACAGAAAAAGTTATATTGCAAAATCTGTAACAAAAACCACTATAATGATAAATACTGTTATTTCAACAAACTTAAACTAAGCTCGATATGCCAAAAAACCAATACAATTGAAAGAAATTGTTATGTCAGCATGATAAGATGTGATGGAGGTGGTAAATCTACAACTAATGAATTAAGAGAATGAGGTTCTAAAAGAGGTATAAGATTCGACTATAGAATATCATACAGCCCTCAACTAAATGGAAATTCTGAGCGGTATAACCGGACACTTATAGAAAAAAAGCTCTAAGATCAAGTACTTACCCGTTAAACAGAATACCTAAAACGGATTAAACCAAAACACCTATAGAAAAATGGACCAATAACAAACCAAATCTCAAGGACATAAAAACCTTCGGTACTAAAGTATATAGTAAAAAATTAACACACTTGAAGAAATTAGAACAAGGAAAAGAAAAACTTATAATGATAGGATACGCTCCAAATGGTTACCGTCTCTGGAACACTAAGAAGAGATAAATAGTAATAAGAAGAGATATTATTTTTATAGAAGAAAAGCATGACAAACAAAATAAACAGATTAATTAAATAAATATAATAAGAGAAGATAAAGAAAAAAGCATAATATCTGAAGCAAATAATCACAGTGAAGATGAAGTAGAAAAATATGCAGAGCAAGAACAGAATATATAAATCAACAATAAAATGAAGACAAGGAAGAGAAATGTGAGGAGCAAGAAAAGCAGACATATATGAGGCAAGAAAGTAAAGAAAACGTTTCTAAACCAAGAAGGGTATTAAAAGTACTCAAAAGATACAGTTATTATGTGCTAATTACATACTAAGAAGCAATAACCGGATAAGAAGATAAAGAGAAGTGTATTAAAGGAATAGAAGAATAAAAACATTCCTTAATTAAGAATAATACATGGGTTTCTTCTATTTCCGAAAACAAAAAAATGTTTACTTGTAGATGGATATTAAAAATTAAGGATGATGTAAAATTCACAGCCCGCTTAGTAATAAGAGGTTTTGAACAAAAAGAAGGAATTGATTATAATGAAACATATAGCTCTGTTATTAACAGTAGCCCCCTGAGAAAAATATTCGCCCTAGCACAAAATAAAAACTTTGTATTGAAAGTTTTCAATATAAAATATGCATTATTTTATGGAGAGCTAGAAAATAGCTATATATATATACCCTCCAGAAGGAATACAAAATATAAAACAAATATGCAAACTTAAAAAAGCCTTATATGGTATGAAATAAACACCCCGGCAGTGGAACAAAACACAGTATTTATTGAAATAAAACTAATTTAAACGGATTTTATAGCGGTTATTTATTAAATTTTGATCCCGACGTTTAAAGTGACCACGAAGGCTGAAAAGCTTTCGAAACGTTGGGATCAAAATTTAATAAATAACCGCGATAAAATCCGTTTAAATTAGTTTTATTTCAATAAATACTGTGTTTTGTTCCACTGCCGGGGTGTTTATTTCATACCATATAAGGCTTTTTTAAGTTTGCATATTTGTTTTATATTTTGTATTCCTTCTGGAGGGTATATATATATAGCTATTTTCTAGCTCTCCATAAAATAATGCATATTTTATATTGAAAACTTTCAATACAAAGTTTTTATTTTGTGCTAGGGCGAATATTTTTCTCAGGGGGCTACTGTTAATAACAGAGCTATATGTTTCATTATAATCAATTCCTTCTTTTTGTTCAAAACCTCTTATTACTAAGCGGGCTGTGAATTTTACATCATCCTTAATTTTTAATATCCATCTACAAGTAAACATTTTTTTGTTTTCGGAAATAGAAGAAACCCATGTATTATTCTTAATTAAGGAATGTTTTTATTCTTCTATTCCTTTAATACACTTCTCTTTATCTTCTTATCCGGTTATTGCTTCTTAGTATGTAATTAGCACATAATAACTGTATCTTTTGAGTACTTTTAATACCCTTCTTGGTTTAGAAACGTTTTCTTTACTTTCTTGCCTCATATATGTCTGCTTTTCTTGCTCTTCACATTTCTCTTCCTTGTCTTCATTTTATTGTTGATTTATATATTCTGTTCTTGCTCTGCATATTTTTCTACTTCATCTTCACTGTGATTATTTGCTTCAGATATTATGCTTTTTTCTTTATCTTCTCTTATTATATTTATTTAATTAATCTGTTTATTTTGTTTGTCATGCTTTTCTTCTATAAAAATAATATCTCTTCTTATTACTATTTATCTCTTCTTAGTGTTCCAGAGACGGTAACCATTTGGAGCGTATCCTATCATTATAAGTTTTTCTTTTCCTTGTTCTAATTTCTTCAAGTGTGTTAATTTTTTACTATATACTTTAGTACCGAAGGTTTTTATGTCCTTGAGATTTGGTTTGTTATTGGTCCATTTTTCTATAGGTGTTTTGGTTTAATCCGTTTTAGGTATTCTGTTTAACGGGTAAGTACTTGATCTTAGAGCTTTTTTTCTATAAGTGTCCGGTTATACCGCTCAGAATTTCCATTTAGTTGAGGGCTGTATGATATTCTATAGTCGAATCTTATACCTCTTTTAGAACCTCATTCTCTTAATTCATTAGTTGTAGATTTACCACCTCCATCACATCTTATCATGCTGACATAACAATTTCTTTCAATTGTATTGGTTTTTTGGCATATCGAGCTTAGTTTAAGTTTGTTGAAATAACAGTATTTATCATTATAGTGGTTTTTGTTACAGATTTTGCAATATAACTTTTTCTGTTGATAGTTGGTTTTGTATGCAATTTGATTTTCGTTGTTCAATGTCTGTCTCTTTTCTTCAGAAAGCAATCTACTTTTTAAGTTTTGTAAATTTTTATCTTTTCATGTTGCTGATCCCAAGCAGTTAGAAAAGAGTTCCACTTATCTGGTAGTGGTTAATATTTTTGTCATAATCATACTTTGTTCTACTTTTTGTCCTAGTTTGCTAAGCCTGAATGTTATGTTTTCAATTTCTGTTAAGAAACTCCTAATCGTCTGATTTGTACTCGTACTTTAAATTGAAGAAGTCTTGAAGTGGCAAACACTTATTCCGTTCTCCACCGCCGTCGTAAATTTCACACAATTTATTATACATTTTTAGCGATGTTTCATAACTTAACAACTGATTACAGTATTTCTGTCAATTGTTGTGATAATACTCTTTTGGGCTATTGCATCTTTTTTCAGCCACGCCTCTACATCGTCACATTTTTCTGATGTCGGACAGGGCGATTTTCCATTTATTACATGAAATAATCCTTTTGCCCGAAATAATATATTGATTTGTAATTTCCATAACTGGTACGATTCTACACAGTTCAACTGCTGTATGTTCATTTCTTCGTTGTTCATTTCTTGTTATATTTCTTCTACATTTTGATGAGTTTTCCATAGTTGCTATACAATTAAATGACATATGTTTTGACTCTTTTTATATACTACTGTTTCTATTATTTTGCAGATTAGTAACTTTGTTCTCTTCCTAAACATTTTTTGGTAATGGGAGACTTTAATTGTTATCGTCAAGCATGGAGTAGCTCGGTTTCAAACAATTATGGAGATAAATTGATACCTATAATTGACAGTCAATACCTATGTATACTGAACAATAGGTTACCTACTCGACGCTCTGGCCCTTCTGACATTGTTACCGCAATAGATATTTCCATTTGTAGTCCTAAATAAGCATCTCTATCCACATGGTGTACACTTCCGTATACATATGGAAGTGAACATTTTCCTATTATAATAACAATAACTCATTTGAAATATGAGAAAATAATAAAAAAATCACGTATTCGACATAAGCTATCTAAAGAACGTTGGGGTGCATACAGGGCAGCTGTAGAAAACAAAATTTCTTTATTGCCAGAGTCTTCTCAAGATGTAGGTCTCTGTGCAGAATCATTCTCTAATCTGTTTATTAATACAGCAAATGAAATATTTCCTCTAAACAAATGTAAACCTTCTAATTTACCATCACCTCCATAGTGGGATCATGAATGCATTGAAGCTGTAAAAAAAAGAAGCAGAGTCACGTTATAATAAGGAAATTTCAGCTGAAAATTTTGATATTTGACTAATGTCATGAAGTGTACTAAAATGTTATTAAAAGAAAAAAAAATGAACTGGCTGGAAAAGATTTTCTCTTTCAGAGCGTGGCGTAAAATTACTCTAGACAATCGAGACTTCCTCCACTCTTGAAATATGTCGCCCGCAGAAAAAAAGGATTACATTGCATG